>CM066034.1:592560606-595060606 GCA_033557465.1 Ichthyophis bannanicus
ATATATATATCGATCGAGATATTTTATTATAGATAAGATATGTATCCACATACTTATCTATCTCATTGTCTATCCTCATATACCTATATGATTCTGACAGAGGGGCTTTACCCATACCTATGCTATCTAGCAGGTTTGGGGTTCTACACACACAACCACTCCTGTGGTAGTCAACAATTTTAATACCATAACCTACGGGTTTAGGTACCTCTGAAGCTCTCCCTGCTCCAATATCTCTCCTAGCTTACCCCGTTTAGGAGAGACATTGTGGATCTTCAGTCAATCACAGGCTTAACGCCTCAGGCATTTGTCCTCTCTTTTTGGGATACAAGGGGTTTCCATACCCTTTCTCCCCACAAGGACTTTGCCTGTTTGTCCAAATCGGTTAGCCTTTCTCTTTTTGCTCCTAAGAGTGAGCCACTCTGCCGCCAAAAGAGTTAGGTTTTTGTCTTAAAGCCTTCCGCTGAAGGCCCACCATTTTTGTACTACCCCAGTTTTTCCTACTGGGGTTTCCTGTTACCTTTCAGGATTCTGACCTCCACTGTATTTCCTACAGGTTTATTACCTCCACTTACAGTGAGGTCCTCTTCAAGGTTCCTCTACTGGGTTTCCCAGTAGATCCATGAACCTCTATACTTCTGTGAAATCCTGTCAGGGGAGGTCCATATTGCAATCTTCTTTGCCATATCATTGATTACAATCATCATCCACACATGGACTCCTCCTCTGCAGTCCTATGCTAGGTTAGCTGTTCCACAGCATCCTTCTTTCTTCAACTCCTACCCTCCATCCTCAGGATGCCTGGTGTTCTGGGAGATAGCATGTTCCAACCTATGACATGCTGGGACTCCAGGCATCTCAGCTTGGGAGTCCCCATATGTGAAGACTCATTCCTGTTTGTTCCTGGAGATAGCACAGTTACTTACCTGTAACAGGTGATCTCTGGGAACAGCAGGAATAAGTCTTCACAACCCACCCACCTCCCCAGGAGTTGTATCTCTATCTATCTTTCCTTTCCTCTCTCTCTCTTTGTCTCAGCTTTAAAACTTAACTGAGGAGAGGCAGTTGGGAAAGGCGGGAAGGCAGCACGCAGGTGTGCTGGGATGCTTCTAAAAGCTCTTGATTGGACGCTGGGAAGCATTCCCGCGCAGACTCCTTTGGTACTGACGTACCCATATGTGAAGACTTATTCCTGCTGTTCCCAGAGATCACCTGTTACAGGTAAGTAACTGTGCTTAACACTAATAAAGAGAAAATATTTTTTCACTCAATGTGTAATCAAACTCTGGAATTCATTACTGGAGTAAAAGCTGTTAGTGTAGCTGGGTTTAAAAAAGGTTTGGACAAGTTCCTGGAGGAAAGGTCCATAAACCATTATTAAAGAGGACCCAGGTAATCCACTGCTTGTCCCAATACAAGCATTGAGGAACCTGTGTCTTTTGGGGGAAACTGCTAGGTACTTATGACCTAGATTGGCCACTGTTGGAAACAGGATACTGGGCTTGATGGACCTTGGTCTGACACAGTAAGGCATCCCTTATGTTCATATAATCAGGAACCCTGAAACAACCAGAAACAGCCGATCTCATTTATAAGCTAGAAAAACAGCTGAATCGGATACCTTGTGCCAATTTTGGTTGTGCAGAGAGTATGTGGCCCTATTGCTAGATCCCAGATGGGATAGTACATTTTATTATTTATTTATTTATTTGCTTTTTTTATACCGCTTTATCCTTCAATCAAAGTGGTTTACAAGGAAGATAAGTTTATACAATAAACGAGTGAGGACATAGCAATGAATTAGCTATTGTATTGAACCAGAGTCCTATAATTCTTAACAATCAACAAGAACATGTGAGTTTTCCTGCTTTCAAGTTGCGGCCATGAAGAGTTTAAACACACACTATTGTATTTGTGTTACTGAACAAAGGTGTCTGCAGTGCTTACGCAATAGCGTCTCTTTACTGTAGTCCATCATCTCCAGTCCTCAATTGCACCATTTGCCACAGCACAAACAGCAGTGGTATAACTATTACTCTTAAACTTTTTAAATTGACACTCTGTGTATTTGCCTTTAAGTTTCATGTTCATCAAACATCCAAAAAGGCTGCAGTCCCAGTACTGTGAGAGGAACTGAAAAATGGGAAAGCTTTCAGCTTAAAATCCATGTGCCACAAATTTTATTTATTTATTTATATTCTCTTATATACCGCGCTATTCTGCATCAGTGCGGTTTACATTGAACAAACTGAAATTACATTGAACAGGGCATTATAACTTGGAGATAACTATTTACAGGGAACATGGGCTATGGAGGGTTAAGTGGCTTGCCCAAGACCACAAGGAGCACCTGTGGGACTAGAAACCCCAGTCCTTCCGGCCCAAGGTTGCTGTCCTCTAGTGGGATTTGAACCCCTGACCTTCTGGCCTGAAGTACCTTGCCCCAACCACTAGGCCACTCCTCCACTCCACAAATGTTCAAACTTACTGATGTTGGAATAAGAGGAAGAAATAGAAAACTGTTTCTCTCTCTCCTGCAATCTACAAGGGACGGCTGTCAGTTTGTTCTCTGATTTCATTGCAAACTTGGTATAGTCCTCCAAGAATGATTCCCGTGCTTCTAATTCTGCTTAACTGGAGTGCAGCACGTTATGCAAACCGCGAGAAAATAGGTTGTAATTTGTAAACTGCAGGGGTGATTCTTGCATTCAACACAGTGGGACCAACACAGAGGATCTCTAAAGGTAAAAAGTGGACTGTTGTAGTTGTTGATATGGAAGGACAGACTAGATAAGCCATGTGGTCTTTTTCTGTCATGTTTCTATGTATTTCCAGGAACAAGCAGGAATGAGTCTTCACATATGGGTACGTCGGTACCGAAGGAGCCTGCACGGGAATGCTCCCCAGCATCCAATCAGAAAGCTTTTGGGAGCATCCCTCGTGCCTGCGTGCTGACTTCCCGCCTTTCCCACTGCCTTTCCTCAGTTTTTGTTTTTCCGCGGAGCCGACAGGACGTCGTCCTGTCACCGCAGAAACGTTTCTCTTTAAAATTCTTATTTCTTGTTTTCTTGTGGTTGCGGCTGTTCTTCCCGCCGATACCGGTACCGCCGGTGCTTTATTCTTTTCTTTTCTAAAATTAGAAACATTTTTTCTCCTCAGTTTTTTGTCTTAACTTTTTGGGCCTACCAGGCCTCTTCAACATGGAGCCGCCTTCTCCTAAGAAGTGCCTTCATTGTGGAAACGTAGTTTTCTTTTTAGACTCCAAGGCTTGGTGTCTAACCTGTTTGGGTCCTGACCCTTTTTCCCCTGAACCATCAGGCTGTACTATTGGGAGAAGACCTTCCCTTTTTCGAGTTTCCCTCGATGCCGTTTTTCCTCCTGAGGTGAGGACACCGGTTTTTTCTTCTCTCCAGGATCAGGTAACCCACAAACAGTCTGTTAAGACTAGCCAATTCTTGAAGGGTAAGTCTCATGCACAGCATGATGATGGCTCCGGCCTTGCCCTCAAGATCCCATTGGCAATAAAACCCCGGCGGGAGTCTTTGGGCTCCAAAGCATACATGGGGTTTCAGGTTGTTCCTGGGGCTCACCCCTCACAGAACATACCTGAGCCGTGCCAGGGGGTGGTATCCGCTTCGAGCGGTACCGATGCACCGGCACCGATGTCGAGTGCTGCACTCTTCACTAGGGATCATCATCTGGTGTCCTCGGTACCTTCGGGGCCGATCGATGCGACCCAGATTGGCTTTCCTGTATCTCCGCCATGCTCGGGGTTGGTACCGGCTTTGAGCGGTACCGATACCCCGGCATTGGCATCGGTGTCGAGTGTTCCACTCTTCACCAGGGATCGTCATCTGCTATCCTCGGTACCTTCGGGACCGATCGATACCACCCAGATTGACTTTCATCTATCTTCACCATGTTCGGGGTTGGTATCGGCTTCGACCGGTACCGATACCCCGGCATCGGCATCGGTGTCGAGTATTCCTCTCTTCACCTGGAATTGTCATCAGACTCCCTCGGTACCTTCGGTACCGATCGATAACACTCTGATTGACTTCTGCTGTATCGGCATCGCCGATACCACCACCGATGTCGATACCTTCTAGGCATGCATCGATAGACCTGCTCCCCTCGATGCCCAGTCTGGAATCGCTATCCAGTCTAGATGACTTGGTACCGACGCGTTTGGGAAACGACCCATATCGTTCCTGATTATGCAGTACCGAGGATATTTACCAAGCCTCTCGGGTTACCTCGGTACCGCTTCAGCAGCCTCCGATACCTGCTTCGATGGCATTACCGTGTCCGATACCGCTATCGGTATCGATGTCGATTCCTGCAGTTCCATCGGTGCCATCGATCCTTTCTATGCCTAGCTTGGAATCGATACCGGGAACCGATGATGCAGTACTAACTGCCTCGAATCAGAACTGTCATTATCGTTCTCCATCTAGCAGGATTCTTTTTCTGCACCAGTCCAGTATGTCTTCTGGTGCTCAAGCTGCTTCTTCAACCTCGGCCTACCCAGGAATAGTTCCTATTGGAGATCCTTCTTTTCAGAAATTTCTCCTTGACATGACAACCTTTCTTGCCATTCCTATTCCTGGCTCTACTCTTAACCAAGCTCCTGCAGAAAAGGAAAGTATAATGCTTCCTTTACATCATTCTTTGCAGGACCTTCTGAGGATTTGGGAATCACTTTTAAGGGTTCCTTCGCCTTCTACAGCCATGGATGTTCTGTATCAGGTGCCTCCCTCTCCGGGCTTTCAGAAAAACCAACTTCCACATCATTCCCTTGTAGTGGAATCAGCAATGAGGAAGGTAAGAAGCAAGAAGAAGTACTCTTCTTATCCGCCTGGTCGTGCATCTAAAGCACTTGATGCCTTTGGACGTCAAACCTTCCAAACTTCTATGCTGGCTTCAAGGATTATCTCATATTTTTTATATGAGCCTGACACTTCAGGAAGTCACAGAGAAATTATCTCTTTTGTCCCCTTTTTTGTCAGAGCCTAAGGCCACTGACTATTCCTTGCTTCTTAATCATAGCAGGAATATCTCTTGGTTTCTTTCTCGTGCTTCTCTAGACTCTTTTGAGTCTGTTAGCAGAGCCTCTGCTATTGCCATTGGAGCACGTCGTACAGCCTGGCTGCAAGCTTCAGACTTGAGCAGATGGGCACAACATACACTGGGTAACTCTCCTTGTACTGGAGAAAATCTCTTCAATAAAGAGGCTTTACGTCAGGTTGCTCATTTCTCCACTGACGTCCCTGGTTCTGGAAACCATCCTAAGCCTTCTTTTTCCCCAGGATGTAGGAAATGTCCTACCAAACCTTCTTTCCCTAAGAAAAGAAGGTTTCACCCTTCTCCTGCCCATCCTCCAGATGTACCCAAGCAAGGGACATCTCATCCTAGTCTGAAGTCTCCAGACTCTAGCCAGTTTAATCATAACCAGCAACCATAGGTTCCTGTGTATTGCAATCTACAGTTAACTTCTTGTTAGCAGAAGTTTATTCTTCAAACTCTACACTGGTTCTTTCTTTTTCAGTATGCTAAGCTGTTAGGATACTTTTGTCCATGGGTTACAGAATTCTCCCCTTCTTACTACCACGAAGGGAAGTTACAACTATCCCATGATAGTTTCTGTCCCCATATGGACATCTTTTCCTTCAGCTGACTTACCATATGGTAAGTCACTTTCCAACCCCCTCTCTTCCAGGGTTTCCCCTGCTTGAGTTGGTACCATACTGAAACACTTCTCTTTCTTTCCAGTGTAGACTTTTTGTTATCCTTCAATGCATGCTCTGAACAACTCATCAGACAGGGACGGGAATATCTCCGCTCCCTTTGTCTGTTTTCTCTCTGTTTTTATACAGGAGAATCCCCTCTGCTGTTTTGTTCAGTAGCTGTGTATGCAGGAGTTCCAGTGATTACTTTAATGCTCATTGCAAGCTACTTTCAACTATCTTGCATAATACTACTCACTGCAGGTTATCTTTTTCTAGCCATATCCTTTCCTAGGATGTGGCAACACACCTGACTTCTGTCAGTTTTATCTTATAATTCTCCTGCACAATGCTCTCTGCAATCTTCAGAGAAGCTTTCTACTATGGGCCCTTGCTACAGAGCATTGAACTTTGTCTCTGAGGGTTTTTTTCCATATAGTAGAAAAAGCTTATATAATCATTCCATGGCGTGAATGTCCAAGGAGTTCCCAATCTTGCAGGAATCTACCCCTTTTTTCCTTACAGCTTGGCATTATGCTTTTCTGCTCCACTTGGACAACGCATACTCTCTTAGTGTACATGATACCCCTGTGTCCCTTGGCTGGGTCATCCTGGTGTCTTAGTCTATGCGTTTTTTTTTTTGTCCTTTGGACATGTCAGAGTCCTAAAGTACTCCTGACGTGCTCTTGCCAGACTGCTATTATCCTCTGTTTTTTCACGCAACCATACTGGTTATTCTACTGAACTACATTCCTGCACCGCAGAAATAGATTCTCTATATATCTTCAGGTGGTTTTTTATCCCCTCATTATTAGATGAATCTTTTCCCATCACATTCCCCATGTGAATGTTTTTCTGGGGCTCAGTTGCAGGCATGTATCCTCAGACTTATATTCATGTATGTATATGTCCTATACATACATATTTCTGTAGTCTGTGTGGGCATAAGTCATGCCCATCTATATATATATATCACACATATCTAGACATCATGCACATATATATAGATATGTATGTCTCTCCATATATATATATATATATATATATATATATATATATATATATATATAATTTATTTATTTATTTATTTTATTTAACAGTATTTTTAAATCGCCTTATCTTATTAATCAAGGTGGTATCACAGCAAACAATCGAGTAAAGTGAGTGTGTTAAACATGCAGTGAGGGTGAAATTTAGTTGAGTGTGTGTTGTATTGTGTGCTAGATTGGGTTGAGCTATGTACAAGGTGTGTTGTATTGTGTGCTAGAAGGTTTGAGCTATGTACAATGTGGGCTATATACAGTGGTGCTAAAAAACATTTTCTATACATACAGTGTTTAGGCGGTATCTTGTGCTGTTACACATTCTCTTAGGTTATGTGATGTGTCCATAGTGTTCTATGAACAGCATGGTTTTTAGTTGTTTTCTAAAGTCTTTGAGGTCTGTAGTTGCCCTCAAGTCGTCCGTTAGTTTGTTCCATATTGTTGGAGCAGCCATGGAGAGCGCTCTGTCTGTTGTGTCTTTGCGTGTGTGTTTGAATTCACTTGGGGTGCTGAATCGGTTGTGTGTTTGTTTTCTTCTAGGACGTGTGCTGGTGTCTGGTTGTATGAGGGTGTGCAGGCTGTTGGCTGATGTGTGCTGATTTATCTTAAATAGATTTATGATAGTTTTGTATCTGATGCGTGCACCGATTGGGAGCCAGTGTAAGTCCTTTAAGGTAGGTGTGATGTGGTCCTGTCTTGCAGTACCGGATATTATTCGTGCTGCAGTGTTTTGTGCCAGCTGGAGTGGTTTGAGGGCTTGTTTCGGTAGTCCAAGGTATATCGGATTGCAGAAGTCCAGTATTGGGGTAATCAGTGCTTGACAGACGGTACGAAAGTGTTCTGGGGCGAGGAGTGGTTTCAGCCTCCTGATGATTCGCATCTTGTAGTAGACTTTTTGGATTGTTTTGTCTATGTGTGGCTTGAGGTTTAGTTTATTGTCCAGAGTTAACTCCGAGGTATCTCACTTCTGATCTTATTGGTATAGTAGTGTTTTGTATCTTGATATTTGGCGGGTGTATGAAGCTTTGGTTCCGAGTGATGATTAAAGCTTCGGTCTTGTTGTAGTTTATTGCGAGGTGGTTGTTTTGACACCAACTCGTCATTTGGGTAAGGCAGTCTGTTATCTTAGAGAAGTCCGGGTTGTCGATTGTTATCGGGGTGTATATCATGATGTCGTCTGCATATATTGTGTATTGAATAATGTTCTCTTTCATGATGTTGCATATTGGTTGGATGTAGATGTTAAATAGGAGTGCTGAGAGTGCGGAACCTTGAGGTACTCCTTGACGGACATTTATGGGTCGGGAGGTGTTGTGTCCCACCTTGACCTGTAGCTGTCTTTCGGTTAGGTATGAGTGGAACCATTTCAATGTGATACCGTGTATACCAGTGTTCTTTAGTCTTTCCAGGAGCGTGTTGTGGTCCACTGTGTCGAAGGCTGAGGAGATGTCGATGAAGATCATTATGATTCCATTCCTGGTGTTGTCAATTATTCTTAGGATGCTGTCGAAGAGGTAGATCAGAAGCGTTTCGACTCCATGGTTGGGACGAAAGCCGTGTTGGTTGTCGTCGCGTGTTTCATGTTTGTCGATGTGTTCCTGGAGTTGTAGTTGAACCGTTTTTTCGATGATTTTTGCCAGGAAGGGTATGCTGGAGATTGGTCGGTATGCTGCTGGATCCTTTTTGTCGAGAGTTGTTTTCTTTGTGATTGGTCTTACTGAGGCAAGCTTTAGTTGCTTTGGCATGAGTCCTTGAGTGAGTGAGTTGAGTACTATTTTATGTATGGTGTGAATGAAGTTTGATTTGGTGGCTTTGACCCATGATACTGGGCATGGGTCCGTAGGAGCAGTGCTTGTGTTGATTGTAGAGATGATGTGGGATATCTGCTCTGTTGAGGGTGAGTAGAATGTGCCCCAGGTCTTGGTGTGTACGTCTGTCCTGGTGGTCCCACTGGGTGTTGTACGCTCTGTGGAGTGAAATTTGTCTTTGATGTGGTCGGCGAATTCCTGTGGATCAACTTGTACTTCCCCTTCTGTTGTTTGCTCTTTTGTGAGGATCTTGACTATTTCGAAAAGCTCTCTGGGTTTGTTGATGGAAGTATTTATCATGCTTGTGTGGAATTCCCTCTTTGATTGGTTGATGTGGTCATTGTATTGTTTTTGTTTTGTTAGGTAAAGATGTTGGTCGGCTGTTGTTTTGTTTTTTCTCCATCTCCGTTCGATCTTCCTGAGCTCCCTCTTTTCCTGTCGTATTTTTGCTGAGTACCATGGTTTGTTTTGTCTCCTGTTGTGGTGGTGTTTCTCGTGCCCGCCACCAGATGGTTTGGCGGCGTTAGCTAAGATGCTGTTCCAGCTGGAAACTTGTTCCTCCAGGTCATCTGTAGTAATGTTCAAGTGTTGTGTTGTGTCCTGTATGAATTCGTCCCTGTCGAAATGCTTGAATCGTCTTTGTGTGTGAGAGATGTTTGTTCTTTCGTTTGTCTGGTCCTCTTGAAATCGTAGCTTTGTCTCGATTAAGTAGTGGTCAGACCATGGCACTGGGGTAATGGTGGGTGGAGAAATTAGGTCTCTTGATGTTAGGTAATTGGATGCGAAGATGAGGTCTGGAGATGATCCATGTCTGTGCGTTGGAGCATTGATAATCTGTGTGAATTGAAGTGAGGTCATTGCTTGAAGGAAGGCCTCTGCGTCTTTGGCATTGGTGGACTTGAGGTTGAAGTCTCCAATCAGTAGCGCTGGTTTGTTGTTTGTTGTTATAGCACAGGCTTCTTCGAGTGTGCAGGCTAATTCGTCGGGTGGAGTCTGTAGGTTAGGCAGATTGCAATGTTTTTGTTCTTGATGCTGATTGTGTTACATTGCTGTGTATTGGTGAAGCTCTGTGTCTTGAACTTTAGTTTTGTCTTTGCTATTATTAGGACTCCTCCTCCACGCTTGTGGGTGCGTGGGCAGTTGTATGCTGAGTAGTTGTCCGGTACTAGTTGGTTGAGTAGTACGTTGTCGGTAGGGTTGAGCCATGTCTCGGTGATGCATATTATGTCGGGCTGTCGCTCTTCTATGTGGTCTACAAGAGTGTGTATCTTGTTGCAGACTGATCTGGCGTTTATGAGCTCAATCGTTGTTGTCTTTGTTGAGGAGGTTGCTGTTACATGTGGTTCCTTTGTGCAGGTTTGGTAGTTTGATTTGTGTCTGTTTGGTCTTTTTGTCTGGGAAGTTCTGAGTGTCTCTTTGTGTGTGCTGTGGTTCTAAATATGGCAATGCTGTTGGTGGGTACCATGTTGTGTTTGCTTGTGGGTAGTGGAGGTGTGCGGTTGGTGGGAGGAATTGTGTGACGAGTAGGTAGAGTGGGAGGAAGTATGTGGCGTGCATGTTGGTCTTTTGTGATGTACTGTTAGGGTGATGCCTGTTTCTCTTAAATCTTCGTCTGTTGCTTGTTTTTTCTGATGCTTTTCCTCTGTTATTCTGTTGTTTTTCTTCTGGTGTACAGGTGGCTGTGATTCTCCCTTTGTAGTTCCTTTGTGTGCCTTTTTGCCGCGCTGTTCTTTATATGGTCCTGAGTCTGCCCCGATATATATAATGTGCCCATTGGGAGATGTTCATAGGATGCTAAGTATTACCTGCTATCTCCCTAACTGTCTGTGCTATAAAGCTTTTCCCTTCTTAAGGGGTCCAGACAGTCCACTCGCCTATTCTCATACGGCTCAGTAAGTGGGAGCGGTTAAACACACAATTATTGCTGTGAGGTCAACAGCTTCTATTTTTGTTATAGATCTCCCTGTCTATGAAGTATCAAACTTCAATGTCTTCCTATCTTTTACCAGCTAGGAAATACAGTGTACATCTTCAGTATTTCTGAGTACATTTCTGTTCTCCTTGGGAATAGGGGCTTTTTTCCATACCCCCTCTTCCCTTCAGGACTGGGCTAATTCTCCAGATCGGTCAGTCTTCTTCTTTTAGTCCTCAATGTTAATAACTCTGTACCTAAAAGAGTTTTCAGCTTTTTCCCATAAAGCTTTCCATTGAAGACCTGCCGTTCTTCTCCTACCCCAGTTGACACCTGGGTCACCTGCCCATTCCAGGTTTGGAACTTCATCCTCACTGCTGTGAAGTTACCTTGAGGATTCCGCTACTGCATCTACAGTACACTCCATCACAATTCTACTTCCTACAATCCAGTAGGTAAGCTCTATATTGTACTAGTTCATTAAATATTTTAATGATACTTGACATACATTCTAAAGACTCTTTTTCTCTGTAGTCTTTAGATTCGCTGTTCCTCTACAGCTCTTCTCTATTCAACTCCTACCCCCCATCCCTCAGGGGATGCCGGGGATCCAGGTTTGGGAAATGCCGTCCTGTTCCAGGGATACGCATTTTATGGGATCTCCCCTGGCACCCACAGCTAGGGAGTCCCCATATGTGAAGACTCATTCCTGCTTGTTCCTGGAGATAGCACAGTTACTGACCTGTAACAGGTGATCTCTGGGAACAGCAGGAATTAGTCTTAACAACCCACCCACCTCCCCTAGGAGTTGTATCTATCTATCTCCTTTCCTCTTTCTCTCCTTCTGTCTCAGCTATGAAACTCAACTGAGGAGAGGCAGTGGGAAAGGCGGGAAGTCAGCACGCAGGCGCGAGGGATGCTCCCAAAAGCTTTCTGATTGGATGCTGGGGAGCATTCCCGTGCAGGCTCCGTCGGTACCGACGTACCATATGTGAAGACTAATTCCTGCTGTTCCCAGAGATCACCTGTTACAGGTAAGTAACTGTGCTGTCTCAAACATTCATGAGACGTCCATTGCTCCAGGTCATGAGGCTGGGTGGATGCTTTCAGAAGCATCAATGCAATGCAATGTGTGCCTTCGAGTCACTCCTGGCGACCCAGAAGCTCCTGGGTTTTCTTGGCAGTGTCACCGGAAATAGATTGCCAGGCCTTTCTTCTGAGGCAATGGAGGGTTAAGTGGCTTGCCCAAGGCCACAAGGAGTGCTAGCGGGAATTGAACCCTGGTTGCTTGGTTACCAAGCCAGTGCTCTAACCACTAGGCTACTCCTCCAAAGAAGCATCACACAGCCTAAACCTTCCCAGTATGAGACACAACCTTTTCTCAGCCCATGGGTATTCAAGCATTTAGTAGTGATTTGCGTGCTTAATAGGTAGTCTCAGCAGACATAAAAAAGCCTCAAAAACAGATAGCATTGTTTGATTTGATGTACTTTTCTGCTATCAAAAAATGACCACTAATCTAGATTCCAAAAATAGAACACATGAATGGTATACGAATTCAATGTGGGTCATCAAAGAGCCACTATAAACTGAATCATGTGAAACATTAAATGCCTACGCCTTCAGTTTAAAATATACAAAACGCACTTCTCTTCAAAAACATATATGGCTTCAAAGCCCCGTTACAGCTTCATAACATCAAACAAGTAGCCTGACGCTGGCAGCATTTCGCAATGTAAGTTGCATCAGGAGGTCATTTCAGAGCACTGACATCGCGCTGCGATCCACCTGATCACAATCACTTTCACTCCTGCCTATCGCCTCCATTTATGCTATTTTTGGAATCTAGATTAGTGGTCCCTTTATGATAGCATTGTTCAATTTAATAAGTAGCCTCAGCAGAGAGGCCAAAGGTAGCAAAACAGAGAAGATGAATCACTCTCGCACACACATGGGTGGTTGCACCAGAGCATGTTCAAAGCGCATTGGCAGGGAAGTGCAGGAATGATGTATTGTACGTGCTGCTGTATCCCTTCTCTGATGGGACGTTGAGTGTGAAGGAAACTTATCATTGGTGCTCATATTGCTGCTGTTTTCAAGTAGGGCACTGTGTTGGGATAGCTTGGCCTGCAGAAGCCTACTCTATAAGACAGTAAATATGAGAGAGCGACTGCGTGGCTGCTGCCTGCGTTGTTTCCTGCGCTTTTTGGGCAGGGAATGAGAAAAGCTTGTGTTGCCGCTGCCAGTGCTACACATGTGTGATAAAGTGTGTGAGAGAAAATTCTATGGCTGTCTACCATGCTATACTTGTTCAGAGGTGGGGTAGTTATGTGGGAAGCCTGTGCTGGCACAGTCTTTGTTCTCTGGTGAAAAAGGCTGGCATTGCCGCTGCCCACGTTCTCAGATGGGACAGTGTTTGGAGAACGTTTGTGCTCTTTCTCCCTGGGCTGTGCTTGTTCTTTGCATGAATTAAGGACTTCAGTTTTTAGTATGATTATTTCAGCCTCTGTGACAAGCATTAGTCATTAGAGAAAGTGAAGCCCTGCAGTCTTTGCGGCAGCCTGAGTATAATGAATAGAAAGGAACTTGGTCCAGAAACAACCATGAACAATGCAGAGAAGTCCATGTGGTTTATATTTACTTCCGAGAACGATGTGGTTTGTAGTCTGTATGTTGGCTGAGAAGGCTGTTCCTTTTCCTGCTGCACCTAAACTTTCTCTGCAAAAAATGTTTCAGCAGGAAAAAGGCAGCCTTTGGAACCAGTTCTGCCTCCTTAAGTCAGAGGTAGCTCCTGCACGTGAAGCAGCATTGTTCATCCCCTCTCTCTGTCCTCCTTTTTCAGACCATCAGAAATTGGAGCGTGAAGCCCGGATCTGCCGACTTTTGAAACACCCAAACATTGGTGAGTTATGAAGAAAGTTTCCTCAGTCGTACCTTGGCAAAGGGACAAGGGAGGGATGGCAGGGGAAGATTGGCTCTGTCCTTTTCCTCTCATAGTCATCCAGAACTATGCCACATTTCTTTCTGCTTCTCTTTCTTCCAAGTTACAGCTGGAGTATAAATTTGAAAATAAAATTAATTTGTCAGAGTGCTATAGAAATATGG
The DNA here is from genome assembly GCA_033557465.1 of Ichthyophis bannanicus. Classification (NCBI taxonomy): domain Eukaryota; kingdom Metazoa; phylum Chordata; class Amphibia; order Gymnophiona; family Ichthyophiidae; genus Ichthyophis; species Ichthyophis bannanicus. Next base: position 592,574,201 of record CM066034.1, read on the forward strand.
AATAGAATCGCAGATGTACGCCATAACCTTAAACAGTTGTGGTCATCATTATTGGAGTCCTTACAGTTCTCAACCCCTTAATGTCCAATATCTCCTTAAAAAGAAAAAAAAAGTGGCCAGTGACATGGCTTTGGACTATATATGCACACACATTTGACACATAAAAGAATCAAATAAAACAAGACCAATTAAAAAATGAAATATTAGGAAATAGTATAAAAACTGGGACATTGCCAGGACATGATTATTAGCACCATTATAAACATTTCAAATCAGTTTGAACAGAAGAAACACATTCCCATTGCAGTAAAATCAGATGCACTTGTGATCGTCGGTACTCACATGACTTTAATCAACCAATGAATGATGGCTTTAATGTTTAAAATGGCCACATTCACTCCCTGTTCCATTTTCGCATGGTGAAGACAAGAGCTGCCTGAGATTATCAAAAATCCATTATCACTAAACATCAAACTTCAAAGGGAGGTACAAGAGCATCTTCAAAAACCTTGGGATTCCTATGTCTTCAGTTTGCAATGTTATTAAGAAGTTTTCTGCTCATGGAACTGTCAAGAACATTTTAGGATGTGGTAGGAAGAGGAAAATTAATCCAAGAAGTCTTTGAAGGTTAGTGCAAACTGTTGGAAAAATACCACTTACAACATCCAAAGAGCTTAAGGCTGACCTGGAGCAATCTGGAGCGGTGTGGTTTCAATCTGCACCATACGCCACACATTAAATAAAGAAGGACTTTCATGGGCAAAGGCCAAGAAGAGGACTCCACTACTCAGACAGACATAAAAAGGCACACCTGATCTTTTCCCAAACCCACCTTGAGAAACCACAATCCTTTTAGGAAAATGTTTTGTGGAGAGTTGAATCCAAACTTAAGCTCTTTGACAATGCAGATCAGAGATAGTTACAGGCAAAGAAGTGAAACTTATAAGGGAAAAAACACCCTTCCTACAGTAAAATATGGTGGAGGTTCCATAATGTTGTGGGGCTGTTTTGCTGCCTCAGGAACTGGAGGTCTGGAACGTATTAAAGGAATCGTGAACTCAGGGAATTACCAAGGTATTTTGGAGTGAAATGTGCTACCTAGTATCAGAAAGCTAGGTCTGAGTCGACGGTCATGGGTCCTGCAGCAGGGCATTGACCCAAAACATACATCCAAAAAGTACAAAAGAATGGTTAAAAAGGAACAAATGAACTGTTTTAAACTGGTCTGCAATGAGTCCTGATCTCAATCCAGATGAGAACATTTGGAAAGAGCTGAAATCTGCCATTGGTAAAAGGAACCCTGGAAACATTCATGAGCTGGAAAAAATTGCAGTTTAATAGTGGGAGAAACTACCAGAAGACAGATGTAAGAAACGTATAGATGGCTACAAGAAACGTTTGGAGGCTGTCATCACGGCCAAGGGTTGTACAACCAAATATTAGTGAAGGGTGCCATTAATCCTATCCAGGTCATATTTTTTTTTCTCAGAAATTACTACATCTAAGTTGCACAGACATCTTTTTATTGTTGTATACCTTTGAATATACTATTAAAATAGTATGACAAACAGTTGGAATATTTCCAAATATCTCTCAAAGATATTGTACACAACATACATACAAATGCAAGGGTATTAATAACGTTGGCCACAACTGTATTGTCATAAAATCACTGCCATTGCTGTGATGTGGGTCCCGACAATCCATAGCCCATGAAACAAAAGCTCAGTGGCACCTTAGAGGAAATGTATATAATCTGTGAATGGAGATCCTCTGTTGCACAGGATAGAATGACAACTGGTATAGCTTGAGAGAGCCCCATTCCTCCATGCAAACTTTGTTCTCACTGAGCTTTACAGCAAAGGACAAGAATATAGATTGACTGTACAGTCCTCCCTTACAGATCCAGCTCATTATCTAAATGTGTAACGCAGGGTAGAACAGTGACCGCTACAGCATGCATATATGGATCCCCTTCTATACCTAGTTTTATTATAGTGAACGGTGTACGAGTTCATGATGCACTGCAAATTGCCTTAAGTTATTTCAATTAAAGACCATTAAGGCATGTTTTTGCTAGCATCTGGCCTACTAATGAAGGGCGGTCTATCAAATAAATGAATATGAATATGAATATGGCCATCTCCCTCTGTTATAACAGAGATGTACAAATATCCCAATTGTTGCTAATGTTAAATTCCTGTGAGTCATACTTGATTGCAACCGGATATGTATATCACTCATCCAGTTACTTAAAGTAGAGTGCTGTAAAGCTCTGGATATTTTTTGAGTGCTCGCCTCCATAATTTACAATGAATTTACTGAGGGTGATCGATTTGAAATTTAACTGTTTTTCTATCTGTTATGATTGTATTAGGCCATCTTTCCCGAAGACATTGGACCCTTTCCACAGTGAGGGTCTCCTGTTGGGTATATTTTGCTGTGTTGAGCTCCTTGAGTCTTTCCTAAGCATGTTATGCCTGCAATACAGCAAAATTATAATCAGTGCCAGGCTGCCCTACTTAACGTGATTTTCAAACTCTACTGGGGGGTGGCTTTTTTCAAGTAGCATTTTGACTACCCCCCTAGTTTGATCAGAGGGTCAGTTTCATTTGTAGGAGATTAGATGTGTTCAGTTGTGTTGCATGATGGTTGATAAACATTCTTCCACTTTAGGCTTTGAAACCATTAAAGATGTGCAAGGACCTTTTGGTTCGTTTCACATTTTTTCCAGTTTCAAAACTTAAGACCAGGAAATCAACTTTATGTATGAGAATTTGTAGATTAAATTTGTTTTGCACAAATGTTTTTGCACTTGTAAAATGACTAAATTGAATTTGTGCTGATCGCACATCCCTAGAAACCCGCTGCCCAGCTGCCATGATTTATTACTCCGCTGAGTCACCTCAGCCTGCTCTGTTGAAGAATAGATTATTGTACTTTGACTGTGCTCTTGTTTATCTTTATCTTTATTATGGAACTTAATATACTGCTTCTTCACAGACAGCAGGGCGGTTTACAAAATAACTGCTAGCATAGAAAGGAAAATAACTATATTAATAAGTAGGAAAGAATAGTGCATTTATACAGGAGAGAGGAAGAGTGAAGGCAAAAAAAAAAATGGAATCGGGGGAAGAGAGTGGGGGTCAGATGTGAGAGGGCTGAAGGTTGAAAGCTGATTGGAACAAGTATGTCTTGAGTAAGGATTTGAATCTCTGGAAAGAAGGTTCGAGGTATAGATCAGGGGGTAAGGCATTCCAAAGAGAGGGGCCAAGGAAAAAACAGAAGACTGAGTGTCAAGTGGATTCCAAGTGGGCTCGTGTAGCAGGAGGAAGGTGCAAACAATTAATGTGGATGGCGCGCAGGATACGGGGTGTAGCATGGAGATAGAGGTACAGAGACATATTGAGGTGAAGGGATTTGTGAACTAGGGTTAAGTATCTTGCATTGAATTCGAAACTTGATGAGAAGTCAGTGGAGATGAATGAGCAATGGGGTGATGTGGTCAGTGTGCATGGCATGCAAAATGATCCGAGCAACAGTGTTCTGGAGAAGTTGAAAATGGTGAAGCTATGTTGGGGGAGGCTGACAAGTGCAACATTACAATATAATCAATGCATGTCATAACGAGGGAAAATAGGAGAGTAGTCAAAGATGAAAAAAACAGGAATGGTCAGCGCGAATTTGCCTAAGTGAGTAAAAGGAGCAGTGGACGAGTATAGAAAGGTGTTTGTGGAGAGACAAAACTGGGAGGGTTGAGGATCCACTTGGACCACCAGGGATCATCTGCAGGGAAGCGCTGCACTTCACCTCAGATGATCCTTTCAAAGGCTCCTGTGGCCGCATCATTACCCCAGCCTTAAGTTAGTGTAAAGATTTAGCGCTCAGAAGAGCAAAAAAAACTATTAAATTTTACTGTTTTTCTTTTAACCTTGGGAGCAACTTATTCAACATTTTGCATGTCCGCTGCACTACCCTTTAGCGCAGTAGTTTTACAGTTGATTTTTCTGTGCTAAAACGTTTTACTGCATTGGGAGTAAAATTAATGCATGAAAATCAGGAGGAAAACTGCTCTCCTAAAGGCTAGTATTTGGGCCTCAGTGTTTTCTACTTTTGTTTCCAGTAAATTCTTTCCTTTTGAGGACACATCCTGCTGGATCCCTGGTCATATCTGAATCAACAGAATCTGGCTGACAGGGCTGTAAAGCCCATGTTGTCTTTGGCTACTGAAATGTTCAACAGCTTTTTCTTGTGATTTTTAAACTGGCTGTTTATTAAACTGGATTTAGCTCACAGATTTCTCAGAAGCTCAAAGTGGCAATGGAGGGTTAAGTAACTTGCCCAAGATCATAAGGAGCAGCTGTGGGATTTGAACCGGGCTTCCCTGGTTCTTAGCCCACTGCTGTAACCGTTAGACGACTACTCCATGGTTTATTTAAAATTGGATTCAAGTAGGCAGACTGTATTGCAAGAGCATCGACTGGGCTTCTGTGTCAACAGCTCTGGCATAGACATGTCCCTTCACTTGCAACTCTGATGGCCATCAGCATTCAAACATCTGGTGTTCACCAACAAATGTGTTGATGGTGTATCCCCTGTCGGTGTCGTTCTCACCCACTGCTACTGTTCTTTCTGCCTGTTCTCTCTCTTCCCAAATACACCTACTCATCTGTACCTCTTGCACCAAGCAGATCACCTCTTACTATTGTGCCGCCTCCTTCCTAGCACAAATTATCTCCTAATAGTCAAGACGCTCCATCTTAGTTGTCTTTCACGCTTGGTTCAAATCTCACTTCTTCAAACATCAGTATTCATGGCTTCACTACTTCCATGTTTTCTCCCTATCTTTGTACCATTAAGAGTACTTTAAATATTTTTCTTTGGTTATGAAGTGGTCTGAAAGGTGTTGTGGATCTAGCATAATATAAAAACTTAAATAGCAGAAGAATAGCAGAATAACAAGGTCTTGTAGATTAAACTGGTACCTGAGTTGTGGCAGAGACATTCTGAAAGGCCCATAGAGTAATTGTTCCATTAAAACTTCACATCATTCACAGAAATCTCATTCACTAGTATCTTCTGACTAGTGAGGACTGAGACCCGGTTTTCACATAAAGCCATGCTTTGATAATGAATATCCGATGTTTCTGATGGAGCTGTTTGGATTCTAGTGCCTCATCGCCCTGGAGTTTTTCCGGCCTGATGGGGTATGTTTACCTGGGTTTCTTAACATTCTTTTTATAATTTATTGACAGACTGATTTTTGGACATTTTTCCCAACTAAGTTATAATTGAAACAGATTTACATGGTATGTGTTGCCATGTCATAAATAGGTCAGTAACCATATAAGCTTGTTGTGATTTTTAAATATTTTAATCATGTATTTGATACTGTATGGCCTAGTTGGCTGTGTGCTAAGAAACGCCAAAAGACTGCTGCTTATAGATCCATCTCGCATACTTTCACTTGGTAACCCAGGATATCCTCCAAGACGCATTGGCTCGCTCTTGCCAGAGGAAGACTTTGTTCTGACCATCCCTTTTTTTCCATTTCCTGTTTTTCCTGTCATGCTTTTCAGGGGCTATTCAGAAGAATCGCCTAAGAATGAATGGGGGCACACTGCCAGTTCTTCTCACCAGGCCCATTAGCTTGGAACACAAAGCTCAAACAGTGTTTCTATTAAGATTTTTTGTGTTCATCCTGGTTTCACAAACATTGTTTCCATAGCAATACTGGATGCTAAATCTTTGACCAAAGAAATGGAGAGAGATAAACAGCCCCTTCTGAAGCCTCGATGACAGCCTATACATATAGGCTAGGATATTAGAGGGGTACTTGGACATGAAATATGGGTGAGAGAGTGTGCTATGAAATTTTAAAGTAATGACTAGTCGTTGCACGGATCACCTGCTGGGTAACAGCAGGTATATAAGGTGGGCACTTAATCACTAGGCCACTCCTCAGGCTATACAAACTTGCTTGAAATTTAAGAGCCAGCCCCAGAATTTGGGAGCTAGTGATTGAGATCTTTCACCCCCTTCCCATTGTCTCCACTGAAATTGATGAGCAGGGTGGGAGAGAGAGAGATTCCTTCCAGATCAACTGCAGCTTCTTTACGGTCTGATAACACTAAGATTGCTTTTCCATTCTGTGTCTAAGGGAAGAGGGATCTTAGTAAATCACACCTCTAAATGATCACTGCAGGGTGCAGGTAAAATACAAAGCCAGTAGTCCCCTCTCCCAACTCTGCATCTCTCCATCCTCTAACCATGTGGCATCACCCAGTCTTGGTTTCTTTAGCTCTCATTCCCCCTACTCTGTCATAGCCCAGTTGTGTTCTCTTATACCCTACCTTGTTGCCACTTAGGTATGCTCTTATCTCTCTCTTCCCCATCTCCTTCCTTCCTCCAATCACCTCTTCCCTCTTTCTCATCTAACCAACCACCCCCTCCACCACCCAGAAAGCCAGTCAGCTATTCGTCCTTGACACTGTTCCAGCTAGTCAGTCATCTCCCCAGCCAGTGGCTTCCCTTTTCCTGATTGCTAGTCACCCCTCATATCCACGGATCCCAGCTAGCCAGCCAGCCAACCACCCCAAAGATTCCATGTTTAGCTAGCCTGACTGAGATTGCTCCTCATTCTCTGGTCTGCTGAAGTCTGCTGCAACCACAAAGACAGAAGGTTTTCTTTCTTCTGCATTGTGGAAAGTTTGGTGCGTTTGAACTGCATAACCTGAGACCATGAGACCAGCTTGGAAGTTCCTGAACCACACTGAGATTTATGTGGTGCAGATGAGGACATTTTCCAATGGTGTACAATCAGGGCCTATTTGCAGCCATAACAGTGGCAAACTTAGGTGGCAGCCAGTCTCTGAGCAGCTGGTGTCACTCAGCCTTCCCTCTCTCTCCCTTCTCTCCTCTGCCATGTCTCCAAGGGTCACCGCAATAAAAAAAAATACAACACACACGGGGCTTCTATGACTCAGGTGTTCCTCTAAGGTCCTGAGGGTCCTTCCCACTCTGATGCATACTTTGTACATCGGTGAGGGGCATGACCAGAAGGAGTGTTGGAACACCTGAGATGCGCTTACCTCATGGTTATAATATATTTTATTGCTGTGGACCTATAAAGATTATGCTGTGGTGGTCACGGCAAGGAGGAGGATGATGGGTTGGTAAGGATTCAAGGAAAATGCCAGAATGGGGAAATGGAGGTTGGAGTGACAATTCAAGGGCTATGTGGTAGAGGGAAGAGACAAGGAATGTGGGACACAGGGTGGGTGAGAAGAACTTGCTAGATGCTGGGGGGAGGGATCCTAGGAGAAGATATTGCACAGGGAAATGAAGACTAGGGAAACAGAGGAGAGATATTAGAGACATGCATAGAGAGATGGGGAAGGGGACATAAGACAGAGGAAATGCTGGGCAGAGGGAGGGGAGTACTAGGGAGACCGTTCTCTTCTATCAGCCCAGTTTAGCCTTTCACCTCCTTGGTTCCTGCCCCACAGTTACATAGCAATGTGCCTTCAAATTTGCTGTATTTGCTAGATAAGAATAATGCCCATGTACCCTCTCTGATGTAGGATCCAGGGGAGAGTGTGGGTGAAGGATCTTATCTCTCTTCTTTTACCTCTGGGACCATATGGGAACTGGGGGAGTGGAAAGGAAATGACTTTCAGGGGCTTTTCTCCATGGATACTCTCTTTCTCTGCAGGCTCTCACACCGCTCACTACTAGAAATTCAATGCCCAGGCAGGAGCTGGCTGAACAAAAACAAAGTTTTAATGGAGAGATACGTAAAGTAACAGCAAAAGTAGCATCTTACGGTTCTTTGAATTTGAAAAAAATCAAGTAGACGTAACACAAGCAGAACCATCTCTTTTGGATATTCTCCTCCAATGTAGACCTTTTTTTCCTTTTTCCTTTGTCTGCTAAGACAGGATGGCCTCCTGTGGTAGCTGATTTCTCCTCCTTTCTCTCTTCAGGCTCAATGAGTCTTTCCTTCATTTTTTAAGTCCTGATTACCAACAAGAAAGGTTTCCTCCAAAATAGATGCACTGCATTCCCTTCTCCTCAGGTTCAGTCACATGGAAATCCATGTAAACAGACCCCAATAATGTAATCCTTTTTTTTTTTCAGACTTTCTGGGCCAGTTGAAAATATGAGAGCAGCCCCAAGTTCTTTCTCTTCCACCCTAGGCCACCATGACCCTCGGGACAGTTCTTCTGAACCATGACCAGCAAGGTTTTCAGAGGCCGGAAAACTTCCTTAAAACTCAATGGATGCCACCTTCAAGCCTCAGGATCTTTACCCCAGGCGCTCTTTAACTACAAATTTAAGCTCAGCAGCTCCTTAAGAGGGGAAGAGAGATTTAATTTCCTTTTCCTCTAAACTACCTTGGCCTGGGGACCCACTTCTTGGAGTGTGGCTACTCTGCAAGAAGGGCAGAAAGAATCTCAACAAAATAGGTTTTTGTATTGAAAATAACGTCCCCAGTACAGCTGAATAGCTCCTCCCATAAATTCCCAACAGGGAACTATACAGTGCTTATAGTAAGTGTTTCCAATGAACACACTGCATCAAGGATAGAGCTGTCCCCAATTTTACCTTAGGAAACTTGCTAGTAGAGGCTGAAGAAACCTCTGAGGCTACAGTAATTTGCAGGGGCCTTCTTCATTCCTCCTATCTAAGTGTGCAATATGTTCCTGTTTAAAAGCAGACATAGAGAACTTACTGGGCTCTAAATGTGCACAGACTCCTATGGAACTTCCTGGGACATGGCCCTCCAGGTGCGAAGGTTTTCAGGAGGGTTTAGACGTTTTCTAGAGAGTTACGTAACTGGGTAATGGGGAAGGGTGTAATGGATTTCTGTGAGAGAAGCACTGTGATCGATAGAGAACTCATTTCAGGGGGCCGTTTGGATGAAGATTTAATTACTCACAATTTCCAATTCCGTGCTCAAGGCAAGTTATGTATTCAGGAACGTTTGGTAGGTATGTGCCCAAGAAAGCTTCCGATTTAAGTTGTAGCTGAGGCAGTGCTGAGTGATGTGATGGCCCAAGGCCACAAGGGGTGTGAATGGGAGAAGCAGGATTTGAATTGTGACTTCTCTGGTTCTCGGCCTGCTGCTTTAACCACTAGATGATGGCGCCACCAATTCCAAGTATTTGGCATTAAGAAAAGCAGGAGTAGCTTAACGGTTAGAGCAGCAGGCTGAGAATCAAGGAAGCCTGCTTTGAATCCCACTGTTGCTTGTGATCTTGAGCAAGTCACTTGCCCTCTATTGCCTCAGGTACAGATTTAATGTGTAAGCCCTCCAAGAGATGGGAAAACATGTGCTGTTTCTGAATTGAACTTGCCTTGAGCGTGAGCCAAATCCAAAATACCTTCCCCTTCATGGCATGAGTGCTCGAAGCCAAAGCGAAGCCAGAATTCACAAGTTGTAATGGAGCTGTTGGCATAGCAGAAACAAAGCCACTAGTCAGTCACTTTGGGTGACCAAAGTAAACCTGCTTTAGCTCAGAAAAGTTCAAAACTACAAGAATGTGAGCTGGGGAAGCCAGGTTCAAAGCCCACTGCTGCTCCTTGTGATTGCAGGTAAGTCCCTTAACCCTCCATTGTCTCGGGTAAAACTTTAGATTGTAAGTCCTCTGGGGACAGGAAAGTATCTTCTGCCCCTAAATGTAACTTGCCTTGAATATCTGAGAAAGGTGTGAACTAAATCCTATTCCCTTTCCTTTCCCTAATAGCTTTATAACTAAACTAGAAGGCGTAAGCATGAAATAGGAAGCATGCCCAGGTGAGAACCTGAGTGGACAGACAAAGGCTGATGGCAGAGCCACTAGTGCATGTATTCTGACGCCTGCAATACTTCCATGACAGCTTGCCAGCTTTAATCAGCAAGCAACTTCAGCTCTTAGAGGAAGAAAGGCATTATGCGTATCACATCGCTGTAGGCACACAGTTAAAAAGGAAAAGTGAAGCCTGACTATAGAATTGCTTCTGCAAGAAGACAGTCAGTCTGTTTGTGTTCTTGCATTTTGCAATCCTTTATTAACTGGGAGGAGCTGCTCTCCTGGTAGCATCTAGATAATGATTCCTGAGCGTTCCTCTAGGAACTATCAGGTTACTGTTTAAATGCCAGCAATGGCATGTAAATATACACAGGTGAAGATTTAGCCACCACGGTCAGCTCGGGTTTTATGTAGCAGTTGAAAGAATCAGATATTCGGCACCAGCATTCAGACAATGACTGACACTAAATATCTGGATAATGTGGATAACGACTGGGTTATCCGGATACTTATCAAGATAATGGAGCTCAGTATCACTGCTGTCCAGATAGTGCCAAGGCGATCGGTAAACTATTCAATGGTACTATCCAGACAGGCCACTGAATATCACCAAATAGCCCCATCCAGATGTTTCTAAATGGTTCACCCATTAGATATATTCAGCACTGCTATCTGGAGAGGCAGTGGTGAGTCCCATTGCTAGACGGATAGCCAACGATGATCACCCGCTATCTGAATAAAGGTGATGCATGGATGGGGCAGTGTCTTGCTAGTGGTGTTCAACTTACTGCTTTTAAAAAAAATCATAAGTTGCATGCTTGCTTTTTTTTTTGTTAGGAGCAATTGGTTTTAGAGGTAGAGTGCTGAAATGGTTAATCCTGTTTTTGGAGAACAGATCCCAGAGTGATTATGAAAAATTACATTTCTGACCCTTGGGTTCTCAGGTAGAGTTTTCCCTCTGGGATCAATATTGTCACCTTATCTTTCCAGATCCTTGGGTGTGAGTTTTTCAGCCTTTTGTGGTACATTCCCATCTGTTTGCAGATGATCAGATTTGGTTTCCATTAAGAGCCCAAACGGTGAAGAAACAACAATTCTTCTTTGGCACAGATTGCCTAGTGGTTTATGGACAGTGCATTGAAATTTAATATTAACAAATATAAGTTCTTTGGATAGTTAAGTCTTCACTAGTTCTGCTACCCCTAGTGTCATGACCTAACAGTTTGTAAATGGGCAAAAAAGATCGGAGGGTTTTCTTGGATACTGAATTAAATGCGGTTACCCATATTACAGAAATTGCACATTCTACCTTTGGTGTGTTGAATACAATCCGTCAATTAAAACCATATTCTGCTTTGGCTGATTTCAGAACGGTTACCCTGGCTTTGTTAATGTCATGATTAGAATGCTGTAGTGCAGTTTTTTTACCGGCTTACCTTTGCAATCTATCATGAGACTGTAGGTAATCTAGAATACTGTTGCACAGTTATTGGCAGGGATTGAAAGCTACTGACTATGTTTCCCTAGTATTGAGAAGCATGGTCCGATTCAGAATCATCACCTGAGACTTTAAAATGCTAAATAGGATGCTTAGAAGTGCCATCAAGGACAGCTTTCACTTACGTTGCGGGGTGAGACTTGAAATCATCTTCCAAGGGGCTATTGAGGCTCTGGGTAGAATTGAGGTTAGACTGATAAATTCTAGAAAATAAGCTTTTTCTGTCATTGCCTCTATGTTGTGGGATTTTCTCCCAAATGAGGCCCATCTTCAAAGGAGTTATCTGTACTCTGAGAAAGCTACCAAGGTGTGACTTTTTTTATACAGTACTGGTCTGCATGATTGAATTGGTTAGAGTTTTTAAACAATATATTATGATATTTAAATATGGTGAGATTAGTTGATTTAGATTTAAGATCATTCTGATTGTTGAGCATGATATTGTGATATGGAATGTGTGTGTGTTTATTTTTTTAAAGCTATTTTGCTTTTAATTGACTATATAAATCACAGTGAGCAATAAGGAGGGTGCAAATGATCAATCTAAATAAATAAAATTCACCTTTTTACTAATGAGCTTAAAACATATTTGATGAGACCATCTAGTTCTCAGAATAAATTTCTTTTTTCCCTACTACTTCCTGCATGATGTCCTTTATAATGTGCAATCTCCATTGTCCTGCGGGAGGATATACTCTATTCAGAATCTTCTAAAAATAAACAGCAGTGTGTAAACTTTCTACGCAGACTTCTTAAAATGGCAACTTTTTTTAACATGCATCTCAAGCAGTGGTTAAAACTAGAGGGCATAACAGGAAGCTGCAAGGTGGTAAATTGAAAAGCAATGTCAGGAAATACTTTTTCACTGAAAGGGTGGTGGATGCTTGGCATGCCCTCCCGATGGAAGTGGTGGGGGCAAACACAGTGACGGAATTCAAAATGGCATGGGACAGACACAGTGGATCCCTTTACAGCAACAGGATAAAATCAAAATAAACTGAACCATCTAATTTCTCAACAAATAGGGGTGTCCTACATGGAGCGGTGGGTATACCCCTAAACAAAGATATGGGGAGGGGTGACCTGCACTGAGCGGCAGGTGCACCTACTCTTACCATCTTACTGGGCAGACTAGATGGACCATACTGGTCTTTATCTGCCGTCATATACTATGTTACTATGCTCATGTTCATGGTGCATTGCACTCTACAATCCGCAGCTGAGCTAAAAATAAAAACAAACTCAAAATCCTGAATATTTAATTGTGTTAAAATAACACAAGGGGACAATAAAACACTACCAGGCCCTAGAGTAGAATATCTAGTAGGAACACAGAGCAATTATGTCAGACGGCTATAGATCCCTATATAGAACCTCTGTGACAGCTAGCGGAATACAGATCAACCTTTGTGCAATATATGTTATAAGGGCTGACAAATTAAAAATAGAAACAGACAAAAACTGAAATGGAAACTCTGTAAAGCCAGACTCTGAGGAACAATAGAGAAAGTGAAACAGAAATGTGTTTCCCTTTATACTGAGTAAAAATACAGAGATACAGACATGCACACTAAAAACTGAAAATGAATCCCCTTTCTTTTGCTATCTTTTTTTGATCATCTTATTTTTCCAATTGGAGTGGTCCCCAGTATCTCTCTTCCACTTTCCTCTTATCAGTCTTCTCCAAAGTTCTTTTGCAGGGTCTCTTCCCATTTTCTATTTCTTCTCGTTCTTCTTGTCTTCCCTTCCCGCTCTACATCTGTTTCTAACATTGATGTAGTATTAGCAGCCTAGATCAACAACTGTGATCACACTGGCAGTAATTTTAGAGGGAGTGGTGGGGGGGGGGGAAGGATAAGCAGGCCCAGAACATTTCTGATCCAGGCTGGTGACGGTAGTGACCACTGAGAGAGGAAGCAAGCAGTGAGGGACATTTGAAGCACCTGGCTACCAGCTCTTACGCTCTTCTGGCGTGAGGGGGTGCGAGTAGGCCTTCAACATTTTCAGTAGGGATGCAGCAACAAGGAACGCCAGTGGGAATTTAAAAAATTTGCATTTTCTTCAGCCAGCAGAACCTGTCAATGTACATAGACATGCAAAGTCACACACATTTGGCCGCACTCATGCACTTACCACCCTGTGTGGCTCTACTGTCATGACCTGCTGCTTCCCCCATCAGTACCCATCTCCTTGGATCTGCTGCCATTGCTGGGACCCATTTCACTATCTAGCTCCTTCCCCCCACCAGTGCCATCTCCTCTGCCGGAACGTGCGGCAGCGGCAATACATCAAAAATGGAGCAATTTATTTTCATTTCATTTTTCATTTTATTTATTTATTTTATTTAGCTGTGCTTATATACCGCTTTTTACCGGGTCACAGCGGTTTACAGATATATGCTAACAGGCACTATTTATTCCCTTGTCCCCGAAGGGCTCACAATCTAAGTGTACCTGAGGCAATGGCGGGTTATGTGGCTTGCCCAAGGCCACAGGGAGTGGCCATGGGACTAGAGGCCCCAGTCCCTCCGGCCTGAGGTTACTTGTCCCTATGTGGGAATTGAACCCCTGGCCCTCCAGCCTTAGGTAAACTGTCCCAACACTGAGCCACTCCTCCCTTGATATACTGCTTATTGTGGGAACAGCAAAGCGGTTTACAGTAAAAAAAAAAAATATATATATATATTTTAAAACCCTAGAAAGGAAAGGAACGCCAAATCAGTGTATGGGGAGGGCACAAGACATGGCACGTGAGAGGGTCAAAGGAGCCAGGAGTATGGAAGAGAATGGAGGAGAAGGAAGGTACAAGAGGGAGTCAGTTGAAGGAGTCTGGTGAGAGATGAAAAGCAATACAGAAAAGATGAGTTTTAAGTTGAGCCTTGAACTTGTTAAAGGAGAGTTCAAACCATAGAGAAGAGGGAAGATTGTTCCAGAGTGAGGGTCCAAGAAAATAGAAAGCAGAATGACGTGTTGATTCAAGATGTGCTTGAGAGGGAGGGGGGTAGGAAAAGACGGTTCATGTGGATGGAACGGAGGGAACACTGATGGGTATGTAGAATGAGAGAGGAAGCTAGATAGGCTAGGGAACCAGTGTGAAGCATTTTATGAACCTGGGTGAGGATCTTATACTGAATATGGGAGGATATGGGGAGCCAGTGGAGGCAGATGAGGAGTGGAGTGACATGGTCATATCTAGTGGCATGATAAATTAGTTTGGCTGCAGTGTGTTGGATGAGTTGGAGGTGTTTCAAGGAGGATTGAGGAAGACCAGCTAGCACTACATTACGATAATCTAATCTAGACAGGACAAGGGAAACCACAAGAGTCATGTCACTTAGGCCTGCCCCATCCGTTAGAAACAGGAAATTTACATTGGCAGAACCCTGAGTGACATACCTTCTTTAATTTTCTCTATAGATGGTACTGAGATGCAGTATTTACAGTGTTGCATTTTTCTAGATAGGTCCTCATGGGTATTGTTATGGAATTATAGGTTTGTTCTATCTAGACCAACTTTCGTAAGGTTTTGTCTTACTTCATAATCTGCATGGTACTTGAGAATGTATATTTTGTTGTTACTGTCAGATTTTTGTTTTGTATGGTGAGTTCTAGAAGGAAATGTCCTAATCTGTTTTGGAGAGAAGGAGGGAAAAATTACAAGCTGAAATGAAACCATAGAAAGCTAAATGTCATCCTTTTGTGATGTTCCTTTCATTTGCAAAGCAATACAACCTTCAGAGCTTTCCAACTTTAAATTGCAAATGAACTGTGAGAAAACCTCACTCATTGGAGAGGTAAATCTCACTCTATGGGATGGGCCACCCTTCACATCTCTGTGTACCGAGGTAAAATCCATAAAAATCCATCTCAAAACCAGCTTTTAAAAAGACAAACAGATTTTAAATACATACATATGCCCCTCCTTTTCCACATCTTATAATTCAGCATCCTAATCATTTGCTAGAATTTTAGAATTTAACAGTTTAGAATTCAGCATCCTAATTCTAGGCACTATTTGGAAATTAAAAAAAAAACAAAAACAAAACCCTTCACGTTTTTGCAAAATCTTGAATACCCATGTTCCCTGTAAAATAGTTATCTCCAAGTTATAATGCCCTGTTCAATGTAATTTCAGTTTGTTCAATGTAAACCGCACTGATGGAGAATAGCACTGTATATAAGAGAATGTAAATAAAATAAATAAATAAATACATCTGTTCCGTTCCATTGGGACAATCATGGAAAATAGTCTTACGGTACCTAACTTGATATCAGGATTCCAGGAGGTACCTGCAATAAGGCACCCTAACTAGGTTTAAACATCCTCCACTGAGTATGCCATCCATTTTCTCTCAAGACTTGAAGTTAGTGTCATCAGTTTAAAATATAACCTCACTGCTATAGGCAACCAATGAAACTGCACCAATAATGTCTTGCAAAACACCATCATAAAGCATGTAGATGTTTTTGCTAAACCCACGTACAAATTATTACAATAGTCTAAATGAGGTGTAATTAAAGTTAGTTTTAAAACTAAGTAAATCTTTTTATTGATTTCATCTAAGTGGCAGGTGAGATTTACTGTGGACAGGTGCAAAGTGATGCACACGGGAAAAATAATCCCAACTATGTGTACACGATGTTGGGCTCCACATTAGATGCTCTCGCTCAGAAAAAGGATCCGGTGGTGGTTGAAAGAGCAGCTAGAATAATTTGGAAAAGATTAGAGGATGAAACCAAGAGTATCAAACTACTTCTGAATAAATTAATGATATGTAAATCAAATCACCAAAAAAGGTTACAAAAATTATGAAGACGCAAACAATACGCAATGTAACCCTCAGCCTTAAAGGGCCTAACTTCTTCACTACTTATTATCTAAAAATCCCAGACCCTTGACAGGGTATAAAACTGCAAAATATACACAATTTCTCTGCATGTATATCTTTATATAAATCCTTTTATTAAATATCCATAATACTCGTTACACATCCACCATATTGCCCAAATTAAATAACAATTACAGTATATCTGTTCAAACACATCTTAAACTATCACATCATCCTAAAATCTTCTCCAACTATTCACACATTCATCCCTAAATTTGTACCACACATACACACACAGATCAAAAAATAGATTTATAGCAGCCTGAACCCCAAAAAGTCAGCAATTTATGTTAAATATCTTCTGATAAGAACTCAGTCGAAAATGCAGCATTACTGTGTTATAAACAGTCTCAAGATAATGTATAAGCAACCACTAATTCAAAAGAACATCCAATGACTTCTCACTGCCTCCCTCGCTCTTTGATGTTCAGTATAATAGTGCTCCCACTCAACATCAACATCCATCTCACTTTACAATCTGAGTGCTATTAACTGTTCACTATTCATTGGGCACTGCTTACTATTCTCGCTATTCAGTGTTCACAACTTGCAGTGAAAAGAAAAGAAAAACGGGGGAGCAAACAAAGTGAATCCTCTCCATTTTCTGTTCACTACGTCTCACCACCAACAAATCCTCCATCATGCCTTTTATGAAGAGCCTGAAAACCAGACCCCCCCCCCCCCCACAGGGTTAACACTCACATTTTGGCCAAGATATTCTCTTAGCTCCAAGGGGGTAACATCTGACTGATATAACCAGCTGGTTCAGGTTCAAATGCCTGTTCCAATGCAGGTCTCACTTCATTCTACAGTGAACCGGTGCATGCTATTGTATCACCTTGTACACACTTGCCATTTCATATTCCGTGCCGTATTCCAATGTCACTTTAATCCAATCCAACCGTGGACCACAGTTTTGCCTCTCCAGCTTCCCAGTTTTGCCTCTCCAGCTTCTTCAGGGAGACTTCTGCATTTCTCTCATATGACTCCCAAAAGAGACTTGAATCCTTACAAAAGACGCCCCATCTTGAGTCTCTTTTGGGAGCCGTGTGAGAAAAGTGCAGAATTTTCCCTGAACAGGCCAGAGAGGTGAAACTGGTTTGTGGTTGGATTGGATTAGAGTGACATTGTAATACGGCATAGAATATGAAATAGTAAGTGTGTGAAAGATGATAAAGTAGTATGCACTGGTTCATTGTGGAACAAAATGAGACCTGCATTTGATTACTGTACAATCCATTGGGTGAAGTCCACATGTACAGTCGCTGTTTGTGTTGCTGGAAGAACGTGTTCAAGATGAATAGATTATTGGTCTTACAGAAATCTATCAGTCTCTCTCCAGCTTCATTTCTGTTGCCATCCATATTTTCCAACCACTTTGCCTTCCTCTTTGTTGCCAACTTTTGCGTTCCAGTCACCCATGACTATCAGGATATCCTGTTTGCATGTTCTGTCAGTTTCAGCTCGAACTTGTTCATAGAATTCATCATTTTCATCGTCTTCTGCAGCTGTTGTTGGGGCATATACCTAAATTATAGTTGTGTTGATGGACTTTCCTTGTAGACCAATAGAAATTAAGCATTCACTGACCACACTGTGTTTCATTATAGTTCTTGCAAGTTTCTTCTTAATTATAAATGTGACACCATTTCTTCTTTCTTTCATTTCCAGCATAGTAGTAGACCATGTGATCATCAGATGCAAAATGACCAATGCCATTCTGTTTCAATTCACTGACACCCAACAGACCGAGTTGTACATGTTCAATTTCATTCTTGACCGCCTCCAACTTCCCTTGGTTCATGCTTCGTATGTTCCATGTCTCCATATGTAAGACATTTTTGCAACTTCTGACTCTCATTTCATGCGCAGCTATATCAGCTGATCCAATCACATCATAAATGCTGGCTTTTACTCTGAGAAGTCTTCAGCTTCTCTACAGTAGCCAGTTGAGTGTCTTCCGACCTGGGAGGCTCATCTTCCAGCACTATAGAGTAATTTGTTTTGTGACTATCCATTGAGTTTTCATGGCAGTGGGCTTTAGTAAAACGGCCCCTACAAATAACATCCCTACTAAATCGATTAGGGAGAAGAGACAGCTGAGAGGAGATATGGTAGAGAATAATAAAATCATGAGCATTCTCGGTAGGTTAATAGGCAAAGGTTAGTTACCCTTAAAGAAAAGGATTAGCACTTGGGGGGCTTTTCAAGAAACCACACTCATGACCAGCCCAGGGGTTTCTGGTGCCCTAGATGAACCACCAGCTATAAACACCCCTGTCCCCACCCATCGTCCAGCATCTTCCCTTCCCTTGCCTACCCCCCCCCCCCCCAGTGTCCAGAATCTTCCCACTCTTCCCTTCCCTATATCATTGCTGCTGTTGCCCCCACCACCCTATCTCCACAGGAGGAAAGAATATCTGGCTACGGGGGAGTGGGAAAGGCAGCAGCTGGAAAGTTCTTTTATGCCAATGTCGCTGGTTGGCCTGTCAGCATTTGTGTGCATGCATCCACGTGCACACTCAAGGCCTGCTGCATCCCGCCCACTCCAACATGGGGCAGGATGTAGCAGGCCTTGAACATGTGTGCTTATGCATGCACTTAGATGATGCAAGGACCTCTGCTTATAGTGGCATTAAAAAGCTTCCTAGGCACCTTGCTGTCACCTTTGAAACTCAATGTTTCAGTCTGCCGCTTGGAGGAAGGGTGGGGGCAAGGATGGTAGGGACAAGAAAAGGGGGGAAATGACATGCTGTGCCTCCTGAAGCCTGCCACCTAGTTTTAGGACTGGCCCTGCCCAGTCTATCATATTTAATATAAATGTAAGTGTTTTTTATTCACTGCACAAGTAAGCTATGAAATTTATTGCAAGAGGGATATGATCAAGGTTGGTAGTATACATGGGTTTAAAAAGGTTTGGAAATGTTTCTGGAGACACTATGCTGGGCCTCCCCATTACAGGGAATGGGCAACAGGAATGAAGAGGAGGATTAGCTCAATGAGCAGTGGGCTGAGAACCAGGAAAATCAGGAATCAAATCTCATTGCTGCTTCTTGGAATCTTGAGCAAGTCCTTTAACTCTCCATTGTCTGAGGTGCAAACTTTGATTGCGTAAGCCCTTTAAGAACAGAAAACTACCTTCTGGACCTGAATGTCGCTCAACTTCAGCTACTGCTTTAAAAATAAAAATTGAAAACCCCAAATCCCTTCCCCTCGCAAATCTATGGAAGGGGTTACCTCATAAGAACATAAGATATGCTATACTGGGTCAGACCAAGGTCCATCAAGCCCAGTATCCTGTTTCCAACAGTGGCCAATCTAGGTCATACGTACCTAGCAGTTTCCCCAAAAGACACAGGTTCCGCAATGCTTGTACTGGGTCAAGCATTGATATCCTGGGTCCCTTCTTAATAATGGTTTATGGACCTTTCCTCCAGGAACTTGTCCAAACCTTTTTTAAACCCAGCTACACTAAGAGCCTTTACTACATCCTCCGGTAACAAATTCCAGAGTTTGATTACACGTTAAGTAAAGAAATATTTTCTTTTATTAGTTTTAAATAGTTTACCCTGTAGCTTCATTGCATGTCCCCTAGTCTTTCTATATTCTGATAATGTAAACAATCGATCTACATTTACCCGTTCCACTCCGTTCATTAATTTATAGACTTTTATCATATCTCCCCAAGCCGTCTCTTTTCCAGGTTAAAGAGCCCTAACCTTTTTAGCCTTTCTTCATAGGAGTATCCTTTATCATTTTGGTGGCTCTTCTCTGAACCTTTTCTAATAACGCTATATCCTTTTTAAGATACGGCGACCAGAATTGCACACAATATTCAAGGTGCGGTCTCACCATGGAACGATATAGAGGCATTATAATATCTTTTGTTTTATTTTCCATTCCTTTCCTTATGATACCTAGCATTCTATTTGCTCTCTTGGCTGCCGCTGCACCCTGGGCCGAGGGTTTTAACATGTTATCCACAATGACGCCTAAATCTTTTTCCTGGGTGGTGGTTCCTAATGTGGAACCTTGCATCGTGTAACCATAGTTTGGGTTGTTCTTCCCTCTTGAAGAACTGTAAACCCTATATACCAAGAATAACATAAGCGGATCTACAGTATAGGAGAAAGTATTCCACCCAGTGTGTTTTCAATGTCCTATATTTTGTTTGTGCCATCCATAAATATCTTAAAGCTCAAGAAAAATTTTTTGTCAGACAAACCATTGAAGTAGCTATGAAAAAGCATCCTCCAGCAAGTCCTTTTTATTCTAATTTAAGTGATCTAATAGTGCAATAAAATTCAAACCAACACGTTTTGAACATATCTCGTTTGCTCTCCTTCAGGATAAACACATATCTGAATAGGAAAGCGCCCATTTCTTCTTAATCGAGCTACAAACTATGCATTTCTTTTGACCATCCTGGAGCTCAACCGGCTATAGGAAAAAATAGCCGCGGCATCTTTTTAAATAGTCACGACTCCACCTCTGTACTCCATTTAAAGAAGAACACACTCGTAATAAAGTATGCCAATCTGTCTGTGCATTTAGACCTTCAGGATGAAGAGTATTCAAATAAAAAAATCCAGAACTGTTCTCTGTAGTTAAGAATTGCATTCCGATCTCCTCCATGCCAAAGTTGGGGGACTTGTTGCAAAATGCGCCAACGAAGCTGATCAAATGAATAATAGTTGATCATTGTGTGCAGAACAAACGGAGCATTTAAAGTTCTAGTGTTCAGACGAGATCTGTGCTCCCGCAAACGATGAATCATTGGCCAATGTAACTCTTCTTACACGGGCATAAAATAAGAGAGATCACATAATTCAAGGTGCAAGTGGTAGAGTCCACATGATTTAATAATGTGCTGAGAGATCGGGTCCCTCCATTAATCTCCTTCAATCGTAGCACAAAAAAAATCACATTGTGCAAATGAATAGTGCCCCAAACGCGCTGGCAAATTATGACTAGTTCGCCATGTTACTAATGGGCTAACTATATTAGCAGCTATTTAAAAAGAAGCTGTTAAACTGAGAGAGAATCATGTAGCCAGGAATTGGGAAGATACTACTTTGCACTGTCCAGATGAATATAGTAATTTTCTTAAATGTGTCTGTTAACCCTTTCATGGCTGTTGTTGCCATATGCAACCTTCAAATTTTCCCCAAAATTTTTCACCGGATTCTATAGTTCCAAAAAGTCCGCACACTGTGTGCGAAATGTGATGTGTATCTGGGCTTGACATCTGAAAAAAACTGTTATTTAAGCTATCACACCCAGCAGTAAATGAAACTGATGCCAAGACTGTTTGTTTTTCGTTTTCAACCATTCAGGACTGTAGTTGCCATATGGCAACAGTAAATACTGTTTGTTAGAAATAAACTTTTTTCAAAAAAACTTTATATTCTGCATCATTTAGCTCAAATCTTAATTTAAAAAAAACAGAAATTTTTTTTTTTAGTTACAAAACAATTATGTGGACGCGAAAGGGTTAAAGAAGGGCTTCCTAGTTACTAACTCCAGAATTGACTGAGCTGTTACCTACTGATGTCTGCACTCTTCTGAGGACAGAGCATTGTTTTATCAAAATAAATTTCTCCATAAATTTCAGACTTTTTTTTTTTTATGGGCACAGTAGCAGGGTCTCTGCGCAAGCCTATACATCTCGTTGATGGGCTTGGCTTAGGGATTGGAATATTGCTGAGGAATTATTTATAGTCACTTATAAACTGTTTTTCCAGCTTTTAGAAAAGCCTCCCAAAGCAGGCTATGAAGTAAAATGTAAATGTAAATATAATACAACAATAACACACAAAACCATAAATGAATATTAAAAACACAGGGCCCAATATTCTAGGACGGCTATGTGCTGCTATGGTGCATAGCCGTCCCCGCCAACCTTTAACCCCAGATATTCAATGCCGGGGTCATATGTGGCCCTGGCATTGAATATCTGTGATCGCTGCACAGCCCCCAATCTCACAGAAGCTAAGAGGGTAGTGGCGGTTAGCTCCCACGGGTAAAGATAGGCCAGCTTTTGCTGTGCCTTTCTTTTACCCACGGGTGCTAACTGGACAATGGTGCAATATCGCTGCTGTCTGGTTAGCGATTGTCGCTGCCCACGACACGTCCCATTGCTAAGCGGTTAGCATCAGGGCGCATAGCGGCACTTATCAGGGATATTCGGCGGCACTAACAGTGTTAATGCCCTGAATGTCCCTCTAAGCGGCATTTACACGGTTTACAAGTCTGTAAACTGTGTAAATGCCTCTGAATATTGGACCCACAGAAACTATAAAATAACACTCCGAACTCCAGGCTATGAAGAACTAACTTTAATATTAACAAAAAAAGAAAAATTGGAGGAATCATTCAGAACATGGCTCTTAGTTCTTTCCAACACCTCTATGTATGAGTGCGTCCGCATGCGCACATCTGTGTTTTTTATCTGCATTGCCCTTGTGTCTCTTATGTCTCTGTTTTGCACATACAGGGGCTGAAGCAGAAATCCTAGACGTCTTGTGCAGGGTTCCAAAGGCGGGTTTAGCACAAAGGTTTTACGTAGACATGCCGTAACAAATAGCATGCAAATGAGCTGTCGGCAAAAAGTCTGCGCTAAACCTGGAGAGCAAGCCGCGCAGAATTGTCTGTGTTAGCTGTACCTATATTCTGTGCACAAAAAGGCACTTGTGCGCAGGTGCTGAGATGGTATATGGCATATAGGGTAATCAAGGCTATTTGGAGCAGATCCTCTGAGCGGAATGAACACCTGATATTATTCTGAGCAGAATGATTGCTCTTAGGCGCCGCATAGCTTTCCAACACATGTGCATACATGTTCCAGCACACTTCCCCTGCAGTTTTTTTCCAGACCTCTCTGACTTCCGCAAAGCCCCAAAAAAGCTGCGGGGGTTGTTCGTTCAAGAAACGGGCATAAATTCCTCCTCAGCACTGACCGCAGACCCCTTATTTCTCCTCTGAACTAGTGTGGAGCTCAGCCTTTTGCTCTTCTTTGCACTCAGATGGCATAGCTAATTGCTTAATTATCATAACGAGTAGCCTAGTGGGTTAGAGCACAGCCTGGGACCTGAAAGATCAGGGTTCAAATCCCATTGACACTCGTGGCCTTGAGCAAGTCACTTACACCTCCACAGCCTCAGGTACAAAAAGATTGTAAGCCCTCTGTGGACAGGGAAATACATACTGTACCCGATTGTAACGTGCCCTCAACTAGTGCTGGAAAGGCGAGAGCTAAATAATAATAAATAAATGAATAGAATACATTTACCTGGGCTGTACGCTGGCAGTCGCGTCAGCATCTATGCAGTGATTATGCTCATGCTGTCCCCTTTCTACACGCGACGGCAACGCTCTTACTTCTCCAACGCCAAATCAGACCCGACACCTTTACGCCACACTCAAGTCCCTCACTTCTCTTCAGTCCACAACCCCTGCTATTGCGATTCAGCCATCCCCTCCTCCCCCACTTCTGGCATCCTCCTTCAGTGACAAAATTCCGACTTTAAGAGCTTCTTTGCCCCACTCCCATTCATTCACCTCCCCCTGTTGCGTCTCCCCCTCCTACCTCCCACCTCTCTCACACATGGGCTTCTTTCTCACTGCCTACTACCTCTGAATTATATCATCTCATTTCTTTCTCTAGGAAGACTTCCTGTTCCCTCGATCCAATTCCCTCCTCCTGGCTGCTAACTCCCTCTCTCTCACTCCTTCCCTATATCCTTTCTATATTCCATTCCAGTCTTTCCACTGGGACCTTTCCTCGTCTCTGGAAGCATGCCCTAATCCGCCCCATCCTAAAGAATCCCTCTTTGGATCCTCTGGTCCCTGCTCATTACCGCCCGGTTTCCAATCTCCCCTTTCTTTCCAAACTATTAGAAAAACTGGTTTTTGCACAGCTCACTCACCACCTCGATTCTACCCACTTTCTTCACCCCCGTCAGTCAGGATTTCGTCCCGGTCACAGTGTTGAAACTATCCTACTCGCCTTCACTAACGCACTGCATGTTGCCCATGATCACGGGGATATCTCGGTAGCGGTAGCCCTTGACCTATCTACCACCTTTGATTTAGTGGACCACTCCCTTCTTCTTCTCCGCCTACGGGAAGCAGGTCTTTGTAGTGTTGTCTATCGCTGGTTCCACTCCTTTCTCTCCTCCCGGTCCTGCACCGTCCTTTCCTCCTCACGTTCTACCCCTTCTTCTGACCCTTTCCCTCTTTCCTGCGGTGTCCCCCAAGGTTCAGTCCTGGTGCCTTTACTTTTCAACCTCTTCCTGGCCCCCCTCGCTCTGCTAATACAGCAGTCTGGCATATCAGCATTCTATTATGCTGACGACATAGTCCTCCTCCATCACACCTCCCCCTCCTGCCCGGATCTTTCCCCACTAAATTCCTGTCTCTCCACGGTGACCACTTGGTTGACACAGAACTGCCTTCATCTCAATCTCACCAAAACCATTGCTATCTGGTTCTCTTATGGCAATCCACCCCCTTCGCTGGCACCTTCTTTCTCTGACACCCCTGTCCCCCTAGTCTCTACTTTTCAGTACCTAGGTGTACACTTCGATTCTGATCTTTCCTTCCAAGCCCATGTCTCTCACCTCACCAAGACATCCTTCTTCTTTCTCCGCCAAATCCGAGCAATACGCCCCTTCCTCTCCCCATCGGCCCTCACTACCCTTTTACTGTCTCTGGTCATGTCACGGGTGGACTTCTCCAACTCAGTTCTCATAGGTCTATCTAAATTCCAGCTAACCCGCCTCCAGAGGATCCAAAACACCGCTGCCCGCCCGCCTCCTCACTCACTCTTCCCCCCGGGATCACATAACACCTCTGCTCCTCCACCTTCACTGGTTACCTGTCTCCTTCCGCACCCAGTATAAGCTGCTTTCTCTTGTACATAAAATCCTCCACACTAATACTCCACAGTATCTAGCAGATCTCATTTCTTTCCACTCTCCCAGGCACACTCCCTGCTCTTTTCACCTCAATCGTCTCACTCTTCCCTCGCCCTCCCTTGCCCATCTGCAATCCATGCGTTCCTCTGCCTTCTTTTTCATAGGACCTGCCCTATGGAATTCCCTTCCCTCATCCCTCCGCCTGGAGTCCAACCACAACACCTTCAAAAAAGACCTGAAAACTCACCTTTTCTCCACAGCCTTCGACCTTCCCTCCCCTCTGTGTGACCCGCTTTAAGCTCTATCTCCTCCCTGAAACTGTCCCTTCCTTGTCCTGTCCTGTCTTTCTCCTCTCTCTTCTCTCCTGTAACCATTGTAAAATTTCCTTTCCATTTCACTGGCCATTGGGCTTTTCCTGTTTGCTTGTATATTGTGCACCGCTTTGCTTGTTTCAGAAAGGCGGTTTATCAAATAAAACTAACATAAACATAAAATATGCGCTGACATTGCACCAACTATGCAATAAGCATGCGCTATTACTGCATCAGCCCCATAGTGTGGGCGTCTGTATCTCTATTTTGTGTGCTTATCTTGTTTGTGCATATGCAGTTTGTTTATTAGTATTTAGCTCACGCCTTTCCAGGAGATCAAGGTGAGTTACATTCAGGTACATTATGTATTCCCCTGTCTCCAAAGGGCTCACAATCTAAGTTTGCACCTGAGGCAATTGAGAGGTCAGTGGCTTGTTAGTTAATCAGTGTTTATATGCTGCAGCTATTGGAACTGCCTCTCCAAAAAATGTATTAGAGCATTTTAGGGGGCGCTTCATTTCTCTTCTGCCCCATACCACATATAGGAACTTCCCTTGTATAGCACAGGAACTTCTCTATATCATGGGTTCGGGGCAGGGGTGAATTGGGCTTTTGGACCTGCTCCGGGAGACCACCTCAAATCAAATCTTACCCATCGGTGCATGGGACCTTTCAGATACAAGTGCGTGTATGCCTCTAAAAACCTGCCGGCCCTCCCTGACCCCCCCCCCCTCCTCTGAGGCGTAGGTTAGAAGCGCGCTCACATTATCAGAAAGGCCCCACGTCTATACTGCTACATTTATCACGGTTGGTTTGGAATTGATTTTGAGGTGGTCTTGGGAGTAATATAAGACAATATCTTTTTAACTGCAAAGTTAGTGGATATCTGGAACAGCCTCCCAGTGGATGTTGTGCAGACAATGACAGTATATGAATTCAAAGAAAGCATGAGAATATCAGAAGATTTCTAAGGGCATAGAAGGAATTTGTAAGGATGACAAGTTGATGAATAAGCTGGACAGCAGCCTAGGACCAGCAAGACTAGGTTCAAATCCCACTGACATTCCTTGTGGCCTTGGACAAGTCACTTAACCTCCCAGACAGATAGCTAGGGAGGGAGACAGACAAAAGATTCTGGTAAGGGGGGTGGGAACTAGGGAGACAGAAGAGATACTGGACATGTGTTGGGGGTAGCGCTATACAAATGATTAGTAATAGCAGTAATAGTAGAAAGGAGCTAATGAACATAGAGAGAGATCCTGGATGGATTAGGTGAGAAAGGAATGAGGGAAGATGCTGGACTTAATGGGAGAGTTAGTAAAAGATAGGCAGTAAGAGACTTGGGAATGGGAAGGCTGGATGAAGGAAAGTGATGGAAAGCTGTGGGTAAATGCAGTAAACAGTAGGAGAATGACAACTAAATGGTAAAAGGAGAAGAAAGAAAACTGAAAAGAAAGATTAGTGTTGCAGATTGATGTAGGTGATGACTGTTTAGACAAGAGAAAGGAAATGGCAAGTAGACAGGTGACCCTGAAAAAAGAGCTGAAAGAAGACAAGAGAAAAGTAGAAACCAGAGCCGAACGATTAGAAAAATGAAATGGCCAGAAAACAAGGTAGAAAAGAACATTTTATTTTCTATGTAGTGATTGGAATATATGAGCTTTTGGAATGTACATCTGCTACAACTGGTAATAGATATGGCTGGCGGCCAACTCGGGGTAAAACTTTGGGAGGAGACTTCAAAGCCCATTAGTAAGCTGTGCTTTCCTCAGCTTCAGACATACACACCTGTCCCTGGTCACTTATTCCTCACATCTGTATACACACGCACACACGGTTCCCAGACACTCCGCCCCTACACATAAACGCACGCACACACACACACGCTATCCCCCCCACCCCCCAGATGCTCAGCCCCCACCCTCAGGGCTGATGTTAGAGGGTGGCAAACAGAGCAATTGCCCTTGGCCCCAATGCCAAAGGGGGCCCCAAGTCTGCCTCAGGCTGAAGGAGGCATAGCTTGCAAGTGGGCTTTGGGGAACCTTCATCAGTTTCTTCCTGGGTACCCTGCATGTCTAACAGCAGCCCTACCCACACTGCAGATATTCAAGAAGCTGTGAGTACATTGAATAATTACTTTAAAAAATATAGATTTACATATTTATGTTGTCTGAGTAATAATTTTATTTGATTAGTATCCGGGGTCATATGAATTTTCCTCTGCTAAAATGGGGTCACGTTGAAAAAGCGTTTGGGAAGCACTGCTCTAGATCACCTCCACCCTCCCAGTGACTAGAGCTGTCTTCCAGTGCTCTATCCGTTGGCTGGATCCTACCCACCATCTCTATTGCTAGTTACATTGGAAGCAGGAAGAGCAGGCTCGCTCACACGGGGGAGGATTAGAGAACTGCAGATTAAACTTTTAAACTTAGAAAACTATCCTGAGACATTGGCTGTCCTCCTAGCTTCTGGGCATTCATGCTAAAACGTGAATCCTGGAAAAAGCCAGGCAGCTATCAATTCTAGTCTCCTGAGCCAGAACACATCTCACAGTGCCCCCCCCCCTAAACATTTGGGGAATGTGGCTATTCAGAGCGATGAACATAGAAGGTCTGCTAACCACGTTAATTGCACTCACTAGGATAACGGTGGCGCTAGCACAGTTAGTGACGCTGAGAATCTCCGCTGCCTGGTTATCTTCACCGCTATCCGGCCAACCCAGATATTCAGTGCTAGTGGCCGGATAGCGCCCTGGCATGGAGTATCCGGGTCTAAAGTTAAGCGGTGATGGATAGCTGCCGTAGCAGTGCTAGCCTCCGCTGCTGAATATTGGGCCCTTGGACTCCAGCTTTGAAGGTAGGGGTCGTTGGGAGTGATGAGAGAGTTGTGGAGTGTTAATTTTGGTGGGTGGGTGTAGTTTGGGGAGTTTCAGGGGGTTGGGGGTAGCGGGCAGTTTGAAAGAACAGTTTCCTAACTGCTGTGTTTCTCACTGTATCCAAGTTGCTATGCTAGAAATGTATTGGGCCATTATTTTGGGAAGATTTTTCTCTGGAACCCCCAGTTCGATCTGTCCATTTTTGAAAATCCATTTGTTTTTCACTGTTTTTTCCCATATGCTAAATTTGATCGCTTTCCATTGAATATTTTATAGGCAGAATAGCATACGTTTCAAAATAAATAAATATTTATTTACAGTTATTTTGCCTTCAGGTAGACATTCTTGATCCACTATGTATAATTATTTCCAGCTTCCATTTGGTTGGGGAAAATAAAAAGGTGGTACAACGGTGCATTTTAGCACTGTTCTCTATCAAGGAAATCATTACAGTTTGGACAACTACAACTACTACTAATCATTTGAATAGTGCTTCAGAGTGTACACAGCGCTGTACATATAAATGTAAGATACAGTCCCTACTCATCAGAGCGTACAATCTAATCTAGGCAAAATACATAGGGCCCGATTGTGTCCTGGACGTAGATCCCCTCTGTGCGTCCAGTCTGAACCGGGCACACAGAGGGAATCGCGGTTCTGATCACGCGGGACACCTCTAGCCCTGTGGGATCAGAATCGCGAACAGTCCTGCAGGTGCAGACCAGGACAGCAATTCTGTCCTGCCTGCACATGCAGGACTTGTACCTGGCTAACTCAGTCAGGGCTTTTAAATGGCGCCACAGCCGCATGGCGTCCTTTTGCCATGGCACTACGGCTTCATTTAAAAGCCATGATGCCAGCTGCCAAGAACAAGAGTCTATTTCCCATAGCCCGACCCACGATCTGGCCTCCTAAGGCCAGGGTCGGGCTGTGGGGAATAAACTCTGACCCCCTCTGCCCCATCCACGCCCCAGGCCTTCCAAAACGAAAGGTCCAGGGAAGTTATTCCACCTCAGAGGTGGAATAACTTACCCGGACATTTCGCCGGCCTGGACGTACAGGACCAACATGGCTGGTGACCGCCCACTCTCCGCCTCTATGCTGTCCATTCCCCACCACCGTTTAACTTCCCTGCACAATGGTGGGGAAGTTATTCGGGGGCAGGTGAAGCCACGAATAGCGGGGATGGACATCCTGTCAGGCCATCCATCCCTGCTATTCGTGGCTCAGAATAACCCCCATAATGAAACTTGGGACTAGAGTATGGTAAGTAGTGCACAAGAGAATGAGGAGCATCAGGATCCAAAAGTGACTTCAAAGAGGTGGGTTTTTAGCCTGGATTTGAATAGGGCTAGAGAAGGAACCCAGCACACAAACTCAGGTAATTTTTTTCAGGAATATGGAGCAGCAAAGTGGAATGAACGAAGCTTGGAGTTGGCAGTGGCAGAGAAGGGCACAGATAAAAGGATCTACCAGAGGAGCGGTTCCCAAGGAGGAGTGTGGAGATGAGAGGAAAGGTAGTGATGAGCCACAGAACGAATGTACTTTTGTAGGTCAATAGGAGAAGTTTGAACTGGATGTAGAAACTGATAGGGAGTCAGTGAAGCGACTTGAGAAGAGGGGTTACATGAGCATAGCAACACTGGCAGAAGATAAGCTATGTAGCTGAGGTTTGAACAGATTGAAGGGGGAGAAAGATGATTCGGAGGGAGACCAGCGAGGAGCAGGTTACAATAGTCAAGAAAGGAAGTGACTACTGAATGGATGTGGATAAGGCTCTTAGTGTGTGTAGAAAGGAAGGGACAATTTTTACTTATTTTGCAGAGAAAGAAGTGTCAGGTTTTAGCCATCTGTTGAATATGCCCAGAGAAAGGGAAAATAGAATCAATGAAGACTCTAAGGTTGCGAGCTGTGGAAACGGGGAGGAGTGTAGTGTCATCCCCAGAAATAGAGAAGGGAGGAGGTGGGTTTTGGGGGCAAGATAAGGAGCTCAGTTTTGGCCATGTTCAATTTCAGACAGTGATGAGACATCCAGGCAGCAATGTCAGATAAGCAGGCAGAGATCCAGGACTGGATTCCTGGAGAGGTTTCAGGCGCAGAGAGGTAGAGAGTTGTCAGCATAAAGATGGTACTGAAAACCATGGGAGGAAATAAGGGCACCAAGGGACTGAGTGTAGAGAGAGAAACCGAGCAGATGAGGGCGAAGTGCTCTTTAATATAAAACAGATGTTAGTCAAAACTAACCGCAGCCCTTTCTTTTAAAGTCTGCATAATATTTAATGGACGAGAAGCGTCCTGCATTCTTTCCATCGAAGTACTCTAGAAAGGCCTTATGCATCAGACAGTGGTGTTCCCATCCGTGTCCCTTTTCTGGTGCACATGATGGACACTTGGACAGGTTGCAAACACAAAATCCTGCAGGAAGGAAATTATGTTCGTAAGATTCCCAGGACAGAGCATTTATGCAGGGCCAGCCGAACCGTTAGGCAAGACTAGATGGTCGTTCAGCGCTGCAGCTTCCGAGGGATGGCAAAGAGCAGCAGCCATCAAAGCAAAACAAATGATCCAAACTCAGAGAGCCACCAGCACATTCTTTTACCTGCAGGGGAGCAGGCACAGACCTACACAAAAAGCACAGTTTAATATTAAAACGTAGGACCTCCAATTATGAAGTTTCACAGGATTGCTTTGGGTCAGCAGTGTTTCAGTATGAATTATGAAAATGTCCGGGGGGGGGGGGAGGGGTATGCCTAAGGCTAAATGTTCACTTAGGGTGCCCTGTCCCTTTACACTAACCTTGCATATATGTCCCCCTCAGTGGCACTTGCTCATATTCCACGCTCCTAGAATAGCTGGCTTGTACGTACACTTTGCAAGCACGTACACACCCTCTGTAATTGCTTCAACACCCTTTTCCCTCCCCTCCCCCCAGTGTGACACATTCTGTGAGCACACATACACATCACTCATGCTCTCCGCAACAGTAGTACATCCCTATGAGAACTGGAGCACATGCACTCTCACCCCACATGTTTGTGAAATTTCTGTTTTTTAATGCAACCAGGGTTCGATTCCCACTAGCACTTCTTGTAGCCTTGGGCAAGTCACTTAACCCTCCATTGCCTCGGAAGAAAGGCCTGGCAATCTACTTCCGGTCACACTGCCAAGAAAACCCAGGAGCTTCTGGGTTGCCAGGAGTCAGCACTGACTCGAAGGCACACATTGCATTTTGCAATGTATGTGTAGTTTTTAGTACTGTAATTTTGTGTTTGATGTTTTTTATTTTATTTTACATTTTTATATTGCTCTTTACCTTGTACATGCTATAGGACAAAACGGTGCATGATAAATCATAAATTAAATTTAAATTTCCCTATTAATGCTTTAAGAAAACCCCTCACTCCCCACCCCCCACACACATTTATTTATTTTATTTATTTATTAGTGTTTAGCTCACGCCTTTCCAGTAGTAGTTCAAGGCAAGTTACTTTCGGGTACAGTAGGTATTTCCCTGTCTCCAGAGGGCTTACACTATAAGTTTGTATCTGAGGCAATGGAGGGTTAAGTGACTTGCCCAAGGCCACAAGGAGTTACCAGTGGAATTTGAACCCTGGTCTTTCTAGTTCCAGACTGTTGCCCTAACTGCTAGACTACTCTATATTCTGACATGCATACCAAAAGACTTGTAGGGACATAGATAAACACATCCTTCTCCCGCACATCTTTCAGCAGACACATCAAATAAAGATATACATAGCAAGTGCAGCTACTGTAGTTCCTTAATAACAACTAGATCATAGGCCTTGACCAGTGGAACAATTTACCATTAGTATTGGGTCAGGAAGAGGGATCTCTTAGACTTCCCAGAAAAAAACTGTGGATTCATCTTTTTTAGACAAGCATTCCATAGTTAAGAATAGGATGGTAAGGACAGGGGAGGACTCAAAATAGTGGTGCTACCTTAGATGCTGCTCAGATAAATGCTGTTCACTGCATTTCCCCTCTACTGTTTTCATGGCTTCTAAGAAGGGATCCAAGATGGTGGATTGCATGCATGTCTGAGCAGTCGGGGTTTTCTAATGGAAAGGAAGCAGAAAGTAAAGGGAGCTGGTTGTCCCTCTCAAGCTCCCTCGACCTCCACTCCATTACCTTTGACCATCGGGCTGCTTGATGCTTTTTTTCTCCAGTCGGCTCATCAACCAGTGCAGGCGATGGAGTTTAGCCCGGTTGTGTTGGCATCAGAGTCTGGTGGCTTGATGCTGACTTCGGGCAGTGACTCTGTATCCCCTGATTCGTGGCGAGCAGTGAAGACGCTGTGTGTGCAGGAGTCCCCGGATGGCCTATGGCGTGCAGACGCTGTCTGCGTTGACGATCCTGCCAGTGGCCGAGGGGCTTTGCCGGGGTCTCCAACTGAGGGAGCTATGTCTCTCCAGGTCAACAGACTTACAGCGTTCTTCCTGTGCTGGCAGTAGGAGTGCTGACGGTAGAGGTTACTGCCTTACAGAGCCGGGCTCAGACGCTGGGAGAATTGGAGTGTCGCTCTGCGGCGATGGAGGAGTTATCAGATAAAGAATGGTTAGTGAAGATTTTCTTCAAAAAAAGAAATTTGTGATTTAGAGGGTTATTGCTTCATATGTCCCCTGATCTTACTTGTCCGAGAAGGAGGCGAGAGTTTCTCCTCCTACACCCTGGAGTCCAGCAGATGGGAGTTCTCTTTTTCCTGAAATATCATTGTAAGTGCTTGATTAAATATCAAGCCTGCTCCTAGATATTTTATGAGCCCTACCAACTGTTGACCTTCCTTAACCCCCACTGTTTGGGAGCTTCGGCAGGGCATCCCATTGAACCACCATGAGATTTTTAGTTACTGGTTGTTTTGCCTGTGTTGATTATCCTCTCTGTACTGGTATGGGTTTATTTCCTTGTACTTGGATCTCCTTTCAGGTGGACTAGAGTGGGAATGATTGTATGCTTTTTTTTTTGCCTAATAATTTTTTTTTGGTTTTTGATTGTATTGCTCATTATATCCTAGTTTTGTTACAAGACTGTATTCTTGGTGGTGGTTGTAAAATTGCATAAAGATAAAATTTTTAAAAAAAGAAGGGTAAGACCATGGTTAAGGCCTCCAAACTGGAGGCTCTAGACCCTCAAATAAAAGTCGATGATAGTCTGAGACTTACCTCTAACCAGAAGAGCTTCTTGGGTGAGGCCCTCATTGCAGCTAATGCTGGAGAAAAGAGGCCGTGCTTGGAAAAGGTTTTTCCATCCTGTGAGCTCCCAGTCTGCCGCATCAAGAGCGGTGTTTACCAGCGGGAGTTGAGAGGACTGATGGTGTGCTGGCCCCTGGAACTGTAACGCCACAAGGGAGTGAAGCCCCTTTGACTCCTGCTACAATGATGGGAACACCTGCATTGCATGTGAGTGTATACCTAAGGATGTTGCAACGTCATCTGAAGGGATTGTCACAAATCTGGGATCAGCTCCATTGTTGGAAGCTGGGAATTTCTTGTTAAAATCAGAAGTTATCAGATTTATTGTTGGGCAAACCTTTGAGGTAACTTTTCAGGCCACATGGGATATGGTGCTTAAATTGGATATCTAGGTGACTAAATGATTCCCTGATTGATTCTTTGATACAGACTGTTGGAGTCTTGGCCCAAAACTACAATGTCCTTAAAAGATTTTCAAGAAAAGACAACTGCTTTAGAGAAAAAAATTTGAGGACTCTAGAGGCTATAGATACCCTGGTTAAAGATTAAATTATTATTCCTCGGATCCTAGAGAGAACAGAAAGTCAGCATAGACATTAGTTTAGTTGTTTTTAATTTAATGTTTCTGTTGTGTATTGTTTTTAATGTCTGTGATGTGTTTATGTTCACTGTACACAGTTTTGAAGGTTTCCGAGCTAGCAGTATATAAATGTATTTAAAAATAAGTTAATAAACTGCCAAAGGTAAGGGGCGCTTTTGGAAATTGTATGTACTTCATAGAGTACACCTTTTCAAATGTGTTTATTTTTTTGATTAGATTTAGTTCACACCTTTGCATTGGTGCATCCTGCACAATGGGTATTTCCCTTTCCCCCAAGGGCTTACAATCTGAGGTCACTATTTGTAAAGCTGCATTATGGCCCAATTAACGTACCTGCTATTGCTGGGAGCTCAAGTGGAAATTTTGGAAGAGGGAGCACACAGGGCTGGAGTGACTAGGAATTGTTCCTGCCCTCCATTAAAGCCCAGGGGTACCCAGTATCACAAGTTAGTAACTTTCAAGGTAAGTTTTTCCTGTAGTAAAATAACACACACGTACTGTTTTACTGCAGGTTAGCAAATGTGGGCTGAGTTTGTACTTGAAGAAATGGAGGGTGAAGTGACTTGTCCAGGTCGTGAGAAGCATCAGTGGGAGTTGAACCCTGGTTACCCTAGCTCAGACTGGAGCCAGTTTACCATCTAATCTTGTCGCAAAAATCATGAATTTAATTGTGGTCCTCTCAGTGGAGCAGGACCAACGTTGGTTAACCCTATCCAGGCCGGGCCCAAAACTCTCGGGATCCAAAATTCTGACTAAATATTCCTATCACATGGTATATAATACATGACCATAACAGAAAGAAAATTACTATTAGAACATATTGAATAAGACGGGTACAATTTTCCTGAAATATGCAAACATTAACCCGGCTGCAGAATGTGGATTAAATTTAAAGTAAGCCTTCAAGAGGGAGAAAGCATTAATCTTGATGGATCCCTCAATGTTCCTGAAACCTCTCCTGAGTTTCTGTAGGGTCCAGTTCTAGTATAGCTTATAGTAAAAAGTTGTCACAAACTTCAGCTCATATAGGAAATCCTCTGAATAGTGAGAGGAATGGCCAGCAGGAAAAAAGTAGAAGATTCTAGTGTAGAGTCCTGTGTACAATTCTGGAGAAACAGAATGGAGTCGGTCCAGAGGGTGGTTACTAAAATGGTCGAATGGTCTTCATCATATGACATTCAGTAATGGATTTAAAATTCTTAATATGTATACTTTGGAGGTGGCCCTCTTCTGGTTGAAAGGAAGCTCTGGAACGGAGTGTGGGGGGGTGTCATAGGATGAAGGTGAAAGGGAATAGACCTTGGACTAATCTGAGAAATACTTATTTGCAGAAAGGGTCATAGATGTGTGGAACAGCCACCCAGTGGAAGTGGTGGAGACAAGATCTACATATAAATTCAAGAAAGCATGGGACAAATACTGAGGATCTCGGAGAGAGAGGAAGGGATTATAGAACTCTGTTGTTCTCATGGATGGGCAGACTGCATAGGCCATATGATCTTTAGCTGCCATCGTTTTCTATGTTTCTCTGAATCAGAGCAGGAGCATTATTGTTGTTCCCAGGTCCAGCAAAATAAGGTGCAAACAGGTCAAGTTGCATGATCATGGGTCACTAGAGGTAATGAGTTAAACCTGAGCCCCAGGATTTCTCCTAGAAGGTAGTTCAGTGCCCTGACTCCTTCCCCTAACTATACCCCAGAATACAGCTGGTATTAGAGAAGAAAGCAACGAGACTTGAGCAGAAGATAAAATTGAGTCTCTTAATTCAAAGCAATAGAGAACCTTCTTTGTTTCCATATTCTTCTTTGCAATGAACTCCTGAAGGAAAACCAAAGTGTCCCTTTCCTCCTAAATTATTCTCTTCCCTTGGGTGGGGCGCAGTGAAATGAAACAGGAACTGCTGACACTGTACGCGTGGCCTTCCAGAAAGGAGCTTATCGGTGCACATGCACACTTGTAATGTGAATGCTTTTAAGATCTGTTTGACTTTCCAGCTCCTTGTATAAGCTTTGCATCCGGGTTTGTGTGTGCGTGTTTGCTCAGCACTTGGTTAAACTGTTTCATGTGTCTCTATAAAAAAGATGTTTGATTAGCACAAGGCTTTCCTGATGATGGGAACCGAGGATAGTAGACATAGCTTGCACTTCTCTTGGCTACAAAACATTATTTGCAGAAGAACTTAATTTTTAGTTTTGCTTTTTAATCTAATATGGAACGACGATTTTCTGCTTTAGCTGGCTGCACTAGATCTCCTCCCATGTAATTATAGAGACTAGAGGCACAAGCCCCTTCTCCTCAGGTTCTCCTCTGATTACTGAGAGCAGAAGTATAAGGTCGCTCCTGCAGCCTGCTGTACAGATCCTCCTCCCTCCTCCTCCTCTGCGATTACTGAGGGCTCAATGCAGCAGTCCACGCTATGCTCTAGCGCAGTATTTGGCTGAAGATCTTCCCTGCTAGTTTTGCTCCCCTGTGCAGAAAGCAAGCTCTAGTACAGGAAACCACTGCACTAAACATGCGATGCCCACATGCTTCTACCACTATGTCACTATCTTAGAAAACTGTAGTGCCTGACCCTGTGTGGTGCATCCTGGGACCCATAACACAGAGTCAATCAGTCTGCTGACCCTATGCTGTACATTCAAGAGTCCACCTTGGGGGGGGGGGGGTGTATCATGTAAGTCTGTTATATAAAGCAATTTTTTACTTATATTGTAGACTGACCCCCACCCAGTGCATCCCAGGATGCACCATGCAGGATCAGATGGCAGAACGGGGTCAATAGCATGTGTGTATTGCTTCTGCCCCCCCAGTGGTTAAGGTACTGGGAGGGGAATTGGATGGGGAGTGTGGGGTCTAGGGGCCACCACAATATTTCGGAGGAGGGTTCGGGGAGAGAGGGTGAGATTTGGTATGATGCCAGACTGCTAGTGTAGGGACCCCTGTGCATGTGTCTGGCTTGCTCTCCATGTTTAACACAGACATTTTGTGCACAGCTTATTTGCATACTGTTTGCTTACAGCCGGGGTGGGAAAAACCTCTGCGTTAAACATGAATGAGGAAACAGTGTGCTACAGCTATAATACTGTTTGCTAGTGCAGGGCTTCTGCATCAAGCCCTGAGAACAGATGTACAAGGTCCAACCTGCAGTCTGCTGTTCAGATCCTCCTCCTCCCCCTCCGAATATTGGGAGCAGAGGTACCAGGATTCTTCTGCAAACTCCTTTCCAGATCCTCTTCCTTCCCTGTGATTATTGAATGCAGAGGCACAGGCCCAGAGCTTAATTTCCCAGGGAACGGCCTGGAATGCAGTTCTGCTGCTGCTGCTTTACAGACTTCAGAGCAGCCAGGGGTATTTTGTTCCAGCCCCTCTCTTCCAGGCAGCCTGCACGGAAGAGGAACGGAAGGGTTGACCCTGGAGCAGAGAAGCGAACCATCAATCTCCAGGAACAAGTAGGAATGTAGTCCTCACAAATGGGTATCGTCGGTACCGACGGAGCCTGCGTGGGAACGCTCCCCAGCATCTAATTAGGAAGCTTTTGGGAGCATCCCACAGAGCCTGCGTGCTGCCTTCCCGCCTTTCCCAACTGCCTCTCTCCAGTTCTTCGTTTTCTGCAGAGCCAGCAGGTCGTGTTCCTGTCACCGCAGAAAATTTTCCTCCTTTTTTGTAGTCGCGTCTGCCTTCCTCGACGCTACACCGGTACCGCCAGTTCTTCTTTCTTTTCTTTTTAAAAAAAAATATATATATATATTCTTTTTTCCAAACTTTTCTTTCCAGGTGCCATTTTGGGCCTTAGGCCCAAAATTTCCTCCACCATGGAGAAACCCGCCTTGGGTTTTAAAAAATGCACCAAGTGTGGCGGTACCAACTCCGTCACCGACACCCACGAGTGGTGTCTTAAATGTTTAGGTCCTGACCACTCCATCTCCGAGTGCATGGCTTGCGCCATGATGTCCAAAAGGGGTCGACAGAACCGAGCTGCCAAGCTCTGCCCTTTTTCCCTCCGATGCAGCTTCGGTGGCATCGACGTCCTCCAGGGCTTCGTCTTCCTCCCATGGATCTCAGGTAACTAAACATAAGTCCAGCCGGTCCTCAAAGGGTAGATCTCCTTCCAAGCATCGAGATGCCTCTGGCGTTGCTCTTGAGGGTTCCATACTGGCAAAGTTGCCCCGGCGAGAGGCTTTGGCTTCCAAAGCATTATCGGGGATCCAGGATGTTCTCGAGGCCTCGACCTTGTCAGAACTACTGGTGCCATGCTCTGGGGTACCGGCTCTCTCCGGTACCGAAACCCAGGCATTGGCAGCGTCGATAGACCAGAGGTTCCTGGCTGTTGAACGCAGTCTGGCGGCTCTCCTTGCGGCATCGACGCCCTCGGAACCTCATCAGACGATTCATCCGGTACCGGCACCGATAGCATCGACATCGGTATCGGCTTTGCCGGTACCTAGTCATGCGATGCCTTCTTATTTATTTATTTTTATTTTATTTTATTTTTATTTCTTATATACCGCGCTATTAAGATCAGTGCGGTTTACATTAGAACTGAACAGTGCAACAATGCATTAATATCACAATGTGCTTACATAGAACAAGGGAATAATCAAGAATGGGAGAACAGGGGAAACTGTTTACACGATATATACAAAATATTTACATAGAGCTATATACACTAGTACTTAAGATCTACGGGTGAGCATAGCTAGGTCAGGTGGGAGCAGGGATAAAACTAAAGGGAGAGGAGCGCCTAACCATTCTCATGTTGGGTTAGGGCGTTGGGATAGTTAAGGTGTGGGGTGAGTGCGTACGACTTGTGTTTTTCGGGACTGGTTTCAGGATAGTGAATTAGAAAAAGATGGTGTTTTATTGCTTTTCTGAAGGAGGTGAGGCTCGATATGGATCGAATACAAGTGGGAAGGTCATTCCAGGCTGTCGGAGCATAAATCGAAAAGGCTCTATTGGTAGTTGCCTTCGTGCACCTTGTGGTGAACTTAGGTAATGTTAGCATGTTCAGTAGTGCAGGTCTTCTGATTCTGTTGTCGGGGATGTTAAGCAGTTTGCTGATTGGTGTGGGAGATTGATTCTTCAGTGCCTTGAAAGTCATGACCAGTACCTTGTATTGAATTCGGGCATGTAGTGGTAGCCAGTGCAGATTTTTCATTACTGGAGTTATATGTTCCGATCTTGATACCCCTGTAAGAACCCTAGCAGCAGAGTTCATGGCCAGCCGAAGCGGGCTGAGGGTTGCTTGTGGTAGGCCATGGAGGATGGTGTTCGCGAAGTCTAGGTGTGGGATCACTAGGGCTTGAAATATCGTTCGATAGTCTGAATAATCAAGTAGTGGGCGGAGGTGGCGTAGGGTTCATATTTTGTGGTATATTGCTCTTGTAACGGTCTTTACGTGGGTTGTCATATCTAATCGCTGATCTAGGGTGATGCCTAGATATCGAATTGTGTCTCTTGTCTTGAGTTCGGCGTTTTTAACTTGCAGGTAGGGTGGTGGGACGAACTTCTGATTCCTTGTGACAAAGAGGACATCAGTCTTGCTATGATTGATCCTCAGGTTTTGTGTGAGAAGCCATTCAGCAACTGCATCAAAGCTTCTGATGATAGGGGAGAAATCAGGCTGTTCGATAGTGAATGGAATATATAGTAGTATGTCGTCAGGTGCCGATACACCGGTACCGATTACCTCTGGTACCAACTTCGGTCGGTACGGGTATCGGGCTCTTCAAGAGCATCCGGACAGACGATACTTCGAATCCTCGGAGGACTCCGAGGATTCTGATAGCTCTGCCGGTACCGGGATACTTCTGCCGGTACCGGGATACTTCTCCTGGAGGAGCCTTCCTCTCCTAAACAAAGGATGTCTCCTACAGAAGATATCTCTTTTCAAGATTTCATCATGGAGGTGGCTCGTGGGCTGTCCATTACTGTGACTCCTGAGACAGAGCCCAGAGCTAAGGAGTTGGAGATTTTACAATATCCCAAAGCTCCTAAGGAGGCAGCTACCTTGCCTATCCATGGGATCTTACATGATCTCATGTTGAGAATGTGGGAGACACCTCTCACCACCTCTCCTCACTCTCGCAGACTGGATGCCATGTATCGAGTCCCCCCTTGTCCTGGATTCCAGAAAACTCAGCTTCCTCACCACTCTATTTTAGTGGAGTCAGCTATGAGAAGGATCAGAAGTGCAAAGAGGCATGCCTCTAATCCTCCAGGACGTGAGTGTAGAACTTTGGATGCCTTTGGACGTCGTACCTTCCAGGCTTCCATGCTTTCTGCCAGGATCAGTTCCTATATTCTATATATGGGAATGTTCCCTAAAGAAGTCACAGGTGATTTAGAGGTTTTGAGCCCTCTTCTTCCTGAGGATAGAAGGCAGGATTTTCTCACACTGGTCAAACATGCCCAGGATGTGTCTAAGTTTGTCAACCGTGCAGCTTTTGACTGTT
Organism: Ichthyophis bannanicus; assembly: GCA_033557465.1. Classification (NCBI taxonomy): domain Eukaryota; kingdom Metazoa; phylum Chordata; class Amphibia; order Gymnophiona; family Ichthyophiidae; genus Ichthyophis; species Ichthyophis bannanicus. The sequence goes on from CM066034.1 coordinate 592,614,748, forward strand.
TTGAGTGCATAAGCAGAACCTCTGCCATTGCCATAGGTGCACGTAGAATTGCCTGGCTCCAGGCATCCAATTTGGAGCTCCGGGTGCAGGACAAACTGGGCAATATCCCTTGTACAGGTGAGAATCTATTTGGCAAAAATTGGCAAGAAAAAGCCAATGAATTAGATGCTGACAACTCCACTTTGGATAGGCTATCCAAAGGCACAGCTGATCCTGCGAGAAAGGCTTCTTGAAAGATTTCTTTCTTCTCAAAAAAGAAGAGGTTTTATCCCTCTTATTCCCAACAGGGACGTTCTGCAGGTCAGCCTGCCCGGAAAAGTCAGCAACCACCTAAACAAAGGAAAGCAAAGACTGCTAAGCCTCAACCGTCTCAGCAGTCTCATCCTCCACAAGGCCTTTGACTTTCATCTATTTATTTATTTATATTTCTTATATACCGCGCTATTATAATCAGTGCGGTTTACAGTTGAACAGAACATACTACAATGTAACAGGTCACATTGAGTTTACATTTAACAGGGGTAGTAAACATGGAAGAAACCGGGGGAGCTATATACAAATTATGAATACTCTTACGAAGGACATATAAGGATCTTTAAACAGAGGCATTTGCTCATGGATCAGGGAGAGAAGGTAGGGGGAAGCTGATTAACCATTATCTGCGGGAGGCTGATCTATGGGACGGGCTAGGTAGGAAGGCAAGGTGATGGCTGTGTGCTTTCCGGAATTGGTATCAGGGTAATGTTGTAGGAGCAGGTGGTGTTAGAGAGCTTTTCTGAATAACGCTAGGTTCGAGATGGCTCGGATTTCAGCTGGGAGGGCATTCCAGGCCATAGGTGCAAAAATGGAGAAGGCTGTACTGGCTGTTGTCTTTGTACATTTTTGTTGACTGGTGTGCTGTGGAGAAGTTTACTGATGGGTGTGGGGGGCTGGTTCTTGAGAGCTTTGAATGTCAGGACTAGAGTCTTGTAATGGATTCTAGCCTGCAACGGTAGCCAGTGTAGGTTCTTCAGGACTGGCGTTATGTGGTCTGACCTTGAAAGTCCTACCAGTACCCTCGCAGCTGACTTCATGGCAAGTCAGAGCGGGCTTAGAGGCGACTGTGGAAGTCCATGTAGGATGATGTTAGCAAAGTCGAGATGTGGGATAACTAAGGCTTGGAAGATTGATCGGTAGTCAGAGAAGTCAAGTAGTGGACGAAGATGACGTAGTGTTCGGATCTTATGATATATTGTTTTTGTGGTGTTTTTGACATGTGCTGACATGTCTAGCCGCTGGTCAAGAGTAATGCCTAGATAGCGAATTGTGGGTTTGGCCTTCAATTCAGTATTGTTGACTTGTAGTGAGGGAGGTGGCGTGAACTTCTGGTTTCTCGTGACGAATAGAACGTCGTTTTACTGTGGTTAATTCATAGATTTTGTGAGAGGAGCCAATCTGCTACCGCTTCAAAGCATCTTAATATTGGGGAGAAGTCAGGTTGATCAATCTTGAAAGGTGTGTAAATGAGGATGTCATCTGCATAGGCAAGGCATTGGACGTTGAAGGAGTGGATTAAAGCACAGATGGGCTGCATGTAGATGTTAAACATCATTGCAGATAGGGATGAGCCCTGCGGTACACCTTGCTTCAGTGGAAATGGCTCTGATGTCGTGGAACCTACTCTGACTTGTTGCCATCTGTTGCACAAATAAGATTTACACCAGGCTAGTGCTGAACCTTGTATCCCTTTTTCTTTGAGGCGAAGTAAAAGTGTCTCGTGGTTCACTGAGTCAAAAGCGGCTGCTATGTCCAAAAAGATGAGGACAAATCCTTGGTGGATGTCAAGTCCTGTGACTAGTTTGTTGAAGAGGGTTGTGAGGATGGTGTCAACACAGTGTGCTTCTCTAAAGCCATGTTGGGATGGGTCCAGTGGTGCTTCAGTGTCGACATGGTGTTGGATTTGTCACTGGACTACCTTCTCAATGATTTTGGCAAGCAGTGGGATGCTCGAAATTGGTCTGAAGGACACAACTTTAGATGGATCGAGTCTGCTATTTTTTAACAGAGGGCGGATTGATGTGTATTTTAAGCTTTGAGGGAAGGACCCTGTTGAGAGGGATTGGTTCAAGATTCTGCATATGGTTGGACTGAGGTCATGGCGCAACTCTTTAATCCAGATTGCAGGGCAAGGATCGTTAGGAGCAGCCAATCCTGACCCTGAAGGTATGGCAGCAGAGTTCCTAGAGAAATCATCTAGAGAACTTAGCCTTCCTGGCTCTCAATGGAACAGAGCCTTCCACCATTCCAGGAAGGTTATGTCACTTTGCCCCCAGGTGGGAGCAGATAACAGCAGAGCACTGGACACTCTCCATTATAAGAGAGGGGTACAAGCTGAACTTCCTGTGCATGCCCCCTCCCACAATGGTAAGACAGTTCAATTCTCAGACCTCTCTCATCAACCTGTTAGATCAAGAGGTCACTATGCTTCTTGCCCAAGTGGCAATAGAAGAAGTACCCATCCACCAACAGGGTACAGGGTTTTACTCCCCCTATTTCCTTATCCCAAAGAAAACAGGGGGATACAGACCTATCTTGGACCTCGGGGAATTGAACAAATTCCTGTTCAAAGAGAAATTCAAGATGATTTCTCTAGGAACTCTGCTGCCATACCTTTAGGGTCAGGATTGGCTTTGTTCTCTAGATCTCAATGATGCGTACACCCATGTTCTCATCCATCCAACTCACAGAAAGTTCCTTTGGTTCCTTTTCAAGGAAAGCACTACCAATACAGGGTGCTTCCTTTTGGCCTGGCCTCAGCACCAAGGGTGTTCACGAAATGCATGGCTGTGGTAGCAGCATTTCTCCGCACTCTAGGGATATTCGTCTTCCCTTACTTAGACGACTGGCTCATTGGAGCCCCATCAGAATCAGAGGCCAGGACTTCTCTATCTTGCACAATGCTTATCCTTCAGTATTTGGGTCTGGTCATAAACATCCCAAAGTCCAGTCTAACTCCCACTCAGTCTCTAGCGTTCATAGGAGCTTTGCTGCATACCAGAAAGGCAAGGGTCTATCTTCCCCAGGCCCGTTGCCTTCACATGGTGCAGTTAGCTTCTCAAGCAGTGTTGAAGCCCCGTCTCACTGCCCGAGAAATGCTACAACTACTAGGCCACATGGCATCTACCGTGCATGTGGTTCCTTATGCTCACCTCCATATGAGAGCAGCCCAGTGGACTTTATCCACTCAATGGACCCAGGCATCAAGGGTGCCTGTCAGACAAAATAGCAAACACAAATCGCCTTATTTTGTCCCTCCAATGGTCGCAGTCCACTCAGAACCTGTTGCTGGGGTCCCCATTTCAACAACCCTTACCCCAGGCAACCCTCACAACAGATGCTTCACCAATGGGTTGGGGAGCTCATCTGCAAAACCTCTCCACCCAAGGCACCTGGAATCCGCAGGAGACTCACCTATATATCAATCTCTTGGAGCTCAGAGCAATCTTCCTTGCTTTTCGAGTGTTCCACACCCTGCTCAGCTACAAGACGGTCCTCATTCATATGGACAATCAAGTAGCTATGTTCTACGTGAACAAACAGGGAGGAACAGGCTCTCTGTCACTTTGCAACGAAGCTTTGCGACTATGGGCCCTCGCCAGAGAGCATCAGATTCATCTCCTAGCAGTGTATCTTCCAGGTATACAAAACTCTTGGGCAGACAGACTCAGTCGAGTTCTGCTTCCACACGAGTGGTCTCTACATGCAGACAAGGTGGCCAAGATTTTTCAATTTTGGGGAACCCCGGACATAGACCTCTTTGCAAGTCCGTTGAATGCCAAACTTCCCCGGTTCTGTTCCAGAATTCTAGCTCAGGTCTCTCAGGCCAAGGATGCTTTCCTCCTTCATTGGGGTCAAGACTTCCTGTATGCCTTTCCACCCATTCCCCTGATTCCCAAAACCCTATTCAAGCTTCAGAGAGACAGAGGCGTATGATTCTCATAGCTCCACATTGGCCACGGCAAGTGTGGTACCCTCTGCTTCTACATCTCTCTCAAGCTCCCTCCCTGGAGTTAGGGTCTGCTCCAGATCTCCTGTCCCAGGAGAACGGAATGTTATGGCATCCTAATCCCCAGTCTCTGCATCTCAGGGATTGGTTGCTGAAGGCCTAGATCTTCATGACCTTAACCTCCCTCAGCAAGTAAAGGATATCCTTTATGCTTCCAGGAAGCCTTCCACAAGACGCTCATATGCTTTCAAGTGGAAAAGGTTTACCATATGGTGGTCACAGAAGGGTCTCAACCCCCTTGCGATATCTTTGGAATCATTACTGGAGTATCTCCTTCATTTATCCAATGCAGGACTTAAGACTAACTCAGTAAGAGTCCATTTGAGTGCTATTGCAGCTTCTTTCAAGCCTCTAAATGGACAGCCTATTTCCTCCCATCCTCTTGTAGTAAGATTCATGAGAGGCCTTCTTCTGACTAAGCCTCCCATTAGGCCACCACCTGTGGCATGGGACTTAAACCTGGTTCTTGGTCAACTTATGAAGCCACCTTTCGAACCCTTAGCTACTACCTCATTGAAATTTCTTTCTTGGAAAGTTATCTTTCTCATTGCAATCACATCAGCATGTCACATCAGTGAGTTGCAAGCACTAGTAGCTGATCCACCTTATACAAGGTTCCATCATGACAAGGTAGTCCTTAGGACTCATCCACACTTTATGCCAAAGGTGGTCTCGCCTTTTCATCTAAACCAGGCGGTCTACCTGCCTGTGTTTTTTCCAAAGCCTCATGCATCTAATGCAAAAAGAAATCTTCATACTTTGGACTGTAAAAGAGCTTTAGCTTTTTACTTACAAAGAACACAGCAACATAGAAAGTCCTCTCAACTCTTTGTTGCTTTTGATCCTTCTCATTTGGGACTTCCAGTCTCCAAGAGAACACTGTCTAACTGGATTGCTCAGTGTATTTCCTTTGCCTATCAGAGTAAGAATCTTTCTCTGGAAGCCCATGTCACAGCTCACAATGTGAGAGCCATGGCAGCTTCAATGACTCATCTGCACTCTGTGTCTATCGACGACATCTGTCGAGCAGCCACCTGGGCCTCGGTTCATACCTTCACAGCCCATTACTGCTTGGACAAGGACTCCTGCCGGGATGCCTTGTTTGGTCAGACTGTTCTCCAACACCTGTTCCATACCTAATCAACTCCTACCCACCATCCCTGGTTGGATGCCAGAGATCCATGGGGGGAAGTGGAGCCCTTTCACAGGGACACACAGCTTCTGGGGTCTCTCCCTGGCATCTTAAGCTAGGGAGTCCCCATATGTGAGGACTACATTCCTGCTTGTTCCTGGAGATAGCATAGTTACTCACCTCTAACAGGTGATCTCCGGGAACAGCAGGAATTTAGTCCTCACAACCCACCCACCTCCCTAGGAGTTGTATCTCTCTATCTCTTTCTCTTTCCCTCTCTCTCTCTCTTTTTGTCTCAGCTTTAAACTCAATTGGAGAGAGGCAGTTGGAAAGGCAGGAAGGCAGCACGCAGGTGCTGTGGGATGCTCCCAAAAGCTTCCTAATTGGACGCTGGGGAGCGTTCCCGCGCAAGCTCCGTCGGTACCGACGATACCCATTTGTGAGGACTAAATTCCTGCTGTTCCCGGAGATCACCTGTTACAGGTGAGTAACTATGCTATCTAGCCCCTCTTCTCCTGTTGTTCCTGCCCCAAGCCTGCTCACCCCCCTCCTCTAGCTCCAAAGTTTCATTTCCTTTTTGGCTGCAAATTAAGCCCTGCACAGGTTCCCCTCCTGCAGCCTACTGTACAGATCTTCTTCCTCCCCTGTGTTTAATGAGACACAACTCCCCCACCTCCTACAACCCCGCAGTCTGCTGTACTGTTCCTCCACCCCCTGTAATAATCTTTTTTTTTCCCCCCCCCTACTCTAAATAGAGAGAAATCTGATAAACAAATTTCACTTAACTGCACTAGCCCTTTAGTGCTTATTCAGAAATGGGTGATAATGTTACCCCTCGACAAATATTGGCTAGTAGATTAGACTATCAAGGTTGAACCATTGCACAAAGCAGACAAAGGTAAATGGCCATTCTGTGAGAAATATGAATTTTCGTACTTTAAAATGCTTTCATGTTAGTTGCCCCAAAGCCTTAAAGAAATTATCCTTGATAGTCTTAGCCCGTTTACATCATGGTTAGGCTGGGTGCGTCCTGAGGTCTGCTTGAGAACCCCTGCCCTACCGCAATCTCTCTGTGCTGTTTTGCTTGCTTTCTGCTTATTCCCCATCCTCCAGATAACTGCTAAGGCTAGGGTACCTACCACCAGACTTACTAGTAGGCAGGGCCAGCGTGGTACTGATAGACACTGGGCTGTAAGGCTTTCCTTTTAGCTCCGATTGTGCAAAGCTGGGAAGGGTGAAAGGGTGCTCTGCCACAGGAGTCTTGTATTGGTTTTTGTGTCCTATAGTGTTGACTCCATCCAAGGAGCATGGCCCGAGTCCTCCTTGCACCTTCATCTTTTGTCCATAGGCAGCTTCTAGAGCCATGGACTCACGGTCTGGCAAATTAGCTTATTTCTTTTCTGATAATAATCACTTGACTAATAATGCTCTGTCTCACTTACCCTTTCAGATATCTTATAGATTAGGCAGTAAAATAGAGAAGTGATGGACTCCAGAGGCCTCTACGTATTTGTTTCTTATTATAGTAGATCAAGGCAGGTTATGTGACTTGCCAAATGCCACAAAGGGATTTGAACTCTGGTCTTTCTGGTCCCAGGCTGCTGTCTTAACCACTGGGCTACTCCTCCAGTCTTAAGTATTTATTTCTCTCTCTTGTGATATGTTTAGTCCCTAGTTTCTAGGTCCTCTCTTCAGACACAAGATGTGCTCCCTGAATTGGATTTTTTAAAGCATTTTCATTGTAATTTCAAATTGTTCATTTATGTAAGCAGCCTGTGGAGGTTTTGACACAAATAAACAACTTGAGAAGAGTGCACATGAACATGACCTCCACCCCCGACCCCAACCCCCACCCCTCGCTGGGCTTGATGTGGGGAGTAAGGCTGCCTTTGCAGGGCTTAATTTGTGAACAAAGATGGAACTGTTAAGCTTGGGGGAAGGGATGGGCAGGCCGGGGCAGGAAAAGAAGGGACTGGATTAGGAAGTAGGGTGACTGTTTTTTGCTCCAGGCTCACCCCCCTCTCTCCTCTTTCCTGCGGGCTGCTTGGACGAGAGATCACCCCTGCTACTATGGACTCTGAAAATAAGTGCTGGAAGTGTGTTCCAGGCTGTTCCCCCCAGAAATGAAGCTCTGTGTCCTTGTGCCTTTCCTGTGAAGGCTCCCTGAAGCAATCGGTAAAGAGTGCAGATTGACTACATTTTGAAGATGGACATCGCCTATAACTCTGGTAGTCCTCCCCTGCCTCAGCAGCTTGTGAATGAGAGAGTGCAGGTTGATGCAGTCTGTCTCATAGACACACGTGGTGAATAAAGTCAGGTAACCCAGGGGTCATCACTGTGTTTTCCGACTGGGGAGGGAGGAGCAGACAGTAATTTGCAGTGGGGAGAGCTCTCCATTTTTCCTTCTTTTCCAACGCAGAATGTCATTTGACAATTCCGACACTGCTTTACGTCTTGGAATGTGTTGAATTGTGACTTTGTGGGAAGCAGACGCTCACTTATTTGGAGTTACACTGAGAGTAAAGCAAATCAGTTAGTTTGTATGTAGCACAGGTAGTTTCACAAACTGGATGAAAAGGAGAAAATATCTTTAGATTATAGCTGTCCCCTAACTATCACAGTGTTTATCCAGATCTAGAGATTTTGTGCAAACAAAAATCTTGAATCATGGAGGAGGGCCTTAGCTGTTTTGGGCTTGGATCTTACAGTGAGCAGATCTGAAAGATAATGGACTGTGCTGTGGAAGGCCATTTTCATTTCCTCCATCCTGCCTAAATTGTGCAACCCTATGATTTTTTTTAAATACATTTTTATTAATGTTGACTGCCAAAGATGGGAACTGAACCTTATCTTTAGAAAGAAGAGTAAATATATGATTCCTTTCTAATCGCTGATTTCATAACTCACAGCCCCTCTCCTTACCCCTTCCTCTCATCACATATCCATTTAAAGTGGTGAACAGCATATACATAACATTCTCCAGGAACAAGCAAGAAGTCGGTTCTCACATATGGATGACATCTGCACCGACTGAACCCGCACGGAGCATTTCCCCAGCTTTCAAAGAAAGCCTTTGGGAATGCTACCAGGAATGCGTGGTCCCCTTCCCGCCCAAGGGTGTCAGCTTGCTCAGTCTCCTTTTTTCCATGGAGCCCAGCAGATGTGGTCTTCCACTCTCCTGGAAAAAGTTATTTAATTCCTTCATTTTGTCTGGTTTGCGTACCGGTTCCCTTCTCGCCTCGAGGCGGCACCACCAGTGCCGATCGCGGCTCCCCTTTTTTCTCATGTTTCCTCGAGGTTCCACCTTGACTGGCCTTCATGCCATTTTTTGCCAAGGGTTCCTCGACCCCAGCTGGTATTCTCCCACCATGACTCCCTTCTGGGTTCAAGAAATGCGACTGCTGCAGTCAGACTAGCTCAGTCATTGATACTCATAACTGCTGCATCTGCTGCCTGGGCCTGGACCACGATAGTTCCATCTGCAACCGGTGCCAAGCCATGACCCCTAAGACAAATAGGAGGCAGTCTGAGTTGCAGGGGAAGCTGTTTCCAAGTTCAGACTCTGCCCCGACTTCCCCATCACTGAGCCCCAAAGCTTAGCCCTTCGCAAGAGGTCCAGGCGTCCTCGGAGTCCCGCAGCTGCAACTCCTCTGGTGCAGCCCCAGACCCTCCCAAAAAGAAGAAGAAGATCCTGAAGCAGGTGCCTCCGATCAAATCAGGCAAGGTGGCAAGGTCCCTTGGGACTCTGGCAACTCCGAGCAGTGCCCTCAGGAAGTCTTGAGACAAGAGTCCTTAGCCGGTGGAGACCACGCTCAGGACCTATGACTCTATAGTCCTCCTCGAGCGCACACTCTGCGGAGTGCCAATGTCTGACTCGAAGCCTTCAGTGTCCACGGAGAGTGCTTCACAGCCATCGGGCCTTCAGTCTCGCATAGTGACCATGGAGTAGAGCCTCTCCTCCATCTTGGCCTTGCAGCGGGCATTGATGTCGGGTCCCCCGGCATCTTCGGCCCCAACACTAGGCCTCTGACCTTGGGGGAACCTCCAGGCGTCGACCTTGACACAGAGTGCCACCAGCCTCGGGTAAGTCCTCGGCGTTGATCAAGGTCTCTATTATGCTTCTTGGGGTTCTGGCTCTCTCTGGCAAGTTTCCGGGAGTCTGACCCCAGGTCCTCCGGGGATGCCCAGTTACTTGGAGCTGCCCCCAGGGCTGACTCCTCAACGCCCTCGGGCTCTGACTGGGAGACCAAGGACAAGGCCTCCCCAGAGACCTCCCGACACCAGGACGTCCCCTCCAAGCCGTCTCCCCCCGGAGTCTCTGCGCCACTCCCCAGATGAAGATGTGGCCTTTCATGACTTCTTTCATGACATGGCCTGGGCTCTCTCGATCCAGATGAAGTCGGAGGAGGACCCGTGCACCAAGAAGCTCGAGATCTTACAATACGAGTCCCCTCCCAAGGAGACTCTCATGGTGCCAGTTCCACTCATCCTCGAGAGATTGCTCCTCCGGATGTGGGAGTCTCCGGCCTCAGTTCCGGTGGTCAGTTGGTGCCTGGACGCCATCTATCACATCCGGAAGGGCCCTGGATTCCATAAGCCATAACTCCCACACAACTTGATGGTGGTTGAATCTTTCATGCAAAAACTGTTCTCCCCCGGCAGGAAAGCCCAGGCCCTCGACACCATGGGGCACAAGTGCTACCAGGGCACCATGCTCTGGTGCCGTATACAGGCATGCGAATTGTACATTAGAATGTACCATAAGTGCCTGATAAAGGAACTTTTGGGGTTCTCGGTGGGGGTCCGGGACTGTTCCAAAATTCCTCTCCTGGGCCACCTATGACATGTTTGAGTCGGCAGCCAGGGTTGCAGCAATGGGCATCGGCACGTGGCGCCAGGCATGACTACAGACTCTGACCCTGGAGCAGTGGGTACAGGAAGAGCTTCTGGATGTCCCCTGCAATGGTGAGAACCTGTTCAGGAAACAGATGTCTGACAAGGCTGTGGAGATTGAGGCGAAGGTAGTGACCCGGCAAAGGCTGTCCAAAAAGACCTCAGTCCTCCCCCAGGAAAAAATCCTCAGGGAAAAAGCGCTACTCCCAGGCTGGCCATTACCAGCCTTACTCGGGGCAGTTTCACCAGGCCTCACAGTCAAAAGATCAGGGACACGGGCCTAGGAAACCCAAGGCTCCCAAGCCCCAGACACCAGCTCCCACCCAACCGGGGAGGAGTTTTTGACTGCCTGGGCTGGGCCTCCCCTCCCCTAGGAGTCCCTCCTCAACCCAGAGGGGTTCGACTGGCCTCTTTCGCCCACAGATGGGTCGGCATCGCCACAGAACAGTGGGTTCTGCAGGTGGTGCAGGAAGGGTACTTCTCCATAAGCAATAGAACCCTCCAGACTTCTTCCTAGGCGAGCCACCACAGGCTTGCAGGCTTGCTCTGGGACAGGGCCATGGAACCTGTACCCCATCACCTCTGGGGGAAGGGTTTCTACTCAAGGTATTTCCTTGTCCCAAAAAGAACAGGGGGCCTCTGGCCCATCCTGGACGTGCATAACTTGAACAAGTTCCTGGTGCGGGAGATATTCAAGATGCTCTCCCTTGGAACACTGCTGCTCTACCTCTGCCAGGGAGACTGGCTCTGCTCCTTGGAGCACAAGGATAATTACACCCACATCCTGATCCACCCTTCCCACAGGCATTACCTAAGATTCGTAGTAGGGTGGCAGCACTACTAGTACAGGGTGCTGCTGTTCAGCCTCACCTCCTCCCAAAGGGTCTTTACAAAATGCCTGGCGGTTGTAGCGGCCCACGTGCGCCTCCAAGGGGCCCACGTGCGCCTCCAAGGGGCCCACGTGCGCCTCCAAGGGGCCCACGTGCGCCTCCAAGGGGCCCACGTGCGCCTCCAAGGGGCCCACGTCTTCCCTTACTTGGACAACTGGCTCATCAGAGGCAGCACACTTCTCGAGGCCGGGCGGGCCACAAGACTCGCTATCCACACCCTGCAACATTTGGGGTTCATCAACTACCCCAAGTCCAGCCTCTCCCCGGCCAAGACCTGGAATTCATAGGGGCCAGGCTGGACACTCTGCAGGTCAGGGCCTTTCTCCCTGTGGAGAGAGCCCACCACCTGATGCAGCTGGCAAGGGAAGTGCAGAGCTGCAGTTCGGTGCCAGCTCGCCTATTCCTCCATCTTTTAGGCCACATGGTCTCTGGCCCACTTGCATATGCAGGCAGCCCAGTGGTGCCTCCTTTCCCAGTGGACGCAGGCAACAGGCAGGCTGAGGGGACAGAGTGAAGGTCACTCACCAGCTGGTGGCCTCCCTCACCTGGTGGCAGTCCCTGCATCACCTCAGGGCAGGGATGACCTTCCAGGCACCGACCCCTCAGAGGGTCCTGATGAGACGCCTCCCTTGTGGGCTGGGACACACATTGCGAGGGCCAGTGCACCTGGTCCCCAGAGGAATCCCTCCTGCAAATCAATCTCCTCGAGCTCAGGGCCATCTCCCTGGCCCTTCAGGCCTTCCGTCACCTCCTAAGCAGCCTTCTGATTCTCATACAGACAGACAATCAGGTTGCCATGTTCTATGTGAACAAGCAGGGGAGTACAGGCTCCTACTCCCTCTGCCAGGAGGCAGTGGCCCTCCACTCCTTTACAGTGCACAACCATATCCTTCTGAGGGCGGTGTACTTACTGGACCAGGACAGCTGTCTGGTGGACAACCTCAGCAGGATCCTATGGCCTCACGAGTAGCGCCTGGACCCAAAGGTGGCCTAGAGGCTTTTCCACCTCTGGAGAAGAACCTGTCTGGATCTTTTCACCTCCCCGGACACCACAGTAGGGTGGCGGCAGACGCGTTCCTGATGATCTGGTCTCATGTCCTGCTTTATGCATTCCCTCCGATGCCTCTGATAGCCAAGTGCCTTTTCAAGATCAAGAGTGAGCACGCTTCAGCAATCCTGATTGCACCTAGGTGGCCCAGGCAGCCCTGGTTCCCCCTGCTGCTCTCCCTGTCGGTGGCAACCCCAGTACCTCTGGGCCGGGACCTGGACCTCTTGTTCAAGGATGGGGGGCTCCCTGCTACACCCTAACCTGGGTTCCCTAATGCTGACAGTGTGGCTGCTGAAAGGGTAGCTCTGGCTCCATTCAGCCTCCCAGATGAGGTTGAGGAGATCCTCCTAGCCTCCCGGAAGCCATCCACCAGGAGGGCTTACACCTTCAAGTGGAGGAGGTTCTCCATCTGGTGTGCAGAGAGGAATGAGAACCCCTTCTCCTGTCAGGTAAAGCTCCTGCTGCAATACTTGCATTCAGCTTTTTATGTATGTAAATCTTATTGTATCTTTTATTATCTGTATTATCTTTTATTGTATGTAAATTTATCTCATGCATATTCATTGGGATATCCTGACTGGCTAGGGATGCACCAGGATAGGGTTGAGAAGCACCAGCATACCTCATAACCTTATTGGCTGTAGTGTGAGCGATGTAACACTGATGTCATACAGCAGTTTTAAAAAAGGATAAAGTCAAAATGGAAAATATTGTAAGCTCCTGGGACTTGATAAATGCCGTAATTCAGGCCTTGTTCTGTTGAGAATTAATTTCCTCTATAAACTCATTTTAAACACATGGAAGTCATGCCACTCTAGTCAGGTGTGCAATAGTGTTGACTCCAAAATCACTGGTGCACCAGTTTATCAGACAGTCGTTGCAACTTGGTTACCCTAAAGTAAACACTTTCAGTGAAGAGGCAGCACAGAGAGCCTTGTCACTCACTCTGTTCTTGGTGGTATTTCATGCGGTGGTGAGACCAATCCTCTGAGCTCTTGGTTTAGCAAAGGGTTGCGAGCACTAAGACCAGCAGGCATACAACTGAATAATGGTAATTAGGATTTATGTTGCTCCCTTAATCCAAAGAGGAAATGTGATTTGTAATTGTAGTACGTCATCGTCTCAGACAGCGTTGATCCTGTTGGTACTTAAACAGCATACAAGAGACTCTAAAAAGAGGACAGGAGGGAATCAAAGAGCACTATTATTGGAATATATTTTTATAGCACCTCATGAGTGTAAGTAAGAAATGTTTAGGTTGAAAAAAAATTTTTCACTAGCAAAATGGCTGCAACTAGATAAATCTGCTGATTTCTTAGATGAGAAAAAGCCTAATGGTTAGAGCATCGGGCTGAGAACCAGGAAAACCAAGGTTCAAATCCCTCCGCTGCTCTGTGTGGTCTTGGGCAAGTCACTTAACCCTCTCTTGCCTCAGGTACAAACTTCGATCATAAGCCTTCCGGGGACAAGAAAATATTTACTCTAACCGAATGTAACTCACCTTGAGCAATTACTGAAAGACATGCGCTAAATCCATAATCTCTTCCCACATTCTATTGTTCAAGATTGAGAGTTTTGTCATAGTTAGTATGGGGCTAGGAGAAAAAGTGTTTGTTTAAGGCGAGTGCGCTTGGGTAGCAGCAGTTAGAATGGTGATCAGCTGAAATCATTCTGGTGTAGGCAAAATAGCCAGTGGAACCTTTCAAAGAATTTATTAATGATGTGGGGGACCTGAGGCCAAAAATGCATTTGATTTCACATGGTACACGTATTTGTAATGAGGTAGACACTTTTTAAGCAACTTTTAAAAATGAAAAAGGGCTTTAAATAACAGAAAGAATGGAGAAAGGGTTGGGAGCATAAAAATAAAAAAGCAAGCATAAAATCCCGCAACTAGGGTGCAAATGTTAAGAATGAAACCTAGGTAGAAATCAATTCAGATGACCCGAAGGTTTCCAGTGAACATAAAAGCACCAGGAAAGGTAGCAGCATTCTTGGATACGTAAGTAGTGGGATAAGTAGCAGGACACAGGAGATGACATTTCTCTTGTTTAGCTCACTGCTGAGAATCCCTTCGATTACTGTTAGTTGTGGAGGCTGCAATTTTGTAAGAATGTACATTAAAACAGTTCAGAGGGGGGTTGATCAAGATGGCCGTCTGAGGGAGAGTGCCGCGTTTTTTCTCTCTCTATGCCTAAGCGAAAAGGCAAGGTGCGAGCTTACCCCGCAGAGCTCCCTCCTTCCTTTCAGGGTCCAATGGATCGTTATGTTGCGGTCTCTGAAGCTCAGCATCGGGGGATTTGAGAGGGCACTGCTGGAGGATCTCGGAGGGATCGGCGGTCCTGCCGGTGCTGGATGCTTGTCTCTCCCCTGAGACCCGTGCTCCTCCTCCGTTGCCTGGTGCTGCTGACCCCGCCGTGTCAGCAGATGCACTTGGGGAGTTTCCAGGTGGTTCCCCCCTCATGTCTCCATCGGGGGCTGTCGAGGAGGGAGGTGCAGCGGCTGCCCTGTTACCAATTGGAAGTTCTTCCAGTTACTCAGAGGTGGTGGTGTTGCCTGTGGAGGAAGGCAAGTCGCAGTTGCAGTCCTCTCCCATTTCTTCAGAGGTCCCGGCTGGTCTTCTACTTCAGCGTCCGCGGAAGATTACCTTGGAGAGCATTTGGGATGCCATTACCCTGCTATCACAGACTTTGAATAAGCAAATTGAGACTTCCTCTTCCCAGGTAACTCTTCTCGCACAAAAGGTGGATGGTTGTTTGGAAGCCTCTGCTTTAATTAAACAAAAGGTTGATGAACATGAAACAAAAATGGATACTCTTGAAGATTCCTTTGCTGTGTTGATGAAAGACAACAGTATGATGAGGCTGAAGTTGGAGTCTTTGGATAACGCAGCCTGGGCATTTAACCTTTGGGTTTTGAATTTCCCGGTTCTTCCGGGAACTTTGCCTTTAGATTTGTTTAAGAAATATTTGTCTGAAAGCCTAGCTGTCTCTATGGATTTGATGCCTTCAATTGTAAACATTTTCTATCTACCTGTTAGGAAGAGGGATAGTGTGAACATGGATCAGTCATTTCAATTAGATATTATTAATATATCTGATATTTTGAAGTCTCCGGAGCCATCAGTGTTGCGTACTGCCACTTTGGTGGGCAAGTTTGTTTTATTATTTGATAGAGAGTGGTTATTACGTTTGTATTATGCTAAACGCTCTGTGCCCTTTTATGGGCAAAAGGTTTTGATTTTTCGGATGTTTCCAGGGATACTCAGAAGTGGCGTAAACAATTTCTTTTACTTAGACAGGGTGCCTTGAAATTGGGGGCAACTTTTCATCTCAGATACCCATGTAAGTGTCTTAGGGGTATGTTTACTAAAACCCCGTTAGGTGTGCGCCGCGCTAGTGTGCGGGATGCCATATAAGGAGTGGGCGTTTCAGTCAGAAAAAAGCAAACCGGGATTAATCATGCGCTAATGTGCGCCGCGCACATTAGCGCATGAGAAACTTGCGCGGGAAGCATAAGCGGCGCGCTGATGTGCAAACACAGGAACAGAGCCACAGTACAATGGTTAAGACACTGACCGATGGTGCAGGTATCATGGGTTCAATCCCCCACTGTGCCCAATGAAGAAGGCTGGCTGAGGCATTACCTGTTATAGGTAATATTGCAGTCTGAGGCATATTAATTTTATTTTAATTACTGCTACTAGCAAACGCACTCTGAAAGCACTGTAACATAAGGCGCCCCATAAGGTACCCCAGAGGGCACATTTTAAAGTGCACTGTCTGCCAAGGCACCCTAGAATGTTGCTTATAGGGCGCTTTATAGGGTGCCGTATGAGGCACCGCAAGGTCACAGCACTGTTTTTGATGGCAGCACTGTGCAGTTTAACGAATGAAAATCATAAGTAGGTGCGCTGACATGCAAGGAGGAGCAGCAGTGTAGCACAATGGTTAAGACACTGACCAATGATGCAGGAGTCATGGGTTCAATCCCCCACTGTGCCTAATGAAGAAGGCTGGCTGAGGCATTACCTGTTATAGGTAATTTATGCTTTAGGAGGCATTTTATTTTTATTTTAATTAGTGCTGCCAGCAAACACCCTCAAAGTATTGTAACATAAGGTGCTGCATAAGGCGCCTCATAAGGTACCCCAGAGGGCACATTTTAAAGTGCACTGTCCGCCACGGCACCCTACAATGTTGCTGAAAGGGTGGCCTATAGGGCACCATATAGGGTGCCCTATGAGGCACAGCAAGGTCATAGCACTGTGTTTGATGGCAGCACTGTGCATTTAAACGCATGGAAATCTGAAGTAGGTGCGCTGACATGCAAGGAGGAACAGCAGTGTAGCACAATAGTTAAGGCACTGACTGCTGATACAGGGGTCATGAGTTTGATCCCCAGTGTGCCTAATACATAAGGCTGGCTGAGGCATCAGCTTTGACATGTACGTATTGTTTCCTGGAGCACTTTATTTGTATTTTATTAATTGCTGCCAGCAAACACGCCCTCACGTGCCGTAACTGAAGGTGCCGCATAGGGGACCCTATAAGGCACTCCATAGGGCACATTATAAAGTGCACTGTCCGCCACGGCACCCTATAATGTCCCCTATAGGGCACCCTATACGTCGCTCCACAGGCTAACATATAGTGCACCTTATATGGACAGTAACCATAAGGTGCCCTATAGGGTGCCCTATAAAGCGCCCTCTGAGGCACCTTATGGGTACAGTACGCTGAGGGTGTTTTTGCTGGCAGCAATAATGTACATTAAAAAGAGATAATGCTTTGGGCAGCCCTATCAAATAACCCCACTGTGGGTTTGAACCCATGACCTCTGGCTCCACAGGCAGTGAAGTAACCAGTGGGCTACAGCTCTATAGCTGCTAGCAAGCCCCTGGCTGGCTGCAGAGGGACTGCACGTCACCACACAGACAGTCTGCTGTGGTCACCAGGATAGGGTTAGCCCACCCGTACCCATGATGCACTGCACATGCAAATCAGCTGTCTACAGATGAACATAAGATGGGGTATGCACCCCCCCACAGCACCTCAGCCTGGTAGGGGGAACTGACCATGTGTGTTACTGGCACAGAGTAGCTACACACTGTCACATTGTGCGGGTACTGTGCTCACCCTGAGTGTGCGGTGGGGCGCCCAGCACCAGGTCCACAGCACCTTCCATGGCAGAAATAGGCCATGCTGCAGGTCCCCAGTAGTGCTAATGTGTGAGGTAGTTTCTGCAGACACACCTTGGATATATCTGTATGTCTCAGTCAGGTATAGCCCCTGTGGAGCCCTAGGAGGATTATGTACCACCACCCTCCTCCTCCAGGGCTGAGGGTGGTAAACAGGGTCTCCCATCAACAGATCCACATTCTACCTCCCTGCAATGGTGGCAGTAGAGGGGACCATCAACCCCGGTCCTGCTGGGGAACAGACACCTACAGGGCAGTCAATGCAGCTCTGTACACATCCATAACGCAATAGCAGACAGACATTAGGCCTGGATATGCTAAGCTGCACCCCACCACTATCTGATATTCTCCTGCAGCAAGCCTTCAGCCGCTGCACCCTGCAAGGCGCTCCATCAAGACACATACCAGCTGCAAACAGTCTGCTAGCTAGTCCATAGTGCATGTTCCTGGTGGAAATGCGTGCATCCAGAACTGGGATGTCAGCATACACAACAAGCAGATAAGTCAGTGACTGGGCCCCAAAAGGAAACCCATAAATATCACATGAGAGAAATACTATATAGCACTATAGGGGTGCCTAGCCATGCTGTGGTCACTGCACAGTCAGGGTGAGAGTGATCTCCCAGCAGGACATGCTTAGGCCACCCTGTCTGTGTAGGTGGTGGCCGGGCACTACAATGTCCCAGCCAGTGCCCTATGCCCTGTGCAGATGCATCCTGGCCAAGCCACTCTGTCCGGGCTATACCCGTGGTACCTTGCTCTTCATTATGCACATTGGCAGGCCAATACTGGCAACACTGCTGGCAGTGTGGGCTGTGAAGGGTGTTTGCAGCCACCACACACTGGATAGACAGACACACACTCCCACACCTATGCCAGCATTGTGCTACTATAGAGGAGCTTAGCAGCCCTGGCCACCACACCAGTCCTGGGCACAGTGCAGGCATGGATATGGTACGCAATACTGTTGGGGGTCACTCCCCAGGGTGGTAAACACTGTCAGAGACCAGACCTGAAGCACACTCCACAGACATCAGAAAGGTTGTTATGATGGAGCTCAGTCGGCAAACTGTGCTTAACGTAGGAATTGCTATCTGCCAGTAATCATAGCAAACGTTTGATAGCTGTGTACCGTATACCCAGGTGTAGGGTGGCATTGCTAAGGTATGCAAGTGCTAGTATTGGGAGATGCACGCAGGACCCAATGCTAATGGAGCCTGTGGGTGTAGGTGTGTCTGCCCCTGTTGACTGCTGCTTTACGGCAGAGGTTCCCAACTCCAGTCCTGGTGTGCCAAACACTGTTCTGGTTTTCATGCTGTCCCTCATGAATATGCATGAGATACATCTGCATACCATGGGGGTGGTGCATAGATATGCAACACAGGCATCTTTATTAGAGGCAGCATGGAACCTGAATGGTGTTTGGCCCTCCAGGACTGCATTTGGGAGACTCTGCTCTAGGTAATGCGCCTGTTTATGGTGTCTTTGCTCTGTAGGGTAAAATGTAGGTGTTTTGGGCAGGTTTAAGTCATCTGCAATAAACGTTCTGTCTGTATTAGCACGTTCAGCTCACTTGGTTTGCAGCTTGTCGTGCTGTGAGGGCTTGCGTGCATCAGTGATGCTGAGAGCTAAACTATCGGTAGTTTAACTACTGGCAGGGTCTCCCAAGATGGACAGGTCTCAGCTGAGGTGCCAGACCAAGACAAACCACCCATCTGGGCAGCAGCAGATGGGACAGTGTTGACGGCGGAGGATCACATTTTTGTGACAACGGCAACAACACCAAACTTAAACTGCGCGGAAGAAAGGCCTGGCAATCTACTTCTGTATCTTGCCATGAAAACCCAATGGATAGTTACAACAAAACAAATTGTGCTATGGTGCTGGAAGATGAGACCCCCAGGTCAGAAGGCACTCAACTAGCTACTGGGGAAGAGCTGAAGACTTTTCAGAGTAAAGCCAGCATTTATGATGTGGTTGGATCAAAGCCCTCGGGAAGTCTGACTGCTGATGTAGCTGCGCATGAAATGAGAGTCAGAAGCTGTAAAGATGTCTTACACATTGGAACATGGAACGTACGAAGCATGAACCAAGGGAAGTTGGAAGTGGTCAAGAATGAAATGGAATGTGTACAACTTGATCTGTTGGGTGTCAGCGAACTGAAATGGACTGGCATGGGGCATTTTGCATCAGATGATCACATGGTCTACTATGCTGGAAATGAAAGACAAAGAAGAAATGGTGTTGCATTTATAATAAAGAAGAAACTTGCAAGAACTGTAATGAAATACAATGCAGTCAGCGAACGCTTAATCTCTATTCGTCTACGAGGATTGCCTATCAACACAACTATAATTCAAGTATATGCCCCAACAACAGCTGCTGAAGAGAATGAAATTGAAGAGTTCTATGAACAAGTACAAGCTGAAATTGACAGAACATGCAAACAGGATATCCTGATAGTCATGGGTGACTGGAACGCAAAAGTTGGCAACAAAGAAGAAGGCAAAGTAGTTGGAAAATATGGACTTGGCAACAGAAATGAAGCTGGAGAAAGACTGATAGAATTCTGCAAGACCAATGATCTATTCATCTCAAACACCTTCTTCCAGCAACACAAGCGGCGACTGTACACATGGACTTCACCGAATGGATTATATAAAAATCAAATTGACTACATATGTGGAAGTCAACGATGGAAAAGCTCTGTAACATCAACAAAGACACAACCTGGAGCTGACTGTGGTACAGATCATCAACTACTAGTATGCAAACTCAAGCTAAAGTTGAAAAAGAGCAAACCACTCATGAATGCAGCAAAATATGACCTTGAGAATATACCACTGGAATTTAAAGACTGCCTGCAAAATCGATTTGCTGCTTTAGATACAAATGACAGAGCTCCGGAAGAGTTATGGAATGACATCAAGAAGGTTGTGTTAGAAGAAAGCGAGAAGTCTCTACAAAAGGTGAAAAAGCAAAAACGGCCAAAATGGATGACGGAAGAAACTCTGAAAATTGCCCAGAAACGCAGAGAAGCTAAAGCCAGAGGAGAAAGAAAGAAAGACAATCGCAGAACTCAACAGAGATTTCCAACGTGCAGCAAGACAGGACAAGGAAAAGTACTACAATGACACTTGCAAGGAAATAGAAGCAGAAACTATTAGAGGAAGAACAAGATCGGCTTTCCTAAAGCTACGAGAGTTAAAGAAAAAGTTCCAGCCTCGAATTGGAATGTTACAAGATGCTCAAGGTTCTATGTTGAATGATGCTGAGAAGATCAAGAAAAGGTGGAAGGAATATACAGAGTTTTTATATGATAAAGATCAAGTGGACCAACAGCCATTTCAACCTGTACCTTATGATCAGGAGCCATTGGTGATGAAAGAAGAAGTTGAGGCAGCATTGAAAGCCTTATCAAAGAACAAAGCACCAGGCATTGATAGCATTCCCATAGAAGTATTGCAGCAATCTGATGCAGCTGTTACCGTACTCACAAGGCTCTGCCAAGAAATATGGAAGACAACATCATGGCCAACTGACTGGAAAAGATCTGTGTTTATACCAATACTAAAGAAAGGTGATCCAACTGACTGGAAATTATCGCACAATCTCTCTGATCCCACATGCCAGCAAGATTCTACTGAAGATTATTCAAAAGAGACTACAACCATACCTGGAACAAGAACTACCTGAAGTGCAAGCAGGGTTCAGGAAAGGGCGAGGAACGAGAGACATCATTGCGGATGTGAGATGGATCCTTGAAAAGTCTAAAGAATACCAAAAGGATATCTATTTGTGCTTTATCGACTATAGCAAGGCTTTTGACTGTGTAAACCATGAGAAACTCTGGGCCACATTAAGAAGCATGGGTATACCAGAACACCTGATCGTTCTCTTGCGCAATCTGTACATTGATCAAGAAGCAACAGTTCGAACGGAACAAGGAGAAACAGAATGGTTTAAAATAAGCAAAGGTGTAAGACAAGGCTGCATACTTTCCCCCTACCTGTTTAATTTATATGCAGAACAAATCATCAGAGAAGCAGGATTGTATGAAGACAACAGAGGTGTGAAGATTGGTGGAAGACTCATCAACAACCTTCGCTATGCTGATGATACCACATTACTGGCTGAAAGTGAAGATGATCTGAAACATTTGCTTCTCACAATCAAAGAACATAGTCTCAAAATGGGCCTGCATCTTAATGTAAAGAAGACAAAGATCATGACAACTGGCATAATCAACAGGTTCATCGTTGAAGGAGAAGAAATTGAAATTGTGAACAACTTTAACCTACTTGGATCAACTATCAATAAAGAAGCAACAAGCAGTCAAGAAATCAGACGACGCATTGCTCTTGGCAGAATGGCTATGAAAGACCTAGATAAGATTCTCAAGAGCAGAGATGTCTCTCTCCATACAAAGATTCGACTTGTTCAAGCCATGGTATTTTCAATAACATCATATGGATGTGAAAGCTGGACAGTGAAAAAGACAGACAGGAAGAAAATTGATGCCTTTGAATTATGGTGCTGGCGGCGAATACTGTGTATACCATGGACTGCCCGAAGAACAAACCAGTCGGTACTAGAGGAGATCAAACCTAAGCTTTCTTTAGAAGCTCAGATGACAAGACTTCGACTTTCATACTTTGGACACATCATGCGAAGAGAGAGATCATTAGAGAAAGACATTATGCTTGGTAAGATAGAAGGTCAACGCAAAAGATGAAGGCCAGCAATGAGATGGCTCGATACAATAACAGCAGCTACGGGTACCAGTCTGTCAACAATGAGCCGCCTGACTGAAGACCGGACACAATTTAGGATAGCTATCGAGAGGGTCGCCATGAGTCGACTCCGACTCGATGGCACTTAACAACAACAACAACAGTAGTGGGTAAAATATGGAGACTGGGTTGGCAGGCACCATAGCTGGGACTTGAGCCTGTGAACTTCTGCCTCCAAACACACTGGTTGCGTGCACTGCACCACTGTGTTGCCACAGAGACAGCGCATTCCCTGATGATACCATGACTGTTTGTCAGACAGAGCCTGTCTGTTGCAGTGCATTGCACCCACCTACACAGGGCTAGGCCATGGTCTGCTCTGGGCAGCTGCCACTGCCCCCTCCAACACCAGTACCCCTCCGCCACCATGCTGACATGGCCTTATATTGGAGACAGCATAAAACCTGAATGATTTGTGGCCCTCCAGGCCTGCATTTGGGGGACTCTGGTCTAGGTAATGCGCATTTCTGGTGTCTGTGCTCGGTGGGATAAAATATAGGCGTATTAACCATGCGTATGCTCTCTGCAAAAAAGGTTTGTCCTTACTATCACGGTTTAGTAGCGGGTAAAATATGGGGACTGGATTGGCAGTAGCCCCAGCTGGGACTTGAACTTGTGACCTTCTGCTCATGAACACACTGGCTGTGTTCACCGCACCACACTGTGCTCACAGAGACAGTGCAGTCCCTGGAGATACCATGGTGGTTTGTCAGACAGAGCCTGTCTGTTGCAGTGCATGGCACCCACCTACACAGGGCTAGGCCATGGTCTGCTCTGGGCAGCTGCCACTGCCCCCCTCCGCCACCATGCTGACATGGCCTTCTGCTGGTGGTGCTGGTGGTATGCAGTCTCAGGCCATCCTGTGTGCGGGTAGGCGGCTGCCTATGGTGCGGGTTCTGGGGTAGGGGTGCCTGCATATCTGTCTGCACGTCCCCCAATCACTGCCTGCTAATGTTCTGTGCCCTTGGGGGTACTTGCTGGGTACTATCCCCTGTGACACTGTGATAAACACTCTCGTGCCCATGTTGGGCCCTCATCAGTTGCTGTCTGGCTGCTGTTCAGTTTCAGCATTCCTAAGTGCCATCTAGGCATCTGCCTAGTCCGCACTGTGCCCCAGCTGCACCACAGCATGTGCCGCCTGCAGCCCTCTGTATCCCCTTTCCCAGCATCTGTCCAGTTGCCCATTCCGACCTGCCCGCCCTGCTGTTGTGGAACATGTGCATGCCATAGGTAACCTGTCCAATGGAGAGGGAAACCCTGATCAGTGTTATTTCACTGTGGAATCATTCACCTTGTATGGGGACGGAGCGTAGGCCTTTCCAAAATTCATATTTATTTTTTGGGGCTTTCTTGGGAGTGTTTTTTGATGTTTCCCATTACTGTCACTATTGCCCAGCTTGATTATAATTTGTATTTATTTTGTTGGGGTCGTTTTCAATGTTTATGTGCACTTTTGTACCATGCACATGTATCACACTTATCACTGTTTTGTAGGTTTCCCTGGTTTTGCTGTACATTGCTGACAGAAATGGTTTCTCTTCCATTTAAATCGGCTCTACCGCGAGGTTTTCACTCGCGGTATTTTTTGCCTTGAATTTCAGCCCCGCTAGTGTGGGGAGCCTCTCCCCTCCCACTCTCCACCCATTGACCCCTTCTCTCCGCCCCTGGGGAGCCTTCCTCCGCCCTCCGGGAGCCTTTCCACGCCTCTATCGCACATTAGCGCACCGCGCACATGAGCGTGCACTTTAATGCGCCGCGCACCTGTGCGGGGCACATTTGTGCCCCGTAACGCGACATTAGCGTGTGCCAAGGTACCTTAGCGCACGCTAATGTGCGCCGCGCACATTAGCGCAGTTTAGTAAACATACCCCTTATTCTTTTTAAGTCACAGGGGTTTATTTTTTTTCAACCTTCAGATTTATCTACCTTTATAAGTGCTAGGATTCCTGTTGACTCTCCTTCTTCTTATACTCTAGGGACAGCAAGCTAATGGGTTACTAATTAGATAGCTTTGAGCTTCCAGTGGCCTTATTGTTTTCCTTATTTTCTTTTTTCCTTTGTTTTCTTGATGGGTGTCTCTCACCCATCTAAGATTTTCTATATTAGTTAGGCCCTCTTATGTGGGCTATAGGTGTATGTTCATATTGTTATGTTTTTTTTAGTATATTTTCCTTGGATATGTTGTTGGATTGTACACCTTTGTATGCAAATTATGTACTTGATGTATATTTAAAAATTCTTTAAATAAAAAAATAAAAAATAAAAATAAAACAGTTCAGAGGACAGTTACTAAAATGGAGCTGGAGTGGAAGAGTAGCCTAATGGCTAGATCAGCAGGCCGAGAACCAGGGAAATCAGGGTTCAAATTTCATTGTCCCTCCTTGTGATCTTAGGCAAGTTCACTTAGCCCTCCATTGCCTGGGATTCAAACGTAGATTATAAGCCCTTCAGGGATAGGAAAATACCTACTGCACCTGAATTTAGCTCACCTTGATCTACTCCTGAAAAAGGAGTGAAGTTGCGTCGGAGAGGGAGGCTGAAGAGAGAGATACTACAGGGCAGAAACCATGGAGTAGCACCAGTGCGATTGAGGCAAGTGCTGCCCTGCGGTTTCTGAGCCATTGCAGCCTCTGCAGGCCCTGGAAAGAGGCAGTGGCAATGGAGGTGGGGGAGCAGTGGGGGGCAGCAAGATGGAGAGGGCCGCCTAGGGCACCTCCAGTCCTTGCACCGGCCCTGGTAAGTATCCATTTAGGTGCCTATTTTTAGCCTTTTTGATAGACATATAGGTGCCTATATGTCTATAACTTGTCCAAGAAAAGCTGCATGAATTGCAGCTAAAATGAAGCTGGTCCTGTTAGGAGCTGATATACCTGCTCATAAACTAAGTGTGAATGCTTATGTTTTATAAAGAACACTAGAGAGCAAGGAAGGAGGTCAAACCCTCTGTATGTGGAATAAACTAATCTGAGGAACTGCTGCCGAATCGAGTGATTCTATCTCTACTACAGCAACAAACTTATATACCATATCCGTTTGAAGTATAAGACAGAGGTTTGGATACTTATACCCCCCCCCCCCTATGAAGGCTCATAGGGCCGAAACACTGCTTGGGGTTTTATTCAATAAAGTCTATTCCACATTCAGAAGGTTTGGCCTCCTTCCTTGCTCTTTAGTGTCCTTGGTTCTCAGCTGCAAGGACTTATGTCTTTGTTGGACTCTCAAGTTTTATAAAGTGCATATGTAAGTGACTCCACCCAAAGCCCTCTCCTGAACACATCTACTACAGAATCATACACAAATGATTCACGGATTACATCAGCTGATTCAAGCAACCATGACTAATTCAGAGGTGCTCAGATAACATCAAGGTGGTAGTTGGGCTGGGGCAGATGTGCTCCGGTGATCTTCCTTTAGAGCAGGGGTTCTCAACCCAGTCCTCGGGACACACCTAGGCAATCAGGTTTTCAGGATAATCCCAATAAATATTCCATTGCATGCATATCTCTCTCATGCATATTCATTGTGGTTATCCTGAAAACCTGACTGGCTAAGTATATCACGAGGACTGGGGTGAGAAACTCCTGCTTTAGAGGAAAACTAAGCAAAACTGAAAATGTCTTTCTGACTGAAGACTGCATTATAAAGGAACTTGAGCAGGAAGAAGTATGTAAATATCTAAGAGTAGATCAGCACAAAATAATGTACAAGCAGGCAGTCTGCTTGCAATCTCCTTGCTCTCATACAGCTTTGAAACAGACTGGCTCCATGATGATTTTGAAAAATTGGATAGAAGAACAAGAAAACTCTACATTCACTAGATAACATGCATGAATCAGTGTATACCAAAACCGTGCATACTGAGAGCTGAAGACCTTAGAACTATTTTCATAGACCCCAAAACTCAAAATGTGCTGAAGTATGAAAGGGAACTTCACAGATGATATCCATCCATAACATTGGACAAATGTTCTGAAAGACTGAGTGAGAATCCATTAGCAAATATAGCAAGAGAGGCAGCAAAATTTGCAAACCAAGAGATAAACCTCTTTAAAGAATCAGACCAGCAAACAAGACAAACAATTGTCCAAAACATAAATACAGCAGGAAGTAGTTATTTCAGTAACCACATGTGGATCAGAACTTGATGCAGGAATGACTTAAGATGTGATGTGAAGGAACATTTTAGAAAGACCGTTCATGTGGCCGCTGAGACATCCAAGTGAAAATGTTGCAAATTCAGTGCCAGTTTTAAAGGGAAGGGTGAAATGTGTATGTTCGTTCTAAAATTGACAGATCCCCAGCCCTCACCATAAGCATGTATGTCAGAATAGACCAGGATCTGCAGGCTCACATGGGGATAGTGCAGACACATGCAGAGGGGGACTCGGTTTTAGAAACACACGCATAGGAAATATAGACAAGGAGATCCTGGCATCTTCTGCATGTGTGTGACGGCATTTTGGAACATGCACGTCTAAATGTTGAGCCACGCGCATGTATCCTACCCTTTTTGGCAACCTAGATGTGGGGGTTGAGGGAGATGTCTCCCCTTTTCCTTCTTATAAAAGGTTGGCCAAAACGAGCACTTTCTGAACACCTAATTATGCCAGGGAACTGGTGTAAATATAGATGTGAATAATTTCCGTCGCTCACATGCAAGCCCTACATGAAATCAGAAATACACTTGTAGCTCTGTCCAGACCACGCCCATGTCATGGCTCTGACATTCCTCCATGTGACATGCGCATGATCAAGTTGGGCACGTATAAATTTGTCCCTTTATAAAATGCATGTTTGAATGTAGATGTAATTTGCACATCTGATCATTTTGGTCATTTTCACACATGCAGATCACTGATAGTGCTTCTAAAATAATCCCCTAAACCTATAGATAAGAGACTGATAATTGTAGCACAGGATAGTGGCTACAGACAAGATGATTCACAGCCAGGATAGAGAAAATAGTAAAGCAGACAAATGCAAATTCTATAAAACAGATCTGGAAACCTTTATGCATTTTGTCATTGGCTGTAATGTGTCGATGTAAGCCTTCATACGGAAAAATTACAATAAGGTAGCAGGGCTCATTCTCTGGAAACTGTGTAAACATTTATCAAATTGCTGTACTGTTAAAGTACTTCAACCATGACAAAACTGTAAGAACTGTCATACTAGGTCAGATGAAAGGTTCATCAAGACTAGTATTCTGTTTCCAACAGTGACCAATCCTGATCACAAGAGAGTAGATTGTATGTTTGTCTCTGGCTATAACAGCATAGAATCTGTGTCCTTCCCCAAGTCTATCTGGTTAATAACGGTTTATGGACTTTTTTTCCAGGAACTTGGCCAAGCCATGTTTTAAACAGGTACACTAACTGCTTTTACCATATCCTCCAGCAACAAATTCCAGAGCTTAATTGTACATAAGTGAAAAACTATTATCTCCAGGAACAAACAGGAATGTAGTCTTCACAATATGGGTGATGTCGGTACCGATGGAGCCCGCATGAATATGCTCTTCAGCGTCCAATAGGAAAGCCTTTGGGAGCATTCCACTGTGCCCGCGTTGCTGCCTTCCTGCCTTTGCAACTCTCCTTCCTCAGTTCTTTGTTTTCCGCGGAACTAGCAGGAAGTAAATCCTGTCACCGCAGAAAATTCCTTTATTCTTCTTCTTTTGTGATTGCGTCTCCCCTCCCGTCGACACCGGAACAGACATCTTAGATTCTGTTTCTTTCTTAAAAAAAACAACAACTTAAACTTCTTCAGGTGCATCAATGCCATTTTAGGCCTTAGGCCTTCCATCCAGTCTACCAACATGATGGAAAAAACAGCCAGTGGTTTTGAAAAATGTTCTAAGTGTGGTAGCACTATCTCCTCTACTGATACCCATGACTGGTGTCTTAAATGCCTCGGCCCAGATCACCCACTGTCCGAATGTCCTCTATACAAAAAGATGAAAAAGAGAGGCCTACAGAATCGGGCTGCAAACCTCTGCTTCCTCTTTGCCCCAGATGCAGTTTCACTCACTTTGACTTTGAGAGCATCGTCTTCCTCTCATGAATCTCAGGTATCGAAACACAAGACTTCATCAAAGATAGACCATCCTCCCAAGGGTAGCTCTCTAAGCATAGAGATGCCTGGAGCATTGCCCTGGAGGTGGATCAACCGGCTAAACAACCCTGGCGGGAGGACCTCCCCTCCAAAGCCACCAAGGGGTTCCAGGATACTCCTGAGGCCTCCACCTCAGGAGAGCTGGTGCTATGCTCTATTTTTATTATTATTATTTAGTTTAAACTTATATACCGCTACTTCCAGCGATCAGTAGCGGTTTGATTACAAATTTGGGAGCTGTCAAATCTGGACAGAAAAATTGGAATAATATACATAGGGACAGTAGCCCATGCTTCTGGTACAGATACCCAGGCATTGGCAGGCTCTATGAACCAGTTAGAACATTACCGCCGGTACTGATGTAGTCGGCATCGGGTTTCATGCCACTTGCCGCACTCCTACCCATGCCAGCCCTCGAGTCAATTCCTGATTCCAAAGTACTGGTAAGACAAGTCTCTCGGGCCAATACTGATCTCAATCGGTACTGGAACTTGCCGATACTTTGATTCAGTTTGTTCGGATGATGAATCGATTGGTACCTGAGAAATGCAAAATCTTCCAGAGGAACTCTCACCGTCGCCGCAACTGTGCATGTCCCCTCCCGAAGATATGTCCTTTCAAGAGTTTATCAAGGATATGGCGAGGGGCATTTTCATTACACCTACATCTGAGAAAGAGCCCAGAGCAGAGGAATTGGAAATCCTCCAATATCCTACAGCTCCTAAGGAGGTGACTACTCCTGCCTATTCACTGTATACTCCAGGATCTCATGCTCCGGATTTGGGAAACGCCTCTTATCATTTCTCCCAGACAACTCGATACCATATATCGGGTACCGGAAAGTCCCGGTTTCCAGAAAACACAACTTCCACACCACTCAATGATAGTGGAATCGGCTATGCGTTGATTTAAGAGTTCTAAGACGCATTCCTCCAATCCCCCAGGTAGGGACTAGAGAACCCTCGATGCCTTTGGGTGACAATGTTTTCAGGCTTCCATGCTTTCAGAACACATAAGTTCATACATACTCAATATGGGTATGTTCCTTAAGGAGGTAACTAGAGTTCTGGAATCAATGCCTCCTCTTCTCCCGGATGATAAGAGGGCAGACTATCTTCCATTGGTCAAACATGCCCAGAATATTTTGAGGTTTGTCAATAGGGCAATCTTTGACTGTTTTGAGTGCTAGCAGAGCAATATCTATCTGCATCGGTGCGTGTAGAAGTGCATGGCTTCAAGCAATGGGTTCAAGACAAGCTGGATGGTAATCACTGTTCAGGTGAGAGAACCTGTTTGGGAAGGATTGGCAAAATAAGGCTTCTCAGTTAGAATCTGGGAATACCACACTCAATGCAACAATGCAATGTGTGCCTTCGAGTCAGTCCTGACTCTTGGCGACCCAGGCTTCCTGGGTTTTCTTGGCAATGTCACCGGAAGTAGATTGCCAGGCCTTTCTTCCGAGGCAATGGAGGGTTAAGTGACTTGCCCAAGGCCACAAGGAGTGCTAGTGGGAATCGAACCCTGGTTTCTTGGTTACCAAGCCAGTGCTCTAACCACTAGGCTACTCCTCCACACTCAATAGACTTTCCAAAACTACTGCTAGCCCTGCCAAGAAGAAACAGCTGCAAAGAAAGCTTTCTTTGGTAAGAAGAAAAAGGTTTACCCTTCTTACCCCCCAGCTTCTCAATACCAACTTCAGACTACCCAGAAGAGGCAACAGCCTCCCAAGCAACAGAAGAAGCCACAGGCTCCTAATCCTCAACCAGCTGTGCAGACCCAATCTGCATCTGGTTTTTTACTTCTTCCTAGAGAACATAGCTACCCTGTATCTGGAGAACCCCTCCACATAGCAGGCAGGCTCTGTCATTATGCCCACAGATGGCATCTCTTAACCTCAGAGCAGTGGACACTAACCATAGTGCGAGAGGGGTACAGGCTTCATTTACAAAGCATAACCCCCTCCACCCTAGTGGGGGAATATCATTCTTGACCCCCTTCTCATTGCTCTCCTGCTACAAGGGATCGCCTCTCTTCTGTCACAGGGTGCAATAGAAGAGGTTCCAACATCTCAGCAAGGGATGGGGTTCTATTCTCCCTACTTTCTTATACCAAAGAAAAATGGAGGATGCAGACCCATCTTAGACCTCAGAAACCTAAACAAGTTTCTAGTCTGGGAGAAGTTCAAGATGGTCTCACTAGGAACCTTTCTGCCTTATCTCCAGAGTCAGGATTCGCTCTGTTCTCTAGAGCTAAAGGAAGAATATACTCATATATTCTCATTCATCCAGAACACAGGAAGTATCTATGCTTCATCTTGCAGGGAAATCACTATCCATACAGGGTCCTTCCGTTCGGACTCGCCTTTGCCCCAAGAGTCTTCACAAAGTGCATGGCAGTCGTAGCCGCATATCTAAGGACTCTTGGGATATTTGTCTTCCCTTACTTAGATGACTGACTGATAAGGGCAGCCACCTTGCAGAAAGTTCATATATCCCTCCTTTGTACAATGCAGGAACTGCAAGATCTGGGATTTGTGATAAATCTTCCAAAATAGCATCTAGCTCCCACTCAAACACTAGAATTCATAGGAGCTCTTCTAGACACTCGGCAGTCAAGGGCATTTCTACCCCAGGACCATTGTACTCGCCTAGTGCAGCTTGCATTTCAAGTGTGGCTCAGAGACAATCTCTCAGCCAAGGAGATGCTACAACTTCTAGGCCATATGGCCTCTACAGTACATGTTGTTCCATATGCCCGTCTGCACATATGAACAGCTCAATGGACTCTTGCCTCCCAGTGGAAGCAGGTCTCTGAGGCCCTCAAGGACTAGATCCAAGTCACAGACCTTTTCACTGAGTCCCTTCTATGGCGGTTTACCCCATGAAGTCTCCTCGTAGGGTCACCTTTTCAGATGCCTCCACATCAATGCATCCTGACAATGGATGCCTCCAAGTTGGGCTGGTGAGCCCACTTAGGCTCTCTCTCCACTCAGGGCCTCTGGACAGATCAGGAGTCTCAGCTCCAGATAAATTTACTGGAGCTTCATGATATCTTCAGTGCCCTCAAGGTGTTTCAGCAACAACTACAGGCCCACAGAGTTCTCATCCAGACAGACAATGAAGTAGCCATGTTCTGTGTGAATAAGCAGGGAGGAGCGGGCTGTTGGCCCCTCTGCCAGGAGGCTCTCCATCTTTGGTCCTTTGCTGTTGCTCATCAGATACACCTGCAAGTGGTATATCTGCCAGGACAACAAAATGTCCAAGCAGACAGATTGTCAGATCCTTCTTCCACATGAATGATTCCTTCATCCAGAGACAATCTCCTTCATCTTTCAGACCTGGGGAATTCCGGAGATAGATCTTTTGCCACTCCACAAAATGAAAAACTTTCTAGATTCTGTACCAGAACCCTGATGTCCAGCTTCCAACATGTGGATGCTTTCACCTTCACTGGGGTCAGGATTTCCTGTATGCCTTTCCTCCCATACCTCTGATTCCCAAAATGCTTTTCAAGCTTCAAGCAGACAGGGGCCAAATGATTCTCATAGCCCCATGCTGGCCATGTCAATTGTGGTTTTCTCTCCTGCTATATCTGTCCCAGACTTACCCCCTGAGTCTCGGGTCAGCTCCCAAACTCCTCTCCTAGGAGGAAGGGATGTTATTCCATCCCAATCTGCAGTCTCTCCATCTCATGGTTTGGCCGCTGAAAGCATAGTCTTACACGATCTTAACCTGACTCAGGAAGTAAAGGAAATCCTGCTGGCCTCCAGACGTTCTTATGAGTTCAAGTGGCATAGGTTCTCCACCTGGCATTCCCAGAAGGAGCTTAATCCCTTCTCAGCTCCTGTGGAGGCTTGCCATCAGTATCTCCTCCATTTTTCCTCCTCTGATCTCAAGATAAACTCTGTGAGGGTTCATCTCAGTGCAATTGCTGCTTCTCATCATCCGTTGGATGGACAGTCTATCTCCTCACAGCCGCTTGTGATGCGTTTCATGAGAAGGCTCTTATTGACCAAGCCTCCCATCAGGCCACCACCGGTGGCATGGGATCTTTGTAGTCTTAGAGCAGTTCCTCAAGCCACCTTTTGAACCTTTAGCCATAACCTCATTAAAGTTTCTCTCATGGAAGATTATCTTTCTAATTGCCCTCATTTCAGCTAGACGTATTAGTGAGCTTCAGGCTTTGATGGCTGTCCCTCCTTACACCCAGTTCCACCATGATAAGGTTATCCTTAGGGCTCACCACCATTTTATGCCAAAGGTGGTGTCTCCTTTCCATCTCAATCAATCCGTTTTACCTTCCTGTCTTTTTCCCTAGACTGCATTCCTCTAGGGCAGAGGCAACCTTGCACACCCTTAACTGCAAGCATGCCTTAGCATTTTATCATTTCCTTTGACCCTAGTCACTTGGATCTCCCAGTTTCTAAATGTACTCTGTCCAAATGGATAGCAGATTGCATCTCATTTGCTTATGCTAAGGCAGGACTTTCCCTTGAAGGGCATGTCACTGCCCATGGCTGTCTCGACAGCAAACCTATGTTCTGTGGCCATTGACGAAATCTGCAAAGCAGCTACCTGGTCTTCGGTTCATACCTTTGCTGCTCATTACCGTCTTGACAAGGACTCCTGCCGGGATGCCATGTGTAGTCAGGCTGTACTCGAGGACCTCTTTCAGACTTAGGCCAAATCCTACCCCTTCTATCCCAGATCTTAACGATACCAGACATCCATGGATGATCCATGACCTCTTGATGCCTACTCAGAGGCAAATCTACCCATTCTGAGGTCATTTCTCTGGCATCTGGGAGCTAGGGAGTCCCATATGTGAAAACTATATTCCTGCTTGTTCCTGGAGATAGTGTAGTTACTCACCTGTAACAGGTGATCTCCAGGAACCGCAGGAATTTAGTCTTCACAACCCACCCTCCTCCCCTAGGAGTTGTAGGGTTTCTCTTTTCTCTCCCTTTATCTCGGCTATAAACTCAACTGAGGAGGGAGAGTTGCAAAGGCGGGAAGGCAGCAATGTAGGCACAGTGGGATGCTCCCAAAGGCTTTCCTATTCGATACTGGGTAGCGTTCCTATGTGGACTCAGTCGGTACCGATGTCACCGATAAGTGAAGACTAAATTCCTGCTGTTCCCGGAGATCACCTGTTACAGGTGAATATTTTATTTTATTTTTTATTTTATTTATTTATTTCCGTGTTTTTTCTGTACCGCCCCTTCCTGAGATCAGGAGTGGTTTACAATAAACAAAAACTTTAAATAAAACAATTTTATGATCCAGACATTAAAATATTAAACACAACTATTTACAGTTATAACAATTTACAAGGTTTTCAGGATTTTATCTTGCTTTTGTCATGGGTATGTGTACAATTGCCTATGGAGGGATTCAATGAGGAACCGTGGAATATCATTATTACTGTTGTTTTTGCCATAGTGTTCAATGAACAGGAGCGTTTTTAATTCTTTTCTAAAAGCTTGTAAATCTTTGATGGAACATAACGTGTCTGGTAGGGCATTCCACAAAGCAGGTGCAATGAATGAGAAGGCTCTGTTGCTTGTAATTTTTTGTTTTGCAGATGGTCGGTGGGATTGCAAGCGTATTCTCTGCGTGACCCCTTTTGAGTCTTGTGCTTGTTGTACCTGTAATTAATGTTGATAGGAATGATGGAGAAATATTGTTAACTAATTTGAATGTTATCATTAGTGTTTTGTACCTTTTATTCTACTTGATACTGGTAGCCAGTGTAGGTTGTATAATATGGATGTTATATGGTCAGTTAATTGGGCTTTATAAATGATTCTAGCCGTAACATTTTGGGCTATTTGGAGTTGTTTCAGATTTTTTTTGGGTAGTCCGTGAAGTAGGCTATTGCAGAAATTGAAGTGTGGGCTGATTAGCGCTTGTACAACCGATCTAAATCATGCATGTTGATTAGTGATCAAAGATGTTGTAAGGTTCTTAGTTTGAAGAATATGGTTCTAATCTGTTTTAAGTGTGATGTCATAGAGAGGGATTGAGTATCACATCGAGGTATCTTATTTCCTTTTTCATTGGGAGTATCGTATCTTGTATCTTAATTGTTGTTTGGGGAATAAAATTTGGATTCCCTGATACATAAAGCACCTCTGTTTTTTTTTTAGTTAATGCTGAGGTTATGAGAAGCTAGCCATGTCTCAGCTTTCTTGATACAGGATGCCATTATATGTTAATAAGGGTTCCTTATATCTATGGGGGAGATATAACATGATATCATCCGCATAAATATGGAAACCCACTTTGAACGTTTTTGAATATGTTGCAAATTGGTTGTAAATAGAGATTAAAAAGAAGTGTTGAGAGAGCAGATCCCTGAGGTATTCCCTGCTCCTGTTTGAAAGTTGAGGTTTCTTGACCTATTTATACTTGTTGTGTGTGGTTGGGAGATATAAAATTTAAACCATTGGTAGGTTCCCTTTAATTCCAATTTGCTCAAGTCTAGTGAGCAGAGTGTTGTGGTTGACGCTATCAAACGCGGAGGCAATGTCTAGAAATATGAGGATGAATGCCTGCTTGGCATCATCCATACCACATATGAAGGTGTCGAAGAGAACTAGAAGGAACGATTCAACGCCGTGGAAAGAGCGAAAACCAAATTATTGGTCATCTAATGGCGCATTTAGATCTATGAAGTTCTGGAGCTATGAAGTCCTGGAGTTGAGTTTGGACAACCTTCTCAACTATTTTAGCTACAAATGGTATGCTGGCTATTGGTCTATAGGATGTAGGGTCTTGTTTATCGAGTATTTTGTTTTTTAGGATTTGTTGAATCATGGTATATTTAAGTTCCTTCAGCATGGTTTCTTGTAGGAGGGATTGGTTGACTATATGGAGGCAGTACAGAGGGGTCTGGGGGGAAGTGGTAATGTTGGTTTTGGTGATAGTGTTCATTAGCTGTTTTTGATCTATTGGGTGAAAGGTGTGCCATGTGTTGGTATTTGTGGGAGGGTTGGGGCATGTAGTGGAGTCTATAGTGTTTTTCTTTTTCAGTTTGTCTTTATAGTGATTCACTAAGGTTTGGGGGTTTAGGTTAGTACTATTTGTATCATCCTGGGTTATCTTGGTAAAGGACTTGACAATCTCAAATAGTTCTCGAGGTCGAATGAGGGAATTAAAAATGGATCACAGTGGGCTTTGGTAGACTACGTCCGGTAATGCAGAAACACCCTGTACATCAAGAGATATCACTGCATAGTGCCTTCTCTGCTTTGGTTAATGAGGATACCCAAGCCAGGGAAGCTCAAGGGCCCTTAAATGAGATAGTCAATGCCCAATCTCCTGATAAAGCACCAAATATGAAGAAAGACTCAAGGAACAGAAAACTACTACTACTTGGTGATTCTATCATCAGAGGCACCAACTTGGAAACACAGTTCAAAGGAGGGAAGTTAGTCAAATGCCTCCCAGGCTCTTCATCTAGCAAGAATACAAACCAAATTGTTGATGTACTTAGCGCTGAAAGTGAGCACTCCAAAATTGATGTTATCATCCACTTTGGTACAAATGACCTGACTAGAAACAGTGCCACCACAGTTCAAAGGGACTTTCAAACTCTCGGGGAGAAACTAAAGCCCATTGTTAACACTGTAGCATTCTCAGAAGTTCGACCTGTTCTTGATAAGGGCTAAAGGCTAAATTGCATAAACAGCTTTAACGCATGGCTCCAAACCTGGTGTAAAGAGGAAGGATTCAGATTTATAGGCGATTGGGGAAACAGATGGACCAACAAGAGACTATACTGTGCTGATGGACTACATCTCTCTGTCGCAGGGAGAAGAATCCTAAGTGAAAAATTCAGGCAGTATGTGGATACGCATTTAAACTAGAAAAAGGGGGTGACGGATGGGGAAGGTCAAGTTCTGGACGTCACTCCCTGCAAAAGCAGAAGAACATCAGAAACGGACACGGTTTTAAACCACACATCAAAAACAAGTGGGAAGAAGTGGACAAAACAAAATCAATGCAAAACACACACAAGCCAGTTAAATGCTGGAAAGCAATGAGCACAAATGCTCGAAGCTTATCCAATAAAGTTCCAGACCTGGAAGTCAGAATGGTGGAAATGGACTTGGACATTGTGGCCATTACAGAAACATGGTTTAGTGAATTGCATGTTTGGGATATAGCCATTGCTGGCTATAATTTATTCAGAAGAGACAGAGAAAATGGAAGAGGAGGAAGAGTAGCCTTGTATGTCAAAAGCAATATTAAAGCTACTGAAATGCAGGGGGCATGGGGAAAAGAAGCAGCGTTCTGGGTTGTGTTGGAAAGAGGAGATGGCACTGTCATCCATACTGCTGTAGTCTACAGACCTCCGACTCAAATCGAAGAGTTAGATAACGAATTGATTATAGACATTGTCAAAATAGCCACAAAGGGGGAAGCGATCATATTGGGTGACTTTAATCTACCCGATGTGGATTGGATTACTCCTTCTGCAAATCTGGAAAGAAGCAAAAAAATTGTGGATGCTCTGCAAGATGAGTTACTTAGACAAATGTTGATGGAACCAACAAGGGAAAGCTCAACGCTGGATTTAGTCCTCACCAACAGTGATAGCGTGTCGAATGTCTGGGTGGGTGCACCTGTGAGCATCACAGTGTGGTTTGAGATAAAAACCAAGGTGCAGTCCAACTATAGCAAGCTCAAAGTCCTAAACGTCAAAAACACTGACTTCAATAAAATGGCCATGTATCTAAAGGAGGAGTTGACAGGGTGGAATGAGATAAGAGAAGTGGAATTGCAATGGGCTAAACTAAAGGTGGCAATAAAAGGGGCAACGGATAAATATGTAAGAAAAGTAAATAAAAACAAAAGGAGAAGGAAACCTATTTGGTTTTCCAAAGAAGTGGCTGCTCAAAGGCAAAAAACACAGCTTTCACAAAATTCAAAAGCTTGCAAACAGAGGAACACAGAAATGAATACAGGATCAAACTCAGAGACAAAAAGAGAAATAAGGATAGCAAAATCAAAGGCAGAGGAAAAGATGGCTAAAGATGTGTTAAGGGTGCCGACAAAACTTTCTTCAGGTATATTCGGGAAAGGAAGAAGATCAGAGGTGGAATCGCAGGACTCAGAAGTGCTGGGTATGGACTTGTGGAAAGGGACATTGAAAAAGCGGAATTGCTAAACAAATACTTCTGCTCTGTTTTTACTAAAGAAAATCCTGGAGAAGGACCAACTGTGACTCCCAAATATAAAGATGGGAATGAAGTAGATACCACACCATTCACAGAAGATGATGTGTTAGAACAACTTGCGAAACTGAAAGTGGACAAGGCCATGGGACTGGATGGGATACATCCCAGGATACTGAAAGAGCTCAGAGAGGTTCTTGCAGGGCCGTTAAAGGATGTTTTTAACAGTTCCTTGGAAACAGGAGAAGTTCCTCAGGACTGGAGAATGGCTGATGTCATACCTCTACACAAAAGTGGTGACAGGGAAGAAGTGTCAAACTACAGGCCCGTGAGCCTTACCTCGGTGGCAGGAAAAGTAATGGAGGCGCTTCTGAAGGAGCGAATACTGAACTTCCTCAAAACCAACAGGTTGCAAGATCCGAGGCAACATGGTTTTTACCGAAGGACGATCTTGCCAAACAAATCTGAGTTCTTTGACTGGGTGACCAGAGAAGTAGATCAAGGGCATACGATGGATGTCATCTACCTGGATTTCAGCAAAGCCTTTGATACTGTTCCTCATAGGAGGCTTATCAATAAACTCAGTAGTTTGGGGATGGGTCCCAAGGTGGTAAACTGGATCAGAAATTGGTTGACTGATAGATGACAGAAGGTGATGGTAAATGGAGCTCACTCGGAGGAAAGGAAGGTGATTAGCGGGGTGCCCCAGGGTTTGGTCTTGGGCCCGGCACTGTTCAATGTATTTGTGAGTGATATTGCTGAAAGACTAAATTGCAGATGACACGAAAATTTGCAACAGAGAGTGCCCCCCCCCCCAGGGAGTCCTTAACATGAGGAAAGATCTACAAAAGCTGGAAGAATGGTCTAATGCTTGGCAATTAAGATTTAATTCAAAGACGTGCAGAGTCATGCACTTGGGTAGCAGAAACCCAAGAGACATGTATGCGATAGGGGGCGAGAGGTTGGTGTGCACGGATCAGGAGAAAGACCTTGGTGTGATTATTTCTGTAGATCTCAAGGTGGCAAAACAGTGCGACAAGGCAGGAGGATGTTGGGCTGCATATGAAGAGGAATTACCAGCAGAAAGAAAGAGGTTCTAATGCCACTGTATAAGTCACTGGTGAGGCCTCACTTGGAATACTGTGTTCAGTTTTGGAGACCATATCTTGCAAAGGATGTAAAAAGAATGGAAACTGTTCAGAGGAAGATGACCAAAATGATTTGGAGCCTGCGTCAGAAGCCTTATGAAAAGAGACTTGAAGACCTAAATATGTACACTTTGGAGGAGAGGAGGGATAGGGGAGATATGATTCAGACCTTTAAATACGTAAGGAGAAATAATGAACAAACAAACCTCTTCCAAAGACGGGGAAGCTGTAAAACTAGAGGGCATAACATGAAGCTGCAAGGTGGAAAATTGAAAGGCAATGTCAGGAAATACTTTTTCACTGAGAGGGTGGTGGATGTTTCGAATGCCCTCCCGATGGAGGTGGTGGGGGCAAATACAGTGACAGAATTCAAAATGGCATGGGACAGGCACAATGGATCCATTTTTAGCAACAGAATAAAATCAAAATAAACTGAACCATCTAACTTCTCAACAAATAGGGGTGTCCTACATGGAGCGGTGGGTTCACCCCCTAAACAAAGACATGGGGAGGGGTGGACTGCGCAGAGTGGCACCTACTCATGCCATTTTACTCCAGCCATCTTACTGGGCAGACTAGATGGACCATACTGGTCTTTATCTGCTGTCATTTACTATGTTACTATGTATGTTACTATATTTAGTCCTTTTTTGCCTTGTTAATTGCTTCCTTGTAATTGTTGAGTGAAGTCATGTAGGTGAGTATATTTTCTGTAGATTTTGTGCTTTTCCATTTATGTTCAAGTTTTCTTAGCTATTTTTTCATCTTTGCTATATCTTGTGTAAACCATTTTTCTGATGTTTGATTTGACTTTAGATGAGTGTGGGTTGAGGCTGCTGCATTTTGTATTATGGTGTTCCAATTGGTTAGTGTGTCATTTAAATCTGCTTGAGGGGTGTTTAGTTTGGGTAATATGTCACTTAAGAAGGTTTCCTTATCAAAGCGTCTGAATCTATTTTTGTGTGGTTTTGTGTGTTACTGAGGATGGAGGGAGTATGTGAATGGGGTGAAGTTAATTATGTAATGGTCTGACCATGGGACTTGTTTTGATTGAGGGGGGAGTATAGAGGAGTAGGTCTGCAGTTGGTTTCGCTTTTTCTGATTTAAACGTACTGCTTAGTTATTGTACTTTTTAAAAGAGTAAACATCTGATGTGTGGTTACCTATTCCACATCACACTTGATTTTATAGATCTTTATCATGTCTCTTCCCACCACCCCGTTGTGTTGCCTCTTAAAACAGAACAACCCTAACCTCTTTAGCCTTTCCTAATAGGGGCCCCTGACCTTTCCATTCCCTTTAATATTTTTAGCCTTTCTCTGTGTCTTTTCTAGTTTTGCCATATCTTTTTTAAGATGTGTGCTGAGTTTTGTAAAATACATAGAAATATGTCAACAGAAAAAGATCATAGTCTTCCCTTCCATATCAAATACTGTAGTCCCTTTTTAATCCTTTAGAGATCTTCTGTGTTTGTCCCATGCTTTCTTGAATTCAGATACTATACTCGTCTCTACTACTTCCACTGGGAGACTATTCCATGCATCTACCACTTTTTCCATAAAGAAATATTTTTGCATATTACTCATGAGTCTATCCCCTTTCACCTTCATCCTATGCCCCCTCGTTGCAGAGCGTACTTTCAGTCGAAAGAGGCTCTCCTTTTGTGCATTTATGCCACGGAGGTATTTAAACGTCTTTATCATATCTCCACTATCCTACCTTTCCTCTAATGTATACATATTAAGAGCTTTACGTCTGTCCCCATATGGTTTATTACGAAGACCACTAACCATTTTAGTTGCTACCATCTGCACCAACTCCATACTGTTTATGTCCTTTTGAAGGTGTGGTCTCCAGAATTGCACATAGTACTCCAAATGAGGTCGCACCAGAGACTTATACAGAAGCACTATCACCTCCTTTTGTCTGCTGGCCATTCCTCTCCCTATGCACCCAAGCATCCTTCTGGCTTTCTCCATCACCTTTTCTAACGATGCAGGTAAATACATATATATTTGCCAGCATGTACAGTGGGAGCAGTGATTTCACAAAAACACTTGTTCAAAAATGATCAGCATCATTCGGGGTTTTATATGTGTAGCTATCTTTTTAGCAACATATATGTGTATTTGCTGGTACTTAGACACCTAAGTGCAGGATTTCACAAGACTCCACATCCAAGATGAGCTGAGGGAAATTACACTTTTCCCTAGTAATTCAGGTGGTGGTAAACACAGTTGCCCCCTCGGTCACTGAAGGACATCCGCAGGTCTAGATGAGCAGGTTACTGACACTCATATGTGCCTCAGAGTAAATATTGATGAGGACAATTTTTAAATTATCTGTGCATTATTTTAAAATGCAAAATATGTGCACAGTTTTTTTGGATCACCTAAACCAGAATACATCCCCTTAAAACTGATTTGTTCCCCAGCATCTACATAGGTAAATCGCAGCATTGTAAAATCAGTATTTACACACAGCACCGTACCTAGCCCTGTGCGAGTGGTGCAGCCACACAGGGTGCAAAGGATTAGGTGCGCATTTCGGGCTGCTGGCCTCAATTCCCCCCCCCCCCCCAGCCCCTACGCTGCCTGTTGTTGCCCTGTTCCACGGCGCCAGCAATAGTGGAGCAGATTTTTTTTTTTTTTGTTTCAACAATCTTTATTTCAAAATGAAAAAGGAATTACAATCAAGACCACATTAAGGGGAGAGAAGATGCAAAAGACAAATAAGAATTAACATCAAGTAACATCAATTAAGAAGAAAAAAAGAAAACCAAAATAATAATATACATACTGGTCCCTTGATACCTTAATACTACTAACCCTAAAACTTAGAAAGGAAGTAAATAACAAATCTTTCTAACCGTTTTCTTTTCCAAGCAGAAATAGATTCAATTGATCAGACTCCATGAATGCATATTTTGTCTGCTCATATAACAAAATACACTTACACGGCTATTTTAGAAAGAAAGAGGCCCCAATTGCCAAGGCGCGAGATCTTAATGCTAAGAAGGCCTTGCACCGCATTTGAGTAAGTCTACAGACATCAGGGAGTGAGAGGAGGCAGCTGGAGCTGGTGCCCTTGAGCAGCGGAGGAGGAGCGGTGTTGCCCCGCCCACCCGGGACCTTTAAAATTCTTCGGTCCACCGCGGCCGGCCGGGAGTGAGAGGAGGCAGCTGGAGCTGGTGCCCTTGAGCAGCGGAGGAGGAGCGGTGTTGCCCCCCCCCCCCAGGACCTTTAAAATTCTTCGGTCCACCGCGGCCGGCCGGAGTGAGAGGAGGCAGCTGGAGCTGGTGCCCTTGAGCAGCGGAGGAGGAGCGGTGTTGCCCCGCCCCCCCGGGACCTTTAAAATTCTTCGGTCCACCGCGGACGCGGCCCGTGGATGCGCACCCGTGGTCGCGTGCCCAAAGTGGCGTGACCAAAGGGGCAGGTCACGCCCCTTTGGAGCCCCTTCGGAGCAACAAGGAGGAACAAGGGAACTTTCTGGCTCATGGGTAAGCGACGGAAGAAGGCCTTTTCTACAATGAGCACTCAAAAGGCCCCTAAGACCATGGGCCCGATGGATATGCATCTCCAGAAAGCTCAGGTAGAGCATGAGGCTTCGGACTTGACCCACGGGTCTGTGAGTACTTCTTCCCATTTGTCTCCTATTGCGCAGGGTTTTACCCTACCCAGTCAGGAAGTTATGACTGAGAGGGTGGTTTCTCCCAGGGGTGCTGACCGGGGAGTGGAGCCCTCGTTAGCAGTTTTGGATAATTCCTTATCAATTGGGAAGGAAGATAATCGTAAAATGTCTTCTCTTCCGTCTGTTTTGGACTTCCCTACTACTGTCTCATCTGTTCCCCCAGCTGAGGTTTTCTTAAGGGATGTTTGGGAGGTAGTGGCTCGCATGGAAATGTCCCTGCGTGCCTCTTTCTCAGGTTTCCCAATTTTCTAAGGATGTTGTACAGAAGTTGGGTGCCCATGAAGAGGCTATTGCTAAACATAATGTTTTGAATAAATTAGAGGGGCAGGTTTCTGAAATGCAGGCTGTTGCATCTTCCTCGATTAGGGATAATCTTATTACACATCATGCTATACGTGCAAAAAATTTGAGATTTTTAAATTTGAGATTTTTAAATTTTCCACAAACTCATTATTTGTCTTCTTCTATATTGTTATACAAGTATTTTAAGGAGGTTCTATTAATTGATGATGTGAACTCTATAAAATTTTCTTCTGTTTATTATGTTCCTGTACTTGCCTCAACAGAAACCTCTTCCCCTATTGCCAAAGGCACAGAGAAGGTGTTAGTATCTCATTCATTAGATGTTTCTGTTTTTTTGGAGTCCTCAATTGATGAGACTACTAAACGTGCTACATTAATTGTTTCCTTTATTTCTTTATCTGATAAGAATTTGGTGTTGCGTTCATATTTTCCTAAAAAGGATCAGTTGTTTTGTGGTTCAATAGTGCAGCAGATTTGACTTCAAATTTTAAAAAACCCAAAACGAAACACGTGGGTCTTTCCAACTCCGTGCTTGTAGGCAGGTCTGGTCCCTCCCCTCTCTTCTCTGATGTGAACCTACGTCAGAGCAGGGAGGGATCAGCTGGTTGGATGTAGAGGACATGGAAGTATGGGTTAGATTTGTGTGGGGGGGGGCATCAGATGTGCAAGTTGCATAGGATACAAGTATGGCTTACTACAGCCCTGTTTACACATCTACCGTAGATACTGTGCAGCCATTCTAAAATTACCTCCCTTTATTAGCTTTTGAGAGCTACCACTTCCCTCCTTGGATCTGAACAGAACAGGATTTGAGAAAGGAAATGGCAATACTGAAAACTAGTCAAAAATGTGTGTGTCCAATAAAAAGGTATCGCCTTATATTTTTTCTTTTATTTCAAAGTATCCAGGTAGACTAACACAGCAACCAGGCTACTCTGACTGCAGTAGCATGGGCTGCCAGAGGGGGCGCTATGATAAAGTCTTCTGAATCTATATGGGGCTTTTAAACTCTGTCAAGAGAGAAGGATGAAGATAGAGCAGGATTCAAAGCACACCATGAATTTTCTAGGTTTGGAAAGAAACCGTTGAGAAGTATAATTGTGAGCTCTGTTAACAGATGGGAAAATAAAAAATGTGAACTAGACTAGTAAAACATGGCTCTCATTCCAGGGGCAGGCGTCGAAGGAACACTTCAGAAGTTCTCATGCAAGAGCCTTCTAACTGAAATGTGTACCGTGGAAGATATCAAACTAGAGCATGCTGCATCTCTGGGAGGAGAGCAAAGAGAGAAGTGCTTCTTCCTGTCCTAGCAGTGCTGAGGACCCAAACTGAGCTCAGAGTTACTTCTAGGAAGGGAGAAAGGTAGAAAGGCCCGTTGATGCTTCTGGAGGGCAGATAGGAATGC
Organism: Ichthyophis bannanicus; assembly: GCA_033557465.1. Taxonomy (NCBI): domain Eukaryota; kingdom Metazoa; phylum Chordata; class Amphibia; order Gymnophiona; family Ichthyophiidae; genus Ichthyophis; species Ichthyophis bannanicus. The sequence continues at coordinate 592,658,587 of CM066034.1, forward strand.
AACTGCCTGAACAATATTTCTGAAAAATGCTCATGTCTGAGAATGCAGAGCAATATATTTTAGTAGAATTCCACCTTCTGAAAAAATTTCAACCTCACGACCTAAGCTAAAATGGTCCTTCTTTCTTTTGAAGAGTAACATGATGAAATGATTTGGCAGGCAACTTATTCTGCCTTTTTTCTGCTGTAAAGTGATGCGTACGTGCCACCGACTTGGCAAAACCTGGGAGCGAGGGGGGCCAAACATTTCCAAGACTAGGTACTCAGATGAACTAGTCATTTGCTGGTGGTACAAAAACAGATTGTTCTCCTCATGCCAAAAATGACAGCAGCGATACTAATTCTCTTTCCTTTAAGTGGCAAGTGCTGAGCGTAGCAACAGCGGAACATTTGTAATTGTAGTTCTAAGCTATATATATGTACTATTTTTAGTATAAACTAAAAAAAAAAAACCCTCATAAAACAATTTTTGTCTACTCGTTAAGGGTTCTCCAGTAATGAAATATTTTTAGTTTCCTGATGGCTTCAAAGCTTCAGCCCATTGTAAGAATAAACTTGGGGTGATCTTAGTAACCCTGGCCCCCTGACTACCCTTGGCCCTTCACTGAGGTCCCTTCATTTTTACTAATGATAAAGCAGTTAGCTTACACCTCAACATAGTGAGTCCTGTTTGTTTCCATTTTTGTAGCTAGCACTTGCTTTTACAGATGACTGGAATTTTGTATAAATAACAGGGGTAATTAAAGTTCCCGAAGAATATCATGTGAATTATTCTCTGTTCTTGTGCATTGTCGGTACACGTGGGGGTTTATGATATTAATAATGAAGACTGGGAAGGATTAAACCAAAAGCGTAACAGGTTCTTATCCAGGCTGTAGGTTTACTCATGTGTTTCCTTTGTTAAGAGATAAAATGATGCTTGGCTTTGTAGTAAACATTAAAGGTTTTGTTCCTGCTTTCTCTCTGCATTTGGCTCTGAAGCTAGCTGCTCTCCTAGCTAGATTTCTCACATCAATATCTTGGTTCACTTGCAGCTGCTTTTTCACTGAATCCTATTCTGTACTATTTATTTTTACACATTTTTTTGAAATAGCATATGTTGTTGTTATCCGTCCCCTCTCCTTGTTTTATAAGCTCCTTCATGGCACTCTTCCTGCGGGTTCACGTGATGGTGCCTGCATGGTGCTATGATTAAGACTCGCACTGCAGCATCCAGAGATATTTAGATGGTTAAAAAGGCCAGGAGTAAGTAAGCAGGAGAGCCTTTCAGAAACTTTTCATGCTAATATCGCCTCAGCAGTGAAATAAAGCTCAGCCCGGAAAACAATGTGAATACTTTTAACTGTCTTCTACAGGCCTTGACGAAGTTTGTGCGGATTTAGGAGCCAGTGCTTGTGACTTCCTTGTTGTCCTCCCTCCCCCCCCCCTCCAGTTCTGTCATGCTGGTTTAGTCTGATGTTTTTGTGAGACCAGCACCAGAGTTCCTATACCACACATCATTGTTAGATAACACAGGTGGTGTGGTGCAATGGTGGTGTGCCTGTCTGTGTGTGGGATGTGGGGATTGGATGTCTTTCTGTGGGTGGGGTGCAGGGCTGCAGTGTATGCTATAGGAATGGGGAGCCTCTGTGTGTGATGCAGAGTTGGTTTGCCTATGTATGTAATGTGTGGTTCCTCTCTGTCATGCGAAGGTGGGGGGTGCATGTGTGTGTAGTGTGGAGGTGGGGTGCTTACGTGTATATTGGGGGGATGCACTCTTTGGTATATACACATTTGTTATTTTTGTTCTCCATTTCAACCCCTCCCCACTCTCCCTTCCCCCAGCACTCCCACCCCCTGCCTTCCATTCATTTTTTTTTAAAGGTACTGCCCCTTTACATTTTTGCTGTCTCACTCTCTATCTTAGTACTACTTTTTTTTTCTCAAGGCTGTGATACCCATGGGCTCTCTGCTGCTTTGGGCTTCCCCTCCTGTTCTGCCCTTGGGGATCCAATCTCCTGTGGGCAGAACAAGGAGGGATCTTTGCTGTAATCAGGGCTAGATGCAGCAGACAGAAGGGGGTCTTCTGCTCATGATCATGTTTCAAAAAATTAATAATGGAGAGAGGGAGTGGAGCACATTCCACACGCCAGATGTAAATTTCTGGTCGCCATGACGACCTAACGCCTGGGCTTTGTTGAGCCCCAGTCTACTGAATTATGTAAGAGAGGTTTTGCCAGTACTGTTGCTTAAAGTGGTGCTTTTTAACTTGTAAATATGGTGCAGGCAGTGGTAGCAGATGGCAGTTCAAGGTGGTTTCTGGAAATGCTCTCTGCAACTCCGTTGACTTCGGTGTCGCTGAATGCAGGTCACCTGGGCCATTCCACAGGGTGCTGATGGCCTCTTACCAGTGCTGCTGTTAGCTGGGCAGGACTAATTCTCTATGTCCTTGGAGTTTGAGTCTCTGCATGACTGTCATAGACTAGGTGGGAACTAAGAGGCCAATGTGGCATAGCATCATACTAGGGAATGTCCTGAATGCATTTTCCTGGGACAGTGCTTTGTGGCAATTCTGTTCATGTGACATAATCTGGTTTCCTTTCTTTGTTCATTTTTACAGTTCGCCTTCATGACAGTATTTCTGAAGAAGGTTTCCACTACCTCGTCTTCGACCTGTGAGTACCTGTGGAGTAAATTTTCAGGGCTGGAGTAACCAAGGATTATTCAGTGGAAAGAAACTTTGATAGCACAGGACCTTGGAGCAACAGCCTAGCTTGTCTGAAGATGTACAGTGTGATTAGAAGAACACACACAGCAGTGTCCTTCATAATTTTTTGTTTTGCTGGGGGATCCACAGGCAGACTTCCAGGATATCCACAATGAATTATCATGTATTACATGTACTGCCTCCATTGCATGCAAATTTCTCTCATGCATATTCATTGTGAATATCCTGAAAGCTCGCATGACTGCTTGGGGGTCTCCAAGGACAGATTAGGGGACCTGCCCTTGGCTATTCCTCTAGCTTTGCTAGATCACCCCCCCCTTATGTTTTCCATACCTTAAGGTGTCTACCCCACAACAGACATAAAAAGGCAAACCTTTCCCAATAGTTATTTTGTTATATTGCTTATGAAAATGTTGCAAAAACTTGATGAAGGGCAGATCTTTGTGGCACACTAGTGGTTCTTTTCCTTTGAGTGAGCACCATTTACTTCTCATCTTTGTCACCTGCAGCTCAACCAGTTTCTAACCCAATTATTTTTGGGACCATACTGAGGCTGCTCCATTCAGCAAGGCTTTTGACACATGTCAAAGACCTTGCTAAACTGCAAGTACAGTACATCTCGCACTCTCCCCAATCTAGCTTTCTGGCCACCCAGTTAGAGATTTATTAGATTCATCTGACAACACCTTCCTCTGGTAAAGACCATACTGCCTCAGATCCTGTAATCCCAATGGATTCCAGAAACAGCACTATCCTTTGTTTTAGCAGCAATTCCATTAATTTATTCAACACACAGGTCAGGCCAACTGACCTGTAGTTCCCAGCCTCCTCCTTATTTCCACTTTTGTCAGAAGAAAGCACATCTGCCCATCACCTACCCTGTCTCTAAAGAAGTCCCTTTAAAACCATTATATGTATCCCGTTTGGCCCCATTGCTTTATCTACTTTTTGTTCTTCTAGCTCTTCGTGAATTTAATCTTTTGAAAATCATTTGAGATATCTAACTTCCATTCTTATTTCCACATAAAAGCTGACAAAACAGAACAGAATAAAAAGAAACTGAGAAAAAAATAAGTGCTGATGTCAACCTTTTATTTCTGTGCATTGAGGTGCATAAACACCATAGCCACACTGCTTTATCCATTCTTATTTGTGGAAGTTGTCTCATTGAACACTGAACAGAAATGTGTAAGCAATTCCACTTTTTCTTGTCAGTTTCTACATATTCCTCCCCTTCACCTGAGTCTTAATGGTCTCACATGTGCACTTCTTCTATCATTAATATTTCTTAAAGAAATAACACCAATGAAGTCTTGCTTCCCTGTTTTATTTATTAGCTGTGTTTTCATTCATTTGCACCTTCATTTTCCTGACTGCTTTTCTAGCTTCTCTCGGCTTTTCCTGATATTGTTACCTGTCTGCCTTTCTCTGCAGTCTCATGCAGCTTATGAATCCTAATCTTCCCTTCACCCTTACCTTTGCAGTCACTTCTTTAGGAAACCACAGTGGCCTCTCTTTCTGCTTGCCTTTGTTCTTTCCTAGCAAAGGGATTTGATGCCCTTTCAATATCCCCTTTCAGTTTTGCCCAATTTTCTTAGTACTTCCTATCCAGGTAATGACTCTTTGAAGTTCTCCCCATCTTAACAAAGTTAGATTTCCTGATGTCTAGGGCACTGGCCTTATGAATGAACAGTTACTGTCTCATCTCTATTACTAAATCACACCATCGGATGATCACTGGCTCTCAGGAGATCATTCACTATGATACTAGAAACACTCTCCCCATTTGTAAGAACCAGGTCAGGTATCTACCCCCTCACACGTCACAATTGGGTTCTCCTACTAGTTACATAAACAGTTCTTCCTGCAGGGAACCCAGGATGTCCCCCCCCCTCTCCTAGATAACAATATCCAGCATATTAAAATCACCTAGCAATAGCATCTCTGCTTTGGTAGCAATCTTCTGAACATCTTCAACCAAATTTCTATCTATTTCTTCTCCTCTGTGTCTCATAAACTTTGCCATGCTGTTGCTTTTATATCTCATTGCTACGATTGTCACTAAATTGGGTACTTTATTTGCCATACAGTAGGCATGACTATATTTAGTTTTCCAGAGGTCGCCCCTTTTATCCCATTTCTCTACCAGAGTGTAATTTTGTACTAACCCGAGGGTTTTGTCTCCCCATCCCTGATGATTGTTGTGTAAAGCCCTTTTCAGCAGCTTAACCAGTATGTTCTGAAATAATATGGTTTTACTGTAGCAAACAACTGTTAGCACCATACCATTGAAAAAGTTATAGAAAATGATCAAGATCTTGCGGAACTTTAAAATGCTAATTAATAGGCACTTGTAAAATGTCTAGGCATCATCGCTGAATACTAACCCTGGATATTCAATGCCAGGGCCAAATCCAGCCACCAACATTGAATATCCAGGACGCTACAGAACCCAAAAGCTAACCGAGTTGAACTGCTGCCCAGTTAGCTTCTGTGGGTTAAAGATAGGCCAGCCTTTGCCCGCCTCAATATCGCCACTGCCTGGTCAATGATGGGTGCCACCTTGTATGCCCAGGATGCGCCCTGATGCTAATCGCTTACCATTTGGGCGTGTAGCAGCAGTACCCACGGATATCCAGCGGGCACTGAGAATGTTAGTGTTGCAGAATATCCTTTTCAGTGGCATTTACATGGTTTGCAGACCATGTAAATTTATTTATTTAACTGTTTTTGTATCCTGCCATATCTTACAGTCAAAGCGGGTTACTGAGAACATGAAATATGCTCCTAATGTTTAGAACAGCACATTAGGAGTTACATTGAACAGAGTAAGAACATAATGTAAACATAACAATGTGGAACTTGTTTAACCAATTAACGTATTGTAAACTAATCTTAACATTTGGATATTCCAAATACTGGGTCATTGGAAGGGCGAGGGAGGGGGGAGAGGGGATGGTTGAAGTTATATGACGGGGTTTGTGAAGGGGTGTGATATGGTATTAGGTTCCAAAGTATTCCCTGAATAGATGGGTTTTTATCTTTCTAAATTTAGTGAGATTTTGTGTGCTACGTATGTCCCGAGGGAGTTCATTCCAAATGTCTGGCGCGTAGAGCAAGAAGACTGTTTGACATTTGCGCACTTGTCTTGTGGGCAGGGGGGGATGGTGAGAGTAGATTCCTGGTTTTCCTTCTTGGTCTATTATTTGGTACTTTATGTATGAGTGATTGCAGGTAAGTAGAAGAGAGATAATTGTATATTTTGAAAATAGTGAGGATGACTACAAATTGTATTTTATGCAGACCAGGATAGGCAGCCAGTGAAAATCTTTGAATAGTGGTGTTATTCGTTCGTATCTAGGGGCGCCATATAGTATCTATGCAGCAGTATTCTAAGCTAGTTACAGAGATTGGATCAGATAGTCTAGCAGGCCCTGTAGGAAGATATTGCAGTAGTCTGTGTGGAAATACCAGAGCTTGGAATACAGTCCGGAAGTCATGAGGCTTTAGTAGGGTAAGTAGGTATGCGAGCTTCATCTTTTGGTAAGTTAGTCTGATGTTGGTGTTGATGTGAGCTTGAAGAGTTAGTTTTTGGTCCAAGATTATCCCCAGGTAGCGCACTTCTGATTTAACCTGAATTTGTGTATTGGCTAATTTAATATGTGTTGGTGGGAGAAACTGTGTCTCTGGTGATGAAAAGATGTCTGTTTTGCTAATGTTGATGGTTAGATTGTGATCAGTGAGCCATTGGGAGACTGCTGTAAAACAAGTTATTAGGGCTGCATAAAAGGGTTGTAAGGTGGAGAAGGGCAAGTAGATCATATCATCATCTGCATGTATGTGGTATCATATTGTGAGCCTGTATTATTGAACAGATTGTATGAAGATGTTAGAGTAGTGCTGATAGTGAGCATCCTTGTGGTATGCCTTGTTTGAGCGGGAATAGGGTTGAAGTAGTTCATGCAGATCTTACTTGTATTCAGTCTGTTAGGTAGGCTGTAAACCATTTCAGCGTTTGCCATAAATTCTTATGCCTTGAAGGCGGCGGAGTAGTGAATCATGAGGGACTGAATCAAATGCAGATTTTATGTCTAGGAACAAGAATGTAAAACATTGCTTTGGTTTCTGGATACCTTGTATAAGTAAATGCCTTTGAATATTCCCCCTAGGGATCCTGGGGGGGGGAGGGGAGGGTGAGAGTGGAAGTAGGCAATGATAAGATTCAACAAATGTTTGTGCAATATTATAAGATGGTATTTAAGGAGGAGGATGGAGTTAGCCAAGAGGAGAGATTTTTTTACAAACCACCACCTTACCTGAGCTGGCCTTGGAGAATAAACGGAGTTGGGAGACCTATTTCAGCGCAGGAAATTTTGGAAGCTATTATGTCCTCAGGAGAGGAAAAGCCCCTGACCTAGATGGCTTTTCTGCAGAGTTCTATCAGATCTTTGTGGATCAGCTGATAGATCCATTAAAACATTTATTCAATGCCATCAGGGAAGATGAGGCCTTACCCGATACCTATGGGCTTGCAGAATTTAGTTCTACCTAAGGAAGGTAAAGATCATCCAGCCTGTGGATCCCATTTACCTATTTCATTAATGGGAGTTGATTATAATATTTTTACAACTATTATGATAAATAGGATTAAGATGTTCGATGTTTAGACTAGTTCTTGAGGACCAGTCAGGGTTCATATCGGGATGACTTACTGCTGATAATATTCCACAAGTTCTGGATTTAATTTGGTGGTCTGAATGCAGGGTAAACCCCTATTAGCTTTGACAATAGGTGCTGAAAAAGCTTTCATAGGGTCAACTGGTCTTTCTTTTTTTTGGTATTGCAGAAATGGACCTTCGAGGACGGTTTCTGCAATGGATAAAAGCCATCTATCATAATCTACAAGCCTGTATAAAAATCAGTGGGGGGAGGGTACTCTGAAACGATCCCTCTGGAAAGAGGGACTAGGCAGGAATGTCCCCTCTTGCCCCTTTTGTTTGCTTGTAATGGAATCTTTGGTACATCAGATCAGATTGAATGATAGCATTAGGAGAATTGGAGTGGGTGGTGCTTCCTATAAAGTCTCCTTATTTGCAGACATTTTATTTACTCTCCCAGATCCCTGGGTTCTTTGGGCCCTCCATTGCTCAGGCTAGAGCAGTATGGCAGAGTGTCTAAATTTAAAATCAATATGATGAAATTTGTAATATTGGGAAGATCACTTGATTCGATTGTACTTGCAGAGATCCAGCAACAGTACTTCGTTTGTTTGGGGTTAAGGTAATAGACTTTTTTCAGATGACCCCTTTTGACTATTTTGGTGGAATTTAAACCCCCTGAGTGTTATCTGGTATGTAAGAAGTGGGAATGTTTGGGCCTAAAACACTGGGGTAGCTAGTTGACTCTGATGGGGTGGGGTCTAGGACTTTGAATTAAGTCCAGATGACAATTTTCAATATCTGCAAGTTTTTCATTTTTTTTAGACCTTCGGCCCTAAACAATCTAATGCAACATGAATCTCTACCAGAAAAAGCTTTGACTTTGGCACCCACCCTGGGGGGTATTTCTCAGATTTACAAAGCTATGATAGCAGACCTGAAGGACATACCAAGTTGATTAGAGAAGTGGGAGATAGATTTGGGTTTTGAATTAGACCAGGAGAGGCAAAAGGAAATCTATAAGGGCCTACTTGAGGGTACTTTGTCAGCTAACCAGTCAGAGAATGAGTACAGGATGCTCTACCGATGGTATTATACTCCTGAAAGATTGATGATAACCTTTGGCAAAGATCGGATTTGTGTTGGCGCCAGTGTGGCCAGAAAGGAACCTTTGATCAAATATGGTGGCACTGCCAAAGGCCTCAATTTTGCGATAGTGGGTGGGGCAACCTGTGGGTAAGTGATGCTTCTGAATTGTGAAGTGCTTAGGTGCCTGGCTCAGCTAGTACATTTTGTGTACACGGTGGCAAGGATGGTCTTGGCTAAAGAATGGAAGCAAATATATGTCCCACCTAGGGAAATGCCTAGTAAGTAAAGTTGATTATATGTATTGAAGGATGCATCTGACTGCTATAAGGTGGAACAAGCTTGAGAAATTCAAGGGTGTTGGGTTCACTCTGGAAGAAAGAGAGCTTCCTAGGATTGGGGACATTTATGAAGCTATAGTGATATATAAGATAGCTTTATAACTATCTAGGATGCTCTTGGCTGTGCCTAGGAATAAGCCTCTTATATTAAGAGAAGTTTTGATTATGAGATATGAAGAATGTGTCGGGGGGGGGGGGGTTGGGCTGGTACGGTGTTTAAAATGTCTGCTATCAGATTATTTGATAATAATGTTGACTCTACTGGTTGGATCATTTGTTTCTTGATTTGTATCTATGTGGAACTATAGTAGAAATAAAGTTGTTGTTTTTTTTAAAGTTCACATGTGACTGGCCCAGTAGAACCATGATACACAGACACTTTCAGTCAGTGGAACTCCAGAAGTTGACTAGATGCGATTCTAATATGGAAAGAGGAAGAATTTTACATTTTAAAGTTAGTTTATTTTCAGCCCCTTGCTGATCTCTGACCACCTGTTAACTTACCAGCCTGTGGTAGTGTGGAGTTCTGAAGGGTATAATCATTTCATTTTCTGTAGGGAGCCTTTTTTGGAGGTAACACTAGAAAAGGTGTTTTAGGGAAAGGCCAGTAAAATGGCTTAGAGTTGCATTAGAAGTACTATGCCCTTAAGTAGAGAAGATGCAGAAGAGGTCATGTTCATCTCCAAAAAAACCAACTTCTCCCCACCCACCACAGTCACCCTCAACAAAAACATATACCATGCGAAGCCTGCAATAAAGTACCTAGGAGTCCTACTAGACAACAACCTTAAGATGAATAACCATCTCCGAACAGTCAACCGAGCCATCTTCTACAAATTAAAAGTCCTCCAACCACTTCGCAGTATCCTGGAAAAATCTGACTTCAGGACTGTCGCACAAGCGCTAATCATTCCACACCTGGACTACTGCAACGCCATTCTCCAAGGGCTGCCAAAGAACACCCTAAATATCTTACAAATGGCTCAAAATGTTGCAAGAATCATCATGGAAAAAAAGGTCACAGATCACATAACACCAGTACTTATGGAACTACATTGGCTCCCTGTAGCCGCTCGTATCATCTACAAACTACTCATAACAACGTTTAAACTCATTCACAATATTGCGCCCTCATACATTGGCAACCTAATCACTAAGCAAGCACACAACAGGAACAGAAGAACCATACATCTCAACACTCTCTGTGTCCCAACCAGCATAAGATACGTTAAAACAGAAACAAGCAACAGAGCTTTCACCTATGCAGCGCCGATCCACTGGAACCAGCTCCCCTCTGAACTCCGAATGTCAAATAACCTGAATGAATTCAGAAGGAACCTCAAAACCCATTTATTCCAGGCATACTACAACCCAACCTAATTACAGCACCTTACCACAACAAGTTCCCTTCTGCCCACCATAATGACACTCGGAATACACGCAGCATATTGACGACTGATATGTAATCCTGTAGATATGTATATTATATCCCCCTCCCACGCACCTTTTAATCTAATGTATATTTAAAGTTGTGAAAAGTATCTAATCTCTAATCCGTGTGCTATGTAATCATTGCTCTAATCAAAATTGTATTCTTAAAAATTCATTGTATTGTACGATACATGATGATTCTGTAAAGAAAACCGCAGCTGATCGTAGGAAGCAGCGGTATATAAGTGTTTGCTAAATAAATAAATAAATAAATAAATAAATTGGAAAGATCTATAGGACCACGACAGGAAAAGGGTTAGAAGACTGTTGAATATGCTCCCCCTCTAGCCATTTTCAAATCCAGACTAAAAAGTAACCTTTTTAAGGTTGCTTTTACTTCTTGATGACTTCTCAATTACATATTCTCCTAAAATCTCTTATTTGTCGGGTATGTTTCTCATGATTAGTTTGTAAGTTTTGTGGAGCAGAGACTCTCCTACATATGTCTGTATAGTGCTGCATATGCCTAGTAGCGCTTTAGAAAGAAGTAGTAGTAGTAGTAGTAAGGTTGCTGTGTCAGAAATAAGGCTGCCAGTTTGTGGTTATAATCAGACAATCCTGATAAAACATCCCTGGTGGAGAATCTGGGATTTTCAGTTAACGAAGCCCCTCCCCCGTGGTTCTTCCTGGGGGACTCCAGCGACACCACCCAGCTGCTGCTTTGCTGGATGATACCATCGGAGCAGGTCCAGAGCCAGAATCCCTTGCAGAACAGTGGGAGCTTGACTCTTTGCTGCTATCCCTTAGCCTACCCCTCTGCTCTGGCCATGGGCCCTGCAAGAGCAGGTGGTGCTTGTGAGATCCAGGAAGTAGCTGCCGTTATGGTGCCAGCAGCTGGAGGCTCAGAAGCTGGCTGAGCAGCGGGAGCAATTAGAATAGCTTTCTAATGTTCTAGGCTATATGGAGAGCAGTCCATCTAGTGGCACTGAAAACAGTGGCTTTATGGATAATTTGCACATCCTTCCATGGAACGTCCCAGTATTATGCAGAGTGCTAAGGCGGTCTGTCAGGATATTCGGTGGCACTATTTATATAGTGCAGCTGAAGTTCCTTTTCAGCAGCACTTCTCCAGTTCTGTGCTTTTGAAAACTGACACAAGAGTATCTTTTGTTGGGTAGGAGTAAAGGGATAGCCAGAGCTGAACTCCGGAATATAACCTTACAAGAGGAAGCAGACTGGGCCTTAATGTCTTCCTCTGCCATCATATTCTGTGTTTATCTCTCCTTTTCCCTTTCCCTTACTCAGTTTGAGCTCTGCACCATTCTTGATATGCTTCCTCAGTCCAGGGTGCTCTTCCCGATCTAATGCTCCATCTTGTCTTCTCCACCAGTTTGCTCCCTGGTCCTCTCCTGCTCTACTTCACCCTCTAGGTTGGTTTCCTGACCTTGTAGTCCATTCTAGAGCATTGTTCCTGCCGTCTTCTGCTCATGGTTTGAATTGTATGGTGTCATGAGGTCTTGCGCAGATAGCATGAGATTTTGTGGGACATGGTGTGGTTCTTTCCATGGAACTGTCTGGTGTGGTAAGCTCTCCTGGCTGGGGTTGGAAGAAGAGAAGAGGGAAGGTGAGATGGAGGGAGGAAGAACAGACCTGGGATTGACCTAGTTGATAGAGGGGAGAGGAGTGGACGTGGAGTCAGACTGAGGAGAAGGGGGAGCCAAGATAGACAGAAGACTTAGCCGGCATTCTTCCTCTTCGCCTTTGCTGCTGGTACAGAGCAGAACAGCTGAAGTTTGGTCTGCAGAGTGGGGACAGACATGGTACAGAAGAAATTGACCCTTGTTCAGGAGAGTTCAGGTCTGAAATCAATTTAGTGATGTGACACTCAGATGAGCTCTGGTCCTGTAGTATGTGTGACGCCTACCAGCTACCCATGTGGTGCTGGTTTGGCCTGTACACCATGTTGTTGCTTATGAATGAGAATGTTTTCTCGTCTCTGAAGCAAAAAAAAAAATAGTATGGACGTGTGTACCTTCAGCCTTGCTTGAGAGAGGGACAATGAAAGAGGGGATGAATGTTTGGGAAATGGGTAGTGCAGTACTTGGTGAATGAAAGCTTCTGGGAGAATAGTATGGAAAAAAATGAATCTTTGAAGAGAAAGGGATGGAGGTGAATGCTAAGAGGCTGTGTGTTTGTGTGTAGGAGATGTTTGGATACCGGCGGGTACAGAGATGCCCAGGGTAAATCACCCAAGAGTATGAGACTTTTCAGGCAGTGTATTCAGGATATAATTCTAAAAAGATCTACATGTCATGTTGCTTTGTAAATAAAAGAAACAACACAAAGTAACATTTAGCTATCTTCCATGACTCTGGCAGGAAATATTTATTTATTTTCAGCTGTTTGCTATACTGCCAAAAGGCTCGGGAGCCATCACAGCAGTTACATAAGAACAAAGATAGGATAATCTGCATAGCAAAGGGGGGGGGGGAGAACAGAGAAATAATGCAGGCCATATCCTGAATGGGGGAAGGAAGATCAAAGTATCTGTTAAGTGCTTCAGGGAAGGTGCGTTGAAAAAGCCATGTCTTAAGTATCTCCAGGAACAAGCAGGAATGTAGTCATCACATATGGGTATCGTCGGTACCGATGGAGCCTGCGCGGGAACGCTCCCCAGCGTCCAATCAGAAAGCTTTTGGGAGCATCCCACAGCGCCTGCGTGCTGCCTTCCCGCCTTTCCCAACTGCCTCTCTCCAGTTCTTCTTTTTCCGCAGAGCCAGCAGATCGTGTTCCTGTCACCGCAGAAGAATTCCTTTTTTCTTTCTTTCTTTTTGTGGTTGCGTATGCCTTCTTCGACACTCTACCGGTACCGCCGGTCTTTCTTTTCTTATTTCTGTAAAAAAAAAAAAAAAAATCATCTTTTTTCCTCTTCAGGTACATGCGCCTTTTTGGGCCTTAGGCCCAAAAATCTTTCCTTAACATGGAAAAACCTGCCTCAGGTTTTAAAAAGTACACCAAGTGTGGCGGTACCATTTCCATCACCAACACCCATGAATGGTGTTTAAAATGTTTAGGTCCTGACCACTCCATCACGGATTGTGTGTCCTGTGCCATGATGTCTAAAAGAGGTCGGCAGAACCGAGCGGCCAAGCTCAGTACCCTGTTTCCCTCTGATGCAGCTTCGGTGGCATCGACGTCTTCCAGGGCTGCTTCTTCCTCCTGTGAATCTCAGGTAACTAAACATAAATCCAGCCGGTCCTCGAAGGGTAGATCTCCTAAGCATCGAGATACCTCTGGCGTTGCCCTCGAGGATTCTGCACCGGCAAAATTACCCCGGCGGGAGGCTTCGGGGGTTTCAGGATGTTCTCGATGGCTCGGCCTCGACAGATCTCCTGGTGCCATGCTCTGGGGTACCGGCGGTCTCCTCCGGTACCGACATCCAGGCATTGGCAGCGTCCATAGACCAGAGAGTTCTGGCTATGGAACGCAGTCTGGCGGCTCTCCTTGTGGCATCGACACCCTTGGTACTGCAACAGACAACTCCACGGGTACCGGCACTGGGACCGGCATCGGTATCGATACCGGTACCAATAGCATCAGCATCGGCATCGGTGTCTGCTCTGCCGGTACCCTGTCCTCTGCCCTCCGGTACCGGTTATTCCCGGTACCGACCTTGGTCGGTACGGGTATCGGGCTCTACAAGAGCATCCGGACAGACGATACTTCGAGTCCTCAGAAGAATCTGAGGATTCTGAAAGTTCTGTCAATGCAGCGATGCTTCTTCCAGAGGAGTCCTCCTCCCCTAAACGCAGGATGTCTCCTCCAGAGGATATGACCTTCCAAGACTTCATCAGGGAGGTGGCTCGGGGCCTGTCCATTACTGTGGCCCCTGAAACAGGGCCAAGGAGTTGGAAATTCTACAATATCCCAAAACTAATGAGGCAGCTACCTTGCCCATTCATGAGATTTTATATGATCTCATGTTGAGGATGTGGGAAACACCTCTTACCACCTCTCCTCATTCTCGTAGATTGGATACTATGTATCGAGTCCCTCCTTGTCCTGGATTCCATAAGACTCAGCTTCCTCACCACTCTATTGTGGTGGAGTCAGCTATGAGAAGGATCAGAAGTGCAAAAAGGCATGCCTCTAATCCTCCAGGACGTGACTGCAGAACCCTGGATGCTTTTGGTCGTAGAGTCTTCCAAGCTTCCATGCTTTCTGCCAGGATCAGTTCCTATAGTCTGTACATGGGTATGTTCCTAAAGGAGGTCACAGATAATTTACAGACTTTAAGTCCTTTCATTTCTGAGGATAAAAGACAGGACTTTCTCACTTGGGTCAAACATGCCCAAGATTTTTCTAAATTTTCCAACCGTGCAGCCTTTGACTGCTTTGAGTGTATAAGCAGAACCTCGGCTATTGCCATAGGTGCATGTAGAATTGCATGGCTCCAGGCATCTGATCTAGAGCTCTGGGTACAAGACAAATTGGGAAATATCCCTTGTACTGGTGAGAACCTGTTTGGTAAAGATTGGCAGGAAAAAGCCAATGAAATGGATGCTGAAAATTCCACCTTGGATAGTCTATCCAAGTCCACTGCTGATCCTGTTAGAAAGAAATTGTTCAATAAACCATCTTTTTCTAAAAAGAAAAGATTTTATCCTGCTTATGTTCAGCAGGCATCTTCTGCAGGTCAGCTTTCAAGGAAACGTCAGCAACCACCCAAACAGAAGAAAGCAAAGGCTGCTAGGCCTCCGCCGGCCCCAGCAGCCTCAGCCTCCTCAGGGCCTTTGACTTTCAGCTAGAGAACTTAGCCTTTCTGGTTCTGGAGGGACCAGAACCTTCCACCATTCCAGGAAGGTTATGTCATTTTGCCCCCAGATGGGGGCAAATAACAGCAGAGCATTGGACACTCTCCATCATAAAGGAGGGGTACAAGCTTCATTTTTCAAGCATGCCCCCTCACACAATAGTAAAGCAGTTCAATTCTCCGATCTCTCTCATCAACCTGTTAGGTCAGGATGTGGCTATCCTTCTTGCCCAAGGGGCAATAGAAGAAGTACCTCTTCATTAACAGGGCACAGGGTTCTATTCCCCTTATTTTCTTATTCCAAAGAAAACAGGGGGTTACAGGCCTATTTTAGATCTCAGAGAATTCAACAAATTCCTTGTCAAGGAGAAATTCAAGATGGTTTCTCTCGGAGCTCTGCTACCATACCTTCAGAGTCAGGATTGGCTTTGTTCTGTAGATCTCAAGGATGCATACACCCATGTCCTCATCCATCCAACCCACAGAAGGTTCCTTCGGTTCCTTTTTCAAGGAAAGCACTACCAATACAGGGTGCTTCCTTTTGGTCTGGCCTCGGCACCAAGGGTGTTCACGAAATGCATGGCTGTTGTAGCAGCATTTCTCTGCACTCTAGGGATATTTGTCTTCCCTTACTTGGACGACTGGCTCATTTGAGCTCCAACACAGTCAGAGGCCAGGACTTCTCTATCCTGCACAATGCATATCCTTCAGTATTTAGGGCTGGTAATAAACATTCCAAAATACAGTCTAACTCCCACTCAGTCTTTAGAGTTCATAGGCGCTTTCCTGGATACCACAAGGGCAAGGGCCTATCTCCCCCAGGCCCGTTGCCTTCGCTTGGTGCAGTTAGCTTCTCAAGCAGTGCTAAAGCCTCATCCAACTGCTCGAGAAATGCTGCAACTACTAGACCACATGGCATCCACCGTGCATGTGGTTCCATATGCTCGCCTCCACATGAGGGCAGCTCAGTGGACTTTATCCACCCAATGGACCCAGGCATCAGGGTGCCTGTCAGACAAAATAGCAAACACAAGTCGCCTCATTTTGTCCCTCCAGTGGTGGAAGTCCACTCAAAACCTGTTGCTGGGGTCCCCCTTTCAGCAACCCTTACCCCAAGCAACTCTCACAACAGATGCTTCTCCAATGGGTTGGGGAGCTCATCTGCAAGACCTCTCCACCCAGGGCACCCGGTCTCCACAAGAGAGTTGTCTACATATCAATCTCTTGGAACTCAGAGCAATCTTTCTTGCTCTGCGAGTGTTCCACTCCCTGCTCAGCTACAAGACAGTCCTCATTCATACGGACAATCAAGTAGCCATGTTCTATGTGAACAAGCAAGGGGGAACGGGCTCTGTCGCTTTGCAACAAAGCTTTGCGACTATGGGCCCTCGCCAGAGAGCATCAGATTCATCTTCTGGCAGTGTATCTTCCAGGCATTCAAAACTCTTGGGCGGACAGACTCAGTCGAGTTCTGCTTCCACACGAGTGGTCTCTGCATGCAGACCAGGTGACCAGCATATTTCAACTTTGGGGAACCCCGAACATAGACCTCTTTGCAATTCCGTGGAATGCCACACTTCCCCGGTTCTGTTCCAGAACTCTGGCTCAGGAGGCTCAGGCCAGGGATGCTTTCCTCCTTTACTGGGGTCAAGACTTCCTGTATGCCTCTCCACCCATTCCGCTAATTCCCAAAACCCTGTTCAAGCTTCAGAGAGACAGAGACCATATGATTCTCATAGCACCACACTGGCCACGGCAAGTGTGGTACCCTCTGCTTCTACATCTCTCTCAAGCTCCCTCCCTGGAGTTAGGGTCTGCTCCAGATCTCCTGTCTCAGGAGGGCGGAATGTTATGGCATCCCAATCCCCAGTCTTTGCATCTCAGGGCTGAAGGTCTAGATCTCCAAGTTCTCTTTTTTTTTTTTTTTTTTTTTTTGCTTTAAAAATTATTTATTGAGAAAATTTCAGGCAATACAAGGAAATTCACAAGCACATCATTAACAATTATAGATATGTATCATCCTCGAAAAGCTAGCCCACAAAGTGAAGCATGATCAAATAGAAAACAGCTAAATAACCCTGAACTGGAGTGGAGAAATTCACACAACCCCTTTTAACTTTAGCGAGAACCAAGCAATTAATATTAGAAAAATAATACCATCATCCTGACTGATGTAAAAAGGTCTCTAATTGTGAAGATTCAAAAAAAACATACAAATTATTTTGATAAGAAACAAGACATTTACAGGGGTACTTGAGCAAGAAGGATGCTCCCATTGCAAGTACCCGAGGGCGTAATGCAAGGAAAGCCTTCCTCTGTAATTGAGTAGAGCGGGAAACATCAGGAAATACTTGTACCTCCTGACCAAAAAATTTATCCCGCCTATGTTTGAAATAAGCTTGAAAAATTTTATCTTTATCTTTCTCTAAGGAAAGAGAAACTAATAGTGTGGCACGAACAGGAATCTCCTCTAAGGAGGTTTCCAAATAAGTAGATAGATCCAAACTTTGAACAGAGAGTTGATCCATTTCCCCCGCCTCAATATTAGCAGCCCCAGATTCAGGAGCCGGACTCACTTTTCCGGAAGGTAAATAATAAATTTTTGACAAAGGAATAGAGTCCGGTTCAAGAATCTTAAGGACATCTCTCAAATATTTAGAAAACAAGATGGTTGGAGAGAGAAAATGAGTGCGGGGAAAATTCAATAAACGAAGGTTCCTTGTGCGTAAGACATTCTCTAACATTTCATCTCGACGATGAAGAAGCAGAGAGTCCTGAACCGAAGATGTCAGGGCCCGCTGCATCGACGAAATTTGACCTGCCATTTTAGAATCCTGAGTTTCAAGAGACAATAGTTTATCCCGATGCTCGGTCAACATAGTAACTGTCTCGGAAGTAAATTTAGACAACTGCGGCAAGGAGGATTTCAACGATAGCTCAGTTCGTGACACAATCTGCCATATATCTAAAAGAGATATTTCCTTAGGGGGATTTAGCTCATCAGGTGTATAGGTATAATAAAAAGGATGAGGCATAGTAGCAGTAGAAGCAGGTAAACTCAAAAATGAGTCAGGAAGCTCAACCGATAAGGGAAGGACATCCCCCACTGCTTGAGGGGAGACCTTACCTAATACCTTAGGTCCATCGCTGGGTAGGGCAGAAACCCGACGCGGAAGAGGAGTACCTTCCAGAGAGCTGGGACTAACGGTGGCGGAAGAGTCAGACATTTCAGCGGCAGGGAGAGGGACCCTGGACTTAAAATGAGAGTCCAAGGGACCCACAACCTTAACCGCTTTACCTGTAGGTGTAGCAGAAGAAGAAAGAAGCTTCTTTTTTCTCTTCCCCATCGAGCTGTTAATAGTCAGTAGCTCCTCGAATCCTCAGTGCTCCGAAGGGGCGTGCCCCTTTGGACACGCCCCTTCGGAGCACGCTCCCATGGGCACGCGCCCGCGGTGCGCGTCCCACGGTGGGGGCGAGTTCTTGTAGCCCTCACTGGTCACGTGATCGGCAGTACACACCGGCACGGCTCAGGAGCTCCACTCACGGCACAGGTAATCCACAGAAAAGCAAAGAGCACGCTCAAAGGAACTCCGCGGTGGGGGCGAGTTCTTGTAGCCCTCACTGGTCACGTGATCGGCAGTACACACCGGCACGGCTCAGGAGCTCCACTCACGGCACAGGTAATCCACAGAAAAGCAAAGAGCACGCTCCCTAGATCTCCAAGTTCTTAATCTTTCTCAGCAAGTGAAAGATATTCTTTATGCCTCTAGAAAACCTTCCACTAGACACTCTTATGCTTTCAAGTGGAAAAGGTTTACCGTTTGGTGTTCGGAAAAGGGTCTTAACCCTCTTGCGATATCTCTGGAATCTTTGCTGGAGTATCTCCTTCATTTATCTAATGCAGGCCTTAAGACAAATTCAGTAAGAGTCCATTTGAGTGCTATTGCAGCTTCCCTTAAGCCTCTAAATGGACAGCCTATTTCCTCTCATCCTCTTATAGCAAGATTTATGAGAGGCCTTCTTCTAACTAAGCCTCCCATTAGGCCACTACCGGTGGCATGGGACTTAAACCTGGTTCTCGGGCAGCTCATGAAGCCACCTTTCGAACCTTTAGCTACCACCTCCTTGAAATTCCTTTCTTGGAAGGTTATCTTTCTCATTGCAATCACATCAGCACGTCACATTAGTGAGTTGCAAGCGCTAGTAGCTAATCCACCTTATACAAGGTTCCATCATGACAAGGTAGTCCTTAGGACTCATCCACGCTTTGTGCCTAAGGTGGTCTCGCCTTTTCATCTGAACCAAGCAGTCTACCTACTTGTGTTTTTTCCAGGGCCTCATGCATCAAATGCAGAGAGGAATCTTCATACCTTGGACTGTAAAAGAGCTCTAGCTTTTAATTTACAAAGAACACAGCAACATAGAAAGTCCTCTCAACTCTTTGTTGTTTTTGATCCTTCTCATTTGGGACTTCCAGTCTCCAAGAGAACACTGTCTAACTGGATTTCTCAGTGTATTTCCTTTGCCTATCAGAGTAAGAACCTTTCTCTGGAGGGCCATGTCACAGCTCACAATGTGAGAGCCATGACAGCCTCAATGGCTCATCTGCACTCTGTGTCTATCGACGACATCTGTCGAGCAGCCACTTGGGCCTCTGTTCATACCTTCACAGCCCATTACTGCTTGGACAAGGACTCTCGCTGGGATGCCTTCTTTGGTCAGGCTGTTCTCAAACACCTGTTCCATACCTAATCAACTCCTACCCACCATCCCTGGTAGGATGCCAGAGATCCATGGGGGGAAGTGGAGCCCTCTTCAGGGACACACAACTTCCGGTGGTCTCTCCCTGGCACCTAAAGCTAGGGAGTCCCCATATGTGATGACTACATTCCTGCTTGTTCCTGGAGATAGCATAGTTACTCACCTTTAACAGGTGATCTCCGGGAACAGCAGGAATTTAGTCCTCACAACCCACCCACCTCCCCTAGGAGTTGTATCTCTCTATCTTTCTCTTTCCTTTCCCTCTCTCTCTTTGTCTCAGCTTTAAAACTCAGCTGGAGAGAGGCAGTTGGGAAAGGCGGGAAGGCAGCACGCAGGCGCTGTGGGATGCTCCCAAAAGCTTTCTGATTGGACGCTGGGGAGTGTTCCCGCGCAGGCTCCGTCGGTACAGACGATACCCATATGTGAGGACTAAATTCCTGCTGTTCCTGGAGATCACCTGTTACAGGTGAGTAACTATGCTTTGTGGCAGAGCGTAAAGAGGAGAGAGTTACCAAGGTGAGGCCTAGGTAGCTGAAGGAAACATGTCTGGAGACCAGCTAAAGAGCGTACGGGAGTGGGAGGGTAAGACAGAGTGGTAGCAATATGAGGGTAATTTTCAAGGAATTTGCCCAGGTAACTAAGCCTTTAACCAGGCAAATTCCCCGGGTTCACAACTCCACAGTGGCTCAGAGTATGAGATGGCGGAGGGGAAGGCAAAAGTATGTAAGGGGATCTGATTTCAAATCCATGCTTGTACCTCACATTTGCAGCAAAGATGGAGAGGAAGAAACACGGAGGGGTTGGTGCAGGAAGCTGCTTTACCCTTTAGCACAGAGATTTACTCTTTATTTTCCTGCACTCATACTCCTGATGCAGGGAGAAATATAAGCAGAGGAAAATCAATATACAACCACTGTAATAAAGAGTAGCACAGTGGACATGCAAGACACACGTAAATCACATGAATCCAAAATTGTGCTCGATGTAAAACCCTCATTAAAATCTAGCACAATTTTCAACTGCTCTTGTAGCTCTGAGTCTTTACCCCAGCTCAGGCTGCTGTGAAGATGCAGCTCAGGAACAGAGTGTGATCGGAGGTCTGTGGCACTTCTGCTTGGATCATCTGTGGCTCACGTGGGCCCCAGACCCTCCACCCCCTCTATGACCCTACCAAACCAATCTCTGGTGACCCAAGTGGGCTGTAGATCCTCAACCTCCCCCCCTTCCACACTCATCCTGAACCCCCCATCTCCTCTCTCTGTCGCCTAGGTCAATCCCAGGTCTTTCTCCTCTTCGCCCCCCCCCCCCCCCACACACACACTTGATCATGCTTCCTATCTCACATTCTCTCTTCTATTCTTCTGGGTAGCCTGTGTGGTTCAGACCCTGAATTCCCACCCCGACCCTTTACCCCCAGCACCTCCAAAAGTTGGGAGGCAGGAATAATGCCATGTTGCAAAATGGTGCTGCCTGACCCCTAGTGGTGCATCCAGACACTACTAGGGTGAAGTGCTGCCACCATTTTGCAAAAGGGCAGCACCGGTGGCAGGAGTGAGTGGATGTTACTTCTGCCCTTCCAGCTGTTGAGGGTGCATTGGGGAGGTCCGAGAGTTATAGACTATGCTATTGGTCCTCTGGTTGAAGGCCTCTCTGCTAGAGATGCCAGAGCCAGATAGCCCCCGGGGAGGTAAAGGAATCAGGAGTGTTAAGTGTACTGGGGAATCCAGGGCTCACTGGGCCATCAGGGCATTTAGTGGGATGGGAGTGCCATGAGTCCAACAGGCCTGTTTTTTTAAATCTCTTTCCTGTCAATGCATGAGCCAATCCTTTCTCTGTACTGACAGGAAGGAGGATATTTTCACCTGATTACAGGAAAAAACTGCATGTTACTGCTGCAGTATGCAGAGTGTTTGTTTTTTCTGCCAGAGCACTTTTTTTATAATTTTCAGTTTTTATTAGCATTGAATCTTACATGCATCTCCACATCATAACATACAATAGTTCAATACAGAAGATTTTAACATAGAAACCCTCTCCCTCCCTTCCCCATCCTACACTCAGACAGATCGGTTCTGCAGAAAATCCAACAATGGTCACCAATGGTTGTTAAATTGGTCTGTCCTCTGACATCGGGCCGCAGCCAACCGTTCCTTCAAAACCAGGTGATGTAAGTGTGCTGTCCACGCTTCAATATCTGGGGCAACGGGATTCTTCCAATTCCAGGTGATCTCTCCTCAGGCCGCCTGGATGCACACCTGAATAAGGCAAGCCCATCTAGTCGTTCAGCAGGCCATTTGCCCAGCATATAAAACCCTGGGTCCAATCCCACCCCTACATCAAAAAATCATTTTAATGAGCCCCCGAATGGTATCTCGGTATTGAGATACCACTGGGCAGTTCCACCAAATGTAGTAAAAGGACCCTTTAGCCCCACAGTTGCACCATAGCGCACATTTTTTAATGCTGAGGTCATTTGCATGCCATTACTCTCCCACACTGGAAGTAAAAAATTTTTTTTAGTGCATGCATTATAGTGCTGTGCCCTGAAGGGTTCTAGCACTTGGTACATCAAGGCCAAAGTGGAGAACACACGGGGCTTTCTTCTGCCCATCTCTCTGTTCTTACTTTCTGTGCTTTTCAGCTCCACCCCTCAGAACTGATTGGTTCCCAGAAGCTAAGTGAGCCAATCATCAGAGGCAGGAAGATGTACTCAGATTTCTCCCTCTGGTAGGGCCACCTGGCTTGTCTCTCATGTGAGAAGATATCAGGATTAGTGTAGTGGTACTCAGGCTCTATTGAGAGAGTAGGTGTGAGACTGATATTGCCTTCAACTGAGAGACTGATATGATAAATTGCAGGAAGCTTAGCACAGGTTCAATGCACAATTTGCTGCGCCGTTATGGCCGCTTTGTGCATAACTCTAAGGTGCTGCTTATTACATTGGTCCCTATATGTGACTTAGTCCTAATGAGTGAGAACTGGCATCTGTGGGATAGCAAAGAAGGAAATCCATGCTGTCTGCTTCCTTATCACCCTGAAGTCAACAAACCAAATTGGATGTTTGTGGAGCAGGGCTGAAGGAGCCAGAAATGGTGCTAAGACAGGAAAGGGGCAGAGAAGTTAATGAGGGTGTGTATATGAGAGAGTAGTGAAGAGGATGAAGAAAGGTAACAGAACCAGAAGGGAAGAGAAAGAAGGGGAAAAGAATAAGAGCAAGATGGAGAATGAGAAGTCAAACAAGGTTACCCTCCCACCCCCACTCTCCAAGGTTTCAGAGAGAGAGATACAAGGTGTGATTTAGGATTAGGGTTGTGAGCACTGGAAGGAGTGCTGGATGTTAAGTTACTACTCATAAAGTACTTCCTGGGTTCCAGTGTGACTGAGCTTCAGGGGGCCAGATGCAGACTGGGAAATGAGTAGAGACAAGTGAGTAGAGAGAGGCTCAGATATCGAACCTGCCAATAGAAACTGGAGTGGAACTGGTGTCATAACTTGGATGTAGAACTGGAGTTGGAGAGAGCAGACAGGTCATAAGTCTAGAACAGAGAATGGAAGTGAACCGGAATAGTGGATCTGCAACTGAAGTCAGTCAGTAGATTACGAAGCTGGAGCAGGAGCTAATACGGACTTCGAACTGGAAACTCGGTAGTAAGGATCTGCATGCATGGGTCTCAAAATAACAAATGGCTAGTTAGCTATCAGTCTGCTGTGAACTGCTTCCTGGCAACCCTATTAGCTGAGTCCCAGCCAACTCCTGTCATGTAGAGGCATGGCCTTTTGACTGTCTGATGCAGTCTTTATGGCCTTGATTTGCTCTAGGTGCTGCCCATGCCAAAGGCTAGGACTCCAGGCCTAAAAGAATGAGCGTGTACAAGAAAGGGGGCAAGAGTCAGGAATATAAGAGAAGGTTTTAGGATTGGGGGCTGGCTTCTGGTACTGAGCCCCTGTCATTGTTCTTGTGAGGAGATGGTGACATATTGGGGGCTGCTGAGCTCTTGTGTTTCTTGTGGGGACCTGGAGATGAGATAGGGAGAGCATTGGGGAGGGTGAGCTACACTGAGCAATACTGAGGGGAGAAGAATGAGAGACCCTAGGCAAAGCTTAATGGAGGGAGAATGAGAGAGACTCGGCAGAGTGTGAGGGGATGAGAGAAATACTGGACAGAGTATTGAGAGGGAAATGTTCAGCAGAGACTGGTGGGGACAAGAAGTAATTGAGAGAGATTGATTGGAGTAACTGTAGGGGATTGAGAAAGAGAGGGTAGAGAGAGACTAGGAGAGAGAGATTGAAAAGGAATAGCTTCCCCCTCAAGCAGGGACCCGCTTGCTCCCTCTCCCCACCATTTAAAAATGTGAGGCTCTTTGATATTGTGTGTTTTGTTCCTTGACTCTTGAATTGTCTACATGGGCACATTTACTCAGGAACTTGGCATGTGGGTTGGGGTTAGCAAGTAGCATCTAATGGTTGGTGAGTACCGCTGGCTATGGAGTAGCCAATAAAGATGCAGACTGCTATTGCGGGTCTCAGCAAATGACTTGCGCGGCAGAGCAATTGAGTTTGGGGCTGGGTTGTGAGTTCATTTAGAAATAATGGACAGAGATTCAGTTCAGGGACAATCCTTGAAAATTGGAGCCATCTAGTAGCCCTGCCTTCAACGATATAGCAGGCAAGCTCTGACAGATACCTCATGTCATTGGCAGTGGAACAGTTGATGATACCTGCTGTGGCTTTTGGAATTACCACCAGATAGTTGCTTAGATGTTAAATTAGCTGAAGGCATCAGATGAGTTTACAGTAGCTGCTGTTTGATGGTAGAGTGTGCTACTATGTGTCTAGTATTTTAGAAAATAAAATAAAAAGAATAAGACACTTGGTCAGCCACTGTTGAATCTTATGGGAGAGTTGCTTGGGGGTGGTGCAACCTCTGTCTTCTGTATACAAGTTTCAGTTGGATCTATTCAACAAGATTCAGCCTTTATTGGCAAACAGGCTTTCAAAGAAGATTTGATTTCTTCATAAGATATATAAAAATATTTTTTTATCAGTATATACTATTCCACATTTTACCATAATCCCCCATTCCTCCCAAGCTTTCTCTGAGCTAGTGGTTCTCATCCCAGTCCTGAGGGCACGCCTAGTCAGTCGGGTTTTCAGGTAACCACAATGAATATGCGTGAGGTAGATTTGCATGCACTGCCTCCATTGTATGCAAATCTTTCTCATGCATATGCATTATGGTGACCTGAAAATCTGACTGGCTAGGTGTGTCCCTAGGAGTGGATTGAGAAACCCCGCTGTGGACAATTATCCTGACTAAAAATTAGAAGAGAGCCACTTCTAATATCAGTAATGTTGAGTCAGAAGGGAGTGACCCTGCCCTCCCCTCCCCCCTTGGTGTGTCTACCTAACATTCGTGAACATGCCTGCACCCTCCCTGCACCCTAGTACCCCCATTGAACCAAAAGCCCAACGGATCCCCTGCACCTTTACTCAGCAGTGGGGCTTGCTTTTCTTATTTTTCACTCTATGGTGTGAAATGTGATACCTGATGAACAGTTCTGCACTGTACGTACCTCCACCTTGAGGGGACATGCTATTTCCAGTAAACCTTTAGGAGTTCTCTAGCTCTGTCTTCATAGAGTAATTTAGAGGGCTGTTGCTTGTCGTTCTTAGATAAATGAGTTTAGTTAAAATAACTTTTTTTTTTCCCATAAACCAGACTAGATTCTTCTATTCATATTTGTGGTGGGTGGTGTGTGGGCGCATGTGTGGGGTGTGCATGTGATTTTGTGCTATGTCCCCTTAACTCTCTCTTCTGGATCTGATTGCAGGGTCACTGGTGGGGAGCTGTTTGAAGACATTGTGGCAAGAGAGTTTTACAGTGAAGCAGATGCCAGGTAAAGATCGCTCGATCAATGATTGTGCCCCCTGGAGAGCGACTGATTGCGGGGCGTAATTGGTGATCTCTGGACGATGGATGCCTCCTTACAAATGTATTCTCTCTCAACAAGCCCCCGCCTCTTTAATCTTGCAGTTTGTTTTTTGCATGCGTCTGGCTGCTGTTGCTATGATAACCTGCCTCAGCTTGGTTGCTATAGCAACTCCATGTTTGTTGTGTCTTGGTGGTCCTTTCGCCTCCTCATGCAGACGGTGCTGTCATATATTCTCTGCAGAAGAGACCTGGCTTGTGTGTGTGGCGATGAGGGGAGAGCAGCGAGCTCTGCTTATCGATTGTAAAGAGGAGACTGCAGTCTCGGAGGTGAAAAGGTCTCTTCCCACTGCTGCTGAAACTAACTAGGTAGAGAGAGCGGTTGTTTTTCAGAGGCAGCATTAAACCGGCACTGTTTAAGGAGCAGAGCCACATCAGAGTAAGCTCTGCGTCATTGTCTGGTGGTGCGGCCATGGCTCATATTGAGATTGACCTTCTGATGCCTAGTCTGGACCTGGCTGAGTGTCAGGAGCTCCTTTCTCTTGCTATGACCAAGTAGCAGGGAAGTGCTGATTCTCTGGAGAATCGCTGGATTCCTGGTGCATGTGTGGTCAGCAGGATCTCCTGTGAGCAGTGGGGCTGGGTGCCTGTTCCCTCAGCTTGACTGGGAGGCAGGGCTAGCACCTGTTGCCTGGGTCTGTTGGTGTAACTGCAGCTGAGATCTAAAATTACCATCTATTGCTTTGAGAAACAGTGTAGTTTATTTAGCATGTCACACTTCCGATTTTGGTTTTATTTATTTATTCTAGCTATTGGTTTTCTAATTGTAGTTCTATATATTTTGAATGTCTTGAAGTAGAGTTTAGGCACACATCAGGACCTGTGCCAAACAGTACCCATAGGCACATGTAATCACACCATAGGCCTGTCGCCTCTTATTGCTAGAACAGCAGCAGTTCCCAGAAGCCAAATGACTGGATTTTGTTCTTTGCCAGGAACTCCTGGAAGCAGAGTGCTGTACTCAATTCATAGCATCAGCTCACCTTGACAGCGGACGCTGTCCTTACCATGCTAAAGCTTGCACTGAGCTCATATGCATAAATGTTCCAGGTGTGGAATGGCTATCCACAAAATCTTGCAATTGATCCCATGTTCATAAATAAAGTCCGGCCTTTCAAGGAAGGAAATCCTAGCAGCTGAATTCATATCTGCACACAGCAGGACGCTACAAGAGCTCATTTATGATACAGCAGGAGACCACAGGGTCTTTGTTGCTGTATTTGTTACACAGCAGAAGCTGGCAGGGGCTCAGGTACTGCAGTTGTTATAAAGCAGAAACCCTCAGGGGCTCGGGCTCTTCCCTCGTACAGCAGAATCGGAAACTAAGAAAATATGGCAGAAAGACAGAAAAATGGTTCCAGTTTTATTGGATACTATTGATTGAAAAGACATTCCAGGCACATCTTGATATGTCACCTATACATATTACAGCCTATAAACGCCAAAAGGAGTCTCACTTCAGCACAATGCAAGTATTTAAGAAAAGCACTAGCAGTAAATCTGAGAGCCTGGGATCCTCTCCAACGTAGCGTGGTTTGCAATTCAACTTCACTGCTGTTTTGGCACGCACAAAATTAGCCTGCTTGAAGATGCTTCCCTTGATAGATCGAGGCTCAGTCCCTGCACTGTAACCCAGCAAGAGTTTACAGAGGCTTAGTTTGTGTACTTAACTACACAGCACAATCTCTGTCCCTATGCAGCAAGAACTCCTGGGAGACAAGTCTCTGTATTTACTATAGAGGAGGGACAGAGTGCCTGGTGTCGAGAGGTGCTGGCGCTGAGAGATGCGAATAGTTCACGATCAGCAAGAAGTTAAATTTGATGGTACAGAGTGAGTAGGAAGAAGGGGCCTTGGATATTAAAGTGGGATGAGGTGAGGTGGAGGCAATATCAGTGAATTACATTTCCTAACTTCATGCAAAAGGTCCCTCCAAATAAAGAGAAAATCTGTGGTTTGGGGTATTCTCATAGTATCAAGGCTGTGAGCACACACTGTCCTTGTTAGAGGATTTTTCTTTTGGGGAGTTCATGTAATTATTTCAAATAGTGAGGAAATTATCTGAGTTACCAGAGAGAGAATTAGGAACAGATTTAAAAGCAGGGGATTTTGCCCAGTTTTTTGGACAAAAGTTTGAAGTTTTGCAAGAGCTTGAGGAGTTCATGTATATTGAAGGTGAATGTTTAGGAGAGATGGAGGAATTTTAGTAGACTGTTTGGGTTAAGTTTTGATTATTCTCTCCAAAGGTGATTCAATCTTTATTCTTTAAGTGTGCAAAGTGAAATACCCTTGTGGATCCAGGTAGACTCTTGAAAAATACGCCAGTTTCTTTACAACTTTGGATAATTAGATTGATTAATCAGTCTTTATGTTTAGCACAAGGATCCTGTCCCCATGAATTAGATCAGATGGTATTGACTCCTTTATAAAAAGGGAATGATTTTGACGATGCTTTGTGTAAATTATTGGCCAGTAGCCAAATATCCATGTGTTCAATATAGAAAACCCAAGTGAACCGGAATAGCCCAAATCAATAATAGCATACAAAAAGGCTATCAATAACAAGGCCGCTATTAGATATTAGCCATTCGTAGTCTGAAAGCATGTTCACTTAATCAAGTTTTAACCATGCGTGTTGTCTGACCCACGTAAACCAAATTACATGAGCTGATGATTAAATACATAACAAAGGAGGATAAACAAGAGGTTTTCCAGTGAGACAAAAGCCAAAAATCCTTCTTGGCATAATACCAACGATGACCCTCCAAAGTGTGTTTGCAAAATTTACAATTGCCACTTGCCCAATGGCCTGGGTTTTCACTGATAAAATCAGTGGGATCTACCAAAGATGTAGAATGCACCAATCGATCACGCAAGTTAGTACTCCGGGAATATGCTAACTGGAAAGTTTTTGAAAACAAGTATGTAATTGTAGCGCTGGCCAATGCTTATGAAGCAAGGATGATACTTGAATGTGCCGCATATACGGCATTATACCTGTGATACAATCCTCTGAAAAGTTCTTAACTTGAAGTGATAGAAGCCATTCCCTATGGCAAAAACAGGCCCATTTATATGCTCTAAGGACTTTTGAATGAGGATAGCCACGGTCCATCAGCAGAGTACACAAACCATGTCATGATGATAAAACTCAGACATCGTGGAGCAAACTCGACAAAGACTCAAAAATTAGCCAAAAGGAAGGCTTCGTTCCTGACTACGAATGGCTAATATCTCAGCCCCTATGGTAGACCATTGTCTTCAACAGCACCATTCTTTTGATCAATTGTTATGGTGTGTAATTGATTTTGTTCCTTGTGATCCTTGCGGCAGTGACAGAGTTTCTAAATTACAATGGAAGGAACAGCAGTAGATTTTCAAACTTGTTTCTATATTCCCGTCTGGTTTGAACTTTGAAATCGATTGGCCGAGTCTTTTTTTAGGTCAACCAATCTGTGAGAGGTTTCCTATTCATGTGGTCTCTCCCTCTTCATTTTGGATTGGATGATATACTTGTGATGTCAGACGCTCATCTTTAGTATAAGGCACGACTTGTCTGTTATGGGAAGTTTCCCTAATAAAGCCTGAAGCAGAGTCCTTGAGGTTTTGGACTTGAAATGTGCCACGTTGCGTCTTTGGGGCTTCCTTAATTTTCTTTCAGATAAGTACTGCACTCTTTTATTTTTCACTCTTTTGAGTCGTTAAACAAGTATAAAAAAAACAACTTGAGTTCTTTAGTTAAATAAAAACAATTAAAACTTAATGTTTAGCGAGTTGACACATGTACTTTCTTCTCGCTTCTTTAGGGTTCTGATATTTAAATGTATAATTATTTTTAGCGGCCTTGTTACTGGTAGCCTCTTTGTATGCTAAGACTGAGGCCTCTGTTGCAGATCAATTTCAACTTTTCCTTTTTGATTTTGATCAGCTTGACAGGGCATAATCGGGATTTGGAAAAAATGCTTAGCACAGAAACAGGGTTAGTTGCTATAATGGTTGTGTTAAGGATTACTATAGATAGAGAAGTTTTTGTACTACAATTGGACTTAGCAGCAGCTATTGATTTGGTTAATCATGAGCTGCTGTTGGCCAAACTAGATTCTGTAGGGATAGTAGGGAAGGTATGGCATGGGATTGAGGGATTGTCCTTGCAAAAGCAACTTTGCAAGAAACTTATGATTTAGAGGTATGACAAAAAAGAAACGAGACTGTCCCATACATTTTTTTATTACAACATCTACAGAGAAATTGCACATTGTCCCCTTCAAAGTAATTCCCCCCCCCCCCCGAGTTAATGCACTTCTGCATTCGCTTCTACCACGTATGGAAGCACTCGGTAAAGTCCTACTCCTTGAGGTCCCTCAGCTCCCTTGCCACAGTGGCCTTGATCTCTTCTACAGAGGCAAAATGAGTTCCTTTGAGCACAGTCTTCAGCCTGGGGAAGAGCCAGATGTCCATACGGTGCGAGATCTGGGGAATAAGGAGGGTGGTCGAGAGCTGTGATCTGTTTGTTGGCCAAGAACTGCCTCACACAGCGCAGTGTGTGTGGGCATGTTGTTGTGGTGGAGCAGCCACAACTTGTCTCTCCACAGATCCCGCCTGCTGTGCCAAACCCAGTCA
Organism: Ichthyophis bannanicus; assembly: GCA_033557465.1. Classification (NCBI taxonomy): domain Eukaryota; kingdom Metazoa; phylum Chordata; class Amphibia; order Gymnophiona; family Ichthyophiidae; genus Ichthyophis; species Ichthyophis bannanicus. Next base: position 592,688,990 of record CM066034.1, read on the forward strand.
TTGAGGCGATTGAGGACCTGCTGGTAGAAGTACTGGTTGACTGTCTGACCCTCGGGCACAAACTCATGATGGACCACTCCCTTCTGGTCGAAGAATGTGATCAGCCATGACCTTGATCCTTGATTTGGACATGCGTGCCTTCCTGGGTCTGGGTGACAGTGGAATCTTCCATTGCAGGCTCTGTCTCTTGCTTTTAGGGTCATACTGGAAGACCCAAGTCTCGTCTCCTGTGATGACTCGGCCAACGAACTCTGGATCTTCTCCGATCTTCTCTAGCAAGTCTCGACAAACATTGACCCAGTGCTCCTTCTGGTCGTCCGATAAAAGCTTGGGCACCATCTTGGCGCACACCTTCCACATCCCCAGCTCCTGCACCAAGATGGTCCGCACTGACTCCCTGTTCAGGCTGAGCTCCTCAGCTATCATCCACACTGTCAGTCTGCGATCACTCCGCACCAGCTGGTTCACTCTGTCAATGTTCTCAGCTGTCTTTGTTGTGGAAGGCCGTCCTGACTTGGGGTCATCCTCCACCTCCTCTCTGCCAGTCTTGAAGCATTTGTGCCACTTGAAGACTCGTGGCCTTGACATTGCATCTTCTCCATAAGTCTTTTGGAGACGTTGGAGACACTCAGTTGGGCCCTTCTCCAAGTTAACCAGAAATTTCAAGTTGATTCTTTGCTCCATATTTCTGCCACCTCCAGTTGTGTGACAGTGATGGAGCAGTGTGCTACAAAAAATCCTGAAAAAAGAAAACAGAGTGAGAGAGATGAAAAATATTATAGCAGAATAGTGGTGAGATGTTGCACACCACAGTGACATAAGCGGTTAGCCAACTGACATTGAGTCATGGGCATGGCTGCCACAGTCTCGTTTCTTTTTTGTTACACCTCGTATATGGATAGGTGTTTTTGATGCATCCAGAATTAGATGATGACTAGGAATAGGTTAAAAATTCATCCAGAAAAGACAAAGATTTTATAGGTTGCTAGATGAAGTTTAACTCCTCCTACAGTGTTGCCTATTATTGCCTATTAGTTATGAAATAGCTTTTGCAGGTTATTGTTAACTCAATTGACCATGAAATTGCAGGTAGCTGTTTTACTGAAGAAAACATGTAATAATTTGTGAGTTATTAGACGTATTGGAGCCTTTTTGAAGGTGAGTCACTTATAATCAGTACCTGGATTATTGTAACACCTTCTTGTGGGGTTACCAGGTAAACCGCTCCAGAGGCTACAGACTTTGCAGAACATGGCATGGAAGTTAATTCTGGGAGGAACCAAGTGGGAGAGGGCAATGCCATTTTTGATAAAATTACTTTGGCTCCCCATAAGGGCACACATTTTATTTAAACTTTGGTTATCTATGTTTAAAATTTTACAGGGTTTGGCCTCAGAGTATTTATGTGCATTTGTTACATCATATGTACCCAGTCGCTCTTTATGATCAGGGAAGGAAATTAAGTTGGCTTTACCATCAGCAAGATCTTTCCATTTACGGGAGACAAAAAAATAGATCCGTTACAGATTTGGGCCCTATAATGTGGAATATACTGTACTTTCTTCAGCATCATGTGAATTGACTTCTTACTTGAAATTCCATCAAGCTTTAGAAACGTGGTCGTTTTAATACTACTTATTGGATGAACACTGTAACGTAAGTTTATATTCCATTTAGTAGTAATGTCTTTTTATCTTTAGGTTTTTGTGTTTGGATTAATGGATGATATACTTGGCTTTGTATTATATAGTCAAGTCATCTATGTTTAGATGTTGCTAATTTTGTGATGTGATCTGTTAATTTTCTTTTTGGAATCCAGTCTAAGCTGTAAGGTTGAAGCGGATTGTAAATGTCCATATTAAATTAAAGGTCTGTGGGGAGGGGTGATATTCTTTACCCCACATTACTCACACTTTTTTGGGGGAGGAGAGAAGGCGGCTGTGGTCCTACTAAAGCAACAACTGGGCCTCTCACTGCTGGGGTCGATAGGGAATTTCCAGCACCGTACCAAACTATCATTGCACCCTTTGTGATTCGCGAATCTGGTGCCCCCCATTATGACTTATCAGACTTTATCAGTTGCGTATTTAGTACTTTAGTCAGATAGCCAATAAGCCTATCTGAAATTAGAAATACTAACATGGCCATACAAAAACACTGCAAGGAAGGTGTGCAAACAAGAATTTTCATCAGCCTGCCCTTGGGGCTAAATTTAGCTGTGGGTAGCTGAGTCCCCGTTATGTAGAGACCCAGGGAAGCTGCCTCTTTTGCCCATCGGTAAAAGTGCCATTGCAGGTAGGTCCATGGTTGGATTGCAGGAAAATATTAGCCCATAGGATTTTCTTTTCCAAACCAGCCTATGAAGTATCAGATGAGACAGAGCTCCTACAACCCCACCTCCCCCGATCTATATCAATAAATGTTTTCTTCTGGGGCAAATCTCCATATGGGTTAGCTGTGCACATATCATGACACTCATGAATGTCACTTCTAAGCCCCTAGGTATGTGGCGTATTCTCTTGATTGGAGAAGATGTACTATTAGCAGGCCTGAATACAGAAAGGCAGCACAGCTCATTTGTTGAAAGCTATGCAAACACATCATCGCTGTACCAGAAAAAACACTGGACCAAAATCCTAACAGAACTGCAGAGAGTGAAGAACTAGATGTTTCTAACAACTCACCATAAAAATATTCACATTCTTGTGTTATTTCAATAGCAGCAACACAGATTCCCTCCACTGTCAGGCAGATTGTGAAATATAAAATCCTGTAAGAAAAAATGTTTTTAAAAACACGTTCAGCACATATCTATAAAAGCTGTCAAATCAGACGTGCAATACTGCAAAGATTACCCTAAGCCCTAGGACACCAGCACACCACCTATCAGAAAACCAACAAGCCAGGCTGCCACCAGTCCCTACACAGAAACTATGCTCTAGCAGCGCAAAATTCCTTATCTCGGTCACATATGCAGAACACAGACCAGCCCTCGCCCAATACAGAATAAGGGACCACAAATGTGAAATATGCAGGTACAAACTGAAATGGGAACCAAGAGGTCAGACTCTCGCATACAATTCAAATCGGAAGAAACACAAACAAATGCGTTTTCAGTACTGAGCAAAATATAGAGATGTAAGAGAGGCCAATTGCCAAAGCTGATATATTCCAAACACCAAAACAAAAATAAAAAGATTTTTCTACTTTTGACATCTGGTCATTGCTTTTCTAATCGCTTTGGTCCTGGTCTCTCTCTTTCTTAGTCAATTTTAATTCCTTTTGTAAGTTTTACTGTCTCCTTTAGCATGGGGCTCGCTCGCTGTCCCCTCCATCCCTCATTCAGTATCTACCCCCATCCCCCTTCCCATTCAGCATCTTTCCTCTCTCCCCTTCTTTCTTCTTCCCATTCAGCTTCTGTCCCCTCTCTCTCTCTCCCCCATCTTCTCCATCCAGAATCCGTCCCCTCTCATTTCCCCTCCAAATCAGCATCTGCTCCACCATCCAGTATTTGCCCTCTTTCTCCGTCCTCTTCAATATTTGCCTGCTCGCTTTGCTTTTCTCCAGGAACAAGCAGGAACTCAGCCCTCACTTATGGGTGACATCGGCACGTGCGGAGCAATTCCCCAGCTTTCGAAGAAAGCCTTTGAGATTGCTGCCATGCATGCATAGTCCTCTTCCCGCCCAAAGGTACCATCTTGCTCAGTCTCCCTTTTTCTGTGGAGCCCTTCAGACGCACGTCCTCGTCCCTCGGAAAAAGTGTTTTTTGTTTCGGCCTCTGGCCCTCTCTTTTCTGGTAGTACCGGTCCTCCCCTCTGCTTCTTTTTCCCCGAGCGAGGGGATGTCCTTATGCCAGCCTTTTTTTTTGGACAATTTTTCTCTTAATGCCTTTTCGCACCCTTTTCAACCGCTGGCCTCAAAGGTCTTAGACTTAGCAGGGGCCCTTTTTGCCCCAATGGTCACCGGTTTTAAAAAATGTGACAGATGCTCCAAAAATATATCGTTCACAGACGCCCATGACTGCTGTCTCTGGTGTCCGACCATAACCTGGAGCTCTGTTCTATCTGTAAGAAAATGTCCACCAAGGCCCTGCTAAGTCGTAAACAGAAGTCCGATGACATTTTCTGTAAGGCAGCCCCAGAATCCCTGATGGCATCCTTTGCCGTCCCTCCACTGCCAGGATCCCCCACAGTGGCTCCACGTACAAAGCAGCACTCCAATCAGGGGTCCCCCAAGGTGGAGAGACACAAAAAGAAGACTACCTCAAAGTCGCTGTCGGGGGCTCTGGACAAGTGTGAGCATTCTCGTGCTCGATAGCTCAGTCTTCCCCAGCATTCCTGAGAGTCTGATAAGGAGCAGCCTCGGAAGGTACCTCATACAGATACGGAGGCCTCCGGCGATGGCGCCTGGTCTCCTGAGGGTTGTCCTGGTGAGGACCCCCTCTTCTCTTCCATGCCAGACCCGGTAACCCCAGTGTCGGCGTCGCAGGGACCCACGCCCTTGTGGGAGTCCTGAATGCTGGCACTAGAGTGCAGCGTTTCTGCCTTCTTGGCTGCCCAGTAGGCGCTTATGCTCAGCACGGCTGGTCTGCACCTCGAGACCGAGGTTCCCTAGAGAGGGACACCTAAACCTGCCCTGGAAACCCCCTTGAGCCGTGGGTCTCGTGAGGGTCCTTGGCACCGGTCTCGCTCGTCATCCCGTTCCTCGGGGGCATGGTCCCCAAGGCCAATGCCTCCGGTTCCAAGTGGCCCTCGGCCTCTGGACAGGGTGATCAGCCTGCCTCAGACTCCTTTTCGGACCTCTTGGGACCTGAGGGTGGACCTTTTCGTCCCCACCCTCCTCCCAGAGGTATTCACCTCCCGAGGACATGTCCTTTCTGGTGTTCATGCAGGACATGGTGCAGGCCCTAAAGCTGGCCACGCAGGCTGAGGAAGAACCAAGGGCGGAGGAACTCGACATCTTACAGTATGAGTCCCCGCCTCGGGAGTCCCTTACAGTCCCAGTGCCTCACATTCTGTCCTGGCTGCACCTCCGCATGTGGGAGGCACCTACCTCGGTCCCCATTGTGAGCAAACACCTTGACGCCATGTATAGGGTCCAGTGCGGCCTGGGGTTCCGGAAGACCCAGCTTCCACACACCTCCATGGTAGTGGAATCGGCGATGCGGAAGCAAAAGAGCCCAAAGTCACATTCTTCGGTCCTGCCGGGCAGGGAGTCCAGAGCCCTCGTTGCTCTCGGGTGCAAGGCCTATCAGGGGTCCATGCTGTCGTGCCGCATTCAGGCCTACCAGCTGTACATGGGCATGTTCCTGCGCAACCTCATCAAGGAGCTTGGCGGGTTTTCCGCAGGTCTTGGGGATGAACACCTCCTCAGGTTCCAGACCCTTCGAAGTACCTCTCCTGTGCCGCATATGACGGGTTTGAGTCCTCTGCCGAGATGCAGCGGCTGGCATCGAGGCCTATCGCCAGGCATGGCTCCAGTCTTTGGACCTGGAGCAGTGGGTCCAGGAGAAGCTCTTGGATGTCCCCTGCCTAGGTGAACAACTGTTCGGCAAGCCCATGAAGGATAAGGCTGCCGAAATTAAAACTGAGTTCGTAACTCGAACCCGCCTATCACATAAGACCTCTTCCAGGGAAGAAGCAGCAAACAAAGAAGCCATTCTTCCAGAGAAAGGGGTTCCCCTACCGGGGATATCTGCCCTACCTGTCCACCCCCGCACCACCCACCGGCACGCAGGGTAAGGGGGGGAGCGCATGGCCATTGCCTAAAGGGTCCAAAGCCCAGCCATCGGCGCTACCCCAGCACGCTCAGGGATTTTGATGCCGAAGGCATAGCCTCTTGCCCCCCCCTGGTGGCACTTCCGCTTATGGGGGGACGCCTGTCCCTCTTCACCCCCCATTGGGCGTTGATGACATCGGACACCTGGGTCCTGAGGGTGGTCCGTGACTATCATCTTCACCTGGACAGGCTTCCTCCTCCCTTTTCCCCAGCAGAGTCTTCTCAGCTTCCTTCACACCAGGCTTGCTTGCAACAGGAGCTAGCCAACCTCCTTGGTCAGTGGGCAGTCGAAAAGGTACCGCCGCACCTCCGAGGTTGAGGGTTCTACTCCTGATTATGTCCTCGTTCCGAAGATGACAGGTGACCTATGCACCATCCTCGATCTCAGGAACCTGAACAAGTTTCTCGTGCGGGAGAAGTTCAAAATGCTATCGCTTTGTGTCCTGCTGCCCTTCCTCCAGCAGGGCGATTGGCTATGCTCCTTAGACCTCAGGGACGCTTATGCCCACATTCTGGTCCACCCCAGCACAGACAGTACCTGCGCTTCAGGGTGCAGGAAGAGCACTACCAATACAGGGGGCTCGCGTCTGCCCCGTGGGTCTTCACTGATTGCCTTTCCGCAGTCACCGCCCACCTCCAGTGGCTGGGCATACCCATTTTCCCTTACCTAGACGATTAGCTCATCACGGGGGCATCAGCCGGGGAAGCCTGCCTTGTGGCATCACGCGCAATCCTCCTGCTCAAGTGCCTCGGCTTCCTGGTCAATTATTCCAAGTCCCACCTCAAACCGGTGCTGAACCTGGAGTTCATTGGCACACTCCTCGACATGGAGTGGGCAACCATCTTCCTGCCACGGGACCGTGCAGCTCGTCTCTGCGCCCTGGCGGCTAAGGTCCAAGGCAGGGCCCGGATTCCGGCACGAGCCAATTTGTGCCTCCTAGGACACATGGCCTCCACCATCCACGTTGTTCCCCATGCCCGCATGCACATGCGGACGGCTCGGTGGTGCCTCAGGACACAGTGGAGAATCTCAGCAACAGATCAATCTGCTCGAGCTTCAGGCAGTCTGGTGGGCCCTGAGGACCTTCTAGTACCCCCTGAGGGGAAAGTCGGTGCTCGTGCAGACCAACAACAGGGTAGCCATGTTCTACATAAACAAGGAGGGGGGAACAGGTTCCCGCGCACTTAGTCGGGAGGCGGTGCTCCTTTGCCATTCGCTGGGGCATGACCCTCAGGACGGTCTATCTTCCAGGCCAGGAGAATGTTCTCGCGGACAAACTCAGCAGAATCCTCTGCCCACACTAGTGGTGCCTGGATCTGGAGGTGGCTAGCCTCTTGTTCTATCAGTGGGTACTCCATCTGTGGATCTGTTCGCCAGCCTAGTGAATGCACAGCTCCCCCGCTTCTGCAGGCCAGTTCCACACCCGAGCAGATTGGCCCCAGATGGGTTCCTCTGGGCTTCTTTACACCTTCCCCCCCACTCCTCTCATTGCGAGGACCCTACACAAGGTCCAGGAGGAGCGAGCTTCAATGATTCTCGTGGCTCCCTCATGGCCTTGACAGCCTTGGTTCCCGCGTCTGCTCCGGTTCTCGTCCGAGCCTCCAGTTCCGCTATACTGCACCCCAAGCCTGCTAACACAGGAGGAGGGGCGGGTACTCCACCCAAACCTGGCCTCATTGTCTCTTAATGCCTGGTGGCTGAACGGGTCTCCTTAGCCCCGCTGCACCTCCTGGGGGAGATCGAGGAGGTCCTCCTCGTGTTTAGGAAGGACTCGACGAGGCGAGCCTATGCCTTTAAGTGGGGACGTTTCTCGTCCTGGTGCTCCAAGCTCCAGATCGACCCATTCTCCTGTTCTCTCTGGTATCTGCTCTAGTGTCTCCTCTACCTCTCGAAGGAGGGACTGAAGTCCAACTTGGTTAGGGTGTACCTGAGCGCCATCTCGGCTAACCACCTCCCCATCAAGGGTAAACTCCTCTCGGGACAGCCCCCGGTCTCCCACTTCATGCGGGGTCTCTTATATTCCAAGCCTCCCATCCATCCTCCTCTGGCAGATTGGGACCTGAACATCATGCTCATGCAGCTCACGCAGCTGCCCTTCGAGCCAATGGTGACATGCTCCCTTTGGCACCTCTCCTGGAATGTGGTCTTCCTGGTGGCTCTGACCTCGGCTCGGCGAGTCAGCGAACTAGCGAACTCCAGGCCCTCATGGCTGAGGCTCCCTACACCAGGTTCTATGGGAACAGGGTGGTCCTCTGTACCCACCCCAAGTGGTTGTCTCGGACTTTCATCTCAATCAGGAGATAGTCTTGCTGACCTTCTTCCCAAGACCTCATGCCAACCGGGCATCAGCGGTCTTACATACCCTCAATGGCAAGAGGGCTCTCGCCTTCTATCTGCAGCGCACCAGGTTCATTGCAAGTCCGATCGGCTCTTTGTTGCCTATGATCCCAACCGCCTGGGGCAGGCAGTCACCAAGTGCACCCTCTCCATCTGGGTGGTGGACTGCATCACCTTCGCCCAGGTGAAGGCACGTACCCCGCTGGATCAGCACATCACTGCACACGGTGTCCAGGCCAAGGCGGCTTTGGTGGCTTGCTGCGCTCAGTGCCTCTAGCAAACATCTGCCAGGCTGCGATCTGGTCTTCAGCTAACACCTTCGCTTTGCATTAATGCCTGGAGAGGGAGTCCCACTGGGATAGCGCCTTCAGCCAGGCTGTACTCCATAATCTGTTCGGGGTAGAAGCAACTCCTGCCCCCTCCGACCCTTCTTCAGCAGCTACTGAGAGCTTCATGACCGGGGACCCGAAGACTCCGGCTCCTTTGAGTGTCGGCTTCTGCTCATGGCCTCAAGGAGGCATTTGTTGGGTTACAGTTTCGGTAGCCTATAGCTGTGGAGTCCCATAAGTGAGGACTGACTTCCTGCTTGTTCCTGGAGAAAGCGTAGTTACCTGTAACAGGTGTTCTCCAGGGACAGAAGAATCAGTCCTCACTACCCTCTCGCCTCCCCTGAAGAGTTGCTAATTTTTTATCCTTCTCTTGCCATCTGCTTGGTAGGGCTCTAGCTAGGGGACCTGACTGAGCAAGATGGCACCCTTGGGCAGGAAGGGGGGGACCGCGCATGCGTGGCAGCAGTCCCAAAGGCTTTCTTTGAAAGCTGGGGAATTGTTCCGCGCAGGCTGCATCGGTGCCGACGTCATCAATAAGTGAGGACTGATTCCTGCTTTCACAGGAGAACTTCTATTACAGGTGAGTAACTGTGCTTTTCATCCAGTCTAAGCCTTCCTCTTCTGTCCCATCCAGCATCTGGCCCCTGTTTTTCTTCTGCGTTCTACAGTTCTCTCTCTTTTCTCCACGGGTCCCAGTCCTTTCTCCTCTTCACCCAACATCTACTCTCTCCTCCTCCTCACTCTGTCCTTCACCCAGCCCAGCATTCCAGGATCTTCGACAATCAGTACTCTCAGACCTGGAGCTAGGCCTGCCATAACAAAAAAAGAAAGTATGGCATACCAGGCCTTAGAGTGGATGCACATATACTGAAGGTCCTGCTGGATTTCTGCTCCTTCCGTCAACCCTGACTTCCAGTTAGTGACAGGAAGCCTGCATGGAAGGAGGTGACAGGAATGCAGCAATGCCTTCAGCACGTGTATTCGCTATGAGGCCCAACATGCCACATTTTCTTTTTTGTTACTCTGTTCATCTGCCACACTCACTTCCCTCCATAATTTTGCTCCCAGTGAGGACACACCGCTCACAGAGAGCCCTTTATACGGCACTGGGAATTTAAGATGCCATATTGATGTAAAGAGACAGGACAAGGTCCCCAGTTTAGCATTTCCATAAGTTGAGCATAATTTGGGGAAGGGAATAGTGCGCTACCTGATTGGAGTACTTCTCTAAGCACTCAGTGTCGTGTGGGAGGAGGAAGGGAGTGCAAATATATAAAAATACACACGTGAAAACACACACAAAAATGAATAAATATAATACATTTCTGAGTTCCATATTATTTCAGACATCCAGACAACAAGCCTGGATATTTCTCACACCCTTGATGACCTGTTGAGGGAAGGGTTAGGACAGCCGTTATAGTTGGTGATTCGATCATTAGGCATTTAGATAGCTGGGTGGCTGGCTGACGTGAGGATCGCCTGGTAACATGCCGGCCTGGTGCGAAGGTAGCGGACCTCGCGCGCCACCTAGATAAGGTCTTAGATAGTGCTGGGGAGGAGTCTGCTGTCTTTGGTACATGTCGGTACCAATGACATAGGAAAATGTGGTAGGGAGGTTCTGGAGGCTAAATTTAGGCTTTTAGGTAGGAAGTTGAAATCCAGAACTTCCAGGGTAGCGTTCTCCGAAATGCTTCCCGTTCCACGTGCAGGACCCAAAAGGCAGGCAGAGCTTCGGAGTCTCAATGCGTGGATGAGACAATGGTGCAGAGATGAGGGTTTTGGATTTGTTAGGAACTGGGGAACATTCTGGGGAAAGGAGGGGCTCTTCCGAAGGGATGGGCTTCACCTTAACCGGGATGGAACCAGGCTGCTGGCATTAACCTTTAAAAAGGAGATAGAGCAGCTTTTAAACTAGATAATAGGGGAAAGCCGACAGTCGCCCAAGAGCGGATGGTTCGGAAGAATGTATCCTGGAAGGATACTACCAAAAGCAGAGAGGTTCCAAAAAAGAGTAAAGTAGCCCAAATGCCCTCGAGTATGGAGCAGACAGAGCTTAAAGATCCCAAATTACCCATGTCTACCAATAGCCAAATTAATATGAATAAAATAGTCTCTAAAATGCTTGTATACAAATGCTAGAAGTTTAAAAAATAAGATGGGAGAGTTAGAATATATAGCACTAAATGAGAGGTTAGATATGATTGGAATATCAGAGACATGGTGGAAGGAGGACAACCAGTGGGACACTGTGATACCTGGGTACAAACTATATCATAATGATAGAGCTGATCAAATTGGTGGAGGGGTTGCGCTCTATGTTAGAGAGGGCATTGAGTCAGAAAGGATGAAAGTTTTGCAGGAAACAAAATTTGCTGTAGAATCTCTATGGATTGAAATTCCATGTAAAAAGGGGAAGGCAATGGCAGTGGGGGTGTACTATCGACCTCCTGGCCAGAATGAACAAATGGATGATGAAATGCTCAAAGAAATCAAGGAAGCTAAGAAAAGTTACAGCGCATTAATAATAATGGGTGATTTCAATTACCCCGGTATCGACTGGGCAGTGTCACGGCAGGACATGCTAGGGATATAAAGTTCCTAGATGACATAAATGACTGCTTCTTGGTGCAGCTGGTTCATGAACCGACCAGAGGGGAAGCCATATTAGACCTAGTCCTTAGTGGAACACCAGATCCAGTGCAAGAGATAAGGGTGTTGGGGCCACTTGGCAATAGTGATCATAGCATGATCACCTTTGATTTAATTAGTGGAGGAGGGATAGTACGGAAATCCACAGTACTACCTTTTAACTTTCGAAAGGGAGACTGTGATAAAATGAGGAAAATAGTTAAGAAAAAGCTAAAAGGAGCAGTTGCAAAGGTTAAAGACTTACATCAAGCTTGGGTGTTGTTGAAAAATACTATCTTGGAAGCCCAGACCAGCTGTATTCCACGCTTTAAGAAAAGTGGAAGTAAGTCCAAAAAACTGCTAGCATGGTTTAAAGGTGAGGTCAGAGAGGCTGCTGTTGCCAAAAAAGCATCTTTCAGGAAATGGAAAAAAGAGCCAAACGACAAAACCTGGAAACAGCACAAGCACTGGCAAGTCAAATGCAAGGCATTAATAAAGCAGGCAAAGGGAGAATTTGAGAAGAAGCTTGCTGCGGAAGCAAAAAACGCGAAATAAAGATTTTTTCAAGTACATTCGTAGCAAAAAACCTGTGAGAGAGTCAGTTGGTCCATTAGATGATAGAGGAGTTAAAGGGCCACTAAGAGGTGACAAGGCGATAGCGGAGAGACTGAATGAATTCTTTGCTTCGGTCTTTACTGAGGAAGATGTAGGGATGTTACCCATGACTGAAGTGGTATTTAAAGGTGCGGAAGAATTGAAGGAAATATCGATACATCGGGAAGATGTATTACAACTATTAAATAAACTGAAGAGTAGCAAATAACCTGGGCCGGATGGTATACATCCAAGGGTGTTGAAAAAACTGAAATATGAGATTGCAGACCTGCTATTAGTAATCTCTGAGCTATCATTAAAATCATCTCTAATACCTGAAGATTGGAGGATCGCCAATGTAACACCAATTTTTAAAAAGGGTTCCAGGGGTGATCCGGGAAACTACAGACTGGTGAGCCTCACGTCAGTACCGGGAAAAATGGTAGAAACCATCATAAAGAATAAAATTACTCAGCATGTAGATAGTCATGGCCTAATGGGAGACAGCCAACATGGCTTTAGACAAGGAAGATCTTGTCTTACTAATCTGTTATGTTTTTTTTGAAAGTGTGAATAAAGAGGTGGACAAAGGTGAGTCAGTTGATATAGTGTATCTGGACTTTCAGAAAGCCTTTGACAAGGTCCCTCATCAGAGACTTTTGGCAAAACTAGGGAGTCATGGGATAGGAGGCAGTGTACTACTGTGGATCAAGAACTGGTTAAAAGATAGAAAGCAGAGGTTTGGGCTAAATGGCCAATTTTCCCAATGGAGAAAGGTGAATAGTGGTGTACCCCAGGGATCTGTGCTGGGTCCGCTGCTTTTTGACATATTCATAAATGACCTGGAAAGTGGAATAACGAGTGAGGTTATCAAATTTGCAGATGAGACAAAACTATTTAAAGTTGTTAAAACCCAAGAGGATTGTGGAAAATTGCAAGAGGATCTTAATAAATTAGAAGGCTGGGCATCAAAATGGCAGATGAAATTTAATGTGGACAAGTGCAAAGTTATGCACCTAGAGAAGAACAACCCAAACTATGGTTACACGATGCAAGGTTCCACATTAGGAACCACCACTCAGGAAAAAGATTTAGGCGTCATTGTGGATAACATGTTAAAACCCTCGGCCCAGTGTGCAGCGGCAGCCAAGAGAGCAAATAGAATGTTAGGTATCATAAGGAAAGGAATGGAAAATAAAACAAAAGATATTATAATGCCTCTATATCGTTCCATGGTGAGACCACACCTTGAATATTGTGTGCAATTCTGGTCGCCGTATCTTAAAAAGGATATAGCGTTATTAGAAAAGGTTCAGAGAAGAGCCACCAAAATGGTAATGGGGATGGAAGGATACTCCTATGAAGAAAGGCTAAAAAGGTTAGGGCTCTTTAACCTGGAAAAGAGACGGCTGAGGGGAGATATGATAGAAGTCTATAAATTAATGAACGGAGTGGAACAGGTAAACGTAGATCGATTGTTTACGTTATCAGAATATAGAAAGACTAGGGGACATGCAATGAAGCTACAGGGTAAACTATTTAAGACTAATAAAAGAAAATATTTTTTCACTCAACGTGTAATCAAACTTTGGAATTTGTTACTGGAGGATGTAGTAAAAGCTTTTAGTGTAGCTGGGTTTAAAAAAGGTTTGGACAAGTTCCTGGAGGAAAGGTCCATAAACCATTATTAAGAAGGGACCCAGGATATCAATGCTTGACCTAGTACAAGCATTGCGGAACCTGTGCCTTTTGGGGAAACTGCTAGGTACGTATGACCTAGATTGGCCACTGTTGGAAGCAGGATACTGGGGTTAATGGACCTTGGTCTGACCCAGTATGGCATATCTTATGTTCTGATGTTCTGTTCTGTTGCATGAAGGGAATCTTCCCACGAAACTAACTCTTCATTCTGCTCATGGTCATTAGTTGTTGTGACAGCTTCTTTACCCCTCCCTCCCTCCACTAGCCTTATTGGACAGAAAGCTAGAACTTGAAGATGAGTTTCTTGCAATGAAGCCTGCAGCATTATAGCTGAGCAACAGGTTCAGCCTGAAACAGAAGTATTTGGTTGGGAATGTCATTTCCCATTTTCTTTCTGTGCTCTGGGCATCTTTGAGGATACAAGCTGTGCTGGGCTTGTAGGGGGTAGAGTAGGCTTGCACTCTCTGGGTATCTTCATGGGTACATGCTGTCCTGTGAGATAGGTGTTTGTTGATGGTGGAAAGCATGACAAATGAAGTGTCTGCGGATAGGCTATGATTATCTGAACGGAAAAGCAAACAGAGATGTGAATTCCAGGGAAGAATGATTACAGGATGGGGAGGAGAGGCAGAATAAGGGTTGGCCTTTTGTGCCAGTTGATTCTGTCTGCTGGGGCTAGCACATTCCGAGACTTTGCCCATTTTTGGATAAAGGCTTGCATGTTCAACCTCTCTCCTTTTTTTTTTTTCTTATTATACTTGATTTTGGGTAGATACATGCTGAGTCCAGACTATGATTTATGCTGTGAATTCCATCAGGGAAACATTCCTTTGTGTGTCTGTAGCACCAAAGATTCCCATTCTCCCCCCCCCCCCCCACCTCCCCCCGCCCAGCCATTTCTTTCAGAAGAAACTGCTACCAGGCTTCTAGTGTTGAGGGAGGAACGGGATTGCGAGGTGTAGATGTAGAAGGGTTATACAGGCGTATGTGGGGTTTAAAGCAAGGAGAAGAAGCGAATTTGGTTTCCCAGCTTACAAAGTATCTGTGACAGTTCATGTGAACACCACCTAAATCGACAAAAAAAATCATCTATTCAGTCTCGCCATTCTTGTTCTTCTTTTCCCCCACACCCGCTTTCGTTCTGTTTTTGATCCTAGAGTAACTGCACTAATTCTCTGGAGGATAGGAGGCCACAAAACTGTTCTGTACCTCCTGTCACTTTCTTCGTGACAGTTCTTCTAGAGAAGATGTGAGAGTGGAAAAGAACTTTAAGTTTAGATTTGAGCCCTTTTGCTTGGGAAACTTTAATTTAGTCCAGCAGTGTCTTGTAATTGAGAGTTGCTGAGATGTGAAATGCACTGGTGGTGGTAGAAGCTTGTTAACAGGATTACAAATACCCAAAGGCAGTAAGGAGCGGTTGCAGATAGTTAACTTGCAGCAACCCGAAAAGAACAATCAAATAACAATCAGATAACAGAAACACATAACCAATGGTTCTAATTGGTCAGCAGGTAAATTTCATAGGAAATTGTATTCAAATCTGGTTTTCTTTTCAACGTTTTTTGACTTGACAGGTTTCCTTCTGTTCTTTGGATATCCAGTTCAGTTGGGATCAGCTTCTGCAGGGGCTATGGCACCATTATCTATCCATTTATAATCCCTCTTGCCCATTCACCCAAGCGACAGCCCTTGGCAAGGTGGCACCCTCCAGAACCCGGTACATGTTCACCCTGAAACAGACCAGTAGATGGCAGTATAGAGTCACAGCTGGGACTCTTTCACACCAGGGGCTATGAGCATTGCCTCAGCAGCATCTTAGGCTGGCTCAGAAAGCTAAAACAAGCTCTCATGAACAGCAGTGTGCATTGCTGCCACCAAGCTATCAAGTTGTCCTTAGTTCTGGGTTTCTTGCAAATGCATACTATGCTGGAAAGCCAGGGGCATCATAAAATATCAGCTGATATTCATGCAGGTTTCCAGACACACAAACCACCTTAATCATGAATCTGTAGTATTCCCCAGGGAGAGATTCAACAAAGAAGCTGATGGAGAGAGAAGATTGAAAGGGAAAATAGTAAACCTGCAGAGAAGAGAACTAGCACCTCAGAAGATGACTCTGAGTTTATCTAAATGGGGCAGTGGACATCCAAGGCTTTTAAAATTGTGCTAATAGTTCATGAAAATATTCCACCATATGCTGACACATAAAATACACAGAGTATTGCTGAAGAATCTAGGAAATAGCGACATTGTAATGGGTTTATGCATATAAATAGTTATACATACATGTGCAAGACCTGATTTAGCAATGTATATGTGGATTTTGTGAGCCTACCATGTCTGTGAGAAGTTGATTAGGAAGTCTCTCTAAAATTCAAAATTTCTGTAAAGCAGGATGGGTTTCAACACCAGTCAAATGAGCACAATCCCCTCCTCGAGCAATCCTTAAAACTCAAATCTAAACAAGAAATTGGCTGGGGTTATACATGATTGTGTGCAGATGTAAATCCTGACAGGAAAAAGCAAAGCTGGCCCCCAGAGTTAATTCAAGGTGTTGACACCCTAGGCAAATCCTAAGCCTTATACCCCCCTCCCCAGCTGTTGGAATCTATTGTTTAGCTTTGAATGCCATGCTCTTTGGACCCCCCACTCAGAAGCTGCCACCCTAGATGACTGCCTAGTTTGCCTGTGGTTGAGCCGGCCCTGGGTAAAGGTTCTGTTGTATGAGAGCAATTTTATTAACCATTTTCATGCATAAAACACCATTTTATGCATGTAAATGGACTCTCTTATAAAATTTGGTCGTGCCTAAAAGTTAGCGCAGTGCGGGAGAGTCATGATTTGCATTTGTATTTTACATGCTAACGTTTACTTCTGCTCTCAAGAAGGCATGTCTGCATCTTCAATCTAGGCTTGATTTGTGCTAGTATTTTATAAAGATACAGAGGTGCCTATGGGTATTTATAAACTATGTTAAAAATAGGTGTCTTCCTGACCTGTTAAAATTACCATGATATGTTTATGGCTCCATACATGTAAGCACTGTGTTAGAACATTGTACTAAACTGCAGTGCACAGCATCACATTGTGAGACAATCCTTGCTCATGATGATTTAATTTGAATGCTGCTATTATCTCCAGGAACAAGCAGGAATGTAGTCTTCACATATGGGTACCATCAACACCGACAGAGCCTGTGCGGGAACGCTCCCCAGCGTCCAAAAGAAAAGCTTTTGGAGCTCCCACCACGCATGTGTGCTGCCTTCCCGCCCAACTACCTCTCTCACTTCAGTTCTTCATTTTCTGCGGAGCCGACAGGACGTGTCCCCTGTCACCGCAGAAAATCTCTTATTTTTATATTTTTTGTGGTCGCGTCTGCCTTCCGTCGACGCCTACCGGTACCATTGGTGCTTTTCTTCTAAAAATAACTCAGTTTTAGTGCTTTTTCTCAGGGGTTTCTTCCCTGCTCTGGTGCTTGGTGCCATTTTGGGCATTAGGCCCTCTTTTCCCTTACCATGGAAAAACCAGTCACTGGTTTTAAAA
This sequence comes from Ichthyophis bannanicus, assembly GCA_033557465.1. Lineage (NCBI taxonomy): Eukaryota > Metazoa > Chordata > Amphibia > Gymnophiona > Ichthyophiidae > Ichthyophis > Ichthyophis bannanicus. The sequence continues at coordinate 592,705,904 of CM066034.1, forward strand.
AAATGTTCAAAATGTGACGGTACATGGTTGGTGTCTTAAATATTTAGGTCATGACCATTGCCCTACGGAGTGTCTCTCCTGCAGGAAGTTGACTAAAAGAAGTCTTCAGAATCGAGCAAATCAGCTCGGTGCCCTATTTGCTTCAGACACGATGTCTGTAGCATCGATGTCTTCCAGGGCTTCTACTCCTTCCCAGGGATCTCAGGTAACTAAACACAAGTCTTCTAAGACTAGCCGGTCCTCGAAGGGTAGATCTCCCTCTAAACATCGAGATGCCACTGGCATTGCCTTCAAGGACATTTCACCGGCAAAACAGCCCCGGTGGGAGTCTTCGGGCTCCAAAGCTTTATCGGGGTTCCAAGATGTTCCCGAGGCCTCGACCTTGATGGAACTACTGGTGCTATGCTCGGGGTTGTGGCCGCTTCCACCGATACCGACACCCCGGCATCGGCAGTAGCGATGGACAAAAGACTCCTCGCTATCGAACGCAGTCTAGCGACTCTTTTAGCTACTTTGGTACCGCTAAAGTCGCTGTGGACGGTTCCGGTGCTAGTGCCTTCGGTACCTGTTTCAACAGGCATGCTTCCCCTGATGCCAAGCTTGGAATCTCTCTCCAGCATGGAGGATCAGGTACCAACTCATTTTGGTACCGACATCGAGCGGTACCGACGCCATCTGCTTCGGGAGAACCCGGTGTTTCCTCCTTTTGAGTCTTCCGATTCCGATGACTCGGAGGATTCCACCGGTACCAGAGCTGAACTTTTACAAGATTCAACTCCTTCTCCTCATTGCAGAATGTCCCCTCCTGAGGATATGTCTTTTCATGATTTTGTACGTGATATGGCAAAGGGTCTTGCCATTACAGTAGTACCAGAAAAGGAGCCCAGGGTAGAAGAATTGAAAATTCTTCAATATCCTTTGGCTCCAAAGGAGGCAGCTATGCTTCCCATACACCAGATCTTACATGATCTAATGTTAAGAATGTGGGAAGCTCCTTTAACAGTATCTCCACATTCTAGACGTCTTGACACTATGTATCGAGTACCACCTTGTCCAGGGTTTCAGAAGACTGTTACCACATCATTCTATGGTGGTAGAGTTCGCCATGAGGCGGATTAAGAGTGCTAAAAGACACTCTTCCAATCCACTAGGTCGTGAGTCTAGAACACTGGATGCCTTTGGTCGTCTGCTTTCAGTCCTCCATGCTATCAGCAAGAATCAGTTCCTATATATTATACATGGGAATATTTCTTGAACAGGTTACAAAAGACTTGGAACTTTTGAACCCTTTTCTTCAAGAGGATAAACGGACAGATCATTTGACTTTGGTCAAACATGCTCAAAATGTCTCTAAGTTTATGAATCATGCTACCTTTGACTGTTTTGAATGTATTAGCAGAACGTCTGCTATATCCATAGGAGCACGTTGTATTGCATGGCTCCAAGCTTCAGACTTGGAGGAATGGGTGCAAGATAAGCTGGGAAACATTCCTTGCACAGGAGAAAATCTCTTTGGCAAGGATTGGCAGCTCAAAGCTAATGAAATTGACACTGATAATACAACTTTAGACAGATTGTCAAAATCTACAGCTAACCAGCCAAGAAAAAGGTTTTCAACAAACCTTTTTTCTGTAAAAAGAAAAAATTCTATCCATCTTCCACCCAGCAAACACATGTTCCCCAGAAGGGGCAACAACAAACTAGACAAAGAAAGACACAAGCTCAGAAGGCTCAGCAGACCCAGCCTCCTCAGGGTCTTTGACTGTTGTCTAGAGAACTTAACCATTCTTCCTGTTCTAAGCCCAGAACTTTTAAATATTCCAGGCCATATCTGCCATTTTGCCAAAAGATGGCAACAAATCACATCAGAAAATTGGACTCTATCTATCGTGAGTCTGGGATACAAGCTTCATTTCCTCAGCTTGCCCCCATCCACGCTAATAAAACAGTTCAAATCTCAACCACCGGTCTCAGACCTGTTGTGGCAAGAGGTCACCACTCTTCTGGCTCAAGGGGCTATAGAAGAGGTTCCAATGTTCCAGCAGGGCACAGGATTCTATTCCCCCTATTTTCTCATTACAATGAAGTCAGGGGGACTAAGACCAATCCTGGACCTCAGAGAACTGAACAAATAGTCCGAGAAAGGTTCAAGATCATCTCCCTTGGCACACTTCTTCCATACCTTCACGAGCAAGATTGGCTATGTTCTCTAGATTTAAGGGATGCTTACATGCATATCCTTATTCATGCAGATCACAGAAAATTCCTTTGATTCCTAGTCAAGGGAAGACATTTCCTTCCTTTTTGGACTGGCCTCTGCTCCAAGGGTCTTCGCAAAATGCTTGGCAGTAGCAGCAGCATTTATGAGGACTCTAGGAATTTTTGTCTTCCCTTACTTAGACGATTGGCTCATTCGAGCACCGTCAGCTCTAGAGGCAAGTCATGCTCTTTCCCGAGCAATGCAAATACTGCAGTTCTTGGGATGGATCATAAACCTTCCAAAGTTCCAGCTTACCCCATCTCAATCCCTCGAGTTTATAGGGGCTCGCTTGGACACACAGCAGTCAAAGGCTGTCCTGCCTCAGCCTAGCTGTCTGCGCATCATCAAACTAGCATCTCAAGCAGTGCTACAAACCTTCCTCACTGCCCGACAGATGCTTCGACTTCTAGGACACATGGCATCTACAGTCCATGTGATTCCTTATGCACGCCTTCACATGTGAGCGGCCCAGTGGACCTTAGCTTCCCAATGGCCCCAGGTCTCAGGATGCCTGTCAGATAAGATCAGAGTTACCACATGCCTGATTGTGTCTTTGCATTGGTGGCAATCTCTGGAAAACCTTACAGTAGGCTCTCCTTTTCAGCAACCCCTACCTCAGGCTGTCCTGATGACAGATGCATCCAAGTTGGTTTGGGGAGCCCACATGGGTGATCTGTCTACCCAGGGTCTCTGGACCCCACAGGAGGCTTCTCTTCTTCAAATAAACCTCCTAGAACTAAGAGCCATTTCCAATGCTATTCGAGTCTTTTGCTTCCATCTCATAAACAAAACAGTTCTGGTGCAAACCGACAATCAAGTGGCCATGTTTTACCTAAACAAACAAGGCAGAACAGGCTCTCTGCAATTATGCAACAAAGCTTTGCAACTATGGGCCTTTGCCAGAGAGCATCACATTCATTTGTTGGCAGTATCCCTTCCAGGCATTCAAAACGTTTGGGCGGACAGGCTCAGCCAAGTCCTGTTGCCACACGAGTGGTCTCCCCACTCATATCAACTTGCTCGAGTATTTCAAGTCTGGGGAACACCAGACATAGACCTCTTTGCAAATCCACAGAATGCCAAACTTCCCCGGTACTGTTCCAGACTTCCAGCTCAAAATTGTCAGGCGAGGGATGCATTCCTGCTCCATTGGGGCCAGGATTTTCTCTATGCCTTCCCACCAATTCCCCTTATTCCCAAGACCTTATTCAAACTCCAGAGAGACAGAGGTCGCATGATACTCATAGCTCCCTGTTGGCTAAGGCAAACATGGTATCCTTTTCTCTTAGGTCTCTCTCGAGCCACACCTCTGGAGTTGGGGAGTGCTACGGATCTTCTGTCCCAGAACAACGGATCCCTACTGCACCCCAGTCCCTTCATCTCAAGGCCTGGCTGCTCAAGGCATAGAATTTCAAGATCTAGGCCTTTCACAACCAGTGAAGGATATTCTTCTAGCTTCCAGAAAACCTTCCACAAGGCGTTCTTATGCTTTTAAGTGGAAGAGGTTCTCAGTCTAGTGTTCCCAGAGGGGACTTAATCCCCTCTTGGTACCAGTAGAGTCCCTTCTGGACTATCTCCTTCACTTATCAGCTTCTGGTCTCAAGACCAATTCTGTTAGAGTCCATCTTAGTGCTATTGCTGCATCTCATAAACCCTTCGATGGACAACCAATTTCCTCTCATCCTCTTGTTTCAAGATTTATGAGGGGTCTCCTTTTAACAAAACCTCCAATCAAACCACCTCCGGTGGCATGGGATCCTAATCTTGTTCTGGGTCAACTCATGAAGCCACCCTTTGAACCTTTAGCTACTTCAGAGCTAAAGTTTCTTTCATGGAAAGTCATTTTCCTAATTGCTATCACTTCTGCAAGATGCATTAGTGAACTGCAGGCTTTAGTGGCTGACCCGCCGTATATGAGGTTTCATCATGACAAAGTAGTCTTGAGGACTCATCCTCATTTTATGCCAAAGGTGATATCACCTTTTCATTTAAACCAATCGGTTTATCTCCCAGTCTTCTTTCCTAGGCCTCATGCCTCCAGCACGGAAAGAAATCTTCATACCTTAGATTGGCTCTGGCCTTTTATCTTCACAGAACTCAGCCATTTAGAAAGTCTTCTCAGCTTTTTCTGGCTTTTGACTCTAGTCATTTAGGACTTCCAGTCACTAAGAGAACTCTCTCTAAGTGGATTGCAGACTGTATTTACTTTACCTATCAGAGTACAGGAATCCCTCTTGAAGGCCATGTCACAGCTCATAATGTTAGAGCCATGGCAGCCTCAACAGCTAATCTTTGTTCAGTTGCTATTGATGAGATCTGCAAAGCAGCAACTTGGGCTTCTGTACATATTTTCACTGTCCACTATTGTTTAGACAAGGACTCCCGTCAGGATGCCTTGTTCGGTCAGGCTGTTCTACAGCATCTCTTCCATTCTTAGATCAACTCCTTCCCACCACCCACTCTTGGATGCCTGAGGTCCCTGGGAGGAAGCATGGCCCATCTTACATAGATCCGCAACATGCTGGGGCCATCCCTAGGCATTTTTATTTGGGGAGTCCCCATATGTGAAGACTACATTCCTGCTTGTTCCTGGAGATAGCGTAGTTACTCACCTGTAACAGGTGATCTCCGGGAACAGCAGGAATAAGTCTTCACAACCCACCCACCTCCCGTAAGAGTTGTCTTTCTCTCTCTTTCTATTTTTCTTCTACTTCTCTCCTTTGGTCTCAGCTTTCAACTCAACTGAAGTGAGAGAGGTAGTTGGGCGGGAAGGCAGCATGCATGCGTGGTGGGATGCTCCCAAAAGTTTTCCTTTTGGACGCTGGGGAGCATTCCCGCGCAGGCTCCGTCGGTGTCGACGGTACCCATATGTGAAGACTTATTCCTGCTGTTCCCAGAGATCACCTGTTACAGGTGAGTAACTACGCTGTACTGCATCAGGAGTAAAAGAAACAGCATGCAAATTAACTCATTATTAGAGTGTGTGCTGTGGAGGTCACCTAAGGTCATGAGCAGGTGAGACTATTCCTCAACCTGCTTTGGGGCTGCCGTGCCTTTCATCGCATCATTGGCATTAATCGGTGCTAATTTAGTGCTTCCCTACAAGAGCCTGGAGTGGGAAGTCTCCGAGAGCTGGCAGCGTGTTGTGGGTCTCTTGTACGATACCTCAGCAATGAAGAAGGAGAAAAATAAACCTAACTATTAATCTAAGATGGTGGCTGTGGTGGACTTGCCTGCCTCCCCAGGAACTGAGAGTCTGGACTCTGCTCCCGAAGAGCTTTCCTGCGAAGTGGTTAAATTTTTAGAACCTAAATTTGATCAGGTTCTACATAAACTGGAAGTTATGGGCGAGGCTTTAGTTGGAGATAGGAAGGAAAGTCAAGGAAGTGGAGCATTGGAGGACTCTGGTTTGCAAAGGGAGAGGGAGCTGAAGCACCACCAGCAACATATTGACTCATTGCTTGCTAAAGTGGATGATTTAGAGAACTGCTCCTGCAGGAATAACTTACAGGTGATTGGGGTTCCTGAATCCTAGGCCGACCATCAATTTACCAGCATTATTCGAGAACTGGTTACCAAAAGAACGAGACCTTGGCTCGCTGGTAGGAACAAACCAAGTAGAGAGAGCTCATCGTCTGGGGCCAAAGACAGGGGCGTAGCCGACTGCATGCGGTTTTCGTGCGCATCTTGAACTTTCAACATAAAGCTGCACTTCTCCAAGCCTACCAGAAAGAGAGAGATCTGAAGTTGGAGAAACAGCAGATTTTGGTGTTCCAGGACTATTCTGCATTGTTCGCTGCAAAACGCAAAAGATTCTTATTGATCTGTGCTGAGCTGGTCAAACGGAGCATCTACTTTACCATGACAAATCCTGTGTTACTTCGGGGTGTATTATGAGGGAGCTACCCATGCCTTTGAGCACACTGGAGCCATGAGGAAATTTCTTGAATCTCTGTCTGGCATGGATGGTACAAGTGCTACCCAGTCATATGCCAGAGTGCTGGCAGTGTTCTGATGTCTACTATGATTGCTATTTGCAACCCTGGCCTGGCGGTGAACATTTCCTACACCCTGAATGGATTTATCGTCTATCTGCTGGACTATGAGACCTGGACTTATTTGCATATTACTGGGTCCCACTTTTGAGGAGATCCATGTTGGGGGTCTAAGAAGGCTGTGAGTGCCTTATATTTGGGGGGGGGGGGGTCCCGGGGCGCTTGGATATGCACCTGTTGGGGTGGTTGTTGTGCTGGGCTGTGTGTATGGGGAGTATGGGCTGGGTTCTTTTGGGGGGGAGGTCGGCAAACGTGTGGTGGTGTAGCTGTGAATCGGGTATATTGTTGCATAAGAAGGTTGGCGCAGAGCTTGAGTGATTGGATGAATGCTGTGGGCATGTGCATAAGGATACTGAGGTTTTGAAGGGGTATGTAGGGTAGAGGGGAGGGGAGGGGAATAAGGGGGATTGGGAGAGTTGCACATAGTCTGAGTCTAAAGGGGGTTTTGTTTGCTTGGTTTTGCTGCCAGGGGGTCGAGGCTGGGTAGCCCTGGGTATAGCCTTCTGCAAATCTGGTACTCTCTAGCCTGAGGAAATGAGATGTCATGTAGCGTCATATCACCACCTGGAATGTGGGGGGTATAGCCTCCCCAGTGAAATGCACTAAGATACTCCAAGCATTGAAGCACAAGGGTAAGTCATGTTGCCTGCTTCAAGAAACTCATCTGAGTCTCTCTGAACACGAGAAACTCTGGAGGGACTGGGTTACAAGGGTGATTGGGGCTTCCTCGGGCACCAGTAAAGGGGGGGGGGGGGTAGCAATATTGATGAAGCAGGGGATTCCCCTGGAGGTTGTTGACTGGGAAACAGATCCTTCTGGCAGGCTTATTTTTCTCTGGACTAAGCTGTTTGGAGAAGATGATTATACTTTTTTCAAGAAGATTCTCCACCAGATTTTGGGACCTGCCCCTTCTAGGGTATTGTTAGTTAGCTGGGGATTTTAACTGCCCTGATGATCCAAAGCAAGACTACTCTGGGGGTGGTAGTAAGCAGGACTGGCATAATAGAGGGGTAGGTTACCTCTGTAGGATGGGCAGCTTGATTGATGTGTGGCGTTCGCTACATCCGGGCAAGAACGATTTTACACACTTGTCTAGAGCACAAACCACTTGGTCCCAGTTAGACTACCTGTTGGTTTCGTTGAGTAGTTTCTCCTGAGTCCTTCGGTTAGAAATTGAGCCTATCGTAGTCTCTGATCATGGGATGGTTTGGATGGACTAGGAGGGCACCCAAGCAACTCATAGGAATTGGAGATATCCGGCCTACTTGTGGGAGGATGAGTATTTCCAGGGCTTCTTGCATAAGCAGTGGGATGATTATTTTCACTTTAACGAAGCCCACAAGAGCACCCCTAGTCTTTTTTGAGAGGCAAGCAAAGTGGTCTTGAGAGGGGCACTTATGTTTAAATCTTTTTATTAATATTTTCATAGGGCACCAATACAGATTATACACATCAAACATAATTACAAGAAACATCGATAAACACAGAGACAGTGCAACCAGAAGATCACCGGGGCTACAAATAGGCAGAACCAGTAATGCATTCAAAAATACAATGTCAGCCTTAGTCCACCACCTCCTCGGCCCTCGCTCTATAGCAAAAACCAGCATCCCCGTCATCAAACAGACCAAACTAGCCCTATACCCCATTCCCCAACCAGTGTTTCGCAGAAGGAACTACATATATATATATATGTATGTATGTATAATACAATAGACCCCTCCCACACCAACCCCACCCTCCTCCCACCCTCTACTACTCCCTCCCCATGACCCCATCTTGCCCACCCACCATGCCCCACCCATCCTCCCCCTCCACCAACTAAGCAGGTAGTAGGCCCAGTAGGAGGACAGGCACGAGGTGGTCTCTTCTCCCGTGCCTGCCCCCCCTTGTACCACTAGGCCCCACCAACATGAGACTACTACACCCACCAACAGCCCCCCCCCCAACTCTCAACTCAGCTCAGCCTTCCTAATCTCGGTCAGTGTGCATCTGTGGTTGGCATGAACCTGGTAACTCAAAAGCCATCAACCATCAAACCCCACCCATAATCCTACTGTGGGTTCTGCTAGGCAGAGATCGCAAATGTGGTCCCCATCCCAACATAAAGTGGTTCTTATGTTCTTATGTTCAACATCCCTGATGCCCACTCGCTCTGAGTCTTTCCAGCAACAGCAACATGTGTAACCGCCCCCTCCAAAGGCCATATAACGGTCCCTTAACATCCACCCACATTTGCAGTATAGTCATACGTGCAGTCACCAGTACCAATCGTATCCATTGCAGTACCACCTGCCCCACCTTCTCCCCCCAGGGTTCCTCCCAAATATCTAGCACCACATTCACTGCTGTAAAGGTTAACGGCAGCTTCACACAGCCAATCAGCTATGCCAGCACTTGCCCCCAAAAGGCCTGAACCCGCGGACACCTCCTGAACATATGCCCTAACGTAGCCCTATCTTCACCGCACCGAGGGCAACAATGAGAGCTGCCAATGCCGGCCCTCCATGCCCGAAGGGGAGCATAATATAGCCGACGCACCAATTTATATTGCATGTCCCGGTGCGCCACCATCACACTCAATTTTGGAATATTAGCCAACCCGCGCAACACCCCTTCACCGTCGACCATCTCCCCCAGGTCTCGAGCCCAAGCGTCAGCAAGCTCCTGCAATGCGACTGGCGACTCCAATTCCCACAGCATTTTATGTAACCAAGCCACCCTCGCCCCCCGCTCCCCCCCCCATTAATGCCTCCTCTATACCAGAACTTACTTTCCTTCGTAACGCCTCCAGAGGTATACTACGAATGTAACTCTGAATTTGGGCATAAAGGAAAACGTCCTGCCCCCCCCCCAAAGAGTACTGTTGGCGTAGCAAAGATAAAACTTCTAACGTACTATCCAGCGTTAACACATGCTCCAAGTTCACTATACCCACCTGTGTCCATCGAGTAAAAGTGTTTCCCCGAAATCCCTGGTTGGAACTCCGCATTACTCCGAATAGGGAGATAAGGGGAGGGGCACTTATTGCATACACTATCCAACATTTATTTATTTAGATAGATTTGTATACCACCTTATCCTACAATCAGTGTTTACATGACATCACAATTGGGGTTACATTTAACATGTGGGTGCTTTACAACATTTAACATGAGGGTATTTAACAACATTTAGACAGCACAGTTGGAGGGTTACATTTAGCATGAGGGTATCTTTGTGAGTCTAGTTGGGCTGATTGGGTATTGAGTTGGTGGGGGTGGCTGCAATACCGCTCGAGTGGGTACTATTGTAGAAAACACCTTGATTCTGGCATTTTACAGTTGGAGAAAACCATGCAATTGTTAAAGAAACAGGCTCTGAGGGACCCGAGGAGGGAATTGCAGCGGGATTATCTATCAGTGTAGGTGGCACTTAATAACGTTTTCAGAGAAGGCCTACATTATTCATGCAATACTACAAACACCAGTTCTTTCATTTCGGGAATCGTTCCAACAAATTACTGGCGAGGGTTGTTCAGGATTGGGAGGGGACCAACTTTGTTTCAGTTATGAGAGATGATAGGGGTGGTTTGTGCAATCAACCTGCACAAATTGCAGAGGTGTTTCCTACCTTTTATCGCACACTGTATACAGCAGATGCTGAAGGGCCTGATACATGCAAGGCGTTTCTCCGGGGTTGACAGACAGATCTCACAAAGCTGAATGCACCAATCTTGGCTCAGGAGATTCAGACTGTGATTAAACAGGGGCAACTAAATAAGGCTCCAGGCCCTGATGGATTTAGTTCGGAATATTATAAAGTATTAGAGCTATGACTCACATCTGTTTTGGTAGAACCCTTTGATGCATTGTTTGCGGTGTATGAACTGCCAAGAGAGGTGCGCCGAGCAGCGATGACTGTCATTCCTAAATCTGGGAAAGGCCCATTGGACCCCGTGTCGTATAGATCTATTTCTCTACTAAATTATGTTGTGAAATTGTTGGCATCAGTACTGGCACGTTGTCTCAATAGGATCTGTCCCTGACTGGTTGGTCCACACCAGGCAGGTTTTATGCCTGGAAGAGGGGCAACTAGAAATATAACTCGGATTTTGCTAGCTATAGAATATTGTGTCCACCACCGCCTTCCTCTGTTCCTTGTGAGCTTCGATGCCGAGAAGGTGTTAGACTGTGTCTCCTGGTCTTATTTGTTAACAGCTCTACGCCACTTTGGAGTCCTGCAAACTGCATAACCCTTTTAAACATCGGGCCATATATATATATGTATATTTATATTTATAAGTAATGCATTTCTAAAATGACTACATATACGTATATATGCAGATTTTATATGTATATATTTGCTTTTTAGATGTGTAAATGGTGCCTAAGGCTTCTAAAGTTCACTCCTTTGCCTCCATGTAAGTTTATGCACAACACCCATTTCGCAGCGAGGTGAGTGTCTCTGGCAGAGAAGAGAGCTTTGGACGCTGGGGGAGAATTAAGCCCGTTTTATTGTTTTGGGGGGCTAGCCAGACCATCATTTTCAATTCAGAATGCCCAAACCGACATGTTTAGCATGCTGAGGGCAATGGGACTCCCTCTCAGCCATGGGGTTTTGCCACGGCTGCGAGGCAGAGTCTCATTCAGTGAAGGAACAGCTCATAGAGAGAGGGTTCAAGAGAATTTAGGTGGAGAGAGACCGGATCTGGAGCCCCTCGGGGGCCCCCCTCTCCTGAGGAGATAGGGGGGGGGTCCTGCAGAAGAGGGTCTGACCAAGCCTTCCCCCTTAAGAAAGAAGGTGGTCTGTCAAGCCAGGGAGACTTCACCTAAACATTCCATATCTCAAGAGGGGCAAGTCAAGCTCTCCTTAGGGACTTTCTCTTCTGAGTTTGTGCTTTTGATGCACAAAGCATTCTGCATGTGACAGGAGACCAGAGACTGCTCAGGGGGCAAGGTGGATCAGGTTATAAAGAGGGGTTTGCCAGAGGAGCGAATGGCGCAAGGCAAATCCATGGCTAAGCGACAGGCTGGGGCTTGTGAGCCCTAGGAAGAGGCCGGCTCCCCTACATTCAGAGGAGCCGGAGGAGAGTGCAGCTGACATCTGGGGGAGTCAGCAATAGCAAAATTGGGTTCATACCCACAAGGGAATGAGCCCAGGCTAGTAAGAGTGTTTTGGCATGAGGAGTTTTCTATGCTGATTTCTCATTCCCTCAGTCCTTAATGTCCCGCACGGGATGGCAGCAGAAAAGGATCCCCGTTTTCAAGCAGTTCAGAAGCCACAGTCTTTCCAGTTCATAGGATTATCAAGCAGATGATATAGGATGAGTGGGAAGTTCCAGAGGTGGGGCTAAAAGGAGTGCAAATCATGTCCAGATTGTACCCTCTGTCAGATCATGACAAGGAACCGCTACAGGTGCTGCCAGTGGATGCCCTGGTATCAGCAGTGGCTAAAAAGACTATGATTCGAGTTGAGGGAGGTGCTGCTCTCAAGGATACACAGGATCAGAAACTGGAGACCCTAGTGAAGCAGGCATTTTATATTGGTGCAGTGTCACTGCACATGTCCATCTGCAGGGTCTATGTGGCGAGGGCCTGTTTGAGATGGACACAGGGGATCTTAGAGAATGGCAAAGGGTCATAGCGAGTGGCCTTGGTAGGAGGCCAGCTGGAATTGGGCGTGGAGTATCTGGCCGATGCCTTTTATAACTTCATTCGCACCTCCTCGAAGGACATGGCCTCTGGTGGCAGTGTGGTGCTTACTGTGGCTGAGAAATTGGTTGGCAGATTGGACCTCCAAGTCTTGCTTGAGTAAGCTTCCTTTCCAGAGAAAGCTCTTGTTTGGGGAGGGATTAGAAAAGCTGGTGAAGGAGTTGACAGACACTAAAGGAGATCGCCTCTCGGAGGTTAAGCCCATGCCGATGAGAGCAGTACAGCCAGCAAGGGAGCAGCCTAGGGATTTTAGGCATTTTAGGATGTTGCGTTTTGCCCTTTCCGCTAGAGGCCGCTACCAGTGGCGGGGGCAGCCCTTTTGAGGTTCCAGAGGTATGGGTAGAGGGTTTTACTGTGCCACTTCCTCTGGCCCCAAAATGGCACAATGAGATGAGGGGGAGCCCAGGACGGGGTGGTCCCAATGGGAGGACAGCTCCGTGACTTCTATTCCACCTGGGTCCAATTTGCTTCTGATCAGTGGGTGCTTGAGGTAATTTGCGAGGCTAACACGCGGGCATTCACCAAACCCCTACAGGACACGTTTGTTCGGTTACCCTGCAGAAATCTGTGAAAGACTTGAGCAATGCAGGGCACACTGTATCGACTAGTGGCAGTTACAGAAACGTGGTTCACAGAAAACCATGACTGGGATGTAACTATACCTGGCTATACTTTATTCAGAAAGGACAGGGTAGGAAGAAGGGGAGGAGGAGTGGCACTATATGTAAAAACTACTATTAAAGCTTTGGAATTACAGAGCTTAAAAGGGAGAGAGGAGGCATTGTGGGTTAAACTAGAAAGAGGGAAAGAGAAATCTATTTGCATTGGAGTGATATACAGACCTCCCTCACAAGAGGAAGAGGTGGACAGAGTTAATTGAAGACATACGCAGCATTGCTAGGAAAGGGGAAGTGCTACTGATAGGAGATTTCAATATGCCAGATGTTGATTGGCACATTACTGCTGCAGTATCATCTAGAAGTAAGGAGATCCTGGATTCTCTACAGGGAGAATTATTCAGGCAATTGGTAACAGACCCCACACGTGAAGGGGCCATACTGGACTTGGTGCTTACCAATGGTGAAAGTGTTTCTGATGTTGTAGTGGGAGATCATTTTGCATCCAGTGATCACCAGATGGTGTGGTTCAGTATTAGGACTAGGGCTGTTTGAATCCATTCCAAGGTGAGGATCTTAGACTTTAGGAAGACTAACTTTGCGAAGATGGGTCAATACCTCAGGGAGTCGTTAGTGGGATGGGAACAGCTGGGGGATGTAGAAAAACAGTGGGCAAAACTGAAAGGGGGTATTTTAAAGGCAACCAACCTTTTTGTTAAAATGGTAAATAAAGGCAAAAGGAACAGGAGACCGCTATGGTTTTCGAAGGAAGTTGCTGAACAAGTGAAGAAAAAGAGGGAGGCCTTCATGAAATACAAGAGATCACAGAGAGAGGAAGACAGGCATCTGTATTTGGAAAAACTTAGAGAAGCTAGCAAAGTAGTCAAGAAGGCAAAGATTCAAAAGGAGGAGGAAATAGCCAATGCAATAAAATGGGGGGATAAGACATTTTTCAGATATATTAGTGAGAAGAGGAAGGGCAAAAGTGGTATTGTCAGACTCAAGGGTGCAGGGGGGAATATATAGAAGCTGATAAGGATAAAGCGGAATTGCTTAACAAATATTTTTGTTCTGTGTTCACAGATGAAGAACCAGGAGCAGGACCTCAGAAAACACCCACAAATAAGAACAGAAGCGAGGGACATCTTGAACTTTTTTCAGAAGACTGTGTTCGTGAGAAACTAGCTCAACTTAAAATAGACAAAGCAATGGGACCGGATGGGATACACCCTAGAATACTGAGGGAACTTGGGGACGTTCTAGCAACTCCACTGACTAACCTTTTCAATGCCTCATTGGAGTCGGGAGTGGTGCCAAAGGACTGGAGAGAGGCTCATGTGGTGCCTTTACACAAAAGCGAAAGTAAGGATGTGGTTGAAAACTACAGGCCGGTTAGTTTAACTTCGGTGGTGAGTAAATTATTGGAAAAGCTGCTGAAAGAGAAAATAGTGAGGTTTCTGGAGTCCAGCGGATTACCGGATCCGAGGCAGCATGGATTCACCAGAGGCAGGTCTTGTCAGACAAATCTGATTGATTTCTTTGACTGGGTGACCAGGGAGTTGGACCGAGGGAGAGCTCTAGATGTGGTGTATTTAGATTTCCGTAAAGCCTTTGACACTGTTCCTCACAGGCGACTTATAAACAAACTGAGCACCCTAGGGATGGACCCTAAAGTTACTGCTTGGGTTAGAAATTGGTTGGGTGGGAGGCGACAAAGAGTACAAGTAAATGGAGCTCACTCTGAGGAGAAGGATGTTACCAGTGGTGTGCCCAGGGATCTGTCCTTGGTCCGATTCTTTTTAACATCTTTGTTAGTGATATAGCGGAAGGGCTGTCTGGTAAGGTTTGCCTCTTTGCGGATGATACCAAAATCTGCAATAGAGTAGACACCCAGGAAGGGGGTAGATAACATGAGGAGGGATCTAGCTAAGCTTGAAGAATGGTCTAGAATTTGGCAGCTGGGATTTAATGTTAAAAAATGTAAGGTCATGCATTTGGGCTGCAGCAATCCAAGGGAGCAATACAGTATAGGAGGTGAAGTACTTTTGTCCACTAAAGAAGAGCGGGACCTAGGCGTGGTTGTGTCTGATGATCTTAAAGTAGCTAAACAGGTAGAAAAGGTGACGGCAAAAGCTAGAAGGATGCTTGGGTGCATACGGAGAGGAATGGCTAGCAGAAAAAGGAGGTGATAATGCCTCTGTATAAGTCTTTGGTGAGACCTCATTTGGAGTATGGTGTGCAATTCTGGAGACCGCACCTTCAAAAGGATGTGAACAGGATGGAATCGGTGCAGAGGGTTGCTACTAAAATGATTAATGAGCTTCATTATAAAGCATATGAGGACAGACTTAAGGATCTTAATATGTTCACCTTAGAGGAAAGGCGGGATAGAGGTGATATGATTGAGATGTTTAAATACCTCCGTGGCATAAATGTTCAGGGAGAGAGCCTCTTTCAATTGAAAGCAAGTTCTGCTACGAGGGGACATGGGATGAGGGTGAAGGGAGATAGATTCAGGAGTGATATGCGGAAATATTTCTTTACGGAAAGAGTAGTGGATCCGTGGAATAGTCTCCCAGTGGAGGTGGTAGAGATGAGGACAGTAACTGAATTCAAAAAAGCATGGAACCAACACAGAGGATCTCTAAAGGTAAAAAGTGGACTGTTGTAGTTGTTGTTATGGAAGGACAGACTAGATAGGCCATGTGGTCTTTTTCTGTTGTCATGTTTCTATGACTACAGCAGTTGGAAGCACTGGTTGAGGTGCCACCAGACAAGTGTGGGTTCAATCGATACTCTGTTTACTTTGTCATGCCCAAAAATGTCGGCGCTTTCAGCCCATCCTGGATCTCAAGCAGGTAAACCGGGCATTAAGGGTGCCACGGTTTCAAATGGAAACCCTGCAGTCTGTGATAGCAGCCTTAAGCAGGGTGAGTTCCTCACTATGTTGGATCTCATGGAGGTGTATTTGCATATTCCGATCCAGCCCTATCATCAGTGGTTTCTGCGATTTGCGGTTCTGATTGGGCATTTCCAGTTCCAGGCTCTCCTGTTTGGTCTAGCCACAGTGCCATGGACCTTTACCAGGGGTCATGGAGGTGGTCACGGCGGTGCTACGGAAAGAAGGCGTTTGGGTGCATCCATACTTGGACGATTGCCTCGTAAGAGCAAAGTTGTTGGAGGAAATCTGTGCAGCAACAGCTCAAGTGATTGCTTGTCTGCAGTGGCTCAGCTGGGTGGTCAATATCGCTAAGAATTAGCTGTGACCCAGCCAAGACCTGGTGTACTTCGGGGCACAGTTTCAGACTGACGGGGGGAATGGTTTGCCTGCCCAACAAGAGAGTGCGAAAGATACAGTTCCAGGTCAAGCAGTTCCTTCGGTTGACAGCGCTGACAGCCTGGCACTATCTTCAGTTGATAGGATCCCCATGGCAGCAGCCATAGACCTCGTGCCATGGTCCTGCACACATAAGCGGCCATTGCAGAGGACTCTCCTGCAGCAGTGGTCTCCACAGAGGCAGTCCTTGTACCAGAGGTTGCCTCGCCCTGTATCAGCACAGGGATCTCTGTGCTGGTGGTTATCCTGGGACAACGTTCTGGAGCCCACAAACTAGGTCCCGGTGACTACAAATGCCAGCTTGATGGGTTGGGGGTGCATTGCGAGTTGCGGGTGACTCAGGGTGCTGGTCACAGGAGGAAAGTCAGTTGATTGGAGATGCGAGTGCTCTTTCTAGCCTTGTTGGAGTTCTGGGCCTTCCTGCAGGGGAAGGTGATTTGGGTGTTTTCCTACAGTGCCTACATCAATTGCCAGAGCGGAACAGGGAGTGTGTGGCTAGCAGAGGAGATAGCTCCACTCTTGAGCTGGGTGGAAGACAACCACCTGGTCCTCTCCACGACGCATGTCACTGGTAGAGACAATGTGGAGGCAGACTACCTCAGTCGCCATTGCTTGGACCCGGCGGAATGGTCCCTCAGCGATGAGGTGTATGCCCAGATTGTCCAACATTGGGTCAGCCGGTCATGGACCTCATGGCAACCTTCGAGAATGTGAAGGCAGACGACTGGAAAGGATGTCCGAGGGCTTGGACGTGCTGGTTCAGACGTGGCCAGTGGACGGGTTCCTGTATGTGTCCCCACCATGAGTGCTGATTGGGAGAGTACTGCAAAGGATCGAGGCCCATCCAGGGCTGGTGGTGTTGATAGCCCTGGAAAGACTATGACAGCCGTAGTATGCAAATCTGCTGCGGCTGACATTGGAGTGACTGTGGTGCCTCCTGGAGACAGCAAGTCTGCTGAGGCAAGGGCCCAGGTGAGTTGATTCTTGCTTACAGCTTGGCTCTTGAGAGAGCTCAATTGCAGAAGAGCAGTTATTCCACCTCTGTGATTGCCACTCTGAGGACCCATAAGCGGTCCACTTGTTTAACGTACATCCGAGTATGAAAAGTGTTTCAAGACTCGTGTCAGAGGCAGGACTGCAGGCCCTTTACGGAGTGTCTACCAGAGATGCTAGCATTCTTGCAAACAAGTTTGGATAAGGGCTTCGCCTGTAGTTCCTTGCAAGAACAGGTGGCTGCACTTACCTGCTATAGAGGTAGAGTCCAGGGGCAGTCCCTTGGGTCTCACCTCAATGTGGTCCATTTCCTGAGAGCAGTTAAGCATGTCCGGCCTCCGCTCAGGTCCTTGGTTCCTCCGTGGAATCTGAATCTAGTTGTAAGAGGATGGAGGCTCCCTTTGCAGGTGGGGTCATCTACACTGAAGGATCGGACATTGAAGACTGTCTTTTTGGTGGCCATTTGTTCAGCTCTGAGGATCTCTGAGCTCCAGGCATTGTCATGTTGGAAATCATTTTTGTTGATGATTAAGGGAAGGTGATACTGCATCCTGTGCCATCATTTCTACCCAAGGTGGTTACGGCTTTTCATCTCAATCAGCCATTGTCCTTACTGGTGTTTTCAGGTGGTGGGTCAATGACAGAGGACCTTCAGTTGCATTTACTCGATGTGCGCCGGATACTGCGCAGATATCTCAAGCGTATAGAGTTGTTCCGCAAATCGGACGGTTTGCCCTTTTCGGGAGGTTGCGCATCTTGCCATATATTTGTGTCTATCTTGAGAGACAGTGATAAAGCATGATGCAAGGGTGCGAGAGGTGTGGGAGGGGATGTGCATGTGTGTCTGAGTATGTGTCATGGGGAATTTCAGCAGTTGCATGCATATGTGTTTCATGGAGAGTGTCGGGGAGGCGTATGTGTGTGTCATGGGTAATGTTAATAGCTCTGTGTGTATGTGTATGTCTCTCTCTCATGGCCCCCTCCCAAGATTTTCTCAGTCTCATGAGACTTGAAACCTCCAGATCATATGAACTTCCTCCACGCAGAGCTCAACCTTGCAGAGAGCTGATTGCGGTGAGGAAGTGTGAACCGTGCCATTTTTTCAGCACTTCTGCCAATGTGGGATGAGGTCCCCGCTGATGGAGGCTCTCAATCACAGCCCACAGCTTTTATTCCGACAATGCACTCCTGTTGGAATAAAAGTTTTTTTTTTTATAAAAACTTTGAAATAAATAAATTCTGTCCTTACTTCCACTCAGACTATGCCCCTGGGAATGCCTACTTGCAGATGGCATAATAGTCCAGGTCCTGTTGTTGGCACTTTTGCTGATGCGCATGTATATATGAGAGCAGTTTTCCGACGGCCGCTTTGCACATGGAAAATGCTTTATAAAGTACCCCTTAAGTGGTCAAGGTAAACGGAAAGAAGTAATTTCCTAAACAGAGCAATAAAGTAAAATATCGGGCTACCTACCATGATGACAACAGCAAGGTCAATTCCTAGGTTCTGATGCTGATCCTTATTGTCCCCAGTCAGGTTTATTTCCTACCTAGTGGCAGGCTCCTCATATGTTGCTGCTATAGCAGTTGTTCCTTCTGTTTCCTCCAGCCTTAGATGGATTTTTTTTCCTGCTCATTCTTTTGTGGGAAGTCTTTGATTTTCTCTGTCTGTTGGTTTTGGGAAATGTCCATCTCTGATATTTTTGTATTTTGTACAATGCAAGATACAACTCGTTTCTATTTTTATTTCTCCAGTGTTGCACTGCATACAGAATCCGGCATCTTGGGGTTTCCACTTCAGTCTTTGTCTACACATTTCTGCTTCTATTCTGTGGCCACTTACTGTGTTTGCTGCGGGCTAAGGTCAGGTATTCAGCTAGTGTATAGTGTCTGTGTAGGGATCTGCAGTAGTTCAACTTGTTCCATTTTCCAGTCTGTCTAGTAGATGACATATTGGTGTTTTAGGGTGTGTTGCAGAGTTTGCACTGCTTGCTTTTCATAGGCCAGGTTGTAGCTTTTTGGGTTCTGGGTGTGAGCGCGGTTTTGGTAGGGCAGGTTTGCTGCATACTATGCCTCCTGGGGGAAGTGGCGACTCGTACAGTTCCCTCTCCCCTGTGGCATCTTGGCAGGCCTGATACACCCCCCCCCCCCTCCATTGCACTCCCCAGCATGTGCTGCCCTCCTATCATTTACCACCTCTGCCCTTCGTACAGAGATGCACAAGCAGAGGGGAGAAGGAAAGCAGCGGTACTTGGGCCACATTCTCCTCTGCCGCCCAGCATCGACTGCCAGATTTGAACAGTGGTTCAAATCCAGCAGAAGAGGCAACCCATCCTGCAGTCACTTTCATCTTCCTTCGTTTTTGCCAATCAATGCAAGGGGGAGTGGGAATGGAAGATAAGAAGTGGGGGGCAAGCTGGGGGAGGGTGTGCCAGGGGTGCTCCTAGAGGGGTTGTGTGCAATGAGAGAGGAGAGAACTGGGGTATGTAAGAGGGAGAAGGAGGACAGAGAAAGCTGAGGAGGTATATAGGGAGGTTTCAGAAAGAGAGCTATAGATGGATGTCTGTGGGGGAGCTCTTATGGTGTAAATGCTTGGGGAGGAGATTGAGAAAGGACTATTGGAGTGTGCACCTGGGTGGGAAAGGTTTGAGAGAAAGAGAGCTATGGGGTATGTCTGTGCTGGTTGGTGTGGGGGGAATAAAGCTATAGGAGAGATGTGAGAAAGAGAGCAATAGATCTCTATGGAGGATGCAGAGAGTGTACCATGGGGATGTGCGTGCCCAAGGGAGGGGTTTCAGAAAGAGGGATGGAGAGAGTACTAGAGGTTCCTCCTGGGGGGGATGGGGGATGGAGAAAGTGAAAGCAAAGCTGGGGATGTCTACCTTGGCGAGGAGGCAGAGAATACTGGAGATTGAACCTGTCGGGGTAGATCAAGTCTAGGATAGGGGTTTGAGCTAGTTGGTGATTGAGACTGGGGCAGAGGGGGATAGATAAAGCCTGAGTAGGGAGAAAGTGTGTGTGTAGGGGGGGAGGGGGCTGTAAGGCCTGGAGCATGGTGGAGCCATGCCTTTATGATGGGGGAATTCTACACAAACAGTTACAAACTAAGCATGCATAATTTTGCAGAGTTAAAAAAAAAAAAAAAAAGTGCACAGAATTTCCCAGCAGTAACATACATATTAAGTCTGTTTTTTGAGAGATGATTTTGGGGCAGGTACTGTGTGTGGGAGGGGAGGGGGTGTTGACAGAGCTTGGAACCAGCTTTTTCTGCGCCTGGGACCTCTGTCTTTTCTCTGCATCCAGATTCAGCATCTTGCCCACTTTTCTAGCATGTCAATCCCCTCCCCCCTCGTCCTGCATTACAACACCTCATCTGTCATCTCAACAGTCCCCCTTCCTGGTGTCCAATATCTTGCCCCCTCCCCCCCCCCCCGTCTCTTCCTCTTCCCCCCCTCCCCCCCCCTCCGTCTCTTCCCCTTCCCCTCCGTCTCTTCCCCTTCCCCTCCGTCTCTTCCCCCTTCCCTGGCCCAGATCTTGCATCTCACTTTCCCTGGCCCAGAAATCTATCTCCTTTTACTGTATACCCCTCCTGGCTTCCTTCTGCATCCCAAAATGGTACATGGCATCTCCTTTAATACTTACTCCCCCCCCCCCCCTTCACAGTCTAGCATTTCCACTCCAGTCCAAACCCAGGCTTCTATAGCAGGCCCCCTCACCCACGGCCTCATGAAACGTCTTGTGCCCAGGCCTAGGACAGTGGATCACGAAAACTCGACAAGCAGGCAAGAGAGAAGAGAGGAAGGAACTAATTTCACACTGCGTATGGCACAGCGTTAACTGCAAATTGGCAATTCCTTGCTAACTCCACTTCTTTCGCCTCCACTTGATAAGGGGAGGTAGCAGCAGCAGTTCCTTCAGTTGTCTTCTGATGCCATTCCTTCTCTACTCTGCCAGGACTCAGGGCAGATAGCAGCAGCGGCATGTTTTGCAGTCTAACATTTCTGCGTGGCATAGAATAGGAGAGGACTGCAGGGGGAGCTAAACCAGCAACTCCACATGTCCCTGCCGCGTGTCTTACCAGCACAGCGCATGGAGGCCTACTGTTACAACCTGCCCTTGTAGAGCAGGATGTGCCCTTAAATTGTCAGTTTTCTGCTCCAGGATGGACATGCATGACATCGAGCAACAAATGGGGGGTAGTGCTTCAGTAGGCATAACTTCTACTAATACAATTTCATAATTCAGTCAACTCACTTTCATATCTACTTGCACTTTGACTTTGAAAATATGTATGAAACTGATTCCTAAAGGTTAGGTCGAAGTCCAAAGTACCTCCAAGTAGAGGAGTGAATTAGTATAAGGGTGATACTATCGACCCATCGGCTCTCGCCACTACTTTCTCATCACATCTTTCCTCCACTATGTCATCTGAGTCTGTTGATGAGGCAGTAGCTTCTTTTAACACTGCACTCTGGGGGTGCTGCTCTTCTTTCCGTGAGACGTACTATACCTCAGCCCTGGTTATTCTTGACAACCCACTACCAATGTTTCTGTGCCCACTCAGCTGAAAACGATTGGCTTTCTACACTTCAAATTCTTTCTCTTTCCAGTCAACTATAACACTTGCCAAACAAGACTATTATGTCCACCTGATTCTCTCTTGCCTCTGACCCTCACCATCTCTTCACAAATCTCAACTCTCTCCTTAAGGTGCCTCCGCCCCAGACCCCTCCTCCCCTTTCTGCCGAGACTTTTTAACACAGCGATAATTTGCATGCTATTAATTTACTGCATCTATAAATAAATAAAAATGTTAGTGCATTTGCTAGACTGCTATGCGCTCAAGCTTAGCACAGCATTCTAATGCGACACTGAATTGAGGCCTGCGTATGCTGTTATGTAGAATACTCCTAACTGCTGCCTAGTGGCTGGAGCAAACTTATACATGCCTGACCAACTACACAGCCAGCACAGAGGGTGGGCTCATAAGACCTTCATGCACATCAAATGTGTTATCTCCAGGAACAAGCAGGAATGTAGTCTTCACATATGGGGTATCATCAGTACTGACGGAGCCTGCGCAGGAACGCTCCCCAGCATCCAATAGGAACATTTTTGGGAGCATCTCTCAGCACATGCGCGCTGCCTTCCCGCCTTTCCAACTGCCCCTCTTCAGTTCTTCGTTTTCCGCGGAGCCGACAGGATCTATTCCCTGTCGCCGCAGAAAATTCCGTCTTTAAATTTGTTTTCTTGTGGTCGCGTTTGCCTACCGCACGACGCTTACCGGTACCGCCGGTTCTTTTCTTTTCTTTTAAAAAAAAAAAACACCTTATGCTTTAAACTATTTCTCTTCAGAAACTTTTCTCTTTTGGTGCTAGGCGCCATTTTGGGCACTAGGCCCCATATTCCTAAAACATGGAAAAACCAACTAGTGGTTTTAAAAAATGTACTAAGTGTGGCGGTACCATTTCCGTCACTGACACCCATGATTGGTGTCTTAAATGTTTAGGGCCTTAACATTCTCCAACTGAATGTCTCTCCTGTATGGGGATGACTAAAAGAGGAAGACAGAACCGGGCTGCAAAGCTCAGTACCCTCTTTTCTTCAGATGCCAGATCTATTGCATCTCTTATACTAAACCTCGGCTTAAAGAAGTGCATATATTATATAAAAGAATAAGATTAATAAAATAGGGAAGTTCCACTTTTTTAAGCCGAGGTTTAGTATTAGATTTGTGATTTTTACCTTGAGCGGGTTTTTTTTAGTGGTTTGATAGATCTATTGCATCAACATCGTCAAGGGCCTCTTCTTCCTCCCATGGATCTCAGGTAACTAAACATAAAAGCCGGTCCTCAAAGGGTAGCTCTCCTGCTAAGCATTGAGATGCCATTGGCATTGCCCTTGAGGAAACCACACCGGCAAAACAGCCTCGGCGGGAGGCTTCAGCTTCCAAAGCATCGATGGGGCTTCAGGATGTTCTCGAGGCCCCAACCTCGCAAGAACTACCTGTGCCATGCTCAGGGGTTCCGGCCATTTTTACCGGTACTGACACCCAGGCATCGGCAGCATCGATAGACCAGAGGCTCCTCGCTATCGAATGCAGCATCTCAGCTCTTCTCTCAGCTGCGGTACCGTTGGTCCAACGGGCACTGGTACCGACCGATGCCGGTACCGACACCGATACTGGTACCGATGGTACCGGCCCCAGTGGGAATTCTTCCCATGCCATCTCTGGCTGGAATCAACAGATCGGTGTCGGGTCAACTCGGTACCGACTTCGATCGATACCAGGACCGTGCTTTGCAGGAGCATTAGGGTCAGGAATACTTTGATTCCTCCGATTCCGAAGACTCTGACAATTCTGCTGGTACTAGAGGGTTTCTCCCAGAAGATCCCTCTTCTCCCCAATGCAGAATGGCACCTCCAGAGGACATGTCCTTTCAGGATTTTATCCGTGATATGGCCAAAGGTCTTTCAATCACAGTAACTCCTGAAGAGGAACCCAGAGCAAAGGAATTGGAAATTCTCCAATATCCTATAGCTCCTAAGGAGGCAGCCACTCTGCCTATCCATGAAATTCTGCATAACTTGATGCTCAGAATGTGGGAGACACCTCTGACTACTTCTCCTCACTCTAGGAGGCTTGATACTATGTATCGAGTTCCACCATGTCCTGGATTTCAGAAAACTCAGCTGCCACACCATTCAATGGTAGTGGAGTCAGCCATGCGTAGGATGAAAAGTGCAAAGAGGCATGCATCCAATCCTCCAAGTCGTGAGTGCAGGACTCTGGATGCTTTTGGACGCAGAACTTTTCAAGCTTCCATGCTTTCAACTAGGATCAGTTCATATATTCTATATATGGGAATGTTCCTCAAGGAAGTCACAGGAGACTTGGAACTTATGAGCCCATTTCTCCCAGTTGACAAGAGACAAGATTTTCTTGCTCTAGTTAAGCATGCTCAAGATGTCTCCAAGTTTGTTAATCGTGCAGCCTTTGACTGCTTTGAATGCATCAGCAGAACCTCTGCTATTACCATTGGTGCACAACGGATTGCCTGGCTACAGGCATCAGACTTGGAGACTTGGGTACCGGACAAGACCCAAGTTAGGCAACATTCCTTGCACGGGGGAGAATCTCTTCGGCAAGAACTGGCAGGAAAAGGCTAACGAGTTAGATGCTGACAATACTACTCTAGATAGATTGTCAAAATCTACAGCCACTCCAGCCAAAAAGAAGTCTTATAAAAGAGGAAATTTTATCCTTCCTATACCCAGCAGAGTCAAACTCAAGGTCAGGTTGCCCAAAAGGGACAAACTAGACAACAAAAGAAGCCAAAAGGCCCGAGAGCCCAACCAGCTCTCCAGGTTCAGCCCCCTCAACGGCTTTGCCTCCTTCCTAGAGAGCTTTGCCTTCCTGCCTCTGAGGGGTCCCCAACCCCCTAATATCCCGGGCAGGTTATGCCACTTTGCCAACAGATGGCATCAGATAACAGCAGAAGATTGGACTTTGTCCATTGTAGGAGAAGGGTACAAGCTTCATTTTCACAGCATGCCCCCTCCTACAATTCTAAAGCAATTCAGTTCTCAAACCTCTGCAGGCAATCTGCTAGATCATGAGGTCTCGACACTTCTTGCCCAAGGGGCAATAGAGGAGGTACCCATTCTTCAACGGGGTGCAGGGTTCTACTCCCCCTATTTTCTTATTCTAAAGAAGACAGGAGGACACAGACCCATTCTGGACCTCAGAGAATTGAACAAATATCTGTTTCGAGAGAAATTCAAAATGATTTCTCTAGGAACTCTTCTGCCATACCTTCAAAGCCAGGATTGGCTTTTCTCTCTAGACTTAAAGGATGTATACACTCACATTCTCATCCATCCAGATCACAGGAAATTCTTACGTTTCCTTTTCAAGGGAAAACATTTCCAGTACAGGGTTCTTCCCTTTGGTCTGGCTTCAGCACCAAGGGTATTCACAAAATGCATGGCAGTAGTAGCTGCATTTCTAAGAACCCTGGGGATATTCGTCTTCCCTTACTTAGATGACTGGCTCATTCGAGCCCCTACAGTGGCAGAGGCCAGCACTGCACTGTCCCTTACAATGTGAATTCTCCAATACTTGGGATTGGTAATAAACTTCCCAAAATCCCAACTTGTTCCTTCCCAATGCCTGGAATTCATAGGAGTCTGTCCAGATACCAGACAGGCAAAGGCTTCCTTCCACAGGCCCGGTGTCTCTGCATAATGCATCTAGCTTCTCAAGCAGCAGGCAAATCCTCCCTCACTGCTCGAGAGCTGTTACAGTTACTGGGACATATGGCATCCACAGTTCATGTAGTCCCATATGGGCGCCTCCACATGCGAGCAGCTCAGTGAACCCTATCCACACAGTGGACACAGGCCACAGGTCAATTGTCGGACAAAATAATAAACTCTCAATGACTAATTTTGTCCCTCCAATGGTGGCAATCACTAGAAACCCTGACAGTGGGTTCTCCTTTTCATCAACCCCTTTTTCAGGCCACCCTAACAGATGCATCACAGGTGGGTTGGGGAGCACACCTGAATCATCTCTCTACCCAGTGAACCTGGACTCCACAGGAGGCTGGTTTAAACATAAACCTGGAATTAAGAGCAATCTATTTAGCTCTTCGAGTATTCCACGCCCAGCTCAGCTACAAGACAGTCCTACTCCAGACGGACAATCAAGTAGCCATGTTCTATGTGAACAAGCAGGGCAGAACAGGCTGTCTGTCATTATGCAATGAAGCTTTACGACTGTGGGCCCTCACCAGAGAGCATCAAATTCACCTTCTAGTGGTATATCTTCCAGGCATTCAAAACCTTTGGGCAGAAAGACTCAGTTGAGTACTGCTGACTCACGAGTGGTCCCTCCACCTAGACCAGGTGGCAAAGATATTTCATCTCTGGGGCACTCCAGACATAGACCTCTTTGCAAGTCCACTGAATGCCAAACATCGCCGGTTCTGTTCCAGGATTCCGGCTCATAATTGTCAGGCAAGGGATGCTTTCCTCCTTCACTGGGGTCAGGACTTCCTTTATGCCTTCCCACCCATTCCTCTCATCCCCAAAACACTCTTCAAGCTTCAGAGAGACAGGGGTCGAATGATTCTCATAGCACCACGATGGCCACACCAAACGTGGTATCCCCTGCTTCTACATCTCTCTCAAGCGACACCTCTGGAGTTAGGGCATGCTCCAGATCTCATTTCTCAAGAGAACGGGTCGCTATGGCACCCGAATCCCCAGTCCTTGCACCTCATGGCCTGGTTGCTGAAGGCTTAGACCTCCAGGATCTCAACCTGTCCCAACAGTTAAGAATATCGTTCAGTCTTCTAGGAAACTTTCCACAAGAAGATCTTATGCCTTCAAGGGGAAATGTTTTACTATATGGTGCTCCAAGAAGGGATTAAACCCCTTTGTCATACCCTTAGAATTGATACTAGAGTATCTCCTTCACTTATCAAATTATCTAAAGACCAATTCAGTAGGAGTCCATCTTAGTGCAATTGCAGCTTCTTATAAGCCTCTGACTTGACAACCAATTTCCTCTCATCCACTCATATCAAGATTTATGAGAGGCCTTCTATTAACCAAGCCTCCTATCAAGCCACCACCGGTGGCATGGGATCTAAATCTAGTTCTCGGGCAGCTTATGAAGCCGCCTTTTGAGCCTTTAGCCACTACAGCCCTTAAGTTTTTGACCTGGAAGGTTATCTTCCTAATTGCAATCACCTCTGAACGTCGCATTAGTGAATTGCAAGCTTTAATGGCTGATCCTCCTTATACTAGGTTTCATCATGATAAGGTTGTTTTTAGAACTCATCCACACTTTATGCCAAAGGTGGTTTTGCCTTTTCATTTAAATCAATCAATTTATTTTCCTGTATTTTTTCCGAGGTCTCATGCCTCTAATGCAGAAAGAAACCTTCATACTTTGGATTGTAAAAGGGCCTTAGCCTTTTACATACAATGAACACAGCAACATAGAAAGTCCTCGTAACTTTTTATAGCTTTTGACCCTAGTCATTTGGGACTTCCAGTTGCCAAAAGAACTTTATCTAAATGGATTGCCCAATGCATATCCTTTGCTTATGAGAGTAAGCGTCTTCCTCTTCAGGACCATGTCACAGCTCATAATGTGAGAGCCATGGCTACTTCCACGGCTAATCTCCACTCTGTCTCTATCGATGACATTTGTCGAGCAGCCACATGGGCTTCGGTACATACCTTCACAGCCCACTACTGCCTGGATAAAGCCTCCCGTCGGGATGCCTTCTTTGGCCAAGCTGTTCTTTGCAATTTCTTTCAGACCTAATTCAACTCCTACCCACCAACCCTGGTGGAATGCCAGAGATCCATGGGAGGAAGGATGCCTATCTTTCTGGGTTGGCACCTTCCTGGGGCTATCTCCCTGGCATCTTCAGCTAGGGAGTCCTCATATGTGAAGACTACATTCCTGCTTGTTCCTGGAGATAGCGTAGTTACTCACCTGTAACAGGTGATCTCCGGCAACAGCAGGAATTTAGTCTTCACAACCCACCCATCTCCCCTAGGAGTTGTCTCTCTCTTTGTCTCTTTCCTCTCTCCCTCTATCCTTTCACTCAGCTACAAACTTAACTGAAGAGGGACATTTGGAAAGGTGGGAAGGCATTGCACATGTGCTGAGGGATGCTCCATCGGTACCGATGATACCTATATGTGAAGACTAAATTCCTGCTGTTCCCGGAGATCACCTGTTACAGGTGAGTAACTACGCTTTCTCAGGGAGTATTCTCTGCTGTCTTCAGAGCCTAGTTTATCTCAAAACTTGTCTTAGAAGTCAGAACTGGCGCTTCTGCAAAGGTGAGATTGGAAACTGCACTTCCCCCTTGGCAGGAGCCACTGCCCTTTTCGATGCCTCTTGCAACTTGTGAATAATGCTTCAGAAAGAGCGTGCATCCACAATGCTAGAAGAATCTGCTGTACTTTCATGCACTTTACACAGTCTTAAAAGTGGTCATGTTACCAGCGATGGCTCACTTTGGCAATGGATGGTTTATTACTTTTGGATTTTATTGCTATGAACATGCTAGAAATAGAATGCATATGAGATTTTCACATTTTTAAATTTTTATTTATTTATTTAACAGTTTTTTTTATACCTCTTTATCATTTCAGTCAAAGCCGTTTACATTATAACTTAGACTTGATAATGTATTAAACAGATACATTGATAACTTGGATTTTTTTGAGACAGTTGAAGGTTAGGTGACTTGCCCAAGGCCGCAAGGAGTGCTAGTGGGACTCGAACCCTGGTCTCCCAAGCCAGTGCTCTAACTATTAGGTTACTCCTTCACTGTAACAAAGTTCACTAAAAGTAGCTGTATTTAGAAATCAATTTTATCTTTCATTGCCCAGGCAGGCCACCTCTAGTTTTCTAGGATCTTCCTGCTTTCAGTTGCGTTGGGAAGGTGTTGGGAGTGTCTGCCATTGAATGCCACCTGTAGGGAGCATGTCTACCTGGTGTCCTATGACATAAGCTAGTGCATCAGGTAAAGGTGATATGGAGCACAGATGGTTCATGGGACCTGGAAGATTACCAGCTGCTAAAAGCCAAATTTAGGATTTTAGGTAGGAAGTTGAAATCCAGAACGTCCAGAGTAGCATTCTCAGAAATACTTCCCATTCCACCCTCAGGACCCAAAAGGCAGGCAGAACTCCAGAGTCTCAATGCGTGGATGAGACAGTGGTGCAAAGAAGAGGGTTTTGGATTTGTTAGGAACTGGGGAACATTCTGGGGAAAGGAGGGGCTTTTCCAAAGGGGTGGGCTCTACCTTAACCGGGATGGAACCAGGCTGCTGGCATTAACCTTTAAAAAGAAGAGAGAGCAGCTTTTAACCAAGAGCGCATTGTTCGGAACGATGTATCCTTGAAGGATACTAGCAAAAGATTGGATTTAGTGCATATCGACAGAGGTTTCATAAAGATAAAAGTAACCCAAATGTCCTTAAGTACAGAGCAGACAGAGCTTAAAGATTCCAAATTACCCCCTGTCTACCAATAACCAGATTAACATGAATGGAATACGACCTTTAAAATGCTTGTATGCAAATGCTAGAATTCTAAAAAATAAGATGGGAGAGTTAGAATATATAGCACTAAATGAGAGGTTACATATGATTGGTATCTGAGACCTGGTGGAAGGAGGGCAACCAGTGGGATACTGTGATATCCAGTTACAAACTATATCACAATCATAGAATATGTCAAATTGGTGGAGGTGTTGCATTGTATGTTTGAGGGGGCATTGAATCACACAAGATTAAGTGTTGCAGGAAACAAAATACACAGTAGAATCTCTATGGATTGAAATTGCATATAAAAAGGGGAAAGCGATGGCAGTGGGGGGTGTACTACAGACCGCCTGGCCAGAATGAACAAATGGATGATGAAATGCTCAAAGAAATCAGAGAAGCTAACGAAAGTTACAATACAGTAATAATGGTGATTTCATTTACCCTAGTATTGACTGGGTCAGTATCATGGCAGGACAAGCTAAGGAGATAAAGTTTCTAGATGAAATAAATGACTGCTTCTTGAAGCAGCTGGTTCATGAACTGATAAGAGGGGAGGCCATTTTGGACCTAGTCCTTAGTGTGGTACACAAGATCTTGAGCAAGAGAAGGGTGTTGGGGCCACTTGGCAATAGCGATCATAGCATGATCGCGTTTGATTTCATAAATGGAAGGAGGACGGCAAGGAAATCCACAGTGCTGCCTTTTAACTTTCAAAAGAGAAACTATGATAAAATGAGAAAAAATAGTTAAGAAAAAACTAAACGAGCAGCTGCAAAGGTTAAAAGTTTACATCAAGTTTGGGCGTTGTTTAAAAATACTTTATCTTGGAAACCCAAACCAGCTGTATTCCACACTTCAAGAAAAGTGGAAGGAAGTCCAAAAAACTGCCAGCATGGTTTAAAGGTGAGGTTAGAGAGGCTGTTGTAGCCAAAAAAGCATCTTTCAGGAAATGGAAAAAGGAGCCAAAGGACGAAAACTGGAAACAACATAAGCACTGGCAAGTTAGATGCAAGGCATTGATAAGGCAGGCAAAGAGAGAATTTGAGAAAAAATTTGCCATGGAAGCAAAAACATATAATAAAAGACTTTTTCAAGTACATTAGTAGTAAAAAAAAAAAAAAACCTGTGAGCGAGTCAGTTGGACCATTAGATGATAGAGGAGTAAAAGGGGCACTAAGAGGGGACAAGGCCATAGCGGAGAGACTGAATGAATTCTTTGCATCTGTCTTTACTGAAGAAGATGTAGGGAAGTTACCCATGACTGAAATGGTATTTAAAGGTGATGCATTGGAAACATTGAAAGAAATATTGATAAACTGGGAGGATACAGTACAACTATTTGATAAACTAAAAAGTAGCAAATCACCTGGAATGGTTGGTATACACCCGAGGGTGTTGAAAGAACTGAAATATGAGATTGCAGACCTACTGTTAGTAATCTGTGAACTATCATTAAAATCATCTGTAGTACCTGAAGACTGACGAATGGCCAATGTAACACCATTTTTTAAAAAGGGTTCCAGGGATGATCCGGGAAGCTACAGGCCGGTGAGCCTGACATCAGTACCAGGCAAAATGGTAGAAACCATTATAAAGAACAAAATTACTGAACCTGTAGATAGTCATGGTTTATGGGAGAAGGCCAACATGGCTTTAGTCAAGGAAGGTCTTGTCTTACTGTTCTGTTTATATTTTTTTTGAAGGTGTGAATAAACAGGTAGACAAAGGTGAACAGGGTCGATATAGCCTTTGACAAGGTCCCTCATGAGAGACTCTTGGCAAAGTTAAAAAGTCATGGAATAGGAGGAAGTGTAGTATTGTGGATCAGGAACTGGTTAAAAGATAGAAAGCAGACGGTAGGGCTAAATGGCCAATTTTCCCAATGGAGAAAGGTGAATAGTGGAGTGCCCCAGGGATCTGTTCTGGGTCCTCTGCTTTTTAACATATTCATAAATGACCTGAAAATGTGAACGAGTGAGGTTATCAAATTTGCAGATAACACAAAATTATTCAAAGTTGTTAAAATCCAAGAGGATTGTGAAAAATTGCAAGAGGATCTTGATGAATTGGAAGACTGGACATTCATATGGCAGATGAAATGTAATGTGGACAAGTACAAAGTTATTCACCTAGGAAAAAACAACCCAAACTATGGTTACACGATGCAAGGTTCCACATTAGGAATCACCACCCAGGAAAAACTTTATGCGTCATAGTGGATAACACGTTGAAACCCTCTGCCCAGTGTGCAGCGGCAGCCAAGAAGGCAAATAAAATGCTAGGAATCATAAGGAAAGGAATGGAGAATAAAACAAAAGATTTTATAATGCCTCTGTATCATTCCATGGTGCAACCGCACATTGAATATTGTGTGCAGTTCTGGTTGCCGTATCTTAGAAAGGATATAGCAGAATTAGAAAAGGTACAGAGAAGAGCCACCAAAATGCTAAAAGGGATAGAAGGATACCTCTGTGAAAAGGTTAGGGCTTTTCAACCTGGAAAAGCGAGGAGTGCACCAGTCACTTGGTGCTCTCCTCTCTTCCCATGGCTTTCAGTATTATCTTTATGTTCCTGACTCCCAGATCTACCTCTCTGAAATTTCTCTGGCAATCCAGGCGCTTATCTCTGCCTGCCTTTCTGACATTGCTACTTTGATGTCTCACCGCCGCTTGAAATTGAACATGGCCAAAACTGAGCTGCATATTTTTCCCTCTAAACTCTCCTCTCCCCTTCCTCCTTTCTCAGTCTCTGTGGATAATTCTCTACTCCCTGTCTCCTCAGCTTGCAACCTTGGTGTCGTCTTTGACTCCTCTCTCTCCTTCTCCATACACATCCAACTGATAGCTAAAACCTGCTGTTTCTTTCTGTACAACATCAACAGAATTTGCCTATTCCTTTCTGAACATACTACTAAGACACTTATCCACTCATTAGTCACTTCCTGTCTAGACTATTGTAACCTACTCCTTGCTGGTCTCCCTCTAAATCATCTCTCTCTGCCAGCCTCGTCATGCTCATATTACCCCTCTTCTCAGGTCGCTTCATTGGCTCCCTTTCCTTTTCCACATCCAGTTCAAACTTCTCCTTCTGACCTATAAATGCATTCATTCTACAGCTCCTCACTGCCTTTCCTCTCTTATCTCTCCTGACACCCGTCCTGGGAACTCCACTCTTCTGGCAAATCGCTTCTCTCAGTGCCCTTCTCTTCTATTGCTAACTCCAGACTTCGTTCCTTTCACCTTGCTGCTCCTTATGCCTGGAACAAACTACCTGAGTCTTTACGTCAGTAACCTTCTCTGACACTTTTCAAATCCAGGCTGAAAACTCACTTTTTTGCTGCCGCTTTCGGATCTTGACTCACCTGATCTCCTTTGTGTTTCCTTACCATTCCCCCTAGCTGTATCCCATGTCTACAGCTACTGTGTTCTGTCTGTCTTGACTAGATTTGTAAGCTCTGATGAGCAGAGAGCATCTTTTACACGTGTCTGCAGCACTGCATACGACTTGTAGCGCTATACAAATGTTCAGTATTAGTAGTAGTAGTAGACGGCTGAGGGGAGATATGATAGAGGTCCATAAATTAATGAATGGAGTGGAACAAGTAAATGTAGATTGATTATGCCATTAAAAAGTGGAAAGACTAGGGGACATGCAATGAAGCTACAGTGTAACCTGTTTAAGACTAATAAGAAAAAATATTTTTCTCCAGGATCAAGCAGGAAGTGAGTCCTCACATATGGATAAAGTTAGCGCCGATGGAGCCCTCGCGGATGCATTCCCCCAGCTTTCAAAGAAAGCCTTTGGGAGATGCCACTACGCATGCATGGTGCCCTTCCTGTCCAAGGGTGTCATTTTGCTCAGTCTCCTTTTTTCTGTGGAGCCCTTCAGATGTCTGTCTGTTTTCCCCCGGAAAAAGTTGATGATTTTGTACCTGTGTTTCATACTCTCCTCCGGTTGTGCACTGGTATTCTTCCCGCCACCCGATCCTGCTGCCCCTGCATCGAATCTCTGGTCTGTATACTTTTTTTCTCCTTGGCGCCTTTGCACTTTTTTTCCAACTGGCAGCACCGCGTGGGTCTTCGACCTTGCTGGGGTCCTTCCCCCCCCCCCCCCCCATAGCTACCAGTGACTTTAAGAAGTCTGATTGGTGCACAAAATTCTTGTCCCTCACTGACCCACATGACTGCTGCCTACACTGTCTAGGGCTGCACCACGACACCACAGCCTGCAGTCTCTGTAAAAAAAAAAAAAAAAAAAAAAAATGTCTTACAAGGCCCTTAAGAGCCGCCAGCAGCAGCACTACAAGTTTTTCCTGGAGTCCCAGTGTCTCCGAAGGCCAAGGCCCCGTCTGAAGCCTTGAACTCCCGTGGCGCTCTCGCAGACCCCAGTCGACACCTTCGCTCTTCAGATAGGGGGGTCTCCCTCAAGGGAGCACAAGAAGAAGAAGAAACTTTGGAAGGAGGTATCTCTGGATGGTTCTGGCAGGTCAGGTAAGCCCCGAGCCAGGTTCCGCAGTCCACGATGCTTGTCTGAGGGTTCAGAGTGGGAACAACCCACCAAGGTTGCCCAGAAGGAATTGCATGAATTGCCTCTGATGCCCAAGCCTATCCTTGTTGAGGACTCCCCCTCGGGGGAACTGGCACTGGGCCCGAGTTCCTCGGTGCCCGTGCCGACAGCTGTGGAGCCTTCTGAACTGGAAACCAGAATGGTGGCCCTGGAGTGCAGCCTGTCTACCTTCGTAGACCAGCAATGGGCATTGCTGTCCGGTACAACCAGTTCCTCTGCCCAGACCACCGGGCCCTCTACATGTAGGACGTCCCCGGAGGCCGAGCCAATCCTCAAGACCATACGGCCTTGAGTCAATCCTTGGCCGAGGTCTAGATCGGAGTCCTGTTCCACAGGACCGAGGGTCTTCCCCAGCTAGTGCACATGGCACCAGCCGCAGCACCTCCAAGGGATGCGGACAAGGCTCAGGCCTGGAGCCGACAAGCCGCCCTTCCCTTCAACCGACTACTCGGAATGGGAGACCGAGGATGAGGAGTCCCCAGACACCCATCGCCACCGTGACATCACCACGGATTCACCAACCTCCAAACCCTGACGTTGGTTCCTGCCTGAAGACATGGCGTTCCTCGACTTTGTGCGGGACATGTCAAAGGCCCTAGCATTCCCAACAGATTTGGAGGATGTCCCTTGGATGAAAGAACTAGAAATCGTCCAATACAAGGCCTCACCAAGGGAATTGCTCATGGTGCCCATGCCACCCATCCTGGAACAGCTAATTCTCTATATGTGGGAAACACCAGCATCTGTGCCCTTCATGAGCAGGTGGCTCGACTCGATGTAGCGGGTCTGCCGGAACCCTGGCTTCCAGAAGGCACAGCTGCCACATAACTCCATGGTGGTTGAGTCTGCCATGCATCAGTTGAAGAGCCAGAAAACACACTCCTCGATGCCCCTGGATAGGGAGACCCACACCTTGGATGCCCTTGGCAGAAAGAGTTACCAGGGCTCTATGCTCTTTAGTCTGATCCATGCCTACCAGCTGTACATGGGCATGTACCTGAGAGACCTGGCAAAGGAGCTCGCCGGGTTCTGAGTTGGCCTCTCTGAGGAACCCCTGTAGCGATTCAAGAACCTGGCCAAAGCTGTTCGTGAATGCTCCAAATTCATTGCTCGAGCAGCCTGTGACTGCTTGAAGTCGGCTGGTAAAGTAGCTGCAGCAGGCATCTCTGCCAGACGTCAGGCTTAGCTACAGTCTTCCGACCTTGAGCAATGGGTTCAGGACAAACTGGTCATCGTCCTATGCCAAGGATGGGAAGCCCACTGCGAGGAACTTTGCACCCAGAGCAAGTGGTCGCATGACAAGGGCAGCTAGCAGATCAATCTCTTGGCACTTTGGGCAATATATCTAGCCCTCCAAGATTTTTGCCACCGCCTGAGGCACCAGTAGGTGCTGATCCAAATGGACAATCAAGTGGCAATGTTCTACATGAACAAGCAGGGGGGCACGGGGTCTTGCACCCTCTGTCACAAAGTGATGACACTCTGCTCCTAGACATTTCATCAGGAAATACTCCTACAGGCTGTATACCTACCAGGCCAGGACAACACCCTGGC
This sequence comes from Ichthyophis bannanicus, assembly GCA_033557465.1. Lineage (NCBI taxonomy): Eukaryota > Metazoa > Chordata > Amphibia > Gymnophiona > Ichthyophiidae > Ichthyophis > Ichthyophis bannanicus. The sequence goes on from CM066034.1 coordinate 592,741,062, forward strand.
AGACAAACTGAGCAGGGTCCTTCAACTGCACGACTGGCAGCTGGACCCCAGAGTGGCTGTCCGGCTCTTCCAACTCTGGGGGATCCCATGGATGGACCTTTTCACCAGTCTGGAGAACTATCAATTGCCCCATTTCTGTTCCCATCAGCCCCACCCATAACGGGTAGCGGCAGACACGTTCCTCATTCTGTCGTTGGAAGACCTCATGTACGCCTTCCCACCCACGCAGTTGATTGCCAAGACCCTCTTCAAGGTTCTATGCGACAAAGTATTGCTGATCCTCGTGGCTTCATAGTGACCCAGGCAGCTGTGGTTCCTGCTGCTCCTCTGTTTGTCAGTGGATGCTCTGATCCCCCTGGAGAGTTCTTTGGGGTTCTTGTCTCAGGAGGAGGGCTCTCTCCTGCACCCCAACCTTGGGGTGCCTATCTCTGACAGCATGGCAGCCTTTCGGAGGGAGTGGAAGAGATCCTGCTGGCCTCCCAAAGACCTCCACCAGTAGGGCTTATGCCTTCAAATGGCGCAGATTTTCGATGTGGTGCATGGAGCAGTGGCTAAACCCGTTCTCCTGCCTAGTGCAGATGGTGCTGCAGTATCTAATTCATCTCTCACAATCTGGGCTCAAGTCGAACTCCATCAGGGTACACCTCAGTGCCCTAGCGGCGCACCACCACCCTATCGAGGGCATGTCTCTCTCAGTCCAGCCTCTGGTGTCCCGCTTCCTGAGGGGACTCCTACTATCCAAACCCCCCGTCTTCCCTCCGGCAACAGAGTGGGACCTCACTGTAATGTTGGCGCAGCTCATCTGCCCACCATTTGAGCCCCTGGCTACCTGCCACCTGAGGTATCTCTCGTGGAAGGTCGTGTTCCTGGTGGTACTCATCTCCACTCACAGGGTCAGCAAGCTCGAAGCCCTAGTGGCAGAGGCACCATATGCCAGATTCTACAAGAACAGGGTCGTGCTACGCACACACCCTAAATTCCTTCCAAAGGTGGTATCTTCCTTTCACCTCAAGAGACCGTCCTTCACACCTTGGACTGTAAGAGGGCCCTGTCCTTCTACATTCAACATACGCAGGGCCACCGCAGAGCTTCTCAGCTCTTTGTTTCCTATGACTTCAGTTGACTGGGGGAAGTGGTGACCAAGCGAACACTGTTCATCTGGGTGGCAGACTGCATCACCCTCGCCTATAAGTGGGCTGGGCTCATGCTGGATGGCCATGTCACGGCACACAGTGTCAGGGCCATGGCAGCCTCTCTGGCAAACCTGCACTCCATCCCGATGCTGGACATCTGCCAGGTCGCCACCTGGTCTTCAGTCCATACCTTCACAGCTCATTACTGCCTGGAGAGGGAGTCCCAACAGGACAGCACCTTTGGTCAGGCCATGCTTCATAATCTTTTTGAGGTCTAGGCAATTCCTATCCTCTGATCCTTCTGTGTTCAGGCTACCGGAGCGTTGGTTCCCATCAGACACCCGGGTTCTACTGTAGTCTGTATCTGCGGGCTCAATTTCTAATGCTCATGGCTCTCCTTGAGGGCAACCGTGTTTTTCCCTACGGGCTTGCAGTAGCCTTTTGCTAGGGAGTCCTGTATGTGAGGACTGACTTACTGCTTGCTCCCAGAAAAAGCGTAGTTACTCACCTGTAGCAGGTGTTCTCTGGGGACAGCAGGAATCAGTCCTCACAGCCTTCCCTCCTCCCCTTGGAGTTGCTTCTTTACCTTCTTTTATTTTTGCTGTCTTTTAGCTATGTCATCTGACTGAGCAAGATGGCACCCTTGGGCGAGAAGGGCACCACACATGCGTGGTGGCATCTCCCAAAGGCTTCTTTGAAAGCTGGGGGGGTGCTTCCACGAGGGCTCAGTCGGCGCCGACGTCACCCATATGTGAGGACTGATTCCTGCTGTCCCTGGAGAATACCTGTTACAGGTGAATGACTGTGCTTTTCACTCAATACGTAATCAAGCTCTGGAATTCGTTACTGGAGGATGTAGTAAAAGCTATTAGTGTAGCTGGGTTTAAAAAAGGTTTGGACAAGTTCCTGGAGGAAAGATCCATAAGTCATTATTAAAGAGGACACAGTTAATCCACTGCTTGCCCTAATACAAGCATTATGGAACCTGTGTGTCGTCTTGGGAAACTGCTAGGTACTCGTGACCTGGATTGGCCAGTGTTGGAAACAGGATACTGGGCTTGATGGACCAGTATGGCATTTGTTATGTTTTTATGTACAGCATGGGAATCACTTTTCCATTACAGTAGTTTGTATTTTTGTGTGCTGTCCTTGGCAGTGGTATCTCTCTCTGGAATGCAGTGAGGCTCATGAGCTCAAATGCTATATTACTACTACTTAACTGTACATATACACATGGAAGGTAATCCCTTCTCAGTAGAGCTTACAGTCTATGCAAGATAGAAACACAGAGGAGGGACTAGAGATGTTATTGACTCATATGGGTGATAAACAGGAGAATAAATACCCATGGTAAAGGTATTTAATGTGTTTCAGGTAACACCAAAAAGGTTTCCAAACTATTGTCTGTCCAGACTGTTCTGCTCTTGCCTCACTGGCCACTGTTTGGGGTCTTTGGCTCAGGAAGTCGTTTCTCAGAGTTTGTGCATCTCCACACCACTGCAGAAGCAGCAGACAAAGAGCATCTCGTGCCTATACGGGGAGAGATTTGGAGCCTCTTTCTCTTGTAATCGGAGACCAGTTTATTCTGAAACCATTGCACCTGTTGCTAAGCAACAAGTTTCAGACTAGGCTGCGGCAACTTTGCAGAGAAGAAAGTGGAGGGTGCGCACACATTCTGCAGACTAAGTATGGGTGTCATGGCGACTCCTTCCTATGCCTCACTCTAACTCCTCTCTTTGCATAGAGTCCAGCAATCAGAATACAATTTCTTAAAAGTTCCACTCAGATTATAATAACAATAGTAATAACTCAACTCAAAGCTTTACGCTCCAGTGCAGATTGCAGCCAGGAGTTCATGGATCTCCTTCACTACTTCAGTAAGTGGGAGACCCCAAGAAAGTGGAATTAACTCTGAAAGTGCTGGATCCCTCTGCAAATAGTGTTAACTATCATTACGTCTTTCTTAATTGTGTTGATACAATCGACCAGTTTTCCATTTTCTCCCCTTTTTGCCTCCTTTGCGGAGATTGCAGAGAATGGATTTTTTAGATGAAGTGAAATGGGGGGGGGGGGGGAGCCATTGGGCTTGCTTGTCTGTGCCTGCGTATGATGAAACTTGGGAACTGTGACTGGAGATAAGTGTCTAATTCCCATTTTCTTTTGACTTTGTTTTTCAGTCACTGTATTCACCAAATCCTGGAGAGCGTGAATCACATTCACCAGCACGACATTGTGCACAGGGACCTGAAGGTAATGTGTGCTCACTGGGGAAAGGCCCAGAAGTAGCGGAAGAGTGCTGGGGTCGGGGGAGTGTGGTTGGAGTGCATTTTAAGTAGAAAGAAAGGGCCTTTATTAATGATTTGTTGTGTCAAGCTTGTGATCTGAGTTAATCCTGACTTACTCTGAGCCTTCCCTCTATTATCTGTGCTGAATTCTGTGTTCTCTTAGCAGATGGGTGAAACTAAGTGCTTCTCACGTAGCGACACCCGCTGGTTGAGAAATAGCTCAGATTTCTCCATTTCTTCTTTTTTGTTTAAATCTCTTATTAATCAATAGCCATGGAAGAGGTACAGCATTTAACCAGTCGATAAACATCACATCATATTCTTCCTCATAATAAAATATTGAACAGCCTTTGATACATTTTAAACACTTATAACCCCTTCCCCCTCCTCCCCAAAGAGGTTGAGATCAGTGCACATGTTGCAGTATTGCAAGGGTGACTAGCAGTTACGACGATATACTAATAAACATAAACCTCGTAAGACCTGTGAAACAATCCTACCACCAAATCAAGAAATTACTTGGCCATAAAAGCAGTGCAAGGCGGTCCAACCTGTTAAAAGCTGGCTTTTGTCTCCCTCAAGATAAAGATTAATTTTTCCATAATAAAGACATCTGAGACTTTATTTAACCATTCAGTCTTAGACGGTAGTATTGCATCTTTCCATTGTTTGGCTAGAACACATTTAGTATCAAGTTCAACTGTTCTATGTATACTTGTTTTATGTATTAAGTTGCTGTAATGTAAACCGCACTGATTTAAAATAGCGCGGTATATAAAACCAAATATAATGAGAGGGACCAAATAAGCTGTACACCGCCCTGACGCTTTGGCCTGGGCGGTCTATCAAGTGTTTTAATAAAGTAAAGTAAAGTATAAAGTATGTTTGGAGGAAATTTGGAGTCCTTTCCCTTCTAGGACAAACATCTCATATTGGATCAGGATATCTATTCCCATAATATCAGTATTTATCATCTGTATCTCCCCCTAAAAGGGTTCTTTAACTGGGCATCCCCACCGTATGTGATCAAAATCTTCAAGTTGACCATATCCCCTCCAAACATAGTAATACAGTATATGACGGCAGATAAAGACCAGTATGGTCCTTTTGGTCTGCCCAGTAAGGTGGCTAGAGAGGTTCTAACTACAGCTCCGTGCAGATCACCCCTCAAACATGCCTGTGTTTAGGGTTGTACTTGCTGTTCTATGCAGGTCAGCCCCCCTCTATTAAAAGATATTTGTTTGCATTGATTTCATTCTCTTGCTATAAAAGGGATCCACCGTTGTCTGTCCCATGCCATTTTGAATTCCGTCACTGTATTTGCCTCCCATCACCTCCATCGGGAGGGCATTCCAGGCATCCACCACCCTTTCAGTGAAAAAGTATTTCCTGATGTTGCTTTTAAGTTACTTCCTAGCAGCTTCATCGTATGCCCTTTAGTCTTACAGCTTCCCCATCTTTGAAAAAGGTTTGTTCATTAATACCCTTTTAAGTATTTAAAAAGTCTGTATCATGTCTCCCCTGTCTAGGGTATGCATATTTAGGTCTTCAAATCTCTTCTTATACTTCTGGCACAGGCTCTGAATCATTTTGGTCGCCTTCCTGTGAACCCTTTCAAGTCTTTCTATATCCTTTGTGAGATACAGTCTCCAAAACTGAACACAATACTCCAAGTGAGGCCTCACCAGTGACTTGTACATGGGCATTAATACCTCCTCCTGTCTGCTGGTTATTCCTCTCTGTGTGCAGCCCAGCATCCTTCTGGCTTTGCCTACAATTTTGTCACATTGTTTTGCCACCTTGAGATCCTCAGACACTAGCACTCCGAGGTCCCTCTCCTGGTCCATGCACACCAACCTCTCTCCCTCTGTTGCATACATTTCCTTTGGATTTCTGCATCCCAAGTGCATCACTGCACTTCTTCATATTAAATCTTTACTGACAAGCATTAAACCATTCTTCCATTGTTTTAAAATATTTCCTCATGTTGTCCACTCTGTTGCAAATTTTTGTGTCAACTGCAAAAAGGCTGACTTTTCCATTCAGTCCTTCCGCAGTGTTACACTCAAATACATTGAACAGTATTTATTTATTTATTTATTTATTTAAACGGATTTCTATACCACCTTCTCCTACAATCAAGGCGGTCTACACAGCAAACAATCAACAAAATACTGTGTCTAGTGTGCGCATGCTGTGCGTGTGTGTGTAGATGGTAGTTGATTCTTGGTGAGCTATTTACAACGTGCGCTATTTATAATACTACGCACATCAGGACTTCACTTCAATACTATGATCGTGTCGCGAGGGGAGGGTGGTTGAGCTGGGGTATTGTCTGTTGCACATGTTTAAGTGATGTCACCATAGTATTCTATGAAGAGTCGTTTTTAGCAGTTTCCTGAAGTCCTTAATGTCTGTTGTTGACCGTAGTTCATCAGGGAGGGCGTTCCAGATTGTTGGTGCCGCCTTTGATAAGGCTCGTTTTTCGGTGTCCTTGTGTAGCTTGGTGACGTCTCTTGGTGTGTTGACACGGTTGGATGTGCCTCTCCTCCTCGATCTTATGCTGCTGTCGGGTTATATGAGTGGGTATAGACTGAAAGTTGATGACTGTTTGATTTTGAATATGTTTTTACTGTCTTGTATCTGCAGGAGCTGATTGGTAGCCAGTGGAGCTCTTTTAGAGTGGGTGTGATGTGTTCTTGTCTTGTGGTTCCAGTTATTATGCGTGCTGTTGTGTTTTGCGCCAATTGCAGTGGCCTGAGTGTCTGTTTTGTTAGGCCAAGATAGATTGGGTTGCAGAAGTCTAGTATTGGTGTTATTAGGAGTGGAGGAGTAGCCTAGTGGTTGGGGCAAGGTACTTCAGGCCGGAAGGTCGGGGGTTCAAATCCCACTAGAGGACAGCAACCTTGGGCCGGAAGGACTGGGGTTTCTAGTCCCACAGGTGCTCCTTGTGGTCTTGGGCAAGCCACTTAACCCTCCATAGCCCATATTCCCTGTAAAATAGTTATCCAAGTTATAATGCCCTGTTCAGTGTAATTTCAGTTTGTTCAATGTAAACCGCACTGATGCAGAATAGCGCAGTATATAAGAGAATGTAAATAAATAAATAAATAAATTAGTGCCTGACAGACTGTGCGGAAGTGTTCCTGAGAGAGGAGGAGCTTGAGGCGTCGGACTATTCTCATCCTGTGGTATGCATTTTTGGTGGTTCTGCTGATGTGGGACTGAAGGTTCACTTCTTTGTCCAGGGTTACTCTGAGGTATTTCACTTGTCGAGGGTGATTAGTGTGTATATCATTATGTCGTCCGCATAGATTGTGTATTTTATCCTGTGTTCTTTTATGATGCTGCATATTGGCTGGATGTAGAGGTTAAATAATAGTGCTGATAGTGTGGATCCTTGGGGTACGCCTTGCATGACCTTTATGGGTCGGGATGTGTTGGGACTGATCTTTACCTGAATCTGTCCGTTAAGTAAAAGTGGAACCACCTCAGAGTGGCTCTGTGTAATCTGATGTTCTGTAGTCTTGTTAGTAGAGGTCCGTGGTCCACTGTGTCAAATGCTGCTGAAATGTCGATGAAGATCATGAATATTCCTTTCTTGCTGTTGTCTGTGAGGTGTAGTATGTTGTTAAATAGGTATAACAGGAGTGTTTCGACTCCGTGGTTGGGGCGGAAACCGTGTTGGTTGAGGTCCAGTTGTGCGTGATTGTCGATGTGGTCTTGTAGCTGATGTTGTACCGCTTTCTCAATAATCTTAGCCAGTAGAGGGATGCTTGATAGGTCTCTAGGCTGCTGGGTTGTTCATGTCGAGTGGTGATTTCTTCGGGATTGGTCTTATTGTGGCGAGTTTTAGCTGGTCTGGCATGATTCCTTGGGTTAGTGAACTATTCACCATGTTGTGTATGGTGTGGATGAAGTTTGACTTTGTCGCCTTAATCCATGTAACTGGGCATGGGTCTGTTGGGGCTGTGCTTGTATTGAGTGCGGTGATGTGTGAGAGCTGCTCTGTGGATGGGGTGCTGAATTTGTCCCAAGATTTTCTTGAGTGGGGGGTGGTTGGTTTGTTGCTTGTGTCTGTTTTCCGTTGTGAAGTTGAATGGAATTTTTCTTGCTTGTGTCTGTATTCCGTTGTGAAGTTGAATGGAATTTTTCTTGGATGTGGTCTGCGAATGCTTGTGGGTCTATATACACTTTGCTCTCGGTTTTCTGTTCCTTGGTGAGGGTTTTCACAATTTGGAAGAGCTCTCTGTTTGTTGTTTGATTTGAGTATGATGTTAGTGTGGTATTCTTTCTTTGTTTGGTTTATGAGTTTGTTGTATTCTTTTTGTTTTGTTAAGTATAGTGCTAGAATGTTGGGCGACTTGGTGTGTCTCCATCGCCGTTCTATCTGTCGGAGTACTGATCACTGAGGCACATCACTATGCACCTTCCTTTCTTCTAAGTGAGTTCCATTTATCACTACCTTCTGTCGTCTGTCAGTCAATCAATTTCTGTGTGAGCAATGCACAGGGTGCAAAAAACCGCTGGCCTCTGCTCCCCCCCCCCCCCCACTGCTTGCCCTCCCCTCACCACCACTTTTCCTGTTTCCAGTCACAGTGGAACGATCCTCAAATTTAAAAAAAACAAAACACGTGGGTCTTTCCGACTCCATCTTTATCTTTATCTTTATTTACATTTAATATACCGCCCTTGTCGAAACGTGAGAACGGTTTACAATAAAATAATATAAGTAAAAGCATCAACAAGAAAAGAAATCCATTAAAATAAAGAAAAGATGGACCAAAGAGGTCACAAAACAAACAATAGACAAACCAAACAAACCATAAGTAAGCAAAGACAAACAAAACAATTAGACAAGACTACTGGGAGGGGAGATCATACGCCTGCTGGAACAAATGAGTTTTTAGTAGGCTTTTGAAGTGTTGGTAGGAAGATTCTAAACGAAGAGAGGAGGGTAGAGAATTCCAGAGTGAGGGACCCAAGAAAAAGAAAGCGGCATGGCGTGTCTGTTCAAGGTGAGCTCGTGAAGGTGGGGGAAGAAACAGACGATTAGCATGCAATGACCAGAGCTGACGAATAGGGAGTGTGAAGAGAGACTAGATTTGCTAAGTACTGCGGGTTGGAAGTGTGGATGACTCTATGTAATAATATAAGAACCTTGTATTTAAACCGAAAGTGCAGCGGAAGCCAGTGGAGGCGAAACAGAAGAGGAGTTACATGATCTGATTTCCAGGCAAAAGTGACAAGACGGGCGGCTGTATTCTGCAAAAGTTGAAGGAGTTTAAGTTGGTAGGCGGGGAGATTGGCATAAACCACGTTACAATAATCCAGTCTGGACATAACTAAAGCTAGTACCAAAGTGGTAAGGGGACAGAATTGAGCGGATTGAGCATATTTGGCGTAATGTAAAAAAGGAACGACGGGATAAGTTAGACACGTGTTCGCGAAAAGACAGTGACGAATCTAGGATTACCCCTAAGTACCGGAGAGAAGAAGTGAGAGGAATAGGAACGGAATTTATTTGAGGTGCAATGACCGGGCAAGAAGAGCTCAGAGACACCCACATGGCTGAGGATTTGGAAGGATTCAAATGTAGGAAATTAGATGAGAGCCAGGTGGCAATATGAGAGAGGCAGTCATTGAGGGGAGTGATATCAATCATGGCTGGAGAAGTGTGAAAGAGAAAGACAATATCGTCGGCGTAAATGTAGGTGGAAACTGGAAATTGTTGGGCCAAAAGGGGAAGCGGGGCAAGAAAAATATTGAAGAGCAGAGGGGATAAAACTGATCCCTGGGGGACTCCGCACAGCAATGGAATAGACGGCGAGGTTTGATGATTGGCATGGACAACATAAGAACGAGCAGTGAGAAAGGAACGGAACCAATGTAACACCACACCCCGTAAACCAATGTCAGAAAGACGTGATAGGAGGGTCCGGTGATCAATCAGATCAAACGCAGCAGATAAATCCAGTGAAACCAAAAGGGTAATGTCGCCACGTTCATGGGCTACGTGAATCTCATTTAGCAGGGCAAGGAGAATAGTTTCAGACGTCGTCTGTCTTTCCCCTGGAAAAAGTTGATTTATTTTCTTCTCGAGTTCTTAACTCGTCTCTGGTATTAGACTGGTACTCTTCCCGCCTACCGATCTTGGTGCCTCGGTGTCGAGTTCGGTTCATTTTTCTGTTTTTGTTCTTTTTGGGCGCCTTCGCACCTTTTTTCCCCGCTGGCAGCTTGGAGGGTCTTCGACCTCGCAGGGGTTCTTTTTACCCCTATGGCTACCAGTGGTTTCAAAAAGTGTGATCAGTGTGCTAAGCTAATGTCGTTACGACTGCTGTCTCAGTTGCCTTGGGCAGGACCATGACCCGGTGGCCTGCAGCTTATGCAAACGGATGTCTACCAAGGCCCTGAAGAGCCGCGAGCTGCAATACAATAAGTTTTTTTCCCTGACTCCCCAATGCTTCCAAAGGCCAGGGCCTCGTCTGAGGCGCCGAAATCTTGGGAGAAGTTCTTCGAGCAAGAGCACCGCCGTGGGTCCTCAGAGAGGGGGTCCCCTTCGAGGGGGAACACAGGAGGAAAAAGAAACCCTCAAAGGTGGCGTCCTTTGACTCCGACAGACAGGGTTCTTCCTTGGCCCGGTTCTGCAGCCCCAGGTGCCTACCCGAGGCTTCAGAGAAGGAGCAGCCGGCGAAGGTCCCTCGGAAGGATCCTGCGGTGGACCGGCCTCGATCCTTGAAGTCTATCCTCATCAAGGATTTCCCTTTGGGGGAACTGGCATGGGCCTGAGTTCCTCGGTGCCTGCGCCGAAGGCTGCGGAGCCTTCTAGCCTGGAGTCCAGAATGGCGGCCTTGGAGAGCAGCTTGTCTGCCTTCTTTGACCAGCAATGGGTGCTGTTGTCCAGCACTTCCGGTTATTCTGCCCTGACCACCGAGCATTCGACATCGAAGACGTCCCTGGAGGCCAAGCCAATCCTTGAGTTCCTACGGCCTCGAGTCGATCCTCGGCTGAGGTCACGCTCGGTGTCCCGCTCAACAGGGTCACGGTCATCCCCAATGTCCCCCCCAGGGGCGGACCGTGCGGCTTTGGGCCCCTCAAGGCCCACAGAGCAGCCCACCCTCAAGTCTTTCTCAGACTACTCCGAATGGGAGACGGAGGATGACAAGTCCCCTGATACCCGTCGACACCACGATGTCCCCTCGGACTCCCCAATCTCAGATCCTTGGAGATGGTCCCCACTGGAGGACATGGGTTTCTTAGACTTTGTCAAAGACATGTCTAAGGCCCTGGTGTTCCCGACCGAGTCGGAGGAGGACCCTCGGACTGACGAGCTCGAGATCCTCCAGTACGAGGTCCCCCCTCGGGAATTGCTCACAGTGGCCATTCATCCCATCCTGGAACGGCTCATGTTCCGCATGTGGGAGACGTTGGCATCGATGCCAGTAGTGAGCATGCGTCTCGACTTGATATATCGAGTCTGCCAGAGCCCTGGCTTCTAGAAGTCGCAACTGCCGCACAACTCCATGGTGGTGGAGTCTGCCATGCGTCAGCTGGAGAGCCAGAAGACACACTACTCTGTGCCCCCCGGGAGGGAGGCTCGCACCTTGGACGCCCTCGGCAGGAAGTGCTACCAGGGCTCGATGCTCATTTGCCATGTCCAGGCCTATCAGCTGTACATGGGCATGTACCTGAGGGATCTGGCGAAGGAACTCGCTGATTTCTCAGCTGGTCTCTCCGAGGAACCCTTGCAGCATGTCAGGAGCCTGTCCAAGGCCGTCTGTGAATGCTCCAAGTTTGTCTCGAGCGGGCTATGACAGGTTCGAGTCAGCGGGCCGGATAGCCGTGGCAGGCATCGGTGCGCACTCCAGGCTTGGCTCCAGTTGTCCAACCTTGAGCAATGGGTCCAGGAAAGGTTGGTCGAAGTCCTCTGCCAGGAGAACATTTCTTTGACAAGCCCATGACCCACAAGGCCGCTGAGTTGGAGACCGAGGTCATGTCAAGGACCAGGCTCTCTAAGAAGACCGCTGCCTCTCCCAGATGGAAGGTCTCGGGTAAAAAACCCTTGTGCCTGAGGAAGGGAGCTGCTTACCATAACTACCCACATTTTCAGGCCTCCCCGGCTTCCCAACAAGGGCAGCGGGACAAGGGCATGACCTATGTAAGCAGGAAGGCTCAGAAGCCCCAGGCACCGGCTCCAGCCCAGCCAGGGGGAAGTTTTTGACTACTGCAGCATAGCCTCTCTCCCCCAAGGAGGTCAGCATCCCACAGGGGGACAATTGACCCTCTATGCCCCGAGGTGGTAAAGATCACTACTGATGCCTGAGCACTGAGGGTGGTCAGGGAGGGTTACATCCTCTGCTTGACCCAGATGCTGCCTCCTTATTTTCCGGGAGAGACCCCCAGGTCTCCCCTCCACCGGGACCTTCTTCTGAAGGAATTGGCAGGTGTTCTCGAGGACAATGCAGTGGAACCGGTGCCCCACCACCTCCAGGGCAAGGGGTTCTACTCCAGATACTTCCTCGTCCCAAAGAGGACAGGGGGCCTAAGGCCCATCCTCGACCTGCACAACCTCAATGAATTCCTGATGTGGGAGAAGTTCAAGATGCTCTCCCTTGGAACATTGCTGCCCTACCTCCAGCAGGGAAACTGGCTGTGCTCCTTAGATCTCAAGGATGCTTATACTCAGATCCTAATCCACCCACACCACAGGCAATACTTGCAGTTTGTAGTAGGGGGCAGGCACTTTCAGTACAGGGTGCTCTCATTCAGTCTCGCCTCTGCCCCGAGGGTGTTCATGGCCGCCTTTCTCAGGCTTCAGGGAGTCTTCGTGTTTCCCTACCTGGACGACTGACCCATAAAAGTGGACATAGCGTCCGAGGTGCAGCAGGCCACCGCACCCACCATCCAGGTTCTACAGCACTTCGGCTTCGTCAATACCTACCCGAAGTCCCACCTTCTTCCGACACAGTGCCTGGAATTCATTGGAGCAAAGCTCGACACCTGCCAGTCAAAGGCTTTCTTGCCCATGGAGCGGGCAGACCGCCTCAGATCTCTGGCCTGAGACATACAACACCGTCCCTCAATGTCTGCCCCCCACATTCTCTGATATAGCATTATGTAGTCTGGAAATAAAATGTTTGAAGCTCCCTCCTGATATTGTATCATCTCAACCCTTAACGAGTGACTAGTAAACTGAGATTTACAAACTAGCCTAGTCATAAAATGCCATAGTTGAAAGTATTGGTAATTAAGTAACTGCCTACAAAATTTTCCCTCAAATCTAACCTTAGAAATAAAAATCTCACTCTCTAAAATAATTCTGAAAAACACAAGGCACCTAATCTACTATCTCCTGTTTCCCAGTTGCCCCTGCCTGTATCTCCCATTAAACTTTGCACCAATAGAGGCATGAAAGGGGAATAATAGAGATGTACCTGCTGCTTTATGGATTTGATGCCAATGTCTTCGTAGAGCTCTTAAGACAGAGTGGTCCCCTAGCTTAGCTCTCACTTCAGAGGGCAGTAGGGAATATGTAAGCTGTTAAAGGAGTAAGTTTTACTCCGCCTTCCTCTAGTCTAACCATTGCAGGAGAGTCCCTTGTCCAGTATCTGAGTGCTTGGAAGCTGGCACGCCAATAGTATGCACATACATTGAGTAACCCTTCCTCTCCCAAGTCTTTTAGAGTAGATAATGTCCTGAAAGCAATTCTAGGTATTTTTTATTCCTTCCCAGATATATACTGCCTGTCTGCCCACTGTCTGCTGCCCACTACCCACAACTGGGACCAGCTTGTAGCAGCAGAGCGCAAACAATCCAATAATACCAGGAGTCTGTTCAGAAGGTCCAAATCATTTATTTGTGCACAAGACTCAAGCAGAATCACATTCAAAATGGCTGAGCCCCAGTTTCAAATAAAACAACAACTTTTATACCTTTCTTTCCCATTCTAGACATAGGCAAACTTTTCATTGGTCCCGGTAACCCTTCTTACACCATCTATTGGTCCCGGTACCGTTACGTAGCTATCCAATGAGGGCCCTTGACTGGGCTCAGCACCTGTTTCCCCCCCTTACAGTCCCAATTACAATGGTCAGTTCTTCGACTTTGATACTTTTCTCCTCCAAGGTCGCTAACCAGCTGGAATATGTGGGAAAGCAGGGCACTGTAACCTTTCTTACAGCAAGTTAATTTCATAGAAGCTTCACACAGTCTTATCAGTATCAATTAAAGCTGTTTTTCTGTCCTTTCTAAGTTTCGTTTCTGCTTAGCTATGCTCAGTTAAGCTTAGTTAGGTTTCAATTCTATGGAGGCAATATTGGGGGGGGGGTTCATTCTTCTGGGCCTAACCATAAGCTTCATTTACAGATCAAGCTACTTGGGCCTGCCTGTTTAGTTCAATCAGCATGGATCATAGGCCTTCGCCTACCACATTCCCCCTTTTGATTAATCTCACCCTAATGCTAATAAGGTGTGAGATCTAAATCACTCAATTACACTGGAGTTGGGATTTTACCAATGGTATCAGGAGTAGGGTGCCATAAGGCTAAAATCTTAGTAGCAGTTTTACGTTCTACGGTATTTTCAATAACACTATTAATAGAGCGCATACAACATGGGATTATATATGGTAAAAGCAAAAACAAAGCTAGAAATAGCAATATCAGCATAGCGAAAGTGGTACGTCCTCCTAGACCAGAGAAGATGGATGCAAACCAATTGGGTATCTTAAGACCATGCCAGGTCTGTACTGGCACATAAGCTTGCTTTCGCATGTTTTCAGCAATCTCTTCAACCACCTGACCCTTATCATCTATCTTCAAGCAACAATTTGTGAGATTTAGCTTACCACATACTCCTCCTTCAGCTGCCAACAAGTAATCTAGTGCCAAACGATTTTGATATATTGCAGTACGCATTTGTGTGCTTTGTCTAGCTAAAAGTGTAAGTGCTTGACTAGTTTCATTAGTGATGAGTTCAACTACTGCTTGCAAGCGTATAATTCTATTTAACATATAAACTGGGGTACGATATCCCCACATGCCATCTTGCTCCCAAGTGGCAGGTCCATAATAGGCAATGATTCGCTCGGGTGGCCAATCGTCACCATCCCATTTCTCCCATTTGCCTATCTGCAAGGCTGCTCTCTTTTGCCTCTTTGAGTATACCGGGTAGCCTAATTGTTCTCCGTGTTCTGTGGGCAACAGAAAGAAAGAGGGTCGGATAGTCCCTAAGACACATGCCCCTCCCCAATGAATAGGGAGTCGAGCATATGCTCGGGTTCCACAAATCCAATATAGGCCAGGTGGGGCTTGCCAGACATAAGGTTGGGCAAGGTCAGTCCATAGAGGGGCAAGCTCGGGGAATTTCGCCAATGGATTGGTGGGCTCAGATTCATTAACTCCTGACCACCAGGACGTCTGTTTTATAGTGTCGTTATAAAACTTCTGGCTGAGACAGACCAGCTGTCCCACCTGCAAATTGAACTGAGGTCCAGTTCGAGCATAGCACAGACGTCCAACTATCGGGTGTGCCAATACCCATTCACTTGTGGTTTTATGCAATTCAGTGTGATTATAGGCTACTGAGTAATTCAATTCTTGGGCCTCCCAAGGCCACTGATCACCCATTCTAGTTCCACCACAAAAGTGACAATCTGAAATGTGAAGACTGGAGACCACTGCTCCAGCTAACTCTAGGAACAAATTCTGAGAAGGGTGAGGGATATCAAACTTATTTACATGCATAGTCTCATAAAAAGTATTATGTATATGGTACCTTGATGATCGATGGGCTTGGGTATTTAATCTAATATATACAATGGTCCCTAGATCTGATCCAGAGCCTGCGATACGTAGGCCAAACTTATACCCTTGTTTCCATGCGCTGGGATTGACTATGTATAATTCTAACGGATTACAGGCACCTTTCTTAAAATTTTCTAAATTCTTCACATATGGTTTCATTAAGGCAGCCATTTGATTGTCTCTGGTATTTTCTACCATACCAGTTTTCCATGTTGCATAGAAAACACATTCCCACTTTGGGCAATAGTAATTTTCAATTGGGGCTGTACTATACTCGTTGGCTAAAACTCGTTTACCTGTACATGCCCCCCACCCGGTGGTTCCTTCTGGACACATATACTTGTCATCATGAGAATATGCTTTCTCCCAATTGGCACACTTAGAACGACTATCTCTATTTATGGCATCACAAGCATCAAAATATAAAACAGCAGGCTTTGTAGGATCAGTGAGTGGGGGTGTAGCATTAAGTAAAGCTCCATCTGCATCATTCCATCTTATTTCTAAGGTATAGTAAGATGGGTTCTGATGTGGGTTAAAACAAACTTTAGTATTACCCTTGGTACAAACGTTCAGTTCAGTGGTGGTATAAATACACCGGCTTACTGTACCAGTACAGGTATAGTAAGAATGATAAAGCAAAGTCTGAGTCACTTTCATCCCAGTCCGGGTAGAGGTAATGCAGGCAGTGCATGGGGGTAAAGCAAAGATAAGTTCAAAGTTCCCCATGTAGGCAACCAGAACAAAATAAAAATAAAGATGCATGTTGATTGTAGTCCTTCTGAATCTCCGCTGGAAAATCTTGACCTCGACGTTCACTGGTTCTTGACACAAAAGCTGACCCCGTTTGCTAATGAAGCAATTCAATGGGTGTCAATGTTGATTGAAGATCCTCAAGTTGTCCGTTGCAGCCAACCTACCAATCGTAGCTGGCCTGCATAGTCTGTAAATGCAAAACTATGCCTGAAATCACAAGAGAGCAAGTTTCACTGTGTTGGACACAGTAATCCTCTTTGAAAGACTGTAACTAGTGGAACATCGTAGTTCATGAGTGTCCCAAAGGAGTTCTAGGTTGCTGGTTGCCGCCGCAGGGTGAGATGCAAAGGAATGTCAGGATGCTGCACTGCTGTCCACTGGTCTGGATCTGGGACTGCTGCCGGCTTGACTCTATGATGAATCCAAGAATCGATTTCTGCTACCTTTACTGCAGTTGGTGTAGACAGGATGACGGTGTATGGTCCCTTCCAATGAGGTTCCAGCGGTGTCGTCTTCCAATCTTTGATCCACACCGAGGTACCAGGCTTGTAGGGATGCAGGGGTTCCATCAAGTTGATAGGCAACTGGTCCTGTATCCACGCATGAAGAGTCTACAGAACAGAACTAAGAGCTAGAAGTTCTTGTCTGGTTATTTCTGAACCAATCTGTGGCAAACTACCTTTCACGCCCTGCACTATCGGTGGGGGTTTGCCATACATAACTTCAAAAGGAGAAAATCCTGATGACTTCACAGGCGCTGAGCGTATTCTGAGTAAAGCTATTGGGAGAACCTGGGGCCACTTTAGGTGGGTCTCCTGACATAGCTTGGACATCTGAGATTTCAAAGTTCTATTCATTCGCTCAACTTTCCCTGAACTTTGGGGTCTGTATGCAGTGTGTAACTTCCATTGTATCTGTAGGGCACCTGCTAACTGCTGGGTAATTTGAGATACAAATGAGGGCCCATTGTCTGACCCTATTACTGCTGGAATTCCGAATCTGGGGATAATCTCTCTTAACAAAACCTTGGTAACTTCTCGGGCTTTTTCAGTCCTGGTGGGGAAGGCCTCCAGCCACCCAGAGAAGGTACAAACTAAAACTAACAAGTAACAATATCCATTGGCTTTTGGCATTTCAGTAAAGTCTACTTGTAGGTGGTGCATGGGGGTTACACCTCCTGACTGAACTCGGGGTGGTGGCGTGGGACCCTGTTTAGCATTGTTCTTGGCACAAATCAGACACTGGCGGGCTACTGAGGCTGACAAGGCTCCCAACAGGGCAATGCAAAAATGTGGTTTAAGTGCTTTCTCCATAGCACTTTTCCCGTAATGTGTGGCTTGATGAAAGGCCTTGACGAAGGCTGGTCCCAAGGATTCAGGGACCACTATCCGTCCTGGGGGCTGACTGCCCTCTGGTGGTGGCAGCTCAATCCACCCATCTTTCAGTACTCCCTTTTCCTTATCACAGTAATAGTCCAATTCTTTGGTGGTATATCGTGGTGTCCATAAATTAAGGGGTACAGGAAACAATACTGCTTGTACTGGTACGGCTTGCGATGAAATGTGGCCTGTCATGGCTGCTTTTCGTGCTGAAGCATCAGCAAATCTGTTTCCTTGGGCAACTTCTCCTTTTCCTGCTTGGTGTCCTCGACAGTGCATGACAGCAACACGTGTAGGGGCCCATACTGCATCTAGTAACATCAATATTTCTGGGCCGTATTTAATTGATTTGCCTCCCGAGGTGATGAGCCCTCGTTCTTTGTAGAGAGCTCCATGTGCATGCAAAGTGGTGAAGGCATATTTTGAGTCCGTATATACATTCAACTGAAGTCCAGCACCCAATACTAGTGCCCTGGTGAGTGCTATCAATTCTGCTTTCTGGGTTGATGTGCCTGATGCAAGAGCTGATGATTCAATGACTTTCACCCGGGTGACCACTGCGTACCCGGCACAGCGTCGTCCATTAATGATGAGGCTGCTTCCATCCACGAAATAGGTCTGGTCAGGATTCTCTAGGGGCACATCAGTCAGATCAGGTCGACTTGAAAATACAGTATCCATGACTTCTATACAGTCATGCTCTGGAGGGCCTCTGCTGACTGGTATCAATGTGGCTGGTTTCAAGGCATGGCTCACTTCCAGTTGTATTTGCGGATTTTCACATAGCATACTTTGGTATTTCAGCATCCGAGAATTGGTGAGCCAATGATTTGCTTTTTGTTCCATGAGGGCAAGTACTGCATGTGGTACTGTGACGCGTAGATTCTGTCCTAAGGTGAGTTTGTCTGCTTCACTCACTAATAACACTGTGGCTGCAACAGCTCTCAAACATGGTGGCCATCCTTTGGCTACAGTGTCCAATTGTTTCGATAGGTATGCTACAGGTCGCTCCCAATGTCCTAATTTCTGAGTCAACATGCCTAGAGCGTTCCCTTGCATTTCATGTACAAAGAGATGGAAAGGCTTTTGGACATCTGGTAATCCAAGTGCTGGTGATGACATCAATGCTTCCTTCAAGGTTTTGAAAGCGGCATCTTGCTCAGGTCCCCACTCTAGGGGCAACTTTTCTTCTCCTTTGGTGGCTTCATATAGTGGTTTAGCAATCTGTGCAAAGTTGGGTATCCATATTCGGCAGTATCCTGCTGCTCCCAGAAAGGCTCTGACTTGCTTTCTGGTAGTTGGGGTTTGGATACTACACACGGCCTCTTTTCTCTCTCGTCCTAATTGTCGGCTTCCTTTGGTCAAGCGAAAGCCCAAATATTTCACTTCTTCTTGGCATAGCTGTGCTTTGGCTCTGGAAACTTTGTATCCAGCTTCATCCAGTAGTTGTAAGAGGTCGTTAGTGGCTTGCACACATTCACTTTCTGATGTGGCAGCTACCAGTAGGTCATCCACATACTGGAGAAGTACTCTTTTCCCAGGAGCTACAGGGTAGCTTGAAAGATCTTGGTTTAGTGCGGCATTAAAAATGGTGGGCGAGTTCTTGAATCCTTGAGGTAATCGTGTCCAAGTGAGTTGGCCCCGTCTTCCTGAGACAGGGTCCTGCCATTCAAAAGCAAACAGCAACTGGCTAATTGGGGCTAATCTTATGCAAAAGAATGCATCCTTCAAATCCAAAACAGTAAAGTGGGTAGCTTCAGCAGGAATCAGTCCTAGGAGTGTATAGGGATTTGGAACAACTGGATGTATAGTTTCAACTGCTTCATTTACTCTCCTTAGGTCTTGCACTGGGCGGTAGTCACCTGTCCCAGGCTTCTTCACTGGCAAGAGAGGAGTGTTCCATGGTGACTGACATACTTTAAGTAGACCATACTCCAGTAGTCTTAACAAGTGGCGGTGAATGCCTTCAATCGCTGCTCTTGGGAGTGGGTATTGTTTGACTGTACTGGTTCTGCACTAGGCTTGAGGTTCACAATTACTGGGGCTATATGTTTGGCTAGGCCTGGTGGATTGCCCTCTGCCCATACTCCAGGAGGGGCTACAATGTTTTCTATCACATTGAGTTTAGTGTCATGAGTTGGCTCGGTGCTATAATATCTCCATTCTTCTTCTCGGGGAACAGTAAGCACCATCAGTCCTGCAGGTTTTGAATTCACTGTCATTTGCTTTTCTCCTTTCTCAGTAAAGGATATTTGGGCCTGTAGTTTGGCTAGCATATCTCGTCCCAGTAGTGGCACTGGGCACTCAGGCATGTAAAGGAATTGGTGCATTATTTGCTGTCGTCCTAAATTACATATGCGGTTTTGAAGGAAAGACTTAGTGGCTTTGGCACCAGTTGCTCCCACAATGGTGACTGCTCTTGTAGACAAAGGAGCTATTTGCTTATCTACTACGGAATGTTCTGCTCCAGTATCAACCATAAAGTCCATGAATTGGTCTCCTATCTGTATACTGACCATAGGCTCCTGGAGACCTAAAGCGAATTCGGAGCCCGGTCTGTCCTAATCTGCTTCATCTAGGTCATAGGCCGTTGCGGCTGCAACTCCCTCTATGGCCTCCGCTCTTTCTCGTTGAAAATGTACTCGATTGGTTCCTCTGCGGTTCTGGGGTCGGCCTCTTTCTCTCTCTCTCCAAGGGGCGTTTTCCCCTTCATCCTGGGAGGCGTCTTCGAGTTGCGGGCATGCATTTCTCCAATGTCCTTCTTCCTTGCAATAAGCGCATTGATTCGCGCCTAGTGTGGGCCGGCCGTCTCCTCGGCCTCGCCCTCTTCCTCTGCTCCTTCGACTAGGGATACCTCCCCTTCTCTGTTCAACTATGGCCGCAGCCAAAAAATCAGCTTTCTTCATCTTTCGATCACTTTCTTTCTGTCTTTCATTATCACGATTCACAAACACTTTATGAGCGACTTCCAGTAACTGAGTTGCATTCATGCCCGCAAACCCTTCTAATTTCTGTAGTTTACGTCTAATGTCTGGTTGTGACTGGCTTACAAAAGCGGCATTCACCATGCATAGGCTTCCTGGTGCATCTGGGTCATAGGGAGTATACATCCTGTATGCTTCAGATAATCTTTCATAGAATACTGCTGGGCTTTCATCTATGCTCTGAATAACTTCGGTTATCTTAGAGAGATTCATGGTTTTCTGACCCCCCCCTTTCGCAGATCTTGCATAAGGCCTTGGCGAAACCGTGATAGAGCTCTGGATCCTCTATCGGTATTCGGATCCCACTCGGGGTCCTCATTAGGGAATTCTCTCTTGGCTGCCTCGCGATTGTCTATTCCTGCTCCTTCTCCTCCCTCGGCCAGGGGATTATCTGCTAGCCAATTGATAGCTACTCGCTTAATTCGTGTCCGCTCCTCAGTAGTAAATAAAGTAGACAGGAGCTGACGGCAATCTGACCAAGTGGGTTGATGGGTCTGCATAATGGTATTCATTAATTCTGTTAACTCTTGGGGCTTGTCAGTGTAGGAAGCATAATGCAATTTCCAATTTAGCAAATCAGTAGTGGAGAATGGCACATATACTAAACTTATGGGTCCCGCTACTATCTGGTCATCCTCATGGGCATTCCCGGGACTTGCCGCAGTGGCATCATTTTCTTGACAGGAGCTTTCTGTATCTTAATAGAGACTTTCTTGGCAGGGGCTTTCTGTCTCACAGTGCGCTTAGTCTGGGACGCCTCGCTTGTAACAGATGAGCTTGCACTGATAGTTGATTTTACACTGTCAGTCTCGCCCTGAGAAGACACTTCCTCTTCTTCTGGCTCTGACTCAACTTTGTCCCCAGTCTCAGGCGGATCGTTATCCTCGTCAAGAGGTGGATCCTCTATCTGATCTTCTGGTGGTGGGTCGGGGGATGGGTCTCGCTGTTCCCGGGGCACTGCCGCAGGACACGGTGGTACCTTCACTGGGCACTGGGCTCAGGGCTGTCTAATTACAACTCCTGGGGACTCAGGGTCAACAAGAACAGGTTTCTGAATAGGTTCCTTAACTGTCCCTGTCTTCTGTGTCTGGTCTGTTAATGCTAACATTATTCTGCACTGTTCTTCATAACAGCGCCGTGCCCAAGGGGGCGGGTTCTCACAAATACTTAACCAGGAATCTATATAAGGATACTGGTCGGGGTGCGCTACTCGCACCTTCTGGTGAACTGACTGAATAATTCCTATAGTGAAGGTTCCCTCTCGGGGCCACATAGGATCTAATGCAGGCCACTCCCTAGTACACAAAACTTGCAATCATGTCGCAGTCATTTTTATTCCATAATCTCCTGAATATCCTTTATTAAAATACTTGATCATACATTCTAACGGAGTGTGCCTGGTAGACCCCGCCCCTCCCATATCGATGTGTGCGCGCAACAACAAACAGAAGGGAAAAGGAGGGTGGACCGTGGGTGAGGGGTCCTCACGGCCCTAGAAACATTCAAGGGAAACAAATAAGACAAGACGACGGTCGCTTCCTCCTTTTTACGACCTGAACGCGGTCGCCCGGTCAGGAAATGCGTTACTCAGGAGTCCGCCTTCGCTTGTTCCGTGCTGCCAGACCTCTCACTCACACTTCATTCACACAATCATGCTAGCAACGTATCCCAAAATAGCCCAATCCTGTCTCTTCTGACTAGGCTATACCAAGTTCAAAATCAAAGTCAAAATCAAGAAGACGATAGTTTCACCTCGCGAATACACTATGCAAGGTTAATCGGACCGTCTTGAGAGGTGATCAAGCTCTCTTACCAAGTTACAAGTTACAAGTTTCAAACAGCAGTTCTGCTCTGACTCATCTGTCTAGACATATCAAAAACTATACTCCTGGATCCGGTTCCCGTTCCCAAGCAAGCGCATGAGTTGGACCTCGGACTCCCCTCACGGGTTCGAGGTGTTGGTTCCGTCCGGGTCCAGCACCCGCTGAGGCCTGGCCCAACTCCCTCCGATGCAACTGGACCGGTGGCACCTGGGAGCCGAGCCCACGTCGGGAGGGCACGATCCCGGCAGGACCAAACCTGTAGAGGCGGAAAGTCGTGGTATATTGTCATGTATACCCTCTACTAACCACACCTTCCCGGCCAACGCACCAAGAATATGTAGCAGCAGAGCGCAAACAATCCAATAATACCAGGAGTCTGTTCAGAAGGTCCAAATCATTTATTTGTGCACAAGATTCAAGCAGAATCACATTCAAAATGGCTGAGCCCTGGTTTCAAGTAAAACAACAACATTTATACCTTTCTTTCCCATTCTAGACATAGGCAAACTTTTCATTGGTCCCAGTAACACTTCTTACACCATCTATTGGTCCCGGTACCGTTACGTAGCTATCCAATGAGGGCCCTTGACTGGGCTGAGCACCTGTTTCCCCCCCTTACAGTCCCAATTACAATGGTCAGTTCTTTGACTTTGATACTTTTCTCCTCCAAGGTCGCTAACCAGCTGGAATATGTGGGAAAGCAGGGCACTGTAACCTTTCTTACAGCAAGTTAATTAATTTCATAGAAGCTTCACACAGTCTTATCAGTATCAATTAAAGCTGTTTTTCTGTCCTTTCTAAGTTTCGTTTCTGCTTAGCTATGCTCAGTTAAGCTTAGTTAGGTTTCAATTCTATGGAGGCAATATTGGGGGGGGGGGGGGGTTCATTCTTCTGGGCCTAACCATAAGCTTCATTTACAGATCAAGCTACTTGGGCCTGCCTGTTTAGTTCAATCAGCATGGATCATAGGCCTTCGCCTACCACAAGCTGACTGTGCTGCCTATTGCTCACTTGCTTCACAGCTGGACCCTGTCATTCACCGTGCTGCCCTATGCGAGTACACGGTTTGCAAAGTGGGTCGCACTGGCCCTACACTAATTCACATGAGAGGCAAAACAATAGGACCTGCATTCCACTGAACTTAAAATTATATTTAAGCACCGATCTTGTACCTCAGGTCTTCTGCAGCTATGTGTCTTTCATGAAAGCACACACTAGGCAGACCCCCACAATAATTCTGGCTTTCTGGAGTCTCTCCATGCTAAACAAAAAAAACCCCAAAGCAAAACCCCAAAATCCTAATGCAGTGCAGCAGTTCCTCATTGCCCCAACTGCTCATTGTGTCTTTATGACCAACAAAGTTGAGCCTTTTATTTTTGCAATCTTTTGAATTTTCCTTTTATTTTCTTTTATTCCCTTTATCACTTCTCTGGCCTGGTCTTTCCGCACAGGATGCAGCTTACATCACATCATCTGGAAGGTTCAGTCTACTCCTTACGGCCTGGATGTCTCAGACCTAACTCTCTGTCACCGTTCTGCGCCTCATCCCCGCTGCCACAATCACTCTAGGACTCCCTAAATGCAGTCGCCAGCACCCACATATATTACAAGGTCTGGAACATCTCTTCTGCGACAGTCTTTTGCTGGTGCAACTGTGCTACCTCTACATTTTCTAGAGGTGAGGTGTGGAGCAATGAAGCTAGTCG
This sequence comes from Ichthyophis bannanicus, assembly GCA_033557465.1. Lineage (NCBI taxonomy): Eukaryota > Metazoa > Chordata > Amphibia > Gymnophiona > Ichthyophiidae > Ichthyophis > Ichthyophis bannanicus. The sequence goes on from CM066034.1 coordinate 592,764,932, forward strand.
GCCATTTTGCACAGGCTTGCCAGAGCCGCCCAAATTTCCTAATTCTGAGGAATCTGGTTTTTGGTATCTGGGCAAAAAATAAGGCGTGTAAGCCAGCAATCATCTTTATGCCCCTTCTCCTAGGCATCAGAGTTTGTCTTGTAATGTTCACTTTCTAGCCCAGGTTTCATTTAAAGGGGTGCTCTACGGATGAAAGGCCAGGATTTCTGCCTGCCTTTCTGACATTGCTGTTTGGATGTTTCACCACCAATTAAAATTGAACATGGCCAAAACTGAGCTGCTTATTTTTCCCTCTAAACTTTCTCCTCTTCTCTTCCTCTTTTCTCAATCTCTGTGGATAACTCTCTACTCCTCCCTGTCCCCTCAGTTCGCAATCTTTGACTTCTCTCCCTCCTTCTCCACACACATCCACCTTCTTGTTTTATGTAAAGCCATGTTGGCTCACTTGTTCTCTGTAAACTGCTTTGACTATTAGACTAAGCGGTATACAGTATAAGCATAGCTAAATAAATAAATAGCTAAAGCCTGCTATTTCTTTCTCTATAACATCAACAAAATTCACCCATTCCTTTCTGAACACACTACTAAGACACTTAGTCACCTCCCGTCTAGACTATTGTAACCTACTCCTTGCTTATCTCCCTTTGAATCATCTCTCTCCCTTCAGTCTGTTCAACACTCTGTTGCGCTAATCTTCTGCCAGCCTTGTCATGCTCATATTACCCCTCTTCTCAAGTCACTTCATTGGCTCCCTATTCATTTCCACATCCAATTCAAACTTCTCCTACTGACCTATAAGTACATTCACTCTGCAGCTCTTCATTATCTTTCCTCTTATCTCGCCCTATACCCCTCCTTGAGAACTCCACTCTCCTATCCGTGCCCTTCTTTTCTATTGCTAACTCCAGACTTTCACCTTGCTGCTCCTTATCCCTGGAACAAACTACCTGAGTCTGTACATCAGGTGCCTTCTCTGACCCTTTTCAAATCCATCCTGAAAACTGACTTCTTCACTGCCATTTTCGGATCTTGACTCGCCTGATCTCCTTTGAGTTTCCTTATCATTCCCCCTAGATGTACGATTCTATGTCTACAGCTACTGAGTTGTCTGTCTTGACTAGATTGTAAGCTCTGATGAGCAGGGACATGTGTCTTGTAGCACTATATAAATGTTCAGAAGTAGTAGCAGTAGTAGTAATGAAAGCAGATGATCATATCTGGGATGAGGTATGAGCGAGGACCAGTGAGAAAGCAAAACAAAAAAAAAATGTAGTAGTAACAAATGTGGAAAATCAGAGTGATTTCTTTCTCTCTGGTTGAGCAGAGCTGAAGACTGAACATGGGTCTGTTAGTGGATATGTAAGTGTAAGGCCAGTGTGTGTTCTTACAGCTTGTGGTATAAGAATGAGCAATTTTCTGAGATGGGGGTGTCTGAGGTCAATGAAATTTGATTCTTAAGACTCTTGAGGCACTTTCCATAAAATCCTAAACCTTAGACAAAGAAAAGCACAGTAATTCCTCCTTAAATACATAGAGGCCAATATTCAAAGGCACTTAGCAGTTATCAGCACCTAGTAATAACCAGATATGTGCCAGTGAGACTAATATTCTGGATAATGCTACTGAGTATTATCTCGGCCCACCTCTGGAGCTGGGGCAGAACTGGCATTTATCTGGGTAGCGGATAGCAATCTGTCCTAAGTGTATGAGGATTGGCTATTAGGATGGTAGCTGAATTTTGCCACTATCCGGCTACTACCACCACTGACCACTGTATCCAGATATTCAGCGGCAGCCACTAGACGGATACAACTGCTGAATATCCAGGTTATTTTACCCGTGGTGGCTGGCGTTTAAAATAAAGGCAGACTGCCACGACATGAAGATTGACTGCAGAATATTTTTGTACTACTTCTATAATGCTGCTTTGGTGACATTCACCCATCATCTGGGTGCTGCTGCAGTGAGAGGAATAGGTACACTGTTAAAGGAGACAGGCCAGTTCGGCAGCGTGAGACCCTCCATTAGGGTAACTGGCTGCACTCGGATTTTTCGGGTCACCAACTGCTTTTGCGGCCTGGCAGTGAAAAGCTTTTTTAGGGTATTAGGAGATCTGGCAATGGTATTCAGTAACGCTGGCACTGTGTGGCATGGTTATGAGAGGCTTTCTTTGCATATTTAGGAGTTATGGCACTGAGGCCGTTACATGATCTCCGTTTGAATGTTGCTTAGGTCAAGTTGCTCTCTTCTGCCCAGCTGTTGGCACTGTAGCTAATGGCTAGAAGAATTCTGAAGTGTGTACCTGAAAATGATTCAGACTGCCAGAAAGAGTCATTCATTCTCAAATACTTATCAGTGTGAAACTATAATTAGGAGTGCACATTTAAACAAACAGAACTCCCAGGATGCACACATGAAAAGAACCTTTACGCAGTAGCATTTTCAGGGACCTCGCAGCTTTATTTTAAGTTTTAAATCCATAGAATGGCATTCAAATTATAAAGGAACCAAAAAGACAAAATCCCAAAAGAATCTGGATTTTCTAAAAAGCCATTTCTGTACCTCAGTCAGTCATCTTCCCTACTTGATTGACCTCTTGTAGTCCAGCACATCCCAGTGCCATCCCTGTGTGAGATGTCCTGCAACCTGTGCTCCAGTTTGAGCCAGTGGCTTTTGTGCTGCAAAGCTTTGCATGTTACTGGGCATGGACATTTTGCTTAGTCTTTTTTTTTTGGGAGCTGATGGGGGGGGGGGGGGTGGAGAGTTTTCTCGTACGGTGCCCTCAACTCCCTCCTGCGTTGAGTTCTTTGTTTTTCCACAGTCTTTTCTTTGAACCCTCTTTGGTGTTGAACGCCTGCTGGTGCCAGGTGATGTAGAAAGGTGAGAATGTTTAGGTTGCTTCTGTGAATTTGTACATCCAGATACAGGATGAGGTAGCAGAAAGCTCCTCTGGGAGACAAGTCGCTGACCATTCAGCACACTGTCAGCCCTACCTTCTGTTCATTCTTGACACCGCTCTGCCCATGCACAAGTCGTACTGATGGAGGCGATTGAGAAATATCTTCCCTTTCTCATTAGCTGACCATGGATGCAGACTCCCAGTCCCCTGCTCCTGTATGATATAAAATTAACATATTCTCTATATTGATGATTAGTATTTAGCTTACACCTTTCCAGTGATAGTTCAGAGCACGTTGCATTCAGTTATGTAGATATTTCCCTATCCCCAGAGGGCTTATAATCTAAGATTGTACCTGCAGCAATGGAGGGTTAAGTGACTTGTCCAAGGTCGCAAGGAGTGCCAGTGGGATTCAGTCACCAGACTGTTTCTCTAGCCATCTATATCTATATACATAGATTATAGAAGATGATGGCTGCTGAAGAGCAGTCTGTCTGTTTAGACTGCTGAGAAACTGCCAGCGTTTACAGTACTTACTCTTGAAGGAGGTTGCTGCTCTTTCTGAATACATAACACGTGCAGAACTGTTCTTAACTGCTTTTAGATCCTGCATGTGAAAGACCTTAAATATCCTTGGGGGTGAATTTTCAAAAATATGTGTCTAATTTTAGGCACCTAGAACGTGACTATCTACTTGTCCTTTAAAGCAGGGGATGTAAGTGTCTGAAAATGCATGTTAAATCTAGGCATGAACACTTCTACCAACCCTAGGGCTGGTGTAAATGCCTGCGCCTAAATTTTTAAAGGGCGCATGTAGGATATAGTATTTTCTAACTTATGCATGTAGATTTACACTCCGTTCTGTTACTCCCACACTGAAAGTACACTCCATTGGTCTGATGCACGTACTTATAAAATAGTAACCAGCTAAAGCAATCGACTTCCGGTCACACTACCAAGAAAACCCAGGGACTGCTGGGTCATCAGGAGTCAGCATTGACTTGAAAGCACAGATTGTATTTTGCAAAGTAGGCACATTAAGGCCTATCCACTAATATAAGTCATTACAAATACATACCTTAAATACGTTGATGACGCATCACTTTATGCAGCCCCTTAGAAAACCACCTCGCAAATGCCTAAGTTATCAGATAGCGGCCTAATATTGCTACTGAACAGATAGTGGTGCACGGTCAGTAGCGCGTACAGATATTCAGTGCTGCTGAATATACCAGGTTGTTTTGGGTTTTTTTTAAATGCTATAGTCTGCATTTTAAAAAGATCCACTGGCCTCCACCTCTCAATTCATCCACTTTAGTTTAATATCTACTACTTCTGAATGTAATTTGCCATGAACCTCTGGGAAAGGCATGAGCTCAATCCAATCCAATACATGCTCTGTTCTCCCAAAAGACTGTAGTATTCGTTCTGTATCAGTGACTTATAAATACAGAATGCCCTTAGAAAGTGACTCACTGGGTAAGAAACTGAAGGAGAGGGTAGTAGGAAATGGAGTTCACGCTGAACACATAGGAGCATTAGTGGTATGCCTCAGGGATAGGTCCTTGGTCCTGTTCTTTTTAAGATTTTTGTAAGCAATATTGTGAAGGGTCTGTAGGGTAAGGTATGCCTCTTTGTGGATGATATCAGAATCAGCAACAGGGTAAATACCCTGGACAGTGTGGATAGCATCAGGAGGGATCTAACGAAGTATGAAGAATAATTGGTTGATTGAGAATTTAGCAGCTAAGATTTAATACTAAAAAATACAGCATTATGCATTTTGGGCTACAGAAAAGGGAGAAGTGCGATTTATGGTGTGAAGTACTTCAGGTCACAAAAGAAGAGCAGGACCTGGGAGTGATTATATCAGATGATCTTAAAAGCGGCCAAAAAGGTAGAAAAGGCAACAGTAAAAGCCCAAATGGATGCTTGGGTGCAGAGGGAGAGGAATGGCCAGCAGGAAAAAGGAAATAGGGCCTTTGTTCAAGTTTCTTGTGAAACCACATTTGGAGTACTGTGTACAATTCTGGAGACTGCATTGTCAAAAACAGGATGGAGTCAGTCCAGAAGGCAGCTACTGAAATTGCCAGTGATCTTCTGCATAAAGCTTATGGGAATAGGCTTAAAGATCTCGGTATGATACTTTGGAGGACAAGCAGAAGAGGAGTGATATGATAGAGACATTTAAATACTTCCATGGAATAAATGCACAGGAAGTGGCCTTCTTCCAGTTGAAAGGAAGCTCTGGAATATGGGGCCATAAGGTGAGAGTGAAAAGGGAAAGGCTCAGGAATAATCTGAGGAAATATTTCTTTACAGAAGGAGTAATGGATGTGCGGAATAGCCTGCTGGTTAGAGGTGGTAGAGATGAAAATTGTATCTGAAATAGCACGGGACAAATACAGGGGATCTCTGAGGGAGAGGGAGGAATTGTAGAACTTGACAGTTCTTATGGATGGGCAGACTGGATCGACCATAAGGTCTTTATTTGCTGCTGTTTTCTATGTTTGTTTCTGTGTCATCTTATATTTTGCCCCGTTGCACCTATTTTGTAGTTAGTTTCATGGGAGCGAAAAAGGCAAGACTATCCATTTCTAGATGAAATTGGGGAAACACAAGATTGGGTTGGTGTTTCCAGATGACATGGAGCCAGTGGATAAGCTCAATGGTGCATTTTGTTTTTTAATGATCTCCCTGAATATCCTGTTTGATTGATCTCACTCCTACCCTACAGGACTCCAGTGCAATTCCCCACTCATTTCCCTGGATCTTAAATCTGCTCAGAGATCATTTATCTGATTCTCAAATCACCTCTGATTTGCCTCCCCCCCCCCCCCCCACTGGATCTCCGGTATGCATACAAGTAAGTACACAGATATACAAATGCACACATATATACCCATGCATGCACGCACGCACGCATCTGCTTCTGATGGCTCTATCTGCAAAAGCAGTGAGTGCAGGGAGCAAGCCTAGGTTCAAAGGTCACACCTGCTGCACAGAAGCCTAGAAGGAGCAGGGCCCTGGACTGACGCTGTCCTTGCACTCACTGGAGCCAAGCCCTCTGCTTTACCGTGGAGGCAATAGGAGGGAAGGGATTACAGCAGGATTTCCCAAAACTGTTCTAGAGACCTCACAACCAGTAAGGTTTGCAGCTATCCACAGTGAACATGCAAATGTGAGATCTGCACACAGTGCCTCCATTGTATGCAAATGTGTCTCTGGCAAATTCATTGCGCAATACCTTGAAAACCTGACTGGCTATTATGGAGTCCCCAGGACAGGTTTGGACATGCTTAGATTAGAGCAGGGGTCTCAAACTCAAATTGCTTTGAGGGCCAAATGAGGACTTGTAGAGTAACCCGGGGGCCGCACAAGACGCAGGCCTCATTTGCATAAGGGCATCATTTGCATAAGGGCATCATTTGCATAAATATTTGCATAATGTTACCATACACTAACTTTTAGTAAACATGCCTCTTAATGAGTGTATGGATAAAGAAAGACTAAAAGATTTCTACATTACTATAAACCAGTGCCAACCGCCAGGCACATTAGGAACTACTAGAAACACTGCCCATTTAGAACCCATAGCAAACCTGCCGTGTCCTAACAGCACTACCAGGACTCACAAAGCACCATACCCTAACTATCAAAAGGCAACACTGCAAATATTAAATCAACACATTTCAGAGAATAACAATACATGACCTACTCGGGAAAGAGAACAAGTGGCAATGTCAAATAGGAATTACATAAACAGAATACCTCAGCTCAGTTACACATGCAGAACATACACCATCACCAAACAAGGAATCACAATTTAGAAACAGGAAGACAATTAAACTGGGAACCCCAAAAGCCAAACTTAGAATGTACAACACTGTAGAAATAAAACTATACATTGATTTCCTCTTGTATTAAATAAAGTGCAGACGTTAAAGATGCACATTTCCAAGAGCTGACATATTTCAGTTAATAAATTCAAAATAAAGAGATATTTTTCTACCTTTTGTGCATTTTTTTTCAGTTGCAATTGTTCCAGTCACTTTCTTCTGGTTTCTTTGTGTCTTCTGCTAACTCTCCATCGTCTGCTGTCCATTTCTCCTTTCTTCTTTCCTAGTTTTTTTCCATTCTCTCTACATCTGCTTTAACATACTAATCATTCTCCTTTTGCTCTTTCCTCATTCCTATTTCATCCACTCAAATTTTACCCCTCCATCCTCAATCCCCACTTACTCTCCCAATACCCGGCCAATTGTAGATTTTTCTTCCCTCCCACACAAAATATATTTCCCCTCTCCATTTCACTCTCCCAGCCCCATCCCATTCTAATCGTCCCCCAACATCAACTCCCTTCTAGCTCCTGCCCAACCCAGCATCCGCTCCCTTCTAGTCCCCGCATCATCAGCCCATTTCCAGTCCTAGCTCCCTCCCCTCACAGCCCATTTCCTTTCCAAGCCCCCCTCCCCATCAGCCCATTTCCATTCCAAGCCCCCTTCCACTCAGCCCATTACCATTCCAAGACCCTGTCCCCATCAGCTATTTGCAGTTCAAGCTCCCCCTTCTACTCGGCCCATTTCCAGTCATAGCACCCCCCCCCAGTCCATTACCAGTTCTAGCCCCCCCCCCCAGCCCATTATCGGTCCTAAGCCCCCCAACAGCCCACTTCCAGGCCTAACCCTTCCATCGCCCCATCTTTATTCTTAGCCCCCCCATAACCCCATTTTCAGTCTTAGGCCCCCAGTCAGACCACCTCCAGTCCTAACCCCCATCTGTCCATTACCAGTCCTAACCCCCATCACCCCATTTTCAGTACTACCCCCCCCCCAGCCCACATCAAGTCCTGCTCCCCCCCTACATCAAGTCCTGCTCCCCCCCATCAAGTCCTGCTCCCCCCCCACATCAAGTCCTGCTCCCCCCCCAGCCACACATCAAGTCCTGTTCCCCCCCCCCATCAAGTCCTGCTCCCTCCCCCCCCCCCCGGAAAATTAAACTTAAAAAAAACCCGGCTTCTGCTGCTGCTGCTGCCGCCGCTGCCGTGGCCGGCAATAGCAGCAATATCGCAAGTCCCGCGGGCTCCCCCCCACCCGGCAGATCCCTTCCTGCTTGCCTGCCAGTTCTCCGCTTCGGCTTTCAGAGCCGCGAAGGGCGAGCTTCTCCCACGTGACACTGTTAAGCCCGCTGGGGCAGATGGGCCATTTCCCCTCTGCCCGGCGAGCGTAACAGAGTCGGGAGGGCGAAGGTATCCCGGCGCGGCTCTGCAAGCCGAAGCGGAGAGAACTGGCAGCATTGGCAGGCAAGCAGGAAGGGATCTGCCGGGTGGGGGGGGAGCCCGCGGGACTTGCGATATTGCTGCTATTGCCGGCCACGGCAGCGGCGGCAGCAGCAGCAGAAGCCGGTTTTTTTTTTTCCCCCCAATGCTTCGCGGGCCGCACAAGGGTCTCTCGCGGGCCGCGTGTTTGAGACCCCTGGATTAGAGGGTCCCAGGGAGGGAAGGGTAGTGGAAGACATATGATAAGACATCCGGTTTGATGATGGACAGGAACTTTATCACTCCCAGAATTTTGCCACCATAGGGCCTCTGTGTGATTCCAAGCTTAAATAACCTTAGGTCTGTTCAATTTTTTGGTCATATTTGGGCCTGATTGAAATCTCTGCCACCTCTTATTTGTTTGTTTATATTTTGACCTTAAGACTGGTCAAGGTTTGAAACTGAGGCAGCATGGTGCATTAGCTGCTCTCTAGCAATTTAGGAGTCTGTTAAGTTGCAGTAAAATAATCTAGTCATGTGTTGTGTTGCCACCTGAAAAGTCCTATGAGGTTCACTAAACTTTGGTACCAGAATGCTATAGTTTAAGAAATCTTGCAAATTCATGATGTGACTGAAAAATTGTGTGTTCCCTGCTATGTGCCGTGGTGATATTCCTGGCACGTGATCTTTAAAGGGACAGGTAGATTGTGGCCCTGCCCTCTGCAGCCTTACAATGCTGCTCCTTCCCCTGAGCTCAAACTGGCATAATCATACCCCTGATATAGTTATGTAACACACTCTCTGTATTTGGTAAACCCTACCCCCCCCCCCCAGTGTGAGAAAAAGAGGAACTATGGGTTAGCCAGTGCCAGTTCTGGTTACAGCGAAAGTGGAAGGAAATAATTGGACGTCCCCTCTGCCTCTAAAGACTGCATTTGGATGGAGGGCTAGAGGTGGGAGCCGTGTTCTAAAATGTTGTCAGTTAAATGGAGCTTGTACGTGACAGTGTGGGTGGGGGAAGGGGGAAAAATATGTCAGTTCAGGCTTGGGTGGGAGCAGCATTTATATACCAGTGGGGACTTGAGTGCATGGGGTGCCACAGCCTTAGGGCAGATGTGTGCCCAAGAGTGTCGGCAAGCATCTTAGCCTGCCAGTGCTCTTGGCATATAAATAATGCTAGCTCTTCAGGTGTAGTAATTTTTTTCAAGCTTATTGTGGCTCATAAAATTTTTAATGAGCTCCAATAATCCATCTCAACATTAACGAGTTGATTTGCATACATTGTAGCACATTAGTATTTTATATGTGTTGTGTCATCTTTATTTTGTGGTATCGGCAGTGTTTGTATGAGACTGTTGGAATCGCCTGATAATGCACATTTAATATGCATTAAACAGAATTCAGTGTTCAGTGCACAATATTGCAGCTTAATATGTAGACTCACAAGTTCCATAAATTCAAATTCTGTTGTGTCCTTGGGCAAGTCATGTAACCCTTTAATACCTCACACACAAAGCTTAGATTTCAATGCCTCTGGGGCTGGACACGTTTCTAAGCCTGCCTTGAACTCTGATTAGGAAAGGCAAGTAATCATATGAAATCTAAATTCCAAAATCTAACTTGTGGCCGAAGTTTAACTATAATTAAATTTCAGTCTGCACACCTGTTAACCTGTATAACCCACAACCTAAGACTCCCTACAGAGCCATGTAAAATAAAATTTATTTAGAGGAGACAGTGCTTATAGGGGCTATACGTTTTTGAGTATTCTGCCTCCATGGTTGTGGATATATGTGAATCGGGCTAATGTTATGCTTTATATTGACATAAAAATGTGTTGGCATTATATATCTCCAGGAACAAGCAGGCATGTAGTCTTCACATATGATATCGTCGGTACCGACGGAGCCTGCGCGGGAACGCTCCCCAGCATCCAATAGGAAAGCTTTTGGGAGCATCCCACAGCGCCTGCGTGCTGCCTTCCCGCCTTTCCAACTCTCCTTTGTCAGTTCTTCATTTTCCATGGAGCAGACAGGAGGTATCCCTGTCACCGCAGAAAATCTAGTCTTACTTTTTTTGTTTTTTGTGGTCGTGTCTGCCTTCATTCGACGCCTACTGGTACCGCTGGTTCTCTTTTCTTTTAGAAACAAAAACAAAAACCTAGCTTCTAAAATCTTTTCTTTAGGAGCCTTTCCCCTCCCGGGTTAGGCGCTATTTTGGGCACTAGGCCCATTTTTCCTCAGACATGGAAAAACCAGCTAGTGGTTTTAAAAAAATGTTCTAAATGTGGCGATACCATATCCGTCACCGACACCCATGAATGGTGTCTTAAATGTTTAGGTCCTGACCATTCTCCATCGGAGTGTCTGTCCTGCAGAAAGATGACCAAAAGGGGCCTGCAGAATAGAGCTGTAAAACTCGGTACCCTTTTTACTGCTGACACGACGTCCATTGCATCGACGTCTTCCAGGGCTTCATCTTCCTCCCATGGATCTCAGGTAACTAAACCTAAGTCTTTTAAGACTGGCCGGTCCTTGAAGGGTAGATCTCCTTCCAAGCATCGAGATGCCATTGGCGTTGCCCTTGAGGATAGTTCACCGGCAAAACAGCCCCAGCGGGAGATCTTGGTCTCCAAAGCATTAACGGGGCTCCAGAATGTTCCGGAGGCTTCAACCTCTGTAGAGCTATTGGTGCCATGTTCTGGGGTCGTAGCCGCTTCCACCGGTACCGACACTCGGGCATCGGCAAGAGCGATCGATCAGAGATTCCTTGCTATTGAATGCAGTCTAGCGGCTCTCTTAGCAGCTTCGGTACCGCTAAGACCGCTACAGATGGTTCCACAGGTATCGGTACCGACATCGGTGCCGGTACCGAGTGCACCTGCCTCGGCAGGTATGCTTCCGCCCATGCCGAACCTTGAGTCTATCTCAGGTATCAAAGGGCTGGTACCGAGATACCCCGATACCGACTTCGAGTGGTACCGGTACCAAGCGTTGCACGAACACCAGTCACCGAGATACTTCGAATCTTCCAATTCCAATGATTCTGATGACTCTGCTGGTACCAGAGCAGTCCTCCCGGAGGATCCATCTCATCCTCCTCAACGCAGAATATCTCCTCCAGAGGACATGTCCTCCCAGGATTTCATATGTGATGTAGCTCTAGGTCTAGAAATCACAGTGACTCCAGAGAAGGAACCCAGGGCAGAAGAATTAGAAATTCTTCAATACCCTAAAGCTCCTAAAGAGGCAGCTACCTTGCCCTTTCATAGGATCTTGCAAGATCTTATGTTCAGAATGTGGGAAAACCCTTTAACGGTGTCTCCACACTCTTGATGACGCGATACTATGTACCGAGTTCCAAGCTCTCCTGGTTTTCAAAAGACTCAGTTACCACACCATTCAATGGTAGTGGAATAGGCAATGCGTAGGATTAAGAGTGCTAAGACGCATTCATCTAATCCTCCGGGCCGGGAGTTAAGGACTCTCGATGCCTTTGGGCGTCGATGCTTCCAATCCTCCATGTTGGCAGCCAGGATCAGCTCTTACATTCTCTATATGGGAATGTACCTCAAGGAAGTTACAGGAGACTTGGAGCTTATGAGCCCTCTTCTTCCTGAGGACAAAAGAGGGGATTTTCTTACTCTGGTCAAACATGCCCAAGATGTCTCTAAATTTGTGAACCATGCATCTTTCGATTGCTTTGAATGTATTAGCAGAAATTCTGCTATTTTAATTAGTGCACGTCGTATTGCCTGGCTCCAGGCATCAGACTTAGAACAATAGGTGCAAGAGAAACTGGGGAATATTCCTTGCACAGGAGAAAATCTCTTTGGCAAGGATTGGCAGGACAAGGCAAATCAGCTTGAATCTGAAAATACTACCTTGAATAGACTATCTAAGTCTACAGCCAACCCAGCAAAGAAAAAGTCAGCCAAAAAACCCAGTAAGAAAAAGAAGTTTTACCCATCCTATGCCCATCATACTCACTGTCCGGGTCATGTTCCCCAAAAGGGGCAACAACAGAACAGACAGCAGAGGAAGCCACAAGTTCCAAGAACTCAGTCGGCTCCACAAGTTCAGCCTCCTCAGGGGCTTTGACTCCTTCCTAGAGAACTTAGTCTTTCTGCCCCTGAAAGGTCCAGAACCCCTCACCATTCCAGGAAGGTTATGCCATTTTGCCAGCAGATGGCAACAAATACCATCAGAAAACTGGACTTTTACGAGAGGGGTACAGGCTCCACTTCCACAGCCTGCCCCCTCCTACAATCATAAAACAGTTCAATTCTCAGATCCCTGTCACCAATCTCTTGGGTCAGGAGGTCACATCACTTCTTGCTCAAGGAGCAATAGAAGAAGTACCCATACCCCAACAGGGTGCGGGGTTTTACTCCCCTTATTTTCTCATTCCCAAGAAAACAGGGGGATACAGGCCTATTCTGGACCTCAGAGAATTAAACAAATATCTGTTCTGAGAAAAATTCAAAATGATTTCCCCCAGAACACTCTTGCCATACCTTCAGAGTCAGGACTGGCTATGTTCTGTAGATCTAAAGGATGCATATACTCATATTCTCATCCATACAGATCACAGGAAATTCCTTCAATTCATTTTCCAGGGAAGACACTTCCAATACAGGGTTCTTCCCTTTGGGCTGGCTTCTGCCCCAAGAATCTTCACAAAATGCATGGCAGTAGTAGCAGCATTTCTGAGAACTCTAGGAATATTTGTCTTCCCCTACTTAGACGACTGGCTCATTCGAGCATCGACAGTTCCAGAAGCCAGCTTTGCTCTTTCTCGCACGATGCAAATTCTTCGCTACTTGGGACTGGTCATAAACCTCCCAAAATCTCAGCTCACCCCTTCTCAGTCCCTGGAGTTCATAGGGGCTCATCTAGATACCAGACAGTCAAGGGCTTTCCTACCACAGCCCTGCTGTCTTCGTATAGTGCAGCTGGCATCCCAAACAACTATAAAAGTCTTCCTGACTGCTCGGGAAATGCTTCAGCTTCTGAGGCATATGGCATCCACTGTCCATGTGGTTCCCTATTCTCGCCTTCACATGCGAGCAGCCCAGTGGACCCTCTCCTCTCAGTGGACACAGTCCTCGGGTCGCCTGTCGGACAAAATCAGAAATGCCACACATCTCATTTCATCCCTTCAATGGTGGCAATCTCTGGAAAACCTTCTAGTAGGCTCTCCTTTCAAGCAGCCTATTTTCCAGGTCACTCTAAGAACAGATGCATCCAAGTTGGGTTGGGGAGCTCACCTGAACGATCTCTCTACTCAGGGTCTCTGGACCAAACAGGAGGCTTGTCTTCACATAAAGCTCCTGGAACTCAGAGCCATTTTCCATGCTCTTCGAGTATTCCAGGCCCAGCTCAGCTACCAGACAGTTCGGGTCCAGACCGACAATCAAGTAGCCATGTTCTATGTGAACAAGCAGGGCGGAACGGGCTCTGTCGTTATGCAACAAAGCTTTGCAGCTGTGGGCCCTCACCAGAGAGCTTCAAATCCACCTCTTAGTGGTATATCTACCGGGCATTCAAAACCTTTGGGCAGACAAACTCAGTCGAATACTGCTGCCACACGAATGGTCTCTTCACTCAGACCAGATTACTCGAGTGTTTCTAATCTGGGGAACCCCAGATGTAGACCTCTTTGCAAGTCCACAGAGTGCCAAACTTCCCCGGTTCTGTTCCAGAATTCCAGTTCAAAACTGTCAGGCAAGAGATGCTTTCCTCCTCCACTGGGGGCAGGACTTCCTCTATGCCTTCCCACCCATTCCCCTCATTCCCAAGGCACTATTCAAGCTTTAGAGAGACAGAGGACATATGATACTCATAGCTCCACGTTGGCCACGGCAAACGTGGTATCCTCTGCTTCTACGTCTCTCTCAAGCCATGCCACTGGAGTTGGGATACGCTCCAGATCTTCTTTCCCAGGAGAACGGGACGCTATTGCACCCGAATCCCCAGTCCCTACATCTCAGGGCCTGGTTGCTGAAAGCCTAGAGCTTCCAGATATCAACCTTTCTCAACAGGTAAAGGATATCCTGGTGGCCTCCAGAAAACCCTCCACAAGGCGATCATACGCCTTCAAGTGGAAAAGGTTCTCTGTATGGTATTCTCAAAGGGGGCTTCACCCCCTTTCAGTGCCTCTGGAATCGCTACTGGAGTATCTCCTCCATTTATCAAATTCTGGTCTTAAAACCAATTCAGTAAGGGTTCATCTTAGTGCCATTGCAGCTTCTTGCAAGCCTTTGGATGGACAACCTATTTCCTCTCATCCACTTGTAGCAAGATTTATGAGAGCTCTACTCTTAACAAAACCTCCCATTAAGCCGCCGCCGGTGGCATGGGATCTCAATCTTTTTCTTGGGCAGCTTATAAAACCGCCCTTTGAGCCCTTAGCCACTACGGACCTGAAGTTTCTTTCCTGGAAAGTCATCTTCCTAGTTGCTCTCACTTCTGTAAGACACATCAGTGAGTTGCAGGCCTTAGTGGCTGATCCTCCTTATAAAAGATTTCACCATGATAAGGTAGATCTTAGGACTCATCCTCACTTCATGCCAAAGGTGGTTTCGCCTTTTCATTTAAACCAATCGGTTTACCTTCCTATATTCTTTCCTAGGCCTCATGCCTCTAGTGCAGAAAGGAACCTTCATACCTTGGATTGTAAAAGAGCCTTGGCTTTTTAACTTCAAAGAACTAAGCAACACAGAAAATCTTCTCAGCTTTTCGTTGCTTTTGGTTCTAGTCATTTGGGACTTCCAGTTTCCAAAAGAACTCTCTCTAAATGGATTGCGAATTGCATATCCTTTGCATACGAGAGTAAGGGACTTTCTCTCGAAAGCCATGCCACAGCTCGCAATGTGAGAGCAATGGCAACCTCTGTGGCAACCTTCTGTGTGTACTGAAGTCCAGGTGGCTGCTCTACAGATGTCGTCAATGGACACAGAACGAAGATTAACTGTGATCTTCGTTCTGTGTCCATTGACGACATCTGTAGAGCAGCCACCTGGACTTCAGTACACACCTTTACAGCCCATTATTGTTTAGACAAGGACTCCTGTCGGGATGCCTCGTTTGGACAGGCTGTTCTACAGCATCTCTTTTGGAATTAGTACAACTCCTACCCACCGTCCCAGGGTTTCGATGCCAGAGATCCATGGGAGGAAGAATGACCCATCTCACCAGAGGTTCGCAGCTTGCTACGGTCATCCTCCTGGCATCTCTCAGCTGGGGATTCCCCATATGTGAAGACTACATTCCTGCTTGTTCCTGGAAATAGAGTAGTTACTCACCTGTAACTGGTGATCTCCGGGAACATCAGGAATTAAGTCTTCACAACCCACCCACCTCCCTTAGGAGTTCTCTCTCTCTCTCTCCTTCTCTCCCAGCTATAAACTCAACTGATGAAGGAGAGTTGAAAAAGCGGGAAGGCAGCACGCAGGCACTGTGGGATGCTTCCAAAAGCTTTCCTATTGGATGCTGGGGAGCGTTCCTGTGCAGGCTCCGTCGGTACCAACAATACCCATATGTGAAGACTTAATTCCTACTGTTCCCGGAGATCACCTGATGCAGGTGAGTAACTAAGCTATATCATCATGAAAGAATGAGGATACCTTAGTAAACAGTAGAAGCATAGGAGGAGAGTGTTGGTTTTTTTTAACCCACTAGTGCAGTGGTTCCCAAACCTGTCCTGTGGTCTCCCCAGCCAGTTGGGTTTTCAGGCTTTGAACATTCATGAGAGATTTTCATACACCGCCTCTACTGCATGCAAATCTATCTCATGCATATTCATTGTGGATATCCTGAAAGCCCTACTGGGTGGGGAGCCCCTAGAAACAGGTTTGGGAACCATTGCACTAGAGCAGGGGTCTCAAACTCAAATTGCTTTGAGGGCCAAATGAGGACTTGTAGAGTAACCCGGGGGCCGCACAAGACGCAGGCCTCATTTGCATAAGGGCATCATTTGCATAAATATTTGCATAATGTTACCATACACTAACTTTTAGTAAATATGCAGAACATACACCATCACCAAACAAGGAATCACAATTTAGAAACAGGAAGACAATTAAACTGGGAACCCCAAAAGCCAAACTTAGAATGTACAACACTGTAGAAATAAAACTATAAATTGATTTCCTCTTGTATTAAATAAAGTGCAGACGTTAAAGATGCACATTTCCAAGAGCTGACATATTTCAGTTAATAAATTGCAAATAAAGAGATATTTTTCTACCTTTTGTGCATTTTTTTTTCAGTTGCAATTGTTCCAGCCACTTTCTTCTGGTTTCTTCGTGTCTTCTGCTAACGCTCCATTGTCTGCTGTCCATTTGTCCTTTCTTCTTTCCTAGTTTTTTTCCATTCTCTCTACATCTGCTTTAACATACTAATCATTCTCCTTTTGCTCTTTCCTCATTCCTATTTCATCCACTCAAATTTTACCCCTCCATCCTCAATCCCCACTTACTCTCCCAATACCCGACCAATTGTAGATTTTTTATCCCTCCCACGCTAAATATTTTTCCCCTCTCCATTTTACTCTCCCAGCCCCATCCCATTCTAATCCTCCCCCAACATCAGCTCCCTTCTAGTTCCAGCCTCACCCAGCATCCATTCCCTTCTAGTCCCTGCATCAGCCCATTTCCAGTCCTAGCCCCCCATCAGCCCTTTTCCAGTCCTAGCAACCCCCCAACCCAATACCAGTCCTAGCCCCCCCCATCAACCCACTTCCAGTCAGCCCCCCATAGGCCATTGCCAGTCCTACCCCCCCCCCTCCAAGTGAGGAAATGCACGCATAGTTGGCTATTCAACACACACACACACACACACACACACACTTTTTCCCAAGAAAATCAACTCAGACTTCCACACCCTTCCCTGTCCCTTTTAATTAGAATAGGACTTGGTGCCTTGTTTTAATTGTTATCTAAATGTGCTGCAAAATGTGGTTTATGTTTGAGATGAAATTAGGGGACACCCGGCTTTTCTTTCTTTTATGCCCAGACTCAGAGTCCTTTTAGCAGCAATAATGAGAGAAAAAAAAAGACAATAAGCAGGCAGCGCGCGAGCTCAGGCACTTCCCCGGCTCTCCCCACTAGAGAAGGGGCTCGCGACTGGGGCAGCTGTGTGCCCCGAGCTGGCGTGACGTCAGGGGGATCGCGTGCCCCTGGACGTTTCGCAAAGCGGCAGGTGCCTCCTGGGGAGCACTGCGGGGTTTGCACGCGCCGCCCGCCCTGCAGCAGCCTCACCTCATCGATCAACAGCCCACGGCGAGGTTTTTCCTTGCGCTCTCGCTGCACGCGCGGGGCTTTAGGTGAAAGAAGACGGGGAGCGTGGAGGCAGGTTGCGAAAGGTAAGTGTACAACGGCTGACAGTTGGAGGGGTTCTTGTTCGTTCTTTTGCACTAGTTGGTAGTAGAACTTCGCTGAAAGATGCTTTGTAACTCTTGTAAGTGCGGCTCGAACAGTAGTGGTCGGTTTGGCTCGCCTTCGGTGACTTAACTTTATTCGGCGCGGGAAGGGGCTGTGGGACAGTTGATTCTGCCGCTGCCACGCAGCGGCAGCAGCAGCAGAAGCCGGGGTTTTTTTTTTTGGCCTCTGCATCGCGGGCCGCACAAAGGTCTCTCGCGGGCCGCGTGTTTGAGACCCCTGCACTAGAGCATGCCCACAATGAAAAGACACATCTACAGTTCTACCCATTTTAAACATATATAGCAGGGCTCTTCTAGAAGAACTGAGGGAGTGCCAGGGATACGTTTATTTTATTTATTTAATTTGAAGCCTTAGCCACCAATCTAATAAGGCCCAAGACATCATGTAATACACACAACATGTAGATTTAATGCTAATGTAATTTTAATTAACACCACAAATTATAAAACTAAATAAATGAAAAATAAAACCTAAAACTAAATGGCCAATTTTCCCAATGGAAAAAGGTGAATAGTGGAGTACCGCAGGGATCTGTGCTGGGTCTGCTGCTTTTTGACATATTCATAAATGACCTGGAAAGTGGAATAACGAGTGAGGTTATCAAATTTGCAGATAACACAAAACTATTTAAAGTTGTTAGAACCCAAGAGGATTGTGAAAAATTGCAAGAGGATCTTGATAAATTGGAAGACTGGGCATCAAAATGGCAGATGAAATTTAATGTGGACAAGTGCAAAGTTATGCACCTAGGAAAGAACAACCCAAACTATGGTTACACGATGCAAGGTTCCACATTGGGGAACCACCATCCAGTAAAAAGATTTGGGTGTCATCGTGGATAACATGTTAAAAACCCTCCGCCCAGTGTACAGTAGCGGCCAAGAGAGCAAATAAAATGCTAGGTATCATAAGGAAAGGAATGGAGAATAAAACAAAGGATATTATAATGCTTCTGTATCATTCATGGTGCGACCGCAACTTGAATATTGTGTGCAATTCTGGGCACCGTATCTTAAAAAAGATATAGCGTTATTAGAAAAGGTACAGAGAAGAGCCACCAAAATGGTAAAAGGGGTGGAAGGATACCCCTATGAAGAGAGGCTAAAAAGGTAAGGGCTCTTCAACCTGGAAAAGAGACTGCTGAGGGGAGATATAATAGAGGTCTATAAATTAATGAACGGAGTGGAACGGGTAAACGTAGATCGATTGTTTACGTCATCAGAATATAAAAAGACTAGGTGACATGCAATGAAGCTACAAGGTAACCTATTTAAGACTAATAAGAGAAATATTTTTTCACTCAACGTGTTATCAAACTCTGGAATTTGTTACCGGAGGATGTAGTAAAAGCTTTTAGTGTAGCTCGGTTTAAAAAAGGTTTGGACAAGTTCCTGGAGGAAAGGTCCATAAACCATTATTAAAAAGGACCCAGGATATCACTGCTTGACCCAATACAAACAAGCATTGAGGAACCTGTGTCTTTTGGGGAGACTGCTAGGTAATTATGATCTAGATTGGCCACTGTTGGAAACAGGATACTGGGCTTGATGGACCTTGGTCTGACCCGTATTGCATATCTTATGTTCTTAAAGCTGATGACCTGTACTGCAGGTTGCAGTTTTACTGAAGAACAGGGCCTCCAGCATCCCACGATTGTGCGACCGCAAACAGTGCTGCAAAATCTGGCCTTTCTTGTGGATGTCCTTGTTCCCCATGGAATCACTATGGAAGAGACTGAGGTTCAGAGCATGGAACGCGATGGCAGCGGCTAATGGTGGCACAGTTCTGACTGTAGCAGATCACCCACGCAGCTTTCCGGCTGGGCTGTTATGCCTTGTACCAAAGTGGGATAATCCAGCCGGAAAGCAGAGGACAAGGAAGACACTGCTTGAGATGCCATGCTACAGCTGGTCTCGTTTTACTATTGTTCAGAGGATGAATGAAGAGTAGGAGGGCAGGAGAGAGCTGGCTGGGGCCAAGGGACAGCTTGTCTGGGTTTGGGAAGCAAGGGAGAGCTGAGCTAGGGCTGGGATCACTGCTCAAGGAAGAACTTGTATGAGGCTGGGGGAAAGGGAAAACTTGTTTGGGAATATGGGGGCACAAGGGAGCACATACGTATATGGTGCTAGAAACCGTATATGGTGCTAGAAACCATGGGACAGCTTGTCTGAGAATGGGGTGGGGGAGGGCAAGAAAGAAAGAAAGAATGGCCTGGACTAGGACTAGGAGAGTAGGGCTGGGGCTGAAAGGGACAAGGGAAAGGTAAGTGGAGGACTTAGGAAGAGCTGTGAGGAGAGAGTGGAAGGATTGAAGGAGGTGTGGGATAAGAATCAAGTTTCCTTCCCTTTCCTAATTAGGGATGGCACTACCACTAGGCAAACTAAGCATCCACCTAGGGCAGCACAATTTCAGGGATGATGCCAGTACATCAGAAGCTGGCAATAAAAAAAAAAAAAATCAAAATACCTAACACTGAAATTCTGCTGCCCTAGGCGGATGCTTAGTTTGCCTAGTGGTAAGGCCATCCCTGCCCTCTTTATCCAGATAGTGGACTGAATATCACTGCTAACTGGAGAACTCTTGCGCTGATTGCACTATATGTATATATTTATTCAGCACCACTTGCTGGATAGCAATATTGATTATTCATGTCTTATTGGCATGTTCTCCAGGAACAAGCAGGAATTTAGTCTTCACATATGGGTGATGTCAGTACTGACAGCGCCCGTGCGTGTACGCCCCCCAGAGTCCAATAGGAAAGCCTTTGGGAGCATCCCACTGTGCCTGCGCTGCTGCCTTCCCACCTTTGTGACTCTCCCTCCTCAGTTCTTTGTTTTCTTTGAAGCCAGCAGCAAGCAAATCTTTTTCTTTATTATTTTTTGTGGTTGCTTTTGCCTTCTCATCAACGCTGGAACAGATATCTTCAATTCTATTTTTTCTTTAAAAAAAAAAAAGAACTACTTTAGTTCTTTTAGGTGCATCAATGCCATCTTAGGCCTAGGCCTTCTGTCTAGTCTACTGACACAACCAAGTATGGTAGCACTGCCTCTGCTACTGATATCCATGACTGGTGTCTTAAATGCCTCAGCCCACATCATCAGCCATCTGAATGTCCCGTATGCAAGAAGATGACAAAGAGAGGCCTACAGAATCGGACCGCAAAACTCTGCTACCTTTTTGCCTCAGATGCGGTTTCCCTTGCTTCGACGTCATCAAGAGCATCGCCTTCCTCAGATGGATCTCAGGTATAAAACACAAGACAGGCCATCCTACCAAGAGTAGATCTCTATCTAAACATATAGATGACTCGAGCATTGCCCTGGAGGTGGATCGATCGGCCAAACTATCCCTTTGGGAGGACCTCCCCTCCAAAGCCGCAAAAGCGGTCCAGGATGCTCCTAGAGTCTCCACCTCAGGAGAGCTCCTGGTGCCATGCTCTGGAACTGTAGCCCATGCTTCCAGTACCGATACCCAGGCATTGGCAAGCTCTATGGATCAGCATAAGCTGGCCATTAAGCGGAGTCTAGCGGCTCTGTTTGTGGCATCAGTACCGGTCAAGTCATTATGGCGGTATCATCTGTACCGGTACCATCCACGATGCCCATGCAGTCTGCATTGGGTTTCATGCCACTTGGCACTCTTCCACCCATATTGACTCTCGAGTCCATTCCCAGTTGCGAGGTATCAATACAGCAAGTCTCTCGAGCTGATACCGATCTCGATTGGTACCGGACCTTGCAAGAACCAGGAGCATCGCTCCCAGAGATACTTTGATTCGACTGATTCCGATTCTTCGGATGATGAACCAATTGGTACCCGAGACATGCACAGTCTTCCGGAGGAACCCTCACCGTCGCCGCAATGGCACATGTCCCCTCCCGAAGATACGCCTTTCCAAGAGTTCATCAAAGATATAGCAAGGGGGCTCTCCATTACTCCTACATAGGAGAAAGAACCTAGAGCAGAGGAGTTGGAAATTCTCCAATATCCTACAGCTCCCAAAGAGGCGACTACTCTACCTATTCACTGTATACTACAGCATCTTATGCTCCAGATGTGGGAAACTCCCCTCACCATTTCTCCCCATACTTGATTACTCGATACCATGTATTGAGTGCTGGAAAGCCCCAGATTCCAGAAAACACAGCTTCCACACCACTCAGTGGTAGTGGAATCGGTTATTCATCGAATTAAAAGTTCTAAGATGCACTCCTCCAATCCTCCAGGCAGGGAATCGAGAACCCTCAATGCCTTTGGGCGTCGATGTTTTCAGACCTCCGTGCTCTCAGTCCGGGATAAGTTCATACATACTCTACATGGGTGTGTTCCTTGGGGAAGTAACTAGGGATCTGGAATCAGTCTCCTCTTCTCCCAGATGATGAGAGCAGACTATCTTACATTGGTCAAACATGCCCAAAATGTTTCCAAATTTGTTAACAGGGCAACCTTTCACTTTTTTGAATGCATTAGCAGAGCAACTTCTATTTGTATAGCTGCACGTAGGATTGCTTGGCTCCAAGCATCAGATCTTGAACAGTGGGTACAAGATAAGCTGGGTAATATTCCCTGTATGGGTGAGAATCTGTTTGGAAAGGATTGGCAAGATAAGGCCTCTCAGAGTCTGAGAATACTACTCTCAATAGACTTTCCAAAGCTACTGCCAACCCTGCCAAGAAGAAGGTAGCGGCAAAGAAGCGTTTCTATGGTATGAAGAAGAAATTTTATGTTATTTATTTAACCCCTGTTATCCATGTTCTCATTTCCTGTTACTTGTAAACTTGACATACGTTTTATGCTTAAGTACAAAGTTGTTAAAATGTAAACCGCGCTGATGATAAAAGTGCGGTATATAAAAGCTATTAAATAAATAAATAAATCCTTCTTACCCCCCAGCTTCTCAATACCAACTTCAGGGTACCCAGAGGAAGCAACAGGCTCCTAAACCCCAACCAGCTGCGCAGACCAATCCGCTGGTTTTTTACTTTTCCCTAGAGAACATAGCCACCCTGCCTCTGGAGAACCCCCAAACCCTCCACATAGCAGGCAGACTTTGCCATTATGCCCACAGGTGGCATCTTATTACCTCAGAGCAGTGGACACTAACCAACTAACCATAGTTCTAGAGGGGTACAAGCTTCATGTGCAAAGTCCCCCCCCCCCCCCTGGTGGGGGAATATCATTCTCAACCCCCACTCACTGCTCTCCTGCAACAAAAGAAGCAACTCTCTTCTGTCAGAATATGCCATAGAAGAGGTTCCAAAATCCCAAAAGGGGATGGGATTCTATTCTCCTTAGTTTCTCATACCAAAGAAAAATGGAGGATACAGACCCATCTTAGACCTCGGGAACCTAAACAAGTTTCTAGTCAGAGAGAAATTCTTAATGGTCTCACTAGGAACCCTTCTACCTTATCTCCAGAGTCAGGACTGGCTCTGTTCTCTAGATCTAAAAGAAGCGTATATTCACATCCTCGTTCATCTAGAACACAGGAGGTATCAACGCTTCATCTTCCAAGGAAATTACTACCAATAGAGTCCTTCCTTTTGGGCTTGCCTCTGCCCCAAGAGTCTTCACAAAGTGTATAGCAGTCTTAGCCACATATCTAAGGACTCAGGAAATTTTTGTTTTCCCCTACTTAGACGATTGGCTTATAAGGGCACCCACCTCACAGGAGGTTCAACTACCCCTTCTTCATACAATGCAGGTACTACAGAATCTGGGATTTGTGATAAATCTTCCGAAATCCCATCTAGTTCCCACTCAGACACTAGAATTCATAGGAGCTCTTCTAGACACTCGGCAGTCAAGAGCATTTCTATCCCAGGCCCATTGTACTCGACTAGTGCAGCTAGCATGTCAAACAACATTCAGAGGCAATCTCTTGGCCAGGGAGATGCTCCAACTTCTAGGCCATATGGCCTCCACAGTACATGTAGTCCCATATGCCCGTCTGCACATGCGGAGAGCTCAATAGACTCTTGCCTCCTAGTGTAAGGAAATCTCCAGAGTCCTCAAGGACCAGATCCAAGTCACGGGCAGTCTCAGACTCCCTTCTGTGGTGGTCTACCCTAGAAAATCTTCTCATAGGGTCACCTTTTCAGATGCCTCTAAATCAATGCATCCTGACGATGGATGCCTCAAACTGGGCTGGGATGCCCACTTGGAATCTCTCTCCACTCAGGGTCGCTGGACGAAGCAGGAGTCACAACTCCAGATAAGTCTGCTGGAGCTTTGTGCTATCTTCAATGCTCTCAAAGTATTTCAATAACAATTACCACAGAGTTCTTGTCCAGACGGACAATCAAGTAGCTGTGTTCTACTTGAACAAGCAGGGGGGAATGGGCTCTTGGGCCCTTTGCAGGGAGTCTCTCCGGCCCTTTGCAGGGAGTCTCTCCATCTTTGGTTCTCTGCCATTGCTCATCAAATACACCTCTATGCAGTGTATCTGCCAGGTCAGCAAAATGTCTTAGCAGACAGATTGAATCGGATCCTCCTTCCGCACAAATGATCCCTCCATCAGGAAACAATTTCCTACATCTTTCAGATCTGGGGAACTCCAGAGATAGACCTTTTTGCTACTCTGTAAAATGCCAAACTACCTCGTTTTTGCATCAGAACCCCGATGTCCAGCCTCCAACAGGTGGATACCTTCCACCTTCACTGGGGGTCAGGATTTTCTGTATGCCTTTCCTCCCATACCCCTGATTCTGAAAACACTTTTCAAACTTCAAATAGTCAGAAGCCACATAATCCTCATAGCCCCATGCTGGCCACGTCAACCGTGGTTTTTTCTCCTACTACATCTGTCCTAGACTCTCTCCCTGAGTCTCGGGTCAGCTCCCAATCTCCTCGCTCAGGAGGAAGGGATGCTGCTCCATCCCAATCCACAATCTCTCCATCTCATGGCTTGGCTGCTGCACTATGTTACTATGTTACTGAGAGAGAAAGTAGTGAAGGCTGTAGACCAAATGGGGACAAGGGGCATCACCATAGTAACTGAGCCCACAGAATGGATCAGCAGCTTGGTAAAAGGATGGAAGCCAAGAAAGTTCCACATCTGTATAGACTGAAAGGATTGAAATAAGCCATTGTTGAGGGATAATTACCCCATAACAGAAGACGAGAAAGAGAAGATCTTTAAGTATAGTACCAGTCAGAGACCAAGAAAATGCTGCAGAAAGATACAGAAATATTTCAGATTTGAGAGACTGATATCTATGCCACATACAGGGCCAGCCCGTCCACTAGGGCGGCAGATCCTGGTGAGTGGCTCAGCCCTAAACAGTCCTGTTATGCTTCCCGCACCACATGCCATCGCTGCGCCGCCCCCGACAGCCAGCCTCTCATCAGGGTTAATGGGTGGCATGGCGATCACCTCTTCAAAGCCGTGGCAGTCTTTAAAGCATGCCCATGCGCGTGCTTGCATCCTGCTACTCCTGCCCCCTGCAACAGGAAGTCGGAGCGAGCAGGATTGGCAGGCCATGAGTGCGCACATGCACTTTAAGGCCTGCCACAGCTTCAAAGAGGTGATCGTTGTGCCGCTTATCAACCCCTGGTGAGAGACTGGATGTCGGGGAAGGCGAGGCGGTGTGATGGGGGCGGCACAATGGGCCTGCCTAGGACGGCAAGAACCTGTGGGCCACCCCTGGCCTCATACCGTGGCTTAGAAGTGGAATTCATTACTGTTATGGTATATACAAAGCTAACCTCAAAAAAACCAACCTGTGAATAATCTCCCAAAAAGATTATTTATAAATTTAACATTGAAATATTATTACAATGATGACTCCCTCCATACTCTTCCTTTTTTTTAAAATCAAAAATACAAAGGGGAAAAAACTCAGTTTTTCCTTTGGTCCAAAATAGGATCCTTTTTAGCAAAATAAGGATGCAAATCATCACTGGTGAAAAGAAACCCCTTAAACTGATTTAATTGATATATAACATACTGTATGCAATCTTTCTAAAGTATATTGTAAACTCAAGTATTCTTTTATTTTTTTGAAAAACCTCATCTCACCTCCCATTCATCCAGATACTAGTGACTGAAAAAATTCCAAAATGACTTCTCTTTATCCACCACCGTGAAGATCTCACTGTTGAGATTATTTAAGAAGCACACAACATATCAGGCAGTTGGCAGTATAGTCAATGTCACCGGCAGTGTGGGCAACTGATGATACACTCAATATTGGCAACGGTTCCAACTTTGCAAAAGTAATCCATTTGGAAACATTGGAGTTGAGGAGTAGCCTAGTGGTTAGAGCACTGGCTTGGGAACCAAGAGACCAGGGTTCGATTCCCACTAGCAAGCCTTGTGACCTTGGGCAAGTCACTTAACCCTCCATTGCCTCAGAAGAATCCAAGTTATCAATGTCCCTGTTTTCATGTACATTACCAAGTTTAAGTTGCAATGTAAAATGTTTTGACTGAAATGATTAAGCGGTATAAAAAATCTGTAAAATAAATAAATAAAAATAAATTGCCCCTGAAGAAATTCAATCAGACATGGCCAAGGCAAAAGTATTTTCAGTCATGGATGTTAAAGATGTATACTAGAAAGTTTCAGTTAGATAAAGAAAGACATTATTGATTTCTGGACACCAGCAGGATAACACAAATGACAGGGAATATCAGTGTTGCCGTCAAGCTGTACTACTCCTTTTGGGATTCTTTATACCACTGAATCCTGTGAGGCTCGTTAGAATATCATCCCATGGGATTCAGGGTCAAAGGACATCAGAAGGACAGTATATCTTATTGACGATGTTGATGTTATAGAATAGTGTTTCTCAAGCTGGTCCTGGTATACTTCCTGTCAGTCTGGTTTTCATTGCTTCTATTGCATGCAAATCTGTATCTCCAGGAACAAGCAGGAATGAGTCTTCACATTTGGGGTACGTCGGTACCGACGGAGCCTGCGCGGGAACGCTCCCCAGCGTCCAATCAGAAAGTTTTTGGGAGCATCCCTCAGCGCCTGCGTGCTCCCTTTCCAACTGTCTCTCCTCAGTTTTTGTTTTTCCGCGGAGCCGGCAGGACGTCCTCTTGTCACCGCAGAAAATTTTTCTTTAATTCTTTTGTTTTCTTGTGGTCGCGGCTGTCTCCCCGACTCCACCGGTACCGCCGGTGTTTTTTCTTTTTCTTAAATTCAGGGAATTTTTTCCCTCAGTTTTTTGTCTTAAATTTTTTGGGCCTTCTAGGCCTCTACATCATGGAGCCGCCAACCTCTTTTCCTAAGAAATGTCTAAGCTGTGGCGGTACAGTTTTATTTTTAGACTCCAAAAACTGGTGTCTAACCTGTTTGGGTCCTGACCGTTTTCCTCCAGAGCCATTAGGCTGCAGTATTGTGAGAAGAGTTTTTTTCCATTTAGAGTTTCCCTCGATACCGGGTCCCTTTCCAGCATCAGTGCACCGACCATTTCTTCTTCTCCACAGGATCAGGTAACCCACAAACAGTCTGTTAAGACTAGCCAACCCTCGAATGGTAGGTCTCATGCTCAGCATGATGACGGCTCCGGCCTTGCCCTCGAGGGTCCTTTGGCTTCAAAACCCCGGCGGGAGTCTTCGGACTCCAAAGCCTTTAAGGGGTTTCAGGTTGTTCCTGGGGCTCACCCCTCACAGAACATACCTGAGCCATGCTCGGGGGTGGCATCCGCTTCGAGCAGTACCGATACCCCGGCTTCGGCACTGGTGTTGGATACACTCCTCACCAGGGATCGTCATCTGGCTTTCTCGGTGTTGGATACACTCCTCACCAGGGATCGTCATCTGGCTTTCTCGGTACCTTCGGGACCGATGGATACGCTCCAGATTGACTTTCCAGTATCGGCATCAACGCCGATACTACCACCGACGTCGGTACCCTCTGGACATGCATCGATAGACTCGCTTCCTTCGATGCCGAGTCTGGAATCGATCTGTAGTCTGGAAGACTGGGTACCGACACGTCTCGGTATCGATGCTTACCGGTACCGGATGCTCGGTACCGAGGGTGATTACCAAAGGCCTTCGGTTACCTCGGTACTGATTAAGCAACCACCGATGACTGCTCCGATGTCGGTGTTGCCTTTGATTCCGACAGTGCTACCGGTATCAGCATCGGTACCGGTATCCGCAGTAGCATCGGGGCCAGCTCCTTCCATGCTTCTTTCACCAGGGTCGCTCCTTTCTATGCCAAGTTTGGAGTCGATACCTGGCATGGACGATGCAGTACTGACTGTCACAGGTCCTGACCTCCAGTACCAGCATCCATCCCTTAAGGATCCTTTTTTGCACCGTACAGGATCTTATATTCCTATATACTTAAGTAGATCCGCCGGTGCCCAGGCTAGTTCTTCAGGTCTAGCCTATCCAGGGACGGTTCCCTTTGGAGATCCTTCTTTTCAGAATTTCCTCCTGGATATGGCAAGATCTCTTGCTATTCCTATCCCTGGCCATGATCCTACACAAGGCTCTGTTTCTACTGAAGAAAGGGAAAACATAATGCTTCCTTTACATCATTCCTTGCAGGATCTTCTTCTAAGAATGTGGGAAGCACCTTTAAAGGTACCCTCACCTTCTAGAGCAACTGATCTTCTGTATCAGGTGCCCCCCTCTCCAGGGTTTCAAAAGACTCAACTTCCCCATCATTCCTTTGTGGTGGAATCAGCAATGAGGAAGGTGAAAAGTAAGAAGAGGCACTCTTCTTACCCACCAGGTCGTGAGTCTAGGACACTAGATGCCTTTGGACATCAAACCTTCCAGACATCCATGCTGTCAGCAAGGATTCTCTCATATATTTTTTATATGAGTCTATCTCTTCAGGAGGTCACAAAGAAATTATATCTTTTGACTCCTTTTCTCTCAGAGCCCAAGACTGCAAACCATTCCTTACTACTTAGTCATATACAAAGTATCTCTTGGTTTCTTACTCGTGCTTCCCTAGACTCTTTTGAGTCTGTTAGCAGAACTTCTGCTATAGCCATAGGGGCACGACGTAGAGCCTGGCTTCAAGCTTCAGACTTAAACAAATGGGCACAACAAACACTGGGTAATACTCCTTGCACTGGAGAAAATCTCTTCAATAAGGAGTCTTTACATCAGGTTGCTCAGTGGTCCACTGACTTCCCTGTTTCTGAAGGCTATTCTAAGCCTTCTCCTTCCCCAGTAGGTAGGAAATGCCCTACCAAACCTTCTTTGCCTAGGAGGAGAAGGTTTTACTCTTCTCCTGCTCATCATACAGATGTTCTCAAGCAGGGGACACATCGCCCTGGTCTGAAGAATCCAAACTCTCGCCAGGCTAAACAAACCCAGCAACCATAGGGTTCTGGTTAATCTGTTTCTGCCTCTTGGAGTTTACAACCTACAGTTGACTTCTTCTCTGCAGAAGTTTTTTACTGTTTTTTTCATTCAAGACTCTACACATGGATTCCTTTCCCCAGGACATCCAGTTGCTCCTAGGTATGCTGAGCTGTCAGGATATTCATGTCTATAGGTCACAGGTTTCTCCTTTCTTCCTGCCAAGAAGAGAGGTTTAACAACTATCCCATGATAGTTTTCTGTACCAACATGAATTTTTTCCTTCCACAGACTTACCATATGGTAAGTCACCCTTCAGCTCCTGTTTCTCTACCCTCTTATCCAGGGTTTCCCCTGTACGAGGGGTACCATACCACTGGAGGGCTTCTTAGCTTTTCTAGTCTTTCTTTCCAGTCCAGTGTGGAGTTTTTTCTCTTGAGTAAACTCCCTCCCTTTGCCTGGGCAGCTTATCAGACAGGGACAGGAATTTCTCTCTTGTTCTGTCTGTTTTTTCTGTTTTTACACAGAAAGATTCTCTCTGCTGTCTTATTCAGCATCTGCCCATGCAGGAGTTCCAGTGATTGGACTACTGGTACTTTTCCACAAGTTTCCAGTCTTGTCCACCACTACTTTCTGTCTAGCCTTAGTAATGATTCCAAGACAGTGCATACATCTTTGTTGGATATCCCTTATCACTTCAGGCTTATCACACTATCTTCTATTCTTGCCATCTCCAATTCCTTTGGGTTTGGCAGCATAGTTGACGTGGCTGCTGGATTTTCTCCAACAGCCAGCTCTATCTCCCAATTCTCCTGCATAATGCTCTCTGCAATCCTACAGAGAAGCTTTCCACTATGGGCCCTTGCTAGAGAGCATGGTTTTTTTTCTCTAATGACTATCCTATATGGTTGGAAAAGGCTTCCTCAGTCATTTCCCATGACTGTGAGGGTTCTTCACACCCTACTATCTCCTTTTAAAATAAAGGACATAAGCCTTCTCTACGTGAAAGTCTAAAGAGTTGTCCAATTCCTACAGGGAATATGCTTTTTTTTTTCCTTGCAGCTTGTCCTCATAGTATCCTAATCCTTCATGGACAGCACATATTTAACTAAAAAACGCATGATACCCTTTTTGTCCCTCGAGTGGGTCAACCTGGTATCTCATCCTATGCGTTTTCTATCCATTTACCATACTAGAGTTCTACAGGACTCAGGACTTGCTGTTACAGACTGATATTATCCTCTGTTTTTTCACGCAAACCATCCTGGTTTATTTCACTGGATAGCATTCCTGCACCATCATAACCAGGGGGAATAGATTCTCTATATATCTTCTCAAGTAGGTTCCACCTTCTTGTTATTGGATGAATCTTTCCTCTTCACATCTCCCATGTGAATGTTCTTATAGGCATATCTCTGTCTGCTTAATTGCAGACATTTATCTTTAGACCTATATATTCATATATGTATATATATCTATATACATCTCTATAGATACATATGTCTGTCAGCTGCGTGTGCATATGTTATGCCCCTCTAGATCTCACTATAGACATATGTGTGTATATATATGTGTATCTGTCGAGATGCTTCATTATAGGTAGATATGTATTTACATACTTATCTCTCTAACTGTCTATGCTCATAAAGGTTTTACCTTCCTATATGTTCCAGACAGTGGGCTTGCACATGTTCATGCTGTTCCACAGTATGTTTGGGGTATTATGCACACAACCACTGCTGTGGTACTGACAGCTCCTACCATAACCCTAAGTTTAGGTATCCCTGAAGTTCCATGCTCCAATATCTTCCTACCTCTCACCAGTTAGGAAAGACATGGTGGATCTTCAGTAGATCTGAGGTTTCAACTCCTCAGACATCTGTCCTTTCTTTGGGAATACGGGTTTTTTTTCCATACTCCTTCTTCCCTCAAGGACTAGGCCAGTTTGTCCAAATCGGTCTGTCTTCCTCTTTTGCTCCTAACTGTGAGTAACTCTGTAGCCAAAAGAGTTTTCAGCTTTTTCCATAAAGCTTCCCACTAAAGACCTACCGTTTTTGTACTACCCCAGCTGACTCCTGGGGTCACCTGTCACTTCCAGATTTTGACTTTCACCTTCATTTCAGTGAGGTCACCTTGAAGATTCCTCTACTGGATCCCCAGTAAACTCCATTAGCCTCTCTACGTCCTGCAATCCAGTAGGTGAGGTCCATATTGTAATTGTTCATTTCAATATATTTCATGATAATTATCATACATACAAGGACTCCTTGCCTGTAGTCCTATCTTAGGTTAGCTGTTTTCTACAGCTCCTCTCTTTTTCAACTCCTACCCTCCATCCTCAGGATGCCTGGCCATATGAGGTGTAGCATGTTTCACTCTCCAACATGCATGTGAAGACTCATTCCTGCTTGTTCCTGAAGATAGCACAGTTACTTACCTGTAACAGGTGATCTCTGGGAACAGCAGGAATAAGTCTTCACAACCCACCCACCTCCCCTAGGAGTTGTATCTCTCTATCTATCTTTCCTTTCTCTCTCTCTCTTTGTCTCAGCTATAAAACTCAACTGAAGAGAGACAGTTGGAAAGGCGGGAAGGCAGCACACAGGCGCTGAGGGATGCTCCCAAAAGCTTTCTGATTGGACGCTGGGGAGCGTTCCCGCGCAGGCTCCGTCGGTACCGACGTACCCCATATGTGAAGACTTATTCCTGATGTTCCCAGAGATGACCTGTTACAGGTAAGTAACTGTGCTTTCATGCATATTCATTGTGGATATCCTAGACACCAGACTAACCACGGGATACACCAGGATGTCTAGATGTTCCAGCAGGCCTCAAAAGAATCAGTGTCATAGTAGACACTATGAAAGAAGTAATGGTAGGTCATGGCAGTCTCAGAAAATTCTTACAAGAAACTAAAGAAGTCAATATTAAAACAACAAAGCAAATGTGAAACAATGCCTTAAGGACGACACCTACATGTGACAACTCCTTATCTTCCAGGGCACATTTATTTTATTTTATTTTATTTAACAGTATTTCTATACCGCCTTCTCCTACAATCAAAGCGGTTTCACAGCAAACAATCAAAGGAGTGATCGTGTTTTCATGCAGTAAAAGGTGTATCGAGTTTGGTGTGTCTGATGTGTGTTTGATTAGGATGAGCTATGTACAGAGTGCGCTATAATACATTGTGGGCTATTATACATACTTTTATACATTGTGTGCTATGTTACATCATGTGCTATTATACATTCTTCTATCTGAGGTTCAGGATGGTGGTATGTTAATTGTTCTTGCTGGTTAGTAGATCATGTGTCATGTCCATACTGCTCTTTGAATAGGGTTGTCTTCAGCTGTTTGCGAAAGTCTTCAAGGTCCGTCGTTGATCTCAGATCGTCTGGGAGGGTG
The DNA here is from genome assembly GCA_033557465.1 of Ichthyophis bannanicus. Taxonomy (NCBI): domain Eukaryota; kingdom Metazoa; phylum Chordata; class Amphibia; order Gymnophiona; family Ichthyophiidae; genus Ichthyophis; species Ichthyophis bannanicus. The sequence goes on from CM066034.1 coordinate 592,797,218, forward strand.
TTCCAGATTGTTGGGGCAGCCAGAGAGAGTGCTCATTCTGTGGTGTCCTTGCGTGTTTTTTTGAAGTCCTTAGGGGTGTTAGCACGGTTGGAGGTTCCTTTTCTTCTTGGACGTGTGCTGGTGTCTGGTTGTATGAGGGTGTGTAGGCTGTTGGCTGAAGAGTGTTGTTTGATCTTATATATGTTTATGATTGTTTTGTATTTGATGCGTGAGTTGATTGGGAGCCAGTGTAGTTCTTTCAGAATGGGTGTGATGTGTTCTTGTCTTGTTGATCCAGTTATTATGCAGGCAGCCGTGTTTTGTGCTAGTTGTAGTGGTCTGAGTGTTTGTTTTGCTAGTCCAAGGTAGATAGGGTTGCTGAAGTCTAGTATGGGGGTTATTAGAGCCTGGCATACCGTACGGACGTGCTCGGGAGCGAGGAGGGGTATAAGTCTTCTGATGATTCTCATCCTGTAGTACGCACTTTTGATGGTATTGCTTACGTGTGGCTTGAGATTCAGCTCCTTGTCCAGGGTCACTCTTAGGTACTTTACTTCTGATTTTATCGGTATGGTTGTGTTTTGTATCTTGATGTCTGGTGGATGGATGAAGTCCGGGTTACGAGTGATGATTAGTGCCTTGGTCTTGCTGTAGTTTATTGAGAGATTGTTGTTTTGACACCATCTTATCATTTGTGTGAGGCAGTTTATTTTGGAGTAGTCCGGGTTGTCGACTGTGATAGCTGTGTATATCATGATATCATCTGCGTAGATTGTATATTGAATGTTGTTCTCTTTCAGGATGTCGCATATAGGCTGGATGTAGATGTTGAATAGTAGCGCTGATAGGGCTGATCCTTGAGGTACTCCTTGGAGGACTTTTATGGGTCGAGAGGTGTTGTGGCCTACCTTGACCTGAAGCTGCCTGTCGGATAGGTATGAATGGAACCATTTTAAGGTGGGACCGTGTAGCCCAATGTTTTGTAGTCTTTCCAGGAGAGTTTTGTGGTGTACTGTGTCAAATGCTGGTTGTCAATGTGCTCTTGAAATTGGTGTTGAACTGTTTTTTCGATGATTTTTGCCAGAAAGGGTATGCTGGAGATTGGTCTGTATGCTGCTGGGTTGTTCTTGTCGAGTGTTGTTTTCTTTGGTATAGGTCTTACTGTGGCGAGCTTTAGTTGAGTTTTCATGAATCCTTGAGTTAGGGAGTTGTGCACCATGTTGTGTATGATTTGGATGAAGCTTGATTTGGTGGCTTTGATCCATGACACTGGGCAAGGGTCTGGAGGAGCGGTGCGTGTATTGATTGCGATGATGATGTGGGAGAGCTGTTCTGTTGATGGTGTGCTGAAAGTGTCCCAGGTCTTTGGGTGTGAGATAGGCTTTGTGGCTGAGGTAGGTCTTGTTTGTTCTGCAGAGTGGAATTTTTCCTGGATGTGGTCAGCAAATTTTTGCGGGTCTATTTGTACTTCGTCTTCTGACCTTTTCTCTTTTGTGAGGGTTTTCACGATTTCAAAAAGTTCTCTGGGTTTATTGTTTGAGTTATTTATCATGTTTGTGTGGTATTCTCTCTTTGTTTGGTTGATGTGTTCATTGTATTGTTTTTGCTTTGTTAGGTATAGTTGCTGAGTCTCGGATGCCTTGGTCTTTCTCCATCTCCGTTCTATTTTTCTGAGGTTCCTTTTTTCTTGTCGTATGGTTTTTGAGTACCATGGCTTGTGTTGTAACTTGTTGCAGCGATTTTTCGTGATTCTAACATCTGTTGCTTTGGTGGCGTTATATAGGGTGCTGTTCCAGTTGGTGATTTGAGCCTCCAGGTCATCTGTTTCTGTGGTCAATTGTTGAATCGTGTCTTGGAGGAACAGGTCCCTGTCGAAGCTCTTGAATCGTCTTTGAGTGGGTGTGTTGTCTTGGCATTCGTTTAGATTATCTTTTTGTGGTACTATTTTTATCTCAATTATGTAATGGTCGGACCATGGAACTGGTGTGATGGTGGGTGTTGATATTAGTCCTCTCGAGGTTAGGTAGTTGGGTGCGAAGATGAGGTCTGGGGATGATCCGTGTCTGTGCGTCGGGGCATAATTATTTGGGTGAACTGAAATGAAGTCATCGCCTGGAGGAAAGCTTCTGCATCTTTGGAGTTGGTGGACTTGAGGTTGAAGTCTCCTAGCAGTAGAGTGGGTTTGTGGGTTGATGTGATTGTGCAGACTGCTTCGAGCGTTGAGGCTAGTTTATCGGGTGAAGCCCGGGGAGCTCTGTAGGTGAGGCAGAGTGTCATGTGTTTGTTCTCGATACTGATGGTGTTACATTGTTGGGTGTCTGTGTTACTCTGAGCTTTGAACTTTAGGCTCTTTTTTGCAATTATCAAGACTCCTCCTCCTCGCCTGTGGGCGCGCGGGCAGTTGTATGCTGTGTATGTGTTATGTACCAATTGATTGAGTAGTACATTGTCGTTGGGACAGAGCCATGTTTCTGTGATGCAAAATATGTCGGGTTGATGGTCATCTATGTGGTCTGCTATTGTGTGTATCTTGTTGCATATGGATCTGGCGTTTATGAGCTCTATTGTTATTGGTTCTGAAGAATTTGTTATTTTGTGTGTTTCCTTTGGTCTAGTGTGGGTGTTTGAATTGTGCTTGGTTTGTCTTTTTGTCATGGGTGTTCTATGTGTGTCTTTATGAGTGTACTTGTAGTCCAATGTACGTCCATGATGTTGGTGGATGCCATGGAGTGTTCGTGTGTGGGTGGTGGAAGGAGTTGTGTGATGAGGAGGCTGAGGGGGAGAAACACTGTTGCGTGCATGTTGATGTATTGTGCAGGCCCGTTAAGTTTTACTTGCGTTTTTGTTGTACTTCGCTTCTGTCTGCTCCTTGGTGATTTCTTCTGTTGTGCTGTCGGTGAGCCTGTTTTGTTATTGGCTTCCTTTTGCTCACCTTCGTGCCATGCCTAAGGGCCACGCCAAAGGGCCTTCTGGCGAGGCCCACCAGGCGCGGGCGCGCCATGCAGGGACACCGCTTTTGTAGAGCTGCTACTGTCTTTTGTTGCTCCCACTGCCCCGATTGGGTAGGAGCTTCTGAGCGGGAAGATTTTCCACTCAGGCGCTCTACCCCGATCGGGGGAGCTGAGGAGGCAAAGAGGTTGTGTGTCCAGTTGAGCGGCTCCCTGAATGCAGGGACACCGCTTTTGTAGGGCTGCTGCTGTCTTTTGATGCTCCCACTGCCCCGATTGGGCAGGAGATTGAGTGGGAAGATTTCCCGCTCAGGCGCTCTACCCCGATCGGGGGAGCTGAGGAGGCAAAGAGGTGGTGTGTCCGGTTGAGCGGCTCCCTGTGTACAGGGACACCGCTTTTGTAGGGCTGCTGCTGTCTTTTGATGCTCCCACTGCCCCGATTGGGCAGGAGCTTCTGAGCGGGAAGATTTCCCGCTCAGGCGCTCTACCCCGATCGGGGGAGCTGAGGAGGCAAAGAGGTGGTGTGTCCGGTTGAGCCAAATCCAAATCCCTGAGAAGAGGGGCAGTGTACCAAGGGCCTGCACCTGAAATGCAGAAACCCTGAACAACTATTAAGATTTCTTAACTATTTAACACATTCTTTTCTTTATCAGATGCATATGAATCCGCTTAGATCCTTGCTAGATGCAGTGTGGGCTTGACCATGTAAACATGAGACAGCTCTCACTACATTTAAATAGTCCTAGTGTAGTTTGAGCTGAAATATGATGATGTACACAAGTAAGTATACAGCCTTCATAGAAAAGGCATAGTCTGTACTGTAGGCTTTATATCCAGAGCCTTACATTCAAATGAAGAGAAATAGGCAGATTTAAAGAGAGAGCCCAGCAATTATATGCATGTGAAAAAAAGAATCAGTATTGGGGTATAAAAATCCATTTATGTAGAGACTGACAACAAACATCTTGAGGAAAATTTAAGAAACTACTGCTGTCTGCTTCCAAACATCTGCAACGAGTGTCACCATCTAGAGCAGTGGCTCTCAACTTTTTTTGTACCGTGACCCCTTTTTCCATTGGTCAACTTGTGATGACCTCCAATGATAAAATCAAATGTGTCTCTCTTCCTTTACCGTTAACGCATTGTCGCTATAATCATTTGTTGAATTATTAATATATTATAGGCCTTTGCAATATGTTTTTATTTATAAAATTTACTTATTTAAACCACAGTAATTAATCACAAGTAACAATATTTGATTTCAAAATTATGATGATTTTGTAGTCAAATCACTAATATGAAATAAAAAAAATTTTTTTACCTTTGTTGTCTGACCAATTTATTCTCTGATCATGCTGGTCCCAATCTGAGGCTTCTGCTTTCCTGTCTTCTCTTAGCTCTCTTTCTGTGGTCTATGGTCCATCTGCCATTTCTTATCTCTTCTTTCGTTTTCTTCACTTCTTTCCATCAGTCTTTTTCCAGTCCCAGTAACCCTCTCCAGTATCAGCCCCTTTCCAGTCCTCACTCTCAGTACCTTCCAATGTCAACTTGCATTCCCATGACTGCCACTGGTGTCCATTCCCTTCCAGTCCCCCTCCTTCCCCACTGACCAGTCCCTTCTAGTACAAATACCATGGCAGCCCCTCTGAGATCCACTCCCTTCCAGTTCCATTCTCCCATTCCCTCGAATCAGCCCATTTGTAGCCTTAGCCCCCAGTTTTCTTCCAGGGCCAGCAGCTCTATCCTCCCCTCCCCACAATCAGCCCATTCCCAGTCGAAGCCCCCCAGTCAGCTCACTTTCAGTGCTAGTCCCCCCTCAACCCCATTACCAGTGCTAGCCTCCCCTAATCAGCCCAATACCAGTCCTACCCCCCCCCCATCAGCTCATTACCAGTCCTAGCCTCCCCTAATCAGCTCATTTCCAGTGCTAGTCTCTCCTCAACCCCATTACCAGTGCTAGGCTCCCCTAATCAGCCCATTACCAGTCCTACCTCCACCCCATCAGCCCATTACCAGTCCTAGCCCCCTCTAATCGGCCCATTTCCAGTCCTAACCTCCCCGATCAGCTCATTTCCAATGCTAGCCCCCCATCAGTCCATTACCAGTCCCACCCCCCTATCAGCACATTACCAGTCCCAACCCCCCTTGATCAGTCCATTCCCAGTCCTAGCCTTCCCTAATCAACCCACTACCAGTCCTAGCCCCCCCATTTGCCCATTTTAATCCTAACCCGCACTGTCTCTCCCCTCTGTCCAGCATTTATTCCCCGTCTGTCCAGTATGTCCCGTCTCTTCCCTTTGTCCATGTCAGCCCCCTCCCTCCCTCCCTCCCTCCATGTCAGCCCCCCCTCTGTCTATGTTAGCCCCCTCCCTCCATCTCTCCCTCTCTCCATCTCTCCATGTCAGCCCTCTCCCTCCATCTCTCCATGTCAGCCCCCTCCCTCCCTCCATCATCTCTCCATGTCAGCCCCTCCCTCTGTCCATGTCAGCCGTCCGTCCATCCATGTAAGCTCCGCTGTCCATGTCAGCCCCCCTCCCTCCCTCCCTCCCTCCATCTCTCCATGTCAGCCCCCCTCCCTCCCTCCATCTCTCCATGTCAGCCCCCTCTGTCCATGTCAGCCCTCCCTCCCTCCATCCATCAATGTCAGCCCCCCTCCCTCCATCCATCAATGTCAGCCCCCCTCCCTCCCTCCCTCCCTCCATGGCCAGACGTCGATGAAAAGGCCCCTGAGATTGCATATAACTGCTGCAATGGGCCTAGTATGCGGGACACGATTACTTTCACAGGCAGCAGAGCAATGAGGAGAGAGACCTTGTTGGAACAGTTGCTGCTCCTCGCACCGAAATTTGCTTATTTATTTATTTATTACAATCTTTTATATACCGCGCTATTTGGTATCAGCGCGGTTTACATGAAACAAAATAACCAGAACAAACTATTCTGAGTTTACAGAGAACAGGTATACAAACTTGGGTAACATGGGCGAACTATTTACAAATATTATTTACATACAGTCGCTATGAAAAGTTATAGATACAGAAGGTCATTTTAGAAGTCTTAGTGGCATCTACCCCTGTGAATAGTGTGTAAATGACCATCTCCGATTACTGCCATTAGAACATATAGATAGCCTGGGAAGCCTAGATTTAAAAGGGGTGTGATTAGGAGAGGCCAAAAAGCATGCTTGTTTCGCATTTTACCGTGTGAATACACGTGTGCTTTGAAAACTTTCTCCCATCAGTTTTGCACCTCCTGCAAGGCATGCATGAGCTTTTGCAGAATGCTAGTTTTGGCTTGGGTTATATTCAGTAAACTTAGTAAGTGTATTACATCACCTTTCAGGACTATGCTCTTTGTCAGGACTTTTATATGCACCGTTCTCTGGAAGATGGCTCTTAAACATATAAGCACTGGCGTGACTACAGAGATGCTGCTGAGTGATGCAGCTCTTTTTCTGCACATGTAGATTTTTGAAATTGATGCTGGCAAACACGCATGTATTTTGCTGGCCTGTTTATTTACAAAAGACTCCACATTTAGCAGAGCGTTTTGTTTCATCTCAAATCCTACCTCTACATCCTATACGAAATAGGGTTTTACTTATACTGACCAAATAGGAAATTAGACCTCCTCAGGAACTGTGAGACATAGGAGGAACTAACAAGCCAGCAGAAGGAATATTTAAAAGATGTACAGTATCCCTAAGTGATCTTGGATCAAGATAGAAAGCAATTGATATGCACAGGGGGAGAATTCAGTTAGTTTTCATTTTTTCCACAAATTTTTCAGAGTTCAGGTTTGGTTTTGGTTAGCTTCACAAGTTCACAGGGAATTTTTAATGTGTGCTAGATTGATTTAATAGGCACTAACCAATGAATTAAGGCATGCTGTTCATTAATGCCCATTAAATCAACATAGTGCACATAGTGTAGATAACATGAGGAGGGATCTAGCTAAGCTTGAAGAATGGTCTAGAATTTGGCAGCTGGGATTTAATGTTAAAAAATGTAAGGTCATGCATTTGGGCTGCAGCAATCCAAGGGAGCAATATAGTATAGGGGTGAAGTACTTTTGTCCACTGAAGAAGAGCGGGACCTAGACGTGGTTGTGTCTGATGATCTTAAAGTAGCTAAACAGGTAGAAAAGGCGATGGCAAATGCTAGAAGGATGCTTGGGTGCCTACAGAGAGGAATGGCTAGCAGAAAAAAGGAGGTGATAATGCCTCTGTTTAAGTCTTTGGTGCGACCTCATTTGGAGTATAGTGTGCAATTCTGGAGACTGCACCTTCAAAAGGATGTGAACAGGATGGAGTCAGTGCGGAGGGTGTCTACTAAAATGATTAGTGGTCTTCATTATAAAGCATATGAGGACAGACTTAAGGATCTTAATATGTACACCTTAGAGGAAAGGTGGGATAGAGGTGATATGATTGAGATGTTTAAATACCTCCGTGGCATAAATGTTCAGGGAGAGAGCCTCTTTCAATTGAAAACAAGTTCTTCTACGAGGGGACATGGGATGAGGGTGAAGGGAGATAGATTCAGGAGTGATATGCGGAAATATTTCTTTACGGAAAGAGTAGTGGATCCGTGGAATAGTCTCCCAGTGGAGGTGGTAGAGATGAGGACAGTAACTGAATTCAAAAAAGCATTGGACGAACACAGAGGATCTCTAAAGGAAAAATGGGGACTGTTGTAGTTGTTGATATGGAAGGACAGACTAGATAGGCCATGTAGTCTTTTTCTGTCGTCATATTTCTATGTTTCTATTAAATTTTTTAAGGTATCTTGATGACAGGCAGACATGGCATGCAAGAAACTGTAGTCTCAGATAAAGGACCATAGTTCAGAAGTAAGGAATTTCTATTATTTGACAAAGAATCTTTTAGCCATATTATAACACCTCCAAATTACAGTCAATCTGATGGCTAAGCTGAATCAGCTGTCAAAATTGCAAAATATCTTCAAAGAAATTTGCCAAAAAAGAACAAGGAGAACATCTGCCACATTATCTTGGAATAAAGATAAGAACCCTACATAACCTCCATCCGTTGCTGGACCATAACCTATTCCGCCTGGTCTGCCAAGCAATCATCACTCCAATATGGGATTACTGTAACTCAATACTCTAAGGCCTACCAAACGTTGCACTCCTTCCACTCCAGATAGCTCAAAACTCGGCAGCTTGCTTGATATCACAGATACCTAGAAAAGAACATATCGCTCCAGTATTAAAGGAGCTGTACTGACTGCCCATCCAAGCATGAATACAATACAAATCGATCATGAACACCTTCAAAAGTATACATAACCTAACTGTAGGCTGCTTACAATCTCTCATACCCGCACCTACAGACAACAGACCAAGAAGAGACCAAACCACAAATCTCCTTAAAGTCCCAAAACGGAAAACAACCAGTACACAAGAAACATGCCATCGCACCTTCTCCATATACGATCCTACCTTATGGAACTCCCTTTTGGCTAATCTTAGGGCAATTACCGACCTAAAGGACTTCAGGTAGATGCTAAAAACACATATATTCCAGAAATATCATGGGACAGACTGCTAATCTCCCTCACATCGAAAACCCTGAAACAACCCTAAATGACTGTAATACAAAATATGGACTCTATACTATGCAAAATGTAAATAGTTCAAAGCCCACAGACTGTCTAACTGTTAAACTTTAAATAGTTAATTGCACTGGGATTCAAGTTGCATGTAACCTGTTAATTGTACCATATTCTATGTAACGTTTGTTGTTTAGGTTCGATGTAAACTGCCTTGATATCACTGAAAAGTGGTATATAAGAAATGTTAAATAAATAAATGTATGTATGTTCTATTAAAGGTGTATATTTTAAAAAGTGATGTAAAAAATGTTCCTAAATAAAAAAAAAATTGCTCCGAGTAAAAACAGTCACCAAACAAAATTTTTTATTAACTAAAAGGTATTGTCCTAACTATATTTAATATAGATTTTTTTATTGAACAGATTATGGGTGTTGTCTTATTGAATTGATTTTTACTTTGTAGAAGATATTCTTTTGATATGATTTAATATGATAAATTTATAAGATTTTTACCTGTAAAATTATAGAGGGTTTTTTGCATAAAAATACCAGTGCAGAAATGAGCACTGGTGGGACATCATATAGGAGCATGTTTACTAAAGCCAATGCAATAAAAATCCTGTGCTAACTGCTTAGCGCATGGCAGGGCAGGGAAGGGACTGGGTGAGGTATGGGCAAAAAAAATGGGCATGTCGGCAGGTGGTATCCAGTACATGGGATGGCACCTCTTGCTGGCTTGCATCGGTAGTCCAGTAGTGCAGCAGCTAAAAGATCAGTTCCCTAAAAACGATCCCAGATAATGCCAGTCCTCACCCTTTCCAGTCCCCTGATCCAATCCCTATCCTAACATACAGGAAATCCTGCAGTCTGATCACCCCACCCACACACAATCATCTCTTGTCCCCACAGCTTCTCTCTTCCTTTCATTTTGGAACCCCCCCCCCCCGACAACTGCACAAAGCATTAACAGAGACTTCTGTATTGTGCCCCCCCCCCCCCAGTTCAGTCCCCCTGGCAAGAATACATCCTCCCAATAAGCCCCCCCCCCCCCGACTAGGCCTCTCTTCCCCACTGGCCATCTCCCCACCCACCCAATCCACCACCCAGGAAGATTCCCTGTTTAGTGGAGTTGAAGCAGGATTGGATCCTGCTCCTCTCCTGTCCCAGCAGCTCGGGATTCCAAAATGGGGCTTTCACACTCACCCCCCCCCCCCCCCGCCCACCAGCAGCAATTATGTGTGTAGATGGCATACATGTGTCGCTGCTAACTTAACAGTGCCACTATTTACACATTTAATTGCTAGCGCATGCACAAATTTAATTGGGGAGGGTGTTTGGGCAATGTAAAAAGTTGTGTACTCCTGATTTTGAATGGGAATATGTGTATATATTAAAACAAAAAAAATCCCTTTTGGCTTTTGCACCTCCGAAGCATGCATATGTGACAGCAAAATGCTCATTTCGACCAGGTCTTTAGAAAAGTGATTGAAGGGGTAGTGGTTGATTAAATAACTTTTCATATGTAAAACAATTGCTTTTGGGAGCTTGGCTTCTCAATTACTGTACTTATGTAATGTTCCAAAATAAACAACTTATACGTATAAGTTCCACTTATATATGTATGTAGGTAGTGAAAATGAGCACCAACCATGTAAATACCAGCGTTTGCACATACAAAGTGCTGAGTGATACTGTTCTGTTAGTAAATGTGTATTTTAGAAAATGGCTCCCCCTGCCACATGTTCAGGAATATACATTTGCATTTCCGACAGCTCCCTATGTATTTTACAGAAAGCTCTGCTTTCAGCAAATCCTTGTAGTAAAAATGGCTCAAGCTTGCTACTAGCCTGACTTGGATGTTCCGTTTCCAACCTAGACACCATGGAGGTCATTTTACAAGACATAAAGGAATGCGCCATCGCCATAAGGGTCCCATTAGCTTGTTTGTGTGTGTTTTAACATGTGGCAACAGGGCATCAGGAACATTAACGCACGAGCAGGGTCACAGCCGCATGCTAAAACACTAGTTAACTGATGACGTGGAATGGGGGGGGGGAATAGATGGAGCATGGGCGTGGAACGCGCATTACCACTGGAACCCAGTCAGTTACCGCCCGCTCAGCGGAAACATGGCTCTGAACATGATTGCACCTTATGACTCCTCTATGGCAGTCGTAAGTGCACTCCTCTTAGTGAAGCACATGCTGCTGGGAACATACTGGTCGCGCCCCCGACAGCTAACACAGAGGCTCTGCAAATGACGCGGCTGTGTTAAGTGTACGATTTGCAAATCCTTAACGGGCTTTAGTAAAAGGGCCTTAAGTCATGTATTTTCAGTGACTTGAATGCATGCATGGATAGGCCTTTACGCTTGCATGTTAGCCGGCCTCTATTTTGTACATACGTTTAGATCAATAGCGTGTACATATGGTCTGGGCATGCACAGGAGTGGAGTGCAAGTTATAAAATATTATAACTTCCACGTGTTCCTTAAAAATCCAGGCATCGGCATTTACACCAGCCCTAGTGTGCTGGTAACTGATCACATCTAGATTTGCCATACATGTTCCACCACTTACACCCCTATTTATAAAGTTAAGTGTACGTGACTTTATAAAATAGGGTGGCAACTCGCATATTAACTAGACGTGACTTTATAAAATTACCTTCCATATGTAAAATTTGATTTTAATGAAATTGAGCTAGAGGGGTACTTGTGGATATTTGATACATTTATTCCTGGAAGACAAATGATGAAAGATGGGCGCTAGAGGCTGGAATGATAGTGTGTGTTCAGTTCAAATACCGATTTAATGTCTCCTTGAAATAATTAATTAATTTCATAGTTTGTTTATTGTCCTGTCCTAACTTTATACAATTACAGTGCCTATAGGCTCATTGGGCTGAAAATCACCGCTGACTGGATAGGTGCTGGGACCGCTCCAGCACCGCCCATGGACCTCCTGGCACTATCCAGATTGTGCCAAGACATTCTGTGGATTATTCAGCGGTGCTGGTTCTGTTAGTGTCGTTGAATATCAGGCTAGTAGGTCTTGCTAACCACATAAATCCATTTGAATATCAGGCCCAAGAATTCCACAGTGGATTTTGTCTCATGCCATGCTTAATATTTAGCACCACCGCTTTACCAATTTGATCTGACCTGTATTTTGATATAATTTTGCACCCTGGTATCACAACACCCCATTGGCTGTCCTTCCACAGAGTCTCTGAGATGCTTGTTACATCTGTTTTTATTTACTGCTTTACATTCTTACTCACCGATTTTATTTTTTAGACTTCTGCTATTTGCATATAGACAAGACCAGTCCAGACCAGCGGGATTTTCCTCTTCCCAAAAGATGGAGACAGAGCAAATCTGCCCATCTTTCCTGTATGTGCTGGTGCAGCCTGTAGGCCATCAGGATTGCTGTGTCTCCAGCAGGTGGCAGACTTGCTGGTGCAGCAAGGCCAAAGTAGTTCTGGCCAGAAGTCAGACAGCTGTGGGCTGTTCCTCCCCCCTAAATGTCCTGGAGCCCATGCAGGAACCCCCTAAGGATTAGGACTTCCTGCCCAAGATTTTCTGTCCATTGAAGCAAAGATCCATTGAGGGATAAAAGGGTGTGAAAGCAATGACTACTGCAGGCTTTGAAAGACTCCGGGCAGGAACCTCTTGCCACCATGTGGTAGATAATCATACATGTACACCTCTTGCAAAAGACTAGATCCATCTTGCTACTGGACTGCTATCTGTGCCTTGATAGCATTAAGTTTTTATATAAAGTGCTTAGGGAATAGAAGATGCTTACCTTATTTCCCGGATTATGTAACCCCTGTGTATAAGTTGCAGTGCCTCACTTTGGCATTTTCACATGTAAATTACTAGTATAAGTTGTCCCTGTGTATAAGTCGCAATTACATAAGATAGTGCAAGACAACATTGCTTTCTTAAAACCGGATTTATTCTGTTTCACTTTCATTTTACAGTAACACTCATTCCACATCAGATTTGTTCTGTATCACTCTGGGGAAAGCCGTTGAAATCCTCATGTTCGATGTCACTGTGAAATAGTTCTGCAATTTCTGGTGCCAGTTTGTGTTCATTTGTCTTCGTCGTCTTCATCTTCGCAGTTATCGGGGCTCTTTAGGATCTCAGCTTTCACAAAATCTGATTTGATTATTTTATTGCTCTCACCCTCCCCCCCCCCCCCCCACCATGTTGGCGCAACCCACCCTGTAACTTCTGCAAATGTGGCATGGTACATACAGCTGGTAGCCGCGAAACTCTTATTTTTCATGGCACATCCAGTTTTCTCAAAGGCGACACAACACAGCTTTGAATCTTCTTTTGATGGAAATGTCAAGTGGTTGAAGCATTTTTGTCATACCACTGGGTATAATAACTGGGACAATGTTCAGAGATTTTATGTTCTTCATGTCTTCAGTGAAATGGGCTCTCATGCTATCCATGACAAGAAGTGCTTTCTGTCTCTTGAAGAATACGTCCGGCCGCTTATTAAAACAGCACTGCAGCCATTTCAGCATCATACTCTCATCCATCCATCCTTTCTCTCTCATTCACATCAACAACAACGTTGGTTGATAGAGTTTCACGTGTCATTGTCTTCCTTTAGAATATAATCATAGGTGGCAGCTTCTTTCCACTCGCACAGAAGGCCAGCACCGCTGTAGAGTGTGTCTTTTCATGTCCGATGGTTCTAATATATATTGTTCTAACCCCCTTTTGACTGACCGTCCTCCCTAATGGAATGTCAAAAGTTAAGGGAACCCCATCCATGTTGATTATGAAGTCTGGTGTCACTGCGTATGTGTTGATTTCTTTGTTTACAAATTCCCTGAAATTCTGCACTTGATCCAAGAAATCAGTGGGGAGCGGCTGACACATGGTTGGTCTTTGTCTAATGCTTGCTTTGTTTCTTATCATAAATCAGTAGTACCACGAATGACCAGCCTTGAATCCCTTCATATTCATTTCCCTGGTGATATGAACTGCTTTGAATTGCATCTGCACAGTGGACAGTCCATGGCCCTGGGCCCTCCGCTCTACAATGATCTGATGCAGATGTGCTTCCACTTCAGGTCACTATGCTTTGCGCCGCGATTTGACTTCTTGCTGCATTTCATCAAGGTTAGTTTTCCCTGCATCTTCCTCCGGTCACTATTTTCTCATTTATCCCAAATGTTCGCTTGGCGGCTCTGTAACCATGTTCTTCTGTATAATAAATAACTTTTAATTTGAATTTTGTAGTGTATGTGTAATGCACCTTCGGGGTCACCTTTTTCTGTGGGGTTAAAAATAACATTTTTTTGGTTACTGAAATTTGTGTGGTATGCTATTTGCGGGTATAGTAAAAGCACGAACCAGTCTGCTGATCGGAGAGTCTGCTTGCAAGTATTGGGTGTAGAGCGGAGGGCCCAGAGAGAAAGACCATCAACTGCGCAGTTGCAAGTATTTATATCCATTTCGAGGGGCGGGGTCCACTGCATAAATTTATTAGATAAGTCGCTCCTGTGTATAGGTTGCGCCATGGTTCCCAGATGTTAAAAAAAAAACCTGCAATTTATAATCTAGGAAATGCAGTAATCTGATTTAAAACCCTTTTAATATATTTGGTTGTATTTTGTTTATTAGTGACCTGTAAAAGGACTGCAGTTAATCTTTTGCTAATGGATGTAAATGCCTATTTGACTCTTGTGAAACATTTTCCTTCTAAACTTTTTATTGGGTAAAGGTCTGTAAATCAAAGAATGTGCCTGGGGTGGTAGAGAAATAGAGAGGGAGGGTGGTAATCAAATACCATTTATCAGTACTTTATAGGAAAAGCTCTCTTTCACCTTCTTACAGGAAACTATACCCTTTTGTACTCTTCTTCAAACTCTGTCACCCAGTGAGCACTATCATCCAAACAGCATTAAACAAGTTCTGGTTAATGTTCCTTGTACATAGTTAATAGGTCTCTTGTACATAGTTCGAACAATCTTGTTACTAGTTATTTGTAATCATTCTCTGTAAACTGCCCTGAGCAGTAATTGAAACCATTCCATGTAAACTGCCTTGATTATCTAGATAAAGCGGAATATAAAAAGAAAATAATAAATAAATCCTTTTCCTTTTCAAGCCCAGTTTAAGTCCTGCTCACCCAACCGCTCACAAAAATAAATCATTAAACCAAAAAAAAATAATCGGTGATACTTATCATTGCACTAACGGAAAACATTCCTTGACTGACTTTTGGGGGCAAACATTCCCTCATCAGGGCCAAACAGAGTGATCAGGCGAGAACAAAATACGCGGTTATTGAACATATATGACCCTTTTCAAATCCAGGCTGAAAACTCACCTCTTCACTGCTGCTTTTGGATCTTGACTCACCTGATCTCCTTGGTTCTTTACCTTTCCCCCTTGTTTTCCCCCTGTCTGTACCTTTCTTGACTAGATTGTAAGCTCTGATGAGCAGGGACTGTCTCCTACATGTCTGTGTAGCTCTGCGTACGACTTGTAGCACTATATAAATGCTCGGTAGTAGTAGTAGTAGATTGCATTACAGAGGTGGTGTGACGGGGTAGGGAGGATGGATGTGTTAGCAAAGTGACTTGCAGACCCTCTCTGTGTGCGTTTGTGATGACTTGGGAAATCTTGCAAGGTCAGTATTAGATTATTTTCAAAATCACTTGCAGAGTCTTATGATTCGGAGGATATGCATATTCGTATTGTGAACCACTTAAGATATTATTATTTTATTTATTTATTTTTTATTTATTTATTTAGCTGTATTTATATCCCGCTTTTCACCGGGTCAAAGCGGTCAATTGGGGGATACATTTAACACGAGGGGATATGAGACACATACACTAATACTTACAGGGAACATGGGCAATGGAGGGTTAAGTGGCTTGCCCAAGACCACAAGGAGTGCCTATAGGACTAGAAATCCCAGTCCCTCCGGCCTGAGATTGCTGTCCCCAGGTGGGACTTGAACCCCCGGCCCTCCGGCCTGAAGTACCTTGTCCTAACCACTAGACCACTCCTCCCTCCTTTATATCAAGTGAATAAACTTTATATGTAAAGGGTTTCCCCAGTTCTTGTAGTGCTTTTGGAAGAATTATCTGTAGGATATATCGGTCTAGTAAATTTAGATGACTGAGTTGCATCAGTCGCCTCCTGACTGTCTTGCTCGAGTGTCTGAGGTGATAGATGATGAGGTGGTGATTGGGTCTGAGGGTAGGAGTTGGTTTTGTGTACTTGAGTAGTTGTTGTTCTTTTTATTTGTTCACTGCCTTGAATGCTTTTGCATATGGTGGTTTATAAATTATTTAAAATAAATAAGGAATTTCTAAAAGAAAATGAAACAAGAACAGATGATGATTTTAATGATAATGGTTTTCTCTCCCCACCAATCCGTAGCCAGAGAACTTGCTGCTGGCAAGTAAAAGCAAGGGTGCTGCAGTGAAACTCGCTGATTTTGGGCTGGCCATAGAAGTGCAAGGGGACCAGCAGGCCTGGTTTGGTAAGAACGTATATATATTTATCATTATTTATGTTGAATAGCTGCATAAACCCAGATAAATGTTCAGGCAGTTTGCTGGATGTGCTTGCTTTCATGTGGATAGAAGGGGAGATATAGAATAATGTCCATTCTAGCTATGACTTGCCATCAACGCCTCCATTCGTCCTTGGTCAGAGGCTGGTATGTGTAGGCTCAGGTTGGGGTTTATGGGCATCATCCCTGTGCAACTGCAGAGACTTCCTTCTGTCATGGGCTGCGAATGCGGCCTCCACAACACATCTACTAGCCCTGGCTGGCTCTATATGCAGAAGCGGGGCCTAGCATGAAACAGCCCTCCCACCCGGTATTGTACAGCGCTGCCACTGGTTTTGCCAGGCCGGTCTCTGTCGAGGCCTTTTATAGTGATATTGTCTTGCTCAGCTGGCGGCTCGAAAACCCTTTCAGATTAACAACTAGAATTGGATAAGGATAGATCTTGCTGCCTTCCCCAGATACCTAGAAAATAAAAGTTAGTAGCTCATACTATCCATGCTTGCTGTCCTTCGGGCAATGCACTTAAAGGCCACCTCAGTGGCTGTGCGTCTTGGGGCAATGCTTATCTGCAGGAGGATGACGCACACGCCCTCTGAAGTTAGTACGGGCCTCCCAGGCTGGTAACACGGCCCACACGTGCGTTATTGGGGTGGGTTTTAGTAAGCACCCCCCATGGTGCATTGCTCTGTAATAGAGTACATTTTATGACAGGACGTTTTCATAGACATCGGTGCTGCAGAAGAATAAATTTGTATAGCAGTAGGTCAAAATTATCATGGAATATTACATTTTTTCAAATTGTTATAGGGGTCATTTTCAAAACCATTTCGGCAGGTAAAAAAGCACTGCTTTAGGTACAGAAATAAGCTTTTATAGCAGTCTCCCCTTATTTGCGTGCAGCCTTTGCGTACATAACTTTGCATGGCCTGAGTGGAGTTGTTCCTGGGTACAGTAACCTCAAAATTTTGTACGTGCTACAGAGCAGACTAGGGCTTAATTCCATAAAATGATCTTTAAAGGGGAAGAAGGCAAATGCTTTGATTTTGAAAATTCACTGAAACCTGCACATGGAAACGTATTCATGTGTTTATGTATGTGCAGTTATAAAGTTGCACCCAGGTTTCTGCATTCATTTTTTTACATTCTCTCTGTTCAATTCCCTCTTTATTTCAGATTTTTTTTTAATTTAATTTTTCTTCTTGCTCCTTAATTTTTCAGTTTCCTCCTCTTGCCTTTTTCCTTCCCTAACCAAACTCGTCTCCATATCTGTTTCCCTCCTGAGCTCTGTTTGTTCAAGGTGAGCTAGTCATGTACTGGAGGCATTTTCCTGTCCCCAGAGAGCTTACAATCTAACAGACCAATGCAGAGAACTAGCATGGCCTTTAAGCACTGAAAACTGCACATTTAAGCACACTTTACGCATATTTAAGCCAATGTCAAATACAGAAAAGAGACGGACCCATGCGTAAATGGCGACTGAGAAACTAATGCCAAATTAATGCCACGGGTATTTAAATAGATTTAAATTGCAGGCAAATGAGCTGCACCTAATAATCTGGTATGCAAATGTTGCATGTGAAGCAGGGACAGGCGTACAGGATTTCGCAACCAGCTTCAGCGCCAATCTCTCTACGCCTGAGTCTGAGGTGGCTTAAACCTCTAGCATATGCCCCGACAGGATTTTGATGTCATTGGGGCCAATTGCGGCATCTGAAAAAGCCCCCGATACCATCAAAATACTGTCAGGGGCCGGTGCCCCAACAGAAAGTCACTCCCTAGTGATCCGGCGGCATGGTCCCATTCCCCCATCCCACTTTAAAAAAAAAAAATCCTGATGGACCAGTGGCCCCAGAACTCCCCCACCCCTTATCTCACTTTAAAAAAACAAACTAAACTAAACTGGTGGTCTATCAGGCCCAGAATCCCCCATCCCACTTTAAAAACACTAGCCTGGTGGTCTAACGGCCCAAGAAACCTCTCTGGGTATCTGTCAAAGTGGGAGCGCCGCCTACATGCTCCTGCTCTTGGTCCGTCATCTTGGAAAATAGCAGCGCCTGGCCCTAGGCAGTGCATCCTGGCAGTCTGACCTCGCTTGATGAATCCCAGGATGCACCACGTGGGGCCAGGTGCTGCCATTTTCCAAGATGGTGGACTGAGAGCAGGCGTGCCTAGGCGGCGCTCCTGCTTTGAAAGATGCCAGGAGGGGGTTGTGGGGCCACTAGACCACCAGGGAACGACTTTCTGTGGGGCATCGGCCCCCGGCAGTATTTCGATTGTATCGGGAACTTTCCTGTTGCCGTGATCGTCCCCAGTGCCATCAAAATCCTGTCTGGGCTGATATGCAAATTAGCCATGTGGTGTCCGTTTCTCTGGGAAAGCATGCCAAACCAGTGCCAATTTCTTGTGTGCGTGTGTTTGGCTTTCTCTCCCAGTTGAATGCTGCCATATTGCGCACAGTTTAACACGTGACTCATTTGCATATGAGCCCCTTTCTGCATAGCCGCAAACGGGCATAAAAAGCTGATAGCACGTGACATCAGCATCTGCTTTCTACTACTACTACTATTCATCACTTATAGAGCGCCACGCACGCAGCACTGTACAGCTAACCAACAAGAGTTAGCCAGAATACAAGAGACAGTCCCTGCCTGTCGGAGCTTACAATCTAGTGAGAACATTACAGAGCATAGGTTGGAATAGTGCAAGGCACAATATGGTCAATACGTTATGGTCGTGAGAGTTGATGGGGGTTAAGATAGAATAAGGATAGAAGTCAGAATCTGAAAGCTTTCTGCATCAGCCTGGTAAATTTTTACCTGAGGCAATGGAGGGTTAACTCTTGCCCCAGATCACAAGGAGCAACATTGGGATTCAAATCTGGGTTTCCTAATTGTCAGCCCACTGTTTAAATTATTAGGCTACTCCTCCGCCTCACCTCGTTTCGCTAGATTTGGTGCCATTATGTGTTAAAATGATAGTCATTTTGATGTGCATACAAAGCCAACTTGAGGTTGGATATCCAGGATTAGCAGTTGGTGCATGGGAAGGGAGGAGGAACTAGATAAACTGAGACACACAGAGAGAAAATGGCTAGTTTAAGGCCAGGCAGTCAGTGGAATTTAAATCTATATGTCAGAGTTCTTACTTTGAATTCAGTGGCGCAAAATCTAGTGCACACTAGTTCATATAGTTAAAAAGGATGGATGTTGTGGAAGCAAAGAGGTTTGTCGGATTTGGGTTGGGTGTGTGGTGGTTTTGTTTTATTTTTAACATCCATTGTTTCTTTTGGAACAGGTTTTGCAGGTACTCCAGGTTACCTGTCCCCTGAGGTCCTACGAAAAGATCCCTATGGGAAGCCGGTGGACATTTGGGCATGTGGTAAGATCCCAGGAATTCTTGATATTGGTAGTTTAATGCTCCGTGTCTTAGTACAGTCTTACTGGCACTGGGAAAAGGAGCAAGCTCTACACTTTTGAATTGATGACAAACTGTGATTCAGGGCTGTGATTCTCCAAACCTGGTAAACGTATTAACATATAAACTCTCTGGAAATAGAGAACTGGGGAAAAAGGTCTATTTTTATTCAATAATTTATTTAATTTGTTTTTATTTATGTGTATTTGTTATACCATTGTTCAAACAGAAACCAGACAACATGGCAGTTTGTGATAACCACTTAACAGTGCATAAAAATAAATAAAATTATAGAGAGCATAAACAGTAAAATAAAATAAAATAAAATAAATATTGTCTTAACATAAATTGATAAATGAAGACCAAAGGGAGGGAAGTAAATAAAAACAGCAGTTTCAAACTTCAACAGCATATAATATATCCTAAGATGCAAAGGAGCTGTAAGGAGATGGCGAAGGACCCAAGAGTAATTATATTATGTGTCAAGGGAATTCATGGAGAACTTTGAAAAAGCCAAGTTTTCAGTTGTATTTTAAAGGAATTGGCTTTGGCTCACGCCTTTCTCAGCGTTCAAAGCAAGTTATATTCAGGTACAGAAGATATTTCCCTGTCCCCAGAGGCAGTGGAGGGTTATGTAACTTACCCAAGGTCACAAGAAGCAGTGGTGGGCGGCAATGAAGGACTAAAAGTGAGATTTTTATCAATAATACCCCCAAAGAGGAAATAATTTCCTTAATAGGAATGTGATGTCCTATTTGTAGAAAATATTTACGATCCGCAGGTTGTTTTTGAGAACCAAATAACGGATGGCTTCTTAGTATTAAGTACAAGCCTGTTGAAAATAATCCATTCAGCAATTTTTTTTTTTGTAATTTAAATTTTTTATTAACACACTTCATGATATACAACACATAACATTGAACCACCACACAACCAAGTATCTACCATGATACATTCCATAGTTCCTCTTCACATTAGAGAGGTCCCCTCTCTCGGTGTGTCCCCTATTTTCTGTAAGTAACTGTAATTTATACTTTATGCGGTTTCCACCGCCAACATACAGTTGCACGACAAAAGGTCCTCATCAGCCTCTGGACTCTTCCCCCCATTCATTACCAGACTGACATCATCCTACCCAAATAATCATCTAAGAGAGACACTCAGTTATAAAATAAACTAGTTATTCCCCCCCTCCCCTGCAGAAACTCCCAACTCTTTCCACACTCCCCTCAGAAGCGCTTTTCAACATAAACATAAACCCTGAACTCTGTACCTGAATCCTGGTACACCATGCATACATTTCAATCCCTATAGTTACTCACCATATTCAACAAATATAAACATTAATATCATCCCAATATTTATACATATAAGTCATACATGTATTTGTATACCCCACACCCTTACTTCCGTACTGACCCCTCCCCCTCCACTTCTCCAACCACCGTTCCACCCTCCCCTCCCTCCACTGTTCATACCTCTCCCAAATCCTATTATACCTTATAATAGTATTCTTTTTATGTGCTTCAATTGCACAAAAGCTCCATAGCTGCTCCATTCTCCCCACCGCCTCCGTTAGCAGAGGTACACCCGTTTTCTTCCACCAACGGAGAAGACTCATCCGCCCCGCGATTACACAGTACCCCTGTGGTCTCCCTATCTCCTCTTCTTCCCACCCCCTCCACCTCCTCATTTAATATTACCATGCTTGGAGTGAACTGCACCTTCACCGCCGTAATATCTTCCGTAAGCCTTTCCACCCCTGCCCAATACTCCCGGACAACAGGGCAACTCCAAATCATATGCAACAAATCTCCTCTATCCCCGCAGCCCTTCCAGCAATGCTCTGGACTGTCTGGGTACAGTGCATGAAGCCACACCGGGGTCCAGTACATTCTCAACCTTAACTTATAGCTATTTCCAACATTGCTGTCCCCGGGGCTAATCTGTGGGTCCTAATATAAATTTTGTCCCACCTCTCAGAATCCCACTGCCCGCCCAACTCTTCCTCCCATTGCAACTGCCCTCATATTGCCCCCTGCTTATATTCCCCCAAAAGCTTATATAACCTTGATATTAAGGTTATATAAGCTTTTGGGGGAAAGCTTAAAGACGGACCTTAAAGACTTTCGCAAACAGCTGAAGACAACCCTATTCACAGAACATTATGGACATGACAAATGATCTACTAACCAGCAAGAACAATTAATATACCACCATCCTGAACCTCAGATAGAAGAATGTATAATAGCACATGATTTAACATAGCACACAATGTATAAAAGTATGTATAATAGCCCACAATGTATTATAGCGCACTCTGTACATAGCTCAACCTAATCAAACACACAACTCATCAGACACACCAAACTCGATATTCCTTTCACTGCATGAAAACACATGATCACTCCTTTGATTGTTTGCTGTGAAACCCTTTGATTGTAGGAGAAGGCGGTATAGAAATACTGTTAAATAAATAAAAATCCGAGTAGGCATTCCTTTATTCCCATCATCTCCTCAAATGGTGTGGGTTTCGCAGCCCAATCCTTTTTCACCTCCCTCCGCCGTAGCCAATACCACAGACTAACATACGCATATTTATCCCGCTCCTCCAAAAGATATTGCCGTTGAAGCTCCTCAAAGCTCGGAACCCTCCCCCCTTCCCCCACCAGTTGCCCAAGTTTCCACAGCCCTTTCTCCCCCCATCTCCTAACTGCCCCTACCACTGCCCCCATCCAACCCTCCATCACCGTCTGGAGATAACTCTCCCTAGAGTACCACTTCCCCCTAATAAAAACCCCCTCCATTTCACCCAAACTTGTCTCTTAAGTGCCATGTACGGGTTCTCCTCCCCCCTTCCCTCGTCCTCCCACCCTGGGATCCCAGATCCACGCACCTGCACTAGCCCCCACCTCCCCTTCCATACCTACCCACCCTGGGCACTCCTTGCGAACAAAGCCCTAAGTTGCGCCGCCTCATAATATCGTCTTAAACATGGTATCCCTAGCCACTTTCGGACGCTTACCATCCCAAATATACTGCAGAAGCATATTTTGCATCTTATTGATTTCCTTTCTTACCAACCTACACGGCAGAGACATATATACAAACAACCTTGGGAGTATATTCATTTTCACAACCGCTATACGCCCCATCCACGACAAATACGATCGAGATAAATCCTGCCTTATACTCTCCACCAATCCCTGATAATTCCATTGCTTGATCCTAAATGAAGGGATCCCCAACTGGATCCCCAAAAATCGAAACCTCCCTGCCACCCACCGAAACTTAAAGTGATGTCGCAGGCTCTCTTCCACACTAGGCGCTAAATTAAATCCCAACATTTCAGTTTTGCCCTTGTTCATTTTATATCCTGCTATTCGACTATACCTCTGAATAACCTGCATCAACACTGGTAGCGTTGTAAGCGGTTGTGTCAATGTAAATATAACATCATCCGCAAAGAGACCAATCTTTTCCTCCCTCCCTCGTATCCGTACTCCCTTAATATCTACTGTGCGTCTAATGTATGCCGCAAGCGGCTCAATAGCCAGTGCGAACAAAATAGGTAACAACGGGCATCCCTGTCTGGTACCTCTATGTAGCTCAAAGCTCTCTGAATACCCACCATTTACTCGAACTCTAGCTCGATATAGAGCTCTTACCCAACTGATGTACTGTCCTCCAAACCCCATTTTCTCCAAAACCTGAAACATAAAAGGCCACTCCATGCGTTCAAAAGCTTTTTCAGTGTCCACAGTAACCAACACCGCCGAGTCTTTAGCCCTCTGAAGTTGCCACATGATATTCAGAATCTTTCTCACATTGTCACTACCTTGCCGCCCCTGTACAAATCTCGTCTGATCAGGGTGAATCAGCTGTGGCACTACCTCCTGAATCCTATTCGCCAGTATTTTTGCCAAAATTTTTGCATCTAAGTTTATTAAGGATATAGGTCTGTAAGATCCACATACCCCCTTATCTTTGCCCAGTTTTGGAAGAACCGTGATGCCAGCCTCCGCCATTGTCTTCGGTAGGCCCTCCCCTTGAAGAACTCCATTTACTACCCTAGTGAATATGGGCGTGATATATTCGGACACTACCTTTATAGAACTTTGCCGTGTACCCATCCAGTCCCGGCGCATTTCCAAGTTTCAAAGTAGCGATAGCCCTCCTTACCTCTTCCTCCTGTATCTCCCGCTCCCGGTCCTCCCTATCCACTTGCGGTAAGCAACATTCTTCCAGAAACTCTGCTATCTCCCCCTCCCCCGCCCTTAGCTCACTTTTCTACAATTTCTCATAATACTCCCTAAATACCCCCCCTAATACCCTTAGATTGGTGTATCAATTCCCCTTTAGTATTCCTGATGCCCTCTACATGCGCTGCCTGCCTCCTCTCCTTAAAACGGCAGGCCAGAAGTCTCCCAGCCCGATTGGCCCCTTCAAAATGGGCCTGCTTCAAAACCGCTAGCTGATACGCTATTTCTTGGGCCCGCAATTTACTCAGCTCCGCTCTCACCTTATTGATCTCCGCGATAATATGCAAATCTGACACTCTCTGGTGCACATTCTCCAACTTTCTCAATCCTCGTAATAATTTAGTTTCTACTGCCCTTTTTTCCCTCTTTACTCACGCAGCCAGACTGACCAACTGTCCACGAATTACCTCCTTTAGTCCGTCCCATAACACCCCCCCATAGCCACCTCCCCTGTGTCATTCAACCGGAGATATTCCTTTATGCTTTCCTTAATCTTCCCCACATGCTTCTCTTCCTCAAGCAGGGAGTCATTGTTTCCAAAAATGCAAACTCTCATCGGTTGAACCCATATCGAACGTCACGCTCACTGGGGCATAATCTGACCAGGTAATTGAACCATGTTCCACTTCCTGTACCCTCTCCACCCATTTACCACCCCCCCCCCCCCCAAATCATATCTAACTTACTTTAGATGCCATGTACTGGAGAGTAGAATGTGTACCTCCGTTCTCCCGGATGCCAGCTTCGCCAGACATCTACCAACCCCAATCTCTCCCGCATTTTGTGCAGGCTGCGCCTATCCCCTCGACCTCCTCCCACTTGCCCTCCGCTGTTATCCACTCGTGGGTTGCACGTCAAGTTGAAATCTCCCCCCAAGATTATCGGGGTATTCCCGAATCCCTCCAACTCCTTCAAAATTTGCTCATACGCCTCACCCTGCTTCTCATTTGGGCCATATAAGCTTATCACCCACACCTCCTCCCGCTCAATTTGCAATAGTACCCCCACCCATCTACCTCCTTTCCCCCAACTTATACCCTTCACCATATTCTGGTATTCACCCCCCACCAAGATCCCAACCCCCCCTTTCCTAGAATTTACTCGCTGCCCTGCCAAAACTACCTTAGGGTATTGTCTAGACTCCAATAGGTACTCCTGCCCTACCTGCAGATGAGTTTCTTGTATGCACATAGTATCTGCGCCTAATCTCCGACCTTCCATCTCCACCAGACTCCTTTTCTGTCTTGTACGCAGCCCTTTTACATTCAATGTCACAACCATTAATTTTCTCCTCTGCAAATCCCCCTTCCCCTGTTTCTCCCCCTTCCACCCCCCTCCGCCCCCTTCCACCCACCCATCCACCCCCTTACCCCTCCCCTCCCCTTCCTGCTTACCCCTCCCCTTTTACCCGAGTCCTGTTGCCCCCCTCCTGTACTCCCCCTTCCCCCCCACATCCTCCTTCGCTTCCAGAGGATAAATCAGGAGTAGTGCGCCCCCTTCCTTCCCCAGCCCGTATACTTCACACACTCATCCCCCCCTTCCCCGTGCTCCATAATGCTCACCCCCCCTCCAGCCCGAACTCACAAACACCCCCTCCCTCCCCGCCTCACTCTCCTTTACCAACCTACCCCCTCCCTTCTATTACCACTCCCCACCCCCATCCTCCTCTTACTCACTTCCCCACCCTGTCCCCTTCCCATCATGCACCTCTTTAACCTTCCCAACACCCTCCAGTGCCCTCTCCCCACCCCACACTCACCCTTTCACCCAACCTTACATTCCGTAATACACATGTAAATCTTAAGCAAAACACTCTTAATCAAAACACTCTGGAACAGAACAGTCCCCACCCCCTTTTGTGCATAACCAACATATTCTCAGTCCTCAGGTGACTGCCACAGTCCGGTCTTCCCGCAGCTCTTGCTCTTGTCCTACCACCCGCTTGTTCCTTCGTTCTTGACTACCTTCGCGTTGTTCCTGCCTCCTCCATGTTGGTGATCCTGCCCCCGAGGACAATTCCTGGGGTCGCAGGCCCGCTTCCCGCAAAATCCTCATCGCCTCCTCTGGTAGCTGTGTCCTCCAAGTCCGCCCTTTAAGTGTAAACGATATTCCAAATGGGTGTAACCACCAGTACCTGACTTCCGCTTTCCGCAGCAATTGTGTCACTGGTTGCATTGCCCTCCTCCTCTGCAACGTGCCTGCAGAGAGGTCCTCATATATATTCACTGAGTACCCTTGCCATATTAGGGCTCCGCAACTCCTCATTTTGTTGACGATCTTCTCCTTTGTCTTATATCTTGCCAGGCAAATTATAATGTCCCTTGGCCTGTTTCCAACTGGTAACCCCAGTGCTCTGTGCGCCCTTTCCAGTTGTATGTCCTCAGCTGCCACCTCCTCACCACCTTTCTGTAACACCTCTAGGCACACATACCGTGCCACCTTTTCACTATCTTGAAATTCTTTCTCTTCTGGGACCCCTCGATTCTCAAATTGTTGCGACGCGATCGGTTTTCCAAATCCTCCAGCTTGTAAAGTAGGGCCTCATATTGCGATCCCAGCTTTGCGCCCCTCTGTGCCTCTCCTTCCTGCAGCTGTTCAAGCTCTTGCAGCCTACTTTCGTGGTCTCCCATTCTGCACACCAACTCTCCAATTTCCTCCTTCAGGGGCCCCAACAACTCATTAAGTTCACTTTTCACAGACTGCACTTCGGATTTGATTTCAAGAAACCAATCCCTGAGCTCCGCTCTGGTGACATTTTGCACAGTGTCCATTCCATGTGCTTTCTCACTCTCCGTCTCCACTATTCCCACCTGCTCTCCGGGCCCTTCCGGGTGCTTTTTATTCTCACTCTGCCCAGAGTCACTCTTCCCTGCCTGCGACCCCGAGTACACGTACTCTCTGAGGTCTGTTGCTTTTCTTCTTGTAGTCATCACTGAACAGTCTTTCACCATCAAGCACTTCACTGGTCTCCCTGTTCACAGACTAGCCAGCTTTGTGTTCCAAGCTCCACATTCTGCACCCACTCCTCCAGCGCACCCACTCCACCTGCCTTTGCCAGAGCTTCTCACTGCCCCTTCAAGATTCTCTTCGGTCTCATAGCACTCCCCTCTGTTCACTGCTCTGCTCTCCAATCTCCCAGCTCCTGTTATCTTTCACGATGCCGGTGGGCCGCTCTCACCAGCCCCTTCTCTCCCTCCAACACCTTGTTTTCTCTTCAGCTTTGCCGCCGGACTTGCTCTGTGATGTTCAGAGTATGGGCTCCAGCTCCTCACTGCGATTGTCCTGTCGCTCATTCAGACCCCACCATCGCTCCAGGTGCCATTTTACTGCCGCACACGGCTGCCCTCTGCTCCTGCAATTTCGACTCTCCGCCTCCTGTCTCTGCTCCCGCCAGCTTCACAGTGATCACCACCACCACCCGACAACTTCCTCTGCCTGGGGCGCCTGTTTTCTACCTCCGGGGGGCTGCGCTATCTTCTCGATGGCTGGGTCGGTGCCGGAGTGGCTCTCTCAAGCTGCCATCGGCTCCAGTGACGTCACTTCCTCACCCCATTCAGCAATTTTATCGAGATAACTGGACACTCTAGCTTGAAATGAAAGATCCCAAGTATGACAGATTAATATCTGAATATCATCAGAAGACAAATATATGCTGAGCCCAACCCCCTGAATCAGGGTGGCGAGAAGAATGATAAATACATTTAAGATAGAAGACAAGATTGATCCCTGAGGGATTCCATAGTGTAATGGGAATTTTGAGAAAGTTTATCAGTATTCAGTGTGAACAAGTGGGAAGAAAAATAAGATTTTAAGCAGTTAAGATGACCCCCTACTTCTTCCATCCTAGTCAGCAGAAGACCATGATCTACAATCTGTGGTTGTTAAATCCCAATTGCAGCAAAAGAATCTCTTTACCCCCATCAAGATGCGATAAGCTTTCATCATATAGGGAAATAAGCAATCTCTGAGTGCTGTGCAGTGGTCTGAATCTTAGGATGCAGAACATTTTTTGCTTCCAGGAATATATATTCAGCTGTTGAACTACAGATCTTTCTGCTATTTTTGCCATAAATGGCAAATTTGAAATTTGAAAAGGCAAAACAGGGTCAGTACTCTTTGAGCAACAAATAAAGTCTTCTAGAGACCTTTACAAAGAGGCCTCCTATCTAGGGGGCAAGAGACCTGTGAAACCTTTTCAATAGGTGTTAACACCAGGTGGCAGGTCAAAAGGCCATTTTGAAAGACTCCTTCTATTCAAGCAAGGACTGTTAATCACCCAGGAAGTTGGTCACAGCTTACCTCAGCAGCACAGGCATAAATAGTTCAACCAGAGCTCTATGATCCTCAGTCTTGAAGGACTAGAAAAGTGGACTGTTACTTCTGGAGAGAGATCTGCAATTGTGCGTATATACTTCTGGGACTTTTCTGAAAGGAATTCTTTCTATTAAAGCTAATTAATCTGTGAACCACTATTTTTTGTTAAATCAGTCAGGGCCTAGTAGCAACAGTGTAAGTTTAAATTTAAAACACAGAAGAGAAATTTCTGGTTACATTTCATACCCAGCAGAGAGCTTGTAGTTTAAATTTAATAGTCACTCAGGGCCTAGTATCAGTAAAGTACTTTTAGTTTAAATTTAGAACACAGAAGAGAGCTTTCTGATTAAATTTGGAACCCAGCAGAGAGCTTGTAGTTTTAATTTCATAATAAGTTAGAGCCTAGCAACAGCAAAGAGCTATAATTTAAATCAGAATATAGCTTACCTCAGCAGCACAGGACAGGGTACTGTGTAGCAACCCTCTTTTAATAAGTGCCACCACTCTAAAATTTCTTTAGCCTCTGCTGTCCTCTTTATTATTGATTTTTTTTTTTTTTTTTTTTTTTTGCGGGCTCCGGGAGCAGTTGCAGTACTTCTGCCCTCGGGGATCCTATCTCTCACGGGCAGACAGCCCTGGTCTTGGTCACTATCTTGCAGCACTCCTTCCCGCACATAGAAGTGCTGTAAAAGGCCGCAATTGCGGCCGAGACCGGCTCTTTCTGCCCACAGGGATCCTATCTCCCAGGGGCAGATAACGCCAATCTCAGCCACGTTGGTGACCTTTTACAGCACTTATCCCCGCAGGGATCCCATCTCCCACAGGCAGACGGTGCCGGTCTCTGCCGCAACCTTGCAGCACTTCTGCCCGCGGGAGATGGAATTCTCGCAGGTGGAAGTGCTGCAAAAGGCTGTGATTGTGGCCAATGCCGGCGCAGTCTGCCTGCAGGGATCCCGTCAGTCTTGGCTGCAATCTTCCTGCAGGAGATGGGATCCTCGCAGGCAGACAGCATTGGCCTTGGCCACAATCATGGCCTTTTGCAGCCCTTCTGCCCTTGGCACTTCCATCTCCAGTGGGCAGATGTGCAGCAAGATCACGGCAGAGACTGTCACTGTCTGCCCATGGGAGGTGGGATCCTTGCCGGCAGAAATACTACCTCCCTCGAAGTGGCCAACCAACAGGTCTTTAGACATTTTGTAGACCAGTGCAAGATGTGAATTTAATACCCCTTAGCCCCCACTGCTGCTGACTTTCTAAAATCATGCTTACCTCCATCACAAACTCCATCCCCTAGTTCCAGTGATGAGAAATAACCCTAGGTGCTTTCCCTCCCACCGCGATAGCTGCCTCTTGTGCAATCTCATTACATGTGTTGTAAACACCAGGTGCCAAATCCGATTTTTCAGTCACTAAGGCTTCCTGACATCTGGGGTTTGTTGAGCTCTGCAGTATAGGATAACATTAAAAATGTATGGAAGGATTCCTTCAAGAATGCAGGAGGAATAGGATCTACTGTTGAAGGTCCTAGGTTCATTGAACAAATTGATTTCTCTAATCCCACCCTTGTAAGAGAACAAAACTAAGAGTACTCTGTGGCAGTTTTATGAATGCAGAAAGCTTAACCAGAGGTTTCTTCCAATTTCTCAAACCCCTGTTACTTGTAAAATACACTACAGTTACCCTGTATGTATATGCTCTGTTCCATGTAAACCGCGCTGATAATAGTGCGGTATATAAGAAATGTTAAATAAATAAAAATACTTGGTTCCGGCAACATGACTGAACTGAGGGGGTAGTAGGGAAGACCGGAGGAAATTCACTTTCCTCAGTAATAAAATGACCAAATTGGTTTGGTGAAATTGTCAAGGCAGGATTGTTCTCTAATTTGATTGATGCTAGTTCTTGGGCAACTTTGAATAGTTAACAGGCAAAATTTTCTCAGATTTGCTCCAATAAATATTCATTTTTTTATTTTACTAAATAATGCTTTATATTCCCTTTAAAGCTTTAAACATTCAGTTTTATTATGTAAGATTTTCTCTTTCCTCTATTTCCTTTCTGCGTATGTAATTAATGTTTACGTTTTCTTAATGTTGCATCAAACCAAGGATGATCGTGACAGGTTTTGCATATTCTTTATTTAGATAGAGCTATTTGATCAAGGGTGTTTTAAGACCTATTATTCCAAATTTCTAGCTTTCGATCAAGGGTAGTGGGAGGGGCGTAAGCCAGGTATAGTGGCATATATTTATGGACAAAGTCCTCTATGTTTAATGTTTTTAAATTCCACATTATTATTTTGTTTGTAGAATTGGGATAGGAAAGGGTAATACCAAGAATTTGAACTGTACTTGGTAATGGTCTGACCAAGTTTTGAGGAGTTAAAATTAAAGCACCACCAATAAAACAATTGTTTTTAAGGGAAATTGGATCATGGCAGTGTCCTGCAATACTTGTAGAGGCTGACAAAAGAGACATAGCAACATCATGAAACACAGGCAAGAAACAAGAGAGGATGGGCCCAGGATATTGAGTATGATTGAACTGGACTTATTTAGCCATTAAAAAAACTAGCAGTGTTATAGCTTCAATGAAAAACTGCTGGAGATCCTTGGCGGTATAGCTGGGGTTGGCATCGTAGTGCTTAAATGGAACAATTAGCTTTCTGTACATCTTAGAGAAGAGGACTGGGGGGCATTATAATTAGACACTCATAACATGTTAAAAGCATGTAGATATTATGATTTCCTTTCTTCACATCTTTCTTCAGTTTTAATCCACATGCTTACAGTGCTTTTTTTTTTTTTTTTTTTTTTTTTTTTTGAGGAGAGGTGGTGGTTTTGGGGCTCCTGTTTTTGTATGTGATGGACATGTCCATGGTGGTTAGCTTTTTGGGTCAAGGTATTTTGCATCATCCCTGAAATAATAGGCTTAACAGTTGACCCAGCCCTGGAGTTTGGACTATCAGACTCATGGGGCACAGCTGACTATTAGGCTCTTCATTGAGCCATGGAGACCACAGTTGTTTGAAATAGCTCATATAGAAAAATGTACTTGTTTACTAAAATGGAATCTACATAGCTATAAATTGATCTGGTAGTGATTCTGTGCCTATTACATGGTTAGGTTGTTATTTTGTTGTTGACTGTATCACAACTAATTTTCTTGCAAGTTAAGCTGTACTGATATAGTATCTTTCTTTCTTTTTTTTTAAACTTTAAATTCACTTTGTTCAAGTTGTAAAATAGCTGATGAACAAAATTGTGACTTTATATAACTGATGCATGTTCTTGTTTGTAACAAAAAGTTTTTAAAATTGTGTGATTTACTTATTGCATATAGCAAAAAAACATTTTGAAATAGGATTCAGTCGCAAGCAATGAGAGGAGTGAGGCCTTTGCCTTTGTCATTCTTTATTGGGCCCAAGATCATGGCGCTAACCTCCATGATGTTTGGAAAAAATTTCACTAACGTCTGTGCATTTCTTTCTAGGGGTGATTCTATATATACTACTAGTGGGTTACCCACCATTTTGGGATGAAGATCAGCACAAATTGTATCAGCAGATCAAAGCTGGAGCATATGATGTAAGGAAAATTTGTAATGCCAAATCTGTGTCCTCCCATCCTGTTAATGACCTTTCCCATTTCTTACCTCCAGAGCCAGTGAGAGAAGTAAACTCGATGCTGGTCTCTGCAGGAGATAACTAGATGCTTTCGGGTTTCTGTGACTCTTGAAATTGGGTTTGGCTTTTGCCTTCGCTTTCATTGTATGTACAGTAACAAATTGTCCTGAGCTGCAGTTGCTTTTTAGGGGTCTATTTGCAGATTATTGGCATGGGGAGAAAGACGACCCCTGCTTTTTATCTGTGTGCTTTGCACCAGTTCTGAAACCAAAAGAATGTGCATACTTTGACTTTCAAATTTGCCACCACTACGGGGTACAAATGGTCTCTTCCATATCATCCCCCTAGACCATTCCAGACAAGTGGGTTGTGTTCCCCTACCAGTAGACTGGTGGAGACAAAGAACCAATGAAAAGCCCAGATTTCAATGACATCACTTCATGCCTCTCTTCGCCTCAGCCACCAGAGGTCTCTTCAGAATTTCTGTGTCTCCAGCAGTTGATAGATGGATTTTCTCTTCTATGAATAAAATCTGAAGAATTGAGAGGAAAAGATTGATAAGAAACGCTCATGACAGACCACTTTGAGGGTGACTCTCTTACATGAGCATGATGTGGGAGACTCCAATAGACCGCAGTATTTTCGATAGCCATAGGAGGCAGGAAAATTGGTTCAGTTCCACGCTTTATACCCTGGATAAGAGCCTGTTGAGCAGCCAGAAAATTGGAAGAATGGAAGAATTCAACAGTCTCACACAATCTCAATGTCCCTCCCTCTTCTCTGTTCCCCCCTGCTCTCTCATGATTGCAGAAGGCTCTTGGAAGAATCTACCTGCTTAAATGCAGTGCTGCTAAGCCAGAGAAACAGTTTCAAGGGAGTAGAACTGAGCCTGGCATGGATTCTCCGCCCCAAGGACATTCTAAAAGGTCATGGTGGTGGTGGCTGTGTCGTTGCAGCACTGAGGGATCTGTGTCCATCCATATCTGGACAACTGGCTTTTCTGGGCCCATTCCCTTTTCAGAGGCATCTCAGGTGGCGTCCTGAATGGTGTCCTTTTTGGAAAGCCTCGGCTGGGTGATCAGTCAGAGAAAGAGCCAGCTGTTGCCTGCCCAGTCCCTGGAGTTCATGGAAGCACGTTTCAACACTCGAGTGGGCAGAGTTTTTCCTGCCAGAGGAGAAAGTCAAACTATTGGGTTGCCTGGCGCTGTTCTGTCTGGGATTATCTTCAGCTGCTCAGATTGATGGCCATGTGGCCTCTCCAGCAGTCCTTGTTGACTCGGTGATCTCCAAGTTCTGAGGAGTTTGAGCACAAGCTCCTCATCTGAGAAAGGGTGTGCCGCTGGATGGTTTCTCTTGGATCCTGCCGATGACAGATGCCAGTCTCTCGGACTGGGGATCCCATTTCTAAGACCATACAGCCCAGGGCTTTTGGAACCTCAGGAAGTAGTATTGTCCATCACCGCCTCAAGGCAAGGGCCATCAGGTTGGCTCTTCTGCGTTTCTGGCCCCTGGTCAAGGGCCGGGCGGTTTGAGTGTTTTTGGACAATGCCACAGCATTGCCTTACATCAATCAGCAAGGTGGCACAAGGAGTGCCAGGGTAGTTCTGGAGATGGCTCTCCTGTTTGCCTGGGCGGAGAAGATCCTCCTAGCCTTGTTGACTCTGCATATTGCTGGGGTGGGCAATGTGGAAGTGGACTTCCTCAGCAATCACTCTCAGGATCCTGGAGAGTGTGAATTGATTCTGAACTGCTGGGATCGCTCCAAAATGGATCTGACAGTGGCCCGCTCCATTGCCAAGGTTTGCTGCTTCTTTAGTCGCCATACAGATGTGGGGTCTGAGGGAGTCGTCGCCTGCTTGATCGTGTTTCCTCTGTGGCTCCTGGTGGGTCATGTGATTTGGCATATAGAATGCCAGCTGGGCAGGATTGTTCTGGTAGCGCCAGCTTGATCGAGAAGAGCGTGGTTCGGAGACCTGATGTGGCTCCTGCAGATGCCTCCTCTTCGGTTGCCTCCGTATCAGGGCCTATTGCGACAGGATCCAGTCATCCTAGAGGTCCCAGTTCTCTTCTCACTTATGGCTTGACTCTTGAAAAGAGAGAGCTAGCACACGAGGACTATTCTCCAGCAGTAGTCTTCGTTCTGCTTTGAGCCCAGAGGAGGTTTATCAGGCTAGCATGCATGCGGATCTGCTGCCTCTTTGAGCAATGATGCGGCACTTGGCAGTTTGGCTCCTGATGCAGTGGCCAACTTACCATCTCTGTTAGCTTTCTATAGGTTGGACTGGAGAAAGGCCTTTTCCCTTAGTGCCCTGAAAGTCCAGGTAGCAGGTTTGTCTGTTTCAGAGGTCCAGTGACTGGTAAGTTCTAGCCTTGCACCCGACCGTCTCGCGCTTTCTCTAGAGGATTTGGCTTTGGTGCCATACCCTCCAGTCTGTGATCCCTTCCTGGGATCTGTGTCTAGTGCTCGGGGCCCTAATGGCAGTATCCTTTGAGCCATTGAAGCACGCTACTTTGAAGAATTTGACACTCGAGACGGTCTTCTTGGTGCGATTTGTCCCAAAAGGTGGATTTCCGAGCTGCAGGCTCTGTCTTGCCAAGATCCTTTCAAAGGAGGCTGTTTCCATTTGGCCTATGCCTTCCTCCTTGCCTAAAGTTACTGATAGTTACTTATTGTTTCTCTGTATTTTCACATTGTTCTCTGTATTTTGACTTATGTTCAATGTAAACCGCCACTGATCTTAGGAAATGGCGGTATATAAAAACGTTGCAAATAAATAAATAAACTAAATAAAGTGAATTCTCCCTTTCAGCTGAACCTGGTGGTTTGCTTGTCGTTGTCCTCTAAGGATGACATCCTAATCAGTATTTAATAGCTCAAGAACCTGTGTAAGACACAATCTTCAGCAAAAAAACCATAGGATCTGCTGTATACAACAAGCCAACAGGTGCAGTCACAGCCACAAAAACCTGGAGGAAAAAAGACCTCGGGATGAACCCCAAAGCCAATGCAATGGCCCAAAAGCAAACAAGCTTATACTCTGCTAGAGCCAACACCGGCTTCCTGCAGTATCACATCCTAACATCATAGGTCATAGAAAAAAACTTCCAGGTCTTACTTCAAGGCAACTGACTCAATAGTTCTTCACATAACTTTTCACACAGTAGCAAATCGCAAAAGCAGTAACAAATAACAAAGCTTAGCACCTAACAGCACACACAAAAGCACTCAACACAGGCCTTATTCCGACGCTAGACATTTTGCCAAGGCTGCTTCAGGGAATAGGACCATCCATTTTAAGCCCAGCTCCTGTGATCATACATGCTCAGCCAATGCTGTAGACAAATCATCGCCAGTAAAGTGTCAGGAGCAGTGTCGGGAGAAGGATAAGAATCTTCAGCTTGTGGATGTCCGGAGGGTGCTTCTCTGATACTTGGAGGTTACGAATTCCTTTTGTAAGTTTGCCTATCTTTTTGTGTGGTTTGCTGGCCTGCTCAAATGGTGACACGACAGCTAAATTGACTTTGGGGCGCTGAATTAAGGAGGCCTTTGCCTTAGTGTAATCTGTTACAGAACCAGCCAGTTCCGGAGTGTTTGCGCACCCATTCTACCTCAGGACGGAGCAGAGCTCGGTAGCCCCTGAAGACATTTGTTAGGCAACAACATGGACATCACTTTCTACTTTCGTCAAGCATTACTGTTTGGATGTCCACTCGAGGGCGGACATAGCCTTTGGCTCAAGGGTTTTGCGAGTTGCTGTGTCTTCTTCCTGCCTAGTGGAGTTGTAACTTTGGCACATCCTACTTATCTGGACTGGTCTAGCAGGATGATATGGAAGATAACATTTTACTTACCAGTTAATGTCCTTTCCTTGAGTCCTGCTAAACCAGTCCATGACCCGCCCCTGGAATAGTATTACTCTGTTCTTCTGCTGCAGTACCCTTGGGTCTACTCTGATTTTTATACTTGGCTCTGCAGGTTCATCATCTACTGACAACCTTATGTTTATGCTTTCCTGTACGTAGTTCTCTACCATTGATCTCTCATTGTTTCCCACGGTTAAGATTGTGTGAGGCTTGCAGTGTTTCTCCCATATGCTTTGGGATGAATACTGAAGGGACTTCTGGTGGCTGAGGGGAATTAGAGGTATGGGAGTGATGTCATTGAAACCTGAGCTTTTCATTGGTTCTTTGTTTCCAGCAATCTGCTGGTAGGGGAACACAACCCACTTGTCTGAACTGGTCTAGCAAGACTCAAGCAAAGGACATTAACAAGTAAGTAAAATGTCACCTTGAACCTTCTTTCTCTGCAGCAGATATTTATTAGAAAGATATTCATGAAGATTAGATAATGCTTTCTATATGTGCTCCTGCCCCCTGCCAAGACCTAAACACTCCTGGGAATGCCTCATCTCAGGAAGGCAGAAAATATGCCCATTGTGAAACAACGCACCCTGGCTTTTAGCTGTATGAGGGAAGGCAGTTTTCAAGCAGCCAATGAATGCAGAACTTTTACCCACATAAATCACTGAAAATTATCGTTTTGTCTTTTGCACAAAACATAGAATTCGAGATACGATCAAAAAGTATTGAGACTTGTACAATAATACAAGAAGTATAACACTGACATTTATTGCACTCAAGTCTTCTTCAAAGTAGTCCCTTCCAATAAAACTCACTTCCTCCAGCATTCATGCCACTGCTGGAAACAATTTTGAAATATCTCTTTCGTTATGCTGTGAAGCTGCTGTGTCGAAATTTGCTTAATGGTCTCCAAGTCATCAAATCTCCATCCTTTTAGTGGTAATTTCAGTTTTGGAAATGAGAAAAAGTCACAGGGTGCGAAGGTAGGTGAGTACAGAGGCTAACAAATATACTCAATTTGATGTTTGGCCAAGAATTGCTGGACAAGATGCGATGCCGAGCTAAGGCATTATCGTGATGAAGCAACCATTCACCATTCCTGTGCACCTCTGGCCTCTTATGACAAACTGCATCTCTCAAATGAGTCAGAACTTGGACATAGTACTCCTTATGGATGGTTTAGCCTTTTGGAGCATACTCATGATGGACAATACCCTAGTAATCAAAGAAAACTGTGAGCATGACCTTGACATTGCTCCTCATCTGACGGGCTTTCTTGGGTCTGGGAAAGTTTGGAGTCTTCCATTGTGAGGATTGAGCCTTAGTTTCCAGGTCATAACCATAAACCCATGATTCACCTTTAATCTTTTTGATGAAATCTGAGTCATTTTCAACGCATTCCAACAACTCCCTGGCTGCAGACAGTCTCTTTTTTTTGATCAGGGGACAGGAGTTTTTGACACCATTTTTGCAGACACATGTTTCGTCTCTAAATCTACAGTAAGCATGGACTGTACCGACCCAAAACTGATGTCCATGTCCTCAGCAAGCTCCCTGATAGTCAGTTGACAATTTGAGCACATTCCTTCCTGGTCGTGGATGGTCTTCCAGAGTGTTGTCACTGTCAAGACTTTGGCGGCCCTCTTGTACCAGTCAGTAGAAAGACTAGGGGACATGCAATGAAGCTACAGTGTAACCCATTTAAGACTAATAAGAAAAAAATCTTTTTTCGCTCAATGCGTAATCGAACTGGAGGATGTAGTAAAAGCTTTTAGTGTAGCTGGGTTTAAAAAAGGTTTGGACAAGTTCCTGGAGGAAAGGTCCATAAACTATTATTAAAGAGGACCCGGGAAATCTGCTGCTTGCCTCAATACAAGCATGTGGAACCTGTGTCTTTTGGGGAAACTGCTAGGTTCTTGTGACCTAGATTGGCCACTGTTGGAGACAGGATACTGGGCTTGATGGACCTTGGTCTGACCCAGTATGGAATAATTTGTTTTTATTTCATAAACCCAAGCACAACTCGTGCATTCATCGCCATACACTTTTGCTGTAACTTGTCATAAGTCTCTTTGCACAAATCGCCAAGTTTCTGGCAGAATTTAATGCAAATTTGCTGTTCAATTTTTTCACACACGTGAATCTGACAAACTGCTTTTACACGGTACCAAACATCATGTGATTAAAAAAAAGTACAAGTGTGCTGCAGTCACACTACACTCTGCACA
Source organism: Ichthyophis bannanicus (assembly GCA_033557465.1). NCBI lineage: Eukaryota > Metazoa > Chordata > Amphibia > Gymnophiona > Ichthyophiidae > Ichthyophis > Ichthyophis bannanicus. The sequence goes on from CM066034.1 coordinate 592,834,987, forward strand.
TAACTAGGTCACTGCATGCTTAATAGCATTGTAGTGCAACATATTGTTATATAGCTACACAACAAGTCTCGATACTTTTTGATCACACCTCCGTACAACACTAGGTAAAGGCTCCATGGCCCAGCTAGTTGGATCATTTTTCACTTCCTGTTGCAATACTGCAGGCTGATTTCAATTTTTACCTTTACTTTCACACAGCTAAGGAGCATTGGTGCTTATCTCATGCTTTCTTGAATTTTGATCCTGGTTTTGCTCCACCACCTGACTAGAGGCTCTTCCTTACATGCACAATATGTTATTCCCGAATATCTATCCCCGCCCAACTTTTCAGCCTCATACGACAGCTTGCTCTAGAACTTCCTCTTTTAGTATGATGATGATGATAAACTGTTGAAATGCAGATGTGATGTCACAAAACCCAGAGCATAAAACTCTGCGACAATCCATAGCAAGTATACATAAGGGTGGCTCCATTAATGGGGAGCTATGAGCTATAAGGGTGAAGTTGCCTCTACTCTTTGATTTGTACTGCATGCTCTGAGGGTATTGACACCTCATTTTCCAAACAGTCCTCACCCCCATTGTTTGAGAGAGCTTCGAGAATTCATTATGTTCCCCATTGAGGGATTCTTCTTTGATTTTGCTGTAAGCATGAGCCCTTCTCTGTTGTGACCTCCAGGTGGGCCTTCTCATGTCACTGCTAATATTTAAATCACTTATTTTTCTAAACGCTACATTGTCTTTGATGCTGGATGATAAATATGTGAGAATTGATGCAGGGTCCTGTAACTATTTCTTTATTCTAAAGACTAATCACAGATATAAAAGATAATACACTGGAGAGAAGCGGAGGAGACTGTTACCCTTCTTACTGCTCATATGTTCTGTATCGCAAACAGCCATATGATTAATTTACTAAGACTCTCATCTGGATTGCTGTGGGGGATATTCCATTAGCACCTCTCAGAGAATCATTGTTGTAGGAGGGTCCTCTTTGAATTCCTACATTTTCTTACATCCACTGAATCATTCTTCATCAATCTAGTTAGAAAATTTTCCAACATAATCTTCGGAGAGATTCTACTTTGCAACATAATCTCCTAATTAAGGGAACTAATTATATTTTATGTAAGACCACACATCCTTCTCAGTCTGAGTCACTTGTGTCCATTTCCAGTTTCTCCAGCTATAGAAACCATCCAATGAGCACTCACATCAAACATTGCCAGCCCAAGCTGGTTAGTCTTGAATAGACTTTAGCTTTTAACATAGGCATCATTGTAAATAAACTGTAGAAAGGTTACCCCTGTTAAATCCAAGTTTTAATTCCCAGTTCACTGTAAATACCATGCGGACCCTCTGCACGGTATATTGTTTCTGTTGAATGTACACCGCACTGATATGAATAGCGCAGTATATAAGAGAAGTTAAATAAATAAAAATAAAATTAACTCTTAGGGGCATGTTTACTAAAGATCGGTAACATTGCAGTGGCGCAATTAGCGCAGTTAGCTCCAGGCACACTAACGCTATGGAATGTAGGGTAGAACATTGCTGTGGATGAAAACCTCGCGTTAGAGGTACAAGTGCAGGAGAGAGAAATCATTTCAGTCAGCAATGTACAACAAAGGCAGGGAGACCCAGAACAGTGATAGTAGTGCTACATGTGCAGCAACAGCATAGTGCCCAAGTACGACAGGGCACCATGGCGTGGCTGCAAATGGGGAACAGGGGGCCGCAGGCGGGACATACAGTGGGGCAGCTGGGGCACAGGTGGGCCAGGCAGATGCCTAGGTGGCACAGAGGAAGGCAGAAATGGAAAGACAGCACGACAGCAACTGACCAAGTGCAAACATGTCCATGGGTGTGCGTCCCACACTGCCCCAATGGACAGTAGTCACCAGGTATCCCAAAGGACACAACAGTGGCAGGTGGTGCCAGGGGGAAGCGAGGACGTCTAAGTAGGCACCCCACCACAGATCCCACACCATAGGCAGCCGCCTACCGTCACACTGGAAGTGCTGGGACTGCACACCACCAGCACCACCGGCAGAAGGGCATGTCAGCATGGTGGCGGAGGGGTGCTAGCATTGGAGTGGGGGGCAGTGGCAACCAGCCACAGCAGACAAAGGCCAAGCCCTGTCTAGTTGGGTGGCATGCAGTGCAACAGACAAGGTCTGTCTGTCTGAACAGTAAAGGTATCCCCAGGGAATGACCTGCCACTGTGCAACAGTGTGGTGCAGTACACACAGTCAGTGTGTTCAGGGGCAGAAGGTCACAGGTTCGAGTCCCAGCTGTGGCCCCTACAAACCATGTTCCTCTATTTTATCCTACAGAGCACATACACAATAAACAAGTGCACTCCCAAGAGCAGAGGTCCCCAACACCAGACCCGGAGGGCCAAACACTTACAGTTGCCAGCCTGCCCCTAATAAGTATACATGAGATTTGGTTGCAGGCATGGCCCCCATCGTATGCAAATGTACCTTATGCATAATCATTAGGGACAGCCGGAAAACAGGTGTTTGATCCACCAGGACCGGAGTCGGGAACCTCTGCCCTAGAGCAGCAACCAACAGGGGCACAAACGCCCATACCCAAAGGCTCCACCATCCAACGCCCATGGAGAGTCAGGCTCCACCATCCAACGCCCATGGAGAGTCAGGCCCAGGTGCAGACCGTCTGTGCCCTCTGATCGAGGGGGGGGGCAGCTGAGCTGCTCAGGTCCACTACCCCTCTGCCAGTGGCCCTGTCACAGGTACTGATCTGCAGAACCTGTCCGCTTGCCAATAGGATTGTGGTTGCCTGTCAGCATGTGGCTCTAATGCCCCCGTTGCAAACGTTCTGAGTGTGGGTCTGTTGGAGGCAGATCCAATCCCCCACCCTGACCCCGAGAGGGTGGCCTGCTACGTACATCATCAGCATGTGCATCCACACACACCCCTGCTCCTAGAACATGTACCCATGGCAAGCACACTGGATATATACACTATTTCAGGTGCATCATAGTCCACCAGGGACAGATATGCCTGGCCAGTACGAATGGACACAGGTCATTCATAGCACCAGCAAGAGAACAGCACTAGCCACTCGTAACTGAGCTAAAACAAAACCAAAGGAGCGGCAGGTTCAACACCCAACACCTTTATTATTACAAATTAATTGGCCTAAACCCAACACAGGACCGTGTTTCGTATATCACTTCATCAGGGGTTATCAGGGCACACTGATTGGTGTGTGGTGCTCATTGACTCCACAATGCTCATAGAGTTAAATTGAAGTCACAAATATCATAAAAAAACTTCTGTTTAGGGAATACCAAAGACACGACTGCAACCGTGTATTGTTCCTTCCCCATATTGATGTAGCACAATGGTTAATACACTGACTTCAGTGGCAGAGGTCATGGGTTCAATCCCACAGTGGGCTTCCTTTAGTACGCCATCCACAGCAAATCCCTTTTATGCCTGTAACAGTCAGACGTATTTCTGTGATCAGTGTTTCCATCCAAACACACCGTAATTTAGGGTGCCCTGTACAGTGCCTTAGCTGTGGCTTTACCCTATCCCGGTTAGCAGAATGTTTGTGGGGTGACCTGCAGTTGTTGTGTAACCAGACATTACTATGATTAGGCCATAGCGGCATAGTGCAGTGGTTAATACACTGCCTTCCCAGCCAGTGGTTATGGGTTCAGTTCCTCTTTGTTCCCCTTTGTTATGCTTGTCCTCCACACCTGCTTTTCATTCCTGTAACAATCATATCTCCAGGAACAAGCAGGAATGAGTCTTCACATATGGGTACGTCGGTACTGACGGAGTCTGCGCGGGAACGCTTCCCAGCATCCAATCAGAAAGCTTTTGGAAGCATCCCAACACGCCTGCGTGCTGCCTTCACGCCGTCCCAACTGCCTCTCCTCAGTTTTCGTTTTTCCGCGGAGCCGGAAGGACGTCCTCCTGTCACCGCAGAAAATTCTTCTTTTATTTTTTAGTTTTCTTGTGGTCGCGGCTGCCTTCCCCGACGCCACCGGTACCGCCGGTGTTTCTTTTTTTGTAAAATTTTTCCTTTTTAAGGAATATTTTTCTTCCTTAGTGTCATGGTTTCTCAGGCCTTCTAGGCCTCTCCATTTTCCTTCATGGAACCGCCAGCTACTTTCCCCAAGAAATGTACAAACTGTGGCGGTACAACTTTATTTTTAGACATTCACAATTGGTGTCTAACCTGCTTGGGTCCTGACCATTTTCCTCCGGAGCCCTCGGGCAATAGTATTGTAAGAAGAAGTTCTCAACATCGAGTTGCCCTCGAAACGCAGTCCCCATCCAACTTCAGGGCACCGACCATATCTTCTTCTACACAGGATCAGGTAACCCAAAAACAGTCTGTTAAGACTAGCCAGTCCTCGAGCGGCAGTTCTCATGCACAGCATAGAGATGCCTATGGCCTTGTCCTCGAGAATCCACTGGCTTCAAAACCCCGGTGGGGGTCTTCGGCCTCCAGAGCCTGTGTGGGGTTTCAGGTTGTTCCTGAGGTTCACCCCTCGCAGAATATACCTGAGCCATGCCCGGTGGTGGCATCCGCTTCGAGCGGTACCGATAACCCGGCATCGGCACTGGTGTTGGATGAAACATTCCTCACCAAGGATCGTCGTCTGGCGTCCTCGGTACCTGCGGAGCCGGTGGATACACTCCAGACCGACCTTCCAGTATCGGTACCGGCACCGATACTAGTACCGACGTCGGTACCCTCCAGACGTGCATCGATAGACTCGCTTCCTTCGATGCCGAGTCTGGAATCGATCTCCAGTCTGGAGGACTGGGTACCGACTCGCCTTGGTACCGACTCCCGTCGGTACCGAAGGATCGATTCTGATAATTCGAATCCGCAACTCTCGGTTCCTCCGATACCGTTAGAATTGCCACCGGCTGGCCTTCATCCACCGGTACCGAAGTCGGTACCGATATCCACATTACCTTTGTTGTCGGTACCTTCCATGCTTCTCTCGTCAGGCTCGCTTCCCTCGATGCCGAGTTTGGAATCGATCCCTAGCATGGACGATCTGTTACCGACTGTCGCTGGTCCTGACCTGCAGTACCAGCGACCACCATCTAAGGATCCCATACTGCACCATTCAGGATCTTCTATTCCTATATACTTAGATAGATCCCTCGGTGCCAACGCTAGTTCTTCATCAGATCTAGCCTATCCAAGGGAAGTTCCCTCTGGGGATCCTTCTTTCCAGACTTTCTTCCTGGATATGGCAAAATCACTTGCCATTCCTATTCCTGGACAAGATCCTACACATGGGAATACAGAATACCTCTCTGTTCCTAGCAAAGCAAAGGAGAACATAATGCTTCCTTTGCATCATTCTTTGCAGGATCTCCTTCTACGAATGTGGGAAGCTCCTTTTAAAGGTACCCCTACCTTCTAGAGCAACTGATCTTCTATATCAGGTGCCCCCCTCTCCAGGGTTTCAAAAGACTCAACTTCCTCATCATTCCTTTGTGATAGAATCAGCAATAAGGTGAGTGAAGAGTAATAAAAAGCACTCTTCTTGTCCGCCAGGTCGTGAGTCTAAGACACTAGATGCCTTTGGACGTCAAACCTTCCAGACATCCATGCTTTCAGCAAGAATTCTCTCATATATTTTTTATATGGGTCTATCTCTTGAGGAGGTCACAAAGCAATTACATCTTTTGACTCTTTTTCTTCAAGAGCCCAGGTGTACAGACTATTCCTCACTGGTTAGTCATACTCAAAATATCTCTAGGTTTCTTACTCGTGCTACCCTAGACTCTTTTGAGTTTGTTAGCAGGACTTCTGCTATAGCTATAGGGGCACGACGTAGAGCCTGGCTTCAAGCCTCCGACTTGGACAAATGGGCACAAGAAAGACTGGGAAATACTCCTTGCACTGGAGAAAATCTCTTCAACAAGGAGTCTTTACGTCAGGTTACTCATTTATCCACTGACTCCTTTTTCCAGAGGCTGTTCTACGCCTTCTTCTTTCCCAGTAGGTAGGAAATGTCCTACCAAACTTTCTTCCCCTAGGGGGAGAAGGTTTTACCCATCATCTGCCCATCATTCAGATGTTCCCAAACAGGGGAAACATCGCCCTGGTCTGAAGAATCCACAACCTCAACAGGGTCAACAAACCCAGCAGTTGCAGGGTTTCAAATAGATCATTGTCCCTTTTGGTTGGGGGTTAGGATAGCAGTCTGCTTCTTTTCACTTGAAGTATCTGCACTAATTTTTATCCTAACCTACCTAGATATCTCTTCATGAGACATCTTTCTCTAACTCTAAGAGTCTTTATGAGGTGGTGGAGGAGTAGCCTAGTGGTTAGAACACTGGCTTGGTAACCAAGCAACCAGGGTTCAATTCCCACTAGCACTCCTTGTGGCCTTGGGCAAGTCACTTAACCCTCCATTGCCTCAGAAGAAAGGCCTGGCAATCTACTTCCTGTGACACTGCCAAGAAAACCCAGGAGCTTCTGGGTCGCCAGGAGTCAGGACTGACTCGAAGGCACACATTGCATTTTTGCCCATAATCAATACATTTTCCTCTTCCTCTTGGAGGAAAGAGAGGTAGCAACTATCAATAGACAGTTGTTTCCCTGTACTGGCATGTATCATCTCATCTGTCCGAGACCTCCTCCATAGTCGGTCTCTTGCAACTCTGTCTTACCTCCCTCTTACTACAACATTTGCTTTGTAAGAGTGGCTCTTTAAACGGGTAAGCCCCTATGGTCCTCTACCTGTTCTACCAGAGGATTCTCCCTTCTGGAGTTGTCTCCCCCCCTTGTTACCTTACAGCAGCTCATCAAACAATAGGAAGTCCTACCATGTCTGTTGTTTCTTTTTCCCAGTCTAAAAAAGGAAGAGGGAAAAGAAATTTTCCATGCTGCCCTGGTAGTTGCTGCAGATACAGCAATTCCTAGGGGTTAAGCCACTGGTTTTGTTCACTACACAACCAGGGATTCCCCTCTACTAGCAATTCTCCTCGCCTCGGTGCTAAGTTTCAAACAGGTTATCAACCTCATTTGGGAAACCCTATTATCACAGTCTGGTTGGTTAACTTCTATTCTTCGCCCCCATGTACTTGTCAGAATAGCTGGTTACCTGTTGGCTTTTCACAGCTAGTTTTTTCTTCTAACCAACCTGCAGCATGCTCTCTGCATCTCTACAGAGTAGCTTTGCACTATGGGTCCTTGCTTTAGAGCATTAGTATCTTGCCTAGTAGATAGCCCCAGATGGTATGGGGGGGGTTCCCCCAGTCATGCTCATGTCTGGCAGGTATTCCCTACCCTTACCATCTCATCTTAAATCTCTTTTGGGGCATAAGCCTCAGGCCTTTTATTACGTGAAAACCTAAAGGAGGGCGAATTCCCTTGCTTGGCCCATATCTCTTTGGGTCTTCTCGTCAGAGGTAAATTTCTTCAATAGCAGCTAGAGGATGCCTAATACCCATCTTGCCCTCATAGGCGGGTCACTAGGGTATCTTCCTACAGAGGCGTCCTCTATCCATTCTCCATACTGCAATTCTGGAGATATCTGGACTTCCTGTCTGCAGACTGAAGTTATCCTCTGCAATTTTCATGTAGGCCATCCTGGTTATTCAAGAGCTCAAATTCTGCAAGGAATTCAGACTTCTTCTTGTCAAGGAGACCTCTCCTCTGACTCTGCCAGTAATAACTAGGAAAAGAGGATTCTCTATGTCTCTATTCAAGCAGGTATCAACCTTCTTGCTGTCAGATAAATCTTTCTCTCTCCCTATATCCCTAGGGGGGATGAGGTTTTATGGACATCTCTCCATCCTTATACCTGGAGACATCTGTCTATATGCCTGCCTATTCATATAGGTATATAGATAGATAGATATACTTATCTATATCTATCGGTGTGTCTTCTGCCCATACATATCTCTTATAGTCATATGCCTATATACCCTATAGGTGTATATATTTAAATAGATATATATATGTATATATATATTTATATATACATATATATTTATAGATATAATGAGATATATTTTTAGATAGATCTGTATCCATCTACTTATCTATCTGTCTGTCAGGTTCAGGTATCCCTACATTCCTATATGAACCTGACAGATGGGCACTACCCCTATCATTGCTGTTCCAGCATACTTAGGGGGCTACAGCTATAACCACTTCCTGTGGTAATTAACATATTTTTTCCTTACCATAACCTTTTCAGGTTAGGTACTCTTGAAGCTCTCCATGTACCTTTTTTCTTTCCTAATTGACCCCATTTAGGAAAGACATTGCGGAGCTTCAGTTGTTCTAAGCTTAAGCTTTCTTTAATAGTACCTTCTGCGTCTCCGCTGAAGCTCTACCTCTTATGCTACCCCAGTTTTCCCCGGGGCTATTTCTCACCCTGAAGGGTTCTGACCTCCATTTGTTTTTCTTCTACTTATTACCTCTACTTCTCAGTGAGGTACCTCTTGAGCACATTCACTGGCTCTCCTATCAGATCCAGATGTAGCTCAGTGCACTTGTGCAATGCCAACAAGGGAGGCCCAGATTACAATATTTCATTACTAAATGCCCTCGATACATGGTCTTCCCCTTTTGAAGCCCTGTTCTAGCCAGCTGTTCCACAGCTCCTTTTCTATATTTAACTCCTACCCTCCATCCCCAGGATGCCTGAGGTCCTGAGGAATAGCATGGCTCGTTCTAGACTTGTAACATGCTAAGACTCCCTCCGGGCATCTGAGCTTGGGAGTCCCCATATGTGAAGACTCATTCCTGCTTGTTCCTGGAGATAGCACAGTTACTTACCTGTAACAGGTGATCTCTGGGAACAGCAGGAATAAGTCTTCACAACCCACACACCTCCCCTAGGAGTTGCATTTCTCTATCTTTCCCTTCCTTGCTCTCTCTCTCTCTCTTTGTCTCAGCTTTAAAACTTAACTGAGGAGAGGCAGTTGGGAAGGCAGGAAGGCAGCACGCAGGCGTGTTGGGATGCTTCCAAAAGCTTTCTGATTGGACGCTGGGAAGCGTTCCCGCGCAGACTCCGTCGGTACCGACGTACCCATATGTGAAGACTTATTCCTGCTGTTCCCAGAGATCACCTGTTACAGGTAAGTAACTGTGCTATCTGTGCTGCTGGCCCATTCTACCCTCATCCCAGTTGCCAACCATCCTTCTGTCCATCTATCTGTGTCTGTCAGCTGTGTGGCATCCTGCCCTCATGTGCAGGCTACTACCCCATGTCCTGTACTGGTACCCTTTTCTGCATCGCGGCTCTTCATGCTTGCCTCTCTTGTGTCTGCTCTGCATGGCACTGCTACTCCTCTGTCCACCTGTCATTATCCTGCCACCTGCCACTTATCCTGCCACCTCTACCTGCTCTGGTGGACAGATATTCCCGTCCTCTGCCACACACTGTCATTGTTGCACTTTACATAGCCATCACCCTGTGCATCGCTACAGCTGCCTCCGTAAGGTTTGCCCACTTTACCAGCTGCCACATGGGCTGTACGCAGGCTTGCCAGCTCCATCAGCTCCCACATCTGCTTCCTTCCATCACTTGTTCATTGCCCTTCCTTGGTGCTCGGTGCCATGTTAGGGTTACATTTGTGTTTTGGGGTATACATTTCATGTCTGTCAACTTGGGGCCCCTTACTGCCCTTGGGCACCATTTCATGGGTCACCTTCACATCCTTTGGGCATCTTTAGTGGCACCTTAGCTTCCATCAGCTTATGGGGCACCGTATATGCTGCCTTGGTGGGTTTCATCCTACGCCGCCTCATAGGGCGCCCTAAAAGGCGCCTTAGGTTACTGCACTGGGCTGAGGGCTTTGGTTAGCAGCATGGTTTGTTGAACTGTCTGCCTGTTTCAGGCATGAAAAGGATTGCCTCGGACAGCCTTAGTACATCAGCCCACTGGGGAATCGAACTAATGATCGCTGTCTCTGCAGTCATTGTACTAACCAGTGTGCTACTCCTCTGTAGCTGTTCTCACAGCGCTGCCATGTACTTATGCTTACCGCGCACTAACATGCCACGCCGCACACTATCGCACGAAAATGGCAAGGCGCCCTCTATCGCGCGATAAACATCTTAATGCCGGAACGCCCACTTCCTTATATGGGATTCTTCCCAGTAATGCTGCAACTAACGCCGGTAACGATAAGACGCTTTAGTAAACATGCCCCTTAGTGTTGTTAGCACGGGGTGCTCTGTGAGTTCTGGAGCATGTACACAGGTGAATCTTAGATCTTCGTACTATATTTTATTTTCCAATTTACTAGCTGCAAAAAAAAAAAAAAGAAAAAAAAGCATGGGCTGACTTGATGCTGTTAATTTGTACATAAGGAATTCCATGCTGCAGGGATTAATTTGTAGCTATATACTAAAAAGAAACCCAATATCAGTAAGTTCATATTGCAGTACAAAAAACGAACCGCTATACAAAAAAGTCAATTAATAATCTTTTATTTATAGCACAGTAAATGAAGGCAAATAAAGACTAGCATGACCCATCCAGTCTGCCCGGTAAGGTGTTTTTACTTTGGGCTGCAGCTGCCGCTCCGTATAGGTTACCCCCACTTTGGGAATTTACTTTGGGTGGCAGCTGCTGCTCCATACAGCTTACCGCCACTCTGTACCTTTTTTGCAGTGTAAAAATGTCATTAAATGTTTTTTTTAGCAGGAATCAGCACAGATTGTTTCATTCCTTCTGTGCTGTAATCATCCATCATCTAGACCAGTGGTTCCCAACCCAGTCCTCGGATACCCCCAGGCCAGTCAGGTTTTCGGGGTATCCACAATGAATATGCATGAGATAGATTTGCATGCACTGCTTCCATTGTATGCAGATTTATCTCATGCAAATTTATTGTGGATATACTGAAAACCTAACTGGCCTGGGGGTACCCGAGGACTGGGTTGGGAACCACTGCTCTAGACCCTTAGGTCCAACAGTATTTTATTCAAAAATCACAAATTTTGATGGAAAATACTCATCTCAGCACTTGAGAAACCCAACACTGAGATGTTGCTTAACCCATCTGAAAGACACAACATGCTCTGTGTTTTGAGTGTGAAGCTGCCTTTCCTCTAGTCTACATCATGGATTAGCAATAATACTTCTTCTGTGCTTCAATGAAGGAAGCTTTGCGTCTCCTCTTCCCCTACAGCAAATGCTGACAAAAAGGAAGTGGACGTGAAGAGGCAGCTCAGTGGCAGATGTGAACTGTTAATCTACAAAACCCTACACATGTTCTCTTACGCACGCACATACATGAATTCAGCCTTCACAGAGAACAGAGAAGATGGTTTGGATTAATGAGCCAGACTGGTGCTCTCTGTTTTGTTTGTTCCAGTCTTGGAAGGGAGTCACTGGAGCAGAACAGTCCTGCTGCTCTGGTTCTAGAATCTGAAAATTGTCAGAACTGCATTCCGGACTCTTCCCTCAGAAAAGGTCCTGCCTTGCTGAGGCTGAGCAGCGCCTCTCTGACAGGCATCCTGTTTCCAACAGCGGCCGATCTGGCTTACCTAGAAGAACCCAGCGTATCTCAATAGGAAGTCCAGTTCCTATTGCTGCCTCCCAGAAGTATGAAATGCAGACGCTCAAGCCTTGGTAAATGCTGATTTCTTTTGAGGGGGCCTATCCTCTAGAAACTTGTCCGTTGTTGTTTTGTGATGTCTACTGATGGTTTGTCAACATCCGTCAAGGAACAAACTTATCCTGAGCTTTGCATTCTGTTTTCAATGTACAGGAATTTCAGAATTTTTACTAACGTTTTTCTCCAATTCTTACATATGACGAGAAACGTTTAGTGAGTCAGGGCCCAAGTGCATTGAAAACAAGAGTATATATTCAGAGATACGTATACAGATAGTACCATATGCTATCCAGGTAAGTGCCACTGGCCAGGGGTTTCCAGTGAAATTCAGTGACAGGTCTGGATAGTGCTACTGAATATTTTACAAACTACTTCCATCCTATCCATATAGTTCCAGAGAAGTCCATGGGTAGAGCGGAAAATTATCTGGATAGCGGTGATATTCAGCCCCTTAACCGGATAGCTATCTGTGTGAAGTTCGGACAGCAAAAAGTACTACTACCGCCACTAAACATTTCTGTGGTGCTACAAGGCATACGCAGCGCTGTACCTAAGAGACAGTTCCTGCTCAATGGAGCTTACATGCTATGCAAGACAAACCCAACTAAGAGGGAAATGGTTGCGATGTAAAAGGTTGATAATCAGGAGAATTAGGGAGTCGGGATCCAAAAGGCAGCCTCAGAAATGTGAGTTTTTAGTCTGCTTTTGAATAGGACCAGGGATGGAGCCTGGCATATTGGCTCAACTGTCTTGACTCTATGTGGATTGCCACATGTATAGTGAACTGAATAGTGTCGCCATCCGGATTGTGTCGACGGTCACCAAATTATGCCGATATTCAGCATCGTCATTATTTGGATTCTGACGCCCAATAATCCAGATTTGTTTTAAGTGCCACACTGACTCAGCAGGTAGTTGCTCAACAGCAGTGTGCAGATTTAAGTTGGACCCAATGTTTCTCTTACAGAGGCAAACTTGGAAGTGGGAGTTTCCCAGGACCTGGGAAGTGTAACGAACATTTTTCATTCTCTATTCACCTGTAGTTCCCATCCCCTGAGTGGGACACAGTTACTCCAGAAGCAAAGAACTTGATCAACCAGATGCTAACAATAAACCCTGCAAAGCGAATCACAGCCGATCAGGCCCTCAAGCACCCATGGGTCTGTGTAAGTACTGTAATAGGGGGGCACAAACAGCAGCTTATCACAGTGGCAAGGTACAGTTCATGGGACTATTAGTGAGCCAGGGGTATGATAAATTTCTAACTAGTCAAACACACAGATTTTGGGGTCTTCAGCCTGTTTTGCAGCTGTCTGAGTAGTCATTAGATGAGCAATCCAGGATATTTCATTGTGTGCTGAAATGGTACCACACATAAGTATCTGTAGAGTTAACCGTGGAGGAGAGCACATTTAGAAATGAGAAATTACAAATGAACGGCTCACTGTGCAAACCCTGTGCTAAAGCTCGGTGCTAAAATTCAGGTTTAGCACAGAGGTTTTGCCCAGCGATGCTCTAAGCAAACAGCACAGAAATACTGTAAGCTCTGTACAGAAATTATGTGCCAAGTAAGAGGAGCAAGCCAGACAAGTGTACAGGAGTCTGCGTTAACAGTCTAGCAGCACCTGTGTGCATATATTGAATTTCTTTAAAAAAATAAAAAATAATCCGAGGTTCAGTTTGACACTTCACCTCAGATGACCAATGCAGACCGCTTGATTGAAGTCCCTCCCCCACCCACTCACCAACACTTACACCACAGATCATTCGTGGCCCAGTGTCTCTTCCCCCCACAAAAGACCTTCCCTGGTGGCCCCTATCCCCATCCCCCCAAATCTCAGAAAGACTTTCCCTGGTGGCCTGGCAGCCCCTATAAGCCCTGGTAACAGTTCTATTTCCCCCCTCTGTACCTAAACTGTTGGAGGGGCCAGGAGCAATGCCCACATACTCATGCCCTGCCCTGCCATTTTGAAAAATGGCAGCACCTGGCCCTGAGCAGTGCATTCTGGGATGCACCAAGCAGGGTCAGTCTGCCATATAAGACTAAAGCTCCTCAGATGACAATGACCCCCTGGGCTCCAACAGGGATGCACAACGTGCTGACTCTGCATCGTGTGTCCCAGCATGCACCCTGGGGGGGGGGTGGTGTCACTGCCCTATAAGGCAATCTTTTCCTTATATGGCAGACTGACTCTGTTTGGTGCATCCCAGGATGCACTGCGCAGGGCCAGGCGCAGCCATTTTTCAAGATGGGGAGGTGGGAGCATGTGAGGGGATCGGGCTGCTGTCGGGGGGGGGGGGATCATGGATGTGGGCCATTGGGCCCCCAGGGAAAGTCTTTCATGGGATGGGGAGTAAGAGTCATCGGGCCACTAATGATCTGTGGTGTCAGGGTTGGTGGGGGGAGAGAGAAGCCATGATCAAGTGGTGGTCATCTGAGGTTAAGTACCAAACTTGACCTTGGATGATCCTTTTGTTCCTTGCTGGATCTTTACGCCTGCTCAAAGTTGGGGAAAGACTCAGCACATTAGGAGCAATTTAAAAAATTCACTTTTCTGCGTGCGATTAGCATGCCCTATGGGCTATGCTTTAGTGCAGTGGCTTTGCTGCTGATTTTCCTGCGCTTGCTTGTTTTCCGCATCTGGCAGCAGGACTAGTGCGTGAAAATCTCTAGCAAAACACTGCTAGAACATAGCACAGTTTGCTGCATTGAGCTGAAAGGCAGGGAGTAGAGAGGAAGCTCCAGAGATCTCAGACAGATTTTAATTAGGACAGGAATCTTAGGAGATCTGTGGAAGAAACAATTCAGACTGGTTAGTGTGTGTAACATGGTATAGAAATGAAAAGAAAGGAGATCAGTTTGGGCTTTGCTGTCTTGCCAAGACCACTGCTAATAATTCAAAATTCTGTTTTCCAGCAACGATCTACGGTGGCCTCCATGATGCACAGGCAAGAAACTGTGGAGTGTCTGAGAAAGTTCAATGCCAGGAGAAAGCTAAAGGTAGGACTGACATGGTTCCTTACATACAGAATTCCTCCCGGAACATTCCTTCTGTTGTGCATGTTGTGTGTTCACATTTACCAGCCTGCTGCGCTTTCCAAATTAAATCCGACCTACTGTTCTAACCCTCCCCAGCCCAATCAGCCCATCTTCTCATCTGAACCCTCCTCAATATGCCTTCTAACATTTTTTAATCAAACCGAGATTCATTCTTTTATGAAAAATTAGTCACATTTAGCAGCAAATATTTCAACGTAATTACGTAGCACAAAGTATTTCTTTTCTAAGTTAGGTTTCTAATGAAAAATATAAAATAGAAATAAAATAAACAGTGACAGCATCAGTATCTCTCAAAAGTATTAAAAGATAGAATATGGTTATATACCAAACATAATTAGTTCTTCACATGTACCTTATGAAAGGCTCCCATGTTGTATAGGACTTCCATTTTGTTTATACTTCTGTAATAACTATCTCGCACAATCCTGGTTAACTACATGTTCATTTGGATTTTTCCAAAGACATTGAATAGTGCGCTCACTGCAGTTTAAAGAAGTGTGTAACTAAATTACATTGTCCAGCTGTTCCTTGATACAGAGGTAACTTCAGTACAAGAAAAGTATCTGGGTCCCATGAATG
This sequence comes from Ichthyophis bannanicus, assembly GCA_033557465.1. NCBI lineage: Eukaryota > Metazoa > Chordata > Amphibia > Gymnophiona > Ichthyophiidae > Ichthyophis > Ichthyophis bannanicus. Next base: position 592,850,221 of record CM066034.1, read on the forward strand.
AGCAAATCCACTAATAGGCTTGATTTGGAATACCCAAATTTGTCTGTTTCATAAGAGCAATATAGGTGTCTATGTGCCTTTATAAAAGTCCCTGTACAATAACCCCAATAGCGCATGACGTTATACCTGCTCTGATGATGCTGTAAATGTTTGCATGTATTCCACCTACATACTTAGATATTATACAAAATACATGCATCCATCGCAACTGCATCTAAACTACACTCCTGGGAACACCCTCAGGCAATACACATATTGCTTAAAAACTCATCATTTTATTTCGGTTTTATGTTCTGCCTCCCCATTAACAAGTGAGATTGGAGTAGATTGCATATAAACATTTCACAGCAGTCACATCCTAAAATGTCATTTTATTGGCGCATGTACTCATACATGTGCATTCACCATGCAGTTTTTTTAAAATAAAAACTCCATTTGTAAAACGTGCTTTACAAGCGGAAAAATTATCACTAATTTGTCTGATCTTACAGTGCATCGATTTCCAAAATGCATTCACCTTTGGGAATAAGTGTGTATGGACCATTATGCTAACATTCCCACACAGCCTCCAACATATTAGAAGCACTGGTGCCTATTTTCTTCAACCTGACTGGCATTGGGTATCATCTATAAAATGACATTTATTGTTAAACATGGTGAATACTTTAATTCTCATGATAGGTTTAAAGCACATTTCCTTTTTGCGAAAATGCCTTCTAAAGAATTGGTATATGTAGCAGCACTCTGTGCTTTTCTGTTTTCACCTTCATCACCGCTGCCATCCTAGTCTCTAGAGCCTTCTTGAACAGTCACCACCAAATGCAGCAAGCTGGTGAGAGGTAATGTGTTTGTGGTTTATCCATAGCACTCGCCCACTTAGGTAGAATTTGTCAGTGGGTTTGAAGGTGTGAGATTGGATTTGAAACTAGGATGACAGGTTATTTTGTAGGCAGCAGAAATTCTTCTGGCCAGGTATCCATGCTAATCTGCTTGACCATCCAGCTAGCACCCGTAACTTGCATACTTAACTGATAAATCTTAAAGCTCATGCTTCTTACTTTTTAAAGGTAGGCTTTGACCACATGGGTACATACTTTTGGCCAGTGTGTCTGTCTGGCTATGCATCCCCTCCATTATTGAGCCTGGAGGAGCCTGTGTCTCAGACTTTCCAAAGCCAGTTGTACTCTCCGCAAGTGCAGCTCAAGCAAATCTGCCACCTGAAGCGAGAGATGAGCTGAGGTCCCCCCCCCCAAAGGCTCCCGAAATGGAGGGGCCCTCCTCAGGGAATTCCTTTATTCAGAACACCCAGTGAAATGTTTGCCCTAAGAAAAAAGAAACCAACACATTCACAGACTATACTATTTAAAAAATATGTTGCAATACTGTTTATATGCAGTAAAAATTATAGCAACTTAATTATGTAGGCTCAGACTCTAATATAAAAAAATACTGACCCCTGACACTGCTCTCTGGACCAACACGGTGTTAAATATAAATATGTATTCTGCAAAAAAACAAGAGATTCAAGGTGCTCACTTATCAGGTAACAAAAAGAAAAAGCCAAACCACAGCACAGTTTATAACATCAATATTTTGATTGTGCTGTTATAAACTGTGCTGCGGTTCTCACGTTTTCTTTTTGAGCATATGTTCTGCTTCTCCTCCACCAAGAGTTAGGCGCAGATTAGAACTAAAATATTTCCTCATAGAATTCAACATGTAAAGAAAAAATCTGATTCTGATGTCTTCTCAGTAACAACAACATAAATCTTCTCTAGTAAACAAGGTATATTAAACATATTAGGTACAATTTTATTAGTATAAGTATCCATAGCAACCCTTAATAAGTAAAGAAATTAAAGATATAAACACAAGCTTAAAACTAAGATGCAGACAGCAGTCCAGCAGCAAGATGGGGGCTTTCCAGTCTTTTGCATTGAGTGTCACATGTATGATTTTCTCCCAGTTGGTGAGAGGTCTTACATGTGCACTAGGTGCAAGGAGCTCTTTGCTCTCAGGGAACGAGTCCGTTTTCTAGAGGCTAGAGTAGCAGACTTGGAAGACATAAGAAAGACAGAGAGGTACATAGATGAGACCTACAGGGATATAGTCCTGAAGTTCCACCTCCAGTCTGGCAGCATCCCTGTTGCCATGGAGGAGAGGTCACGTGACAGGAGAGCATCACCCTGGTGTGGCAGGAAGTGATCCTGTAACTAGGACCTGTCCTCCAGGTGATGTAAAACCCTTTCGCAATGAGGAAGTTTCTCCAGGGTCATGTGCCCATGAGGGAAGGGTTAGGACAGCTGGATAGTTGGTGATTCGATCAATAGGCATGTAGGTAGCTGGGTGGCTGGTGGACATGAGGATCGCCTGGTAACACGCCTCCCTGGTGCGAAGGTAGCAGACCTCACGCGCCACCTAGATAAGGTCTTAGATAGTGCTGGGGAGGAGTCTGCTCTCTTGGTACATGTCGGTACCAGTGACATAGGAAAATGTGGTAGGGAGGTTCTGGAGGCTAAATTTAGGCTTTTAGGTAGGAAGTTGAAATCCAGAACTTCCAGGGTAGCGTTCTACAAAATGCTTCCCGTTCCACACGCAGGACCCAAAAGGCAGGCAGAGCTCTGGAGTCTCAATGCGTGGATGAGACGATGGTGCAAGGATGAGGGTTTTGGATTTGTTAGGAACAGGGGAACATTCTGGGGAAAGGAGGGGCTCTTCCGAAGGGATGGGCTTCAACTTAACCGGGATGGAACCAGGCTGCTGGCATTAACCTTTAAAAAGGAGATAGAGCAGCTTTTAAACTAGATAATAGGGGAAAGCCGACAGTCGCACAAGAGCGCATGGTTCGGAACAATGTATCCTTGAAGGATACTACCAAAAGCAGAGAGGTTCCAAAAAAGAGTAAAGTAGCCCAAATGCCCTCGAGTATGGAGCAGACAGAGCTTAAAGATCCCAAATTACCCATGCCTACCAATAGCCAGATTAATATGAATAAAATACAGTCTCTAAAATGCTTGTATGCAAATGCTAGAAGTCTAAAAAATAAGATGGTAGAGTTAGAATATATAGCACTAAATGAGAGGTTAGATATGATTGGAATCTCAGACATGGTGGAAGGAGGACAACCAGTGGGACACTGTGTTACCTGGGTACAAACTATATTGTATTGATAGAGCTCATCAAATTGGTGGAGGGGTTGCGCTCTATGTTAGAGAGGGCATTGAGTCAGAAAGGATTAAAGTTTTGCAGGAAACAATCCATAGAGATTCTACAGCAAATGAAATTCCATGTAAAAAGGGGAAGGCGATGGGCCAGAATGAACAAATGGATGATGAAATGCTCAAAGAAATCAAGGAAGCTAACAAAAGTTACAGCACAGTAATAATGGTGATTTCAATTATCCCAGTATCGACTGGGTCAGTGTCACAGCAGGACATGCTAGGGAGATAAAGTTCCCAAATGAAATAAATAACTGCTTCTTGGAGCAGCTGGTTCATGAACCGACCAGAGGGGAAACAATATTGGACCTAGTCCTTAGTGGAACACCAGATCTGGTGCAAGAGATAAGGGTGTTGGGGCCACTTGGCAATAGTGATCATAGCATGATCGCGTTTGATTTAATTAGTTGAGGACAGATAGTAAGGAAATCCACAGTACTACCTTTTAATTTTCGAAAGGGAGACTATGATAAAATAAGGAAAATAGTTAAGAAAAAACTAAAAGGAGCAGTTGCAAAGGTTAAAGACTTACATCAAGCTTGTGTGGTGTTGAAAAATACTATCTTTGAAGCCAAGACCAGCTGTATTCCACGTTTTAAGAAAAGTGGAAGGAAGTCCAAAAAACTGCCAGCATGGTTTAAAGGTGAGGTCAGAGAGGCTGTTGCCATAAAAGCATCTTTCAGGAAATGGAAAAAAGAGCCAAACGACGAAACCTGGAAATAGCACAAGCACTGGCAAGTTAAATGCAAGGCAGGCAAAGGGAGAATTTGAGAAGAAGCTTGCTGCGGAAGCAAAAATGCGTAATAAATGCTTTTTCAAGTACATTCGTAGCAAAAAACCTGTGAGAGAGTCAGTTGGTCTATTAGATGATAGAGGGGTTAAAGGGGCACTAAGAGGCGACAAGGCGATAGCGGAGAGACTGAATGAATTCTTTGCTTTGGTCTTTACTGAGGAAGATGTAGGGATGTTACCCATGACTGACGTGGTATTTAAAGGTGCGGAAGTATTGAAGGAAATATCGATACATCGGGAAGATGTATTACAACTATTAGATAAACTGAAGAGTAGCAAATCACCTGGGCCGGATGGTATACATCCAAGGGTGTTGAAAGAACTGAAATATGAGATTGCAGACCTGCTATTAGTAATCTGTGAACTTTCATTAAAATCATCTGTAATACCTGAAGATTGGAGGAGTGCCAATGTAACAACAATTTTTAAAAAGAGTCCCAGGGGTGATCCAGGAAACTACAGACCAGTGAGTCTGATGTCAGTACCGGGAAAAATGGTAAAAACCATCATAAAGAACAAAATTGCTGAACATGTAGATAGTCATGGCTTAATGGGAGACAGCCAACATGGCTTTAAACAAGGACGATCTCGTCTTAATAATCTGTTATGTTTTTTTGAAAGTGTGAATAAACTGGTAGACAAAGGTGAGTCAGTTGATATAGTGTATTTGGACTTTTAGAAAGCCTTTGACAAGGTCCCTCATCAGAGACTTTTGGCAAAACTAAAGAGTCATGGGATAGGAGGCAGTGTACTATTGTGGATCAGGAACTGGTTAAAAGATAGAAAGCAGAGGGTAGGGATAAATGGCCAGTTTTCCCAATGGAAAAAGGTGAATAGTGGTGTACCCCAGGGATCTGTGCTGGGTCTGCTGCTTTTTGACATATTCATAAATGACCTGGAAAAGGGAATAATGAGTGAGGTTATCAAATTTGTAGATGACACAAAACTATTTAAAGTTGTTAATACTATTTAAAGTTGTAAAACCCTCTCGCACCGAGGAAGTTTCTCCAGGTCCATGTGCCCATGAGGGAAGGATTAGGACAGCCATTATAGTTGGTGATTCGATCATTAGGCATGTAGATAGCTGAGTGGCTGGTGGATGTGAGGATCGCCTGGTAATATGCATTCCAGACTTTGCCAATATTAATGTAAATGGAGACACGACTGATCTCAAATCACTCTTATTCAGTACACAGCTTAGCAGAATGAATACAACAACCTAATCAACAAGAGTATTGTGGAAAATTGCAAGAGGATCTTGATAAATTGGAAGACTGGGCATCAAAATGGCAGATGAAATTTAATGTGGACAAGTGCAAGGTTATGCACCTAGGGAAGAACATCCCAAACTATGGTTACACGATGCAAGGTTCCACATTAGGAACCACCACCCAGGAAAAAGATTTGGGCGTCATTGTGGATAACATGTTAAAACCCTCGGCCCAGTGTGCAGCGGCGGCCAAGAGAGCAAATGGAATGCTAGGTATCATAAGGAAAGGAATGGAAAATAAAACAAAAAGATATTATAATGCCTCTATATCATTCCATGGTGAGACCGCACCTTGAATATTGTGTGCAATTCTGGTCGCCGTATCTTAAAAAGGATATAGCGTTATTAAAAAAGGTTCAGAGAAGAGCCACCAAAATGGTAAAGGGGATGGAAGGATACCCCTATGAAGAAAGGCTAAAAAGGTTAGGGCTCTTTAACCTGGAAAAGAGAAGGCTGAGGGGAGATATGATAGAAGTCTATAAATTAATGAACGGAGTGGAACGGGTAAGCGTAGATCGATTGTTTACGTTATCAGAATATAGAAAGACTAGGGGACAAGCAATGAAGCTACAGGGTAAACTATTTAAGACTAATAAAAGAAAATATTTTTTCACTCAACCTGTAATCAAACTCTGGAATTTGTTACCGGAGGATGTAGTAAAGGCTGTTAGTTTAGCTGGGTTTAAAAAAGGTTTGGACAAGTTCCTGGAGGAAAGGTCCATAAACCATTAAGAAGGGACACAGGATATCAATGCTTGACCCAATACAAGCATTGTGGAACCTGTGTCTTTTGGGGAAACTGCTAGGTACGTATGACCTAGATTGGCCACTGTTGGAAACAGGATACTGGGCTTGATCGACCTTGGTCTGACCCAGTATGGCATATCTTTTGTTCTTAAGTATCATGGAATACTGTGAAATAATACAAACCCTACATAAGCCTCTCAGGTCCTATAAAGCAAATCTACCATACCATGAGAGCATCAACTTCCACAATTTATATAAGGATACAATAGGTTCTGACAGCCAGGGGGAGAGGCGGGCCATAAGGCTTAAGGTTTGCTTAGGGCACCAGCATCTTGAAACCTAGGGGGTAATTTTCTGCTGCCAACAAAAATTTGCCACCTGAGGTGACCACTTCATTTTGCCTAATGATAGAGCCACCCCTGCTCTGCCATGTCTGGTAGCAGAAGGAGGAATGGTCTGTGACCTGTTGAAGCCATAATGTTCTGAATGCAGCCTCTGTAAACTGACATTGGGGTGCATAGAAGACAGTAAAAATTGTAATACTGAAAAATGAACTTTTAGTGTCTTTTCTTCAGCAGAAGTCGTAATGTTTGTTTGTTTGCTTTCCTTTTCTTTTGCTAGGGTGCAATCCTCACAACCATGTTGGTGTCCCGGAATTTCTCAGGTAAGATTCCACCCTAGGTCTTGAGACAATAAAAGCACCATAAGGTTCCCCCTATGCCAGGGGTTCTCAACCCAGTCCTCGGGACACACCTAGCCAGTCAGGTTTTCAGGATAACCACATTGATTATGCATGAGAGAGATTTGCATGCACTGCCTCCATTGCATGCAAATTTTTCTCATGCATATTCATTGTGGTTATCCTGAAAATCTGACTGGCTTGGTATGTCCTGAGGATTGGGATGAGAACCCCCCCCGCCCTATACTAGAAGTTGTGAAATAGACCACTAGCAAGTCTTGTGGGAAAGAGAAGAGACTGAAAGTCCCTAGAGATGGGCATCACCTGGTGGAATGCTATGGCTAATGCTGAAGGGAAGGTATCAATACTACTAGTATGACATGCTGTGTTAAATAATACTGAAAAATATCTAAAAGAGAAGGGTGAAATCTATCTGTAAACTCATGACTTCTGCAGCTATTCTCTGCATTCCTTTCCTCTCTGTTTTTACTCTTGTCCATCCTGCTATGCCTATACTCTTTCTTTTCTCTGATTCTCCTGTTATTCATTTTCTGTTGCTCTGTCCATGTGCACTTTTCTTTATACTTAATTTATAGTGAAAAGGTCCTCATAAATTTTGTCTTCATGCTCATCTTTCTTTGCTACATGCCAGTTAGTGACTCTCTGTGCGGAAGCTTAGGTGGGAATAGCCTAAGGGATTTACATGGCTTGCAGACCTGCAAACCATGTAAATCCCGCACACCAGGATATTCAGTATCACTTACCCAATTAGTGCCGTTGAATATCCCCTTCTAGGGCAACTAAAAGCCCTGTTGCTAACTGGCTAACAATGGGGCTGGGGGGGGGGGGCACTGTTAGCTAGCCAGCCAGCAGCAGTACTGAGCCACTAACTGGCTAGCTAAAATGTCTAAAGTCAGGACAGGTAAAAGGCTGTCCTAACTAGGTACTTTTGCTATTCAGCCTACAGCTCAATAAAGTTTTGCATTTAATTCGTACTGAATTGACTCACTCGTTTCATCTATATGTGCCTTGTGTGCTGCATTCTGCTTCTCAGGGCCTTTTATCGATCCCTACTATTGCATCTGTGTGGCAGTAGTCTAATGTAATCATGTTTTTTTTCTGTGAGGGGACTAATAATTTGGAACTCTGTGCCCCAGGTTGTGCGGGAGGTGTTCCTTGTTTATCTTTTCACAAAGGCCTGAAAGCTTAATTTTATAGAAAGGCTTATTCTGTTTAATACATGTTTGGATATTTAAATCAGTATTGTTTTATTTGTATTTTTCTTTTCTTTGAGATCTATGTACTAGATCTACAGTTGATTATTTTGAGTTTTAATTATGGTATGATGTAACTGCTTAGAAGGCATGTTGATAGGCGGAATAAATGACTCTTAATAAATAAATGAAATATCACTGCTGACTGGATAGCAAAAGTACTAACTGGGCATTCAGTGCTGATGGGATATGGTCCAGCTTTGAATATCCTGTTTTTGGTTAAAGAAGTGACAGCCAGCTGCTTAAACAGTGCTGGGCACCACCAATGCTGAATATTCCCCCCCATAGAATTTCCCATCCTGTTCGCTCACCATTGCTTCCATCTCAGCAAGTAGGAGAGAGATGATGTGAATGCTTTCTTGTGCTACTCCTTGTTAATTTGAATGATGAGCTATAGGCAGCAAAATGGGGTGGACCACAGGTGCCAAGGCCCCACCAATATTTTGCCAAGCACTACATCAGCAGCTAGAAAGCTTAGGAACATGACTAGAGATTAATTTGTGTTGTCCCTCCAACCAAGAAGGTGTTCCGCTGCCCCTGTGATGAGCTAAGGATTGCTGAAAAAGTGTTGTCGTTATTTTATATCAGGGGACAGTGGGATTGATATTCAGAGCCATTTATCTGTGTGCTTGGGACATATTAAAGCTTCAACCGGATATCACAGATATTGAGCATGATTCAGTTAAAGGTAGCCAGTTCTGTCAGTCTGCGCTCTGAAAGAATTTTGCACACTAAGGACAGAAACAAACCGGCGATTCTTTTAAGGCTTACTTACGAAGGTTGGGCTGCAGGGCTACAACCTTTTTTGTAGTCCCCCTTGCTCATCTGAAAATTAGATGACCACAGTGGGACCTCAGCTTTCATGGAAGCAGCATATTTCACGTCTTTCAGCTATCATTCATCCTTTAGTTCATATTTGATCTTAGATGTCCAGCACTGCAGTATAACTCGGTCTCACTGCAGGTGTTCCCTTGGCTCCTTTGGAATATAGACTTGTCTGAACTACAGATGCATATAATTCTGGATGGGGAAATAGTTGAATGGGTACACTATCCATCAAACTGATTGACGGGTGAGCTAAGGCTATCGTCAGCCAATCAGTATTCACTTCTTGGTTAGACCAAGCCCACTCTCCACCTATAAGATTGAATGGGGATAGCTCCACCCAAGCCCTGCCCACATCCCACATCCAGCAATACCCCTTCCCCTCACACCAAATCCCCACCCCCTACAGCATCATCAGAAATGGTCCCTGCCACTTTTTAATAGTGTCACAAGAAATTGATAAGGCCACTTTTGATGACATCACTAGAAACAGGATGCTTGACCCTAGAAATCCAAGTTTACTGCTACCGGGTTATACTGACATTACCGGAAACAGTGGTAGCATAATGATAACAGTGAACAGAAATGGGTCAGAGTATGTATTTCTTTTCTTTCAGTCTGAACTTGTCACAAAGCTACCTACACCTATTACATGAAAACACCCACAACAGGCCTACAATCCCCTCTGCTACACATACCATGCTACCCTCAATTATGGCTGAACACACACAAGCACCCTCACAGAAGACCCCACAGATTAATTAGGATTCAAACCAATTCTCACACAGCTGGATGCCGCACGCTACATACACACCACAAGCACTCCTATTAATATGGGACTAATCAATGCAAGATCCATCAGAAATAAGACCAATACTATCACGGACCATATGCAATACCATCAAACGGACATACTCTTCATCACAGAATCCTGGCTAAAGTCAACAGACCAGGTCATTCTATCTCAAATCACTCCACGTTCTCATACTGCCTTCAACTGCCCCCGCACCCATAAGCGAGGTGGTGGCATCCTAATCTTCGCATGTACGGATCTTAATTTTAAAACATCAAGATCCTAGCCACAAGCAATGCAACCTACTTACTATATAAAACAGAGATCTAACTATCTGTCTCAACTACAGAGCCCCCCCCCCCATGCAGACTCTGAGACATCCATCATAATTGAAGCCTTATGTTCTGCCAACTTCCCCCATAAGCCTCTTATACTTCTAGGAGACCTAAACCTTAACTCCGCCTCAGAGACAAAGAAGCTTTTCTCAAAGCAATTGGAATCCCTCCAATTCTATCAAATCTTGAAGGGCCCCTCTCATCGTTCAGGATCCACGCTAGACCTCATCTTTGTACCAAAAGACTTTCATACACAAGACAGCATAACAACCCCCCCAAGCCATTCCAATACCATGGTCTGACCACCATGCCATTCATTTCAAGATTCTACTTCCCCAACAAGAAAAAACACAAACCCCACCCTGAAAGTCGATTCAAAGGATTTAACAAAGAGCAGTTTCTCAAAGAAAAACTCTTCCTAGCCTCCCACAGGACTTTACAGACCTAGATGAAGCAATCGAATCCTGGAACCACCACCCTTAATGTGATGCAGCAAAACCCTCACACTTCTCAACCTCAGGAAGCAAAGAGAAAAGATCAAAATCAGTCCCATGGTACTCACAAGCAATAAGAGCTGAGAAGTGAAAACTTCACCAGTTGTAGTGTAAATGGAGACATGACCGATCTCAAGCCACTCTTATTCAGTACACAGCTTTGCAGAATGAATACAACAACCTAATCAACAAACACATGCAGGAATACCACACTAATCTCATCTTAAAATCCTGCAACAAACCTCACAAACTATTCAAAATTGTCCTCATCCTGACGAAAGACCCATCCTACAAAGATGTCCCTATTCACCCCCAAGTCTTCAAGGATTTCCTCATCAACAAACATAAACCACCTCTGAAGATCTCTCATATAGACTCCCCTTCCACCCCAGATTCAGTCCACAACACTGACACATATAGGGTGAATTTCACATCCCTACAACAGAGCAAACACTCCGCACTATTGCTACTATAAACACTACGACAGCTCCCACTGACCCCCCTGCCCTGTAGGGTGGATCAAATCAGTCAAGGAAGAGTTTGCCAACTGCATAAACAACATAAGTTCATCCCTAACTAGAGGATACATGCCCTCTGCTCTAAAACAAGCCACCATCAGATCCATTCGTAAGAACACCTTAGCAGACTGCTCAGACCCTACAAATTACCGCCCCATTTCCAACCTCCCCTTTCTATCAAAAATAATTGAAAAGATGGTGCAAATACAGCTACAAGACCACATCAACCTGCATGCTCCTCTGGATCCACACCAACATGGATTTTTCCCGAATCACAGTGTTGAAACCCTCCTCATTCATCTTTTTGACACCCTACTAAGAGGAATTGACAATCTAAAAACTGGATTCCTTCTCATCTTCATTGACATCTCCTCAGCCTTCGACACTGTATTTCACAGCACCCTTCTAAAACGTCTTATCAAACACTGGACTCCATGGCACAACTCTAAACTGGTTCCTCTCCTACCTCAGTCACAGACAACAAAGGGTTAAAGTCAGCCCGAATACATCAGCTTCATTTCACTCAACACAGGGAGTCCCGCAGGGGTCCTCCCTATCTGCCCTCCTTTTCAACATCTACCTACAACCTGTCTGTAACATCTTCACAAAGCACAAGATCCACTACGCAATTTATGCAGATGATATCATGGTCTATTCTCCTATCCACCTCGACTCGCCAGATTACTCAACAATTACCAAATGCCTACTTGACATGAGCAATTGGCTTGCATCCAACAACCTTCAAGTCAACTTCAAGAAATCAGAAGCACTGTTCATAACACAGGACCCTCATTCCCCCCCCCCTTTCTTCTGTATCCATAGCAGACACTCTAATCACAGTAAAGAAGGAAGTACGCTACTTAGGTATAACCATTGACCCCTTCCTAAACCTACAAGCCCATATTAACAAAACCTCCAAGAATGCATTCCAAAAGCTTATCATTTGAAGACTAAAACCCCTCCTCAGTCAAGGCCATTTTCATACAAAGTTCATAACCCCCATTCTGGATTATTGTAATTCTCTCTTCCATGGCCTACCAACACAAACCATCCATCCCTTGCAGTTGGCTCAGAATACTGCTGCCCGCATAATCACAGGATCACCCAAACATGATCACATAACTCCGCTACTATATCAGCAACATTGGCTTCCAGTCTCCTCATGTGCTAAATACAAAACTGTACTGATGATCTTCAAGGTAAGAAATGACCTGTCAGCAGGAGCTCTACATGAACTAATTTGTACAAGCTCAAGCAGCAGACCTAAAGGCAGAACACAAGAGACACCATAGCGATCCCCAGCTCATTCACCAAAGCAAAGAACTCCACCACAAAGAGAGCCCTTTCATTAGCTGCTCCTGCCATTCGGAACACATGCCAGAAAACATCAGAACAACGAAGGACTTAAAGGACTTCAGAAAACTTCTCAAGACCTTTCTCTTCACCGACCACTTCAAAGACAACAAGCCCTCCTCTCTTAATTCTTACGCTTAATCCACAGATAATCCCATTGATGTTGCTATGTATATAAGTTCTGCCCCCAGGCAGCTCCCACATGCCACCCTTACCTAAGTTTTTCTATGAGTTCTCTGTAATATGTTGAGTTCTAGGTAAACCGCTTTGATTGTACAATAAGGCGGTATAAAAATCTTGTTAAATAAAAAAAAAAAAAAAAAATGCATTGCATGTGATCCTGTTAAGAACGTTTTGGGGAATAAATGTTTTTGTCTTTCTGGGTTTGTCGCAAAGCAAGTGACAGGAAACCAGATTGGTTTCTGTGAAACGTGTAGGAAGTGTCTGATTGCTTCCCTGTTATAGTTTCAACCAGCCATGTGACAACAGCAGGGAGATAAATCCAAACATGCCCATGCCCATAGTGACCACAAATCATGTGATCATAGCATAGAGAAGGGCTGTGCAGTTTTCCTAGCCGAAAAATGTGCCAGTACTCTTAGGCGAGGCTCTTTCATTAATACATGAGGACTTTGGATCAATTTTAGCGAGCAATAAAAAAGGTGCCGTTATTCAGTATCGTTGAGTACCCCTCAAAAAAGAAAGCCTTGTGGATGGGGAAAAGCTCATATATATGCATGCTTATCACACACAAGCATCATGGTCAATCACCTGGAGCTCCAAGCCACCTTCTCTGCCCATTGAGTCTTTGTTCATCTGCTCCAGAGCATGTCAGCTTTGGTTTAAATAGACATCTAAATGGTTATGTTTTAGGTCAACAAAGAAAAGGGAACAAGATTACTTTGTCTATGCTGAGAAGCAGCAGAGGTCTGGGATTTTGTCATAGCTAGCTGCATCCAAATATAAGCTGTTTCTATTCCCAGAGTTCAAAACCACATAGCCATTAAGATCAACAGAGTTCTGCAGCCTCATGAGTGGTCTCTAGGTGCAACAACTTTGCAGACCATCTTTCAAGATTGGAGGTCCCCTCGGTCAACCTCTTCACCAGCAGCAAGAATACGATGTTACCTCTCTACTGCTCAATACGCCTGTCATCCAACTGCCTAGCCTAGATACATTAGCAGATCCCTAGTTTGGCCTCTTCCCTAGCTAGGCATGTCCTTCCTTTTCTGCTCGTAGCAAAAACTGTGAACAAATTTCAAAAGTGGCCAAGCACTGTGAATTTTATAGTACCGTACTGGTCTTGATAGACCTGGTTTCCTCTTTTGAAAAGGCTAGCAGTTATGCCTTTGTGCAAACTCTAAATATTTCCAACCTTAATCACTCAATATAACAACATAAGAACATAAGATATGCCATACTGGGTCAGACCAAGGTCCATCAAGCCCAGTATCCTGTTTCCAACAGTGGCCAATCTAGGTCATAAGTACCTAGCAATTTATTTCTTCAATGCTTGTATTGGGTCAAACAGTGACATCCCGGGTCCCTTTTAATAATGGTTTATGGACCTTTCCTCCAGGAACTTGTCCAAACCTTTTTTAAACCCAGCTACACTAACAGCTCTTACTACATCCTCTGGTAACCATTTCCAGAGTTTGATTATATGTTGAGTGAAAAAATATTTTGTCTTATTAGTTTTAAATAGGTTACCCTGTAGCTTCATTGCATGTCACCTAGTCTTTTTATATTCTGATGACGTAAACAATCGATCTACGTTTACTTGTTCCACTCCATTCATTAATTTATAGACCTCTATCATATCTCCCCTCAGCTGTCTCTTTTCCAGGTTGAAGAGCCCCAACCTTTTTAGCCTCTCTTCATAGGAGTAGCCTTCCATCCCATTTACCATTTTGGTGGCTCTTCTCTGAACCTTTTCTAATAACGCTGTATCCTTTTTAATATACGGCAACCAGAATTGCACACAATATTCAAGGTGCAGTCTCACCATGGAACAATACAGAGGCATTATAATATCCTTTGTTTTATTTTCCATTCTTTTCCTTATGATACCTAGCATTCTATTAGCTACCGCTGCACACTGGGCGGAGCGTTTTAACATGTTATCCACGATGACGCCTAAATCTGTTTCCTAGGTGGTGGTTCCCAATGTGGAACCTTGCATCATGTAACCATAGTTTGGGTTTTTCTTTCCTAGATGCATAATTTTGCACTTGTCCACATTAAATTTCATCTGCCATTTGGATGCCTAGTCTTCCAATTTATCAAGATCCTCTTGCAATTTTCCACAATCCTCTTGGGTTTTAACAACTTTAAATAGTTTTGTTATCTGCAAATTTGATAACCTCACTCATTATTCCCTTTTCCAGGTCATTTATGAATATGTTAAAAAGTAGTGGACCCAGCCCAGATCCCTGGGGTACTCAACTATTCACCTTTTTCCATTGGGGAAAACTGGCCATTTAGCCCTACCCTCTGCTTTCTATCTTTTAACCAGTTCCTGATCCACAATAGTACATTACCTCCTATCCCATGACTTTTTAGTTTTGTCAAAAGTCTCTGATGAGAGGGACCTTGTCAAAGGCTTTCTGAAAGTCCAGATACACTATATCAACCGATTCACCTTTGTCTGTTTGTTCACACCTTTTTAAAAACATAACAGATTAGTAAGACAAAATCTTCCTTGTCCAAAGCCATGTTGACTGTCTCCCATTAAGCCATGACTATCTACATGCTGAGTAATTATGTTCTTTATGATGGTTTCTACCATTTTTCCCGGTACTGACGTCAGGCTCACCGGTCTTTAGTTTCCCGGATCACCTCTGAAACCCTTTTTAAAATTTGGCGTTACATTGGCCATCCTCCAATTTTCAGGTATTACAGATGATTTTAATGATAGTTCACAGATTACTAATAGCAGGTCTGCAGTCTCATATTTCAGTTCTTTCAGCACCCTTGGATGTATACCATCGATCCAGGTGATTTGCTACTTTTCAGTTTATTAAATAGTTGTAATAAATCTTCCCGGTGTAGCGATATTTCTTTCAATTCTTCTTCAGTATCATCTTTAAATACCATTTAAGTCATGGGTAACATCCCTACATCTTCCTCAGTAAAGACTGAAGCAAAGAATGCATTCAGTCTCTCCGCTATAGCCTTGTTCTCTCTTACTGCCCCTTTTACCCCTCTATTATCTAATGGTCCAACTGACTATCTCACAGGTTTTTTGTTACAAATGTACTTTAAAAAGTCTTTATTACGTGTTTTTGCTTCTGCAGCAAATTTTTTCTCAAATTCTCTCTTTGCCTGCCTTGTCAATACCTTGCATTTAACTTGCTAGTGCTTGTGTGTTTCCAGTTTTCATCATTTGGCTCTTTTTTCCATTTCCTAAAAGATGCTTTTTTGGCAACAGCCTCTCTGACCTCACCTTTAAACTATGCTGGCAGTTTTTTGGACTTCCTTCCACTTTTCTTAAAGTATGGAATACAGCTGGTCTGGGCTTCTAAGATAGTGTTTTTAAACAACATCCAAGCTTGATGTAAATCTTTAACCTTTGCAACTGGGAGTCGTTAGTTGAATGGGAACAGCTGAGGGATGTAGAAAAACAGTGGGAAAAATTGAAAGGGGATATTTTAAGGGCAACCAACCTTTTTGTTAAAATGGTAAATAAAGGTAAAAGGAAAAGGAGACCGTTATGGTTTTCGAAAGAAGTAGCTGAAAAAGTGAAGAAAAAGAGGGAGGCCTTCATGAAATACAAGAGATCACAGAGAGAGGAAGACAGGCATCTGTATTTGGAAAAACTTAGAGAAGCTAGCAAAGTAGTCAAGAAGGCAAAGATTCAAAAGGAGGAGGAAATAGCCAATGCAATAAAATGTGGGGATAAGGCATTTTTCAGATATATTAGTGAGAAGAGGAAGGGCAAGAGTGGTATTGTCAGACTCAAGGGTGCAGTGGAGGAATATGTAGAAGCTGATAAGGATAAAGCGGAATTGCTTAACAAATATTTTTGTTCTGTGTTCACAGATAAAGAACCAGTAGCAGGACCTCAGAAAACACCCACAAATAGGAACAGAAGCAAAGGATATCTTGAACAATTTTCAAAAGACTGTGTTTGTGAGAAACTATCTCAGCTTAAAGTAGACAAAGCGATGGGACCGGATGGGATGCACCCGAGAATACTGAGGGAACTTGGGGACGTTCTAGCAGCTCCACTGACTGACCTTTTCAATGCCTTGTTGGAGTCAGGCGTGGTGCCAAAGGACTGGAGAGAGGCTCATGTGGTGCCTTTACACAAAAGCGGAAGTAAGGATGTGGTTGAAAACTACAGGCCGGTTAGTTTAACTTTGGTGGTGAGTAAATTATTGGAAACGCTGCTGAAAGAGAAAATAGTGAGGTTTCTGGAGTCCAGCGGATTACAGGATCCGAGGTAGCATGGATTCACCAGAGGCAGGTCTTGTCAGACAAATCTGCTTGATTTCTTTGACTGGGTGACCAGGGAGTTGGACCGAGGGAGAGTCCTAGATGTGGTGTATTTAGATTTCAGTAAAGCCTTTGACACTGTTCCTCACAGGCGACTTATAAACAAACTGAGCACCCTAGGAATGGACCCTAAAGTTACTGCTTGGGTTAGAAATTGGTTGGGTGGGAGGCGACAAAGAGTGCAAGTAAATGGAGCTCACTCTGAGGAGAAGGATGTTATCAGTGGCGTGCCCCAGGGATCTGTCCTTGGTCCGATTCTTTTTAACATCTTTGTTAGTGATATAGCGGAAGGGCTTTCAGGTAAGGTTTGCCTCGTTGCGGATGATACCAAAATCTGCAATAGAGTAGACACCCAGGAAGGGGTAGATAACATGAGGAGGGATCTAGCTAAGCTTGAAGAATGGTCTAGAATTTGGCAGCTGGGATTTAATGTTAAAAAATATAAGGTCATGCATTTGGGCTGCAGCAATCCAAGGGAGCAATATAGTATAGGGGGTGAAGTACTTTTGTCCACTAAAGAAGAGCGGGACCTAGGCGTGGTTGTGTCTGATGATCTTAAAGTAGCTAAACAGGTAGAAAAGGCGACGGCAAAAGCTAGAAGGTTGCTTGGGTGTATACAGAGAGGAATGGCTAGCAGAAAAAAGGAGGTGATAATGCCTCTGCATAAGTCTTTGGTGTGACCTCATTTGGAGTATAGTGTGCAATTCTGGAGACCGCACCTTCAAAAGGATGTGAACAGGATGGAGTCGGTGCAGAGGGTGGCTATTAAAATGATTAGTGGTCTTCATTATAAAGCATATGAGGACAGACTGAAGGATCTTAATATGTAAACCTTAGAGGAAAGGCGGGATAGAGGTAATATGATTGAGATGTTTAAATACCTCTGTGGCATAAATGTTCAGGGAGAGAGCCTCTTTCAATTGAAAGCAAGTTCTGCTACGAGGGGACATGGGATGAGGGTGAAGGGAGATAGATTCAGGAGTGATATGCGGAAATATTTCTTTACGGAAAGAGTAGTGGATCCGTGGAATAGTCTCCCAGTGGAGGTGGTAGAGATGAGGACAGTAACTGAATTCAAAAAAGGATGGGACAAACGCAGAGGATCTCTAAAGGTAAAAAGGGGACTGTTTTAGTTGTTATGGAAGGACAGACTAGAAAGGCCATGTGGTCTTTTTCTGTCGTCATATTTCTATGTTTCTAACTGCTCCTTTTAGTTTTTTCTTAACTATTTTCCTCATTTTATCACAGTCTCCCTTTTGAAAGTTAAAAGGTAGTACTGTGGATTTCCTTACCATCCCTCCTCCATTAATTAAGTCAAACACGATCATGCTGTGATCACTATTGCCAAGTGGCCCCAACACCCTTACCTCTTGCACCAGATCTGGTGGTCCACTAAGGACTAAATCCAAAATGGCTTCCCCTCTGGTCTGTTCATGAACCAGCTGCTCCAAGAAACAATCATTTATTTCATCTAGAAACTTAATCTCCCTAGCATGTCCTGCCGTGACACTGACCCAGTCGATACCGGGGTAATTGAAATCACCCATATTATTACCGTTCTGTAACTTTTGTTAAGCTTCCCTGATTTCTTTGATCATTTCATCATCCATTTGTTCATTCTGGCCAGGCGGTCGATAGTACACCCCCACTGCCTTCCCCTTTTTACATGGAATTTCAATCCATAGAGATTCTACAGAGAATTTTGTTTCCTGTAGAATTTTAATTCTTTGTGACTCAATGGCCTCTCTAACATAGAGCGCAACCTCTCCCCCAATTTGATCAGCTCTATCATTGCAATATAGTTTGTAGCCAAATATCAGTGTCCCACTGGTTGTCCTCCTTCCACCATGTCTCTGAGATACCAATCATATTTAACTTCTCATTTAGTGCTATATATTCTAACTCTCCCATGTTATTTTTTAGACTTCTAGCATTTGCATAAAAGCATTTTAGAGATTGTATTTTATTCATATTAATCTGGTTATCAGTAGGCAGGGGTAATTTGGAATCTTTAAGCTCTGTCTGCTCTGTACTTAAGGGCATTTGGGCTACCTTTGTCTTTATTGGAACCTCTCTGCTGATGTACACTAACTTCATTTTTTTGGTAGTATCCTTCAAGGATACATTGTTCTGAACCATGCGCTCTTGGGCGACTGTCGACTCTCCCCTATTATCTAGTTTAAAAGCTGCTCTATCTCCTTTTTAAAGGTTAATGCCAGCAGCCTGGTTCCATCCCGGTTAAGGTGAAGCCCATCCCTTCGGAAGACCCCCTCCTTTCCCCAGAATGTTCCCCAGTTCCTAACAAATCCAAAACCCTCATCCTTGCACCATCGTCTCATCCACGCATTGAGACTCCGGAGCTCTGCCTGCCTTTTGGGTCCTGCGCGTGAGAGCCATCTCCTTCATCCCATTCTGAAGTTACTAGCCCTCATATCATGGAAATTACAATAAGCAGCATTTAATCCCCACTCCAGGATTCCCAGTGCTTATTCAGGACATAGTGATGGCTGTATGAAAATTATCCACCAAGCATACCTGGAGTTTTGAAGGGAAAATAATTTCCATCGGATGCTTCACAAAGGTTCACCTGTCTGCCTACAAACATCCTCCAGTATCTTTACCATTTATATTGTCCTGAATGCCAAATGTCCTTCATCAGAATACAATTCTGTACTCTTTCTGCCTTTCACACACTGCTTTGATAGTCTTCTAACTTCCCAGTATCCTATCAAGTCACGCTTCATGTCAAACTGCCAATGCAGAAAGGTACCATGAGACTTGAGTGCTGTTCTAACTTTCCTTATGAAGTCACTGTTTGAACCACTAGAGTCTATTTCTCTTAAACAGCTTACCTGGAAAATGCTCTTCCGAGTAGCTGTTGACTTTGCTAGAAGAATAACTGTACTTCAAGCACTAGAAAGCTGTGAACGCTACATATATTGCATCCCAACAGAGTAATTATTTAAACTCATTCCAAGTGTTTAGCCAGTTACTAACACCTTTCCATATCAACGAGAAAATAGTGCTTCATTCTATCCAAAATATCATAGGGATCTGTTGCTATGAGTGGATCTTCTACCAGTACCTCAGAAGAACTGAATTGGGAAATCTATGCAGCTCTTTGACTCCTTTTGCTCCAACAAGTGTTGGCATGCCTGTCGTTAAGAGCTCTAGCAGAGTGGTTAGCATCCTGTATCCATTTCTGTTATGAACAATGAGTATTCCTCTGAACACTAAAGTTAGGTCTCATCAAATCAGAGTCACTGCAGCTACTGTAGCTCCTCTAAAGTCTATTTTACAGGATACAATTTGTAAAGCAGTTACCTCCTCATTTCATTCCTTCACCTAGAGCTGGCCAAAGGATTTCTGCAGCCCTAGGCAGAAACTCCAGCCTCACCTCCCCCCTAAGCTACTGCCACCGCTGCCCACCTCCCCAAACTGCTGCTGATTCCATCTCGGCTGCCGCTTTTGGAAATACTGATGCTGACCGTCTCTTCCCCCCCCCCCCATGGAATCGGTGGCAACTGGGGAGGGGCAGGACAGCCGTCCATGTGTGCTGCTGTCACCGCTGCCCATCTGTGCCAACTGCCCTAGGTGACTGCCTAGCTTGCCTACTTCTAAGACCAAGTCACAATAAAGGGACATTGATTTTGATCAAGTTATGCTGGCCCATCTGTGTGACTTGGCAACTCTCGCATTGTTGGGTGTTTTGTGTGAGCTGCTTCTAAATATGAGACAATATGTAAAGATGTGAGCAGCCTTTAACTTGGGCATTATCTTCTTATGTCTCTGACCCAATCTTGCTTGTCAATGGAAAAAACATTGTTGCTTCCTTAACTGACCTTTTCCATAAGACAGCAAGCTTGATCAGGCACACAATTCCTTGTACCTCCCTGAGAATTGCATTCATTCTTAAGCTTTGAAACCAACTGGAGAGATGAGATCACTGCTTGTGCATGCTCAGAACTTTATACTACGTTTTATGCTTTGGGAGAGCTGTTTTGTCCCAGGGATGTGTAGTGACATCGCCCACTTGTGTGCCTGATCAATCCTGCTGTCTACGGAAAACATCTGATCTCCAGGAACAAGCAGGAATGTAGTCTTCACATATGGGTATCGTCGGTACCGGCGGAGCCTGCGCGGGAACGTTCCCCAGCGTCCAAAAGGAAAGCCTTTGAGAGCATCCCACAGCGCATGCATGCTGCTTTCCCGCCTCACTGCCTCTCTCACTTCATTTCTTCATTTTCCGCGGAGCCGACAGGACGCCTCTCCTGTTACCACAGAGAGCTTTATTTTCTTTCTTGTTTTTTGTGGTCGCATCTGCCTTCATTCGACGCCTACCAGTACCACCAGTTCTCTTTTCTTATTATCTTAAAAAAAAAAAAAAACTTTTCTTCTTTTCTTCGGTGCCTCACCCCTCCTGGGGTTAGGTGCCATTTTGGGCACTAGGCCCAAAAATCTCCAGACACGGAGAAGCCAACTAGTGGTTTTAAAAAATGTTCAAACTGTGGTGGTACTATTTCCGTCACAGACACCCATGAATGGTGTCTCAAATGTTTAGGTCCTGAACATTGTCCAGCGGAGTGTCTCTCCTGTAGAAAGATGACCAAAAGGGGCCTGCAGAACAGAGCTGCAAAGGCCGGTTCTCTTTTCACGGTTGATACAATGTCAGTTGCATCGACGTCCTCCAGGGCTTCATCTTCCTCTCATGGATCTCAGGTAACTAAACAAAAGTCTGTAAAGACTAGCTGGTCCTTGAAGGGTAAATCTGCAAAGCATCGAGATGCCACTGGCACTACCCTCGAGGAAAGTACACCAGCAAAACTTCCCCGGCGGGAGTCTTCGGTCTCCAAAGCACAAATGGGGTCTCAGACTGTTCCAGAGGCCTCTACCTCTGCAGAACTTCTGTTGCCATGTTCTGGGGTCGTAGCCGCTTCCACCGGTACCGACCAGGCATTGGCATTAGCAATGGATAAGAGAATCCTTGCTATTGAATGCAGTCTAGCGTCCCTCTTAGCTGCCTTGGTACCGCTAAGACCGCTACAGATGGTTCAAATGAGCTTGGTACCGACACCGGTACCGGCTCCAATGGCACCCACTCAGGTGGGACGGCTTCCTCCCATGTCGAGCCTCGAGAGTTTCTCCGGCATTGAGGGGTTGGACCCGAAACACCACGGTACCGATATTCATCGGTACCAGCATCAATCGATGCCAAGCTCTGATGAGTCTTCCGATTCCGTTGACTCTACCAATACAAGTGCAGTTCTGTTGAAGGATCCATCTCCTTCTCCTGAGCGCAGAATGTCTCCTCCAGAAGACACATCTTTTCAGGATTTCATACGTGATGTAGCTAAGGGGCTTTCAATCACGGTTACTCCTGAGAAGGAACCTAGGGCAGAAGAACTAAGAATTCTGCAATACCCTATGGCTCCCAAAGACGCAGCGATGCTGCCCATTCATCAGATTCTTCAAGATCTTATGTTCAGAATGTGGGAAACTCCCTTAACGGTGTCATCGCATTCTCGACGCCTCAATACCATGTACCGAGTCCCACCTTCTCCAGGGTTTCAGAAGACTCAGTTACCACACCATTCCATAGTATTGGAATCAGCCATGCGGAGAATAGAGAGTGCTAAAATGCATTCTTCCAACCCACCAGGCCGTAAATCGAGGACACTCGATGCCTTTGGGCGTCGATGCTTTCAATCCTCCATGCTAGGAGCTAGGATTAGCTCATATTTCCTTTACATGGGAATGTTTCTTGAGGAGGTTACAGCGGATCTGGAATGCATGAGCCCTCTTCTTCCTGAAGATAAACGGGGTCAGTACCTCACTCTGCTCAAGCACGCTCAAAATGTCTCTAAATTTATGAACCATGCAGCTTTTGACTGCTTTGAAACTATTAGCAGAACCTCTGCTATTGCTATCGGAGCACGGCGCATTGCCTGGCTCCAAACATCAGATTTAGAGGAGTGGGTGCAAGAGAAGTTAAGAAAAATTCCTTGCACAGGTGAAAACTTATTTGGGAAGGATTGGCAGACCAAGGCTAATCAGATTGAATCTGACAATACCGCCTTGAATAGACTATCAAAGTCTACAGCCAACACATCAAAGAAAAAAACAGGCCAGAAGTTTTTCTTTAACAAAGAAAAAATCTTACCACTCTTATTCCCATCCAATTCACTGTCCAGTTCATGCTCCCCAGAAAGGGCAGCAACCTAGACAACAAAGAAAGCCGCAAGCTCAAAGAGCTCAACCGGCTCAGCAAGTACAGCCTCCGCAGGGGCTTTGACTTCTACCTAGCGAACTTAACCATTTTGCCTCTGAAGGGTCCAGAGCCCTTGACCATTCTGGGTAGATTATGCCATTTTGCCAAAAGATGGCAACAAATAACATCAGAAAACTGGACTCTGTCCATTGTAGGACAGGGGTACAAACTTCACTTTCTCAGCATGCCCCTGCCTACACTCATAAAACAATTTAATTCTCAAGGCCCTGTCACCGACATCCTGTGTCAGGAGGTCTTTTCACTTGTTGCTCAGGGAGCAATAGAAGAAGTACCCATATCCCAATGGGGGAGGGGGTTCTACTCCCCCTATTTTCTTATCCCAAAGAAGACAGGGGGATACAGACCTATCCTGGACCTCAGAGAATTGAACAAATTTCTGTTCCGAGAAAAGTTCAAGATGATCTCCCTCGGAACACTTTTACCATACCTTCATAATCAGGATTGGTTATGTTCTCTAGATCTAAGAGATGCATACACGCATATCCTCATCCATGTAAATCACAGGAAGTACCTTCGCTTTCTCTTTCAAGGAAACCACTTCCAATACAGGGTCCTTCCATTTGGGCTGGCCTCTGCCCCAAGAGTCTTCACAAAATACATGGCTGTAGTAGCAGCATTCCTGAGAACTCTGGGGATATTCGTCTTCCCCTACCTAGACGATTGGCTCATGAGAGCACTGACAGCTCCAGAAACAGAACGAGCTGTTTCTCGTGCCATGAGAATTCTCCAATATTTGGGTCTGGTAGTCAACCACCCAAAGTCTCACCTCACCCCACCCCTTCTCAATCCCTAGAGTTCATAGGGGCTCACTTAGACATGCAGCAATCAAAAGCATTCCTGCCAAAGCCGCGCTGTCTATGAATAATAGAATTGGCTTCCCAAGCAGCAAAGAAAACCTTCCTAACTGCCCGGGAAATGCTTCAACTGCTGGGGCATATGGCATCCACTGTACATGTGATCCCTTATGCCTGCCTACACATGCGAGCGGCTCAGTGGACCCTCTCTTCGCAGTGGACACAAGCCACAGGTCGCGTAATGGACAAAATCAAGAATTCGACACGTCTCGTTTTGTCCCTACAGTGGTGGCAGTCCCCCGAAAGCCTCCTGGTAGGTTCCCCCTTCCAGCAACCACTGCCCCAGATCACCCTGACAACAGATGCGTCCAAACTGGGTTGGGGAGCCCACTTGCACGATCTTTCCACTCAGGGTCTCTGGACCTCACAAGAGGCCTCTCTTCAAATAACCTCTTAGAGCTAAGAGCCATTTACAATGCTATGATAGCATTTCAGGCCCAGCTCAGTCAAAAGACAGTTCTAGTCCAAACCAGCAATCAGTTTGCCATGTTTTACATAAACAAACAAGGCAGAATGAGCTCTCTGTCACTATGCAACAAAGCTTTGCGACTTTGGGCCCTCGCCAGAGAGCTCCAAATTCACCTTCTAGCGGTATACTTTCCAGGCATTTAAAACTTGTCGGCAGACAAGCTCAGTTGAATACTGCTGCCACACGAGTGGTCTCTCCAGTCAGACCAACTGGCTCAAGTGTTCCAAACCTGGGGAACACCAGATATAGACCTCTTTGCAAGTCCACAGAATCCCCGGTTCTGTTCCAGAATTCCAGCTCAATACTGTTTAGCCAACGATGCTTTCCAGCTCCATTGGGGTCAGGACTTCCTCTATGCCTTCCCACCCTTTCCCCTAATTCCCAAAACTCTTTTCAAGCTTCAGAGAGACAGGGGTTATATGATTCTCATAGCTCCATGTTGGCCAAGGCATTCGTGGTACCCTCTGCTTCTGCGTCTCTCTCAAGCAACTCCTCTAGAGTTGGGATATGCTCCAGATCTCCTTTCCCAGGAGACCGGGAAGCTTCTGCATCCCAATCCTCAGTCCCTGCACCTCTGGGCCTGGCTGCTGAAGGCATAGAACCTTTAGATATCCACCTCTCTCAGCAAGTGAAGGATATCCTTCAAGCTTCGAGAGAACCTTCCACAAGGCGTTCCTATGCTTTCAAATGGAAAAGGTTTTCTTTAAGGTGTTCAGAAAAGGGGCTTAACCCCCTTTCCATGCCCATGGAGTCGCTTCTGGAGTATCTCCTCCATCTTTCAAATTCCGGTCTTAAGACAAATTCAGTTCAAGTCCATCTCATTGCTATTGCGGCTTTTCACAAGCCCTAAGATGGACAGCCAATCTCTTTTCATTCACTTGTGTCAAGATTCATGAGAGGTCTACTATTGACAAAGCCCCCCATAAAGCCGCCACCAGTGGCATGGGACCTGAATCTGGTTCTTGGGCAGCTTATGAAGCCGCCTTTTGAACCTTTAGCCACTACGACTTTGAAATTCCTTTCCTGGAAGCTCATTTTCCTAATTGCAATAACTTCTGCTAGACGCATTAGTAAACTGCAAGCTTTAGTGGCTGATCCTCCTTATACAAGGTTCCACCATGATAAAGTAGTCCTCAGGACTCATCCACACTCTATGCCAAAGGTGGTTTTGTCTTTTCATTTAAACCAGTCGGTTTACCTTCCTGTATTCTTCCCTAGGCCTCATGCCTCCAGTGCAGAAAGGAACCTTCATACCTTAGATTGTAAAAGAGCTTTAGCCTTTTACGTTCTGTGATGGCGCAGCTGGGTTTAACACTAGTGAAAGGAGCAGAAATCACTCTTTTTCCCCTGTAGCTAAGAGCAGTGCAGGCAGAGAAAGCACAGTTACTTACCTGTAACAGGTGATCTCTGGGAACAGCAGGAATAAGTCTTCACATATGGGTACATCGGTACCGACGGAGCCTGCACGGGAATGCTCCCCAGCATCCAATCAGAAAGCTTTTGGGAGCATCCCTCGCGCCTGCGCACTGCCTTCCCACCTTTTCCACTGCCTCTCCTCAGTTGAGTTTCATAGCTGAGACAAAAGGAGAGAAAGAGGAAAGGAAGATAGATAGATAGATACAACTCCTAGGGGAGGTGGATGGGTTGTGCCTCTCCTCAGTTAAGTTTTAAAGCTGAGACAAAGAGAGAGAGAGAGCAAGGAAGGGAAAGATAGAGAAATGCAACTCCTAGGGGAGGTGGGTGGGTTGTGAAGACTTATTCCTGCTGTTCCCAGAGATCACCTGTTACAGGTAAGTAACTGTGCTATCTCCAGGAACAAGCAGGAATGAGTCTTCACATATGGGGACTCCCTAGCTATAGATGCCAGGGGGAGATCCCATAAAATGCGTGTCCCTGGATCAGGACTGCACTTCCCACACATGGATCTCCGGCATCCCATAAGGGATGGTGGGTAGGAGTTGAAAAGAGAGGAGCTGTAAGAAAAAAACAGCGAACCTAAGGACTACAGGAGAGGCGTCCTTGGTATGTATGATAAGTACCATTAAAATTATTTAATGAACAATCATAATATGGAGCTTACCTACTGGATTGTAGGAAGTAGAGAGCGTGATGGAGTCTACTGGAGATTCAGTAGAGGAATCCTCAAGGTGACCTCACAGCAGTGAGGATGAAGGTCCAAACCTGGAATTGGCAGGTGACCCAGGTGTCAACTGGGGTAGTATAAGAACGGCAGGTCTTCAGCGGAAAGCTTTATGGGAAAAAGCTGAAAACTCTTCTAGCTACAAAGTCATTAACATTGAAGAGTAAAAGAAGAAGACTGACCGATTTGGACAACTAGCCCAGTCCTGGAGGGAAGAAGGGGTATGGAAAAAAGCCCGTATTCCCAAGGAGAACAGATGTGTGAAGGGCTGAAAACTCAGAACTACTGAAGATCTACACTGTCTTTCCTAGCTGGTGAGAGATAGGAAAGATATCGAAGCATGATGCATCAGGGATAGCGAGACCTAGAGTAAAGTGGAAGCTGTTAGTACCACAGTAGTGGTTGTGTGCATAACAGCCCCCACATACCGAGGGACAGTATGAAAATATGCAAGCCCACCCGTCTGGAACCTCTAAGAAGGTAAAAACCTTTATAGCATAGACAGTTAGGGAGATGGTATGTAAATACATATCGACCTATAAAAAGCATCTCGACAGATACATATATAGAGGGATATATATATATATATATATCTGGAGTGGAGGAGTAGCCTAGTGGTTAGAACACTGGCTTGGTAACCAAGCAACCAGGGTTCAATTCCCACTAGCACTCCTTGTGGCCTTGGGCAAGTCACTTAACCCTCCACTGCCTCGGAAGAAAGGCCTGGCAATCTACTTCCGGTGACACTGCCAAGAAAACCCAGGAGCTTCTGGGTCGCACACATTGCATTTGCATATATATATATGTATATATAGATATATATATAGGGGCATAACTTATGCACACACAGCTTTCAGACATATGTATGTATAGAAATATATAGAGATATATACATACATGAATATATAAGTCTGAAGATACATGTCTGCAACTAAGCCCCATAAGAACATTCACATGGGAGATGTGAAGGGGAAAGATTCATCTAATAACAAGAAGGTGGAACCTACTTGAAAGATATCTAGAGAATCTATTTCTGCGGGCTAAGAGGGTGCAGGAATGCTATCCAGTGAAATAACCAGGATGGTTGCGTGAAAAAACAGAGGATAATATCAGTCTTTAGAGAGCAAGTCATGAGTTCTGTAGAACTCTGACATGGTAAATGGACAGAAACGCATAGAAGGAGATACCAGGATGACCCACTGGAGGGACACAGGGGTATCATGCGTTACTTGGTATCATCTTGGGCAAGCCACTTAACCCTCCATAGCCCATGTTCCCTGTAAAATAGTTATCTCCAAGTTATAATGCCCTGTTCAATGTAATTTCAGTTTGTTCAATGTAAACCGCACTGATGCAGAATAGCGCGGTATATAAGAGAATGTAAATAAATAAAAATAAATAAATAATACTAGTAGAATATGTGCTGTCCATGAGGAGTAGGATAGCATGAGGCCAAGCTGTAAGGAAAAAAGAGCATATTCCTGCAGGATTGGGAACTCCTTGGACATTCACGCAGAAAAAGCTTATATTCTGTATTATAACAGGAGACAAGAGGGTGTGGAGAACCCTCACAGTCATGGAAAATGACTGATAAGCTTTTTCTACTATATAGAATAGCCATCAGAGACAAAGTTCAATGCTCTGTAGCAAGGGCCCATAGTAGAAAGCTTCTCTGAAGATTGCAGAGAGCATTATGCAGGAGAATTAGGAGATAAAACTGACTGTAAGTCAGGTGTGTTGCCACATCCAAGGAAATGGAGATGGCCAGAAAGAAGATAATGTGAGAAGCCTGAAGTGAGTAGGATTATCCAAGATAGATGAGGACTATCTTGGAATCACTACTAAGGCTAGACAAAAGTAGTGGAAGACAGACTGGAAACTTGTGGGAAAGTACCAGTAGTTCAATCACTGGAACTCCTGCATGAACAGCAGCTGTAAGAGACAGCAGAGAGAATCTTCCTGTGTAAAACAGAGAGAACAGACAAAGGGAGAGGAAATATTCCTGACCCTGCCTGATGAGCTGTCCAGAGAATTTATTCAAGGAAAAAAAGTCTACACTGGAATGAAAGGCTAGAGAAGCTGTTCAGTATGGTACCACTCATTCAGGGGAAACCCTGGATGAGAGGGTAGAGAAAACAGGTAACTGAAGGGTGACTTACCATATGGTGAGTCAGCTGAAGGAAAAAATGTTCATGTTGGGACAGAAACTATCATGGGATAGTTGTAACTTCTCTTCTTGTTAGGAAGAAGAGGAGAAATCTGTAACCCATGGACAAGAATATCCTGACAGCTTAGCATACTGAATAAGGGAAACCACGTGTAGAGCTTTAAAGAAAAAACAGTGAACAAACTTCTGCTAAGAAGAAGTTAACTGTAGGTTACAACCTTCAGGAACCTATGGTTGCTGGGTATGCTCAGACTGGCTAGAGTTTGGATTCTTCAGATCAGGACGAGGTGTCCCCTGCTTGGGTACATCTGGATGATGGGCAGGAGAAGAGTGAAACCTTCTTTTCTTAGGGAAAGAAGGTTTGGTAGGACATTTCCTACCTCCTGGGGAAGAAGAAGGCTTAGGATGGTCTCCGGAACCAGGGAAGTCAGTGGAGCAATGAGCAACCTGACGTAAAACCTCCTTATTGAAGAGATTTTCTCCAGTACAAGGAGAATTACCCAGTGTGTGTTGTGCCCAGCTGCTCAAGTCTGAAGCTTGGAGCCAGGCTCTACGACGTGCTCCAATGGCAATAGCAGAGGATCTGCTAACAGACTCAAAAGAGTCTAGAGAAGCACGAGAAAGAAACCAAGAGGTATTCTGGCTATGACTAAGAAGCAAGGAATAGTCTGCAGCCTTAGGCTCTGATAAAAAAGGAGTCAAAAGAGATAATTTCTTTGTGACCTCCTGGAGAGATAGACTCATATAAAATATATAAGAGATAATCCTTGATGCCAGCATAGATGTTTGGAAGGTTTGACGTCCAAAGGCATCAAGTGCTCTAGATACACGACCTGGCGGATAAGAAGAATGCTGCTTCTTGCTTTTTACCTTCCTCATTGCTGATTCCACTACAATGGAATGATGGGGAAGTTGAGTTTTTTGAAACCCTGGAGAGGGGGGCACCTGATACAGAACATCAGTTGCTATAGAAGGTGAGGGAACCCTTAAAGGTGATTCCCATATTCTCAGAAGAAGATCCTGCAAAGAATGATGTAAAGGAAGCATTATATTTTCCTTTTCTGCAGGAAAGCCTCGAGTAGGATCACAGCCAGGGATAGGAATAGCAAGAAAGGTTGCCATGTCAAGGAGAAATTTCTGAAAAAAGGGATCTCCAATGGGAACTTTCCTTGGGTAGGCTAAGGTTGAAGGAGCAGCCTGAGCACCAGAGGATGTACTGGTCTGGTGCAGAAAAAGAACCCCACTAGACGGATAGTGGTACTGGCAGTCACAATTTGAGGCAGTCAGTACTGCATCGTCCATGCCAGGTATCGATTCCAAACTAGGCATAGAAAGGATCGATGGTACCGATGTAACTGCAGGAACCGACATCGATACCGATACCGGTAGCTGAGTCGGAATCGGAGACGGTAATGCCATCGAAGCAGTCATCGGAGGCTGCTCAAGTGGTACCGAGGCAACCAGAAATGCTTGGTGAATATCCTCGGTACTGCGTATCCGGAAATGATAAGGGTCGGTTCCGAGACGCGTCGGTACCCAGTCATCTAGACTAGATATCGATTCCAGACTCGGTATCAAAGGGAGCGAGTCTATCGATGCATATCTAGAGGGTACCGACGTCGGATGTGGTATCGGCGATGTTGTTGATACAGGAAAGTCAATCTGGGTCGTATCGATCGGTTCCAAAGGTACCGAGGACGCCAGATGACGATCCCTGGTGAAGAGTGGATCACTCAACACCGGTGCCGATGCCGGGGTATCGGTACCGCTCGAAGCGGATGCCACCCCTGAGCATGGCTCAGATACAGGAAAGTCAATCTGGAACGTATCGATCGGTCCCGAAGGTACCAAGGACGCCAGATGACTTTCCCTGGTGAAGAGTGGAACACTCAACACCGGTGCCGATGCCGGGGTATCGGTACCGCTCAAAGCAGATGCCACCACCGAGCATGGCTCAGGTATGTTCTGTGAGGGGTGAGCCCCAGGAACAACCTGAAACCCCTGAAATGCTTTGGAGCCCGGAGACTCCTGCCGGGGTTTTAATGCCAATGGGGTCTTGAGGGCAAGGCCGGAGCCGTCATCATGCTTGGCATGAGACCTATCACTCAAGGATTGGCTAGTCTTAACAGACTGTTTGTGGGTTACCTGATCCTGTAGAGAAGAAAAGGCCGGTGCCCTCACGCCAGGAGGGAAAACGGTATCGAGGGAAACTCGAAAGAGGGAAGTTCTTCTCACAGTTTTGCAGCCTAATTGTTCAGGGGAAAAAGGGTCAGGACCCAAACAGGTTAGACACCAGGCATTGGAGTCTAAAAAGAAAACTGTGTTTCCACAGTGAAGGCACTTCTTAGGAGAAGAAGGCTCCATGATGGAGAGGCCTTGTAGGCCCAAAAAGGTTAAGACAGAAACAGAGGGAAAAATCTCTCTGAGTTTAAGAAAAAGAAAAGAAAAACCCACTGGCGGTACCGGTGGCGGCGGGAAAAACAGCCGCGACCACAAGAAAACAAGAAATAAAGAATTTAAAGAAAAAAGTTTCTGCGGTGACAGGAGGACATCCTGCCGGCTCCGCGGAAAAACGAAAACTGAGGAGAGGCAGTGGAAAAGGCGGGAAGGCAGTGCGCAGGCATGAGGGATGCTCCCAAAAGCTTTCTGATTGGATGCTGGGGAGCATTCCCATGCAGGCTCCGTCGGTACCGACGTACCCATATGTGAAGACTCATTCCTGCTTGTTCCTGGAAATAGGGTTAAACCTTCTACTAATGGAAAAAACCCTGTGCTCAGAAAGCAAGAGAGTGAGCCACACCTCAGCTCCATGACAACCAAGGGAGCTGACGTAAGAGGAAAGGGGGCGGAGTCAAAGCCCATAGGACAGCCCCAAACATTTAGCCATGAGGAAACAGAGAGAGAGGAGGAAAGACAGGAACAGGAAGGTCAGTAAGAACATCGGCAGCAAGGAGCTGTAAGAGTTCTGGAAGAGACCCTGAAAAGTGTTCTGAGGGGACCTGTGAGAGGAACCGAGATGAGAGTTTAAGCAGGAGCAAAGTTCCAAAGGAAAGGCTGCACAGATACTCTGATTGCAGGCAACGTGTGAGTAGCTCTAGTTCAGAGAGAAGCACAGCTGCATATGAGCAAGTGGCTGATTGGGAGCTCTGGAGACAGGAGTCAGAGTCAGACTCTGTAGAGCACGAGAACAGCCGGGAGCAGAGGAAGCAGTCTGGGGACAAGAGGTTGCCTGTAAACTTGCCAGAAAGGGTACGGAAGGCCAGGAAAAAGGTGAGCCCTTTTGATTCTATTAAGGCAGTACTCAAAGAGTCTGGTGTTCTAAGTTCCTCCCCCACAGCTCAGACTAAAGAAGAGTCCCGTTTGAAACAGTTAAAGGCTTTATTAGAGCAGTGGAAGCCTGTTCAAGGGAAGACTGTATTGGAAGAAAGCATATCAGACTCAGAGGGAGAGCCCATGCAGTTTGAAGAAGCTGGTGTTGCTAGTGAGGATTCTGATATGGAAACTGATTGTGCATTTTGCCAGAGAGGGTAAAATCTATGAACTGTGATACTAATTGTAAGTGCTGGAAGAAGCCTGACATTGTGCCAGGAGGATTTTACACGGGAAGAAGCAGAGAGCTGCTGGAGTGTAAAAAGCCAGGCCAATTAGGCAAAAGCTGGAAGAAAAGAGCATTACTGCTTTTGGTGTTTTAAAGAAGCATTTTGGTTGCTGAAGGAGGAAGCAGTAAATGTTGTATATCAGGAAGAAGCTGGAAGACAGTGTTGTGAAAGGAACATGTCTGTATGTTTAGAAGCTGAATAATCCTGTTTCAGTTAGAGACTTTGCTTTGGAGAAGTATCCTTTATTTCTGTTATTGGGATAGTAGGTGAACACTTGTGCAACAATAACAATAAAACTTATTGTTAACCCTATTCCTTGCTGACTCAGTCTGTGCCACAACTACAAGGGAACAGAGACCGCAGCACTTAAAGGGATACAAATAAATATGTGGTCCGCCCACTCCCACTAGGCAGCCGCCTATATAAGGGGTGGACGCGACACTTCAAAGAACTGAACAACATAGGAAATCTTCTCAACTCTTTGTTGCTTTTGATTCTAGTCATTTGGGACTTCCAGTTTCCAAATGAACCCTATCTAAGTGGATTGCAACTGCATATCCTTCACTTATGATAGTAAAGGTCTTTCTCTCGAGGGCCATGTTACAGCTCATAATGTCAGAGCAATGGCAGCTTCGGTTGCTAATCTCCACTCTTTGTCTATAGATGATATCTGTAGAGCGGCTACTTGGGCTTCAGTACATACCTTCATAGCCCACTACTGTCTGGACAAAGACTCCCATCGGGATGCCTCATTTGGCCAGGCTGTCCTACAGCATCTCTTTCAGACTTAATGCAACTCCTACCCTCCATCCCGGTAGGATGCCAGGGATCCATGGGAGGAAGTATGACCCTGTTCACATGGGTTCACAGCTCGCTGGGGTCATTCCTCTGGCATTTTTCAGCTGGGGAGTCCCCATATGTGAAGACTACATTCCTGCTTGTTCCTGGAGATAGCGTAGTTACTTACCTGTAACAGGTGATCTCCGGGAACAGCAGGAATTAAGTCTTCACTACTCACCCACCTCCCCTAGGAGTTGTCTCTCTCTCTCTCTCTCTCTCTGTCTCTCTCCTTGGCTCAGCTTTAAACTCAACTGAAGTGAGAGAGGCAGTGAGGCGGGAAGGCAGCACGCATGCGCTGTGGGATGCTCCCAAAGGCTTTCCTTTATGAGGCTTTCCTTTATCGTGCAGGCTGTGTCGGTACAGACTATACCCATATGTGAAGACTTAATTCCTGCTGTTCCCAGAGATCACCTGTTACAGGTGAGTAACTACACTTTATAGGTGAACATCAATGCTATACACAGCTGTCCTCTTCAGTATTTGTGGTATGTGCTTCTGGAAGGGGATTCCACCAGCTGCAGAATGCCTTCTGTTTGTCATCTGCACTATATTATTCATATGATGTAAGCTTCTATTCCATTGGCTACAGAAGCAACTTCTGACAGCAGCTTTGGCTTTTCTCAGGGTTGAGGGCAGGAACCAGAGCAGTGAGGAATGAGAAAATGTTTTCTCATACTTTGGGACAGGCCAGAAGAATGTAAGGTGAACTAATATCTTAGCAAGCCCGATGCTGGGTGACTAGAAGTTATTACTTCTAGTGGGAGGAGCATGCTGGTGATTCCTTCCCCTAATGATTTGACTGATATTCTTATTGATGTGCCCACGCCCATAAAAGGACAATTCTCTGGTTGGTTTCCTAAGAATGACCCAAGTCCCACTTACTGGATTTTGCTCTCAAACCTATCTGTTGCCATCTTTAAATAGAGCAAGTATCTAGGCAAGCCTGAGACTGGGTAGTTAGAAGCTGTTACATCTGCTGAGGGAATCATGCTGATGATACCACTTCACTGATACCCCAGCAGACATCCTTGTCAGCGTCCCACACCCATAGAAGGGTTCTTTTCTGTTGGACCTTTTGGCATGTCCCTTAGCACACCTGAGGACGCAAGAGAACGCTGAGCCCTAAATCATGGGTAAATAGTACAATGAGTTGATTAAAAGAAGTAATTGCAGAGGGTATAGTTTGTAATATCGGCAAGGGTCAATATAGGGGAAATGAGAGGTGAAACAGAAGGACAGCTTAAAGTTGAAGCTTGAAAATTCATCCACAATCCTTGTGGATTATACTAAAGACTGATGACTTTGAAGTGAGGAAAGATATGGCTGCAAAGGCCACTCACTGTTGCTTAAATAATCTTAGATTGATAAGATGGTATATTTTACACTATGTTCTATGTGAAAGAGTAATGGACTGTTTTTTCATTACTGAGACATAGTTAGAAAAGGTGGGGGGAGACATGACAATTTTTTTTTGTGTCTGAAAGTTTTCTCTTATGTATGTTCTATGGGTGGGAAATTGCAGTCATAAAACATTTAATTAGGATGTTACATTCTGTCTCATGCAATTTGCACCCAGTGCCTTTGAGAATTTTGAGGCCTGTTTGGTTGAAAGGATACAGTATGTGGAATGATATCAAGAATGCTTCCCTCAGCAAGGACCCTTATCCAGAGTTTTTAAAAAATCGATTGTTCGATCTATCTTTTTGACAGAGCTCACCAAAAAGGAAATACCGGTAGTTTTCCAAATAATCTCTCTTTTTTTTTTTTTTTTTAAGATGATTAAAGATTTGGTATTAGAGCATGCTCTGGAATGGAGTCCTTAATGGTGGCTGTGATAGCTATTGCTTCATTTGCTATTTTTTGTTTGCCATTATATTGATTTGTTATGTATTTTTATTTTTCCCTGTTAGTGTGATGTACTTGTAAAATTATGAACAGAGAATTTTTAGAGAATAGTCTCCCAATAGATGTTCAATCACAGTAAAAATGTAACTGCTCGGGGGCAGGTGTAAAGGTACACAATAGAAGCATAGGCGTGTATTTTAGAACCTACGCACATATTTTGTGACTCCATTTGTGTTTCACCGAAACTTTGCTCCAAACACGCCTCCACCTGGGCCTTCCTATCACCATGTGTAAAACAGAGTTAAGTAGGTAATGTTCTCTATATAAAATTGTGCCCTTTAAAGTGCATTATGAGCAGAAGCAAGCCTTTCTGAGAGTGTCAGGGCCTACCCTGGGCAAGAGCATGGATGGAGAGACTAGGCCAGGGTAGAATAGTGTGGGGGTGAAGCAGGCATGGATCAGGAAGAAGGACTGGAGCAGAAACCAAGTGAGCGTCAAGAGTCAGACGTCTTGCTAATGAGCAGGAACAAGAAGCAGGTGAACTCTTGGAGGCAAACTCTTCACTAGGAAAGTGAAGGGAGCTGGTTTGACAGTAGGCATAGGTAAAGCCCATCGAGAACTGGCAAGGGGGTATCTGCCTGGCTCCTTATACTGTACATGGTCACTCATAGGCATACCTCTTGCTGGTCCAATAGCTTCCTCCGGAAGCAAGCTCCTTCTTCCACTGGCTCCAGATTTTATTGTTCTTGGTCTAGCTTAGGGCTGAAACAGTTCCTGTGACTCCCGTCGCAAAGCCCCTGGTCTGCAGTCCCCAAGATTGTTGGTTTGATTTTCATTTGACCTGCGAGAGCACTCAGCTAGGCCTTAACAATCAACACAAGTGTTTGTTACCTACCATCTACTGAATTGTGCTGCAAGTTAAATTTCCTTTCTATTAGGAAGAAGGTAAAAGCTTTTCTGTTTCCAGGGTAAGGAGGAAATGCAATGTCTGTTGCAACATTCCGTCTCTTGTGTTTTTGATTTTAGGATTTTTTTTTTCCAGCTTGTGAACCCCTCTAGATGATATTTTCAGGAAGATGCTATATGAATTTCTAAAATTAATAAATGCATTGTGCACCTCTTTCTTAGAGGTATGGATGGCAGACTTCAAGCTAGTTTATAGGGATCACCTTCAGTAAAGGGCAGAATCCAGAAATGTTGATTTTGGAAGATGAAGAAGTAATTGGCATTTTATGCGTCTAAACACACCCTCTCATAATCCCAGATTTTCCATTTTCTTAGAAGCCAGGGATTAATTCCACAGGTACACTACCAAAAAACTGCCTCCAGTTTTGCAACTGATTCCTATAAATTTTGGGGTGCTGAATCCAGGAAAAATAGCCAAAATGTTCCATCACGTCACGTTTTCTTGCAAAATTAGATTTCTTACCCATATAAGGAATGTTCACATAATTTCTTTTTAGCCGACTGCAGTTTATTTTCTTGGCCCAAAATAGAGGTTGTAATGGTTAACTAACTAGAAACACTCCCTCATGATATTTTAGAGTGTTCTGTATTCATTTTATACATTAACAGGACAATTGGGAGGCGGGGGGCTAAATCCAGTACTCGCGCTGGCGCATGTTCTTTCCTGTTCGCCTCGCCTCGTTCGCTCGTTCAAACACGGTGGTTGCGACATGAACGTTCCTGTCAAATTTCAGTTTCTTGCAAGTTCATTATTACCTTTTGTTTGCTCAGTCGTAATCCAGCTTTATTCCGAAGTGGTTCACTACAGTTGTAGTTTGCAGTGCTGTGTATTTGTGATGGCTCACAGAGCCAGAGGTTGCGTCAACTCTCCAGACAGTTTTTGTTTTATTTGTGGGGAATATACCGTGAAAAAGCGGCAGAGGAACATTTCTGCATTTATTAAAAAAGTATATTTCGCCTATTTCGGTTTGAAGTTAGGCGATCAAGACAAACCGTGGGCTCCTCACAAAGTGTGCAAGACATGTGAGGAAGATCTACGCTTATGGATGAAAGGTAAAAAACAAGCATTTCGTTTCGGAATACCTATGATGTGGCGTGAACAAAGAGACCACAGCAGTGACTGCTATTTTTGCTCTTGCATTGTGAAGGGATACAACTTAAAAAATAAGAACGTAATAAGTTACCCCAACCTTCCCTCAGCAATTAGGCCTATGCCTCATAGCAATGAAGTACCTGTGCCTGAACCACCAAAATCTTTGGATCATATTTGTGTGGACGGTTCTGATCATGATGAGACTCATCAGATGGCTTTTCCCGATGAGTCCAGTACTTCCGAGTTTGAAACTGAACCAGATCCGAAACCTGAACTTTTCTCTCAAGCTGAATTGAATGATTTAGTCCGGGATTTAGGACTCCCAAAAGATGCTGCTCAACTGCTAGGTTCTCGGCTTAAACAGAAAAATCTATTGTCACCAGGAACAACTTTTTATTGGTACCGCAACCGCGAGACACAATTTTTGAAGTATTTCAGCAAAGAGGAAGATTTGGTATTTTGCAACGATATATACGGAGTGATGGAAAAGTTTAAACTCAAGTATGATCCTGCTGAATGGCGGCTGTTCATTGATTCGTCAAAAGACAGCATAAAATGTGGTGTTCTTCATAATGGCAACACGTTCGCTTCAGTTCCTATTGCTCACTCTGTTATTCTCCAAGAAAAATACGAGAATTTGGCCCTGATTCTTCAGAAGATTCGTTATGATGAGCATAAGTGGATGATTTGTGGAGACTTTAAAATTCTATCCATGCTATTAGGGCAGCAATCCGGTTTCACCAAATATCCCTGCTTCCTTTGCTTGTGGGATAGCCGGGCCCGCGACCTACACTGGGGGAAAAAAGACTGGCCAATTCGGGAGTATTTGAGACCCGGTGAGAAAAATGTTCTTCATGAGAGCTTGGTACCTCGTGATAAAATTCTATTACCGCCTCTCCACATTAAGTTGGGTCTCATTAAGCAATTCATCAAGTCCCTTCCAAAAGATGGTGAGTGCTTTCGGTACCTTTGCTCAAAGTTCCCCCGACTTTCTGAAGCAAAGCTAAAGGAAGGAGTGTTTGTTGGCCCTGATATAAGGAAACTCATTTCAGATGGAGCATTCGCTGAAACGATGTCTGAGAAGGAAAAAGAAGCCTGGGATTCCTTCAAGAATGTTGTTCTCAAATTCTTGGGGAACAGGCGGGATGAGAACTATAAGGATATTGTTGCCAGGATGCTCAATGCCTTCAAAGAACAAGGCTGTAACATGAGCCTGAAAGTCCATTTCTTGCACTCCCATGTGAACTACTTTCCCGAAAACTTGGGGGCGTACAGTGAAGAACAAGGTGAAAGGTTTCACCAGGACATCAAGGACGCAGAGAGAAGGTACCAAGGAAGATGGAACACCACTATGATGGCTGATTTCTGCTGGTTGCTGCTGCGGGAAACCCCAGATGAAAAATACGCCAAGCAGCGCACCAAGAGAAGCATTCGGGGGAAGAAGAAACGGGCCCACCAGGAGATTGATTGACCCAAGAATGACTTTAAAATCTAAACTGTGTTGACAAATATCGTGTTTTTACTAAACTTTGAAATAAAAATTTGCTAGTTATTACCACAGTGTCGGATCTCATCTATTAGAATTTTATTTTCACACCATCGGGTGTTTGTCTTCATGTATTGCAATGGTGCGGTTTGCGTTTTCTATTCTTACATACATACCTGTACAACATTTTTTGCACATTTCTTTGCTTTGCTTTGTGTCTAACCTCGCTCTTATATGCTCAATGTTTGTGCACATGTATGTGGCTGTTTTAAGTGCAGACAATTTTGCTACCATCACAGTGTGTTTTGTTGACATTACTCTATTCTTATGTGCTGCCTTGTTACAATTTTCTTTATTCTTATTTGAATAACTACTAAACAATTAGTATAAAGAATTCATCCAAGAAACTTTTATCTCGATCGCACTCAATCTGAAACCTTCACCTCAAACTGCTAACCCAATGTAGCAAAAAATCTGTACGTGATGGAGCAAATTGGTTACCAGATTTGGATTCAGCGCACCAAAAAACGTAAAAATCAATCGAAACATTAGAGGCAGTTTAAAAAAATTTTTGTTTAGTGTACCTGTGTTCTCAGGCTGTGTTTTGAAAACCCATCAGGATCCACACAGAGAACAGTATGTGCACACAGTTCTGAAATGATCGCTTTACTGACTTCACTTATACAAGTGATATATCCGAAGATGTCTTGTCACAGTCCCCTTATCAGTGGCGTATATATCATAAAGGCTTGTTTTTAAAATGAATTACTTAGAGTGGAGGAGTAGCCTAGTGGTTAGAACACTGGCTTGGTGACCAAGCAACCAGGGTTCAATCCCCACTAGCACGCCTTGTGGCCTTGGGCAAGTCACTTAACCCTCCATTGCCTCGGAAGAAAGGCCTGGCAATCTACTTCCGGTGACACTGCCAAGAAAACCCAGGAGCTTCTGGGTCACCTGGAGTCAGGACTGACTCGAAGGCACACATTTTTTCTTATAGTTAGGTGAATAAAAACGTAACTGGTATTGTTGCCTTATGAGAATTTACTGGACCTACCCGAAACTAAATTACATATCCCATTGTCATGGTCTTATTCCAGCTACATACAGGAATAATGACAATGCTGCTTATATTCCCCTTGCGAAACATAAACCGATTCCTCCATAGCTACCTTCAGAGATGCAGCTTGATGCAGGCAGTAGCACGCTGTTTGTATGGCATTTTCTGTGCTAGTGAGGACGTAGGATGCAGGAAGGAATCCGTGAGCATTATCAGTGCACAAGTGCTTGCGCTAATGGCGGTTTACCATCCATTTGAATCCATTTCATTGGACTGTAATGAAGCAGTTAGCTAAGCAGCACAGATGTAGAGACGTGCGCAGAAGGCTGAGCTCAAGCCTGGGATTTTAATACGAGGTCTGAGGAGGCATTAAAGGTTAGCTTATAGGTCAGTGCTGGTGAGGAATTTATGCCTGCTCTTATCTAGCTTAAGTATACAGTATCCACAACTCTTTTCTGGCTTTGATGAAAAAAATCAGCAGGGGACGTGTGCTGGAGTACTGCTGTGGTATTGCTATTTATGCAGCAGACAGCAAGCCGACTAGTTTTATGTGTGCAAGACAGTGTGCACGTCTGCCTGGCTTGTTCTGTGTTCAGCACAGCCTTTATACGCAGCGCTCATTTGCATGCTGTTTGCCTACAGCATCACTGAGCCAAATGTCTGCGCTAAAGCTTTAGCACTGGGTTCTAGCACAGGGTTTCTGCATCAAGCCCTCAGTCTTTAAAAAATGTAATTACTGCTCTGATAGAAAAAAATATACTTGTGGTTTTAAATCGTTGCCTTTTAGAGAAAAAGCAAGTGATATGAAATGTTACCTTTATTTAAAACAAATTGTAGCCTAGGTTCTGTGTTATGACTAATTTTGTGTACATTTAGGGGCCTGTTACTTGTCTGCATTAGGTGTTTAATGTGGGTTTTAAACTCTAATGTGGGGCTCAAACTCTAATGTGCCATCTTAATTGTTGCATTAAAGAGCTAACGTGGAAATTCCTACTAGGAAGGAGCAGAGTGCACCTAACAGTTAATGCAGGTGCCATTACTGCAACACAGCAGAAAAACACAGAACAGATGACTATTTTCCTCTGATAGCCAGGATTGAATCAGGAACACAGCTGGAGTGATGGTATCACACAGTGCCAGTTTCC
Organism: Ichthyophis bannanicus; assembly: GCA_033557465.1. NCBI lineage: Eukaryota > Metazoa > Chordata > Amphibia > Gymnophiona > Ichthyophiidae > Ichthyophis > Ichthyophis bannanicus. Next base: position 592,890,966 of record CM066034.1, read on the forward strand.
TCAGAGCTCAGAGCTATAGGTACAGTATGTGTTCTGATCATGTGGCCCTTCCCATACACAGCGGTCTTCAGTCCCTCATTTTTCTTTTTCTTTAGTCTTCTGATCCTTTTTCACTTCCTTTTTTTGAGAGAAATATGTTATGAGATTTTTGCTTTCTTAGTTTATTATTTTCTTTTTTCCACGCAACATTTTGCAGACCAAGTTTGGAGTTCCAACCATGCCTTCATGTGGCATAAAAATACAAGACTTCAGCACCCAATTCAGGTGCCTTCACTTTCTGGGTGCAGGCCATAAGCAGGCTGAATTTAAGCACTGTAACAGCATGTCTCTTTGAACTGGACAGTATTGCCTTGATTTACTCTGCAGGCCTTATGAGGCAGGACAGAGGCTTCTACTTGCACAAAAAGAAGAATGAAGAGCATCTTTCTAGAGATGGGATGATTCTGCATAGTCCAGTAGATCATGCTGATGATGCTTCTACATCCCCCTGCATTGGCTTTAAAAGTTCAGCTTCAACGGTTCAGCCCATGGCTCAGACGGGAAGGCTCTGGCTAAAGGGCAGCCATGTGCGGTATAGTTGCACAAACTTTAGTTAAGGCAGCTTCGAAGGTGCCCTCCAAAGTACTGGGTAAAGAACTGTCATCTAAGTGTAGGTGGCCTTCCAAACATAGCCTTGAAGCATAAAGCAAGCACATGGCTCTCTTGCTCAATCTATGTTCTGTAGAAAGACTCGGCAAGACTGTAGTGCTAACCCATGTCCCGCACAGACGTGATTGAACCGTGAACCAGTGCAGGTCTAGAGACTTCTGATACACTGCAGGAATCTGCACAGTGATGATCTCAACGAAGAGCCAACACTGTTGTCATCTTCACTGATCATAGCACAGATATCCAATTGACATCTCCTGCTCAACAATCTTTGATCCAGCCTCCACCACTGCCATCTGCTCTAATATTTGTCATACTAGTGGAAAAGTCTTCTATATCCATTTCATTATCTCTAACAGTGCAGCCTCGTTCGTACAGAAGATATTTTATGACTTTGTTGAGTGCTTCTGTAACGATCTTCCATCCAGAAGACCAAGTCCAAAAACGTAGCACCAGGAAGAAAAAGCTTAAAACCTTTTTATTTGATACTTGAATGAGATTGCGTGCCAGACTCAACACAGGCCGTGTTTCGTCACACCTTCATCAGGGGTATTGGCATACTAAAATCATAGAACAAACATAATAAAATCATATATAAATAACCATATGATAAGTACATTAAAATCATATATAAAAAACATAAATGTTAAAATATTCAATTGTGTAAAAGAGGAGAGAAAAAACATATAAAATGATGATACTTGCACATATAATTAGACTATGATGAATTACATAAATCTGTTACAAACCAAAAAATACATTAAAATATGTAATATCAACTAAAATCTATATATTAATGATGAGACAACATCTTAAAAACAATTAAAAGAAATGAAATTTGTACAAATACCTCTCTTGGCTGTATGTTCAATATTCACAAATAGCTTTTGAATAATCGCGCCAATTTCTTATTGGATGCTTGTGCTGAATATACAATACACTAAAAAATTAAAATTTGTTAAAAATAATAATGAACCAGCCGACAATAAAAAATATATCAAATAAAAAATAAATAAAAAGTAAAAGAAATGCTAAAACAAAAAGGAGGCAAGATTGAAACGAAGCAGGAGTAAAATGATTGCAACATCTAAAAAAAACTCTCATGTAAAAGTCCATAAAAACCCACAATAGGGCACCAACCTAAATAAGTTCTCTTATATCTCTTCAAAACTCTTCGTGTAAGATTATAAAATTGGAGAATAACTGATGTCAAATTTTATTCTCATTAATGAAGAAAGGAGGAATTGTAATCCCTATAGGTATTACACATGTGGGACATGTGTTGATAACTGTAGGATATACATGGGAACAAGTGGGACTTCTTTATCGTGTAAAATTATTTTGAAACGATCCTTCTATGTGACATATATAAACTATAAAATGAAAAACAAGAGCTGCGCAGTTCAATATCACATCCATATTTATAATATAGCAGGAAATTTTCTGTACGACTCGTTATAATTTGCAACACATAGTTTTAAACCAAGCACTCACTTTTACTGAACTAAATTTCTTCCCTAAAGCGCCAACCACTGTATTCTTCAAAACGTTTTAACCGCAAGTCGTTAACTATACAAATGTCTTGATCATGCCTTACATAATGCTTTTAACTCTGGTGCTAGGTAGAACCGTACTATCCATAGCAATGAAAGGAAAGCTAAACTCGTACTTAGTATTGTGAACGACGGGACTGCTTGTACACGCAAATATTATTTTACCTTTACAGCTCTTCTAGTATTGTACCGCATAACCTCAAACGCGATCACACTCTGAATTCTAGTTCTTCCTTTGGACACCGACTCATGCGCTCTTTAAAAAAGGCTCCTAAACGCGGGAAGCTGACGTCACATTTTACCTACCGCATTTCTAGACACCGATTATTGTGCCAATCAAAGTCTTTGCAAACACAGAAAATTAATGTCACAGTATATCAGATTGCTTATTTTTCAGTATGTCATATAAATCATTAGACATGTTATTTATTAATTATATGCGATTTGCAGTAGCCCTCTATTATGCAAAATACATTAAAAATATTCGTTATAAAGATTGCCCAATTAACTGTGAAATTCATTATATAATTTTTGATTTATTTGAAACTCCAAATGCAATTCTGAGCACAAGCTATTAAAGGTACAAGAGTACGTTTATAAACCATATTGTTATTAGTTATTGAAACTACCTAGGTACTGTGAAACTAAATATCAAATTATAAGTTATTGTCACTGCAGTATTATGCACATTCTACTGCTGGTGAACCTTTGGACACAACCTTATTATGCTCTATGTAACCATTCCCATAGCGCTAAACGCTAATGCTACTTGATAGATATAACTGTCCTAATATAAATACTAGATTATTGAAATAGAATATTAAAAGCTAAGAAATATCAAACGCAGACCTCCCAGCTCTGAACTTTACTGCCCCAACCCACCCACAACAGAACAACCAGACAAACCACCAGCAACACCCTCACCATCCCCCATGAACGAACTAAATACAATCAACGGACCTGCAACAGAGCCTTCGAACTATACGCGCCATCCCTCTGGAGCTCCCTACCAAGTCAAATCAGAAACAACAGAGATCCTTCAACATTCAGAAAACAACTAAAAACCATCCTGTTCCAGGAATACCTCAGACCAGAAACAAACATCCATCAATGACTCTCTCTCCAGACCCTTTAACATACCCACAGATCTACCGACTAAGAGACTGATGTCCATTGTTTAAGTCCTTAATGTCTGTTCAGATCATTAATGTTGGCCTCCTTGGTGACAGCCCCCCACCCTAAGAATTGATTACTGTCCCCCCCCCCTTGTTTGTTAAACCGCTTTGACCCGGTGAAAAGCGGGATATAAATACAGTTAAATAAATAAGGTTTTGTTATACAAAATGAGACACTTTATTATGCATATAAGAAATGGATACGTTAACTGTGCATTAGAAAGAATTCCTAAATTTCATGCTTTGGCTTATGCCTGCATCAAGGATATATGCACAGTAGCCATAGGTAGGATTGGCTCCTCCGCTCCTGAGCATGGGGTAGGCTGGTAGTGTTACCAGGACATGGTGGATATTGGGTGCAAGGTCTAAGCAACCTGTGTCACTCTCTGACCCCACTGCTCTCTCATGATGCAGTATCTAGCCAGGTGGCTCTATCTTGATCATATGTTGGCTAGACCAGCCAAAGACTGGGATCTGCCTTTGGATGGCGTTTTTTATAGTGGTTGAATTTTCCCTTGCAAAGAAGTCTCCTCCCAGGGTGATAACACTGGGTAAGATAGCCTTCCCTGTTCTGGAGACTACCAGAACACTTACAGGTCATTGGTGAGGGAAAAAAAAGTTAAAGATATCTATGGAATTTTCCATTATGCTACCTGAAGATTACCCTGGATTGCTGGACTAAGAAATTATTCCAGGAAGTGCTCAGATGGAATGCTTTTGGATCCTGATGCTCCTGATTCTCTTGTCCTCTACTTATGTGTATCTTGCCATACTCTAGTCTGCGATGTTGTTTCATCTTGATTAGATTATAAACTCTGATGAGCAGGGACAGTCTCTTACATCTATATGTACAGCGTTGCATACACCTTGTAGTGCTATACAAATGATTACTAGTTGTAGCATGCATACCGTCTGCGTGCAAGGATTTTCATGCAACATTTCTTCCCAGTCACAGTTAGAGCTGGTGGCTATTCTCTCTGAGGCAGATGAGTGTGGAACCCATCTCAGAGACTCAGTGTGTGATGTCTTTGATACCTTTTCTAGACTTATGACATCTGCCACAGCTATGAGTTTCAGGCTTGAATGAGGATGGGCATACTAGATTTGCAGATGTATCATGTACAGGTGATTCCCTCTTTGGCGTCAAAGTTAGAGACAGGAGACCAAACAAAACAAAAAGCAGTAGGCTTACTCAGCAGTAAAGGTACAATGGGTTTTTTGTAAAATTAATTTTATTATACATAGTAACATAGTATATGATGACAGATAAAGACCAGCATGGTCCATCCAGTCTGCCCAGCAAGGTGGCAAGAGTAGGTGCACCTGCTGCTCCATGCAGGTCACCTCTCCCCATGCCTTTGTTTAGAGGTTTTCCTACTGCTCCGCGTAGGTCTCCCTTATTTGTTGAGATAGTTATGTTTGTTTTGATTTTATCCAGTTGCTATAAAGAGATACACTGTGTCTGTCCCATGCAATTTTGAATTCTGTCACTGCATTTGCCCCCACCACTTCCATCGGGAGGGCATTCCAAGCATCCATCACCCTTTCAGTGAAAAAGTATTTCCTGCCATTGCCTTTCAGTTTACCCCCTTGCAGCTTCATGTTATGCCCTCTAGTTTTACAGCTTCCCCGTCTTTGGAGTATTAATGTACTTAGTATTTATATTAGGACAGTTATATCTATCAAGTAGCATTAATACTCCAAAGACGGGGAAGCTGTTCATTAGAATACTCTAAGTATTTAAAGGTCTAAATCATATCTCCCCTGTCCCTCCTCTCCAGAGTGTACATATTTAGGTCTTCAAGTCTCTTCTCATACGTCTTCTGGCGCAGGCTCCAAATCATTTTGGTCGCCTTCCTCTGAACCGCTTCCAGTCTTTCTATATTCTTTGTCAGATATGGTCTCCAAAACTGAACTTAATATTCCAAGTGAGGCCTCACCAGCGACTTGTACAGTGGCATTACTACCTCTTCCTTTCTGCTGGTAATTCCTCTCTGTATGCAACCCAGCATACTACTGGCTTTTGCCACCGCCTTGTCACACTGTTTCGCCACCTTGAGATCCTCAAACAATCACTCTGAGGTCCTTGCACACCAACCTCTCACCCCCTATATCACATGCGGTTCCCTTGGATGTCTGCCTCCCAAGTACATGACACTGCACTTCTTCGCATTAAATCTTAACTGGCAAGCATTAGGCCATTCTTCCAGCTTTTGTAGATCTTTCCTCATGTTATCCACTCCCTCAGCGGAATCCACTCTTTTGCAAATTTTTGTGTCATCTGCAAAAGACTTTTCCATTCAGTCCTTCAGCTAAATCACTCACAAATACATTGAACAGTACAGGTCCCAGGACCGATCCCTGGGCCACACTCTAATCACCTTCCTTTCATCTGAGTAAGTTCCGTTTACTATCACCTTGTATCTTCTGTCAGTGAACCCATTTCTGATCCAGTTCTCGACACCATGGAATCCATCCCCAAGCTGTTTAGTTTATTGATAAGCCTCCTATGAGATACAGTATCAAAGGCTTTGCTGAAATCTAGGTAGATCATATCCATCACATGCCCTTGATCTAATTCTCTGGTCACCAGTCAAAGAACTCAATTAGATTTGTTTGGCAAGATTGTCCTTTGGTTAAAACCATGTTGCCTCTGATCATGCGACCTTTTGGTTTCGAGAAAGTCCACTATTTGCTCTTTCAGAAGTGCCTCCATTACTTTTCCCGCCACCGAGGTAAGGCTTACTGGCCTGTAGTTTGTCACTTCTTCCCTATTGCCACTTTTGTGAGGAGGTAGGACATCAGCCCTTCTCCAGTCCTGTGGAACTTCTCCTGTCTACAAGGAGTGACCTAGTGGTTGGGGCAAGTTACCTCAGGCCAGAAGGTTGGGGGTTCAAATCCCACTAGAGGACAGCAACCTTGGGCCGGAAGGAGTGGTGTTTCTAGTCCCATAGGTGCTCCTTTTGGTCTTGGGCAAGCCACTTAACCCTCCATTGCCCATGTTCCCTGTAAGTATTAGTGTATGTGTCTCATATCCCCTCGTGTTAAATGTATCCCCCAATTGTGTTGTGACCACTTTGATTGAAGAATAAGGTAGTATACAAAACTGTCTAAATAAAATAAATCCTTTAACGGCCCTGCAAGAACTTCTTTGAGCTCTTTCAGTATCCTGGGATGTATCCCATCCGGTCTCCTGGCCTTGTCCACTTTCAGTTTTGCAAGCTGTTCTAACATATCATCTTCTGTGAATGGTGTGGTATCTACTCCATTCCCATTTGTATATTTGTCAATCACAGGTGGTCCTTCTCCAGGATTTTCTTTAGTAAAAACAGAACAGAAGTATTTGTTTAGCATTTTCGTTTTTCAATGTCACTTTCCACAAATCTGTTCCCAGCACTTTTGAGTCCTGCAATTCCACCTCTGATTTTCCTCCTCTCCCGAATATACCTGAAAAAAAGTTTTGTCGCCACACTTCACATCTTTAACCATCTTTTCTTCTGACTTTGATTTTGCTATCCTTATTTCTCTTTTTGTCCCTTTTAGTTTTATCCTGTATTCTTTACTGTGTTCCTCTGTTTGCGAACTTCTGAATTTTGAGAAAGCAGTGTTTTTTGCCTTTATTTGTACAGCCACTTCTTTGGAGAACCAGATAGATTTACTTTTCCTCTTGTTTTTATTTACTTTTCTTACATATGTATCTTTTGCCCCTTTTCTTGCTTCCTTTAGTTTAGCCCACTGCACTTCCACTTCCCTTATCCCCTCCCATTCTGCCAACTTCTCCTTCTGGCACTTGGCCATTTTACTGAAGTCAGTGTTTTTGAAATCTAGGACTTTGAGCTTTCTGTGATTGGATCCTGCCTTGGCTTTTATCTCAAACCACGCCGTGTGATGATCGTTGCTGCTCACATGGGCACCCACCCAGATATTCTACACGCTATCTCCGTTGGTGAGTACTAAACCCCGCATCGAGCTTTCCCTGGTCGGCTCCATCACCATTTGTCTAAGTAATGTATCTTGGAAGGCTTCCACAATTTTTTTTTACTTTTTTCCAGATTTGCAGACGGAATATGCTAATCCACATCGGGTAGATTAAAGTCACCCAATTTGATCACTTCCCCCTTCATGGCTATCTTTGCAATATCAATAATGAATTCATTATCCATTTCTTCGGTTTGAGTTTGAGGCCTGTAAACTATACCAATATGGATGACAGTGCCATCTCCTCTTTCCAACATAATCCACAGCGCTTTTTCTTTTCCCCACATCCTCTGCATTTCAGTAGCTTTAATATTGCTTTTGGAAGCAAAATATCTTGGGGTCATACTTTACCAGACCCTCAACATGTTCTCCCACATAAAACACACAACCAAAAAAAAATCTACTTCAAAATCAAACTGTTAAAACATATTCGCCCCCTTCTATCCACTCAAGACTTCATATCAGTTCTTCAGGCTTTAATAACACCACATTTCGACTATTGTAATAGCACATTGCAACGGTTAGCCAAGCAGAACATTAGACCACTTCAAATTGCCCAAAATGTTGCTGCCCAAATAGTCTCTCATACAAACATTTCTGAACACATCACTCTGGTTCTATATGAACTACACTGGCTTCCCATACAAAGCCATATATACTACAAGATAATTATGACAACCTTCAAGCTCCTCAGACAAGTAGCCCCTTCACACCTCTCCTCCCTCATCACTTTGCAAGAAGAAATTTGACCAAAGCGAGATAATAAAAACAAACTAAGAATCTCACCAGACTATCATAAATCCAATAAAGTTACAAATAACAGAGCCCTCTCCCACTATGCGCCCTCAACATGGAATAACCTTCTGATTGACCTAAAAGAAATTCCTGACCTTTCCTCGTTCCTCAAAAAACTAAAAACCCATCTTTTCAGGAATCATTTCGGCACCCTACCATCCCCACCTGATAATGACCAAACCCAGTCTACACCATAAAAGAACAAACCTCCCCCCCCCTACTCACATCCTACAATACCGCAAGCGCCCCACTTTCAAAACACTGTTCTTATTGCTGATATTGTAATATAGTTATGTTAATGGATTTCTGTACAAAGTTAATTGTTAACACCTGTACATAGTTTTACTGTTACATGTAATTCTGTTCTATATAAACTGCCTTTGATCTACTGGAAAAAGCGTTATAAAAATGCAAATAAATAAAAATAAATATAGGGCTACTCCTCCTCCTTTTCTACCCTCTCTATCTCTTCTAAATAGATTATAGCCAGCTATGGCTGTATCCCATTGATGCAGCTCGTTAAACCATGTTTCTGTAATGGCCACAATGTCCAAGTCCATTTCCACCAATAGGGCTTCCAGGTCAGGAACTTTGTTGGCTAGGCTTCGAGCATTTCTGCTCATTGCTTTCTAGCATTTGTTGACTGGCTTTCCTGTTATTTGCATGGATTTTGTTTTACACGCCTCTGTCCACTTGGCATTGATGTGTGGATTAATACTATGGCTGTTTTCAATGTTATGTTTTTGTTGGGAGTGACATCCTGAACTTGTTCTTTTCCATCCATCACCCCCTTTCCCTAGTTTAAATGCCTGTCCACATAATGCCTGAATTTTTCAATTAGGATAATTTCCCTGCAACAGAGATGTAGTCCATCAACATGGTATAGCCTCTTGTTGTTCCATCTATTTTCCCAGTCGCCTATGTATCTAAATCCTTCTTGTTTGCACCAGGTTTGGAGCCATGTATTAAAGTTAATTATGCAATGCAGCCTTTCTGCCTCCTTACCAAGAATAGGTAGAACTTCTGAGAATGCTATAGTGTTAGCAATGGGTTTGAGTTTCTCTCCCAGAATCTGGAAGTCCTTCTGAACTGTAGAGGCACTGTTTCTAGCCAGGTCATTTGTAGCCAAGTGGATGGTAACATCAATTTTGGAGTGCTCTCTTTCTGCATTAACTATGCCAGCAATTTGCTTTGTATTCCTGTCGGCTGAAGAGCCTGGGAGGCATTTGACCATCTTCTACCCTTTGAACTGTGTTCCCAAGTTGGTGCCTCTGATGATGGAATCTCTAAGTAGTAGTAGTTTTCCTCTTTAGTGTCAGTTTCTTCATATTTAGGGCATTAACAGTAGATTGGGCATTAACCTTCTCATTTAAGGGCATTTCAATTTCCACTAATTGGGCACTCAAATTTCCCAAGGCAGAAAAGGTGTTATGCAGGGATATCTCTTGATGGCAAGGGTGTCTCCATGTTACAGGTCGCAGCCTACCAGAGCCCACTGTGATCCATTTGTTCTTGGACTGCTTGATTCTTTATGGGAGTGGTGGTGGATTTTTTTTCAATTTGTACCCTAGAGGAGGTGTGTTTAATTGCAGCTATACATAAAATAAATAGATACAGTTAATCATGCATTAAAAACAGTTCCTAAATCCCAGCATGTTTCAGCTTACTCCTGCTTCAGGCATAGTCCAAAAAGCCCAACTTGAATAGCCAATTTTCAAGATCTGTCGGAAGTAATTAAAAAAAAAACAAAAAGGAAAATGAAGCCACATGAAATAATAAAAATGTATAAATATCCCAAATACATAGTAACATAGTAAATGACGGCAGATAAAGACAAAAGAAAAATAACAAATACGTAAAAAAAAGGGGGGAAGGTTCCTAGCCCAGAAGGAGATCTCTCCTGACAATCTTATATTGAAGCCCAGATTCTGCGTGTTAACTCCTATAGGAAAAAAAAAAGACAGAAATAACATGTAAAGCTATCTGCAAAAGACCAGACACCAAAATACATTTTTTAAAGAGCAAGCCAATGAAGGCTATACTTATGGTACAGAAACCATCTACTATAAGAGTGAACAAGCCCTTCCGGAAATGGACCACTTTTGACAGAGTAGGAGAGTGGCTGTCTATAAGTGCAATATCTGTCCTCCAAAAGAATATTGTATATTATCTAAACAAGCACAGCTTATAGTGGCACAGTTGTCCAAAAGATCCTGTTAGTCATAAGAATGCTGAAAAAAATGCCAAAGGATTTCCAGAAAACTTACCAGACATGTCTGCTAATTAAAGAATCCATCAGAAGTAAATACTGCTCCAAGCCGTAGACTGCCTTTAAAGGGCCAGTGCTCATGCCAAAACAGGCTATAAGCGCCAAAACAGGCTATAAGCGCCAGAATGGCAAGCATTCTGTTTTACTCCGGGTACGTTTCTGGGAGGCCTTGGTGTTTATAAACAGCAAGGGTTTTTAGCATTTTTGGCCTACTTAACAGAAAGTACTTATGGTTTTATCTGGATTGATGGGTCATTATCACAATTGATGGGGTCTTTTTGACTGCTGTGCCGCTATAAGCTGTGTTTGTTTAGACAACATTTTTTTTGACTGCTGAACTTTTGTGAAAACTAAGTAACTTGATTATACTTTTAGTTTATGTACATAAGGGTTTAAAATCAAAAGTACCTTTTCTTTATGTGGTAGTTGCCCACATTTTTTTCCTCTCCTACCCCCCCCCCCCCCCCCGTGTTTTTTTCTGTGGCCTATATATATATATATATATATTTATTTATTTTTTGGAGGACAAATATTGTATCCATAGGAACTGTTTTCTTCTGTTAAGAGTGGCTACTTCAGTCTTATGGTATAGGAGCTTTCTACCACAAATGCGGCCTTCAATGGCTTCCTTTAAAAAAAAGTGTGTTTTGGAGTCTGGTCTTTTGTACATGGCCTTAATTGCTTTTATTTCTTTTGTTATTTTTGTATTTTGTAGTTGTGCTTAGCATTTGGCCTTTAGTGTAGGAGTATCAGAAGGGCTCTATCTATTTGTTATTTTTCTTTTTTTTTTTGTATTTGGTGTATTTATAATTTCTTTTTGTTTCATGTTTCGTATGGCTTCATTTTCTATTTTTTGTTCCTCTTAGAATTACTGTACCTCTGACAGATCTTGAAAATTAGCTATTTAAGTTGGGCTTTTTGTAGGCATTTGCTAATGTGCATATACTTTGATGCAGTTGTAAGACGAAACAATTTGGATTTTTAGGAATTTAATGCAAGGTTAATTGTCTGTTTCTCATATGTATATTAAAGTGTCTTATTTTTATACGAAAATCTCATACCCTTAATATTGGGTAAGCCTGCCACATTTTGTTTTGTTTGGATCTTGATTTGTGTGGTTGGGTGTACTTCTCTTTTTATGTATAGAGACTGTCGACACCTTAAAGATTAAAGATCACACTGCTCTACTTTACAGTACCTCTCTGCAGCAGCTGTAGTGACTGCTTTGTCCTATAAATGAATGACCACAATCAAGAATTGAAGTTTCTACTACAGAAAGAAATTCCTTAAGACAACCACAGCAAGCTCAGTAGAATGCAATGTAGACAAGCTAAAATTGTGCAGCCAAGCATCAACAAGTCTGGTTAGCTTATCTGGTTCCTGTCACTTCTGTTGGAAAAAAAACTATAACTTGGTCGCTGCTACCTGAGAATCGCACAAATCTGATTGACAAAGAAGTTATATTCTTTTCCAGGTATCTCCTCATTCCTAAGAAGATAGGAGGGTTACAACCACCTTAGACCTCAGGGACCTCAATATGTTCATTTGAAAATGCTGCTGTTAAATGCTTTATTGTCCTAAACCATGTTCAATCAGGCGGCTAATTGTCGATAGAGTAACATCCATAGCTGCTCTTCCTTAGTAGCTTGTTGAGTGCCTTCTGACTTGGGAGTCTCATCTTCTGGCACTATATTGCAATTTGTTTTGTTGTGGTTATTCATTGGGCCTTCATGGCAAGATACAGAAGTAGATTGCCAGGCCTTTCTGCTGCACAGGTAATGTCAGTGTTGTTGTTGTCACAGAAATGTGATCCTCCTCCACTGCCAACACCATCCCATTCTGCTGCTGCCTGGATGGATGTTTGTTTTAGTCTGGCACCTCAGCTGAGACCTGTCCATCTTGAGAGATGCTGCTAGCAGTTAAGCTACCAATAGCATAGCTCTCAGCATCACTGAGTCCTCATGGAATGACAGAGCCGCAAACCAAGTGAGAATCTAAAAGTTCAAAATGAACACTGTTTTGTCCATCTTCCCTTATTTAATAAAAGGGGAATGGTTGTGTTTCGTGAATCTCAAGGATGCCTACACACATGTCCAGATCCACCCAAAATTCAGGAGATATCTGTGGCTTCTTCTGGAAAATGAGCATTACCAATACAAAGGACTCCTCTTTGGCCTCTCCTTGGCGCCCAAGATTTTCATCTAATTGTGGCAGCCTGCCTGCAGCTGGTCATCCTATATCAATGACTGACTGCTGACAACTTCCTCAAGAGATCTCATTCTTTCCCTCAGCGTCATAGTGATTTATCTTCTCCAAAACATAAGCTTTATCATTTTCAAGAAGTCAACACTTCAGCTTACAAACAAAATCTCATTCATAGGTGCTATTCTGGATACAGATCAAGCAAAAGCTTTTCTGCCTCAGGACTGAATTCTTAAGTTCATATACGTATCATGTCCAGAAGGCTTGATGATCCCCAACATATATAAACAGAACCTACCTGCAGATGTTAGGCCATATGTTTGCTGCCATCAATGTATTGTCTCTTGCTTGCCTCTAAATGCAAAAGCCACAGTGGAAACCTCAAGTTCCAGTGGAACCAGTTTGCCCAACCTCTGTCTACCATAGTTCATCCAGTGCCTTCACTTGGGAATGTGTTACAGTGGTGGACATCTGAACAGAGGTGTCCCTTTTGCACCACCAAATCTTATTCCATCCTACAACAGATACTCCCAGTATTATTTAGGAAACCCACTGTGGTTCTTGGCTCACACAGGGATCCTTGTCTAAAGCTAAACAAATGCTCCACATCAATCATTTGGAGCACAGGGCAAGGTGTTTGCCCAATCTAATTCAGGATCAGTCTGTTTTAATTCAAATGGACAATAATCATTTAGGGAGACTTTTAGTTTAATTGAATAGTGATATGTGTAATATGTTGTCGTTCTCTATCCATTCATTTGTCTCTTATTATTTCTGATGTCGCATTGTATCCCACCTAGAAGGTTGATTGGTGGGTTATAAAAAAAATAATAAGCTAACGTGCTCTGTCGATGTCAGGAAATGAGGAGGTGTAGTTTCCCTGCGACTTTGCCTGAAAGCAGCATGTATTTGGGACTTTGTTTTTTCCCATTGTATAACAGTTCAAGCCACTTAACATTCCAGGCAATCAGAAATATATGACAAACTCAGCAGAGCTTTTCATGTCCATGAATGGTCTCTAGCTCATTAAGCCATACAAAGCATTTTTTGGGATTAGGGTACTCCTTAAATAGACCTGTTTACCAGAAGTAAAAATGCCAGGCAGCCCTTCAGTTGTTCAAGGCACCCTCGCGCCTTCTCTATGCTTATTCATCCATTCTTCTAATGACAAAAACCCTGCACAAATTTGAAAAAAGGCACAGTACAATGTTTCTCATAGTACTGAATTTGATGGAATGGATTTCCTCTTCTCAAAAGACTTTTGGGTCATCATCTTTTCAGGCTAACTTTGATAGCACAGAATGGAAAATTCCCTTCTGCATCCCAGTCTCAAGACATTGACTGTGATGTCATTTTTATTTATTTATTTATTTATTTAATATCTCTTATATACCGCGGTATTTATCATCAGTGCGGTTCACAGTGTAACAATAAAACACATAGGTTAGATGACTGGCCTTCATTTACAGATAACAGGGAGATAAAATAGTGGTAAACAGGAGAACTAATTACAATCATTAGAATACCTGATATGAGTTATGTTATTGAAAATTGATCAGTGTTTAGTAGTCTGCTTATGTCTTCTACGCCTATTCAAGATATCTTGGTAGCAGCAAGAAAGCCATCCACCAGGTGTACATGATAGAAACATAGAAACATGGCGGCAGAAAAAGACCACATGGCCTATCTATTCTGCCCTTCCATATTAGCTACAATAGTTTAGATCTGGTGTTTTTAAGATCATGTTTGATGCCCTCTGAATGTAATAGTACAAAACCCGTACCATCTTGAGCACCTAGAACTGCAAATGTCCTCCATCAGAATGCATCTCAGTGCATTCACTATCTATTGCATTCCCATAGGCAGAGCCCCAGCTTTACAGTGTCCAGTCATTTTCCAATTCATGAATGTATTTATTTACAAGAATTTAATCTACCACTGTTCAGTTTGTAAATGATAGCAGTTTACAAACCAATAAAAGCTCAAGGGGCCTCTTCATGTCAAACCTCCTATTCAGAATTTTACTATTTTATGGGACCTCGGTGTTGTCCTTGCATCTCTCATGACACCACTGTTTGAGCCCATGATATGCTTGCGAGGCAAAGATCCTATCTGGAAGGTCCATTTTCTACTTGTTACTATGGCTAGAAGAATCGGTGAGCTTCAGGACATTTATGGAGCATAGATTCATTTTCATTACAAGGAAGCAATTCTTTGAACTCATCCTAAATTTCTGCGAAAGGGCTTGCATCTTTCCACATGAATGAAGAAATAGTGCTTCCCATGTTTAGCCTAAACCACACAAGCACCCACGCCAACAATCCCTTCACATTCTGGCTTGCAAACATGTTCCTGCCTACTACCTTAGAAAGAAGAAGAATGAAAATCTACGCAGCCATTCATCTCCTTTGACCACAACAGACTTGGCATTCCTGCGGCCAAATGGATTCTAGCCAATTGGCTAGCTTTCTGCATTCAATTCTGTTATGAATGTAATGGGATTCCTCTGTCCAGGAAAATCAAACCTCATCAAATCAGAACCACAGCAGCTATCATATAGAGATTTGCACAGCCATAAAAAATTGAGTTTGCATTTATTGAAGACTGATTTTTCCCAATTTTTTTACTTTTTTTTTTTTTTGCTTCATTTTACTTCTTTGTTCTTTAGGTATATATGTGCAATGAGTTATATGCACATTAATTCATAAGTATATGCGTGTACAAGCTATTTGCATGCAAACCAACAAATGTGAGCTTATGGCTGGCTCTCCTGATGTCAACCGCACTGGACAGTATATGCAAAGCAGTCACGTGATCCTTGCTTCATACCTCCACTACTTTTCGGAAGAGCCCTCCATCAGAGGCTGTGAATTTGATTAAGCACTGCTCGCCAGTCTCTTTCTAACCAATGCAATTCTTGCATCATCTGCGGAGTGGACCCCTCCCGCATAATGGACAAATTCTCTGCAAAAATGAGCTATGCTTGCACTTGGAAATCACTGACCTTATGCTTGACTAAGTCCTGCTTTTTGGCAAATAAAGCAAAGATGTCTACCTGTAGCAGGTGTTTTCTGTATGCAGCATGTTTACTTGTTATGTATGTCAGTATTTTTTAATTATTTTGCCTATTTTATCTTTGTATTTTAAATTCGTTGTAAACTGCCTTGCTAGTAATCAACATGTAGTGCAGCTGAATATCCCTTTCAGTGGTACTTATGTGGGTAACAGGTGCTGCTTTCTAGATAAGGGCTTTGAAAACTGACTTCAGTTTATTTTCTTTGTCAGTTTGTTTGGGTTTGTGCACTTCAGATGGCCTACTGTGATGCACTACTCTGGGAATGATGCCCTGCAGTTTGAACTGAAAGGGTAGTGACCTGGAGCTGCACCCGTCCAACAGAGTGCTTCTGTAAAAGAAATACCGCAGCCTCATCCCCCATCTCTCCAAACTGTATAGCCTCTGTGATTCTGACTGTATTACTGCCCTCCTCTCCTTACGCCACGCGAGCAAGTTTGCACACCTTCCATTTTTACCCTAGCCAACAAGAGACACTTCCTCAAGGGAACGTATTTTTAACCCTGGGAATGTCCATCTTCAGCAACCTATCTGAAAGGTTTTACCTCTTCCCCCCCCCACCACCATCATTGCCCCTCCTTCAAACTTTCATTGTGCAGGTTTATTTTATTTGCACATATTTATATTCTTAGTTTTCCAGCATGTGGGGGAGGTGGGCACATTTATAGCAGGGCGCCTCTAGAGGGGAAAAAGTGAAAACAATCTGCCCGTTCTATGCCTGTTTTATAAAGGCAACATACACATGCCTTGTGCTTTTAGAAAATAGATTCATTTCCAGTAGTGCACAAATGCTCTCACAAATTTACGTTTGCTGTGAGGCAGGTGGAACTTTTTCTGCATGTATGTATTCCAGTAAGAATCCACACACATGTGTGTATTTTATAACATGCAATCATATGTGCTGATCTCACTCCAACTTAGCCTGGTTTCTGCCCACTGGAACTGTACATGTATATTGCACACAATAGGCGCTCTTTGTCAGTAGTACATACTTCTGTGCAAGTATATCCTTGGGGCAGTTTTAAAAGAGCCTGTTTATGCTTCCAGAAACCTTTTCTACATGCATAAATCCCTTATGCAATGACTCCCTTAATGCATATCTGCTCCTGCTTTTGTTGTTTACATGCATTTTTTTCTGTGTATGTCTGAAAGCTGAGATCAGGGTAAGCCAACAGCAAAACGAGCGCTAAGGGCAATTCTGAGTCATTAATGATCTGAGCATTTGCTTATTTTGGCGAGATTTTATGTTTGGCTAAGAAACCCAGTCTGGGTTTAATTACAAAAAAGTGCGAGTTGCTGGTGCTTGTGCTACAGCATGCTTATTTCTCCAGTGTTTACCGGAACTCACATGCCAGCCGTGCTGAAGTAATATATTGCCATGATCTGCCAGCGCCTTCCCATTCAGTGGCTTCATCCATCTCTGACTCGTCTCTATATAAGTGTATGCACGTGAGCACATAGGAAGAAAAGTTTAAAATAATCCTTCTTTAAAGTTTTATTTCGTTTTAACACTGGTTGACTTAAAGCTCTCTCTCATTGCTGGTCGGGCGCTTTTTGTGCCTCTGTTGTGGCTCCTTCCACTGAATGATTTTGTCCAATCAGTTGGCAGGCAGAGCTCCGCCTCTACTTCAGCTGCCACAAGTGCTGCCAACTTGGCTGAGCAAGGTACGTGGCATGAGTCCTCCTCACTCCCAACCACTTGAATTTCCCAAAGCCCCTCTCCTTCATCTCCCCCCCCCTCTCCTTCCCTAGCTCTTTCACTGCCAGTAAAGCTGCATGCTGGTGCCTGCATGCCCAGGGAGAACATGGCACGCCTACTGGCTGATGTTGGCATGCTGCTGATAGGATATCACTTAACCTAGCATTATGGCCCCGCTAGTAAGATGGAATCTACTAACCAGATCTGCATGCTTGTTGCAAGTTCCTACTCTCATCTCAAGATCTAGATCATGTTATTACTGGACGATATTTGAAATGGGTGCAAGTCTCTTGAGAAGAAGAGTGAGAAACTGGTGACTGGCTGATAGGTAGCAGTTATGTTGGTAATTTTTTTTCCAGGAACTAATCAAGTGTAGGGTTTCTAACCTCAAACTGTGTGGGGAGAAATGATTTGGGGAACTGTAGAGGAGAGTATGGATGTGTAAGGAGCAAAAATGTTGGGTTCTGTATTAATTTGTCTGACCTTTTTTCTGGATTTTCAGACTTTTATTTTTTGTTTGTTGCCCACATTTGTTTTAATAAAAATGTAGCAAACTGGAATATTTAACACATGCAAATTGACTTAGGGCCTGATTCTGAGTCGCGGCTTACGAGGCTGTCCCTATGCCCCTCTAGCTCTCCCCACACAGCTAGAGCAGCAGGACGGGGAGAGCCAGGAGAGGGTGGGGTCTGGGTGGAGCAGGGGCGGGCTGAGCCGGCAAGACATATAGGGCTGATTCAGATCACGGCCCTGTACGTCCTGTGGGATCAGAAGGGACGTGCTGATTCTTCCACCTCGAAGGTAGAATAATCAGCACTGACTGGGCAATCGGGCCGGAGGTCCCTCCCTCCCCCCTCTGGGACTGGGACCAGGTGCAGAGGGGTCCCCGCCACCTGATCCAGACCCCAACTGGCCAGCCATGGGTCAGGCAGTGGAGAAGAGGGGGTCTGAGCCGCAGGAGCCAGAGGAGCCTGTGGGGAGGACGTCCCCCACAAGCATGCATGGGCACACCGGACCATCCTTGGGCCCAATACTGTGTGCCGTGGGAACGTTTTGTTCCCGCAGTACAAAATCTGGTCCTAATGGGCCCATCCTGCTCTAGGCCATCCGGATGGCCCGGACATGCCCCTTTCAGAATCGAGCTCCACATGTGTAAATTTGATTTTACAAGTGCTAGATTTTTTAAGATAGGCTAACAAATGCACACTCCTAGAAGAGAGATTGGGAAAGAGGTAAGGAAAGGGAGAGAAGGGGGAGACAGAATTACTGTATTATTTCTTGGCAAACATTCTTTGTGTACTACCAATACATGACTGTCTTTGGCTTAAATTTTCTCTTGATACACTGGGGACCATTAGATGATGGAGGAGTAAAAGGTGCACTGAGAAAGGACAAGCCCATAGCGGAGAAAACTGAATGACTTTTTTACTTCAGTCTTTACGGAAGAAGATGTAGGAAACGTACATCCCCTTTAAATATCATTTCTGGTATGGGTATTAGAAGAATTGAAATAAATCTCAATAAATTGGGAAGATGTAATACAGCTAATTGATGATAAACTAAAGAGCAGCAAATCACCTGGACTGGATGGCATACATTCCAAGGTGCTGAAAGAACTGAAATATGAGACTGTAGAACTACTATTAGTAATCTGTCATTAAAATTATCTGTAGTACCCAAAAATAGGAGAGTGGCCATTGTAACACAAACTTAAAAAATAAAGTAGATAGCCATGGTTTAGTGGCAGAAAGCCAACATGGATTTAGCAAAGGACAGTCTTGTCTTACCAATCTCTTATATTTTTTTTGAAGGTGTGAATAAATAGGTAGACAAAGGTGAGCCAGTTGATGTACTGTATCGCAATTTTCCGAAAGCTTTTGGCAACGTCCCGAGACTCTTGGGGAAATTCAAAAGCCATGGGATAGGAAGCAATGTACTATCATGGTTGAAAGATAGAAAATGGAGAGTAGGTCTAAATGGCCAATATTCTCAATGGAGAAAGATGACTAGTGGAGTGCCCTAGGGATCTGTGCTGGGCCCACTGCTTTTTAACATATTTATAAATAACCTGGAAATGGGAATAACAATTGATGTGATTAAATTTGCAGATGAGACAACATTATTTGAAGTTGTTAAAACAGAGGATTGTAAAAAATTGCAAGAGGACCTTGAAAAATTGGGAGACTGATCATTCAAATGGCAAATGGCATTTAAGGTAGACAAGTGCAAAGTTATGCACTTAGGGAAGAACAACCCAAACTACAGTTACATGATGCAAGGTTTCACATTAGGAACCACCACCCAAGACAAGGATTTAGGCGTCATTGAGATAATACGTTGAAAACCTCTGCCCAGTGTGTAGCGGCTAAAAGAAAGCAAATAGAATGGTAGGAACCAAAATAAAGGAATGGAGAATAAAACCAAGGATATATTATAATGCCTATAGGTTGCTCTATGGTGCGACCACACCTTAAATATTGTGTGCAATTCTGGTCACCATATCTTAAAAAGGATATAGCAGAATTAGAAAAGGTACAGAGAAGAGTGGCCAAAATGGTAAAGGGGATGAAAGGATATCCCTATGAAGAAAGGCTTAAAAGGTTAGGGCTCTTCAACTTGGAAAAGAGACAGCTGAAGGAAGATGTGATAGAGATCTATAAAATAATGAATGGATTAAAATGGGTAAATGTAGATCGGTTGTTTACCCCTTCAAAAAGTAAAAAGACTAGGGGGATACGCAAGGAAGTTACAATGTAGCATATTTGAGACTAATCGGAGAAAATATTTTTTCACTCAACGCATAATCACACTCTGGAATTTTGTTACCAGAGGATGTAATAAAAGCTGTTAGTGTAGCTGGATTTAACCCTTTCCAGGCCGAGCCCAAAACTCGCGGGATCCAAAATTCTGACTAAATATTCCTATCAAATGGTATATAATACATGACCATAGCAGAAGGAAAATCACTATTAGAACATATTGAATAAGAAGATTACAATTTTCCTGAAATATGCAAAAATTAACCCGGCTGCAGAATGTGGATTAAAAATTTAAAGTAGGCCTTCAAAGGGTTAAGAGGTTTGGGCAAGTTTCTGGAGGAAAAGCCCATAAACCATTCTTAAAGAGGACTGGAGAAATCCACTGCTTACCCATGGGACAAGCAGCATGGAATATGTGTACCTTTTGGGAACCTGACAAGTACTTGTGACCCGTATTGGCCACTATTGGAACAAGATACTGGGCTTGATGGGCCCTTGGTCTGACCCAATGTGGCATATGTTATGTTCTTATGTAATGTCTACCAGGAGTTGGGTAGATTTCCTTCAACATCTCCTGACTTGAATACAGAGGAAGGTTTGCTGGAGCAGTGGTTCTCTACTCGGTCCTCAGGGCATACCCACCCAGCCAGCCAGCCTTTCAGGATTTCCCACAATGATTATGCATGAGAGATTTGCATGCACTGCCCCCACTGTATGTATATTCATTGTGGGAATCCTGAAAATCTGACTGGCTGGATATGCCCTGAGGACTGCGCAGAGAACCCCACTGTGCTGGAGGAAGCAAGCCTTCGCTATAGCAACTCCAGCCTTCGGCATTAGTTTTCCAACTCAGTTGTGCTGTAAGTTACATTTTCTTTCTTTTAAGAAGAGATGGAGTCTTCTCTTCTCTTTTTTTCTTTAATGTTTGTTTATGGGATGGAAGCATGTGTTAGAAATAATATTTATATGTTTAAATGCTATTGCCCATCAGGCATAGTCTTAACCAGTCTTCATATACACTCGCTGATATGCATTGTCAGAAATTTGTTATGTGATAAAAGCAAAGTACCTCCGTGTTGTTGTTGCATTTGTTTGCACTGATAATTGTTGATATGTGATTTTAGCCCAATATAGGTGTTCTACCATCAAGGCTATGTTAGATTATTTTTAAATATGTTTGCATTTTAATAAGATAATATTTTTATTTATCTTTTTTTCTTTGCTTTTTTATCTTGTATCATTAATGGATCCTTTAGCCTTTCTTTTTTTACTTGAAAGAGATCTCAACACAATGTCATCTAGTTACGCAGGTGTGCTGATGTTAGCACACATTAATAGTAACTAGGTCCCATGGAACAACACGGGACCTCTGTTAACATAATGTACGTAAATGATGACTTAAAGTGCATTAGCATTATCACAGCTTAGTGACTAGACCTCTGTGGAGGTTATTTTAGAAGCATTGCCATGTGTAAAGAGCAGCACGTACATATGTAGAAAGGAATACATGTGTAAATGTAATTTTAGAAAGCTGCTATTTACACATGAAGATCACACTCCACAGAGATTCTAAGGGGGTGTGGTGAGGGCATGGTTTGGATGTGACTAAGGTGGGCCAAAAATCAACAAAAAAATTTGCTTGTCCGGTTTTACACCAACTTTGAGGACGACTTAGATGTTTTATGGTGCTTGTTTAGCCCAAGGCTTTACATGAGAGATTAAGGGACTTATTCCCTTTAATCCTTTGTTGTTTGTTTCCTCCTCCAGAATGAAAAGTAAAAAAAAAAATATTGAGGTCTCAGAACTTAATAGCTGACACATCCATCTGGTTGATATAGTGTCTATGCACTTGTTTTTCCCACATATAGATTTGTAAAATAGCTCCTCCAGCTGTGCTTAGCGACAAATCCATCTGCACACTTCTGCGTCCTTATATATATTTTACAATAGGCTGTGTGTTCTGCAGAGTCTCCACTTTCACACCTAGACATCTCTTTTCTCACAAGTATGTTCCATCTAAAATGGGGCAGTATGGGGCTTTTTCTGGTTACAGTGTCACACCTGGTGTTCCAAGATTTTAAGTCAAAAATTTTGCACTGGCAGCAAATTCTCTGAATCTACAGGAAGAGGAATATAAAACCATGGCTGGGTCAAAATATCTCTCATATTGTGAAGTTAGTTGGCAACCCTGCATTGGGACTATCTTACTGGTAGGGTGCATAGGATAGCAGGATGAATCCTGTGACGTTTTTGAATAATACCTCAAAAGAAGTGAATCCATTAGAAAATCTACAGAGCTCTTTTACCCCAACAGAATTGGTATAACAGTCACCAATTGGACTTTAGCCAATTGGCGAGCATCCATTTCTGTTACCTACAAATGATTACATTTCTAACCACTCAAGGAACATTTCGTCAGATTAGGGCCACTGCAACTACTCTAGCTCGCCTGAAGTCTTCTTTGCTAGATGCCATTTGGAAAGCAGCAACCTGGTCCTCACTCTATACCTTTATCTTGCATTACTACTGGAACCAATCCACAGTAAGAGACGGTGAACTTGGTTAGCTGTGCTGGCCAGTCTGCCTTTGTGATGTGACAATTCCTGCATTTGTGGGCTGCTTCTAGAAAATGGACAATATGTAAACAGTTGAGCAGTCCTGAGCTTGGGAGTAGCCCACTTGTGTGCCTAACTCAATCCTAGTTGACAGAAAAAGCATTTTTGCTGACCTGTAACAGTTGATAAAACAAAGTATTCAAAGTTGTTAAATCACAATAGGATTGTGAAAATTGCAAGCAGACCTAAAGAAATTGGAAGACTAGGCATCCAAATGGCAGGTGAAATTTATTCTGGACAAGTGCAAAGTTATGAACTTAGGGAAGAACAACTCAAACTATAGCTGCACAATGCAAGGTTCCACATTAGAAGCCGGATTTAGTGGTAAAGGAGAAAAACACCAGAACGGCATTGATTATAGAGGTGTCAGCTCCAAA
The DNA here is from genome assembly GCA_033557465.1 of Ichthyophis bannanicus. Classification (NCBI taxonomy): domain Eukaryota; kingdom Metazoa; phylum Chordata; class Amphibia; order Gymnophiona; family Ichthyophiidae; genus Ichthyophis; species Ichthyophis bannanicus. The sequence goes on from CM066034.1 coordinate 592,914,109, forward strand.
CGACTACTCTGTGGATCGCGTTGAGAGGGAGAAAATCTTCTAGTACAAAGAAAATGTGGCAGAAAGATCCTGAGTTATTTCCCATCACGTTGGGTGCCACAGGCCTAATTAAGAGGAATTTCCGAGCACACCTTGATAAATTACCCATACACATAACATCTTACGAATGCCAGAGGGAGGCTGTCTTTGGCACAATGCAAGAACTATGCCAAGCATTAGCAGTAAATTTGAGAGACGGAGCTTAAGGAGCTTAATATGTATAATTTAGAAGAAAGGTGGGATAGAGGTGATATGATTGAGACATTTAAATACCTCCATGGCATAAATGCACAGGAGGAGAGCCTCTTTCAATTGCTACTAGGGGACATAGGATGAGGGTGAAAGGTGATAGACTCAGGAGTAATATGCGGAAATATTTCTTTACGGAAAGAGTGCTAGATGCGTGGAATAGTCTCCCAGTGGTAGAGATAAGGACAGTATCTGAATTCAAAAAAGCATGGGACAAACACAGAGGATCTCTTAAGGAAAAAAGGGGCCTGTTGTAGTGGTTGATATGGAAGGGTAGACTAGATAGGCCATGTGGTCTTTTTCTGCCATCATGTTTCTATGTTTCTGTCATACTCCACCTGCCCTGGCTTAGAAGTGAGGTTCATAACTGTCATGATATGCACAAAACTCACCCATTTGGTGAAACTGCCCCGGAAGCTACCACCCAGAAAAAGAAATTGGGTATCATTGTGGATAATATGTTGAAATCTGCTGCTCCATGTGCAGCATGAATGGAAAATAATACACAGGATATTATAATGCTTTGGTATCGCTCCATGATGTGACCGCACATTGAGTATTGAGTGCCGTTCTAATCACCACATCTAAAAACAGATATAGCGGAATTGGAAAAGTGTAGAGAAGGGAGACCAAAATGATAAAAGGGGTGAAAGGATACTCCTGTAAGGAAAGGCTTTAAAGGTCAGGGCTCTTCAGCTTTGAGAAAAGACAGCTATAATAGAGATCTATAAAATGAGTGTAGTGGAGGGCATAAACATGAATCAGTTGTTTACTCCTTCAAAAAGCATAGAGACTAGGGGACATGCGATAAAGCTACTAAGTACATTTAAGACTAATCAAAGAAAATAATTTTTCACTCAATACGTAGTTTTGCTCTGGAACTCATTGCCAGTAGATGTTGTAGAAGTTGTAAATGTGTCTGGGTTTTAAAAAGTTTGAACAAGTTTATAGAAACAGAGAAAAATGACGGCAGAAAAAGGCCATATGGCCTTTCCAGTCTACTGTTGCATACCAACTACTATAGTTCTTTTTTTTTTTCCTTTAGAGATCTTCTGTGTTCCACGCTTTCTTGAATAAAAAATAGTCCTCATTTCTACTACCTCCACTGGGAGGCTATTCCATGCATCTGCCACTTTCTGTAAAGAAATATTTCTGCATATTACTCCTGAGTCTTTCCCCTTTCACCCTCATCCTATGCCCCCTCATTGCAGAGCTCTTTCAATTTAAAGAGGCTCTTCTCCTGTGCACTTATGTCATGGAGGTATCATATCTCCCTTCTCCCGCCTTTACTCCAAAGTACACATATTAAGATCTTTGTCTCCATATGCCTTAAGACAAAGCCCACTGACCACTTTGGTAGCTACCCTCTGCACCAACTCAATTCTGTTTGTTTCATTTTGAAGGTGTGGTCTCCAGAATTGCACACACTACTCCAAATGAAGTCTCACCAAATACTTATACAGAGGCACTATCACCACCTCCTCCCTGCTGGCCTCTCCTCTCCTTATGCACTGAAGAATCGTTCTGGCTTTTGTTATTGCCTCTTCTACCTGTTTAGCCTGGAAGGAAAAGTCCATAAATCATTATTAAAGTGGACTGGGGGAAATCCATGGCTTATACCTGGGATAAGGAGCATAGAATCTGTCTATCTTTCGGGATCCTGCCAGATACTTGTAACTTGAATTGACTACCGATAGAAAAAGCATACTGGACTCGATGGACCATTGGTCTGACCCAATATAGCAAGTCATATGTTTTCCATAGACTGAAGGTCTGATCAGGCATTCAGTCCCTCTTACGTTCCCTGGAGCTGCATTCCTTCTTGAGCTATTGAACCAACTGAAGGGCTGAGGAGACTGCTGCATGTGGAAGGATCATGCATGCTCAGAACTTTGATGAGGTTCCGAGCTCTGGGAGAGCTGTTCTGTCCTGACAGTGTGCAATGACGTCACCCACTTATGTCCCTGATCAATCCTGCTGTTTACGGAAAAACCTGTTAGAGATGAACAATAATGCTTTTTACATGCAGAAGGCGGCTTTTATACCATTGTGCGACTGCAGACACGCATAGAAATTAGAAACACGAAAGGTTTGTGCCGCCTTTTATGAATTCTGCAAATAGGCATTTCCAGGGGCACAGTTTAGGTGGAGTGGAGGCAGAGATGAGATGTTCCTTGAATAGGTGGGGTTTAAAGCATTTTGCAGAAGGTTGCAAGGTCATGGGTGTCTCTGATTTGTGGTGATAAAGCATTCTATAGGCGTGGGGCATGCAGGGAGAATGCCCTGGAGCAAGTTGACTTTGTCACACTTGATTAGCGCTGGAGGCAGGTTTTAGATGTGTTGCTTCTCCTTAGGCGGTTTTCGGGGGTTCTTGTAATAATTGATTATAAACTAGGGGATAGTTGATGGATTACTTTGAAGGTTGTCATGAGTGTTTTATAATTAATGTGACTCTGGAATGGTAACCAATGCAACTCCTTTAGAATAGGCGTGATGTGGTTGGCTCAAGGTGAGCATGTCAGAATTCAAGTTGAAGTGGATGTAGGGAGCTTTTTGGGAAGTCTTGCAGAAGTCAAAATGCGGTAGTGCCTGGTAGACTGTATTGAAGTCATGAGGCTCAAATAGGGGTTGTAATTGTTGAAGTGACTGCAGCTTGCTGTAGATGCACTGTGTTACTTTGTTTATATGTGGTTGGAAAGTAAGATGCTGGTCGATGGTAACTCCCAGGTATCTTACCTCAGATCTAACTTCTAGGTCAGTTTTTTTTTTTTTACCTTTAGCATCTTTTGGAGGGAGAGATGATTGATTCCTGGTGAGAAATAGGACCTCGATTTTCTTAAAGTTGATGTTTAGTTTGTTCCGATAGCCAATGGGCTATGACATTGAAGCAGCTTATGATAGCTGAGTAGTTTTCACTTGTGGTGATATATGGAGCATAAATCATAATATCGTCTGCATACAGGTGATAGTGGACATTAAAGGTGCTTATGATGAAGCAGACTGACTGTATATAGATGTTAAATAGAAGTGCAGAGAGAGCTGAGCCCTGAGGGACTCGTGTCTGAAGGAATGGGTTGGAAGTTTTTCACCAATTTGTACAAATTGATTGTGGTTTGTGAAATAGGAGCAAAGTCATTCGAGGGCAGTGCCATGGATTCCTATGTTGGAAGAATTGCTGTAGGAGGATCTCATGGCATATAGCGTTGAATGCAGAGGCAATGTCCGAAAAGATGAGGATGAAGCCTTGTTGAGTGTTTTATATACTCTTGATGAGTCTGTCGATTAGGGATATTAGTAAGGTTTCCACTCCATGGTGATTGCAGAAACCGTGTTGCTGCCAGTCCAGGGGGAGGGGGGCATTTATATCAATGTGATTTTGAAGTTGAAGAAGGACTATCTTTTCAAGTATTTTTGCAATGAATGGCAAGCTGGAAATAGGTCTGAAGGAGCTAGAGACATTTGGGTTGAGTTTAGCATTTTTTAGTATTGGTTGGATGGAAGCTGTTTTCAAGTATTTTGTGAAGTATCCTTGGATGAAGGAGGTTGATATTAGTTTGAGGAGGAGCAAGCTTTACTTTTGTGATCCTAAGCCAGAAGGTGGGGCATGGGTGTATAGGAGAAGTTGTGGCACTAATGCTGTGGATTGTGTTCTCCAACTTAGCTGTCGAGATTGGGCTGAAGGAATGCAGAAGTGCGCTGTCACAGTGTAGGTCTTTGGGTTTGCTAGAGTTGGAGAAGGAGGCAAGATATTTGATGGTGTTGGGAATTTTGATTGTAGGTATTCAGCAAATGCTTGTGGTTCAATGGTATTTGTGTTGAGAGCTTGGCTGGTGTCTCTTGTTATCCTGTTAAACAAACCTAGAGAGTTGTATTAAATAGTTATTACTTTCATTATTAGTTTGGTGTGGTGGTCTTTTTTGGCTTTGTTGGTTTTGGAACAATATGTTTTAGGGTGAGTAGGTATAGACTCTTTTCTTGATTGTTGAGTGTGATTCTCCATCTGCATTTCAGCTTCCATAGTTTCCTCTTTAATCCTTTAAGACACGATGTGTTCCAGGGGCTGTGGATGCAGTGTTGTGGTTTCACATTCCTAATGGGAGGAGCTGAGGTAAACGTTTCATTTGTGTTTATCTATTTTTCTGTCATGAGGTCAAGGTCCAGTTGTTCATCTTCAAGAGTGGGGAGAATTTTGTCAGTGAAGGTTTGTCCGTTGAAGGCTTTAAAACAGTGGTGGCGAATGCTGTGATTAACATTTGATTTTGGAAACGATTGCTGTGGCAGGTGATAGTGCTTTGATCCAATCAAAGGACTTTGGTGAGCAGAGGGATAAGGGTTATATGTGTATTAAGGAATTGGTTTTGGACGAATATGAGATCTGGTATGGTCCTTTGGTGTGGGTTAGAGCTAGGATCAATTGGGAGAATTGGAGGAGTACCATGGCTTCAGGAAGGAGGTAGATTGGCTGAGAGGGATGGATGATTTCAGGTCACCCATTATTGTGAGGTAGTTAGGTGGATTGATGTGGATACTTGTGAGTTCTAGGATGGTTGTTAACTCATTTTAGCTGTGGGGTCACGCTAGGTGAGATACAGTGTTATCTGTTTGTTTGAAACTAATACGTCCAGACCATCTGTGGTAAGTGATTCGGTAAGCTTAAAATATAGGTTGCTTCTTGCCAAAATGCAGACTCCACCACCTCTGCAGCCTGAGCATCCAGATCTAGCCGCAGCATTTGAGTGCTGTGGCGGCTGGATCCAGAAGCCTATTTTATACAAGCGTATAGGACCCGATTTTCAAAGGCTTTTACATGGGTAATCTCTCTAGTTAACCGTGTAAAGGCCTTATCCAGGATTTTTGAAGGGCACTTACAAGAGTAGTGCTCTTCGAAAATCCGGATATGTCCCTAGCGTGCTCAGATGCTATCTGCATAGCATCAGGGCATGTTGGGGGCAGAGCACGGCGCTACCCGTGTAGCACTGAATGCTACACGGTTAGTGCTCTGCGCCTTAAAGATAGGTGTGTGAAAACCTTGCCTATCTTTAAGGTGCAGGGCTTAACTGTGTAGCATCGAAAATCCTTGCTACACGGGTAGCTCCTGCAGATACCTGGCTGTGCGGTAACGTCTGGATTTTCAACACCAAGGCCACATATGACCCCGGCATGGAAAAGCCGAGTTAGGCAGGAGGTGGGCAGGCTATGTGCCGACACGACGCATAGTGCCGCCCAATTGAAATTCGGCCCCATAGTACCTACATCACCTTCATAAGACAGTTGCCTTTCTGGGCTCCCTACATATAGACACCCTGTTATAAAATCATGCCTAAAGGGGTAATTTCATAACACAGCAACACCATGAAATAACCATAAAAGTGCCTATTTTATAAAGGTACATGGAAAGAAAAAGAGTTGCTGTCGAGTCAAGCTGACTCCTAGCGACAAGTCCCTGGGTTTTCTTGGCAAGGTGTGACAAAGTAGATTGCCTTTTTTCTACAAAGGAAGTCTACAGCACCTGGTGGTCACCCATCTAAGTACTAGCCAGGCCTGACCTGCTTAGCTTCTGAGATCAGGCTCATTCAGGGCAGCAAAGATAACTACTACATTAAACTGGATTTCTTCTAGTACTCCTGTCTATCCAATACCACTAACAAAATCCAAATTGAACACACCCACTTAACGTCACAATTTAACTCTAAGGGGCTTGTTTACAAAGCCGCGGTAGCGGTTTCCGATCGTTATCGGAGCCGCGGCCCCATTGATTTCATTGTAAACAAGTCCCTAAGTACCCCAAAGTGCTTCTTATACAGTTTTTTTTTAAAAAAAGAGGCATTAAAAATGGCATAGAGGTGGTATCACAGGCTTTACCACATTCGCCGCTCGTTTTCATCACTTGCCTCTTTTAGACTGCCTTGATTGTAGGAAAAGGCAGTATAGAAATCCGTTTAAATAAATAAATAAATACGTTTTCTTCTTTTTTTAATCTTTTTTTATACAACTTGTAGCAGATGAATAATGGACTTGTATACTAACGCCATTGTCCACGAAGCACTGAACAACGAGACTTATTACTGTAATGGAGGATGCCAAATCTTGAAAGATTCCATGCTGCTTACCCCAGAGATGGAAGCAGCAGCTTTCCCCAAGTCTACTTTAATAATGGTTTATGGACTTCTCGATTTGTCCAAACTGTTTTGAAAAGCAGCTACGCTAACTGCTTTTACCTCATCTTCTGTTAATGAATTCCAGAGCTTAATTATGTCTTGAGTAAAAAAAATGAAATATTTTTCTCCTGTTTATTTTATATGTACTGCTTTGTAACGTCACGGTCTGGCCCCTTGTTTTTTACTTTTTGTTGGAGTAAACAATGATTTGTGTTTACACGTGCCACTCCACTTGGGGTTTTATAGACCTCTATCATATCTCCTCTCGGCGATCTTTTCTCCAAGCTGAAGAGCCTTAACCTCTTTATTTTGTTATTTAATTAATTCTTCTATTCCTCCCCTTCCAGAGATCAGGGGTGGTTTACAAATAACGAAACATGTTACATATAACAGTAGCAAAACTATTTACATTGTAAGATCGGGATATTTAACAAGTAAACGCATTGTAAGTTACATATAATAGGTAGCGAGAATTGTTACATGAGATCAGTAGTCTTCACATTATTCAACTATGAACTATATACAGGGTACATTGGCTAATATTAGGTCTTTGAGGTAGGATGGTTATGGGGTATTGTTAGATGTTTTGTCTAAGAGACAGCTATTGCATATGTTGATTGGGTGTTTCTGGGAGAGCCCTTCCCTTAATCATTTTGGTCACCCTTCTCTCTACCTTTTCTAATTCTGCTATATCTTTTTTTTGAGATGCAACCAGAATTGCACACAATATTCAGTGTGGTCTCACTATGGGGTGATGCATAAGTATTGCGATATTCTCTGTTTTAGTCTCCATGCATTTCCTAATAATTCATAACATTCTATTTGCTTTTCTGGTTCCCGCTGAAAACTGAATAAAGATTTCAACAAATTGTGCATGACGACACCTACAGCCTTTTCCTGGATGGTGACTCTAAATGTGGAACCTAGTATCATGTATCTATATTTTGGATTGTTCTCTATGTGCATCTCTTTGCATGTGTTCACATGATTTCATCAGCCATTTGGATGCCCAGTCTCCCAGTCTTCAAAGGTCCTTCTGCAGTGCCTCTCAATTTGCATGCGATTTAACAACTTTAAATAATTTGGTATCGTGCAAATTTGATCACCTCACTTATTATTTCCATTACCAGATTATTTGTATGTATGTTTAAAAAGCAGTGGTCCCAATATTAGATACATGAGCTACTCAGCTATTCACCTTCCTCCTTTGAGAAAATTGACCATTTAACCCCTACCCTTTGTTTTTTCTCTTTTAACCTATTCCTAGTTCTCAACCGGACATTGCCTCCTGTGCCATGACTCTAATTTCCTCAGGAGTTTCTCATAATTGGCTTTTTGAAATGTCCAAAGACACTATGGGCCCGATTCTAAGACGCGGGTTGCAGGGCTGTACATCCTGGCGGGACGTGCAGCCCCGCAAGCCACCCTGGGCCAATTCCCTCTCCAGCTCTCTCCATATGTCCTGAGCAGCAGGACGGGGACAGGCGGGAGGGGGCTTGATCTGGGTGGAGTGGGGGTGGGATCTGGGTGGAATGGGGGCCGGCCAGCCCGGCAGGATGTACAGGGCCAGTTCAGGTCACTCACGGCCCTATACATCCTGCTGGGTCAAAGGGGCCGTGCTGTTTATTCCATCTCAAAGGTGGAATAAACAGCACCATCCTGGTGATCAGGCCCGGGGATCCCCTCCCCACTGGGGCTGGGTGCAGGGGGGTCCCTGCTGCTCAATGCAGGCCCCAGCAGGCCAGCTGTGGGTTGAGCAGCAGGGATGAGGGGGTCTAAGCCACGGGAGTTGAGGGCATCCATGGGGAGGACGTCCCCACAGGCAGGCAGGAACACGTGGGCTGTCCTCGGGCCCGATTCTGGTTACCGCGGGAATATTTTGTTCCCATGATCCAGATTTGGGTCCTAATGGGCCTGTCTTGCTCGGGGTCATCCGGACAGCCCGGACATGCCCCTTCGTGAATCGGGCTCCACATCAACTAGCTCACCTTTAATCTACATGTTTATTCACATCTTCCAAAAACAAGTAGCGGATTAATAAGGCAAAACTTCCTTTGGCTAAATCCATGTTGACTTTGTCCTATTAAACCATGATTACCTAAATGTTAAGTAGTTTTTGTTCATTATAGTAGTTTATTCCATGTTATCCAGCATTGCATCAGGCTCACCAATCTAGTTTCCTGAATCGCCCACGATCCCCTTTTTAATAATTGTTACGTGGCCACCCTCCAATCTTCAGATTCTGTAGACAACCTTAACAGTAGGTTACAAATTACTAATAGTAGATATGCAATTTTAGTTTTGAGTTTTTTTCAGTATTCTGGGCGTGTACTATCTGGCCCAGATGGTTTGCTGCTGTTTTGTTTGTCAATTCGTCCTATTACATCTTCCAGGTTCACTGAGATTTGTTTCAGTTCCTCTGAATTATTAAATACCATATCTGGCATGAGTAATTCTCGTTACTTCTTCAGTGAAGGCCAAAGGAAAAAAATAATGGAATCTCTCAGCCATGATCTTGTCCTGAGTGTCCCATTTCCCCTGGACAATCTAATGACCCCCAAAGTTAATATCTTTGGTCTGTAACATCTAAAGGTCCAGTTCTTTAACCACTACCAAAAAATCCCTCAGCTCTCAAGCAGACACTAAAATAGCATTCCAAACCCTTATTCTAAATTTCTGTGTTCAATTTTTAGTAAATATAAAGAGATCAGAAAGATGCTTATAATTTTTGGCAAGTTCTCTAGTATGACAAGCGTTTTAGATTCTTTTTTTCTAGACACCCCCTCTATCGTTTCCAGAAGAGGAAAGAGTTGGAGAGCGTTATTGTGCTCCCATTTTTCTGTACCTGAAAAACTAAAGGAAACATGATTAAATGGTCTGAAATGTTTCTACAAACATGGCCACTGCGCATATTGGGGTCAGTTTTCAAAAGAGTTCTTAACTGCAAACATATGCCATAGGTTCAAGCTCATATAACCCACATAAAGCAAGTTCACTTTCAGACATAAATATCTGTGTGTTATACATTTCAAGATAGTGGAATAAGGTAATAGCACTGGCGATGTACACGTTTTCAGATAACTAAAAATGCACTTTTCCAGACATGGCTGACTTAGTGGGTTAGTTTTGTCTTTACTCACATGAAAGGCTCCAAAATGTTTGAAAATTTACTCCATTGTGTTTATGCAAACGGGGAATACTAAAGGTAAAACAGATAAGAGTGCTTATTAGATTAAAGAATAATTGTGTTCTGTATTGTTGTGACTAGAGTAAAAAATGTGTGGGAAGGATTGCAATATTTAAAGATAGATTTAGGGCACTGACTTAAAACTGTTGGGAGGAATGATGGGAAACAGAAATCGTGTACGCTAATGATGTTCAGAACATGTAGGAAGTACATTGAAGATGACTTATGTTGCCCAAGTTAGATTAGGAATTAACCATGGTTATGAAAACCTTTTGGCATCCTTTTGAATGTAACAACTAAAACGATGTATCATGTACTAATACAGGCTTTACTTACTCTCTGAAATGAGTTATTTCAAGTCTGACCTTAATATTTTAACAAAATATTGTTTGCACTGCTATGGCAGAATTTGCCTTTTCCTGCAGGGTCATGTGAAAATGGCCAGCAGCCTAATGCTAATATCGCAGGCTTTTCCCATCCTAACTCGTCCTTCCTTTCTTCGGACACCGATGATTGTGGGCCTGATGTTCTCTTTCCTTCCTGCTTTCTGTTGCTGTTTTGGGGTGGCACCCATTTTCTCTCACTTGCTACAGGCATCACTCCACCCCAGTGCTGCTCATTCAGGCCAGTGCAAAAAGCTGGTGCTGAATTGCGTTCTATCAGCTTTTTACACCTGTTTGCAGCGCACCGATAGCGCATGACTTCAGCTTGTGGATGCAGAAAGGGGTGAGCATGCAAATTAGCCACGTCTTAAACCATTTGCATGCAAATGAGCTACCCATTAAACTGGGCACGAAATGGCAGGAGTTAAACTGGGAGAGGAAGCCAAACACATGCGCACAAGAAGTCTGCGCTAGTTTGGCATGCTCTTCCAGAGAAACGGGCACTGCGTGGCTAATTTGCACATCAGCCCTGACAATATTTTGATGGCATCGGGGGAGATCACAGCATTGGGAAAGGCCCCTGATGTCATCAAAATACTGTTGGGGGCTGGTGCCCTGACAGAAAATGATTCCCTGGTGGCCTAACAGCCTGATTTCCTCCCCCCCCCCCCTCACCCAACAGTATTTTGATGGCACCGGGGGATATCATGGCATTGGTGAAAGCCCCCGATGCCATCAAAATACTGTCAGGGGCCAGTGCTCTGACAGAAAGTGATTCCGTGATGGTCTAACAGCCCCCAAACCCCCCACCCAACAAAAAAAAAATTGCCTAGAGGCCCCTGAAACCCCCACCTGACAATATTTTGATGGCATCAGGGGCTTTGTCCAATGCCTGGATCATCTAAGTGGAAGATGAGGCAGGCATCAGGAAAAGTAAATGATGCCATCAAAATACTGTTGGGGGCACGCGCTAGAGGTTTAAGCCACCTCAGACCTAGACATAGAGATATTGGTGCTAAAGCTAGTTGCGAAATCCTCTACACCTGTCTCGGCATCGGGTGCAGCCATCATTTGCATACCAGATTATTATGTGCAGCTTATTTCCTGCAATTTAAATACATTTGAATACTCACATTAATTGGGTACTAGTTTTTTCCATTGCTGTTTATGCGCATGTCTGTCTCTTCTCTGCATTTGATGTTAACTTAACCATGCTTAAGGTATGCCTAATCATGGTGTTATCTGTGCTTAAAGGCCATACTAGTTTTCTGCATCAGTCTGATTGTGGGTCAGGTCGCCCTGTTTCTTCCATGCTGCTCTGAGTCATAGCTGCTCTTTCAGTCCCTTCAGTATCCTCCAACTGCTGTCACTCCTACTGTGTTGATCCTGAGCATCCTTGATACTGCTTAGCTTAAAGGAAAAAAGGTCACAGGTAACAATGAGAGCTAGATGGGGAGGGAGAAAAGAGTGAGAGGAGAGGAAATTGTGAAGAATGAAAACTGAGCATAACCAGAAAACTGGGATGAATGTAAGAGGAAGAGAAAAAATTGGAAGGGCGTAACAACTGAAAGAAGAGGGTTTAGAAGGAGGAAGGATAGAGAGAAATCGAGGAAGGAAAGGGAGAGATGTGAGAGACTGTTTTTTGCACCCTTAACAAGACAGGGGGGTTATGTGCAGGGCCGGATTTAGCTATACGCCATGTACGCCATGGCGTAGGGCCCACAGCTGCAAAGGGCCCACAAAAATTGAAGTAGTTAGGCTTTTTTTTTTAATAAAATAAAAAAAAACCTGCTGGCTGCCGCCGCGGGGCCCCCTCTGCTGCCGCGGCAGCATGGACTGACCCGCGGGGGCCCCCTCTGTAAGCTCGGTCCCTCCCTCCGTGCCTCCGTGTCTCCCTCCGTGCAGGCTGTTAGAGACGCGAAGGCAGACTGTCTCCTTCTGCCTTCCCGTCTCTGTTAAGCCCGCAGGGCTGATGGGAAATTTCCCATCAGCCCCTGCGGGCTTAACAGAGACGCGAAGGAGACAGTCTGCCTTCGCGTCTCTAACAGCCTGCACGGAGGGAGACACGGAGGCACGGAGGGAGGGACCGAGCTTACAGAGGGGGCCCCCGCGGGTCAGTCCATGCTGCCGCGGCAGCAGAGGGGGCCCCGCGGCGGCAGCCAGCAGGTTTTTTTTTTTTAATAAATTTTACTTTAGGCCGGGGGAGGGGGAGGGGGAGGGGTAGGACTGGTAATTGGGGGGGCTGGGACTGGGGCTGGAAATGGGTTGGGACTGGGACTGGAAATGGGTTGGGGGGATTAAGGCGGGAGGTAGGCTGATTAGGAGGACTGGTAATGGGCTGTGGGCGGGTGGGGGGGGTTAGAACTGGTAATGGGCTTTGGGGGGGTTAAGACTGGTAATGGGCTGTGGGCTGATGGGGGCAGTCGTGTAATGGGCTATGGGGCGGGCTAGGACTGGAAATGGGCTGGGGGGGGTTAAGACTGGAGGTGGGCTGATGGGGTTAGGACTGGTAATGGGCTGTTGGGGGGGGTTTAGAACTGGTAATGGGTTTTGGGGGGTTTAGACTGGTAATGGGCTGTGGGCTGATGGGGGCTGTCTGGTAATGGGCTATGGGGGGGCTAGGACTGGAAATGGGCTGGGGGGTTAAGACTGGAGGTGGGCTGATGGGGTTAGGACTGATAATGGGCTGTTGGGGGGGTTAGAACTGGTAATGGGCTTTGGGGGGGTTAAGACTGGTAATGGGCTGTGGGCTGATGGGGGCTGTCTGGTAATGGGCTATGGGGGGGGGTTAGGACTGGAAATGGGCTGGGGGGGGTTAAGACTGGAGGTGGGCTGATGGGGTTAGGACTGGTAATGGGCTGTGGGCTGATGGGCTGATGGGGGGGGGTTAGGACTGGCAATGGGCTATGGGGGGCTGACTGGAAATGGGTTGATGGGGTTAGGACTGGAAGTGGGCTGATGGGGGGTTAGGACTGGTAATGGGTTATAGGGGGGGCTTAAACTGAAAATGGGGTGATGGGGGGTTAGGACTGGTATTGGGTTGGGGGGTTGCTAGGACTGGAAATGGGCTGATGGGTGGCTAGGACTGGAAATGGGCTGATGCAGGGACTAGAAGGGAATGGATGCTGGGTGAGGCTGGAACTAGAAGGGAGCTGATGTTGGGGGAGGATTAGAATGGGATGGGGCTGGAAGAGTAAAATGGAGAAGGGAAAAATATTTTGTGTGGGAGGGATAAAAAAATCTACAATTGGCCGGGTATTGGGAGAGTAAGTGGGGATTGAGGATGGAGGGGTAAAATTTGACTGGATGAAATAGGAATGAGGAAAGAGCAAAAGGAGAAAGATTAGTATGTTAAAGCAGATGTAGAGAGAGAATGGAAAAAAACTAGAAGAGAGAAGAAAGGACAAATGGACAGCAGACGATGGAGAGTTAGCAGAAGACATGAAGAAACCAGAAGAAAGTGGCTGGAGCAATTGCAGCTGAAAAAAATGCACAAAAGGTAGAAAAATATCTCTTTATTTTGAATTTATTAATTGGAATATGTCAGCTCTGGTAAATGTGCATCATTAACGTCTGCGCTTTGTTTAGTACAAGAGCAAATTAATGTATAGTTTTATTTCTACAGTGTTGTACATTCCAAGTTTGGCTTTTGGGATTCCCAGTTTAATTATTGTCTTCCTGTTTCTAAAATGTGATTACTTGTTTGGTGATGGTCTATGTTCTGCATGTGTAACTGAGCTGAGGTGTTCTGTTTATATAATTCCTATTTGACATTGCCACTTGGTCTCTTTCCCCAGTAGGTCATGTATTGTTGTTCTCTGAAATGTATTGGTTTAATATTTGCAGTGTTGCCTTTTGATTGGTAGAGTATGGTGCTTTGTGAGTCCTGGTAGTGCTGTTAGGATACGGCGGGTTTACTATGGGCAGTGTTTGTAGTAGTTCCTAATGTGTCTGGCAGTTGGCACTGGATTATAGTAATGTAGAAATCTTTTAGTCTTTCTTTATCCATACACTCATTAAGAGGCACGTTTACTAAAAGTTAGTATATGGTAACATTATGCAAATATTTATGCAAATGAGGCCCCTTATGCAAATGAGGCCCACACCCCCCTTGGGCCGCCCCTGCTGGGGGCCCACAATTTTTGTTGGCATAGGGCCTCACTCAAGGTAAATCCGGCCCTGGTTATGTGCATGCAATGGCAATTACACCCCTAACCACCTTACTAGGCAGACTAGATGGGTCATTTCAGTTTTTCTGCCGTCATCTACTCTTTTAGTCTACAGTTGTATGGAAAAATGTAGGCGCCCTGGTTCTGTAAATCTCTAAATAAACAGAAGTTGGAATGGCCTCTACATGGCACATAGTTAAACACCAATAGGAGTAAAAAAAAACAAGTCAAAAATTGTTTACTTAGTGTGACACAATGGCATGTTTCCCATTTCCTCCATATGCAGACTTGGGCATCTCTAGGTGGGGGATACAGTTGAAACATCCATGATAAAGGGTGTCTCAGTAAGGAAGGAGAAGATATGAGTGTGTGTCTGGGCAAGTGATCATAGTATGAGTAGTGACTGATGCTATATGTGAGTCGGTGTTTGTGTGCGCAGAAATGGTATGATGTGAATGTCTATCTCCATGGGAAGACATTAGCTGTTTATATCTGTGCTTATGAAAGTGGGGAATGTGTGCGTGTGTGTGTTGGAGTTCTGTGCTTCCTGGCAGTGTGTATCCTGGGGCTGTGTATGTTGTGGTGTTTAACCTAGCATAAAAGGTGCCGGTACTCAGTACTACCGAGTTACCCCTCAGTATGTGTGTGTGTGTGTATATGTCATGGGTTATGTCATGGGTGTGTGTGTCAGAACTGTGCGCATCTTGGCAATGTGTTTTAAAGGCAGTGTCTCTTTTTTATGTATATATATATATAAGTGTGAGTGTGTGCAGTGTTGACAGTGTGTCTTTGAGGTTATGTGTGTGTACATCATGGAGCTGTGCATGATGGGTATGGCTGAGGGCATGTAGGCTTTTCTCTCCCTTGCATGGTCCTATACTCACTCCCTATTCCTCCCTCTCCTTCACTACTTTCACACGCTCTCTGCTGTCTTCCTGCCCATTCCCCTTTCCTTCCCTCCCCTCCTCTCTAACCAGGCCCTTATGTTCCACCCCTTGCCCCTCCCCTTTTTACTACTTCTCTACCACAAACCTTCCTTTTTGCTATGCTCCTTTTTTCCTTTCCCTCTAAGCCTGCCTCCTTCCTCTGTAACATCTCCCCATCCCTTTTGCTATGGCTCTCCTCTTTTTCCCCCTCTGTAATTCTACTCCTTCCCCTATACTTTGCTCTCCTTATCCCACTCTTCTTGCTTTTCCTTCCTTTAACCTCATCCCTTCCCTTATGCCCTGCCCCTCCCTTCTGTGATGCCAGACCTATCATTGACAATGGGAGCTGGGGACTGCCACCAGTTCCAGCCGATGCCCCTCCTCTTCCTATGCTGGCGGGACCTGGGGACTTGACAACTCTTTTGTCTTTCCTCTCCTCTTCTGCTGGCGGGAGCTGGGAACTCTAGCTAGCTGGTCTACATCGCCCCTCCTCCTCTTCTGCTGGCAGGAGCTGGGGACTCTAGCTAGCTGGTCTACATCGCTCCTCCTCCTCTTGTGCTGGCAGGAGCTGGGAACTATAGCTAGCCGGTCTACATCGCCCCTCCTCCTCTTCTGCTGGCGGGAGCTGGGGACTCTAGCTAGCCGGTCTACATTGCCCCTCCTCCTCTTCTGCTGGCGGGAGCTGGGCCCCTCCTCCTCTTGTGCTGGCGGAAGCTGGGAACTATAGCTAGCCGGTCTACATCGCCCCCCCTCCTCTTCTGCTGGCGGGAGCTGGGGACTCTAGCTAGCCGGTCTACATCGCCCCTCCTCCTCCTCTTGTGCTGGCGGAAGCTGGGAACTATAGCTAGCCGGTCTACATCGCCCCCCCTCCTCTTCTGCTGGCGGGAGCTGGGGACTGTAGCTAGCCGGTCTACATCACCCCTCCTCTTGTGCTGGCAGAAGCTGGGGACCTTAGCTAGCCGGTCTACATCGCCCCTCCTCCTCTTCTGCTGGCGGGAGCTGGGGTCTGTAGCTAGCCGGTCTACATCACCCCTCCTCCTCTTGTGCTGGCAGAAGCTGGGGACCATAGCTAGCCGGTATACATCGCCCCTCCTCCTCTTGTGCTGGCGGAAGCTGGGAACTATAGCTAGCCGGTCTACATCGCCCCCCCTCCTCTTCTGCTGGCGGGAGCTGGGGACTGTAGCTAGCCGGTCTACATCACCCCTCCTCCTCTTGTGCTGGCAGAAGCTGGGGACCGTAGCTAGCCGGTCTACATCGCCCCTCCTCCTCTTGTGCTGGCGGAAGCTGGGAACTATAGCTAGCCGGTCTACATCGCCCCTCCTCCTCTTCTGCTGGCGGGAGCTGGGGACTGTAGCTAGCCGGTCTACATCACCCCTCCTCCTCTTGTGCTGGCAGAAGCTGGGGACCGTAGCTAGCCGGTCTACATCGCCCCTCCTCCTCTTCTGCTGGCGGGAGCTGGGGACTCTAGCTAGCTGGTCTACATCGCCCCTCCTCTTGTGCTGGCGGAAGCTGGGGACTCCCACAGCTTTTCATTGTTCCCTCCAGTTCTTCTGCCGGCAGAACCTAGGAATTCCTGCTGGCTGGTCTGTGCTGCCCGCCAGCTCTTCTTTTTTTCCTGCTGCTTTGTTCTATTGAAGCTATAAGTATCTTTTTGTTGGCGAATACACCAACAGATGTGTACAAGATAGGCAGACGGATGGATGGAGCCTCATAATAGATGCTATCGCTAAGCAAAATGCGCCTTTCAAAAAAGGGAGGCAAATTTATTTTTCACCAGATAGGCAAATCCGAAATATTGTGAAAGAGTCCACTTAGAAAAATTAATCAGAAATTACATATTAAGCGTGAAGACACTTCTCTTATTTAAAAGAAGATAAAGATCTGAAATTTATGGGAAGAAAAAGGTGCCCTTATACATCCATACATTCAATATGGCTACAAGACCACATCAGTTTATTTATTTATGTACTCTTACATACCGTACTATTTCAAAATCTGCACAGTTTATATAGAATATGAACAGAAGAACAACTTTACATAGAAAAGTAATTTACATAGAACAGGTGTTCAACAGTTGCCTAACATTAAATGTTAAATGGGGACTTGAACTTGGAATAGGGGAGAACTGGGAGAACTAATTACAAGCTGTCCAGTGGAACCTAACGGTTATTTCTTTACGGAATATTTCTTTACGGAAAGAGTAGTGGATCCGTGGAATAGTCTCCCAGTGGAGGTGGTAGAGATGAGGACAGTAACTGAATTCAAGAAAGCATGGGACCAACACAGAGGATCTCTAAAGGCAAAAAGTGGACTGTTGTAGTTGTTATGGAAGGACAGACTAGATAGGCCATGTGGTCTTTTTCTGTCGTCATATTTCTATATGTGAGGGATGACAGACATGCAAGTCCTGATTAAGGTATGTGGTCATAGGCTAGCTGGAACAAGTGGGTCTTTAAGGCCTTTCTAAAGATTGACTAGTCAGAGATAGCTCCGATTGAAGCAGGTAAGGCGTTCCATAGGGTTGGTGAGTATAAGGAAAAGGCATGCTTCTTAGTGGCCTGGGTGCATGTCCTTATTGACGAAGGGGTGACCAGTGTGTTTACCATGCTTGATATCCTCATTCTGTTGTCTGGGGTATGTTGTATGAGTGCTGCTGGGGAGGTTGCAGACATGCCGTGAAAAATCTTGAACATCAGTAGAAGGGCTTTGTAAATCAGGCGGTTTGTTAGAGGGAGCCAATGGAGCTGAATCAAGATAGGCTTGATGTGTTCGAATCTGGATGCACCTTGGAATGTTCGGCAGCTGTGTTCATGGCCAATTGGAGTGATTGGAGGGTGTGTTTCGGCAGGCCGACGAGAATAACATTGGCGTAATCCAAGTACGGGAAGATGAGAGGTTGGAATATTGTGTGAAAATCTGAGGGGTCAGGAGCAGGCGTAGATGACGGCGGATCCTTATTTTATGGTAAATTGCCTTGATATTTTGTACATGCGCTACCATACTCAGCTGTTGGTCCAAGATGACTCCCAGATAGCATACCTCATGCTTCATCATAAGCTCAACATCATTAACCCGCAGGGAAGTGGATGGGGTACATGGTTGGTCTCTGGTTATAAATAAGACTTCCGTCTTCCTGCAGTTAGCCATAAGGTTGTGTGTAGAGAGCCAGACTGAGACCATATTGAAGCATTCTATAATGCTGGGAAAGTCATGGCTGTCTATGGAGAATGAGGTGTAGAGTAAGTTGTCATCAGCATAGATGTGGTAGAGGATATTGAAGGACTGTATTATTGCACAGATTGACTGTATATAGATGTTGAATAGTAGGGCTGAGAGAGATGAGCCCTGTGGGACTCCTTGAGTTTGCTGGAATGTGCTCGATGTCTGCGTTCCTATGCTTACCTGTTGCTGGCGACCAGTCAAGTAAGATCTACACCAGTTGAGGGCTGCGTTCTGAATCCCTTTTTGCTGCAAGTGGTCGAGTAGAAGGCTATGATTGACTGTATCAAAGGCAGATGCAATATCCATGAATATTAGGATAAATCCTTGCCTCTTCTTATCTAAACTGGTGTATAGTCTATCTAGGAGAGTCACTAAAAGGGTTTCAGCCCCATGCTGCAGGCAAAACCCATGCTGCTGTGAGTCGAGAAGGGCATGGGAGACAATGTAGTCCTGGATTTGTTGCTGGACAATCTTTTCTAATATCTTAGTCAAAAAGGGGAGGCTGGATATGGATTTGTAGGAGCTGATGTTGGAGGGATCTAGTTTGTTGTTTTTTAGCAGTAGTCTGATAGAGGCGGTTTTCAGGGAGAGTAGGAGAATGCCTGTAGACAGGGAGAGGCAATAGTTGCACTTAGGTCGGCTCTTGCTTGTTTAATCCAGAATGCTGGGCATGGATGAGTCAGGGCAGTGGTGGTATTAATCCCACAAATGATGTTCCCTATTTGATCAGCAGAGTATGGGTAAAAGGCATCCAGCGTGGGTATAAGTATATCTACTGTAGGGGAGTAGCCCATGATAGTTTTTTCAGAATCGGGCTTCTCTGAGTAAGATCTCGTCAAATTTGGTTTGCTCTGAAAGTGTGAGGCAAAGGCTGGGGGTATTCGTCGGATGGTGCTTGGATGCGTCCCTTGTGAGGGATTTAATGAGATCAAAGAACTCTCGGGACTTGTTAAGAGAGCGCATCAGGGTATTGGTATGGTATTCCTTTCTTTTATGGTTGATTGTTGTGTGGTGTTCCTGTAGTTCAAGTATGCCACATGGTCGTGGTCTTGTCTAGAGTGTCGCCAGCATCGCTACAGCTTTCTGAGATATAATAGTGATTCATGCAGATTGGAAGTAAACCATACCGCTAAGTGGTTCTTGCTGGTGGGCCTCATGGAGGGTGGTAGGAGCAAAGCTTTAGCTAGGGGTTTTTTCCAAATGTCTATTAGCTTTTCCAGATCATTGGTATCAGAATTAAGATCCTGAAGAGTGTCACAGAGGAATGTTTCTTTGTCGAAGTGTCTGAAGCGGCAGAAGGCTGGAGGATTGGATATGGAGGGACAGATGTTCTTCTGAGTCCGTAGGTATGTGGAAAAGTATGGCATTATCAGACCAGGGGACAGGGAAGACAAGCGGTGGGTCCTGGCTACTCAAACTGTGGGGGGGTGGAGGAGCAAAGATGGGGTCCAGGGTGTTACCTCTTGTGTGTATTAGTTGGTGGTAATCCAGTGCTGTCATTGCATTGAGGAAGGCAGTGGAGTGCTTGGTAGGGAATGCTGGGAGATTGAAATCCTCTAGCAGCCAGAGCGGTTTACGTTGTGTATTCAGTTGCATGCTAGGTCAAGGATTGTGGTCAGCTCTTCAGCACATGCAGATGGTGAACGGTAGAAGAGACAAGCTGCTAGGAACTTGTTTGAGATCAGGATATAGTCAAGGTTGGTTGTGCTCTGGACAGAACAGCACTGGAAGTCCAGTTTGTTCTCAGGCAATTAAAGAGGTCGTAACTGGGTAGCCTTAATTGATTGGTGAGTTCAGAGTCCATGTCAGTTAGCCATTTCTCAGTGACGAAGAGCAAGCCCAGATTCTGCTGTTCAACATAGTCAATGCGGACAAGCCATTTGTTGCGGATGGATCGAGCATTTATGAGCCTGCAGTTTGTTTTCCGGGTATGGAGACTTCGGTCTGTCAGATTTCATCAGGGGTTGGCAGATTATGTGTATAAGTCGGTGATGGTGTGCTGTAGGTCATCGTGCTCTTCTGGTGTGGTAATTATTATGGATCCTGTGGCCAAGGATCTGTAAGAGGGGGGGGGGGATTAGGCCATGCTGTTGTGTGTATGATTCTGCCCATGTGATGTTGGCTAGACAAAATAAGCACAACAAGAATGTGAGACGCCATGGCATTATGCTAGGCTATTGGAGGAGTTACTTGTACTAATATGAGTTGCACTGTGCTGTCTGTGTGTACTATAGGAGAGCTCCTAGGTGCTTGAAAGGTGTTGTGTGTTTGATTTGTGGTTGTACACCAATCAGTGGGGGCAAGAGAAGGAGGGAGGCTTGGTGCCAGAGGCTTACCTTGTTGAGCAGAGCATAGATGGAGTGGCAGATTAGCCCTTTTAAAGGATATGGCGTGGACAAATGGGGTTCTGTTAGGCGTTGGGGCTGAAACATCAGAATGACTTTAGAAGGAAGTCAACGCGGTGGAGATGGTCCCAATGACTAGTTCCTCTCAGGGCCCCACTCAAGGGCCCTCTGGCGCGGGCGTGCCCGATGGCACTTTAAATTTAAAGTTCTTGTGCCAGCCATGATTGACCTGATGCTGGGAAGTGAGGAGGAGTTGAGCGTCCCGCTCCCTTTCTCGTTGCCGATCGGGGCTCAGTGAATTTATATGTAATCATCACGCAATTCAAAATGGCTCCATAAACAACTATAAGAAGCAAAAATATTAAAGTCCTTAAATAAGCAGCTCCTCAAGAAAACTTATCCCATGCAGAAAAAGAGATGGAAATCCAGGTCATTGAGCTTTTACTACTACTACTGAACATTTGTATAACCATATTCACTTTTTAATTATTTTCAGCCTATTAACATCTGCAAATATAAAT
Source organism: Ichthyophis bannanicus (assembly GCA_033557465.1). Lineage (NCBI taxonomy): Eukaryota > Metazoa > Chordata > Amphibia > Gymnophiona > Ichthyophiidae > Ichthyophis > Ichthyophis bannanicus. Next base: position 592,935,308 of record CM066034.1, read on the forward strand.
TATGAATTAAAATTTGCAAAAAGAGGGCTTCCAGTTCCAACTGAGATGTGATCAGGCGGGTCGGTACACAGTTCCAGGCAGTAGGCATTAAAACACCCGTTCTACTCACCCCCCCCCCCCCCGCCTCATGAGCGCTGGTGAGCTCAGAGGGCCGTACGCGGAATACCCGGAGGCTTGAGACCCCATCCGGACACTCTGCTTGTGCCAGGTGAAAACAGAGGGACAAAAAAGTGCCGACAACCTGAGCAACACCTGCAACCAATATGGCAGACAGCGCACCGGCTCCCACCGAACAGGAGACGAAAATTGCACCCAGTGGAGGGCAGAACAACTCTTGGCCATTCAAACATCTAAAGAGGAGATAATCTCAGCAGTTTTGGCTAAATTTGACAAGAGTTTTGATGAGCTAACCAGCCGAATGTCGGAGGCAGAGGAAAGAATTGGGCAATTAGAAGACCGTGAGGAGGCGGGAGATAAAGAGCTGAAGAGACTTCAGAAAGCGATAAGATGACTGGAAAATAAAACTGAGGACCAAAAAAACTGAGATAGACAACAGAACTTACGAATCTTTGGGGTACCAGAGGGAGCAGAGCTCCCTAATGCCTGAAGTTTGTGCAACGAATGTTACTTGCTTCCTTCCCTGTTAAAATGGCGGAACCGGCCAATGAAGTAGAAAGAGCACACCGTGAGACCAGACCAAGACCCGAACCAAACCAAAGGCCATGGGCACTCATTGTACATCTTTTGCGCTATCGGGAAAGAGAGGCAATAATCCTGAAGGCACGTAAAACAAAAAATGTGACATAAAAAAATGGTCTATATCCATCTTTCCAGACGTGAGCGCCGAAACAGCACATAAGAGGAAATCTCTTCTAAAATACAGAATCTTGCTAGTTGAAGCAGGCATTAAAGCTACAATCTGGTTCCCTGCCCAGCTGACGGCTATCTACAAGGAGCGATGGGTTTTTCTACAGTCACCAGAGAAGGTAGAGGAGCTGCTCAATTGGGTGAGGAGGGAAGCCAGCACAATTAAAGGGAAACCAAGAATCCCCAGTGAACCAACAGAAGAGTGCAGATATGGAGGCCGTACGACCTACAGACACTGCTTTGCTGACTGGCTCTTGCACACCTGAGAGCCTACAAGAGCTTACCTCCTTGCCAGAATCACCGGTAATATCAGAGGAGCTGGAATGCACAACGCACTCTTCAGAGACCAACTTTGGACTAGAGGTGTCTCAGAAGGAGGCAACCTGAACACATCTTCAAGGACAGATGATAATACTGCACAGAGACTTTGGAAGAGAAACCTATAAGTGAAGAGGCTGGCCAAGACTAGCCTAATGGGGCTAACAGAGGGTGAAGCAGTATGCTGCACCTGTCTCCCTTTATACCCCTTTTGTTTCTGTTAAAGGATTGTACAGAGGGGAAGGGGGATAATCGCTGTTCCCATCCCTAGTGGGAAGAGGGAATATGGTGCAGCCCAAGAACACTGTGCTTGCCTATAGAATCTGGGGTACACCGGTAGACTCTACTATAGTTAATAAAAGAAGATTGTTAAAGAGGAAGGGGGGAGGGAGGAGAAAAGAACATACAAGGAAGGCACAGGAGGGACAGCTGTACCAAAACAGAGAGTGCGATGGAAGAAGAGGGGCTCTGTGGGAGCAGGGGGGCTATACGAATGTTTGAGAAGAGACCGTAAAAGGCAGGGGCATCTGGGCAAAAATGGAGGGTAAGGTCCGGTAACAAGCAGAAGTCAGATAGGAACTGGTAGGGTTAATAGGACAGAGCAGAAGGGGAGGAGGGGGGCGGAGGAGTTAAAATGCAATGTGTTAATGTATATAAGAGATCTATGTATGAAGAAAGAAAATGTCTCTTAAGATTGTAACTCTGAATGTGGGGGGTCTGAATAGCCCAATTAAATGGAAGAGGGTATTAACCTGCCTGAAAAAAAGAGCGGGTAGCTATTGCCCTCCTACAGGAGATGCGGCTCACAACATCTGAAATGGGAAAACTGCAAGGTAGGCATTGGGAACAGATATATTTCGCCTCCTGCAACTCCAAAAAGAGGGTTGTAGCCATTCTTATAAGTAAAAATATTCCTTACATGGTGGCGGACTCTGGCAGTGACTCCCATGGGCGGGTGGTGTGGGTAGTGGGACAGGTTGAGAATCAAGATCTATCACTGCTGAATCTTTATGCCTCCAATGGCCCAAAAGAGAATTTCTTCCAGCAGCCATTTGCCCAGAAAACCCAGGGGGCTTTGTGGCTGGGTGGGGACTTTAATTGCATTATTAATAACATAGATTGCTCAGGACCAATCACAGCAATACATCCAGTAGCAGAGGGGAGACCCCTTAGAGAGGCACTAAAAAAGGTGGGATGGGTAGATATCTGGAGAATCCTTCACCCAACAAAGCATGATTATACATACTGCTCAGCAGAGATCCATGGATATTCCTGCTTGGACTCCTGTGGGTCAGAAGCAGACCGGGGCATAGTAAAAGAGTGCCAAATCCTTGAACCGCAGGTCAGTGATCATGCCATGGTTATCTTGCAAATAGACATTGGGCACTGACCGCTGACCCAGGAAAGGAAAAGGTGGAGGGCGAACGTCGCCTCCTACAGGAGCCCAAAACACAGGAGTCTATGCGGGTGAGGTGGGCGGAGTATTTACTTCAGAATGAGACAGAAGCAATGCCAGTGCACACAATGTGGGAAGCAGGGAAGGTGTATATGCGGGGACGACTGTGCAATTAGCCTCTCAGAGGAAAAGGCAAAAGGAAGCAGCTCTGGTGCAGCTCCGGGGGCAGCTTGAGACACTACAGAAGGAGCATAAATGGACAGGGAGGACGCAAACATACCAAAAATTAGTAGAGGTCTGGCGTCAAATTGATGCCATTGAAACGGAACATCTGGAGTTCCTGCTTTGCCTAACGCTTAGTAATTTTCTAGTACATGGGGAGAAAGCGGGTAAGTTCCTGGCGTGGCAATTGCACAAAAAACAAGCAAGCCGGCTAATAGGGGGGTATATGACCAGGCGTGGCAGATACAAATGGATCCAGAGGGGGGATTGCCTGCACCTTCAGATCTTTTTTTTCTCAGCGTGTTATACCTCAGATGGCACTTTTACATCAGAAGGCCTCTCCTCTTTTCTGCAGGTGATTACTCTGCCGTCACGTCCCTTAGAGAAACTGGAATATTTAGATAGAGAAATATCCATCTTAGAGATTGAGTGGGCGATTACCTCCCTGTCCTCCGGTAAAGCTATGGGCTCAGACGGGTTCCCTATAGAGTGGTATAAAAGCATCCCGGATGTGCTGGCCCCAATCCTTCAACGGGTCTTTAATGAAGCATTACAGATAGGGTGATTGCCAACAAGCTTGTATGAAGCAGAAATTATTCTAATCCCCAAAGAAGGGCGTCCCAGAGAGGAGTGCGGGAGCTATCACCCGATATCCCTGCTTAATAGCGATGTCAAAATATTTGTCAAAATACGAGCCGGTAGATTAGATCAAGTTATGTCCACTCTTACACCCCGACTAAACTGGATTCATTCGGGGACAACAAATTTATGATGATGTCCACTGGCTGCTTAACATCATTCTTAATGTGACGTGAGAACAGAAAGTAGCCTGGTGTGTCTCGTTAGACGCAGAAAAAGCTTTTGATCGGGTGGAATGGGCTTATCTACTTGATGTCATGACACAGTTTGGCATGGGGGAACGGTTCATAAGATGGGTCCAGGCCCTTTATGCAGAACCCGCAGCATCAGTAACAGTAAACGGGACCCACTTGGAAAAGTTTAGGCTTCATAGGAGCCACTGTTATTTGCCCTGGCGATCGAACCTCTAGCAGCTGTGCTACGGGAAGCCTCAGATATAGCCCCAATAATCGTCGGAGATACACCCCATCAGGTGTCCATGTATGCAGATGACATATTAATATTTCTGGAATGGCCTGCTCAATCTTTACCTGGGCTATTCAAGATTCTTTGGGAATTTGCTCACATATCTGGTTTTAAGGTGAACCTTGACAAAATCGAAGTCTTATCATTAGGACAGGAAAGGGCGAAGCTTCCGGGACACTGCCCCTTTAAACTTGCCACAACATCCTAAAATATTTGGGAATATGGATTTCACCCAGTACAGAAGATTTGTATAAATTAAACTATACCCCGATAGTAGCAGCCATCGCGGACCACTTGACACTGGGCTGGATGGCCTAGGTGGCTGCTCTAAAAATGAATACCATACCAAAACTTATATATCTCTTCTCTCAACTCCGTATACATATCCCATCACACTTTTTCAAAACGCTGGAAAAACAATTCAGTAGATTCATTTGGGGTAAATCAAAGGCACGTATAGGATGGAAGCGTATGTCAGCCCCCATCATAGAGGGAGGTATGAACTACCCAAAGCCCTCTTTATATTATAAAGCGACAGTGCATCGAGGCCTAAGGTACCACTATGTGAGATCCCCTGATGCGCATTGGGTGGCACTAGAACGAGAATGGATGGCACCATACTCAGTGTTTGAGGAATGCCCAGGGGATGCAAACATGACTTCCGCTCACGTTCTGCTGGATCTCCTCCTAAAGATATGGGAACAGGCCAGGAGAGCAACAGGAATGAGATCCCCTCTAGGGCCCAAGTCCCAGATAGCAGATTTCTTACCCTTTAGTGGATTCCCTTTGATAAATTGAGAACAGCCTGGCAATCCAAAGGACTGCATAGTTTTACAGACCTCTTGAAAGAGCAGGTCTGTACAAGTATGGCACAGACGGTGGAACCATTTTTTCAACTGCGTACTTTTCTCTTGTGACTGGGGCATCCAACAGAATTAACAAGAACACCAACACCGCTGGCAAGGACTCTTTCTTTATAAGACCACAAACTGGAAAGGATTACTTTCAAAACTTTATAAGGTCCTACTGAGTATGGTTACAAAGATAACCTTCACAGCCAAAAATGGCAGCAGGAAGTGTGGAGAATTTTCACAGAAGAGGAATGGCAAATTATCTATAGTTAGCATCTCAGGCAGACAGACCCAGTATCAGCTCTTGATGCAGGCATACTTTACTCCTGCCCACCTACATCACTTGTGGTTTCGCCAGGAGGATAAATGCTGGAGAGAGTGTGGGCTGAGGGGAACCTTCCTACACATGTGGTGGGAATGTCCAAAGGCCCAGGACTATTGGGATAGGGTGGTTTCAGCTATCAGTGAAATGATGGAGGGGCAGGTTAGTAATTGATTCTGGATGTTGCCTGTTGGGCTTACTGGATGCCACCCAAAAAACACCCACAAATAGGAAAAGGTTGATAGAGCTGCTGTTGCTCAGTGCCCGGATGGTTTTGCCAGTAGATGAAAAAACACTCAAGGGCCCACGTTCTCAGCTTGGCAGTTAAGATTATAAGATATGCACTCAATGGACTGTTTAGTGGCTCTGAGTAAGGGGCAGCTAGAACATCACGCCAAAAAGTGGGCACCTTACCTTGAATTGACAGAGCAGAGGCAACATTAGTATAACCCTAGCTGAATGGACATTACTAGCACACAGAGCTCCCAGAAAGGAAAGCCAAGGACATATGTGGAAATAACACTATATCCCTGGAATGGAATGAATGATTGTATGCTGTTAGGGAAGAGGGAGGGGGGGGTGGGGGGAGTAGGACGAGATTCATTTTACCCAAGTTAATTGAGCCCTTGTGCTGAATTTGGTAAGTGTACAGATTTGTTTAATCCTCATAATTAAAGAAAGTTATAAAAAAATTGCAAAAAGCTGTTGTTTAACTTTGTACTATGTAGACATGTAAACTTCTGATCAGTTAGGAATTCATTCATACAGTATAAATAGGGGTTCCTAAAATGTGCACATAATGGTAACTATGGAATGGAAGGGGTGGGAGGCAAGGGAGAAGACTGGGAGCAGGGAGCAGGGAGCAGGGCCGCCCCCCCCCCCCCAGCTGTCAGAATGTATTATTTAGCTTTGAATGTCCTGCTCTTTGCCACCTCTCCCCCGCCCATCTCCGAAGCTGCTGCCCTAGGTAACTACTTAGTTTGATGGATGGGCCTGCCTTGATTGGGAGATAGTTATGGGAAAGGAAGGAGACAGCTGGGGTAAAAGGCTAAGACAGAAGGAAGAAAAGGAAATGGGAGAGAAAAGGAGTGAAAGCTAAAAACTACAACTATAACAGAGAAACTAAGGCACAGTGGAAAAAGAATAAATGGGAACCTTGCACACGGTCGGTAAATTTTTTTTTTTTAACGTGTATACTTTAGCGCAAATGATTTTGATTGGCTTTCCTATTTAAAGCGATAATGCTCCACAGTACAATGCACTATAGGATGACAGAATGCAAAACATACAAACCAAACATTTGCAATTATCCCTTCGCCCCCAGACCATCCACCCATCCCCCGCTCACCCATAACTAAGCATGCAAGGAGTTTAAGAACTCACTTTGCTGTCGTGGTAACAGCGACATCAAGAATGCACGTAGTCTCTTCAGTCCTGACACAGTCGCCATCAAAAGCTTCATATGTAGAAAAATATGCATATGCACACACCACACCTCCAAAGTCGGAGGCTGAGCTTCAAGCAATGCTTGGAAACTAAACATGCTTTCCTAATGAAGAGAATCTCTGCCTGTGCACCCATCTCATAAGAACATAAGAACATATGATATGCCATACTGGGTCAGACCAAGGTCCATCAAGCCTAGTATTCTTTTTCCAACAGTGGCCAATCTAGATCATACGTACCTAGCAGTTTCCCCAAGAGACATAGGTTCCACAATGCTTGTATTGGTTCAAGCATTGATATCCTGGGTCCCTTCTTAATAATCCTTTATCTTTATTTTATCGCTTGATATCCCGCCCAAGCAGAAGCGTCAGGGTGGTGTACAAAGTCAAAGGCAGCTACAACAGGCAAGGATGAAAAGAACGCCATTATCTAGACAGGAAAGAGGAAAGGAGAGGCAGAGGATAGATTGTAAATAGAGCAGATGGAGGATAGGTAGCAAAAAGAAAGTAGAGGAGAGACATATTGCTGGATTAGACTGTAGATTGATGTACAACATGGCAGAAAGGCCTTGAATGATAGCATTCCAAAATGTAGTAATATAAGAACAAAACCATATACAGTGCACAAGTGTTCCCACTACATGTGAACATTTCAGGCAAGTTGCCACTTCAGCGACGCCAGCCCAACTGCCTAATCTATGCCGATGATGTCCTCATGTTCACCCCAATACATACTGATCACCCAGATCTATCCCAATTATCCTCATGTTTCAACGCAGTCACAGACTGGCTACACTCGCAGAAGCTCAAAATCAACCTTAAAAAGACGGATGTACTTTTCATCAGCAGAGATCAAGAATTTACCCCGCCACCTTCACTGAAAGTACGTGATGCCGAACTTCTCACAAAGTCAACGATCCGTTACCTTGGAGTAATGCTCGACCAACATCTCAACTTAAACTCCCAGATAAGCAACATCTCAAAAGCTATTTACCACAAGATCCGTATGTTACGTAACATCAGACCTCTACTTGAGCCAGAGGACTTTCGAACAGTCTTTCAGTCACTGGTGATGCCCCATTTCGACTATGCGAACTCCATTCTCCACGGCCTTCCGAAGTGCACTCTTCAACCTCTGCAGCTAGCAATGAACACTGCAGCCCGAACCCTTCACCAAGCCTCTAGAAGGGAGCACATCACCCCCATCCTGAAAACGCTACATTGGCTCCCAGTACGCCACAGGATCACCTTCAAAATCTTAACAATAACTTTCAAAGCCATCAACAAATGCACAGCCAGCGCCCTCTCTGAACTTATTCAACTCACTCCACCCAACAGACTGAGAAGATCTGCCGCCACCAACTCCCTAATACTCCCGAAACCCATCACCAAATGTACGAAAACCACCAGAGACCGCGCCTTTGCGCTATCAGCACCTTCATGCTGGAACAACCTACCAACCAACATCCGTGCCATAAACAACCTTCACCAATTCAGAAAGGCTTTGAAGCACTATCTCTTCCTGCAATGCTTCCCCAACTTAGAAGACATTACGTAGCCACACCTCATCCTTACCCACCATCCATCCAATCGCCTTCTCCGACCCTCCGTCCCTCCTCTCCCGGTTAATCACCTGACCGACCTTAACTCTACACCTCACAATGGCCTTTAAATACATGCATAGATAGATTGAAGAGTGATGTACATAGTTTGACCTGTTCTCCAAGTTCAAATTCCTGTTTATTGTAAGTCCAATGTAGTTTTCCCACACTGGACATTTGTGTTACATGTGAACCGCGCTGATGTAAATAGTGCGGTATATAAAAAATGTTAAATAAATAAATAAATAAAATAAACATACTCTCTGGAGGGGGGGGGGACATATACAACCTATGTAACCACTTGAATGAGTCTCACACCACACATAACTCTCCATCACCCCATACACACAACCCTGAAAATCATCCATTTCCAAGTCCACATGCACATCACACACCCATCTCTGAACCACAGCAGAGAACACCTCCCTTACCAGCTCCTCGCGCATCTGGCAATAGGACAAGGAGATGAGCCCCACCTTTAATGACTACTTGAGAAGGATAAGATCAAAGACCATATCCCAGAAGACCTGAAGATACTGCTCAAGCTGCTGCTGAACATAGTGCCGTGCTTACAAATAGCCATAAAATTATCTAGCCCCCAAATGATAGTCCTGGCTCAAGGAATCAAAACTCCAAATTCAACTCCCACCCCCTTCTAAGAGTTGTCCAACCCGCCATAACCCTCGCTGCCTCCATAGAGTAAAAATGGGCTACCCCCATACCTGGTGCAAATTCAGCACCAGGGGGAGATAGCCCAACCCCCAACCTGCAGGCCCAGCATCTTCCTGACCCATCTCCAGGCCCAGAGCACCAGCTGTACTAAGAAACTTTGTGAGACAGCCATACATTGGCAAGGAGTTCCCAAGTTCAGGACATACTGTAAGCCAGACTGTACGGTGAGCCCAACTGAGCCTCCAAGGAAGGGCCCATGACCTCCGCCTTCCCACCCTACCAACCCCTCGGATATCTCAGTAAACAGCTTACATTATACAGGCATAGATCGGGCACCCCCAGGCCACCATCTACCACTGCCCGTTGCAAGAATTTTAGCTGCATATGTGGCCTCCTGCTCTTCCACAAGAGTTGGCGAACTACTCGCTCCCATTTATCACAATCAGGCTTCCCAAACACCAGTGGCAAGGATTGAAATATGTACAACCAACAGGGCAATATCATAATTTTCAGCAGTTGGACTCAGCACAGCAATGAAAGCGGGAGATCACGCCAGACCCACAGCCACTCCGACGTCGCTCGCAAAAATGGCCTTACATTAAGTGCATACACAAGCTCCAGATTCCGGGGTAATATCAATCCTAAATATTTGTGTGACCCCTTTGCCCACCACATGGGATGCTCTTCCTCTCCAGTGCCTCTGCACATTGCCTGTAGCATCCAAAGCCAGGGATGTATCCCAGTTAATGCAAAGCCCCAAAAAAGCTTCAAATTCCCCAAAAATCTGTTACCTGAGGCAGCGAGGCATGGGGGGTCCCCCAATAGCATCAGCATATCATCCACAAATAGGGCAATCTTGATATCTTTTTTCCCAACCCACACTCTCCTTACCCCCAGGTCCTCCTTCAATTTACGAGCCAAGAGCTCTATGCATGACACAGACAGTCTGGAGATGGGGCATCCCTGTATAATGCCACCCTGCAATCCAAAACACTCTGAAACAAAGCTATTCACTCCTTCACCTGTAGGGAACGGTATAGAGACTGCACCAGGGCCATGGCCTCTATGCCCAGGCTGAACCTTCCAAGCACATACCACAAGTAAGACCACGTGATCTTATCAAAGGCCTTCTCTGAATCAAAGCTGACCGCTAACATAGTCTCACCCTGCCGCCTGGCCACTTCCAATGCGACCAGCACTTTCGTACATTAGTAGCTCCATGTCGGCCAGGAATAAACCTCATTTGTTCCTTGGCTACCAACATGGGCAAGGATTGATTTAATTGTTGGTTGTGCAAGAGTCTTTGCATAAATTTTCACATCAACATTAATGCTCATTGTTCCCTTTAGGAAAATAGACAGACAGATATGAGCCACATGCGTTCCCCCCAGAGTTCTCCTAGGTTAGGGCTCTTTAACCTGGAAAAGAGATGGCTGAGGGATATGCTAGAAGTCTATAAAGTAATGAAAGGAGTGGAATGGGTAAACGTAGATCGATTATTTACGTTATCAGAATATAGAAAGACTAGGGGACATGCAATGAAGCTACAGGGTAAACTATTTAAGACTAATAAAAGAAAATATTTTTTCACTCAACGTCTAATCAAACTCTGGAATTTGTTACCAGAGGATGTTAGTGTAGCTGGGTTTAAAAAAGGTTTGGACAAGTTTCTGGAGGAAAGGTCCATAAACCACCATTATTAAGAAGGGACCCAGGATATCAATGTTTGACCCAGTACAAGCATTGTGGAACCTGTGTCTTTTGGGGAAAGTGCTAGGTACGTATGACCTAGATTGGCCACTGTTGGAAACAAGATACTGGGCTTGATGGACCTTAGTCTGACCCAATATGGCATATCTTATGTTCTAAGCACCTTGACATATCGGCCATGTGAGTTAGCAATGATTCTTTCCTCCACAAAGGGAACTGTTTTATGAAGAAAAATAGTTGCAGAAGCTGAATAGCAGCATCCTGCCTAAGTAGTCTGCAATTTCTGGTGCTCACTAGTATCCAAATGAGTCTTCTGCAAGAAATCTACCATAATCTTGTATCGGCGCAAAGCCATCAAAAACTTCTTATTCTTTATGGGGAACCTGAGCCAGTCACATTCCTAATGCAAATTGTGCGGCCATTGATACCAATCAAATCAAACACACACAGAACACTTCTACTCCATCCCCAGAGAGTACCTTAAATCCACTTGCCCCGAAGTCCCACACTCCCTCCCCATGACCAGTGCCCCACACACACTCTGCACTCAGACTACCTCAAACCAATCCCTTATTCTTCCACCCCACACTCAAAACATGTGATAAGGAAGCTTATCAGAGCCCTGAGAGTAATGCTAATAGAAAGGAATTTATATTAATCAAGGGACCTGTTCTGGCAGGTCAGAGAAATAGAGCAGCCTGTTTCCCTAAAAGACAGCTTATTCCCAGCTGTAGTAACGTGCAGAAAGCCCCTAGTGGAGCTAAGGAGGAGAAGCATAAGCATAGTCTAGAAAACCCTTACGTCATGCCTAATCAATCTGTGGCCAGAGGAGAGTTTAAGCACCAACACCTGAGCACTGCAAAGGAGGAGTTGGAAGCTAAGGACTTTAAAGGCAGAACTGAATATTCAGAAGGCAGACCAGGGGAAGGACCGGTTCAGAGACCAGGGGAAGGACCAGCTCAGAGAAGACAACCACAGCGACAAGAGAGAAGAAGAAGGTCCAAGAGAGAGAAGGCAAGAGGAACTCAGAGAGAGACGTGTACCTATAGAGATTCCTGTGATTCTGGTAGGAACTCTAAAGCAGCACCCTGTAAGCAGACAGGAGTAGCTAAGGAGAAAAGGAACACAAAGTCTTATGGGGAAGAGGTATGGAGCCGATGCCCTGAGGTCCAGTGATACAGACTGGAGGACAGGCCACAGAAGCACCCATGCTTACTGGCCAGGATACCTAAGGAGACAGCCCAAGGACAGTTGTGACTCAGGTATGAGCTTTGATCCTTTAACTAACCTGGAGCAATGCAAACTGTTGGGAAACAGTGTCTCTCCCACTAGAGGCCAGTTATTGAAGCCCTCTATGCCAGATATTGAGATTGAGCCTATGCAATTGGAGGAACAAGGTACAGGTCCTGAAGGAGATGATTTTTGCATGGACTTTTGCAAGGTTGATAGCCTAAAGAAATCCTCAAAGTAGGATTAAAACCATCAAAAGGAAATGTTCTAATTACTGGCTCCCCAGAAAGTTTTATATGGAAAGAGAGAGGCTTTTGGGGAATGGAAATGAAAACACGTGTGCAGAGGAGGAAACCAGCTATTGATTAAAGCTTGTTATCCACCTGTTGATAAGAGTAGAGCATTGCTCAAAGCCGTGCACATGTTGTATAAAGAACTGCTTTGAATGTGAGAGAAGAACGCTGTTTGTAAAGAAGTTTTTCCTTTTGGGTTTATTCTCCAGCACTGCTGAGCAGATGTCAGCAGTGACTGAAGGGAAGTGTTTTTTCTGTTGCTTGAAAAGACTCTGCAAGCTATTTGCTTGGAACTTTCAGTTGTGTTCTTTGCTTTGATTACAAAACCTGGAAAAGTTATCCTGAAGGTGTTACCAAGTATAATTTGTGTGTGGAATAATTTACCCCATAAATAAACTCTATTTTGCCTTATACTCGACTCAACTACTACCTTCTTATTTACCTCAAAGGCAAACACTATACAATTGGACTACTATTACCACAATCCTTTGCGGCATAGATAGTCTGGATCTTTGCAAAAGGTGGTGTAGCTTTAATAACAAGCACCCCCTTTTACAAACCCCACTCTTTGCCTCCTACCCACCCTACTTCACAACAAAACCACACTTTGGTGCATCAAGGAAGTGCAACCACCTCGTACAACCAACCTAACCAGCCTGCCAATACAGCAGCACCCCTCACACAAACTCACATTCAGTCACAACCTCATACCCCCCCCCCCCCCAGACCACCCCTCTTAACATACAGATTCACCAACCTCTACTAACCCGGCCTTCCCTCTGAAACTCAGCCACTTGGTCTTAGGGAAGCGGTGAAGTGAGTGCACAGATAAACAGAACCATAAACACATATACCAACAGCACAAGATCAGCAGTACTAAACAGTGACTAAGCTATGCTAATGAGAGAAGCAAGAAAAGAGCAATATCCAGTTGTCCATTACTCTCATCTCAACTGATTGGGGGCAACTCCCCCACCAGGAAAAGTGAAAAAAATTACCAAGGGGTCCAGGCAGCAATATGAATGCTTCAATCGCCCTCCAAGCCTTCCTGCATAGCTCCAGCTGATTGACATTTGAGATGCTTCCGGCTTTCTGGTACTCATTGTCATTTATTTATTTATTTTTATTTTATTTATTTGAAACATTTTTATACCGCTCCTTCCAGTGATCAGCAGCGGTTTACATTTAACAGTTAAACTCTGCACAGTTAGCAGTTACATGTAACAGTAAGAAGATAACTTTGAACATTTTAAGGTAACATTAATTTCAAATAATGTTGAACAGGCCTAGGGGGCCCATTGTCAGCACCGATGACATCCACTGAGGACCTCCTGTCACCAGTCCAATGGTTTTGAGCCATTCTCAGGCCTCCTCCATAGTCTTACTTCGTTAAGTTGTGCCATCTATAGTGAAATGCATCAACACTGTCCTGACATTCCGAAACTTCCTCCACTTCTGTAATGTCACTTTCGACAAGTCCCCAAACAGAGCAATCCAGTGTCCATCCAAGCTCAATTCTGGCATCTACCGTGAAGCTTGGAGGAGCTTCTCTTTCATTGGGAATCGTCTTATATGGACAACAATGTCCCTTGGATGGTTGGCATATGGTGGCCCTAAGGTCCTACTACTACTGAGCATTTGTATAGCGCTACAAGTCACATGCAGCGCTGCACAGACATGTAAGAGACAGTCCCTGCTCATCAGAGCTTACAATCTAGTCAAGACAGACAACAGAGAGGGTGTAGGCAGGGATAAAACAAGGGGGAAAGGAAAAGAAAAAAGGAGATCAGGTGAGTCAAGATCCAAATGCAGCAGCGGTGAGTTTTCAGCCTGGATTTGAAGAGGGTCAGAGAAAGGTGCCTGGCATACAGATACAGGTAGTTTGTTACAGATGTAAGGTGCAGCAAGGTGAAAGGAGCAAAGTCTGGAGTTAGCAATAGAAGAGAAGGGCACAGATAGAAGCAGTTTGCTAGAAGAGCGGAGTTCCCGAGGGGGATTGTAAGGAGAGATAAGAGAAGAAAGGTAGTGAGGAGCTGCAGAGTGAATGCATTTATAGGTCAGCAGGAGAAGTTTGAACTGGATGCAGAAACGGATAGGGTGCCAATGAAGTGACTTGAGAAGAGGAGTAATATGGGCATGACGAGGCTGGCGGAAGATTAGCCGTGCAGCAGAGTGTTGAACAGATTGAAGGAGAGAGAGATGATTCAAAGGGAGACCAGCAAGGACTAGGTTACAGTAGTCAAGACGGGAGGTGATTGAGTGGATAAGCGTCTTAGTAGTGTGTTCAGAAAGGAATGGGCGGATTTTGCTGATGTTATAGAGAAAGAAACGGCAGGTCTTAGCTATCAGATGAATGTGTGTGGAGAAGGAGAGAGAAGAGTCAAAGACAACCCCAAGATTGCAAGCAGAGGAAACAGGAAGGAGTAAAGAGTTATCCACAGAGTGAGAAAGGAGGAAGAGGAGAGCGGGTTTTAGGGGGGAAGATAAGAAGTTCAGTCTTGGCCATGTTCAATTTCAAGCGGCTCTCCCCCTGTGCGTTTATGCCATGGAGGTATTTAAATGTCTCAATCATATTACCTCTATCCCACCTTTCCTCTAAGGTGTACATATTAAGATCCTTAAGTCTGTCCTCATATGCTTTATAATGAAGACCACTAACCATTTTAATAGCCACCCTCTGTACTGACTCAATCCTGTTTATATCCTTTTGAAGGTGCAGTCTCCAGAATTGCACACAATACTCCAAATGCCGTCACACCAAAGACTTATACAGAGGCACTATCACCTCCTTTTTTCTGCTAGCCATTCCTCTCCCTATGCACCCAAGCATCCTTCTAGCTTTTGCTGTCGCCTTTTCTACCTGTTTAGCTACTTTAAGATCATCAGATACACTCACGCCTAGGTCCCGCTTTTCTTTAGTGGACAAAGAGAAATTAGACTTACCTGCTAATTGTTGCTCCTTGAGGCACTCCATTGCTGGCTTAAGGGTGCTCGATACCTGGCTCTGCAGCCTGCAAAATCTTTTGAAATACCTTTTGGGCGATTGTAGCTGCATCCAAGTAATACTCTTCCTCTGGCACACCCGCACATTCAAGTTATTGAATTGCGCGTGGTTCTCAATATCCTCAAGCTTTCTCTAAACCTCTGATCAAACCACTTCCAGCTTAGGCGTGCGGCATGCCAGCGACTCAGTCCTCCGCATCCTGTGCTGCATTCCTTTGCTCAGCTTCTTGAACCTGGGCCCCTAAATCTGCCTTGTCTCTAAGCAACTCTGAGACCATGGTACAGACTTAGCCGTATGATTGAATTCCTGCTTTAATTTGTCCTTCAGGCTATGCAATAGACCTTTCATGCACCCGATGGTAAGGTGCCCATCCGAACAGTTCTCCTTCTTGCTTGCAGAGCTATCTGAGGCCAGAGTCTCCTCAGCCTGTTCTGAAATAAGGTCAATTCCATGAAATTTAAGAATGACATTGCTGCAACTGATCGCAAATTGTCCTCTGCTCCGGTGGAGACGAAGGCTCAGGCAGCCATCTCTTGCGATGATGACGTTAAGTAAAATGTGGCTGTGGTGCACAGTAAGAAAGATACGTTTTTTATGTAAATTTGTTGAAGCGTATGGAAAAGTCTCAACTCGTGTTACAAATTTTTCTCACAGCAGACTCTACTTCTGAGCTGCTGTAAAGAGACCTGCATGTAAATAACAAAATCTGAGCCTCAAGTAGTGCTAGAGCTGTTTCTCTCTTAATTATCATTTGAAACTGTTATACATTTATTTTTAATTGCTAGCTAGAATCAGGCAATTGTCTAGTAGTAGAACTATAGAAAAAATAGAGATGTGGTAAATATGTTAGCACTGATGGAGAGGGATCTACATAACTCGGACTATGTCTAGTTAGTAATGATATTGAGGCAGCACACTAGAAGAGGGCTCCCAACCCTCTCCTGGAGGCATACCTAGCCAGTCAGGTTTCCAATATCACCACAGCGAAGATGCATTAGATAAGTGGAATTAGATTTAGCTCATGCCTTTTCTCAGAAGCTCAAGGAGAGCTACTCAAGTACAGTAGGTATTTTCCTGTCTCCGGAGGTCTTATGCTCTGTATATGAGACATGGTGGAGGATTAAGTGACTTTCCTGTTATAACAAGAAGTACATACTGGGATTTGAACCTGACTTCGCCCTTTCTACCTGTTTAGCCATTTTGAGATCATCAGAAACGATCACGCCCAGGTCCCGCTCTTCTTTTGTAGACAGAAATACTTTGCCCCCTACACTGTACTGCTCCCTTGGATATTTGCAGCCTGGAGGAAAGGTCCATAAACCATTATTAAGAAGGGACCCAGGATATCGATGCTTGACCCAGTACAAGCATTGTGGAACCTGTATCTTTTTGGGAAACTGCTAGGTACGTATGACCTAGATTGGCCACTATTAGAAACAGGATACTGGGCTTGATGGACCTTGGTCTGACCCAGTATGGCATATCTTATGTTCTTAAATGCATGCATTTTTTAGCATTAAGTCTCAGCTGCCAAATTCTAGACCATTCTTCAAATTTAGCTAGATCCTTCCTCATGTTATCTACTCCTTCCTGGGTGTCTACTCTATTGCAGATTTTGGTATCATCCTCAAAGAGGCAAAGCTTACCTGACAGCCCTTCTAAATTATCACTAACGAAGATGTTAAAAAGAATTGGACCAAGGACAGCTCCCTGCAGCACACCACTAGTAACCACCTCCTCCTCAGAGTGAGCTCCATTTCTCTGTATCCTTAATCGCCTCCCACTCAGCCAATTTCTAACCCAGTCAGTCACTTTAGGCTCCATCCCTCTGGTACTCAGTTTGTTTATAAGTCGTTTGTGAGGAATGGTGTCAAAGGCTTTACTGAAATCTAAGCACACCACATCTAGGAGTCTCTCTGGGTCCAACTCCCTGGTCACGCAGTCAAAGAAATCAATCAGATTTGTCTGACAAGACCTGCCTTTGGACTCCAGAAACCTCACTATTCTCTCTTATAGCAGCATTTCCAATAATTTACACACCACAGAGGTTAGACTAACCAGCCTGTAGTTTTCAACCTAATCCTTACTTCTGCTTTTGTGTAAAGGGATCACATGTGCCTTTTAGAAGCAAGGTGAAAAAAGAAGCTCAACCCTTTGATCAGTGGAAATACAGCTTTATTGGCAGTGTTTCGGTGGAATGCCTTCTTCCGGTGGTCAAACCTTCAATAAACAGAAACCATAAATAAACATTAATATATTAAAAAAAGCATAAACCAAAAGCATAATTAAGAATATATCATAAAACAAAATGAATAAAAACAATATATTATTGCAAATAAGCAGCCATAAAAACTCAAACCTAATAAAGTATAGAACATTAAAAGATCATTAAAACATAACATACTCCAATGTTAACATGTCCTTCCAAGTGCTATTAATATGTGTTGGTTTTTTTTTATTGAGAATTATAGGGGAGTCAGAAATGCTTCTCGGCCTCACCACCTTTTCTCTGAGCTCCTCCACTTGTTTCATGAGGGCTTCAGCGTGCAGGCATCCTGTGCATGGAACCAGTCCTTCAACTGACATCGGGCTCTCTTTCTGGACAGAGGCAGAAGCTGTAGCGAGGGTAGCAGCTTTGGCAATATGATTTTTCTCAGCCATTATTCAGTTGGTGGAATTCTGGTACCTGTTGAAGTATTTATTTAGCAATGCTTATATACTGCTTTTCACCGGGTCAAAGCAGTGTACATTCATGTACGGTATATATTTCCCTTATCCCCAAAGGGCTCACAATCTACATTTTGTAAACGAGAGACCTACCAAAGTCCCTAACTTTTCCTCAGCTGTCCTTTAAGAGAAAGAGCATTTAACCTCTCTTATGTGTGCTCTAACAGCGCTGTTCTATGTCCCTTTGTGTAGCTAGTTGGGGAGTTGGGTGGGTGGGAGCTGAATAGGTAGGGAGGTATCTAACACCTGATGAGGTCAATGGCTTTAAAGAGCTCGCTCTGAATGGAGAGCTGGAAAAAGAAACAATGAACTCTAACAGGTAGAATTTTACCCAACACTACAAAAAATTCCCCTTTTGCAATAGAGAAAAAGAATTAGCTTTAAAAATGAAGAGCAAAACCCCTCTAAGAGCTCTTGGGTAGAGCGCTTATATTTAAAAGCTACACAGTATTACATTGTGTGTAGTGGAGACCCTTTTAGGAATGCCCTCCTTGGGGCATTGCTCCTTGGATCTAAAGGATGCATACACACACATCCCGATCCAAACTTTACACAGAAAATGCCTGCATTTCGTGTTGAGTGGCCAGTACTTTCAGTATCGGGTGCTCCCTTTCAGACTGGTGTCTGGCCCCCAGGGTCTTCACAAAGTACCTAGTGGTCATGCTGCTTACCTCTGGACCCTGGGGTTCTTTGTCTTCCCCTACTTGGACAACTGGCTGATAACAGCCTCCATGTCCGATGGCTGACGATACAGGTGCTCAAGCATCTCTGGTTCATGATCAACTGCCAAAAGTCTCATCTGCAGCCATCACAACAGCTGGAATTCATCGGGGCCCTCTTGAACACCACATGAGCCCAAGCCTTTCTCCCAAGTGACCATGTGCAGCGGCTCATGGAGGTGATCTCTGCCGTCTGACAAAAGCGGCACACAATGATGCGAGGAATGCTGCGCATGTTAAGCCATATGGCCTCCACGGTGGATGTGACCCCGTTGGCCTGGCTTAGGATGTGCCAGGCTCAGTGGATGCTGTTCACCCAATGAAAGCACACATGGGTCACCTCAGGGACTGAATGGCCATTACTGTGCCCCTTGTCGAGTCTCTCCAGTGGTGGCTGAAGCCACAGCACCAGCTCTGAGGTCTTCCCTTTCAGTCGATGCCGCCTCACAGGACGCTCACCGCCAATGTTTCCAAGTTGGACTGGGGCATGCACTTGGATGGGAGCAGGAGATCCTGCACCAGATCAACTTTCTGGAACTGCAGGTGATTGTGACTGCTCTCAAGGCCTTTCCAGACACACTTGGCCAACCAGGTGGTCCTCATCCAGATGGACAACCAGATAGCCATGTTCTACGCCAACAGATAGGGAGGCACGGGCACATACGTCCTTTGCTGGGAGGCAGTGTGCCTCTGGAAGTTCGCAGTGGCCCACAGACGATCTCAGCTGGGTCCTCCAGCCCCTCAAGTGGACCCTCAACAGGAGGGTGGTGGAGCGCATCTTTCTGGAGTGGGACACTCCGGTAATAGCCCTCTTTGTCTCACCTAGCCATGTGCAAGTGAACCACTTCTGTTACCACGTGGCTGCAAGGGGCAAGCTGGCATACAACACCTTCCTCCTGCACTGCTTCTATACTTACCTACAGATTCTTTTGGTGGCAAAGATGCTTCTCAAGCTCCAGGCGAACAAGGTGACCATGATTCTCATCTCCCCTTACAGGCCCAGGTAGCTGCAGTTCTCAACTGCTGCTCCATCTCACCTGTCATGAGCCCCTCCAGCTGCATTGTGACTTCAACCTCATCTCTCAGGAGGACGAGACCCATTGTCACCCAGATGTCTGTCCCTGGCTCTCACAGTGTGGATGCTGAGTGGGTAGTCCTTTTCGAGCTCAACTTACTGGGTGAGGTTACAGATGTCCTCCTGGCCTCCCACAACGACTCCACCCATCGCTCTTATGTCTTCAAGTGGCGCAGGTTCTTGATCTGGTGCACAGACAAGGTGCTAGACCCTTTCTCATGCTCGGTGGAGGGCTTACTCTTGCATCTCTCCAATTCTGGCCTCAAATCTTAATCTGTTCAAGTGCACCTGAGAGTGATTGGGACCTGCCTTCGGGACTTGAAAGGGAAGCCCATCTCCACTGCCGCTGGTGGCTCACTACATGCCGGGTTTGCTTCTGTCAAGGCCTCCAATTAAGCCCCTGCCAGTGGCGTGGGATCTGAATGTGGTCTTGGGACAGTTGTCATCGCTTTTGAATCGCTTGCTACCTGTTCACTGAAATTTCTGACCTGGAAGGTCGTCTTCTTGTAGTTCTCATCTTGGCTCACCGAGCCAGTGAGCTTCAGGCTCTGGTGGTTCAGCTGACATACACGAGGTTCCATCATAACCGGGTGGTGCTATGTACCCAACTGCATTTCTTGCCAAAGGTGGTTTCGGCTTTCCACCTCAACCAGTCAGTGGTACTGCCAACCTGCTTTCCTAGGCGTCATGCCAATAGGGCAGAAGCCCAGCTGCACATGCTGGCTTTCTACCTTGAGAGAACCAGTCCGCATGTCACGCTGCACAGCCGTCGTTCTCCTATGACCCCCAACAAGCTGGGCATGTCTATCTCCAAATGCAGGCTGTCCATTTGAGTAGTGGATTGCATATTCTTTGCCTATGTTCATGCAGGACTGAGCCTCGAAGGTCATCTCACGGCCCATGAGGTCCAGGCCATGGCTACATTCATGGCCAATCTGCAGGTCTCCACAGAAGAGATTTGCAGGGCTGCCACGTGGTCCTTTGTCCACACCTTCACAGCCCACTACTGCCTGGATGGGGATTCCTGGCATGTCAATAACGTCAGTCAAGCCATACTTCGGCATCTGTTTGGAATTTTGGTTCATCTCCTTCCCACCTGCCCTTTAGATCCATCCATGCTACTGAAAGAGTTGTCCTGATGTAGTCTGCTGTGGACGTTGAATCGGCTGCATCCCAAAGAGGGATCACACGTGCTGTTTTTCCAGTTCTTGCTGCCCCTGTTGGGCTGTTTTTCTTGTGTTTAGAAGCCTGTAGCTTGGGAGTCCGTATGTGAGGACTTCTTCCTGCTTGTTCACAGGGAAAGCATAATTATTCACCTATAGCAGGTGTTCTCCATAAACAGCAGGAATAAGTCCTCACAACCCTCCCAAGTCCCCATGAAGTTGTTTTGGCTACTAGCTTTTGTGCTATATTGAGGATAAGATGGCGGGCAGGAAGGCAGGCACGCATGTGCAATGGAGGCTTCCAAAAGCGTCCGGTGGAAGCTGGAAGCATTTCCGCACAGGGCTCCATGCGGGTACGTCACCCATATGTCAGGACTACTTCCTGCAGTTTACGGAGAACACCTGCTACAGGTGAGTAACTAGGCTTTATGCTTTAAATAATTTATGGAGGAGTGCCTTGAGGTTTTTCCTACTTACAGGTTGTTTCACTCATTCCTACCTCCAGTTTTATAGACATAGATGGTGTTGCTCTATATTATCTCCAGTACTGTAAGGTCTTATTCCATCTTCTTATTCCCAGCCACTGCAGCAGTCTGGATATTTGTTGAATTCCCTTCACCCACCCTGTAGAGGACAGTTTCTGTATGTAGAAGAAACCAAAAGTATCTCATTTAGACATAGCTGCCTCCTTCATTCCTAGAATTTTCTATATCATTACCTCTTGGTTAATTCAAGTCACAAGATGAATGTAATGCAAGACTAGGTATGAATTGGCCATTGGTAAAGACTTCTAAAGAGATGTTTTACGGGACTTAGGCAGTAAACCGCCTTGATAGCAAGTAGTATTATAGAATGATGTCATATCAAATATCCAAATAAAATAAAGGGAATTAGAAGGAAAATACAATATAAAAATTGTAATGTAAGTCCAGCAATATCTGCCACCACATCTTAGAGAGCAGAGAGGGTTACATTTTCAAAAATAAAATTAACTAAAAGAAAAGAAGTAATATAGTTGAGTAGAGCTGATACCCATTTAAAGCTAACAAATAGGGAGTTGGACAGAGGGAGAGCCCTAGATGTCATGTACTTAGATTTCAGTAAAGCCTTTGACACCGTGCCGCACAGGTGACTTTTGAACAAACTGAGCACCCTGGGATGGACCCTAAAGTTACAGATTGGGTTAGAAAATTGGTTGAGTGGGAGGTGATAAAGGGTACAGGTAAATGGCGCTCACTCTGAGGAGAAGTAGTTTACCAGTGATGTTCCGCAGGGATCTGTCCTTGGTCCAATTCTTTTTAACATCTTTGTTAGTGATATTGCAGAAGGGCTATCTGGTAAGGTTTGCCTCTGCAGATGATACCAAAATCTGCAATAGAGTAGACACCCAGGAAGGAGTAGATAACATGAGGAGCGATCTAGCTAAACTTGAAGAATGATCTAGAATTTGGCAGCTGAAATTTATTGCTAAAAAATGCAGGGTCATGTATTTGGGCTGCAAAATCCAAAGGAGCGGTACAGTGTAGGGGGGTGAGGTACTTCTGTCTACAAAAGAAGAGCGGGATCTGGACGTAATTGTGTCTGACTATCTTAAAGTAGTTAAACAGGTAGAAAAGGTGACGGCAGAAGCCAGAAGGATGCTTGGGTGTATCGGGAGAGGAATGACCAGCAGAAAAAAGGAGATGATAATGTGTCTATATAAGTCTTTGGTCATTTGGAGTATTGTGTGTAATTTTGGAGACCACACCTTCAAACGGATATAAGCAGGTTGGAGTCTGTGCAGAGGGTGGCTACTGAAATGGATAGTGGTCTTTGTTATGAAACATATGAGGACAGACATAAAGATCTTAATATGTATACTTTAGAAGAAAGGTAAGCTAGGGGAGATATGATAGAGAGATTTAAATACCTCCGTGGCATAAATGCACAGGAGAGTCTCTTTCAATTGAAGGCAAGCTCTGCTATTAGGGAACATAGGATGAGGGTGAAAGGGATAAACTCAGGAGTAATACGTAGAAATATTTCTTTACAGAAAGAGTTATAGATGCATGGAATAGTCTCCCAGTGGAGATGGTAGAGACAAGGACAGTATCTGAATTCAAAAAAGCATGGGGCAAACACAAAGGATCTCTAAAGGTAAAAAGGGCACTATTGTACTTGATATGGTGGGGCAGATTAGATAGGCAATGTGGTCTTTTTCTGCCGTCATGTTTCTAGGTTTCTAAATATTTGAAGATGGTAGTTTTGAGGCTATTGATTTTCCTTCCTCACAGAGTACTAATACCTCAAATATTACTTACTGATATTCTAGAATTAATCTGGTGCGAGACTTGGCAAGTGCTCATCAGTTACTGAGTTGAATCTTCATGTAGCTAAAATGGCTTGAGATGCTGCAGAAGTAGTGTTCACAGCCTCAAGGAGAAGGGCATTTCAGCGGTTGCTCAGTGGTAATATCTAGTGGTTACACTTATTCATGTTGTTTGGATTCTCAGCCGGGCAAGGGGGTAGCCAGTCCCCTGGGTATCCCCACCTGCCCCTTCCTCCCACTCCCCCTTTTTCCCCCAGTGATGACAGAGGCTCCTCTTAATATGTGTAAGATAATGATATTTGTTGGTCTCAGCATAACCTATATTATAAAACCCATTATGTATCAAAAATAAGCAACATATACATGAAATATGCATCCATTGCAACTCTGTAAGCTCAACGATGCATAACTTAGAATATTCAGTGAATTAGGATAATGTGAGAGACACAGCCTGTACCACCTTGGGGCCGAGCCGTTTGAAGCCTGCCCCTTTTCTTTCTTCTGCTTCATTATCTGCTTCAGGACCACACATCTTAACAGTTCATCATCTTAAGGGTAAGGCAGGCCATAAAAGCATGC
Source organism: Ichthyophis bannanicus (assembly GCA_033557465.1). Taxonomy (NCBI): domain Eukaryota; kingdom Metazoa; phylum Chordata; class Amphibia; order Gymnophiona; family Ichthyophiidae; genus Ichthyophis; species Ichthyophis bannanicus. The sequence goes on from CM066034.1 coordinate 592,958,914, forward strand.
CTTAACACCCTGTTTGCAGCAGGATTGTACCTCCAGGCTTCAATCCCAGCCCGTCAAAGGTCAGTTCAGACCCACTCACTTGTGTGGTGGAGATGTGCCCTTCTCCCCCTCCCCTCCACTGTGAAAGCATGAGGGAGTGTGGAGAAGGTGCCGTATACACGCTGTCCCTGCCGCGAACCCGTTGACCCTTCACGGGGGAGGACAATTACCTCAAGGCCACACCCCTTTTGGTTCAGAGATTCTTGCTACAAAATCTAGGTTGAGCTGGGAAGGGAATATGAAAATAGGAAATAAACTTCTGTGATTTTGTGAGTAAATGCTTATGGTTCCAAATAGTCCTCATTCCGATTGAGTGAGAAGAAATTGTCAGGAGGCCAAAATAAAAATGAATTTTCTTCCCATTTACAGAGAAGGGAAAATTTTCCATTGAGTCTTGAGAAACTGGTGCAGATCCTAGATTAAGTTGACATTCATTTTTAGACTTGGTAGGCAAGGAATATGAAATGTGGGATCAAATTTGTCACCTTATCTGAGTGAACTTTGGTATTTGTAGGATAAGAGGAAAATTAATGGTTCAGTTTCCTTTTTTCCCCTTTATTCTTAAGGTGCCTCTTCACTTACCTGTTTATCTTTACAGCTGCCAAGAGTCTATTGAACAAGAAGACAGATGGAGTAAAGGTAAGTTGAAAAATGGTTATATTCTTCTGCATTGAAATATTACGTATAAAAAGTGAAATGTTGCTATTTTATTTTTTTCCTGATCTACTTTTGTTTCTATTATTTTTTCAAATGCATGCCATCTCAGGGATTGTGGGGAGAGCCCAAGTAGCTTTCTTGCCACCATCCAAAGCTTGTTCTGTGACAGTGATGCGTTAAACCTGACTGTAATTGCAGTATCAGCATTGTGTTGTGATTGATCATTTTCAGTATGCTGCAGTCCATTTTCCAAAGGGATGAGGTGCTGAAACCCCCTAAAGAGAGGCCTCTCCTGGCTTCTCTTTGCTATTTTGTTTTCTGAAGTTTATCTCCAATATATAACTATACTTTTTAGATCCCCAGCAGAAGAAAGGAGGCACTAGATGAACTATGACTTTATAGAAGCTGTGGTAGTTAAAATAGCCCAATTTTCTTGAAGCCGACCAGTTTGAAAAATGAACTGGCAGGGATGAGGGGCAATGAAGAGCAGCTTCAATGCTTCATGTCAGGATGCTGGTAGACAGCACATTGCAGTAATTAAATGCAGTAATTGGATCCTTGTGCAAGAGCAGTTTCATTGGGAGATTAGCTTCAGAGGTCTTGGTGAACAGAAAAATCTGTTGCAGTTCATGTCTACCTGTTATTTGAAGAAACATCTGCCTATAACTTTCTGAATTTGCTGTGACTGACTGACAGGCTCAAGAGAATGATGGCATTAGAAACTATACTGTGTGATCTTGACTGGCTGTTGAAAGAGATTAGCATTGGAAACCAACTTAAGGGTCATTGAATATCCGGTTTATTGGGGCATGTAGAGCTGTTGCTGCTGAATATCCCATTCTCCACAATTAATGCAGTTAGCTGTTCTGCTAACCACATTAATCATTTTGAATATCAGACCCTTAGGGGCTGGTTTACTAAGCCCCACACTAGTAAGGTGGGTTTGGGTACAGTACTAGCATGGGGCACTCTGCTAGATGCAGAGGATGAAGACAGATGTCCCCCTGAATTTAGCACAGCTCGCCACAATAATATGCAAATATTAGATAAATGAGGACTTATAATTACACTGACTGCCCATGGCTCTGAATACCACAGAGGTTACTCCTTCTTGGAGCAAGTCCATTCAAGAACTTTGGTTCCTGGAAGTCATCTAGAATGGTTACCTAGTAGATTTTCTCTTCTCAAGTTCTTTTCTTGATCTTGAGAGTTCTGAGAAACCAAACAAAGGTCATTGTGCTCTTAGTAACAGTTTATCACTTAGAAGAAATGCCCAGTATCCCCAGCATAATGTGTGTTCTATTTATTTCCTGATCATCCAAAAAACATGAAGTTGTCATGTGATTCTACATCTGAAGTTTCTGAATTTTATCCAATTGAACCACTTAAAGCTGAAATCACTTCCCTCTCTAGTCCATGCTCTCTCTTTGAGGAATCTCCGTATCTCTGGATCTGCAGAAAGTGCATCTTGCCAAAGTATTGCCAAATGTCATTGCATTTTTTTTTTGCTGATTTTTATCATGCAGTTCTCTGCTTTGGTGCTACCTCAGCAGCTGTGATTTTGTTAGTTCCTGTATCTGAAGTGAAGCTATTTTCTTCTATCAGGAAAATATTCTTGTCAGAACCTGGCCTCATCGGAAATAATGTGTGACCAGAAATGTAGCGATTTTCCTCCATAGAATCATTTTGAGCAACAGATCCACTTGAGAACTTGCCCTCCTTGGTGTAAAGACCTCTAACTATTGTGGGGAACATAGTTTATCTTAAGGCTGAAATGTAAGGAAGATTTTCCCATTCAGGTTGGGACCAGGTTACAAAAGTGTGAGAGTCTGCATCAGCATGAGATGAAAGCATAGCTTCTAGTTATTACAAACAGTGGTTCAAAGATCAGTATTACAATGGTACAGAGCGAGGAGGTGAAGTGGTAGAATGACTTGGGGTGGCAAGCTCCATCCTGACAATCACAAAAGGAAGTCTGCTCTTCCACTGTCCCTCACGCAGCAAGAACAGCAGTGCCATGCAAGACATGCTTCCTCTTCCTCCTAGTGCTCCCGCTTTTTTACTACTTCCACTACTCTTTCCCCATTTTCAGCAGGAGAAAAGTAATGAAAAGGCAGTCACACTGAGAAGAGGAGACAATTGAGATGGCAAAGATAAAATCTGATGTACTACCCAGAGACTGGATAAATTGGATAGTCAATATGGGATTGTTGCAGTCTACTGGAACTTTGGGAATTAAGGAGAGTTCAGTGTTGCATAGGCAATTGGAGTCTTTGGAGAACTCATTTCGGTCTACGAATCTTAAATTTTTGAATTTCCCACAGATTTGATTGCTTGCTCCTTTGTTTCTTTTGAAGAAATATTGTAAGAAGTTCTGTGTATGCCTGAAGCTGATTCTTTGGTGGTATTTAATCTATATCACTGGCTTGCTAGTCTTATCTCAGGGCGGAGATGAAGTAATTCAGGTGGGAGAGAACTCTGAGCTAGATTTCACAAATTTCCTTGAATCATCAGTTAATGGAATTTCTTCCAGAACAACTCAGATTTTCATTCGCGACTGAGATAGTTTAAAATCAGTGTTTTAAAAGCATCCTCTCATAAGAAAGATAACTTGTTTTTACGGTCAAAAGGTTACACTTTTTCCAGATGTCTCTAGATTTACCCAAGCACAGTTCCTTCAGCTTAAGCCGTAGATGTTGGCTGCCGGAGGGACATTTTTTTCTCAGTATACCTTGCAAATGTTTAATTGGTAAACAATGAGTACGCTATGTTTTTGTAGAGTCCTTGCAACTGGAAAATTTCCTTGCGAGTAAATGAGGATTTGCGTTGTGTGTTTTTTTTCTTTTTTTCTTTTTCTCTTTTTCAAGTGCCTTTGAGTCAATGCTGACACCTGGCAACCCAGCAGCCCCTGGGTTTTCTTGATAAGGTATGACCGGAAGTAGATTGTCAGGCCTTTACTTCCATGGTATTGGAGGGCAAAGTAACTTGTCCAAGGTCACAAGGAGTGCTAGTGGGAATCAAACCCATATGTCCTGAGTAGGCTGTTGCTCGAACCACTAGGCTATTCCTCCACTCATGTCTTATCACCCCAATTTTTCCTTGTTTATTTTTATTGTTTTTCTCCCTTTTTTTAGGGTTCTGTTTCCTAAAAGTGAAAATATATTTTACTTCCTTAACAAGATAACTTCTCCTCCTCTTGATGGGGGCTAAGAAACTTGATATATTTCATTAATGGATTGTATTTTTCTTGTATTTTTGTAATTTCTTGATTTGTTTCTTTAAGATTATTATGCGTGAATGTTAAATTAAGAAAAATCTGCTATATGGTAGAAAAACATTAAATTATTCTTCATTTTTAAATTGCTATATAAATTTAACTCACTGCTATATAATAATCTTGTACAGCAGTGAATGGTATAAAATATTCCTTGGTCATTGCTGAGATGACCAGACCACAGCTGTGGAATGCGATGATTCAGACTTGAAAGTAATACTGAGGGCCAGTGAGTATCCTGAGAAGGTGGAGTTATCGGGCCAAAGCTAGTGTTGATCAGTGAGTGTACAAGTATTCAGGACTAGCTGGCTAGACAGCTCACTGTGTAAGATCTCGGTTCCTGTTTCAAACTATGTGTTAGGTTCACACAATCCCTTTCAGCCAAGATCTGAATCATCATGACACAAGTGATTCTAGTACCCATAGTGATCCAGGACAGCATGATTTCTGGAGCTTGGCATTAGAAATGTTTTTCAGTTTGCTACCAGAAATCTTGAGTCAAGGCCTAGTTTTCTATCCAATGCCAAATTCTCTTAAGTTGACAACATAGAGAATGGAAGGTGAGCATATTTTAAACTTTATTTTGGCCTAATGCCAATAGAACTAAAATAAATATCTTACATTTATTATTTGTATAATGCGTAGCTGATGTACATGATGCCAGGGGTTAATAAGAGGAAATCTATGTCCATGTAGGGAAAAAAGTGCTTAGTTTAAGCCTTTTTTGTAAAAGCACATAGGCTTCCAGACCAGCCTTGTAGCAAGCAAATGTTGACAAGCACATTTGCACCTGCTCTTCTCCATATGGGTTCCTGCATATTTCGTAAAATAAGCACATGCATTGCAATGCTGCCTCCACTCTGCCCAAGCTACACCCCGGGAATGCCAACGTGTCACACGCTTATAACTACAAGTAATCTTATAGGCATGCATACATACAGGGCAGTGCTACCATTAGGCGGTCACTTAGAGCTCCAACTTTCCAGGGGTACCTATTGCTGCTGCTGCTGCCCCATTTTGGGCCATGCAGAGGCGGCGATACTTTTAAAATGGCATCAAAGCACCAGAGTTACCTTCAGCTCCAAGGCTGAAATGCCATTCCTACTTCTGCTCCCTTCCTCCTCTACTACTACTGATCATTTGTATAGCGCTACAAGGCATATGCAGCACTGTAAGAGGCGGTCCCTGCTCATCAGAGCTTACAATCTAATCAAGACAGCGCAATAGCTAAGGACAATGGTACATCTAGGGGAAAGGTAAGAAAAACACATTGGAGACTAAATGGATCAGGATCTAGAAGTGGCCTTGAAGAGGTGAATTTTCAGCCTGGATTTGAAAAGGACCAGAGATGAAGCCTAATGGACAGACTTAGTTTCCTCCAGGCACAAGGAGCAGCAAGGTGAAAAGATTGAAATCTGAAGTTAGCAGTAGAAGTGAAGGGCACAGATAGAAATGCTCTGTCAGAGGAGCGGAGTTCACGAGGAGGGGGTGTAGTCTTCGGGGAGGAGCCAGAGCAAGAAGATGGAGAGCATTAGAGATAAAGAGATCATAAGTAAAGGCAAATTTATTTGAGATGGAGTATGCGTTCCACAAGGCACACGAGGAAGGGAAAGAGGAGGGGGAGAGGGATATGAATAAGATTTGAGCAATTGCGTGAGGATCTGTCATGGGAGTGTGAGGAAAGTCTAGGGGGGCCAGGGTTGATTTTGATATCACCAGAAGGAGAAGGAATAGAAAAGTGTGAGGCAAAGAGGAGACAGCATGGCGGAAATGAGGGTGAGGTGGTTTGAGAGAGAGAAGAAGGCTGAATGATAGGGAGAAAATGGTGCAGCTCAAGAGCTGATGAAAGTGTAGATAAGATGCTGGGAGAAGTAGGGATGGTAAAAGGGAGATATGGAAGAGGGCTGGAGGTTGTTGGTTTGAGGGGAGAAGGTAAGGGAGTGTTAACAATAGAAAGAGAAAGTGATGTGGAGCCATGAGAGAGGAATGGAGAGGAGGATATAAGTCAGTAGAAATATATGAAGGTTAGGAAGGGGAGAGAACTCAGAGGATTAGGTTGCACCTGTAAGTAATAGTGGTAATGAGCACAGGATAGATATAAAAGATTGCTAGCCACAGGGTGGGTGGGCTGAGTTGTGGGATGGGGGATAATAAGGCAGAGGAGGAGAAAGAGAAAGCTGAATAATCTTGCAAAAAGTACAACTCGGGTAAAAGAGTACACTAACAATGATAAATATAAATATATTGAGAGACAGACAGGGTTCAAAAAGCAAGCAATTTCAATGTGTCAAGCAGAGCTTTCCAGTGGAGAGAGAGGCAAACAGAAACGTCTGCACTTTGGTGCTGTTTTGAACATATTGCTGCAGCTGCACATCCTGGAAAGGGGCAACCGTGGTGCCAATCTGAGAAGGAGGGGCTTTTGGAGTGAGGTTCTCCTAGGGCAATTCATATTCTTACACCAGTCCCGCAAACATATGTGCACTTAATTGGCCACATAATTTTGTAAAAGACCTATTCTCTGTGGAAGAAGTTTGATAAAATTACCCCCATAATGTACAGTGCCCTACTCCATGGAGCTTGCAGTCTAGAGAGGCAGATAGCGCAAGGGTATGACTGAGAGGTTTTAAGGTAGGTGGGATGAAATTGAGGAGAGGCAACGTTTGAGTATCATTTTTTTTTATTAGGGCTTCTCATTTTTCATTATAACTGGAAAAGCTAGATAAAACACACATGATGTGGAAATTAGGGTTTCCAGTTAAAACTGGAAAACAGTGAAAATTGTCCTACTCTTGTGATCTCAACACAGTCTGTTGCCATCACAGCCAGCCAACATCATCAGAATGAGATTGGCTTCTCTTCCTATCTTCCTTCCGTCAATGGCTTTCTGAATTTTGTTGCTAAAGTCCGTAGCCATGATGCCTATGGCTGTTTCCTCTTTCCCTGCAACTTCATTCCGAGGTTTGCACTTTTAATTAACCTCGTGGTTCAACTTGGTTACAGGCTGCAGGGAAAGAGGAAACAGCCTAAGGCACCATAGCTGCAGCTTTAAACTACAATACTGAGATGGAGAGCCAATTGGAAGAGCAAGAAATGATCTGACCACCGCACCTTTAGTCTGCAGTTGACTCCAGCTGATCCATCTTCCATTGGATCTGCTATGTGGTTGGGAAGCAGAAGGTGAGGCCAGTGGGATTGGAGATGGGAGGAGGATAGAGCGTGTGAAACGCTGGGGGAGCTGGAGAAGCAAGGAGAAACAGTGGAGGATAGAGCTTCCTGGGGGGGAGGAGGGAGAGAGTCATGATGGAGAGAAGCAGGGGAAGGGGGAGAGAGAGGGGAAGAGGTTGGTGAGGATGGATTTGGGGGAGAGAGTAGTAGGAATGAACAAGGGGGATGGTGATGAGTTTGCATAACCAAAATAGTCCTGCACTAGAACTAACTCACTAATTTGAGCCCACCTAAAAATGTACCTAGAAATTAAATTCACAGCATAAAAACATCTGTAAGCCCCCTAGTTTTCTCACCTTAACAAAGTGAATTGCCTAAAAAATAGACGCTTAGAATTCTATTTAAAACACCTGGAATCAGAAGCTCTGTATATGATCAAACATCAGTCAAGGAGCAAAAAAGGATAAAAAAAAGGGAAAACTCTTAGTTTAACTCCACAAGACAGAAATGATTTAGAGCCCTGCAGAAATATCCAATAGAAAACTCTGGTATAAAATAAAATAATCTGAGAGGCAAGCCTTGAGCAAGGATTACTAACGGTAATAGGGATGGGCATAAGCAAAATACCTTCTGACACTTTTTTGGGTCTTTCAGACATTTTCCTGATTTTGGGACATTTTTTTCAGTTTGTTTCAATAAAAAAAAATGTTATTGCATGCAGATTGACTTTAATTATCCATTGTTGCCCTAAAGTTTTTAAGGCTCGCTAACAAATCGAATGCATGCTACGAGTGAACATCCCCAGAGGGGGTAGTGGCTGGTCTTCTGACGTTTAGATAAGACTCGGCTAGGAAGCTTTTTACTAAGTCAAGACAAATTTTACATACCAGCAGAAAGAGGAAGGTGAGAGCTTCCATCATCTCCTAGCTACATATCTTCACGTTTTTATTCCAAGATGTAGATCTTAGTTGAAGTAAGCAGGTTGCAGCTATCTACAAATTTTTCAAGGCAGCTAAATTGTTGTCTAAGGGGCATGTTTACAAAGCCGTGTTAGCTCTCAATGCAGCGATAGCATGGGGAAAGCCTGCCATGGCTAAATGCAGATAGCACAGGGAATTTTCTGTGCTATCTGCATACCGTGCATAGCAGCGCACTCGGATAGGGTGTAGGCCGAGATTGAGTGTGTGTGCAATGCGCAGTTACCACACAGTTGGCAGCGTGTGGTAACCGCGGGTTTTACACATTGCGGGTGCAATTAACGCCATCTCAATGGATGGTGTTAGCTGCATCTACTATTCTGTCATGCCATGATCTTTGCATTTTCACAGCGTTATCTTTTGGAAAGTACTGCGCACGCCCCCAACGGATAACATGTGTTTTTTGCAGCTAACAAGGCACTATTCCTGCTAACCCACTGCATTAGCTGTAAAAGCTTATCGCTGCATAGTAAACATGCCCCCAATGTTTTGAAGTCATTGGTACTATAGATTCTGCATGGACAAGCAGTCTGAGTCAGCCACGCCTAGGTGTGCCATCCCCAGGGACCTGATTAGCTCTCCTTTAGCTAGAGGAATCCTCCTTTTTTTTTTTATTCCTCTGAGCCTTTTCCTTCCCCTTCCTGTTCCTACTCCCAGCCTTCCTTCATCAATTTTTTTCCATCCGCCCTTCCATAACTTTTCTATTGAAACAACCAAAAAAATAAACAAGCATGGAAGAAAGAACGTCCAAGAAGTGTGTCTGCTGCAGCAGGATCCTCAGCCACTCGTATTAGGATCGTTGCCAGTCATGCCTGCAATTGGACGACCACATGCAATTCTGCACCCACAGCAGAGCGCAAGGAGACCTGCTAGGAAGATCAGGGGCAGAAAGAAAAATGGGCCAAAACAGCACGTGCGAAGAAAAAAAGCACTGAGCCCTTCAATCGCAAACAGGGCAGACAGGCAGAGCCCCCCATGGTCACAGCACTCCAAATGGCAACTTCAGGGCAGGTAAGCCTGTTTTCTATACCCCCCTAAGCGAGAACTTCTCAGCTCAACCATCTCATTCGCCAGAAACCCGGCCGCTTAAGCTGCCCCTGCTGCCTCCGTGCTGGCAGATCCGCGCCCCCCTTCCTCCCCCAAAACTACTGCTCCCTCCAGAGTACCAGCATGTGCCGATCCCTGCTCTCCTGTGCCGCCCGGACTCTCTGCCCCTCCAGGACATTCAGAATACCCCAAACCCAATGCTGCCACCCCCTGAGGCTTGGCACATGCCATCTATGCACTGGCAACACAGCCATAAGGACCCCGAATGCCAGTGCCATGATCACTACAGGCGCCGACGTCATAACTCCTCCCCCCAATGTCATCATCCCAGGCTTCAGCCGCAGCAGACAGTCTCATCCACGGTGCTCCGGCCATGCAACTAATGACCCGCGACTACTGCTCTCCACCTGAATCACCATTTACAGAAGAGGAAGATGAGCTGCCAGATTCTGAGGAGTCCTTCTGGAGTTCGGGGGGGGCGAGGCAGTACCTGATCCGCATGACGCACTTTGGACAACACACCACCATCTCCGACATCTGCCTCCCGCCCTGAGGACTTGATGTATCCAAACGTTTTGCAGAAACTCTCCATAAACCTCGGTCTATCACCAAGTTGCACCCCGGACCCAAGAAACAAAGTCTTGGGAATCCTAAAATATCTTGACTCCTCCAAGGCCCTCATGGCCCTGCCAATTCATCAGGTACTTTTGGATTGTAGGGATAAGGTGTGGCAGACACCTGCGACAACCTCCACTATCACCAAGAAATTGGAGCTCAAGTACCATGTACCATGCACCTGGCTTTGAAGCGGCACAACTCCCACAACAGTCCATTGTGGTGGAATCTGACCTGAAAGATCCAAAACCTCCTGGCAAAAATCACACACCTCCAGGAAAGAACCACAAACTCCTCGACAGAGTCGGCAAAAACGTTTTCTTAGGTGCCATGCTGAATTCAAAGATTGCCTCCCATCAGTTTCAAATCATTGACTACCCGGACCACTTGCTAGAATGAGCTAAGGACACTGTCACGCCTCTCTCACAGGAAACAAAGGAACTCTTGACACCCTTGTTGCATGACATGGTGGACTGCAATGAGCAGCTGGTCAGGGCGGCCTTTGACACCTTTGAGACCGCCACTCGCACCGCAGGTATGGCCATCGCCGCCCATCGCATGGCATGGCACCTCCGGACTAAGGGATGACATCCACAATTGTATAGCCAATGCACCCTGCCTTGGGGACAACCTTTTTGGAAGTAAAGTAAACAGTGGATGGCATCAAGGATGAATGCACAACCATACAAACACTCGTCAATGATGGACTGCACCGCCAGAGGCCCTCAAAGCTGTATGGCAGCTAAGATTTTAACCACTCACGCAAGTATAACAATTCCTACATTTCCTACAGCTGCAGCCACACGGGCTATCAGCTGAAGTCTCCCCCCACATGAGAGAAAACTGCAGAAGACTCAAACCCCATCCTTGATCAGGACTACCCAGGGGTTTTGACCACCACCCCCTGCAGGATACCCCCATGTAGAATCTCTTCACACTCTTCTTGGAGGCGTGGGTGGACATTTCAACTGACTACTGGATCATCAAAAAAATCTGCAGGAGCTTCTGCATTCACTTCAGAGAAATCTCTCCTCCCAGACACCACTCCCACCAACATCAGACATTGGTGGCTCCCACTTCACACCTCCTCGAGGAAATGCACAACCTCCTGCATAGGAGGCATAGAACCAATTTGAGACTCACAACTCAACCAAGGCTTCTAGTCATGCTATTTCTTTGTCCCCAAGAAATCAGAGGGCTGGCACCATATCCTCAATCTCAGGTGACTCAACAAACACATCCTTCCCCTGATCCTGGAGAATGACTGTTTCATATCACAGGACCTACAGGATGCATACACCCACATACAACTGTATCCTTCTCAGAAGAAGTATGCATGCTTCAGAGTGGGCAGCCAACATTTCCAGTACAAGGCCATGCCATTCGGCCTATCCTTAGCCCCACAAATCTTCACATAGTATGTCGTTGCGGCAGCTCACTTGCGCAAGGCGGGTATACCAGTCTTCCCCTATCTCAATGACAGGCTGATGCGCCATCTCAGAGGGCAGAACGGGAAGCCATACAAGCCTCTGTACTTCAGACTATGGGTTTCGGGAAGCCATACAAGCCTCTGTACTTCAGACTCTGGGTTTTCTTATCAGCCACAGCAAATCGCAAATGCAGCCAACTCAAGTGTCGGAGTTCATAGGGGCCCACATCGACACCACACAAGCAAAAGCATTCCTTCCTCTTCACAGAGCAGACAAGATCATTGCGCTAGCTGCCCAGATCGCCTCATCGCATGAGACCTCGGCACAGATCTTCCTCTGTGTCATGGGACATCTGACAACGGCAGTGCACATCATCCCACACGCCAAGTTGCACATGCGCCAACTCCAGTGGCACCTCCGGAGCACTTGGGACCAGCACAGACAGTTCCTGCACTACAAGGTAAGCATAGACCTCCACATCTGCAAGACTGTCAGCTGATGGAGAACACAGGACAAGCTGCAGGGCAGCAAGCTGCTCGGGTCACCCCAATCCCAATTCACCTTGACCATGGATGCATCAAAATGCGGATGGGGGCACACACCTACTTGACTTCTGCACAAATGGGAACTGGTCCACAGCCAAGACGCACCTACACATCAACCTCCTTGAACTCAGGGCCATAGTGAATGTGCTATGGGCCTTCCGGCCTTGGATCCAGGGAAGGCCATTCTTGTACAGGCAGACAACCAGGTAGCAGTGTTCAACATCAACAGGCAAGAGGTCATGGGCTCCCGTGCACTGTGCAGGGAGCCTATCTAATCTGGACTATCACCATCTCCCTGTGGTCCCACTTGCAAGTGGCATATCTGCCAGGGGATGATAATACCTTAGTGGACTCCCTGAGCCGGCAACTCGCCCCATATGAATGGTCACTCAAATACTCTGTCACCTCCAGCCTTTTCCAGCTGTGGGGGACACAGACAATCGACCTCTTCACTTACGAGAAAAATGCGAAGTGCAAAGAATTCTGCTCCAGATGCCCCTCCACCCACAGGGATTCCACGGGTGTTTTTCTCCATCAACTGGGGCCTCCAGCTTTGCTATGCCTACCCACCAACTCCTCTCATCTCCAGATCGCTCCAGAAGATTGCACACAACAGGACGAACGTCATCTTCATTGTGCTATTTTGGCCGGGGCAGCCCTGGTTCCCGTACCTCCAGCAGCTATCCAGCCAGCAATACCACCATCTACCTGCCTGCCCGGACCTCATTATACAAGACTGGGGTCGAACACTCCACCCTGAATTGCAAACCCTAGCGCTGACTGCATGGCTGCTGAATGGGTGATCTTGAGACCCTTCCATCTCTCCCAGGACATCATGTAGCTCCTCTTGGAGGCCAGACACCTGGCCACACAGCAGTCCTATGCGGCAAACTGAGACAGGTTCCACATATGGTGCGACAGCAGAAAGCTGAACCCTTTCGACTGCCCCATACCAGCCTACTATAGTATCTGCTCACACTCTCACACCACCTGAGCACTATAGCGGCATATCACTACAGGCTGGAAGAAAACTCTATATTGGCCCAACCTCTGGTCTCATGATTCACGAGAGGCATCAACCAGCTACACCCCTCGATCAGGTCCCTGGCCCTGGGGTGGGATCTCCGCATAGTCCTGAAGTAACTCATGGAGCACCCATTCAAAACACTGGAACAGGCGCCTCTAAAATTTCTCACAAGTAAGACCCTTTTCCTCATGGCAATCACCTCAGCGCACCGCATCAGCGAGCTACAGGCCCTCATCAATTACCCCCATACACACAGATGCACCATGACCGGGCCACCCTTGGGACTCACCCAAAGTTCCTTCACAAAGTTGTCTCATCCTTCCACATCAACCAATCCCTCATTCTTCCCAGCTTTCTACCCCAAGCCACATGAATTGCAGGAAGAGTGCCATCTCTGCACACCCTAGACTGCACCCGTGCCCTGTGGGCCTGCATTGACAGGACCCAGACCCCAGAGAAGGCATCACAACTGTTCCTCGCCTATGACCTGAAAAGATCGAGCCACCCAGTGACCAAATGCACCATGTCCAGATGGCTGGCAGACTGCATCATCGCCTACTATTACATACGGACCAACCTGAGCCCAGAAGGCAGAGCGCATGCCCATCAACTCTGGCCCACTTGCACACAGCAGCACCCACAGACATTTGCAATGCAGCCATGTTGGCATCAATCCACACTTTCACAAAGCACTACTGTCTTGACCATGCCATGGACACAGACACCACACGCTTCGGCAAGGCGGTCCTGCAAGTAGCCATTGCTACCTGCACCTGCGGCTAAGCACACAAACTCAAGGATTGGGTGCACAAACCCCCTTGCTTTGTCGTTCCTGTTTAAAAAAAAAAAAAAGAAATGCACACAAGATTTGATTCTGTTTATTGTTGCACTGTCTTGCACTGTTTTGGAGTTCGCAATACTTCTACTGTTGCACTGTTTTTTTACGTTCATGGTCTGTTCAGTAACCGTTCCAATAAAGTTGCTCCCTGTTGCAAACCTTACAGTCAATGGGGCTTTATATGCCTATTGCCTCACCAGCCTCATCCTACCACAGCACACAGGGGTGTGAAGGGGGTAAGGGGACCTTCAGAAGGCCAAAACCTTTCTCCCTAACCCTCTCCAGCTTGGGAGTCACCTAGGCGTGGCTGACTCAGACTGCTGTCCACGGAGAACCCCCGTTACGGTGAGTAACCTTACTATCTGAATTTAGTGCTTCATGCAGTAATGAAGCTCCTTTCAAACCCCTTTGTAATTTATTGTGGTTGCTATTTGCTTGTCCAGATATGAGCATGTTGATATTTATCTCATCAGCCTCTCCTTTTCTTGTTTTTCTCAAATAAGGTTGTTATCAGCTACTCCAAATCTGCTCTACAGATACTGTGAGCAGGGCTGACCCAAGAGTTTCTGCTGTCCCAGGCAGAAGACATGGTCATGCCCCCGCCCCCCCCCCCTTGTTTCGAGCCATGCCACCACCATCCCCAGCTGACACCGATTCCATTGGCAGGGTCAGTGGGATGGCCCAGCCTGGCACCGTGGCAGGCCATGTGCTTCGGCATACGTGGCCTGCCATTTCTGAACCTCCCCCAACACAACTTCCTGATGTAGAGAGTTCAGAAGCGGCAAGCCATGTGTGCCAAAGTACATAGCCTGCTTGCCCAAAGAGGTCTGCTGCCCTAGGTGGCCACCTAGTGGATGGGCTGGCCCTTACCCTCAGCCAGTTTGGTTTTCAGGGTATCCATAATTATTATGCATGTGATAAATCTGCCTGCATTGTCTCTAGTGCCTGCAAATTTACCTAAGGCCATATTCATTGTGGATATTCTGAAAATCAACCTTAGAGGCAGATTTATGGGGAGTGTTCTCCTTTGTTCTGATGCTAGTGCTGCTAAAGTTCATTTATATGGCACACCTGGGTGCAAGCAGATTTGAAGAGAGACACATAAGAGGCCATCCCTTCCGCATGACAAATACATGTTTAAATCTGAAAACTACTTCCCTCTTAAATTCCCAAAAAAATGGTTAACGTGGGGATTAATTGCGAATAGAGAACACCTTATTTAATTGGATAAAACTGCAAAAACATAAGTCTTTCAACCACCAAAATGCAGGAAATGTGGTTGGGAGGGAGGGATTTTGAGGTATCTGCCTACTATGGCGGCATCTAAGCTACCTGCTTTTTGTCCTTGGAAAGCTTTCTCACACCTGGTCAAGTAATCCATTGCTCTGTAATAAAACATAGAGCTTACATGGGAAACTTGCGCAAAAGAATAACTGGCCCGATATTCAAAAGGCATTTATACAGTTAAAAGCAGGTTGATCATGTAAATTCCTGCTAACCAGATATTCATCACATACACGGTAGTGCCATCGAATATCCCTGAGTCCTCTATTTGCCCCAGTGCTAGCCAGCTAGCATCAGGGTGTGCAGGTGTTCTGGGGCAGATTGGAGGCAGGGACCCGCACTAACTGTGCAGCACCGATATTGGAAGCTGCACTCGGGCCTATAAGATAGGTGAGACTAACTGTGCATCATCCTATATTAATGCTGCACGGTTAGCCTTGGTGGTTTCTGGGCAGCGCAGCCAGACCCAGATATTCACTTCCATTGCCGTGGAAGTGAATATCCGGGGTCTGGGAGTGTGCAGGCAGGGCTAAGCAGCTACAGTATTTAGCCCTGCCCTATTGAATATCGGGTCCGACATTAACAAGGGTAACCAGAAAAACTGTGTAATTGAGATAATGAGAGGGATGTGCTTTCAGTTTGTTAGTGTGCCTTAAAGTTACTGCACATAAACCTACAAAGCTACACACGTTAAGTTGATTAGTGCGGGCAAAACAGTTCTAATGCATATTAAAATGTATTTATTGAAACAAATGTTTGAAATGAATTGAAAAAACATCCAAAAATTGGACAGAAGACCCAAATGAACTAAAAATTCTTGCAGTGTGCATATCCCTAGAGCAGGGTTCTCAACCCATTCCTCAGGACCCACCTAGCGAGTCAGTTTTTCAGGATAACCACAATGAATATGCATGAGAGATATTTGAATACAATGGAGGTAGTGTATACAAATCTTCTCATACGCATATTTGTTGTGGGTATCCTGAAAAGCTGACTGGCTAGGTGTGTCCCAAGGACTAGGTTGAAAACCTCTTCCCTAGAGGATAGATATGGCAGAACAAGTCGTAGAAATCAATACCTCTTCCCTGAGTAGCAAGCTTTCAGTGCCTCTCAAGTAGCAAATAAGTTCTATTACAATTCAATCTGCATGTCTGAAAATGAAAGTTCTAAAAGGAGGAGGCAGCCTCCTTTGTAAACGTAAAGCGATCACAGACGAGTTTTCAGGATAATTTTTCATTTTATTCAGGCTAGGAAGAAAGAATTATAGCAAGCTGTCAATCCTCAGTTGCAAGATGGCAATTGAATAACCAGCGTTCCAAAGGGAAGCACACTATTCCTCCAGATTTTATCAGAATGCATTCTACCAGAGTAGTGTCTACTTCTTTGTAGAAAAAGCAGGACCCCACTGATGGGGGGAGATACAAGGTGGTTTGGCAATCCAAATCTACTTTTCACAAAGCACTGCAGAATGGACACATGGTCCTGCAGAGATACCCCTTCAACAGTTAGTGCTGTTGGAATGTATGATAGAATAGAAATCTTTTGGGATTTGGTAATTTTCCTTCTATTAACTCAAAGTAACAATCTGGGCCAGACCATTTAAAATGTTTCTTGCTTAAAGTGTTAGGGTGTGCATTGCACATGATTAATATCTTGTGGGGCAGCCTGAGAAGCGTTTTGGTGCCTTTCACATTCGGTCTGTTTCTCTTTTGCTACAGTTAAATTAACGTCCTTGAAATCCTGGAGGAGAATGTTTTAATCTTTGTTTTAATTTTGTCTGTTCTATATGTTCAGCTAGGTAAGTGATGGGAAGGAGTTAAACTACTGAAATGCAAGAGGAAGACCGAGTTTTCACTATCCAGCAGATTCTTTTGGTTTCTGTGGTATTACCCTCATCTCCAGGAACAAGCAGGAATGTAGTCTTCACATATGGGTATCGTCGGTACCGACGGAGCCTGCGTGGGAACGCTCCCCAGCGTCCAATTAGAAAGCTTTTGGGAGCATCACACAGCGCCTGCATGCTGCCTTCCCGCCTGTCTCTCTCCAGTTCTTCGTTTTCGGCGGAGCCGGCAGGTCGCACTTCCTGTCACCGCAGAAAATATCCTTTCTTCTTCTTTTTTGTGGTCGCGTCTGCCTTCCTTCGACGCTACACCGGTACCGCCGGTTCTTTTTTTTTTTTCTTTTTCCTGGAGTCTTCCAGCTTTTTTCTCCTCTGGTGCCACGCGCCATTTTGGGCACTAGGCCCAACTTTCCTCTGCAATGGAAAAACCCGCCTCGGGGTTTAAAAAGTGTTCCAAGTGTGGCGGTACCATCTCCGTCACCGACACCCATGAGTGGTGCCTCAAATGTTTAGGTCCTGACCACTTTATCTCCGAGTGTGTTGCCTGTGGGATGATGTCTAAGAGGGGTCGGCAAAACCGAGCTGCTAAACTTAGCACCCTTTTTCCCTCTGATGCAGCATCTGTGGCATCAACATCTTCTAGGGCTTCGTCTTCCTCCCATGGATCTCAGGTAACTAAACATAAGTCTAGCCGGTCCTCAAAGGGTAGATCTCCTTCCAAGTATCGAGATGCCTCTGGCTTTGCCCTTGAGGGACTTACACCGGCAAAATTGCCCCAGCGGGAGGCTTTGGCTTCCAAAGCATCATCGGGGCTCCAGGATGTTCTCGAGGCCCCAACCTCAGCAAACTACTGGTGCCATGCTCTGGGGTACCGGCCGTTTCGCCCGGTACCGATACCCAGGCATCGGCGGCGTCGATAGACCAGAGATTTTTGGCTATTGAACGCAGTCTGGCGGCTCTTCTCTCGGCATCGATGCCCCTGAAACCGCTTCAGACAATTCAACCGGTACCGACATCGGTACCGGAGGCATCGATGTCGGCAGGTGGACTACCGGTACCGACGCAGGTTATGCCCTCCGGTACTGACAAGTCGGTTCCGGACCCTGTCGATACTGACTTCGATCGGTACCGGTATCGTGTGATGCACGGTTACCTGGACAGGAGATACTTTGAATCCTCCGAGTCTGAAGACTCTGACAGCTCTGTTGATACCAGAGTACTTCTTCCTGAGGATTCTTCCTCTCCTAAATGTAGGATGTCTCTTCCTGAGGATATATCCTTCCAGGATTTTATCCAAGATGTGGCTCGAGGTCTTTCCATCACAGTGGCTCCTGAAACAGAGCCTAGGGCGAAGGAATTGGAGATTTTACAGTATCCTAAAGCTCCCAAAGAGGCAGCTACTTTGCCTATTCATGAGATCTTGCATGATCTCATGCTAAGGATGTGGGAAACGCCTCTCACCACTTCTCCTCATTCTCGTAGGCTCGATACCATGTATCGAGTTCCTCCCTGTCCTGGATTTCAAAAAACTCAGCTGCCCCACCATTCCATGGTGGTGGAGTCAGCTATGAGAAGGATCAAGAGTGCAAAAAGACATGTATCTAATCCTCCGGGATGTGAATGTAGAACTCTTGATGCCTTTGGGCGTCGAACCTTCCAGGCCTCTATGCTTTCTGCCAGGATTAGTTCCTACATTTTATATATGGGAATGTTCCTTAAGAAAGTTACAGGAGATCTAGAGCTTATGAGCCCTCTCCTTCCTGATGATAAGAGACAACATTATCTTGCTCTTATCAAACATGCTCAAGATGTTTCCAAATTCGTAAATCGTGCAGCTTTTGATTGTTTTGAGTGCATAAGCAGAACTTCTGCTATTGCCATAGGTGCACGTAGGGCTCCAGGCATCTGATTTGGAACTTTGGGTACAGAAGAAATTGGGGAATATTCCTTGCACTGGAGAGAATCTCTTTGGCAAAAATTGTCAAGAGAAAGCTAATGAGCTAGATGCTGATAATCTCACCTTGGATAGATTATCAAAATCTACAGCTGATCCTGCAAGGAAAAAGTCCTACAAAAAACCTTCTTCACTAGAAAGAATAAGTTCTACCCCTCCTATACCCAGCAAGGGCATCGTTCAGGTCAGTCTGCCCAAAAGGGTCAGCAGCAACCTAAACAAAGAAACACAAAGGCTGCTAAGCCTCAACCAGCTCAGCAGACTCAGCCTCCACAGGGGCTTTGACTCCCATCTAGAGAACTTTGTCTTCCTGGCCCTGAACGGGCCAGAGCCTTCCACCATTCCAGGAAGGTTATGTTATTTTGCCCCCAGATGGGGGCAAGTAACAGCAGAAAGTTGGACTCTGTCCATTGTGAGAGAGGGATACAAGCTTCACTTCCTCAGCATGCCCCCTCCTACAATGGTAAGACAGTTCAATTCTCAGACCTCTCTCAACTCCCAGTTAGATCACGAGGTCAGTCTGCTTCTTGCCCAAGGGGCAATAGAAAAAGTATCTATTCATCAACAAGGTGTAGGGTTCTATTCCCCCTTTTTCCTTATTCCAAAGAAAACAGGAGGGCACAGACCCATTTTAAACCTCAGAGAATTGAACAAACATCTAACAAGATGCCTTTTCATGTAATATTACTATCATATGTATATAGTTCAATGTTTATTATCCTTTGTTATAATTACCCCGGTTTTCCAAGTTTTTCTTCCTGTTCCATGTAAAAACAGATATATGTATCTTATCTGATGTTTTGTAGTTCTATGTAAACCGCGCTGATAATAAATAGCGCGGTATATAAAAATGTTAAATAAATAAAAATAAATAAATAAATAAATTCAAAATGATTTCTCTAGGAACTCTACTGCCATACCTTCAGAGTCAGGACTGGCTTTGTTCTCTAGATCTCAAGGATTCGTACACTCATGTTCTCATCCATCCAACTCACCGAAGATTTCTTCGCTTTCTATTTCAAGGGAAGCACTACCAATACAGAGTTCTTCCTTTTGGCCTGTCCTCGGCACCAAGGGTGTTCACAAAATGCATGGCTGTGGTTGCAGCATTTCTCTGCACCCAAAAAATATTCGTCTTCCCTTACTTGGACGATTGGCTCATTCGAGCCCCATCAGAGCCAGAGGCCAGGATTCCCCTATCTCACACAATGCGTATCCTCCAATATTTGGGACTTGTCATAAACTTCCCAAAATCCAACCTAGCTCCCACTCAGTCTCTAGAGTTCATAGGAGACCTGCTGGATACCAGACAGACAAGGGCCTATCTTCCACAGTCCCGCTGCCTTCGCATTGTGCAGTTAGCTTCCCAAGCAATGCTAAAGTCTCACCTCACTGCTCGGGAAATGTTACAATTGCTAGGCCATATGGCATCCACCGTGCATGTGGTCCCTTATGCCCGCCTCCATATGAGGGCAGCCCAGTGGACTCTATCCACTCAATGGACTCAGGTGTCAGGTTGCCTGTCAGACAAAATAGCAAACTCAGATCGTCTCATGTTGTCTCTCCAATGGTGGCAGTCACCCCAGAACCTGTTGGTGGGGTCCCCTTTTCAGCGACCCCCACCCCAAGTAACTCTAACAACAGATGCCTCACAGGTGGGTTGGGGAGCCCATTTGCAAGGCCTCTCTACCCAGGGTACCTGGACTCCACAGGAGACCAATCTACACATCAATCTTCTGGAGCTCAGAGCAATCTTTCTTGCTCTTCGAGTGTTTCACACCCAGCTCAGCTACAAAACTGTCCTAATTCAAATGGACAACCAGGTAGCCATGTTCTATGTGAACAAGCAGGGCAGAACAGGCTCTCTGTCGCTCTGCAACGAAGCTTTGCGACTGAGCCCTCTCCAGAGAGCATCAGATTCATCTTGCAGTGCATCTTCCAGGCATTCAAAACTCTTGGGCAGACAGACTCGGTCGAGTTCTGCTTCCACACGAATGGTCTCTCCGTGCAGACCAGATGGCCAAAATTTTCCAATTTTGGGGAACCCCAGACATAGACCTCTTTGCAAGTCCGCTGAATGCCAAACTTCCCCGGTTCTGTTCCAGAATTCTGGCCCAGGGTTGTCAGGCCAGTGATGCCTTCCTCCTCCATTGGGGTCGGGACTTTCTGTATGCCTTCCCACCCATTCCCCTAATTCCCAGAACTTTATTTAAGCTTCAGAGAGACAGAGGCCATATGATGCTCATAGCCCCACATTGGCCACGACAAGTGTGGTACCCTCTGCTCTTACATCTCTCTCAAGCTCCATCTCTGGAGTTAGAATCTGCTCCAGATCTCCTGTCCCAGGAGGACGGGATGCTGTGGCATCCCAGCCCCCAGTCTCTACATCTCAGGGCCTGGTTGCTGAAAGCCTAAAACTTCATGGTCTTAACCTTTCTCAGCAAGTAAAGGATATCCTTTATGCTTCCAGGAAACCATCCACAAGACGCTCTTATGCTTTCAAGTGGAAAAGGTTTACCATATGGTGTTCACAGAAGGGTCTCAACCCTCTTGCAGTACCTCTGGAATCAATACTGGAATATCTCCTTCATTTGTCTAATGCAGGGCTTAAGACCAATTCAGTGAGAGTTCATTTGAGTGCTGTTGCAGCTTCTCTCAAACCTTTAAATGGGCAACATATTTCCTCTCATCCGATCATAGCGAGATTTATGAGAGGACTTCTCTTAACTAAGCCTCCTGTTAAGCCACCACTGGTGGCATGGGATCTAAATCTGGTTCTTGGCCAGCTCATGAAGCCGCCTTTTGAACCATTGGCTACTACCTCTTTGAAATTCCTTTCCTGGAAGGTTATTTTTCTTATTGCAATCACATCAGCACGTCGCATTAGTGAGTTGCAAGCATTGGTGGCTGATCCTCCTTATACAAGGTTCCATCATGATAAGGTAGTTCTTAGGACTCATCCTCACTTTATGCCAAAGGTGGTTTCACCTTTTCATCTAAACCAAGCAGTTTACCTTCCTGTTTTTTTCCCAAGGCCTCATGCCTCTAATGCAGAAAGGAATCTTCATACTTTGTAAGTAAAAGGCTAAAGCTCTTTTACAATCCAAAGGACGCAGCAACAAAGAAAGTCCTCTCAACTTTTTGTTGCTTTTGATCCTAGTCATTTGGGACTTCCAGTCTCCAAGAGAACACTGTCCAACTGGATTGCACAGTGTATTTCTTTTGCCTATGAGAGTAAAAACCTTCCATTGGAAGGTCAGGTCACAGCTCACAATGTGAGAGCCATGGCAGCCTCTATGGCTCATCTTCACTCTGTGTCTATCGACGACATATGTCGAGCAGCCACTTGGGCCTCGGTTCATACCTTCACAGCCCATTACTGCTTAGACAAGGACTCCCGCCGGGATGCCTTGTTTGGTCAGGCTGTTCTTCAACACCTGTTCCATACTTAATCAACTCCTACCTATCATCCCTGGTAGGATGCCAGAGATCCATGAGGGGAAGTGGAGCCCTTTCACAAGGGCACACAACTTCTGGGGTTTCTCCCTGGCATCTGCAGCTAGGGAGTCCCCATATGTGAAGACTACATTCCTGCTTGTTCCTGGAAAAGCATAGTTACTCACCTGTATCAGGTGATCTCCGGGAACAGCAGGAATTTAGTCTTCACAACCCACCCACCTCCCCTAGGAGTTGTATCTCTCTCTCTCTTTCTCTCTCTCTCTCTCTCTCCAGTTGAGTTTAAAGCTGAGACAAAGAGAGAGACAGTTGGGAAAGGCGGGAAGGCAGCATGCAGGCGCTGTGGGATGCTCCCAAAAGCTTTCTAATTGGATGCTGGGGAGCGTTCCCGCGCAGGCTCCATCGGTACCGACGATACCCATATGTGAAGACTAAATTCCTGCTGTTCCCGGAGATCACCTGTTACAGGTGAGTAACTATGCTTTATTAGCAGAGGCACTCGGTGGCCAGGCTGTTTATAGTGATAGAGATCTGTCGGATAAAAGTAAAAAGAAAACTATTCTTAACAACCCCTGTGGGCATGTTTTATATGTACATCGACAAGCCAGCTTTCCTGATGTTTTAAAGCATTCTTTTCAAGAAAACGTCCATCAATTTATTAAAAATCTGAGTGCCATTCCTTCAGTTTTCAATGAGTATGTAGGACACTGTGTAAAGATGACAGTGTCTTTTTGCAAAAGGGGTGTAGGAGCAGAGAGACGGTTTTGTGGCACTGTGCATTCAAAAACATGCATAAGCACACTGTAATTAGAAAAAGAAATGACATAACCTTTTAATTATACACTCATAAGACTTTTCATACACTAATAGCAGCATTGAGACATAATAAAAAAGAACACATTTTGTGACTCACCAAGGTTCCTTAGCTAGTGGAGTGCTGGGAGACAGTCTCTTTCTGTGGATGAATTCTATGGTACCTGAATGTATATTGTTCAGGACACCTGAGGTGTTTGGCTCTGCCTGTCCCCCAGTCGAGAGAGGAGTTGCACACGTCACAGGCAGTCGCAAAGTCTCACATTGGTTTTTTGTGCTTCTGACAAGCCATAAGGCTGGCTAGACAGATGCCTCTATTATTTTTATTATCCATGTTGTTGTGCATGATTCTTTTTTAGAGAAGCCGAAAGGGTTAGTGTTTGTGGAGCCTGGGAGCAGTTTACTTATCAAAGAGAGCCTGATGAAATGCTTCTAGTGGTCAATCCAGATCACTTGTGGGGAGTACTGTACCTGGAAGAACACCTGTTGCTCATTCCTGGATGTAGGAGGTTTCACTTCCCATATTTGTCGAGCACTGTTCCCTCTAAGCTGTGCGTGTGTACGCGCACACACACCTCGCCGAGCGAGCGCACATACTTTACAACAGAGCGCACAAAAATTACGATTCTGATTCTGATAGAAAACAACACAGATGTCTTAAAATTTAAAAGTTGTTGTGTATTTACGGTTTTCACAAGTTATACAATATTTTCTAGTGCAATCAATGTGGTGTACATATGTATTCTGACGTGTAGTCAAATTTTAAAGTATATAACTCCGAGTTTCGTTATGTGGCGCACAAAAATTTAACCTTCCTTCAAAAGCTGCACAGCTGATATTTTATGCGCACACAGCCTACAGAAAATTAGAGGGAACATTGCTGTCGAGCTAATAAATATTGATGAAAGTATCCTCCAGCAGCTTGTCTAAATCCATTCCAAACCCAGGGGAAGTGCTAAGGGTATTAAACACCCCAAGTAAACCTTCAGCCTTGTGCCCCCCCCCCCCCATCAACTGATGTTCATGCCCTTAGGTCCTCTTGTACCTTCCTCTCAAGATGTTACCAATTTAACTCAGTAATCATGATCATCCTAGCACCACCTCTCTCAGAACAGTCTTGTGAAAATGCATAATTGGGCATAATACTTTTAAATATTATATGTTACATTATATATTATAAATGCATACTGTACCTGAATGTAGCTTGCCTTGATCTCCTGGAGAGGCATGAGCTAAATACTAATAATAAATACAACTAAATATACCTTGTTTTGTGTGTGTGTGTGAGTATATAGATATAAATACACATACCCAAACACACAGGTAGGGAGAGAGGATGAGCAGTTTTCAAATAGTCCTCATATTTTATTAATCATTTTATATTTATTTATTTAAAAGGATTTCTATACCGCCTTTTCCTTGAATCAAGGCGGTTTTCACAGCAAACAATCACAATAGTGTTTTCATGGTGGTCATGCAGTGGTCCAGAGTGTGTGTGTGTGAGTTAGGGTGTATTAGATTCAAGTTGAGCTATTTACATTGTGCGCTATTATACATTCCAATGACTGTGTGGGGGGAGGGGGTTTGTTTCCGGTGATCTGGTTACATTGTGTGCTATTATACTTTCCTGTATACAAGTGGTGGGGGAGGGGTTTGGTCTTCGGTTTCGGTCTGATTGGTGGGTAGGTCATGTGACATCCCCATAGTGTTCAATGAATAGTGTTGTCTTTAGTAGCTTCCGGAAGTCTTTGCTGTCTGTGGTTAGTCGAAGTTCGTCTGGTAGGTTGTTCCAAATTGTTGGTGCAGCCAGGGAAAGGGCTCGTTCAGAGGTGTCCTTTCGGACCTTGGTGATCTCTTTTGGTGTGTTGACGCGGTTGGATGTGCCCCTTCTCCTCGGTCGTGTACGGTTGTCAGGTTGTATGAGTGTCTGTAAGCTGAGGGCCGATGATTGTTGCTAGATTTTGAATATGTTTATGATTGTCTTATATTTGATGCGTGAGGTGATTGGAAGCCAGTGTAGGTCTTTCAGGATTGATGTGACGGCTATTATGCGTGTTGCTGTGTTTTGTGCCAGTTGCAGTGGTCTGAGGGTTTGTTTTGGGAGGCCAAGATAGATTGGGTATATATATATATATATATATATATATATATATATATATATATATATAATTTTTTTTTTTGTGCCATCAAGTCAATGCTGACTCCTGGCGACCCAGCAGCCCCTGGGGTTTCTTGCAAGGTTTCTTGCCTTTTCTTCCAAAGCAATGGAGGGTAAAGTGACTTGCCCGAAGTCACAAGGAGTGCAAGTGGGAATTGAACCCTGGTCTCTTGGGTATGAGGCTGTTGTTCTAACCACTAGGCTACTCTTCACACCATATATAATATTGAGGGCAATTCCCAAAGCTCATTTACCTGGATAAATGAACTATCTGAAAACTACCCACTCTCTCTTCCTGCAGATAAAAGAATGCTCTGATGATGCTTTCAGTTAATGGGACTGTCAATAGCTATAGGTGGTCTGTAATACTATGAGTGACAGTGTCCTTGTTAAGACAAAAGTGTGATAAATACACTAGGGAGTATGTTTACTAAACAGCGGTAGCGGCTTTCGTGCGATATCGGAGCTGTGTCCTCATTGAATTCAATGGGGCTGCGGCTCCGATATCGCATGGAAGCCGCTACCGCTGTTTGGTAAGCATTTATTTTATTTATTTATTTATTTAAACAGGTATTTGTATACCGCTCCTTCCAGCGATCAGAAGCGGGTATGATTACAAGAGAGAGCTGTCAGATCAAGACAGTAAAATTTATATGGTATATACATAGATGATTCAGGAGGAAAGGATGGTATACAGCAAATTTAAAGGTATATTCATAATTGATGACACACAGGCAAGTATCCATTTCTAGTCTAAGGGGAAAAGGATTACATATATACATTTTTACATGAAATGCTCTCTGGGTCTTTG
Source organism: Ichthyophis bannanicus (assembly GCA_033557465.1). Taxonomy (NCBI): domain Eukaryota; kingdom Metazoa; phylum Chordata; class Amphibia; order Gymnophiona; family Ichthyophiidae; genus Ichthyophis; species Ichthyophis bannanicus. The sequence goes on from CM066034.1 coordinate 592,984,844, forward strand.
GATAGATGGTTTCCCTCAAGTGGAATTAGAGCAGGTTGAAATGAGTTTGAAATAGGTGCGTCTTGAGTTTTTTTCTAAATTCCGCTAGATTTTTGCTGGCTCTTAGTGTGGGCGGTAGTTGGTTCCATAGTGTAGGTGCTGCGAATGCCTTATTGGTGGTGGTGACTTTGGCAGATCTGATATCTGCAGGGGTGTGAAGGGTATTGGAGTTAACGGCTCTTCTGCTTCTGTTGGGGGGTTGCAAGGCAATTAGAGTGGAGAGGAAGGATGGAGCAATGCCGTGGATAAGTTTGAATGTGGTTGTCAGTATTTTGTACTTTGAGCGAGCTGTAATTGGGAGCCAGTGCAATTCGATTAGTACTGGTGTGATGTGGTCGGTAAGGTTTTTCCTCATGATGATCCTGGCAGCTACATTCTGTGCCATTTGCAGGATGTTGAGTGTTTTTTTAGGTAGTCCTTGCAGAATAGCATTGCAGTAGTCGAAATGTGGCATGATGAGTGCTTGAGCGACGGACCTGAAATCGTGGGGGTCAATGATGTTCCGTATAGGTTGTAGGACTCTCAGTTTGTGGAAAACTGCCCTGTTTGTTTTGCGGAGGTGTTTTTCCATTTTTAGGTCGCAGTCGAAAGTTAATCCAAGGTATTTTATTTCTTTCTTCGTTTGGTAGGTATTGTTGCATAAGGTTATTGTGGTTGGGGGGTCAAAGTTTGCTTTCCTGGACATATACATCACTTCAGTTTTCTTATGGTTGATGGTCATGCTGCTTTGTTTTAGCCAGTGTTGCATCTCCGTAAGGCATGCTTCAAGGGGGCTGTAGTCCGGGTTGTTAGTATCAAGTTGTGTGTACAGCATAATATCGTTGGCATATATGTGGTAGTTGATTTTGTGCTGAGTGAAGATTTCACATAGTGGTTGCATATATACGTTAAAGAGGAGTGCTGAAAGTGCAGAGCCTTGCGGTATACCTTGTGTTTGGGGGAATGCTTCGGCTTTTTCACCATTGAACTGGACCTGTTGCACTCTGTTTGAGATGTATGATGTGAACCATTTTAGGGGGGTTCCTGATATTCCTATTGACTTGATCCTGTCTATAAGGGTTCCATGGTTAACTGTATCGAAGGCAGCTGAGATGTCGATGAATATGAGTATGTACATTTTCTTTTTGTTTTCTAGGCCTTTGAGTAAGTTGTTAAGCAGAACTAGTAATAGGGTTTCAACCCCATGATGTTGCCTAAATCCGTATTGATGGGCATCAAGGGGGGGGCATTGTCGTTCAGGTGGTCTTGGAGTTGGAGTAGGACTGCCTTTTCTATAATTTTTGCTAGGAATGATATGCTCGATATTGGGCGGTAGGATGCTGGGTCTTCTCTGTTGAGTGTGTTGTTTTTCAGGATCGGTCTTATAATAGATTTTTTTAGTTCGGCAGGCATGATTCCTTGTTGCAGTGATAGGTTTACTATGTGGGAGATATATTGGGCTATGTCTTGTTTCACTGCCTTGACCCAGGCTGCTGGGCATGGATCGAGGGGGGATGTGGTGTTTATGCTTGTGATTATGGTAACAATTTGCTGGTTTCCAATTTTGTGGAAATTGTTCCATACCTGGTCATGGGATGAGTGGGACTCAGTGTTGAGTGTGGGTGCAGGTAGCGTATTGCCTGGGCGGAGCGACGGATTTGTGGCCGTTAGTTTGCTCGCGTAGTGGTTTGCCAGGGTTTGAGCCTTGATTTCGTTGTTTTGGTTGTCGGTTTGAGATGTTTTGGTTAACGATTTGACGAGTTCAAATAACTCACGTGGTCTATTGATAGCTTTGTTCAGTATGTTAGTGTGATGCTTTCTCTTTGCAGCGTTGACGTCATCTTTGTATATATTCCCTGGGTATATATACAAAGATGACGTATATATACCCTGGGTTGTATATATACCCTGGGTTTCTTTAAAATTTGTCTCTGGAAATGTTACCTTTCTGGGCAAACAGCACCAATGAGCATGCACTTCCCCTTAATTGCCGAGGTATTACAACATTTTTATCTGAATGGAAACGCTGTCTCTGTCATTTCACATCAGAAAGAAATGCTATGTGCTTATCTTTTAAGATAACAGAAAATTCTCTATTTATCTTGCTCTATCTCGCTTTAAAGAATGTACATAGATTATACCATGGTTTTCAAAAATACTCATAATAATTTTAAATATAAATAATATATGAAGGTTACAAAGTAGAGTACATATAAGGATGGTTTTATACAACCATTATCAAGAGAATCAAAATCCCCAAATTACTTTGTTTTTATGGCTGTAGTTTCTATGATGTAGTCACACATCATAGGGACAGTGTAGCCTTGAAGACTGGACTGGGTTTGATTTTGTGTTAAAATTTGTAGCTGAGAAATTGAGAGACGCAAAAATATCACCTTCATATTACATAGAAATCAGTAGCCAGTAGAAACAGGTGGTGGTCGGTTTTTTGTTGAGACCTACTACTATTGGTACTTATCATTTCTCCAACGCTACACGACACATGCGGCACTGTACATAGACACATAAGAGACAATCCATGCTCCACAAAGCATACAGTCTATTAAAGAGAGACAAACAGTACAAATAAGACATTAGGGAAATCCAGGCAGCAATGTCAGGCAGGCAGGCTCAGATTTGGGCCTGGATTTCAAACATGTAGATCCGGGAGTTGTCAGCATAAAGCTGGTACTGAAAACTATGAGAGGAGATCAGAGAACCAAGGGGACAGCATGAGTGTATAAGCAAGAGAATAAGGGGTTATTTAAATGCAGCCTCAAGCAGGTGGACACTTAGCCTGGATTTGAATAGGACCACAGAGGGAGCATAATGTACTGACTAAAGCAGTCTATTCCAGGTGTGTGATGCAGCAAGGCGGAAGGAACGGAGTCTGGTGGTAGAGGAGAAGGGCACAGATAAGAGTGACTGACTTGATGAACAGAGTTCTCGAGGAGGGATGGAGGAAGAGAGAAGAGGTAATGAAGAAGCACAGAATTAATGCTCTTATAAGTCAGTAAGAGACATTTGAACTGTATTCAGAAATGGAGAGGAAGCCAATGAAGAAACATGAGAAAAGAGGTTTTGTGATTGTAGCAGCACTGATGGAATACAAGTCATATGGCAGACGTTTGTGTAGACTGAAGGAAAAGAGAGAGAGTTCATTGAGAAGATCTGTAAATAGCAGGTTGCAGTGGTCCAAGTGGGAGGTGATGACAGTATCTTCAGAAAGGAATGGGCTTATTTTGTTGATGTTATAGATAAAGAAACAGGTTTTAGCAGTCAACTGCAGAGAAAGAGAGCAAGGAATTAAAAGTGACTCCAAGGCCGTAAGCTGAGGGGACCAGGAGAATGATAATGTTATCCACAGAGACAGTGGATATAGAGGGAAAGAGATAAAGCATTTTTCTGGCCATGTTGAGTTTCAGGTGGCAATGGGACATCCAGGTAGCAGACAGGCAGACTGAGATGTGGGCATGAATACCATACAGGTAGATCTTGGGGTTATCAGTATAAAGATGGTACTGAAAGCTCTGGGAGGAGATCAGACAAGAGGTCCCAAGACAGAGCCTGAGATATACTGATTTGATAGTAATGGAGAAGCATACATGAAAAATGCAATAGGAGAGAACAGAAGAAAATCAAGATAGAACAGAGTCCCAGAATTCAAGTAAGAACAGAGTATCAACAGTGCCAATCAACAGTGTTAAAAACATCAGATAAGAAAGATGAGAATCAAGTAAAGACCCTTGGATTTGGCCTGGAATAGGTTACTGGTGACTTTAGCAAGGGCTTTTTCTATAGAATGTAGAGCGCAAAAGCCAGATTGGAGTTGGTCAAGAATGGTTGATATAAAGCAAGACAGCAGTGGTGAACAGCCCATTTGGGAAGCTTGGATGTAAAAGGGAGGAGGGAACTGGAACCATTGGATGGGCAGGTATGGTCTAATAAAGGATTTTTGAGGAGTGGTGTAATCACAGTGTTAGAAGGCAACACAAACAGTTTCAGTGGAAAGTGATAGATTGAGGTTTTGACAAATAGAAGGGATGACAACAGGGGAGATAGAGCTGAGTAGTTGGGTGGGAATTGGATCAAAGAAATAGGTAGTGAGTTTACAGGAGGAGAGAAGATGCACAATTTCCTCCACCACTTAGAATTTTATGTCTAGCTCTAGAGACTCTACTGCCAAAAGGACATAAGTGAAGGAGGTTCAAAGAAGAGCTACTAAATTGATGTCGGTCTATCTCAAAAGCTATATGGAATGTAGCATAATGGTCTAAATATCCCCTAATATCATAGCCACCTCTTTTTTCCCCTAGATGAAGGGATATGATAGATTATCATCAACTTACAGATCATTTTATTTTATTACTAAAAATAGCACCCAAGGTGTCTAACAACAATATAAACAAATTATGCAGTCAGCAGTCTTAATTAAATATTCATAATGAATGCATAATGCAACAAGTTCTGATAGAAAACATGAAACACAAGACACAACATAGGAATCAATAAAAACATGAGTCGTCATCAACATCAATATAGTTATCGCAAATCTCTTTATTGCCAAAGCATCAAAAAAAACAGAAGCAACTGGTACATAATGGCTCCTTTTTCAATGCCAGCCAAATAGCAATGCAAAAAGTCATGCTTACTTTTCCATTTTAACAGAGCAGTATACTCTTTCACCCTCCCCCTATCCCCACTAGAATCTCGATCCCACTTTCAAAGGAACCAGCATCAGCGATATCGATCAATAATTCCAGTGTAGCCTGATAGTGCTACAGCCTTGGCAGACTTTACAAAGATCACATTCAAGATATTGCAAGGTATCCAGTCATTGCCTCCCAAAATCGTTCCATCACCAGACATAGGCAAAATACATGCCCCACGGTAGCAGCCTGCTCCCCACATTTGGGACAGTTTCCTATCTCTACTATCTTGACACAAAATGCATGATGAGAGGCTCTCAGTAAAATGTATATTGTGACTCCTATAGTGCTGCATTAACAGATAAGCCTTTTAAACTGACAATACTTCTAATCACATCAGCACCCATGCAGTAGTGTTCAGTTCTCCACTCCACTTAGTCTCTTTATCAATAAAGTCCATTCCTAGCACATTCAAAACAAACTTACGAAAACTAGCCATACAGAGTTCATCAGCATCATCTAAATGGAGCAGTTCTTTCAGTGCTTCTAACAACTCTTCCTTCAAATTCATATGAACATAAGATATGCCATACTGTGTCAGACCAAGGGTCCATTAAGCCCAGTATCCTGTTTCCAACAGTAGCCAGTCCAGATCACAAGTACTTATCAGGTTCACAAAAGCCATACAGATTCCGTGCTGCTTGTCCCAGGGGTAAGCAGTGGCTTTCCCTTGTCCTCTTTAATAATTTTTTATGGATTTTTCTTCCAGGAACTCGTTCAAACCTCTTTTAAATCCAGCTACACTAACAGCTTTTATTACATTCTGTAATAATGGATTCCAGAGTTTGATTACGCGTTGAGTGAAAAAATATTTCTCTGATAAGTCTTAACCCTTCATCACACATGTTAAATTACCGACGACTTTACACACCTGGGGTCAAATTGACCCCATCAGTAAATGACCAGAAACCGTGAATAATTTCATCCACATAGGATTGGTATTTTAATGCATTTATTAAAAACAGTTCTCAGTTTTTGCTGTTTACAAATGTGCAGTGTTTATGATATAAAAGTAGTCTAACTATTTTATTTATTTATTTAGCTGTATTTATATCCCGCTTTTCACCGGGTCAAAGCGGTCAATTGGGGGATACATTTAACACGAGGGGATATGAAACACATACGCTAATACTTATTTATTTTTATTTTATTTATTTTATTTATTTAACATCTCTTATATACCGCACTATTGTCATCAGCGCGGTTTACATGGAACCAAACATATACATACAGAAAACTGTAGTGCATTTTACAAGTAACAGGAATTTAGAACTTGGTAATAAAGGGAAACTATGTTCACTATATAACTATATACAGTAGTCTATACGCATTATTCACAGTTGAGGTTGTCTTGGCCTGAGTATGGATGTAATATTTCTCTTGTGCAAAATTAAATTGGAAAATAGCTTAAGAAGAGGTGGTGTTTGAGACTTTTTCTGAATTGTGTTAGGCTGGTTATGGCTCTTAGTTCTGGTGGGAGGGCATTCCAAGCTGTTGGGGCGTGAATGCTGTAGGCTCTTTTAGATGTTTCCTTAGTGTATCTGACTGTTTGTCTTGGGATTGTTAATGTATTTATAGCAGTTGATCTTCTGGATCTATTGAGGGTCTGCGTGTGTAAGAGGTTGGCGACCGTTGAGGGTGCTTGATTGTTTAAGGCTTTGAACGTAGTGATTAGTATCTTGTAGTGAATTCTTGCATTGGTTGGTAACCAGTGGAGTCTTTTTAGAATTGGAGTTATGTGGTCTGTCTTTGATATTCCTTCGAGTACTCTGGCAGCGGTGTTCATCGCCAGTTGGAGAGGATTTAAAGTTGATTGCGGGAGACCATGTAGAATTGCATTTGCGAAGTCGAGGTGAGGCATCACTAAGGCTTGGTAGACGGTTCTGAAGTCTGTGGGTTCCAGTAAAGGTCGTAAGTGGCGTAGTGTGCGTATCTTGTGATATATTAGTTTTGTTATGTTTTTTATGTGGGTTTTCATATTAAGACGCTGGTCAAGGGTAATACCTAGGTATCGTATCGTAGGTTTTACTGTCAATTCCTTGTCCTTTATCTTTAAGGTAGTGGGAGGTGTGAAGTTTTGGTCCTTTGTGATAAACATAACATCAGTCTTGCTGTGGTTGATTCTTAGGTTCTGTGATAGGAGCCAGTCTTCTACTGATTCGAAGCATTTTATCAAAGGTGTAAAATCAGGATGGTTGATGGAGAATGGCATGTATAGGAGAATGTCGTTTGCATATGCTAGGCAGGTAACATTAAAGGAACGGATGAGGTCACAGATAGGTTGCATGTATATGTTAAACATTAGTGCTGAAAGAGAGGATCCTTGTGGTACCCCTTGATCTTGCAGAAATGGTTCCGATGTTCTTTCCTCAATTCTTACTTGTTGCCAACGGTTAGTTATGTAGGATATACACCAGTCAAGTGCGGCTCCAAGAATTCCTTTTTCCTTAAGGCGATCGATAAGTATTTGATGGCTTACTGAATCGAATGCAGCTGAGATGTCCATGAATATAAGGATAAATCCTTGGTGGATATTATCTATTCCTGTGATTAATGTATTGAATAGAGTGATGAGGAGGGTCTCCACTCCATGGGCTTCTCTAAAGCCGTGTTGTGCAGGGTCAAGTGGGGCTTCAGTGTCTATGTGTTGTTGTATTTGACGTTGGACCACTTTCTCAATTATTTTCGCTAGCAGAGGGATGCTGGATATTGGCCTATAGGATTCTACTTTTAGGGGGTCTAATTTGTTATTTTTCAGTAATGGTCTAATTGAGGTTTGTTTAAGGCACTGAGGAAAGGTTCCGGTTGAGAAGGATTGTTCAAGGATATTATGTATGAAGAAGCTTACTTCATATTTAAGGTCTTTTATCCAGGCCGCTGGACATGGATCATTTGCTGCAGTGGTAGCATTTATTGATGCGATGGTGTATTCAATTTCTTTGGTTGATAATGCGTTAAACTTGGTTAATGTGGTTGACTGTGATAGCTTGTCTATATTTGTTGGTTCAGTGATGCAGATGTTGGTTGTTTTCTTCATTTTTGATTTTAAATAGCATAATCTTGTGGATGTATCGTTTGAGTGTGTTGGGGAGTTGGTTCCTTTGCCATTGTCTTTACAATGTTGAAGAGATCATGATGTTTATTTAATGATTGCTTTAGGAGATTAGTATGGAATTGTTTCCTTCGATCTGCTATTTCCTGGCGATGCTTTTTTAGGTAATTGCAGTAGGCTGTGTAGGCGTCGGTAGAGTGAGATCGTCTCCAGCGTTTTTCAAGTCTACGAAGATGGAGGAGGGATGTTCTTAGCTCATTAGAATACCAAGCTACATGTGTCCGATGGTTGGGCTTTCTTGTCACATTTGCTGTTTGGGAATTGGTTCTGAGAGTGTGATCCCAGGTGTTGATTAGGCTATCCAAATCAGGTTTAGAGGTGTGTAGTATTGGGAGAATATTCTTGAGTACTTCGTCTTTGTCAAAGGGGCGGAACCTCCTAGTTGTTGGTTTAGCGAGGGTGGATTTGGAATTAATGGCATTGGAGGAGTTGGGAATTTGGAATAGGATGAGGCTGTGGTCAGACCATGGTACTGGTATTATGGAAAGATCGTAACTGTGGTCGGTTTCTGAGGTGGCTTGTGGAACGAATATCAGGTCGAGGGTATTTCCCATAGTATGAGTAGGTTCTTTGACTATCTGGTTGTATCCAAGGTTGTCGATCGCTTCTATAAATGCTGCAATTTGAGTATCATGTAGAGAGGGGAGGTTGAAATCTCCTAATATCCAATTAGATAATTGTGGTTTTTCCGTATTGCAGGCCCGGTCGACTATCGTTGGCAGATCATCAGCTGACGTTGTTGGAGCTCTATAGACTAGGTTGATTGAATGCTCGTTGTTTGATATGTTTAGTATGTTTAGGTGGGTTGTGCTAATACTGTTGTCTATCTGAAATTGTAGCTGGCTTTTAGAGATGATGAGTACTCCACCTCCTCTTTGTTTGTTCCTGTGACACGTGTAGATTGAGAAGCCTGGGGGTAGCATCTGGTTGAGAATGATATTATCAGAGTCAGATAGCCAGGTTTCTGTGATCATCAAAATGTCAAGGTCGTGCGTTGTTATGAGGTCAGGTATCAAAGGCCACTTTGTGCGGATGGATCTAATATTGATAAGGGCGCAATGCAGTGGTGGTTGGTATTGTTGTTTAGGTTGAGATTTTTTTGTGAGCTGAAGGGCAACGTGGATTAAATGGGAGTGGTGGGTATGGGTAGGGTTTGGGTCTGTTTGTGTCTTGTTTGACCATCTCTTCCAATTATTTCTTAATATTGGTATGGAGTTTTTTGGTCACCATTAAAGGCGTTTGAGTGGCCAGCTAGTGCAGTGAGGAGGTATGTAATGGTGAAGGTTACCAGTGTATGCATCTTTAATGAGGGCATTGTGTCTTAAGGGAGAAGGTAGAGCTGCTAACTGCAGATGACGGGGGCTGGTGTTGTGTTGATTAATTTTAGTATGTGGGTTTTTTTGTAGGTGGGCAGTGAAAGAACCGTGTATATGGTGATAAGAGCAGAATATATGGCTACTGGTACTTGCAATTAATGATTACTGAACAACAGTATGTCTAGCTATTGAGAGACAGTATTTGCAATTAATGATTACTGACAACAGTATATCTAGCTATTGAGAGACAATACTTGCAATTAATGATTACTGACAACAGTATATCTAGCTAATGAGAGACAATACTTGCAATTAATGATTACTGACAACAGTATATATCGCGTTATGAACGAATGTGCAAGAATTCCAGGTATAGATAGTTCATTTTTGGTATAGTATACTTGCTGTGATTAGGTGAGTCTCCGTTGAGGGTGGGGGTGCTGAGTGAGTCTGTTTGTTAGATTGCTGGTCGTTGGTAGTGGCTGCTGTTCAAGTTGTTTGTAGATTTGGTATTTTGTATGCTGCTTAATCGCTGGATATAGTTCGTTTTTGCCTGTCGTGCCCCGCCTAAGGGCCACGCCAAAGGGCCCTCTTGCGAGGCCCTCAGGCGCGGGCCCGCAAGGTGCGGGCGCGCCTGCCGGCGGCGCTTTTTAAAACTAGCGCTGGGTCCTCCCACAGCCCGGATAGGGCTGGAGTGCAGGAGCGGGAAACTGCTTCGCTCCTTGTGCTCAACCCCGACTGGGGAGCCTCCGAGATGGCCGCAGATGATGCAGAGGGTACTTACAGGGTACATGGGCAATGGAGGGTTAAGTGGCTTACCCAAGACCACAAGGAGTGCCTACAGGACTAGAAATCCCAGTCCCTCCGGCCTGAGATTGCTGTCCCCAGGTGGGACTTGAACCCCTGGCCCTCCGGCCTGAAGTACCTTGTCCTAACCACTAGACCACTCCTCCCTATTAACTTCAGTTTATCACTTAATTGTAATTAAGTCTCGACATCCATAGTATAATCATCTATCTAGGCGTCTTTTAGTCAGCACCTTCATTGCATAACAGCTGGCAATGTTCTAGGCATATGGCTGTACCACATCGCTTGCAGTATTTTGATGTTTTCTTATCTAATGATCTGGTGTAAAGCTGGCAGCGCAATTGTGCCCTTCTGGATTCACAGCCTGAAGGACCAGGTAAGCTGAATCCAAGTAGTTGCATGCAGATCCGCACCCCTTTCTGAAGTGTTCTTGGGTTCTGCAATCGCAATGTCTGCTGTGGCAGAACTAACTCCTTTGCCAGTTCTGTTAGGAATAGTCGCCGTTTGTGGGACACCTCTGTTTGCCATTTGGGTTTTTGCTGCACCCAAATTATGTAAGCTGCCACACCAGCGACATCAAACATGTTCATCAGCAGGCAGAACGGCCATCTTTTAGTGCCACGTTTGCATGTATATGTACGAACAAGCTTGTCCAGATTGTCTACTCCAGGCTTAGTAGCATTATAGTGCAGAATCATCTCAGGCTTCTTTTCATTCTTGTAGTCTTATCGCCTTGTCATGATGCATGCTGCTCAAAACAATGACCTTTTTGTTTTTCTTTGGAACATAACTCACTAGTGTGATCTGTTTGCAAAAAACAAACTGTGATGAAAACAGTTCCTTGGAACAATAAAATAACTGAAATCATAATAAATAACTGTTATTACCAATCAAATATTTCTCAGAAAAAAGAAACCATGTTGGCGGCAAAGCGCCATTACTTCTATAACAGCAATGAATAGGTCTATACAAACACATGCCTGGTATGAACTCAAACGCTAAAAAATGTTGCCTTAATTTCACATGAAGATCACAGTAGTCTACAGATGAAATAGCCTAGCAATGCCAAATTAACAGTAATAACTACAACATGAACCTGAAACAGGAATTCTGACAACACTGGCTTCACTAAGCTGGGGTCAGTTTGACCCCAGGTGTGTATAATAGGTATATACACCATAAAATTACTGTTCCGATTAAATGATAACACTCTACGGGAAATTCAATGGCTGTCAATATTGAGAAGCTACCGGAAGTTTTAAGTCATGGCTGAAATAAATAAATAAGTAATTTGACGTAACAAACGCTTGGGGTCAAAATGACCCCACGTGTGTGGTAAAGGGTTAAATGTGCTACATTGTAGCTTCATTGCATGTTCCCTAGTCTTCCTGCTTTTTGAAGGAGTAAAAAAAAGATCTACATTTACCCGTTCTACTCCATTCATTATTTTATGGGCCTCTATCAGATCTCCCCTCAGCCATCTCTTTTTCAAGTTGAAGAGCCCTAACCTTTTAAGCCTTTCCTCATAGGCATATCCTTCCATCCCCTCTGTACCTTTTCCAGTTCTGCTATATCTTAAGATATGGCGACCAGAATTGCACACAGTATTCAAGGTGCGATTGCACCATAGAGCGATAGAGAGACATTATAATATCTTTGGTTTTATTCTCTTCCTTTCCTTATGATTCCTAGTATTCTATTTGTTTTCTTGGCTGCAGCTGCACACTGGGCAGAGGGTTTCAACATATTGTCCACAATGATACCCAGGTTCTTTTCCTGGGTGGTGATTCCTAAAGTGGAACCTTGCATCATGTAATCATCGTTTGGGTTGTATTTCCCTAAGTGCCTAACTTTGCACATGTCCTTAGTAAATTCCAAAGTTAGAGCCTATGTTGTAGGTATGCAAAAAAACTCTGATGGATATAACACTCCTCGAATGGCTTCACCCTCCCTTGGGTATCCAAAACATTAGAAAGCAGTTGTATCCCCTTTAGTGCCCAACTCTGGAAAATCCTGCTGTTTAAACCTGGAAGAAAATTCATTTATTGTATGATTGGTATAGGGGAGTGACCCTAGATTGACACCTAAACAGACTGCAAAGTTGCCACCACGCAAATCTTAAAGGCTTAACCATGGTTCTTTATGTGGTGGCTGCTGAGCCAAGCCGGCATGCAAAACATAGTTGGAATGCAGCAAACCAAGTATGCCCTGCTATACATTCACTGTAGAGAAATGATTTGTGCCCTTGAGTCTGTTACAAAGCTGCTGCATATTGCAAGCCATGCTATACATTCTAATATCCAGGAAACCCTGGCCTCCCTGAGAGTGCAGGCTCATCAAGGTTTGCAATGGGGTCCATAGAAGTTTTCCCCAAGACTCTCTATGTGCGGGCAGCATTTCAAGACTACAGAGTCATTTGGACTTTATTATCATACAATATAAAAATATTCTACCCATTAAGGATGGGGGAGGGGCTGCCGTATTTTCATTGTGTCTTGTGTTTTTCTAAACAGGGGCAAGACATGAAGGTCTTTAAGATCCAATGAGATCTTAAGGTCCAAATATCTGATGAAATTCTTAGCCCAGTGTAATGGGAAGTCTGATCCCTAAAGTCCCTTCAACACTGGCTGTGTGGGAGTGCCTCTGACTTGGAAAGATTTAATTTAAGACCTGAGACTACACCAAGGTCCTCAAATTCCTGTAAAACCTTGTGCAGCAAGTCTCTGGAGTTTGTAAGAATCATCAGACAATCCGTGAAAGCAGGACATTTGATCGTTTGGTGCCCATCTACACTCCCATGACATACACATTATCTTTGAAAGCCTGGAACACCAGCTCCAAAAACAAAATAAAATAGAGGTGAGAGAGGGTAACCCCCTGCCTGATATAAAAAGGGTCCCTCCACTCTATATTGGTGAAACACTTGAAACAGAAATGGCCAACCCACCCTGTCAAAAGCATTTCAGTTTCCTGATGCATGTAATCTCCTGCTCTTCAACTATGTGTTTTCTTACCATTCTCCTCGACATATCTTTGTTCCCAGCTGTTCTGTTGTTTGTCTTGACCAGATTGTAACAAGCTCTGATGAATAGGGACCATCTTACATGTCTCTGTATAGCGCTGCATACTCCTTGTAGCGCTATACATTTGATCAGTAGTAGCATCAAAGCTAATGATCAGGGCCGGGCAGCAGTTCACGTGACGTAGCTCCATTGCAGCCTGAAGCTTTTGCACGTTAACAGCATGCCTACCCTTCATAAAAACTGCCCCTTCTTTTGCCTAATCGGTCTGCTAGAATTTTTGCTAGCAATTTTACATTCAAATTCAGTAAAGAGATGGGTCTGTATATCTCAGGGAGCATGTCCTTACTGGGCTTTGGGATTAGGCTAATTCAATTGGTATCTCTAGGAAATTTCCCTTAGGAGAAAAGTTATTCATAATAAGCCTCAAGAGGGCCACTGATCTTTAATTCCCCACTTAATCTATCTGGTCCTATTGCTTTATGGAGCATAAGATTTTTAATAGCTCCGTGAATATTGGTCCCAATGACTAGGGTATTTAGAATATTGTATCTAAGATGGGGCCAGCTTTGATAGACAAGCTTTGTCTAAATATTCGGTCATTAAGCACTCAGAAAGGGGAGACATCTCAGAGTACAGTTTTTGGAAAAAAAATCCAAGAATATTCTGGAAATACCTTCAGGATTGTTCACCATATTCTCTCCAGGGGAATGCACAGCTGATATGTTTAGGGGTCCCAGCCACACCTTTATCAAATTTGCCAGCAGTCTCCTCAGCCTGTTCCCAAATTTATGAAGCCGAAATTCATAGAAACTTAAGCATCTTATTGATATGTTTCTGTATAAGCATGTTCCATGCTACCTGAATGGCAATTCTTGTGTGCCATATTAGCCCATAGAGGGTTATTGAAAAGAGCCTTTTATCTTTAAATAAGTTGTGCCTCGAGTCTCAAGATATTTCTCATTATGTCTTTATTGTGCTTACTCACAAAATCGATAATTTTGCCCCATGGCACAGTCTTCACTGTTACCCAAGAAAAAATAAGCATGCTAATGTGCATTTGATTAAATTCACAGAACATAACATAGTAAGTTTATTTATTTAACAGGTTGTTGTTTTTTTATACTGCTTTATCCTTCAGTCAAAGCGGTTTGCATTGTAGCTTAAACTTGGTAATGTACATTAAACAGGGACATTGATAACTTGGATTTCTCTGAGGCAGTGGAGGGTTAAGTGACTTGCCCAAGGCCACAAGGAGTGCTGATGGGAACCCTGGCCTCTTGGTTCCCAAGCCAGCGCTCCAGCCATTAGGCTACTCTTCCACTTCTCTAACCATTAGGCTACTCAAAAACAGCATAGACCATCTAGTCCATCCAGTAAGGTAGCTAGAGTTGTAGAGTTGCAGCTGATGTTTCATGCAGATTCCCCCCCCCCCCACCTCAATATGCCTTTGTTCAGAGTTGCACCTGCCTCTCCGTGCAGGGTACCACCATGCTTTTGTTCAGGGTTATACCTGCTGCTCCGTGCAGGATACCTCCCCCCCCCCTCCCTCCCTCTATGCCTTTGCTCAGGGTTGTATTTGCTGCTCTGTGCAGGCCTACCCCCTTCTATTTCTGACACTTTAGAAGTTTGCTTTGATAACATCCTCTTTCTATATAAGGGTCCTCTGTCTGTCTCAAATCTTTTTGAATTCTGTCGCTGTTGTTGGAGGACATTCCAGACATCCACCACTCTTTCCATGAAAAAGTATTCCCTGATATTGCTTTTAAATTTACCTCCTTGTAACTTCATTTCATGTCCTCTAGTTCTACAGCTTCCCCCATCTTTGAAAAAGCTTTATTCATTAATACCCTTTAAGTATTTAAATGTCTGTATCATATCCCCCCCATCCCTCCTCTCCTCTCCTCAAGGGTATACATTTACTAATTAACAGGCCAATGCAGAAAGCCAGTGCTAGACCCACGCTGGATCGATTGTTTAATGTTCCTGACAATGCACACGTTTTAACGTGCGATGCAGGAAAGTTAGACTATGCAAATGACAACCGTGGTAATCCTGCGCATGCAAATGAACCACCTAGCATTAAACAGGGAGAGCAAGCCAAAGAAATGCGCACAAGAAGCCTGCGCTAGTTTGGCTTGCTCCCCCCAAGCACCGGTGGCTAATTTGCATTTTTTCCCCTCGGTCATCCCTCTGCTTCCTGGCTATTTAAAAACAGTAGTGTTATCTGCAC
Source organism: Ichthyophis bannanicus (assembly GCA_033557465.1). NCBI lineage: Eukaryota > Metazoa > Chordata > Amphibia > Gymnophiona > Ichthyophiidae > Ichthyophis > Ichthyophis bannanicus. Next base: position 593,000,059 of record CM066034.1, read on the forward strand.
ACAGCAACCTGTTATGACAGACTGATGAACGGCACGGTACAGGAACACCAGAAAACTAGTTTCACTTCAGCTTTATCTTTTATTTTTGTTGGCACAACCCAACACTGTTTTGATGGCATCAGGGGCTTTTCCGATGTCTGATCATCTGGGGAGATGATGATCTAGGCATCGGGGGAAGCATCTGGTGCCATCAAAATGCTGTCAGGGGCAGCATTAGAGATTTACTTCTGCTCAGACCCTGCAGTTAAAATTTTGTCACTGTGACTGGTTGCGAAATCATCGACACCTGTCTTTGCATCAGGCGTAGCCATGATTTGCATACCAGCCCAGCAGATTTAAATAATGAGTATTCATTTAAATATGCATGGCATTAATTGGTTGCTAGTTTTTTCGCCAGCGTTTGTCTATTTCCTGCATGGGGAGGATCATAAAAACGTGTTTAAACATGCCGTCATGGGCTCATAAAGCCCGCGCTAGCGTTCTGCATCGGCCTGTAAGTAAGTCCTGAAGATTTGGTCAGAGTGTAAGTAAATGAGAAATCTCTAGCAATTCCCCCACCCCAACTACTCCCATGAAACCTTCCACATCAATCCAAATAAGTGTTTGATCAAAGATCTCTAGGGATCCAATGGCAACCACAGCTCCCCTGGCAAAAGCTTCTCTTGTCAACAGGATGTATATAGTCAATTCAAGACATAGACTGTCATGCCTGTGAGACATGGGTGTAGTCTCACTCTGTAGGGTGAATAGCCCTCCAGGCATCCATCAAGTCCAGGCCTTTACAAAGATAAGTGAGTCCTTTATTCTCTTATGTCCATACCCTATGAGAGCCCAGATTTATCCATTAGCAGTTTGAAAATCTCACCCCCCACCCCCTACAATCAAGGACAGAGCCAAGAACTCTGAACAGTGTCACATAAGGGAACAATAGAAACTTTGCTTGTGTGCTTTTGGAGCAAACAGTAATTAGGCAGAGGTTACAAGCGATATTATGCAGTTGACGATCCGGGAGTGATAAACTTCCCTGAGCTATAGGAGTTACCAACAGTTGTAATGGCAGGTCTAGGCTTGTTCTATTGAAAAATAAATTTTCTTTGTGTACTCTCTAGAACAAATACGTCTCTCTTGCTTAAATATAGTGGTAATATCTGCAACACACATATAACCATCTCGGCAGTAAAATCATACACTATAAGAATATTCTACCTATTGCTGATAGATGCAAAGGTCCCCAAGTTTGCAAAGAGTTTTAGGTACCCTGAAGGTACCCTTAGATACAAAAGCCATCTCTTTAATTTTCTCATAAAAAGGAGACCCTGCTCAAATGAATTTCCTTTTGAAGCATGTTCCTCAAAATGGGGCCAGTGCAAAGATTGATTTCATGTAGTGACTAAACCTAAACTTAGATGAGGCTGGCGTGACTAACAATCATCCAAATGCAGTCAGTGAATAGGGAGATAATAAGCAGGTCTGTTTTTTAATTACATTGGATCAATGATCTTCAAGACTTTAAAAATCAACAGATGGACAAACTGCTGAATGTTGTACCAGTTGAATATTCCTTAAAATCTTTTGGGAGTCCTATAGAAAGTGAATTGTAGTCATTTATACCGCAAAGTACAAAAGCATAAATTATTGCAGGAAAAAGACACGTATTAAAAAATGGCCAAAGACACTGAATTCTAGCTGGTTTGGAAAAGAACAAGGTTTATCTATTTCATATGATATTTCGTAGATACTATCAAATATAAAGACTCCCCAAACTCCTAATCTGTGAGGTGAAGTGTAAGGACATATAAGGTTACTAGATGTCCTCGGTTTTAGAGCTGTATCCCCAGCTCTCACCTGTTTGGCGGCCTTCTGTCTCTGCAGCAATGGGTACACAATGGATAGAAAAACATTTAGGGATTTGAATACGTCCATTTTAGAATTTACACCCATTATCTTTGTTTTGCACTGTATGGAAGGAATTCATCACTGTTTCTATTTCTCTATCAATTTGCTTGAAAATCATATTGTTGCTGTAATGTGATAAATTGGGGGGGGGGGGGGGCAGGTAATGGCTTCTCTTCCCTCCTCTACACTTTGTTGCTCAAACCTGAAACTAATGTGCCCCTTCCTTCTCCCCAACCACCCTTTGGATAACTGTCCCAGATATGTCTGCAAAAAATTTAATAACCTTAAGGACACACCATCGGTGACTGATCAAATTTATCTATAGAATTGTTTCACATCCACAGCACCTAGGTTTTGCTAGGATTCATTTTAAGCTTAAAACTTAATTATTTTAAAAAATGAAAATACAACCAAATAGCATGCTGAGAGTTGGCTTGCTATCAAACACAGAACTAGATGGTACCAGTGATAAAATACTGCTTACAATCTATTCTTCCATTATTTCCTCTTACGGGTACAGCTAGAGATTGAAAAGGGGAAAAAAATATACTTAAGCTTTGTAGAAACCCACAATCCAAGGTCCCATCTGGTGGCATACAACTTCTTGAGATGATATCTATACGAAGAATGTTATCCATTTGAGTGTTCAACTCCAAACACCCAAGCCAAACATTTTATCCAGTAGCAAGTAGTCTATCATGTTAAAGGCTGCTACGAGGTCGAGATGCATGAAAGTGAGGTAGAATTACTGTCTAAGGACTGACATACAGTTATGTGCAAAACCTAGGCACCCTTGGTCAAAGCGCATGTTTCAGTGAATTCCTACATGAACAGAAACTGGCCCAACCTCTACATGCTACAAAGTTAAACATATATTTCTGCAAACTTTAATGAATAATTACCATTTCTCCAAGAACAAACAGGAAATCAGTCCTCACATATGGGTGAAGTCGGCGCTGACGGAGTCCACCTGGAGCATTTCCCCATCCTTCAAAGAAAACCTTTGGGACATGCTACCACGCATGCGTGATCCCCTTCCCACCCAAGGGTGCCATCTTGCTCAGCCTCCTTTTTTCCATGGAGCCCAAGGGACATATGTCCTGTTTCCCTGGATAAACCTTGTAAATTATCCCCAAAATAGTTTCCCGGTTTGCATATCGGCTTCTCTTCCCGCCTCAAGCCAGCGCCGCACTCTGTGCTGTTCTTGGCTCCTTTTGTCTTTTTCTGATTGAAGCTCGCCTCAATCGGCATTCACACCTTTTTTCCTCACAGGGGTTGTTGACCCCATCTGGGTGTTCCCCACCATGTCCCCCAGTGGGATCAAAAAATGTGACTGCTGCAGTCAGATGATGTCAGTGACTGACACCCATGACTTCTGCCTACACTGCCTGAGGCTGGACCATGACAGCCACCTCCTGCGACCTGTGCCAGGCCATGACACCTAAAACCAATATAAAGAGGTCGGAGTTGCAAGAAAAATTGTTCTCCAGGTCGGAGTTGCAAGAAAAATAGTTCTCCAGGACTCCATGCTCCAAGCCCAGCACATCCCGTGAGGCCCGAGCATTCTCGGAGTCCCGCAGCAGTAGCTTCTCCGAGAAGACCTCAGACCCCGAGAGAAAGACGAAAACGTCTTCAAAGTCCATCGAGATTGCACCAGAGGAACTCTGGCGGCTCTGAGAAGCGCCCTACCAAGGTCATCATTAAGGATTCCTCGGCCAGCAGAGACTATGCAAAGTTCCTCGAGACCATAGACCTCATTAAGGATGCACTTGCGAGAGTGCCGGCGCCCGGCCTGAAGTCCTCTGTGCCTGCGCCGAAAGCTGGCTTGGAAACCAGAATGGCTGCCTTGGAGCAGAACATCACTGCTATCCTGGCCCTGCAACAGGCAATGATGGCTGGTTTGTCCGCATCATCTGACTCAATAACCAAGTCTCCGACTGCGGGGGCGTTCCCGGTCGTCGAGCTGAGCTCCAAGCGCAATCAGCTTTGGGTAAGCCCTCTGTGCCGGTTGAGGTCTCTGTCCCATTCCTCGGGCATCCGGTCTGCTCAGGCCAGTTTCCACGATTCAGACCCCAGGTTCTCCGGAGGCCACCGGCCACTCAGCCCCAGCTTCGATGTTATGAGTTGCAGGACCTTGGACTCGTCACCGCTCGACTCTGAGTGGGAGACCGATGATGGGGCGTCCCCGGAAACCAAGTGGCACCGAGATATTCTCTCAGACCCATCACCCCTGGCACCCCAGCGCCATTGTCCTCCAGAAGATGTGGCCTTCCACGACTTTGTCAAGGATATGGCCGGGGCCCTCTCAATGCAAACTGAGGCGGAGGAAGACCCGCACACTGAGGAACTGGAGATTCTCCAGTGTGAGTCTCCACCCAAGGATACTCTCACAGTGTCTGTGCAACTGATTCTCGAGTGGCTGCTACTCAGAATGTGGGAGACACCGGCCTTGGTGCTGGTGGTGAGCTGGCACCTTGATGCCATCTACCGTGTCCGGAAGGGCCCCAGGGTCCACAAGTTCCAACTCCAACATAACTCCATGGTTGTCAAGTTGACCATGAAGAAACTTGCCAGGAGACCCACTCTTCAGTCCCTCATGGGAGGGATGCTAGAGCCCTCGATGCCCTCGGGTGCAAGTGTTACCAGGGCTCCATGATGGGTTGCCAGATTCAAGCCTATTAATTGTACATAGGCATGTACCTAAAGGCCCTAACCTGGGAGTTCTAATACCTCACCTCCGGGATCAAGGACTGTTCTAAGTTTCTTTCCCGGGCAGCCTATAACTGCTTCGAGTCAGCAACTCAGGTAGCAGCAGTCAGCATCAGCACCCGACGCCAAGCCTGGCTGCAGTCCTCAGACCTCAAGCAATGGGTCCAAGACAAGCTGATCGACATCCCCTGCACCGGGAAGAACCTGTTCAACAAGCCTATGGCCGACAAGGCGACCGAGATAGAGGCTGACATGGTGACTCAACAGAGGCTCTCCAAAAAGACTTCATCCTTTCCCCATAAGACACCATCGAGCAAAAGACCCCTGTTCCCAAGGAAAAAGGGGCCCTTTTAGCAGTCACCACTACCAGCCCTTCTAGGGCCAGTAGCAGGGTTCTCGCCCTAAAAGACAAGACCATGGGGCTCAGAAGCCGAAGGCACACAAACCCCAGACCACAGCTCCTGCCCAGCCCAGCCCAGGGGGAACCTTTGACTCCCAGGACAGGCCTCACCTCCCCCGGGAGGCCTTCACCAGCCCACAGGAGATTGCCGGGCACTCTTTGCCCACAAGTGGGCTGGTGTCACCTCAGACCAGTGGGTACTACAGGTGGTAAGGGAAGGATACCTCCTCCACCTACAGAAGGTACCACCCAGCTTCTTTCCAGGAGAGCCAGTGCGACCTCTCCTTCACCATACCCTTTTGTTCTCAGATCTCGCAGGTCTGCTTAGGGACAGCGCAGTAGAGCCTGTACCCAAATGCCTTTGGGGGGAAAAGGCTTCTACTCCAGATACTTCCTTGTCCCAAAGAGAAATGGGGGTCTCGGGCCCATTCTAGACCTGAGAAGCTTAAACAAGTTTCTGGTGAGGGAGAAGTTCAAGATGCTCTCCCTTTGAACACTGCTGCCTTACCTCCGCCAGGGAGATTGGCTGTGCTCCTTGGACCTAAAGGATGCATATACTCACATCCTGATCCATCCCTCCCACAGGCAGTACCTACGGTTCACGGGAGGGCACTACCAGTACAGGGTGCTACCCTTCAGCCTGGCCTCCTCGCCAAGGGTCTTTACCAAATGCCTGGCAGTGGTAGCCGCCTACCTGCACCTACAAGGGGCTTTCATCTTCTTCTACCTGGACGACTGGTTCATCAGGGACAGTATGGCCTCAGAGGTCAGTCAGGCTGCAGAACATGCAAAACCCTTCTCCTGCAGCACCTGGGGTTCATCATCAACTACTCCAAATCCCATCTCTTTCCAGCCCAAAGCCTGGAGTTCATGGGTGCTCAGTTGGACTTGTTACAGGTCAAGGCCGTCTTCCCAAGAGAAAGGGTAGAATGCCTCAGGCAACTGGCAGGAGAGGTACAGTGCCGCCGGTCAGTACCGGCTCGTCTCCTTCTCTGCCTACTGGACCATACGGCCTCAATGGTCCATGTCACACCCTCAGCCAACTTACACATGTGGACAGCCCAGTGATGCCTACGCTTGCAGTGGACTCAGGCCATGGGCAGGCTATGGAACAGGTTCAGAGTTACCCGCCAGCTGGCAGAGTCCCTCAACTGGTGGCAAAGTTTGTTCCATCTCTAGTTGGGAATGACAGGGCAGCTGGTCTCAGAAGGAGTCACTCCTACAGATCAATCTCTTGGAGCTCAGGGCAATCTTCTTGGCCCTACGAGTGTTTCACCACTGCCTGCAACACCGACCTGTGCTGATCCTGACAGACAACCAGGTCGCCATGTTTTATATCAACAAGCAGAGGGGCACGGGCTCATACGTTTTCTGCCAGGAGGTGGGGCCCTCCTCTCCTTTGCAGCATGGCCAGGACAACTGCCTAGCAGACAGACTGAGCAGAATCCTTCGCCCACATGAGTGTCACTTAAACCCCAGAGTAATGAAGCAACTCTTCCACCTCAGGGGCAGGCCCATGATGGATATTTTTGTCTCTCTGGACAACACGTAGCTACCCTGCTTCTGCTCCCATCAACTGCACCTGGAAAGAATGGCAGCAGATGCCTTCCTGACTCGTGGTCTGAGGGCCTACTCTGTGTTCCCACTGCCCCCCCCCCCCCCTCCGGTTGCCAGGACCCTCTTCAAGGTCCAGAGCAAAGGGGCATCAGTCATACTGATTGCCCCCAGGTGGCACAGGCAACCTTGGTTCCCTCTGCTACTTTCCCTGTTGGTGGCACTCCCAGTCCCTCTGGGCCAAGCCCTGGACCTCCTGTCCCAGGGTGAGAGCTCCCTCCTGCACTGCAGTTTGGGGTCACTAACACTAACAGCATGGCTGCTGAAAGCGTAGCATTTGCTCTTTCTCAATCTTCCAGGAGAAGTCGAAGATCCTACTGGCCTCCCGAAAACCCTCCACCAGATGAGCTTATGCCTTCTCTGCCTGTGGTGCGGAAAGGGAGGAGAGTCCCCCTTCTGCCACTTGAAACTAGTATTTCAGTACCCTACTGCACCTGTCACACACCAGACTAAAATCTAACTCTGTGAGGGTGCATCTGAGTGCCATACATGCTCACCCCACCACCCAATCGAGGGAAAACCCCTCTCAAGCCAACCCCTAGTCGCTGGGCCCTCCTGTTAGCCAAGTCCCATCTCTGCCCTCCAGCAGCAGAGTAGGACCTCAACATGCTGCTCTCCCAGCTCATCAAACCGCCGTTCGAGCCCCTGGCCACTTGCCACCTGCAGTACCTGTCTTGGAAAGTGGCCTTCCTGGTGGCCCTTACGTCCATTCGAAGAGTGAGTGAACTCCAGGCCTGGTGGCGGATCCACCATATACAAAAATTATACAAGAACAGGATAGTGCTTCGAATGCATCCCAAATTCCTTCAGAAGGTGGTGTCTCCTTTCCATTTCAATCAAGAGATGGTCCTCCCCTCCTTCTCTCCATGGTCTTATGCCGGCAGGGAGGAACTAGCACATCTCCAGGAACAAGCAGGAATGTAGTCTTCACATATGGGTATCATGGGCACTGATGGAGTCTGCGCGGGAATGCTCTCCAGTGTCCAATAGGAAAGCTTTTGGGAGTATCTCACAGCGCATGTGTGCTGCCTTCCCGCCTCTGTACCTCTCTCACTTCAGTTCTTCATTTTCCGTGGAGCCGACAGGACGTGGTACCCTGTCACCGCAGAAAATTTACCTTTATTTCTTGTTTTTTGTTGTCGCGTCTGCCTTCATTCGACGCCTACCGGTACCGCCGGTTCTCCTCCTCTTCTTTCCTTTAAAAAAAAAAATGTTTGGGTCCTGAACATTGTCCAACAGAGTGTCTCTCCTGCACGAGGATGACCAAAAGGGGCCTGCAGAATAGAGCTGCAAAACTCTGTACCCTTTTTGCAGCCTACACGATGTCAGTTGCATCGACGTCTTCCAGGGCTTCATCTTCCTCCCATGGATCTCAGGTAACCAAATTGAAGTCTTCTAAGACTAGCCGGTCCTCGAAGGGTAAATATGCTTCAAAGTATCGAGATGCCACTGGCGTTTCCCTCGAGGATACTTCACCGGCAAAACAGCCCCGGCGGGAGTCTTCAGGCTCCAAAGCACTAACAGGGCTCCAGGATGTTCCAGAGACCTCCACCTCTGCGGAACTACTGGTGCCATGTTCTGGGGTCGTAGCTGCTTCCACTGGTACCAGCACCCAGGCATCGGCAGGAGCGATGGATCACTGAATCCTCACTATCGAACGCAGTCTAGCAGCCCTCTTAGTGGCTTTGGTACCGCTAAGACCGCAATAGACGGTTCAACATGTATCGGTACTGATGCTTCGACAGGACTGCTATTCCCCAAGCCGATCTCAGGGATCGGGAACCGAGACATTTCGGTACCGACTTCGAGCGTGCGTTACAGGAGCACCCGGTGCTTGAGTCTTCCGATTCCGATGATTCTGACGATTCTACCGGTATCAGAATGAATCTATTAGAAGATTTGGTTCCTTCTCCTCAACGCAGAATGTCTCCTCCAGAGGATATGTCCTTTCAGGATTTCATACGTGATTTAGCAAAGGATCTTGCAATCACTGTGATTCCAGAAAAGGAACCTAGGGCAGAAGAATTAAGAATTATACAATACCCTATGGCTCCCAAGGAAGCAGCTATGCTTCCCATTCACAAGATCTTACATGATCTAATGTTGAGAATGTGAGAAACTCCTTTAACAATATCTTCACATTCCCGATGCCTTGACACTATGTACCGAGTGCCAAGTTGTCCTGGTTTTCAAAAAACTCAGTTACCACACCATTCAATGGTAGTAGAATCGGCCATGCGAAGGATCAAGAGTGCTAAAACACATTCTTCTAATCCTCCAGGCCGTGAATCCAGGACACTCGATGCCTTTGGCCGTTGATGCTTTCAATCCTCCATGCTAGGAGCCAGGATCAGTTCCTACATTCTTTATATGGGAATGTTCCTGGAAGAAGTAAAAAAAGACTTAGAGCTCCTTAGTCCTTATGTTTCGGAGGAAAAAAGAGCAGACTACCTTATTCTGGTCAAGCATGCCCAGAATGTCTCAAAATTTATGAACCATGCTACCTTTGATTGCTTTGAATGTATTAGCAGAACCTCTGCTATATCCATAGGAGCATGTCATATTGCTTGGCTTCAAGCATCACACTTAGAACAGTGGGTGCAAGAAAAGCTGGGAAACATTCCTTGCACAGGAAAAATTCTCTTTGGCAAGGACTGGCAGGACAAGGCTAATCAGCTTGAATCTGACAATACTACTTTAAACAGATTGTCAAAGTCTACAGCCAACCCAGCAAAGAAGAAAATATTCGAAAACCCTTTTTCAGTAAGAAAAAGAAGCCTCACCAATCTTACGCCCATCAAACTCACTGTCCGCTCCATGTTCCCCAGAAGGGGCAACAACAGAACAGACAGCAAAGAAAGCCGCAAGCTCAAAAAGCTCAACTGGCTCAACAGACCCAGCCCCCTCAGGGTCTTTGACTTCTATCGAGAACTTGGTCATTCTGCCCCTAAAAGGTCCAGAACCCTTGACCATTCCAGGAAGACTATGCTTTTTTGCCAAAAGATGGCAACAAATAACATCAGAAAATTGGACTCTGTCCATTGTACAACTGGAATACAAACTTCATTTTCTCAACTTGCCCCCACCTACAATAATAAAACAGTTCAATTCTCAGGGCCCTGCCACTGACCTCTTGTGGCAGGAGGTCACATCACTTCTAGCTCAAGGAGCAATCGAAGAAGTACCCATTCCCCAACAGGGGACAGGGTTTTACTCCCCCTACTTTCTTATTCCAAAGAAGACGGGGGGACACAGACCTATATTAGACCTCAGAGAATTAAACAAATATTTGTTCCAAGAAGAGTTCAAAATGATCTCCCTCGGAACACTTTTACCATACCTCCAAAGTCAGGACTGGCTATGTTCTCTAGATCTAAGAGATGTGTACACACATATTCTCATCCACTCAGATCACAGGAAGTTCCTTTGATTCCTGGTCCAAGGAAGACACTTCCAGTACAGAGTTCTTCCCTTCGGACTAGCCTCTGTTCCAAGAGTCTTCACAAAATGCATGGCAGTGGTAGCAGCATTTATGAGGACTCTGGGAATATTCATCCTTCCTTACTTAGATGATTGGCTCATTCGAGCATCGACAGCTCCAGAGGCCAGCTTCACTCTCTCTCGAGCAATGAGGATTCTTCAATACTTGGGGCTGGTCATAAACCTCCAAAAATCTCATTTCACCCCCTCTCAATCTCTAGAATTCATAGGGGCTTGTCTAGACACACGGCAGTCAAGGGCTTTCCTGCCCCAGCCTCGCTGTATACATATAATACAACTGGCATCTCAACCATCTATGAAAGTATTCCTTACTGCTCTGGAGATGCTTCAACTGCTGGGACACATGGCATCCACTTTCCATGTGGTTCTCTATGCTCATCTCCACATGCGAGCAGCCCAGTGGACCCTTTCCTCTCAGTGGTCACAAGCCTCGGGTCGACTAACAGACAAAATCAGAACTACCACACGTCTGATTTCGACCCTGCAATGGTGGCAATCCTTGGAAAACCTCCTTGTAGGCTCTCCTTTCCAGCAGCCTCTATGTCAAACCACTCTGACGACAGATGCGTCCAAGATGGGTTGGGGGGCCCACTTGCACGATCTCTCCACTCAGGGTCTTTGGACCTCACAGGAGGTTTCCCTTCACATAAACCTCCTATAGCTGAGAGCCATCTTCAGTGCTATTCAAGTCTTTCAGGGCCATCTCAGCAACAAAAGAGTTCTGGTCCAAACCGACAATCAGGTAGCTATGTTCTATGTGAACAAGCAAGGCGGAACAGGCTCTCTGTCGCTATGCAATGAAGCTTTGCGAATATGGGCCCTCACCAGAGAGTTACAAATTCACCTGTTTGCTGTATACCTTCCGGGCATTCAAAACTTGTGGGCAGACAAACTCAGTCGAATACTGCTGCCACACGAGTGGTCCCTCCACTCATACCAGCTTGCTCGAGTGTTTCGAATCTGGGGAACACCAGATATAGACCTCTTTGCAAGTCCACAGAATGACAAACTTCCCCGATTCTGTTCCAGAATTCCAGCACAAAACTGTCAGGCAAGAGATGCTTTCCTACTCCACTGGGGACAGAACTTCCTCTATGCCTTCCCACCCATTCCCCTCATTCCCAAGACTTTATTCAAACTTCAGAGAGACAGAGGTCGTATGATACTCATAGCTCCACGTTGGCCTCGACAAACGTGGTATCCTCTTCGTCTCTCTCAAACCACTCCTCTGGAGTGGGGGAATGCTCCAGATCTCCTGTCGCAGGAGAACGGATCTTTACTGCATCCCAATCCCCAGTCCCTACATCTCAGGGCCTGGTTATTGAAAGCCTAGAATTCCAGGATTTTCACCTTTCTCAACAAGTAAAGAATATCCTCTTGGCTTCCAGAAAACCCTCCACAAGACATTCCTACACGTTCAAGTGGAAAAGGTTCTCTATCTGGTGTTCACAAAAAGGACTTAACCCCCTTTTAGTACCTGTAGAGTTGCTACTAGAGTATCTTCTACAATTATCAACTTCTGGTCCGAAGACCAATTCAGTTAGGGTCCATCTTAGTCCTTTTGCTGCTTTTCATAAACCTTTTGATGGACAACCTATTTCCTCTCATCCACTTGTATCAAGATTTATGAGAGGCCTACTTTTAACAAAACCTCCCATCAAACCACCACCGGTGGCATGGGATATAAATCTTGTTCTTGGCTTATGAAACTGCCCTTTGAACCTTTAACCTCTTCAGACCTAAAGTTTCTTTCATGGAAAGTTATTTTCCTAATTGCCATCACTTCTGCAAGACACATTACTGAACTACAGGCGTTAGTAGCTGACCCTCCTTATACAAGGTTTCATCATGATAAAGTAGTCCTCAGGACTCATCCTCACTTTCTGCCAAAGGTGGTTTCGCCTTTTCATTTAAACCAGTCAGTTTATCTTCCTATATTCTTCCCTAAGCCTCATACCTCCAGTGCGGAAAGGAATCTTCACACATTGGATTGTAAAAGAGCCTTGTTTTTTTATCTCCAAAGAACTAAGCCACATAGAAAATCATCTCAGCTTTTTGTGGCTTTTGACTCTAGTCATTTGGGACTTCCAGTTTCTAAAAGAACTCTGTCAAATTGGATTGCAGATTGCATATCCTATACATATCAGAGTAAGGGACTTCCTCTCGAAGGCCATGTCACGGCTCACAATGTGAGAGCAATGGCAGCCTCAACGGCTAACCTTGGTTCTGTCTCTATTGATGACATCTGCAAAGCAGCCACTTGGACTTCGGTACATACCTTCACAGCCCACTATTGCTTAGACAAGGACTCCCGTCAGGATGCCTCGTTTGGCCAGGCTGTTCTACAACATCTCTTCCATACTTAATACGACTCCTACCCACCATCCACAGTTTGGATGCCCAAGGTCCATGGGAGGAAGCATGACCCATCTCACCTGGGTTCGCAGCTAGCTGGGGTCACCCCTTGGCATCTTTCAGCTGGATAGTCCCCATATGTGAAGACTACATTCCTGCTTGTTCCTGGAGATAGCGTAGTTACTCACCTGTAACAGGTGATCTCCGGGAACAGCAGGAATTTAGTGTTCACAACCCACCCATCTCCCCTAGGAATTTGTCTCTATCTCTCTTTTTCTCCTCTTCTCTCCTTTGGTCTCAGCTATAAACTCAACTGAAGTGTGAGAGGTACAGAGGCGGGAAGGCAGCACGCATGCACTGTGGGATGCTCCCAAAGCTTTCCTATTGGACCCTGGGGAGCGTTTCCATGCGGGCTCCGTCGGTACCAACAATACCCATATGTGAAGACTAAATTCCTGCTGTTCCCGGAGATCACCTGTTACAGGTGAGTAACTACGCTTTCGTGCACTGGTTTACAAACAGGCCCTATCCTACTTACAGTGGACCCAGGCCCACTGCAAAGTTGCTCAGCTTTTCGTGTCTTTTGACCTCCGCAGACTGGAGCTCCTTGTGACTAGACGAACTTTGTCCACTTGGGTGTAAGATTTTATTGCCCTAGCTTATGAGAGAGCTGGCCTCTCCCTTTTGCACTAGATCACTGCACATCGTGTGAGGGCGATGGCCACGTTGGTGGCCAATCTCCACTCGGTGACGGAGATATGCAAAGCCGCCACATGGTCTTCAATTCATATGTTCGCAGCTCACTACTGCCTGGAGAGTGAGTCCTGCAGGAACAGTACCTTTTGGCCAGGCAGTACTCTGTAATATTCTTGGGGTATAGGCAACTCCTACCCTCCGACTCTTCTGTGTTTAGGCTACCAGAGTAATAGTGTTGCTGAAAGCTAGAGTCTTGCAGAGTCTCTTAGCGGGGACTCACCTTCTGCAACTCACAGCTACCCAACTCTGTCGCCGTTGGTGCTGTCATAGTTCAGTCTTCGGCAACTGGAGCTAGGGAGTCCCATATGTGAGGACTGACTTTCTTCTTGTTCCTGGAGAAAGCATAGTTACTCACCTGTAACTGGTGTTCTCCAGGGACAGCAGGAATCAGTCCTCACAACCCTCCCTCCTCAACTGGGAGTGGCCTCTCTACATTGTTTTAGTTTTTACTGCTGTCCTAGTTATGTCATCTGCTTGAGCAAGATGGCACTCTTGGGCAGGAAGGGGACCACGCATGTGTGGTAGCATATCCCAAAGGCTTTCTTTGAAAGCTGGGGAAATGATCCGCGCGAGCTCAGTCAGCGCTGATGTCATCCATATGTGAGGACTGATTTCTGCTGTCCCTGGAGAATCACCTGTTACAGGTGAGTAACTACGCTTTATCTGTAGCTTGCTTTTTTTTACAGACTCATTATAAGAAAATAGTTAATGTGGCAAATGCAAAAGTTTGGATATCCTTCGAGACACCTCCTTTAGTAGAAACAATAGCTTCCAAATGTTTGCTGTAGCCAGCTAAGAGTCTGTCTTTTCTTGCCTTTGGGATTTTTTTCGCACTCTTCCTGCAGATCTCTTCTATCTCAGAAAAATTCATAGCTCTTCTTGCATGCACTGCATGTTTGATATCTCCCCTCAAATTTTCCGTAGTACTCAAGTCTGGAGATTCTAACGGTCATTCCCCTTTTGATCTTTCTTTCCCGTCAGTACTTTGTGGGTGATGAGAAATATCCAACTTCTTTTCAGCTGCTTTTCAGTTGAATCCATTCTTCCTTTCATCCACACACTATTTCCTGTGTCACTAGCTGCCACACATCCTCCAAGTATAGTAGATCAATCCCTGTGTTGGCAGGATGTTCTTTTCTTCAAATGCTTCACCCTTTTTCCTCATATATCTCTTGTGTGGTTGTGGCTGGACAGCTCAGTTTTCATTTCATCAGTCTAAAGCACATGATTTCAAAAGATTTCACGCTTTTTAAAGATTTTCTTTTGCATGCTTTCAATGATGGCTTTAGTGATGAGGTCATGCAAAACATTTCTTTTGACATCTCTCCCATGCAGATCATTGTTCTGTAGGCAATGTCGTACTGTTGACATGTGGGCAACTACTTCAGTGGTAGCTGAACTTTGCGTTGGGTCATTTGCAGTGATCTGTGGGTTCTGTTTTGTAGATCTGAGCAGAGGTGTGTTTTTTTTTAATCTCCTGCTTTGTACGTGTGAATAATCTTCATTTTTAAATGCTTATTGTTGCTTAGAAAAGGGTACAAAGTGTGACATGGCCCCAGGCAAGAGAAGAGAAGGACAGAGATGGATGCCTTTTACTGCTACTGTTCTCAATTGAGCCCTTAGGTGACAGGAGAAAGAGGGAATCATGGTGGTAATGGGTGAAGAGAAATTCTGCTTTTGCCACACTCTGCTGCAGGCACCATTGAATCTTCAGCCTGGCCTAGTCCCCAGTCTCCTAAAGCAATTCTTCAGCTTCCATTTAATTATTTGGCAAGAATTACATTCCTTTACTGTGGCTGCAGAATCACAGTAGGCTGGGGGGGGGGGGGGGGGTGTGCGCAAAAGGTGTGTATGCGGCACTATGTTACCATCGCCAAGCCTATTTGATTTTATCCTGAGAGAAACCTAAAGACGATTATATCAGGGAACTAATAGAACTATTAGGTTGGTGATCTCAGAACTGTGTCAAAAGCCACATCAATTTAAAATAATTATTTTAGGGTGCCAAGACAACGACATTGGTATATAAATAGTGGTGCTTCTTACCTTCAATTTGTAAGCTGCATCTGTTCCAGTCTGTGACTCTGGGATTTTAAGGATCTAATTTCATCTATATATAGTAGGAGAAAGGGGGCAGAAGGCCTGGTGGCAAGCACTTTTTTTAGAGGAGCAACTGAATCTACTGTTGCTCTAAGGTTCATTTTCCAGAAGTGAGCCATATTATCAAATAGAGGCCAATAAAGATTCAGCATGGCCAAAACAAGATTAGAGATCAATAGCTTTCCAAAATGCACTCTTTATGTCACCTTTAATTTATTACACAACGAATGTCCACTGGCATGCTATTTTCAGTTATAACAGGATAAAAAATAAACATATGGCCAGTCCACTGTTGGGGAGCACTGATGGTATCCATTGAAGCTAAAAAATCTTGACTAGCCAATTTGTCAGCATCAGCATGAAAATTACAATAAGTAAGATAAGTATGCTCAGCAAATGTAAATTAGTCTGAAAGGGAAATTTAATAATTGGAATAGCCAGTCCATGGTACCCTCCTGGGGGGCTGTAAATTAGCAGCACACCTTGCTTAGCTACGCTTTTAATCTGAACAAATAAGCTTCCAATAAATGATGGCCGGGCTAATTTCATAACCTCTAACTGGATGGTCTAGCGATAATTGGGATCCACTGCCAGGTCTGCTTGCTGTAGGTATGTGGGGGAAATAGTAATGGGAAAAGGGGAGGACAGAAGAATGGAAACACACTGTCTGTATTCTGAACCTTTGTATCTGTAATACATAAGATGTCAAGAGAATATGTAATATTTCATGAATTACATGAATCCTATTGCATGCTTACTATGCATTATTTAATGCTAGCTGCATAGGACGCTCTAGAGTTCTTTCAGGGATATTAAGAGCCTATGTATATCTGGTATATTTCCTACATGCCCTACAATAAGTACCACCTCTGCCCAGTACAATATTAATCAAATGAAGTGTGTCCAACACAGCTACTGCAAAATATTATAGCTTAACCAGTTCCACTATTTGAACTTAGAACTAAACAGAGAATAAGGGGCACGTTTACTAAGATTAGCACACGTTAACTGCTACTGTGCCCATAGAAATAATGCGCAAGTGCCTGGAACGCTTTTAATTTCCTTAATACTCATTAAATCTTTTAGTAAATATGCTGCTAACCACTCCCTATAGCCTGTAGAGATTCAGCCAGTATAAATTCTCCCAATAACACTCAATACACTTCAGAAAAAATTCACAACCCCAACAACAGTACCTTGGAAAAGTTACCCACTACTCGTAAAGTTTTTTTGCAAAGGGGTATTCCACCACTGGATCAGTGGTGTCGTTATCCCTTCCGAAGCTGATGGCACGGCCTAGGCAGGGTAGACTCAAATGCGCCAGCAACCCAGGCAGGAGATATTTCAGTGGAAGGAGGGCACAGCATCCGTGGATGACGATGCTTGCCAACCGACGATTTCTGTCTCTGCAAGGCGAATGCGTCGTTGAAAGCATAGTAATGGTAAACGTATTGGTAGTGCACAGGAAGCAAATCCTTTATTCCAGAGAAAAGAATGTTCTGGATGAAGAGGTCACAGTATAAGGCTCCAAGGGGGCTAGGCTCCAAGGGGGCTAGGCTCAGGAGCAACACCAGGAAGTTCTTTGTCATGTAAAGGGTGGTCTTCCAGTGAAGACAAAACAAGTAGCAGAAGTCAAAGAATGAGAGAAGCACAAAATTTGTTAATTAATACAAGTTTTGTTGTATGGAAACTGCTTTGATTACTGGAAAAGGTAGTATAGAAAACCTTAAATAAAGTGAGAGGGATGACAAATATTACTTGAGATTTGTACCGTTACGCCAAAAATGAAACTGGGTAGACTGTTTTGAAGGTTGGTTGTTATTTTTAAGTTACATAAAACAGGGCTCAATGAATCCCTGACACCAGGTCACCATGGCAACTAGAAAATAGGGATGTGCATTCGTTTGAAATGATACAGGAAATAGCAACATTTGCTTTGTCATTTCATATCGCTTTTAATCTGAACATAACATAAAAAACCTGAAATTCAGAGGTGGGGAGGGGGTTACCCCTCTAGTGTCATCTTTATATTGGAAGGCAAGCAACTTGCAGGAAGAGCTGCTATGTCTCCAAGGGGATTGGCTCCAGCCTACCCTTAACTCTTTCTGGTGGTCTTCATTTCTGTTTCTGGTTGGTCCTTTTGAATCTATTGACTCCTGCTCCATTTATTAGTTTTTAGCTCACACCTTTCCAGTTATAGTTCAAGGCAAGTTACATTCAGGTGTAATCTAAGTTTGTACCAAAGTAGTGGAGAGTTAAGTCATTTCCTAAAGCCAAGGGAATGTCAATGCCAATCAAACCCTGGTCTTTCAGGTTCGCAGGCAGCTGCCCTAACCACTAGGCTACTCATCTACTTTTCAGAAAAAGTAGCAGAAGTCCAGAAAAAAACAGGATAAGCACAAAAATCCAAATGCCATGTTGTATCAGAAATTCTGTGAAACTGTGTCGGATACTCTCAAGATATTTACCAAGTCCAATCCAGATCCTGATTGTCCAGCTAGTGATCTGGAGTAGGCTTGGTAAATGTGGCTCTGAGTATAGACAGACATGGTTTCACTGAATTTCTGACACAAGAACATGGCTAATGAAAAGTTTTTGGTGTAAGCCTGTAGAGCAAGAGTCAATAGATTCTCAAGCAAAAAATCCAGTAAGGGTTTTCTACAGAGTTCAAGAACGATCAAGCTTTGGGCCAATGGGAAGACAAGAATGAAGAGTATCAATAAATATAAGATCCAGTCGAGCAGGCTGGCTAGAGTTAGCCTCCTAGGAGACAAGATAGCTCATCTTAAAAGATAACTGCCTTTCTAACCCAAATGTCATGGATTGAAGGCAAGCCATAATAGCGTTCAACAAAAGTACCAAAAATAAATTTTGGGGGGGGGGGGGGTTATTTACTTGAAAATCTCTAATAAACTTTCAGCTGCTTTTTTTTTAAATTGGTTTGAGCAGCAGTCACGGCCACCATTTAATTAACAAAATTACCCTGAAATGAAAATGTATAAAGATAAAACAATGAAAATTTTTAAAAACAAAATGAAAAAAAGAGTGCAAATGATGCAGGAAACCAAATGAAACAAATTTTTTTGCCTGCCCATCATTAACAGAAATTTTAGCATGGTATCTAGTATTTTCTTTTTTTTTTTTTTTTTTTTTAATTTATTTTTATTCCAATTTTAGACAATACAAACAGATTGGGAACAAACAATACAAGCTAACCAAACATAAGCAAAGCCATCCGAAAGCATACCACCGAAGTACTCACAGGTGCAAGTGAAAACAATAGAAGAAGGAAAGGAAAAGCAAAGGGGTATCATGGGAATAAGAGGAAAGAAAACCGAAACCCACCCCAGCATCCCATTGGCCAAGGAAGCTCTGACGACTAGCCTAAGGAGCATCTGCAGCAGAAACAATATCAGAAATAGAAGTAGCATCCTAAATAGAAGTGAAGCGATCCAGGGCTGCCCAGCGAACCTTGGGCGTACCCCTCCCCTTCAGGAAATAGGCAGAGTCATAAGCTTTTTCGTATCTACTATAGAGGCAGACTTGGTTCCACCATCTGCCCCAGTGCAGGTTCGAAGGATCTTTCCAGGAGTATAAGATTTCCTTTATGGCAACTGATAGCATAAAGTCCAATACGAAAAAGTGCTCCTTGTTCAATCCTGGGATTACTGCAGAAGATCTAAGCGCCACTATACGCCAAGATAGGGGGTAGGAGAAGCCCAGCACTCTCTGAATCCTTTCCCAGACACGAGACCAGAAGCCCTGCACACAAGGGCAGTCCAGGAACATGTGGCACATAGTACCGACCGCCTTTTGGCAGGACCAGCAAGTGGAGGTTTGAGCAGAATGCCATTTGGAGAGTTTCAACGGAGTAATAAAGGCCCGGTGAGCAAAAAAGAACATCGCTTGCGTGAGAGAGGCAGATCGGGAGACACGAGTGACGGGACCCCACACTTTGCTCCAATCCAAAGAAGATAACACTAGGTCCGTCTCGGCCTCCCATATCTTACGGAGGCCCAGGGTCTGATCGGGGAGAAAATCTCTAAAAAGAGCATAAAAACGAGATGCGCCTCCCCGTTGCAAACAAAAATCTAGCACCAGCTTGTGCAAGCCCCAGGACTCCTGTGGATCTCGAGGCTTGATCCTCAATTGAGCTAAGCAGTGTCGGAGCTGGAGGTACTGGTAAAAACAGGACGCAGGGAGCTGAAACTCCTTTTGAAGCATACGAAAGGATTTCCATTCGCCGTCCAGGATCAAGTGGCCTACGGTCCATATGCCGCAGCGCTGCCAAGACTGCCAAGAAAAAGTGGCCTTATTAATCTTGAAAGCCGGATTACGCCAGATGGGAGACTGAAGTGAGAGAGGATTATCCTGGGCAATGAGAGGGAGCAACGTTTGAAACGCTTGTTGTGTAGCAGCAATCACCTTGGTCAGCCCCGAAGTCGCTGAGTGGCGCATACTCATACACAGGTGTGCCGGGCAGGGCCGGAGCAGCCGTTCTTCCAGGGACAGCCAAGTGGGTTTCAGGGACGGAGCAATATCCGCCCCCCAAAGGCCCCCCTGCTTTAGCAGTGCAGCCAGGTGGTACCACTGAAAATCGGGGAATTGTACCCCTCCCTGTTGTTTGTGAGCCTTTAATTTCTTGAGTGCTATTCTGGGAGTCTTCCCGCCCCATAAAAAGGAACTCAAGATCCGCTCCACCTTCTTATAGACCTCAGTAGCAAAAAGAACCGGTACCATTCCAAGGATGTAGTTAATTTTGGGTACAAGAACCATCTTGATCGATTCAAGCCGCCCCCACCAAGTGAGATGGAGGGGCGACCATTTCAGAGTAAAGGCTCGGGCAATTTCCACAATTTTCGCGGCGTTTAGCTGTATGGTCTGTTCCAGCGGGGCTGTGAATTGCGTCCCGAGATACTGTACAGCTGACCCCGCCCATTGAAAGAAGAAGTCCTGGATCAAACTACTGTGCGTCCGCAGATTCAACGGGAAGGCCACAGATTTAGACCAGTTTACTTTGTAGCCGGAAAAGCCGGCGTACTGCTCAATCACTTGAAGAAGGGGCGCAACCGAGGATGGAGACAAAAAAAAGAGAAGATCGTCGGCATATGCTGAGAGCTTGAGTTGCAGGTCGGCTATCTCAAAACCCCGGATGGTCTGATGTTGACGAATGCACATGACTAAAAGTTCCAGAGCCAGGTTGAAAAGCAGCGGGGACATGGGACATCCTTGCCTCGTGCCTCTATGCAGGGAAAAGGGGCGGGACAATGCTTGGTTGGCAAAGATCCTAGCCCTGGGCCGGGCATACATAGGGCGAATCATGTTAATGAAACTGGCCGGGATCCCAAACCATTCCAAAACAAGGAAAAGGAAGGGCCACTCAAGCCTGTCGAAGGCCTTTTCTGCGTCCAGCGATAGCCCAATGTAAGGCTCTTCGGCCTGTGCAGCCAAATCCAGGAGGTTACATAGCAGGCGAGCATTATCAGTGGTGGATCTCCCTGACACAAAACCACATTGATCCGGATGGATGAGATGATGAAGGATTTTATTAAGTCTGTTGGCCAGGACCGCTGCGTACAGCTTATAGTCAGCATTCAACAACGATATGGGTCTATAGCTACCCACTAACTTCGGATCTTTTCCTGGCTTTTCCAAAACCACCACTGTGGCCTCTGCAAAGGCTCCGGGGTCCGCGTCCAACTCTTGTAGAAGTTGGAAATATTGCAGAAGAAATGGAGAGAGTTCCTTAGCAAACAACTGGTAAAATTCAACTGGTATTCCATCCGGCCCCGCCGCTTTGCACCCCGGTAGGCTTGCCACAACCTCTTCGAGTTCACGCAGGTCTAGGGGGTGGTCTAGGACCGCAACCTGGTCAGGGTTCAGTGTCGGGTGATCAATAGCTTGCAACCACGCTCTCATACTACACAAATCACTCTCAACTTCGGAGGTATACAAGGAGCTATAGAAGTTTCTAAAAATGTCAAGAATCTCCAGATTTCCCGTCTTCAAGACTTTCGTCTCGTTTAGCAAGGCAGCCACATATGCTTTCTCATGCCGAGGCTTTAGGCTAGCCGCTAACAATTTGCCTGACTTATTCGCCTCCGTGTAGTATCGTGCCTTCTGAGCAAAAGAGTGCTGCTCAACCTCTCTGCCGAGGATTGCATTATATTGGAATCGAAGATTCTGTAGCCTGGAGAGCACCAAGGAGTTAAACTGACGATGTAACAAGCGTTCCCCAGCCCTGATCTGTTGATCAAGGGACTGTAATTCCGCTCTCAGTTTCCTCTTTAGGGCGATGTTAAAACTAGTAATTTTAGCCCTGATGGTCGCCTTGAAAGCTTCCCACCACGCCCAGGCGGAAGTGTCCTCTCGCCGGTTAAGGTCAAAGTATGACTTTATTTCTTGCCGGATAAATTGCCTGAAGGAGTCGTCCGCAAGAAGGTGCCGTGGGAAGAACCATCCTCCAGAGGGAGGCGGAGAAGCGGAGACATCCAGCGTGAGCCCAATAGCGGCATGGTCGGAGACGTGAGAGCTGAGGATCTCCGCGCAGGGAATAGCTGAGGCCAAGGAACGAGACACTAAAAAGAAGTCAATTCTAGAGTGAGACGTATGAGGAAAAGAGTAAAACGTAAAGTCTTTTTCATCAGGATGCAGAATCCTCCAGATATCAACAAGGCCTTGTTCTTCCATAATAGACTCCAGGACCTCCACAGCTCTGTTCCTCCGAGATCTTCGACAAGGTTGGCTGTCAATCAGCGGGTCCAATACCAGATTGAAGTCGCCACCTATCACTATGGGAGACGAGGCGAACTCAGCTAGCACCTCCGCAAGCCGATGGAAAAAGGCAGGGTTGTCACAGTTAGGCGCATACACATTCACAAACACAACACGCTGCTGGTCCACTGTGATTTGGGCACAAGCCCAACGCCCCTCCGGATCAGCACGAAGCAAGTGCGCTTGAGCCTTGATAGCCTTATTGAGCAGGATAGCCACCCCATTTTTTTTCCCAGTTGCCGGGGCCTGGGCTATTAAAATATACTTGCCCGAGCCCAATTTTGCCGTCTCAGCAGCAGACAAGTGCGTTTCCTGCAGCATGACCAGGTCAGCTCCTTGCTTCGCACAATAGGCAAGAATCTTTTTCCGTTTGGCAGGAAGATTAATGCCCTTTACATTCAGGGAGAGGATCTTAAGGGAAGGCATGGCAAACATCATACTGGAGAGCCTGCAAGCCCTGGATTGCTTCAAACAGAGAGGCCAGATGTAAAAAAGAGATTATCAAAGGCCAATGAGGTGCTATTATAAACATTACCCACCAGAGACTATCAACAAGGTGAGCCAACATAGGAACACAAGGGGCACAACCGGCAGCCCAAGTCCTCTGACCGTACATAGAGTAAAAGTACAACCATCAGAAGGGATAGGTACATCAACAGCAATAACAATACAACAATGTCCCAGACATTTCTACCCCCCCACTAAGTCCTCCAGACAAATCTAGAGAGAGACCACCCCCACATAAACAAGTGTAAAATAAGGGAAATAAGGGGGGGAGCAAGTGGAAATAGGAAGAGTGCCCACACCATGACTAAATCCCGATAAGGTATAAGCTAATCATGGGAGACAGAGAGCAGGCAATGAAAAAACAATATCACCTCCCAACACCCCAGAGAGGGGGACCCAACGAGGTGCAAGGCAAAGAGAAGGCATCAAAAAGCAGAGATTAAATAGCATTTGAGTCCCAACAGTCACTGCATTTGGAGGGCTTCCTGCTCCTCGAGGAAGAGGAGAGCTTCTGCGGGGTCATCAAACGCACGGGAGCTGTTGTTAAGAGTGATCTTCAGGCGAGCCGGATAGAAGAGGCCGAATCTTGCTTGGAGACGTTGGAGTCGGGGTCTTAGGGACAGGAATTGCCGGTGCCTATCCGCGGTAGCCTTACAGACATCCGGGTAAAAGGAGAGTTTGTTACCTTCAAACTCCCATGCGGCCCGACTCTTGGCCGTAGACAGAATCTGCATGGCATGCTGGTGGTGTAACAGACAGAAGATAATCGGGCGAGGAAATTTACCGCTTGCAGGCCGTTGCGTCGGAACACGGTGTGCACGTTCGATGTCAAGAGGGCCCACAAATTTGACGCTGAGCAGAGAGGGGAGCAACTTTGCCAGGAACGAGAAAATATCCGGACCTTCAGCACCTTCAGGCAAGCCCACCAACCTGATATTATTTCTCCGGTTGCGGTTACTTAGATCCTCAAGTTGTAGCTCCAAGCGCTCCATGCGTTTACATAGCTTGGGTAATGGCGCCAGCGATTCCCTGTGTGCTACGATAGAGTTTTCGGCCTTCTCCAAGCGCTCCGTTAGGTTTTGGTAACGGTCTCTCATTTCGCCGAGCTCTGTCTGCACCCGTACGAGCGCATCGCCGTTCGCCAGAACTAAGTCCTTGACCGCCCGAATCTCCGTCAAAAGCTCCCTCATGCTTTCTCCTGCCTCTCGCGGGGCCGCCATCTTCTGCGGGGAGAGGGGATCAGACTTCGCTCTTTTCGACCCTGCATTTACCGCCGCGGCAAAGTCCAACTTGGTCGGTTTTCCCCCCGCCATCTAGCCAGAGGTATCGGACACCAAGCCAAAAGATTTTAAGTATCCGGGAGGGCAAAAACAACACTCTAATTACAGGATTCTCCAGAGGGCAGCCGGAGCTCACCAATTAAGCGGCCACCTTGTTTCCCAGCAGGCTCCGCCCTCGGTATCTAGTATTTTCTTGCCCCGCTCCTACCACATGTGAACAACCTTTTTTTTTCTTGATCTGGCATTGCATTATTCTCTGCATGACTGAACCTTGCAATGCCTAAACTCTTGTATTAGTTTGATGGTCTCAAATCTTGCAAGAGCTCAAGACCAGCGTAAGAGTTAGGGCAGCATTTGGCTCAAACTCACAGAGAGCAGCATGCAGCAAAACCAGAAAGAAACAGTTATTCTGAGACTGCTGTGCAACCTACAGGAGGGGTAACTGAGTGGTTGGCTGGGGAAAAAAGGCAGAAGAAGGGGCTAATTATGCAGTGACTGGGAGATACAGGAACACTGACTCACTAGTGGGGATTGAGAAGGAAACCAGTGTAGATAAGGGTGGGGGGTTCAAAAGAGGAGACTGAAGGGGTTATGGGGGGTTAGAGGTTTCTTAGGACAAGGGGTGGATATAATGGGGGAATTGAGAGAGACTACTGTAAGGGCAAGGGATGACAGAGAGACTGATGGATACAGTATGGGCTATGGGAATAGGTGAAACAAGGAGGCAATCACTTCATATGCAGGTCTTAGGGAGAAAGAATTAGACAAAAATGAAGGTAGACAACGGCCACAAATAGTCCAAAACAATATCTTTGGGTCCATCAATAAAAATATTTTTTTGGACTATTTGTGGCCATTGTCTACCTCCATTGTTGTCCACTTTGATTTTAGTTACTGCTTGTGGAGGTTCCCTTCTTTGTCGGCTGGTCTTGGGGAGAGGAGGGGAGGCATGCTAGCACATTTCCACCAGCATGCTTGAAGTGGGGAGAGGAAGAGTGATTTTATAAAGCTTTTATTCCCCATGGAGAAGGAATTTCAAAATCTTAGTAACCCCATGTTGATAGGTTAGGTACCAGTTGTAGACTGCTATATCCCTATTTTCTGTTACGTTTCCACCCCAGCGTGTGCATCCTTCCCAGGTAGGTTTGAGACTGAACTCTTACCACAGATTTTATATCCACATTACTTTTTTTATATCTTCGCCATATATTTCAGCTTCCAATTACTTAATGGTCTCAGCAAGTCTGGCACATCTCCAGCTCACCTTGACTCATTTCTTCCAGGATACAGAAGCTCCAGTCACTTTGTTAAAGGGTCAGGACTGCTTGCGGGCACACATGTTCCAAATGGAAATGAATAAAAGATAAAACTCTTTAAATTGCATGCTTTAGGTGCTAGCTCAGTATATTTAATTTGTGAGGCAGCAGATTCAAAGTAAAGGAGGGGGCCTTGCAGTAGGTACAGGTTATGGGCCACAAGACATTTCAGAAACTGATTTAGATACTTTCCTACCCCTCCTTTAATCCAGAATTTATTTTAGTACCAAGTATGAAAATAACCTAGACATCTTCTGTGCCTTGCCTACTCCTGGGCAAAGAACCTCACAAGATTGAATAGGCATCATCTGTAATCTCTAAATGTAGAATTGTCATCTTAGAGACCCTGAGAAGATCTTGAATTATCTCACACTATCTGTCCTGCTTCCTCTGATTCTGAATTTGAAAGAGCTAATTCAGAGAAATTCTGCTTGTTGCCATCACTCTCAACCTAGATACTAGCTAAGGAACAACAGAATGAACTAGTTTAGAGTTTTCGAGATCCAGACAATATTCCTGTTGAATCTTAGGGAGGATGCTTAAAACAGAATTATATGTATATGTAGACTTAGGCTGATAAAATATGGCAGTATACTTTAGATTACTGCTTGAACACAGAATGGAAGCTTGTATGTCTGTTCTTGTATCTAGTCTAGATGGGTGCACACCAAGGTGTTTCAAGCCTTGTTGATACTGTATAATGCATGGACACTGTTCTAAAGAGAACTCATGAATTCAGTATCAATTCTGCTTCAGTATGCTATTGTGTCATCTTATACATTCAGGACCACGATCTGGTGACTCCAATGGAGAGAGAGAATGAAAATGTGAAAAAGAACAGGGTGCGTTTTTAATTTGCATTTTTTTTTAATTGTTGATGGTTTCTGAGTTTTTTGTGGATGTGCCCTATGATATAAATGCTGTATTTGCAAAACCCACGGACTGTGGAATAGTTGTAAGAAAGGAATCACGGTTAAAAAAAAGACAGCAGATTTCACTGCTAAACGTAAGTCTGCCATTTATAGGAATTCAGTTCTTTGCCTCCCCCTTGAAAAGGATTGTCAAAGAACTAATGAAATCAAAGTAAGCTTTCTTTCCTATGGGCAGAAAATATTTCTTTTATGGACAAGGTTTTGAGAACAAAGAAAACAAGGTGAAATGGGTCAAAATAAAAAAAAAATGTTTCCAATGGGTAGTACTAGAAAACCAGGTCTTAACATACAGTATTTCAAAAATTCCACTGATAATCACCACAAGAAAACACTGTAGCTCTTAAATAAGTGATGGCTAAACCCAAAAGCACACGACGTATTGTAGCTTCGACTTGAGAAATAAAGGTGACCTCAGTGAGGGATACCCGCTGCATATATTCATATGACTTCTCCCTCATCGAGGTCCCCTTTATTTCCCAAGTTGAAACTACAATATAACGTGTGCATTTGTGTTTAGACATCACATATTTAAGAGCTACAGTGTTTTCTTGTGGTGATTATCCAATGGGTAGTAGACATTAGAATTTTCTATAAATCTGGAAAATTGTATACGGCAAGTTGGTATTACAAGTGACAGAAGTAGGATGTTTTAGGAAAAGGGCCTATGTTTTCCTTCATGTCTTTCAATGTGGCAGAGAGCAAAATGAAGTCCACTGGATACGAGGGAAAATCTTTTAAGTGTTCAGGTCATTAATCCCACTCCAAGTCGAGAAACATTCTCTGCAATTTACTCACATTGACTCATCATCCCAAAGCAGACAGCAGGGATCTTTTAGTCAGTATTGTACTTGAAAAGACTGAATAAATTTCTGTTGAGAAAAGAAAAGTGGTTTTAGTTTCAAGTAATTCAGACAATCAAGAGATAGCCTTTGCTCACTAGCCATAAGAAGGGTTTTCTGTTTATACAAAATAATTTCTCAATACAAAGCTTTACCGTTTGGTTTTGCCAGGGCTACCAGCTAAAATTTTGGGGCCCAATAAATGTCATACTCAAGTGAGAATTCCTTAGGCACATTTACATCATCAGGTTAACAACCAAAACTTACTACAACATTCTCCTTTGGCACCTGCTCTAAAGACCTGATTCACTAAGGCTCTTCTGCCAGGGGAAATAAGTTTAAAGCATCAAACATTAAGCACTTCCTGATCATCTGGACCAGTGGTGATTGACTTGCTATTTTTATTAGTAATTTAAATATCATGTTAGAACCGCTGCATGCCCCTATGACGGTAGTAATAGAGTAGCTTTCTAATTTTTTATCTTTAAAGGAATACTGGTCCCTTCTACAGAATCACCTCCTCTAGATGCCTAATGCTAAATATGTCTAGTATAAAAAAAAAACTGGAAGTAGAGTTTCTCCAGGAACAAGCAAGGAAGTCAGTCCTCACATATGTGTGATGTCAGAAGCATCCCCTCAGCTTTCAAAGAAAGCCTGTGGGAGATGCCACCACGCATTCATGGTCTCCTTCCCGCTCAAGGGTTGCGATCTTGCTCAGTCTCCTTTTTTCCGCGGAGCCCTTCAGACGTTGTCTGGTTTGTCCCCGAAAAAAATTTTCTCTCTCCGAGTTGCACACTTGCTTCTGGTATCGCACTGGTACTGTTCCCGCCTACTGACTTCGGTGCCTCGGCATCGGACTCGGTTTGTTTTTCCTTGTTTTTCGTTCTTTTCTTTTCTAGTGTCTTCATGCCTTTTTTCTCCCACTTTCATGAAAACAAACCAAATCAGAATCCTCTCATCAAATCAAAAACATAAAGATTCTGTGAACAAAGGTCCCCTCAAAAACAAATAAATACGATTTAGAATATTTAGAACATTTAAATTTTTGTCGGAGCCCAGTCGACCCAGTGTGAAGGAAGTCCTCTCCACACCACTGCGACCACTCCTTTTAATCACAAAGTTTTATTTTAATGAAAAATCAGCAAAAGTTTTGCAATAGTCTATAGAACTTAGCTTTATGGATGCTTTTGCAAGACGCTCTCCTTGAAGGGTCAAAGCAAACAGCAAGCTTTTTGCCAGGTACATCAAATGACGACGTGTCACACGTTTCGGGTTAATTCAAAAATCTTCCATAACCCTGCTTCAGGTCTGCTCATTACCGGCAAAATGCAAAACTACGATTTTTTCTCCCACTGGCAGCCCGGAGAGTCTTCAACATCACAGGGGTACTTTTTTCCCCCATGGCTACCAGTGGCTTTAAGAAATGTGATCGGTACTCTAAAATTATGTCTTTGACCGACACACACAACTGCTGTCTCCACTGCCTTGGGCCAGACCATGACACGGCAGCCTGCGGTCTCTGCAAGAGGATGTCCAGCAAGGTCCTTAGGAGCTGCCAGCAGCATGATAAGTTTTTCCCCGAGTCCCCGATGCTTCCAAAGGTCAGGTCCTCGTCTGAGGCCCCAACATCTCGAGTGGAATCCTCCGAGCCCGAGCCTTGTCGTGGGTCCTCAGAAAGGCGGTCTCCCTCAAGGGAACCCAGGAAGAAGAAGAAACCCTCGAAGGCAGCATCCCTGGATGGTTCCGACCAGCCAGGGGTCCCCCGGGCCTGGTCCTGCAGTCCGAGACGCTCGTCCGAGGCATCTGAGAAGGCGCAGCCTGCGAATGTCCCCCACAAGGTTCTGACCACAGACCGGCCTCTGTTAACAGACACCATCCTCGTCGAGGATTCCCCTTTGGGGGAGCCGGCATCGGGCCCGAGTCTCTCAGTGCCCGCGCTGAAGGTTGTGGAGCCTTCTGGTCTGGAGTCCAGAATGGCAGTCCTAGAGCGCAGTTTGACTGCCTTCATGGACCAGCAGCTGGCGCTGTTGTCCAGCACGACCGTTCATCCGCTCCGACCACCGGGCCCAAGACGTCCCTGGAGGCCGAACCGATCCTCAGCCGAGGTCACATTCTGAGTCCCACTCGATGGGACACTGGCCAGAGGGCATTGGGACCTCAAGGCCTGTAGAGCAGCCCTCCTACAAGTCCTCAATGGACTACTCTGATTGGGAGACAGAGAACGAGGATTCCCCCTGATACCTGTTGCCACCACGACGTCCCTTCTGACTCTCCCATCTCGGAGCCTCAACGGCAGTCCCCACCTGAGGATATGGGCTTCCTGGACTTTGTCAGGGACATATCTAAGGCCCTAGCATTCCCGACCGAGTCAGAGGAGGACCCTCGGGGGATGAGTTGGAAATCCTCCAGTACGAGGCCCTTCCATGGGAATCGTGCCCATCCTGGAACGGCTCATGCTACGAATGTGGGAGACACTGGCTTCAGTGCCCTTGGTGAGCAAACAGCTCAACTCAATGTATTGAGTCCATCAGAGCCCGGGCTTCCAGAAGTCACAGCTGCTGCATAACTTCATGGTGGTGGAGTCAGCCATGCGTCGGCTGAAAAGCCAGAAGACACACTCCTCGGTGCCCCCCAGCAGGGAGGCCCACACCTTGGATGCCCTTGGCAGAAAGTACTATCAGGCCTCAATGCTCATCTGCTCAATGCTCATCTGCCGCATCCAGGCCTACCAGCTGTACATGTGTATGTACCTGAGAGACCTGACGAAGCTGGTCTCTCCGAGGAACCTTTGCAGCGGTTCAAAAATCTGTCCAAAGCAGTCCATGAATGCTCCAAATTCATGTCTCGGGCGGCCTATGATGGGTTCGAGTTGGTGGCTTGAGTAGCGGCGACTGGCATCAGTGCATGCCGCCAAGCTTGGCTACAGTCGTCCGACCTCGAGCAATGAGTTCAGGACAAATTGGTCAATGTCCCCTGCCAAGGAGAGAACCTCTTTGGCAAACCCATGACCGACAAGGCTGCTGAGCTGGAGAAAGAGTTCATGACAAGGACCAGGCTCTCTAAAAAGACCGCTGCCCCTCCCCGACGGAAGGGCTTGGTTAACAAGCCCTTCTACCCGAGGAAAGAAGCTACTTTCAGAAACTACCCACCTTATCAGGCCTCCCCTGCTTCCCAACAGGGTCAGCAGACCAAGGGACATGGGCATGGCCCACATAAGCAGAAGGCTCCAAAACCCCAGGCACCGGCCAGGGGAGAGCTTATGGCTCCTTGAGCATAGCCTCTCTACCCCCAAGGAGGTCAGCAGCCCACAGGGGGACATCTGGCCCTCTGCCTCGAGGTGGGTGACCATCACCACCGATTCCTGGGCACTAAGGGTAGTCAGGGAGGGTTACTTCCTCCACCTGACTCAGATACCTCCCCCTTATTTTCCGGGAGAGCCCCTCAGGTCTCCCCTCCACTGGGACCTTCTTCTGAAGGAGTAGGCAGGTCTTCTCAAGGACAAAGTGGTGGAACCAGTGCACTGCCACCTCAAGGGCAAGGGGTTCTACTCCATGTACTTCCTCGTGCCAAAGAGGAGAGGGGTCCTAAGGCCCATCTTTGACCTGTGTAACCTCAACAAATTCCTGGTGAGGGAGAAGTTCAAGATGCTCTCCCTTGGAACCTTGCTGCCATACCTCCAGCAGGGAGATTGGCTATGCTCCTTAGACCTCAAGGATGCTTATACCCACATCCTCATCCATCCCAACCACAGGCAGTACCTGCTGTTCATAGTGGGAGGCAGGTATTTTCAATATAGGGTGCTCCCCTTCAGCCTAGCCTCTGCCCCAAGAGTCTTCACAAAATGCCTGGCAGTCGTGGCGCCTTCCTCCGGCTCCAGGGGGTCTTCGTCTTTCCCTACTTGGACGACTGGCTCATAAAGGGAGGCATGACCTCAGAGGTGCAACAGGCCACAGCACGCACCATCCAGGTTTTGCAAAACTTGGACTTTGTCATAAACTACCCCAAGTCTCGCCTCCTCCCGACACAGTGTCTGGAGTTCATTGGGGCAAGGATCGACACTCTTCAGTCGAAGGCTTTCTTGCCCAGGGACCAGGCCGATCATTCAGGTCTCTAGCTCAGGACATACAGTACCGTCCCTTGGTACCTGCCCGGCTTCTTCTGTGCCCCTAGGGCACATGGTCTCCACGGGTCCATGTCATCCCAGACTCTGGCCTCCACGGGTCCATGTCATCCCAGACTCTGGCCTCCACATGAGGGCGGTGCAGTGGTGTCTCCTGGACCAGTAGTCTCGGGCCGCCTCCACAACAGAGTTTCGGTGACCCACCAATTGGCAGACTCCATGGCCTGGTAGCAATCGCCCCAACATCTCAAGGCGGGCATGTCTTTTCGGGCCCCAAGCCCTTCAAGGGTCCTCACCACGGATACCTCCCTGCTCGGCTGGGGAGCCCACTGCGGAGATCTCCACACTAGGGCAACTGGTCACCGGATGAGAGCACCCAGCAGATCAACCTCCTGGAGCTCTGAGCCCTACACCTAGCCCTGAAGGTATTCTTTCACCACCTGCGTCACCAGCCGGTGTTGGTCCAGACGGACAACCAGGTGGCGATGTTCTACATGAACAAACAGGGGGGTACGGAATCTTGAAACCTTTGTCAGGAGACACTGGCCTTCTGCTCGTACACAGTCCAACAGGGTATCCTCCTGCGGGCAGTGTACCTGCCAGGCCAGGACAACCTGCTGGCCGACAGACTCAGCAGAGTCCTCCAGCCGCACAAGTGGCAGCTGGACCCCAGGGTAGCCAGTCGGCTTTTCCAGCTCTGGGGGGAACCTGTGATCGGCCTGTTCGCCAGCCCAGACAACTTTCAGTTGCCCCACCTTTGCTTCCAGCAGGCCCACCCCTCCAGGGTAGCAGCACATGCATTCCTGGTCTCGTGGTCGGAAGACCTCATGTACGCCTTCCCTCCGATGCCACTTATCACCAAGACCTTGTTCAGGACTCTCTGCGAAAGGGCCTCACTCATCCTGATAGCTCCTCGGTGGCCCAGGCAACCATGGTTCCCGCTGCTTCCACAGTTGACGGTGGAGGCCCCCATCCCCTTGGGAACCGCCCGGGACTCCTATCTCAGGAGGGGGGCTCTCTTCTGCACCCCAACCTGGGGTCCCTATCACTGACAGCATGGCTATTGAGAGGGTGACTCTGGCCCCTTTTAACCTTCCTGTTGAGGTGGAGGAGATCCTGCCGGCCTCTCGCAAGGCCTGTACTAGGAAGGCTTACACCCTCAAATGGCGCAGATTCTCTGTTTGGTGTGCCGAACACGGCGCTTATCCTTTTTCGTGCCCAGTGGCTCTGATATTACAGTACCTTCTTCACCTCTGTCTGGACTCAAGTCTAACTCCGTCCGAGTGCACCTTAGTGCCCTGGCGGTGCACCACCATCCAGTGGATGATAAGCCCCTCTCGGTCCAACCGTTGGTGACCCGTTTCCTTTGGGGCCTGCTCTTATCGAAGTCCCCGGTTCGGTCTCTGGCAACCGAATGGGACCTCAACATAGTGCTGGGGCACCTCACTCGCCCACCCTTTGAACCTCTGGCTACCTGCCATCTTCGCTACCTCTCTTGGAAAGTGGCGTTCCTGGTTGCAGAATAAGCGAACTTCAGGCTATTGTGGTGGAGGCACCTTATACCAGGTTCTATAAGAACAGAGTGGTGCTTCGCACGCACCCCAGCTTCCTGCCAAAGCTAGTGTCACCCTTCCATCTCAACCAAGAAGTGGTGCTCTCTACCTTCTTTCCAAGACCCCATTCCAGTTGGGCAGAGACGGTCCTTCACACCTTGGACTGTAAGAGGGCTTTGTCCTTCTACATACAATGCACTCAGGGCCACCGCAAAGCTTCTCAGCTTTTCATCTCCTATGACCCCAGTAAGCTGGGGGAGGCGGTGACCAAGTGTATGCTGTCCAGACTATATCTCCCTTGCTAAAGAGCAAGCCAGGCTCCCGCTGGAAGGCCGCATCATGGCACACCATGTCAGGGCCTTGGTGGCAAACTTGCGCTTTGTACCAATGATGGACATCTGCCGGGCCGCCACCTGGTGCTGGTTTCATCGGACACAGGGGTCCTACTGTGGTCTGTGGGCACAGACTCAATTGCTGCTGCTTGCGGCTCCCCATGAGGAAGCCCTGTTTTTGCTATGGGCTTTCGGTAGCCTGTAGCTGGGGAGTCCCATATGTGAGGACTAACTTCCTGCTTGTTCCTGGAGAAAATGTAATTACTCACCTGTAACAGGTGCAATCTGGGGACAGCAGGAATCAGTCCTTACAACTCTCCCTCCTCCCCTTGGAGTTGCTCCTTTACCATTTTTTATTTTTGCTGTCTTTAGCTATGTCCTCTGACTGAGCAATATGGCATCCTTGGGTGGGAAGAGGACCACACATGCATGGTGGCATCTCCCAAAGGCTTTCTTTGAAAGTTAGTGGGATGCTTCTGTGAGGGCTCCATCGGTGCCGACTTCACCCATATGTGAGGACTGATTCCTGCTGTCCCCGGAGAACACCTGTCACAGGTGAGTAACTACGCTTTCAGTTAATGTTCAAAAATGCTCCAAAATCAGATTCATAAACATGGTTCTTTGCCTTTAAAATGTAAGGTTATTGTATCTTCACTTACATACATGAATAAAAAAATTGACACTTATGGTTTTGAAACTCAAAATCTATCCGAAGCCCAAATTGGGAAGTATCAAACATTCAAGAAATCAAGACATAACAGAGTATTTGTGAACAGAAGGCCTAAGATGGATACTCTACTTCATGAACCAGCGCATCAGGTTCCTGATTGTGTTCTTGTAGGAGTGAGCAAGCAAGTTTGCATATAATCCCTGTTGTAGTTTAGACTATCAGTCTTGCAGTTTACTCCGTCCCATACCGAATTCTTGCCAAACTTTGGGCAAACCTCAACTTGACTCATCTCTGACCTAGCTATTGATTATGGATGTGGGTGAATGGTAAGCCAGATAGTCACTTGAAACTTAGCTGCTTTAAGATTCTGTCTAAAACATGCTTAGCTTTTTAGATAAGTGAGTAATAAGTGAAGATAGATAAATAAGAAGTCACAGGTTAAGTCAGCAGAACTTCTTGGATAATGAGAAATCTTCCTGCCCTGTTCTCTGCCTGGCAGAATTTTCAGAGCTGAGCCAGTTTCACTGAAATCGTATAACTACTTGGCAAGTTCAGCCAAGCAGCTCCCAGACTTTCCAAGATAAATGGGAGCACACGGTGAAGCCAGTCAAAAAAGTTGGCTCAGAAAAACGAGCAAAAATTTAAATTGGACCAGCAGAATTCTATAAAACCCAGCGAGCCTAAGCCATCTATAGCTTCAAGGCAGGCATCAGCTGTTCATACCATTGTTAATAAGGCAAAAATGTCTTAATGTATTTCTCTATTCTACAAAAAACATTATGCAGTCTGGATATGTCTGGGTCTTCCCTACAGAAGAAAAATGCATAATTTGTAAACTGTAAGTCCTTAAGCACTTTGTTTTTTCTTGGATAAGAAATTGGTGAAGGCAAAAGTCCCCTTGATCCAGAAACAGGTAACTCACATCGCTGTCCTCAAATATACAAGGCATGTGTTCACTGTTCCCAGTGCAGCATTAAAGTGAGGTGAACACACATCATCTCAGTAAATTTTAGATGATTTAAGAACACTGAAATTCCTGTGTGGCCTGATTTTATGGTGAATGTGGTAGTTATTTAACTGCTATTCCAAGGCATTATTGAACTTGGACTCTGATTTCATGTTAAGAAAGCAGAAATACAAGTACCAGAATGCCTTGCACTAGATGTTAAAGCCAATATTGGTCCATTAATCAGTTTATATAGTACATTTCTGGAATTAGAGTACCTGTGTTCCTACGGATGAGATTCTGTGATTATATTGGGACCAGAGGAATGTTAGATTGTGCTGCTGTCAGTACTTAGCGGTACATTGGCAGCTTCAAGTTAATTGTATAAGTAAGTTGGAATAAGGGAAAAGTAATGGGCTTCTTGAGCTGTTTAAAGATTTCTTCAGGGTGGATTCTGAGGTTTAACAGGGTTCTTACGTCAATCACCCAGCCATGTCCGTGTCCTGAGGCCTGTGCAGTGTGTGAGTTACGGAGTTTATGATGAGGGTCCAAGGACTGTGTAGTGTGTGGGGAATGGACTTCCCATATAATATGCTAGACTGTGCAGAATTTGAAGGCTGAAAAGATGGAAAGGTTTCGGCAGTCAGAGCCAATAACATTTGTCTTTACTCAGAAGGGGTTGTGTACAAAGGCATTGCATCTCAACATTCCCCTCCACAAAGCAGCTGTCTTCCTTTGATGCACGTTAAGACCTAGATGATGGATGAGCACAGTGGGCCTCATCCTGAAATGAGGGTCTAAGTCCTTTATGAAAATGCTTCCCTGTTTGGCCAAGCTTAGTGTTTTGTCTAGTTGTTTTTTGCTTTTTCTTCTCATTTGCCTTTAGTGCTGTGTCTCTCTCTGCTTCTTGTTTTTCTGTCCCTGAGTTAGAAACAGCCAGCACCTCTTCTGCTGCCCTGCTAATTTGTTGGTAGTCTTTCTTCTGCTCCTTTTATTACCATTTCCTCTCTCTCCTTCTCTTTTATCCCCTTCCAAACTGCTCTTTCCAGAAACGGAAGTCGAGTTCCAGTGTACATTTAATGGTGAGCACCTTTCCTCAGCTAACTGCTGTCAATGCATCCTCTTCCCTTACCCCCATCATCTTCATGTCCTGCATGCCAGCCTCACACTCATCACTGTATTCTGCATGTCTGCTCAGAGTGGAGTGGGGACATCTGTGTCACTTGGTCCATGTCCTCACAAAGAGAAATAGCATAAAGCAGTCACAGCTGCGCCCCATATAAATCACAGTTGATCTTAAGAGATAAGGAATTACGGTCATTCAAACACAACTGCTTTCCATTGTATTATATGCTCCTCGAGCTTATGAGGGGATTCCTTTTAGTTCAGATTCCAGCTTTAAGTTTGTATTGGTGACCTGCAAAAAGGACATTTTAAGATATTATTTTTTTTGTCTGGACATGTGACTTCTTTTGTCACCTTGCATATATTCAGCTGCTCTTGCTTGATGCTTTGAACCATCGCGCTGTTGTCATCTCTTGTATAGCCCAGCAAAGTGGCATAAACTGGCAGCTACTGACATCCGCCTGCTCGTGTGCATTTCTTTGCAGCTTTCTCAGCAGTGACTCCTCAGTTGAAAATGAAATATATGTAATAGCATCACCATCCAACATTCATATACAGGAACTACACAAATGCCGCCTCCTGTCCAACCCACAAATACCCCCCAAAAAAATGTTAACCGGTTTCTCTTTTTCCTGTACAGTACAGTACTTGCCAGCTTTCTTGAGCATGGTTGGTATGGTGAGTTACACTTCAGCAGGATAATTAGTACAAGTGCTTGAAATAGTTTGAACTTAAGAGTTGCCATACTGGGTCAAACCAAAGATCTATCAAACCCAGTATCCTTTTTCTAACCATGGCCAATCCAACCCACATGTACTTGGCATCAGCCCAGAAAAAGGACCAAGGGTGTTGGCAGTGGCTGACAGCACCATAAACGGACAAAATAGAAAAATGCTGGGTTCTTGCAGGGGTCAAAGAAGCGCAATGCTTAAGAATTGCATGTGAAACTGATACTGCCACGCAAATGTCATTTTTAGACCTTTAGCTCAGTAGAGGTTTTAGAAGGCAGGCAGGGTTTGAATTGAGGTGAAAGGGGAAATCAGTTCCCCATGTTAATGGGAAGAAGAAAAAAACAATCATTCCCTTGTTAAGGAGAGTGAGGGCATAGCCTCTGCTGTACCATTTTTATAGGAAACTTTTCCTAAGAAACTTTGGAGGAGAGAGATTTCACAGTATATCTGCTAAGTCTTCCTATCCTCCAGAGGTGATCAGATAGGCGCTAATGACAGATAATGGCCTCCTTCCTTGATTACCAGGGGTGCCCATTTACCCTTGCTTCCCCAAACTAGACAGTCAACCTGTAAGCTCACAGACTTCAAAACACACTCGCAAAGCTTGCAGTTAATTTCAGCACTTTGGGGCAGTATAAAAGGGACAGATGGACTGAAAGAAGAGCGATACTGGTGAGGATGGACAAATTGATGGGAGATAGAGATACTGGTGATTTCCCCCCCCCCCCCCCCGGTCTCACTCTCTCTCTACCTCGCTGTCCCTTCCAAACTGTCTACATAGTCTCTCTCTTTTTCATCATTTTCTCTCCCCCAAGACTATCCCATCCCTCCTGAGTAATATGATAGGCAGGTATATTCTTTATCTCCAGGAACAAGCAGGAATGAGTCTTCACATATGGGTATCATCGGTACGGACGGAGTCTGCGCGGGAACGCTCCCCAGCGTCCAGAAAGAAAGCTTTTGGGAGCATCCCACAGCACCTGCGCGCTGCCTTCCCGCCTTTCCCAACCGCCTCTCTCCAGTTCTTCTTTTCCGCGGAGCCAGCAGGTCGTGTTCCTGTCACCGCTGAAGAAGTTCTTTATATTTCTTTATTTCTTTGGTCGCGCGTCTGCCTTCTTCGATGTCGGACCGGTACCGCCGGTCTTTTCTTCTTTCTTCTTTAAAAAAAAAAAAAAAAAACTACCGTTTCCCACTTCTGTGCATTTTTTCCTTTTGGGCTTTAGGCCTAGAAAAATTTTCCTCATGGAAAAGCCCGCTTCCGGGTTTAAAAAGTGCACAAAGTGCAGCGGTACTCTTTCTATCACCGACACCCATGACTGGTGTCTAAAATGTTTGGGTCCTGACCACTCCATCACCAATTGTGAGTCCTGTTCCATGATGTCTAAAAGAGGTCGACAGAATCGAGCGGCCAAGCTCAGTACCCTGTTTCCCTCTGATGCAGCTTCGGTGGCATCGACATCTTCCAGGGCTGCTTCTTCCTCCCATGGATCTCAGGTAACCAAACATAAGTCCAGCCGGTCCTCGAAGGGTAGATCTCCCTCTAAGTATCGAGATGCCTCTGGGCTTGCTCTCGAGGATCCCGCACCGGCAAAATTACCCCGGCGGGAAGCTCCGGCTTCCAAAGCTTTATCTATGGGGTCACAGGTTGACATCGATGGCTCGGCCTCAACTGATCACCTGTTGCCATGTTCTGGGGTACCGGTGGTTTCCACTGGTACCGACATCCAGACATTGGTTGCGTCGATGGATCAGAATATTCTGACCATGCAGCGTGCCATTATGGCATTCATACAAGCTGCGACGCCTCCGGTACTGCAACAAACTCCATTGTCGGTACCGGTTCCGGCACCGGTACCGATTGCATCGGCTTCGGTGTCGACTGCAGCGGTACCCTGTTCTGTGATGCCCATCGGTACCGAATCGGTACCAATCACTCCCGATGTCGATACCACTCGGTACGCGTATCGGGCTCTGCAGGAGCATCCAGACAGGCGATACTTCGATTCCTCTGAAGACTCTGATGAATCAGAGGCTTCTGTCGAAGCATCGGTACTCCTTCCTCAGGAGCCCTCTTCTCCAAAAAGAAGAATGTCTCCTCCAGAAGACTTGTCTTTTCAAGACTTCATTAGGGAAGTGGCCAGGGGCCTCTCCATTTCAGTGGCCCCTGAATCAGAGCCTAGAGCCAAGAAATTGGATATTTTACAATATCCTAAGTCTCCTAAAGAGGCAGCTACTTTACCAATTCATGAGATCCTTTATGATCACATGTTGGGCATATGGGAGACACCTCTCACTATCTCCCCTCATTCTCGTAGGTTGGACACCATGTACCGTGTTCCTCCTTGTCCTGGCTTTCATAAGACTCAGCTTCCTCACCACTATTGTGGTGGAGTCTGCTATGAAGAAGATAAAGAGTGCAAAAAGACACTCATCTAATCCTCCAGGAAGAGAATGCAGAACCTTGGATGCTTTTGGCCTGAGAATTTTCCAGGCCAATATGCTTGCTGCCAGAATCAACACCTATAGTCTCTATATGGGGATGTTTCTAAAGGAAGTTACAGATCATCTGCAAACTTTATCTCCTTTTATCTCAGAAGATAAAAGGGAGGAGTTTCTCACCTGGCTTAAACATGCCCAGGATGTTTCCAAATTTTCCAACCGTGCAGCCTTTGACTCTTTTGAGTGTGCCAGCAGAGCCTCGGCTATTGCCATAGGTGCACGCAGAGTTGCTTGGTTACAAGCTTCTGATTTGGAACCCTGGGTCCAGGATGGATTAGGAAATCTTCCTTGTACAGGTGAAAACCTTTTTGGCAAGGATTGGCAAGCAAAGGCCACTCAGATGGATGCTGAGAATTCTGCCTTAGATAGACTTTCAAAGTCTACTTCTGCTCCTGTTAGAAAAAGGTTGTTCAAAAAGGCTTTCTTTCCCAAAAAGGGGAAATATTATCCTGTTTATGGTCAGCAGGCATCTTCTGCAGGTCGTTTTGCTGCAAAGCGTCAGCAACAACCTAAACAAGCCAAGCCTAAGGCTGCAAGGACTGCTACGGCCCAACAGCCTCAGCCTCCTCAGGGCCTTTGACTTACATCTAGAGAACTTAGCCTTTCTGGCTCTAGAAGAACCAGAGCCTCTCACCATTCCAGGAAGGTTAGCCCACTTTGCTCCCAGATGGGAATAAGTCACGGCAGAGCAATGGACCCTCTCCATCATAAGGGAGGGGTACAAGCTTAATTTCTTAAACCTTCCTCCTCACACCATGGTGAGAAGGTTCAATTCTCCAACATCTCTCCTCGACCTTCTGGGTCAGGAGATTGCTACCCTTCTTGCCCAAAGGCAATAGAAGAAGTACCCCTTCTTCAACAGGGCTCAGGGTTCTACTCCCCCTATTTTCTTATCCCAAAGAAAACAGGGGGCTACAGACCCATATTAGATCTCAGAGAATTGAACAAGTTTCTATGCAAGGAGAAATTCAAGATGATTTCTCTCGGTGCTCTCCTTCCATACCTTCAGAGTCAGGATTGGCTTTGTTCTCTAGATCTCAAGGATGCGTACACCCATATCCTCATCCATCCAACACACAGAAGGTTCCTTCGGTTCCTTTATCAAGGAAAGCACTACCAATACAGAGTGCTTCCTTTCGGTCTGGCCTCTGCTCCAAGAGTGTTCACAAAATGCATGGCAGTAGTAGCTGCATTTCTACGCACTCTAGGAATATTTGTATTCTCATATCTGGACAACTGGCTCAACTGAGCTCCATCCCAGTCAGAGGCCCAGACTTCCCTAGCCTGCACGAAGCGTGTTCTTCAGTATCTGGGACTTGTAATAAACATCCCAAAATCCCATCTCACCCCTACTCAGTCTTTAGAGTTCATAGGGGCCTTGCTGGATACCACAACTGCAAGGGCCTATCTTCCCCAGGCCCGTTGCCTATGCTTGGTGCAGTTAGCCTCACAAATTCAGTTAAAGTCCCATTTAACTGCTCGAGAAATGTTACAACTGTTAGGCCACATGGCATCCACCGTGCATGTGGTTCCTTACGCTCGCCTTCACATGAGGGCAGCTCAGTGGACTCTGTCCACCCAATGGACCCAGGCATCAGGGTGCCTGTCAGACAAAATAGCAACCTCCAGTCGCCTCTTCTGGTCTCTCCATTGGTGGACGTCCACTCAAAATCTGTTGCTGGGGTCCCCCTTTCAACAGTCGCTACCCCAAGCAACCCTTACAACAGATGCCTCTCCAAGGGGTTGGGGAGCTCATCTACAAGATCTCTCCACCCAGGGCATCTGGTCTCCACAAGAGACATCTCTACATATCAACCTCTTGGAGCTCAGAGCAATTCTTCTAGCTCTCAGAGTCTTCCACACCCTGCTCAGCTACAAGACAGTCCTCATCCACACGGACAACCAAGTAGCCATATTCTACCTGAACAAGCAGGGCGGGACTGGCTCTCTGTCGCTTTGCAACAAAGCTTTGAGATTGTGGGCCTTCACCAGAGAGCATCAAATTCATCTCGTGGCAGTGTATCTTCCAGGGGTTCAAAACTCTTGGGCAGACAGTCGAGTTCTGCTTCCACACGAATGGTCCCTCCATGGGGACCAGATAGCTAGGATCTTCCGAATTTGGGGAACCCCAGACATAGACCTGTTTGCAAGTCTGTGGAATGCCAAACTTCCCCGGTTCTGTTCCAGGATTCCGTGTCAGGGAGTTCAGGCCAGGGATGCCTTCCTCCTCCATTGGGGGCAAGACTTCCTCTATGCCTTTCCACCCATTCCCCTAATTCCCAAGACACTCTTCAAACTTCAGAGAGACAAGGGGTCTATGATCCTCATAGCACCACATTGGCCATGCCAGGTGTGGTACCCTCTACTTCTGCATCTCTCTCAAGCTCCCTCCCTGGGCTTGGTATCTGCTCCAGACCTCCTGTCCCAGGAGGAGGGAACGTTGTGGCACCCAAATCCCCAGTCTCTTCATCTCAGAGCCTGGTTGCTGAAGGCCTAAACCTTCAAGATTTGCATCTTTCTCAGCAGGTGAAGGATATCCTTCATGCTTCCAGAAAGCCTTCCACTAGACGTTCCTATGCTTTTAAATGGAAAAGGTTTACCATTTGGTGTGCACAGAAGGGTCGTAACCCCCTTGCAATACCTCTGAATTCTTTACTAGAGTATTTGCTGCATTTATCCCATGCAGGCCTTAAAACGAATTCAGTAAGAGTCCATTTGAGTGCTATTGCAGCATCCCTTAAGCCTCTCAATGGACAGCCTATTTCCTCTCATCCTCTTATTGCAAGATTCATGAGAGGCCTTCTTTTAACTAAACCTCCCATTAGACCACCTCCAGTGGCATGGGACTTGAATTTGGTTCTTGGCCAGCTTATGAAGCCACCTTTGAACCCTTAGCCACTACCTCCTTGAAATTTCTTTCCTGGAAGGTTACTTTTCTCATTGCAGTCACCTCAGCTTGCCGCATCAGTGAGCTGCAGGCCTTGGTGGCTAATCCTCCTTATACAAGGTTCCATCATGACAAGGTAGTCCTCAGGACTAATCCACACTTTATGCCTAAAGTGGTCTCACCTTTTCATCTGAACCAGGAGGTGTATTTACCTGTCTTTTTTCCAGGACCTCATGCATCAAGTGCGGAGAGGAATCTCCATACCCTGGATTGTAAGAGAGCGCTCGCTTTTTACTTACAAAGGACACAGCAACATAGAAAGTCCTCTCAACTCTTTGTTGCTTTTGATCCCTCTCATTTGGGACTTCCAGTCTCTAAGAGAACTCTGTCCAATTGGATTGCTCAGTGTATTTCTTTCGCCTACCAGAGTAAGAACCTTTCTCTGGAGGGCCATGTCACAGCTCACAATGTGAGGGCCATGGCAGCCTCTATGGCTCATCTGAACTCTGTGTCCATCGACCAAATCTGTCGAGCGGCCACCTGGGCCTCGGTTCATACCTTTACAGCCCATTACTGCTTGGACAAGGACTCCCGCCGGGATGCCTTGTTTGGTCAGGCTGTTCTCAAACACCTGTTCCATACCTAATCAACTCCTACCCCCCCATCCCTGGTTGGATGCCCGAGATCCATGGGGGCAGGTAGAGCCCTTCTCAGGGACTCACAACCTTGGAGATCTCCCTGGCATCTCTAGCTGGGGAGTCCCCATATGTGAAGACTCATTCCTGCTTGTTCCTGGAGATAGCACAGTTACTTACCTGTAACAGGTGATCCTCTGGGAACAGCAGGAATAAGTCTTCACAACCCACCCACCTCCCCTAGGAGTTGTATCTCTCTATCTATCTTTCCTTTCCTCTCTCTCTTTGTCTCAGCTTAAAACTCGAACTGGAGAGAGCCTGTTGGGAAAGGCGGGAAGGCAGCACGCAGGCGCTGTGGGATGCTCCCAAAAGCTTTCTTTCTGGACGCTGGGGAGCGTTCCCGCGCAGGCTCCATCGGTACCGACGATACCCATATGTGAAGACTTATTCCTGCGGCACAAATTCAACTAAGTGCAAAGAAGGAAGGATGGTTTTTTCAAGAAACTCATATGTTGCCAAAGCACAAGTATTTACTTAAATTTTGTTTTGTTCTGATAAGTGAGCAAAAATTCAAAGGTGTCCAAGGATACAGAGGAGCATTTTTTGTTTGTTAAACTCAACATAATGATCGCTTAGTCACCTTGGTTAATCGTTTTGCCACTAATTTGGACAAAGTAATGTCTTTGAGTTCCTGGTGAAAAAGCAAATGAAATTTCGTGAAGGGTTCTGATAATTGGTTGGGAATTCAGTCTGGCTCTAGATCCCATTTTGGGCAACTCAAGCATATTAAAAAAAAACTGCCACAGCTTTAATTGGTCTATATTATATCTGATGTTATAAAAATTCAGAGTGGAGGAGTAGCTTAGTGGTTGGAGCAACAGCCAAAAACTCAAGAGTTCAAGGTTCAGTTCCCACTGGCACTCCTTGTCCACCCTCTCTGCTTTAGTTATGGAACCTTTGATGTAGAGAGGACAGGAGAGAGCAGATATAGAGGGGCTGAAGATGTGGAAACAAATTTATAAAATATCGTTGTTTGCTGATGACATACTGTTCACTAAAAATAATCCAATTAGCTGCCTTAGTGCCTTCGTTCAAGAGTTTAAAGACTTCGCGTCGATTTTGGGCTTCAAAATTGGAGATACTGAATATACATACTTTTCCAGTAGTGGTGAAAACTATTAAGAAGCAATGTCCCTTTTGTTGGGTGGACTTCAATATTAAGTATTTGGGAATGAAAACTGCATCTCATTTCAACCACTATTTTCATCTTAACTATCCAGCACTGATGCAACAATCCTTTTAAGCAACTGGAGGAGTGGAAAGGTTTAAATATATCTTGGTTGGGATGGGCCCATGCGATAAAAATATTACTGACATTTTTATATCTGTTTGTGGCTCTGCCCATTTCAATGTCCCCGCTACAATCTGTATTATAAATAGGAAGTTATTTACTTATATATCCATGTCCATCAACTCCCTGAAGCTCCCAAAGGCCTTAACAAGCTGCACTTCTTCTACAGCCAACAGAGCCTTTATCCTCTGTGCTCCAAGGTGCTGGAATGCACTACCCCCTGGCATCCGTGCTATCAACAGCTTAACACAATTTAAGAAAGCTCTCAAATTCCATCTCTTCAACAAGTACCTTATAGAGTCAACGGCACCCATAGACCTAAGCGAGTCCACCAATTAATATAGTTCCTTGGTGTCTCAATTAACATGCCAAGTCTGATTCTCTATAAGTAAAGATTATGTTCATAGTAACTGCTCCTTGTAACTGATACCTATGCAGTAATGTTTTCCTTGTAAATAGATTGTAGATAGTTACCCATGTTATCCAAGTTCCTTCCCTTGTTATCTGTAAACTCATGCATGTTGACTGTACTGAGATTTTTTTTTTTTTGTTCTATGTGAACCGCGCTGATGCTGAATAGTGCGGTATATAAGAGAATTTAAATAAATAAATATGGAATAAGAAGCTACCTTGAGTCATATAGGATATTTTAGTGTAGCCATGTATTTGAAGAGGTTATGGGAGTACTTGACATTCACTTCCAGGGTTGTACTGAGCCAGAATCGCGCCCTGTGCATCTTGCACATCGGGTGCACCCCCCCCCCCCCCTTCCCATACCTCTGTCCAGCCGCTGCCTGCTCCTGCCACCCTCTGTTTTCTCCACAGTGGTGCCGGCAGCAGGGCAAGA
The DNA here is from genome assembly GCA_033557465.1 of Ichthyophis bannanicus. NCBI lineage: Eukaryota > Metazoa > Chordata > Amphibia > Gymnophiona > Ichthyophiidae > Ichthyophis > Ichthyophis bannanicus. The sequence goes on from CM066034.1 coordinate 593,044,734, forward strand.
GCAGGCAGCGGTTAGACGGAGGTATGGGGGGGGGGTGCACCCGATGTGCAAGTTGTAGCAGCAGCAGATTTGATCCCTCCCTGCTCTGATGTTGCATCAGAGGAGGGAGGGACTAGACCTGCAGAAAGACCTGCAAAAAGGCGTATGGGGCGCATTTCGGCTGCCTGCTGATGCTCTGCCACTGCTGAGAGAACAAAAAGTGGCGGTGGCGGCAGGGCAACAGTGGACAGCCAAAATGTGCCCCCTAAGCCTTTGCGCCCTGTGCGGCTGCACTACTCGCACAGGGCTAGGTATGGTACTGTTCATTTATATTATCAGGCTGCATAGTTAAGAGCAATACTAGAGTGGAATGCAACCCTACATAAGCAATGGGTACAGATGCAGCAAGCCTTTCTAGACCCTGTCTTGCTTTGGGCATTGCCTTGGCTTACAGATTCTACAGACAAGGGAGTTTGAATTCCAAACCCCTTTACTTCGTTGACTACTACAACCTGGAGGAAGGCTAGGAAGCAAATAGTGGTCGACAGAATGTTTTTCTGTGCCACTCCTCTCTGGAACACTCTAGAGAGTCTAGAACTTAATCTGGGGATGATGAATAAGATCAATAGTAAATGAGAGAAGCTTGGTTTAAAAGCATTTGGCCAATTTGTTGAAAAGGGCCAAATTCTGGGATATGAGGAATTGAGAGAAGATTTTGAGTTAGGTGCAGTTGAAATCTTTCAGTATGCACCAGTCTGTGTCATTTTCTCAAATCTAAGGCGTTGAAAGATCTGAATACAGATTGTTACCATCAGAGATGAATAGCGTTATTATAAAGCATATTTTCCCCAGTTGGACGATAAACCAAAGTTTTTCAAAAGTTGGAAACGTGATTTGGGATGACCATAAATAAAGAGTTTCAAAAAATCTCTTTGAAGGTTTATTTAAGGTTTTACAGCAAGCAGAATGATTGAAAACTCTTATAAATGCCATACCGTTGGTGTATTATATGACCGAAAGACTCAACAAAATCCTTCAGAAGGGAAGTCTGGCAGGTGGGTACCTTCAGGCACACCTGGTGATCTTGCCTAAAGATACAGAGTTTCTGGGATGAGATTGTGAAGTTTGTGGAGAAGGTATTGGAAACAACTCTTGTTAAAACCATGGGTGCATTTTTGTTGAATGTGAATCTGCCAGTTTGTTCAGGTACGTTTTGCTCTTCTCAGTTTATGCACTATGCATAGCTTACAATTGTGAAGAGCTGGAGGCAGTCTTCCTCCCCAGTATTTTGAAAGTTTCTGGGTAAAATACAATGTGCACTTAATGGTTCAGTTGACTACAATATTACACACTAAAAAAGAGCAGTTGGAGTGGGTCTGGAGGCCCTGTGTAAACTGGGCAAAGGAGAGTAGTCATTAGAATATGTGAATGGAAGATAGAACTTTGTTTCTTGTTTAGTGTTCATGTTTTATGCTATTCTCTCTCCTTTTACAGTGGATGGTGTCTCCTGCTGAGAGGATTAGAGTACACTGTTTAATTGAAAATACTATCCAACTGGATGTGAAATTGAATGCTTTTGATATTTGTATGCTTTGAAGAATAATAACAATTATAAAAGAGAAAAGAGAGCAGAAAAAGAACAGACACATGGGAAAGATGGACAGAGAAGAACAGAGTCAAGATAATTAAAACCAAAGATCTGCAGGGAGGGATGATCTGAAAGAGAGAGAGACAAGGGAGGAAAAAGAATGCAGAAAAGGGCAGTGAGAAGAGACATATAAGAGTGAAGGATTCGAAGAGCAGAACAGGGGAGGATAAAAGTGGAGTGGAGGAGTAAGTTAGTAGTTAGATCAGCAGGTTTAGAACCAGGGAGAACAAGGTTCAAATCTACTGCTGCTCCTTGCAATTTTGGGCAATTCACTTAACTCAAAAAAGGGGGAGAAGGATGCCTTCTGCAATATATTGTTAAAAAGTAGCTGAGGACAAGAACCACGGCCAACACAAGGATTGTCCAAAAAAACTTTATTGAAGATCCAACTTAACAGTTTCGGCCCTAGGCCTTCGTCAGGGGTCTATAAACAGACATTTAAAAACACAATTAAAATATAAAGATATAAACCTTCATATACAAACAAAATGAACAAAATCATTAAAATATAATACATTACCAAAATAAATATATATACACAAAGGACATAGAAACAGTCCAGGAGACCGGAGCAGTATCTGTTTCTCCCAATCTAAAACAAAAATATAAAATTAATCAAATAAAACCAAACATGGTATAATTGTATACAAAACAAATATGTCAAATTCTGTTACTTTTAAAAAACTTTGAAACTAATACAGGAAACATCATAAAAGTATACACAAAACAGAAACATATAAAAGATATATATGGAAGAGAAAGGGGGCATTATAGCATAAATAATTAAAATGTATATATTTGCAATAAATATGGTACATATATATATGATAGACTAAAAAATACTGCCCAACAAATACAGACAAGCAATATATGACAAATGTATATAAAAAGACTATGCTTATCAAGCAGTAAAAGCATATGTGGGTATAAAGATAATTAAAAAGGTTATATTGACAACTGTATCAAAAAACGTGAGATGGTACAGATTAAGCTAAGAACACTCTAATGTAGAACTCCGTGTAAAGTACTACGGTAAATCAACATATTACAGACAAACATAAATAAAATTCCGTGTAAAACGAAGGAACAATCGCTATACTAAAAAATCCTGAGTAAATTGTAGAGCTCCATGTAAAATAGAACACTTAAAAAAACATTGTGTGACAGTCATATATACTCATATAACTGCATATTAAATAAAACATTGCAGTAGAATCAATAAAAATACTGAATAGATTATATTAAAAAAGGAACTGGATAATTTAATTGGAAAGGAAAATACGATAAGTACAAACGTATTAGAAAGACTTGTAAGAAACACGAGGGAAAAAATACTAAAATGTAGCAAGCAGTAATGGCATCTAAAAACACTAAAAAAACTTTATCTATATGTGATGTAAACGAAAAAAGGAAAAGGCAAAAGTACACAAACTTAAGCGCATAGGAGGGACAGGCTCCTGGAAGACACAAAATTGTATACACATAAATAAACACAAAAATAGTGTTAAAAAAAAAAGGGGGGGGCGGGACCATATTCCATAAGCGAACATCTAAAGTGCAGAAACAGTCAGGAGATAACCCGAACAGATGGAAGAGGGCTATGCGCGCCGGAAAAAACGTCATTTATTTAAAAAAATCTATATGTTGGATCTTTAAAAACAGAACTATATCTTTATATTTTAAGCACCTACAAAAAGGCATGGAGAAAAAGCAACAATTACATTGTGATGATGCACATATAAAAAGTAATAAAAAGAGAAAACAAGCCGTTACAATAAAATTTGTATACAATGTGTTCTCGCAAAAGCCTCTGTAGTACAAGGCAACATAACAATCATCATAAAATATAAAAAGACCTAAAATAGGCCGAAAGAGCAGATAAAAAACATAAGACGAAACTGCGAGAAAACCATTGGTAAAACCAAGTTAGATTAAAAACGGATCTGAGCAGTGTGAACGAAGGCAAAATAATATATATATATATATATATCAGAATTAGAGCATATTGAGGCAAACGCTGAAGATAAGAGCCCATAGGTAAAAGCAGTGTGTAACAGTGCAGCCAAAACAGAAAACTTTACCTGCAAAACTGCCAGAGGCGGGAAAACGCCGCGCAGTTGCAGAAGAGGCATAAAGGGAGACAAAGCTCCTCCCATTGAAAATCATCATATATGACTGACAAGGGGGAACAAAAAACAGACCAATATGCCATACTGAGTGAACACGGTGAAATTGAAATATTGCAAAAGAGGCAAATAGAAAAACCAAATAAAATTAATCATGGATACATCTAAGGATGAAGTTAAAATGAGAAAAGATGTATTGACTGCCCAAGTATATGAAAGCAAATAGCTTATAAAAATACCTTATATTCAATCTCTTTATGCAGTCCACCAGGGATCACTGTATTAAATTGAAAAATGAACCTTTGTTCTTCTTGAACTAAAAGACGACCCACATCTCCACCTCGAGGGGAGGGAGTGGCTTTTTTAATGACACAAAACTTTAGATCTTCAAGACTGTGTTGAAATTGGATCCAATGTTCAACAAGGGGGGCTGTGCTTATTTTCCTTTTAATACAACTCTTATGTTCTTGTATGTGTATTTTGATGGCTCGAATAGTTTTGCCAATATAAAGAAGAGAACAAGGACAGAAGATAATATACACTACATGTGTGGAAAGACAATTTGTCCTGGTGTATAATTTATAATGTTTTTTAGTGTATGGATGTATAAATGTATCATTCAGCACAATGGCATGTTTACAAACTGAACAGTTATTACATTTAAAATGTCCCTTTTTAGATGGTACAGAAATAGGAACTGGAGGCATATAAGAGGAAACTAAAATATCTGCTAAATTATGTTCCCTATTGTATGCAATGGTCAATCTTTTGTCACAGAAGCAAGAGCGCGTCTGAAGTATATGCCAATGTGTTCTCAAAATGTTTTGAATCTTAGAAGAAAGGTGTGAAAAACGAAGAATACACACAAATTTGTCATCTGAAGTTTTGTTTTTAGGTAAGAGGAGATCTTGTCTAGAGGTAGAACATGCACGACTAAAGCCTTTATTAATGCAATCAACAGGATAACCTCTAACATAAAAACATTCAGCCATATCATAAGATTTATTCTTAAATTCTTCATAATCAGTACATAATCTTCGAAGACATAAAATGGGTACATTCTTTAATTGGCTACTGTGAAAACTATCAAACTGAAGTAATTTATTTCAATCCGTAGGTTTAAGAAAAATAGTGTTAAAGCCAGTAGGAAATTTTCTGATAAGTATATCAAGAAACGGTAATTCTGTGGAACTGAATTGCATCTTAAACTTGAGATTACCATCTAAACTGTTGAGCCATAGATGAAACTGTTGTAATTCACTGTCAGTGTCCTTCCACAATATAAGGATATCATCTATATACCTTTTCCAGGATATGACAGAAGATGAAAAAGGAGAACTTTTCAGATGTGTTTCTTCAAATTCTGTTACATATAGATTAGCTATGTCTGGTGCCATAGCGGCACCCATTGCTGTGCCTTTAATTTGTTGAAAAAATTGGTTGTTTAAAAGAAAATAATTGCGAGTCAAGGCAACCTGTGCCATAACTAACCAAAAAATGGGTAGGTATACGAACATGTGTTGTGCATAAGTTCAAATATTTAGTAATAACTGCAAGAGCTCCTTCCTGAGGGATATTTGTATACAGAGACTCATGTCGAGTGACACCAAGGTGACTTTGGAGAGATTTCTATTAAATCCATCTAAAAAAGAAATGACATCCGCTGAATCTCTAATGTAGGATGAAATGCAGGGAACAAATGGCCGTAGAAAAAAATCTATGAATTTAGAAAGTGGTTCTAAAACAGAACCTATACTGGAAACAATGGGTCTGCCTGTAGGGGAAGTAAGTGATTTATGGATTTTTGGGATGGTATATATAGTGGGAATGACAGGATGTGTCACCATTAAAAAAAGAATACTCTCGCTGCATCAAATAACCAGCATTAAAGCATTAAGGCACAGCAATGGATCGAAATAAATTACTTTGGTTCAATAGTTTTCACAGCCAAGAGTGATGGCCGGGAGCAGCCCTCGAAGCTGCCCCAGCAGAAAGAGACGCCCACTGCGTCGGGATCAGACTCGGTTCTCCAATGCAATCACCATTGGTGATTCCCCATCGAGGGAGTTGGCTTCAGGTTCAAATTTCATCAAAGCCCGAACCAGCCGCGGTGGAGCTTACTGGCATTGAAGCCAGGATGGCGGCCTTGGAACGCAGCCTGGCTGCCTTCCTCAATGTGCAGTGGGGCCGATGCCCATAGCTTCCTGGTCATCTATGCCAACAACAGGACCCTCCACAGTGAGGATCTCCCCGGAGGACGTCCAGCTGGTGCTGGAACAATTCACCCGCTCTGAGCAATGTTGGTCAGCCTCCCATTCGAGGCGCAACTCGCCTTGAGCAACTTTGGGTTGACGTGTCTGGCACCTTGTTCTCCTTCAGCACTAGCGGCTCATCGACCCAATGACCGTGCGGGACTCAAGATCTCATCTCGCTCCGAGTTGGGCTGGGAGGCATACGATGAGTCACCCGACATCATGTTGCACAAGGGATATCCCCTCTGAACCATCTCCCTCTCAGGAGTGCTGGAGGTCCCCGCCCAAAGAACTTGTGTTTCTCAACTTTGTCCAGAGGATGTCGAAGGCCCTGGCCTTCGTAGCAGAACTGGAGGATGAGCCTCGTGCCAAGGACTTAAAGGTCCTCCAATATGAGGCACTGACTGTGCTGATTCCCCCCATCCTGGAGCACTTGCTGTTCAGGATGTGGGAGAGCCCGGTAGTGGTGCCAGTAGTGAGCCGGCGACTCGATTCCCAATATCCAGTTGGCAAGAGCCACAACTTTCAGCAGACACATCTGCTTCACAACTCCATGGTGTTGGAGTCAGATATGTGTTGAATAAAGAATCAGAAGATGCACTCCTTGGTGCCCCCGGTAGGGAGGCCTGCACCATGGACGAGTTTGGCAGAAAGTGCTACCAGGGCTCGATGCTCGCGGCCTGCACCCAGGCTTACCAGCTGTACATGAGTATGTACCTGAGGGACTTGGTGAAGGAGCTCGCCGGGTTCTCAGCTGGACTGGCAGGTGAATCTCTCGAGTGCTTCTAGACCCTCGTCTCCTCAGTCAAGAAATGCTCCAAATTCCAGACTAGCGCGGTCTTTGACTGCTTCGAGACGGTGGCTCGTGCAGTTGCAGTGGGCATCACTACCTGGCATGGCTACAGTCATAGGACTTGGAGCAATGGGTGTAGAACAAACTTGCCCATGTCCCCTGCCCAGAAGAGAACCTGTTCGTCAAGCCCATGACCACCAAGGAGGCTGAGTTGGATTCAGAGTTATTGACCAGGATTAGGCTGTTCCGGAAGACCGCTGACCCTTCCTGTTGGAAGGCTTCAGGGAAAAAGCTCTTCCACTCGAAGGCGAAAAAGGCTTGCAGAAAATATCCCCAATTTCTGGCCTGTCAGGCTCTCCAACAGGGTCAGCAGGCCAAGGGCCAGGGGTACAGCCCCCATAAGCAGAAAGCCCCCAAGTCCCAAACAGCACCCCAGACACAGCGTAGCCCGTCTTCCTCCAGAGGGCCAGGGTCAAAGGCACACGGAGCTCACCTGGCCCACCTGGCAGGCCAGGTTGTGGTCGTTCAGACAGACAACCAAGTAGCGATGTTTTACATCAATACGCAGGGGAGAACGGGCTCGTACCACCTCTGTTGGGAGGCGGTTCGCCTATGGACCTTCACCGCAGAGAAGGGCATGATTCTCCGGGTGGTCTACCTGCTGAGTTATGACAATCTGCTCGCAGATGAGTGGTGGTGGATGCCTTTCTCCTGTCTTGGTCCGGGAGCATGCTGTATGCATATCTGTCTACTCTTCTGGTTTCCAAGACCTTGCTCAAGGTTCAGTCGGACTGGGCCTCCATAATCCTTATTGCACCTTGGTGATCCTGCAGCCATGGTTCCCTCTGCTCTTGCAGCCATCCAAAGCGGCCCTGGTACCTCTGGGCCAGGACCCAACTTGCTCTCGCAGAGGGACGGGACTCTTTTCCATCCCAACCTCCAGCCCTTCACCCTGACATCATGGATGCTGAACGGCTAGCCATGGCGCACCTCAACCTCTCCGGGGAGGTGGAGGACATCCTACTAGCATCGCACAAGGACTCAACACGGTGTGTGTATGCCTTCAAATGGCGTAGTTTCTCCATCTGGTGCGCAGACAGGAATCTCAACCCTTTCTCTTGCTCGGTGCAGGACATCCTGCAATATCTTCTGCACTTATCCCGGGCTGGTATAAAGCCCCTCTGTCAGGGTGCACCTCAACGCCCTAGCATCACATCACCTCTATGCACCCCTCCTCCCCACCGTAGGCCGCTTCATGAAGGGGCTTTTCCTCTTGCGACCCCCCCCCCCCATCCACCCACCACCAGTGACGTGGGACCTGACTTTGTTCTCCCCATTTTGAGCCTCTGGCTACATGCCATCTCAAGTTCTTCTCATGGAAATTAGTGTTCCTGATAGCGCTCACTTCAACCAGAGAATTAGTGAGCTACAGATGTAGGTGGCCGACGCCTCCTACACCAGGTTTCACAAAAAATGGTTGTTCTCCAATCCCCCCTGAAATTCCTACCTAAGGTGTCTGCTTATCATATATACCAGGAGGTGGTCCTTCCCAGCTTCTTTCCCAGGCCTCACACATCCCACGCAGAGGTCTCGCTGCACACCCTGGATTGCAAGAAGGCACTGTTCTTCTAACTTCAGAGGGCACAGCCTCATCGCTTCTCGTCACAACCTTTTGTCTCCTATGACATCAACAGGCTTGGTGTTGTGTGGTCTCTACGTATACCCTGTCTACCTGGGTGGCAGACTGCATCTCGTTCACCTACGAGCAGGCTGGACTATCCCTGGAGTGTCATGTTACCACTCATAATGTGCGTGCCATGGCAGCCTCGGTGGCTCACCTGTGCTCGGTCCCTCTGCTGGACATCTGCTGGGCCGCCACCTGGTCTTTGGTCCATACCTTTGTAGTGCATTACTGCTTGGAGGAGAGCTCACGGCACGATAGCGCCTTTGGCTAGGCAGTACTTCATCACCTCTTTGAGGAATAGTGCAACTCCTTCCCTCCAACCCTTTGTGTCCATGCTAACAGAGGTGATTCCATCATCAATGTTGGGGCTGCATCACTGGACTTCAAGCCATTCAATGCTTCTTGCTTTCCTTCATGGTTCACCTTTTGGTTGCCTGTGGCTCCTACAGGTTTTTGCGGTAGCCTGTTTGGGAGTCCCATATGCGAGGACTGACTTTCTGTTTGTCCCAGAGAAAGCATAGTTACTCACCTGTAACAGGTATTCACTGGGGAAAGCAGGAATCAGTCCTCACAACCTTCCCAACTCTCCATGGAGTTGTCTTTTCTTTTTATGCTTGATTAAGTTATGTTATCATACTGAGGTAAGATGGCATCCTTGGGTGGGAAGGTGACCGCGCATGCGGAGTCTAACTCCCAAAGGTTTTCTTTGGAAGCTGATGAGTGAATCTGCACAGGCTCCGTCAATGCCGACGTTACCCATATGTGAGGACTGATTCCTGCTGTCCCCGGAGAACACGTGTTACAGATGAGTAACTATGTTTTGCCTCAAGTACAAACTTAAATTGTAAGCTCTTTTGGGGATAGCAAAATACCTAGTGTACCAGAATATAACTTGCCTTGAAAGTTTCCTGAAAGATACGTGAACTAAATCCACAATAATTTCCAAATCATGAAAAAAAATCACAAAAAGTGAAATATAGAAGCAAAAAGTGCCTCTTTCCTTTGATAAAACTGCAAAACCGTGGTGCCTAGTTAGTGCCTTACATAGGACAGAGAAAGTGTAGGAGTAGGTTGCAGGCATCCATGGTACATCATGTGAGGCCTTACAAGAGAGACCACCTGGAGTAGGTAGCAGCTGAGTGAGAAACATTGCACCTAAATGAGGAGGCAGTGGGAAAGGCCTGATTATCAGTAACCTGGGGAGTAGAAAGGGGGCAGCTTTGGATCATGGCCGTGGAGAAGGAGGGAAGTCCCCCTTAATTTTTACAACTTGAGAAAATGGGGGGGTGCAGCATTCTGAAGGGTTAATTCCTTTTATAGAACATATGAAATATTGGTAAGAATTATGTAAAAGGAGGATCCTTATCTGTCTGGCATTCCATCTGGGGACAAAATAACTCCCCAAAGAAGAAATGGAAAACCACCAAAATTGGCATACTGCAAAACAGAATGAAAATATCTGAGATGATTTTAAAAATCAGAAACATCGTCTGTTTTTTCACTCTGAAACTTGCTTTGGCCAGTTACCTCTGTTCTTTTATTTCAATCAAAGCCCCTCCCCCCCTCCAGTCCCTCACTTAATACCTCGTAGAAATGAAAAAAATGTGATAAAAGAACCAAAGTAGTTTTGGAAGGCATAATTTTTTTCCAAACTAAACCCATTCTTCTGACCTGACTCTCTCCTTTCTCCCCTCCCCACCCCACCCCACCCCACCCCACATGCCTCCCTGCTGCTGGGGCACTAAATAGGGCCAGACATCAAGCATTCTGCCCCCTTCTGAGCAGTTGAGCTAGGTGGTCTCTTAGTGACTGGGCATCATTTGGTATATTTAGTGGACTCTCTTTTTGCAATAGAACAGTTTTTGCGTTTAGCAGAAACAAGGGCAAATAGTGAATATTATAAATGGGGCTTCTGATGTTTGGTTACAGCTGGAAAACTGCAATAAAACATCCCTGACAGGGAATTTAGATTTGAAAACCCCAAAACTGTCCTTGCTATTGCTGTCCGATGGCAGATAGCATGCAGCAATTTAGTTAGAGACAGTGTTTTATGTCATTTAATGGAATTCACCTATAATAGCACAAAAATTGTATTTTGTAACACAAATGTACCAATAAACCCTTTTCTTAGCCTGCCAAAGCACCAGATTGCCTGAAAAATAAACCCCCAAATTTTCAAATGATAAACTTTTAGGATCAGAAGCCCTAATTATAAATCAGTACAGGCTTCAGTTTACTGTTTGAAAGGGTGTGTTCCTTTTCTGTCGAAAGCATTCTTCCTAAGAGACTTGGTAATTAGTCTGTCTTAGGGGCAACGTATTGTCTTTTTAAATCCAGCAAGAGTCAGTTAATGCTCTTAGCGGAAGAGTGAGGAGGAAGAGACATTTAACTGTATGCAGAATATATTTACATTTTAGTTTATCATTTAAATTTAGTTTGTGCCTTTTCATTGGTTGCTTATGGTGTGTTCAGTTGAGGTACAATAGGTATTTTTCTGGTCCTTTGCCAAATTACATTCCGCAATCCGCACAGCGACTGAGGGAAACGGCAACCAAGCAGTTAGAGTTTCCAGAGCATTCAATAAGTTAACTTCCGAGATGAAAGTACAATAAAGAAAATTAAAAGCTAGGGACTTATTAGTCCGAAATGAGCTAAGGTCACCGGCTTAAAGCACTGTTTTGGCTTAATTGACTCAGAAAATCAGATAGATGGAATGTCCCCTAGTGATGGATAGTAGAAAACGAAAATTAAAATATATAAATAATAGCAGCTTCTCAGTAATTTTGGGGACATAGTCTAGGTACTGCATTCTAGAGGATCAGTTGACTTTAGTAATAGTTTGCAGGAAATAGGCTTTGAATTTAAAGTGATGGCTTTGCATCAACCCATCTGCTATGCACAATAGTGTGGAAAATCCATGTCCGGGTCCTCCCTCTGATGGGGCCAGTCAGGCTAGGACATGCTATAAGGGTAGCACAAATAGGTCTAGGAAGTAAAGGAAAGTGGCAATTTCCAATTACTATCTTTGTCACTGTAACTGGGCCTTGGGGCCAAGGGCCAGCACATGTCGCCTTGGCAGTATGAGGACAAGGATGGCAGAGATGAAGAACGTAAGACATGCCATACTGAGTCAAACCAAAGGTCCATCAAGCTCAGGATCCTGTTTCCAACAGTGGCCCAGTTGAGGTCACTAGTACCTGATAGAATCCAAAAAGTAGATGGTTTCCATGCTACTTACCCAGTGGATAAGCAGTGGCTTTCTGTGGGTCTGCCTTAATAACAGTTCATGGACTTTTCCTCCAGGAATTTGTCTAAGCCTCTTTTAAACCCAGTTAGGCTAACTGCTTTTACCACATCTTCCGGCAGTGAATTCCAGAGCTGAACTATGCCCTGAGTAGAAAAATATGTTCTATACTTTGTTTTAAACATAGTACTTTGTAACTTTATGGCATGTACTCTTGTCTTTGTACTTTTTGAAAGAGTAAACATTTGATTTCCGATTATCCGTTCCACTGCACACAGGATGTTATAGGCCCCTGTCATATCTCCCCTCAACTATCTCTTCTCCAAGCTGAAGAACCCTAATCTCTTTAGCCTTTCCTCATAGAAGAATCGTTCCATTTTCTTTATCCTTCTGGTGGTCATTCTCTGTACATTTCCTAAGCAGGGGATCAAAATGAGAACCCTCAGAAAAGTGATTATCGCCTCTGGAGGCTGCATAGCTCTGTAGTTCAGTGCTCTCTGCCCACAGGGATCATTTTAATCTCATCAGTTTTTTCAGAGTTAGAGGGCAATAAGAAATGTTAACATGTCTCTTTAATATCATTCTTACATTTATACTGAACACATGCCAAAATTTGAAAGCCCTTAAAAGGAGAGAGCTAGTGAGAGATGTGTTCTCCTATCAAAGTACAGAATAGTTGCAGATTGTTTGAAACAATCGGTAGAAGATGATGGCATTTCTGATCACTATAGATGGAGAACTACATACATGAGAATATGCGTTTATCTTGCAGTTAATTTTCAAAGTTTTAAGAGAGGTAGTTTATTTTGCAAAAGTAGCTGCAGGTACATGCATAGTAATAGCATTGCACTTGCTGTTTCTGCGGGCAGCTCATCGGGGCTAAAACTGCATACATACCCTTGAAAATCAAATGTATGCGTGCTGTTTTCCTCCTCTGACCAAGTCGCACTCCCCTGCAAATGTCTCTTTTTAACCCAGTGAAAAATATCCTGGAAACTTATGCTCAGCTTTAGTTGCTATATGGGGAATCATTTTCATTGATTGGTAGCAGGTGATACTTTTTGTGGGTTTTTTTCCCTCCTATGCTTAATTAGCCAGATAAATGCCTTTAAAAATTGTTCTCCCAGTGGTTAGGTCATTCCCTGCCTCAGCTGATGTGTTGTAGCATTCCAAATTTGGGGAAGCTGTCCGTGATTGATGATCGCTCTTTCCAATATTGTATGCAGAGTCATGCCTCTTAATTGGTATTGCTTTTAAAACATTTCTGTTAGTCCTTCACATAGGGGTATGCAGGAATAGGTGAGTGTTAGTGCTGCATGGATCACTTCTGGACTAGAGTGTCTAGTACGGGTGGCATGCAAAGAGATCAGGGCACCAAAGCTCTGTGCATGCAAGATTTCAAAATGGATTGCTGTCATTTTCCTCGTGTCCGATTGCCTCTTCCAATGACCTATTCCTGAAATGAATTGCTGTTTTGTGAATCCAACTATGCTTGCATCTCCGTGGATGCAAGTTGGGATTAAAAATGCATCTTAAGGTTTGTGCAGTAGTTATAGAGGTTGTATTCCTGATCTCGTTACCTAGCAAGCTGCAGCCCATGCTTCCATAGCTTTGTGCACTCTGAAGTGAGGCCAAAGGCCAACTGATTTAAGCTTAATCTAACAGAACTGTAGTGCTACACTGTGCTGCATGACAGCGAGAAAGTTGGAGATGTAAACATTTGAACCTATAGCTCTTCCAGTATGAGATCTGTTTTGCTGTTAGGGTAGTTATATCTACCTTATTGCACTTTATTTTTTTAGTAAAAGAAATCCTTTCATCCTTCATTGAAGCTGAATTATAAGGAAACATTCAATAATTGTAACTTTATCCAATTTCGGAATCTCATAGTTTTCATTGTAGATTTCTAAGCACTTATTAATCGAAAGGGGGTCATGGTGAAGTTGACTTGGCATGCAAATAACGAATCTTCTTTCTAAGAGCATCTGTGCCCATCTCAGCCTTGGTTATGAATATGTTCCATTTGTGTATTCGATTGGCTAGAGTAGCATTAAAATTTATGCCATGCTAGCGTACTTGTCTTCATGGCCTGAAAACAACCTCCCAGGTCATCTGTCCCTTCCTTCTATACCTCTCTGTTCCTGTATATCTTCATTTGCATATACATAGATGTGTAAAGTCGTCTTACTCATTTCATCAACATTACCATCCTTAAAAACCCAAGTCCAGTATGCAATTGGAATCCTGGTGGTGGTCTCTGAGCTCTGTGGTATAAGCTAACCTTGGATAAGGTTGGCTAAAGTAAGTTGTATCCCCTCTCACCCAGGATGAATACAGAAGAGGATATGGTGAAGGAGGCCATAAAAGGTGAAAACTACTACAAAATTTTACAGACTCTTGACTAGCTGGACTAAACCATCTATTTTTCTGTCTCAGCCACAGAGCAACAACAAAAACAGCATAGTAAGCCCTGCAAAAGAAAACACCCCATTACAGACATCAATGGTATCTTACGCTATACTTCCTGGGTTTTCCTTGCTTGGATTGTTCTGTGGGGAATGTGGAATGCTGCCTGTGCTGTGCCTGTCTTGCGTTTTGCTTGAATTTGTTGTTTGTTCATGGTGATTTGATAGTTGTCCATGGTTTGAATCATTTTTGTTTTTTTTCCATTGGGGAAGGTAGAGGTTAATCACCTTGCTCCCTTGACAAACACTAGACTGCAAGTGTCTAGAGAGTGTGGGTACAGATGTTAAAAGGACACACTCAGGTTGGGTAAACTGGGAAGTTGAAAATCTTTGACCTTGTGGATTTCTCAGTTCCGATTGTGATGCCCCTATAATTCTAGTTTCCAGGCTTTCTATACTGGATATTCAGAATATTTGTCGTAGGCCTGATAGGTTAATTTTGTATTTTAGCTTTCCCACAACCAGGCTTGTTTGGGGGCCTCAAGGATTGTTATCGAGTGCTGTTAATTTGCAAACATAATACAAAAGGCCAAATATAGTTCATCCTGCATAAGCAGCTGATTTGGAGTGGCCAGCATCCTTCCTGCTTCAGTTGGCAGTATTTCTGCCGGGCTATCTCTGTGAGCGGGTGCCAGCCCTTGTGCTGTGGCATTCACGTGGTCCTCACATTTCTACATTTTCATTTAAAGGGCATTATTAAAGTGACACTCAAAAGGTTGAAAGAAATATAAGATATAATGTAAAGGTGGGTTATTTTATACTTTGCTGTTTTTTTAGCCCACTAGTTTCCTGCTGCTGTTTTTAGACTTCCAGATCAATCAGAACAGCCTCTGCTGCAGCTGCCCAGTTCCCCCATTCCCCTTTGTCTAGCCCAGCCATCCCAGTGAAAGTCCTTTGCCAGAAAACACAACAAAGGTTCTTCCTCCAAACCCTGGTGCACTTTCAGCCCAAATCTGATTAGTAGATGTTGCTTTGGAGTGTTGGTTTGGACTGTCTTGGCTCCAGGTACCCTCTACCCCATCTCACATATGCAAAAGCTGTCTCTGGATGAGTTATCAGTTGAAGATTTTTTTTAATTCTTGGTTTTCCAGCATTGATTGTGTCTCTTTAACTCCTGTAAAACAAAAGGAGAGAGTAAAGCAGGTTGTCAGTCTTGAGCCGGAGCCAGGTGGTGCCGCTGCCATTGTAGGGATGGGAGATTGTGTCTGTTTTTGGCAGTTCATGGTTGCCCAGGCTGGGACTGCAGGTTCCCATTCCAAACTTCTCTACGGATGACCAGGCAGTAATTAGGCCCTCAGTGGGGCACCAGTCATCTGTCCTTTTACTTGCACTACAGAAAGGAAAGCCACGCTTGAGGAGTGGGGAGGAGGGGTCGACAGGCAAGGAGGACACACAAGAGGGAGAAAGAGGGTTGCAGTGTGCATAACTTCTCCATAGGGGAAGTCTGATGTCTGACCCACATTCTGTGACAGAAAAGGCCCTTATTTGTTGGTGTCGTGACAGATAATGTGTTCTGCATTTTGGGAATAAGAGAGTCGGCTAGTCGTTCTCTCGATTAATGAGGCTGTCTCATTGAAGGCGCCCTACGCTTTCAGTCCATATAAGGAAGGCATTTAGAAGCAACAGCACAGTTGACTAAAATGACTAGGCTAAGGGAGGATATGTATCCCATTTGCCCCATTGTAGATGTAAGGGGATGAGGTTAGATTTAGGATTGGAGGGGAGTTCACAGTAGCTGGTTACAGCAATACATAAAGGTGGCATGTGTTGTGTGATGGCATCATACTCCTAGGGACCAATAAGTTATCCAGTTAACTTTTGCCTGGATGTTTCAACCTACTTCCCTGGTTGTCAGGCCCCTGAACATATTTGCCTAAAGTTAACTGAATAGCTTATCTGACTAACTAGAGGACGGCTGCTGTTAACAACCACACTTAACTGGATAACCTTACCCACGCCTCCGACATATCTCGGTTCCCTCCTCTATTTAACCAATCTGTGGACTGCAAAGTTGAAAAGCAAATATTTGTCTAGGTAAGTTCCAAAGTTACCTAGATAAATCTTTTGAATACGCTTCCCTAAATGTCTGTCAAGAACTACCCTATGTTACAAAGTTAGAGGGCAAGTTGCATGGTGAGGGGCTAGAATGTGAAAGGGTAAGACAGTCCGACGGGGCACTTTTTGTGCTTTGTGATGAAGGCACCTATGTGTCACCAGCCTGGGGCACCCAGCTCCTCATTACTGCTTTGTGCTATGGGACATTTCCATTAATTCAGGACAACTCATAATTATCTGAGGATAGGGGAAACGGGAAACAATCAGAAATATGATGGGGTTTTTTTGCATCAAGTTGCTTCATAAGGGTTCCTACACTCCATCACTAATCTCAAGACCACATCACTCAGGAAATTATGAATGTCCTGGCCTACAGAATAAACAACTGCAGAGCCACCAAGGATAGAGACAAAGGCCCTTCCTCATCCCCCCCAAGTCTGGATGCTTTAGTCTTATTTGAACCTGGGAACAAGTTACTTTCAACCCATTGCACCATAAAAATTAATGTAAAAAAGATCTGTGTGGCTACAATCACTCTGTCTGTCTTGGTTTGGTGGTGGTGGTTAGTTTTGGTAGGGGATAGGTGGGGGAGTTGTCTCCGAGTCTTTGGCTTCCTGCAAATTTTGTTTTGGTGTAATTTTCCAGCAGATGTTCCTCTGTTCCCTGCCCTAAGAAGTGTGTTGGTTCCATTATGGCATATCTCTGTGAACCGAGTGTATGTTGTTGCTGTGACTGTGTGTCACTGTGGTGTGTGACCATCTGTGCTCCTACTGTGGAAGGGCTTGTCATTGTATCATATGTGTGTGACTGCTGACATGGTTAAATGAGTTTGTGTGTTGTGGGTTTTTTGGAGCTGCCAAGTTACCCTGTTCCAGAAGGAAATCTTTTTTTTTTTGGCCAGTCATGCTTCCCGGTTCTAACCATTAAAATCAGTGCTGCAGGTCCCATAATGCATCAAGATCTAGAGTTGGAAGTTCAGGACCGGCCTAAAAAGAAGCTCCTGGTCCTGGCAGCTCTGGCATCTTGTAAAGAAGCTCAAATTGGTTTGTGTGCATTAACATTTCAGAATATAGTTGTGTTTGTGTGTACATATATTTGGAAATTAAACTCAGTAAGCCGTGTACACTCACTCTTGTGAATGTGTTTACACTCGCACTAAAATGTGCAGTAGCTTTTGCACCTGTATATGAGCTGCTGTGTACTCTTGTGTTCCGCAGTATGCAGGTATATCCTAGGTATATCCTTGTTTTGCTGACTGCGTGCAGTGTGTATGTCTACTTGCCTGTCTGTTTACTAGTGTTGTTGAGTGTGACTTTGTAGCTCCAGGTATTTAAACATGTTGTGTATGTCCCTGTCAGTCTGGGTGTTGCTCTGTGAGTGCACAGATGTGTAGGTCTGTGTGTATATGAGCTTTTATCTGTTTGCTTTTGTTATTTTGTCACTGGACTTGTGTTACACTGTATATATCTGTGTGTGTATGTGTGTGTGTGCTCTCACATGTGTAAATGCTTGTGTAGTTTGTTGCAGTGCTTTCTTTAACAGTGCTGATAAGAAATAATTTCTTTACAATGAACGTTTGCTTACATCTCTCTCTCACCCTTTCTTTTTTTCGGCTTTTTTTTTTTTTTAGGAACCACAAACAACTGTTGTCCACAATGCAACTGATGGCATTAAGGTAAGGGCACTCCACAAGTGATAATGAAAAGCAATATATTTCCATGCCAATCCCTACTGCTCGCTCTGCAGTGCTAGAATCCCAAACACCTCCCTCCATGTCTGTGCCTTTCCCCTTTTTGTTGTAAGCTCCTGGAGATTTCCCTCTGTCCCTGTCCTTTTTTGTCTGTGCTGAAAACTCCACTCGCTTCCACTTCTACCTCTTTCTTATGAATGCTGGAGACTCCTAGTCCCAGGGACCTCCCTCCACATCTTCCTCAGTCGCCTCTGTGCTATAGACTCCTATGCATCTAATTGACAAGGAAATCCCAGGAGGGACTGCATCTATTCTCAAGCCTCCATTGCAAAATTATTTGACTGATGGTCCTCTCTTTTTCTTTCCAGGGGTCAACTGAAAGCTGCAACACCACCACGGAGGATGAAGATCTGAAAGGTAAGCATGCATCCTGAAGTGGTTGGTTCTGAATATTGTAATGGGATGTGCAGCATAGGGGGCTATTCATGGAACCCACCTCCACCCTCTCTAGTTTGTTTTTAATTGTCATACACAAGACCCCAGCTCCTGTCTTTTATGTGGATATTTGCTGCCAAAGCACAGTTTCAGTGACTGTAATTGCAAATCCTAAGTTAAAATCCCCAGTTTGACTGGGATGTTGTTTTTATGAACTTTAACCATAAAAATCAACCTATAAATTAACGTGGAAATGGATGAGATCTTTTTACCAGTCCAGATTCAGCATTTTTCAGCCATCTCTTAAGATATTGATAATTTCCTGTTAGAAAGACTGAACTTCATTGATGAGTTGGATATGTAGAGAAGGAAAGACCTTAAAGGGGCAGGTTTACTAAAGTGTGCTAAGCAATTAATGCAAGATTTAGTGCACACTGACCGCTAGCACCGGCCTGCAGTAATAGCTACCAAGCACTAAAAACGGCCAGTGTGGAAAGCATTGCAAGTTGGGAAATGGGTGTAGAATGGGTGCTGATTGCATATCAGCACATAGTACTTTATTGCATGCTAATTGTCAAGCCTGCCGATAGTGTGGTGCACACCTCCTCAAGAGGAGACATTAAGTGCAACTACGTTATTCGCATGCATTAAAACACTGCTGTAATACGAAAAAAAAAAACCCAATAGCCCCATCAGTATCCCCAATTACCCTCATCAACATGTGCGACCCCCTGATCACCTCCCACACCCCCTCATGAGCACTCAAATATACTCAGCAGCATCAGGACCCACTCCCTACTTCCAGTAGTGCTCCCCGTTCAGCATTAGCAAAATTAATACATACCCCCTCTGATCCCCACTCACCCAGGTATTTCTGGTAGTGAGACAGGAGCAAACCCTGGATGCTCCTGCCCTATTGTTGTCCAGGTTCAAAATGGCAGCTCTGGCCTCCTAGCAGTTCAGGGATCACTTCTGCCCCACCACTAATCCACCAGGAAAACACCTCGGTAAGTGGCAGGGGGATTGGGAGGGGTGGAAGGTGCTACTTTTGCTAATGCTAGTTGGGAGAAGGATCAATGCTGATGGGATGGATTTGGGTGCTCATGAGAGGGTTGGGATGTTAATGGAGAGAATCGGGGGGTTGGGATGTTGACCAGGAGATGAGATGTGTTTGATTTTCTTAGCACAGGGGGCCATGGTATATGCATCAGAAGATAGCACAGATGTATTTACCATATGGTAAGTGTGTGCCCTCTGCATTAAATAATGATGGACACACTCCTTACATTTACCACAGAGACTTTGCACTTATCACACACCAAGGAGGTTTCTTCAAGGCCATGTGCCCATGAGAGAAGGGTCAGGACAGTCGTTATAGTTGGTGATTCAATCATTAGGCATGTAGATAGCTGGGTGGCTAATGGATGTGAGGATTGCCTGGTAACATGCCTGCCTGGTACGAAGGTAGCGGATCTCGTGTGCCACCTAGACAAGGTTTTAGATAGCTCTGGGGAGGAGTCTGCTGTCTTGGTAGATGTTGGTAACAATGACATAGGAAAGTATGGTAGGGAGGTTCTGGAGACCAAATTGAGGCTTTTAGGTACGAAGTTGAAATCCAGAACTTCCAGGGTAGTAGTCTCAGAAATGCTTCCCATTCCACGCACAGGATCCAAAAGGCAGGCAGAGCTCCAGAGTCTCAATGTGTGGATGAGACAATGGTGCAAGGAAGAGGGTTTTGGATTTGTTAGGAACTGGTCAACATTCTGGGGAAAGGAGAGGCTTTTCTGAAGGGTTGGGCTCCACCTTAACTGGGATGGAACCAGGCTGCTGGCATTCACCTTTTAAAAGGAGATAGAGCAGCTTTTAAACTAGATAACGGGAAAGCTGGCAGTCACCCAAGAGCACATGGTTCAGAATGTATCCTTGAAGGATATTAGCAAAAGATTGAAGTTAGAGCATATTGACAGAGAGGTTCCAATAAAGACAAAAGTAACCCAAATGCCCTTCAGTACAGAACAGACAGAGCTTAAAGATTCCAAAATACCCCTGCCTACCGATAACCAGATTAATATGAATAAAATAAAACCTCTAAAATGCTTGTATGCAAATGATAGAAGTCTAAAATATAAAATGGGAGAGTTGGAATATATAGCACTAAATGAGAGATTATATATGATTAGTATTTATTTATTTTTTTATTTGTTTTCTATACTGCCTTATCAATAAGTCAAAGCAGTTTACATTGAACTAAACAATATGCAAGCGCATTGTACATGGAACACGACTGAACTATAGAACAATAAATTAATAAAACTCATTATAAATATAATAAATAAATTAAAGTTACTACAAAAGGAATAAACAGATTGGGTGAAGAACTATAACTATGAAAAGTAACAAACTGTCAGATAGGGTTATGAGACCATGTGTGGTGTTGGTTATTTTGGATAGATGCTGGTTTCATCTTCCTGCTCTTCGAAATGTTCTAGGAATAGATATGTTTTAAGGAGTTTTCTAAAATCGGAGATGCCTTTTATAGCCCTTAGGTTGTTTGGGAATGTATTCCAGAGAATCTGTGAATAATATGTAAAGGCTGTGTTGCTGGTTGCACGATTGGTTTTCCGATATTCAGGTGGAATGGTTAGTGTGTATTGAGTATTGACTCTTTTGCCTGTTTGGAGTATTGGATATGAGTTATCCTTGATAGCTTGATGACAAGTTATATATCAATTTGAATGTGGCTTTATTGATTTGAATTTTATTCTGCTTTCAATTGGTAGTCGGTGCAGCTTTCTGAGAACAGGGGTTATATGCTCTCAGAGACCTGGTGGAAGGAGGACAATCAATGGGACACCGTGATACGTGGGTACAAATTATATCTCAATGATAGAGTAAATCAAATTGGTGGAGGGGTTGCACTCTGTTAGAGAGGACATTGAGTCACGCAGGATTAGTTTTTTGTAGGCAGCAAAATACACTGTAGAATCTCTATGTATTGAAATGGCCAGAATGAACAAATGGATGATGAAATGCTCAAAGAAATCAGGGAAGCTAACAAAGTTAAGTGCTGTTGAGTCAATGTCGACTCATGGCGACCCTCTGGATAGTTGACCTAAACTTTGTTCGGTCTTCAGCCAAGCGGCTCATTGTTGATAGCGTGATCCATAGCTGCTTTTATTGTATTGATCCATCTCATTGCCAGCCTTCCTCTTTTACGGTAATGGGTGATTTCAGTTACACCAGTATCGACTGGGTCAGTGTCATGGCAGGACATGCTAAGGGGAGAAAGTTTCTAGATTAAATAAATGACTGCTTCTTGGAGCAGATGGTTCATGAACTGACAAGAGGGTAAGCCATTCTGAACCTAGCCCTTAGTGGAACACAAGATCTGGTGCAAGAGATAAGGGTGTTGGGGTTACTTGGCAACAGTAATCATAGCATGATCGCGTTTGATTTAATAAATGGAGGAAGGACGGCAAGGAAATCCACAGGACTACCTTTTAACTTTCAAAAGGGAGACTATGATAAAATGAGGAAAATAGTTAAGAAAAAACTAAAAGGAGCAGTTGCAAAGGTTAAAGATTTACATCAAGCATGGGTGGTGTTTAAAAATATTATCTTGGAAGCCCAGACCAGCTGTATTCCACACTTTAATAAGAGTGGAAGGAAGTCCAAGAAACTGTCACCATGGTTTAAAGGTGAGGTCAGAGAGGCTGTTGTAGCCAAAAAAGCATCTTTCAGGAAATGGAAAAAGGAGCCAAATGACGAAAACTGGAAACAACATAAGCACTGGCAAGTATGATGCAAGGCATTGATAAGGCAGACAAAGAGAGAATTTTAAAAAAAGCTTTCTGCGGAAGCAAAAACACATATTGAAAACGTTTTCAAGTACATTCATAGCAAAAAGCCTGTGAGGAGAATCACTTAGACCATTAGATGATAGAGGGATAAAAGGAGCACTAAGAGGGGACAAGGCCAAAGCGGAGAGACTGAATGAATTCTTTGCTTCGGTCTTTATTGAAGATGATGTAGGGAAGTTACCCATGACTGAAATGGTATTTAAAGATGATGCATCGGAAGAATTGAAAAAAATATTGATAAACCGGGAAGATGCATTATAACTATTTGATAAATTGAAGAATAGCAAATCACCTGGACTAGGTGGTATGCATCCAAGCGTGTTGAAAGAACTGAAATATGAGTTTGCAGACCTCCTATTAGTAATCTGTGAACTATCATTAAAATCATCTGTAATACCCGAAGATTGGTGAATGGCCAATGTTACCGGAGGATGTAGTAAAGACTGTTAGTGTAGCTGGGTTTAAAAAAGGTTCCATGGTGAGGCCGCACCTTGAATATTGTGTGCAATTCTGGTCACCGTATCTTAAAAAGGATATAGCGATTTTAGAAAAGGTTCAGAGAAGAGCCACCAAAATGGTAAAGGGGATGGAAGGATACTCCTATGAAGAAAGGCTAAAAAGGTTAGGGCTCTTTAACCTGGAAAAGAGACGGCTGAGGGGAGATATGATAGAAGTCTATAAATTAATGAACGGAGTGGAACGGGTAAACGTAGATCGATTGTTTACCTTATCAGAATATAGAAAGACTAGGGGACATGCAATGAAGCTACAGGGTAAACTATTTAAGACTAATAAAAGAAAATATTTTTTCACTCAACGTGTAATCAAACTCTGGAATTTGTTACCGGAGGATGTAGTAAAGGCTGTTAGTGTAGCTGGGTTTAAAAAAAGGTTTGGACAAGTTCCTGGAGGAAAGGTCCATAAACCATTATTAAGAAGTGACCGAAGATATCAATGCTTGACACAGTACAAGCATTGTGGAACTTGTGTCTCTTGGGGAAACTGCTAGGTACATATGACCTAGATTGGCCACTGTTGGAAACAGAATACTGGGCTTGATGGACCTTGGTCTGACCCAGTATGGCATATCTTATGATCTTATGTTCTTAATGCAAATTTTTAAAAAGGGTTCCAGAGGTGATCCGAGAAACTACAGATCAGTGAGCCTGATGTCCGTACCGGGAAAACTGGTAGAAACCATTATAAAGAACAAATTCACCCAGCTCCTTGTAAACCGTTTTGACTTTTAGAAAAACGGTATATCAAAAATTGTTAAATAAATAAATAAACAAACATGTAGATAGTCATGGTTTAATTAGAGAAAGTCAACATGGCTTTAGCTAAGGAAGGTCTTGTCTTACTAATCTGTTATATTTTTTTGGAAGTGTGAATAAACAGGTAGACAAAGATGAGACGATCGATATAGTGTATCTGGATTTTCAGAAAGTCTTTGACAAGATCCCTCATGAGAGATTCTTGGCAAAATTAAAAAATAATGAGATAGGAGGCAGTGTATTATTGTGGATCAGGAACTGGTTAAAAGATAGAAAGCAGAGAGTAGGGCTAAATGGCCAATTTTCCCAATGGAGAAAGGTGAATAGTGGAGTACCCCAGGGATGTGTGCTGGGTTTGCTGCTTTTTAACATATTCGTAAATGACCTGGAAAAGGGAGTAATGAGTGAAGTAATCAAATTTGCAGATGACACAAAATTATTCAAAGTTGTTAAAACTCAAGAGCATTGTGAAAAATTGCAAGAGGACCTTGATAAATTAGACGACTGGACATTCAAATGGCAGATGAAATTTAATGTGGACAAGTGCAGAATTATGAACCTAGGAAAGAACAACCCAACCTATGGTTACACGATGCAAGTGCGGAGTCTGAAAAATCCACGGTGTGGAACAGGAAAAGCGGCGGAGGGTCAAGGTCAGGCCGTGCAGGTAGCATGGAGGGGAGCCAAGGCCAGTAGTTGGCAGAAAACGGCCCTAAATACACCCCTATTTTTTTTTGCGCTCCATGCGGCTGCACCGCTGGCACAGGCCTAGGTATGGTACTGACTCTAAGGTGTTTTGAACACCTGAGAGGAGGTAAGGGCAGTAGCACATTTCCCTGCCAATGCTGTGTGATGATTAGAAAGTCTTTTGTTAAGAAAGGAAGACAAAAGGGTTTTTATTTTCTTTTTACCTTTTTCAGAAGCCCTGGGGCGGGTTTATGCTTAAAGGTACATTGCTCTGCAAAGTACCAGCCTGTCTGCCTGCCTGCCTGAGTTGTAAAAGCCTTCAGGCTTACATTTGAGATTTTGAGCAGGAAGAAGTCTGCTTGCCCCAAACAGCTGTTCAATTAGGAGACTGTGAAGAAGGGGGCAGAGTTCTATTTCCATGCTCCTGGACCTGCAGGGCTTGGTGTAAGACTCTGTGGTTTTTCTTTGTTTTAAGACACTCAAGGCATTGCTGTTAATGCTTGCAGTTGGACGACTGATTGAAAATCTGTGTGACTTGAGCAAGGACTTCTATAAGCAGCTTCATTTTTGCTACATGTTTTGGCAACCTGTTTTTGGGGGGTGGGGGTTCGTGTTTCTCTTTTATAATACCAGGATAGGACTTCCCCTGTTTACTTTGTCTGGAGGCTGCCAGCCTGGACTAAAGGAAATTTGAACTTGTGTGCTATTGAATCCATGCTCAATTGCTTTTCCCTTTTGCTTTGCGTTTTGCACTGTTCATTAAAAAAAAAAAATACAGTTCACATGCGCTAAATCCCCTAGAGCCAAAGCCAGCGTTGGGAGATGGCAAGCAGGGCAGTTGCCTTGGGGCCCCATGCCTGGCCCCCCCTCCAACCCCCCCCCCCCCTCCCCGCATGTCTAGCACCAAATCTGAGCTCACTAATTGTTTCTGGATAAAAGATGAACCAGCCAACTCCCCAGAGTAGCTAGCCTAATGGCATCACCTTTGCACCTGGGGAACCCAAAGCCCGGTGCCCCCTGGTGGTGACAGCATGCTCTCACCTCTGGAATGCAAACTCTATCCAACTGGCAGTGACCACTCCACAATACCCTGGGTCATTTAAACAGTGTTCAGGCGCGGTGCTATCAGACACAGGAGGATACCATCGCCGCCCCCTCCCCCCGCCCCCTAGTAGGGATATGCATTCGTTTGACACAATATGGGGAATGAAAATGACATTTCCTATATCATTTCATGTTTTTAATCAGAAACAACTGGGAAATAAACTTTAATTTTCTTGTGTTATCAATTTTGTGCACCTTTGAGCATTAAGTACACTATTGCTGATATTGCCCCAAAACAGCAACAACAACAAAAAAGGAATAAAACCAAAAACCCCATAAATGACATGGGAAACACAACAAAATAAACAATTTGTGGTCTGCAGACACCTTTCCCTAGCACAGGTTGCCCTGTCTTAGTGCAGGGATCTCTGTTCTAGAAAGTTCAAGCTACTCTCCTACAGAGTTTTAGGCTCTTCTGCCTCTGACTAACAATGACAGCTCCTAACTGTCCCTAAATGCATAATAAACTTTTTTTTTTTTTGTGCCATCAAGTCAGTGTTGACTCATAGTGACCCAGCTACCTCTGGGTTTTCTTGACAGTGTATCACCAGAAGTAGATTGCCAGCCTTTTCTTCCGAGGCAATGGAGGGTAAAGTGACTTGCCCAAGGTCACAAGGAGTGTCAGTGGGAATCAAACCCTTGATCATCTGGGTACTAGGCAGTTGCTCTAACCATTAGGCTACTCCTCCACACATAAAAAACTAACAGCCTACAATTAGCAAGTCCAGGGCTTTTACAATACATGTCTGTTCCACTTAGTTCTCTGTTTATCTTTGATGCCTCATGTACTTCTTTCACCACCATGGCCCCCAGCAGGTCACCCTCTCCTCTGATTGGCTCTGTCTCCTAGAGCCTCCTAGAGCATGGACTACATCGATTGACAGCTCTACTGTCCAATCCATTGCCACAGAACTAGCAGAAGGTAGGGGAGCAGAAGCAGGAACAGAAAAAAACAGCCCAGCAATGGCAGTTCTGCGGGTTTCCAACAACTGACCTGAGCTCAGCATATGTTTTGCAAGGGGGCTTTTTCAGTGACAGCTTTACAAAATGATGCTGGTTTATGAAGTCCGTTGTTCAGACCACAGTTGTTCTGAAATGGATTGGCTGTGTTTATCTCTTGGACCTTATTTATTTAGCAGTTTTTTTAAACCACTTTATCATTTAGTCAAAGCAGTTTACATTGTAACTTAAACTTGTAAAGTATATTAAACAGGGTCATTGATAACTCTGATTCTTCTAAGGCAATGGAGGGTTAAGTGGCTTGCCTAAGACCACAAGGAGTGCTAGTGGGAATCAAACCCTGGTCCCTTGGATTCCAAGCCAGTGCTCTTAACCATTAGTCTACTCCTCCACTTCACCTTGTTTAAAAATCAGTTTCTTGAATGTCTGCAACTGTGACAAAATCCTTGGTTAGTTACATTTGTGGCTCTCACTATCATCTTCCTTGAATACAAATAGTGATTAGAAGAAAGGCAAAAGGTAGTAAAAGAGAGCGATGGCCGGCTGCTGATGGTTTCTGAAAGTGGCTATAGGTAGATTGTATCTCATGGCTGCAAGCCCTTGAGCCATGATGCTTATTGGACCCAAAGGTTAATCCATCCTGAGTCTCTTGCAGCCATCCATAGACTGAAGTGAACAACCACACAGATATAAATGGGAGGATTGAAAGCTGACGGTTCACTAGTGTCCTGCCTTTTGCTGTGATTAGCTAGCTATGCTTGAGAAGTGCCTTCCTTTATATGTGGTTCAATCTTTTTTTTATTGGCTAAACAAAGGTTTTCTTGTTTGTTTTTAACTCCCTGCATGGCTGCCAGCGCCCCCTCTCTGCCTTGGAGATGGGACCTCGCTGCTACAAGAGTCCAGTCAGAATGAGAGCACAGCACAGACTGAGTGTGCACCTGCTCTCTGCTTCTCAGCCAGTAAGTCCTGTAGTCCCCTCCTGCCTTCTCACTATGTCTTTTAGCATTCCTCCCCCCACCCAACTTCCTGTAGTCTGCTCTTTATTAGAGGTAAACTAAAATATTGCAAACAACGTCTTAACAGGTGTTTCCTGCTTTTAGAAAGAAATTGATTTTCATTTTTTAACCCAAACTTGCCACAAATTGCTAAAGAAAATAAAACGGCATGTTCATTTCTGAGGTGCAGGGAGATGCCAGATATTGCTGCTTCATTGAGTGAGGGGCCATGGACTCACTGATCAATGCTCAATCTCTGAAGACAAGTTGAATCACAGAGTCAGGCTAATGGATGACGTCATTTGATGATGCAAATACAGAACATGTTTTAGATCTTTCTAGGCAAAATCATGCATGTGGCAATTCCCCATGTCCCCTGTAGCTGTGTTGCATGCCTCAATTGATCATTTTCATTTCATTTCATTATTAATATTTGATATACCGCCCTTAGTAGGGACAACAGAGCAGTCTACAATAAAATAGCATAAACTCTAGTAAAGAAAAGAACGCCAATAATGGATAGGAAAGTGGGAGAGGACAAGATAGGACAATACAAGGAGTGCAGAGATTAGGGGGAGAAGGTAAAGTGGGAAGGACAACACCAGCTTAGGAAGGAACTTCGGAATGGTGCGCAGACCATCCTGTTGTTGAAAAACTTGGATAGGGTGGGATCAGTTACTACAGCTTGGAGCTCGCTAACTACATGCTGAAGTTACTCCCACCAGAAAGATGACCTTCCAGGTCAGGTACTTCAGATAACAAGTATTTAATGGCTTGAAGGGAACTTCCATCAACTGGGTCAAGGTTTTTCCTTTACACCAGACAAACTTCTTCCATTTAAAACTATATAACCTTCTAATGGAATTCCTCCTGAAAGCCAAAATTATTCTCAACACACTACTCGTGGGTTCAAGGACACCATCGTTAACCCTTCAACATCCAAGCTGTGATGGCCAGGGACTTGATGATTAAAAAATAGAAACATGATGGCAGAAGAAGACCAAATGGCCTATCTAGTCTGCCCTTCTATATCAACCAATACAACAGTCCCCTTTTTTCCTTTAGAGATCCTGTGTTTGTCCCATGCTTTTTTCTGCCATTAACAACAACTGTCATTTTTACTGCTCCATTTACTCATTGAGGTGAATTTGGTTTTTATTTTTGGGACAAAAGTTGATAATCTCCAGGAACAAGCAGGTATGGTATGTAGTCTTCACATATGGCTGTCATCGATACTGACGGAGCCTGCGCGGGAACGCTTCCCAGCGTCCAATAGGAAAGCTTTTGGGAGCATCCCACAGCGCCTGCGTGCTGCCTTCCCGCCTTTCCCAACTGTCCCTCTCCAGTTGAGTTTAAAGCTGAGACAAAAGAGAGAGGGAAAGAGAGAGAGATAGAGAGATACAACTCCTAGGGGAGGTGGGTGGGTTGTGAAGACTAAATTCCTTCTCTTCCCGGAGATCACCTGTTACAGGTGAGTAACTATGCTATCTCCAGGAACAAGCAGGAATGTAGTCTTCACATATGGGGACTCCCTAGCTGCAGATGCCAGGGAGATGGCCACAGGAAGTTGTTAGGCCTTGTGAAAAGGCCATACCTCCCCCCATGGATCTCTGGCATCCTGCCAGGGATGGTGGGTAGGAGTTGATTAAGTCTGAAAAAGGTGTTGAAGAACAGCCTGACCAAACAAGGCATCCCGGCGGGAGTCCCTTGTCTAAGCAGTAATGGGCTGTGAAGGTATGAACCGAAGCCCAAATAGCTGCTCGACAGATGTCATCGATAGACACAGAGTGAAGATGAGCCATTGAGGCTGCCATGGCTCTCACATTGTGAGCTGTGACATGGCCTTCAAGAGGAAGGTTCTTACTCTCATAGGCAAAAGATATACACTGTGCAATCCAGCTGGACAGTGTTCTTTTGGAGACTGGAAGTCCCAAATGACTAGGATCAAAAGCATCAAAGAGTTGAGAGGACTTTCTATGTTGCTGTGTCCTTTGCAAGTAAAAGGCCAAAGCTCTTTTACAATCCAAAGTATGAAGATGCCTTTCGGCATTTGAGGCGTGAGGCC
Organism: Ichthyophis bannanicus; assembly: GCA_033557465.1. Lineage (NCBI taxonomy): Eukaryota > Metazoa > Chordata > Amphibia > Gymnophiona > Ichthyophiidae > Ichthyophis > Ichthyophis bannanicus. The sequence continues at coordinate 593,074,050 of CM066034.1, forward strand.
TTGGAAAGAATACAGGAAGGTAAACCGCCTGGTTTAGATGAAAAGGCGACACCACCTTTGGCATAAAGTGTGGATGAGTCCTAAGGACTACCTTCTCATGATGGAACCTTGTATAAGGAGGATCAGCCACCAAGGCTTGCAATTCACTGATGCGACGTGCTGATGTGATTGCAATGAGAAGATAACTTTCCAGGAAAGGAATTTTAAAGAGGTAGTGGCTAATGGTTCAAAGGGTGGTTTCATGAGCTGCCCAAGAACCAGATTTAAATCCCATGCCACCGGTGGTGGCTTAATGGGAGGCTTAGTCAAAAGAAGGCCTCTCATAAATCTCGCTATGAGAGGATGAGAAGAAATAGGTTGTCCGTTTAGAGGCTTGAAAGAAGCTGCAATAGCACTCAAATGGACTCTCACTGAATTGGTCTTAAGCCCTACATTTGACAAATGAAGTAGATACTCCAGTAATGATTCCAGAGGTATCACAAGAGGGTTAAGACCCTTCTGCGAGCACAATATGGTAAACCTTTTCCACTTAAATGCATAAGAGTGTCTTGTGGAAGGCTTTCTGGAAGCATAAAGGATATCCTTCACCTTCTGGGAAAGGTTAAGACTGTGAAGTTCTAGGTTTTCAGGCCCTTGGATGCAGAGACTGGCCCTGAGATGCAGAGACTGGGGATTGGGATGCCACAGCATCCCGTCCTCTTGAGAAAGGAGATCTGGAGCAGATCCTAACTCCAGAGGTGGAGCTTGAGAGAGATGTAGCAGCAGAGGGTACCACATTTGCCTGGGCCAACGTGGAGCTATGAGGATCATATGACCTCTGTCTCTCTGAAGCTTGAACAGGGTTTTGGGAATTAGGGGAATGGGTGGAAAGGCATACAGGAAGCCCTGACCCCAATGGAGGAGGAAAGCATCCCTAGCCTGACAACCCTAAGCCTGAATTCTGGAACTGAACCGGGGAAGTTTGGCATTCAGCGGACTTGCAAAGAGGTCTATGTCCGGGGTTCCCCAAATTTGAAAAATTTTGGCCACCTGGTCTGCATGGAGAGACCATTTGTGTGGAAGCAGAACTCGACTGAATCTGTCTGCCCAAGAGTTTTGAATGCCTGGAAGATACACCGCAAGGAGATGAATCTGATGCTCTCTGGCGAGGGCCCATAGTCGCAAAGCTTCATTGCAGAGTGACAGAGAGCCTGTTCCGTCCTGCTTTTTCAGATAGAACATGGCTACTTGATTGTCCGTTTGAACTAGGACTGTCTTGTAGCTGAGCTGGGTGTGGAAAACTCGAAGAGCAAGGAAGATTGCTCTGAGTTCCAGGAGACTGATGTGTAGATAGGCCTCCTGTGGAGTCCAGGTATCCTGGGTGGAGAGGCCTTGCAGGTGGGCTCCCCAACCCACCTGTGAAGCATCTGTTGTTAGAGTGACTTGGGGTGAGGGTTGCTGAAAAGGAGACCCCACCAAAAGGTTTTGGGGTGACTGCCACCATTGGAGGGACAAAATAAGGCGATCTGAGTTTGCTATTTTGTCTGACAGGCAACCTGACGCTTGAGTCCACTGAGTGGATAGAGTCCACTGGGCTGCCCTCATATGGAGGCGAGCATAAGGAACCTCATGCACAGTGGATGCCATGTGGCCTAGCAATTGTAACATCTCCCAAGGAGTGAGGTGAGGTTTTAGCACTGCTTGGGAAGCTAACTGCTCAATGCGAAGGCAGCAGGGCTGTGGAAGGTAGGCCCGTGTCTGTCTGGTATCCAGCAGAGCTCCTATAAACTCTAGGGACTGAGTGTGGGAGCAAGGTTGGATTTTGTGAAGTTTATGACAAGTCCCAAATACTGAAGGATGCACATTGTGCGAGAGAGAGCAACCCTGGCCTCTGGCTCTGAAGGGGCTCGAATGAGCCAGTCGTCTAAGTAAGAGAAGACTAATATTCCTAGGGTGCGGAGAAATGCTGCCACCACAGCCATGCATTTTGTGAACACCCTTGGCGCAGAGGCCAGGCCAAAAGGAAGAACCCTGTATTGGTAGTGCTTACCTTGAAACAGAAAGAGAGTGAGTTGGATGGATGAGAACATGAGTGTACGCATCCTTGAGATCTAGAGAACAAAGCCAATCCTGACTCTGAAGGTATGACAGCAGAGTTCCTAGAGAAATCATTTTGAACTTCTCTTTGAACAGGAATTTGTTCAGTTCTCTGTGGTCTAAAATGGGTCTGTGTCCTCCTGTTTTCTTTGGAATAAGGAAATAGGAGGAGTAAAAACCTGTACCGCATTGTGGAATGGGTACCTCTTCTATTGCCCCTTGGGCAAAAGGCACAGTGACCTCTTGACCTAACTGGTCATTGAGAAAGGTCTGAGAATTGAACTGTCTTACCATTGTAGGAGGGGGCATGCTGAGGAAATGAAGCTTGTACCCCTCTCTTACAACAGACAGAGTCCAATTTTCTGCTGTTATCTGACCCCATCTGGGGGCAAAATGACATAACCTCTCTTTCTCTCTTTCCCTGTCTCTTTTGTCTCAGCTTTAAACTCAACTGGAGAGAGACAATTGGGAAAGGCGGGAAGGCAGCACGCAGGTGCTGTGGGATGCTCCCAAAAGCTTTCCTATTGGACGCTGGGGAGCGTTCCCACGCAGGCTCTGTCGGTACCGACGATACCGATATGTGAAGACTAAATTCCTGCTGTTTCCGGAGATCACCTGTTACAGGTGAGTAACTATGTTTTCTCTTCTTTGCCCCTTGTTCCTTTTATTACGTTTTTCTGTTGAACTTATGGTTTTCTTTGTTTTTGGTGTTTCTTAAGGCAAGCCGTTTTGTTTCATGGCTTCAGATAGGCCCTTAGTTATCATTTCCTGCTTATTTTCAAGGGTTATCTTTTTTTCAAACTTTCTTCTCCTTTTGATTTTGAGTAGGCTGTTTTTCTGACAGTGGCAGAAAATACCACCAGGGACTTCAAGGCATTGCCAGATTGTGGGTAAAAAATGTCTGGAACCAACCATCAGAAGATCTGCTACAAATACTGCTTAGACTATCAGATTTGCGGTATATAAGCATAGCTAAATCAATAAATAAAATAAATACACTGGGACAGATCATGATCCTTTCTCAGCCAACATTTACTCAACTCTCTTAAGCAATAACAAATTTTTTGTTGTCTTTGTGTAGAGTTACACAAATCAGGAAACACCTGTATCTTCTTCCCTAAGAAGAATTTATTTTCATGACTGCAATACTATTCAAGGATCCACCTCCTATTGAACTCTAAAGCAAAAATCACTACCAGCATAAAGCGAAAGGACACAGTCCGAGTTCCACTTCCTAGATAAAACACCACTAGTATCTATGCTAGCCTTAACTACCAATTAAGTCCTTTTTCACTGTCTACATTTTCAACTTTCTTCCTCAATGTTAAGTAGAAAGCTCTCACAATGGGGGCATATTTTCCACAGGAATACCCAGTGTCTCCATAAAGTATTTCTTAATCATGATCTCAGTAGAGCAAAGCATGGTGAAGTAATAAAAAGTGAAGATTAAATCTCCTTCCTTGGTTGTCCAAAGATTCCATTTTCCTTCTAATATTTTAACACCACTACAAATCCTTTCTGAATGTCTTGTACTCTCCTCTTTATCACTTCTAGTAGCCTGCTCTCTAAGGTGCTAATCTTCTCTGTCTGAATTTTTCTTCCCAAAACCGTGGCAGCCCACAGCATTTCCAGCATTGTTACAGAGGGATTATTTAGTCTTGTCAAGGAGATCTTTCCTTCCTCTATTTTATGCTCACCCAGCCTCAGTGAGATGCCCTCTGATATTAGATGGCCTGGGGCTTTCAGCCTCACATAGAGCCCTCCATTATACGTACGCACTTCCATTGAGGTTTCCCCAAGGGAGGTTCCAGTGGCACCCACCTCCTCTGATTTCTCCAACAACAAAAGCTTTGTATCCAAGGTCAAGCCAGGACTCTCCACTGCCATCACTACTCTGGGATGAGTGAAGCTTCTGTGCTTACTGCAGCTGGCATCATACCAAAGCCAGAACTGCCCACCAGGGCATTCTGAGCTGTTCCTCGCCAAAGAAAGCCATCCAGAGTTGACTGAGCTGTTAGAAGACTCTAAACCAAGTCCTGAGGGAAGACCCCAGCCTTGCCATTCTGCTTGCCCATCACAGTGAGGAAAACTTGCAGAGGCAAAGAAGAGAAACTGGCGCTCCTGTAGGTCATTGTTCATAGCCAACCGCCATCTTGGATCTCTCCCCTATTTTAATTACTTAATCACGCTTCCAGTATTTTCTGCAGGGCTACATACTGAATTGGAAGAGAACTGTCTCCTATCTGGAGCAGATGAAAGGTTTTAGAAAGTCCATGCAGCTTTTTTTTGGGGGGGGGGGGTGCGGGTGGTTTTACCAGTAAGCCTGGCATTGGTGCTTGAAATGAACACAAATTGGAATGTAGTTGCATATATTTCACTTAACACTTGATCAGGTTTGACCTTCGGAAGAGTGCAAACAAGAAAAGGAGCAGGGGGAAGTAAAATAAAACACAGAGATTTTATTCTGACCAACACAGCCATGTTTCGGCAGATGATGCCTGCATCGGGGGCAAATCTGTCAAAGCAACCAATTATTTAAAAAAACAAAACCATAAATGCGATGTCATGCATATGTTCGGGCACTCTCAAGAAAATTAAGCCCCGTTGCTTCTCCCTTGAGGCTCATTTGTTAATTTAGGGTTGTCTTCATTTTAATAAAATAAATTGAAGTATTACGCCACCAAAGAGTAGTTCCTGACTGTGCGATTGTTCTCCCTTTGTTGTTAATAACTCTTAACTAGAGAATCTTATTAGTGTGAGTCAGTGATTCATCTTGTCTTCAACAAAAGCGAAGCTGCCTACCTTTAGCAGGTGTTCTTTGAAAACATGGGACTCATCAGTCACACATAGCTCCAGGAGGATAGGACCGAAAGATGTGCCACAGAGTTGTAGGGTCAAGGGAACTGCTGCATATCCTCAAAGGGATCTTCAGACTTTTCTTAGAAAGTTATGGAAATGTATCATGGTAGGTGCTTTCAGATATCATCTGTCAGTGTGGCTGGTGATTCCCCAGTCTTCACCAAACATCTGTTACCAGAAAGCAACTTTGCTTTCCTTGAGGAAGGAGAATGGGAACACCCTTGATTGGTTGATTGTTGGAGGAAGAGACCAGAAGCTCCCTGTTTTTGCTCATTCTAGTGCATTTTTTTTTAGCAGAAAAGGATCTGGTACACACATTCAGGGGTCTTTCATTAATACAAGAGGACCATGGGTCAAGTATCAGGCAATGAAAAAAATGTTGATACTCCTTCACCACATACCCCCTCAAAAAAAGCCCTGGCTCATTCCTTGGAGGAGCGGACTGGGAGCAACTCAAATACTGTTCATTTTGTACTGGAAGGAAAGGTGTTGGGTGTTCCCTTATTTTTCCTGAAGAGATTAGTCGTCTTCTTATTCGTTCCTTTGGAGCTGAGTATATTGCGACTTTTAGGAAATATTTTTTAAGAAGTGGCTGTAGAGAGTTCATTCCAAACTCTAATAACCTATCCTCCCTTCCTTTCTAATACTTGTCTTTCTCCTCCTCACTCGCAACCTTTGCTGTTTTACCCCCATACCTTACTTGCTCCTTATCCCCCACACTCCTTTTTATATTTTAGCCCCCTTGTCATCCTTCATTACATTTTGAGTTCCTTATAGATTGGGGGGGTTCACATCTTTCACTCTGTGTTCCCATTTGAAGTTCTGTTCTCTGTGTTTGCTTGGATGGCTTGTCTGTGCTGTGTATTTCTATTGGTGCAGTTTGTTTTGTTTTGGTCCAGATTTTGAAATGTTTCTACCATTTTCCTCCTCCATCGCGCCACAACATTTTGTTCACATAAAGGAAATTTTAGTTAGAAATGCGAAGGTCAGCCTGACATAAGGACAAATGTCCGAACACATCTTTTGACTGAAGTGAGACATTTGATATGTTAGCCCCGTCCTTGCACAACAGCAGCATCCAAAGCTGTAAGTCACTTGTTTTTTTGCCAGTCCTAGGGACTTTTACAGTCCCTAATGAATGCTAGTAAATGAATGCTAGAATTTAAGATCAACAAAGCAAAATTACAAGTATCACTATGTTTTGCGAGATTGGTTCAAAAATCAGAAATGGCTAAAAGTCTCTCCCTCCAGAAACTGATCTCTTGGCTGTTCAGATGATGTAAATTAGCTTTAAGTTCAGTTGCATTTTGATACTTAAACTTCAGAAATAATAATAAATGTTTTCCCACCATTCCATTGCCAAATATGTTTCAAATATTGTCAGACAGCAGTATTACCAACCCTTTTATAGATGCAGCATTGTTAGAGTGCACAAATCATTAAGATACTCTTTTTTTATTTCTGATGGCAGACACTTTGGCTGCAGAGGAGAAAAGGTTTATGGAAGCCTCCCTTAATCTATATATAGCATGTCTGCCATGCAAAAGATGCACATTTTTTCCTGTTAGAGTGTTAAATATAAGAAACGGAATCTTTGGAATTCAATAGGAACAACTATTTCAGGACCTTACACAGTACTCCTGCTGTACGGTGCCGCTGTTAATCTAATAAGTGACTGTTATGAAGCCAGAACCACGCAGATACATTCAAGGGCACTTGCAGGTTTATTAATGGGATGTTATCAGAGTTCATAAACATGAGTAGCTTAAATCATAGTGCAGCAGCAAAGATAGATATGATGTAACAGGGTCTGACTTAGCAAAACTTAGGTTAAAATTAATTTACAGTCAAATAAATTCCATGATCTGTGGGGGTTTTTTGTTTTTTTTACGATGACCATGGCATTTAAATAAAATAAGTATGTTCAGTTTCGCTTTCCAGATAATGATCAACGTGGAATATATATATAAAATGTTCAGCACTGGAGTTATCCAGAGAGTAGCAATATTCAAGCTGTTATCTGGTTATAACTTAGGACAGCCTTTTTTGCTGTTCAGTTATCCAGATAGTAGACTGAGTATCGCTGCTATCCTGACCATTTCAGTGACCGCCTTTGCACCGTCTCTGCACTGTGTGGATAGTGCTCGGTGGTCAGTAATGAGTTTCGGTGGAACTGTTCAGATACTGCTGCTGAAAATCAACAGACAGACCCACCCAACAGCACTTAACCAGAGGTGCTGCTATCTGAATAAGTGGGTTTGAGTATCAGGCCATTAGATGGTAAGAAAATAAATATTTGCTCTGCCCATATAACTCGCCTCGAGCTCAGAAATGTGAGTAATCAAATCCAAGACAGGCCAAGTCTATCACTCATATCACAGAGGAAAAGAGAAAATTTATTAGGCATTTTCATTTTGTCAGAACGTATCCAGAGATGTAATGTAACTTGCAGAGACATGTAATTGATGAGAAAAGCATGGTGCAGAATAAGTAGATATTCTGATAATTCACAGGATGTCTGCATACCATAGGGGTAATTTTATAAAGCAGTTTGCATATGTAAAGCCTGTTTTATATGCATCAACTATAAAATGATGCGGGGAAACGCACACGCTTAAAAAAAATGGGCACACAGAAACATAGCACCTGCTTTTACGCAGAATACAGGCTGGTGTCCCTGGGGACATTGAATGGGTAGAGGAGTGAATTTGGATGTAGGTATGTAGGGGCATATTATAAAGGATGAATGCAATTAGCAGACCTGCAAACCACGTTAATTCCAGTGAGCAGGATATTTCACGTCACATTAACGTATTATGCTGCAGAGTATCCCCTCCTAATGCCGCTGCGAACCCTGTAGCATCAGGGACTTCGGGACGGTGCTCAGGGTTAACCGGTTAGTGGCAATTTCCAGCCACTGGCCAGTTTACTTAAACCAGCTAAAATTAGGCACTTAAAAGGCAGGCCTAACTTTAGCTGATTGTTATCCAGCCAGTGGTTGAATATTGCCACTACCCGGTTAGCTAAATCACTAACTGGGCAAACTGGATATTCAGTGCCAGTACCTGGATATGACCCTGGAATTGAATATCCAGGTCTAATTTTAAACGGTGACGGCCAACCATTTTACAAGTGCTGGCTACCACCATTGATATCAGCTCTGTACATTCTCATAGAACACAGTTATTTGCACCTGACATGGAGCCAGATAAAAATTAGTGCACGAGTATCTGTGCACAACTATGAGCCAATTTTTATGGGCCCACCTACATTGCCTTTTTAAAATAGCCGCAGTATTGGAAATTTTTATAGATGCTCGTTTATACGATTACCTGCAATAAACACAAGGCAGATTGCAAATTTATTTAAGGAAAGTCATACATGCGTTGGAATAGTTGGGTGCTGATTAGTGATCAAGCTGTCTGTCAAAATTTCCATGACCATAAAGCAAAGCCCAAATGTGTGAATGCATTCTCAGAAATAGAAAAACAGAAAGCAGTTCACAAGTACCGAGGAGATCATATCAAAAACAATCATCATACAAAGAAGAGCATATAATCATTTACTATGAACCCATATGTTTTAATCATAGGGGAAGATATTTAAAAAAGGACTGAGCCCCTAAGTCAGGTGTAAGTTTATCCCCTTTTTAAGCCAGACTTAAGAGCCTAGGTTTTCAGCTAAAATTCCATTTAAATTTGGGAGCCTATGAGTTATGCCTTAAAATTTAGGCCTGCCATTCATTTGCACGACTTTTCACTCACCAGTATTTTATGTGACCACCTTAGACTTCTTTGTTTTTTGCCTTATATTTCACATCTTTTATGGGTCTTGGATCACTCCTAAATGTGTTCAGACTTTACTTTTACTCCGTGGTTCAGTAATAAAGACATGCAGATTAACACAGTGAACTGATTTTGCTGAACTTCCGTGGTAAACTGTAAAGAAATGTCGCATTAGGACTTCTACAGCACCTCACGTACCAAAAACAATGGCGCCGGGGGGAGACGCCCTTCCTCCTCCCCTCCCCCTGTAAAATAATAAAGCTAACAAAAAAACACAAACCATCAAGATACAAAGGTTTGGGTTGTTTAGTGGCTCCATGCGTGTTATGTGGAAGATCCAGGCTAAGGTCTTGCGTGGCTTCTACTCTCCAGGTCGGGCATGCTGCAAAGTTAATCCCTGGGTTGTGGTTGAAGGCTTGTGATGCCTTAGCGCAATAGAAACCAGTTCCAAATGAGTTGGAAGCCAAAAAGGAGCAAACCAAAATTAGTATAAAGATCTATCTTCGCAAAAATGCCTCTCCTGTTTTACTCGTTCCAGTTGTGTCACTTTAATTCTGTTTCTGTCTGCTGATTGAAATCTTTTTTTTTTTTACCACCTTCTTTCCTTTAGTCTTTAAGATGCTGTTACCTTTATTTATTTTTTTTCATCTCTCTTCTCCCTTCCCTGGCAATGGCCAGCCTTTCAGTGCTCTAACCGTGATCGTTTTAACAAGAAAGGAGGAGTACATTGCAATGCCTTGGAGTTGAAAGTGTAATTTGTTTCATGACATGACCAATAAATAACCAACCAATTCAGAATTCACTCTCAAGACATTATGGTTGATCTTGTTCTGGACAAGAGATAGCATTAAATATGTATATATCTGCAGTATGACCAAAAATAGATGTTTTGGACCAAAAATGAGAGAGCATTCCTTCTGAAGACAAACAAGTTAACACCAATTCCTCGGCCCCTTACTTTCTTAAGAGTTTCAGCGAGTGTGGTTCAGCATTCCCCTTCCTTTCCTTCCCTTCCCTCAATGGCTGATCTGCCAGTGTGCTCAGCAGATTCTCAGAGTGGATCTCTCCCATGTTCCCAAGAAGTACCACACCTCCATGATCATTTCAGAGCTGTTTGATTGCTGTTGGCTCCTGGGTTACTTCTAAGCCTGCTCATCCGACAGCCTGGGGGAGTGGCGGCAGAGCTGTCTCCTCATTTCAGTGTCAGAAACATTTCTTTATTTCTTGTGTTTGTGTGTTGCATTGATTTTTGACAGCTGCTGCATGGCTTCTTTTTATTCTTTAAATTTTTTTTGGTTAATGCTTATGTTTATTTTGCAGCCACACAGTCATGTGAAGAGAAACTTCTTGCCTGGGACAGCCCAGGGCAGACAGTGGAGTTAGAGCGTGCTCAGTCGGAGCCCATAATCACTCCTGTAGTTCCATTTGCTCTTAATGATGCATCGTGTAAGTTAGCCATCAGCTGGCAGTAGTGGACTAGTACCAGTAGTGCTAGTAGTGAGTTTTGACTTCTTCCTTGTTTAGTTCACCCTTGTGTTCCCTTCTCCCTCCTCACGTGTGCAAACCATAGAGATTGCATTGTACTGTCAGCTGGTTGCAACAGGGTCTTCTTGTTTCTATTTAGAAATATGGCAGTGAGAGCTGCCTACAGTAACGCTGTCTGGGTTAGGAGGGACTTTGGGGCATCTTCTACATTGCAGCGATGGGATAAGCCTCTGTTGTAGTAGTGCAATGTTGTCATATCTGTGGCAGCAGAAGCTCCACCTGTGCTCTCTTTATCATTCCAACACTAGGCAATTCTCAGAAATATAACCCTGTCTGATCCATTACGCTAACTAGGTCAAGGTTCAAGATGGCACATATGCCGTAAGGCTATGGGAAATAATCTAGCGCTTGAGCTGTGTAGTCTTTTCAATGATGCAGTCATTGTCTCCTTATCTACTAGGGTGTACATTCTTATTGTGTTTATCACATACTGCACCTATGTACAATTATCTTCACAATAACTAGTCTTCCATGGCATTACTAGGGCCATCTGCAAAATGTTACAAGAAAAATAGTATTATGCATCCTTAGCAAATTATTGGTTGGCAACACCAGTACTGTATCCTCAATTTATTTATTTATTTATTTAGCTGTATTTATATCCCGCTTTTCACCGGGTCAAAGCGGTCAATTGGGAGATACATTTAACACGAGGGGATATGACACACATACGCTAATACGTACAGGGAACATGGGCAATGGAGGGTTAAGTGGCTTGCCCAAGACCACAAGGAGTGCCTATAGGACTAGAAATCCCAGTCCCTCCGGCCTGAGATTGCTGTCCCCAGGTGGGACTTGAACCCCCGACCCTCCGGCCTGAAGTACCTTGTCCTAACCACTAGGCCACTCCTCCCTCAATGATTTAAACACAGTGGCTGGAGCTGCTGAATTACAGAGGGCCCTAGTTGCAACAAACCCCTCTGTACGAGTCCTTGATTATTACAGATGATAGCTTTGATTGCTTCTTGTATATTGTTATAGAAGATAACTGTGCTGTAACAAATCCTCTGCAGCACAATATGCGGGAAGTAATAGCTGCCGGGCAAGAAAAGTATTACAAATAGGGACGAGAGGCAGCGTGGCACATTTAAAGTAAAGTGCTTGCTGCGCTGCAAGGGAGGGAAGAAAGATAGACCTAGTACCCCCCCCCCCATTGTCATGGAGGACCCTCAGCAAAATTTTGCTTGGGGGCCCCCTTTTAGAACATAAGCCACTGATCACAAATGTCTTATCTCCAGGAACAAGCAGGAATAAGTCCTCACATATGGGTAGGTCGGTACCGACAGAGCCTGAGCGGGAAAGCTCCCCAGCTTCCCAGAAGGAAAGCTTTTGGGGCCTTCCACTGCGCATGCGCGCTGCCTTCCCGCCTTCCTGACCAACTCTCCTCAGTTCTTCTTTTTCCGCGGAGCCAGCAGGTCGTGTTCCTGTCACCGCTGAAGAAGTTGTTATTTTAATTTATTTCTTTGGCCGCGTGTCTGCCTTCCCCGATTCCAGACCGGTACCGCCGGTCTTTTTTCCTTTATTCCTAAAAAAAAAAAAAAAATCTTCTTTTTTTCCCTCACTTGGTGTGTTAGTTCTGTGAGGCCTTTAGGCCTTCACTAATTCTCCCTCATGGAGAAACAAGCCTCTGGGTTTAAAAAATGCACCAAGTGCAGCGGTACTATTTCAGTCACAGACACCCATGAATGGTGTCTTAAATGTTTGGGACCTGACCATTCCATTCCGGATTGCCCATCCTGTTCTTTGATGTCTAAACGTGGCTTACAGAACCGGGCAGCCAAGTTTCACATGCTGTTTTCTACAGATACTCCAGCATCGACATCTTCCAGGTCTTCCTCTCCTGATGGATCTCAGGTAACCAAACATTCCTCTGGCAGGTCCTCAAAGGGCAAATCTCCCTCTAAGTATCGAGATACCCCTGGGCTTGACCCTGAGGACCCTGCCCCAGCCAAACAACCCCGGCGGGAAGCTCCGGCTTCCAAAGCTCCTCCTATGGGGTTACAGGTTGACATCGATGGCACGGCCTCGACCGATCACCTGTTAGACTGTTCTGGGGTACCGGCTCAATCATCCGGTACCGACATCCAGACAGTCGTGGCGTCCATGGATCATACAGTTCAATCCATGCAGCAGGCCATTTTGGCTTTTATTAAGGCTGCGACGCCCTCGGTACCGCACCCTGCGGTACCGACTCCGGTTCCGGTACCACAACCGATACCGGTACCCATGCCATCCACATCGACCAGGATACCGATTCCGGTTCCCGGTTCTGGGGTTTTTCCCGATACCGATCCGGTTCCGGGTACCCCCGATGTCGATACCGGTCGATACGCTTATCGATCCCTGGAAGCAAACAGACGATACTTTGAGTCTTCTGATGATTCTGATTCATCAGATGACTCTGCTGAAGTATCTCTTACTCTTCCTGAGGAGCCCTCTTCTCCAAAGAGGAGAATGTCTCCTCCAGAGGATTTGTCCTTTCAAGACTTCATTCTTGAACTAGCCAAGGGGCTCTCAGTTTCAGTAACCTCTGAAAAAGAACCTAGAGCAAAAAAATTAGATATTTTGGGATACTCTAAGATTCCCAAAGAGGCAGTCACCTTGCCCATCCATGAAATTCTTCAAGAACACATGATGGACTTATGGGAGACTCCTCTCACCCTATCTCCACATTCTCGTCGTCTGGACACCATGTATCGTGTCCCCCCTTCTCCTGGGTTTCAAAAAACTCAGCTCCCGCACCACTCCATCGTGGTGCAGTCAGCTATGAAAAGGATCAAGAGTACTAAAAGACACTCTTCTACTCCCCCAGGAAGAGAATGTAGGACTCTGGATGCTTTTGGAAGAAAACTCTTCCAAGCAAGTATGCTTATTGGCAGAATCAACTCATACAGCCTCTATATGGGCATGTTTCTGAAGGAAATTGCATTAAAAATACGCCATTTTCTCCCCTTTATCCCAGAGGATAGAAAGGAGGAGTTCCTTCTTTTGCTGAAGCATACCCAAGATATTTCAAAGTTCTCCAACAGAGCAGCCTTTGACTCCTTTGAGGGTGCTAGCAGAGCCTCAGGTATTGCCATAGCGGCTCGCTGAATTGCTTGGCTCCAGGCCTCTAACCTAGAACCCTGGGTCCAGGATGGGTTGGGAAATTTGCCCTGTACAGGTGAGAATCTGTTTGGTAAGGAGTGGCAAATCAAAGCCACTCAAATGGATGCAGAAAATGCTGCTTTAGATGGACTTTCTAAGTCTACCTCTACCCCTGTCAAGAAGAAATCTTTCAAAAAGCCTTTCTACAAGAAGGCCAGATTTGCCACCAATACTGGCCAACAATCTTCTGCAGCTCGCTTTGCTCCTAAGCGTCAGCAGCCTAAACAGGCCAGGGCAAAACCTGCAGGGGCTGCTACAGCCCAACAGTCCCAACCCCCTCAGGGTTTTGACTTAAAACTAGAGAACTTAACCTTTCTGGCTCTAAAACATCCAGAACCTCTCACCATTCCAGGAAGGTTAACTCATTTTGCTCCCAGATGGGAGCAAATCACATCAGAGCAATGGACCCTCTCTATCATCAGAGAGGGCTACAAACTACATTTCTCCAACCTTCCTCCCCATACCGTGGTGAGAAGTTTCAATTCTCCCCCATCTCTCCTAGACCTGTTGGGTCAGGAGGTGACCACTCTTCTCGCCCAAAAGGCAATAGAAGAGGTTCCTCTTCCTCAACAGGGGTCAGGTTTTTACTCCCCTTATTTTCTCATTCCCAAGAAAACAGGGGGGTACAGACCCATTCTGGATCTCAGAGAATTGAACAAATTTCTATACAAGGAGAAATTCAAGATGCTTTCTCTAGGTACTCTCCTTCCATACCTACAGAGTCAGGATTGGCTTTGTTCTCTAGATCTCAAGGATGCGTACACACATATACTCATCCATCCATCCCACAGAAAATTCCTACGGTTTCTGTTCCAGGGAAAACATTTCCAATACAGAGTACTTCCCTTCGGTCTAGCCTCTGCTCCAAGGGTATTTACCAAATGCATGGCAATAGTAGCTGCATTTCTACGCGCCCTGGGAATTTTTGTCTTCCCATACCTGGACGACTGGCTCATCCGAGCTCCGTCTCAGTCCGAGGCTCAGACTTCCCTGGATCGCACCAGGCGAATTCTACAGTATCTGGGACTTGTGATCAATCTGCCAAAGTCCCAACTCACCCCTACTCAATCCCTAGAATTCATAGGGGCCTGGTTGGATACCACCACCGCAAGGGCCTATCTACCTCAGGCCCGTTGCCAACGTCTAGTGCACTTAGCCTCTCAGACTCAGTCCAGAAGCCACTTGACTGCCAGAGAGATGCTACAACTATTAGGCCACATGGCCTCCACAGTGCATGTGGTGCCTTATGCTCGCCTACATATGAGAGCAGCTCAATGGACTTTATCCATCCAGTGGACTCAAGCATCAGGAGCTCTCTCAGACCAAATAGCAAACTCCAATCGTCTCTTTTGGTCTCTCCAATGGTGGATATCCACTCAAAATCTGTTGTTGGGGGCCCCCTTTCAACCATTGTTGCCCCAAGCAACCCTCACAACAGATGCCTCCCAAACAGGTTGGGGGGCTCATCTCCAAGATCTCTCCACTCAGGGCACTTGGTCTCCACAGGAGACCACCCTTCATATCAACCACTTGGAACTTCGAGCAATCTTTCTAGCTCTCAAAGTTTTTCATACCCTCCTCAGCAACATGACAGTCCTTATTCACACGGACAATCAAGTAGCCATGTTTTACATAAACAAACAAGGAGGGACTTGGCTCTCTGTCGCTTTGCAACGAAGCTCTAAGATTATGGGCCTTCGCCAGAGAGCATCAAATCCATCTCCTGGCAGTATATCTTCCAGGAATCCAAAACTCTTGGGCAGACAGACTCAGTCGAGTTCTGCTTCCACACGAATGATCCCTGCACATGGATCAGGTACTCAGAATCTTCCAGAAATGGGGAACCCTGGACATAGACCTCTTTGCAATTCCGTGGAATGCCAAACTTCCCCGGTTCTGTTCCAGAATTCCGTGTCAGGGAGTTCAGACCAAGGATGCTTTCCTCCTGCATTGGGGTCAGGGTTTCCTGTATGCCTTTCCACCCATTCCTTTGATTCCCAAGACTCTGTTCAAACTTCAAAGGGATCAAGGGTCCATGATCCTCATAGCTCCACGCTGGCCACGCCAAGTGTGGTACCCTCTACTTCTGCATCTCTCCCAAGCCCCCCCCTGGACTTGGGAGTGGCTCCAGACCTTCTGTCTCAGGAGGAGGGGACTTTGTGGCACCCAAACCCCAAGTCCCTTCACCTCAGAGCTTGGTTACTGAAGGCCTAGACCTTCAACACTTCAATCTTTCGCAGCAAGTGAAGGATATCCTACATGCCTCTAGGAAACCTTCCACTAGGCGTTCTTACGCTTTTAAATGGAAAAGATTTTCCATTTGGTGTGCTCAAAAGGGTCTTAACCCTCTGGCACTCCCATTGAATTCTCTTTTGGAATATCTCCTGCATCTTTCCAATGCAGGACTCAAAACGAATTCAGTCAGAGTCCATTTGAGTGCTATTGCGGCATCACTTAAGCCCATCAATGGACAACCTGTTTCCTCTCATCCTCTTATTGCAAGATTCATGAGAGGCCTAACTTTAACTAAACCTCCCATTCGACCTCCTCCGGTGGCATGGGACTTAAACTTGGTTCTTGGTCAGCTTATGAAGCCACCTTTTGAACCCTTAGCCACTACCTCCTTGAAATTTCTTTCCTGGAAGGTTATTTTCCTCATTGCAGTCACTTCAGCTCGCCGCATCAGTGAACTGCAGGCCTTAGTGGCTAATCCACCTTATACAAGGTTCCATCATGATAAGGTAGTCCTTAGGACAAATCCTCACTTTATGCCTAAAGTGGTCTCACCTTTTCATCTTAATCAAGAGGTATATTTACCTGTCTTTTTTCCAGCTCCTCATGCATCCAGTGCAGAGAGGAACCTTCATACTCTAGACTGTAAAAAAGCTCTTGCCTTTTACCTCCACAGGACACAGCAACATCGAAAGTCTTCTCAGCTTTTTGTTGCTTTTGATCCTTCTCATTTAGGACTTCCAGTCTCCAAAAGAACACTCTCCAATTGGATTGCTCAGTGTATCTCTTTTGCTTACCAGAGTAAGAACCTTTCTCTGGAGGGCCATGTCACCGCTCACAACGTGAGGGCCATGGCCACCTCTATGGCTCATTTAAACTCTGTGTCCATTGACCAGATCTGTCGAGCAGCCACCTGGGTCTCAGTTCATACCTTTACAGCCCATTGCTGTTTGGACAAGGACTCCCGCCGGGATGCCTTGTTTGGTCAGGCTGTCCTCAGACACCTGTTCCATTCTTGAACAACTCCAGCCCACCTTCCCTGAATGGATGCCTGAGATCCATAGGAAGCTGAAGAACCTTTCAGGGTCTCATACCCTTCAGGGGATCTCCCGGGCATCTTAGCTAGGGAGTCCCCATATGTGAGGACTTATTCCTGCCTGTTCCTGGAGATAGCACAGTTACTTACCTGTAACAGGTGATCTCTGGGAACAGCAGGAATTAGTCCTCACAACCCACCCACCTCCCCTAGGAGTTGTGTCTCTCTCTCTCTTCCTTTCCTCTCTCTATTGTCTCAGCTATAAACTCGAACTGAGGAGAGTTGGTCAGGAAGGCAGGAAGGCAGCGCGCATGCGCAGTGGGAGACCCCAAAAGCTTTCCTTCTGGGAAGCTGGGGAGTTTTCCCGCTCAGGCTCCGTCGGTACCCACGTACCCATATGTGAGGACTAATTCCTGCTGTTCCCAGAGATCACTTGTTACAGGTAAGTAACTGTGCTTTTTTGTGATATATATTGTTTTTGAGAATACTACAATCATGCAAAACATCAATTATATAGTAACATAGTAAATGACGTCAGATAAAGACCAGTATGGTTCATTTAGGCTGCCCAGCCAGGCGGCAAGAGTAACTGCACTTGCCGCTCCGTGCAGGTCACCCCTCCCCATGCTTTTGTTTAGGAGTGCATCCACTGCTCCATGTAGGTCACCCCTATTTGTTCAGATAGTTATGCTTATTTTGATTTTATCTTGTTGCTGTAAAGGGATCCACTGTGTCTGTCCCATGCCATTTTGAACTCCATCACTGTGTTTGCCCCCACCACTTCCATCAGGAGGGCATTCCAAGCATCCACCACCCTTTCAAGGGCAATTTTCATACCGCTGCACTGCTGGAAAGTGTATGGGTACTTTTTATCTGTGGATTTTGCACAAATTTTCAACGTGAACGTATATACAGTATATACGTTTACTTTGAAAATTGCCTAAGGTAAAAGTACTCACGGGCACCTTGGACTCGAGCCTCTGAGACACTTCAGAGTAATTAACCTCATCTGGATCAGGCAGCTCAGCATACTTTGATCCATGCCTCTAGCTTCCCAATTAAACTATTATAGAGCAGTGCTTTGTTGGCTCCATCCAACTAAATATCAAACGATTACAGACAGTCGAAAATACTGCTGTGCGAATCCTATCTCAGGCCTGTCGATATGACCATGTAATGCCACTACTTTTCCACCACCATTGGTTGCCAGTTTTCTTTAGGATCCAGTTTAAGGTACTGATCCTTACCTGTATTTTATTTATTATTAGCATTTCTATACTGCCTTTTCCAGAGATCAAAAGCGGTTTACAGGGAACAAAAACAAAGCCAGTTACATGAAACTGTTCAGAACAAATTAATCATCAAGATGTACATTAGATTCTATCATGAACTATTTACAGTAAGTAAAGCTCTGAGACTTTAACCTAGAGACATTGTGAGAATAAGGTTATGAACTATATACAGGACACATTTACAGGTGTGATTGAATCTGAACAGATTTATGTGATGAGAGATCACCTGCTTGATAAGGTTTGCGGGATTGGGATGTTAGATGGGATCAACTTTGTCTGGTTCTAGTGTATTACCAAAATGCTCCACAAAGAAGTGCATTGAATTGCCTTACGGAAAGTAGAGAGGTCCTTGATAGATCTCAGATTTTCAGTGAGGGAGTTTGAGTATGGGTGCAAGGAATGAAAATGCTCTGTTACTTGTGTCGTGGTTGGATTTACGGGAGTTCTGTCTGCATCCTCTTCTTTCATTTATTGGTTTTGTAATGAGAGAAGTGAGGTGCGATGGGGCAATATCTCTGAGAGGTTTGAACGTGGTTATTAATGATTTGTATTTGAATTGGGAACCAGTGTAAATTATATAGGATGGGAGTGATGTGATCGGTTATGTGGGTCTTCCATGACTCTTACCTGTAGGGCTTTAAACCAAGGCTTACCCCTATACTTATCTTCTATGACTGTTCCTTATGCTCCCATGCAACTTCTTGCTCCCTGCAAGAACACAGACTATCCATTCCCCAGTGACTTGGACCCACCTTGAGTCTACCTGTCAGATGGCCTTTTTGAAATATTAAAGTTGCAGTATGGAGATACCTGAGAAAATCTTTAGAGTCTGTCTATTAAGCTGCATTATCACAATAAAGTGAGTAATTTCCCAATTCAAAAGAGTGACTCGCCCAAAAACAAACCTTTTTTTTGCAATAATGCAGCTTGATACAAAAATAAATCAGACCTAGTGTGAGTTAAATGCAGTGACGCACTTTGCCTGCAAATGCATGTACATCAACTCATTAACTATATCATGACAACCAGTATAGGTATGTGAAAAAATGTTGCAGGCTGTGCAACTGTGGGACAATTTGCTTTATGTCAAGATCTGTAGCTGAATGTCCCTTGGGAGCCCTGGTAGGCTAACATGCTTGCTGATGCTCTCGGAGCAGCCTGGCAAGGTAATCTTAAAGAGACATATAGCACCATAGACTTTCCCCAAACACAAATAGCTAGAAAAAATGAAGCCCTTGCCACTCACCTCTGAACCTACTTCAAGCATAACTACTGTCTTCTTAACTTCCTGTTCCCCTGTCCAGAGTAAGTCGTGCCCCTCCTCAAGATTCACCCAAGTGAAGGTCTATGCATACTCCCTCCCTTGCAAACCACTCAGTGCTCCCCACCTTAGCAGAGGTTCATGGGTAAAGAGACAAAAAGGTGATGCCCGTTCACTCCTATCCTCCTTGCTAGCCTGTGGCTCACATTTTCCCTTCACGAGTGGGGATCAGTCGCCACTATTTTGTATTTTAGTGCTGACGAGGCTGGCATGATTTGCCATCATTCCTGCCTCCTGCACTTGCAGGCTTCTATTTAGGTGGTGGGTGGGGGTCTGTCATTGGCTGAAATACTCGTATGAGTCGAGGTGAGATATGAAAAAGCAGCAAGGCTTTAATTTGGAATGGAGTGGCGTGAGGGGACTCTTGCAGATGGTGGGCTTATGCTCGTGAGAACGGAAGTCAGGGACCTGGGTAAGTTGTTTTGTTTTTTTAAATTCAGACATTTGGACCTGGAGAAGTCTACAAGGTAAACTGCTCCTTTCAAATAGATCCGCCAGGCCACAATACGTATTGTTGTGACCGACAATGTGCAATTGATACCACCACTGTAAAGCGAGCTAAATTTCGCCAGAATTTATGAAACTGCAATACTGAGGGCCACAATTTAGTAAATTCTACAGGAAATGAGAATGTTTTACTATGGGTTAGTAAATAAGCTCCTTTGTCTACTAATTTGTGATTTCCTTTGTGATTTTATCAAATTCTAGCATTTTTCCTGTTTAACTGTCCATAATTTCTGAGAGTCCTAATTTATTTGGTAGCTATTTTTAAGTCCATCTGTGTTTGAGGCCTAGGTTTCCAGTGGGGGCTGAAATGTCCAAGATAATTCTGAACTTTTTTCATAACTCATTTCCAAACATTCATTTATTTGTTCAGTAGTATCACAGACCTAAGAAAAAGAAAGACATTGTTTCTTAGGAGTTTTCTTCGGAGGATAATGTAATATAACTATCAAGGATTAAACTAGAGACATTTCTTCATCTGTTTCAATAAGGAAATAGTTGGATGATCCTTTAATTCTATGAACCGCTGTCCTCAAATGGACAAAGATACAATTACATCTGCTGGTTGGCTACTGGAATGCATCTCAGTTGTACTGTACATTAAATTCTGTTTCCCACTTTTCCAGTGAAGTGCCTGGACTGGGAGGTTTAGAAATTGGGAATGCAAGTGTTTCAGCATTAGGGGTAGCATTTATAGTGGGTAAGTTAGTCTTGGTAATAGCCCTAAGATTAATGTGAAATCCTGAAAAGTTGCCAGATGCTTAATTGACTCACTTATTTCTGGGAGAGCCCCTCCTGTTCCATTTACAACTAAAAGCATATCATTTGTGATCAAAACAAGCATAATGTTTTTCTCCCAATCTGCTGTCCTTTAAATTGAATTAATGTCATTAGTTTGCTGTCTAGGGAGGTTCAACGACCACTGTAAACAGGATGGAAGTGAGAGGGCATCCTTGGTAGATTAAATCCTTCTGATCGGATGTAATCAATAATCCTGGCTTTTGGGTCTGTATATAAATTTTGAATAGATATGAACATATTACCGGTAAAACTGTGTTTTTCTAGTAGCTTCTGTTGATTTCAGGCTATTAAGCTAAATGCTTTCTTGTCATCTAAGCTCACAAATCATGGTATTCCTTTTCCTTTTTCCTACATTCAGCTGTAATTCTTGCTGTGAGTTTCCTAGTGTTAATTGTTGACTACCTGAGAGAAGCTAGTTTGATCAGTGTTTAATTCTGCGAGGTATTATTTAATTCATTGTGCAAGATTTTTCATCATAATTTTCTATCCAGGCGTAACAGTGATATGGATCTTTAAGAGCCAGATTGTTGTTGGTCCCTGTCCTCTTTATGACTGTTATCAAAGCTCCTTTAAATGTAATAAAGAGCATTTCCTCCTATATACTGTTTTCACTGTTGGGGCTATTACCAATTTCAAGATATTATATACTTTGCCTTGAATTCATCTGGGCCCGGGACTTTTCCCTGAGAGTTTTCATTCTTTCTTATATTGAAATCGGAGTATTTTTCTCTTCTCAGGAAATAAAATTGACAACTGAATTCTTTCTATAAAATGAACATATGCCTTATCAAAATCCTTAGCCTATCAAAGACTTTGTCGATGGTGCTAGTTTTGTAGTGCATTGTTTTTTGCCAGTTCCGAGTTGTTGCAATAAAAGTGGATCTCCTGTGTAGCAGTTTGTCTGGTCTATGACTGTATTTAAATAATTTATCCAGTAATACTTTGGCTGTTGTAGCATGTGTGCATAGTGCTAAATTCTGTGCAGATTAGCTGCTACACATGTGTGTTTCTGTTTCATCTGAAATACTATGTATAATTCCGCTTTGGTGGTGCTCTATTGATGTTTAGACCATCTTCATGATTTGTTGATTCTTTCCCTCCTTTGTAACTTCAGTGCTCTCAAACTCCGCAATAATATCAGAACCAGAAGCTTTAAAATGAGCTTTTCCTCTCGCAGCTCAGGTGGAATCCTCCCACCATTTCTCTTTGAAACAACAGGCTCTCCATCGCCTCAGTAGACCTCGATGCCACATCTTCCTATTGTGAAGACCTGAATTCAAAGCTAGAGCTGTTGTGCTCCAAATTGATCAAAGAGGTATTTGTAATGTTCTCCTTGTTACAGTGCACATTTAGATAAACTATTATTTTCCTATCCATAGTGCGCAAACAGGAGATCATCAAGATAACGGAACAGCTGATAGAAGCCATCAACAATGGAGACTTTGATGCCTACACGTAAGTCCCAGGTGACAATTCAGGTAGGGGATAAAAGAGAGCTACATTTTAGGCGAGGAGCGCAGGTTTGGGGGGAATGCTAGTAGTGATTAGGAGAAATATGGTAGAATAAACTGAAAATGCTTCTCATCATAATATGGATTACATTACTTCTGTTGCTCTTAGAAGATATTATATCTAGAACCCACTGGGAGTTGAAGGCCAGATGTGCTTTGGACTGCAGAGGAAAAAGAAGTATTCTAAATATTGTGTTTTTGTTTGTAGGAAGATCTGTGACCCTGGATTAACTTCATTTGAACCAGAGGCACTTGGGAACCTGGTAGAGGGCATGGACTTCCATAAGTTTTACTTTGACAACTGTGAGTGGGTGCACGCTTTGCCATGGGATTCCAGAAGTGGTGGGTGGGAATGAAATAGAAAAGAGGTAGCAAACAAATATCCTTTTGAGCAAGGACAAGATTATTGCGTTATTACAGTACAACACCATTAGTAGTTATATAGTTTAGTGTCAGTGCAGGAAAGCAAATAAGATAAAACAACGAAATAACAGTTCTAAAAAGCAAAAGGGAAACTGTCCCACTTCTTAAACCATTGTCAATGCATTATTTTGCCCTCAGTTTATACAGGGCTTCCAGAGTAGGTTCTGTGTTACAAATCATTTCTTCTATTGTAATTAAACATTTTACTTTGTCAAATCTAAATGATCCAGTTTGAGATGTCTGCAGCTAAAAAAAGGCTAGAGGACACAGATGCCAGAAATGAGAAAGAAACTAAGACGACTTATGTTTTTCTGTTTGCATCCGTACCATTTTGGATCCCAAGTCACACCAAGAGGGTACTTTGTTGTAAGGTTGTATAGGGTCCATACATGTAAAGCTAGGCCAGTATTTCATAAAAGATTCAGCAAGTAGCACCGAAAGTATACGTAGAAGTACCTACAACAGGAAAGGCTATTTTAGAAATCTATGGGCTCAGACAAGAACAATGTCATATGGAGTTGTAGTGGAGAATTTTACTTTCTCAATACACTTTTGGTATCCAGGTTCAAGATCAAGTCCCATGACCCCAATAGATGTATTAAGTAACCCCACTGATATGTTTCTGATTCCCGGTGTGCCAATGCCACCATTGGTTTGGTACCCCGAGCCATTATCTAAGGGGAGTTGAGCTAGCCTATGTCCAAAGAAGATTTGACTGAGATTTGGGTTATTGATGCTGTTTGCTTCTGGATCCACTGCCATCTGGACAGTCTCAGCTCCTCATTATAATAAATGATGACAGTGTGGCCCAACCAGTCTGCCCAGTAAGATGGCTAGGGTTGTATTTGCCGCTCCATGCAGATCTGCTCCCCCATGCCTTCATATTAAGGTTGTAACTGCCACTCTGTGCAGGTGATTTCATCCCCCATGCTTTTGTTTTTAGAGTTGTAACTGCTGCTCAGTGCAGGCTAATCCCCCCCCCCCCCCCCATGTCTACTAAGAAATTTTAAAGTCATTGAAGTTTTGAGCTCAAGCACTCTATACTTGGTTTCTACCCTCTTGCTATTTAGGGATCATCTGTGTATATCCCCTTCTTTGGACCTCTGCACCCAAATGCATCACTGTGTACTTCTTTGCATTAAAACTTAACTGCCAAGAATTCAACCAGTCTTCCAGTATTTGTAGATCACTTCTTATTTTATCTAACCCTTCAGAGGGTATCCACTTTCTCCATGGACAAGCACAATGCGTCAGACACACTGGTGACGTCCTCCGCGCGGCGCCATAGACAGAAGTGCTCTCCAGAGCTCAGACAGGTGAACCTTTCTGAGCATGCACAGGTAGCCCCACCTCACTGGCCCACCCCTAGCCCGGCCAGTATTTGTTCTTCCGCCTTGCCAGCAAGACTGATCTCAGCTCTCCAGCTACTTCAATCAAGATATCAGCTTTAAAATGCCCAAACCGGGTTTCAAGAAATGCCCTCTCTGTGCCAGGAAAATGAATAGCACGGACACATGATCAGTGTGTCCGATGCTTGGGAGCCGGACACAGAGTGGAAGAGTACTCTCACTGTGCAAGAATGTCTTCTAGATCCAGGAAATCCAGAGGCCATGTGCTGAAAGATTACCTGGCAGCCGCCACTGAGCCGCAGGAGGGTAACTCCCTGATCTCCAAGGAGCCAGCTCTCTCTGCACTTCCTTCTGGCCAGACCCAAGCACAGAATGCGCCCGACAGGACCTCCATCCCTGGCTGCTCTGCTGATGAATTGACTACAGCGCCCTCCGCGGCCCTGCAGTGGGTCGGGCTCCTTCCTGAGACTCCCCCAGCATCCTCCAGATCCCTGCAGACACAGCTGCCAGCAAACGTGGTCCTATGGCCTCCACCCAGCGTGCTCATGCAGGCCGCCATCTTGGCACCGCTGACGTAACCACAAGCTCCACCCCCCACTGCCTGATTGGCCAAGGTCATAGCAGCCCAGGAAGCTGACATCACTACGCCGACTCAGGAAGCCCCTGACATCACCGTGCCAACAATGCAGCCTGCCACAGTGCAAATCAAGCCTCCTCCCCTTGCAGCAGCGCCAAGCAGGAGCAGCACTTCCTTCTCAGAGACTTCGCGTCGGTGCAGACTCCTCAATCACAGCAGCAACAGCAGGAAGGGGACGAAGCACCAGCATAATGATGGCAATAGCACGGACAGCATCGGTGGCAGCAGCAGCACACCATGCAGGGAACGCCGCAGGGGTAAGAGGCACAGAAGCAGCAGTGCTAGCAGCAGATCCAGCAACACGCAGCCAAGGAGACACAGCAGACATGCTAGCAGCCATGAACACCGCAGCAGACAGCCTTGAAGCTGCCACCATCACAGTTCCCAACCAGATGGCAGGAGCACTGAGCGGATCGGACACACAGGGCGATCGGATGCCCCCACCTCCAGCCCACACAGCAAATGCAGGAGGCGCCATTTCTGGGACATAAGCGCTGACAACTACGCAGCCATTCTTAAACTCACGCAGCTAGTGGAGCAGATGGCTCCTCCGACGGCCTCAGCCTTCAGCCCCTGACGCATGGCTCCTCCAAGACCTTTGTCCCCAGCACGCAGCATCCCAGACTGCACACGGTCCATCTCCCCAGACCTGCTATCCACGGATCCACGGTTGGCGGACAGTACTGCAGAGGAGCGAGAGATTGAGGCAGTTGTCGTGGGTTCTGCATCCATGAATCATACCCCCTCAGAGAAGGGACCCTCTCTGGACACAGAAGGTCAGCCGCCTCCCCCCCCCCCCCCCCCGGAGGACCTCACCTACCCCAGTTTTTATAAGGAAGGTGGCAACAACATTGGATCTGACGCTACCGGACAGGTTGGGGGAACCTGAACCAGAGGTCCCTAAAGTACCTTAACTCTCCAAAGTCCTCCTTCGCCCTGCCAATCCATCAAAAATTGCGGAACAACCATCTGAGATTATGGCAGACTCCTGTCTCGGGACACCCTTACTCAAGAAGGCTGGACTCCAAGTACCAGGTCCAGCCAATACCTGGATTCACCAAACCTCAACTGGCCCACCAGTCTATCATCGTGTCTTCTGCTCTAAAAAGAGTGAAATCCTCATGCACCAATAACACGCCTGGCCGAGATCACAAGCTCCTCGATGGGATAACGGAAAGAAAGTTATCAGGGGGCCTTGCTCAGCACCAGAAGCGCATGGCCCCTGCAGTTTCAGCACATCCTCTTCCAGGATGCTCTCATGGCAAACATAAAAAGCACCATCGCAACCCTTCCCAAAGAAAAGCAGGCTTCAATCTCCAGCACACTCACCGATATAGCCGAATGCAGCAAGCACTTAGCGAGCACAGCCTTTGATGCCTTCAACACAGCCATCAGAACCGCTGGGACAGCGATTTCTACCAGGCAATGGGCATGGCTCAGGGCCTCCAGTCTGCGCAATGACACACATGACAGAATCGCTGATGTGCCCTGTACAGGGAAATCACTCTTTGGTGACAAGATAACTGACGCAGTGAACAACATGAAGGAACACTTCACTACGTTACAGACCTTGGCGGAGGACGGGCTTGAGCGCCACAGCAACACCCAAAAGAGCAACTACCAACGCAAGCCCTACTACCCGACCACCAAAAGGTACACCTCCAACCCAGGTACAAACACAGCTCTTACCATAGTCCTTCTTATCAGCACCAGAACCAAAGGGAGCACAAGCAAAAGAAGCATACTAACTCCCAGGCAGGCAAAAGCGGGCCCTCCTTTTGACAGCCAGCAGCAGGTGGTCCCCCTGGTTGAGGGAAGCCCGTCAATTTTTCTGGGGGCGTGGGAAGCAATTACTACCAACAACTGGGTCCTTCAGATCATCCAGGAGGGGTACAGTATACAGTTCTTTGCCCTTTCAGCGGTCCAAACCTGTCAGCGAGACACCACCTCACCTGACAGCCCCTATGGCAACAGAACTGATACACCTCCTGATTTCTTGGGCCATAGAGGAGGTGCCCACGAATGAAATCAATACTGGATTCTACTCCGGATACTTCCTCATTCCAAAAAGGTCAGGTTGAGTATGCCCCATCCTGGATCTTTGTAAGCTAAACGAGTTTATCACCAGGGAGAAATTCAGGATGGTAGTCCGTCAACTCCATCCTGTCACTGGTACAACCCGGAGATTGGATGGCATCCTTGGACCTTCAGGAGGCCTACACCCATGTCCACATCCACAAGTCCCACAGGAAATACCTCCACTTCCACATACTAGGACAAAACTACCAGTACAGGATACTTCCCTTCGGTCTGTCACCAGCACCATGAGTTTTCACAAAGTGCGTGGCCATAGCAGCAGCGCAACTCCGCAAACAGGGCATCATCATCTTCCCCTACATGGATGACTGGCTCCTCACAGCGCCTTCAGCTTGAGAGCTATGGGAGTCACTGTAGGAAACCACGGCCCTGCTGTCCGCCCTGGGTTTCATCATCAACCACGACAAGTCACAGTTGCAGCCCTCCCAACAACTGGAATTCATAGGAGTGGTTATCGATACCCATACCTCGAGGGCTTACCTCCCAGACGGATGAGTGTGTGCGATCACCTCGCTAGCAAAGGACCTGTCAACAGTGGAACAAACCTCAGCATGCTCCATCTTGCATCTCTTAGGGCATATAGCGGCGACAACATCTGTCCTTCCACTAGCAAGAATTCACATGTGTGAGCTCCAGTGGCACCTGTATGCTCACTGGAGCCAACACTCTCAGCCCCTCACCACACGTATCCCTGTAAGCCCCCGTGTCAGGAAAGAGTTCCGCTGGTGGACTTTGCCAGCGAACCTCTCAGGGGGGGAAAGACATCCACCAACACGAGCACCAGGTGGTGCTCACCACAGACACTTCCAACACTGGTTGGGGAGCTCACCTTCTGCAACTCAACACCCAAGGAGCGTGGACTTCGCATGAAAGGAAATTGCACATCAATCTCCTCAAGCTCAGTGCTGTCAAATACGCACTATGTGAATTCCAGCAACACCTCTGAGAAAAATCCATCCTGATCTGAACAACCAAATGGCCATGTTCTACATCGTAGAAACATAGAAACATACAAATATGACGACAGAAAAAGACCACATGGCCTATCTAGTCTGTCCTTCCATAACAACTACAACAGTCCACTTTTTGCCTTTAGAGATCCTCTGTGTTGGTCCCATGCTTTCTTGAATTCAGTTACTGTCCTCATCTCTACCACCTCCACTGGGAGACTATTCCACGGATCCACTACTCTTTCCGTAAAGAAATATTTCCGCATATCACTCCTGAATCTATCTCCCTTCACCCTCATCCCATGTCCCCTCGTAGCAGAACTTGCTTTCAATTGAAAGAGGCTCTCTCCCTGAACATTTATGCCACGGAGGTATTTAAACATCTCAATCATATCACCTCTATCCCGCCTTTCCTCTAAGGTGTACATATTAAGATATTAAGAACAGGGAGGGACCGGGTCACGCTCCCTTTGCAAGGAGGCGCAGGTGATATGGTCTCTAGCGCTCGCCAACAGCTGCAGGATACGGGCTTCCTATTTCCCGGGAGACCAGAACACCCTGGCGGATAGGCTGAGCAGACAGTTACAACCTCACAAGTGGGCCCTACTTCCGGAGGTCACCATCTACATCTTCCAGCGATGGGGAACACCACAAATTTACCTCTTTGCCATGGAACAGAACGCCAAGTGCCCCCTGTTCTGCTCCAAGCATCTGTCAGCCAGGAGACTAGCAGCGGATGCATTTGATGTGTGCTGGGGGGAGTGGTCACTGGTGTACGCCTTCCCACCGACCCCCCTGATATCGGCAACTCTGCAGCGTGTCATCAGGGACAAAGCGCACATCATCCTAGTGGTGCCCCACTGGCCACATCAGATGTGGTTCGTGCTCCTGCTACGCCTTGCCCAAGGCCCACCAATACGGCTTCCCCTCAGGCTGGACCTTCTCACACAGAACACCAGCAGGACGTGACACCCCAACCTCCAAGCCCTTGCATTCACAGCCTGGAGGTTGAGAGGCTGAACCTCTCTGCGCTCGACCTGCCGGCGAAAGTGCAGAACGTGGTCCTGGCAGCCAGGAGGCCATCCACAAGGAAATCTTACGGCCTCAAGTGGAAGAGATTCAGCATCTGGTGCACAGCCCGCAGCCTCAACCCAACCACATGCCCAGTCGCAAATATCCTGCAGTACCTCACCTCTGTCTCCGAGCTCGGCCTCAAGACCCAATCCATCAGGGTCCACCTCTCCGCGATAGTGGCCCTACATATCCCGGTGGACAGAACCACGAATAACTCAATTGTAACATTGCCCATTGTCACGCGATTTATGAGGGGCCTGTCAAACCTCAGACCCCCGATCAGACTGCCAGTACCACCCTGGGACCTCAACATTGTCCTACAGGTGGCTGATTCAAGAACCCTTCGAACTGCTCTAGTTTGCAGCCCTAAAATTCACATCCTGGAAAACACTATTCCTGATAGCGATCACTTCCACCAGAAGAATCAGCGAGCTACAGGCACTCGTGGTCCACCCGCCATACACACAACTCCTCCAAGACCGTGCATCTTTATGCACCAACCCAAAGTTCATGCCAAAGGTGGCATCATCATTCCATGTAAACCAATCCATAGAGCTTCCCACCTTCTTTCCGGAGCCTCATGCTTCTGCAGAGGAGCAGCGGCTACAGACCTTGGACTGTGTCAGGGCTCTCCGCATCTATCTCCAGAGAACGGAACCCATCCGGCAGGGCGAACAATTCTTCATATCCTTCGACCCAAACAGGCCTGGCAAGCCCTCACAAAGAGGACACTCTCACAATGGGTGTCTGCCTGCGTCGCCTACTGCCTCGACCCAACCGGCACGCAGTAGGCTTCAAGAGTGGGGCTGCACCAATTCCAGGCGCTGGTTACCTCCCTACCCAACCTGCGTTCAGTACCAGTGATCAACATCTGCAAGGCCGCCATGTGGTCTTCACTACACACTTTCCAGGAGCACTACTGCCTTGACCTCATGTCGCAGAATGACTATGCCCTCAGCAGGGCTGTATTCTCCACCGCAGTGTAGGGAGCCCGGACGGAGCACCCTCGGGCCGACTCGGCCAGGTGCTATGAGAACTGATGCATCACCCGAGACTCAAGGGAACTCTGTTACCCATGTGTATCGCACTATGTGTACGCCCTAGAGACTGTCCATGGAGCTCTGACACACATGTGTATTGCACTATGTGTACATTCTGTGCTTACATCCCATCTGCCACTGCGGTGGATCAAACCTTTTGATCATTGCACTGTAATTATCTTGCACTGTTTGCATGTTGCACATGGTGTTAATGACTGCACTATGTTGCACAAGTTGTTTATGATTGCACTATTGCCTGTTACACATGTTGCGCTATGTTAAAGTTCTCCATGTTGCACTGTGTACACTAACTGATGCACTGTAAGCTCCATTAGGTCATGTTTGATCTGGTTCACTGTTGGTTCAAATAAATCCTGCCTTCGTATTCGGTGACCCAGTAGTCTTCCTAATGTTCACGCCTCCCTCCTCCACCTCAGCGTGCGCCCCTGCACAACTAGGGAGGCACCAGGTGTAGCTGATGCATCCTGCTTGTCCATGGATAAAGTGAGGTTACTTACCTGTAATGGGGGTTCTCTGTGGACAGCAGGATAAGTCAGCCACATAATCCTACCCACCTCCCCTTGGACTAGGTTGGCTAGAACCGGCACACATCCTAGCCGGGAAAAGCCAAGCTGGGAACACACTGGCTGGGCTAGGGGCAGGCCAGTGAGGTGGGGCTACCTGTGCATGCTCAGAAAGGTCTGGAAAGCACTTCTGTCTATGCGCCGTCCAGAGGACGTCACCAGGGGTGGCTGATTTATCCTACTGTCCACAGAGAACCCCTGTTACAGGTAAGTAACCTCGCTGAGTTGCAGATCTTTGTATTATATGCAAAAAGGCACATTTTTCCTTCTAAACATCTGGCAATTTCACTCACAAAAATAGTGAACAGAATCTGCCCTGAGGCACTTCTCTTTCTCCTGAGTGAATTCAGTCTGCCATTAATTACCCTTTGTCATCTGTCAGTTAGTTTCTAATCCAATTTGCAGCCTTGAGACCCACTCCCAGGCCATTCTTTGATTCATGAGATTTCTATGAAAAACTGCATGGGAGACTTTGCTGGAATCCAATTAGATTACATCCAGTACATATCCTTAATCCAGTTCCCTGGTCACCCAATTAGGCAAATCAATCAGATTTGTTTGGCACAATCTTGCCTCTGATAAAACCACGTTGCCTTGGATCGTACACCCCACTGGATTGTAAATAGTTCACTATCTTTGCCTTTACTAATGTCTCTCTTACTTTTTCCACCACTGAAATAAGGTTTACTGGCCTGTAGTTTCTCATTTCTGTATCACCTTTCTGAAGATGGAACCACATTGACCCTTCTCCAGTCCCTGCAGAATGTCTCACTTCTTTAGAGATCTATTAAGCATATCCTTCAGCAGACCCACCAGAACCTCTCAAGCAGGTTTAGTATCCTGGAATGTATTTCATTTGGCTTCATGGATTAATTCACATTAAGCCCTTCAAGTTGTTTATAAACATCCTCTTTTGTGAATGGTATTTTATCTTCTCCAGGAACAAGCAGGAAGTCTGTCCTCACATATGGGTGATGTTGACACCAATGGAGCCCACGCAGAGCATTTCCCCTTTTGAAAGCCTTTGGGAATGCCACCACGCATTCGTGGTCCCCTTCCCGCCCAAAGGTGTCATCTTACTCAGTCTCCCTTTTTCTGCAGAGCCCTTTGACATGTGTCTCGTCCCCGGAAAAGGTTTTTCTGTTTCCATCCAGTTTTTGCTCTCCGGCCTTCGCTGGTCCTCTTCCCACCCCTCGAGCACCTCTGCTTCGACCCTGGTCTCGGGAATATTTTCCTTCTTGCCTTTTTTGTTTTTACCGCACTTTCGCGCCTTTTTTAACCACTGGCTGCATCAAGGATCTTCGACCTTGCGGGGTCCTTTTTCCCCTAATGGCCTCCGGTTTTAAGAAATGTGATAGGTGTTCAAAAAACATGTCCCTCACTGACACCCATGACTGTTGTCTCAGGCGTCTACGAGCCGACCATGACCCAGAGCTATGCTCCCTCTGTAAGAAGATGTCCTCCAAGGCCATCCAGAGTCATAAGCAAAAGCTGGATGATCTTTTCTGTAAGGCAGCTCCGGTATCCCTGGTAGCCTCCCGCTGTTCGGCCCCGCAACCTCTGGAGTCTCCCAAGGCTCCTTCCCGGGCCCAGCAGCACTGACCAGGGGTCGCCCGAATGCAAGTGGAAGAAGAAGAAGGACGCGAGGACTTTGTCAGAGGTGCCAGACAAGTATGAGAGGTCACATGCCTGGTGTCTCAGCCCCCCTCAGCAGTTTGGAGTCAGAGAGGGAGCAGCCCAGTAAGGTATCTCGAACTGATATGGAGGCCTTCGTCAAAGGCGCCCAGTCTCCTGAGGGTCGTCCCAACAAGGATCCCCTCTCCTCCTCAACACCTGACCCAGTCACCCCAGTATCGATGTGGCAGGGCCCCACTCCCGAGTGGGAGGCCAGAATGCTTGCCTTGGAATACAGCATTTCTGCGTTCCTCGCTGCTCAGCAGGCACTGGTGCCAGGTCCTGCCGGCACGCACCTCGAAACCGCAGGGACTTCGACCTCGAGGACTCCCCGGGCCACTGCAGTGACCCCCGAGATCAGAATCCTCGTGAGGATCCTCGGCATGGGTCTGGATCTCCATCCCGTTCCTCGGGTGCGAGATCTTCTCGGGCGAGCACCTCTGGCTTCGGTTAAGTTTTGGCCTCAGAGATCTGGCGCAGGTCACTGACCCATCTCGAGTTGCCCAACCTCAATTCCTCCATGGACTACTCAGAGTGGGAGTCCCACCGACCCCTCCCTGCCGACCCAGAGGCAGCGGTCACCTCCTGAGGACACCTCCTTTCTGGAGTCCGTCCGGGACATGGCGCAGGCCCTGGTGCTCGCCACAAAGTCAGAGGAAGACTGCGTTGAGGAGCTTGATATTCTGCAATATGATTCCCCTCCGAAAGGGGCTTTCTCAGTGCCAGTTCCTCTCATTCTGAACAAACTCCTCCTCCGCATGTGGGAGACCCCGGCCTCTGTCCTGATCATGAGTAAGCGCCTGGGTGCTATGTATAGGGTTCACGAGACCCAGGGTTTCAGAAAGCTCAGTTTCCCCACACCTTGATGGTGGTCAAATCAGCCATGAGGAAGCTGAAGAGCCCAAAGATGCATTCATTGGTCCCGCCGGGAAGAGAGTCTCGTACCCTCGATGCCCTCGGATGCAAGGCTTATCAGGGCTCTATGCTGTCGTGCTGCATCCAAGTTTACCAATTATACATTGGGATGTTCCTACGTGGCCTCACTAGAGAGCTCGGAGGCTTTGCAGCGGACCTTGATGGAGACCATCTTCGGTGTTTTCAGGCCCTTTCAAAGTCCATCGGAGAATGCTCAAAGTACCTCTCGCGAGCAGCATACGATGGCTTCAAGTCTTCCGCCCAGGTGGCGGCGGCAGGCTTGGCTCCAGTCCTCAGATTTGGAACAGTGGGTCCAGGAGATGCTACTAAACGTCCCTTGCCTCGGGGAGCAGCTATTTCGCAAACAAATGGAGGACAAGGCGGCGGAGATTGAGACTGAGTACTGGCTCATACTCACCTCTACCAGAAAACTTCCTCCCTCCCCAGGAAGAAGCAGCAAAGCAAAAAGCCTTTCTTCCATCAGAAGGGGCTCCCGTACAGGGGCTACCTGGCCTATCTGCCTGCATCAACCCCTTTTCAGGGCAGTCAGGGCAAGACCATGGTCTATGACCCTCATAAGCCAAAGGGTCTCAAGACCCAACCCCCAGCCACCCTCGAGGTTTTGACACCATCAGCATAGCCTCTCGTCCTCTGGCAGGGCAGCTGTCCGTCGGAGGACATCTGGTCCATTTCTTCCACAGGTGGGAGTCAAACTCCACCGATGCCTGAGTCCTCCAGGTCATTCGGGAGGGTTATCTTCTCCATCAGGATCATCCCCGCCTCCATACTTCCCCAGAGAGCCACATCGGCTTCCCCAGCACCAGGCCCTCCTGAGTCAGGAGCTCGCAGGCCTCTTCGAGGACAGCGCGGTAGAATCAGTCCCACCACACTTCCGAGGACGGGGGTTTTACTCCCGATACTTCCTCGTCCTGAAGCAGACAGGGGGCCTTTGACCCATCCTCAACCTGTGGAACCTCAACAAGTTCCTGGTGCGGGAGAAGTTCAAGATGCTCTCCCTTGGAACATTACTGCCCTACCTCCAGCAGGGCAATTGGCTGCGCTCCTTGGACTTAAAGGATGCTTACACTTACATCCTCATCCATCCCAAGCACAGAAAGTACCTCCACTTCATGGTTCAGGGAAACCTTTACCAGTACAGGGTACTTCCCTTCGTCCTCGTGTCCGCCCCACTGCTCTTCATAAAGTGCCTGGCTGTGGCCCACCTATGTCTGCAGGGCACCTTGTCTATCCATATCTAGACGACTGGCTCGTAACAGGGGGCATGACCTCCGAAGCCAGGCAGGCCACGGACCGCACCATTTGCCTCCTGGAGCATTTGGGGTTTGTGATCAATTACCCAAAGTCCCACCTCTCTCCAATTCAGTCTCTGGAGTTCAACGGGGCCCGCTTGGACACCCTCCGGGCCATGACTTTTCTTCCTCAGAACAGGGCGGACCACCTCGTGGCCCTGGCATCCAAAATGAAGAGCCGCAGCTCTGTCTCAGCCCGGACGATGCTTTGCTTCTCGGCTACATGGCCTCCACGGTCCATGTCGTGCCCAATGCTCGTCTGAACATGCAGGCGACGCAGTGGTACCTCCGAACGCAATGGGCGCCTCCGAGACACCATCTCGGTCTCTCCCAGCGCAGCGGAGTCTCTGTCTTAGTGGCAAGAGTTTTGGAACCTACTTCGAGGTATGCCCTTCCAAGTTCTGGCGCATCAGGTGGTCTTAATGATGGATGCCTCCCTGGTGGGCTGGAGAGTCCACTGCAAGGGACTGCGCAATCAAGGGACCTGGTCCCTCAAGGAGTCCCGGCAGCAGATCAACCTGCTCGTAAAGTTTTCAGGGACTGCTTGCAGCACCGAGCGGTGCTGGTCCAGATGGACAACCAGGTCATGATGTTGTATGTGAACAAACAGCCCTGTGCTCCTTTGCGGTGAGCCAGGGCATGACCGTCCGGGCCACTTACCTCCCGGGTCAGGACAATGCATTGGCGGACCAGCTCAGCAGAGTCCTCCGCACAAGTGGTGCCTGGTGTCCCTGAATGGTGCAGTGGCTCTTCCAGCATTGGGGGGATTCCAGACCTGGCCTCTTTGTCAGTCCTGCGAACTCGCAGTTCCCCCAGGTCTGTGGTCCCTTCCTGCATCCGGGCAGGGTGAGCTCCGACACCTTCCTCATCTCATGGGGAACGGCCTGTTGTATGCCTTCCCCCCCACGTCCCTCATTGCCCGGACCCTTCTCAAGGGCCAGCGGGACAGGGCATCGATGATCCTCATAGCCCCGAGGTGGCCCAGGCAGCCTTGGTTTCTCCTGCTGCTCCATCTCTTGACGGAGCCCCCGGTCCTGCTTGAGTTCTCACTGGAGCTGCTGACGAGGTGGAGAGTCTGCTTCTTCACCCCAATCTGAGATCCCTGTCCCTCACAGCTTGGCAGCTGAGCGGGTCACACTCTAGCTCCCTACCATCTCCCCGTGGAGATTGAGGACATTCTTTTGGCCTCACGAAAGGACTCGACCAGACGGGCTTACGCCTTCAAGTGGCGTCTGTTCTCGGCGTGGTGCTCGGAGCTCCATTCAAACTCATTTTCATGCCCTACCAATTTGGTCTTGCAGTACCTGCTCCACCTCTCGCAGTCTGGGCTGAAGTTTAACTCAGTCAAGGTTCACCTGAGTGCCATCTCAGCGAACCACCGCCCCATTGAGGGCAATCCTCTTTTGGTGCAATCGTTTGTCTCTCATGTCATGCGAGGCCTGCTCCTTTCCAGGCCCCCTACTCACCCTCTTCCAGTGAAATGGGACCTCAACATGGTCCTCACGCAGTTGACCAAGCCGCACTTTGAGCCCATGGCTACCTGCCCGCTGCGGCATCTGTCATGGAAGGTGGCCTTCCTGGTGGCTCTCACCTTCACTCGGAGGGTCAGCGAACTGCAGGCGCTGACATCTGAGGCAAAAGATTTTCTAGGAACAGGGTGGTATTGCGGACTCGCCCCAAGTTCCTCCCGAACGTTGTCTCAGATTTTCATCTCAATCAAGAGATAATGCTGCCCACCTTCTTCCCGAAGGCCCATGCCAACAGGGCGTCAGCGATTCTCCACACCCTGGATTGTAAGAGGGCTCTCTTTCTACCTGCAGCGGACTCGGGACCACCACAGATCTGGGCAGCTCTTTGTTTCCTTCGATCCCAGCTGTCTGAGGCTAGTGGTCACCAAGCGTAACTTGTCCATCTGGGTGGCAGACTGCATCGCCTTGGCCCAGGCC
Organism: Ichthyophis bannanicus; assembly: GCA_033557465.1. Lineage (NCBI taxonomy): Eukaryota > Metazoa > Chordata > Amphibia > Gymnophiona > Ichthyophiidae > Ichthyophis > Ichthyophis bannanicus. The sequence goes on from CM066034.1 coordinate 593,110,158, forward strand.
GAGGCCGGGTTTCCCCTGGACCGCTGAGTCACAGCTCACAGTGTCCAAGCAATAGCGACGTCCGTCGCTAGCCTGTGCTCGGTGCCACTGGCAGACATCTGCCGGGCTGCCACCTGATACTCCACTCACACCTTTGCGGTGCATTACCGCCTGAAGAGGCAGTCCCGTTGGGAAGCCGCCTTCGGCCCGGCTGTACTCCGTAATCTGTTCAGGGTTTAAGCAACTCCTGCCCTCCGACCCTTCTTGTTCCGGCTACTGGGAGCGTGGCCATCGATGGATCCGGGGTCCTGAGGCTGCCTTCGACTTTCACTGGTGACTGCTCACAGTGCTGCCATGCTTTTTCCTACAGGTCCTCAGTAGCCTGTAACTAGGGAGTCCCAGATTTGAGGACTGACTTCCTGCTTGTTCCTGGAGAAAGCGAAGTTACTGACCTGTAACAGGTGTTCTCCAGGGACAGCAGGAATCAATCCTCACAACCTTCCCTCCTCCTCTTGGAGTTGCTGTATATTTTTGCCATCTTCTTGGAGGGGCTATAGCTATGGCACCTGACTGAGTAAGATGGCACCTTTGGGCAGGAAGGGGATCAGACATGCATGGTGGAATTTCCAAAGGCTTTCTTTGAAAGTTAGGGAAATGCTCCGTGTAGGCTCCGTCAGTGCTGACGTCGCCCATATGTGAGGACTAATTCCTGCTATCCCTAGAGAACACCTGTTACAGGTGAGTAACTGTACTTACTCCATTCTCGTGTGTACCTTTACTAGTCATCTGTAGTTCTCCTACATTGTTTTCTTCTGTAAACACTGAAAATGAATACTGGTTGCTCATTTCTACGTTTTTCTTGTCATTCTTCAGACCTTGGTCCTCGGCCTCTTTCGGTCTTATAATTTCACCTCTGGCCTTTCCCTTTTCCCTTTTCCCTGACATATCTGCAAAATGCCTTGACACCGCACTTTACATCTGTAACCATCTTCTGCCTGCTTTTGCCATCCTGATTTATTGTTTCGTTTCTTTCAGTTTTACCTGGTAATCTTTTCTTGTTCCACTTTTTGTGATCCTCTCTACATTGGTGAATGCCTTTTTTGCCTTTATTTTTTCAGCCATTTCCTTGAAGAACTATATCTGTTTCCTTTTCCTCTTGCTTTTCTTTATATAAAAACATAAGAAAAGCCATGCTGAGTAGGACCATAATAAGCTAGAAATGCGCCCTGTGTGACTAATGAATCTGGTGCTCCCCATTCACCCAGCCACGTGCAGTAATTGACTCTCTTCGAGTTCCTGGAAGTTTAGTGATGATATCGGTGCCCCTTTCTGTGTTTGCACCCTGTGAGGCCTCACCGCTTGCACAGTCCTTGGTATAGCTCTGGTGCTGAGTCAGACCAAGGTCCGTTGAGCCCAGCATCTTGTCCTCCAATAGTGGCCAGCCCAGGTCACACGTACCTGACAGATATCATTATTTTATTTAAAATATTTAGATTCCGCACAATAGAGCCTAGGGGGGATCACAACATAATGAACATATTTTTTAAAAATGTACAAAATAAATTAAAAATTATGATAATACAAGTCAGTACACATAAAATTTGTAAAATAAAACACTGAAAGATAAAAGAAAACGATGAAAGTGGCAAAAAATAAGTGTCCCTTGAGCCTTTTCCAGGGATGAGCCGTGGCTCGCTCAAGTCTACCTGACTAATAATATTTTTTGGTCTTTATCTCCAGGAACTAGTCCAAATCTTTTTTAAATCCTGTTACATTAGTCACCTTGATCACATCTCCTGGGATCCAGTTCCACAGTTTCATCATGCTCTTTGTGAAAAAATCTTTCTACTATTTGTTTTCAATCTGTTGGTCATTAGTTTTCATAGTCTGCCCTCTTATTTTGGGTTGTATGAAAGGTTTAACAACCATTTCCTGTTTAACCATTCCACCCCACTCATAATTATCTGTCATATTCCCTCTTAATTGTATTTTCTCCAAACTCCTTACCCGTTTTGCCTTTCTGTATAAGTGAAGTGTTCAAGGCCAGCTCAAGCAGCTGAGGCACCGTAGCAGAACCTCATCCCTTGTGCCCTCCCACGGCACCTCTTGGGACCTGCAGCAATGACAGTGGCCGCAAACAGCCCCATGGTGCTTACCTTTAGGCGCTACAGGGCTGTTTGCCTCCGCCCCCTCCAATGCCCCATGCTGACTTCTGTCTGCAAACAGGAAGTCTGCATCGGACTATCCAAGGGGGCAGAAGCAAACAGCCTTGCAGTGCCGAAGTTTAAAGGTAAGTACCTCAGGGCTGTTTGCGGCCATTGCCGCTGCTGCAGGTTCTGAGAGGGTGACAGCGGCAGCAATGGGTGTCCCTGGAGGGCCGGCACTCTAGGCACCCACCTAGTTTGCCTAATGGTAGCTCCAGCCCTGGAGGTGTTCCACCCCTTTATTATGTTTGTTGGCCTTTAGTTCTGCTGCATTCTTTTTGAGATGGGGTGACCAGAACTGTACAAAATACACCAGGGAAGGTTGCCCCAGGGAGCTATTTAGAGGCTTAATGATTTTCTCAGTTGGGTTCTTATCCCCTTTGAAATAATCCCTAACATTCTATTTGCTTTTTTAGCAGTCATGGCACGCTTGGCTGAAAATTGTCCAGGATGACTCCAAAATCATTTTCTTGGGTGGTGACTCCTAACTCAGGAACAAAGCATTTTATACATGTAGTTGGGATTATTTGGTCCTGTAGGCATCGCTTTACACTTGTCTACATTAAATTTCATCCGCTATCTAAATGTTCACTCTCCCAGTCTCAAGATCCCACTGCAAATCCTTGCAATCTTAGAATAATTTTGTTTCATCTTCAAATATGATCATCTCGCTCATCATACCTATGTCCAGATCACTTACAAATATGTTAAACTGCTCAGGTACCAGCACAGAACTTTGGGGTGCTCTGCAACTGACCCTTTTCCATGTGCATAACTGACCCTTTAGTTCTGCTTTCCTCTTTCCTGTCTTTTACACAGTTTGCAGTCTGATAAAGTAGATGGTCTCCTATCCCATGTCTCTTTAATTTCCTAAGGAGTCTGTCATGAAGGAATTGTCAAATGCCTTCTAAAAATCAAATACATTATGGAGGTAATTTTAAAATAATTTCCACATAGATTGGCATACACACACAACTGCAATTTCAGAAAGTTGCTATTTACCCATGGAGATTTCAAGGCAGGCATGGTTGGGAGGTGCCTCCAGAATAGATGTGTGCTTGCCATTTTAAAATGGGAAGTCAAATCTAAGCAAAAAGAATATATTGGCACATCGGCTTTTGCACTTCTCCTGAGGTTAGACTTGGGGCCTCGAACAACAACCAGGTACAAAGGCTTATGTAATCTCTCTTCCCCCCCCCCCCCCCAATATCTAAACCTCCAGTACAAGCATAAACCTCCCTGACATCCCAGCTCCCATCCCAACATCCATTATAGCCCTCCGATCCCCAACACCCCCCCCCCCCCCATATCGCCATCACCAGACATCTCTTTTGACGTGGCCCCGTCTCACTTTTCTGATATCCCCTGGCTGTTACTTATAATTTCCCTGAAGGTCTAGAGGAGAGCAGCAGTAATCATGCACCATCAGGTACAGAGGGTTCAAAAAGGCACCTCAGATTCCTAGCGGTAGTCTCATAGTATTATCACTAGGGGGTCAAGCTCTCAAATAAGATTCTAGTTTAAACGCTACTGTTCTACTTCCTTTTTAAAGATTAATGACATCTGTCTGGTTCGACCCTATTTAAGGTGGAGCCCATCTTTTCAAAATAGACGACTCCTTTCCCACAAGGTTGCCCAGTGCCTTATAAATCTGAATCCCTCCCCCTGCATCTCATTCACAATTCATCTCCTTCATGTATTGAGACTCTGGTCCTGCACATGGAATGGGAAGCCTTTCTGAGAGTGCTACCCTAGAGGTTCCGAATTCCAATGTTTTACCTAAAAACCTAAATTTGGCTTCCAGAATCTTCCTTCTGCACTTTCCTATGTTGTTGGTAGCTACATGAACTAAGACAGCCATCTCATCCACAGCACTGCTGCAAATCTTATATATATGTTGTGTGAGGTCTGCCACCTTTGCACCAGGTAGACACATTATGTTTTTATTGATTTGATGAATCGTCTTTGTAAATAGCAAGGCGACGTGCAAATATCAGTAAAAACCTAAAAAGAAAACTATAAAACCAAATAAAAACAAGCACCATGCATTGCCCAAACAAGAACATAACCTCAAATTTACCAGCCACCCAGCTATCTACATTCCTAATGATTGAATCACCAGCTACATCAGCCTTTCTCACCTTTCTCCTTTGGGCACATGCACTTGGAGACACATCCCAGGTACAAGAGAATATTGCATCACTGAAAGGGGAGGGTCACTTCCTGCCACATCAAGGTGATGCTTTCCTTTCAGATGACTACTGTCCTCCAAGGCAAAAGGGGCAGCTGCCCCATGCCCCTGCACAATGGGAGCTCTGCTGCCCATAGGTAAAAGTGGCCATGATCACAGGCAGACAGCTTGCATCTGGGCCACAATAGTGGCCATGTCCTTCTCTTCTGCCTGGGGGGATCCCCTCTCCTGTGGGCAAAAGATGATAGCTGCGATCATTGCAGATCCCTTCTATTTGCTTGTGGGAGTTCGGATCCCTGCAGGCAGAAGAGAAGGACATTGTCATCATCATGGCCCAGATGCAAGCTGTTTGCCCGTGGAGATTCCTTCTGCAGGCAAAAGAGAAGCGGATAACAATTGTGGCAGAGATACCTTCTGTTCTCCCATGGGAGAGGGGATCCCCCGCAGGCAGACAGCTTGCATCTGGGCCACGAACGCAGCCATGCCCTTCTCTTCTGCTGCTGGGGAGGGGGGGAGCCCATTTTCTGAAGTTTGCCTAGGGCCTCATAAGGGGTTGAAGCGGCCCTGAGTACAGAGGTTGCCATACTGGAGGTGGAACCTCTCTATTATGCTGTCTCTATCTACCTCAGCTCCTCCTACTAATCTAGCCTCCAGAAATTAGACACAATCTCTGAAAGCCAAGAGCACTTTGCACTGAGTGCAAACATACAACCTCCCACCAACTGGGAGATGATCATATATGTGCAAAAGACTGAATAACCCCTATTTCACTGCTGCACTGCTGTCTATATCTGAGTATTGTTGAGTTGTTCAGTTATTTAAAGTTGCTAAGGGAATTGTGATACATTAAATAATATAAAGGTCTTTACATTTATTATGCCTATTTTATACCATTAGTTTGTTTGCTTGCTTCTCATTGTACTGGAAAAGACCTTAAATTAATCTTTTGCTAAGGGTTAGTCGCTTGCTGATGAAAATTTCCAGTTGAGCCCTTTGCTGAAAAATTCCCTCCTATCTTGTTGTTAAGTGCCGTCGAGTCAGTGTTGACGCATAGCGATCCTCTAGATCAGCGGTTCTCAAACTTTTTTGTACTGTGACTCCTTTTATCATTGGTCAACTTGTGATGACCCCCAATGATAAAATCAAATGCGTCTCTCTTCCTTTACCGTTAACGCATTGTCGCTGTAATCATTTGTTGAATTATTAATATATTATAGGCCTTTGCAATATGTTTTTATTTATACAATTTACTTATTTAAACCACAATAATTAATCACAATAACAAGTAACAATATTTTCAAAATTATGATGATTTTGTAGTCAAATCACTAATATGAAATAAATTTTTTCTACCTTCGTTGTCTGACCAATTTACTCTCTGATCATGCTGGTCCTGATCTGAGGCTTCTGCTCTCCTGTCTTCTCTTAGCTCTCTTTCTGTGGTCTATGGTCCATCTGCCATTTCTTAACTCTTCTTTTGTTTTCTTCACTTCTTTCCATCAGCCTATTTCCAGTCCCCTTCTAGTCCTCAAATACCATGGCAGCCCCTCTCAGCATCCACTCCCTTCCATTCCCATTCTCCCATCCCCTCGCATCAGCCCATTTGTAGCACTAGCCCCCAGTTTTCTTCCAAGGCCAGCAGCTCTATCCTCCCCTCCCCACCATCAGCCCATTTCCAGTTGAAGCCCCCCCCCCCCAGTCAGCTCACTTCCAGTGCTAGTCCCCCCTCAACCCCATTACCAGTGCTAGGCTCCCCTAATCAGCCCATTACTAGTCCTACCCCCCATCAATCCATGACCTGTCCTAGCCTCCTCTAATCAGCCCATTTCCAGTCCTAACCTCCCTGATCAGCTCATTTCCAATGCTAGCCCCCCACCAGTCCATTACCATTCCTACCCCCTATCAGCCCATTACCAGTCCCAACCCTCCCCCCCATTGATCAGTCCATTCCCAGTCCTAGCCTTCCCTAATCAACCCATTACCAGTCCTAGCCCCCCACACGATCTGCCCATTACCAGTGCTAGCCCCCCTATCAGTCCATTATAATCCTAACCCGCACTCTCTCTCCCCTCTGTCCAGCATTTATCCACTGTCAGTCCAGTATGCCCCCCGTCTCTCCCCTTTGTCCATGTCAGCCCCCCTCCCTCCATCCATCCGTCCATGTCAGCCTCCTCCCTCCCTCCCTCTATCCATCCATCCATCTGTCCATGTCAGCCGCTCCCCCTCCATCCCTCCCTCCATCCATCCATGTCAGCCACCCCCCTCCATCCTTCCCTCCATCCATCCATGTCAGCCCCCTCCCTCCATCCATCCATGTCAGCCCCCTCCCCCCATGTCAGCCCCCTCCCTCCCTCCCTCCATCCATGTCAGCCCTCCATGTCAGCCCCATCCCTCCCTCCATGTCAGCCCCTTACAGGTTCCCTGTCCCCTCCTCCCCTCTCCCTGTCTGCCTGCTACTGCCTTGTTCTTCTGCAGCCGCGGCTCCCTGTCTCTTAGGGAAACACTACTGTGCCTGTGAAGCCATTGTGGAGCCTTTCTGTCTCTCGACGGGCTCCGTGCAGCATTGTCCCGCCTCCAAAGGAAGTTGTTAACCACTTCCTGTGGAGGCGGGACAATGCTTCACGGAGCCCGTCGAGAGACGGGTAGGCTGTGCAACGGCTTCACCAGCACAGCCGCGGTTCCCTAAGAGGCAGAGAGACGCGGCTGCAGAAGAAGGGAGGCGGTGAGTTTGCCGCTGCCGAGAAACGGATTCGGCAACGGCAGCAACTTGTGCGATTTTTTTTTTTTTATTTTTTTTAACTGGAGTGAGGCTACCCCTGCTAAATCCTGTGGTGACCCCCGCTGCTCTAGATAGTTGTCCTAAACTTCATTCGGTCTTCAGTCAGGCAACTCATTGTTGATAGAGTGGCCTCCATAGCTGCTGTTAAGATGTCTTTGCAGCTTCTGACTCCCATTTCATGCGCAGCTACATCAGCATTCAGACATCCCGAGGGCTTTGATCCAACCACATCTTAAATGCTGGCTTTACTGTGAAAAGACTTCAGTTCCTCCCCAGTAGCCAGTTGTGAGTGCCTTCTTACCTGGGGGTCTCATCTTCCAGCCCTATAGTGCAATTTGTTTTGTTTCTTACGCAGGCTCCAAATCATTTTGGTTGCCTTCCTCTGAACAGTTTCCAGTCTTTTTACATCTTTTGCAAGATATGGTCTCCAAAACTGAACACCGTATTCCAAGTGAGGCCTCACCAGTGACCTGTACAGTGGCATAAGTACCTCTTCCTTTCTGCTGGTAATCCCTCTTTGTATGCAGCCCAACATCCTCCTGGCTTTTGCCACCACCTTGTCGCACTGTTTTGCCACCTTGAGATCATCAGAGATAATCACACCAAGGTCTTTCTCCTGAACCATGCACACCAACCTCTCGCCCCCATTGCGTACATTTCCCTTGGATTTCTGCTACTCAAGTGCATGACACTGCACTTTTTCGCATTAAATCGTAATTGCCAAGCATTAGACCATTCTTCCAGCTTTTGTAGATCTTTCCTCATGTTATCCACTCCCTCGGGGGAGTCCACTCTGTTGCAAATTTTTGTGTCATCTGCAAAAAGACAGACCCTTCCATTCAGTCCTTCAGCAATATCACTCACAAATACATTGAACAATGCCGGGCCCAGGACTGAACCCTGGGGCACCCCGCTAATTACCTTCCTTTCATCCAAGTGAACTCCATGTACCATCACCTTCTGTCATCTGTCAGTCAACCAATTTCTAATCCAGTTTACCATCTTGGGACCCATCCCCAAGCTACTGAGTTTGACAAGCCTCCTGTGAGGAACAGTATCAAAGGCTTTGCTGAAATCCAGGTAGATGACATCCATCGCATGCCCCTGATCTAGTTCTCTGGTCACCCAGTCAAAGAACTCAATCAGATTTGTTTGGCAAGACCGTCCTTCAGTAAAACCATGTTGCCTCGGATCTTGCAACCTGTTGGTTTTGAGAGAGTTCACTATTCACTCTTTCAGGAGCGCCTCCATTACTTTTCCCGCCACCGAGGTAAGGCTCACGGGTTTGTAGTTTGACACTTCTTCCCTGTCACCACTTTTGTGTAGAGGTACGACATCAGCCATTCTCCAGTCCTGAGGAACCTCTCCTGTTTCCCAGCACGTCTGAGTCCTGCCATTCCAACTCTGATCTTCTTCCTTTCCCGAATATACCTGAAGAAAGTTTTGTCGCCACCCTTAACATCTTTAGCCATCTTTTCCTCTGCCTTTGATTTTGCTATCCTTATTTCTCTTTTTGACTCTGAGTTTGATCCTGTATTCATTTCTGTGTTCTTCTGTTTGCAAGCTTCTGAATTTTGCGAAAGCTGTGTTTTTTGCCTTTATTTGAGCAGCCACTTCTTTGGAAAACCAAATAGGTTTCCTTCTCCTCTTGTTTTTATTTACTTTTTTTACATATTTATCTGTTGCCCCTTTTAATGCCACCTTTAGTTTAGCCCATTGCAATTCCACTTCCCTTATCTCCTCCCACCCTGTCATCTCCTCCTTTAGGTACTCGGCCATTTTATTGAAGTCAGTGTTTTTGAAGTTTAGGACTTTGAGCTTGCTATGTTTGGCCTGTACCTTGGCTTTTATCTCAAACCACACCGTGTGATGATAACTGTGTACTCACGCAGACATTCGACATGCTATCACAGTTGGTGAGCACTAAATCCAGCATTGAGCTTTCCCTGGTTGGTTCCATGACCATTTGTCTAAGTGATTTATTTATTTATTTATTTGTGTGCTTTTCTATACCGCCCCTTCCAGAGATCAGGGGCGGTTTACAAGGAACTTAAACAACAATATAACAAACAGTGAAATATTGCATTACATAGAACATTAGGTGAACATAAGAACTATGTTACAAGGAAACAAGGTGTAAATCAGTTACATAAGAACATAATGGAACATACAAACTATGTTACAAATAAACAATGCGTAAATAATTTACATGGTTGAACAAAATTATTTATAATAGTTATTTGTAATCATATGTACAGTGTTGGGAGGAGGACTATTTAGAAATGGTTATTTAAGGAATTAGGATTCAGTGAATGGGAAGTATCAGAGATGGTTATAAGAAATGTTAACAAAAATGAGTCTAGAATTAGGTGGGATAGACTTGTGTTTGGTTAGTTGTGTATTCTTGTGTAGTGTATTTGATTGTGGGTTGTAGGTTGCTGTAGTGTTGACTAAACAGGTAGGTTTTAAGTTCCTTCTTGAAGGAGGTAAGGTCCTTAATCTCTCTTAGGTATATTGGAAGTTTGTTCCATTGGCTGGGAGCATAATACAAAAAAGCTGTGTTGGTGGTTATTTGTTTCGATTTTATCACGGCATTGGGAATTAGTAGCATGTTAAGGTTAGTTTTTCTTCTAAGTCTGTTTTCTAGTGGAGTCTGAAGTAATGTTGCTAACTGTGATGGGGCTAAGTCATTAATGAGTTTAAAAGTGGTGACAAGGGTTTTATATTGAATCCTGCTAGAGATTGGAAGCCAGTGGAGAGCGTATAGGATGGGGGAGATATGATCGAATATTTTGGCTTTTACAATGATTCGAGCAGTGACATTCTGAGCTCTTTGAAGGATGTGTAGATTCTTTTTAGATGTCCCTTGGAGTATGCCATTACAGAAGTCTAAATGTGGCATAATGAGAGCCTGGACAACTGTTCTGAAATCGTTGATTTCAATGAGGGGTCTGAGTTGCTGTATGGTTCTGAGCTTGAAAAATATAGTTTTGGCAGTCTGTTTTATGTGGTGTGTCATGCTTAGCGTTTTGTCTAGTGTAACTCCAAGGTATTTAATTTCAGATTTGACTGGGAGAGTAATGTTCATCAGGTTGATGGAAGTTGGAGGGGTGAAGTTGGTATTTCTGGTTACGAAGAGTGCTTCAGTCTTTTTGAAGTTGATATCCATATGGATTGAGCGGAGCCATTGTTCAGCTTCAGAGAGGCAGGTGGCGATTCTGCTGAAATTAAGGTTAGCTATGTCCAAAGGGGCGATCTTGGAGAGCATCCAAGTGATGCATCTTGGAGAGCATCCAAGTGATGCATCTTGGAAAGCATCCAAGTGATGCATCTTGGAGAGCATCCACAATTTTTTTGCTTCTTTCCAGATGTGCAGAAGGAGTAATCCAATCCACATCAGGTAGATTAAAGTCACCCAAAATGATCGCTTCCCCCTAGATAGTCCCGAACTTTAAATATTGTAAATTAGGTTCTAAAGGAGCTACAGTAGACGTCTGAGGGGATATCTTCCCCACCCCCCCCCCCCCACCCTGTTCTTCAACTTTGGAGATAGCAAGATGGGTGCTAGGGATGTCTTGGCCTCTGGCTTATAAAATTTTAGGCTGGTTTCTAGATTAAAAGAAAATTTGTCGAGGCCCAACATAGACAATAAGCTTTTTGAACTATCCTATTGGTTAACGGACTTTATTAAAACACACACAAAAAGCTTTTTGATGTAGTCGATTGCTGTCCTATCTCACCCCGCCTTCAAAGATCTGTTGCTCTTTTCATAGCTTAAGTTTATCCCAGTATCCTTCCACTTCCCTTATCTCCTTCGCTGTCAAATCTTCTTTCTGGGTCTTCCTCATTTTTCTAAAGTCAAAATATTTGAAGTTCGGGACTTAGAGATTTTAGTGTATCTGGGCTGTGTCTTAGCTTTCTATCAAACCATGCTGTTTGATGATCACTGCGGTCTAGATGGACACCTATCCCCACACTTGAGTCAACTCTTGAAAGTACTTATGCGATAAACAGGTGCAACCACATAAATACTTTCTTCCAAATTTCATCCCCATAGAACACACAATTTTTGGCTGGATAAATTATTATATGGCCAAAAGTTATGCAACCACTATAAGGCTGCATTAAGAGTGTTGTGGAGGTCCCCTTGAATTATACATACAACCACTTACTGCTGCTTTCTGAATAACCTATGCCTTCAAGCATAAGTTATTCAGAGAATAATTTAGCTGCTTTCAACCATTTGCCACAGAAGCAGGCCTAACTTAAAAGCATAAGACCTTGATCCCCTCCTTTACTGGTCCTGAATATAAAAGAAAAAAAAGAGCCAAATGCCCCCTCACTTCTATTGTAAAAATCACAGCATTAGCAGAGCCTACTTCTCCACCTGTATTAAAATTTAAGTGGCAATGTAGTTTAATGTAAGTAATAATAAAAAAAACAGGAAGATTTTGTCTGCAGAAAAAAAAACACTTTTAGTACCAAGCAACTTAAGGCAAAGGTGGATTTTTTTCTCTGGGAACAAGCAGGAAGTCAGTCCTCACATATGGGTGACGTCTGTGCCGAAGGAGCACTTGTGATAGCTTCTCCCCAGCTTTCAAAGAAAGCCTTTGGGAGATAAACTAAGCATGCGTGGTCCCCTTCCCACCCAAGGGTGCCATCTCACCTCAGTCTCCTTTTTTTTGCGGAGCCCATCGGACATGTCTGTTTTCTCCAGAAAAAGTATTAGGGTTTTTTTTTTCCTTTCTCCATTCACGTGCCGGTTCCCTTCCCACCCCTGAGGTCGTTTGCCTCGACATTACATCTTGGGTTTGTTCTTTTTCTTTTTTTCTATTTTAATTGTGAACCACCCAGATGCCTATTTTGGCGTGGGTGGTATATCAGATTTTAATAAAACATAAACATAAAACATAAACGCTTTTCAGCAGCATTCCAGTTGATCCATCACTGGGTTTGCTTTAAAAGTTATGGCCAAAAATGTTTTGTGACTCATTAGGCCTTTACTTAGTCAGGTGAAGACAATTCCATGGTTGAGCAAATACTCTCACCTTTCAAACCTCTCAGCTTGTGATTATTCTGTCTACTTTCAGCTTTCCTAAGCAGCTGTCTGAGCATTTTAAAATAAAAGGAAGGGAAGGTTATATATAAAAAAAGATCTTTTCACACTTCCAGCTAGCAATTTCAACGGTCAGAAATACTATTAAAAAATGCAAGTTACATGGGACTGTTGAAGTCGAGGCAAGATCTGAAAGACCAAGAAAAATCTCTGAAAACGAAACTGATAGATCACAGCAAACAATCTGCTGAAATGTTGATACTGGAATGTTGTCCATGGGTCGAGTACACAGCAGTGATCAGCATTAGAGACCTGTCAGAAGGAAACCTTTGGTATGACATCCTCACAAAAGTCATAGTCTAAAGTATGCAAAAGCCTTTTTGGAACACAGTGCTTTGGATGAATGAAATGAACTGTTTACCCACAATCACAGAAGATATTTTCGGAGAAAATTAGTGTGAAGCATTTGAAGGAAAGAACTAATAACCAAACATTAAACACAGGGATGGGCCTGTTATACTTTGGGGTTCTGTGACAGCCAATGGCACTGGAAATATTATGTGAATAGAAGGAAGATTGGATTCAGCTAAATATCAATTTATCCTAGAAGCTAATGTCCCACAGTTACTGAAGAAATGAAGCTGAAAAGAAGTTGGATATTCAAGCAAGACAGTGATCCAAAACATTGCTCAAACTCAACCATGAAAGTGTACTTACAGGAAAGAAATCAAAGAACGACCCCTTAAAAACTGACTTATTTTCAACATACTTTTGACATTAAAGAATGACCCCTTAATTTGTCTGTGTTCTGCTGTTCTCTCTCCTTCTGTCCTGTCTCAATATGGCATTCTTTTCTCTTTCTGCAGCAATGTTTGGATATCTTATTGTAAACCGCCCTGATGCCTTGGCATGGGCGGTATATCAAATGTGAATAAAGATAAAGAAAGATGTGTAAGGTTTTGCAATGACCTTCACAGTCCCTCGACCTGAATACAGATGAAAATCTGTGGTGAGATCTCAAACATGCAGTGAAAGCAAAGAGACCTAGGAATATTTCTGAGCTTGGGAGAGCTGTGTAAGGAGGAAGAGTGAGAAAATTTTCCAAAAGCAATAGACTCTTGGCCATCTAAAAGAAAATGTTTAGATCAGTGGTTCTGAACCCAATCCTCTGGGACCCCCAGGCCAGTCAGGTTTTCAGGATATCCACAATGAATATGCATGAGATAGATATCAATGCACTACTTCCATTGTATTCAGAACTACCTCATGCATATTCATTGTGGATATCCTGCAAACCTGACTGGCCTGGGGGGGGGGGGGGCAGGCAAAGGACTGGATTGAGAACCACTGGTTTAGAAGCTGTTATTTTTATCAAAAGAGGTGTTGCAAAGTAACTACGTTTAATGTAATTGTTCTGTTCTTTGTAAACCACCCTTGATAGCGGGAAGGGGCAGTATAAAAAAGCCACCTAAATAAATAAATGCATACACAAACTACTGGAAGGGTCTGCATACTTTTTGTACCTTCCCTTTTCATTGTTTTTCTTATTTTGAATGTGTTAAAAAAATGTCCAATAGTAGTTACGCATTACAGTTGTCAGAAAGATGTTGTGTTTAACTTGGTACCCTCCCCATGTCTTTGTTTAGTGGTGAATCCACCACTCCATGTAGGACACCCCTATTGTTGAGACGTTAGCTGGTTCAGAAGTTAGATGGTACCGTTTATTTTGTTTTTATCCTGTTGCTGTAAACTGTTGTTCTGCATAGTCCAGAGCTTTGTGTTGCTGGAGCACTGGTGATCCTGAGTCCTTGTGGAATGATCATAGTCTCTTCGCAGTGTGAGAGAAAGTAAAGGTGGCTGTTTAGATGGATTTTCTTTTGTGAGCTGTAATTGTAGTGTAGCCTGCAACTTACTGATATATATAAACAATCTCAGACCTAGCTGACTTTGAACTGTTCAAACCTAAAGTGACCACCACCTCTCTTCAATGACCAGATGAAGGGAGCATAACTCTCAAAAGCTAGTCACAGATGCATTAAGTTAGTTCAATAAACAGATATCACATGCAACTTGTATGTCAGTCCTTATTTTCACTTATTCAGTTGAACAGTCACAGCTGCTCTAATACTTAGCTTAAGCTGGAATGGTGAAATTAAACAATCAGGTACATGGTTGAGGACAGGCTGCCCTGTTTGAGCTGTGGGTACTCTGTCAGCACTTCCCCGGGTTGACTTTCTTTGTTCTTTCTCCTTTTCACCAGTACTGTCCAAAAACAGCAAACCCATTCATACCACCATCCTGAACCCGCACGTGCATGTCATCGGTGAAGATGCTGCCTGCATTGCCTACATCCGCCTGACGCAGTACATTGATGGCCAGGGTCGACCTCGTACCACACAGTCTGAAGAGACCCGGGTTTGGTACCGCCGTGATGGCAAGTGGCTCAACGTGCATTACCACTGCTCTGGGGCTCCAGCTGCCCCACTTCAGTGAGGAACTAACACAGGTATGGGGGAGGGCAGGGAACGGGTTATTGTGAAGTGTGGCTAGACATGAGCTTCAGATGATATAAGGAGGGAGAAGCAAGTGTGCTGTACAGTGAAAAAGATGCTGTCGAGTAACACGGGAGGAGCATAATAAGGACTGCACACTAATGCAAGATTCATAGTCACAGAAAATGTGCATATGGTTTAGTTTTGGACGTAGTGAGACAAACCGCTGTCTTAAATTTACTGCTAAGATGCGTTTCAGCGCGTTACATTGTGCAGAAAAGCTCTGCCTTGCGCAGTTCATATTTGCAAGCCAAAAGGTGATACAATTAAACAATAGGAAGGTCATACATTTTTTGAGGGATCTATTAATTTTTAGGAGCAAGCATATAAAATGCAGATAACATCAATCATATAACTTTCAGTATCAGAATATAATATAATCATAGCTCCAAAAGTCTATCTTTATTTTCCTTAATTTCAGTTTTAAGAATCATTTTTTTCTTATATCTCATGAGATAAAAAAATTGTACCCATCATTTATCAGCTAAAACTGATATTCAAACCTCCGTGCACATTAAAAAGCTTCATGTGATTCAGAAAGTTTCGTGAAATTCTAAAACTTCTTGTGATGCAACAGAGACTTACTAATCTTCTGCCAGTGTCTGTATGCTTCTGTAACCCCTCTTCTCAAGTCCCTTCATTGGTTCCCTGTCCGTTTCTGCATATGGTTCAAAATCACATCCTTCTGGCCTACCTCTCCTCTTATCTCTCCTTCTTAACAACTCTGCTCATCAAGCAAATCGTTTTTATCTGTGCCCTTCTCTTCTCCTGCCAACTCCAGACTCCGTTCCTTCCACCTTGCTGCACCGTATGCCTGGAATAGACTATCTGAATCAGCACATCAGGCTCTATCTCTGGTTCTGTTCCGAGCCAGGCTAGAAACTCACTTCTTTGAGGCTGCCTTTGGATCTTGATCTCTTATTCTTCTGTCTACACCGATAGGTATTTTTAACCATTTCCCTGAAGAATTCCTTAGCCCCCCGTTCTTCTGTTTGTCTGCCTTAGCATATTGTAAGCTCTGTGGAGCAGGGACTGTCTTTTATATGTGTATTTCTACAGCACTGTGTATGCCTAGTAGCACTATATAAATTAGTAGTAGTAATAGTAAAAAGTACAATAAAATGATGATATACTTATCTAGTGGATTCAAATGCTGCTCCTAACTTGACAAAATTTCTGTATTAAAATTATCTACGTTGGGGAAGCATACCTCACAGTGCACAACACAAAAATATTGTTATTCAAAAACCACATCAGTCTACAAAGCCACATCAGTCATGAGCTCACTGCAAAAGTGTAGGGAGTTATATACTCTTGATTACTTTTAAAACAAGGCAAGTTGATGACTTAAAGCTAATCAAAAAACACATCTTTTCTCAACACACCTTGATTGGTGGAAGAGATCTCAAATGATAGAATTTCATTGTATTGCATATGCATTCCATTGGGTTGAAGAGCACTGAGTAAAGTAGTGCACCCTTTGTTCTAACACTACAAGAGCATTTTCGTGGTCACACTCTGTGACATTTGGGTACATGATTCAAAATCAAACAGCCCAGCTGATCAAAGTATGTTGTAGCAAAACACAAGTATTTACAATATAGTCTTCCAAAAATGAATTCCAATGCTCGAGTCTGTGCTCTATTAATCTGATGTATTGTCATGCCTATATAGGTTAAAGGGGTTATTTTACAAGCATCTCCATGTGTAAATAGTGGCATTTAAACATGGAGATGGGAGTGCCCATGTATATGCAATTTGAGAAAGCCGCTGTTTGCACCTGGAAATGGGCACTTTGTAGAAAATCCAAGGGGACATGGTTAGATGGGCCAAAAATTAGCACATGTCAGAAAATTTCCATGTGGGGATTTACATCTGCTCTGAGGCACGAATAGACTTTTTCGAATGTGCTCGCTTTGACCAGAGCCTTACACAAAGGACTAAGGAAGTTATTCTCCTTATTCCCCCATTGTTTATTTCCTTTTTCAAAATGAGAGCGCGCACAAACTGTGGGACCAGGACTAACTTTGCAGTATTTGCACATAGAGATTTGCCAAATGGCCTGACTATGCATGGAAGTTAAGAGAGAATCAGCACTTCCACATTAGCTAAGCTCAGGTTTGTAAAATAGCTCCTCCCTCTGTACATGGCAGTATACCCACATGCACTCCTACACATCCTTATACATATTATAGAAAAAGCACCACATTTAGCAGGGTCTTTTCTGAAATACTGCCGGAATTGAGCACATCTTTTTTTTTTTTAAATTCTTTATTTATAAAATTTGAAAAAATTACAAGGAAAATATCACCATAGCACATCTTAATCTCTATATCTCCATTCCAATTTCAACATGCTTTGTAAAATTTTCCTTTAAATTACATAGGCAAGGGATAACACTTAACAAAAAAAATATTGTAATCCATAACAAAAAATTACTGAAAAGATTTTCCAGTCTTAGGATGAATAAATGATTGTGCTCTAATATATTTGAGATCAAAATATAATGGCCATGTTACTTGTGGCCAAGTGATGGAAGCATGTCAGCTGGAACTTTTTTGCCCCAAGAAAAAGCAATGTTGGAACATGTAAAAGAAGAACTGCATGCATCTTCAGAACAACCAAGGGTAGGGGAGCCACATGGTGACTGGGTGGTAAGCAGACTGCTAAACTGGGCTCCTGCCTGACCCGCCCCAAAACTGCAAATATCAGCTCCAGTTGTGTCCAAGCATTTGAATAAGTGATGGTGTGGCTGTACCTTTGAAGAGGGTGCTCCTGGTATTCTGCTTACTGAGTTCTGGGTGATGTCTGCCAAGCCCAAAACGTCACACCAGAGCAAACACCAGTCGGCTGAAAGTAAGATGACGGCAAACTTGCAGCAACTGGTCCTCATGTCAAAGAGGTTGCCCAGCACCTAACTCAGTGTGTCACAGCTGTTCCTAATGACAAGTTGGCCCCTTTGCAGTCCACCCTGCAGGAGGTCCATGAAACACTAATGGTGCAGAAAGAACAGATAGCAGATAACATGCACTGTATCACCTCTCATGAAATGCCGATGGTGATGCTTACTGAGCAACTCATAGAGATGTGGAAAAAGAACAAGTGATTGGAGGAGCACCTTGGTGATCAGGAGGAGTTGCCAAAATATCTTTAATCTGTTTATTGAAAGAAACAAAGAACTTCCTGGGGTGTGGTTTCCATGGTACAAAGAGCATAATACCCCATAAGGAATACAGCTTACATTTTTATGTTATTCCCCCTTTATCCATGATCATAATCATGATCCTAATTGTATATAATCCAAAACTCAGTCCACTGTAATTGCCCTATTCAAGTTCTATTCACAAGTTTAATGTAAAAGTTATGTTATGTTAATTGTAAACTGGAAGGGGTGGTTTATAAAAACACACAAATAAATAAAATAAATAATAAAATAGATCCCCCCCAACTAGTCCACTCCCCTGTTTTACCCCAAAGATCATCTTTATACATCAATGTAAACAATCACCACAAAAATAATGAACAAACTCAGGATCAGGTGTGCAGAGGTACCGAATCCTGTCCATCTATCTTCCGAATGAAATTACTAATATTTCAGCACCCTCCTCTTGTAAAGATTATGCCATTCACACTCATTCATCAACATGTAAACCCCAAATCCATTCCTCAAATTGAATCCACCCTTTCACCCCCCCCCCCCAACCTTAGAAGTCCTGCGATCTGTAGTCCCCTAAGTTTTATGACAGCTTCACTGTTCTCCAGCATCTCAGGTGCCCCCCCTGCAAGTTGTTCAAGATCAGACTGCGAACCCTCGGGGATAGCATTTGAATGTACTTGGAGACTCATTAAAACTACAACAAAATGATTTTATATTTAGCTTGCAGATTCACATATTGCTCCCAACTTGTCCCAGTCAGTACTACCAGTATCCTTAATACCTTCACATTACCCCTCTGTCATTCATTCATAAAGCTAAACATTTTGGAACACGATTTTTCCCCCTTTGGCTTATACTGTGTCCAGTTGCATATGCTGGTGCAGCTCATTCCTTCCGTGCCAAAAGCTTGGCGATGCAACCAGGGCAGGGTTAGATATGCAGGGGCCCAGGACACAAAGTAGATATCCTCTGGACAAAAACATCCTCATAAGTATCCTTGCTTGCACCTTAGGACGTTATTCAGCCCTGCAGGTAATACCTCTTTCAGTCTAAAACAGATTTGGGGCCCTTTGTAGCATTTGGGCCTAGGGCAATTGCCCTGTTTGCCATCCCCTAACGCTGGCCCTGGGTGCAACCCCCACCCAGGCCAATAGAATGGTCTTTTTTATGAGTAACCAAGCCAGATTAAGCTACCTCCTACCTTGCCCTACAACCTCCACACCTTCCAAGATATGGAATAACACAACTTGGGATGTTAGGATCCATTCGGACAGCAAAACTTTCTCTACATAATCATGCACCTCCTTTCAATACTCTTGAATCTGTGGACATAACTAAGGAGTCTGTGAAATAATATTTGAAGGGCTGCTCTTCGCCCCCCCCCCCCCTCACCAGCAACCTGCATGGCTCTTGGAGTCACAGAAAACCACACTCAAAGCAATGAGAAGGAAATCTAAGAGACAGCAATAAAATACCACACACTTCTATATAGATACACCAAAGCTTTGCGGAGAGAAACAAATAGAAACAAGTTCTCTTTGTTTACTCTAACTATTAGCTATGGTTTACTTTATTTATAAGGCTCTTTTGGAGGATACAGCATAATTTCACTTTATTGTTCTACGTCAGGTATTACGTATTCATCACATCATAGGTCAATTTCTAATCAGCATGGGTCAGTATGAGGAGACATACATATATTCCAAGCCATAACTGTTTATTGCTGACTGCTTGATATCTAGTAACCCTGAGACTGAAAGGCTGGAGGACAACCTACCCCTTTTCTTATTTACAGGACTTGTACCTCTTCACCTACTTAGTAAGCAAATATATGAAGTTTATTTCTAAGCAAAGTTCTGAACAAAATTAACTCTTTCTCAGGTTTTCTTAGACAGTCTGGTTGTGTACACCGCCCTGTACAGACCAGCTTACATTCAGTCCCTCCTCTGATTCTGTAAAGAATCATTCCCAAAGTAAGGAAACTCAGACATTGCCATTAAAGTGGAATTAAACTAGTTTCCGGGTCAATCTGTAACATCAATGTAGGGGTCAGTGATTCCACTGATTTCTTACAGCAAGCTGATAGTACACAGAGAATTAATGCTCCTAAAATGAGAATCCCCAAAATGCCAAGCAATGATGCTAATAAGCCTTGCAAAGGCCTGGATAATGAATTCCAAAATGAAGAAACAGAATCAAATAGAGCTGAAAAAGAACTTACATAACTATCACTTGAAACAAAAGTACGGTTTCTAACTTTATCCAATAGGCCTTTTACTATTTTTCCATTATTATCAAGCATACTACAACAAAAACCAACTATTACTCCACACACACCATTTTCCTTTGCTAGGAGATAGTCTAAAGCCATTCGGTTCTGGGCTGCATAAGATGACACTTTGTTCACTGCACCTTGCAAGACACTAATTGCCTCAGTGAGGTCTAGGGCTGTAAGTTCAACAACTGCCTGTAGTCGCATAATCTGGGTACCATATTCTCTAGTGGGTGCTATAGCTCCAAAGGTTGAAAGCCACACAGTACCTGTGAATGCATCTATTTGAGATTTAGTTAAAGGTTTTGTAGTGTCTACCAGTTGTTGAGCAGCCTCTATGGCCTTATCCTGTGAAGAAACATCCCTTTTTCTTCTAACAGAATTGTTCAGGGTTGATAATAAAGTAATGTTCTGGTAAGGTACAAATCGCCACGGGGTATCTAATTGGGCTATATAACAAGTACCTGACCAACCTCTGGGAAGCTCTGTATACGCAAACGTACCACACACAAAATAATCCCCTTCTAAAGCCACTAAGCCATCTTCCCAGATTGTCAAATTCTGAGGACAAGATATATTCTGGATACAATTATTCAAAGCCCACTGAGTCATGGCCATTTCATTAAGCCCTCCAGACAAATTACGTTTCCAGGGATGATAATACCCTAGTAAAGGGAAACTCCAGTTAGGTATGCCTAGGTCTGAACTAGAGGCATTCAAAGGGTAGCCAGAACTATTATATTGTAGTAATTCATAATCATGCACCTGGTTCCCTTGAACTGACATTAATTGTACCACTGAAATATAAGAGTTTCCTACAAGGGATTTCTTATACCAGATAGAAGAATTATGCAGCATTACTATTCTACAAACATTCCATGGAGTATCCCCTACCTTTCTTCCCTTACCCTGAGCCATAAAACATATTGGAGGATGTTGCAGAGGCATAGGACTAACTATTCTAGGTTCTGGGCCTGTATGAGACCATTGTACAGAGGTTAGATTAAAGGCTATGTCACGAAACTCCTCAAAGGTCTTAGGCCTAACCCTAGGTAGAAATCCATGCTGAGTAGCTGTCACAGATGGAAGACACACTGCACAGTCTGATAAATTGAAATGTTTTGTCACTGAGTGTACCTGTGACGCGAAAATATTTGAATATTCATCATAACATTCCCAAGGTTCTAACTGCAGTCCTGCTTTACTACTACTAATATGCTTCAGCACAACTAAGATTAGCTATAAAAACATTCTTAGCAAAAACTTTTAAATATCTAAAACTATAATTACTTAAAAATATACTAAATCAAAACTGAAAATATACCTACTCTCCTTTATATAATAAAGATATATACTATAGCTATGATTAGCCTGTAAGGCTCAATAAATTTATGAAGTAGAGGTTAAGTACCTAAAGGTCATTACATATATATCAGGAAAAATACTAATCTAAAATGACCTCAGCCCTCTAAGCAATACTATAAATGCCGAACAAGAGCATTTTGCATGAATGGTCCATTCAGAATTTACTTAATACAATAATCTTTTTCTGTGATGTCACCATTCTTTTCACTGAAAGTACTTTAAATCATAAAAAGTCTTTTCTGCAATATCACTGTTGTCCGAGAAGTCTGCGTTGTATTTCTTGAATCGTGGATGCGGGGAATCTTCTGAATCTTGTGAGGGAGCCTTCTTACACTGCGTAAGATGTATCCAACGAGAATGTCCTTCCACTTTACAGGCCGAATATCCCACCAGAAGTACACGAAATGGACCTATGAATTTTGGAGCCAGAAGCGTCTTTGGATGCAAATTCTTAATCAGGACCCAATCCCCTGGTTTCATGTCCGGATGTGATGATTCTGGAGGAGCATCTTGTTGAGGATTCACCTTCAATAAAGGGGAAACAGACAGGGCTGAGTGCAGTCGTGCACAATAAGTCAAGATATCGCTGCGCAACAACTGGGGGTCTGGGATAACTGCCAAGGCATGTGGAGAAGTAGCTGGACATCCAGTAACTATTTCATATGGTGTCAGACCTCCTCGAGCGCGCTGGGGGGAGTTACGCACCGCCATAAAGGCAAAAGGAAGGGCTTCTGTCCAATCTGTAGCCCAATCCTGTGTCATAGTGCGCAAGAAACCTTTGAGAGTCCTATTCATCCGCTCCACTTGGCCAGAGCTTTGTGGGTGATAAGGGTGTATGTAACTGTCTTTTTACACCAAACCAATTTTCAATATCCTACCAGACACGTGCAATGAAGGCCGGACCCTGATCAGAAGAAAGAACAAAAGGTACACCCCAGACAGGAATAAACTGAGTGAGCAACGATTTTATGGCAACCCCAGCTGTCATACTGGTAGTGGGATAAGCCTCCACCCAACCAGAGAAAAGACAAGTGATCACCAATAAATACCGCCTCCCTCCTCTGGCACAGGGCAAATCAGTAAAATCAAGCTGAAAAATCAGAAATGGGCCAGAGGGCCTGGGAAGAGCAGCAGCAATCTTCAGAAGGGGCCCCACCCTGCCAGCCTGCAAGCAATCCAAGCAAGCAGCATACACAGCCTGTGCCACAGAAACAAACTTCGGGTGATACCACAAAACCGCAAAGGCATGAGTCATGGCTGCAGCGGATAAGTGAAGTTTATGATGCAGGAATAGAGCAAGTGGAAACAAAAGAGAGTCAGGGCAAATGAGTAGGTGCTCCTTCTTCCACAGGATGCACCCCACAGTATCACAGTTCCACAGGATGCACCCCACAGTATCACAGTATCACAGGATGCACCCCACAGTATCACAGGATGCACCCCATGAAGTCCATAGAGTTTTGGTTTCAAGGGAAGTGTCTTTATACTGCTGTAAAAGAGAGGACAGAGAGAACAAAGTCATGTTAGAAGGCTTTAAATACAGCAGCGTTGGTGACACTAATGCCTGAAGAGCAGCCTTCCGTGCTTCTTGGTCTGCAAAACGATTGCCCTTAGAAACTAAATCACCAGCAGAGGAATGTCCTTTACATTTCAAAACTGCAACCTGTGCAGGCAAAAGAACGGCTTGTAACAAGCAGTGAATGTGTTCAGCATGTTTAATTGGTTTATTAGCAGAAGTTAAAAATCCTCGTTGCAAACAAATATTACCAAAATCCCATAGCACACTCATTGCATAGGAGCTATCTGAATATATATTTGCTAGAAGATATCTAGAGAGTTCAAGAGCACGTGTCAATGCAAAAACTTCTGCTAACTGGGCACTAGAAAATGGCAGGGAAGCTGATTCAACCACGTCATCAATTGTGGTTACTGCATAGCCCACACGAAGTTTTCCCATTTCATCTCTGAAGGCTGAACCATCCACAAATAAGGTTACATCCGGGGCTGGCAGGGGTACAGGTGAGAGATCAGGTCTAGCACGGGAAAAAGTTAAAATACTTTGAAAACAATCATGGGACCCATCCTCCTCCACCAGATCTGCCAAAGGAGCCAGGAGCGTAGATTGATTGCATATGGATGTAGTATATATTTTTACATGAGACTGAGAAACTATCAATTCAAGAGTCAATAAACGTGTGGAAGATAAAGGTTGTGTTTTAGTTAAATGGAGCAACCTAGAAATGGAATGTGCCACATATACCTCAAGAGGGTGCTGTAGCACTAAAAAATCTGTAATTTCAATTGCAAATGCCACAGATATTAAACTGCGCAAGCAGGGCGGAAGTCCCAAAGTCACTGAATCAAACCGCTTTGAAAAATATCCTATCGGCTTGCGACCAGTTGGAAATGTTTGCAAAAGCACACAGGTGGCAGATATGGCTGAACTAGCCACATACAATTTGAATGTTAAAGAATAGTCTGGAAAAGACAAGCATGGAGCAGTGCTTAGTGCAGTCTTTAAATTTACAAAAGCTTCCCACTGTGATAACGTAGGTACAATGAGACCCTGTGGACCCTCTTTCCCAATCAACGCATAAAGCGGAGCTGTAAGGTCTGAAAATTTAGCTATCCACTGTTTACAGAAAATCAACAATCCCAGAAATCTACGTAACAATGCTGGTGTTGCTGGAAAAGACAATAATAAAATAGGTTCCAATCTGGCAGAAGTAATTGCACGGCCAGCTGGAGTTAGAACACCACCCAGAAAAGTAACATTTTGAGATACAAATTGCAATTTAGACAAATTGACTTTCAGTCCTAATTTGGCAATATGAGCTAACAAAGATAATGAGTCTGCTAAACAGATCTCATAACTTGGTGAACATAAAAGCAAATCATCCACATATTGAATTAAAGAGGATTGGTCAAGCTTCACATCTAATAACGCAGTGCTTAGAGCCTGGGAAAAGTACGCAGGACTGTCCGTGTAGCCCTGGCATAGTCTAGTCCATGTGTACTGCTGATTGTCAAAATGAAAAGCAAATAAAAATTGGTTTTCTTTGCTAATTTGCACTGAAAAATAACTCAAATCTACAACAGAAAACCACATAGATTTTGGAGGTACCTGTGTCCAGATATCATGTGGATTAGGTACGAAGGGAAAGATTGGCAGAATTACCTTGTTAACAGCTCGCAGATCTTGCACAAATCGATAAGTCTTGCCGTCAGCTTTCAGTACAGGAAGAATCGGAGTATTACATGGCGATGCAGTAGGATAGATGACACCTTGCATCTGTAAATCTTCAATTACCGGTCGAATTCCATCTATAGCAGCTGCTGATAGTGGATACTGTTTGAGTCTAGGAAGTTGTACACCAGATTTTACGGTAATCTTCACAGGAGGAATTGAGAGAGATCCGACATTTGATCCTGGGACTGCCGACAGAGTAGATGGAAGTCTTCCCAGATCAGGGTGAATAGCTTTGACATCCGCAGGGGGCTGCACTTCAGAGAAAGAATACAACTGAAAATGTAACTTTCCACTCATCCAGGATAAAGTTGCATGATGTGAAGCCAGGAAATCATGACCCAAAAGATTCACTGGTAATGTGTCTCCTACCAGAAAGTTAGTAGGGTATACAGTCTCTCCAATCTGCAAAGGCAAAGCTTCAAGTTTACGGTGAGGAATTATCTTACCTTCAATGCCTTCACAATGCACTGTTGGAGCATGTGCTAGAAGAGTTTGATAAACTGCAGGCAGATCCTGTAGACGCAACGCAGATGTAGTAGCTCCCGAATCAATGATGAATTTCACAGTAGAGCCTCCCAGTTTAGCTTCTAACTCACCCTGAGAAGTTACATTCAGATTCAATAATAGTCATGCATCCCAAGAATCACAGTCTTCTGGGTTAGAAAAACATTGATATACAGGAGTAAACTTAGCAGGTGGGGGAGGAAGGCACGCAGCTCTCTGGCCATCCAAATTCCGATTCTGTGGACAGTCTCGCTGTAAATGGCCACACTCACCACATGTATAACAAGCATGCATTCCTCTAGCTTGTCCACGCCCTTGCTGAGAATTCCCATAGTTTCCTCTGAACCTGCCTCTCCCCCGCCCCCTTCCCAGGGCTGGATGCATAGAAGCAATTTGTAAATTAAGCAGTTTAGTCTTCTTTACATCTAATCTGGCTTGTTGCTCCTGCAATTCCTTGAGATATTTCAATTCACTGTACCGTGCACCCTCCAAAATTGCATCAGCTGATCTAGCAGGCCAATCTATTATTGAAGTTTCCAAAATCTCTTTTATTCTTGGAATCAAACCATTTACAAAAATATTAGTAAATCCTGAAGGTGTATCCTCTGTCTCACCAGAATAATCCTTAAACGCTAGCATACACCTAGTGTGGAAAGCTGTAACTTTCTCACCCCTTTCCTGTGTTAAAGAAGTAAGCTTTGACCAATCCCTCACAGACTTACATGCTACTTTAAGAGATTCTAACAATTTCTCTCTACACAGAACAAAACTATCTCTTTGTGTCTGTTCTTGAAAATCTG
The DNA here is from genome assembly GCA_033557465.1 of Ichthyophis bannanicus. Lineage (NCBI taxonomy): Eukaryota > Metazoa > Chordata > Amphibia > Gymnophiona > Ichthyophiidae > Ichthyophis > Ichthyophis bannanicus. The sequence continues at coordinate 593,136,267 of CM066034.1, forward strand.
TTACAGGGTCTGTCTGTGGCCATACCCAATTATCATCTTTAATTGGATGAGTTACCTTATGAAAGTCAGCTGGATTAATAAAAACAGCTCTAAGCAGATTATCTAGATCTGCCCAAGTAGGATTATAACTATTAATTATTTGAGACCATAAGGACACAAATCTACCTGAATTTTCCTTGTAATCAGGAAAGGTTTTAGCCAAATCAAATACTTCCTTAGGACTCCAATTTGCAGGCACAGCCATTGCACCTGTAGGTCCTGTTGGATATATACGAAAAGGATATGCAGGTACTATATCTTCTTCTACAGACTGTGCAGCTACAGAACGTGGACTATTATGTTGGCATAAAACAGTCTGAAGAAACGTTATAGCATCATGTAATTGAGCACATTTCTCCTTATAGGTGAAAAAAAATGCTTATCCAGATCTTTTTCAATAGCATCAATAAGTTTACTAGAAATTCCCAATTCCTTTGTAGCAGAAATATTATTCCTTACTATTTCCTTTAAGGTTTCTATCATATGTACAATACTTTCTATTTCACGGCTAAGAAGGACATTCACTTCATTAAGATGAGAAATATTACAATTACTGAAATCTTCAATCTTCACATCTCCCAATATCTTCTGTTTATTCCTTATCTCTTCTCTTAGTTCAGCTGCACGAGTGATCCTCCCCCTTCCAGAAGCTACATGACTCTCAGAAGAAACAGGGGGAGACGATGGGGATGCACTTGGGACTATTCCAGCTCCAATTACCAATGCAGCCACATCTGCATCATATTCTGGAGATAGAACGGCTGGGAATTTCCCTGCCTGTTCATTATCATTCTCCTGTGGTTCACTCGCTTTACCAGCATTGTTTAACACAAACAAATCATTTTCCGTATCATGTGCCATTCGTCACCACCAATTAAACACTAGCCCTTCACGGGCATCACATAATTTATGTTTAGCCTGCAAAGCACATTTCAGATAACGAAGTTTATCTATAGAAAAAGTTCCCTCCAAAGGAAACTGTAAAAGCACATTATCGTTAGTCACTGCATGCCAGTGTACAATATAATTAGTAGCCATATCCCCATACTTCTCACGCATACAATAAGAAGGGCTACCTTTCTGAACAGCTAAAACCTTAGCTTTGTCATGCCATTCACGCAACTGAGATAACTCTCGTCTACCTAACAGATTACCCATTCCTGTCACCATACAATACTCACAAACACCTTCTGCCCTTGCCAGGAATGGAGAAATCTGTAGACCGGCACGGCACCAACTGAAGGGCTGCTCTTCGCCCCCCCCCCCCCTCACCAGCAACCTGCAGGGCTCTTGGAGTCACAGAAAACCACACTCAAAGCAATGAGAAGGAAATCTAAGAGACAGCAATAAAATACCACACACTTCTATATAGATACACCAAAACTTTGCGGAGAGAAACAAATAGAAACAAGTTCTCTTTGTTTACTCTAACTATTAGCTATGGTTTACTTTATTTATAAGGCTCTTTTGGAGGATACAGCATAATTTCACTTTATTGTTCTACGTCAGGTATTACGTATTCATCACATCATAGGTCAATTTCTAATCAGCATGGGTCAGTATGAGGAGACATACATGTATTCCAAGACATAACTGTTTACTGCTGACTGCTTGATATCTAGTAACCCTGAGACTGAAAGGCTGGAGGACAACCTGCCCCTTTTCTTATTTACAGGACTTGTACCTCTTCACCTACTTAGTAAGCAAATATATGAAGTTTATTTCTAAGCAAAGTTCTGAACAAAATTAACTCTTTCTCAGGTTTTCTTAGACAGTCTGGTTGTGTACACCGCCCTGTACAGACCAGCTTACATTCAATATTCACATTGTGGGAGTTCCTGAATTGGTAAAGGTTGGTGAACTGCTACACCTGTGTGAAAATGTGCCACTGGAACGATTGAGTCTGGATGGCACTCGTGGTCCATTGCACTTTGAGAATGCTCATTGTCTAGATCCCTAGAGAGAGAGAGCAAGGCCATTGACTAATACTTTGGAACTGCGGGAAGTGGATGAGTAATTCAATACCTTGCTCGTAAAGTTTGATAGTTCGGTCATTTGGTATAGAGCCTGCCAGGGAGCAAAAGATTGTTCTTTTGGGACAGAATTAGCACAAAATATGGCAGCAAGTACTACTTGAGGACATTAAAGAGGACACTGTAATCAAATATTGTGGGATTTAGCTAAAGCTTTATCCCAATGTTGATTTACAGGAAATGAAGTATAAAATAGTTCATAGAACCTACATTACGAGGGTTAGAGGCAAGCAGTTGAAATTGTAGGACAATGAGAATTGTGTATGATTTAAGACTCAGAGGGGGACTTTTTTTGCATTCCTTTTAGGAATTTGGAAAATTACCGGATTTATGGTCAAAGGTTTTAGCAGATAAAGAAGATATGATAGGTGAACCAGTGGATTGGACATATACACTATGCTGCCCTTGGTTGGGGAGGGAGCAGTGGCAAGAGAACTTAGATAATGGGCGAAGATAAGCTTTATCTTGATGGCTGTGGCCTTAGTTAAAAAAAAAAAAGTCATATTGAAGCAGTGGATCTTGGAGGACCTTCCAGCTTAACCAGCCCTGACTACATGTTACAGTGGAGATGGTAAGTAAAGAAGGAAAAGTAGGAAAGGAGTCATAAACAGAGCAAAATAAATGTCACATAAGTGGCTATGGCATAAATTTCTGCAAAGAAAGGGGGCGATAACACTCTTGGAGAGCAGAGGATTGGTATGGGAGGGATATGAGAGGGATATGAGAGGAGTGTGGCTGGGATGGCAGCTTGGTCTGGTGTGATATGAATGGGAGAATGTATGTGGAGGAAAGGATGGGTTATAAAATGGAAAATACTTAGCTGGGGAATAGGATTGGGGGGCTTTGAGCCTCTTAGAGTTAGACTTTTACAGTAGATGAACCGGTATGGGATTTACAAGCTGATGAGTTCTTTTTTTATCCCTTGCTGGGCAGTAGACTGTATGGGGAAAGCCAGCTATGAGTTTGTTAGTTTTTGCTGTTTTATATTATGGAATTTAATGCAATTATATTTTGTAATCCCGTTGCTAAGAGAGAAAGTATTTTATTGAAAAATTGTTTCTTCATAATATGTCTGTTTGGACAAGAAAAGGGAAAATGTTTTTGTGTGTTGCTAGTCTATCATTGTGGTTTTTCTCTTTCTAGATCAACAGGCTCACTTGAAAAGCTTTCTTTATACACATCAGGGGATATCCTGGACAAAATCATCCTCATGAGGATTTCCTAAGATACATTTTTGCTTGTATCTTAAGACAAATTCAGAGAATGAACACAAAGGGGTATGTTTACTAAGCAGCGGTCGCAGCTGCCATGCAGTATCGGAGCCGCAGCCCTGTCAATGAGGCCACGACTCCAATACTGCACGGCAGCCGCTTTACGCTGCATAGTAAACATACTCCAAAGTCTAAAAAACTGACTAACAAGTAGATTGTATCTACTAGAAAAAGACTGATAATTAGTAATCAGATGGTTTCCTATAAGCAGAGGTCTTGAATCCTTCACTGGGCCAGGATATTGGATGTTAAATTTAAAATTTGTATCCAGTGAATTCAACCATATATGAAAATTGTACAATGTAAATAAGCATCCAGACCAAAAACAAAATGTTGTCCCTGCAAGATTGGCTAGACCATTAGGCAAACTAGGCAGTCACCTAGGGCAACCGTCTCTGAGCAGATTGCAAAGAGAACAATTACAGTCAAAGCAGAATAGGTCGTAACAGCCACACAAACTGAAAGATCCATCAGCACATAGCAAATGGGCTACTTGAAAATTATCCACCCTCTCATTTACCTGGATAAATAGCTTTTAGACATTGACTCATTATGTATATACATGCAAATCAAAGTTTAATATTCAAAAGAATATTGTTCAGCATTTTTTTTCAATTTAAAGTTTTGATTAACAACCGAATAAAGTCAACAACAATCAAGCCATGAAATTGTACAAATGGAAATATAACATTCACAGCTATAGTTTCATTTCTTGAAACATCTGAAACAGGTTCACATGACAAAAATACTTCTACCTTCACACCTCTCACCCTCCCCCACCCCACCCCCACTGGTGAGAGTCACAATAGTATAAATTTAGGCGGGTATAATCTGCTTATCTACATAATACTAGGAGATATTAAATGTCATTAGGCGAGAGAGAATATATCGTAAAAATCTCTCCTACCATCATTCTTCCCAGATCCCCGTAGAGACTCCTCCAAGAGCCCTCGCCTCCCCCCATATGTTCAAACGCAATTGTTCACCCTATTCAGCTTTTATACACCAAGCCTCAAATGAGCCCCAAACATTTTGAAATATTGGAAGCTTTCACTTTCATAGGGCAGTTAATTTAGCCATCCCCCGTATATATTTAAGTTTAGTAATCATTAACCCTAAGGGGGAGAGCCTCGGGCCTATGCCAGAATTGTGCTATTGCCAACCGTGCTGAAATAAATAGATGAAGTAGCCAGCCCCGATCATCCCCTCCCATATCCTCCAGTCCAATAACAGCAGTACTTGATCTATAGATGGTGTCAGGTGTCTCTCTAATACCTGGGCGATAAAGCTAAAAACCTCCCTCCACTACAAAATAATTCTCGGACAGTCCCATCAAATATGACGGAAGGTACTCTCCTCACCACCCATGTGCCAGCAATGCCCATCCCCATATCCCATCTTTTGAAGTCTTTGTGGTGTCTAATATCACCTATAAAACAGTTCATAGGAGTTTTCTATTAAATAGACCACTTGAAGGCCCTTAAAAAGATACTGGATTGTTGGTCGCCATGCCTGCTCTGTCCATTCTGTCCCAAAATCCTCCTCCCTTTGTAATTGATGTATCCCCTTGCATAGGTCTCCCTCTCCCAAGGCTTTATACAAATGAGAGAGACAACTTTTCATCGATCCCGAAAAGAAAATTGCTTCCAAGGCAGTCAGCTTGGTCTCCAGCAATCCTTGACATTTGCCCGCAGAAAGTGAGACAGCTGTAAAAAAGGGAAAATATCCCGTTCTAGCAAGCCAAACTCCCATTGGGCCTCTGAAAAGGACATGAGCCGACTATTTTTCCACAACTGTCCCATCACACTTAACCCTGTATCTTCTCATCGTCGAAAGGCCGGATCTGTAATGCCAGGGGGAAAAGCCGAATTAAAGTGAATAGGAGATAACCAAAAGGCTCACATAGAACAGATTAATCTTGATCTCTCCCTATCCCATATTCGTAGAGTATGCCCCACCCAAAAATTAACCTGGGGCACCATTTATGCACCTCAACGAACTCCTGCCATAGAATATGCTTTAATTGGACAAGTCTCCACTGCCCCCTGCTCCAGAATGACCCACTCCTTCCACTCACAAACAGACCATTCTACCATCCCCCTCAATTGAGCAGCAAGATAATAACATGACAAATCCAGAATGGCTAGGCTGCTCTTATCCCGAGATTGACTAAGCACCCACAAGGCAACCCGGGGTCGCTTAGAACCCTATATGAACTCCATAATTCCTCACTGCCATTTCCTGAGTTGTGCCCTTGGCACTTCTACTGGAAGTGCATTAAATAAATACAGGAATTTAGATACCACCATCAATTTAACACTATTAATCCTACCAATCCAGGATAAGCTTAGTTGCCACCAAGTTGGGAGTTCGGAGCTGATAGATCGCCAAAGAGGCTCATAATTAAGAGTATACAGCTTAAGAGGGTCTATCACCAAACATACCCCCAAATAGCAAATGTGTGATTTGGCCCACTTGTATGAGTAGAGCTCTCAAATTAATCCTCTTTTGAGTGGGTTGGTAGTGATTTTAAGAATTTCGGATTTGAATACATTCATCAGTAATCCAGAAACTTGACCGTAAGCCTCCAATTCTTCTCCCATCCCTACCAACATCTGCACTGGATTTGAGAGAGCAAAGATAAGATCATCTGCAAACATAGAGACCTTGTGGGGCGAATCTCCCATTCCAATCCCCACAACATCCCCGCATGCCCAGATATATTGTCCCAGTAGTTCCATGGCAAGGACGAATAATAAGGGAGAAAGCAGGCATCCCATCTTCTCCATTACTTGGAAAAGATAGAGCCAATAGATCCTATCAAAGTCCTTTTCCGCATCAGTGGCCAAAAGTAGGTTAGAAACCCCCTTTTCCTTAGCCACGAGAATCTGATTGAGGCTCTTGCGGACATTATTGGAGCATTGCCTCCCAGGTATGAATCCAGATTGGTTGTTATGAACAGGGCGTGGTAGTAGGGATTGCAACCTGTTAGTTAACACCTTTGCAAAGATTTTCTAGTCAATCCCTAATAATGATATTGGGCAGTATGAGCCACATTGGGTTGGATCTATCCCCTCTTTATGTAGAAAAGTAATGCCCACTTCGCTCATAGAGCGGGGCATAATTTCCTCTACCAGAAACTCATTATATACCCAGGTTAGAACTTCCACAAGCTGATCTTTAAAGGTCTTATTTAAAAGATTTGTATACCCATCTAAGCCAGGAGCTTTAGATCGTGGAAGATCTTTAATAACTTGAAGGACTTCCACGCAGAAATAGGACAGTATAGGAGTGTCTGCTCCTCCTCAGACACCTTTTGAAGCTCACAATCTGCCAAATAACCATCTATCTGTTATGTCATTGCTTCCCAATCCGGGATATAAAGAGCTTTATAAAACTTCACAAAGCGGTTTTGAATACTTGTTTGGACAAAGGCCTCCATGCCCTCCTGGTTCTTAATTTTCCATATATCTGACTTGGCTTGAGCCCTTCGTAACTGAAAGGCCAGGAGCCGCCCCACCTTATTACCAAATTCAAAGTGTGCTTGGCCTAAGTGGTCCAACATTCACCTCATTTCCTGGAGTTGGAGGTCTTCCAAGCAACGTTTCTGCACCATCAGTTCTCCCGTCAATCCAGGAACACAGCTCCCTTTTTTCAACAACCTTCTATCTGTGTGATAGCAGCATGCAATCGTTCTGTTTCCCCCTCTCTCTCTCTCTCTCTCTCCCTTTTTTTCCTATATGCCCCAAGACTAATCAGGTGTCCGCGTACCACAGCTTTCAAACAATCCCACATAGTCCCAGTCAGGCAATCCCCGGTATTGTTGAATTGTAAATATTCATTTATCACAAGTTTAGCGCAAGTTTCTGGGTCGTCTAATAGTGTATCATTCAAATGCCACGTCCCCTTGAATCTTGAAGTTGGGCTCAGGCTCAATCTCATCCATACCAGAACATGATCAGACCATGTTCTATCTGCAATTTTACACTCCCAGAGGAGACCCTCAGTCCCCGAACTACCCCATATTCAATGCGTTTATACGAATCAAGTAGGAGGAGTAATCCCTTACCCTGGGGTTTAGTGCCTGCCAAATATCAATAAGGCCATAAAGAGCTACCCAACTCTTCAAAGCTCGATGTCCAGGCGAGTTCCCCCTCCCATCTTCCCGAGAGATGTCCATCCCTGGGTTAGCAGCCAGATTGAAATCCCTACCTACGATGAGCAGGCCATCAACAAATTCCCCCATAGCCAATATTAATCTGTCAAAGACAGAAGCTTGGTCCGATTGGGGACATATATACAACACTATGTAATTCTCTGCCCCACCAAGTCACCTTGACCAGCAGAAAGTGACCCTCCTTGTTTCTATATACTTATATCTATCAAGTGAAACTGAAGGTTCAGTCTTACCAAAATTGTTACACCCCCTTTTTTCATACCCAAACATTTGGAGGCAGACCATTTACTTGTGGATTCTCTAGGCGATAAGTCTCCTGCAGCATAGCAATTTGTATCTTTAGCCGAGAGAGTTCCCGAAACAGCTGCTGGCGCTTGTGAGGGGAGTTGAGCCCCCAGACATTGAGTACCTATATTGATATCCCCAATATTTCTTGTTCTCTATCTCTGCCCCTTAGTCAACATAAAAACTCTCACCAGTGACCCCATCTTATTCCTCTCCCAATTACCCCCTCCCCCGCACCCCTTCTTTACAGATAGCCTTATGAACAAGCTTCCCACAGGGAGCCTAATCACCTTTCCCACCAGCCACTCAACATTCGCCTGTTATCCACATGCACTACTTTCATTTTCAACAACAAGCTAACAACAACCACCCCCCAAGCCCCAGCAAAGCCACTCATGTCCAACCACACATAACCTATGCAAAACCAACCACTGGTCCAATCAGGATCACCAAATTGACCTAATAATTAAATGCACTATGAATCTACCAATTACAAAGTCCAGGTCATGCTGGAAGGTCCGATACACATTCCAGGTGATCAGACTGGCAACAAAGCCTCTTCCCGCCCTGCCGGTTTCTTTCCCAACGCGGTTTTGTCACACTTGCTTTCTTGCTCACCCATGGTTGTGATACCTCTGAAGGTAGATTTGCCAACCAGCATCTTTCAGAGTGTTTAGACCCTCTTCAATTGTGCGCACGTGAACTTGATGTCCATTTAGAGAAATTGTAAGCCGGTACCTGACATTTTCCTCCTGAAGCCACTGGATAACTGATTAGAAATCCCTTCGAATGTGTATCGTAATAGCGGATAGGTCTCCAAAAATTTCGATGTCAAAATTTTCCCATTTGACTATGCCAAGTTTCCATGCAGCTTGCAAAATGGCTTCCTTAGAAGCCTACTAACGGAAACATGGCAATATGTCCCAGGGCTTTTCCTCCTCTCGGTTGCCCCAGAGTACGGTGGGCCATTTAATCTTAAAACAGTGTGGCCCCAGATCCAATTGCACAGCCTGAGCCACCGCCCCACAGATCTGCTCCACAAGCTCCGTGTAGTTGGTCGGGTCGGAGGACTCGGGGAGGCGCACGAATGCGTAAGTTGCAACGACAAGACGTATTCTCTAGGTCTTCAATCTTTGATGATGTCCTCTTGCAATTCAAGCACCATTGTAATTTTTTGTTATCATCCCTGTAATAGATTCCTCATACTCTTTCACCTGGACCTCTGTGTCTTCAATCCTTTGTCCCAATTCATGCAAATCAGCCCTTACGTCCTGCATCCACATTTGGACATCATGCTGCAGTGAGGTAATGTGAGATTTCATGTCCGAAAACCATTGCCTCATGTCATTACGCAGAACGCTTAATTCAGTCGAGGACCCCGCTGCCGCTGCTCCAGTCCCCCAGTCTTTAGAGTAGGAGGCCTTGGTAGCTGAGCCCGCCATTTTGGTCACATTTCTGCTTGGTCCTTTGTTGCCTGTAAAGGCAAAGGATTTCAAGTCCCCCGGTGTTTGTTTGGGTTTTTTTTTTTTGCTGTCTTAGCCATCCCCGCGCCATCGTCACTTCAAAGCCCAGCAACAAACTTCTTTAAGGGGGGTGTAGTTAGTAGTTGCGGCAGATAATTCTTGCAAATAGTGGTAGCAGTGCTGACTAGCAGCCATCATGTTGGTGATGTCACCGGAACATTCCCCCCCCCCACCCCCGTTATGCATTTTTTACATGATTGTGCTTGAAGGGGTGGCATTAGAGTGATTATGATAAGTTTAATTATAACCATCTTGGGAGGCTGGAGGGCACAAGATGGGAAGTTTACCTAGGTCACCTAATATTCTTATATGGGCTCTGCATCAATTTAACAACACCACAAAAATATGATAGCAAAAAAGCTGCTGATATAAATATATCTTTCCAAACAACAAATCAGTATATAAATTAGCCATGTTGGTAGACATTGCTGTTCTATCATGATGCCTTTTATTTGTAAATAAGATGACACTTAAAACAAAAAATAATTCTTAAATGTTGTTACACATGCCAAAGAGAATGACAGAAGGGTATGTGAAGGTATTAAAGATACTGGTAGTACTGATTGGGACAAGTTGGGAGCAATGTGTGACTCTGCAAGATAAGTATAAAATCATTTTTGTTGTAGTTTTAGGGAGTCTCCATTATATTAAAACAAGTTTTTGAATTTTATGAAACTTCTCCATGGACTGCAAGGATCGCTACAGTCACACTGATGGTGAAATCATTGGGGAACAGAGCAAAGCAAGTCTTGCTTCTCAGAGCTCAGAAAACTGGAAAAATCTTCTGAGCCTCTCTGGGCATTCCTGAAAGCGAACAGTTCCATCAGTCTTTTTTGATCTGTGGTCATGGTCACTTGGTCCTTTTGCTTCCTCCTATCAATCAATATTTTGAAAAAAATATTTAATACTTCACTATCTAAAAAACAGCAGAATTTGATTCAGCAGTGATACTGTTAAGCATAGAAGATGTTTCAGTCAGACACAAATGAGAAAGTGTAAGATGTAATGAGACCCGAGTTAATGACTTCTCGAATTGTGCTAAAATGTCACCCAGAGCACAAAAAATACGAGATTATAAACTGAAAGAATACCTTGAGAAAAAGGCTGTCTTCTAATGTAGCTAAGGATACAGCAAACCCAGTTAAGAATCTGAAATCATCAGAACACAAGTTTACATCCAAATAGTCCTCCAGTAAGTATCTCAAAGTGAAATGGCATCAAAAAGACAAAAAATAAAAATCTTTTAAAGTGAGAAATGATGGGGATTCAAGTCTGTCATTGAGTAGTTCGTTCTGGTCTGCTTATCATTGATTATTTTTCCTTGATGCTTAAAAGGAAGGCCAAGGGAAAGAGTGGTCTCCCCTCCATTTCTGTTACACCATCGGCGGGACAGCAGACTATGGATGATTTTATGCATGCGAAACATGTGGGCGTACCTGCGGTCGGGGCATAGGAGAGCCCCGAATTGGGCAGCGATGTCTCTCTGAGCCTGGCTGGCCCATCCACCCTCCTGCACCTGTGGGGGGCAGAGTATAGTGTATAGAGTATAGTATACAGAGTATAGTTGGAACAGAAGCCACTACTAAGTGGACCTTGGCGTCGGTTGCGTCAATTGCTGATGGTGAGGAGAGCAGTTGCCTCCAGGATAGGGGTTTGTTCCCTCTTCGGGAGAGTGTGGTAAGCCAGGAATTTCCTCTGTTGGTAAGACCTAAGGAGATGACCCTGGACTCCATTTGGGATGTGATGCAGTCTCTTTGCAAACTGTGTGCTGGGGTGTTGCAGGCTTCAGCTTCGTACTCTCCTAAGTTGAAGGGTTTGGAGCAGAAGGTGCACCTCCAGCAAGGAGAGTTGGATGGACTTGAAGGTAAAATGCAACATTTGCAAGAGCAGCAGGGGGCCCTGGCTCAGGATAGATTTGTTTTTTCAAAGTAAAATAGAAAATTTGGAAAATCAACAGAGAAGTTTAAATCTTTGATTATTGAATTTCCCACTGGTTTCATTATGTTCTCCTAGGGACCTGTTTATTCTGTTCCTTAAGGAATTATTTAATTATCCTAAGTCTGGGATCCCCCCACTTCAAAAAATGTATTTCCCCCTCCAACTTCTACTAAGAACGCTTTGCAGAAGGCTGACACCTCCTTGGTTGAGGTTTCTTCTGACTCCTTAGATTTGGGGAACCTGTATGAGCTGTTGGAACAATCCACCAAGGCAGGTGAAGCTAGGGTTACACTGTTGGTATCTTTTGTATTTCTTCAGGATAAAGAAGCGCTGTTACGTTTATATTTTTAAAAAAGCTGAGGACAAATGGGGAGGAGTTTCAAGATGGCGGCAGCAGCCTTTATCAAGTGAGCACGCATTGCTATGGGGAAGAAGCATAGGGGGAAGGGTGGGTCGTTGCCCTCCCAACCCTCCTGTACCTCTATGCCGGTTTCTAATCCAATTGTTGGTCCTCTGGACGCATTCCTGTTTTTGCGGCTCAAGGTTCGGATAAAGCTGGGGGAGTAAGCCGGGCTGCAGTTTTGCAGGAGTAAGGGCACTTGGTGGCTGCTTCAGCATCATCTCTCTCCCCAGCATTGAGCCCGGCGCCGAAAGTGCTCCGCAGTCAACCTCTGCCAGAAGGATTCCTAGAGCTAGTTCCTACCTCGGCGCAGGGTGAAGCCAGTCTCTCAGGAGGGTCAGGAAAGGAGGGGCTGGCGGAGTCAGAGAGTACACTTCTTGGGTGGCACTGCTCGGTTTCATCTACAGCGCCGACAAGTGAGGAGCGTGCAGGGAAGGAAATCCCTGCAATACGAGGAGGAGAGTCGTCAGCACAAATGGAAGCTGTACCGCCAGCAGTTGAATCAGTGGTGGCTTTCTCTTTACAGCGGCCCGTGACGTTTACCTTAGAGGCTATTTGGAATGCCATAGTTTTGCTGGGAGAAGTTTTACTGCCTCGGGTAATTTCCTTAGCTACGAAGTTGAACACCTACCTGGTTGCAGTTGAAGAGCGGGAAAGGAAAGTTTCGGGAATGCAGGTGGAAGTGGAAGAAGTGCGGAATAAGGTTGCCTATCTCGAGGAACACTCTGAAGCTTACAAAAAGAACTTTTCGTCTGTTCAAGTTAAGTTGGAACATTTAGATAATTTATCCAGAGCAAATAACCTGAGAATAATTAATTTTCCAAGGCTGGTTACAGTCTCAGCTAGAGATATGTTCAAACAATATTTGGTAGATGTATTAGGGGTTTCCCCTGAATTGATTCCACCTCTTGTTAAGATCTATTATTTACCTAAAGCAAAGTTAACTCCAGCTTTGGTTAATTTGGGTGGGGTTCAAGAACAGGGGACTACTTTAAATGTTACAGATCTATTAGAGAATTCAGGGTATGAGTCTCAGGTTCCTTCCACATTGTTAGTAACGTTTGCACTGTTGTCTGATAAAGAATGGTTGTTGAAATTTTTTTTTCAGAAAAGGAAGCTATTGTTTTGAGGCCTAGCGATACGTATTTATCCTGATTTAGCAAGAGATGCCCAGAAGCGGTGCAGGGATTTTCTCCTGCTCCGCCCTGGTATAGTAGAGTTGGGTGGGCTCTTTTTCCTAAAGCATCCATGTAAATGTTTAGTGAAATATCACTCTGTTTCTTATATTTTTTATGAACCCTCACAGCTGTTGGCTTTCATTAATGCTAGGCGCCTGGAGTCGTCCATTGACTCCTCCTAGGTACTCTTATTAGGTATTATTCCGATTTTGACTGCTTGCTTATTATTTCGTGTATATTTGGTTAAATGTTATAAAAGAGATATTCCCCCCCCCCCCCTTTTGTGGGCTAGGGTGAGCCGACACCTTTGTTCTTTGGTGAAATGCTTCATGGTTTTTGCTTTATAATGTGTATCTTGTAAAAAAGTACGTACTTGGTTTTTCTGCAAGAATGGTTTTTGTAAACTTTCTTAGATTATTTTAAAATTTCATTAATATAAAATTTTTTTAAAAAAGCTGATGTTTCCTTTTTGGGGGTAGGGGGTAGGATACAGATCTTCCCAGACATGTCCCAGTGGACACAGGCTAGGAGAAAGAAGTTTTTGAAATATCACACTGAGGTGTTGTCCTTGGGCACAAGCTTCCAATTAAGATTTCCCTGTAAATATGTGCTTAAGTGTCAGAATAAGATTTTTCATTTCTTCGAGCCCTCTCAATTGTGTTTCTTTTTAGATAAGCAAATTTGAGGCTACCCTGTGGTAGTAAGGTGGGCTTATTAGGTGTGTTTTGCTTTACATCTTTTTCTACTCTTTTCTTTTTGCTGTTTGTTTCCTTTTACCGTCTCCCACGGTTTTGTATTTTTTTTAATCCCCCTCCCTTTTTTTTTTTAAATTTCTCTTAGAATTGTGAACTAATGGCATTTCCTCAAGTTTTGTTTAAGTACTGCTTGTTTCTTGTAATTGAATGGATGATAGAGTGTGATATTCTTGATCCAAGGTTTTCTTGGTGTGTTGTAAAATTTCAGTAAATATAAAATATTAAAAAAAAAAAGAGAAATGACTCCAGTTTGCACCAGGGCTTGCCTTCTCATAGTGTGTCTTCTCTTGGTGCCCTCAGCATCATTGGTGCAGAAAAGAGCAGGGGAATCCCCTGTGCACAGGCATTGATCCTCCTCCTTATGCTCTCAGGAGTGCAATCATTCAGCCTGTGCTGACAGTCCAGCCCCTCTCCTCATTCAAAGCAGTGCCAAGTTGATTCAAAATCCTTGGCACGAACTGAACATAAATCCCATACCAAGTCTCAGCGCTCAGGCATCGTAGATGGTGACTATGGAGCAGAGATCTTCAAAGGGCTCATTTGCCAATAAGAATCAATCCATCATCTCCAAAACTATATTCTGAATACAAGGCTAGATCTAGCAATTCTCCATTTGAGCCTCACCTGATCTTTGGAGAGAGAGAGAGATATGAGTTGATAAATCAAGGCATCCTTTTCCTGAAAGGAAACTATATAAGAAGCAGGGGGGAAATCACCAATTTTGTCTTCTCCCTATTCAATTGCAATAGCAATGGATTCCACTCTTGACATAGGAATTCAGTCATGTATCTTCCAAAGATCTCGCGTCAGATAGGTTTTCTGATGACAGTCACAGTCCACTATTTGTCCATCCTACAGTGGCTCACCAATTCTGCCCTCAGACCCATCGTCGTCTCAACCTAAAAAATCCTGCTTTAGTAAACTAATGACACACAAATTACTGCAGAGTTAAAAAGTGTGCAGTCAGAAAAAAATCATCACATACTGCTGTGGTAATATGAAGCTGTTTGCTGCGTCACAAGTAAATATCTTCCTTCCTGTCAAAGCAGGGACATATTTAAAAAGAAAAGCACAGACTGAACTCCTGACTTTCCTTCCTTACCCCTACCCACCAAGAAAAAAATGTGGTCCGAACTCTCTGATCTCTCCCCACCCCTCCCTAACCGCTGACATAACCAGTTCTCCTCCATCCAACACGCCTGATCCTCACCCCCTGATACTGTTGAGCCCCTTTCCCCCTCTTCAACACTTCTTCCACCTCCCCCCGGCACTCCTGACTCCCCAAACTGCTCCCTCCCCCTGGGCTATTTGGTCCAGGACAATCCAAGCCTGGGAACCCTAGGTCAAGGAGGCCCTTGATCAGAGAGCCTCCAATTCAACTTCATCTATGCAGACCCACCTCTGGAGTTGGGAGACTGGTACAATGCCCATGCACCCCTGCCTCCACACCACCATCTTGGAAAATGGTGGTGCCTGACCCTACTCAATGCGTCAGGATGCAGTGCATTGGGTCAGGCATTGCCGTTTTCCAAGATCACAGCATGGAGGTAGAAGCAAGTGGGCATCGATCCTGCCTCCAGGGGGATTCTGGAGGGATATTGGGGGTCCACTTGGGTATTAAATTATTTTCTTTTGTGTGGGTTGGTGGAGAGGGGTAGGAGGTAAACCGGGGGCATCTTTGGGGTGGGGATCCAGGGACCACTTGGACCACCAGGAATCTTGGGTCACCTGAGGTGAAGTGCCGTATATCACCTATGATGGCTCTACTACTAATACTGCTTATCATTTGTATAGCGCTACAAGCCGTACACAGCACTATACATATAGATGTAAGAGACGGTCCCTGCTCATTAGAGCTTACAATCTAATTAAGAGAAACTATCACAAAACTGGGGACTAGAGTATGGTAAGATACAGATAAGTGATGAACAAGAGAGTGAGGGGCATCAGGAACCAAAAGCAGACTCAGAGGTGGGATTTTAGCCTGGATTTGAATAGGGCTAGTGAAAGAACCAGACGTATTGACTCCGGTCGGGCTTCTTCCCTAGCCCTATTCAAAACCAGACTAAAAATCCACCTCTTTGAGCCTGGCATAAAGATTTAGCAGTAAGGAATAAGTGAAAAAAGCAGTTTTGTTTTGTTTTTTACATTGGATCCATTTCATATTTAGCTGCTTGTATCGATTTTCATTCTCACTGTGCAGTGATTTTGCTCGATATTTTTCCACACTCAGTCTTTCTGCATTGAGAGTGAGACTAGCACAGGAAAATCTCATGTAAACACAGCTAAAGCATAGTGCAGTTTACCTAGACCCAAAGCAAGCCTAAGTCAAGCACTCCAAAAAGAAAAGACATTGATTCACTTTATAACAAAGTGCTGCATTAAGTAAATTCATAATTTATTTCTGGCATGTCTGGCTTGGTGATCATTAACTTACATGTTGTTGAAATTGCAAACCCTTTGTGCTCAGTTTTGGCCATGAAGGTATGTAAAGACATTGTGTAATTCCATTTTTTTCTTGTGTCTTATCTCCCCTCTCACTTTTCCTTCTCTCCTGCATGGAAACTCACCATCCTGCTCAGTCAGCATTCAGCCTTTTGACAGGAGAAACCTCTTCTTGGCAAGTGGGTCTGGCACGCCTGAGTGACAGCGACCGTCAAGCTCGTTCTGAAGATTTAAAAAAGTTCAAAAACGAAAAAAAAAATTAAACCTAAAAAAATAAACCGGCGGCTGCCATAAATGCACGAAACCCTGCATGCACTCCGATGCTCGGGGCAACTGCCGGCTTCTTGTTGTTTTTTCATGGATCCATCGTGTCTGTTTCTGCTGTATGAAGGTGTTTTTAAATTTCTCAAAAAAACAAATTGCTAAAAAAGATAAGAATATATATATATATATTGTTTGTGAAACAGGGCTGAACATTTATGCTGCTGTTCTAGAGGCAGTGAGACCGGTGGCAGCCGCTGCTTGGCTGGTCCTTCAGGCAAAGCCAAGGATAAGCGAAACCCAAAAGCGAGCTTAGCAAGAGAGACTGCTGGCACGAGTGGCGGCCTTCCAAGCCCCTGCCCGCCCCCTGCTGGGGGAAAGACAGGAATGAAAAAGCCGAAGCACTGCTTTTGAGCTCTACGGCTGCTAACTCTGACTAAAAAAGATCCCCACCCCGCAAGGAAGACTACCATGGGGAAAAGAGGGGCAAGCAGGGCACAAGCGAGGGGAGTTTCTTTAAGAAATAAAATAATAATAATGGTTAGGTTTCTATATATTTTTTGGAACCAGTTACAGCCACCTTGGGGCTGACTTGTACCACCCAAGTTGGTTCTTCTTTATTTTTTGATCTTGGCTCTAGCGAGAAACGCTGGATCCTTGTAACTAAATATTTTTTAGGACTAAAGTTTATTAGAAATAAAAATGCTAAGTAATGGATTTTAAAGGAGGCAAAGCGGGGGGAGTAATGGTTGCATGAGGCAATTAAAATAGTGACAAGAAGTGAAGTGTAACATAAGTTTAGAAGCTTGAGAGGCTGCTGCTCTCTGTCCTAGGAGCAGCAATGGTGAAGCGCTAACGCAGGGATTGTAGGAGGCAGTGGTGGGGGTTTGTGCAGGGGCTGTTTGCCCCTTATGGGGCGATTTGGAAGCAAACTCAGAAATCTTATGCTGTTCTGTCTTGCATGAGTGTAAAAACAAAACAAAATAAAAATAAAAAAAATATATGAAATTTTGTCAGATGCATAGCAGGTGTGTGTTCTTATATCCATACACCTGCCAAATAGGGCTTTGTGGTTACTGATTTAAAAAAATAAAAGAAACATGGAGCGGAGTAAGGAGCCTGCTCTGCATTTAAATTTATTGGAGAAGTGAGCCATGCTGGGTAAGTTTTTTCCCTTCCCATGGTCCACCTCCCAGTTACCTTTCTTTCTCTCCGTCCAACCATGTTAAAAATTAGATTTCCAGTTCCCTCCTTCTCCCCGCCCAGAGTATCATGTTGCTGCCATCAGAGCCCTGCAAACTGTAGTTTTACTGAGCTCTAGGGAATAAGATCCATACTCCACGCTGAAGAATCTTTGGAGGGAAAAAACAAATGAAAAGAAATCCAATGGAAAAACAGGGGTTGATGAGAGACAGCCCTCGTTTCCTTATATGGCTCGTTCATTAGCTAATCATTATGCTTGTTGTAAAGAGAGTGCTAACTCTGGAGCAGAAAGCCTGTATATATCTACTAAGTATCCAGGGGTAGTTGTACAAAGATTGTACTCTAGGGGATTGTTTTGCTTGGGCAGCTGATTAACCATTCTCCTCCTCTCTGGGGTAGCATTGTTCCCTTATTTTTATCTCTCTCCCCACTGTGATTTTTTTTCATGGTTTTGTAGATAGATGAATCAGTAAACCCTCACTCAGAAACATAAGTGATTCTCTTCATAATGTGTATGTGTGTTTTGTTTTGTTTTTTAAATTCTGTAGTGAGCACTTTCTTGGTGAAAGTCCTTATTTCTTTATTTTTGGGGTGTTGGCATTGTTTTGATGTCGTAGCAGCACATGCTGGTAAGAGTGGAGGCACTGGACAGAAAGGGGATAGGGTAACTGAATAACTTTGACTTAAAAGGAAAACGTCAGTGTCAACCCTAATTCTGCCTCCTGAGATGTATGAACACACCATTTTGTTTTTCTTGAATTTAAAACAGAAGTACAAGACCATGGGGCAAGCTCAGGACTGTGTTCCTTCATAATTTGGGCATCATTTGGTAACTCTGAAGATGAATCAATGCATGCGCGCACACACACACACAACAAAACCTTAAGATGTTATTGCAGAGGGGAAGGAAGAGAGAAAGTTGAGAGGAGGGTGTTGTGAGAGGGGCCAGTGCTAAGAGGTGTTTTAGTATACATTTTTTTTTAACTAAAGCCTAACACGGTGAAGGGAGACGTAAGTAGAATGTTTCAATCCTCTAATTTTTTTTTACAAAGCCACAAAAACCACAAAAGGGAAAACAAATTTGATCTTTAAATATATGCAGTTAGAAAAAAACTCAAAACAAAAAAAAAAGGTTGTGCATGTCTTCTTTAGGTCTGCTCCTTCATTGTCTCGTTAACTTGAGTAATATTAAGGAAATCGCTCTGTATTTTAGTGCATCTCTTTGGAGAAAGAAAATAAAACTTTTTTTTGCACTGTCTTTGAAAACAACAAAAGCAAAACCATCTTTTCCTAAGTTACTGAAATCGTTAGCTTCATATGGTCAGTTGTCTGACAAAGCAGTACATTTTTAGCACTGTTACTGTTACGGGGCTAATGTAAGTATATATATATATATATATATGTGTATATATATATATATATATACACTAATATATATAATATATATATAATATATATTATAAATATCACATTTTAGACAGGATTTGCAAAGGCATTTGATGCAGAATCTTTGCATGACATAGAGAAATGAAACAATTACCCCGATTTGTTTGTTCTGAATGTTGGTAGATCTTAATAGCTTTGTTACATTGAAACCTTGAATGGGAGGTATTTAATAAAATAACATTTAAACTGTGTTTATGGGTGCAGTTTTTCATTTAGAGCTCCCTGCCATTTGGGGAGCATGAGCAACTAGCTAAGACCTACCCCCTTTGCCTTATTTGACATGAGATATATGAAATATGCAGTGTCCCAACAAACCCAGTGACCAATAATTATAAACCATACAAAAAAGGTCCCAGTCAAAAAACAGCTACCAGAGCAACCGTATACATAAAATATATATGTGTCAAATCTTTAAACCAAACACCAGCGTTACAGCACAGTTTTTGAGCTAAGTGGTTTTCTTGGACTATTTTTGAAATGTTTTTTTCATATTGTTTTCAAATTAAAAATTAAAAGCTGCTACAACGAGGGGATTGCTGGTCTTTTCTACTCTTTTTTTTGTTTGAAGCTCCGACACACATATATTTTACATATATGGTTGTTCTGGTAGCTGTTTTTTGACTGGGACCTTTTTTCTATGGTTTATTTGACATGAGCGGATAGGCCAGAGAATACAGTAAGAAGAATAATGCCAAAACTGCCCAAAAGGCAACAGATGAATGTAGAATGTCAACACTTATTCTGAGGGAAAGCTGAGCGTGAACAAAGCCTCTGTGGGCAAGTGAACAATATTGGCAAGTCTAGTGCCTTAAAGCTTGATATATAGGATACATTGTAGGTTTATTAGGAAAAGTCTGTTTTTTTTTAATTTCATAATAAAGCAACAATAGATCTCGGCTTGCTTTAGAGGTTTTAAATTATTTAATAATAGATTGTTTAAATTCTTTTTTGTAAGATCTAGGTAGATTCTTATAGTCTTGAAAGAAAGCAGGCAAATAGCAACTTGCTTTTACAGGTTTTAAATTTCTGTTAGATTTAGGTGTAGACCCTTATAGTCTTAAAAGAAAACAGACAAGATAGTTTGGTTTTTGTTCATATTGAGAAAAACTTACTTGAAATGCCTGTATAAAAATTCTAGAAGTCTAATAAATAAGAGGGAGAGTTAGAATATATTCTCCAGGAACAAGCAGGAAGTCAGTCCTCACATATGAGTGACATCAGTGCCGACTGAGCCCGTGCGGAGCATTTCCCCAAGGGTGCCATCTTGCTCAGTCTCCTTTTTTCCGCGGAGCTCAACGGATGTCTGTTCACTTTCCCTGGAAAAAATCCTTGCTATATTCCTTAAAAATTAGCTGTTCCAGGTTTGCATACTGGTTCCTCTTCCTGCCTCGAGCCGGTACCAGACTTGGCACTGTTCTTGGCTCCTTTCCCCTTTTTTCGACTGAGACTTGCTTCGAACAACGTTTTCGCCCGGAGGTCGTCGACCCCAGCTGGGTGTTTCCCACCATGTCCCCCGGTAGGTTCAAAAATTGTGACCACTGTAGTCAAACTATGACCATCACCGACACTCATGACTGCTGCCTACATTGCCTGCGACCTGGACTATGATAGCACTTCCTTTGACCTATGCCGGCCATGACACCTAAAACCAATAAAAAGAGGTTAGAGTTATAGGAGAAACTGTTCCCCAGGTCCAACTCGACACCGGCTTCCCTGACGCCAAGCTCCAAGCCCAGCACTTCCCAGGAGAGTCGAGCGTCCTAGGAGTCCTACTACGGCGGCGGCTTCTCTGGAAAACCTCAGACCCCGAGCGGAAAAAGAAAAAAATCCTTGAAGCCCATCGAGGTTCTATAGGAGAAACTCAGTAAGACTGCCCGGAGGGACTCAAGCAACTCCCAACATCCTCAAGAAGGGTGCCTTGGCCGGCAGAGACTGTGTGAGGGTCTTTGAGGCCATAGTCCTCATGGAGGATGCACTCGTGAGAGTGCCAGTGCTGGGCCCAAGATTCTCTGTGCCCACACCGAAAGCTGCCGAGCCTTCTGGAGCAGAACATCACTGCTGTCCTGGCCATGCAGCAGGCAATGATGACAGGTTCGTCCGGATCATTTGCCCCAACAACCAGGCCCCCGACTGCGGGGAAGTCCCTGGTCATCGAGCCAAGCTCCGAGCACCACTGACCTTGGGTAAGTTCTCTGCTCCGATCGCAGTCCCGGTCCCGTTCCTTGGTCATCCGGTCCTCCCCATCCAGTTTCCGAGACTCGGACCCAAGGTCCTCAGGAGAGCCCCAACCCTTCAGCTTGGGCCTTGGGCCTCGAGCCAAGGAGTCACAGGGCCTTAGACTCATCCCTCCTCCTTGACTCTGAGTGGGAGACCGACAATGAGGCCTCCCTGGAAACCAGACGGCACACAGATGTCTCCTCAGACCCATTCGCCCCGGCCCAGTTTTCCTCTGGAGGACGTGACCTTCCACGACTTTGTCAGGAATATGGCCAGAGCCCTCTTGGTGAAAACCGAGTCAGAGGAGGACCCACGCACTGAGGAACTGGAGATCCTCCTATTTGAGTTTCCACCCAATGAAACTCTCAGGTCCCAGCTGCTCAAGATCTAGCCGATCCTTGAGCAGCTTCTCTTTCAAATGTGGGAGACCCTGGCATCTGTGCCGGTGGTCAGCTGATGCTTCAATGCCATATACCGTGTCAGGAAGGGGTCAGAGTTCCACAAGCCCCAACTCCCACATAATTCCATGGTTTTTGAGTCAACGATGCAAAAATTCAAAAGCCAGAAGACTTACTCTTCTGTCCCCCCCCTAGCAAGGATGCTAGAGCCCTTGACGCCCTTGGGCACAAATGTTACCAGGGCTCAATGCTGGGGTGTCAAATCCAGGCCTATGAGCTATACATAGGCATGTATTTTGAAGGCCCTGATCTGGGAGTTGTCCGGGTTCTCAGCAGGGCTGGCCGGGGAACCCTTCCATTGGTTCCAAGCTCTGACGTCCGGTAACAAGAACTGTTCAAAGTTCTTCTCCCATGCGGCCTACAATGGAATTGAGTCAGCGGCTTGAGTAGCACTGGCCGGCATCAGGGCCCGACATCAGGCCTGGCTACATCAGACCTCAAGCAATGGGTCCAGGACAAGCTGCTCGACATCCCCTGCACCAGTGAGAACTTGTTTGGCAAACGCATGGCCAACAAGGCGACTGAGATAGAAACCAAGGTGGACCTGCCAGAGGCTCTGAAAGAAGGACCCTTCCTTTCCCTGCAAAAAAACCTCGGTGTAAAGGGCCACTTTCAACAGTCACTGATACCAGTCCTCCTCGGGCCAACAGCAGGGTTCTCACCCTAAGAGGCAGGGCCAGGAAGCTCAGAAGCCCCAGGCCCCAGCTCAAGCTCAACCAGAGGGAAGCTTTTGACTCCCAGGGCAGGGCCTCCCCTCCCCCAGGAGACCTTAACCAGCCCACAGGGGGCCACCTGGTGCTCTTTGCTCACGTGGGCTAAGGTCACCTCAGACCAGAGGGTGCTACAAGTGGTAAAGGAGGGATACCTCCTCCACTTACAGCAAATACCACCCAGGTTCTTTCCAGGAGAGCCGGTGCATCCTCTCCTTCACCAAACCCTTCTGCTCTGAGCTCACAGGTCTGCTCAGGGACAATGCAGTGTAGCCTGTTCTCATGCATCTGTGGGGAAAGGGCTTCTACTCAAGGTACTTCCTTGTCCCCAAAAGAACGGGGGGCCGCAGGCCGATATTGGACCTGTGAAGCTTAAACAAGTTTCTGGTGAGGGAGACATTCAAAATGCTCTCCCATGGAATACTGCTGCCTTACCTCCAGCAGGGAGATTGGCAGTGCTCCTTGGACTTAAAGGATGCATACACTCACATCCTGATCCACCCCTCCTCAGGCAGTACCTACGGTTTGTGGTGGGAGGAGGGCACTACCAGTACAGGGTGCTACCCTTTGGCCTGGCCTCGTTGCCAAGGATCTTTACCAAGTGCCTACGGTGGTAGCCACCCACTGTGCCTACAAGGGCTTTCGTCTTCCCCTACCTAGATGACTGGCTAAGTACTGGTGGCACAGCCTCAGAGGTCAGTCAGGCCACAGAGCATGCAGACTTCCTACTGCAGCACCTGGGGTTTGTTATCAACTACCCAAAATCCCATTTTTCTCCAACTCAAAGCTTGGAGTTCATAGGAGCTCACTGGACACATTACAAGTCAAGGCTGTCCTCCCAAGGGAAAGGGCAGACTGCCTCATACAGCTGGCAGGAGAGGTACAATACTGCCTGTCAGTACCAGCTCGCTGCCTCCTTCGCCTGTTGGGTCACATGGTCTCAATGGTCCACGTCACCCCATTAGCCCGCCTACACATGCAGACAGCCCAATGGTGTCTACGCTCACAGTGGACTCAAGCCATGGGCAGACTACGGGACAGGATCCAGAGTTACCCACCAACTGGCAGAGTCTCGCATCTGGTGGCAAAACTTATGCCACCTCCAGGCAGGATTGCCATTCCAGTCACCTGCACTGCAGAGGACCCTGAAAACAGATGTCTCCCTCCTGGGTTGGGGTCACATTGCGGGGACCACCGCATGCAAGGTAGCTGGTCCCAGGAGGAGTTGCTCTTGAAGATCAATCTCCTAGAACTTAGGGCAATCTTCCTGGCCCTGCAAGCGTTCCACCACCACCTGCAGCACCAACCTGTATTGATCCAGATGGACAACCAAGTGGCCATGTTTTACATCAACAAGCAAGGGGGCACAGGCTCGTACTCCCTCTGCCAGGAGGCGGTGGCCCTCCTCTCCTTCGCACTGCAGAACAGCATGCTCCTGCGAGCGGTATACCAGCCAGGCCAGGACAACTGCTTAGCAGACAGGCTGAGCAGAGTCCTTTATCCACACAAGTGGTGCTTGAACCCCAAGGTAATGAAGCAACTCTTCCACTGCTGGGGCACGCCTGTGATAGACCTGTTTGCCTCTCCAGACAACATGCAGCTACCGTGCTTCTGCTCATGCCAGCCGCACGCGGGGAGAGTGGCAGCAGATGCCTTCTTAATCTCGTGGTCAGAAGGTCTACTCTGTACATTCCCACTGCCCCCCCCCCAGTCACCAAGACCCTCTTTAAGGTCCAGAGCAAGGGGGCATCAGTAATACTGATCACACCCAGGTGACCCAGGCAACCCTGGTTTCCTCTGCTGCTTTCCCTGTCTGTGGCATTCCCAGTCCCAGGAGGAGGACTCCCTTCTGCACACCAACCTTGGGTCGCTAACACTAATGGTGAGGCTGCTGAAAGTGTAGTGCTGGTCCCTTTCAACCTTCCAGGGGAAGTCGAGGAGGTCTTACTGGCCTCCCAAAAACACTCCACCAGACAGGCTTATGCCTTTAAGTGGAGAAGGTTCTCCGTCTGGTGTGCAGAGAAGGAGAATCCCTTCTCCTGTCAAGTGCAACTGGTTCTTTGGTACTTGCTACACCTTTCGCACGCCAGATTGAAATCCAACTCTGTAAGGTGGCACCTGAGCGCCATAGCCATGCACCACCACCATATCGAGAGAAAACCCCTCTCTAGCCAGCCCCTGGTCTTGAGGTTTCTCTGGAGCCTCTTGTTATCCAAAGCCCCCCTCCAGTGGCAGAGTGGGACCTCAATGTGGTGTTCTTCCAGCTCACTAAACCACCATTCGAGCCCCTAGCCACTTGCCACCTAAGATACCTATCTTGGAAAGTGGCCTTCCTGGTGGCCCTCACATCCGCTTGAAGGTGAGCAAACTCCAGGACCTGGTGGCATATCCACTATATACAAGATTCTAAAAGAACAGAGTGGTGCTCTGCCTGCACCCCAAATTCCTCCAAAAGGTGGTATCTCCTTTCCACCTCAACCAGGAGGTGGTCTTCCGCACCTCCTTTCTGCAGCCTCATGCTGGCAGGGAGGAACTAATCCTTCATACACTGGATTGCAAGCGGGTCTTGTCCTTCTATTTGCAATGGACTCAGGCCCATCAGAAAGTTCCTCCAGTTTTTCATGTCTTATGACCCCAGTAGACTGGGGATCCCTGTGACTAAGCAAACTCTGTCTACTTTGGTGGCAGATTGTCGTGCCTTTGCTTATGAACAAGCTGGCCTCTCCCTTGAGCACCGGATCACACCGCATTACATGAGGGCAATGGCTATGTTGTTGGCCAACCTCTGCTCAGTGCCGGTGACAGAAATTTGTAAGACTGTCACATGATCTTCAATTCATACATTCACAGCTCACTACTGTCTGGAGAGCGAGTCCTACAGTGACAGTACCTTTGGCCAGGCAGTACTCCATAATAATATTGGGTGGTAGGTAACTCCTGCCCTCCGACCCTTCTGTAATTAGGCTTCCGGAGTGATAGTTTCACTGGACACTAGGGTCTTGCAGAGTCTGTCAGTGGGGGCTTCTTTCTGCAACTCATGGCTACCCAATTGATCGCCATTGGTGCTGTCATGGTTCGGTCCTTGGCAGCCTGAAACTAGGGAGTCCCATATGTGAGGACTGACTTCCTGCTTGTCCTGGAGAAAGCATAGTTACTCACCTGTAACAGGCATTCATTGGGTACAGCAGGAATCAATCCTCACAACTCTCCCTCCTCCCCTGGGAGTTGCCTCCCTACCTTGTTTTAGTTTTTTTACTACCATACTAGCTATGTCATCTGACTGAGCAAGCTGGCATCCTTGGGCAAGAAGGGGACCACGCATGTGTGGTAGCATGTCCCAAAGACTTTCTTTGAAAGCTGGGGAAATGCTCCATGCAGGCTCTGTCGATGCTGATGTCACCTATATATGAGGACTGATTCCTGCTGTTCCTGGAGAACACCTGTTTCGGGTGAGTAACTACGAAACAGGTAGTTCTCCAGGGGTAATAGTGGGGTAATTGAAATCACCCATTTTCACCTGATTGAATGTCACATCAGGATATGCTAAGAGAGATACGTTTCTAGATGAAACAGCTGGTTCAGGAAATGACACAAGGGGGAACTATTTTAGTTTCTTTGTGGAACACAAGATCTGCTGTGAGAAATAAGTGTTGGGGCCACTTGGTAACAGTGATCATAACATGATTTACTAAACAGAGGAAAGACAACAAGCACATATGCTACTGCAGTAGCATTTAATTATAAAAAGGGAGATTATGATAAAATGAAGAAAATGGTTGAAAAATAAACTTAAAAGGAGCAGCTACCAACATTGGTGTTTGCATCAGGTCTGGACATTGTTTAAAAATACCAATTTGGAAGGCTAGACCACATAAATTTCACACTAGTTGGAAAGAAGGCGAAACCACTGCCAGCTTGGTTTAAAGGCAAGGTGAGTGAAGCTGTTATAACAAAAAAAAAAATCTTAAAAAAAAAATGGAAAAAGAATCTGAATGAAGGAGACAGCATAAGCCTCGGTAAATTAGTTGCAAAGAACTAATAAGGTAGGCAAAGAGAAAATGTGAAGAAAAGCTTGCTATGGAAGGAAAAATGCATAATGAAACCTTTTTCAGGTACATTTTAAGCAAAAAGGCCATGATGGAATAAGTTTGTCCATTAGATGATAGAGGGGTGAAAGGGAGGCACTAAAGGAGGACAAGACCATAGCAAAGAGACTAAATTAATTATTTGCCTTGGTCTCTATTGAAGAAGATGTAGGGTATGTTCTCTTAGGTTTCCGTGGCTAGTATCATGATCTTTGCAGTTTTCCAGGTCATGCCCCATCTTACTAAGGCACGGCATGACCTGGAAAACTGCAAAGATCAAGGTGTAGGAGACGGAACTCATGCCAGAAATGATATTGAAAGGTGTTGAATCAGAGGAACTGAAACAAATCTCAGTGAACCTGGAAGATGTGATAGGGCAATTTGAAAAATTAAAGAGTAGAAAACCACCTGGGTTGGATGAAATACATTGCAGGGTGCTGAAAGAACTCAAAAATGAAATGGCAGACCTTCTATTGGTAATTTTTAAACTGTCATTAAAATAGTCTAGAGCACCTGAAAATTGGAGAGTGGCCAATGTAACGCCAATTTTAAAAGAGAGTTCCAGGGGTGATCCTGGCTACCACAGACCAGGTAACTTGATGTCAGTGCTGAGCAAAATGTTACAAACTATTATAAAGAGCAAAATTATTGAACATATAGAAAGCCATAGTTTAATGGGGGAAAAAACAACATGGATTTAGCCAAGGGAGTCTTATCTCACCAGTCTGCTACGTTTTTTATTTCAAATCATTTCTATTGATTCTTCACAAAAGAAGTCATGACAACAGTAAGAAGGGCATACAACAGCGTCCCCTCCCAGATAACATAGGCAATGAAAAAAAAATGATCTGAAACAATAAAAGGCAGTACGGGCCCCTCTGCTCTCTGTTTCTTGTTTCTGTGGGCTTGTATCCTCTTTCATGATGCTACGTTTTTTAAAGGTGTGAATAAAAAGGTAGATAAAGGTAAGTTGGTTGATATAGTGTATGTGGATTTTTAGAAAGCTTTTGACAAAGTCCCTCATGAGAGGGTCTTGAGGAAATTTAAAAGTCATGTGTTAGGAGGCAGTGTGGCCTCTGGGATCAAGCTGTGTTCTTTACCTGTTTTGAATCTGTGGCTTGGCAAGGTGCTTTCTTCCAGTGTGCTGTTCTTGGAGAGAGTAGCCTTGGTGTAGCGGTGGGGTTCATTAGGTGCAGGCCTACCCTGGAGCAGTTTCAATTATAGGTCTGTGAGCCAGAAGGAGCACATTGAGGCTTGTGCACTGGCTATGGGAGGGGCTTACCTCCAGTGGAATGAGCATTCTGAAGAGTCCCGGGCTTGGCAGGAGTGCAGTGGAGGTGGCGCTGAATGCGGCAGGAGCAAGGTGAAGGTATGAATGTGATCCGTGTGTTTGTGTGAGCAGGAGAGCCTCTTTCATGCTCTGGATTAGCAACTGAACTTCCAGACCCACATCCGGAACAACCACAAAGACAGTCTACTTCAAGTTCAGAATGCTACAAAACCTATGCCCCCCTCCTTTCCCCCCAAGCACTTCCATGCAGTATGCCATGCTTCCATTACCCCCATCTTTGACTACTGCAACTCTATATACCATTGATTCCCCAAAACCATCTTCCTACCACTATAGCTTGCCCAAATTGCTGCTGCACACACCATTTTTGGAGCCTCCAGACACACCCACATATCACCCATACTAAAATCTCTCCCTTGGCTACCAATTGCCTCAAGAATTAAACACAAAGTCCTCATCATCATTCATAAGGTCCAGTACATCACCTCTGAACACCTTCAGGCCCTAATCAGCACCCCCAGCACCAATAGACCACGAAGACAGCGCAGAGAACCTACTCGACCTGCCATCACAATTCTGTAAGGGTACCCAATATGCTCACCTAAGAGCCTTTACACTTTACGCCCCTATGCTCTGGAATGCCTTACTCCCATGCTACAGAGCATCCAATCATCTCAGGCCTTTAAAAAACACCTGAAGATGTACCTCTTCCAGGAATACTACGGCATAGATCAGCAGATCGACTCCCAGCAGGAATGCCCTCATCTAGCAGACAACACCCCTCCTATCCCACCCCCGTAAGCAACCACCTAAGAAACAGTCCCCCCCACCTTAACAATGTTACAAGTTCTACTCCCTAAAACAACGATTTACCTAAACAGTTCTGTCAGAAATAAATGTTCACAATGTTAATGTAACCTGTTTGTACCCTCACTGTTATTCCCTATTGCCTGCACTTAGAAACAGAGAAAAATGATGAGAGAAAAAGACCACATGGCCTATCTAGTCTGTCCTTCCATATCAACAACTACAACAGTCCCCTTTTTTTCTTTAGAGATCCTCTGTGTTTGTCCCATGCTTTTTTGAAATCAGATACCGTCCTCATCTCTACCATCTCCACTGGGAGACTATTCCATGGATCCACCACTCTTTCCGTAAAGAAATATTTCCGCAAATCACTCCTGAATCTATCCCCCTTCACCCTCATTCCATGTCCCCTTGTAGCAGAACTTGCTTTCAATCTAAAGAGGCTCTCTGTGCATTCGTGCCACGGAAGTATTTAAACATCTCAATTATATCACCTCTATCCCGTTACATATTAAGATCCTTAAGTCTGTCCTCATATGCTTTATAATGAAAACCACTAACCATTTTGGTAGCCACCCTCTGTACTGACTCCATCCTGTTTATATCCTTTTGAAGGTGCGGTCTCCAGAATTACACACAATACTCCAAATGAGGTTGCATCAAAGACTAGTACAGAGGCACTATCACCTCCTTTTTTCTGCTAGCCATTCCTCTCCGTATGCACCCAAGCATCCTTCTAGCTTTTGCTGTTGCCTTTTCTACCTGTTTAGCTACTTTAAAATCATCTGACACGACCACGCCTAGGTCCCGCTCTTCTTTAGAGGACAAAAGTACTTCACCCCCTATACTATATTGCTCTCTTGGATTGCTGCAGCCCAAATGCATAGCCTTGCATTTTTTAACATTAAATCCCAGCTGCCAAATTCTAGAACATTCTTCAAGCTAAGCTAGATCCCTCCTCATGTTATCTACACCTTCCTGGGTGTCTACTCTATTGCAGATTTTGGTATCATCCACAAAGAGGAAAACCTTACCCGACAGTCCTTCCACTATATCACTAACAAAGATGTTAAACAGAATCGGACCAAGGACAGATCCCTGGGGCACACCACTGGTAACGTCCATCTCCTCAGAGTGAGCTCCATTTATCTGAACCCTTTGTCGCTTCCACTCAACCAATTTCTAACCCAAGCAGTAACTTTAGGGTCCATCCCTAGGGTGCTCAGTTTGTTTATAAGTCATCTGTGAGGAACGGTGTCAAAGCTTTACTGAAATCTAAATACACCACATCAAGGGCTCTCCCTCGGTCCAACTCCCTGGTCACCCAGTCAAAGAAATCAATCAGATTTGTCTGACAAGACCTGCCTCTGGTGAATCCATGCTGCCTTGGATCCTGTAATCCGGTGGACTCCAGAAACCTCACTATTTTCTCTTTCAGCAGTGTTTCCAATAATTTACTCACCACTGAAGTTAAACTAACTGGCCTGTAGTTTTCAACCACATCCTTACTTCTGCTTTTGTGTAAAGGCACCACATAAGCCTCTCTCCAGCCCTATGGCACCACTCCCAACTCCAACGAGGCATTGAAAAGATCAGTCAGGGGAGCTGCTAGAACGTCCCCAAGTTCCCTCAGTATTCTCGGGTGTATCCCATCCGGTCCCATCGCTTTGTCTACTTTAAGTCCAGCTAGTTTCTCACGAACACGGTCTTCTGAAAATTCTTCAAGATGCCCCTCGCTTCTATTCCTGTTTGTGGGTGTTTTCTGAGGTCCTGCTTCTGGTTCTTCAACTGTGAACACAGAACACAAATATTTGTTAAGCAATTCCGCTTTATCCTCATCAGCTTCTACATATTCCTCCCCTTCACCCTTGAGTCTGACAATACCACTTTTGCCCTTCCTCTTCTCACTAACATATCTGAAAAATGTCTTATCCCCCCCCCATTTTATTGTATTGGCTACTTCTTCCTCTTTTTGAATTTTTGCCTTCCTGACTACTTTGCTAGCTTCTCTAAGTTTTTCCAAATACAGATGCCTGTCTTCCTCTCTCTGTGATCTCTTGTATTTCCTGAAGGCCTCCCTCTTTTTCTTCCTTTTCAGCTACTTCTTTCGAAAGCCATAGCGGTCGTCTTTTCCTTTTACCTTTATTTACCATTTTAACAAAAAGGTTGGTTGCCCTTAAAATATCCCCTTTCCGTTTTGCCCACTGTTTTTCTACATCCCCCAGCTGTTCCCATCCCACTAATGACTCCCTGAGGTATTGGTCCATCTTGACAAAGTTAGTTTTCCTAAAGTCTAAGACCCTCACTTTTGAATGGATTGTATCAGCCCTAGTCCTAATATTGAACCACACCATCTGGTGATCACTGGATGCAAAATGATCTCCCACTATAACATCAGAAACACTTTTACCATTGGTAAGCACCAAGTCCAGTATGGCCCCTTCACGTGTGGGGTCTGTTACCAATTGCCTGAATAGTTCTCCCTGTAGAGAATCCAGGATCTCCTTACTTCTAGATGATACTGCAGCAGGAATGTGTCAGTCAACATCTGGCATATTGAAATCCCCTATTAGTATCACTTCCCCTTTCCTAGCAATACTGCCTATGTCTTCAATTAACTCTGTCCACCTCTTCCTCTTGTGAAAGAGGTCTGTATATAACGCCAATGCAAATAGATTTGTCTTTTCCTCTTTCTAGTTTAACCCACAATGCCTCCTCTCTCCCTTTTAAGCTCTGTAATTCCAAGGCTTTAATATTATGTTTTACATATATGCCACTCCTCCCCTTCTTCCTATCCTGTCCTTTCTGAATAAAGTATAGCCTGGTATAGCTACATCACAGTCATGGTTTTCTGTGAACCATGTTTCTGTAACTGTCACTAAATCCAAGTCAGCCACTCCCACTAAAGCTTCAACATCAGGGATCTTATTTCCCATCCTACGGGCATTTATACACACTACTTTCCATAATTTACCCTTTTTACCCATTTCCATAAAGGTATTTAATGTTTCACTTACCTGGGGTCTGTCTTTACCCATCCCCAATGAATCTAGTTTAAAGCCCTCTTCAGTAGATTAGCCAGTCTACTACTGAAGATGCGTCAACCTTTCTTGGGCAGATGGACGCCATCTCTGCTCTGCAAACCTTGGAATAGCATCCCGTGGTCCAGGAAACAAAATTGCTCTCAATGACACTATCCACGCAGCCATGCATTCATCTCCAGAATGCGAGCCTCTCTGCCTTGGCCTTTACCCTCAACAGGGAGAATTGAAGACAACACCACCTGTGCACCTATCTGCTTCACCCTCCGTCCCAGAGCCATGATTGTACACTATTTTGAATGGTAGAGAAATGGTATAGCAAAACCAGTTAAATAATGTGGACAAGTTCAAAGTTACACACTTAGATACACGATCCAAGATTAACAGTCACCGCCTAGGAAAAGGATCTAGATTCCATTGTGGATAATAGATTGACATCCTTTGCTCAATGTGCAGCTGCCACCAAGAAAGTTAATAGAATGCTAGGAATTATAAGGAAAGGAATGGAGAATAAAACCAAAGGATATCATAATGACTGTGTATTGCAATGACAGACAAGAAAGCAAACAGAATACTAGGAATCATAAGGAAAGGAATGAAGAATAAAGCCAAGGATTTTAAAATGCCTCTGTCGTTTCATGGTGTGACCTCACCTTTAATATTGTGGGCAATTCTGGTTGCCATATCTTAAAAAGGATATAGCAGAATTAGAAAAGTTACAGAGAAGAGCCACCAAAATGATAAAGGGGATGGAAGGATACCCCTAAGAGGAAAGGCTTAAACGGTTAGGGCTCTTCAATTTGAAAAAGAGACGGCTGAGGGGAGATATGATACAGGTCTATAAATTAATGAATGGAGTAGAATGTGTAAATGAAGATCAGTTGTTTACTCCATCAAAAAATAGAAAGACTAGAGGACATGCAATGAAGCTACAATGAAACCCATTTAAGACTAATAAGAGAAAATATTTTTTCACAACATATAATCAAACTCTGGAATTAATTACTGGAGGATGTAGTAAAAGCTGTTAGTGTAGCTGGGTTTAAAAAAGATTTAGACAAGTTCCTGAAGGACAGGTCCATAAACCATTATTAAAAAGGACCTGGGAAATCCACTACATACTCCAGGACAACAAGCATTGTGGAACTTATGTACCTTTTTGGGAACCTGACGGGTACTTATTACCTGGATTGACCACTGCTGGAAACAGGATGCTGGGCTTATGGACCTTGGTCTGACCCTGTATGCATTTCTTATGTTCTCTATGGTGCAAATGCACCTTGAGAATTGTGTGCAGTTCTGGTTGCAACATCTGAAAAAAAGATATAGCAGAATTAGAAAAGGTACAGAGAAAGGCAACCAATATGATAAATAGGGTGGACACATACTCCTATAAGGAAAGGCTTTAAAAGGTTAGGGCTCCTCAGCTTGGAGAAGAGACAGCAGAAGGGAGACATAATAGAGTTTTATAAAATAACGAGTGGAGTGGAACAAGTAAATATGAATCAGTTGTCTACTCCTTCAAAAAAATACAAAGACTAAGGGACATGAGATGAAGCCACCCAATGCATAATTAAGCTCTGAACTTCGTTGCTGGGGGATGTAGTAAAAGCTGTTAGTGTAGCTGGATTTTAAAAAGTTTGGCCAAGTTCCTAGAGGAAACGTCCATAAACCATTATTAAAATGAACTGGGGGAAATCCACTGCTTATCCCTGGAGATAAGTAGCATGGAACTGGCTACTTCTGGGGAATGTCAAATACTTCTGACCTGGATTGGCCACTGTTGGAAACAGGATACTAAAATTGAAGGACCTTTATTCTGACCCAGTAAGTCAATTCTTATGTTCTTAATCTAAATGGGTCCTGATCACAATCAGGACAATAAATGTTGTGCTTGCATGTCTCCCAGAATATGAAGAGATCATCTGAATTGCTTTTGTGAACATGTTGAAGCTGAGAAGAAGATACTTCTTGAGAAATCTTGGAAGAGAGAATCTTCTGCATGTAAAACTGCTACCTCTGTGTATACATGTCAAATCTTCCATGGAGGTGCTGTCAACCTTCAGGCACAGTAACTTTGAGTTAAGACACCCAAGGGAACCACTAAATATCTTTAAAGCTAGAGTGTGTACCCCCCCCCCCCCCCTGAAAGTTCCAGGCTCAAAGCACAGCCTGAGAGCATGATGTGTGCATCAACACTTTCTAAAGTGCTGGAGCAGCACAAGTACATCAGCGAAGTATCTCCTGAGCCCAAGAAGACGTGCTTACTCTCTTTCTGCACAGGAGCCTCAGCACAGATCCAGTACATCCAGCTGAGACTTTCCAGCAAGGCCTGTTGCTTCAGCCCAAGCCTTTGTGCAACAACTTATTTATCCTCGGGTTACATGCCAACTACCCTTAAGCACGCTTCAATCAGACCTCTTCTAAGAAACCCTACAGCTAACCCACTCACACCATCCTCTTGTAGACCTATCTCCAGCATCCCCTCTCTTGCCAAAATCATTGAAAAAGCTACAGATGCAAGACTTCATAGATTCCCACGCTCCCCTGGACAAGCATCAGCATGGCTTCAAACCCCACCACAGCACGGAAACCCTCCTTACCTCACATTTAGACACATTAATCAAGGGCATAGAAAAAACATTACAAGGCTTCATCCTTATTTTCATTGACATCTCTGCAGCCTTTGACTCTGTCATCCATGATCACCTCTTTTCATGGCTCCAATCAATTGGCCTCAGAGATACAATTATTTATTTATCTATCTATTTTTTTATACTGCCTTATCTGAAAATCAAGGAGGTTTACAAGGAACATAACAACTGTTGACATAGAACTTTGGTAAGCAAACACATTGAACGGAAAACTTAACATAGAAACTAAGGTTGTTATAGTATAACTATATTGAACATACTGTATATACATAGCTTGTTGGGGGGGAGGGGAAAGTGTGGTGGGGGTTGTAAGGGGTTGGATGTGAAGGTTAAATTACTGATGAATAGGTGGATGCCATCTACATGATGGTTCCAATCCTACCTAACAGACTGACACAAGCAAGTCCAAGTCAGAACTGAAACCTACGCTTTCAGACTTCTCCATGGCTTACCCCAGGGCTCAGCTTTATCCTCCCTCCTCTTCAACATCTTTATGCAGCCACAATGCACAATACTTCAAAACCACAACATCCTCTACTATCTCTATGCCAATGATATCATCCTCAACCCTACTCTTCAATTGGACTGTGCCTCTTCTCAGTCATTCACTGGCTAAACCACCACTACATGCACATCAATCCGAACAAGTTGGAAGTCCTCTTATAACCAAAAACCTTTCATTCTTCCCACCACCCACAATCAACCTAGCCAACCTAACCTTGCAAGTAAAGGAGCAAGTCAAAAACCTTGGCGTAGTCCTAGATCAGAATCTTAACTTCCAAGCATACATCAAGCAAGTCACCAAAGCAGCTTACTTCCATATGAGGACAGTCCAAAAGCTTCGTCCCCTCCTGGAACAAGATAACTTCAAAAATATCTTTCAGGCCATCATCACCCCAATTTTTGACTATGCCAACATCATATATCAGGGGCTCCCAAAATCTACCTTATTTCCTCTCCAACTTGCACAGAATACATCTGCCAGAATCATCACAGGTACCAGTTAACAAGCAT
Organism: Ichthyophis bannanicus; assembly: GCA_033557465.1. Taxonomy (NCBI): domain Eukaryota; kingdom Metazoa; phylum Chordata; class Amphibia; order Gymnophiona; family Ichthyophiidae; genus Ichthyophis; species Ichthyophis bannanicus. The sequence continues at coordinate 593,171,498 of CM066034.1, forward strand.
ACATCACCCCAGTCCTGAAGCAACTACACTGACTCTCAGTCTACTTGAAAATCAAATATAAAGTTGCCCTCACCATCTTCAAGACTCTTCACGGCCTATCTGCAAACATCCTACAGCACCTCATTCTTGAACCGCCCAACAACAGATCCAGGAGAAACAGATCCAGCTCAACCTCCTAGCTGTCCCAACCGCATGCTCTCATTCTAACCTATCTCCTCCAGCAGAGCCTTTGCATTCTATGGCCCGAACATTTGGAACTCCCTCACACCAGAAATATGTTTTTTAATTGACATTGAAGAGTTTCAGTGCAAACTAAAGACTCCCTTATTTCTGGATCATTTTGGACCTGTAACATAGTCTCATACCCTAGCTACCCTATGTTCTGCTCACTGCATGCATAATAATCTCCCCCACCCTGCTCTTTACAATGTTGAATATAGGTTTGTATGAATCTTCAACCTGCCTATGTTCCTTGCATAGTCTTTAAATCAGATATCTGAGCGTGCCCTCAGTTCATAGAAGGTCTACTGGCCTGGAACACTTGTGATATATAGCTACTTGGAATAGAAACATACATTGTTTTTCGACTTGCAGAGACCTGGTCTTCTACTTAGGTCTCCTACTTAATTTTGCAGCAAAGATATCATTTTAAGGTTACAGGGACCTTTGCATAGTGGGCTGATACATAGAAGTAAGATTTCAGTTTGAATATTTCAGTTTCCATTGTCTGTTACAAGTAGGGTTGCCAACTGGCTCCAGATGCGCCCGACAGGCTTGATCCAGTCCTGAGTTTACTCCATTGCATGCAGGGACATGTAGTTCTGATTTCTCCATTGCATTTCATAAGAAAAGCAAGACTACAAGTCCCTGCATGCAATGGGGTAAACACAGGACTGGATCAAGCCTGTCGGGCGCATCTGAAGCCAGTTGGCAACCCTAGTTACAAGCCTGCTTCACAGGGTGGGGCTAATTGAATCAACTCTGCAACTGACCTAATACCTGAACCAGTCTGTTCATCAGAACGTCAAGAGACTATACACTCATCTAAGGCTTTCAAATTTTACAATTGCCTTTTTTTTATAAACTTTAACTGTTGAATATAGATTTGTAGGAATCTTCAGCCTGCCTACATTCCTTGCATAGCCTTTAAATCAGATATCTGAGTGTGCCCTCAGTTCATAAAAGGTCTACTGGCCTGGGACATTTAACTTCCTGCCCACCCTATCTCTCACCCCACCCATCACAGGGTTATATTGCCTATACAATCATCATATACATTGACATCTGTCCTTTAATTAGGTGTTACACCCACTTTTTCTCTTTCTTCTCTTAGGACAGCTGAATCAGAATGTTGTGTATTCAATGCAATAACTGTGGTGCTTTCATTCTGAGAAGAATCATTTGGAACCTAAGAGCTTGCCCTATATGCCTCAAGTTAGCTGCTATACATAAAGAATTGACTCTACTAAGGGAAGAATTAACTGCAATTAAACACACCATAGGGTACAAACTGAACAAAATCCACTACTGCTCCCATAAAGAATCAAACAGCCCAGGAACAAATGGATCACAGTGGGCTCTGGTAGGTTGCGACCTGTAAAACAGAGACACCCTATACATCAAGAGATATCCCTGCATAATGCCTTCTCTGCCTTGGATAATGAGGGTGCCCAATATGTGAAAACTGAAGTGCCCTTAAATGAAAGACTTAATGCCAAATCTACTGATAATGTACCAAATAGGAAGAAAAAAAATCACAAAATAGAAAACTACTACTACTTGGAGATTCCATCATCAGAGGCACCAACTTGGGAACACAGTTCAAAGGAGAGAGGATGGTCAAATGCCTCCCAGGCTCTTCAGCCAGCAGGAATACAAACCAAATTGTTGGTATAGTTAGTGCAGAAAGTGAGCACTTCAAAACTGATATTGTCATCCACTTGGGTACAAATGACCTGGCTAGAAACGGTGCCTCTGCAGTTCAAAGGGATTTCCAGACTCTGCAAGAGAAACTCAAGCCCATTGCTAACACTATAGCATTCTGAGAAGTTCTAGGTGTTCATGGAAAGGGAGCAGAAAGGCTGCATTGCATAAACAACTTTAATACATGGCTCCAAACTTGGTGCAAACAAGAAGGATTTAGATATATAGGCGACTGGGGAAACAGATGGATCAACAAGAGACTGTACTGTACTGATGGACTACATCTCTCCATCGCAGGGAAAAGGATCCTAAGTGAAAAGTTCAGGCAATATATGAACAGGCATTTAAACTAGAGAAAGGGAGTGACGGCTGGAGAAAGGCAAGTTCAGTACGTCAATCCCAGCAAAAGCAAAACAACATTGGAAACAGACACACTTTTGAACTACACATCAATGGCTAGCGGGAAGGGACGTGTAGAACAAAATCCATGCAAAATGCAGGCGAACCAGTCAACAAATGCTAGAAGCCAAGCCAACAAAGTTCCTGATCTGCAAGCCCCAATGTTGGAAATGAACATGGACATTGTGGCCATTACAGAAACATGGCTTAATGAGTCCCATGAATGGGATATAGCCCTAACTGGCTATAATCTATTTAGAAGAGATAGAGAGGGTAGACAAGGAGTAGCCCTATATGTCAAAAGCAATATTAAAGCTGCTGAAATGCAGGGGACGTGTGGAAAAGAACAAGCGTTATGGATTGTGTTGGAAAGAGGAGATGGCACTGTCATCCATAGTGGTGTAGACTACAGGTCAGGGCCGGCCCGTCCATTGAGCAAGAATGTTGTTTGCACAGGGCCCCGCATTTCAGGGGGGCCCTGCGCAAACAACATTCTGCATTAAAACTTAAAAAAAAAAATCCTGGCTGCTGCTGCTGTCTCTGCCGCCATGGCAGTGGCAGAATCAAGGGCCCCATGCCCCCCCCCCCCCGCCTGCCCGGCAGAGCCCTCCTGGCATCAGCTTCATCAGCGGCGGCTTTCAGAGCCACAAAGAGAGATTTTCTCTCTCGTGGCTCTGTTAAGCCCGCCAGCACTGATGGGAAACAGGCATTTCCAGTTTCCTATTGGCCCTGGCGGGCTTAACAGAGCCGCAAGAGGGAAACACTCTTTTCACGGCTCTGAAAGCTGCGCTGATGGAGCTGATGCCAGGAGGGCTCTGCCAGGCAGGCGGGGGGGGGGGGCCGCGGGACCCTTAATTCTGCCTCTGCCATGGCGGCAGCAGCAGCAGCCAGGATTTGTTTTTTGTTTTAAATTTCCCTGGGCTGATGGGGGAGGGGTTAGGACTGGTAATGGGGGGGGGCTAAGACTGAAAATGGGGTGATGGGGGGTTAGAACTGGAGGTGGGCTGATGGGGGGGTTAGGACTGGTAATGGGCTAGGGGAGGGGCTAAGACTGAAAATGGGGTAATGGGGGGTTAGGACTGGAAGTGGACTGATGGGGGGGTTAGGACTGGTAATGGGCTATGTGGGGACTAGGACTGGAAATGGGCTGATGGGGTTTAGGACTGGAGGTGGGCTGATGGGGGGTTAGGACTGATAATGGGCTATGGGGGGGGCTAAGACTGGAAATGGGCTGATGGGAGGGTTAGGACTGGAAGTGGGCTGATGGGGGGTTAGGACTGGTAATGGGCTATGGGGGGGCTAAGACTGAAAATGGGGTGATGGGAGGGTTAGGACTGAAAGTGGGCTGTTGGGGGGCTTAGGACTGGTAATGGGCTTAATGGGCTGGGAGGGGGGTTGCTAGGACTGGAAATGGGCTGAGTGGAAGTGGGGCTTGAACTGCAAATAGCTGATGGGGAGGGGGCTTAGAATGGAAATGGGCTGTGAGGGGAGGGAGCTAGGACTGATGGAGGGGCTAGGATAGGACTGGAAATGGGCTGTTGGGATGTGCTAAGATTGGAAATGGGCTGTGGTGGGGGCTTGGCTTGAAATGGAGGGGCTAGAACTGGAAGTAGGCTCATGGGGGGCTTGGATTGGAAATGAGCTGAGTGGAGGGGAGCTAGGATTTGACATGGGCTGATGGTGGGGCTAGGAAAGGACTAGAAATGGGGGGCTGGGATTGGAAGTGAGCTGATGGAGGGACTCGAATAGGACTGGAAATGGATGGGGGAGCTAGGATTGGAAATGGGCTGATGGGGGCTAGGACTGGAAATGGGCTGATGCGGGGACTAGAAGGGAGCAGATGTTGGGTGGGGCTGGAACTAGAAGGAAGCTGATGTTGGGGGAGGATTAGAATGGGATGGGGCTGGGAGAGTGAAATGGAGTGGGGAAAAATATTTTGTGTGGGAGGGAAGAAAAATCTACAATTGGCCGGGTATTGGGAGAGTAAGTGAGGATTGAGGATGGAGGGGTAAAATTTGAGTGGATGAAATAGGAATGAGGAAAGAGCAAAAGGAGAAAGATTAGTATGTTAAAGCAGATGTAGAGAGAGAAAGCAGAGTTACTTACCTGTAACGGAGTTCTCCGTGGACAGCAGGATAGGTCAGCCACACCTGGTGACGTCATCCGACGGTGGCGTGACGGAAGTGCTCTCTAGCTCAGAAGCTTCTGAGCATGTGTGAGGTGACCCCACCTCCCCGGTCCGCCCCCAGCCCGACCAGTGAGTCATTAGCTTCGGCCAGAGGCTGGGGCGCGGACCGCAGGCCACCCTCAGAGGGGAGGTGGGTGGGATCATGTGGCTGACCTATCCTGCTGTCCACGGAGAACTCCGTTACAGGTAAGTAACTCTGCTTTCTCCTAGGACAAGCAGGATGTGTCAGCCACACCTGGTGTCTCCCCAGCTACTTGTTACGTGCTGAGGCTGAGGGAGGCCTGAGACAGGATAGTAGGCATGTGGGACACCAATGAAGCGTCATGTGATAAAGAACAAACGTTTATTGTGAAGAACAGACGTTTATTGTGCAACTAATGCAATAATATAAGTGCATGGCCAGCTGGCACACGCAGTGAGGTAAAACATAGTGCAATCGACATACAGTGGATTGTAACATCAACAGCGATGAATTCAACAGAAAGTGCGGTTGTGCAACACGCAGTGAAGTAGAACATAGTGCAATCAACCAACAGTGCAATGGAACAAACTGTGCAATAATATTGTGCAACTGTGCAATAACATTGTGCAAATAACAACCACATTGTGCAAATAACAACCATTGGGAGGGTCCCGACCAGGTGGGCTACCCTTGTCCGTGGTGGTTAGGAGGTACAGGAGTTACTGCCCGCAGGCTGCGACTTGGTCAGTTGCTCCTGTCACTTCCGGGAAGGTGGAACCTGCCACTGTAGACAGGATCGCTCGGCCGAATGAGCTGTCGGCTTCTGCCTGGAGGTCAAGGCAATAGTGTTTTTGGAAGGTGAGGTGCGAGGACCAGGTGGCGGCTTTACAGATCTCGCTTACTGGGACCTCCTGTGCGCTTGCGAGAGAGGTGGCCAGTGCGCGGAGTTGGTGTGCGCTCGCCTTGTTTGCTGGATGAGCGCCCGCCTTCTGAAGGCAGTAGGAGACGCAGTCAGATATCCAGTGGGAGAGTGTGCGCTTGGTGACAGGCCGTCCCGGTCTGTTGGGGTCGAAGGACACAAAGAGCTGGGTCCCTTGCCGGACTGAGGCCGTCCTGTCGATGTAGATGCGCAGGGCCCGGACGCAGTCCAGTGAGTGGAGTCGTTGCTCTTCTGGTGACCCATGAGGGGCAGGGAAGAATGACGGTAGTTCCACTGATTGGTTGACGTGGAAGACGGAGGAGACCTTCGGAACAAACTTCGGGTGTGTCCGGAGAGACGCCCTGTTGTGGTGAATCTTGGTGTACGGGGGGTGAGCTACCAAGGCTTGTAGCTCACTCACCCTCCTTGCGGAAGTGATGGCGATGAGGAAAAGCGTCTTCCAGGACAGGAATTTTGATTCCGCTGAGAGCAGAGGCTCGAAAGGTTCCCGTGTCAGCTGCTGGAGGACGATGTTGAGGTCCCACGAGGGGACGGGTCTCTGGACCGGGGGCTGCAGGTTCCTGAGACCTCTCATGAAGCGGGTCACAATGGGTAGAGCGGCCATGGAGCCCGTGGGTGAGTTGTTTCGCAGCTGGTGCAGGGACACGATGGCTGCGAGGTGTACCTTAATTGACTGGGGCTTCAAGCCCAGACTGAAGAGCGAGGAGAGATACTGTAGCACAACCGGAACAGGGCAAGAGTCTGGCGGTATTCCTTGGCCTGCGCACCAGATACTGAAACGTTTCCACTTGAGACTGTATGACTTTCTCGTGGACGGTCTCCTGGATGCCAGTACGATGCGCTGTACCTCCGCCGGTAGATGGTGTTCTTGGAAGTTTACCCTCTCAGTCTCCAGGCTGTCAAAGCAAGGGTCTGGAGATTGGGGTGCCAGGTTGTGCCATCGTTCTGTGTGAGCAGGTCTGGTCTCATCGGGAGCCGTATGGGGGGTTCCTGTGAAAGCTGCAGTAGCAGGGGGAACCACATCTGTTTTGGCCAGTAGGGCGCAATCAGGATGATGTGCGCCCTGTCGTTGATGGTGCACTGTATGGTGGCTGTCATGAGGGGGTTTGGGGGAAAGGCGTAGGCCAGTTCCCACTCCCCCCAGGGTACTGCGAATGCATCTGAGGCCACTCTCCGGGGTGAGGGGCGTTTTGAGCAGAACAGAGGGCATCTGGAATTGTCCTCGGTTGCAAAGAGGTCTATCTGTGGATTCCCCCAACGTCGGAAGATGGACTCCGCTACTTCCTCGTGAAGCGTCCACTCATGGGGCTGGAGCTGCCTGCTTAGTCTGTCCGCTAGCGCGTTCTGCTCTCCCAGGAGGTAAGTCGCCTGTAGAAGGCAGTTGTGAGCTAGGGCCAATGACCATGTCTGGAGAGCCTCCCTGCAGAGAGTGCGGGAGCCCGTACCCCCTTGTTTGTTGAGGTAGAACATCGTCACTTGGTTGTCGGTCTGGATCAGAACTGTCTTCCCCGCGAGATGTGGCATGAAGGTCTGGAGTGCATAACTGACCGCTCGGAGTTCGAGGGCATTGATGTGGAAGGATTGTTCCGTCTTGTTCCAAGCTCCTTGTGTGCTGAGGTGCAACAGGTGAGCTCCCCAGCCTGTGGGGGAGGCATCCGTGGTCAGGATGAGCTGGTAGCCGCAGGGTTGCAGGCTCTTGCCTTCGTTGAGATTGGCAGACGCCATCCACCAATGGAGACTCTGAGATACCCTCGGTTTGATTGGGATGAGGGTGGTGAGAGGTTGAGACCGTTGTTTCCAGTGTGAGCACAGGTGCCACTGGAGTGTGCGCATGTGCAGCCTGGCCAGGGTTAGGACTGAAGTAGTCGCTGCCATGTGACCTAGCAGGCGTAGGATGTCCTGGGCCTTGGTCTGCTTCGCGGACGATACCTTCTTCGCAAGGCGGATGATGTTTTCCTGCCGATGCTCGGGAAGGAAGGCCTTGGCTGAGGTTGTGTCGATTATGGCCCCGATGAACTCCGTGCGTTGGGTAGGTTCTAGCCGAGACTTCTCCATGTTGAGCAGGAAACCCAGCTTGGACAGCAGGGTGGTAGTCTTTCGCACTGCCGCCCTGAGTTCCGTGGCGGAAGGTGCTGATATCAGCCAGTCGTCCAGGTAGGGAAAGATGGCGAGCCCTTGTTTGCGGAGGTGTGCCGCTGCCACAGCTACGCACTTCATGAAGACCCTGGGAGCTGGGGAGAGTCCGAAGGGAAGTACCCGGTACTGGTAGTGGCACCCCATTGCTACGAATCTCAGGAATTTCCTGTGAGAGGTGTGGACTGGGATGTGAGAGTAAGCATCCTGTAGATCCAAAGTAGCCATCCAGTCCCCCGGTCTGATGAGGGGAAGGATGGAGTTCAGGGAGTACATCCGAAACTTCTCTTTCAAGAGGGTGTTGTTCAGCTTGCGGAGGTCCAGGATAGGGCGTAGGCTCCGGGACTTCTTGGGAATAAGGAAGTACCGGGAGTAGAAGCCAGTGTTGATTTCGTCGGAGGGAACCCGTTCGATCGTTCGTGTTCTTATGAGTTGCTGTAGGAGGTCCGCAAGGGCAGCTTCCAGGTGCAGCGGTGAAGGGGGAGAGACAAGGCCGGCTTGGGTCCGCTGAGGTATTTCATTACCTCCGGATCTTTCTCGTCGGAGGGCTCTTCCTTGGTGAGACCTAGCTTTGCCACAACCTTCTTCAAAAATTTTGGATAGGTGAGGTCTTCTTGCACCGGAGCCTGTGTCTCCCCTTGCTCATCTGGAGTAGACTTGGACGAAGGTGATTCCGGGCCCCCTTCCTCTGGAGCGCTCCCTTCTGAGTCCTGCCCCAGCATAGGGGAAGGGCTCCTCTCCCTTGAGGGATTTTGCTCTGGTGAGGCCGGAGTGGGTGATGCCTCCCTCCTCTCAGGAGTTTGTAAATCCAAGGGGGCTGCAACGGAGTTGTCTCGGCCTGGAGGAGCAGTTTGTTGCACCAGGCATTGTAAGAGTTGCAATATGGCTTCAGAGGTACTGGACCCAGAAGATCTGTTGCTCCGGTGACCCTGCGAGTTGGATTTTCTGCTTCTCCCGCGGCCGCGGGAGGACTCGCTGGCAGTACTGTCACCGCGTGAAGAGTAGCGGTCTCCCCGGTGCCTCTTGCTCCTGTGTTTCCTGGAATGTCTATTGCCGCTATTGCCGCACCGATGGGAGGACTCCCGGCTGTCGGCGCGGTGTTTGTGGCGGTTGCTGCGGCTGTTGCGGCTGTGGTTGCTGCGGTGGGAGCCCTCGGCGCGGTGAAGATCTTCGGCGCGAGGGAGAGCATCCGGGGAAATCCTCAGTAGGCTGGCTCAGGGCGAGGGAAGCCTGTGCTGAGGGAGAGCCCTGACGTCATCGTGGTGGGAGGAGCCGCTCCTGGCCACCCGATGGGAAGGCACGTCTCTGGGGGCGGAGTCTGGCGAGACCACGTGGGCGGCGCCATTTTGACCGCAGCCGCCTGGACTGCATGGCAATGGAGGGTGTCCGGAGGAGCAGCAGGCATCAGGGGGGCCTCCTGAGGGCAGAGGAGCGATAGGATCACTGGAGCCACGTGGGAGATGATCGAAGGAGCATCCGGCGGTGGGGGAGCTTGTGCCAGGCACCACGGAGGCCAAGGAGGCAGATCTCTCCGGCAGAGGAGGAGGCACAGGGCCTAGGCCCGCCCGGTGTTTTTTCTTTGCGGGTGCCTTCCCTTTAGCGGACTTACCGCGTTCTGAAGTGCCGGACTCAGTAGCGTGCACCGGAGCAGCCAGGAATTCCTTCAAGGAGTAATCCCTTATTTTCTTCGCCCTGGGGGACATCTGGGTGCAGCAGGAACAGTCCTCCACATTGTGAGAAGCCCCGAGGCATCGGAGGCAGCTCAGGTGAGCATCGGAGATATTCATTTTTCTTTTGCATTTTGGACATTGTTTAAATCCAGGTTTAGGCATTATAATGGTGAGAGAGAGCTGAGATCCGTCTTGAGGCAAGGCGGAAGAATTGAAAACTGGTCGGGCTGGGGGCGGACCGGGGAGGTGGGGTCACCTCACACATGCTCAGAAGCTTCTGAGCTAGAGAGCACTTCCGTCACGGCGCCGTCGGATGACGTCACCAGGAGTGGCTGACACATCCTGCTTGTCCTAGGAGAATGGAAGAAAACTAGAAGAAAGAAGAAAGGACAAATGGACAGCAGATGATGGAGAGTTAGCAGAAGACACGAAGAAACCAGAAAAAAGTGGCTGGAGCAATTGCAACTGAAAAAAAATGCACAAAAGGTAGAAAAATATCTCTCTATTTTGAATTTATTAACTGGAATATGTCAGCTCTGGCAAATGTGCATCATTAACATCTGCGCTTTGTTTAGTACAAGAAGAAATTAATTTACAGTTTTATTGCTACAGTGTTGTTGTACATTCCAAGTTAGGCTTTTGGGGTTTCCAGTTTAATCATTGTCTTTCTGTTTGTAAATTGTGATTCCTTGTTTGGTGATGGTCTATGTTCTGCATGTGTAACTGAGCTGAGGTATTCTGTTTATGTAGTTTCTATTTGACATTGCCACTTGTTCTCTTTCCCCAGTAGGTCATGTATTGTTATTCTCTGAAATGTATTGGTTTAATATTTGCAGTGTTGCCTTTTGATAGGTAGAGTATGGTGCTTTGTGAGTCCTGGTAGTGCTGTTACGATACAGGGGGTTTACTATGGGTTCTAAATGGGCAGTGTTTGTAGTAGTTCCTAATGTGTCTGGCGGTGGGCACTGGATTATTGCAATGTAGAAATCTTTTAGTCTTTCTTTATCCATATACTCATTAAGAGGCATGTTTACTAAAAGTTAATGTATGGTAACATTATGCAAATATTTATGCAAATGAGGTCCCCTATGCAAATAAAGCCCCACACCGAGTCTCCGCACATGGCCCCGCAGCCCCCTTGGGCCGCCCCTGCTACAGGTCTTTACATCCTTCAGGTTTAAATGACAAGATTGATTGGTCCTTATTTTTTTGATGACTGTGCGGTTTTATGTGTACAGTACAGTGCAGTGTGCTGTGATTCTCCAACCTGTTCACTATTGCGGTTAGTTTGTGTGGGAAGTGTTGTGTGAATGGTTGCAATGTGGTGATTGGTGTGTGTATGAATGATGTAGGGTGATGTCATAGTCTTTCATTTGATTGGCTGTTGGTCCCTTATATTTAGTGCGTCAGACGCCGTTCTTCTTGCTAGTGGGAAAGTGGTATCAATAAATTGCAGTTATTTTGTTTCCCCTGATGAAGCCTAACTGGCGAAATGGGAGCTTCTGTAGGGAGTTATTGTTATCCGCGACATTTATGAGTTTGCTGTTTCCTGCTATATTTCAGAGGTCCTTGTGATCCTATGTGTATTGACGTTTTGGTGGAGGTCTTCGTGATCCTGTGGGATCCGACGCTGATGTGGAGTTGCTGCGGTCCCGATGCTCTGTTACCATCGTTCAGTTAAGTGATTGAAATCGTTTGTATGTCGTAGCGTTTCACCACTTTTATAGTTGATTTCTATCTCTTTTCAGGTTCTGTATTCTGGCCTCGGGTAACCCCGGCTCTTTCCTGCATATTGAGGCTCTTTTGAGTCTTGTATGAAGACGTTGTTGTGAGTGGGCTTTGTTGTTGCTGGATGTATGTATATGTTTGTATGTATGGATTTGTATGCTTGTTAGACAGTTAATGTTGTTTAGAAGAGCTTTCCCATAGTTATTGGGTGTTTTTGAACGTTGTGAGTGATTTTTAAGGATGGTTGTGTGGTGGCACTAAGACCAGTGATGTGAACGTCTTTACTCCCTATAGTGCTTTTTGGGCGCTACTTGTGGGGTGTGAAAATTTCTGAGGTCTTTGCCATTGAATTGTGTAAACTTTGTGTTGTGTTGTGTATGTTATAAGATATTTTTTGGGTTAGGAGCAACTTTTTTGGTTTTCATTATTTTTGCCCCATACAGCTTATTTAGTACTGCTCCAAGACCAACCATACAGAATATGGAAAAATCCACTTACTATTCAACATGTATTGAAGAAGTTGGACATAAAATGTAAAGTTCAACCAACTCCGGGTTTCAATAAGGTCTAGCTGTTACACTCTTCAGTTGTGAAAATGGCCATGAAAAAGGCTAAGAAATGTCTTCAACATTCCTCTAGGGAGAGACCCCGTTATGTTGGATCATTTGGGGAAGAAACGTTTCAGAGGAGCGATACTTACTGCACATATCGCAGCCCATCAGCTATATATGGTTTAGCATATGCATACCATATTTTAAAAAAAATTTTGTTTTTTGCCCACTCTTTTTGATGGGCTCAAACTCAGCTGCCATTCAAACAGAGGCTGATGAATATGGCAATCATATATACTGCCTATGATGTATTTTGGGACCTTGTCTAGAATTTCCATTTCTACAATCGCTGCCAGACATCTTACATGATTCAGAGCCTCTGACTTGTACATGCACTCCAAGTTGCCTGATGCCCCTTGAAGCACAGATACTTTATCCAAAAAGAGAAAGATATGATAAAGGACTATTGCTCTGCATTTCAGCATCTCTCTGTGGTCACCCTGCTTCATTGGGCTCCTCGGCCAAACATAGTTCCTTCAACCAATATCGCCAAGGTATTATCATAAAACGTTTTATTACCAAAAGCAACTTCAACAAATGCAGTGCCCTGTGGTGCAAAAGCTGTGTCAGAAAGAGACCACTCAACCAAAATTGGTTCTCCCTGCTTAACTTAAGCAACATCCTTAGTTTTGACTATTCTCTAGGCCCCCTTTTGCTGTAGAATATTCATCCTGTGCTTTCTGTGAAGGGTCAGGTTCAATGTTCTCTTCCATCCTGGCAGACGAATATGATGGATTCCTGGATCTTCAGCATAATCCAAAATGGCTATCATCTCAGATTTATCAGTCAACCCACAGATTGGCCTTTAACCTGGACCCATCTTTTCCTTTTCCATACCAGTCTGTTAAAGAAACAAATATATCTTTTGCTCCATTCAAAGCTATAGAACCCATGCCACCACTGGTGAGAAATGGAGGTTTCTATTTCAGAGGCCTAAACACCATTTTTCCCTTCCATGCAATTACATTTACTGAAACACTGTATTCTATTACATTTTAATAAATACTTCTACAACAGCAACAGAGAAGGTAGTGTCAACCAGTAAGCTTGTGTACCTTGGTAAGATAACAGGAAATTTGAAAAATAAATTAGTGTTACAAAAGCTGGAGAGAAAAAAGAAATGCTTAATTAGCATGAGAGAAAACATACTGCAAATTCATTGTTTTAAGTTTTCAATAGTAAAAGTTTCAAAGAAAATCAGAATTCCCTGGTTACTCTTATAAACAAACTTGAAGAGGGGGATCAATTGTAATTCCTTATTATGGATCCCTTTATAGCAAAAGGATAAAATCAAAATAACCTTAACTGTCTCTGCTATCTCAGTAAATAGGGGTGACCTGCAAGGAGCAGTGGGTACAACCCTAAACAAAGGCTGGGGGAGGGGTGACCTGCATGGAGCGGCAGGTATACCTACTTCTGCCTCCTTGCTGGGCAGACTAGATGGACCATGATGGTCTTTATCTGCTGCTATGTTATGTTAGATACTTTCCCATCCCATAGAAAATGGGGCATTTGCGCCCTATTCTGGATCCGAGACCTCAACCAATTTCTTCTCAGGGAAAAATTCATAATGACCACCCTTCTATCATTTCATCTCCTTCTCAACAAGGTAAACTGACTGTGCCCTCTGGATCCCAAGGATTTATATACACAAATCCCAATACACCCTCGATACCTGAAGTACCTCAGGTTCATTGTTAAGTCCAGTTATTTCCGGGTACAAAGTATTCTTCTTTGGTCTGTACTTGGCCCCTAAGGTCTTCACAAAATGCCTGGTAGTGGCATCTTGCCCACCTCTGAAAACAAGATCATTTGGTCTTTTGTCTTGACAATAGGATTTTGGCGGACATGCATTTGTGAACAAGACCATTATACTCCTCCAGTCTCTGGGATTTCTTGTCAACTTTCAGAAGTCTACCCTGCACCCAACAAACATCTTTTCATTTATAAGCATAATTTTGGACATTGTTTGAGCCAAAGCTTTTCTACTAGAGGATAATATCCAGACACATATTGTGCCATAGAGTCTGCACCCAAGGTCATGGTTGGAGCCTATCTGCAGATTTTGGGACCCATTGCAACTGCAGATCATAGATCCCTTCACCCATTTGAAAATGAAGCACTCCCAATGGGATCTTACGTTTCAGTGGACTAGTAGACACAGCCTCTCTTGTCAGTTCTCTTCCCATTTCCCTTACTTTATATGATGTTGCACTGGAGGATTCACGAGCCCAACCTTTCAGTAGGTGCCAAATCTGGGTTGAGTTAATCTCGACAGTCATAATGTGCAGGGGAGGTGGATGAGATACAAGACAAGTCTTCACATCAACCATTTAGAACTCATGGCAATTTACTATGCTCTTCAAGTTTTCCTTTATCTTCCACAAGATTCCTCAGTCCTAATTCAAACAACCAGCTTGCAGTGTTTAATATAAACAAACAAGAGGGTACAGCCCTCTTCAACTTTGTCCTAGCTAGTTGCATTAACATACAAGCCACCCACATCCCAGATCTGAACAGTCAATAGGCTCAGCAGATTTCTTCGACATGTGGTCTCTACATGTGTCCCTCCTAAACTCTATCTCCCAAGAGTGCGGAATACCTCAGACCATCTTTTTGCCAGCAGCACAGACACAAAGCTTCCTCTTTATTGTTTCATGCTCCTGTTTCCCCTTCATTTACCATCAGGTATCCTGGTGATTCTATGGACCTGGTCTTTTGTGTATACATATCCACCAATTTTTCTCTTACCAAGAGTCCTACACAACTTACATTGCAACTCCAGCACAATGATTCTCATAGTGCCATATTGGCATCAACAAAACTGGTTTCTTCCTCTCCAAAGGCTAGTAGTTCTACCTCCACAAAGGCTCAATCAGTTTCCAGCGCTGATAACCCAATAGTAGGGCAATCCTTTTCATCCAGATTTGATGTCTCTAGTCCTCACAACATGGAAATTGTGCAGCAGCTAGTTTGTTTTTGGATTGCCAAAACCTATCCAACACACTCCAATTGCTGCTAGAAAACAATTTACTAGATACACCTATGCTTTCAAGTGGAAAAGGTTTTCCATCTGGTGCTTCACAAATGGACATAATCCCATCACATTTCTCCTGTTACCATACTTCAATATCCCTGTCATTGATATCATTTGGTCCTTCATACATCTTTCATTATCTAATGTCCATCTCTGTGTTCCAGCTACTTATCATGCTCCAGAGGATAACCTGCCCAGCATCTCAATGCAATATTATTTCTCACTTCATGAGGGGTCTTCTTCATGTGGAACCTCCATTGTAAAAGCCTCCTGTCCCTTGGGACATTAATCTGGCATTAATTTTACTTATGAAGCTGCGTTTCAAACTTTTTTGTGTCATCTACTGTTAGTTGCTAATAGCATTTATTCAGCTAGGAAAGTTGATGAACTTCAGGCAGTGATAACCTACAAAACCATATCTTCAGTTTCATGATCATAAAATGGTTCTCCAATTGTACCTTAAGTTTTTGCCTAAGGTAGTCTCACCTTTTCCTATAAACAAAAAAAAAATCTCCCTGCATTTTGTTGAAAACGTCATTCAAATCCATGTGAGAGGCATTGGTGCCAAGAGGCACATTGATGAAATGCTTCTAAAGGCATCTAAGATCTCCAGCAGAAGGGAAGATGAGACACTATGAAAAGATGACAGCTGGACATGTCACTAGAGCCTGCAGACTCAACATCCAAACTCCACCTTTCCTAGAAATGAGGAACTGGTATTGCAAAGACCTGCGTTTGAATGGCTGGTCTGGTCCCTCTCTCCTCTGATGTGAGCCTGTGTTAGAAGAGGGAGGGACCAGACCAGCCCAGCCATTAAAACACAGCCCTCCTCCTCCATTCAAGAGGGAAAACAAAAACCTTACATACAGGGAGGGCCTACCACCTCCTCCCAATAAACCACACCTCATGCAGATTATACTCGTACCTGGCACAAAATTCTCACAGATTCTTGTTACAAATACAATCCTTTATTTCTTTCTTATATCACTGAAACAAACATACAGGAAGCGCAACGAAAACTAACTAAATACAAAGTAACTTGGAGAATTCCTTCACCCTCCACTTACAGCTATAAAGTAATTAAGAGATTTCCTGTCCATAGACAGATCCTAGCACAGTGAAAGAGAAGGATATATGGTTCCTAGCTACACTCAAAGATAAACTAAGGAAACTTTCACACAGACAACAGACACATACTCTCTCATTAGCAGACATACAGTGGAAATTTACAAACCACCTTCTTCAGAAAATGGGGTGTAAATTCCCAATCTTTTAAAGCTCTGTCCTGTTATATAGTGTTCTTTCCAAATAGTCCCTTTGTTTTCGATTCCATGCATCTGGATTTTCTCTTTCCTTTCTTTGTCCTGTCATATCTGCATGCCCATTCCTGCTAACCTGTTAACCCTTATGGCCTTGTGTATAAACATGTGCTCAGGCCTTTGTCAGATTTATTCCTTGTTATCTGACCCATTTCCCACCTATTCAACTTTCCACCTTGTCTGTTATTCCATCCCCTATTTTTAAGAAATATAGAAAATATATATCTTATTAGTTCTCTGATATTCTGACAGTTTGCACACTAGGCCTCAGTAGGCCCCATGTCAAACTGACATAACCATGCTAATGATGTCCTCTCTCTCTGTGCTCTGTAAATAAGTGTGTTTTTTCTTACATCTGATGTCACCTATTACCCATAGCATCCTACAACACACATGCAGTACAATGCCAGCAATTTGGACACATTTTAGATGTTCTTTGTGTTAACTCTTTCCCTTATGGCTCTCACAGTCTATAGGAAGAAACACCATTATATCATCAGCATAGATATGATATCCTAATTTGAAGTTCTTAAAGATGTTACATATAGGTTGTAGGTAAATGTTAAACAATAACGCTAAGAGCGTGAAATCTTGTGGGATACCTTGCTCTTGGTTGTAAGGTTAAGACCCAGATGCAAATTAACGTGGCTGGGCACAGGCGCCCACTGGCAGGCCGAGGGCTGGGCTGGGCTGGGGGGGCGGGGAGGGTGGGGGACGGCGAAGGCGGGCCGCGGGCCGAGGATAAAAAGGCGCGTGCGGCGCTGGCCCGGCCTCTTTCACCGCTCCCCCCCCCCCACATCCTACAGAAGGATGGACACCCTCCCGACCCACCCAATTAGCAAAGGGGGGGGGATCGTCGCAGCATGCTGGAGAGAGATGGCAGAAAAACAGCCCCGATGAGAGGGAACACAGCCCAGGCTTTGAGTAAAGGGGGAGTGTTGCAGGAGAGAAACATGGACCTTCCCCCCGGAGAGATTGACAAGGTAGCAAGAACACTGCTCAGATGGCCCCTGTCTCACTTTGACGGCGTGCAGGGGGGAAAAGGAGGGGAAAAGGGTTGCTAAGTCAGCTTGAACGGCAGGCGCAACATCTTTTCTCCCGAAGGATATGGAGAGGACTAAAGACAGAGGGAAAAGCTTTTATGGCAATTTTCCTCCACCCACTTACAGGGCCCGTGGGATATTGGCTGTGTCTCTTGAGGGGGAAGAAAAGGCAGGTAGTGCCGGAAAGAAATTGTGTACCAATGTTTGCCAATGGTTATGGGCATGCTGTGGCCAACAGTTTAGTTCTGTTAATTACCGCTGTTAATAATAAATAAACAAAATGTGTTGTTGAAAGAAACGTGTGGTGAAATGTTTGACCAAATTGGGGGGGGGAAGGGGGGGGGGAGAGGGTGGGACGAACCCGAGGCCGTCATGCCAGTTGCACGGCTGTGATGTCTGGAGACCAATTCGTACCTGTTGGGAACGCTCTGTAAGGTATGATTGGAACAACATTAAGACATTTCCATATATCCCTATCTGGCAAAGTCTTGTGAGTAGTATGTTATGGCTGATGTTATCAAATGCAGAGGCAATGTCAAGAAAGACCAGAATAAAAAGCTTGTTTTGATTTGTCTGTTCCTCAAATTAGATTAGCAAAAAGGGCTAGGAGAAGGGTCTCTACTCCATGATGAGGTCTAAACCCATATTGCTGCTCGTCCAAAGGTGAGTGCAACTCAATATAATCTTGGAGTTGGATCTGGACCATTTTTTCAATCACTTTTTCCTGAAAAGGGAGACTTGAAATTGGTCTATATGATTTCAGATTCTGTTTGTCTTGTGTTTTATTTTTTAATATAGGTCTTATCATGGCATGCTTTAGTACTTGTGGCATGGTTCTTTATGTGAAAGGAAGGTTAATCATGTTGAGAATAAAAAGATCTGATTCAGCATGTAATGCTTTTAGCCAGCTTACTGGGCAGGGGTCTAAAAAAGAAGTTGTATTTATTTTGGAGATTATGTTCTTAATTTGTTTTAAATCAATACTGTGGAAAGTTTGCCATCTCCTTGGGTAAATATTATCATAAGGTTTTGTGTGGTTTTCTGCAGATTCCTGGGATTTTAGTATGTTTATGTAGTGATCCGCTAGGGATTGCGGATCTATTGTTAACAAATTTGCTTCTGGAGTTGGCGTATGTGTGAGTGTTTTGATTATCTCAAATAGTAACCAAGGCAACCCGGACCTGGTGCTCCCCCCTCCCCTTCCCCTCCCCCACAGTATCCCCCAGATCCTGCCCACCCTTCATCCATTTGCACCCCTCCACCTACACTCGTCACAAAAAGCTCCCCCCTCCGCTGTGACACCCCCATGCTAACCAACCGCCCCTACATACCCAAAAGGGGCGAGAGGGCGGGAAGCCATCACCAGGGCCCAACATGTGGGCAGACAGAGAGACAGCCGATGTGACGAGCAGTTAGCCATCGCTTGGCCTCTCCCCCGCCTCCCGGCAGCCGCTCCCCTTCTCCTCATTGGCTCCCCTTGTGTACCCGCATGCAGGGAGCCAATGAATTCAAACTCCCCACCACTGCCAGCATGCCACCCATCCTCCTCGGCCCGCCACTGCCTATCCCCGCTGCATGCAGGGTCCCCGCACCGGTTCGGGCACCCGGTTACGGGCGGGCACCCAGGGACCCTGGCCCGTGGCCTTATTCTTCTCTCGGTCAGTTGAGGGAGTTTGTTAGTATCTTTGTGTGATACTCAACTCAAGACTCTCCTTTTCACTGAACAGTTCACTGAACATTCCCAACACCCCAGTTAACCACTTGTCTCATTCCCACACCTCATGAGCAACTGTTTATATGTCACAATGTACATAAGTTGTGCTTTTAGCACTATCTATTCATTCCACCTTTTTATTCCCTAAAGAAAATTGTTGCTATTGTTTGAGTCTTATTGTTTTTACCTGCAAGTTCTCTGTAACAGTTAAAGTTTCAATGCAAACTGCCTTGATTATATGATAAAATGGTATAGAAAAATTGTTAAAAAAATAAATAATAATAAAAATAAATACTCTTTTTTAACATTGTTTATGGCATTTTTTTTAATGCTTGAAGTGTGTTCATGTAAATTAGTTTGTTATCCATAGATTTATTCTCCCTCCGTTTATATTCAAGTCTTCTCAATTTTTGCTTTAACTTCTTCAGGTCATGGGTACCCAATTTCTCAGATCTTTTTGTAGAATTTGTGTGCTGGGATTTGGTCAATTTAGGTGGAGTAGCAACATTATGTATTGCGGAGTTCCAATTAGCTAGTGTATCGTCTAACTCTGTTAAGGGACTCTCTAATTGTGGAATGACTTCTATCAAGAAGCTATCCTTTTGAAATTCTTTGAATCATGTGTGAGATTCATTTTCGTTAGATAAAGGTTTCACTGGTATAATTGGGATTGTGAAATTAATAAGGTAATGGTCTGACCATGGGACTTGTATTGCTTGGGAGGGAGGCATATAAGGCATGTTGAGTGATATTTTCTGGTATGAATATTAAATCAAGGGTTTTATCTTTGTTATGTTTGGGTGTCTGCATGATCTGATGGAAATTCATGTCAGACATTGAGTTAAGGAAATTCATAGAGTGTGAGTTGTATATGGAGGGAAGCTTAAAGTCCCCTAGGAGTGCTAAAGGTGTTTTTAAATGTGGCTATGCATACTGTATCTAATATTGAGGTGAGAGTATCTGGGCTAGAGTTTGGTGGTCTATATATAAGGCATATTGGTAAGATTTAATTATCCATGTATAGGAGATCCATGTCATCGATGCTTTTAGCTATGTTGAGAGTTGCATTGAGTTTTTGTTTTATTAATATGTGGACTCCTCCTCCTCGGCTGCTAGGCCTAGTACAATGGAATAGCGAATATCCTGGTAATAGAAGTTGATTAGTTAGGACAGTATCCATGTCGGATAGCCATGTTTCAGTGACACAAAATGTCAGGGCTATTGTCCTTAATAATGTCTATCATGATGGGAATTTTGTTCCCTATAGATCTAATATTCACTAGTAGGCATTTGATTGGTTTTGTCTTAATCTGGTGGACGTATGATGTGTTATTATTGAGAGTGGGGGATATAGATGAGTCTGCTATTATATTGATTATGTCTTGAGCTGCACTTGTTGAAATGCAAAGGTGTGGTGTAAGTCTGACATGGATCTGAATAATAGGTATATTATATTGCTGATAGGTGAGAAAGGGTCTGATTGGCTCTGATATGTGATGGCTAGTATAATGGACAGAGCAACTAATGCTCATAACATCTTTGTGTCATCCATTTCTATTTGTATGTGTCACTGATTTAAGAATCTTCTTATATATTCTATCCTATTCACAATTGCTGAAATGATTTATATGTAGAATTGTTATGATTGTTGGACTGATATAAGAGCTGTGAGTGATAGTTAAAGTGTTATTTAGTTCTTTATGTAATAAGGCTATTGAGAAGAAGGTAGGAGTGTGGTGATATATCAATTGCTATAAGATTTATTTATTTTCTAGTGCTTCCATGTATAGAATCAGGTAATAACTGTTAGAGAAGATGATGCATATTCTTTCTAATGTTAGCACAGAGTAATATGAAGATATAACTGAGAATAGGGTTCATGGAGGAAATTATACATCAACTGAGTATTACATTTATGTTAGGTTAGCAACCAGCAGTTTGTTCTGGGTGACATCCAGTAAATATGAACAGTATAGAGTGAATGCAATAAATCAGAATACCTTGTTCTGGCATCTAATGGAGTCCAAAAGCATACTAAGGAACAGGTTGATAGCTGATATTCAAGGGCCATGCCAAAGGGCCCTCTGGCGAGACCCTCAGGCGCGGGCACGCCTGACATGCAACTTCTTTTAAATGCTCTCTTTGGCAGTTTGAAAAGGCAGAGCAGGAAGCAGCAGCAAATGGTTAGTAAGATGAGGCTGCTTGTGAGAAGTGTGTGTGTGTGGGGGGGGGGGGGGGATTCCCCTGCCTGCCTGCTCTAGCATGCACTGCTTAAAACTGGTGCGGAGAGCCTTTGAACTTACAGGCTGAATGCTGGATCAGTCAGTTATGGCAAGCCCCGAGTCTGGGCCCCGATATCCTGAATAATGCAGCAGCCTGATGCAGAGAGCCCCGATCCAGAGCCCCAGTCTTGATTGGTGTCCCTCTGGGAGATCAGGCTAAGAGGACCTACATTTGACCTGGGCTTCTAAAATGGAATTTAAATTTTTCAGCCTCTCCTTTGTGTCTTTCTAGCTGATTTTCTCATACTAAACACTACTCAAGTAATTTTCTTTAATGTTCTCCTCTCATTGAAAATGTCAAATTTGATCATGTTATTATCACCACTGTCAAGTGGCATTGCCAAAGCTATTCCTCACAATAGATCCTGCATTACAATGAGGACTAATTCTAGAGTAGTTCTCTCTCATTGTTTCCAGTACCAGTTGCTGCATCTAGAAACTTTATCTCCATAGTATGGCTTGATGAGACATTTACCAAATCAATACCAAAGTAATTGAAATCTCCCATTATTATTGTGTTGGCAACTTTTCTAATTGTTAGCATGTCACTTGTATGCTCATTCTGGCCAGGCAGATGTGATATTATCCCCATTGCTTCCCCAATACAAATGGAATTTCCATCCTTAAAAATTCCACAATTCAGTTTGTGTCCTGGAGGACTTTTATCCTGTTTGAGTTTATGCTATTAACTATAACACTACCCTTTCACCAATTTTATTGCCCTATCATTTCAGTCTAATTTCTATTCTACTGTAGTATCACAGTGTCCCATTGGTTGTACTAGATCGCTGAGATTTTTTTTAAAAAAATTTAGCACATATCTGGCTTCTCTGGTTCTCAGCCTGCTGCTTTAACCGTCACACTACTTCTCCCCCCCCCCCAATCAAGAGGTAAACATAGTATGTAACTGACAGAAAAACAGAAAGTGGTAGTAGGACTTATATGCAAATTGCTAATACTAAAGGAAAGTTTGAGATAGTTTTGCTGTGTGGTAATGATTAATGAGGTACTTTACGTGATTTTGCAGCACTGGAATTCATCAATTTAAATACATTTTGCAAGTATAAACATACATAATAAAATTTACTATCTGCAAACCTAAATTGAGATGCCTATATGCATACCTACAGTGAAGGTAAAGGCAATGCAAACATGCATAATTTCCCGCTAGTCGGTATTTGATAAGAGGTCATTGGTAGCTGTAAGGACTAAAATATTGATAGTCCCATGCGTTGTTAGCACCAAAAACTAAGTGCCCCCTTATATAACTACTCTTATAGATGGTAAAGTTGGGCCTACTTAAGGTGTATTATTTTGTTCATATTGGGGGACTATTTTATAAAGTGAAGTATGTGCGTCCTTTATTTTATAAAACAAGGGCATGAATGGTAAGATACATGCATCACATCTAGGTGTGGCCACTCTAAGGCTGCTTTAAATGCCTGCATCTAGACCTGTAAAGAACATTTGTGAGTTACAGTAGTTTGTAATATGTACACAAAACTTTGTGCTCCGCCCATGTGCATGCCCACACCAAAAATAAATCATCGGCATGGTGCGAGTCCTTAATGGAAAAGCGCTCTCCTAAAGCGCACAGGTAAAGATCATCCATGCCCACAAGTCATAGAAAATACATGACTTATACATGTTGATGGTGTGTAACTTTACATGGCTTCTTATAAAATTACCTCCATAATATCTATGCTTTAATTCAGTGCCATTCTATCTCTCCAATCTTTTTTTTAAATTGCAGTTTCAATCATATTACATGAGGTAAAAAAAGAAAAAGGCAGAAACATAAAATAAGAAACAAAAAGATTCAAGAACAGCAAATACATTTGCAAAGAATCAAAAAAGATAAACTGATTCCCTTGGAATATTACCAGACATTTGCATGGAAACGAAGGAAAATGCTCATACTGATAGCCAATACCTTAGGTTTCAAGAGTAAAAAGATCTCCTTCTCATTTGAGTTGACCGAGATATGTCAGGAAAAAACATTATCCTCTGACCACAGAAGGGATCCTCTATCTTCTTGAAATACCACTTCAGTATTGATATTTTATCCATCTCATTAACAAATGTTGCCATGAGAGTGGTCCTACCCAAAATCACTTCAGATAGCTTGAAAGAATTTTCAAATTTGGGTATTATAGCCTTCTCTGTGGCAACTTGCTCCACATACTTACCAGGAACATAGTAACAATCAAATATAGCAACCTGCTCTAGATTAGGTACACAATATATCCTTGAAATATTTTTTAACAAAATCAAAGGTAACAATGCGTCTTAGGAAAATTGAGAAAACAAAGATTCTTATTCTGGGACATATTTAAAATGACTCTGCCTATGCACAAACATACAATGCTTAATAGTGGAGGACAATGACTTTTGCAGGCCAGAGATCTGTCCAGAAAGCTTATCCAAACAGATCTGCATTGTCTGCAGCTGGTCTTCATGTACCTGAAAAGTGGAAATAGTTTCTTTAGAAAACACAGAAACCTGCTC
This sequence comes from Ichthyophis bannanicus, assembly GCA_033557465.1. Classification (NCBI taxonomy): domain Eukaryota; kingdom Metazoa; phylum Chordata; class Amphibia; order Gymnophiona; family Ichthyophiidae; genus Ichthyophis; species Ichthyophis bannanicus. The sequence goes on from CM066034.1 coordinate 593,194,955, forward strand.
CATAGTTCCTCTCAGTAATGAATTGTTCTGAGCCACCATGTTTTTATTTATTTATTTGGTTCTTCTATACTGCCCCTTCCAGTGATCAGGGGTGGTTTACAATTAACATAACAAAGTTATAATAAACAGAATTTGAACTATGTACACAGATACATGTTACATTACATTTAACAAGTAGGTGAACGCCTACATGAACAATGTAGCCTTAACAGGGGGCTACTAACTATATACAAATTTACTAACCCGGCGTGGTTCTTTGTATTAAGGTAGGTTAAAGAAAATGAAAAGCAGGGAGTGAGGTAAAGGAGTCAGAGAGGGAGTTATTGGGTGTTCCAAACTACTAGCAAAGTAACCTCTATAGGAGACTTAGGGAGAGAAGACCCAGTCATCACAAGAACCTTAATTTCAGTAAGAAAAACAACCTTAGACTTCCCTGTAGATGACACCACAACTGGAAAAGGATCAATTGCTGCCCCAATCCTTGGAGAAGGAGATCCTTACCCAAACAAAGGGGTCTTGGAGACCTCCAGAGGAGAAGGTGAAGTCCTAGATATAAGGGTCAAAGAAGCCACATATGATGACGGAGAAGATATAAGCTGAAGATAAAGGTAGATAATCCCTCCAATTGTCTAAGGCTGTGTTCTCAACTATTGTCCGATTTTCCAACACTAAAATAACATTACTTCAGCGCATTCAACAGTGTACTGTATTGTTAAATAAATTTTCACTTTTCGTTATCAAAGACTCTTAGTGCTAAGTGTTGAGTGACTTATTTATAAATTAATAAGGGGTACATAGGTCTCAGACTTCTCCTGGCACCGGCTAATCAGACAATGTCCTTTGCCGTAGTGCCTGTTTGCATCAACGACCTATGCAGTCTGGTCCCCTTAAGTATTTAGTGTTGAATAAACATTTTAGTAAATGATTGTGCTTAGCTGAATAGATGTAAGACTCCCCAACGCCATCAACCGGCTCCGTTCCTGCGTTTCACAAGTGAGTTTCTTCAGGGGGAATTTTTTATAATTCAAGCACTTCATGCAATAACTGATACTCCATTATCTGGCGGGTGTAGATGTTCTACTTTCAGAATTTGCTAAGAAAAATGACAATTATACATTATGGTGACAGACCTTAATCGCAATTGTGTACATAGAAAAACCATTCTCCTATTCTAGCTCATGTGCCGATGATCATACCTTATTGTCTCTGCTTCTCACACTCCTTCTTGTGATCAAAGACTCTCAAAAAAACGCCGCGCATGCGGGTCTGCTTCTCTTGAGATTTTATGGGCAGTGTGCTTACAAACGTCACCGATGACGTGGAAGATTGTTTCGGGAATAACCTCCGGTGCGATTCACACAGAAACATCATAGTGTCTTAGGGATAGTCACTCGATTTCTAAGTTGGCTATGAAATAAATCCTTACCTAAATGTTGAAAACAGAGTATAGGTTCGTGCAAACCAAACATGGACATATTCAGATGCAGCTTCCCCATTCAATCATATTGTTTAAACCTCCTGGGCATACTATGTTCAAGTTATAGAGCCAACGTTGTTCAGTAATGAATAAAGTCTGTTGTCGTGATTTCCCCCCTTTTCCTGATTCAACTCTTTCCAGACAAAAGCATCTCAGATCTTCAAATATATGCTGTTGCTGCAGACAATGTGCTACCAATGGGGCTTCGATAACTTTACAATGTAATCTACTTCGATGTTCAATCATTCTAGTGCGAAACATTCGGGTAGTCTTGCCTATGTAGCGCAAACCACAGGGGCAGGTAATGCTATATACTACAGAACTGGAGATACATGATGTGGAATGCCGAAGTTTATAAGTAATTCCATGATGTTCAAAAGTCGTTCTTTCTTCTGTAATGGAACATATGGTACAATTCCCACACATTCTATGACCAGGCTCCACAGTCTCAGAAGGGTCTACGATCAGTCGCAATTGTGCTGGACTCAAGCGCTCCTTCAAATTGCGTTGTCGCGTCCACACACAACGTATTTTATGTTGTTGTAATCCAGGAATCGCAGCTAAAATGTTACTATGGCATTTTATAATTCTTTTTATATTACCACTATATGGTGAAAATGGTGTAACCAAATTGATCATCGTGTCATCCCCACCTTTATCAGGGTTAGATTGTAGTAATAATGCTCTGTTCATATACAAGGCTCTTCTATAAGCTGTTTTGACAATCTGTTTTGGGTATCCTCTTTGTATAAAACTCTGTTTTAATTGTTGAGATTGACGCTGAAAATCCCTCTGGTCCGAACAGTTCCTTCGAAATCTAATAAATTGAGATAGAGGGAGACTATCCCTCAACTGTTTAGGATGACTACTACCATAGTGCAAAAAGGTGTTCCTATCGGTTGATTTTCTATGAACCGACGTAAGTCAGCCATCATAGCTTTTCTGAACTAACACGTCTAGAAACACTATGCGTTCCTCATGGTATGTATGTGTAAATTGAATATTAGGGTCTAAAGTATTGACCCAACCAAAAAATCTTTCTAAGGACCTTTTTGATCCATTCCAAAATAGGAATATATCATCAATGTATCAATGACGCGTAGAGCCAGTGCTAGTACACAGCCATGGAAAGTCAGCAGTCTTGGAAGGAGATTTTCAGCTTTAAGGAAAGCCACATTGCTAGCTTGTGCAAAGATCCTACACCCTTCACTGTTGAAGAAGGAGCAGATGAAACACGATATACAGCGACTTGGGAGGAGCTGTTAAAACTACGGAAGAGGATTACACGATTGGAACTTCATCGGATGTCACTCATTGAATATATACGTCGACAACAGATCCCACGGGGTCTCAGAATGTACAAAGAACCCCGAATGTTTATCACTAACACAGATTTCATTGATAAGTGGAATGGTATCCTCAATAAGTGTTCCCTAGACTTAATGGTGTTGATAGTTGATACTACGGCCACTAGTTTGGAAGTATTAAATACGGATATGGAGTTGATGCTTACGAATCTTAAGGAGGGAGAGAAAGCCGAGAAATTTTAAGAAAAATCAATGGAAATTACCAAGCAGGTTGCAACAGTGCAGGAAGAAGTGCGTAAAATAAAAACAAAAAAACTAAAGCGGGATCACAGAGACTTTATCTGACGTGCGATTATCTATCCAACAATTGCAAGTGTTAAATAGGGGCCTTTCTTTTGTCCCTGATCTTTATTTTGATAGTTTTAATTTCAGAATAGATTTGGAGAATTTACTACGGAAGATCCACTTAAAAGTATTTTCTTCTTTCGTCAATGCCCGAAACGTTTTACGTTGGGTGGTTTCCAGCTGTTTAACATCTTGAAGTACCAATTGTTTAAAGACATTCAAAGCAGGATGGGGAGACCCCGGGGGTACCCAGGAAGATTTTAAGGGCAATCGCACCCGTCGGGTAGCCATTATGTCAGATGACTCAATATTTGAAGAGTGCTACGCAAAAAACACTTTTAAGTGGATCTTCCGTAGTAAATTATTTATTTTTTCTGTTTGTTTCGTGATTTTCCTCGAGTTCCATTTTTCTTCTTGGTCCTTCTATCTGTATCGTCCGAAAAATCTTCCTTGGACTTTTTGCTAGAATATGTTGTGCTAGTATCTTCCGATATCGTATCAAATTCAACACGTTTCCTAACCCTCTTTGCACTCAGTTTCCTCTTCATATTCATCCACGGGTACACATACCCAGATGTATAGTCTCCGTGATCCCGCTTTAGTTTTTTTGTTTTTATTTTACACAAAAAAACTGCCAGCATGGTTTAAAGGTGAGGTCAGAGAGGCTGTTGTTGCCAAAAAAGCATCTTTCAGGAAATGGAAAAAAGAGCCAAACGACGAAACCTGGAAACAGCACAAGCACTGGCAAGTCAAATGCAAGGCATTGATAAGGCAGGCAAAGAGAGAATTTGAGAAGAAGCTTGCTGCGGAAGCAAAAACGCGAAATAAAGAGCTTTTCAAGTACATTTGTAGCAAAAAACCTGTGAGAGAGTCAGTTGGTCCATTAGATGATAAAGGGGTTAAAGAAGCACTAAGAGGCGACAAGGCGATAGCGGAGAGACTGAATGAATTCTTTGCTTCGGTCTTTACTGAGGAAGATGTAGGGATGTTACCCATGACTGAAGTGGTATTTAAAGGTGCGGAAGAAGAATTGGAGGAAATATCGATACATCGGGAAGATGTCTTACAACTATTAGATAAACAGAAGAGTAGCAAATCACCTGGGCCGGATGGTATACATCCAAGGGTGTTGAAAGAACTGAAATATGAGATTGCAGAACTGCTATCAGTAATCTGTGAACTATCATTAAAATCATCTCTAATACCTGAAGATTGGAGGATCGCCAATGTAACACCCAATTTTTAAAAAGGGTTCCAGGGGTGATCCAGGAAACTACAGACCGGTGAGCCTGATGTCAGTACCGGGAAAAATGGTAGAAACCATCATAAAGAATAAAATTACTCAGCATGTAGATAGTCACAACCTAATGGGAGACAGCCAACATGGCTTTAGACAAGGAAGATCTTGTCTTACTAATCTGTTATGTTTTTTTGAAGGTGTGAATAAACAGGTGGACAAAGGTGAGTCAGTTGATATTGTGTATCTGGACTTTCAGAAAGCCTTTGACAAGGTCCCTCATCAGAGACTTTTGGCAAAACTAAAGAGTCATGGGATAGGAGGCAATGTACTATTGTGGATCAGGAACTGGTTAAAAGATAGAAAGCAGAGGGTAGGGCTAAATGGCCAATTTTCCCAATGGAGAAAGGTGAATAGTGGTGTACCCCAGGGATCTGTGCTGGGTCCGCTGCTTTTTGACATATTCATAAATGACCTGGAAAGTGGAATAACGAGTGAGGTTATCAAATTTGCAGATGACACAAAAGAGTAAATTAGACTTACCTGCTAATTGTTGTTCCTTGCGGAACTCTAGTCCAGTCCCGGAACCATAGAGTTGTGAACCTCCACCAGCAACTTTGGAGACTGAACATCTTCATCTCTTTGATCATCCAGCTATATGCAGCCCCAAGGACCGCCCACACATCAGTACCTATTGACAAAGCATACTAAGCAGAGCAACAAATAAGTAGATATAACAACACAGTGGAAAAAAAGAATCCTGATCCTAAAGTTCCCACTACTAGCAAAAAATTTTTTTTTCTTTTTCCAATTGCGTAAGAACAACCTCCCGCCTACGGGAAGGCGGACCAGAACGGCCGTGGCGACCCTTGTGCAAAACGCATGCAACATGAGATGCCACCGCTCACCCCCAAGATTTGACCCCGAAAGGAAACTAAGGCGTGCTGCAAGCAGAGGAGCTCTGACCGAAAGTATAGAGAACAAAAACCCTGGCAGACTCCTATAATGAATGTACCTTCTTGGCTGGCAGCGAGAACAGATAGACAGGGAGGGATCCGGGACTGGACTAGAGTTCCGCAAGGAACAACAATTAGCAGGTAAGTCTAATTTACTCTTCCCTAGCGTCCCTCTAGTCCAGTCCCGGAACCATAGAGGATGTAACAGAGCAGTAAATCTCAACGGGAGGGCCTCGCTAGTCCAGCCTGAAGCACCCGAGACCCAAACCGCGCATCCGACGCCGCCTGCACATCCAGACGATAGTGCTTAGCAAAGGTGTGCAAGGACGACCACGTCGCCGCCCGACAAATATCCACCGCCGGTACCAAGCTAACTTCTGCCCAAGACGCCGCCTGCGCCCTAGTCGAGTGAGCCCGAACCCGGCAGGAACCATCCTGCCATGTAAAAGGTATGCCGACAAAATCGCCTCTTTCAACCAGCGGGAAATGGAAGACTTAGACGCCGCTTCCCCCTTGCGCGGACTGCCAAATGCGACAAATAGGCAATCGGACTTACGGAAGGCCGCCGTTTCCCTCAAATACCGACAAAGAGCTCGACGGACATTCAACGCGTGCAAGGAGTTATCCGCATGCTTGCCCCGTTCCTTGGCAAACACCGGGAGAGACACCACCTGATTCATGTGAAACGCCGAAACTACCTTAGGCAAAAACGTGGAAACCGGTCGCAATACCACCTTGTCGGCAGAGAAAGACAGATAGGGTTCCCTACACGAAAGAGCCTGCAACTCCGAGATCCTGCGAGCTGACGAGATCGCTACCAGAAACACCGTTTTCAACATCAAGTCCTTCAACGAAGCTTGCGCCAAGGGTTCAAACGGCGAAGCCACCAGAGACCTCAACACCAAATTCAAGTCCCACGAGGGCACTAAAGCCCTGCACGGAGGACGCATAAGCAACACCGCTCGCAAGAAGCGCTTCACGTCCGCATGGGACCCCAATAACTGGCCCTGAACCTTGCCTCGAAAACACGCAAGAGCTGCAAGTTGTACCCTCAACGAACTGGCCGCCAGGCCCTTGTCCACCCCTGCTTGCAAGAAGGAGAGGATCTGAGGAATGGAGGTCCGCAAAGGCCGCAACTCGCGAGCCGCACACCAGCTCTCAAAAATACGCCAGACCCAGACATACGCTAGCGACGTAGACCGATGCCGCGCCCGCAACAAGGTAGCAATGACCTCCGGAGAATAACCTTTGGCTCTCATTCACGCCCTCTCAATAGCCATGCCGTAAGCGAGAATCGAGCCACCTGAGGCATCTGCAGCGGCCCCTGCCGAAGGAGATCCGGCTGAGGAGGAAGGAGCCACGGATCAGCCACACTCAACCGCACCAGATCCGCATACCAAGGCCGACGAGGCCAGTCCGGGGCAATCAGAACCACGGGACCCGGATGCCGCTCGATCCGCTGTACCAGGCGACCCAGCAGAGCCCACGGAGGAAAGACATAGAGCAGCCCGTACCTTGGCCACCTTTGTGCCAATGCATCGAGGCCTTCCGACATGCGTTCCCGACGCCTGCTGAAGAACCTTTCGACCTGCGCGGACTCGAAGGTCGACATGAGGTCCATTATCGGCAGACCCCAACGACGGATCAGCAAAGCAAATACCTCGGGATGTAGAGACCACTCTCCGGGGTCTACCCTGCGACGACTCAGAAAGTCCGCCTCCACATTGTGAACCCCCGCTATATGCTGGGCCGACAGACACTGAAGATGCCGCTCTGCCCAATCCAGAAGCAGATCCGCCTCCGCTTCCAACGCCGTGCTGCCTGTGCCTCCCTGGCGATTTATGTAGGCTACCGTGGAGGCATTGTCGGATAGTACCCTGACCGCCGCTCCCTCCAGCCAAGGCTGAAACGCTGTCAGAGCCAACCACACGGCTCTCATTTCCAGTCGGTTGATGGACCACCGGCTCTCCCGCGAGGACCACTGGCCCTGAGCAATCTGGCCCTTGCAATGAGCCCCCCAGCCGCTCAAACTGGCATCCATCATCAGCAGACACCAGACGGGAGACTCCTATCCCTAAAAAAAACACGAAGAAAAACAACTTTGAAAAAAATCAAAAATGGCCGCCGGACCCGATCCCGCCAAAAAAAGGACCAGAAAAAATACCCAAAAGGTCTAAAACACTCCCCAGAGCTGATTCCAGGCCACCCTAAGGCCTCCACCACTGCCTTTAGAAATAAAAAGCTTCAAACTCTACTCACCCACACACAGGAGTGGAGGGGGGGTCAAAACACTGAGAGTGCTGTCCAGCGTGCCTGTCACAAGCTCTGAGTAGCAGTTATCAGGGTCAATAACAGAGTAATAACCGCTCAGGGCAGCTCGGGGAACCCCTAAATCAGTCAGGGGACCCTCATAGCCTACTGCTGTATTCAATTGCTGCCTGTAATTTTCTTCAACCTTCTCCTCACCCACCAAGGGGGTTCGGTAGAAAGGAGACCTGTGTCCTGTGCAGCTCCCCTGCTTGTTTGACCTATGGGGAGACTGACAGAGAGAGACAGAGAGAAAAAAACAGATTAGAGAAAGACAGAAGGGACACAGTCAAAGATTTCCTCCACAGCAGCAGCCCAGCACCTAAATCTAGAAAATAATAAAACACTAAAGCTCTGCTTATTTGTTCCTTAGGAGCCCAGTTCTGGGCTCTGACTTCCAAGCTGCTTGGAGACTGAGATACTGATGTGTGGGCGGTCCTTGGGGCTGCATATAGCTGGATGATCAAAGAGATGAAGATGTTCAGTCTCCAAAGCTGCTGGTGGAGGTTCACAACTCTATGGTTCCGTGACTGGACTAGAGGGATGCTAAGGAACTATTTAAAGTTGTTAAAACCCAAGAGGATTGTGAAAAATTGCAAGAGGATCTTGATAAATTGGAGGACTGGGCATCAAAATGGCAGATGAAATTTAATGTGGACAAGTGCAAGGTTATGCACCTAGGGAAGAACAACCCAAACTATGGTTACACGATGCAAGGTTCCACATTAGGAACCACCACCCAGGAAAAAGATTTAGGCGTCATTGTGGATACCATGTTAAAACCCTCGGCCCAGTGTGCAGCGGCAGCCAAGAGAGCAAATAGAATGCTAGGTATGATAAGGAAAGGAATGGAAAATAAAACAAAAGATATTATAATGCCTCTATATCGTTCCATGGTGAGACCGCACCATGAATATTGTGTGCAATTCTGGTCGCCGTATCTTAAAAAGGATATAGCGATTTTAGAAAAGGTACAGAGAAGAGCCACCAAAATGGTAAAGGGGATGGAAGGATACTCCTATGAAGAAAGGCTAAAAAGGTTAGGACTCTTTAACCTGGAAAAGAGACGGCTGAGGGGAGATATGATAGAAGTCTATAAATTAATGAACGGAGTGGAACGGGTAAACGTAGATCGATTGTTTACCTTATCAGAATATAGAAAGACTAGGGGACATGCAATGAAGCTACAGGGTAAACTATTTAAGACTAATAAAAGAAAATATTTTTTCACTCAACGTGTAATCAAACTCTGGAATTTGTTACCGGAGGATGTAGTAAAGGCTGTTAGTGTAGCTGGGTTTAAAAAAGGTTTGGACAAGTTCCTGGAGGAAAGGTCCATAAACCATTATTAAGAAGTGACCGAAGATATCAATGCTTGACCCAGTACAAGCATTGTGGAACTTGTGTCTCTTGGGGAAACTGCTAGGTACATATGACCTAGATTGGCCACTGTTGGAAACAGAATACTGGGCTTGATGGACCTTGGTCTGACCCAGTATGGCATATCTTATGTTCTTATCGGCACATGAGCTAGCATAGGAGAGTGGTTTTTCTATGTACACAATTGCGATTAAGGTCTGTCACCATAATGTATAATTGTCATTTTTCTTAGCAAATTCTGAAAGTAGAACATCTACACCCGCCAGATAATGGAGTATCAGTTATTGCATGAAGTGCTTGAATTATAAAAAATACCCCCTGAAGAAACTCACTTGTGAAACGCAGGAACGGAGCCGGTTGATGGCGTTGGGGAGTCTTACATCTATTCAGCTAAGCACAATCATTTACTAAAATGTTTATTCAACACTAAATACTTAAGGGGACCAGACTGCATAGGTCGTTGATGCAAACAGGCATTACGGCAAAGGACATTGTCTGATTAGCCGGTGCCAGGAGAAGTCTGAGACCTATGTACCCCTTATTAATTTATAAATAAGTCACTCAACACTTAGTACTAAGAGTCTTTGATAACGAAAAATGAAAATTTATTTAACAATACAGCACACTGTTGAATGCGCTGAAGTAATGTTATTTTAGTGTTGGAAAATTGGACAATAGTTGAGAACACAGCCTTAGACAATTGGAGGGATTATCTACCTTTATCTTCAGTTTGTTCACCCTCTGTATATTGACGCATAGAGCCAGCAGGAGAAGATATAAGGCCAGACAGAGTAGATTGAGCCACAGCACTTACAGTTATGTTTATTCATCGGGCCTTGTTGCTTCTTAGCAGATCAAGCAGACAAAACCACGTTTTCTCTTGATCTTCCTCTTGTATGATCCCTTAGGCATACTCACAGGGAAAAGACTTAAATTCTAATCAAGGACACATGCCTGAGGACTTGCACATTCTTAAATAGGCCTGGCAGCTCCAGTGATGCTATGGAGGGGGCGGAGTTATCACCGGCAGTCAAAGGCTCTTCCCGTGGCAGGACACTGCAAAGGAAAGCAAAGCTCCCTCTCAGCCGCTTCAAAAACAGTCACTCCAACCAGACTCAAACTCCTCTCCCCAATCTTAGTTTTTAAACTTACAGCATTCGCATATAAATAGGATGATTTTTTTTTTATTTGCATTCCTTATCTACCTAGCACTTGATGGGTGAGGTAATTTGGATTTATATCTGTCTGCTCTTTAATTAATGCACCTGAGCGACTTCAGCCTTTATGACATCCTCACTATCAGGATATTCTAATGTCCCCATTTTGTCAATAAGAACATAAGAATATAAGATATGCCATACTGGGTCAGACCAAGGTCCATCAAGTCCAGTATCCTGTTTCCAACAGTAGCCGATCTAGGTCACAAGTACCTAGCAATTTCCCCAAAAGTCACACCATTTCCACAATGCTTGTATTGGGGCAAGCAGTGGATTTCCTGGAACTTGTCAAAACCTTTTTTAAATAGTCTCTTTAGAAAACACAGAAACCTGCTCCATAGTTCCTCTCAGTAGCCACCATTTTCCCAACACCTAGCAAAGTAACCTCTATAGGAATTCCAGAGTTTGATTATGCGTTGAATGAAAAAATATTTTCTCTTATTAGTCATAAATGGGTTACACTGTAGCTTCATTGCATGTCCCCTAGTCTTTCTATATTTTGATGGTGTAAACATTCGATCTACGTTTACCCGTTCCACTCCACTCATTATTTTATAGACTTCATATCTCCCCTCAGCCATCTCTTTTCCAAGTTGAAGGGCTCTAACCTTTTTAGCCTCTCCTCATAGGGGGTATCCTTCCATCCCCTTTACCATTTTGGTGGCTCTTCTTTGTACCTTTTCTAATTCTGCTATATCCTTTTTAAGATACAGCGACCAGAATTGCACACAATATTCGAGGTGCGGTCGCATCATGGAACAATACAGAGGCATTATAATAACCTTTGTTTTATTCTCCATTCCTTTTCTTATGATTCCTAGCATTCTATTCACTTTCTTGGCTGCTACTGCACACTGGGTAGAGGGTTTCAACGTGTTATCCATGATGATGCCTTTTTCCTGGGTGGTGGTTCCTAATCTGGAACCTTGTATGTGTAACCATAGTTTGGGTTGTTCTTTCCTAGGTGCATAACTTTGTACTTGTCCACATTAAATTTCATCTGCCATTTGAATGTCCAATTTATCAAGGTCCTCTTGCAATTTTTCACAATCCTTTTGGGTTTTAACAACTTTGAATAATTTTCTATTATCTGCAAATTTGACTACCTAACTTATTGTTCCCATTTCCAGATCATTTATGAATATGTTAAAAAGCAATGGACCCAGCACAGACAGGGGCAGCCCAAGGGGGGTGCGGGGCCATGTGTGGAGACTCTGTGTGGGGCCTCATTTGCATAAATATTTGCATAATTTTAACATGCACTAACTTTTAGTAAACATGCCTCTTAATGAGTGTATGGATAAAGAAAGACTAAAAGATTTCTACATTACTATACTCCAGTGCCAACCTCCAGGCACATTAGAAAGTACTACAAACACTACCCATTTAGAACCCAAAGCAAACCCACCATATCATAACAGTACTACCAAGACCCATAAGGCTCCATACCCTACCTATCAAAAGGCAACATTGCAAATATTAAACCAATACATCTCAGAAAATCAATACATCTCCAACTGGGGAAAGAGAACAAGTGGAACTATCAAATATAAACTACATAAACAGAATACCTCAGCTCGGTTACACATGCAGAACACAGACCATCACCAAACAAAGAACAAGGGATCACAATTTAGAAATAGGAAGAAAATAATTAAACTGGGAACTCTAAAAGCCAAACTTGGAATGTACAACAACAGGGCAGAAATAAAAATATAAATTAATTTCCACTTGTACTAAACAAAATGCAGACGTTAAAGACAACCTTAGAAATACAACCCATCCCTTGGTCAGATCACTAACTAATAACATTTCAAATACCACTAATTGACTCCAACATGAACAAGCTTTCAACACACGGATAGATTCAAAAAATTTAACAAAGAAGAATTTTTAGATCATATCATACCAGAACTCCTATTAGACCCAACAGATCTAGACAAAGCCCTCTCAGTATGGAACTCCACCATAACCACCACAGCCACATCAACTTACAATTTAAAACAAACCTCTAAAAGACAAACCAGAAAAAATGCTCCTTGGTACAACCTAGAAATAAAACAACTGAGAACAGAGTTACGTAAAGTTGAACGCAAATGGCGTCAAGCTAAAACTAAAACACTCCAAGACACTTATCTAAACACTCTGACAATATATAGAGAACGAATAAATAACGCCAAAAAAATTACTATTCTAATCAACTAACAAAAGCTCTCAACCGCCCAAGAGAGCTTTTTAAAATTGTTAAAGCTCTAACTGACAATACTGCCAAGAAAAACCCTGACAACCAGGCTATTTCACCCCAATCCCTTGCCACCTACTATGAGAACAAACTAAAACAAACCTCATCCACAATGATAACACAGAACTCAATCCCAGCCCCACACATAACACAATGGTCTACATTCTACCCCATAACTAAAGACATGCTGAAACACACATTATCCAAACTAAACACAACCACATCATAGCTAGACCCATGTCCAGTACACTGGATAAAAGCATCCACCACCAAACTCGCTTTATTTATCCTACCCATAGTAAACTTATCACTTCAGAATGGTTACCTACCGGCTCCTCTTAAACATGCACAAATCTGCCCCATACTAAAATGCACGTCCAGCGATAAAAGCTCCCCAACATCCTACCAGCCAATTTCCAGTCTACCACTTTTGGCTAAACTTACAGAAAAAACGGTACAGATCCAACTGCAAGACCATATCGACACCTATGCACCAGTAGATGAGCAGCAATACGGTTTTAGACATCACCACAGAGTGGAAACACTCCTCACAGTTCTAACTGACACCCTTGCTAACGGGACTGACAACATAAAAAATATTTTCCTACTAATCTTTATTGATATCACAGCAGCCTTCGACAGTGTCATCCATCAAACAATGCTAACACGCCTACAACGATTGGGAATCACAGATACAGTATTGAAATGGTTTCAATCATATCTATTGGATAGAACACAAGAAGTCAGAATTGAACAACAAATTTCTGACAAATATAAACAACAAGGCCTCCTTCAGGGGTCAGCACTTTCTGCATTACTCTTTAATATTTACTTACAACCCATCTGCACCATCTTTAGACGTCACTGCATAAATTATCATATTTACGCAGGTGACAAAATGATATATCTAATCAATAAAAATACCACCTGAGAGGGAATACTATCCAAATCAAGAACAACACCCCTCAGTAAACCGCCAATATATAAACCAACTCTAGTCAAACTCTCATAAATTACAAAACATCACTAGAAATAGTAACACCAGGTTCTCACTGGACCTCAGGATTCATACACCCTCCATCTGGCGAAATTCATCACCATAGGGAAATGGTGGACACTTACATCATAGGTCCTTAACCTCAATAGCTTATTAAATATATTACCAAGAAGATTCCTTCAACACTATAAGTCAAAAACTCTCCCTACCAATAACCTCATATAAGGATTCACTCAACCACTCACACCAACATACCAAAAACCACAATCATCAACACAATTCACATATCACGCCCAAACAAAATATACACATTGCTATAAAAGTGTCCAATGTTGCTTAAAAGGATCTCCACAAAGCAGATAGCACAGAAAAGATTATGCAATGTCCTTTAAAGCACGCAATTCAAGGTCTTTAGGTGAAGATATATTATTTAGGCACAGAAAGTGCCTCCTCAAACAACAATTCGCATTAACGTCTGATGTCAGCAGCCTTCAAAAACGGGCACCAATCAGCTTACTTATACCAACCACTCCTCAACTTTCAACAACTTTATATAAAACACAACACACATTACCATTACTACCATAAACGAATAAAGCCAGGAAAAGGGTAAATGGGAACTGCAACAGTCAAAGCAAAATGTTCTTAGAAGAGTACGTTAGGCGCTGATGCAGAAGTATCATCTACTGTGACCTGCGTTCTCCCCTTTTCAGGGTTATCCAACCGTAAGGTTAATGCCAGCAGCCTAGTTCCAACCCGGTTAAGGTGAAGCTTTTGGAAAAGCCTCTCCTTTCCCTAGAATGTTCCCCAGTTCCTAACAAATCCAAAATCCTCTTCCTTGCACTATTGTCTCATCCATGCATTGAAACTCCAGAGCTCTGCCTGCCTTTTGGGTCCTGCGCATGGAATGGGAAGCATTTCGGAGAATGCTGCCCTGGAAGTTCTGAATTTCAACTTCCTACCTAAGAGCCTAAATTTAACCTCCAGAACCTCCCTACCACATTTTCCTATGCCATTGGTACCGACATGTACCAAGACAGCAGACTCTTCCCCAACACTATCTAAGACCTTGTCTAGGTGGCGCATGAGGTCTGTTACCTTTGCACCAGACAGGCATGTTACCAGGCAATCCTTACATCCACCAGCCACCCAGCTATCTACATGTCTAATGATCAAATCACCAACTATAACAGCTGTTCTAATCCTTCCCTCATGAGCACATGGTCCTGGAGAAACCTCCTTGGTGCGAGAGTTTTACATCACCTGAAGGACAGGTCCTAGTTACAGGATCACTTCCTGCCACACCAGGGTAATACTGTCCTGTCAGGTGACCTCTCTCCTCCATGGCAACAGGGATGATGCCAGACTGTAGGGTGGGACTTCATTACTATGTCTCTGTAGGTCTCATCTATGTATCTTTCTGTCTTCCTTTTATCCTCCAAGTCTGCTACTCTAGCCGCCAGAGATTGGACTCATTCCCTGAGAGTAAAGAGCTCCTTGCACCTAGTGCACACATAAGACCCCTCATCAACTGGGAGAAAATCATACATGTGACACTCATTGCAAAAGACTGGAAAGCCCCCATCTCACTGCTGGACTGCTGTCTGCATCTTAGTTTTAAGGTTGTGTTTAGATATTTAAGTTGTTTTTTTTACCTAGGTTTGCTGGGGATATTTATACTAATAAAACTATACCTTCTATGTTTAATGGACTTTGTTCACCTCAAACTAATTAATGTCAGGTCCTTAATGTATGCCTAATGAGGATAAACAGCTGCACCTGAATGTGAATGTGGGACCTCCTTCCCTTTAAGCGGTTTAAGTGCCTATAAAGCTAAGATTATCCCAGGGGTGGGTGGGAGTCAAGGTGGGAGGGAGGGAAAGAGGACTTATTAAAAGTTGGCTGCTACACAGTGCCCTGTCCTGTGCCTCTAAGGTAAAGGCTTATTAATTTCCTGGGTGATTCACACAGCCCTTGATTTGATAGAAGGGGTCTTTTAAATTGCCCCTTTGACCTGTCACTTGCCTTTTACACCTATTTAAGACAACTTCACAGATCTTTTGCCTCCTAACTGGAAGGTCTCTTTGTAAAGGTCACTAGAAACAAGTTTATTTTTTCTTTCTGCTACTTGTATACTAAGCTATATTCTGATTTGATTTAAATTTTAAAAAGCTCAGAATTGGGAGGCAAGATGTCGTCTTGAGAGTGCTTAGCCGCGGAGTGCTGGGTGCAGTCTTGGGTGAGCGACCTACCCTTGCGCAGAATGCAGAAGCACAAAGGCAAGCAGCTACACTGTCTGGCTGGAACGACTGTGGGAGGAAGTGGCCAGCTTACCCTTGATGTCCTGGGTGTCTAGGCAGTGAGAGAAGAGGTCGGACCTTGGACCGCTCCAGAGGATCTTCTTTGGAGCGGAGCATGGAGTAGGCCTCGTTGAGCACTGAAGAAAAGGCACTTCCTCGGCAACCTGGAAGCGCTTCTGTGGAGGGGTTGGCTCCTCTGACTGCTGGAAATACTATGCTGGCAGTGGAAGGTATGTCGGCCCTTCCCCTTGTTCAATCCTCACCTGAAGGCAAAGCTATAGTTGTGGAGTGGGAGTCTTGCCAGTTGACCATCTGGGGAGAAGGAATGGAGTGTTTCCTTCGGGGAAAGCGTCTATTACCATGGGGGTGCTATGGAACTCTATTAAGTCTCTGAATGGGTCTCTCAATACAAATTTGGCACAACTTTCTTTGAAGGTGGATTCTGTTACAGAACTGGTCTCTGCTCATAGGAACGAGGTGGTGCAGCATGATGGCAGACTTGAGCAACTGGAGGGTCAAGCAGTGGAGTTTGGCACTTTCAAGGATTGTCAAGTGAAGGAGAGTTTTGGGCTTTGGAGGAAGTTGGAGTTTTTGGAGAACCAGTCCAGGAGAAATAATCTGCGGTTCCTTGGGTTTCCTCAATCCCTATTGCTTGGGACTGTGCAGTTGGTGAAGAAATATCTGGTTGAGATCTTAGGCTGGGTGTCAGATCTACCACCTATGGCTAGGGCATTTTTGTGCCCTTTTCCAGTGGAGGCTCTGGTAGCCTCAGTCGCCCCCAAGAGCAGCTGGATCTGACTGGATTTTTGGAGGGTTCTATGGAACTGGTAACATCTCGTAGTACTTTGTTAGTCCTTTGACCAGGACAAAGTTTCTGCTTTACATCTGTATTTTAGACATACGCAAGAGTAGTTTATGGGTTCGGTTGTTCATATATTTCCCTGAAGTATATAAACAGACTTAGGCATGGCGAAGGGAGTTCTTGGCCTTACTGCCTAGAGTCCTTTCACTTCGGGAGACCCTGCTCTTGAAATTGCCTTCTTTATGTTATGTAAGTTTCAGGGGGCAGAAGTATTACTTTACCGAACCTAAGCAGCTCTTAGAGCTTATTGTTCTAAGGAGGGAAGTCTGGGGCCTAATTGAGGGGGGACCATAGTGTGCGTTCTGCTGGTAACACTTCTCCACAGCTCTCTTTCTGTTATAGTTGTATTTCCTCTTTTATTTTGGCTCTTCCCTCCCTTATTACTTATGGTACGGTGAACTCTGGTTCACCGTACCATTTACACCAACACCTAATTCACCTTCACACCTCCCACCGTTTCCTCCATCAATCGCTTATTCCTCCCATCCACCTCACATGCCCACTTAGAATCCACTCACGCCTCTGCATTCTTTTTCCTTGGTTGCCTTCTCTGGAATTTTTCTAAGAAGGAACAACAAGAGAAGCAAATTGATTTACAAAACACAACAATGTTGGAGGTGGGACAATGCTGCATGGAGCCCGTTTAGAGACAGAAAGGCTCCACAGTGGTTTTACAGGCATAGCCGCGGTTCCCTAAGAGACAGGGAGCCACGGCTGCAGAAGAAGGAGGCAGACATGGGGAGAGGGGAGCAGGGAACCTACAACGGGGCTGAAATGAGGGAGGGGGGCTGACATGGACAGAGGGGGGCTGACATGGAGGGAGGGAGGGGGCTGACATGGACAGAGGGGGGCTGACATGGACAGAGGAGGGCTGACATGGAGGGATGAGGGAGGGAGGGAGGGCTGACATGGACAGAGGGGGGACTGACATGGAGGGATGGATGGAGGGAGGGGGCTGACATGGATGGATGGAGGGAGGGAGGGAGGGAGGGGAGCTGACATGGACAGAGGGGACTGAAATGGAGGGAGGGAGGGGGCTGACATGTACAAAGGGAAGAGACAGGGGGACATACTGGACAGACGGGGATAAATGCTGGACAGAGGGGAGAGACAGTGCGGGTTAGGATTATAATTTATTTATTTATTTATTTATTTGTAGTCTCTTTTATACCGCGCTATTCGACATCAGTGCGGTTTACAATGAACATAAGAGTTGCATATCTCAATTTTGTGATTTGTGCTTACAGTGAAACAGGTATAATAACTTGGGTATACATTAAACAGGAAAATTAAACTTGGGTATGCATAATGGGCAGATGGGGGGGCTAGGACTGGTAATGGGTTGATTAGGAAAGGCTAGGACTGGGAATGGACTGATCAAGGGGGGTTGGGACTGGTAATGTGCTGGTAGGGGGGTAGGACTGGTAATGGACTGATGGGGGGCTAGCATTGGAAATGAGCTGATCGGGGAGGTTAGGACTGAAAATGGGCTGATTAGAGGAGGCTAGGACTGGTAATGGGCTGAGGGGGGGGTAGGACTGGTAATGGGCTGATTAGGGGAGCCTAGCACTGGTAATGGGGTTGAGGAGGGACTAGCACTGGAAATGAGCTGATTAGGGGAGGCTAGCACTGGTAATGGGGTTGAGGAGGGGCTAACATTGGAAATGAGCTAATTAGGGGAGGCTAGGACTGGTAATTATCTTATGGGGGGGGGTAGGACTGGTATTGCGTTGATTAGAGGAGGCTAGCACTGGTAATGGGGTTGAGGGGGGACTAGCACTGGAAGCGAGCTGATTGGGGGGCTTTGGCTGGGAATGGGCTGATTGTGTGGAGGGAAGGATAGAGCTGCTGGCACTGGAAGAAAACTGGGGGCTAAGGCTACAAATGGGCTGATACGAGGGGATGGGAGAATGGAACTGGAAGGGAGTGGATCTGAGAGGGGCTGCCATGGTATTTGTACTAGAAGGGACTGGTCAGTGGGGAAGGAGGGGGACTGGAAGGGAATGGACACCAGTGGCGGTCATGGGAATGCAAGTTGACATTGGAAGTTACTGAGGGTGAGGACTGGAAAGGGGCTGATACTGGGGAGGGTTACTGGGACTGGAAATAGGCTGATGGAAAGAAGTGAAGAAAATGAAAGAAGAGATAAGAAATGGCAGATGGACCATAGACCACAGAAAGAGAGCTAAGAGAAACAGGAAAGCAGAAGCCTCAGATCGGGACCAGCATGATCAGAGAATAAATTGGTCCAACAACAAAGGTAGAAAAAATTATTTTATTTCATATTAGTGATTTGACTACAAAATCATCATAATTTTGAAATCAAATATTGTTACTTGTTATTGTGATTAATTATTGTGGTTTAAATAAGGAAATTTTATAAATAAAAACATATTGCAAAGGCCTATAATATATTAATAATTCAACAAATGATTACAGTGACAATGCGTTAACGGTAAAGGAAGAGAGACGCATTTGATTTTATCATTGGGGGTCACCACAAGTTGACCAATGGTAAAAGGGGTCACTGTACAAAAAAAGTTGAGTACCACTGCTGTAGAGCATCAAAATACTTATCTGTTTTAAAGAGGAAAAGACCTCAGTATCGCTCAGGACTTCAAACAGCACCCAAGCAAAATAAGAGCGAGCTAGCCAGCTAATAAATAGCAATGCTTGGCTAGACTCGAAATATCAACAGTCAAAAAACTCTTGAAACATGTGAAGCAATGCAAAGCAGAATTATTTATATCAGTCAAGCATGAAATTAAAAAAATATATATATCTCAAAAATGCTCTCAAATGCTATCACATGTTTAGTCTCTCAAAGTACTTAGCTTGATGTCTTGTTTATACAGTAAAACCTGCTGGTCGTCAAAGCCCAAAACGCTATCATATGTAAGCAGCAAAAATCACTCACATAGTCTCTCAAAGTACTAACCGGGGTATCCGGATGCCCGTCTTCTCATGCCTCCAAATGAACACTCTACCCAACACCCCCACTGTTAGCACAACACCCGCCCCCCCTCCCCACTTGTTTCCACAAAATACTCGCACGCAGAATTCTGGAACAATAATTGGTCGCAGCTTTATTGACCATATTAAAACACAGGTGCAACATGGGCCATCAAAAACATTCTTAAATACCAAACAAAACTGCCCCCCCCTTTCCACCACCCCCATTCCGGATAATGCCCCCAACTAGCCATTTATTAGCAAGGTGGGGCATCATCCTTCCCCATGCCCCCTGCCGCCCGCCTTGCCATATTATTATCAAAGGCCAGCTCCATATGCCTTACACCGGGCAGAGACCCCAACGGAGACGTCTCTCCCACCCTGGGGAGCACTCCGCTCCCCTCAATGTGCCCTCAGCCGTATATGCCCCACCGGCTCGGCGAGCGCTAGCTCGATACCCTGCACATGTACCAATAGACCACCACAACCCCCCCAACCCAGCTGTGACAACCCCCTCCTCCCTCCACAACATAATGGGTGGGTGGGATGGGACAAACCTTGACGTGAGCAGGGCAAGCAGGAGAAGGAAGAGCATGCTCTGCCGGTCTCCCTCACATCCTGCTTGCCCCGCCCCTGAACCGCTGTCCACCAACGGGATCGCCCCATGTGGTTCACGTGGGACGATTCGAAAGAAGCCCTGACGCTCCTCACTTCCCCCCCCCCCCCAGCCCCATCCCCGCACAACATCCGACAGAAGCCCAGGCCCCAGGAACCCGGTTACTAGACCAGCCTCGGGACCCGGCCCTGCGGCACATCGGCATTAACCGGGGGTATCCGGATGCCCGTCTTCTCATGCCTCCAAATGAACACCCCACCCAACATCCCCACTGTTAGCACAACACCCCCCTCTTGTTTCCACAAAACACTCGCACACAGAATTCTGGAACAATAATTGGTCACAGCTTTATTGACCATATTAAAACACGGGCCCAACATGGGCCAACAAAAACATTCTTAAATACCAAACAAAACCGCCCCCCCCCCTTTCCACCACCCCCATTCTGGATAATGACCCCCACCAGCCTTTTATTAGCAAGGTGGTGCATCGTCCTCCCCCATGCCCCCTGCCGTCTGCCTCGCCATATTATAAGCAAAGGCCGGCTCCACATGCCTTACAGCGGGCAGAGACCCCAACGGAGATGTCTCTCCCACCCTGGGGAGCACTCTGCTCTCCTCAATGCGCCCTCAGCCGTATATGCCCCACCGGCTTGGCGAGCACTAGCTCGATATCCCGCCAATAGCACAAGGTAGCACACCTAACCTTGTGCCGCCACCCCACCCCCCCAAAGAAAGCTGCGACCAACTCAATCTCTCAAAAACTTCCTACCAGTTGTTCAATAGCAAGTCTTGTCCCACCGGAGAGAGGTGTACTCCATCCGTGCGATACAGTCCCGCACACTTCACCTCGGCCCAAAGGTGTAGCACCTGAAGCCCGCCAGTCTGCTGGACCCAGCGCCCAATCTGTCTATTGATTTTGACCAGACCTCGGGACCACCGACACTGTGACCAGCAGGAAGGGCGTGGAATGATGTCTGACCAGACAATAACGACCCCGGGTAACAACTTCCGAACAAGTCCAATATCCCTCTGGACCGTCCTAATAAACTGCCTGCAAGACCAGCTGGATAAGTCGTTGCCGCCCAGATGAATCACCAGTCCCACTGGCCGCTGTTGCTGTCTGGCCCTCAACTGCATGAAGGACACCAGCTGCCACCAACGCATGCCATGCTCTCCCATCCAGCACAGCCGAATGCCGGACGTCGCCAGATGCAATCCAAGCGGGCGAGACATGGCCCTGCGCTCAGCCCAGTACACAAATGATGACCGATGATCCACCAGTCTCTGGAGTATGGACCATCTGCAAGAAGACAAAGCTGACTGCAACCAGCTGGCAATTCTGCAAAATGAAAACTGTTACTACCCCCAACCCCCCACCCTTATTCCCCATGGACCACCCGCCACCACATTAAACTGCAGTCTAATCCACTGGGGACTTACCCCCACAGGCCCCAGTAACAGCGGCGGAGATCAGAACATCTGTGGGCGAACATATCCCACGTAGGCGCCCGAGCACCACTTACCAATCCGCTGTATCACCTTCCCCTCCAATCCTGCTGCTGTGGCGCTAGTAGCAGCGCCAATCCTGAAGGAATGTGATGCAAATCGCCTCTCATCGCAGCCCAGATGCCGCAAAGCCAAACACAAAACAGCAGTAAACTGGAACTGCGTTACAGGCTTACTGTTCTCATGCAAAAATAGGTAGCTGCTGCCCCTGGATGGCAATGCAAATATATCTGCAAATTATGCACTGGACATGATTGCAAGGGAAAAATTGCTTTCAGTATCACCCAACCCCCTTTTCCCATCTGATCCGTTTTTGATTGCGGGAGAAAGATGCGCACCTGTGCCACCTCCACAGTCGCATCCAAACCCCCAAACGCGTCCCTCCTCCCTGACCTTGGTACCAGCTCACACACACAGAATGCCCCAAAGAATGCAGTCACGAACAATGCCCGAAACAGAACTGACACCTCACACATCCGCAGAAGGAGCTCATGCGACACTGGGAGTCGCCAGTCTTGCAACTTGGGGAGCACCCTGGCCCAACCGGCTATCAAGCGCTTCACCAATAACGACACACGTGGGTTACCCCATCCCGCCGCCTTACTGAAAAAAGAAAACCCAGCTATCGCTGAGGTGACTGCCGATCTGGACCAGCCCTCTCTTTTTGCCCACAACACAAATTAGTCCACCAGCTTCTCAGAAACTTTCCCGTCACACCAGCCTCTCCCATTCAAAAAAACACACACCTGAGAGTATCCACGAAGATACGTCACCCATGTTCCACGTGCCACCGACGCAGACAACAACGCCATCACATCAGGGTCCCAATCTGACAGAGATGATCCAGATCTGCCAACGCTGTCTCCTCTGCAATCCGGAGCCAATAGATGAAACTGCGTCCACTGAAAGCGGGACAAAGCATCAGCAATTGAATTCTGGATACCCGGCACATGTCACGCTCTTGCAGTAATATTCAGACGTAAGCAACCCAACACAAATACCCTCATCAATGCCGCCACTCGCAGGCACTTGGGCACATGCCGGTTGATAATTTCTACCACCGCTGCATTGTCACACCAAAACACCACCCTCCTGTTCTGCAAACACTCTGGCCACACCCAAAACGCGACCACGATGGGAAATAACTCCAGAAATGCAATGTTGCGAGTCAACCCGGAGACCCTCCATTCCGACGGCCAAGCCTCCGCACACCAAGCTCCCTGACAGTATGCGCCAAATCCCAAGCTGCCAGCAGCATCAGAAAACAACTGCAAACCCACTTTCAATACCTCCGGCAAATGCAATACCGCGCAATCATTGAAATCGGACAAAAATGTATCCCAAAACCGCAAACCTTCTCGCATTCCTGACGAGACACGAATACGATGATATGGATGTCGCACTCCCCCCCATTAGAACATAAGAACATAAGATATGCCATACTGGGTCAGACCAAGGTCCATCAAGCCCAGTATCCTGTTTCCAACAGTGGCCAATCTAGGTCATACGTACCTAGCAGTTTCCCCAAAAGACACAGGTTCCACAATGCTTGTATTGGGTCAAGCATTGATATCCTGGGTCCCTTCTTAATAATGGTTTATGGACCTTTCTTCCAGGAACTTGTCTAAACCTTTATTAAACCCAGCTACACTAGCAGCTTTTACTACATCCTCCGGTAACAAAATCCAGAGTTTGATTACACGAGTGAAATTTTTTTTTCTTTTATTAGTCTTAAAGAGGTTACCCTGTAGCTTCATTGCATGTCCCCTAGTCTTTCTATATTCTGATAACGTAAACAATCGATCATGTTTACCAGTTCCACTCTGTTCATTAATTTATAGGCTTCTATCATATCTCCTCTCAGCCGTCTCTTTTCCAGGTTAAAGAACCCTAACCTTTTTAGCCTTTCTTCATAGGGGTATCCTTCCATCCCCTTTACCATTTTGGTGGCTCTTCTCTGAACCTTTTCTAATAACACTATATCCTTTTTAAGATACGGTGATCAGAATTGCACACAATATTCAAGGTGCGGTCTCACCATGGAATGATACAGAGGCATTATAATATCTTTTGTTTTATTTTCCATTCCTTTCCTTATGATACCTAGCATTCTATTTGATCTCTTGGCTGAACACTGGGCCGAGGGTTTTAACATGTTATCCACAATGACGCCTAAATCTTTTTCCTGGTAGGTGGTTCCTAATGTGGAACCTTGCATCGTGGAACCATAGTTTGGGTTGTTCTTCCCTAGGGGCATAACTTTGCACTTGTCCACATTAAATTTCATCTGTCATTTTGATGCCAAGTCTTCCAATTTATCAAGATCCTCTTGCAATTTTCCACAATCCTCTTGGGTTTTAACAACTTTAAATAGTTTTGTGTCATCTGCAAATTTGATAACCTCACTTGTTATTCCCTTTACGAATATGTCAAAAAGCAGCGGACCCAGCACAGATCCCTGGGGTACACCACTATTCACCTTTCTCCATTGGGAAAATTGGCCTTTTAGCCCTACCCTCTGCTTTCTATCTTTTAACCAGTTCCTGATCCACAATAGTACACTGCCTCCTATCCCATGACTCTTTAGTTTTGCCAAAAGTCTCTGATGAGGGACCTTGTCAAAGGCTTTCTGAAAGTCCAGATACACTATATCAACCGACTCACCTTTGTCTACCTGTTTATTCACACCTTCAAAAAAACATAACAGATTAGTAAGACAAGATCTTCCTTGTCTAAAGTCATGTTGGCTGTCTCCCATTAGGCCATGACTATCTACATGCTGAGTAATTTTGTTCTTTATGATGGTTTCTACCATTTTTCCCGGTACTGACGTCAGGCTCACAAATGCCAGGGACAAACGCCGCGCAAAGGGGCGCCCCATGGGAATAACCCTACAAGCAAAATTGAGATGTCCCACTAACAACTGCAGGACCTTAAGAGTAGTCTTGGTGGAAGAACCCACAATCGCGACCAATCCCTTTAGTTGTTTGACTTTCTGCACCGGTAGGCGCACCAACATCTCCAGCGAATCTATCTCCACGCCTAAAAAGGTTAAGCATGTCACAGGACCCACCGTCTTATCAACTGCTATAGGGATACTGAAGTCACCTGCCATCTTATGAAACGAGGCCAACAAGGTGGAACAAATCCCAGCCTGACTGAGTCCCACAAACAAAAAATCATCCAGGAAGTGCACCATGGTGGAGAACCCCGTCCACTGCTCCAAGACCCAGTGTAAGAAGGTATTAAAGGCTTCAAAATAAGCACAAGAAATCACGCAACCCATAGGCATACACTTATCAAAGTAAAACTGAGAACGAAACTTGAATCCCAACAACGGAAATGCAGAAGGGTGAACTGGCAACAATCGAAACGCGGATTCAATGTCCACCTTAGCCATCAGTGCACCTGTCCCACACTGCCATACTAATGCGACTGCAATGTCAAAAGAAGCATAACAAAACCGTGCACAACTCATGCGGAATGTGATCATTGGTGGAATTCCCAGGCAGGAAAGACAAGTTATGGATTAACCTAAAACTACCCTGTTCTCCCAATGGAGAAACAACAAAAGGCAAAAATGGGGGTTTTTCAAACGGACCAGCTATTCTGCCCAAAGCACGTTCTGCCTCAATTTTTATTTGGACAATATCATCCAACGATCTTACTGAGCTGGAATTCTTAGCCACCACATCAACCACCACACCTTGAAATGGAATACAAAATCCTTGTAAAAAACCTAACAAAATCACCCTCCAAGCCTTGCCCTGCCGATTCTCCCAAAAATGCAGCAACCACGGACATAACGCATTGACCTTTATGGGAGTAGTAGTCAATGCCCAAATTGCTTCCTCACTTAATCCCCGCTGGGGCTCCTGCCACCCCTTTTCGACTACACTTTGTGGCTGCATGACCGCCCCCACAAAGGGAACAGGCATGCTTGAACTTACAGACTGGGAAAGGACAGGAAGACTTGTTAAAATGCCAGCACAAATCTCCCCCACCTGCTCCTCCCTTTGGCTGAACGGCTGGGGCGACTGGAACTCAAAAGGACCGCAAGCCCACCATCGCTGCTTGAGATCCTGCCCTTGATCCGCCTCCCCCACCCCCCTGACCTGTTCTTTGTGGACATTTGAGTCAGCCACAAATTGATGTCCTGCATCCCCCACGAGAGTTGGGCATTCTCTTCCATCATGTCCCTAAATTCCTCATCATAGTTGAGCCAAGCCCAGCCCTCGTGAGCCTGCGACACTGCTAATATCGCATCCGCATAAGCTATCAACGCACCATATTGCCCTGGAAAATAATGCCCCCACACACTCGCTAACCTTAAGAAAGCCCATGTCTAATTAAGGGTATTACGGGAAACCTTCCGCACCCTACCCGCTTTTTCGTCTTCTTTACGTTTCTTTCTGCTTTCCCCCAAGCATTTCCTTCCTTCCAGTAGGCGAAAGATATCAATATACCTACGCCTTTTAATCCAATACCCCAACTTCTGCGGTACCCCTTCCCAAAGCTCCACACAATGAACTACAGTAGAACCAGTTCCCTCACCCTTCTCGACCTCCACTGTTACAGAACTCACCGAAGACTCCCCTGATGAGGTTGAGGATGACGACGAAGACAAATCATGCTGACAACAGCGTCCCCGTCACTGCTTTGCCTTGGCCTTCCTGCCGACTTCGATGCACGCCCCAGAAAGAGAGGCCCCGTCTCCCAATCCAGCCTCTCCACCAGCATACTCACCAGCTGCTGGGTTGGACGACACTCGCTCATTTGCAGTCTGTGATCTGCCCACAGGGCTGGACTGCAGAGACCGCTCCACTGACCCGTCCGGGGTCGGTCATGCTCGCCCTTGTACCCGCACTCTCTGGAACCTGAACAGACAGATAAAGAGAAACACCAGCAGACACAGCCCCAGGTGCACTAGCCACCCTACCCTCCCCACCTCCCCAGCCCCAAGCTGAAGAGCCCATTCCCCCCGCTTCCCACCCAGCCATACCACTCACTGGCATCATCCCTGCCCCACCAAACCCCACTCCCAGCCAATCTTGCCACCCATAACTCCACGGCCCCATTCCCCCATATTGTTCTACCCCAAAAGACCAATGACCAGGAGTGCCAGTGAATATGGGATGCAGAAATGGACCCCCTGGGTGGCAGGGGGTATAGTACCCAGGAAAGGGTGTTGAAACAGATACTCCTGGTGCGTCAGGCTCTTGTATGTCGGCACTATGCCCATCTGACTCCACACCCCTATCCCCCGTCGCTCTATCTTCATATGCCAACACCCCCACCCCAGTCGGCTGCCCAGCGCTAGCTGCCATGTTAGACCCTAACACCCCTGCACTCATCTCCTCCTGCCGTATCAACCCTGCCATCTCCGTACCTAAGACCTCCCCCGTGGAACCCCTTACCCTGCCCCGTGACCCTGAACCCTGACAAGGCCTCTTCTTCTGTGACTTTCTTGCTCCCCTTCCTGCACCCCTGATTGCAGGTGAACCCCTGATCAGCAGCCCCTGCCTTGACCCTGCCTCCGAACGACCACCTGATACTGCCCCCCGCCCACTGGACCGTTTTCCAGCAGACCGTGACCCGGCGCCTCCATTCCTTCTCCCTGCCTCTGGCCCTTTTGGAGTCCGCACCATGTCTGTAAAACTTTGGCAGGACTGGAAAATCCCCTTTTTCAAACCCCTAGGTATACTGACCCTTAACTGAATGGCCTTAAGGAACATGCCTTCCACTGAGCCACCCCTCAGCCCACCAGCCTGTTCCTACAGAAAAGACTGGCTCCTCCCCCCACTGACAATTAAATTAAACTTAGCCACAAGACTACCACTATTACGAATGCAATGTGCCTTAAAGACAGTGCTGACTCTTGGTCACAGAAATTCCTTGGGCATGCGAATTTACCAGGCCTGTTCACTGCAACAAAGGAGGGTTAAGTGACTTCAAGGTCCGAAGCGTGTCAGTGGACTCAATCCCCGAGATTTTGCCACTGTTCAACCCCAGCACTACTTGTACACTCCGGGGTTAGTTAGTTTTTGGTTTTTTTTACTTTCGATTTTCACCTTTCTCTGCCGGCGTTAAATGCCCTCCCCTCCACCTCAAGCACACTGCTCTATACTCGCCCCCCTCCCCCTGGCGCGAAACAACACTCCCCACCTTTAAACCCGACACTCTTCTACCCTGCAAAACAACCCCCCAACCCTACCGCGCCTACCAAAACCGGGACCGCCATGATACAAACCTTGACGTGAGCAGGGCAAGCAGGAGAAGAAAGACCACGTTCCGCCGGTCTCCCTTGTGTCCTGCTTGCCCCGCCCCCTAACCGCTTTCCACCAATGGGATCGCCCCATGCGGTTGACATGGGGCGATTCGAAAGATGCCCTGATGCTCCTCACTTCCCCCCCACCCCCGCGCAACATCCGGCAGAAGTCCAGGCCCCGGGAACCCTGTTACTAGACCGACCTTGGGACCCGGTCCTGCGTCGCGTCAGCATTTAGCTTAATAATCTCTCGAAGTACTTAACTTGGAGTCTTGGTTGCACAGTAGACTCTGTTGTTTATTAGTCTATTTCTGTCTCCTTGTGAGGATCTTTCTTTGATAATGTTCTACTATGAAACCAAGTCCCTCTATATGGCAGGCTACCCTGACCTTTTCAGATCAAGTGCAGGAATTGCTTAAGGAACCTACTTGTTTTGATACCACAGATATGTCAAGCAAACATGCTTCCTGGTTCTCGTTACAGAAGTTATGGAAATGACAAATTCGGGCTGACTTGCATCGTGCTACATTGGTTGAATATATACATAGGCAACAGATTCCTCATGGGTTTCGTATTAAGAAGGAGCTGCAACTTTTTGTAGAGGATGAAAAATTTGTCAAGGACTGGAATAAAATTTTAAATAAATGTGCTCTTGACCTCATGATATTGACAGTGAATTCCACTAAAATGTTTACTACCACAGCACTAGCCCAATTGGAAAAGAAAACGGAAGCTTTAAAAGCTGTGGAGCAAGAGGATGCCTTTTCTCATCAATTACAATGTTTACAAGTACAGATGGATTCCTTCCTCTCAGAGATAAAAAAAAATTGTCTAAATTACATTGGGATGACACAGATTATAAATCAGGATTTGTATATCCCTGGATGCATCCAGATAGGAGGAAGATTAACAATGTGTTGTTTGAATATTCAGAGAACTCTGCTCCTTCGGATTATCCAACATCCGGTCCAGAAGATTTTTTAGAACGGGGAAGATCTACATGCAAGCGCAGAGGTCGAGGCAAGGGGAACAGGGGGATGGCGAGATCCCTTCGCGTCATCCGTGGACTCGTTCCGAGCTTGCCATGGATCCAGAGGGCTTGTAGTTAACCTTTTCTTCTCGTGTCCTAACTTCTATGCAAAAGGATCTTTCTTTTATATCGCATATAATGGTTTTCAAGCTTGTGTAGAATTAGAGCAATTTATGTGAAAACTACAGCTTAAAGCATTTTTGTGGCACAGGCTTCTTCCCAGACACAGTTACAAACATGGATTGATATGGATTCTGTTGCAACTGATCATATTGGTTTGCTGTTTTGATCGACTTGGGTCCCACCTGGCCCACTTCATCCTACCTTGCAGGTGTTCCGTGAACTGGTTTGACGTGATGTGGCACAAATGGAGCATACTTCCACTCATCATATTTATCACAGTTTGTCATGTCTGGAACAGGAGACACTGATACAGCTATGTTCCTTTTCAGACAACATTGTTAGATGTGCAGACAGAACATCTCCAAGTAGTCATCAAGGAGATAGTTTCAGTGGCTTTTGAAAAGCGTCTGATTAATAAAAAACAGGCTTCTTTTCTTTGTACGGAATATCCTCGGGTGCCTCATTTTTATGTTCTGCCTAAGATACAAGATTTGGTAGATCCACCGGGGAAACCCATTGCTCCTTAATGGGGCTCTATATTAGAGCCATTGTCTACTTTTATTGACTCATTTTTGAGGCCACTGGTATTTAAAATTCCCTCCCGTTTCTTAGACACGATGCATTTTTTACAAATTTTGGCTGATGGTCACGATAAGGATTTGCCTGCAGAGCTCCTTTTTGTTACTATACATGTTATCATCACTATATACTATCATTCCTCAGACAGATGCAGCTGAGGTGGCTAAACAATATTTTAGGGATCGCCAGGATCTTAGTGATGCTGTAATTGCTAAATTCATGAGTTGCAAAATTAAGGCTATGACTTAGAATTTTCTCTGTTTCAATGGTCAATTTTTTTTAGCAAATTAAGGGTTTTGCAATGGGGGGGCCACAATGGCTCCCTCTATTGTTAAGTTATATATGGCCAATTTTGAGAGGGTCTGGTTAAGTGATTGTCTATTTCAGGCCCACATTCATCTATGGGTATGTTACACAGATGACGTCTTTTTGATGTGAACTGGTGCCTCTCATCAGTTATTGGCATTTATAGCTGGCTTAATCAGTGTGATACTAATATTCCTTTTTCCATTGAATTTAGTGCAGGCCGTATTTCATTTCTAGATGTACTATTGTTTAGACACGATGATCGTCTGTTTACAACGGTTTACTATAAGCCTGCACATTGGATGGCATTTCTTTATTTTTCCAGTGCTCATCCTCTTTGTTTGAAACAAAGTTTACCTCTGGCACAGTTCCTGCGGTATCACAGGAACTGTTCCACTACTTCTGAGTTTAAGCAACAGGCTCAACATCTGGAGATGGCTTTTTTGACGGAGTTATCCAGTACAACTAGTGCTCCAGGCTCGTACATGGGCACGTTTTAATGATCAGACGTGGCTTTGACACCCCGGGCACGCCTGACATTGGTTTAATCCGCATAGTTATAAGTTGTCCAAAATTGTTCGGCGTCATTCTTCTATTTTTTGTTTAATTCCAAGTTTGCAACAACTTAATATACGGACTGTAATACCAGAAATTGCAATCTGAGGGACTTATTAATATGTCCTTCAGCTTTTGAAGAAGTATGCACCACAGATTCTCAACTATTGGGTCATAGAAATTGTGGTCTTGCTCTGTGTGCTCGGTGATGTCTGAATGAACTTCCTTTTCAGATAATGGCCAGTCTTATTCCATCCGCCAGACCACTACTTGTGATAGTAGGGGTGTGATTTATTTGATTTTATGCCCCTGTGATTTAGGCTATTGTGGAAAAACATGTCGACCATTTTGGGTCTGTTTAATTGAACATTCAAGTAAGATCCGACACAGTACTGAAGGGGCCCTTATGGTTAAGCATTGCCAACGTTTGAATCACGTGTTTGAGGAGTTACACTGTTTAGTTATTACTCAGCAGTTACCCTCAGTTTATGGCAGAGATTGGGATAAGACACTAGTTCAAACTGAACAGCGCTGGATTTTTTATCTTAATATTCTTGAACCTGATGGACAATGATTTTATAGATTGGAAGGCCTGTTTTTGATTTTTGGTCTGGGTGGGCTGGTTGGGTTTCCATCAATGTATTATTTTATTGTTTCTTTTTCTCTTTTGTTTTTCTAGTATTTTGAGTATTTTTTCTTTTTCTTTCTTTGTTTTCAATGTTGGATTAGTGGCATAATTTTACTATATAAGAATAATAAATTGTTTTTGGTTTCTTATGTATCATTGGCTTTTGGAGTTGCCATTCAAATTACTGGGGATGTTTGGCAATTCATGACATCAACAGGAGATATTTTTAAGCTACGCATGCACGGCATCTTTTTGTCTTGGTGCTGGACTGTATCGTTGCTGGCTTAGCACTGCATTTGTTTATTGGGCTGGCTCTTTTTTCTTGTAGAAGTTTTTCAAACTTGATTACTGTCTTCATGAGAGCATGGTTGGTCTTCATTGTGCTGTTTGCATTTATGCTTACGGGGTTTGTTTACTTGAGCTGTCAGGCTCCCCGAGGAAGCCGTGAAAGGCAAAACACCCGGTGTTGGGGCTTTGACAATCAGCAGAGTCTACTGTGCAACCAAGATGCCAAACTAAGTACTTTGAGAGGTTATTGAGCTAAGTACTTTGAGAGACTATGTTAGTGATTTTTGCTGCTTACATATGATAGCGTTTGGGGCTTTGACGACCAGCGGGGTTTACTGCGTAACCAAGTTGTCAAGCTAAGTGCTTTGAGAGACTAAACATGTGATAGCGTTTGAGAGCATTTTGAGATATAGGTTTTTTTGGATTTCATCTGTGATTGATAGAAATAACTCTGCTTTGCATTACTTCACATATTTCAAGAGGTTTTTGACCGTTGATGTTTCGAGTCTAGCCAAGATTGCTATTTATAAGCTAGCTAGCTCGCCCTCATTTTGCTTGGGTGCTGTTTGAAGCCCTGAGGGATACTGAGGTCTTTTCCTCTTTAAAACGGATATGTATTTTTGATGGTCTACAGAATTTCTGGTTTGATCCATTTACTTCTGATTTTTTTGTCACAATAAGGAAGCTTGTTTTGTTGTTTGTTTGTCAGAGCTGTTCACCATGATGCTGACAAAAGGCCTAACTCTCAGCCGTCACATGCTTGCATATAAGGTCAAGCTTTTTAAATATAGGTAGTGAGAACATGCAATTTTAAATACATTGACAGAAGATCACTTTGACTAAATAATGTGATATATGCAGCAGGTCTAGTGAGCTGGCAGGTTGCAGTATTCTCTCTGCACGGAAGTCAGCTGCTCAGTCAAGTCTGTCAGCTGCAGCTGTATCCAGGCATGTTCTGCAGAACTGGTGTCTGCTGTCACAGGCACCCTTACGCTCCGAGACCATGAGACTATTAAATGTTTGAAGACTGACAGCCAACACTAGGGACTGTAAAAATTAAATACTTATTAGTCTCCATCATGACTGTAGGGGAGTCCTGCCTACGGCACAAAACTACTATGGTCTGGTCTTACATCTCAGCACTAATATATTTGTGTTTCATGCCCTGGTGACTGATTAGTGGCTACTTTATAGATCTTTATAAATCGATGTCTTTTCTTCAGCTTTCCAAGCTTACATACATTTTAAAATGATATAACCTGTGAATGCTGTGATGATGTCATTACAGAAAAGAGAGAGGGGAATGCATTGTGACCTTACTTATGTGTTTTACACTTACTTCTCCTAATTAAAAATGATGTTTGATGGGTGACTTTTTAAGCTTACACATACTTTAATAGTTTGGTACATGGTATGTTTCTCCCTTTCAGTCCACAGGATGTCGCTGTTACATTTAAAGTAACTGGCTTTTGCCTGACAGCAGATAGCAGAAGTCCAAGAACTCAAACAAAGGGTGCTGTAGGGATTTTTTTCCCCACATACTCATGCAGGATTAGTCATGTAAGAACAGTCGGGTCATAAGAAAATTAGAAGTTGTGTACAAGGCGAAGTATCATTAGAAAGATCAACAAAGACGGCAATAGTGGTGATTCCTGCTTTTTGGAATGAATGAGACTTATCTCCTTAGCTTCACTGCCTGCAGCATTTGTTTTGCAAAACTGCACAAGCGAAAGATGTTGCATGTACTTGGAAGCAGGGCTGGCTCATGGCTTGTGCTGCCTTGAGCCAACTGTTGCTTTTGCGCTGCCCCACCCCCCATGGCCATCTTGTGGTATGAACTGCACAAATAGGTGCAAATTTTCAGCTGGCAGGGTCACTAGCTTAAGTTAAATACAGGTTCTGCCATGTAATGTAATCCATATATTCAATGTCGCTATATAGATAGGTAGAGACACTGAATATACAGATAGTACGGTAACTGCATCAGCATTATCTGTTTAGGTTAGGCCTGCTATTCAGCCTAAATTGTATAACTTATTTCAATAGTGGCAAGAAACAGTAAGTGCTTGTCTTTGACATTTAGAGATGTGGCAGTGTCCACACTTGCAGCTTAGTACAGCTGCGGAAGCAAAGGAAAACACTCCTGCGGCTGTGAATGGGTGAGCTGGTGAGGCTGGTCTGCAGCCCCTTACACTTGTGCACCCTGAGCCAGTGCCCCACTGACTCGCCTCTTAAGCCAGCTCCGCTTGGAAGGGTTTCATTTGGGGTAGATGCTGTGAATTAGTAAGAGATCTTGAACAGGCAGAGAAAACTGAATCAGGTCGGAAACTACTGCCGAAAGAGATGCATGGGATAGCTGGGTGCACAGGATCAGTTCAGCTGCAACCCCCACAAGTCAGGAAGATCAGCAAAGAGAATACATAGTGAATGATTTTTCAGTAAGTCACTTTTCTTACCTCCTTTATGACATTCTCAATTTGTCTTAAGGCTAGAGTTTAAAAACATATTAGTGATGCTCTGCAGGAATCTTATGTATATACATGAGTCATCTCCATAAATGCTTTTTAAGTCACTTTCAAATGTATTCTAAGAGAAATAGTTCCTTTCCATCTAAAAGCTACTTTCAAATTAATTTGAAGAAAATGAAAAATATTGCACTATACATATTCTTGATCGTATGGATGTAAAAGAGCAGCAGGTTTTTTTCATATTATTTTCTTCTTCCAAATATTTCTTATAGGATAACTGAAGGAGTTTTTCAAATTATGTGCCTTTTCTAAACTGAAGCTAACGATAAGTTAGGTAGTTCCCCATCCCAGAAAGCTTACAATCAGAGACTTTTGCATTTAAACTACCTGCATATGGTTCTTTGCACGTAAAAAAGGCCAAATCTGCAAAATTTCAGGATTTCCATCCATTTTTGCATTCAACGCCCCTTTTGCCCATAATCTGCTGCATGCAAAATGTGATTTAAATACAGAAATAATGAGCTGGGGCCTCTAAGTTTGAATCTGAGACAACAAAAGGTGACCTTGCTTGCCCAAGGTTATAAGGAGTACCAGTGTGAGAAATGGCATTTGAACCCTGGTTGTTCTCATTTTTAAACCTGCTGCTTGCAACCATTAGGTTACCCCTCCATGTCTCTCTTATAAACATTATCATATTGGCATGTATGGGGGAATATTTAGCAGCTGGTTTTCACTGCTTTAAATTTAACCTGGATATTCAAGGCCGAGGCCATATCCGGACACTAGCATTGAGTATCCAGTTTGCTCAGATAGAGGATTAGCTATCCGGTCAGCAGTGATATATTCAGTCTCTGGCTGGATAGCTAAACCAGCTAAAGTTAGGCCAGCTTTTCTTTTGGCCTAATTTCAGCCAGTTAACCTTAACTGGCCAGTGGCTGAGTATCTCCGCTAACCGGTTAACTGTATTTGCCACCCCACTCTGCTCCCAGAATGCCCTGATGCTAGCCAGTTAACATGAGGGCATTCAAACCAGGTAGCAGAGGATATTCAACAACACTAAACGCTTCAGTGCCACTGAATATCCCACTGACTGTGGTTTAACTGGTTAGCAGATCTGCCAACCAGTTTAACCATTTTGAATACGTCCCCCTATGTCTTTATTTGGT
This sequence comes from Ichthyophis bannanicus, assembly GCA_033557465.1. Classification (NCBI taxonomy): domain Eukaryota; kingdom Metazoa; phylum Chordata; class Amphibia; order Gymnophiona; family Ichthyophiidae; genus Ichthyophis; species Ichthyophis bannanicus. Next base: position 593,230,069 of record CM066034.1, read on the forward strand.
GTGGTAGGCATGTTCTTCCAATTATCAATTGCTTTGCTTTGAAACCCTAATGGTCCATGGAGACACAGAATGTACAGCATCGGTCAACCCTGCTATGAAGACTATATTTCTCCTTATGGTTTTTTAATCACAAAGTTCTCAAATCACAATGCATGGCTGCGTGGATGGTGTCATCAAGAGCGTTTTGGTTTCCTAGACCATGGGATGCTGTTCCAAGGGTTGCAGAGCAGAGATGGCATCCATCTATCCAAGAAAGGTCAACGCATCTTTGGTAGTAGACTGGCTAATCTACTGAAGAGGGCTTTAAACTAGATTCGTTGGGGATGGGTGAAGAAAGCCCCCAGGTAAGTGAAAGCCCCCAGGTAGGTGATGCATTAAATACCTTTATGGAAATGGGTAACAGGGGTAACATATGGAAAGCAGTGTGTATAAATGCCTGTAGCATGGGAAATAAGATCCCTGATGTTGAAGCTTTGGTAGAAGTGGCTGACTTGGATTTAGTGGCAGTTACAGAAACATGGTTCACAGAAAACCATGATTGGGATGTAACTATACCTGGCTATACTTTATTCAAAAAGGACAGGGTAGGAAGAAGGGGAGGAGGAGTGGCACTATATGTAAAAACTACTATTAAAGCTTTGGAATTACAGAGCTTAAAAGGGAGAGAGGAGGCATTGTGGGTTAAACTAGAAAGAGGGAAAGAGAAATCTATTTGCATTGGTGTGATATACAGACCTCCCTCACAAGAGGAAGAGGTGGACAGAGAGTTAATTGAAGACATACGCAGCATTGCTAGGAAAGGGGAAGTGCTACTGATAGGAGATTTCAATATGCCAGATGTTGATTGGCACATTCCTGCTGCAGTATCATCTACAAGTAAGGAGATCCTGGATTCTCTACAGGGAGAACTATTCAGGCAATTGGTAACAGACCCCACATGTGAAGGGGCCATACTGGACTTGGTGCTTACCAATGGTGAAAGTGTTTCTGATGTTGTAGTGGGAGATCATTTTGCATCCAGTGATCACCAGATGGTGTGGTTCAATATTAGGACTACGGCTGTTAGAATCCATTCCAAGGTGAGGATCTTAGACTTTAGGAAGACTAACTTTGCCAAGATGGGCCAATACCTCAGGGAGTCGTTAGTGGGATGGGAACAGCTGGGGGATGTAGAAAAACAGTGGGCAAAACTGAAAGGGGGTATTTTAAGGGCAACCAACCTTTTTGTTAAAATGGTAAATAAAGGCAAAAGGAAAAGGAGACTGCTATGGTTTTCGAAGGAAGTAGCTGAAAAAGTGAAGAAAAAGAGGGAGGCCTTCATGAAATACAAGAGATCACAGAGAGAGGAAGACAGGTATCTGTATTTGGAAAAACTTAGAGAAGCTAGCAAAGTAGTCAAGAAGGCAAAGATTCAAAAGGAGGAGGAAATAGCCAATGCAATAAAATGCGGGGATAAGACATTTTTCAGATATATAAGTGAGAAGAGGAAGGGCAAAAGTGGTATTGTCAGACTCAAGGGTGCAGGGGGGGGGGAATATGTAGAAGCTGATAAGGATAAAGCGGAATTGCTTAACAAATATTTTTGTTCTGGGTTCACAGATGAAGAACCAGGAGCAGGACCTCAGAAAACACCCACAAATAGGAACAGAAGCGAGGGACATCTTGAACAATTTTCAGAAGACTGTGTTCGTGAGAAACTAGCTCAACTTAAAGTAGAAAAAGCGATGGGACCGGATGGGATACACCCTAGAATACTGAGGGAACTTGGGGACGTTCTAGCAACTCCACTGACTGACCTTTTCAATGCCTCGTTGGAGTCGGGAGTGGTGCCAAAGGACTGGAGAGAGGCTCATGTGGTGCCTTTACACAAAAGCGGAAGTAGGGATGTGGTTGAAAACTACAGGCCGGTTAGTTTAACTTCGGTGGTGAGTAAATTATTGGAAACGCTGCTGAAAGAGAAAATAGTGAGGTTTCTGGAGTCCAGCGAATTACAGGATCCGAGGCAGCATGGATTCACCAGAGGCAGGTCTTGTCAGACAAATCTAATTGATTTCTTTGACTTGTCAGACAAATCTGATTGATTTCTTTGACTGGGTGACCAGGGAGTTGGACCGAGGGAGAGCTCTAGATGTGGTATATTTAGATTTCAGTAAAGCCTTTGACACTGTTCCTCACAGGTGACTTATAAACAAACTGAGCACCCTAGGGATGGACCCTAAAGTTACTGCTTGGGTTAGAAATTGGTTGGGTGGGAGGCGACAAAGAGTACAAGTAAATGGAGCTCACTCTGAGGAGAAGGATGTTACCAGTGGTGTACCCCAGGGATCTGTCCTTGGTCCGATTCTTTTTAACATCTTTGTTAGTGATATAGCGGAAGGGCTGTCGGGTAAGGTTTGCCTCTTTGCAGATGATACCAAAATCTGCAATAGAGTAGACACCCAGGAAGGTGTAGATAACATGAGGAGGGATCTAGCTAAGCTTGAAGAATGGTCTAGAATTTGGCAGCTGGGATTTAATGTTAAAAAATGTAAGGTCATGCATTTGGGCTGCAGCAATACAGTATAGGAGGTGAAGTACTTTTGTCCACTAAAGAAGAGCGGGACCTAGGCGTGGTTGTGTCTGATGATCTTAAAGTAGCTAAACAGGTAGAAAAGGCGACGGCAAAAGCTAGAAGGATGCTTGGGTGCATACGGAGAGGAATGGCTAGCAGAAAAAAAGGAGGTGATAATGCCTCTGTATAAGTCTTTGGTGCGACCTCATTTGGAGTACAGTGTGCAATTCTGGAGACCGCACCTTCAAAAGGATGTGAACAGGATGGAGTCGTGCAGAGGGTGGCTACTAAAATGATTAGTGGGCTTCATTATAAAGCATATGAGGACAGACTTAAGGATCTTAATATGTACACCTTAGAGGAAAGGCGGGATAGAGGTGATATGATTGAGATTTTAAATACCTCCGTGGCATAAATGTTCAGGGAGAGAGCCTCTTTCAATTGAAAGCAAGTTCTGCTACGAGGGGACATGGGATGAGGGTGAAGAGAGATAGATTCAGGAGTGATATGCGGAAATATTTCTTTACGGAAAGAGTAGTGGATCCATGGAATAGTCTCCCAGTGGAGGTGGTAGAGATGAGGACAGTAACTGAATTCAAAAAAGCATGGGACCAACACAGAGGATCTCTAAAGGTAAAAAGTGGACTGTTGTAGTTGTTGATATGGAAGGACAGACTAGATAGGCCATGTGGTCTTTTTCTGTCATCATGTTTCTATGTTTCTAAGCTACTATTCCAGTTGTGGGATAGATTGAGAGAATTTAAAGGGACAGTACAGAAACCAACTATCAAATTGCTTTAAATTCACGGGGTCCAATTGGTCGGTAACATCACTCATGCATGAGCCATCCATGTCCATTCCAGATGAAATAATTTGTGATGCTTCCTAGTCCCAACATAACTCAGGTGAGATTAGTGGAGTTACAAGGAGCATCCTCAAGAATTTCAAAAGCAGGGACGTGAATATGACATTTTGGGGCATGTTTACTAAACGTGCAGACAGGCCATGAAACCAGTACAGAGGCTTGCGCCAATTTTAGGGGCATGTGTGTCCATCCCCCTGTTGTTGGTGTGTTGCCAATGCACAGCACTGCGGAAACCGGCACATGGGTGCTCTTAATGCCACCCATTGAGGTAATGTTATGTGCACCTGCGCTAACAGCAACAATGCCCGTAACACCTGCGCTAGCCATGATGCGCCATCACTGCCTACATTACACCCCCAACCTGCCCTGTCTGTGCCCAATAGCCCTCTAACCAACAAGCAGGGACTGTCTTTTTGTGTTTTCATTGTACAGCACTGCGTGTGCCTGGTAGCGCTTATAAATGCTTAGTAGTAGTAGTAATAGTAGTAACCTGTTAGCATGGGAATTTTAGCATAAGACCCCACATTAACTTTTAGTGTGGCACGCTAACTATGCGCTAAACCCCATACTAATAGCACGGTTTAATAAACATGCCCCTTTAATTGTTAGAGGGGAGCGTATTATTACTTGCTATAAGTACTTTTCAAAGATTGAACAGTACAGAACCTTTCCACAGGGGCTAAGTGATGAGATTTGTGAGGTTTTTGGAATGAAAAGACATTGCAGCGTGATACTGCATGGGAGATCGCCACATTCATCCTAATACCATGATGTGCAAAGTGAGAAGTGCCAAGATTTTAAAGATGATGGTGTTGGGTAGGGGAAGGTTTTCAGTACATCCTACCAAAAAACCCACCCCCTCCTTTTCTGTCCGGTATCAAAATGGCTGCAGCTGCAAGAATATCAGCAGCACGGGGACACACTGGGCAGAACGGCCAACTGGCTTTATTTTTTCAGCACAGATGGTGTGCAGGTAACAGTATGCACATTGTTCATAGTGCTTCTACTTTAATTTGCATAGATAAAAAAGAAGTAATTAGATCAAGAGAGTGAAAATACATATGGAGATTTCATTTTCAAACCTCTCTGTGTATTCTGAACATTCCTGTGCAGGTGCAAAGTATACAGGCACAAATGTACCTGTGTTGTGTACACTGAATGTGTTTGCAAAAAGCAATGCCACAAGATTGCAAGTTCCCTGGAAAGTAAGAAAAATAGCTCTCCCAATGATACATCTACTCATCTCCACCTTGGTACTTGGGGTGGATTAGTAGGGGATGAGCGCATGCAGACTTTCTCTGCCCCCCTCCAAATTGTTGTGGAATAGGGGATCAGATATTCTATCCTCCCTCATGCATGCTGTTGCTGTTTCTCTCGTCGTCCCATCCAGCATTTCTTAGTCATCCAAATGGAGGCCAAATGGCACCAAACCCAGCTCAAGGCTCCTGGACAGCTTCTCTGTTTCTTGTAAGGATGGGAGTATTTATTTATTTATTATTTAAACATTTTTCTATGCCGCTTTGTCCTTCACTCAGAGCGGTTTACATTACAACTTGAACGTTATACATAGAACAATTGATCAACTTTATCCAACAGTGATCAACTTTATCCAACATTATACAAGGAACAATTGAACTTTGAGTAGGGGAAAAGGTAGCGTGAGAAACTATGTACATGGTCGTGGGGGTATGACCAAACTATATACATTTTTGCATCATATTTACTAGTCTATTGTTATGAGTCAACAATTGGTGACTTGGAACATGTTGTTGTTTGGGTGGTTAGGTTATTTGTCCAAAGTGACTTGTGTAGAGATGAGTTTTTAGCTTTTTTTCTAAAGTCCTTGATGTCTGAAGTTGCCCGCAGGTTGTCTGGGAGAGAGTTCCAAAGTGATGGAGTGATAGTGCTCTTCCAGATGTGGTTTGTGTGGTCTTTTGGTATCCAAGGGGTGTGATAATCATATTCTTTTTCTTATTTCTTCTGGGACGGGTACTTGTGTCTCTTGTTATAATGTCTTGTAAGATGTATACCGATAGTTGGTGAATGATCTTAAATATGATTAATATTGATTTGTATCTGATAAGGGAATGGATTGGGAGCCAATATAGTTGATCAAGTATTGGTGTGATGTGACCATATCTGTCTGTTCCTGTGATTAGGTGAGCTACAGTGTTTTGTACCATTTGGAGTCGTAGGATGGTATGCATTGGGAGTCCTTGGTACAGTGAATTGCAATAGTCGAGCGTTGGGGTAATGATTGCTTGGCAGATGGTTCGGAAGTGATCATGGTCTAGAATTGGTTTTAGTCTTCTTATTATCTTCATCTTATAGTAAGCATTTGCATTCTTTTTGCTATGTGTGGCTGCATGGTCATGTTTTGGTCAATAATGACTCTCAGGTATTTAACTTCTTTTTTTGACTGCTATATGTTTTTGCAGTATTTTGATTGTTTGTACTGGGGTAAATGATGTGTCCCTAGTGATAAAGACTGCCTCAGTCTTTTTGTAGTTTATTGATAGATTGTTGTTATTAAGCCTCTATGCAAGCTGTTAGGTTTGAGATGTCAGGACTGTGTAATTCTTTAGGAGAGAATACCATGATGTCATCAGCATATAGTTTATATTGTATTTTGTGTTTTTTGATAATTTTGGTTATTTTATGTAGATGTTAAACACAATTGCAGAGTAGAGGGAACATCAGACACACCTCATTTCCTTTCCAGATAAATGGGTGAGGTTCTCTTCCCTTTTCTGGTGGGGTCATGGGGGCTTTTGATCGCTCCTGCCATCCAGTTCTGCCTTCTGGTGCTTGAGTGGGCTCACTGGATGCACGTCTGACTAAAGCAAGCTTTGATAAACTGCAGAGGAACTGGGCAGGAATCTGACTAGTTTTCCTATTGCCTATGGTTGACTTAGCATAGGCGATGGCCCCTGGCTCTCAGCACACCTTGTTAAACAATACTCCAGGTGACTGTCTTGCTTGCCCTGCTCTGAAGTTGGATCCATGTCTTGACCTCCAACAGGGTAAGGGAGGATAGAGAAGAGGAAGTTATCATACAATAATGATACCTAGTGTTTTGGAAGGAGCCCTGATGCATGACGCCTGCCCAAGGACTTTTGCTGCAATGACTGTACTATAATAAGTTGAGTGGATATAGAATTAGGGAGAAAACAGGTAGTGTGAGTGAAGGTCTATAGTACTACTTTCCAGCCATGGTTCAACTTGAATTGAAACTGCTGGGTTAAAGAAAATTCAGTTGTATGAATCTGGAAATACGAGCAGGCACTAGCTGAACATACTAGCTGAACTGGTCAAAAGAAGAACATCTTGCAAGTTTATTTTGAGGATCAGAGACTTATCGGGTAATATCTAATCAAAACAATGATTAAATCAGTTTTTATTTCTGTACAAAGATCTTGAAGATCACTGCTGAAATAACACCAATATCTGGAAGAACTAAACAGTTTTACAGTAAGATAATCACGGTACAAGAAACTGAAAAGATCATTCATATTAAAGAACTGAAAGTCACCTGGACCACTTGGATTCTGGGCTGAATTTTATCCAATTTTAAGGCAAGAATTTCATAAGCATTGAAAGTGATTTTTGTTGGGGCATGGTCAATGATCACCATCTTTTCTAAAAAGAATACAATCTGTTTTACGAACTTCATATAAGTCAATCTTCTTAAATATTCAGGATATAAAGGCTAAAATAGTGCCTGAATGGAACTCTTCAGAGCAATAGTATCCAGCTTAAAATATGGTGATCAATCAGGTTTTGTTCTAGGTAGGCAGACAGTAAGTAATACTATGAAAATTCTAATAGCTCTTAAAACACATGCAATATACTAGCTTATCTGCAAGAATATAATGCCAAAGACAACTATTACTATTAATTTTTTGTTTTACATGGCAGCGTTTTTCAACCCTCTCCTGGAGATCCATTGTATGCAAAGTATCACATGCATATTCATTGTGGTAATCTGAAAACCCAGCTGGCTAGGTGTGCCTCCAGCAGAAGGTTGAAAAGCATTGTTATATGTTTTTGAATTTTGGGAATGTTTTTCTTATGGAACTTATGAAGGGCCGTTTTCAATTTCTATTTATATAGGAAAAATGGCTTTTTCAATTTTCCGATGGACAGTATTAATGTGGGTAATTTTGAATACTGCTCTCAAGTGATTACATTAAGCTATTATATGCTGACCCCAGGCTTATGACTACAATCTGTGATAAAGATTAAATGTGGGCGCTGTTTCCTTCCCTCTTGTTCACCATATCACGAGATACTGCTAATTCAGATAAGAAACTTGGTCTTACCTGCTAATTTTCTTTCTGAGTCCAGCCAGACCAGTCATTAGGCCCAACCTCATGCTCACTTCTTTGTCTAGTCCTGATATGTTGGCAGACTTTTAGGGTGCCATTTGTGCCCCAGGTTCACTTGAACATTTGATTCCTTGGATTATGTTTTTGGATTCAGTTAACTCTGATTCACAGATCGCATCTCCATCTGCTGGCTGATGGGCAGACCAATGCATTCTGGACTGGTCTGGTTGGACTCAAAGAAAGACAATTAGCAGAAGCGACCAAAATTCTCCATGTTATCTGCAAATAAATTTAATTCCATAATGGCTCGTTTTAATCCCTTTAAATGTGTTAATGATTTTGAAAATAAGTTTTTAAATCAATGTCACTGTGGAAATACTACATTGATGATGTTTTTATGTTATGGAAGGGAGATGGCCAATAGTTAAGTGATTTGTTGATGTGGCTTAATTCTTTAGATGTTGATTTAAAGTTTAAAATAGACAGCAGTGAGACACTAATAACTTATCTTGATCCTTATCAAGAAGACATCAGAAGGATTTGCGACTACTATTTATTGAAAATTTACTGACAAGAGTAAACCTTTGCACTATCACAGTTACCATGTCAGGAACTTTTAAGGATAATTTACAAGCAAGCCAATGGTGTTTCATAGCCTTAAGGAGGCTATGAAGCACCATTGAAGAGTATGACTCACAGGTAACATAGTAACATAGTAAATGACGGCAGATAAAGACCAGTATGGTCCATCTAGTCTGCCCAGTAAGATGGCAAGAGTAGGTGCACCTGCTGCTCCGTGCAGGCCACCCCTCCCCATGTCTTTGTTTTAGGGGTGAACCCACCGCTCCGTGTAGGACACCCCTGTATGTTGAGAAATTAGTTAGTTTATTTTGATTTTATCCTGTTGCTGTAAAGGGATCCACTGTGTCTGTCCCATGCCATTTTGAATTCTGTCACTATATTTGCCCCCACCACTTCCATCAGGAGGGCATTCCAAGCATCCACCACCCTTTCAGCGAAGTAGTATTTCCTGACAATGCCTTTCAGTTTATTCCCTTGCAGCTTCATGTTATGCCCTCTAGTTTTACAGCTTCCCCATCTTTGGAAGAGGTTTGTTTGTTCATTTCTCTTTAAGTATTTAAAGGTCTGAATCATATCTCCCCTGTCCCTTCTCTCCTCCAGAGTGTACATATTTAGGTCTTCAAGTCTCTTCTCATAAGGCTTCTGACGCAGGCTCCAAATCATTTTGGTCGCCTTTCTCTGAACAGTTTCCAGTCTTTTTATATCTTTTGTAAGATATGGTCTCCAAAACTGAACACAGTATTCCAAGTGAGGCCTCACCAGTGACTTATACAGTGGCATTAGTACCTCTTTCTTTCTGCTGGTAATTCCACTTCATATGCAACCCAACATCCTCCTGGCCTTTGCTGCCACCTTGAGATCCGCAGAAATAATCACACCAAGGTCCTTCTCCTGGTCCGTGCACACGAATCTCTCTCCCCTATCGCGTACATTTAACCTGGTGTGTGACACAGCACTAGCGTACCTAGCGTATTTGACACTACCTGCCCATCTACCCATCTCTACACTCGAGCCCACTTCTCTCAGCCCCATTCCAAAGCTTCAACTCTTTTCTCCAACACTCATCCTTGTCAGCCCCTAGCATCCATTTCAGCCTCCAAATTCTTTTTACATCAGTTCTTAATCTCTTTACCAAGAGAATTTGGAGACCCTGCAAATAAACATATTATTCTTACCATCAGGTTACTCTCGCTTCTGTATGCAGGCACATTAAAGAAGAAAAGAACCCGTAGAGCTGCTGATTGACCCTCTGTCTTGGGAGACTCATATGAGGTCTTGGATTTTTTAACTGCCTTCCTATAATTAGGGAATTGTAATCCCACTTCAAGTACCGCAGGTAGCAGAAAGCCAGGCCCTATCTAAAATCTCCCTCCAGACGTGATGAGGTGGCTTGGAGCCTGTTGCCACAGCGCTTCTTGCTAGCCGCACAACCCAGCATCATTGCACCTGCACATTCAGAGGTGAATCCCTCAAGCATGAAACTGAGCCCGTTAAATCATCATGGTAGTGTGGAGGCTGAACTTTAAATGGATTCACTCTAATCCGACTCTACCTGGCTAGACCCCAGTATCCTCACTCCGATAGCCCCAACTTAGGGCCATAAGAACATAAGATATGCCATACTGGGTCAGACCAAGGTCCATCAAGCCCAGTATTCTGTTTCCAACAGTGGCCAATCTAGGTCATATGTACTGTCGTGAAGTGCAAGGTTCAGAACCAAGGGAGACAGAGGATTCACTGCAAAGTGAAACCAGAACTGTCAGTGCTGAAACAAGCATGGAGGGTTGGCATGGAAACCCTAAACAAAGAACGTCACAGAGTGTTAGGGAACGCCCATCCCCTGAGCTAGCTCCTGCCTCATCAGGGAAGTGGGAACACCTGGTGGGAGGTGTGGCTCAGCACAACGGAGAAAGAAACTTAGATAAAAAGCCTTTAGTTAAATATAGGACAGAGAAGGAGAAGGAGAAAGAGACGGACATAGTCTCAGACACGGAGACAGAAGGAAAAGGTAGCACAGCAAGCGTGGAGAAAGCTGAAAGAAGGAGAAAACCAGAGAAAGATAGATACTCCGAGGGCAGCCAAGGTCTGTGGCTGAGAGAAGGGAAAAGGGAAAGAAATCCCAATTCCACTCGGAGGAACTTCTCAGAGGAAGAGAGCTGGGGAAGATATTCAAGTCCAGTTCCTAGGGAGCAGTGCTCAACTACAAAAAGCACTGGGGATTTTTACTATCCAAAAAGCAGAGACGTTTATTCTGGGAACCAGAAAAGACAACCACGCTGTGCTCACAACAGACAGCCTGCAGGTAAAGCTTATTTCCCTGATACCAAGCTTTTATCAAAGGGGAGAGAAAAGTTTTACCAACCTTTTTGTAGCCAAGGGAGATTCCTGGGAGAAAGCAATTCTAAAGGCAGACACAGAATTCCCTGTAGCCAAACAGAAGAGGGAAACGTGTATCCTTCTAATTACAGAGGGCTGTGTGCACAGGAAGCCAAACACCCAGACTCACAGAGCAGGTTGGGGGAAGGGAACCCTGTAATTGGAACGGAGAGGTTTGCATGGCAGGCAGAAGAACCCTCTCTAAGGGACCTTAAGGAAGAAGGTGATCTTATGCAGTGGGACCCTTATCAACCCCCTGAGTCCGAAGTGTTTATGGACTGCTCTTATATGGTGGCAGACAATGTGCAGTCCCTTTGTTAATAATACTGGATTTTGCTGAAGGAAGAAAAACAGCCAAAAGAAGTATTTTGGAGGGAAACTGTTTTATTCTTTTTGATTCCGTAACAGCTGAAGATAAGCATTATTTAAGTTGCCTATTTTTGTTCACATCAGGAGTATGGTTTCTTTGTAAATATATTCTTTGTTCATGGTCATCAACATCCAACCCCGGGAGGGGCAATAAATCCTAATTTAACCTGAACCACTCGTGCACAACTTGGACTCATTCTTACTACTGTAGGACTACATTACCCAGGAGGCCTTTCCAAACCTCCATTTAAAGTTCACAGTCTAAGAAACACAACTGCCCACTTGCCTTGCCCATGCTAAATGCCTCTGGGAGGGTGAGTGGTGACAGTACCTAGCAGTTTCCCCAAGGGACACAGGTTCCACAATGCTTGTATTGGTTCAAGCATTGATATCCTGGGTCCCTTCTTAATAATGGTTTATGGACCTTTCCTCCAGGAACTTGTCCAAACCTTTTTTAAACCCAGCTACACTAACAGCCTTTACTACATCCTCCGGTAACAAATTCCAGAGTTTGATTACACGTTGAGTGAAAAAATATTTTCTTTTATTAGTCTTAAATAGTTTACCCTGTAGCTTCATTGCATGTCCCCTAGTCTTTCTATATTTTGATAAGGTAAACAATCAATCTACGTTTACCCGTTCCACTCCGTTCATTAATTTATAGACTTCTATCATATCTCCCCTCAGCCGTCTCTTTTCCAGGTTAAAGAACCCTAACCTTTTTAGCCTTTCTTCATAGGAGTATCCTTCCATCCCCTTTACCATTTTGATGGCTCTTCTCTGAACCTTTTCTAAAATTGCTATATCCTTTTTAAGATACGGCGACCAGAATTGCACACAATATTCAAGGTGCGGTCTCACCATGGAATGATATAGAGGCATTATAATATCTTTTGTTTTATTTTCCATTCCTTTCCTTATCATACCTAGCATTGTATTTGCTCTCTTGGCCGCTGCTGCACACTGGGCCGAGGGTTTTAACATGGTATCCACAATGACGCCTAAATCTTTTTCCTGGGTGGTGGTTCCTAATGTGGAACCTTGCATCGTGGAACCATAGTTTGGGTTGTTCTTCCCTAGGTGCATAACCTTGCACTTGTCCACATTAAATTCCATCTGCCATTTTGATGCCCAATTTATCAAGATCCTCTTGCAATTTGATTCCAATTTATCAAGATCCTCTTGCAATTTTCCACAATCCAATTGGGTTTTAACAACTTTAAATAGTTTTGTGTCATCTGCAAATTTGATAACCTCACTCGTTATTCCACTTTCCAGGTCATTTATGAATATGTCAAAAAGCAGCGGACCCAGCACAGATCCCTGGGGTACACCACTATTCACCTTTCTCCATTGGGAAAATTGGCCATTTAGCCCTACCCTCTGCTTTCTATCTTTTAACCAGCCAAAGCAGGAGCTCCAGTAACATTATAAAAGCCAACTCTCACAGCACATCAGTAACTCCACTCACACGGTACAGAGTATCGTGCACCGCTCATTAATAAAAAGGCCCAAGTTACCACAACCTGGAGTCATGTAGAAGCCGAAGAATCAGTGGAGATTATTGCTTTTAAATTCTCTACAGACCACTCCCACTGCCCTACTGGACATGGAATACAAATGCATGAAGAAAGCTTACCATAGAGCCAAGATTCTCTCTATTGACTGCTGGTATCTACTATCAGATTTTCCCATATGGTATGCCTTTGAGTCAGTGCTGATGCCTTGGCAGTGTGACCAGAAGTTGATTGCAGGCCTTTCTTTGAATCACTAAAGATGGGGTATCCACTTACAAAGGGTAACTGTTAATCAGTGCAATATACATTTCTCCCTCCAGTTAATTTCTAGGCTATGAAGCTCCTCTATTGCAACTTCACGTTATATCTCACTATTATATACCAACATTTCACCACAGAGTTTTAAGGGGTCCAAAGGTCTCAGACTGTTACAGCACCAGCTTTAACGGACAGCATCCTTAGCCACTGTGCCCTTTTGCATCAACAACCTCAATTGTATGCATCCCTTCATTATCTGCAGTTAATCCTTATATGCGTCTCATATTCTTATAATCTTATAATTTTGAAAATTTGTTGTGTGCTTATCTTATCGAATGCCCCGACACCAATGTTACCAATTTATTTACATTCTCTTATATACTGCGCTATTCTGCATCAGTGCGGTTTACATTGAACAAACTGAAATTACATTGAACAGGACATTATAACTTGGAGATAACTATTTTACAGGGAACATGGGCTATGGAGGGTTAAGTGGCTTGCCCAAGACCACAAGGAGTACCTGTGGGACTAGAAACCCCAGTCCTTCCAGCCCAAGGTTGAGTCCTCTAGTGGGATTTGAACCCCTGACCTTCCGGCCTGAAGTACCTTGCCCCAACCACTAGGCCACTCCTCCAATTGCCTGAATAGTCTCCCTGTAGAGAATCCAGGATCTCCTTACTTCTGGATGACCTTGGCTCACCTGTCTATCACCCAGAAAAGGAGGGAAAATTGACTTTTTAAACTTTTAGTTCAGTGCCACTGAATATCCTGTTAACCGGCAATTTAAATGGTTTGCAGGTCCACAAACTGTGTAAAGGCCTTTGCATATTCTCCTCTCTCCCCCCTATATTTTTATGAGACTATACAGCTTGCGTTGAAGCCTTAATAATCTTGGCTAAAAAAATGTGATGGTGCTATAATATAGTCCTTCCCCTGCCCCTCTTTTCTCCATGCTGCTTTCCCCCTCCATTTTCTGTTTTAACTGCTGTGGTTTTATTTTAGCATACCTGTCATTGTGAGTTATATCATGCCACGAAGACATTTTTTTTTAGGTAGGTTTATTTTTTCATTCTTATTTTCTATGCATAGTAGCAATTTTTAATATTTCATATGATTATTTTTATATGGCTTTACTATACTGCAACCTGGTATGTAGCAGTTTACTTTTTGCAGGTAAGTTTTGGCACAAGCCCCTTTTAAGAGGAAGTTTCATGCCCATCATTCTAATTTTTCTCTTTTTATGCTTCTCCTTCTCTAGGCTACATGTTTCATGTGGATGTCCCTCCTACGTCAACACCCCTATAACAAGTTCTTTGAGAAAGGCTTTGGCCAAAATGTGTTGAACAACTACATCTGGTTAGTCAAGCATTTTAGTGTTGGATGTGTAAGATACAATTCACTACTAAGAATCACAGATATGGTATCTGTTTTAGATAATCAATACATTTGTCATTTTTATTTTTCCATTATTTAAGTTTTTATACTTGAGAGCATATTTTATTTATTTTATTATTTATTTAACACGTTTTTTATACCGCCTTATCATAAAAAATCAAAGTGGTTTACAGAAGAACTCACCCAGACATACAAAGGAGATAGCAATTCTGATCCCACGGGGCATGTCTAGCAATCAGGCCTGTCCATGCAGGTCAGGGATGCGATTCAGTCCCGGCCTGCACATGCAGGCCCGGACAAAATTGTATTTAAAAGTTGCAATGCCGGCTGCTTGCTAAAAAGGTTAATTCCCCGCAGCCTGACCACTGATCCGGTCTCCTAAGGCATACGTTAAGGACCTGAGATTAATTAAGCTTCCGGTGAACAAAGTACTTTAAATGCATATTTATTAGTATAAGTATCCCTAGCAACCCTTAGTAAGTAAAGAACTTCAATACCTAAACACATGGTTCGGAACAATGTATCCTTGAAGAATACTAGCAAAAGACTGAAGTTAGGGCATCTCAGTAGAGAGGTTCCAATAAAGACAAAAGTAGCCCAAATGCCCTCGAGTACAGAGCAGACAGAGCTTAAAGATTCCAAATTACCCCTGCCTACCGATAGCCAGATTAATACAAATAAAATACAGCCTCTAAAATGCTTGTATGCAAATGCTAGAAGGCTAAAAAAATAAGATGGGAGAGTTACAATATATAGCACTAAATGAGAGATTAGATATGATTGGTATCTCAGAGACATGGTGGAAAGAAGACAACTAGTGGGACACTGTGATACCTGGGTACAAACTATATCATAATGATAGAGAAGATCAAATTGGTGGAGGGGTTGTGCTCTATGTTAGAGAGGGCATTGAGTCACAAAGGATTAAAGTTTTGCAGGAAACAAAATTTACTGTAGAATCTCTATGGATTGAAATTCCATGTAAAAAGGGGAAGGCGATGGCTGTGGGGGTGTAATATCGACCGCCTGGCCAGAATGAACAAACGGATGATGAAATGCTCAAAGAAATCAGAGAAGCTAACAAAAGTTACAACGCAGTAATAATAATGGGCAATTTCAACTACACCAGTATCAACTGGGTCTGTGTTATGGCAGGACATGTGTTGGGAAATTTGACTTAAGTCTGCCTTAGGTCTGCTGTATATATTGGTTTTATATGACTGCACCCTTGCCTGGTGAAACTACACAGGATATGGATGGCACAGAAGATAAGAAGACAATACATATGAGCTATATGAGAGTATATACTTGCCATAAGATAATAGATACGGCCTGCTATGGAGGATTCTGGGTAACCATATTCTGCACAGGAGTATGCAGAATATTGGGGCCTAGCAAAAAAATACAGGCCAAGCAAAGAATTCAAACTAATGAGCACAAAACACTCTCTCTTGCCCTGACGGTTTCAATTAGTGCCAAGAGAAAAAAAAAATACAGGAAGGGGCAGAGGTCACAGACCATGCATAGATGAGCAGACCTAAAAGCAGATCCAGATGTATAAATGTAAAGGGATCCTCCCCTGGGAAAAGTGTTGCAGGACGCCTGGGGCCTTGCAGACACTTAAGAACTTATGATGAATTCACTGAAACAGACATTTGAGACAAGGAGAAATGTATATAAATCAGCCATTTTAAGAAAGGGTGGGCAGTGCTTTCTCCCCATACAGAGAGAGAGTGCTGTCCGCCATCTCTAGACAGGCTTTGCTGTTCTGCATGACACTATTATTTTGCTATGCTAAAATAAAAGTTTTTGTAGTTAAAGCAACTGCTGTCTAACTAATTCTTTGATTGGTGATATTTGGGCAACTGCTTGTGGGAACCAGGCCACAATTGGTGCCGAACCCCATACTTCTAAATTTTCTTTTCTAAATTGCCCAAGGACTCCTCTGACTGCAGTTTTGACTTGCCTGCGTTTTTGTCAGAGGGACTACCTCCTGTTTCTCACAGAGAAAAAAAAACAGGGGATGAGAATACCTTCTCATTAGGAGAAGAGGATTCATTCTGCTGGAACAGAGGATGGGAATACCGTTCTGAGTGACGTCGAGAGAAATTTTGATACCCTAGGACGACTCCAGCGGGTGAGTTTTGTTTTTCCTGCCTACAAACAAAGACGGAAGATTTACCCAGGTTCGATTGGTGGGTGAGTACCAAATTTACACATATGCATATGTATATGTATTTTATGTGCTTAATGTTTTGTTATGTAGAAAATTGTTAGAGTGTCTTTGCATTTAGTTGTAATGTTAGGGAAAGAAAGTTTGAAAGTTTTGCCCAGACATTAAGTCTCTGTCTTTCCAGGATTGATTAGTGTACGCTTGAGACTATACGTATTATTGATACGAAGTGAGTGTGTGTCCTTATCCACGTTTTCATACCCCCATCACTGCGAGGGGATTGGCTGGGTTTGGACGAAGCGCAAGAGTTGTATGTTTGTATGAGTCCTGGATTCATAATTTCGCACCTCTGTTAATTAAGAGGTTTGGATTGCCACCTAAAAGCGAAATTACGCGCGCCTCTGTAAATAAGGAGGTTCAAGTTGCTATTGGTAAAAGGCGAAGTTAATTGCACCTGTCCCTGAACAGTGAAAACACCAGGTCTACATAGACTACAGAGAAGGGACAGCTAGGGAAATGTTTAAAAGAAAATCCAAACAGGAAGAAAATAATGAGAAAGGAACTAAGCCCAGTCCTAACCCCATAGATAGCCTTGTTAAACAGAACCCCCTATTGGAAGCCTCGATAAAAAATTGTTCTAAACAATGGGAAAAATGGACGAAGAAAACACCCTCTCTTGCCTGGCCAGCAGGGGGGTCGTTTGATCCGCTCATTTTGACCAAAATTAGGGATCATATTTTATTTAACAAATGTGGCAAAGCCCAATTGGAACATTTGCAACATATTTCCCTGTGGATGCAGGTCGGTCCAGAGCCTTTGCCTTCTGCCCCTGTACCCCCACCTTCTTATTGGGCAGCCGAAAGTAAAGCTATGGCAGCCATAGGCTATTCCGACCCTGTCTTCCAGCCCAAGTTAGAACAGACTTCTCACCCAGCAGCCTCTCTACCCCCAGAACAGGTCCTGCATAAACTCTTGGACACTGAGGGAGCTTGGGCAAAGATTGAGGGTCATGTTAACTTAAAAGCCACCCCTGCCCCAAATCCCAATGCATATGCTGAGGCACAGGCAAAATTAGAAGAGTTGAAACAACAATTGACAGCAGAACATGAAGATTTAGTAAGTCAGGCTCAAGCTTTAAAGCAATCTGAGGAAAAAATTACTGGGAATCTTAAAAGATGGGAGTTAGACCTAGCAGATAGGGAAAAACGTCTTAAGGAGATTATAGAAGAGGAAGAAGAGGAGAAGGTAGATGAGGAAGTAGATGAAGAGAAAAAAAGTGAACTTACACTGGTTTGTGGTGTCGTGCGAGGTGGTAAAACCCCTCGAGCTCCACAACCATGTATTCTTACTGTTATTACAGAGCAGGAGGATGGAAATGGTTATTATGTTTACCGATGGTCCTCCAACATGTACAGTTGGACAAGAGCCAACCAGCCCCAGATGTTACAGTGGCCCCCTAATGGATCACTGGAAACTGTACACCTTAACACCGCCCGACTCTGCATTCGCGGAGGAGTGGGAGATCCTAACTGGGATTCTGCCTATATGGAGGCAGGTCTTAGGGTTTGGGAGAAGTATGAGAATCAGGATGCTAATAAACAGCTTCTGTTTCCAGTAATCTACACAAATGAAGGAAAATCTAAATATATACCATGGAGTTTTACTGATATGACTAATATAGCCAGTAGTCTACCTCCTCTGAGTAGAGGGGGAGAGACATGGATTCAAAAATTTGAAAGAATTACGACTGGATATAATTTGGCTTTGGGAGATATCAAAGCTTTATTGGCCAAAATTCTGGGAAATAGTGCGACAAATCAAGTGTTCGCCAATGCCGACTTAGACCAGGTGAAGGTCACAGTTAACACTTATGATGGTGCTTCCTTCAACGAGTTTCGTCCTCGTATTTGGGACGCCCTCAGGGAGATGTACCCTACTCAGCGCAGTTTGGCTCCTCTCACTACTATGAGATTCCAAATAGGTGAGGATATCAGTGCATACCTCGTACGATTTCAAGATTTATGGGAAGCACAAATGGGGGTACCATATGATGATGTTTGTATGAGACCCGTATTTTTCCAGACCTTGTGTAATACATTACCCCCACCCGTAAATGCAAAATTAAAGTCTATAGTAGCCTTGGAGTCTGAGCCATGGCCTAAACAACAGGCCCATATTTTGCATTATATTCGATCTTTAGAGGAGGACACTTTGAAACCTGAGAAGGATTTGAAACAGGCCCAAGCACGCTTGTTACACCTTCAACTTAAAGGGTTACAAGAAATTAAAGATCCCCAATCCACCACCAAATTACATCTTGATAAATCTAATAATGAACTTATTAGACAACTAAAACAGAAAATTAGGTAACAGCAGGAGAAAATTGATGACATGGAATATCTGGTTCCTTATGAGGATAATGTTCCAGACCCCTGTGATGAGGTATGGGATAGAGATAAGGAGCGCATTTACTATAACGGAGCCCAATGACCCCGTTATCCTCAGCCACAGCGTCGAGGTCCCTCTTACCAACAAAATAACCGTACTCCTGCCCCACAGTGTTGGAACTGTGGTGCTTACGGTCATTTTCAGCACTCATGCCGTGCTCAGCGCAGAAATGAGAACTTTGACAGGAGGCGTTTTCCCTTGTGGACACCTCCCCGGGATTCTGGACCCCCACCCCAACAATGACTGGGAATCTATATCTTACAGGCGAGGCTCACATATCAGGAACCTCTGATCACAGTATATCTTAATGATGAGCCCACAGAAATGTTACTTGATACAGGAGCCACTTCCTCTGTATTACCTGCTTTACTGCAGAGATACCAGCTTAGTAGAAAGAAAATGACTACCACTGGTTTTGATGGTAGACCCCTTACATCTTGCCTAACTACACCTATTTGTTTAAGAATAGGAGATCAGCAGATTTCTCATTCTTTTCTGTTTGCCCCATATTGCCCAGTAAATTTGATGGGTAGGGACTTATTGGTGAAATTACAGGTTGAATTCACCTATGGTCCGCTGGGAGAAAAAGGCCCTGAGCGGTCACTGCTCCTCAGCCCTTATGGCAGAGTTAAATCACATCTGCCTGTTACCATTCATATTAAGCCTGGCTGTAAACCACCAAAGATTCCGCAGTATCCTCTCCAACCGGAGGCCCTGCAGGGATCTCGCCAGGAGATTCAGGAGCTGTTACAGCATGGAATCATTGAACTCAGTAACTCCCCATACAACACCCCACTATTCCCTGTGAAAAAGCCTAATGGGAAGTGGCAAATAGTTCATGACTTACGTGCACTTAACAGTGTTATTGAACCACAGTTTCCAGTAGTCTCAAACCCTGCCACATTGCTGACAACGACTACTCTGTACAAGTATCATACTGTTCTGGACCTTTCCCATGCCTTTTTTGGGATAGAGGTCGAACCCACATCCAGGCAGTTTCTGGCATTTATTTTTGAGGGTCAGCATTATCAGTGGACCAGGTTACCCCAAGGATACGTGGAAAGTCCCTCCATATTCTCTCAAGCACTAGTTGCTGATTTGCAATCATTCAGGGCAGAGCTGCCCAGCAATGTGTCTTTGTTACAGTATGTAGATGACTTACTGCTTTCCACAGCTGAGGCTGCAACAAACCTAGCCCTCACAGATAAACTTGTTTGTTATCTTTTAGAAAGTGGTTACCAGATTAACATGGCCAAGGCACAGATCTGCCAAACTGAAGTAGGAGATGGAATGCTGTCTCTGACAGAGAAAACTAACCAACACTGCCTGCAAGTAGAGATGCCCTCCACTGTAAAGCAATTGCGATCTCTGCTCGGCATGATAAACTTCTGCCGTAATTGGATCCCAGGTCACAGTCAACGCACACATCCCTTTCGCAAATATTTAAAAGGGGGGGCTAAGGGGTCGACTACTATCAGCCTGTCAGCTCCTGACCAGATTTTGCTTCAGTCTCTTTTGTCTGATGTCTCGCACACACCAAGTCTCTGTCTCCCTGACTATTCAAAGGAAATGTTTCTCATTAGCTTTCACGGACATCACACATGGGCAGCTGTGATTTACCAGGATGATGGTAAAATTGTGTCCTACTTGTCAGGGTCTTTTTCTGTTACAGAAATAGTTCTGCCTGACGTTGAGAGGGGGTTAGTAGCCACCAGTGAGGCAGTCAGGAAGACCTATAACACCTTTCATCCCTTGCGACTCACTGTGTATTGCTCCGGTGATGTAGAGGCATTGTTATGCAGTAATACTCTCCACTTTACCCCACATCGGGTGCACCAGCTGTGTGCTACCCTGCTACGGAGTCATATCCTCATTAAGCCATTCCCTGCAAGTCACCCTTTTGGCTACCTACAAAATTTAGTTTCTGTTATTGTTGGTGAGGAAAGGGATAAGGTCCCCATTTTTTCTTTCGCAGATAATATTTTGTCTCTTCACGAAATGCCTGTCAGTTCTGAAGTCTGGTTCACTGACGGTTCTGAGACGTCACTATGTTCTGGTTTCAGTGCAGTACAGATATCTCCCTCTGGTGACATCCTAGATGTTCTGCAATATCAGTTGCCGAGTACTTACAGTGCCCAAGGTGCTGAACTCTGTGCAATTTTGGCAGTCTTACTGCATCAGGAGAAACAGAACATTATCATATTCACTGACTCCCATTATGCAGCACAAGTGCTGACAGCACTTCATCAGAAATGGTCACAAAGAGGTTTTATTACCTCTTCAGCCAGCTCAATCTCACATCTTGATGAGATACATCAAATTTATGAGTGTTTAGAGAAACGCAGAATCAACAATCTGTTTCTGTGCTGTGAATGGGTTCCTGGACATACACAGGGAGACTCTTTCCGCCAGATTGGCTAACTGATCTGCCAGGGCATTGCCCAAGAAGTAACTAGTAATGCTTCCCTGACTTTACCTGTCACCAGATCACAGATCTATTTAGTACCTGACCTTGCTGATTATCAGAAAGATGCTGTTTCTCATGAGATAAGAAATTGGGAGAGACTAGGTTGTTCCCAAATTAAGAAAATGTGGGTACATCCATCAGGAAAACTCTGTATCTGTTATGTAGCACTGAAATGCCTTACAGATCTCATTCATGATATCTATCATTCTAGTGCTGCAAATGTTTACAGCATGCTAGAGGACACCTTTTGGTGTCCACACATGAAAAATCGCATTCAGGAACTAGTAGCTAAATGTCCCGTGTGTATTCTGAACTCTCAGCCAGGGGGAAAGGCCATAGTCAAAGGTCACCTCCCGGTTCTAAGTGGTCCTTTTGAATCCTGGTATGTAGATTTCACTGACATGATTCACAGATGTGCTCAGAAGCGGTACCTTTTAGTGTGGGTTTGCCCTTGGTCTAAATGGATTGAGGCTTTCCCCTGCAATAAAGAGACTGCTGAAGAAGTAGTAGAGGTTTTGCTAACACAAATAATTCCCCGATTTGGCATTCCTAAAGTCATATATTCTGACAATGGCTCTCACTTTCATAATGCTCTTGTGACTGCACTCACCCAGCATCTTCCTGTTCAGTGGAAGTATGTTTCTGTGTATAAACCTACTTCCAATGGTCTTGTTGAACGATGTAATGGCATTTTGAAAACTCAACTCAGAAAGATTTGCGCTTCTGGTCACATGACCTGGCTACAAGCATTACCAATGTGCTTGTTTCAGCTGCGTAATAGCCCGATCAAGCGATTACATCTGACACCTCATGAAATGGCCACTGGCCAGCGTATGCGCACGACTAATTTATCACAGTCCCAGGTTCCGATTCATGATAGTCTCTCTGCTTACCTTGCAGGACTCCGGATTGCACTCCAAGAAATTGCTGACCGTGTAGCAGACACACAGTCTGTGTCCAGTCCATCCTTATTACCTTGCTTCCCTGTAGGGTCCACTGTCTATAAAAGAAATTGTGTTCGTGCATCCTGGGACTGCCCAACCTTTTCAGGACCCCACGTTGTCACTGCTGCTTCCCCTTTTGCTGCCAGACTGAATGATACTGATACTTGGATGCATGTCAGCCATCTAAAAGCATCTCCAGCTGTCCCATCTGATTAATCAGTTTTATTTCCCTACAGAACTCACGTGTTCTCACCACAGTGCTATGTTATTAGTACCAAAGATGATCGCTGTCAAGCCTACTCCGTGGGCGTCCTTGTGCCTTCTTCTGGGAATCTCTGTCATAATCATGCTCCTTATTGAGTGTTTACATCCAGATGGACAGCTAGCTTTTTGTTTCTCCAGGGATGGAACCAGACTAACCAGACGATATCTCGAGTACCCCGAGCTTTACCTGGAGGCTCTCTGAACTTGTGGAAGCAATCAGTATTACACATTGTTTCCCTGATGAACATTGCAGACTGCATTATTTGTACCCCTTTACCAAAGGGTGTATCATATGCTCCAGTACATGTTTCAAAGGTTCCCTTAAATGAGTATGCGGGACAGCTTGCTTGTGTAGATAAAAGCTTCATAACAACTGGCAGAAAAATTATTATTGTTCCCAGACGTGGCATGCAATGAATATGATACATGACCCTTTGTGTGTATATGTTGACCCGAATATGATATTTGATCTATGTTTAATAACAAATGTATCCATTGCTTTTTCAGACAGGTGTAACCTATCGTATAATGTGATTAATGGATCCTTTCATTTTGCTAGTAATTCTGTCATGATAAAGTGGTATAATCAATCCGGTAATATGGACCCCTCCAATATGAAATATGATTGGAGAAATATTACAAGGAGCCCAGTAGTGTTTAATGGATCTGACTTCCGCTGGTATGTGGGGATTGGTCCCATTTACCACGATGGTTCAGCTGTGCTGACAACGGGCTCTCAGAATGAATCTCCATATACTTCATGCTATCTCCCAATGTCCAGTTTCAGGAGGGATCTTACCTCAGCTACCACGGGAAAATCTTCTGTTAAATGGTTTGATGGGCATCATATGAGTCACATATGCTACAAACCTCTTTGCTGTAGTGGGTCATATTGGTTGTGTGGGGAAACTCTGTATCAGGTAGTTAACCTCTCCCTATTACCCTGTGCTTTGGTCAAAGTTTCTTCTTTTTCTGTCTTGATACCTCTTAATGTTACCCATCATTCTGCTTCTCGCTCCACCCTGCATAGATTAAAACGTAGCTCCTCAGCTTATGCTAGCCCCTGGGATTCCTCTATAGCCGAGGATGATGCCATTCAGGCCTCATTCGAGTATATCAATTCCACTTATCCCAGGACTAAAACTCATTTGGATACCCTTAGCGCAATGGCCTGGATTCCCTTTGCCACCCCCGCCCTTACTGCTGAGCTTGGTATGGCTGTACGCCGTTTGCAATGTTTGTTGCATATTCAAATGAAAGCTGTTACCGAATCTCTCACGCCTAGCTGAGTCCCTTGAGCAAAATACACAAATGACTCTGCAGAATAGGCAAGCTTTGGATTTACTTTTGGCTGCCGAAGGCGGAACATGCACTTTCATTAATGCTACAAACTGTTGTACTGTCATCGCTAACCATACCATTTTTGTCCTTGATGCTATGAATAAGATAAAATCATCAATATGCAACTCAGAGAGATGCTTTAAGGGGGGGGCTTCAACTTGATAAGATCTGGGGTAGTATTGCTTCATGGTTTGCTAGTTTAGGTGTAGGACTTAAAGCCTTCTTTATTATGCTTTTAAGTATAGCTTGTTTTGCAATCATTGCCTGTTGTGCCTTATCCATTTTACTTGCCTGTTGTAAATGAATGATATCGCAAAGCACTAAAACCATGTATATTGTGTCAAGGGAACAGTACCAGCAATTGCCTTTGTATGAACCAGGCCACACATGCTAGGGAGATAAAGTTTCTAGATGAAATAAATGACTGTTTCTTGGAGCAGCTGGTTCATTAACTGACCAGAGGGGAAGCCATTTTGGACCTAGTCCTTAGTGGAACACAAGATCTGGTGCAAGAGATAAGGGTGTTCGGGCCACTTGGCAATAGTGATCATAGCATGATCGCGTTTGATTTAATAAATGAAGGAAAGACAGTAAAGAAATCCATGCAGATGTAGATAACAATCCTGCCACAGATCAAGGCTTTGGGGAGCATGTTCATGAACCCACTGTGGCAGGAGATAAATAAAAAATTCTGTGATTTAATACGTTTTTATATACCGCCTCTTCCAGAGATCCAGGGCGGTTTACATAGAACAAATGAAAACATTTTACATTGAACATAAGAACTTATGTACAATAACTTAATGAAAAAGTTAAGAGGTGACCTTCTGCAGATAAGGAGATAATGTACTGCTACTTTTATGTTAAAACCCTATATTTAAAATCAAGAGGGTACACAAGGAGAATCCACCAAAAACTGGAAAAAAAAAGAGGAAAATTGCCACAAGAAAAACTGTGAAAAGCAACAGATGCAAATTTAAGATCTTTAATTTTGCAGGTCAAAGCAAAGAAGTATGTGAATGATAACATCTTGAAGCAACTAAGGGCTTCCGTGGAAAAAGAAATACAGGGAGGAGGCAGGGACGTGGGTGAGAGTACCAGAAGAAAAGAAAGAGATTGAGGGAGAGATGGAGCTTGGAGATTTGGAACTGCAGGAGAGTGAGGGAAAATTATTACTGCAAGAATAATACCAGCTAAAGTGCAGGGCCAGAAGAAAAAGAAAGCAGTAACAGTTCTTCCTTAGAAAAAGGGCATTGAGGGAAAAATACAGTAATTACATGCAGCAGTATTCCTGATTGATGATCTTAATCCTTTTAGATACCCATCTAAGATATCAAGAAAGATACAAGACATCAAGCTGAAGCATGCTGCATTAACAGAAGACGACCTAAAATTTATAATGTTCCAACAATAAATTGAAAGTAGCCGCAAAGGGGCAAAACTGCAAAGACATGAAAAAAAACGAATAGAAAGGTATCAAAATAAGCTATTTAGAGAGAACCCAAAACAATTCTATAGGGAACTGGGAAAGAACATTAAGATAATAAAATCATCACTAACCAAAGTCAAAACAGAAAGCTTCTGGAGTAAACTATATGAGGACCTTATAGAGCACAATTAAGAAGCAGAATGGCTACGCTGCATACAGGAGCATTTAGAGAAAGCAAACATCAAACCTATGGAATGGCCTGCAGTGATAACAAAAGGGCTGGAAAGCAGGTTAAAGCGAGCCCCAAACTGGAAAAGCCCTGGCCTAGATGGAGTAACCAACTTTGGCTCAAACAGTTATCACTCCACCCAGACCCAGTGAATTGTCAAAATCAATTGTTTATGTTAAACAATTTTTATTAATTTTCCAGCATTCAAGTAAAATAAGTATGACAGAAACAAATGATACATCCAATAGGCAAAAACAGAAAAAGCAGAAGAATTAACAAAGGAAAATTGATCATCATATATAGACCACAATATTAGGTAATTACCAGGGGCCCCAAGAAAAAACTATCGTAAAAGAAAAAAGAAATATAAAGCAAGGATGAGAGACTTATGCGTCAGGATTGTTGGGTGCAGTATTAACCACAATTTCTTCCCTAGCTATCAGAAAATCCAGTAATTGACTAGGCTCAAAGAAGAGAAAAGGCTTATCTTTATAGGTAAAGGAAACCGTAAAACAAAAGTCCCCCCTAAGGAAAGGACCCTAGGTCTAAGAACACAGAATTCCTTCCTCCTCAACTGGGTTACACATGAGAGATCAGGAAAAATATATACTTTAGAGCCTAGAATAGTTACATTGAAATTTCTGAAAAATGCCCGAAGAACTAAAGACTTATCCGGCTCCAGAGCCAGGGTCAAAAGCAAAGTTGTCCGACCAGTCACAACTTCCAGAGAATCTTCCAGAAACGCAGTAAGGTCTCCGGTACCCTGAAACGGATTCTCAGAAGCAGAACCACAAGAACTGGGGCCCATAGACAAATATTGTGCTCTCACAATGGGAGGCAAATTACCCCCAGGACGTTTAAGCACCTCCTGGAAGTATTTGCAAACCATCTCTAAAGCAGACATAATGGGAGATTTAGGAAAATTCAACAATCAAGTTATTTCTGCAAACTTGATTCTCCAAGTATTCAGCTTTCCAGGATAGCAGAGTTTTGTCTTTAACTTGGGCAACACACAGCCCTCAAAGATGATCCAGCTCTGCTTCCACACTGATCAGTTGTCCAGCCTGTTCCTCCTGGATTCTTTTCGCCTCAGAAACAGTACTTTTTAAGGAAAGTAAATCAGCATTCACAGCACCCACAACAGTCAATAGGGAAGTATTCATAGTAGCCACTGCGTCCCACAGTGCTTCTAAATTTATCACAGCAGGTTTAATCAAGCCTCCCAAACCTGGAACCGCACCAAGTCCCCCAGGTGTATATAAGTATCTCAGAGTGGAGGAAGGAACGACACTCTAGCAGAAATTACTGAGAGAAAAGATCAGTAAAGAGTACTAGGAGATTAAAATTATTATTGGAAAGTGCTTTAACATCACAGAATAAGATACAAGCCACCAATCAGCTGGCAATTCCTGTACTTTCATACAGCTTTGGGGTTGTGGACTGGCCTCTTAAAGACCTTGAAAAATTGGATGTGCGAACATGGAAACTCCTCCTTGCCCATGAAGTGATTTACAAGAATCGGTGTATGCCAAGACTGCACATCCCTAGAGCTGAAGGAGTTTAGCAATTCAAACAAGAGTGGATTGCCAGATTCAGAACGAGTCAAGAAGGCACATGGTAGTGGCTATAACACAGTACAGGCAAAAAGGCAAGCTAAAAGTTTATTTGGAGATATAGAACAGTGAAGCAAGAAAGTCAGGGAGCAAAACAGAGGGAAGCAGTCATTGAAGGAACAAAATCCTTTCAATCAAGAAGTTTGAAAACAGTTTAGGGTTAGATAAAAGAGACTGCTAAGGTAAGACATTGGAGGGGTGGGCAGGAGCATTATCAAGTAGCAACATGAGACAAGGAAATCTACTTCAGTTTATTCTACTAAAAAACAAGCTGATCAGCTACTTTACTTGAGGCGTGCAAACTAATAGCTCCCCACAATAGGTCCACTATCAAGCTTGACTATCAACAAGCCAACTGAAATTCTTACCTCAATAGGATCTTCCTTATTCATACGATTTACCGAGATCATGTTCACCATGGCAAATGCTTCTCTGCTTGGACAATATGTTTTAATGAATTCTTTCGAGAGTTACAACAGAGTATAGCTTTAAGAAATTAAATTATTCATGGATAAATTTGAGGGATTGTGTATGGAATACAATTCATTGAAACATATTGGGTTTCTAATCACTGTCTCCAACTGGAGACAGTTAGCAATGCTCAAACTTGCTTGCAGACTAGGTATTACTCTAGCTGACCAATTGTTTGGGGTCATCGACTGATTCTTTTCTTTTCTCCCATCTGAACTAGTTTTAAGTTATTTGATTGTATAAGTGAATTCCAAGCCTAGATTTTGATAGTCTATGAAAATGCTGTTTGGTTGAACTATAGTGCATGATAAGTGTTGGTTCCATATTGGAGTCAGCATCAAGCTAAGAACTCTGATTTATTCTGTATGTATTGGAATGAATTGAACTTCATCAAAAGGCATTAGATTTTTGCTTTATTGTTTATAATTGAGTTTGTTGAACTAACCATTCTTCCACCTTATTCTGTGATTTGTATATGATTAAATCCCTTTTAATTGGCAAATGGACTAATTTTTGCAAGTAGGAATTATAAAATTGTTTACGATTTGGGAATGTAATAACCTACAGCGAATAATAACCTACAGCAAATTTAGATCTAAATGTATTGTACAAAGAATGTAAATAGTTTCCCCCAAGTTACCTCCATGTTAAATCCCTGTTCTATGTAGATGATGGCCTAATTTAACTGACCAAGTGTTATATTGTTTCAATGTAAACCACACTGATGACAAAGAGCGCGGTATATAAGAAATGTTAAATAAATAAATAATGTTTTACCTGGCAGCTGAATGTGATTGGTTTGCAAGCTCTGGTTCTGTTTTGTGATCAGCATCAGGTTTAAAGAGCTGTCTCTGTTGCCATTAGTTGAGAGAAGAGGAGCATTTGTCATTGGTGAACATGATCTCGGTAAATTGTATGAATACAGGAGATCCTGTTGAGGTAAGAATTTCAGTTGTCGGTTGATAAGAGTCAAGTCTGATAGCAGACCTATTGTGGGGAGCTATCAGTTTGCAAGCCTCAAGAAAAGTAGCTGATGAGCTTGTCTTTTAGCAGAACACAGTGGATTTCAAAAGAATAGATTGTGATGCATTGGTAATGAAAAACTTTAATTGCTTGCTGGCATAGGTTCTTGTTGATGGTGATGTTAAGTTGGAAACAAGAGTAATGGTGGTTCATGTGAGGTTCATATTGCTTAGTTTTCAGTTTTTGGAAAAAATGTGTTCCTTGTAGGTTTTTCAAGATTTTTCTCTTATTTATGTTTATTATGAAGAGATTATTATTTTTATATGTTTTCATCTTTTAGTTATCTGGCTACACTCCTGAAGCAGCCCTGTTGCAAAACACAACCATGTAAAGTGTGTTACCAGCAATGCTGAGTGCATCATTAGCAATTTCATTTGAATGATATACACTATCAGCACTTCAGTTGGATAAAGATACGTTTTTTTTTAAATTTTGATAAAGATTTTTCAAATAAAGGAAAAATAATGATATTCCGAGGGGTTTTCAGACCAGTGAGGACTTGGGCTCCTTCTCTATAAGGTGCATTCAATTCAGGCTCTAAGGGACAAACTGAGGTCTTTTCCCTTCGTATCTAATTAGTAATTGTTGCAATATAGAAGATTATAAGTTAAAAGTTGACTTTAGGAGATTATTAGCAGGTGATTGGTATTATTACAATATTAGGTGTGCGAATACCATGCCAGTCATGAACCTGTCACTTCTAAGCCAAGGTATGTGGAGTAGGATCTCAGTCTCTCAAATTTTTTGCTAATGCTCGGCCTAGTAATTGCATCATGCCAAAGAGAGCTTCCTTCTGGAGTTCAATTCCTCTTTCTTCCAGGTTTTGCAGATTCTCTTTGTTTACCCTCCTGGTTTAAATATAAGATTTGTAGCATAAAAATAACAGTTCACGTCTCCTCTTTATCAGCAGAAGCCCACTTAACCGTAGTTAACCTTAACTTTTTCATTAACTTCTGTAGTTTATCGCCTGCCAGTGGGTCCCTGACCATGCTCACCATGGCCTTCATCTGTGGCAGGGATGTTACGTATTTACATCTGCAGTGCTTGCACTATCACAGCCACCACCATTAGCCCTAGTCCATAAGCTATGGGTGAGCACTTTTATCCTGGGTGACATGTGGCCATGTATTTTTCCTTTTTCGTTCCTACTTTAATTGTACTGTTGCCTTGAAGAGATTTAGTATAGATGTTATACAACGGGGTCACCACGTGAAAGTACTCAGTACGAGTAAGACTGGAGGAGGGAATGTTATTCTCTCCCCTTAAGAGATATACATCAATTCACCAATAACTGTTAGTAAATGTTTATGTTGCACACTCCTTTGACCCCTATTAGTAGGGAACCATAGATGTCTAGGACAATTAAACATCCAGAATGACTGCACCTCAAAGCAATGGTTCATCTATAGAAAATTCTGTAAGTGCAGTGTGTCTTGGAGATAGGTTCCAAATTGGGTATGTTCTCAATGACCAGCGAAACAAGACCACCTCAAACACAGTCCTCGGGACATAGTCAGGTATTCAGGATAACCACAATGAATATGTCGACCGATATTTGGCTACAGTGCCTCCATTGTATGCAAGTGTCTTATGCATATTCATTGTGGTTATCCTGAAAATGTGACTGGCTAGAGCTGTCCTGAGTACTGTGTTGAGAAGCCCTGGAGCAATGAATAGACGTTAAGCAGGATATATGAAGCTTGCAAGAGAGAGAGAGTGTGAGTCTGGATCTTGCAAAATATATGGAGATAGTTGTGCCAGTTAAGTGCCGACTCTTGGCAACCCTCTGCACAGGTGCCATAAACCATCTTCAGTCAGGTAGCTAATCGTTGATAAGAGCGGCATCCATCACAGTGCTGTCCTTCCTCTTTTGCATTGACCTTCTACCTTACAAGTATGTCTCTCTTCACATGATATGTCCAAACTATGAATGTCAAAGTCTTGCCATCTGAGCTTCTAAAGAAAGTTTAGGTTTGATTTTCTCTACTACCGACTGTCCATTGGGTTTTCATGGCAAGTAAAAGAAGTAGATTGCTGGGCCTTTCCTCTGCGCAGTTTAAGTTTAGTGTTGTTGCAGTTGTCACAGAAATGTGATCCTCCGCCATCAACACTGTCCCATGCTGCTGCCCAGATGGGACACATCATGCAAAGAGAGAGATCATTAGAGAAAGACATCATGCTTGGCAAGACAGGTCAATGCAAAAGAGGAAGGCCAGCAATGAGATGGATCGATACAATAACAGCAGCTATGGGTACCACTCTGTCAACAATAAGCTGCCTGACTGAAGATCAAACACAATTTAGGACAACTATGCAGAGGGTCACCATGAGTCGACAGCACTTAACAACTACTGACTGGTTTGTTCTATGGGCAGTTGCTGGTCTAACAGTATTCTGCACCAGCACTATAATTTGAAGGCATTGATGTTCTTCTGAACTGTCCAACTTTCACATCCATATGAAGTTATTGAACATACCATGGCTTGGACTCTGTGTGGGGAGAGACAGCTCTGCTCTTATGAATCTTGTCTAGGTCCTTTATAGCTATTCTGCCAGGAGCAATGTACCATCTGATTTCTTAACTGCTTGTCATTTCTTTACGAAATATTGAGCCAAGCAGGTTGAAGTTCTCCACTATTTCTAATTTTTCCTCCAATCAATGACAAACTTATTTAAGTTGTCAGATTCTTGTCTTCTTCACATTAACATGCAAACCCATTTAAGACTACTGTTCTTTGATCTGGAGAAGCAAATGTTTCAGATCATCTTCACTTTCTACCAGTAGTGTGGTAGCAGCAGCATAGCTAAGGCTCTTGACCAGTCTTCCCACCCCTATTGTCTTCATATAATCCTACTTCTTAATGATTTGTTATGCATAAAAATTAAATAGTAGGAAGGCTGAAAATTTCTTTTTGCTTAGGGAAGGCTCAGAAGTAAAGTAACTCTCTTACTATGATCACCACCATGCCTGTTTCAGGAAAAGAAAAACAAAAAAGTGACCACCATTCTATTATAAATCATACAAGATGGGATGGGTAGCCATGTACATCCAGTCATGCTGGCTACTGAGCAGTCCCAAGTCAATGAGGAGTTGTATGGTGAAGAAAAAGAAACAGGGGATGATATTCGGAACCCTCAGCTAGCCAACTAAGGCTGCTATCTGGATAGTGCTACTGACCGACTATCCCTACCACTATGCTCTTAATGCAGGGGCAGAGCATAGAAGGTATCAACACTAATTTGATAAACACCATAACCTAATAACCTGTTAATGGATTTTCAGTTGATCCTGGTCTGGCTAGCTCAGGCCACATACAAGCTGCCCAAGTTACAAAACAGGCAAATACCAAGTGAAAATCCACAATAGTCAGTGGCAGTTTCTTTCCAAATACCATTACTGCATATCCCACTGCTTTGTAAGCACTACAGCTGGGCACCATGGTATTTAAGTATCAGTCCCATTGATTACATCTACAGGGCGACTCATGTCATGGGCCATTTACCAAGTCTTTAGAGCAAGGATTCTCAGCCCCATCCTCAGGTCACAACTAGCCAGTCAGGGTTTCAGGACAACCTGAATGAAACATTTTTTACAACAGAGGCAGTACATGCCAATCTTTCAAGCATATTCATTGTGGTTATTCTGAAAACTTGACTGGATAGATCAGGGGTCCCCAAACCTGTCCTGGAGGGCCGCAATCCTGGCAGGTTTTTAGGATAGCCCTAATGAATATGCATGAGATATATATGCATTAGAGATAGATATCCTCCCAACCTGACTGGTTTGTGGCCCTCCAGTACTGGATTGGGAGACCCCTGCCTTACACCTCTGTCATTTAAGATTGTGAGTGCGCAAGGTACAGATGTCCTAGACATCAAAAAGGTAGACAAACTTTGTCACATTCCTCCTCGCTTCTCACCACCACCAAAATGTGACAAAGTCTATCTACCCTTTTGATGTCTAGGACATCTGTACCTTGCACACTCACAATCTTAAATGACAGGTGTAAGGCAGGGGTCTCCCAATCCAGTACTGGAGGGCCACAAACCAGTCAGGTTGGGAGGATCTCTCTAATGCATATATATCTCATGCATATTCATTAGGGCTATCCCAAAAACCTGCCAGGATTGCGGCCCTCCAGGACAGGTTTGGGGACCCCTGGGATAGATGTTCAAGGAATAGGTTGAACACCCCTGACTTAGAAAAGTAAATTAGACTTACCTGCTAATTGTTGTTCCTTAAGGAACTCTAGTCCAGTCCCATAACCATAGAGTTTAGAACCTCCTCCAGCAGCCTTGGAGACTGAATGACATCATCGCTTTACCAACAGGGGTATAAGTAGGCAAGGACTGCCCCTTATCTCCAGTACCTATTGACAAAGCAAACTGAGCAGAGCAACAAATAAGTAGATAAAAAAAAAAAAATCAGCAAACAGAATTAGGAACAGGAGACATTTCCCGTCATAACCAAAAAAGAGGTTCCCACCATGGCTCCACTCTACGCCCTCCGAGAACCCACTCCATCGCTACCATAAACCTTTACTTCGTATTCTTGGTTAGTGAAGCTCTGATTAATGATATATACATGAATAAATAAATAAGTAGCTAAACAGCAAACAGAGATCGGCCAACTTCAGGCCAACGAGCTGATAACCCCAGGGAGGGCTCCGGGACTGGACTAGAGTTCCTTAAGGAACAACAATTAGCAGGTAAGTCTAATTTACTTTTCCTTTTCGTCCCTCTAGTCCAGTCCCGGAACCATAGAGGATGTAACAGAGCAGTAAACCTCAACGGGAGGGACCAGCGAGCCCAGCCTGAAGAACCGCCGAGCCAAAACGCCCATCCCCCGCCGCCTGCACATCGAGCCTATAATGCTTAGCAAATGAGTGCAAGGACGACCAGGTCGCCGCCCTACAAAATGTCCCCAACGGGGACCAAACTGAATTCCGCCCAAGATGCCGCTTGAGCCCGAGTCGAGTGCGCTTGGAGACCTTCCAGCGCTACTTTTCCTTTCAAAATGTACACAGAAGCAATAGCCGTCTTCAACCAACACGAAATGGACGCTTTCGCCGCCGCTTCCCCTTTTCGCGGCCCCCCGAAAGCCACAAATTGCCTATCGGACTTCCGAAAATCCGCTGTCCTACAAAGGTACTTGCGCAGCACCCGACGTACATCCAGGAGGTGCAACCGCCTACCCGACACATCGTTCTGGTGGCCCGAAAACACTGGAAGCGAAACCACCTGGTTCACATGAAAAGGCGTAACGACTTTAGGCAGAAACGCAGGCACTATCCGCAGCACCACCTTGTGATGGGAGAAGGAAAGATAAAGGTTCCCTACAAGACAAGGCCTGCAACTCTGAAATGGGACGCGCGGAACAAAATCGCCACCAGAAACACCGCCTTCAACGTTAGATCCTTCAGAGAGGCCTTATCCAAAGGCTCAAACGGCGCCTTGAGCAAGGCCTCTAACACCAAATTCAGATCCCAGGTTGGCACCGCACTACGGACCGGCGACGCATAAGCAACACCGCCCGCAGAAACCGCCGGATGTCGCCATGGAGCACCCAACGAATGACCACGAACCTTCCCACAGTAACAGGAAATAGCCGCTACCTGTACTCGCAAGGAACTAGCCGCCAATCCTTTGTCTACACCATCCTGCAAGAACGCAAGGATCTGCGCCACTGAAGCCTCCAGGGGCCGAACCTCGCGCACCTCACACCAGGCTTCAAAAATACACCAAAACTCGAACATATGTCAACGAGGTGGAGCGCTTCCGCGCCTTCAATAAGGTAGAAATAACTGTAGCCGAATACCCCCTGGCCGTCATCCGAGCCCTTTCAAGAGCCAAGCCATAAGCGAGAACCGACTCACCTGGGGCATGTGTAACGGCCCCTGCCATAAGAGATCGTTCCGCTGCGGCAGGCGCAACGGACTGTCGGCCAGCAATCTTATCACGTCCGCATACCAAGGCCTTCGGGAGCCACCAACACCACCAGGCCGCGATGCTTCTCTATGCGCTGCACCACCCGGCCTATCAGAGCCCAAGGTGGGAACACAGAGAAGGCCGCCGTCCAGCCACCTCTGTGCCAACGCATCGAGCCCTTCCGACATCCTTTCCCGGCGTCTGCTGAAGAACTGAGGAACTTGCGCCGACTCGAAGGTCGCCATAAGATCCATCCACGGAATCCCCCACCGCCAGATCAACTGCGCAAACACGTGTGGGTGCAGACTCCACTCTCCCGGGTCCACCTTGCGACGGCTCAGGAAATCCGCTTCTACATTGTCCATGCCGGCCACATGCTGCGCCAAGAGAGCCCCTAGGTGCTGTTCGGCCCACCTTAAGAGCTGACTCGCCTCGGCTTCTAGGGCCGCACTTCCCGTGCCGCCCTGGCGATTGATGTAAGCTACCGTTGTGGCATTGTCGGAGAGAACGCGAACCGCCTCCTGACTCAACGCGCCCTGAAACTTGTGCAGAGCCAAGAAGACCGCTCTCATCTCCAACCGGTTGATGGACCAAACCGACTCCTCCGGAGACCAGCTTCCTTGGGCAAACCTGCCGTCGTAATGCGCCCCCCACCCTAGCAGATTCGCATCCGTAGTCAGCAATTTCCAGGAGGGGGACTAGAGAGGCATGCCCGCCTCAAAATTCTCCTGTCGCAGCCACCACCGAAGCTCTTGGCGCACCCCCTGAGGACACATCAAGCGCCGAGACAACGCATCCCGCTGATGAAACCAACGGCGAAGCAGCGCCCTCTGCAAAGGCCGCATGTGAGCTCAGGCCCACGGCACCACCTCGATTGTAGCCGCCATTGTGCCCAACAACTGAAGATACTGCCAAGCCGTTGGCGCTGGAGTTGACAAAAACCGCCGGACCAGGACACGCATCCCCCATGCCCGGGGAGTGGGCAGGAACACCGCCACCCGATCTGTGTCGAAGCGGGCCCCCAGAAAAACCAGGGACTGAGACGGAACCAAACTGCTCTTCACAAAGTTGACCACCCAGCCCAGGCTCTCCAACATGTCCACCACCCGGGCGGTAGCTGTCAAACTTTCCTCCCTCGACTTTGCTCGAATCAGCCAATCGTCCAGATATGGGTGGACCAGCACTCCCTCCTTGCACAGTGCTGCAGCCACCACCACCATAACTTTGGTGAAAATCCGAGGGGCCGTGGCCAGCCCGAAGGGCAACGCCTGAAACTGAAAGTGCCCCATAGGGACTGCAAATCGGAGATATTTTTGATGTTCCCGCCGTATGGGGATATGAAGATAAGCCTCCGTCAGGTCTAGGGACGTAAGAAACTCCCCCGCCCGGACCGCCGCTATCACGGAGCGCAGAGTTTCCATCTGAAAATGGGTCACCCGAAGACACCGATTCACGCGCTTCAGATCTAAGATCGGCCGAAATGAACCTCCCTTTTCCGGCACGACGAAATATATAGAGTATCGACCAGAGCCGCACTGATCTGCCAGAACCGGCACCACTGCCCCGAGCTGGAGCAGACGCTGCAGAGTGGTCGAGACCGCCCGCAACTTGGCCAGAGCTGCGCAAGCGGAGCTGACAAAGGAATCTAAAACGGGACGGTGGAGTTCCAACGCGTACCCTTCGCGGATGACCTCGAGGACCCACTGGTCCAACGTTATCCGGACCCAGGCAGGGTAAAAATCCCGCAACCGACCTCCCACGGGAACCACCCCCGCCTGAGCCCGCCTCATCTCATTGCAGCTTCTTAGGGCTGGAGGACTGGTAAGGAGCGAACCCTCTTCCCGCTCCTTGGAAGCCCCGAAACCCTTGCCCTCTAATCGGGAATTTCCCCCGCTGAGACGGGCCAAACCGAGAGGATCGAAATCTATGAAACTCCCTAGCGGACCCCCGGAACCCCGCCGGAGCACGACAGCCAACCGCCCTTGGACTCCCCGAGATCCTTGACCAATTTCTCCAAATCCTCTCCAAACAATAGTTTACCCCGAAAGGGCAACTTACTGAGACGAGCCTTGGAGGAACTATCAGCCGACCAATTGCGCAACCAGAGATACTGCCGAGCCGCCACTACAGAGGCCATACTCTTGGCTAAACCGCGGATGAGATCATAATGGATATCCGCTAAGTACGCCGTACCGGACTCTAGACGCGAAGCATCATCCAAGCGGCCCTCCAACGGTTCCCCCTGCAAGCGTTGGGACCACCGCAAACAGCCCCTAGCCACCCAGGCCCCCACTATGGAAGCCTGCATGGAAAGAGCGCAAACATCAAAAACCTGTTTCAGTAAGGAATCCAGCCGCCGGTCTTGCACATCCTTTAGAGCTGCGGCCCCTTGACCAGAATCATAGTTTTCTTCGTAACCGCCGATACCGCCGCATCCACCTTCGGGGATCGAAACAATTCCCTATCCTGGTCTGCCAGCGGATAAAGGCGAGCTAAGGCTCTAGTACCCTTGAGAGCCCGCCTCCGGGACATCCCATTCCTCTTGGATCATGGTCCTAAACACCCGATGTAGGGGAAAAACTTTTTAGGATGACTGAACCGCCTGCAACAGCGGATCTTCCAAACCCTCATCAGCCACTGGCTCCCCCACGGGCATGTTGAGGGCCTTCAGAGTCTCGGTGATCAGGGCCGGAAGCTCTTCGCGACGAAACACCCTGACCACCCTACTCTGCTGCTCGGCGCTAGGCAACTCCCCCTCTTCCAAATCCTCATCTGAAAAGACCTCCACGTCCTCGTCCAACTCAGCAGAGTCTTCGCCAAGGGGCGAGGCCGTACCGTCAACGCCGGCCCCCTTACACTTCTTAGCCGCAGGAGCGCCATCCGCTGGGATGACCAAGGGCCCTAACCTTTTCTGCCCCTGGGACCCCGGCGGCGGACCCGGCATAGCTGGCTGTAGCAAGGCAAACGCCTGCTGAAGCAGCATAAAGAAGTTTGGAGGGATCCCCGGAGAAGCTGCCCCCTGATCCAGTCCTACAGACCCCAAGGAACATTCTCCCGAGGAAGGCCCCGCCACAGGCTCCTCCTGGGCCAGGACCGGAGGCAACGCACCCCCTACATCCGCCCCAGGCTGCCCCGGCTCCTGCTCCATACCGCCGGCGACCAGCGTACAAGCAGAACACACACCAGAGTCCTGCACCGTACTGCGCCTCAAGCCACACACCAAACACCGTGGCTTGGAAGGCATAGCCTAGCCCCGAAAAGCAAAAAACCCCAATAAAATCTAATAGAAGCTCTGCTTATTTGTACTGAGCCCAGACCCAGGCTCAGAATCTCCTCAGCTGCTTGGAGACTGAAGTACTGGAGATAGGGGGCAGTCCTTGCCTACTTATACCCCCATTGGTAAAGCAATGATGTCATTCAGTCTCCAAGGTTGCTGGAGGAGGTTCTAAACTCTATGGTTCCGGGACTGGACTAGAGGGACGAAAAGGAACAGCTCCCATAATCAACTGAGAGTTCTTTAGAGAGAAAGAACAGATTGACTAACCACTGTTTTTGTTCCCTTAGAGTTGTTGAAGGCTGTGGCGTCTCAGGGAATATATGTTTCAGCTTTAAAGATGGCTGGCAGACCTAATGAGCAACTAGAATTTCAAAGCCTTTATGGTAAAGGTTGATGATAAAAGCATACAAAACAAAAAAAAAAAAAAAAAAAAAAACCAATTGGCATGTACAGAAGGTAGTTCCACCTTTTCAGCAGGAACTGTTCAGCTACTAGAGCAAACAGGATAGCTGGAGTAGTTTAAAAATTGTTTCTACACAACATAAGACACTCAGATTCCAAAGTAGCCTTGTCAATTTGGAATGACATTTGATTAAAAAGCATTCTGTGCAACTGATCATTTTTGCCTCTGTATTTGACGATGTAGTACTGGTTGAATTTTATTAGGGCACATTAAGTTTTTTTTCAAAAGTAAATATTTTCAGAATACTCAATGTCCTTAAAGACTATATGCCACAGAACAAAGTGTTTAAATGCTATAAGCATGTATAGCACACTAAGTTGCAGAATATTGATCAGTGCTCCATTCCAGAAGATGTGTTCCTTCCTATTCGACCACTTTGGTACATAGCAACCTAGGCAAAGACAAAAATAAGGAAAATTAAAGCAACTGGTGGGAAGATGGCACTGAAAGTGCTTCCAAATTCACCTGCACATCCACTGCTACATTAACCTTGCACATGGCCAGCTCTATGCTAACTAGAATCCTGTGTGAAACTGAAAATGGTGCCCTCAGCCTTTAGTAGTGGCAATAGTTCCAGTACAGCATCCCCCCCCACCTTTTCTACCCAGAATCATCACTCTCCCCCCCATCCTCTGCCCAACACCATCAATACCCCTTCTTTCTCTGCCCATGTGATGTGGAAAGGCAGCATTCCTTTAATAGTGCCCTGTGTGGCTATATATAGAAATCCCCAGAACTGACTCTACACCCAATGCCACAACATACCCCCAGGGTTCACATATTACACATAGGGAAAATAACTGATGCAACTAGTGAAGGAGGCTGTTGAAAGACATTTTCCAAGCCATCTCTCCTCCTCCCCTCCACAATCCCATAAAATAAATGGAGAAATTAGACTTTATCCGTTAATTGTCTTTCCTTGAGTTCTCTCCGGGCCAGTCCAGGAACACACGGGTAGTCAACCTCCAGCAGCTGAGGACTGAATTTTGAAAGTTTCTCTGACAGGCTATCCAGCTCCCCCTGGAGTCAGAGACTCAGTCTACTATTGTCAAAGCAGCCAAAATTACCTTAAACCGCAACAAACTCAAACCAACATAAACAAGCAAGCAAGCATTCTCTATCCTCCCTCTTGTGTTTTCTCTTTTTTTTTTTTTGCACTTGTGTTGGTTTATATTGTCTAATCTTCTCTATTTTTTTTTTCTCTGTTTCCCACAGGAACCCAAAATACACTCTGTCCTCCTCCAGAACACTCCAATCTCCGCTGCCCCAAAAACACAACATGACCTGTTCCACCTTCGGCCTACAACAGCCAACTATCTGTTAGTTAATACAAACTGAATGAGTCCCCAGCCCTACCGAAATCCTGATAAGACAAAATTGGGTGGGCCCTGGACTGGCCCGGAGAGAACTCAAGGAAAGACAATTAGCAGGTAAGGTCTAAATTTCTCCTTCCATTTCGTCTCTCCGGGCCAGTCCAGGAACGCATGGGAAGTACCAAAGCAGTTCCTAAACTTGGGTTGGTTCCGCGAGTCCCACCAGAATGGCTGAAGCCCCGACTCTTGTGTTCCCCACCCCTTGCCTGAACATCTAAAACGATAATGCTTCGAGAATGTGTGGAGTGACGACTATGTTGCAGCTCGACAGATGTCTACCGGCGGAATGAATGTGAACTCGGCCCAGGACGCAGCCTGCCCCCTGGTAGAATGGGCCCTGAGCCCATCGGGAGGCGATCTTCCCTGGGCAACATAAGCTGCCACTATCACCTGCTTCACCCAACGGGCAAATCGATGCCTTAGCCGCCGCTTCCCCTTTACGAGGACCAAACAAGACGAACAACCTGTCTGACTTACGAAAGGACTTAGTTTTCTTTAGGTACCTGCGACGCACTCGTCCCAGATCCAAACTTTCATAGTGAGTGATCCACCCTACCTGCTACCGTACCGTAAAAAGTTGGGAGCGAAATTGGCTGGTTCAGGTGAAAACTGGAAACCACCTTAGGAAGAAAAGGAGGGCACCGGTCTCAACGCCACCTTCTCCGCCAAAAATTGGATGTACGGTTCCCTACACGAAAGTGCTTGAAAATCCAAAGTTTGTCTGGCCAAACAAGGCTACCAGAAAAGCCATCTTCCAAGACAGTTCCCGCAGATTTCCAGATGCCGCCCCCTCCAGCGGAGGCTGCATCCACGCTTCAAGGACCAAAGTTCAAATCCCAAGGAGGAACTACCCGCCTTATTGGGGGTCAGAGAATCCTAGCCGCTCTGAAGAAACGTTGCACATCCTGATGTGACAAAAGAACACCCTGCACTCTACCTCTGTAGCATGACAGGGCTGCCAGATGCACCTTGAGAGTACTAAGCGCTAGTCCCTTCTCAAACCCTCCTTGCAGGAAAGCCAAAACCTCCGGCAACCTCATTCCCATTGGCGTCAGACACTGGACCGAACACCAATCTTCAAATATGCGCCACACTCGAACATACGCTAAGGAAGTCGATACCCTCTTGAAGTCCAAAAGGAGATCTACTACCGACGCCGAATACCCTCACCGTCAAACTTTCCCTCTCAAAAGCCAAGCCGTAAGCAAGAATCGATCCACCTGAGGCATGAGCACAGGACCCTAAAACAACAGATTGATCCGCTCGGGCAGCCTCCATGGCCAAGCTACTAGCAGTTACACCAGATCCGCCTGGGCCAATCCGGTGCAATGAGAATCACTGTCTCGTCGTGTCCCGCTATCCTCTGGATAACCCAGCCAATCATTGGCCAGGGTGGAAACACATACAGGAGACAGCACACCGGCCAGGGTTGCACCAGGCAGTCGAGACCCTCCGACATGTGCTCCCTGCCCCTGCTGTAAAACCGGGATGCCTTGGTATTGCATCAGATCCATGACCGGCTGCCCCCAGCGTACTGTAATGTCGTGATAGACAGCTGTTTAGTTCCCACTCTCTGGGATCCAGAGCACGACTGAGATAATCAGCCTGCACATTGTCTCTTCTGGCCACATGAGCCGCTGACAGCGCTACTAGATGGGTCTCTGCCGACTCTCCTCCCACAAAATGGCACTGCCCGTGTCGCCTTGCTTGTTGATGTAAGACACCATCACAAGATTGTCAGAGAACACTCGCACCGCTTTCCCTTTCAGCAGGTCGGCAAACTCTCTCAGCGCCTAACGCACCGCTCTGAGCTCCAAGCAACTGATCGACCAAGCGCTCTCCTCTGCTGACCAGACGCCCTGCGTCACGAGTGACCGGCGATGGGTCCCCACCCCGAAAGGCTGGCGTCTGTGGTGACCAAGATCCAGTCCTCGCAAGGGCACCCCTGCCTGAAGATGCTTCGTGTCTAACCACCACTGCAGACCCCTGCACACTTCTTCCGGACAAACCAGCCTTCGGGACAGGGAGTGCTCCTGCGGCAACCACCTGGACAGCAATGCCCATTGCAGAGGCCTCATATGAGCTCTGGCCCACGGTACCAGATCCAAGGCCGCCGCCATAGACCCCAGCAACTGCTAGTACCTCCAAGCTGTTGGAGCCCGCCACCGCAAGAACGCTCGCACCTGAGCCAGAATCTTTAGCATACTCTGTCTTCGGGCAGAAACACGGAGCTTATCTCCATGTTGAATAGGGCCCCAAGGTACGTACGTCAGTGAACTGGCCGCAACTTGCTCTTTGCCTGGTTGATAACCCAACTGAGGTAGTCCAGGAAGTGCACCACTCGTCTGGTTGAGGCCACGGCCTCTTCCACCGACCCCCCCCGATCAACCAATCGTCCAGGTAAGGGTGCACCTGAATTCCTTCTTTCTGCAGCAATGCTGCTACCACTACCATCACCTTTGTAAAAGGTGCGCAGTGCCGTAGCCAGCCTGAAGGGCAACGCCCTGAACTTGAAGCACCCCATGGGGACGGCAAAACGCAAAATCCTTTGATGCTCTGCTCTGATGGGAATGTGCAGATACGCCTCCGTGAGATCTATGGAGGACAGAAGCTCTCTAAGCTGCACTGAGCGAATTACCAAACGCAGGGTTTCCATTCGAAAATGTGGGACGCGCAAACACCTGTTCACATGCTTGAGATCCAGAATTGGCCGAAAAGACCCCTCTTTTTTGGGAACCACGAAATAGATCAAGTACCGACCTAATCTGTACTGGCTTAGGGGCACCGGTACCACTGCTTGGAGGTGCAACAACCACTGCAGCATGTCGCCTACCGCCTCTCTTCGACAGAGATCCACATAGGAACCTCACGAAGGCCTCCATAAGCAGCTGATCGAACTCTAACACGTACCCCTTGTGGATGATTTCCAGCACCCACTTGTCCGTAGTTATGGAGGTCCAAACGGAGACAAACTCCTTTAAACATTCCCCTACCAGAATCTCCATCTGGACCGGCTGCCCATCATTGAGGCTTCTTAGCTGAGTTCTGCTGGGCATTAAAGTACCCCCTGCCGAACCCTTTAGCCCTGAAAAAGGGCTGACCTCTGGACACAAAGTGACCCCGTTGATACGGAGCAAAACGTGGTCCGTGA
Source organism: Ichthyophis bannanicus (assembly GCA_033557465.1). NCBI lineage: Eukaryota > Metazoa > Chordata > Amphibia > Gymnophiona > Ichthyophiidae > Ichthyophis > Ichthyophis bannanicus. Next base: position 593,272,907 of record CM066034.1, read on the forward strand.
AATCTACCTCTTCCTTGATCTCTGGGGATCGACCCCTGCCTGGGCCCTTTATGGCGGTCTTCCGGAAGCCGGCCCCCTTTGGAATCTCCTAAATCCTTCACAATCTTCTCCAGCGCCTCACCAAAGAGCAGCTTGCCCTTATATGGGAGCTTACTAAGGTGAGTCTTAGAGGAGGCATCCGCCGCCCAATTCCTAAGCCAGAGAAATCTCCTGGCTGCAATGACAGAAGCCATCGACTTTGCTGCTATCCTTATCAAATCATAGAAGGCATCCGCTATATAAGCTGCAGTGGACTCCAACTTTGCCCCTTCCAGGGACAAGTTCTCTGCTTCCTCCGGCCCCGACTGCCCTGGAAACATAAGCACCACAGATGGAGGCCTGCAAGGACAGCGCACTAGAATCAAACGCCTGCTTAAAATGCACTTCCAACTTATGATCCTGAAGATCTTTAAGGGCTGTCCCGCCTTCCACCGGAATAGTTGTCTTCTTTGTCACCGCCGCTACCAAGGCATCCACCTTGGGCATTCGCAACAACTCCTTCTCCTCTTGCGGCACCGGATAAAGGCGACTAATGGTGCGACTACCCCTCAGGGTAGCCTCTGGACATTCCCATTCCAACTCAATAATTTGCTTTATCACCCTGTGAATGGGAAAACAGCGCTGCTCTGACTTGAAGCCTTGCAGCAATGGATCTTCCAGAGGCTCTTGCTGAGCCACTGACAGCGCCACATTTAGAGCTGCTAGGGACTGAGAAATCAGAGCTCCCAACTCCTCCTTATGAAACACCCTAAACATATTGGGGTCCTCGACAGGCAAGATCTCCCCTTCTTCCAGATCACCTGCCCAGGAATCAAACCCAGCCTCTGAAGGATTTCCCTCTTCTCTCCCACTGGGTGCATCAAGATTGGAAGCCCGAAGCCATCAAGCCCTGACTCCTGCCCTTTAACCTGTTGAGAGGGCCCCTCTCACTGGTCAGCTCCTTTATCCAACACAATGGGGGACACCTCCTTGCTCACAGCCTGTTCAATCTTCAGGCAATAAGCTCTATGAAGGGCAAGGATAAAATCTGGCGAAAAAATGGATCCTAAGCCGCCCCGAGGGCCCTGCAGCCTGCTCCTGCGTCCCCCCCGGAGAGGGCTTTTTCGCCTTCACCTTCTTTTTATCCCCCCTTAGTCTGAGGTGCGGGAGAAATGGCAGTCCCTGACAAAATGGCCACCGTTCCCGCCTCCATCTCCATACTGAGAGGCCTAATTGAGGACTCCCCAGCCTGTACACCTGTGTGATAGGCGATGGCCTACTTCATCTTGTAAATTTAAGAATGTGGCAGAGGCTTGTCTCTGCCTGCCTGTGAGAGTCCTCCCCCCCCTCCTCCTCAGAGTACTATAACTGACTCTGGAATATTACAGAAAGGAGAAATTAGACCTTACCTGCTAATTGTCTTTCCTTGAGTTCTCTCCGGGCCAGTCCAGAACAGATGGGTAGTCAATCTCCCTTCTCTAGCAGCTGAGGACTGAACACTGATTCTTGTTGCCAGGCTACCTAGCCCTCCCCTGGTGTCGGAAGGCAGTCTTAAGGTATCAAGCAGAAAACTACCCGCTATAACCGAAAGAAAAAAACAACAAAACCCATGCGAAACTAAACAGTGGGCCTGAAAGAACTGGAAGAGTAACACAGAAGGTTGCTGTACGTGTGCTTTTTCCTGTAGACAATTTTTGTGTCTTTGCTAAGAGATAAGCTCTCTTTGTTTTTTTTTTTTCTTCCAGTTACTATTACATGAAGAAAACTTCAAATCCAGAAGATTTCTTAGAGGAAGCTATATTAATGATTGAAGCCGAAAATCGCATACCACTCACAGTAGATACAAATAGGGTGGGTTCTGGACTGGCCCAGAGAGAACTCAAGGAAAGACAATTAGCAGGTAAGGTCTAATTTCTCCTTCCTATTCGTCTCTCCGGGCCAGTCCAGAACAGATGGGTAGTACCAAAGCAGTACCTAACCCCGGGAGGGACCTGTGAGCCCCGCAACCACGGCCGAGGCCCCCACACACGCATCCTGCCTCGCCTGCACATCCAAACGATAATGTCGTGCAAACGAATGAAGAGAAGACCAGGACGCCGCCGCCTGACAAATATCCACCGGCGGCACCAAGGCCGACAACGCCCACGACACAGCCTGACCTCTGGTAGAATGAGCACGAAGCCCGAGAGGAACGGACTTGCCTCTGGTCTCATACGTGACTCGTATCGCATGTTTCACCCAACGACCTATGGAGGCCTTGGAGGCCGCCTGCCCCTTGGACGGACCTCCAAAAAGAACAAACAACCTTTCCGATTTACAAAACGATTCGGTCTCCTGAAGGTACTTGTGGAGCACACGACCCATGTTTAACTTACGCAGAGAGCGATCGAACAAACCTGCCCCCGACGCCGCGAAGGTGGGCAGTGAGACCGGTTGATTCAGATGAAATGCGGACACCACTTTAGGCAGAAAAGACGGCACCGGACGCAAGACCACCTTTTCCGCTGAAAACTGAAGAAACGCCTGCAAATCCGAAATCCGTCTAGCGCAGGGGTCACCAACCTGCGGCCCACGAGGTCCCTTCGTGCGGCCCGCGAGGCTCTACCCCGGTTAACATTACATGCGGCCCGCCAAGGATTCCCGCCATTGTATCCACGCGCTCGCAGCTCACCGACGACCACCTGCAAGCGTCCCTTCTCCTGTCAGTGTCATCTGTGAAGCCGGACTTTAAGTGTTTGTCTGCTAGCATGAATCATCAGCCATCTCATTAAATTCAATAAAGGTGATCAGCCATTGTTTTCATAATTTTGCGTTTGTTGTTTTTTTTCGCGGGGGCGGGGAGAAGGGGGGTGCGGCCCACGAGGCTCCTGGTAGTCGGCTGTGCGGCCCGCGGCCCTCTGGAGGTTGGTGACCCCAGGTCTAGCTGAACATAAGGCCACCAAGAAGACCGTCTTCCAGGACAATTCCCGGATACCACAGGACTTATGGGGCTCAAAAGGAGGCTCCGTCAAGGCTTCCAACACTAGATTCAAATCCCAAGGAGGAATCACCTGCCAGATCGGAGGCCGAAGTTGCTTGGCCGCTCTAAGGAACCGCAGAACATCCGGATGAGTGGAAAGGGAAGTTCCGTGAACCGGTCCGCGAAAAACAGCAAGAGCCGCTAACTGCACCTTCAAGGTGCTAAGAGCGAGTCCTTTCTCTAGCCCGCACTGAAGACTTCCCGGGCCGCAAGGTCCAATCCGCACACCACGCCTCAAGAACGCGCCACACCCGAATGTACGCCAACGACGCGGACCGCCTCCTTGATTGTAACAGCGTGGCTATCACAGCCCCCGAATAACCTTTGCGGCGCAAACGCGCCCTCTCAAGAGCCATGCCGTAAGCAAGAACTGATCCGCCTGGGGCATCTGAACGGGCCCCTGATGCAGCAAGTCGACTCGAGCGGGTAATCTCCAAGGCGGCTCCACCAGAAGCCGCATTAGATCGGCGTACCAAGGACGCCTGGGCCAATCCGGAGCAATGAGGATCACCAGCCCCTCGTGACTTGCTGCCCTCTGAATGACCCGGCCCACTAAGGGCCATGGAGGAAACACATACAGCAGCTGCCCCAACGGCCAGGGCTGAACGAGGCCGTCAAGTCCCTCCGACATATGCTCCCTGCGCCTGCTGAAAAACCGCACAGCTTTGGCATTGCCTAGAGTCGCCATAAGGTCCATGACCGGCTGACCCCAACGCAAGGTGAGCTCGTGGAAGACGTCTGCATTGAGCTGCCATTCTCCGGGATCTAGCACATGCCGACTGAGATAATCGGCCTGAACATTGTCCTTCCCCGTCACATGAGCCGCCGAAAGTGCCACAAGATGCAATTCCGCCCAGTGAAACAAGTGTTGACTCTCCTCCAGGAGAAGAACACTGCCCGTGCCTCCTTAGCGATTTATGTAGGATACCGTCACCAAGTTGTCGGAGAATATCCGCACCGGTCTCCCCTTGAGAAGGCTGGCAAACGCCACAAGCGCTAGATGCACCGTTCCCAGTTCTAGCCGATTGATGGACCAAAGACTTTCTTCCGCTGACCAGGAGCCTTGCGCTATCCGAGACAAACAATGCGCCCCCCAACCGGTCAGACTGGCATCCCTAGTAACCAAAATCCATTCTGGAAGCTCCAGCGGAACCCCCGCCTGCAGGTGTTCCGGAACTAACCACCACTGAAGACTGACACGCACCTGATTGGGACAGCTCAAGCGACGAGAAAGCGGATGATGCTGTGGAGACCACCGCGAAAGCAGCGCCTGTTGGAGCGGCCGCATGTGCGCCCTGGCCCAAGGCACCAGATCCAAGGCTGCCGCCATCGACCCCAGTAATTGCAAGTACCTCCAAGCCGTTGGAGCCCGGACGCGCAAAAAAAACGTCACCTGAGAGAGAAGCTTCCGAACCCGCTCCGGAGGCAGGACGACACCCCTGTCCGTGGCGAAGAAGGCCCCGAGATAAGTTAACTGCTGTACTGGCTCCAGACGACTTTTCGCCTGGTTCACAATCCAACCGAGACCCTCGAGAAAAGAAACTACCCGAGCGGTTGCCCTGACGGACTCCTCCTGCGACGCCGCTCGAATCAACCAGTCGTCAAGATAAGGATGAACCTGGATTCCTTCCTTGCGCAGGGCTGCCGCTACCACCACCATCACCTTGGTAAAAGTGCGCGGCGCCGTCACTAGACCGAACGGCAAGGCCCGAAACTGAAAATGACCCATGGGAACTGCAAACCGAAGAAACCGCTGATGTTCCAGTCTGATAGGAATGTGCAGATAGGCCTCCGTCAAATCTATGGAGGAGAGTACCTCCCCCGGACGTACCGAGCGGATTAACAATCTCAAGGTCTCCATCCTGAAATGAGGGACGCGCAAACACCGGTTCACGTGCTGCAAATCCAAGATGGGCCGAAACGATCCCTCCTTTTTGGGCACCACAAAATAAATCGAGTATTGACCGAAGCCGCACTGGTCGGGAGGTACTGGAACCACGGCATGAAGCCGCAACAACCACTGCAACGAGTCGTGGATCGCCATCCTTTTGGTGAGAGGACCGCACGGAGAGAAAACGAAGGTGTCCGCCAGAGGACATTCGAACTCGAGAGCATAACCTTCTCTGATAATCTGGAGCACCCACTGGTCGGTAGTAATGGTGGCCCAAGCGGAGACAAATTCCTGCAACCGACCTCCTACCGGAATCTCCCCCTGGGCCCGCCTCACTTCATTGCGGTTTCTTAATGGAGGCTGGAGGACCCCCAAAATAGCCTCTACTGGAACCTCAGGCTCCCCGAAAGGACTGCCCCCGTGAAGGAAACCGACCGCGCTGATAAGGAGTAAAGCAAGCTCCCCGAAAATGGCGAAAATCAGGCCCCTGACCTCTAGGGAAGGAGCCCTGTTTAGCCGCTTTAGGACGGTCCTCGGGAAGATGCCCTCCTTTGGAGTCACCTAAATCTTTAACAATCTTCTCTAACGCCTCTCTAAAAAGTAGTTTACCCTTGTACGGGAGTTTACTGAGACGCGCCTTGGACGAAGCATCCGCCGCCCAATTCCTCAACCACAGAAACCGCCGCATGGCAATCACGGAAGCCATAGACTTCACAGAAATCTGAATCAAATCATAAAAGGCATCCACCAAATACGCCGCCGCCGATTCCAGCTTAGCCCCTTCCCCAGAAGGAGCCGCGTCCCCATCCTGTCCGGAACCCAGCTGACTCCACCGAATAGAAGCTCTGGACACGTATGCCCCACACACGGATGCTTGCAACACCAGCGCACTGGAATCAAAGGCCTGCTTCAAAAGCGCCTCCAACCTGCGATCCTGAATATCCTTAAGGGCCGTAGCTCCTTCCACCGGAATCGTGGTCTTCTTGGTGACCGCAGAAACCAGCGCATCCACCTTAGGCATACGCAGCAACTCTCTCTCCTCCTGGGGTACAGGATATAAACGTGCCATAGCCCAAGCACCTCGCAAGGACGCTTCAGGACATTCCCACTCAGATTCTATCATCTGTTTAATCACTCTGTGCAGGGGAAAACACCTTTGTTCCGTTTTGAAACCCTGTAACAAGGGATCCTCCAAAGGTTCCTGTTGAACCACAGGAGGCACTATATTAAGCGCCGCCAGAGACTGCGCAATCAACGCTGTCAGCTCATCCTTCCTAAAAACCCGAAATATATTAGGATCATCTCCGGGACCCAATTCTCCTTCCTCCAAGTCCGCGGGCCAGGATTCCAATCCCGGGTCTGACAGGAGCTCTCCCTCCTCCGGCCCCAGAGCCTCCGCAGCCAGAGAAGCAGCGTCTACTTTGGTGTCCCTAATCACTGCCATCGAGGAGACCCCCTCACCGGGATCTGACAGGCCAGAGACCCCTGCCTGAGAAATTTGCACGGAGTCTGTCACAATTGTACTAGGAGCTTGAGCTTTTTTAAGCAAATAAGCTTTGTGAAACGCTAAAATAAACTCCGCGGAAAGGGTCCAGAACTTCTGGTACCGCTGTTAATAATGGCTGCTCCTGCCCCTCAGCGTTATGCATGAGACTTCGCCTTGCGCTTGCCTGCCTTAGAGTGTGGAGCTGACGAAACGGCTGGCCCCTCCAACATGGTCACCGTTCCCGCGCTTTCCCCCGAAGTCTGAAGCCGGCCTAACTGTTCACTCTGAGTTCCCTGCTGCTCCTGCATAGCGCGGCCCGTCCGCCCCCCCAATGGAGACCTTGTGACCGCCCAAAAATCGAAACTCCCGAACGCCCAGTAACTCTAGCACTGGTCCAAACTAGCTGTCCCGACTACACTAGGGAAGAGGGGAAACGCACGTGGCGGCGCCCGCGCTGATCAAATACCTGAACAGTGCAGCCAAGGCCTCCAAAGCTCCCGATAGAGAAAACCGCTGCTAGCGGCTATGGGAGACAGGGAAAAACGGACGGAGGAAAAACAGCTGCTGGGGCTCCCAGATCTGTTCCCCACAGTCACAAACTAGCGGAGAAGAGGAGACAGGCCCTGCCTCATTCTCCGAGCCGATTCCCCGCCTAACACCAGCGCTGACGTGCAATTACACCAACAGCATAAAAGCACTCATGTGCAGATCTACCCTGCTAGGGCAAAGCACAAATCCTTCTGTGTGAACTCTTCCCACTAGTACCAAACCAAAAAGGAAAGAAAATAAAGGGAAATTAAAAGTGCTAGTTCCCCACACATCCAGCTCAGCTGCTGAGGACAATAAGACTGCCTTCCGACACCAGGGGAGAGCTGGATAGCCTGGCAACAAGAATCAGTGTTCAGTCCTCAGCTGCTAGAGGAGGGAGATTGACTACCCATCTGTTCTGGACTGGCTCGGAGAGACGAATAGGAATTATCAGTAGCTGTTAGAAACACTTCTCAGCTTTGCTTTGAAGAATGTCTTCTGATAAGAACGTAAAACTCTTCCACTGTTTTGTATGTTTTCAGCACAGTCTGTCTGTCCCAGTATTATTGCTTACACACTGAATCCTTGCTAATACACTGACCTTGTAGAGAGAAGCAGATTGAAATTCAGCAGAATATGTTATGTCTAAACGTTTTGAGCCATGGCGAGAGAGATGTGCACGGGGGGGGGGGGAACAAGGGGGTAAGCCCAGTCACAGATGGCTATTGGATGAAAGTAGCTGGGCCACCAAGACCAATGAGGAGTTTTGCCTGTATTAGACTGGAGAAGAAAGGTATATAAAACTGTCATTTTTCTGAGCTCTGGGCTCAGCCATTTTGTATGTACCATTGTCTGAGTCTGTGCACATTAAACTGGCTTGAATTCTAGTCAATAGACTCCGGGTTTTATTGGTTGCGGACACTTCGCTATTACATATTCTTGGTGCGTTGGGCCAGGAATGATTCCATGGGGCCATCAAACCGGCGTTCCACAGCACTGCTGCCCCTCACACAAGAGCGGTAAAAACCCAGCCCCGACAGCCCCTGGCGATTTCCACACTGCATGCACAGGGCTGCCGCTGGTAACACGTGCTCCCACGAAAAAGCAAAAAGTCAGCTTCCCAGCCAGAACACCCCACTGACAGTCTAACCTGCGACGTCGAAGCCGAAGCCAAAACTGCTGAATCGCAAATGAGTCTCCTGACCTACCTCAGAGAAGCTGTGTGACTCACCTGATCAGCCTTTGACCACTGCTAACAGACACGGAGATCACACACCGGAGGAAGAGGGGTGGATTCTGGTGCTCCCAGTGTCTCCCCGTCCTCTTTCAACTGACGGATCTTTCAACCTGTTTTGTAGAAAAGCCGCATCAGACATTGGGGCCAATACAAAAACCCTGCACTAGAGCCCTTTGCAAAGAGTGCTAGTGCAGGGTTTCCTAACAAAAAGGAAAAATACTGATTCTTTGCGCAGTAATGCTTGTAAGTAAACAGCATACAAAAATCAGCCCTGCACATAAAGTGCTACAAGTTGAGCATGCCAGACATGAGCAAAGGGGTGTGAAGTCTGGCACCTGTGCGCATGTTGGCTTGCTTTAAAAAAGGTCATCCGAGGTGGAGTTCCCTTTCCTCTCAATTGCACCCCACCTCTCCCATTAGCTGGTGATGCATTTACCCAGCTAGGTTAGGGTAGCTGACGTTCCTCCTCCTCCGAAGCATCTATACGTACAAAGAAAGATGGGATAGGAAAAACTGTACACAGGACAAGTAACGTTATCCTAATGCAGTATGGGATCCGCAACATTAATTTTAATGGACAGCGGGAGCAGCTAGGTCGTCAAGAGTCAGCATTGACTCGAAGACACACATAGCATTGCTTTTACTACTACAGCCGAGCTACCACACTTTTTGGTATGTATGTTCAAAACCAAGACTATCTAAAGATGCCAAAAGTCTCCCTCGTAGAACTTGGCAACTCCATGCAAGCTCAGATTTATTTCCACTTGGCTTTTCTCCTCTTAGGCTTGATGCTCATGAAACGAATGCTTAGTATCAGTGCCCTGGCATTCTGACGAGTGAAAAAACGGGCTCAAACAGTGCTAGAGCCTTTAAATAAAGCGTGGCATGTACTTAACAAGCAAAGCTGGTATCTCTGAACGTATATGTTCGCATGATTACAACTACCATCAAGGAACTGACTGCCAAAGCCATTAAAAAAACAAACATAACAATGAGTCCCTGAATAAGTCCTTGTTTACCTTATGCATCGCGTGTGTTTTTTTCTTAAATGTGCATTGTTTTTATTGTACATCGCCCTGATGTGAAGGGCGATATATCAAGTTAAAAAAAAAAGAGCCACCACATCATATTATCCAGACACTTTTTCCTCAGGACATCTCTTTTCTACGATAAAGGAAAGTCCCTCCAGCCCCCCATCATATGGTTCGGGCCTGCTCCCGAAACATTCAGCCTGGAAGGCACCAATGGCGGGAGGGGAGTGGGGAAGCGCAAACCTGGCTACGTCCCTGACCCTCGAGGCCCGAGCGACTTCCCGCATCCCCGCTCTGGTATTCCCCGCCTGCCCCGGCTCCAGACTCGCAGTTCCCGCTGGGAGGCGGTGCGCGCTCTCGGTCAATGAGGGGTCCGGCTCCGCCTCCCGACTCACGTGTCTCCCGCCTCCTCGGCAGCTCGCACAGCGCGCCGGCGGCGGGCCTGGAAGATGGCGGAGCGGAGGCTGGAGCGTTACGTGAGCGTCCCGGCCGGGAGCGGGGGAAGGAGGAGGTAAGGAGAGGGCGCCCCAGGCGCCGTGCTTTCTCTGCAGCTCGCTGTCTCCGTGCTCTGCCCGGAGAGACCCCCGGCGCGGCTGACAGTTGCCCGCATTCCCGCTCCTTTCCCCTGCCGAGCGCCCCACCACGTCCGATCGGTTCCCCCTCCTTGGTGTCTTTGCCCTGCGACTCCCTTTCTGATTCTTACCTGTGCGCCGCCCCTTCCTCTCCGTATGCCTGGGAGCTCCCGGAGCACTTTCCTCCCCTGCTTTAATCAGGGAGCAGAGGCGGCTCAGCTGCTAGTCTGCGTGTGTAACAGGCTGTATTGTATTGTATTCCGAGGCATTCACCACTTAGCAGCTTCGTGCAGCCCTGATTACTCGGCATTATCATCCTGCGCCTAGGGCACAGAAGAGAGTACTTTTTTCATTATTTTCGGGTGGTACTTTCAAAGCCCGGTTATTTCTACCTTTATTTTTATTATTCATCCCCTGCTCATTAGTTGGCTTCAATTTTTTGCATCCAGTCATCGTTTTGACCTTGCTCCATTTGCTTCACTTTTTTGTTATCTACCTCTTGATCAGCTTTCATGCTATATTCACAGAGCCCAGCCTTTGCTGACTTTAGTTTCTAATTCTTCTCATTTTGCGTGCTTTATGTATTTTGTCAGTCATTCTTTCGAATGGACCCCCATCGTCTTTTCTTCTTCCTTTTATCCTTTAAATTAGCCCCCTCTTCTTCCCATTCATTACTGGCTAGGTCCCTCTTCCAATATGAGGAGGAGAGGACAGCAACATCAGATTTGTGGTTTGCATTTGGTTTCTTCCTATTTAATCGTCCTATTTATTGGGGGGATCTCTGAGCTCTGGTATCCTTAGCAGGTTTCCATTGTGCAAATAGACTTATTTGATCAGTGTATTCCTTTGTTTATTGTTACCTGCTTTAGGTAAAACATTTTGTTTGAGGATGTGGCACATAAGTATAATATAAACTCTTTATGGTTTGGAGTAATTACTCTTACCTTCTCCCTCCTATGTTCCTCTGGTAACTCAATAACCATAACTATCTTATAATGTTATAATTATTAGAAGATTCTATGTGAAGCCCTGTTGGCTATTTTTGTACCACTTACACTTGGAGATACAGTGCTATAGAAAAACTGCTAAATAAATAAATAAAATAAATAAGAATCTCCTTTTAGTTCATTCTTCAGCAGTTTGTGCTGTGGTCATGGACCAGTATGAAAAAATGTATGGGGATCCCATTCCCATAACGTAGACCAGCATAACAATACTGCTTTATACCTAAAGTCATAATGGTTGCATCGATAGACTTTTCAAAAATAGTTAAATCCTAGTTTCTGAGAAATAAACATTAAGATGACAAATGGATTTTAATGATGCTTCTTCTCTCTCAACTGCATGTTTTTCCTTGTACTGCTGCTTTACATATTGTAGCAGTGTTCTCTTTTTGGATGGAAACTGCCAATCCAGCACTTTAGGGATTACTGATGCTTTTTAATGCCTTCCAAATTGTAATAGAAAGAAGGTTATTCTGATTAATGTAGCTGTGAAGATTTTAAGTAGATTCACTCTGTAAGCACAATGTTTTTAGTTCATATGTGTTGACTTTCTACCAGATACATTCACATTGTGCTTTGACAACCCTTGGACACAAATTGTAACGTGCTTTAAAAATGCATTTTTTCCTTCTCTTGTAATGCTGGTTGTCATTCAGGTTTTATTTTTGCATGCCACTCCTGCAAAATCAAATGAAAACCCAAAGTCATGATATCGATATGAGAACATAAGAGCCTTGTCTTTTGTCTTTCTTTTGTCAGCCACGCTGTGGTTGTTATAGCTATGGAAGCAGTTTTGTTGCTGCCTGTAAGAACAGAACAGCATTATTCTGGTCTGTTCTGATTATTGGCATAATGATTTGTATTTGTTTTTATTATCTGCCATTTTTAGATAATGACAAGTTACCAAATGAAAATCAGAGTGCCAGGTTACCCAGTTTCTGGAGAGAGATTCTAATCTAATCCTAGATTCCTGACAACCAGGGCCGGATTAGCCATTAGGCAATGCCAGGTAGTGGCCTAGAGCAGCAAAGAGCAATAGCAGTCAGAACAAAACAATAGATCCTGATAGCCATACAAACAAACAGCCCTCAGCAAATTCTTTTACCTGCAGGGAGCGTGGACACACATATAACTGTATATACCATAACCATCCGCATACCTCTGATTTATTTATAACCTCCATATTTAACGCCAAGTTCACTTACCCATGTTCTATGTAAAACTACTCTCTTGAGATTGTATATTGTTGTTCTATGTAAACTGCCTTAGATTAAAAGCGGTATATAAAAACTTGTTAAATAAATATACAGAATACTGTTTGTGTGCTGTCTGCAGCACCTGGTATTCTAAGGTGATCATCCACCCAGGTATTAGCCAGGCGCAACCCTGCTTAGCTTCTGAGATCAGCCAAGATCAGGCTCATTCAGGGCAGCAAAACCCTTACATATATACAAAGCAAAGCATTTTTATAGGCTTGCTATGGGAGGGGTGGAATTGAGACAGTCTGATTGTTGAGTTTAATTATCAGAATCTCAGGGGAGGGGAAGAGGAAAGGAGAGCATAAGGCTGAAGGCTTGATAAGGGAGCCCAATATTCTTGCATCGGCCCTGTTGAAAATCCCATCCTGTGTATTGTGTGACCTACAGCATTGATTGCAGTGGGTAGAAACAGAGACTACAAATACCATACTCCTTAGGAATGTAAGTTGAAAACCAGGCCTGGAACTGGATAACTTTGCATATCTGGAAAATTGGATGGTATAAGGTCAGTATTGAAGGACACAGTGAGATAAAATTGACAGCATAATAGGAATGTTTGCTGCTTGTGTTAGAACCCTAAGGCTCCATAAGGATGGTCATGCTTAAACTGAATTTCCCAGGAAGATGGCATGGTGCAGCTTGAGAAACTTTGTATTTAGCAGGTCCATAAGAACATAAGATATGCCATACTGGGTCAGACCAAGGTCCATCAAGCCCAGTATTCTGTTTCCAACAGTGGCCAATCTAGGTCATACGTACCTAGCAGTTTCCCCAAGGGACACAGGTTCCACAATGCTTGTATTGGTTCAAGCATTGATATCCTGGGTCCCTTCTTAATAATGGTTTATGGACCTTTCCTCCAGGAACTTGTCCAAACCTTTTTTAAACCCAGCTACACTAACAGCCTTTACTACATCCTCCGGTAACAAATTCCAGAGTTTGATTACACGTTGAGTGAAAAAATATTTTCTTTTATTAGTCTTAAATAGTTTACCCTGTAGCTTCATTGCATGTCCCCTAGTCTTTCTATATTCTGATAAGGTAAACAATCGATCTACGTTTACCCGTTCCACTCCGTTCATTAATTTATAGACTTCTATCATATCTCCCCTCAGCCGTCTCTTTTCCAGGTTAAAGAGCCCCAACCTTTTTAGCCTTTCTTCATAGGAGTAGCCTTCCATCCCCTTTACCATTTTGGTGGCTCTTCTCTGAACCTTTTCTAAAATTGCTATATCCTTTTTAAGATATGGCGACCAGAATTGCACACAATATTCAAGGTGCGGTCTCACCATGGAACGATATAGAGGCATTATAATATCTTTTGTTTTATTTTCCATTCCTTTCCTTATCATACCTAGCATTCTATTTGCTCTCTTGGCCGCCGCTGCACACTGGGCCGAGGGTTTTAACATGGTATCCACAAGGACGCCTAAATCTTTTTCTTGGGTGGTGGTTCCTAATGTGGAACCTTGCATCGTGTAACCATAGTTTGGGTTGTTCTTCCCTAGGTGCATAACCTTGCACTTCTCCACATTAAATTTCATCTGCCATTTTGATGCCCAGTCTTCCAATTTATCAAGATCCTCTTGCAATTTTCCACAATCCTCCTGGGTTTTAACAACTTTAAATAGTTTTGTGTCATCAGCAAATTTGATAACCTCACTCGTTATTCCACTTTCCAGGTCATTTATGAATATGTCAAAAAGCAGCGGACCCAGCACAGATCCCTGGGGTACACCACTATTCACCTTTCTCCATTGGGAAAATTGGCCATTTAGCCCTACCCTCTGCTTTCTATCTTTTAACCAGTTCCTGATCCACAGTAGTACACTGCCTCCTATCCCATGACTCTTTAGTTTTGCCAAAAGTCTCTCATGAGGGACCTTGTCAAAGGCTTTCTGAAAGTCCAGATACACAATATCAACCGACTCACCTTTGTCCACCTGTTTATTCACTCCTTCAAAAAAACATAACAGATTAGTAAGACAAGATCTTCCTTGTCTAAAGCCAAGTAAGGAGAATGACATAAGGCTCATTGAGAAGTTTATTCTTCTGTAGAAACATGGTGTGCCTAATCAGCATATCCATGCAAACTATCTGTTGTAGAACAGCTTTTAGTTTTGCTAGTGATCTTCAAAGTTGATCTATGCATTGAAAGTAAACATTTTGTTTTGCTGCTTCTTCAAATGTAATTTTTAATTCAAATACCTTTTTCCATTAAGTTTGTGCAGAGTTGTCAAGTTAACCTAGGAGTGAGACTTTTTTTTTTTTTGCCAGTTCTAATTTTAAATTTGCATTGCAATACAGTATGGCATTTGTAGTCCCTGATCATACCCATTGGAATCAGTGCTGCAAGTCCTATAATGCATCAGAATGAGATTGTCAGAAATCTAGCACTGGCTTAAAATCTCACTCCTGGAACTGGATAACTTGACAACTCTGCTATTAGAGCTTACATAGAAAATGAGAAAATTATTTTGATCGTTCCTGGAACGATATCTGACGAGATAACATGTTACATTGGTCCCTGTGATTTTTGCTTCCTTTCTTTTCGTTTTAACTGAAAATCGGCATAGATTTTGTTGCAGTATTGTGGTGTGTGTGCGTGCTTCTGAAATTGTGGCAGTTCAAGGCTTTTTTAAACTGGTGCTCTGCCTCAAGCTTTGACACCCCAGGGACATAGATTTTCACCTATTTTATTTAATGATATTGCAGTTAAAGGAAAGGGGAGGAAATTGTTGTGGGGAAGCAGACATCTTTAGCTTCCGCATAAGACAGACTTGATGGAATTATTTTGCAAATCTGAGGACTGCCAAGAAAAAGGACATGTAACAGAAACACAATCATGGTTTTTATTTATAGTCTTTTCCCCTGAAAACTTCATCAGACCTATCTGCTGAGATTCCATGAAGTTGCAGAGAGATTAAATATGATGTTTAACTGTATATTTCAAGTGCTAAATCTTATTTAATATTTATTGCATGGTAGACTGTTTTTTTTGATGTGTCCTAAATATAGTAATTGAAATGTTTTTATAAAACCACAAATTCTTAACTTGTGTCTCATGTTGAATAGAAAGTAATGAAAAATCACTTTGTACTACCATCTTGTGTTGCAGATCTCAAGTAACCATGCTGGCATCAGAGAAAACAGGAATCTATTTTATTTATTTATTTAACAGGTTTTCTTATACTGCTTTATCATTTCAATCAAAGAGGTTTACATTATAACAAACTTGGTAATGTACATTAAACAGGGGCATTGATAACTTGGATTTTTCTGAGGCAATGGAGGGTTAAAGGGTTAAGTGACTTTATTTATTTATTTTATTTATTTATTAACTTTTATATACCGCACTATATAGTATCAGAGCGGCTTACAGGAAACGTGAACAGTCAAGCAACTTTACATAGAACAGGCATAAAACATCAAAACAAGCAACTTTACATTATCAGGCATAAAGGAGAAAAGGGGAAGGGAGAGGGGGTGATTGTGGTACCTTTTTATTGGAGCATCATAAGAATGACAAAAATGTTGAGATGTGCTTTCAGATCTACATAGGCTTCTGTCTTCAAATGGAATCTGGATGATCTTGAAAGCTCATGTCCTATGTTTTTCATTAGTGACTCCCACAAAATCCTGCTAAAACTAAATGCTCACGTTAACAAAATTATTTGTTTGTTTGATCAAAAATATCCAAGAAGCGGCTAACTATTAGCTGCTCTTTCTTATATCTGTCAATTTTTTCTGTTTAAGTGATTAGAAATATCAAAAGATTTTTCAAAACCTTAACATACCATTCAATAAAGGTTTTCTTTTTAAAAGGAATCATCTGTACAACGCCAGCTACGACTGTTGTGCTTTGAAATGGTTATACTTATTTCTGCATCAGGGCATGAATGATCACACTCAAAAATTAACAGCGCTTATCTCAGCCACATTTGTCAAACTTTCAGGTTTCCTACATTAGTATAAATTCAGGTTTTCAAGCTTCTTTGAATGATTATCGCTGGACCTCATAGTATCAGCCCACTGATTAGACAGTAAATACTAACTGCCTATCATTTGAAATGTAAATACTTAACTCTATTGGGATTCAAATTGCTTGTACCCTGTTAGTTGTACCATGTTCTATGTAACTCTTGTTGTTGTTCGATGTAAACCGCCTTGATACTACTGAAAGGCGGGGTCTATAAGAAATGTTAAATAAATAAAATGCAAACTTATTCTTAGTGAGCTCTCCTGAATCAACTGAGATAAGTACCAACGTTAATTTTTGAGTGTGATCATTCATGCTCTGATGCAGAAATGAGTATAACCATTTCAAAACATGACAGTTGTAGCCGGCGTTATATGGATAATTCCCTTTAAAGAAACCCTTTATTGGATGGTATTTTAAGGTTTTGAAAATTTTTTTTAATATTTCTAATCACTTAAACAGAAAAAAATGGACTGATATAAGACAGAGCAGCTGATGGTTAGCGGCTCCTTGGATATTGTTGGTCTGACAAAAAATAATTTTGTAAATGTGAGCATTTATTTTTAGTAGGATTTTGTAGGAGTACCTAGTGAAATAATTAAGTACTGTGTAGATCGAAAATTATATTATAATTATTTTTCATTATTTTTCCTTTAGTCCCATAAAAGGCATCACATATTAGATAGATTCCATTGTCTTTTGCAGAATAACTTTTATCAGTTTTAATGAACAGTGTTCTCCCCAGGTCTTTTGAATGCGCGCATTGCCTGGCTGATTTTATTGACCACCCAGCTGACTTTTATTTATTTTGAAACTTTTATTTATAACATTTTTCACACAATCTACTAAAATCAGCAAAAAGAAAACTCCATTTAAACAAACACATATTGTTACAAATAACAATAATTTAAGGAAAAGAGAGAGCCTACATCAAGGAATTCAATACCGGATAATAACAAAAAAAGAGAAAAACAAAACAAATAAGAATCAGGCAAAATAAGCCACAAATGAGATATTAAATTGCTTAACCATTATCCGCCCCATTACAGCCCCTCTATCCAAAGAATTTTTCAAGATGGGAAACGTCAGTAAAAGCAAATCAGTCTCCATGCAGAGTAATCAAACACCTGCAGGGAACACGAAGAAAAAAAGTAGCTCCCAGAGCTAAAACTCTAGGCTTCAAGCTAAGGAAATATTTCCTCTGAAGCCAAGTACTACATGTAACATCAGGAAAAATATTTATACACTGTTCACAGAATTAGTTGTCCTTCTTTTGGAAAAAAGCTTTCAAAACTCTAATCTTAATAGTTACAGATAAGAAAGACACCAATAATGTGGAATGGCGAGTGAATCCATAGAATCCTCCAGGAAAGCTGTCAGATTCTGAGAAATCGAAGACATTAGAATATTAAAGCCATTCTCTGAGGGGTTAACTTCCCTGTGCAGTGAAGGAAGATAATATGCAGAAGAAAATTCAACACTTTAACAACTTTTAGAAAACCCCAACACTTCAATGAAATATTTCCTTAGTAATATGTCAGGTGAGAGTAAGTGTGTCTGCGGAAAATTTAAAAAACGCAATTTGTGGGCCTAGATGGAATTCTCCAAAGCTTCCCCCTTCGCATGTAAAACTAAGGCATCAGTAATATGACCAACAGATGACTGCTGAATAGGGAGAAACTGGGATTCCAATCTAGAAACCGCATTATTGGTTAATGAACGTTTCTTATCAACTGCTTGCAGACAGACTACTGTCTCCTGTGCTAAAGCACATAGCGATTAAACTGTGGAACCCCATTTAAGGTCTAGAGACCTAATAGAGCTCCAGATATCCCTCAGGTTAATATTAGCCTCCAAAAGGGGAGTCAAAGGCTCTAAACCTGCCCCAGACATACCAGATGTTACAGGTTTAGAAAAAGGTATCACAATTGAATTTAAAGACTGCTTACCTGGGGATACAGCTTCAGCTCAAGTTGAAGTTAACAATGGGGCAGGACAGCGCGGTGGAATCCTAATGCCTGAACTAAGCGAGACCCTCAGGTGAGGACTGGGAAGGAAGGGGAACAAAGTGGCGATCCTTGGGGCCAGCCACCTTTGACTGCTGCACCACTGGATCCGCTCTCCCAGACACCGTTCTTCTTTTTACGCTTCCCCATAGCAACTCGAAACCTACAGAAATACAAACAACCAACAAGCTATCAATAACGAGGAAGGTAATGAGCACACAATGCTGCAAATTCACTGCCATGTCACCGAAGAGGTGCCAAATGGGCCTTACATGCCCCTTTGAGCTATGCCTCGCGGTAGTGGGACAGGCGGAAGCAGTTTTAAAGTCCCGGGGGGGGGTCCTTTCACCACCAAGGCTGCCCCTCCATGCCAGTCCAGAGACTGCCAGCAAGGCTCCCTTGCGGTAGAACAGCATGAGAAGGCAGTCCAGCGCCGATGTCGGAGCCACTCGACATACCTCAACAGAACCTCCAGATGAATCCCGACCACCCAGCAAACTTAATCTGATGAGCTGACATGGCAAAATAATGAGCAGGAATGGAAAAATGATTTGTGATTTTGTAATTTAATAATTAAAAAATAAAATAAATAAAAAGAAGTATCAGTACATGTAAATATAATGGGCCCGATTTCTGTCCTGGATGTCCCGGCCCTCCGTGTGCCCGGTCAGAACCGGACATACAGAGTTAGATGGGATTCTGATCCCGCAGGGCACGTCTAGCCCCACAGGATCAGAATGGCGTCCAGGTCTGTATATGCATGCCAGGACTCTGATTCTGGTTGGCCTGCATGTACAGGCCTAGCCGTGCTAACTCGGTCAAGGCTCCTGAATGGAGCCGTGGTGTCTGGTTGCCATGGCATCATGGCTCCATTCAGGAGCTGTGATCCCCCAGCTGCAGAAAAGAAGTTTCATTCCCTGCAGCCTGACCCCCGATCTGACCTCCCAAGGCCCAGGGTCGGGCTGCAGGGAATCTCCTCTACCCCCTCCCACCTTTGCTGCGCCCCGGGCCTGCCAGAACCACCAATCTAGGGGAATGTATTCCATCTCAGAGGTGGAATAAGTTCCCTGTTCAGGCAGCTGACCCCGGATGTATAGGGCCGACATTGGAATCGGCCCTGTATGTCCAGGGCAACGGACCATCTACTGCCCGCCTAACTCCGCCGCCGCAACACGTCTAACCTCCCCGTACAAAGTATGGGGAAGTTAGTTGGGATTGGCAGAGAGGCCGAATAGCAGGGATGTTGGGACGTCCATCCCAGCTATTCATGCCGCGGGATGACCCTGAATATGAATAAATTAGACACATGAATTTGAAATAGTAGTAAATAAATGTATATGAATCTTCCTGAAAGATGACTAGTTATATTGTCTGCTGCTGGCCATCTTACAGTGCAGCCCTTTGTAAATTTTAATAAAGAAGATTATAGCAATAGTCAAAGACAAAGTATCAAGAGTTTTGATTATTCCACAAGTAATATATTTCAGTTCATTAAGCACAATGCCCGTTTGAAGGACTCAATTTATAGGCGGTGAACTTTGAAACATAAAACCCTTTTATTTTCAATTAAATATATTTACTTTTCCCTCATGATTGTGACATTATATTTATTTACTTTTTTAAAGCAAATCTGTAATGTATGATTCAGGATATATTGCAGCATTACTTTACGGTGAATAAAAAAATTGAATTTTACATTAAACAATACAACCACCACCATGTTATTACACATAGCTTTTTTTACTTTTTACACAAATTATCATTAAATCAGTACATGCTAAATTATGCAATGATTTTTGCCCTGGATTATTTATTTAGTTTAAATGTCTACATGTTTGCAGAGATAGAGGGATTGTATTTAAAAAAAAAAAGAAAGTTTTGTAATTCTGCACAGTACTCTCCCCTCCACCATCTGGTTGGCAAAAATTTCTGGAGAGAACACTAATGCATATATTTAGGTATTTTGGAAAGGGTTCACTTTTGTTAGGGAAGGTTTCACTTTTGTTTGGGGCAAAATGAGGCAGAAGATTAGAGAACAGTTCAAATCATTAAAACCAAATTAATTTACACAGATTTTTTTTCACCTCTTATTAGAGAGGCATATACTTAAGTAACTCATTTTCAAACTCCCTGGTATGTGTAGCGAATCTCCATTTTAATTAGCCTGATTTGGTGCTTGAAAGAGCATTTTTTCCCCTAGCTGTGAAGCAGTCCCTGCAGGGCATCAAGCAGTCAAGGATGCTACTGACTACTATTTTGTGGTCTCATCCACTCTACCCTCTAGTACTTTATTCTCCAAATAGCAAGCTAGAGAATGGAATGCTGTCAGTGGTTGCTGGTTTATGGGCAGGTGGCAATAATATGCTCACTTGGGTGAGTACACAGAAATTTTGTTAAAAGCTTTGATATCCCAAAAGTACATTTTATAGAGAAGAAATGGTATGCAGAAAGCTGTTCTCCCTACCAGTAAATGAAACTTTGACTAATGGCGGGATCTCTGCAGGTGCGAGCAGCCCTTGAAGAGATTGCACTATTACTTTCATTCACTGCCAGCATAGTAGGAAGTATCTCTTCTCAGTATGTTGCATAGTAAACTCCCACACTGTTCAAGGCAGAAAGAAAAGACATCTCTGCCAGTAAGGGCAAAGTAATCGAGCTTTACACCCACCTGGAGCTGTTGAGTTCTGCTGATGAATATTGGAACTTTCATAAACCTAGTCTACAAGAGCTATAAGTTACTGATATTCTTTGCACCAGATCTCTCAGCAGGTTGAGCTTATCAGAGAAATGGTCTGCCTTTAAACAGTCTTTTTCTGGTCACTTTACTTTGACTGTCCTCATACTGTGGAATTGCCATGACCAGAAACAAATTTGGCTTTGGTACATTTCCTTTCTCTCTGAGTAAAGACAGTTGGCTTCTCTGCAGTTAGACTTGGCAGAATCTGCTTCTTGTCTCCCTCTAGGTATGTTATTGCTACATGCTAAAACTTGAAGCACAGCTTTTGTATAGTCTTATGAGTTTGCTATATCATGGACAGTTGAACTTTTAGAATTCCATACATATTCTGGCAGTGAGATCTGTTTACTTGATGGATGATGTTAGTAAAATTAGCAATAAGACTCCTAGAGCTGTAGTGTAGATGTACCTGATGTTGCCAAATTAAGAGCTGACATGTCAAAATATGGATATTCGAGCAGGCCAGAGACTCTCATGGTTGTGGTGAAAGGCAGACTGTGGAATGCCTTTAGTCTGTCTTTTGCTTGAGGATAGCTCTTATATAGTGCAGGATCTTGCTGGGGCCAGTTGACAAGAGATGAAATGTACTCATCAATGGAAAGAAATGACTTAGGTTCAGGAGACATGAGAACAGTCCTATATCTATTTCATTGTCCCTGTGATGCACTGAATCTCTACCTACATGGGTGCCACCTTTCAGAAGTCATGTTGGCCTTTTATGGCGTGGCCCTTCCCATCATGACCAAGTTTGTAATTTTTATTTTTAGTCTCCAAGAACAGCTGAATCAACTAATACAACAGTCAGTTAACACAAGTTGGCCATATAGTATCACTGGCCAATGAACAAGTTCTACGTTTGTAGCCATCAATATTCAACATTCCACATGTATTCCCCAAAACCTATCTCCCAAATCCAATCCCCAGCCATCTCCCCAACCCTTCAGCCCCAGTCTACTCCCCCTCTCCCCAAGGGCTATATCACTAGCTACCATCCTGATCCCTCCCTGCCCCTTATCCTCGTCCTTCCCCCCCCCTACTCGCCATTCAGATCCTACTCCTGACTATCTCATCCTAGCTCTCCATCTTTACTCCAACCCCCCTTTGGACAGCCTGCCAAGCTTGATACCTCTGCAACACTCCTAAAGGTTTAGCTCTTGAGTGGTGCTGATATGCTGCTATTTCTCCCATGCAATAAAAGTGATTCAGTCACTTGAACACCATACTCCATGAGGGTATCTTAGGACCTTTCCATTTTACCATAGCTCTATCTTTGTTGCTATTATGTATAACCCTTTGAAAGTCCCGAGATCCCCTTCCTCTTCTTCCCAGATCATTCAATATCGCCTCAGCAGGTCTGAAGTCACCAGGAATCCTTGTAATTTCCCTTACCATATCCTTTATTTCCCCCCAAAGTTTACGAACCACCAGACATTCCCATAACAAATGCCTGAGATCCCCAGTAGCCCCACAGCCCTTCCAGCACTCTGGACTGTAGCTCTCTTCGATAGCATGTAACTGCATCGGCGTCCAATACAACCGCAACTCAGTTTTTAAGCAGTTTTCCAGGAGTGCCGTCCCCATGCAGACCTGTTTCACTGCCTTTTAAATTTCCTTGTAATTAATCTCCCTTCCCTTAATCCAATCATTTTTCCTCAAATGGTGTACTCTGATGACTTAATAAAGCTTTGTTTGGCCTCCGATGCATACCCTGAATGTTTATGTTTATTTGTACTTTATATACCACCTTTCTGTGTTATTTATTTCTTTTTTATACTGTGCTCTTTAGAATCAGTGTGGTTTACATGTATACTAACAGGTACTTTTTATTCCCTTGTCCCCAAAGGGCTCACAATCTAAGTGTACCTGAGGCAATGGAGGGTTAAGTGGCTTGCCCAAGGCCACAAGGAGTGGCCATAGGACTAGAGACCCCAGTCCTTCCGGCCTGAAGTTGCTTGTCCCCATGCGGGAATTGAACCCCTGACCTTCTGGCCTGAGGTAACCTGTCCCAACCACTGAGCCACTCCTCCCTCTTACCTCTCCCTCTGTTTTGAGGCAGGGTGGTTTACATGAGGCCCATTGAGAAGCATGGACTACCACAGTAGCATCAGCTATAATCCCTCCCTACTGGGTTTGAGTATAGCACCTTAGCAATGTGCCCAGTTCCAACACTGCTCCCCTGTACTGCAGTGCACAGTGCTGTGACTCTTCTTCCCTTTCTCTCGACATATCATGTTGGAGATATTACCCTGACTTCTTGTTACTTATCTTTCCTTCCTTTTGAAAGAATATTGGAAAGGAAGTTTGCTTTGAATGAATGTGGGGCATATTATCTTCCACAGGTTGCATTATTTTCCACAGAGTAGTCAGAGCCTGCTTGAGTACACAACAGAGAATTAATGCTTTCTGCATAAATAGTGATATCTTTTGTTGGTCAGCATAAGAAATGAAGATATATTGCATGAGCCCTTGAAACAACATGTTTCTTTAGATGTCTCCTTTTGATACCTTTGTGGTCACCAAAAGCTCATGTACTGCAATATATTTTGATCACTTGTTTTTGCTCAGGCTGGACTATGGGATCAATTCCATTTCTGTGGGGGACTAATTATTTTGGTTCACTGTGCCCTTCACTCTGGTTTCCCCCATTATCTCTCTGACTTCCTTATTGCTCATGCCCCTCACTACGCCCTCAAAGAGATTCATGCCAACCACCTGTATATCCCATCTGTTTCACAGGCTCACTTATCATCTACTCGTTCCGCTGCCTTCTATGTTCTTGCCCCTGCTCTCTGGAATTCCCTGCCCCCTTACCTCAGACTTGAAGTCTCTTACATTACCTTCAAGTCCTGTCTCTCTGTCTTAAGATTTATGGAGTTCCTTTTCTGTTTTCTTTTAAAATTTTGTTTTATATTGTACACCACTCTGCTGTTTCGCTGAAGGGCGGATAAGAAAGTTTTAATAAACATAAACATATTGTAACCCTCAAAGAATCCATTTTTTTCTTCAGAAAGAGGCAATGTGTTTGCTAGAACTGTGCACTACAGCTTTCCACGTTAAATAGTAACTAGAACTGTGCACTACCTGTGGAAGCTTGTGCACGTAATCC
This sequence comes from Ichthyophis bannanicus, assembly GCA_033557465.1. Classification (NCBI taxonomy): domain Eukaryota; kingdom Metazoa; phylum Chordata; class Amphibia; order Gymnophiona; family Ichthyophiidae; genus Ichthyophis; species Ichthyophis bannanicus. The sequence goes on from CM066034.1 coordinate 593,296,780, forward strand.
GGAGAGAGTAAGGAGATAAACAAAAACGTACTGATAGGAGCAGAGACTGAGATATCAGCTGAATGTGAAGACCAAAACTTAAGTGCATATAAACAGATTGGGTTTGGACTGTTCCTTGGTAACTGTGATATTCTTATGTCTTTGATATCCTGGTGACAAAATAACTTTGGGTTATTAATACAAAATCCAGTACAGAGAATGTTTGGAAAACTTGGGAGCCAGTCAAAACTTTAGGAGTTTGCTGTAAAATTTTGTATAGCTTTTTTTTTTTTTCCCATCAAGTGCTAATCCAACCTTGCTTTCGACCTCCTTCTGGTGACAACTCCTCTGACTGGTCCTGATTATTTAGATGACCTAGTAGTATTACATGTAGTACTCCTAAGAATAGTAGTAAGTGCTAACTCTAGCCCTGATGCAGCAAAGTACACTGCTGTTAGCGCAGGTTATAGTATAATGTTTGTGCAGGATGACAATGAAGCAATTAGCTATGCAGAGAAGTGTGCAGAAGACTGAATTCAATGCTCAGGAGCTGTTAAGGGTTAGCTTATAGATCTGTGGTCCTACTACTACTATTATTATCATTTGTATAGTGCTACAAGGCATACATTACACTGTACATATAGATATAAGAGGCAGTCTCTGCTCATCAGAGCTTACAATCTAATCAAGATGAAGAACATCACAAAACTGGGCTCTGTGCTGGTGAGGAATTTATTGCCTATTATCTTTGCTGCCTCCACATTTCAGTAGACTTCAGCACTGTTATGTGCGTGTGCTAAAATGCTGTCTGGCGCATAAACAGCAATATTATTCCAAGCAGAACTGTGCAGAATAATATTGGTGTTTATCCGCCAGATAGAAGTGCTAGCCTGTGTGGTTTTTTTTTTTATGCACAGACAGACCACTGTGCACTTGTGCCTGGCTTGCTCTCCTTGTTTAGCGCAGGCTTTTTGCACAAAGCTCATTTGCATGCTTTTTCTTACTGACTTGCTGGGCAAAACGTCTATGCTAATCTTACTTAAGGAAACCCGGTGCTAGAGCTTTAGCGTAGGGTTTCTGCATCAAGCCCCCTGTAAGGTAAGGAAAGGAAACTAAAAGAAAAAATGGATACCTTAATTCTGCCACAGCATGACTGACTTCTCCCTGCTGTATATTGTGAATAGAGGCTGGCATTTACTGAAGAGAGCAAAGGGACTGAGAGTTTTTGTTACTGGCTGGGTTTTAGAGAAATTCTGACTAAATAGCGAATTGACTGCTCTAGAGGTGTTCAATTTGCAATTTTTATTTATTTTGTGAAATCTTAATAAAGACAGACAAATTGAATGCACATATGGGGCAAGATACCACTCTTCTTTTACCCTGGTTTCTAAGAAGTATTTTCACTGAAGATTTTTCAGTTGATCAGGTCATTTCTTGCCATTGATGAATACATTTAAGCTCTTGTCGACTGGCCTTTTTATATTCAGGTCAATTTCTTTTCACAAAATTAAATAAAATTGCAAATGGAACACCTCTAGAGCAGTCAATTCGCTATATAGTCAGAATTTCTCTAAAACCCAGCCAGTAACAAAAACATTCAGTCCACTTGCTCTCTTCAGTAAATGCCAGCCTCTATTCACAGTACAGAGCAGGGAGAAGTCAGAAATGCTGTGGTAGAATTAAGGTATCAATTTTCTTCTCTCTTCTGGTTTCTTTTCCTTACAATTTTAAATAATATAATAGCTTCGCTTTTCTCACCGGGCTAAGTGGAACATTGTTGCCTCTACCCCTCCCCGTAATCATTCCATTTGATTGTGGTTAGAAGATGAAAGGTTTTTGGAAATGCTCATTTTCAGGGATTTGAAAATTATTCCTCATTGTACTCACCATTGTACTCCTACCGTTTCACCTCACCTCAAATAATTTGTTTTCAGGGTTCAGTTAAAATGAAAGTTGAAGAGCATGAGAAGACATTAAATTCTGTTGTGGACACTAATGCATCACTGATTAAAGACAATATTTCACTTTGGGTCAAGTAGGAAATTCTAGAAAACACCGCCCGTGCTTCTAACTTGTGTATATTGAATTTTCCGGTTATTGTGGGCATGTCCCTGGTTGAGTTATTCAAGCAGTATTTGTCTGAGAACGTGGCTGTTTCCCAGGAATTAATGCCACCGATTGCAAAGGCCTTTTACCTGCCTGTGGAAAAGAAAGCACCAGGTTTGGTTGAAGAGGCTATTACAATGGATATTCTCAATGTGTTGCATCTTTTGAAATCTCCGGGGCCAGCAAATTCATAAGTCTTCACCTTGCTAGTAACATGTGCTCTAACATCGGACAGAGACTAGCTGATCAGATTGTATTATGCCAAATGGTCACAACTTTTCTGTAGTCAGAAAATATTAATTTTCCCAGACATTTCTAGAGAAATGCAAAAGCGGTGAAAACAGTTTCTGTTGTTAAGACCAGGCGTTTTGCAGTTGACAGCCACCTTTCACTTATGCTTTCTCTGTAAATGTTTAGTTGTATACAGATCGCAAAGATTTGGTATTTTTTTCAATCTGCAGATTTATCTATGTGCATTAGTGCTAGATTACCTGTTACATCTTCTCCCGCTGAGGGGAGTGGTGGGATTAAGTAACCGTGTATAAATTGTTAATGCTTCGGTCCCTCTGCAGTTCTCTGTTTTCCTGGTATTTAGATTATTTGAATGTATGCAGATGGGCTCTTCCGGCCAATTCTGCTTATTTTGAATTAACTTTGCCCCTGTTTATGGTGGACTATAGGCATTAATGTTGTGTTAATTTTTCTCCTGACTCTTTTCCTTGAATAGTTGCTGAATGTTATGCCTTTTCTGTACAAGCTTGTTCTTGATACATTTTTGTAAAATCTGTAAATAAATAATAATAAAAAAGAAATGCTCATTTCCAGGGATTTAAAAATTATTGCTCATTGTACTCACCATGTACTCCTACCCTTTCACCTTGCCTCAAAGAATTTGTTTTCAAGGTTGAAGGGGTGGCAGGAGTACATGGTGAGTACATTTTTTCATTGGCAAATGAACTTGCTTCCACCCCAACCCAGTGTAGCACTTTATGTAGCCCTGATTTAGACCAAAGACACTACCACTTGGCAGCTAAGAGGACAAATGGATTTTTTAAACCCTGCACATTACCAGTTGGCTAAAACCATTATTTAATGCTATGCTGTCGGCAAGTGACTACAAGTCTTATTTAGTCTGCCCATTTTCCATGTCTATTCAAATACTGCAGACCATGCTTGATACCTGGCTTTGCCCTCATTCTCCACCCTTATGGATTTTCTGTGCCTACCCCTTGCCTTGCCACCTTAAATTCTGTTTTCCATATCATCCTGCTAGACCAGTCCAGACAAGCAGGTAATGTTGCCAACCAGCAGATGTTGAATTGGAGAAACATTCTAGAGGCTTTTTATGACATCATCATGCCGTTAACAGCCTGTGCCTCTAGGGGCATACACCAGTATTTCTCTGTCTCCAGCAGATGGTGGATGCAAGTATTTACAGCTCTGATGAAATCTGGAAAAACAGCTAAAGATTGAAGGGTGAAAAATTGATTTTGCTTGTGAGAGGCCACCCATGTGATGACTTTCTCACTGGAGTGCAGTGCTGGAGGCTCCACTAGAGTTGCCCTTAAAAATGGTGGAAGGTTTTTCTCATAAAAGGGGGATGGACTCACCTAAGCACAGGTCCCAAAGTGAAAGTAACACTGAAACACACACTTGCAGAGCTAGCCTGAAGCCACACCCAGTCTCCAAGGCAACTGCAGGGAGAGAGAGGGTGGGGCCAGAAAGGGAAGCACGCTGCCAAACATTTAAACTCCGTCACTCAGTAAGTGAAAGGAAGGAAAGGAAAGAGAGGGACGAGAGGAAACAGCACTGCAGAGCTGAAAGAGCTGGGGAATCCAGGAGAAGTGTACAGAACTGCCAAGGCGAGTGGCAGGGCCAGAGTGGAGCAGGAAGAAGCTTGAGAGAGTTCCAGAACTACAGTTCTAACTCAGAGGCAAGCAGCTCAGACTCTGAGCAGGAAACAAAGCCTTTTAGAAAGCCTGGAAAATGAAACGTTTCTACAAGAAAGGTAAACCAGACAGTACCTTTATATGATTCAATAAGGGGAAGGAGGTCTGATAGTTCTGATATAATTCCAAGGGGAAGAAGGAATGTTCAGTGGGAGAAACTTTTCAAGCTTTTAAAGAAGGTGAAGCTAGAAATCCCTGAACGTGTCCCAGTCCCTGAGCCTTGCAGCACAGAAGAGGAAATGGAGGTTGAGTTTTACAAGGGAGATTCAGATTCCACAGAAGTATCAATGGAATGTGCTTTGTGTATGAAAAGTGCATAGAAAACATTTATTGAATACTGTGAAGAAAGCCTAAGAAGTATTTATGCCAAGTAAATGCTATTGAGAAGTGCTGATAAAGAGAAAGCCTCATTTCTAAAAGCTGCAATTCTACTAATGCTATGAGAGTGTTTTGAACAGCCGTTTAGTTTCCATGCTGAGAAGCAGAGTGTAATCTCAAGCTTGCTTGAAACAGCTGGGAGAAGCTAACAAGGATAGCTGGACTTTACTTGCAAACAGTGAAATTAAACTGTCTTTGTTTGAATGGAAAGGAAACTTATTTAATGGCAAAGAGTGAAGAAACTGCTTTGTTGAAGTACATGTTGGAAAAGCTTTTTGTTGGAGAAAAAAAATCCTCTTTTTCTGTTGATGTTTTGGAGCCTTCCACCAAGGTCTAATTGCAAACTTGATGACTAGAAGAAAATAAAATTTATAACAAATTTTCCTGTGTCGGCCTAATTCCACTCGGACTGCTTTAATTGCCCCACAACTACACAATAAGGGCCTCAGCTACCAGGCTGAAGCATGAACATGAGTATTATGGCCCGCCGCCCCCACTAGGCAGCCGCCTAGAGAGGGTGAGGCGCCACAGTACCTGAGGCAACGGAGGGTTATGTGGCTTTCCCAAGGCCACAAGGAGTGCCTATAGGACTAGAAACCCTAGTCCCTCTAGCCTGAGATTGCTGTCACCAGGTGGGAATTGAACCTCTGGCCTGAGGTACCTTGTCCTAACCACTAGGCCACTCCTCCCTCCAGGCCACTTCTTCCTCTAGTTAGTTTTCAGCTGACAGGTTTATTTTGGGTATTTCCAATCTGCTCTGCATTAAGTTACTTAAAAAAAAATAGAACTAGAGCAATGCCACTCAAAAACAGAACAGTGAAGTTAAGAGACAAGGGCCCTCCCCCCGGGTGAGTAGGAGGGGGCTTGTGGGCTCCAGATCTGGGTTTACCACATCAGTGGCTCCCAAACCTGTCACCTGGTGAGGAGCTGCAGCAAAGCAAAAGGGCTTCAGACAGCACTCTGCCAGGAATCTTGTCTCGACGCTGAAGCTGGTAGCAGGGGCTGAGCTCGAGGTGGGGAAGGCACAGAAGCAGCTCTTTGCCAGTACCAGTGAGTTTGGAGGACGCTGTGAGGAGCATCGAAGGCAGCTTCCCTTAGTAACATGGCCTTCAGAGCTTTAGTGAGTAACCGCATGTCTCACATCTGCAGCAGCGTGGGAAGTGCGCCATTTCGTAGTGGCTGGTTTTCAGTTGTTTTTTCTCAGGGGTAGTGGCTTGGTAGCGAGAAGATATTTCCAGATGCCTGGGTTAGCCTCCGCGGTTTGTTTTATATCCCTAGCTGACATGGTGCTTTTCTCTATATTAAAAAAAAAAAAAACACACCAAAAAACCTGGCAAAGAAGGAAACGAGTAGGCAGCACGGGGTAAAGAGAGCCTAGGGTTTCTCTCCTTCCCCCCTCCCCCACCCACTGTCCCAAAGGAGGAAAATAGTCGACAGGGTTTTTTTATGGTCTCTTTCATTGCCTAAGGTGACCATGCTGGCAAGACCGCAGTGTGTGACTTGCAGAGCCTGGCGGGGGTCAGTATCAGAGGTGGGCATTTGCCTCGGCTGTGAAAAAGAGGCTAGGATGGCGGAACATGGACTGCAGGAGGGCGCTGCAGACTCCTTAGAGAGACCAATTTCCTCAGGGTGGTAGGGAGCTCTTCTCACTCCCAGGAAGGTCACAGTGCCACTGCAGGGGTGGTACAGAATTGGGAACTGCGCCACCTCTGCTGGAGCCCTACAGTAAAGACCAGGCCTCATCCAGATCCTCCACTTTCCAGGGGCTATGTAGCGAGAGGGTTCTAGAGGGGATTTCGCCTGAGTTCGTCCTTCTACTGCATAAGGCCTTTTGTATGAAACAATGGGGGACGCAAGACCAGTCTGCGGCGCCGGAACAAGGCATGAAAAAGCTTGTGGCCGGGAGGGGTCACAAGGCAGACGTGACAGCGGCAAAACATCCTAGGCTAGAGGGAGACTGGTGGCAGCAGTCTCCCCTTTTGGAGGAGCTGGAGATTTTGATTCAGAAACTGAGTTGGATGTGGACATAGAAGAGCTGGAAGAAGGAGAGATTCTGCAGGAGGAAGAGTCCTGGATAGTCTTGAGTATTCCACTGTGAGGAATTAGCAGCGCTCGTTGTGAAATCCTTAAAGATGCTGCTGATTAGGGGGCACCAATATGCTGGCAGGTCTCCCGGTGGAGGAGAACACTTTAGAGGAGCTGCTACTCCAGGCAGTTCGGAAGATACAAAAGGTTTTTCCCGTGCATAGAGAGGTCAAACAGATGGTCCAGGATGAGTGGGATCTTCCATAAGCCGGGCTAAGGGGGGTATGTACCCGCTGCCAGAGCAGGAGCGGAATATGCTCCAGACTCCCAAGATGAATGCGTCAGTTTTGGCCGTTACGAAGAAAACAACAGTCCCGGTAGAGGGCAGTACAATGCTCAACGATGTCCAGGATAGGAAGTTTGACACCTTGTTGAAACAAGCCTTTGATATCAATGCCCTCTCGCTGCAGGCTTCCGTTTGTGGTGTCTGGGTAGCCAGGGCCTGTCTGTGGTAGGCGCAGGGGGTTCTGGAACCAGGAGATGCTGCTCAAGATCCCGCAGTGTGGGTGACAAAGCTGGAATTGGGGGCCGCATACCTTTCAGATGCCTTGCAGTGGAGGAGTGGCCTAGTGGTTGGGGCAAGGTACTTCAGGCCGGAAGGTCGGGGGTTCAAATCCCACTAGAGGACAGCAACCTTGGGCTGGAAGGACTGGGGTTTCTAGTCCCACAGGTGTTTCTTGTGGTCTTGGGCAAGCCACTTAACCCTCCATAGCCCACGTTCCCTGTAAAATAGTTATCTCCAAGTTATAATGCACTGTTCAATGTAATTTCAGTTTGTTCAATGTAAACCGCACTGATGCAGAATAGCGCGGTATATAAGAGAATGTAAATAAAATAAAATAAATAATATATGATCTGATTAAAGGGCTATCTAAGAGTATGGCCACATTGGTGGCGGCTTGCCGCTATCTCTGGCTGTGGAATTGGGTAGCGGACGTCTCATCTAAGGCAAGGCTTACTAAACTTCTGTTTACATTATATACAATGTTTCAAGACAACACCTGTACAGAAAGGTATCTTTTCCAGAACATTCCTAAAGCAAATTTAAACAATAACTATGGGACAAGAAGCCTGTACTCCACAATGTTACATAACAAAGGGGGAGAGCAATTAGAGAACTGGTCAGAGGAAACCAGCTCCAAAGGAACTTGAGAAATAAGGGAAAAAAGAAAATCCAAAACTAGCTGAGAGCACCAAGGCATAAATTCCTACACGGACCTCTTACACTATGTCACCAAGTGGTAAAGATATAATTGGAACCCGTGCACTTAAGAAGGCAGTAAGATCAATAGGCTAAAAAAAGACATATCGCTGTTTTTGAAAAACAATTAAACATTTACACGGGAAGCGAAGATAAAACTTGCCCCCAATTGCAATATACCTGGCTTCAACAACAGAAATTGTTTCCTCTGCTTTTGAGTGTCAATGGTCAAATCAGGAAAGATAAAAGGGGATAGCACATCTCTGAAAATACATTCTCAATATAAAGTCATGATCAGAAGCCAAAGCACAGGTGACTAATAATGTGGAGATCTTCATAGCAGCTTTGTCAACAGGAGATTGCAATAAATCAGTCACATTCAAAACATCCATGCCTTCTAATTCAAGAAGACCTGGCTCCTTTTTTCCTGTAAGAAGATAAAACACCCTAAAGATAGGGGGCATCAATTTCAATGAAACTTTTAAACTTTCAGAAAGATATTTTTTAAATAAATCAAGTGGTTTAACACCCATTATCGCAGGAAAATTTAACACACAAAGGTTTGATGTCCTAGCTGCATTCTTAAGGTTCTCAATCTTAACTCTTAAAGCAATATTATCCTTCACAAGAGCTTCCGTGGTTTCAGAAACCATATGTAAACTTTGCACAGTATTTTTCAGCCTTCTCCTTTACGAAATTAGTCTCAGAAACGCATTTGTCCAAATCATTAGTCACCTTAGTTAATTGAGCATTTATAGCAAGAGTCTGAGAGGAAATAGCTTTAAATAGACCAGATATGGCTTCCCAAATACTATTTAAAGTAAGTTTTAAGGAACGAACTAAAGCAAAAGCCAGAGGTGTAGATGGTGTAGGCACAACCACTGGAATCATCACCTCTTCCTTGGGTGCAGGGGCACCAGATAAGAGTTGCTTCACCACTCCAGCTTCCCCCGGAAGACCCCCGGACTCACCGAAGGCAGACACATCAACTGCTGCTGATGAGATTCCTTGCTCGTGTTTGCCTCCAGCGCCAACTTCAGATGCGGTTATAACACTGCCGGCCAGCCAAGATGTGTCGTCATCGGGAGGGGAAGGCGGGTGCCGTGAATCCGGAGATAGGTCTGGATACCACACTAAAGAAAGGAGCGACTCCTCCAAATGCTCTGTCTCCATGCCAGCCCTAATCTCTTGGTGAGCAGGCTCAGATACTTCGACATACCAATCCATAGGACCAGAAACAGCAGGTAGGAGCGCTGCAGGGAACACCCTCATCTTGCTCTTCCATTTAGGCATCAAAAAGTAAACTTCAATTTAAATGGAAGCTTCTGTTAAGGGAGGAGTTGGAAAAATTGGTGAAAGACTTGGGCGAGTCCAAAGGTGGATGCCTCCCCGAGGACAAACAAAAGCAGGCCTGCAGCTCGATACCAGCATGCGGTCTGCCATGGGACTTCAGGCGTTTCTGCACTCTATGTTTTGCACCTTACCAGAGAGGCGTTTCTCCACACAAGATTTAGATTTAGATTTATTAAAACTTGTTATACCGCTCAATACCGTAGGTGTCTGAGCGGTTTACAATAAATAAGGGCAGGCCTTTCATGGTACTGATACATTTGATACTGTTTCATGAGTTTCGAGGAGCAGCGTGGGGCTATTATGGAGTCTCCCCATCTTCGGGGGCTAGGAAGACACAACGAATCGAGGGGGGCCCAGGTGCAGCCCATAGGGGGTCGGCTGCGGGAGTTTTACCCTACCTGGGTCTAGATCGCGACTGACCAATGGGTCCTGGAAATCATCAGGGAGGGCTGTGCATTAGAATTTGCCAAACCACTGGGCCCATCCTTCGTATAGTCCCCATGCAGGTCACGCTGCAAAGTGGCGGCAGTGAGAGATACTCTGGGGTGACTTCTGCAGTTGGGAGCCATGTAGCAAGTGCCCGAGGAACAGTGTGGGTCAGGTCGATACTCAATTTATTTCATGGTGCCCAAAAAGGAGGGTTCTTTTTAACCTATTCTCGACCTCAAGCGAGTGAACTGGTGTCTGTAGGTTCCCCGATTCCACATGGAGACATTGCGGTCTGTCATAGTGGCAGTGCAAGAAGGGGAGTTCTTGACGTCCCTCGACCTCACAGAAGCTTATTTGCACATTCCTATATGTCCAGGGTATCGGCAATTTCTCTGCTTCGTGGTACCCATGGGGCATTTTCAGTTTCGAGCATTGCCCTTTGGGCTAGCAATGGCTCCCTGTACCTTCACCAAGGTGGTGGCGCTTCACCAGGAAGGGATCCTGGTACACCCTTACTTTGGTGACTGGCTCATATACGCAAAGTCAAAGAGAGAAAGTGAGCATGCAACAGCAAGGGTGGTAGAGTTCCTGCAGAGACTCAGATGGGTGATCAACATGGCCAAGAGTCATTTGATACTGTTCCGGGAGCTCGTGTACTGTGGAGCTTGTTTAGACACCCGCAGGGGATGGGTGTTTCTTCCGGAACATCGGGCACAAGGACTGCAATAGCTAGTCCGTCACTTCCTGCACATGCCGGATCTGACAGGACGGTATTATTTGCAGCTATTGGGAACCATGGCTGCGACTCTCGAGCAAGAGCACATATGCGACCGTTGCAGAAAGTACTGCTGTGCAGATGGTCACATCAGCGGCATCCCTTATCCCAGTGCTCGCCCTGCATGACGGAAGCCAGAAGGGTCCTCAGGTGGTGGCTTTGCCCCAAAAAGCTGGCAGCGGTGATGCCACTTGAGCCACCACGCTGATCCCGCTGACGACAGATGCGAGTCTTGCGGGATGGGGGGTTCACTGCGAGAGACACATTGCTCAGGGGGGGTGGATCCCACAGGAAAAGGTTTGGTCCATCAACAGGCTAGAAATGCAGGCAGTCGTCCTGGCGCTGTAAAGGTTTTGGCCTTGGCTACAGGGGAAGGCTGTTCGGGTCTTCTCGGATAATTCTACCACAGTAGCTTACATCAGTCGGCAAGGAGGCATGGGCAGCGTGTGCTTGGAAATGGATGCCGAGACATTGTTAACATGGGCAGAAGAACATCTTCAGGCAGGTATTCTCGGCAGCGCATGTCGCAGGAACAGACAATATAATGGTGGACTACCTGAGCCAGGTGCGTGTAGACCCAGGGGAATGGACACCCTGTTAAGGGGTCTTCCTGCAGGTGGTGGAACGGTGGGGTACACTGATCATGGATCTTATGACGACATTCACATCGGCCAAGGCAAACTGATTTTTTTGAGCAGGAGGAGAGAGGATGTCGGAGGGCCTGGATGCCCTAGTGCAGAAATGGCCCATACAGAGGCTCCTGTATGTTTTCCCCCCATGGGTACTTATAGGCCGCATTGTTCAGCGGATTGAGGCTCATGGTCATTCTAATCACTGCGGACTGGCTGAGACACCCATGATATGCGGATCTGGTGTGGCTAAAGGCGGATCGGCCTTGGCATCTGCCAGCCTGGGTGGACCTATTGATCCAGGGGCCAGTGCGAATGCCACAAGTGGATTGATTCTCGCTTATGGCATGGCTCTTGAAAGAGTGTGGTTGAAGAGGTGTGGCTATTTAGCACCGGTGATTGCAACATTACTGAAGGCGCGCAAACAGTTCACTTAGTTGTCATATATCCGGATCTGATGCATCTTTGAGGCTTGGTGTGGTGTAAGATGGTGTACGCCATTCTTGGCCACAGTACCAGATGTATTGGCCTTTCTGCAGGCAGGTTTTGAGAAGGGATTTGCTTCAGTTTCCTTGAGGGTGCACGTGGCAGCCATTTTTTGTTATTGGGGCAGGGTCCAAGGAGTGTTTTTAGGGATGCACCTGGATGTGATGTGGTACCTGAAGGCAGTGAAACAGCTCTGCCCACCGTTGCGGCCCATAGTTCCTCCTTGGGATCTCAATTTGGTTTTGGCGGCATTGATGAAGGAGCCTTTTGAGCCTTTGAGCGTTGCATCGTTGAAAGACTTAAGGCAGTGTTTCTGGTGGCAATTTGTTCGGCCCGTAGAATTTCGGAGCTTCAGACTCTGTCATGCAAAGCGCCCTTCCTATCTATCATAAAAGAGAAAGTGGTTCTTCAGCCAGCATCTTCCTTTTTGCACAAGGTCGTGTTGGTTTTTCACGTAAATCAACTGGTTTCCTTAACAGTGTTAGCTAGCAGAATGGAGGGTAGCGCAGATCTGTAGTTACGCTGGTTGGATGTCAGGAGAGTGTTGCTCCATTATTTGAAGAGAACAGCTTCCTTTTGCAAAATTGATCTATTGTTTATTTGTTTGTACTGTTTGGGGGGCCATGCAAAGGAGAGGCGGTGGCCAAGGCCTCCATTTCCAGGTGGATCGGTGTATGTGCTGAAGGGAAGGTTGGTGCCAGCAGGGTTGCGGGTTCATTTGACAAGGGCTCAGGTGGTTTCGTGGGAGGAATATGGTATGGTTCCACCAGCTGAGATTTGTAGGGCAGCCATGTGGTCTTCCCTTCACACTTTTGCAAAACATTATCGCCTGGATGTGCAGGTGGCAGGGGACGCCAGATTTGGGGCAGCAGTAATTCAGGCTGGAGTCGCGGGTCCCTCCCTTTGTTATAACTGCTCTGATACATTCCAGAGGTGCGGGTCTGGACTGGAGGGACGATAAGGAAGGTTAAATTAGGCTTTACCTACTAATTGGCATTCCTTGAGTAATTCCAGTCCAGTCCCGGAACCCTCCCGTACTGGTTATAGTGACATGATCACGGGTCTAATACATCTTTCTGTTTTGATGGTCAGGAACATTGCTTGATAACAGGTCTGGTAGTTAAAGCGGTTCAGTCATGACAGGAGTGCTGTCAGTTCATTTTGAGCCTCACGCACCAAGATTTTATTTTGATTGCCTGTTTTTCTACTGGGCACTTCAGCTCTGCAGTCCACAGGTAAACCTCCCCATTCGGGGAGGATGGAGGGCCCCTAATAGGGTTGGGGTCCAAAGTTAGAAAGGTTTTTATTATGCACTTTGACTACTTATTTGTTGCTTTTGTCAATAGGTTACTGGGGCTGGTAGGTGGTGTCCAGCGGCCTAAGTAGGCTGATGTCATCAAAAAGATAACGTGCTTAGTCTCCAAGCTTGCTGGAAGAAGTTGACTACCCAGAGGTGCAGGACTGGACTGGAGTTACTCAAGGAACGCCAATTAGCATGTGAGGCCTAATTTTATCTTTTTGGAAAGAATTCTTCAAGCCTTACACAACCTCTGTGCCCCTCTTTCCTCTTTCCCCCTTCCCCCGCTCTCCCCAACAATTTGAAGAAGGCATTTCAGAGGTATGTGACTGCAGATCTGGCAGCAGGGGAGTAGCACTAGGCCCGGCATGGTTTTTACCTGCCTTGGGCTTCCTAGGGGTGAGTACCAAAACCAAGCCTCTGCCTGTTTGACTTGTTTTGTGGGGACTTCCCAACCTCCAGTTGCTGAATGGTTGGGTTTGGGCTGTGTGGGGTGTCCTTTGGTATGGTGCTGAATTTTCTCACCTCAACCAGTTGCCTGCAAGTGTTGGTTGTACTTCCCATGCTTCCATGCCTCTTATATGCCTTCTGTCTGTGCACATTGGTAGCACATGGTATATTACCTGTGCAGTCCTAGCCATGATATTAGGCCTGCGTGGCTGTAGCGCACGCTATTGCTGTCCATGTGACCCTTGCATGTTTTTCACTGTGCCTCTTTGACATGCCCTGAGCCTGTGTTGCCCAGCTGTCAGAGGTGTTGGAGTTTCTAAGAAGTGTTGCCTGTTCTGTGGAAAGTGGAGAATCTCGTTGCTGAACTCTGTGATTCTTGCATGAAAGCTTCTGATGTGCACTTGAAGGGTCTATTTCCCCTCTCGCAGAGAGGGGACATGGATGCTTTGGCCTTATCGTCTTCACTGCAGGAGTCAGTGGACTTGATGATTAAAAGGGTGATCGCCAGGCTTTGAGTTTGCGCACTCGCTCTTCTGGCCACTCCCCTTCTATTAAGGGTCCAACAGCCAGTGTTTCCCTCGAGGATGGGGGCCTTATTCCTGGCAGGGAGCTCCCAGTCTCAGTGGTTTTCTTCCTGGAATTCTTTTCCTTTCTGCAGCAAGCTTGGTCTTACTGGTGTGGCAACTCTTGCTGGCGGGTCCTCTTGATCTCTTTCCGCTCGCTCAGAAGAAGGGCCGGTGATGAGTTGAAGCCTGGCCTGAGTGCTGCCTTATAAATGATCGCAATGAAGATTGGCGATTCAGATCTAGTGTCCTTTGGCTGTGGCCTGGAGTTCAGTCCCAACATCTTGGACAGTGATTCCGACCTGGAGGATGAGATGTCTTCTCCTTCGGAAGATCACAATGAATCTGGTATTATCTGCCTTTTCAAGAAGGCTGAACTAGCAGCTCTGATTGCTCATGTATCATCTGCTCTGCATTTGACTGACCCGCCAATGGCAGAAGAAGGGCCACAGATCTATCCCTTCTTGTAAGGAGTTCAGAAGTCTACGATGACCTTTCCTTTTCCAGAGGTTATCAAAAGCATGATCCGCTCATAGTGGGACTTGTCCAGCTCCCCCAGTAAAGCAGCTGAGGGCTTGTAGGAAGTTGTACATCCAGCTACAGGAGGACTGTGCTGCCTGGTTCAGCACACCTCGAGTAGAGCGCATGTCATGGTGGTCACAAGGTGGACTACAATCCCAGTGGAGAGTTGTGCAGCCCTAAATGATCCCCTGGATTGTAAGATGGACTCTCTTCTGAGGAATCGGTTCTCAGCTTCCGCTATTATCCTCCAGTTGGTTGTGTGTGCGTGTGTGATGACTCGAGTGCTTCTCCACTGGATTCAGTCTCTCTCCCTAGAGGATACTACACCCCTCTTGGAGTTGGCAACAGCCTTTCTGTTGGACGCCGTGTATGATTTCGTCTGTGGCGGCAAAAGACATTGCTCTTTTGATGATGATACGAGGTTGGCTATGGTTTGCCACTGGGTGGTGGATACATCCTCCAAATCCCAGTTGTCCCAACTTTCCCTTAAAGGAAAGCTTTTGTTTGGAGAAGGCTTGAAGAAATTGGTTAAGGATTTGGGCGAGTCCAAACTTCATCGCCTCCTACAAGATAGGCTGAAGAGGCCTGGGAAGTGTATGGGTGCATCCTCTTTTGTGACGTATGCTAGTTTTCCTCTTCAGGCGTCCTGGACTCCCTGAGTAACTGGGACTCCCATAAATACTACTTTGGAAAGCCCTCCTTCTCTTCTTCTGGTTTTCAGTTTTGTACTCAGTCCTGGAGTTCAGCAGCTGGGAGTGCTTTTTTTTTTTTTTTTTTTTCCTTCTTCTTAAATACCTATGTAAGTGTATGGTTAAACTTCAATCTTGTTCTTATGTGTTTTATGAACCCTTGCAGTTGCTGGCTTTCTTGAACGCTCGGCGTTTGGAGAATCCGGCAGTGCTACCTGCTGATCCACTGTGATATTTAGGGTGTGCTGGTTTTTCACCTATCTTGATTATCTTCATTTGATGTGTATTTGTTTTTGGTTTCCTTCATGGATCTCACTGGGTTGTGAGCTGGAATGGGAATGATTGAGTGATTATCTTGATATTTATTTATATTATTTTTGTGTAATCATTTTTCAATTTCTGTATAAATGTATTATTGGTTACTATGTAAGAAAGTCTTTTTTATTTTCTTTTATATTTATACAATCTTCCTAGTTGCAATCTGCTCGGTGAAACATATTTCTGAGCTACAGGCATTATCATGCAGGGACCCCATTCTTGTTCTTGGATGAGGCCGTGTGCATTCGGTCCACCCCTCCTTTCTTACCCAAGTTGTTGTTATCCTTCCGTGTGAATTGGGTGGTCTGTCTGCCCTCCTTTTTTCTAATCAGCAGTGCCTAGAGAAGGACAAGGATCTTCACTTGGTGGATATCCGGAGAGTGCTTCTCTGGCATTTGAAGATTACTAACTCCTTTTGGGACCGCAAAAAGGTAATGCAGCTGTCAAATCTACTCTGGGGTGCTGTATCAAGGAGGTCATTGCCTCAGCATATCTATTGCAGAACCAGCTGGAATCTGTTTTGGTCTGCTATACTCCTGTGGTTGGCCTGTGGGCTCATACCCTTCTGAGAAGCCTTCTTTGAAGCTGATCCTGTACATAGTTATGGCTCCTGTTTTGTTGAACCTTGTTATCTTCACTAAGGTTGTGTGAGGCCAGACATTCAGAATCATGATGCTTGGATGCGAATACTGGAGTATGTCCCTAGGGGCAGAAGCTGTTAATGGCACAGTGATGTTATAAGAAGCCTCTAGAATGGTTCTCTGTCTCCATATCTGCTGGTAGGGAAACACACCCACTTCTCTGTACTGGCATAATAGGACTCAAAGCAAAGACATTATCTGGCAAGTAAAATGTCACCTTTATCTCCATCTGCCACCTCTGGATGTCTGTTGTGGGCATCTGTCACACTTTTGAAGAAAAGCTTCTTTGTGTTTCTACATTTAATCTAATCTTTTCCAGCCTCATATCATGATCCTGCATTCTAGACCTTCCTTTCTACCAAAAATTATCATGTCAAAATTCATCAAATGATTCTTATCAAACTGCAGTGCTGAATATTTCCCACACAGTGTAACTTACCTGTCCCTTGGTTCCCTTTCTCCCATTGCTAGGCTCTGTTTCCAATTCTTTCTTTTCTATAGTCTGTACCATTGGTTCCCAAACCTGTTCTGGGGGATTCCCAGACAGTTGGGCTTTTAGGACAGCCACAATGAATATGCATATATGAATTGCATACAAATTTATCTCATGCATATTTATGTGGATATCCTGAAAACTAAACTGGCTGGGATCCACCAGGCCAAGTTTTGTGTACAGTTATTCTAGATATAGTAGCTGGAGAAGATCACCCGAGCTTGCAGATTCAGCACCTTGATTCCACCTTTCCTAGAACCGGTGTGCAGTCCTGGAAGTGGAAAGGTGACAACATCCCAAGAACAGGAGGTATCAGAACTTAAAAACCTCAAAGCCATAGGATCGGTAACTGCTAGAAAGTGAAGGGTAGTGGACTCTTCTGTACCCTGAGTCACCAACCACCATCTGCCATCCAGCCATGATGTCCTCAGAGGTGTGCTGTCTGCCTGGTGGCAAGATACATGATAGAGTTTACCGACTCTTCTGGCTACTCATTCATGTTGGCACAAATGATACTGTTAGATTCCCATCTGAATGTATCAAAATGAATTTGTGCCTAGCAGGAGAGATAGTGAAACAGTTAGGTGTATACTCCTCAATCCTCCCACTGGAGATGATTGCCTGGATGCTACCATTGAGAGCGTTTAGGTTTCCTGGGTCATAACATGATTTTCTAAAGACTGCTGAGTAGATATGGTGTCCACCTATCGAAGAAGAAGAGAAATGTTTTCCATAACAAACTGGCTAATCTGTTGAGGAGGGCTTTAAACTATGATCATCAGGGATGAATGAAAAAAGCCCCCAAGTAAGTAAAATATTTAATAAAACCCAGTATAGAACAGGGGTCTCAAACTCCAGTCCTGGAGGGCTGCAAACCAGTCAGGTTTTCAGGGTATCCCTAATGAATATGCATGAGATATATTTGCATGCACTGCCCCCATTGTATGCAAATATCTCTCATGCATATTCATTAGGGATACTCTGAAAACCTGACTGGTTTGTGGCCCTCCTGGACTGGAGTTTGAGACCCCTGGTATAGAAAAAGAGAAAAGGAAAAAAGGCAGCATCTGCAGAGCTGCATATACTAATGCCCATAGTATGCAAACTACTATTTCAGATTTAGAAGCTATAAAACAGTGGTTCTCAACCCAGTCCTCTGGGAACTCCAGGCCAGTCAGGTTTTCAGGATATCCACAATGAATAGACATGAGATAGATCTGCATGCACTGTTTCCATTGTATGCAGATCTCATGCATATTCATTGTGGATATCCTGAAAACCTTATTGGCCTGTGGAGTCCCAGAGGACTGGGTTGAGAACCACTCCTATAAAGGAAAAAGCTAACTTTGATATAGTGCAGCAAAAAACAATGACTAGGATGTAGTTATACTAGACTATAATCTATTAAGGAAAGTGTCACGCCCTTGCTCCTTGCATTCAGCATGGAGGGTCGTGGTTCTAATAGAAACTTTCCCTTTTCAGCCTTCTCTGACTGGTTCCCCCGCAATGCTTCTTGGGAAATGTAGTTTAACTGCTACACATATGGCTTCAGGTAGAAAAAAACTTGTAGTTTGGCTCTTTTGGTAAGGCATTGACAGAAATTTATTAAACTCAAATGCAAGGTTCATAAATTACCTCTTTCAGGATTATTTCTCCAAGTTTCTTTCAAAAACACAACAAGACATAAGCAAAAGTCAAAACAAAATATCAGCTTACAGTATTCTTCAGATCAAAAGCAAAAACCCCTTTAACAGCAAGGCTTCCAGCTTTCTCTAGCCTTGCTGGTTAAAGCATAAATACAAACAGCTTTCTTCAATGGCAGTTTTCTTCCTTTTTAGTTCTAAACATTTCCATGCTGTACTCCTCTTTATAAGCAAAACAAAACTTCCAACAGGAACAAACTTCCAATAAGCAAACAAAGCTCTACTCAGGTTTTCTTAGGAACATTCAAAAGCAAAACAAAAGCTTTTTCCCTCTCACCGTTACCTTGGCTTCTTGCCGTCTCACTGCACAGGATAGCAGGTGTTTAACAAGCACAATTATACAGCGTCAGCTTGTTCTCACTTCTCAGCATAAGTTTCCCCTCTTTAACACAGGGAATTTACAAAACGTCTTCCTTGCTTTACAAGGTTACCTTGCTTTGGAGAATTTTCTTTTAAGGTTGGCTTTCCTTCAACCCCTCTGTAGCTAAGGCTTGGCACAAAGAGCAATCCATGAATATATCTTCCTCATTCAAAACGGCATCAGGCTCTCCTAGTTGCATTGGTTCTATCTCTCGTTCTAGCTCACAGGGCTTAGCTGACAGCCTCTCATTAGAGCTGAGAGTGTCTCCTGCAACTCTGCACTGCTCAGTATGGGACAGGCTTCTAAGGCTTGTACCTGTGCCTTGGCTTGTAGCAGCTTCTCCTCTCTCGTGCTCTGTACCTCTCTCGGGCTCTTTCCAGCACTCTCCTCTCCTGCTGTTCCTACTCCTGTTCACATTGCTCTCCTTGCTCTCCTTTCTAATCTCTGTATAATCTAACCTAGTCTTAAATCTCCAAGGTTCTAGCCCCACCTCTTCTCTTCCCAGGTGACGGAGATCAGCTTGCCCTCTGGCACCTGGGTAATCAGGGAGCTTACTGACGTAAGGGTCTTTTACCTTGGGTCTGTATTCACTCTCCCTTACTCCACTAGGGAAACTCTGAAACCTGTTCCAGCTGGGGATTTTCTGGTTTCTAGGTGTGATTGTGGTATTATTTCTCTGACCTTGCAAAATAGGTCCTTTTATTAGGGTGAATTCTTGGTTTTTTCACTTTCTCCTAACTCAGGATGAGCTTCCTTAGCACAAAAGACAGGGTAGGAAAAAAGGGAGGAGGAATGTTTCTATATGTTTAAAAAGATTATAGCTACAGAACTGCAGGGCGTATGAAGGAAGGAGGCAGCACTGGGATTAATTTGGAAAGAGGGCATGGAAAATTAGGCAGAAGAATTGAGATTTAAGCGAAGACATTCACAATGTTGCTGTGAAACGGAAAGATGGTATGAGATTTCAGTTTGCCAGATGTTGCTTGGGATGTCCCTGCTGCAGTGTCATTTAGAAGTAGGGAGATTCTGGTTTCTACATATGAAAACTATTCTGGTAACGGAACACACACAGGAGGGGTTGATATTGGATTTGGTGCTTACTAATGGGGAGAATGTTTCTGATGTTGTAGTGAGTGATCATTTGATGTACAGAGATCATCAGATAGTGAGTTTCTATATTAGGACACGAGTAGAGATGATTTGTTCAAAAGTGAGGGTCCTAGACTTCAGGAAAACGAACATTGCAAAGATGGGGGAATACCTCAAGGAGTCATCAGCTGTTTGGGAACATTTGTGGGAAATAGTGGACAAAACAAAGGAGATATTTTAAATGTAATGAATCTGTTTTGATAGGAAAGTAAATGTAAGAGTAAGAAGAAAAGGAGGCTGCTATGGATTTCCAAAGTAGCTGAAAAGGTAAGGAAAAAGAGGTTAACCTTTATAAATGTAAATTTATAAGAAATCACAGAATGAGGAAGACAAACAGTATTTGGAGAAGCTAAGGAAAGCTGGTAAAGTAGTCAGGAAAGCAAAGATACAAATGGAAGAAAAAATAGCCAATATAGTAAAACATGGGGACAATACTTTTTTTTAAGATGTGTTAGTGACAGGAAGAAGTGCAAATGTGGCATTTTGAGACTCCAGGGTGAAGGGGAGGAATACGTAGAGGCTGATGAGGATAAAATGGAATTGCTTAACAAATATTTCTGTTCTGTGTTCAGATGAAGGGCCGGGAATGGAACCTTGGAAAACAGTACAAACAGGAATAGAAGTTAGGTTGAACTTGAACTATTTTCAGAAGATTGTATTTATGAGAAGCTTGATAAACTAAAAGTGGACAGAGTGATGGGGCCGGATGGAATTCATCCGAGGGTATTGAAGGCACTTGAGGAAGTACTGGCCGCTCTGCTGGCTGATTCTTTGGAATCTTCAGTGATCATGGAGGGACTGGAGATTAGCGATTGCGGTTCCTGTCCACAAAGCAAAAGTAAGGAAGAGGATAGTAACTACAGTCCAGTTAGTCTGAGTTCTGTGGTGAGTAAATGAATGGAAACTCTGCTAAAGCACAGGATGGTTGAAATGTTTTTTTGGAATCCAAAGGATTACAAGATCCAAGACATCATGGCTTTAATAGATCTAGGTCCTATTAGACTAATTTGATTTATTTGACTGGCTGAGCAGAAAATTGATTCAGGGAGAGCGTTAGATGTGGTATATTTAGATTTCAGCAAAGTCGTTGACACAGTTCTGCAATGATGACTTAAACTGAATGCCCTTGGGCTGTACCCTAAAGTAACTGAATGGGTAAGAAGCTGGCAGATTGGGAGACAAAAGAGAATAATAAATAGGAGCGTTACCAGTGGCATATCACAGGGATTGGTTCTTAGTCCTGTTCTAAGTGATAGAATGGAAAGTCTGTTGGGAAAGGTTTGCCTCTTTAGGGTGATGCCAAATCTTCAACAGGATATATACTCTGGAATGTGTGGATAACATGAGGAGAGATCTAATGAAGCTTGAAGCATGGTTGAGAATTTGACAGCTAAGATTTAATCCTAAAAAATGCAATGTCATGAATTTGGGCTTCAAAAGCCCAAGGGAGGTATACTGTGCAGCAGGTGAAGTATTTCAATGCATGAAAGAATGGCGGGACCTGGAAATGATTGTATTGGATGATCTTAGTGGCCAAACATTTAGAAAAAGCAATAGCAAAAGTGAAAAGGATGCTTGGATGCATAAGGAGAGGAATAACCAGTAGAAAATAGGAGGTAATGGTGCTTTTCTATAAGTCTCTATTGAGACTCCATTTGGAGTACTGTGTACAATTCTGGAGGTTCCACCTTCAAAAGTATATAAACAGGATGGAGTCGGTCCAGAGGGCGACTACTAAAAGGGTCTATGGCCTTAGTTATAAGGCATATGGGGATAGATTTAAAGATCTCCAGATGTATACTTTTGGATTAAGGGCGGGAGAGGGTGATTATGATAGACATTTAAATACTTCCATGATGGTCTTCTTCCAATTGAAAGAAAGTGCTGGAATGAGGGGTCATAAGATGTAGGTGAAAGGAGATATTTCTTTACAGAAAGGATGGTGGATGCAAGGATAGTGGAGGTGCTGGAGATGAGAACTGTATGTGAATTCAAGAAAGCATGGGTAAAATTCAGAGTATCTTCAAGGGAGAGGAAGGGATTGTAGGACTTAATAGTTCATATGGATGGCCAGATCTTTTTTTTTTTACATTTTTTCCCAGCTCTGTGGAAGGAGGGGAAAAAACTTTAGCAGTCTGTGCATTGAACAACAATGGCAACTTGGCAAAATATTCCTACATGTGCTAATTAGATTAGTACTAGAGAGTTACAATTATATATGCTATAATGTTCAATGTATGTCTGTACTTTACAACTTTGTGCTATTTTTAACAAGTAGCAGAAGGCTCCAAGCCTGTTGCGAGTCTCTTTTTAATCCATGCTCCTTTTCTTGTTGTGTGTCCCTTTGTCTTCCTTTGTTGATCTTAGTTGAAGCTATCATTTCTAGTTTTAGTATAAAAACATATATTTTAAAATAAACTGGAAAATGTTTAGAACTGTATAACCTGCTTTAAAACATTCTCTATTCATCATTTTCAACTGCTTATCCTGTTTTGTTTATTTTGGATGGTGTAGGATTCTATCAGCATGCATTTGTTGATTTTCTTTCCCCTCGGTTTTGCTTAGATGAAAAAAATATAATAGAAATTATGTGGTAGTGGAAGTTTTAAAAGAATTGTATGTAATCTCAGAAAAGAGAGAATTAGAAAACTGGAATCCAATAATTTTTGTTTGCTGCAATCACTGGCTGAGTTATTTAAATACAAGCATTAAAATTAATCTGTTAAGCTTAGATTTATTAATAATTGATTGTCCACTATAATCGGAAGACATCAAAGCAGAGTACATAACAATAAAACAATTTAGATATATAACAATCTTTCTTACAAAAAAATAATTTTGTGGAAAAATAAGGACAATAATAATTTTTTTTCTCACTAGGGCCATGCACCTGAGCAAACAGCTAAGTTTGTGACTTCTGCCTAAAGGTTGACAGTTTAATTCCTATAAGATCTCATTCTGTTACTTAGAGCCATAAGAACTGAAGGCCATCTCGCTAGTTAAGATCAAATGCAGAATAATCAATAAACTTAACTGGGAACCTAAGAGACCTTTTAGTCTAGCCAAGTATTGCAGGACATGCCAATGTAGGCATTTAAAGATGAAGCATAAAGACTTAAATTCCAAGCTAGTTTTAATTCAAAGCTAGATCTCGGTACAGAACTAATATGACCAAATCTACTGTTTTTGGATACAAGCTCAGCTATGGGGTGTATTTTTTTTTTTTTTTACATTTGATATCTTCATACTAGTTAAAGTAATCCTTGATAAATAGAAGTTACAATTGTGAAATTCATAGGACACTATCCTAAAATACTTCAAATCATGCTATCCTCTAATACCTTTAAAGGCAGTAAATACAAGGGTTTTTTTATTTTTCCTACAAGTCATTGCTTTTAATTTTATGTTGTTTTTATCTTTCTTTGTATTTTTGTTGTGCTCAAGAAATGAACCCTAAACCAAGGTATGGGAAGCAGGGGTAACCTGCACGGAGTGGCGGTTGCAATTCTAACCACCTGACTGGACAGACTGAATGAGCCAATTACGTCTTTAGGTGATGCAGTCTACTGTTTCCATGTTTTTCATATTATTGTCATACCTGACACCACTATTGGTGGAGCAGAGGAGTATCCTAATGGTTAGAGCAACAGACTGAGAACAAGAGAAGCCAAGGATCAAATCCCATTGACACTTCTTGAGATTTTAGGCAAGTTACTTAACCCTCCATTGCTTCAGACTTTAGATTTTCTGTCAGCTTTAGATTTTCTGTCAACAAGCAGGATTTAATCACTAGTAGATGTCATCTGTTGCTGGAATGAAGCTGCTTTTCTGTGTGTGGTTCTTCCTGCATGCAGTGGTCTCTTCAGGTTTGTTCCACTTTGCTGAACAGATATACAAATTTGTCAAAATTTTGCTAAAGAGCACTTTTTGGGTTTATCTTTTTTCGATCGTGTCTGTGTTAGATATTTACTTTCATAATTTTTATAACAGTATTGCTAAAGTTAGGATTTCGAAATTGCCTGAAGTGCATGAGAAAAAGTCAGAACGAGTGTTGAAGTTCTAAGTATCTTCTGTACTTGGAACCTGACCACAATTGAAAGGACTGTAAATGATTCAGCATTTGGAATCTTTGGGGATACAGGGACTAGTATTATCCTGGTCTTTTCTGAAAGACAGGACTGTGCAAGTGAAATCTTCCTACGGCACTTCTTGGAGAACTGTGAATGCAGGGGTGCCGCAAGGGTCTATGCTTTCTGCCATGTTATTCAACATTTACATTGTTCCTCTATGTGAAGTTTTTGGAACCTTAGGTTTAGACTTTTGGATATATGTGGATGATGTTCAATTTTTAATTCTGATTGATTCTATTGATGACTGTTCTACCGAAGTTATCTGCTGCATTGATGTCATTCATGGTTGAATGTTTCATAATAAATTGGCTCTTTAATGTATCAAAAACAGAAATATTAACTCTGTCAAGAACTCCTGTGGATATGTTTTCTGTTTCTGGTAAGCAACATTCGTCACTGACATTTACATCCGAGATTCGTGACTTAGGGATAATACTGGATTTCTTATTGCATTTGGGGTCACATATACAGAAATTGGTGAAGGTAGCTTATTATAAGTTACATCTATTAAAATATTTGAAACCATATTTTACTTCTGAAAATATTTGTAGAGTTATCAAAACATTGGTGTTCTCCGCATTTGATTATTGTAATAGTCTTTTTCTAGGTTTACCAGCAGGCACTCTTCAATCTTTACGATCTGTGCAGAAGTTTGCTGCACACCTTGTTACTGGAGTGGCCGTTCTACTGATATTCAGCAGCAGTCATACGCTTTGCTTACCAATAAAATACCGGATACAATTTAAAGTTCTGACGATTTCCTTTAAATGCATTAATCAGATTGGTCCAATCAACTTGTCTTCCTTATTGAGCTTGTACTGTCCACGGAGGTCATTACATTCCCAAGATGCTACTTTGTTGGAATAAATTAGCAGAAGATTTATGTAAGATTTCTGATTTGTCATCATTCAGAAAACAGTTAAAAGCTTACTTTTTTTAGGCAAGCATTTGCTACATTATGTTAAAATTTGTATAATTAGAATTGCAATCTGTTTGTTGCCTTTGTGTTTGGTATTATGTTTTATGTTTTTATGTTATTTTTGAGGTTTTGTTTTATACTACTTTGTAATTTAGATTTTAATATTTATTTTACATCATAGGATTTTGTGTGTACTTTATGTAATCCACCAAGTTAGTGAGCAGAATATAAATTTTTAAATAAATAAATGTTGTACTTATATGTCTCCGAGAGCACAAAGAGATTGTCTGTCTGAATTGCTTCCATGAGAATTTTGAAGTTGAAAAGAAGTTACATGTCAAAGTCTCAAGAGAAGCTCCTTTGTGTATCTGAGTTGAGAATCTTCCATGGAGCAGCTTTTGACTTCCAGGCACAGTGACTTTGAGTCCAGCACCCCAAAAGGACTGTCAAGTATCTTTAAATCAAAAAGTACTTTAGCCAAAGGCTGGTATCCTGCATCTAGTTTTGTGTAAGCTCCAAAGTAGCAGTGCCAAATTAGAGCTGGTCATGTTCTTGCCTTCCAGGAGCAAGGCTCTAAATAGGAAGTGTGCTCAGGCCTCTTCCTGCCTTTTATATTCTTCCTGGTCCCAGCTTTATGATGGAGTGTGACCTAATTGGTTCTTTTGAATATCCCATGCACTGACTGACCCTTGCTGAAGGTTCCTTGTGCCTATATAACACTGGAGCTCGCAGTCCTCCCTCCCTTTAGATAGGTCTCTTGTGGGAGCTCTGAGAACTTTTGTTACCTGCTTAGCCTTGGGCTTCGATTTCTTTCTTTTCCAAGACACTTTCTCTGCTGTTTGGATTTGGTTTTATGCCCCATTGTTCCCTGACTTCTGTCTGTTCTTGGACTCTGCCTGGATTTAGTGCTATGCCTGTTTCTTCTTGGGTCTGATGTCTGTCTAATGCATTCTGCTTTAAACTCCTGTGCTATAAGCCATGGCTGCTCTCTGGTACTGAAGCGCTCACCTAAAGGGAAAGGGAGCTATTATATTGAAGGCACACTCTTATGGGCTATGGTGTTTGCCAGGAGCGGCTACAGTTGTGACAGAGCTACTGCAGCAACTGTGATGCTCTATAAAGTCTGCCTCTCTAAATACTATCCAAAAAACAGCTACATGATCCCCCCCTTGTGCACTACTGTTTGCATCAAGCATCAGCAAAGCACAGTGCCTTTGGTCAAGTTGTACTAGCCAAACTGTCTGCTTAAACAGGCAGCTCTTGCACTTGTTTCCTGTAGGCTGCTTTAAAGACTGGGACATATGTCATCAGAATATAAAAAGACTAGGGGACATGCAATGAAGCTACAGGGTAACCTATTTAAGACTAATAAGAGAAAATATTTTTTTACTCAACGGGTAATCAAACTCTGGAATTTGTTACCGGAGGATGTAGTAAAACCTGTTAGTGTAGCTGGATATAAAAAAGGTTTGGACAAGTTCCTGGAGGAAAGATCCATAAACCATTATTAAAAGGGACCCAGGATATCACTGCTTGACCTAATACAAGCATTGAGGAACCTGTGTCTTTTGGGGAGATTGCTAGGTACTTGTGACCTAGATTGGCCACTGTTGGAAACGGGATACTGGGCTTGATAGACCTTGGTCTGACCCAGTATGGCATATCTTATGTTCTTATGACAGTATCAGAAGAGCATGCAGCCCTAAGTTTGGGAGTCACCTATCGTGTCTCTCACTCAGTCTTGTTTGTCAGCAGAAAAAACAATGTTACTCGTCTCTAATAAGTATTTTTCATAAACAGCAGGATTTGTAGGGGTATATGTGGACAGATAAGATAAGATATAGCTCAATAATTATGCCTAGGGGTTGTCTGCTGCCCTCCCAGTCAGTCTGGTGAAACTTCCTGGCAGTAGGTTTTGTAATTTGTTTTTATACTATAATAAAATCTTAATATATAGAGAATCGTAAGGATAATACTAAAGAATGAGGTAATTAGATTTGGTAGTAGCAACTAAAAATTCTCATGTAAATAGTAATAGATCACAAGCTAATAGCCAAAGGTCACATGGCTCGCTTTGCACTTGGGTCCAAGTCAGAGTCCAGAGCTGCAAAAGGTCCAAGTAGGCAGATGAGCTGGCAACGCAGACTCCAGCCGTGGCAGGCGAGCCACATGTGGCAAATATAGAATACCTGAGGTGCCTTAAGTGAGTCTTAGCTTGTCTCGCAGTGTTAGCGAACATCCTTGGCATCACACACAGTGTCTCTGTTCTAGTGCAGTTAGCAAAGTGGCAAGGCTAGTCAGTTCACATCCAGAAGAGCTATATTACTCGCTGCTCATGCTCTTTGGAACTCTCTCCTGGACTGCTTAAGAGACACTTCTGATATCAAGGACTTTTGGAAGATGCTTAAAACCTCACTCTACATCGAACACTATGGGAACACTACATAACCTTAGATGCCCACAGAATAAAATCCATCATTTACAAATGATCCCCCTTACCATGTACTGTGGTTAGTCTTTTAGCTTGCTCGCAGTATTTCACTCTGTACAGCTCATGTTAAATAGGTCACTATGTATATAGTTACGTCGCAACTTCCCTTATTATGACATAATTGTATAAAGTTAAATTTCAACATCAACATCACCCGCGTGCTCCCTTACCCTTGTTGTATGTAAGCTTTGTAGTTCCATTGTAAACCGCTTTGATTTAAGGAGAAAGCGGTATAAAAATCTGGTTAAATCAATCAATCAATCAATAAGGGAAAGTCGCAAAAGTAATTCTGAGCATACATTCTTATTCCTCGTACAGAATCCTTATCACACTTTGGTGAATGGTTAGCAGAAGTCTCATTATTTCCTGAGTATTATAATGCTATCTATGCTGAAGTGGTACAAACTATACAAAATATGGCTGTTAGGATTTTATTCCATGCATTCAAATTTGATTGTATGACTCCTTTATTAATACAATGACATTGGCTTCCAGTGCTCTCTCTGATATATAAAGCGCTGTATACCGGTACTTTGACTTATTTATCTTTACTGTTCACCTTATGCTTTCCAGTTTACATGCTCTTTCCATGTATGAGAAACATCTTTCGATTCTTCCTGTCTCCTGTGTCAGACTAGAATCCATTAGATGATCAGCATTTTTCTTCAAAACCCCCTATCCTTGGAATGACGTATTCTTACAACTGCATTTGGAATCGTCTTACAAAAAATTTAGGGTGTCCTAAAAACACACTTCTTTGAACGTATATTTGTGGGTTCTTGTCTGATGGAGGGTGGAGGGGTAACTGATACCACATGGAGAACCTACTTTTTAAATCCTATTTTATGAACTGGAGTTCTTTTTTGCCTTTGGGCAAGATATTCTTCTGGGCAGGCTATGCGCCGTGTCAGCACATAGCCCTGCCTGCCAATCCTTAAACCCGGATATTCAGTGCCGGGGTCATATTCGGCCCATCATTGAATATCCAGGTATCCCTGCACAACTCTGAAGCCACTGAAGCTAACTGGGCAGCAGCGATATTGCATGCTGCTTGGTTAGCGCCTGCACCATAAAAATAGGTGAGGGTTTTCCTCATCTATCTTTTTGGCACAGAGCACTAACTGGGCACTGCTGCCCGGTTATCTCGTGCCCCCACCTCCACTCTGCCCCGCCCCAGAACGCCTGCGACATGCCTCGATGCTAGCCGGATAGCATTGGGGCGCATAGGCAGCATAGATGGGGATATTCAACGGCACTACCTGTGTATGTGCTGTTGATTAATGCCATCTAAGGCACTTACATGGTTTGCTAGGCTGTAAACTGTGTAAATGCCCTTTGAATAGCAAGCCCTTTATGCTTATTTTAGTAGATGGTAAATGGCGTTGTGTGGGGTTTTTATTTTTTTTATTTTTAAACCTGCTGCTAGCGGAAAAAAAAATACTCTTCAGCCCTTCTGTTCCTTCCAAGAGTAGGGGAGGAAGACAGAGACTACTGCAGCTAAACCTCCATCATACCATGGGTAGAGCTTGAGAGGAGGAGGGACTCATCACAACCAGCTTCTTCACTCCTAGGGCTTTGTGACTGGCACCTCCCAGCCAAGCCACCTTATCCCAAAATTCACAGGAAACATACAGGGCTACTTACCTTTCATCTGCTGAGTCTGTGCTCTATTGAAGAGTGTCAGTTTTCAGTAACGGTCAGGTGGTGTTCCTGCTAAGTTACTTTTCAGCTTTGTTATCCTTTGCGAAGGTTAAAGTACTGTAGGTTGGAGGCCGACCCATTAACAGTGTTTCCAATGCTGTCGTGTTGGGGGGCAGGGCATTAATTGGGTATGTTTGCTTTGTTACAGGAATACTGGCAGTTAGTTATTCTTCTAATGATCCACTTGATGTCTCCCCCTTCAACATCTGTTTGAGCACAGAGGCCACTTGGCTGTTTCACCATGGGCTAGAACTCAACCCTTTGAAGTCTGAGGCCTTATGGGTGGCAGGAAGTAGTTCTTCTCCTACTGTTGGCCCCTTTATCGCAGGGATACAGATCCCATTAGTTCAGTTTCTAACCCATTTATGAATAACTTTTGATTCCCATTTCACCTTCAACCTCCAGGATGTAGCAACCATTCTGTCATCATTTCATACTCTTTGCCATATCCACTCCATCAAACCATTTCTTACCAACTCAGCTTTACACTCCCTTATCCATGCCTTTAGTTATTTCTGGATTATTGCAAAAGTATCTACTGTGATCTTCAAACATCTCTACTCAAAAAACTGCAATTGGTTCAACATACATCAGTTTGTCTACTTTCCAATGCTGCCAGATTTGACCATGTTTCTCCCCTGCTCCATTGGTTACCCCTCGGTTATCAATCTAATTTTAAAATCCTTATTCTCTCTGTTTTTCATGCACATCTGAAATCCACTCATCGGTCTGCTTTCTTCTTTCTTGCCCCTCGTCTTTGGAACTCCCTACAGGATTATCTACACCATGAGTCTAATTTTAGGAAGTTTAAGAAACTCCTTAAAACCTATTACTTCACTCTAGCTTTTCCTGAGTACCAGGAGCCGGGGTAGTTTATGGATGGTGCCGATTTGCAGTGTAATCTCTTACACCGATGTATATAACTTTGTTGTTTAGTCTGCTTATTTATTTTATTTGGCTGTATTTATATCCCGCTTATGTCCTCTCTCTTGAAGGACTACCAAAAGGGACTGCTACAACTGGAAGTAGATCTACACTTGTGAGTATAATCTTCTGGAATAAACTCTAAATCTTAGAGAAAAGGGACTTCTTCGGGTTAAAGCTGATAAATCTGTGTATTTTAGAATTCATTGTTTTTGCCGAGTCGGTCAGGTCTTAGTACCACCAGAGAGCTTTGTATTTAAGTCAAAGCAGTGTATAGCTTAGCAGAGAATATAAAATAAGAGTAAATAGACTTTGAAATAAAATTGTTTTCTAGAGAGCTTTTCATTTAAATCAAATCAGAGTATAGCTTAGCATACAAGCAGAATAGTTTCTGAGTAGAAAGAAAATAAACTTGTTTCTAGTGACCTTTACAAAGAAGCCTTCCAGTTAAGAGGCAAAAGATCTGTGAAGTTGTCTTAAATAGGTGTAAAAGGCAAGTGACAGATCAAAGGGGAAATTTAAAAAGCCCCTTCTATCAAACCAAGGGCTGTGTGAATCACCCAGGAAATTGATAAGCCTTTACCTTAGAAGCACAGGAGAGGGCACTGTGTAGCAGACAACTTTTAATACGTCGTCTTTCCCTTCCTGCTTCCTCAACTCCCACCCACTCCGGGATAATCTTAGCTTTATAGGCACTTAAACCCCTTAAAGGGAAGGAGGGCCCATATTCACTCTCAGGTGCAGCTGTTTATCCTCATTAGGCATACATTAAGGACCGCACATTAATTAATCTTGAGGTGAACAAAGTCCATTAAATGTAGAAGGTATAGGCCTTTACCTTAGAAGCACAAGTATAAAGAGGTCAGCCAGGCATACATTAAGGACCTGAGATTAATCAATCTTGAGGTGAACAAGGTATAATTTTATTAGTATAAGTATCCCCAGCAAACCTTAGTAAACAAACAACTTAAATACATAAGCACAGCCTTAAAACTAAGATGCAAACAGCAGTCAAGCAGCAAGATGGGGACTTTCCAGTCTTTTGCATCAAGTGTCATATGTATTTAACATTCCTTATATACTGCCTTTCATGATATCAAGGTGTTTTTACATTGAACAAACTGAAATTACATTGAACATGGCATTATAACTTGGAGATAACTATTTTACAGGGAACATGGGCAATGGAGGTTTAAGTGGCTTGCCCCAGACCACAAGGAGCACCTGTGGGACTAGAAACCCCAGTTCTTCCAGCCCAAGGTTGC
Organism: Ichthyophis bannanicus; assembly: GCA_033557465.1. NCBI lineage: Eukaryota > Metazoa > Chordata > Amphibia > Gymnophiona > Ichthyophiidae > Ichthyophis > Ichthyophis bannanicus. The sequence continues at coordinate 593,327,766 of CM066034.1, forward strand.
TGCCCTCTAGTGGGATTTGAACCCCTGACCTTCCAGCCTGAAGTACCTTGCTCCAACCATTAGACCACTCTTCCCTCCACTAGACCACGCCTCCCTCAATGTATGTATGATAAAATGTATGATTTTCTTCCAGTTGATGAGGGTCTTAAGTGTTCACTAGATTCAAGGAACTCTTTTTGCTCTTGGGGAATGAGTCAGATCTCTGCAGACTAGAGTAGCAGACTTGGGGGATATAAGGAAGACAGAGAGGTACATAGAATAGACCTACAGGGACATAGTACTGAAGTCCCACCTCTAATATGGCAGCATTCCTGTTGCCATGAAGGAGAGAGGTCATGTGACAGGAGAGCATCACCCTGATGTGACAGGACATGATCCTGTAGCTAGGACCTGTTCTCCAGGTGATGTAAAGCCCTCTCATACTGAGGAGGTTTCTCCGGAGCCATGTGCCCACGAGGGAAGGGTTAGGACAGTCGTTATAATTGGTGATTCGTTCAATAGGCATGTAGATAGCTGAGTGGCTGGTGGACATGAGGATCACCTGGTAACATACCTGCCTGGTACGAAGGTAGTGGACCTCACGCGCCACCTAGACAAGGTTTTAGATAGTGCTGGGGAGGAGATTGCTGTCTTGGTACATGTTGGTACCAATGACATAAGAAAGTGTGGTAGGGAGGTTCTGGAGGCCTAATTTTGTCTTTTAGGTAGGAAGTTGAAATCCAGAACTTCCAGGGTAGCATTCTCTGAAATGCTTCCCATTCCATGTGCAGGACCCAAAAGGCAGACAGAGCTCTGGAGTCTCAATGCATGGATGAGACAATGGTACAAGGAAGAGGGTTTTGGATTTGTTAGGATTTGGTCAACATTCTGGGGAAAGAAGGGGCTTTTCCGAAGGAATGGGCTCCACCTTAACCTGGATGGAACCAGGCTGCTGGCATTACCCTTTAAAAAAGGAGACAGAGCAGCTTTTAAACTAGATAATAGGGGAAAGCTAACAGTCGCCCAAGAGCGTATGGTTCGGAACGATGTGTCCTTGAAGGATACTATCAAAAGATTGAAAGGGCATATCGACAGAGAGGTTCCAATAAAGACAAAAGTAATCCAAATGCCCTTAAGTACAGAACTTAAAGATTCCAAATTATCCCTGCTTACCAATAACCAGATTTTTTTTTTTTTTTTTTTTTTAGTGCCATCAAGTCAGTGTTGACTCATAGTGACCCAGCAACCTATGGGTTTTCTTGGCAATGTATCACCGCAAGTAGATTGCCAGCCTTTTCTTCCAAGGCAGTGGAGGGTAAAGTGACTTGCCTAAGGTCAACAAGGAGTGCCAGTGGGAATCAAACCTTTGATCTTCTGAGTACTAGGCAGTTGCTCTAACCACTAGGCTACTCCTCCACTCCAAAAATAACCAGATTAATATGAATAAAATACAGTCTCTAAAATGCTTGTATGCAAATGCTAGAAGTCTAAAAAATAAAATGGGAGAGTTAGAATATATAGCACTAAATGAGAGGTTAGATATGATTGGTATCTCAGAGATATGGTGGAAGGAGGACAACCAGTGGTACAATGTGATACATCGATACAAACTATATTGTAATGATACAGCTGATCAAATTGGTGGAGGGGTTGTTCTCTGTTGGAGAGGGCATTGAGTCAAAAAGGATTAAAGTGTTGCAGGAAACAAAATACATTGTAGAATATCTATGGATTTAAATTCCATGTAAAAAGGGTAAGGGGAAGGTGCTGGCAGTGGGGTTGTACTATCATCCTCCTGGCCAGAGTGAACAAATGGATGATGAAATGCTCAAAGAAATCAGGGAAGCTAACAAAAGTTACAGCACAGAAATAATAATGGGTGATTTCAATTACCCCGGCATTGACTGGGTCAGTGTCACGGCAGGACATGCTAGGGAGATAGTTTCTAGATGAAATAAATGACTGCTTCTTGGAGCAGCTGGTTCATGAGTCAACAAGAGGTGAAGCCATTTTGGACCTGGTCCTTAGTGGAGCACAAGATCTGGTGCAAGAGATAAGAGTGTTGAGGCCACTCAGCAATAGAGATTATAGCATGATCACATTTGATTTAATACATGGAGAAAGGACAGCAGGGAAATTCACAGTACTACCTTTTAACTTTCAAAAGGGATACTATCATAAAATGAGGAAAATAGTTAAGAAAAAACTAAAAGGAGCAGTTGCAAAGGTTAAAGATTTACATCAAGCATGGGTGTTATTTAACAGTACTATCTTGGAAGACCAGACTAGTTGTATTCCACGCTTTAAGAAAAGTGTAAGGAAGTACAAAAAACTGCCAGCATTGTTTAAAGGTGAGATCAGAGAGGCTGTTTTTCCAAAAAAGCATCTTTCAGGAAATGGAAAAAGGAGTCCAATGAGGAAAATGGGAAACGGCATAAGCACTGGCAAGTTAGATGCAGGCGAAGAGAAAATTTGAAAAAAAGCTTGCTGCAGAAGTAAAAACACATAATAAAACCTTTTTCAAGTACATTCGTAGCAAAAAACCTGTGAGAGAGTCAGCTGGACCATTAGATGATAGAAGGGTAAAAGGGGCACTAAGAGGGGACAAGGCCATAGTGGAGAGATTGAATAAATTCTTTGCTTTGGTTTTTACGAAGGAGGATGTAGGGATGCTACCCATGACTGAAATGGTATTCAAAGGTGATGCTGCAGAAGAGTTGAAAGAAATATCGATAAACCGGGAAGATGTATTAGAACTGTTTGATAAACTGAAGAGTAGCAAATCACCTGGACTGGATGGTATACATTCAAGAGTATTGAAAGAACTGAAATATGAGATTGCAGACCTACTATTAGTAAACTGTGAACAATCATTAAAATCATCTGTAATACCTGAAGATTGGAGGATGGCCAATATAACGCCAATTTTAAAAAAGGGTTCCAGGGGTTATCCGGGAAACTACAGACCGGTGAACCTGATGTCAGTACTGGGAAAAATGGTAGAAACCATTATAAAGAACAAAATTACTGAACATATAGTCATGGCTTAATGGGAAACAGCCAACATGGCTTTAGCCAAGGAAGGTCTTGTCTTGTTAATCTGTTTTGTTTTTTTGAAGGTGTGATTAAACAGGTAGAAAAAGGTGAATTGGTTGATATGGTGTATCTGGAATTTCAGAAAGCCTTTTGACAAGGTCCGTCATGAGAGACTCTTGGTGAAATTAAAAAGTCATGGGATAGGAGGCAGTGTACTATTGTGGATCAGGAACTGGTTAAAAGATAGAAAGCAGAGGGTAGGGCTAAATTGCCAATTTTACCAATGGAGAAAGGTGAATAGTGCAGTACCTCAGGGTTCTGTGCTGGGTCCACTGCTTTTTAACATATTCGTAAATGACCTGAAAATGGGAATAACAAGTGAGGTAATCAAATTTGCCGATGATACAAAATTATTCAAAGTTGTTAAAACTGCAAAGGAATCTGAAAAAATGTAAGGGGACCTTGATAAATTGGAAGAGTGAACATTCAAATGGCAGATCTGGGACAGGGAATGCTTCTACCCAATGAGAAATGGAATCAACAACAGTGAGTAAAAATCTATTTTTCCTAGCTGTTAACGGAAGAGGGCCCACATGATCTATTTGCAATCTCTCAAATGGGCCACGAGGAGGTGCTCTCATTAACTGTCCCCTTCTCTTTTTAGGTTGCCTCCCAAATGAAGCACAGATTACACAGGAGGAAACATGATCCTGTATATCATGTTTCATTTCTGGCCACCATACCAACCTATTAAGGATAGTCTGCATTTCTTCTGCTTTAGGGTGTCCCATAGGACCTGCACCATGAACCCAATGCATCCACTCTTTACCTCGAGCTCTGGAGATAGCTATAACCAAGACTTCCTCTCTTTTTGCACATAGAATGTCTTTCTGTATAGTGAGTGTGAGAAAGGGTGAGTGCTGATATAGGTTATCTGGGGCGTCCTGCACAAGCTTCCTCAAATTGGAAAGTTCAGGGTCCTTTATCTGCAGTGCTATGTTATCAGGGTCCTTTGTCTGCTGTGGTGTTATCTGCTCATACTCTGTGGAACGTGTAGCAATAGCGACCATGCGTGTCTGCTCATACCAGGGCCATATGAGGCCTATATGGCATGCTTCCTTGGCTAGTGAGTCTGCTAATGTGTTTCCTTTTACTAAAGGGCCTTTCTTCCTATGTGCCTTCACTTTAATTTAATGTACTCTCTGAAACTTCTCACTCAGTTCTTCTGCCATAGTCCACAGTGATGAATTTTTCACCGTGGACCCATCTGTGGATTTAAATTTATTTGCCAGCCACCAGGGTAACAGGGCAATTGCACTTTTAAAGACATAATCAGAATCTAAAATGATTTGTATCTCTGGGTGTGAATCCTGATATTGTTGCATACAAGCCACAAAAGCAGCCAGCTCACAATACTGTGCTGACGCTGACCCACAGGAATACTGTCTCTGCAGTACCACTTGGTTATTTGGGTCCAATTGCACAATTGCAAAACCTGCTAGTCGCCTGCCTCCTTCACATTGGCTACTACCATCAATATATACTGTAGGAAGAAAAGGTGAAATTTTGTCTAGTCCCAGTTCCCTAAAGATCATGTGATTAGGGGCACTGGGTGAGGACTGACAGTCATGAGGTTGCCCCTCCAGCAAGATTCCAGCCACTTGCACGTTAGGTTCTTTCAACAATTCAAACTTTACATTCTGTGCCTGCAACATGAATCCACTGGACTATTCTCTCAGTCCTAATCTTGCTACATGCTAACTTTCCCTCTACAATGAATTTGAGTGGGGTGTGATGGCTGTATATGTATGTGGTTTGAGCACCAATGATGTATGTCAATTTCTGCATAGCAGCATAGGAAGCCAGTATATGTTTTTCACAGTTTCCCATTTTGAGTTCGGGAGAAGTGAGAACTCTGGAACAGAAGGCAATAGGGCGATCTACTCCTCCTAGGCGTTGTGTTAGAGCTGCACCTATACTGTTCTCTCCAACTACAGGGTACAGAAAAAAATGTTCTGTATGATCTGGGTGTGCAAGAACCGGAGCAGAAGTCAGAATGTGCTTTAATTTAGTTACAGCTTCTGTATGTTCTTCCTCCCAAACATAACCTTTACTTTTTAGCAGGGAATAAAGTGGAGCTGCCACTTCAGCATAGTTTTGCAGGAAGTCACAACAGAAACCAGTGAGTCCTAGAAAGGACTGGAGTGATTTCTGATCTGTAGGAAGTGGAAGTTTCCGTATCAGCTGTATCCTCTGAGAATCTACAGATTTACCATCCTTGCCAATTGTACCCCCTAAAAAGGATACCTGTGATTTGCACAGTTGAGCCTTGGCAGGATTAACTTTAAGACCAGCTTGTAAGAGGGCTTTTAAAACTTCTCTTACATGATTCCAGTGTACAGCTTCATTCTCAGACTGAATCAGAACGTCATCTACATACTGAATTATATTATCCCTGCTAGACACTAGTGACAGGGCTTTCTGCATGTATTTATGAAAGATTGATGGTGAATCTTTATAGCCCTGTGGTAGCACGGTCCATGCATATTGTTTATTCAGCCACTGAAAGGCTGTTTTGTACTGGCATTCAAGGGCTAGGGGCAGACTCCAAAACCCATTGGATATGTCTAAAATAGAGAAAAATCTACATTTGGGATTCAGTTTAGAGATCATTTCCGGGTATGAGGCTACTAGGGGCACTACAGATTTTGAAACTTGATTCAGGGCATGGAAGTCCATAGTGAGCCTGAAGGAACCCCCCGGTTTAACTATCGGCCAGGCTGGTGAATTACATTTGGAAGAAATAGGTCTGATCAGACCCCTCTCCTCAGTATCTTCACAATTTTAGTCACTGGCTCTATAGCTTGATGAGGTACTGGGTATTGTTTCTGTGGTGGAGGATCCTTGCCTTCCAACAGTACTTCTGTGTTCATTTTCCCACAATCTAACGTGTGCCCAGACTGGAATGTCAACCACCTCTGAGGGAATTATACTCAGATCATACTGCTGAGCTGCCTTGGTGCACCGCGTTGCTAACTGCATGGGAATGACTTCATGCACTAAAATTTTAGAAGCACTTGAAGTTCCTGTATACTGCCACAATTTAAGATTAGCCATATCCACCACCAGATTTAACTGGCTGAGAACGTCAATTCCAATTATTTCTTTTGGTGTGTTCACTATAGTGGAGGCAGTGGTTTCCAACATTTCATTGTTTTGTTCCCTGTGCATCGGGATACCCCATTTAACTGGGATATCCACACACTGGGCCTGTTTGCTGAAAGCTTAGATCTTCAGGATCTCAGCCTTTCCCAACAGGTAAAGGATACCCTTCAGGCTTCTAGAAAACCTTCCACAAGACGCTCTTATGCCTTCAAGTGGAAACGTTTTACTATATGGTGTTCACAGAAGGGGTTAAACCCCCTTATGATACCTTTGGAATCGATACTAGAGTATCTACTTCATTTATCAAATTCTGGTCTAAAGACCAATTCAATAAGAGTCCATCTTAGTGCAATTGCAGCTTCCTATAAACCTCTAAATGGACAACCAATTTCCTCTCATCCACTCATATCAAGATTTATGAGAGGTCTTCTATTAACAAAGCCTCCCGTCAAGCCACCACTGGTAGCATGGGATTTAAACCTAGTTCTCGGGCAGCTCATGAAACCGCCTTTTGAACCTTTAGCCACTACAACCCTAAAGCTCTTGTCCTGGAAGGTCATCTTCCTAATTGCAATCACCTCTGCATGTCACATTAGTGAATTGCAAGCTTTAGTGACTGATCCTCCTTATACTAGGTTTCACCATGATAAGGTTGTTCTCAGAACTCATCCACACTTTATGCCAAAGGTGGTTTCGCCTTTTCATTTAAATCAATCAATTTATCTTCCTGTATTCTTTCCGAGGCCTGATGCCTCTAATGCAGAAAGGAACCTTCATATTTTGGATTGTAAAAGTGCCTTGGCTTTTTACCTACAAAGAACACAGGAACATAGAAAGTCTTTTCAACTTTTTATTGCTTTTGATTCTAGTCATTTGGGACTTCCAGTCTCCAAGAGAACTCTATCCAAATGGATTGCACAATGCATATCCTTTGCTTATGAGAGTAAGAGTCTTCCTCTTCATGGCCATGTCACAGCTCATAATGCGAGAGCCTCTATGGCTAACCTTCACTCTGTGTCTATTGATGACATTTGTCGAGCAGCCACCTGGACTTCGGTACACACCTTTACAGCCCACTACTGCCTAGATAAAGCCTCCTATCGGGATGCCTTCTTTAGCCAAGCTGTTCTTCAAAATCTCTTTCAGACCTAATTCAACTCCTACCTACCAACCCTGGTGGGATGCCAGAGATCCATGGGAAGAAGCATGGCCCACCTTACTATAGGTGGCAGCTTTCTGGGGCTATCTCCCTGGCATCTTGAGCTAGGGAGTCCCCATATGTGAAGACTACATTCCTGCTTGTTCCTGGAGATAGCGTAGTTACTCACCTGTAACAGGTGATCTCTGGGAACAGCAGGAATTTAGTCTTCACAACCCACCCACCTCCCCTAGGAGTTGTCTCGCTATCTCTCTGTCTTTCCTCTCTCCCTATATCCTTTCACTTAGCTATAAGCTTAACTGAAGAGGGACAGTTGGAAAGGTGGGAAGGCAGCGCGCATGTGCTGAGGGATGCTCCCAAAAGCGTTCCTATTGGATGCTGAGGAGCGTTCCCACGCAGGCTCTGTCGGTACCGACGATACCCATTTGTGAAGACTAAATTCGTGCTGTTCCCGGAGATCACCTGTTACAGGTGAGTAACTACGCTTTACCTTCCTTCCCGATCTAAAGAACTTATACATCCAATCCACCGAGGTTGAATTGGATGTATTGGTTCCTTTTGTTCAAAATCTTACTGTATTTTTAGAGGATTCCTTAGATGTTATTACTTTGCGTTCCACGCTCCTGGCCACGTTTGCTTCTGAATCAATTAAAAGTTGTATTCTTAAGGCTGTTTTTTAAGAACAGGGAGGCCATGTTTTGTGTTCAACGCTTAAATATTTTTCCTGATGTTATATGGAGCACTCTGCTTTGGCGGAAATAGTTTCTTGACTTGAAGCTCCAGGTTTTGGCCTTAGGGGCCATATTTTACTTACGTTTTCCTTGCAAGTGCATCGTCACTTTTGTGGCGAAACATATATCTTTCAGGATGTTTCCCGTCTTGAAAGGTTTTGTCAGAGCAGAAGGGATTAGTTGAGGTAGCTAATGGTAGTTATTGTGGTTGCCTCCTTATATGAATATTGCCATTTTTTCCTGTTCTACTGGTAATTATTTGTTATGGAGTTTAAGTAGTTCCCTAATTGTGGGCTTCTCCGGTAATTTTTTGTTTTGTAGGTTTTTCTTGCTTTGATTTATGTCTGGATTTTCCTTGTTTGTTTGATTTTGTATTAAACTGAAATTTTATAAATAGAAAAGAGTTAAGTCGGCACTACACCCTTTGTTGTCATCTGTTACAACACAGTATGCCCTAAGGTAGAGGTTCCCAGCCTTTTTTTTCATTAAATTTTATTTTTATTCACGTTTTTACAATCTTACAAGATAAAATTTGCTTCACAGATGACTTGGGGGAAAAAGGCATAAAGAAAAATCACAAGAAATACATATTGAAAAGGAAATTTGTCAAAAAGTCACAAAATTGAGGACAAAAGCAACCGGATTTGAGGAAAAAAAGAGTTCAAAATCCTCCCAGGTAAATAAAAAGGCAGAATTCTAGCTATGAGCAAATCATGCAGGTTGTCATTCACAGAAAACATCCTTCATAGGGGTGGAAGTAGCGGAGAGATCCATCTGACCTCTGACTGACAAAAACTGAATCAGCTGAGCTGGTTCAAAGAAAACATATTTAACACTTTTATATTTCACAACACATTTGCAGAGATATTGTCAAAATAATGCACCAATCTGTAATACACCAGGTCGCATAAGGAAGAATCTCTTCCTCCTAGCCAGGATAGACCTAGCCACATCTGGGAGGGTTTGAACCTTAAGGCCATAAAACGGGACATTTATAATTTTTGAAAAAAAAATCTCAAAATAACATTTTGATCTGAATCCAGAACTAAGGAGACTGTCAGAGTAGCTGATGCCACCAAATTACCATCCAACGCTGCTCAAGAAAAACAATGGTTTGTTCTAAGTAAATACTAAATAAACTATATTAAATTATATATATATATATATATATATATATATATATACTAAATAAATATACTAAACAAATGTGACAGAATTAATAATAACACTGCCCATTAATATGTCACGACTTAACCAGCCAAGCTCATATATTATGTTCTATGTCAATTATATACAGTTACCATGTATTGCTCTATGTCAGTATGTATATAGTTACCCTGTATTTGCTCCAAGTTTTATTCCCTGCTACAATGTAAGCGCAAAACAGTTTCGACTGAATTGAGCAACCTTGTTGAATGTAAACCGCGCTGATAACAAATAGCGCGGTATATAAAAGATGTTAAATAAATAAATAAAAAAAATAAGTGAAGGAAGGTCACTCAGAACAAACCATTGTTTTTCTTGAGCAGCGTTGGATGGTAATTTTGTATCCATAACCGCATACAAAGTGCTTGTTTTTTGTTTTATTTGAATGTAGGCTAGATATTTTTTTGGATATTTTACATTCTACTAGTGACCTGAGAGCCTTTTCTTCCGAGGCAATGGAGGGTAAAGTGACTTGCCCAAGGTCACAAGGAGTGCCATAGTATGACCGCACCTTGAATATTGTGTGCAATTCTGGTCGCCGTATCTTAAAAAGTATATAGCATTATTAGAGAAGGTACAGAGAAGAGCCACCAAAATGGTAAAGGGGATGGAAGGCTACTCCTATGAAGAGAGGCTACAAAGGTTAAGGCTCTTCAACCTGGAGAAGAGACGGCTGAGGGGAGATGTGATAGAGGTCTATAAATTAATGAATGGAGTGGAACGGGTAAACGTAGATCGATTGTTTACGCTATCAGAATATAGAAAGACTAGGGGACATGTAATGAAGCTACAGGGTAAACTATTTAGGACAAATAAGAGAAAATATTTTTTCACTCAACGTGTAATCAAACTCTGGAATTTGTTACCGGAGGATGTAGTAAGAGCTGCTAGTGTAGCTGGGTTTAAAAAAGGTTTGGACAAGTTCCTGGAGGAAAGGTCCATAAACCATTATTAAAAAGGGACCCAGGATATCAATGTTTGACCCAGTACAAGCATTGTGGAACCTGTGTCTTTTGGAGATACTGCTAGGTACGTATGACCTAGATTGGCCACTGTTGAAAACAGGATACTGGGTTTGATGGACCTTGGTCTGACCCAGTATGGCATACCTTATGTTCTTATGAATCAAACCCTTGATCTTTTGGGTACGAGGCAGTTGCTCTACCACTAGGCTACTCCTCTACTCTGTATCTTAGCAGTAAAATAACATTTATAATTAGACAGCAAACCATGCAGTGGCCTTAAACCACTAGTTATACCAATTAGATTTTGCACAACCCTAAACACTTCTTTGCGATGATCTAGAGTGGACTAGAACAAGTTGCATAACACAATCTCTTTGCCTTCAAAAGAGCAGTACTATACAACCTAGTCTGCTTCATGCAAAGTAATTTGTCCATGCTGTATCTCTTATTTCTACCATTTTCTTTCTTGGAGCCAAATGGCTCTCTTTCACATTCACAAATCTTCCATAAACTATGGGGCTGTTTTCTTTGTGTCACATATATTTATTTTTCCAGAGCAAACTACTCAAAAAGAGCAGCTATTGATATGGTCAACCCTGACATAGAAAAAGCTTGTGGGGTACTGCTAAACAAATTACTTTTTAATCTGAGACCAAATTTTAAACATAAGATTTATTTACATCATGATCTATATGTTGGATTGAACACCCAGCCACAGCAGCAGATCTAAAAGAAAAATGGAAAAAAATGGTATGACCAGAACACTGGCAGCATTACAAGATTACTTCATGCAAAGCAGAGGAAGGCCCAAAACTGGGACAAAAACCAAATCTAAAATATTCCCTTCGATATGAGTAGAGGTAATAACTAACTGCTTAAAACCTATCTAGCTTGCAGAAGCCAGAAATTCTTTTGCCATTCTAGCAGGCTGCGGTAACAAACTCAAAATCTCTTAAGATAATAACTTTTTTTGGTAACTCACCATTATTTAAATAATGTCAGCTTATTCAGATCAAACTTGCATTGGGGCACAATAAACCACTATCATTACTTACTCCCTAACAAGTGACTGACTGCACCATCTAACATTCACGGTCTGCCAATTGTCACACCTCTAATTCAGTAAAACTCATTGATGATCTATCCATAAGGGCTAGGCCTCGAGCCCTGCCCTATCCACTGGCTTAGATGTTTGCAATGCTTGATAACCTGGGGGGCATAATTTGCTCATTGTCATGCTTGTGTTATCCCACACCTATATCTGTGTCAAACATTGAAGATTAATGCATCATTTTTAGGAAGTACACTATTAGCACCCTTGCAGTTCAACCCTTTAATGTCCGATATCTCCTAAAAAAAAAAAGTGGCCAGTGAAATGACTTTGGACTATATATGCACACATATTTGAGAGACAAAAAAATCAAATAAAACAAGACCAATTAAAAAAGGAAATAGTATAAAAACTGTGATATTGCTAGGACATGATTATTTACACCTTTATAAACAATTCAAATCAGTTTGAACAGAAGAACCACATTCCCATTACAGGAAAATTAGATGCACAGGTGATCAATTGTCAGTACTTACATGACTTTGAATCAACCAGTGAATGATGACTCTAATATTTAAAATTACATTCACTCCTTGTTCCATTTTCACAATGGTGAAGTCAAGAGAGCTACCTGAGACCATCAAAAAAGCCATTATCAAAAACCATCAAACTTCAGAGGAACACAAGGCCATCTCCAAAGACCTTGGGATTCCTGTGTCTACAATCTGCAATGTTATTAAGAAGTTTTCTGCTCATAGAATTGTCAAGAACCTCCCAGGACATGGTGGGAAGAGGACAATTTAATCTAAGAAGTCTTCGAAGGTTAGTGCAAACTGATAGAAAAACACCATGTACAACATCCAAAGAGTATTAGCTCTTGCTGGTACTTTTTTAACCTTAGGTTCCCCTGCAAATGTGTGATTACATTGAATGTTTTAGCTTTATTTTGATATGTTTTCCAAGATCATTCCCACCTGAAGAAGCTTTTAATGGATAAGGAGGCTACCACTCCTTAGGACTAGGGTTTAGGAGGTAATAGTGCCATATGATTTGGCACTGTATTGGAGAATAGTTTTGTGGCAGTATTTGTGTGGTTTATGCTGCTTGATTTCTTTAATTGCTTTCTCTGTTTTTGATGCTCCCCATGATGTGGGCTACTTTCTCTTTTCTATTTCTGGAATTATGTTTTTGTTTTCTTTGAGTGGGAATTTGTTTCCTTTGTTCTTATTTGAACTGTAAATGTTTGAATGCAAATTTTAAAAAAGGGCTGATCTGGAGCAATCTGGAGTGGTGGTTTCAACACGTACCACATGCTGTGAACTAAAAAAAGAAGGACTTCATGGGAAAAGGCCAAGGAGGACCCCATTGCTTAAAGACAGATCTAAAAAGGCATGCCTGATCATTACTGAAACTCACCTTGAGAAACCACAATCCTTCTGGGAAAATCTTCTGTGGACAGATGAAACCAAACGAGCTCTGGCAATGCAGACCAGCGATACATTTACAGGCAAAGAAATGAAGCTTAGAAGGAAAAAACACTCTTCCTACAGTTAAATATGGTGGAGATCCCGTAATGCTGTGGGGCTGTTTTGCTGCCTCGGGAACTGGAGGCCTGGAACATATTAAAGGAATCATGAAGTCGGAGGACTACCAAGGTATTGTGGAGTGAAATGTGCAACCTAATGTCAGAAAGCTAGGTCTGGGTCGAAGGTCTTGGGTCCTTCAGCAGGACAAGGACCAAAAACATACATCCAGAAGTACAAAAGAATGGTTAAAAAGGAACAAATGGACTGTTTTAAACTGGCTAGCAATGAGTCCTGATCTCAATCCAATCAATAGCCTTTGGAAAGAGCTGACATCTACCATTGGTAGAAGGAATCCTGGGAACATTCGTGAGCTGGAACAAATCGCAGTGGAAGAGTGGGAGAAACTACCAGCAGACAGATATACGAAACTTATAAATGACTACAAGAAATGTTTGGAGGCTGTCATCACTGCCAAGGGTTGTGCAACCAAATATTAGTGAAGGGTGCCATTAATCTTGTCCAGGTTATAAGTTGCATATACATCTGTTATTTTGTTGTTGTTGTAAACCTTTGAACATACTATTAAAATATTATGATGACATACAGTTGGAATATTCCAAATTGTTTCTCAAGATATTGTACACAACATACTTAAAATGCAAGGATGCCAATAATGTTGACTACAACTGTACAAGGAGACATTTAGCGCTATTGCTAAAACCAAATAGAAATACATTTGTCTTAAGTTTTATCACATGTGCCATGATCTTTTATTTAGGGATTTGGGCATTTCTGACTGTTTTGATACCTGTTGCTTTAGGCCATTGAGTCAAAAAGAAAATGTGCTAAGTTTGTTTGTTTCACATTTATACAGAAATGGCCAGAACTTATGCTGACTGAGTCCAAGATTGGAGCAATAGATGTTGGTTAGCTATTTTGTAGGTAATATTTTGTTTCTTTCTGTCTCTCTAAGTTCATGCCTTGCTCACCTTTGACTGTAGTAGTGCAGCTGTTTCTTCATAGCTTGTTCTTTCAGGGGCAAGGAGGAAATGTTAATAAAAATATAATTGATATCATTACCAGTAGAAATAATTATTTACAATAAAATAAGGAATGCCTTGAATAAAGGATAGTGAACTCTGGTCTGTGTAAACAAACTTAAAGATTTTTGTAAATCAAATGCAACCATGCAATTAAATCTTATGAAAACTTATCTGAAAAATCTGTTTTTGTAGCACTTTAGGACTGGAGTTTGCTATGCTTACATTTAACAATTTATCATGGCTTCCTATTGGGTGTTTGGCATGGTTTCGTGATTCTGGACTTGGTATTTTGGCGGGGTTGGAGAGTAGCCAAGCAATCTGGGTTTAGTTTATCCACAGTGAATATGAATGAGATTTTGGGCCTAAAAAACAGGTTAATGTATTCAAATATGTCATGTATATTCATTAGACAGTGAGAAAATATAACTTTTGGTTGTATATGCGATAATCAAGCGTTGAGGCTCTCTGAGATTCTGTATCCAGCATATATTTGAATTCTTATTTGAAATCAAGAAAACAAACCAAACTCTAATAACCAAGTATAATAACAAATACAAAAAAATAAACACCAAGATCTGACACTGTGACTGTTGTAATATCAAGATAAAAAAAATGTAAGAAAAAGGACCTTCAGAAATACTCATCCCTCTAGTTATGTAACATCAACAGGGGGATAATCATTTGAATCACTGGTCACACTCTTATATTCTAAAGAGTCCCAAATATATGCTAATTCTTAACACACAAACATGATGCATAAAATTCCAAGTCGAAATGAATGTATTTAATATGTATACTGTAAAGCTAAATTCAAATACTCCAAAAACGCTGGTGTAGCTGCACATAACACAATTGGTGATTATCACAATGTCAGGTTTTGTAGTCTGCATCATGGAATCAGTTCCGTGGCTCTGTCACCTTCTTGCTTAGCAGCACACAAACATCAATATCTCTTTTTTCCTGATAAACTGCCATACTATTTTGTGCCAGTTTTAAGTGCACAGCATAGAGTCCCTACAAACAGAACATGGTGACATCATTCACACAACTTTATTAATAAAAAAAATAAAACACTGGCTTATAAAGCACCTTACTTTTATCTTCTGTCACACCTACTCATCCAGGTGGTAGCCTAGGAGCAGGTGAACATGCCTGTCTTACTCTCTACAATTACTGTCCAAGATGGCCGCCAAGGAAGGCTGCTGGGTAATGTAGTTTTTAGAGCAAGGAGTGTGACCACACGGTAAATAGGCAAAACAGAGAATTTTATTTCGGGGTTTCCCCTCCGCATTGAATTCAAAAACCTCAACTAAAAATTGGATAAACTCTCCAATAAGGCAAACAAGAATGTGAAAACAGGTTGAACACAAAAATACAGGATTTCCTTTTAAAACATCAGCTTTCACTTCCCGTGAGGAACAAGCTTCTAAAGCTCAATCTGTTCTCCAGATTAGCTTCTTGTTATTCACTTTCAAACAGGATTTTTACTTTGTACAAGTTGGAAGACCAACACTTGTCATTCTTTTCAACAGCTTCCTTTCTCCAAGCCATGCACAGCACAAGTCCTTAAATGGCTTTCCTGATACAGTCTTTTACGTAGGCAGAGAATCAGCAGCTATTCATGCTCTTGGCCAGACACAGAGAACACTGCATTTCTTCTATATCTGAACCATTAGGATCCTCCAGCAAATCTATATCCATTTCATTTCCAGATTCGCTGTGTCTATCCTGAATATCAGCTGACTGGTTATTCTCCTGCCTTATCAGCTCCTGCAATCTTAACAACAGCTGTTCCCTATGGTCTCCAGCCACAGGCTCTTGCAACGGAGTTTCTCTCCCTTTCAACAAGTTAGCAAGCTCTGTTAGAGTGGAGGTTTGGCAGTCACTGGCATAAGTTCTAGGCTTAATAAAGGTTTGCTTTCCAGAGTTCAGGGGCATACAGCGTTTAGCACTGTCTCTTAATTCTTTAACAATGCCTTCAGCCTGGCTTTGGTTAGGAATTAAAGAAAAGACATTTTCATTACCTTCAGGGTTTAAATGCTGTCTTGAACTACTTCCCCACCTGGAAACACTCCTTTGTCCTGGAAACTGTTGCCTGCCCTGGGTTCCAGACACCCTCTGTTTCTCCTTTGCTCTTGCATGTGAATCAGCCAGGTCTCTTCCTGAAGCTCCTCTTTTCAATGGAACTAAAGTACCTGCTTCAAAACCCAGCAAGCTTCTGGTTCCAGGCTTGTTCCCTTCAGAATCAGCTCCTCTTACTTGAACTGCTTCTGGAACTCCACGGACTCCAAACACTGCCTGCTCATCTTGCTGCTGCTTCGTTTCTGTTCCTCTCTGCTGCGTTTCTCTCTGCTGCGCTTCCGTTTGTTCTTAAACTGAAACACTTTTAAACTGCTGCCTTTCAGGCACCACGCCTTTCTTCCTGCCCATGTGCAGCTCATCAGTGCTCAACCTAGCCCTGACGTCACTAAGTGGGCGGGGCTTAGTACTCGGAATACTCTGCCCTGGAGGCTTTTGGTTTCTATGGGAACTGCTTTTCTCTCTAGATTTAAAGGAACAGGGCTCCTCTCCCTGCCATTCCATTTCCTCTGCAGCGTCCTCTTCACCACACTTCTAATTTGAGCATTTTGTGTAAGCAACAGTTTAAAATAAAAAGCATATTAAAACATCTCATAACATAAATGCCTCTTGTCTGTGCAAACGGCAACAGTTCAAAATAAATAAAGAGCATAATAAAAATATTACAGTAGCACATTTTGTGCAGATCGGCAGTAGTCATATTACAGTATTCCATTCCACATCATCATTCAAGTCCTATGGCTTTACAGGTTTGCATTCAAAATCCAATACGGTCCAGGCTAAGAAAGTTTAGCAACTTCGTACCTTCCTTTTATGCTCACTGAGACTTGGAAACATAGAAACATAGAAAAATGACGACAGAGAGAGACCACATGGCCTACCTAGTCTGCTCTTCCATATCAACAACTACAATAGTCCCCTTTTTTCCTTTAGAGATCCTCTGTGTTTGTCCCATGCTTCTTTGAATTCAGATACTCTCCTCATCTCTACAACCTCCACTGGGAGACTATTCCATGGATCAACCACTCTTTGCGTAAATAAATATTTCCCCATATCACTCCTGAATCTATCCCCTTTCACCCTCATCCCATGTCCCCTCGTAGCAGAACTTGCTTTCAATCGAAAGAAGCTCTCCTCCTGTGCATTTATGCCACACAGAGGTATTTAAACATCTCAATCATATCACCTCTACCCCGCCTTTCCTCTAAGGCATAGGTTCCCAAACATTTTTGCCCCGTAGACCACTTGTTGATTTTTTTTTGTTTTCTGTAGACCCCCCTGCCTGCCTAAAATTGAATTTTCCTAAACTTATTAACTTCAAATGTGTTTTGACAGCTGACACAGTGCTGCTCACTTTGATAGGGTTTTTTGTAGAGTGGACAATTGTAAAAAAAGAAAAACATGTACAATTTTTATTCATACCTTTATTGAAAAGACACAAGATGCAAGTAAATATTTGGATTTAAAACAGAACAAATCCAGAACCTAGTAAAATTCTTACATAAAATTAATACACAAATAATGCTGTTAATGAGAGGGATGAACCTGATGCTCTGATAGCAATTGTTCAATATTTGGCTTCAAATTAGTGAGATATAGTCTTAAATCTCCACGTCCAGTGATTTGCAATCAATTTCTTTTTTTCGTAAGAAGATTGGCAACCGCGCTAAAACCCCTTTCCACAAGGTATGAAATGGAAAATCTATCAAAACCTTTCTTGCGATAGTCCATAATGCACGATAATCAACAGGTATATCTTTCTGAAGCCAGAACTGCTGATACCCCTGTCTGAACTGCACCTTAAGTTCTTCGTTAGTGCTTATTCCGATCAGTTCTTCTTGTAATATGACATCCGATTATTCAGTGTCACCGTATGGATTGATAATCCACTGTGGGATTTCCATAGTCAAAACATCCTCAAACCTGGTTTTAAAGTCTGTGTGAAGGACATTTAAATGTTAAACATAGACCAAAACGACGTCATCCTGGATGTTTGTCAGTGACAAGTTGGGTAACTGGGAAAATTCTCTCAGTACAGTGTTTTGCTTCATTAGATTCATTCTGGCAAGAAAAGCTGCAATGATGGACTTTGTTTTTATTAAATTCAGACTGTCACTTTGTAACTGCAAGTTAACCTCATTAAATTTAGTAAACAAATCTGTTAAATAAGTAATGTCTGGTTTCCATTTGATTAAATTTTCTTTCAAAATGGGATGTTCAGCATCCAAAAACTCTAAAACGGTCTCAAAAAGTGAAAAAAATCTTGTCAAACATAAGCCTTTCGAGAGCCAGCGTACTTCAGTGTGAAGGAGTAATCAATGAAAGTCCTCATCATTTTCTTCACACAACTGTGCAAATAACCTAGAATTCAACGCGTTGCTATGAATCTTGTTTACTGCGTTTATGACGAATTGAAGAGATTGATGCAATCTGGCACACAGATTTTTAGCTAGTAAATGTTGTCGATGAATGACGCAGTGAATTGCAAACACCCCGGGTACATTTTGTTTTAAATGGCTTATAAAACCGCAATAGCGCCCAAACATGGCTGGTGCTCCATCTGCTGCCGCCGATATTATATTTGATAAAGGGATCACTTTTTCCATGAAATAATCTTTCAAAACATTGAATATTGATTCATCTTTAGTGTCTTTTGTCAAAGTTCTCGAAGTTCTTCATGGATTTCTTGGTCCATAACAAAACTAACATATGCCAATAATAGTGCTTCATTACCAGGTAACGTTGACTCATCCAGTTGAACAGAGAAATGGTTCGTTTGCAGATAATTACACAATAAGCTTTCAACATCATGGCTCATTTCATCAATACATCTTTGAACTGTGTTGTTGCTCAAAGGAATTCTTTTGAGTATATCATATGCAGGCTTGTGTAGAACAGTTTTTAAAACCTCTTCAACAGCTGGCAAAATCAGCTGTTCCCCAATAGTATGAGACTTTCCTGATTTTGCTATGAGTAGTGAGATATTGTAAGACGCCCGCAAACCATCATCGTCTCTTTTTGACGTTGAAGCAAACATTCTGTCCACCGGGGTTCTCTTCTGAAGTTTTTCTTTCAGTGTTTTAAAATTATGTCAAATCTTTACTTGTTTTATTAGGGTGACACCTTCTCAGATGATCCTCCAGTTTGGATGGTTTCATAGCGTCATTGCTTAAAATTCTGTTGCACAAAAGGCACATGGGCAGATGTTTGTCCGACAGGGATGGAATGAAGCCGAACTTCAAATAATCAACGCTATACTGCCTGCATTTCTTTTTAGCCTGGGCCATGTTGGGTAGAAGTTACCTATCGACAGAAATTAAGCTATTTAAATATGATAAGACAGAGCAATTCAAAATTGATTCCTGCCCAGACAGCACACACATATTCCTGCCCTGCCCAACACACCCAACTTCCACCCCCCCCCCCCCCGCCCACCAAACACCCCTTTCAAGAAAACGCTACACCACTTTATGGGAACAAACTGGTCGCAGCTTTATTAAATATAAACCATTAACAATATTCCAAACGCAAAACCCATGACCAGGCACCATAGCGGGGAAGTACCACCCCAGCCATGCCTTAGCAAGGTGCCTACCACCGCTACGGCCTTACACTTGCCCCCGGCAAGTTCCCGTCCCCTTTCCCGACTTCGCCATGTCCATAGCAAAAGCCGGCCAGGGTTTATCCGGGTCAGGGGCACCCCAACCCCCGCCCAAGTGTACCTTGAGGCACCGGACCCCGGAACCTCCGGGATCCCGCCCACGACCCCCCCCCCCCACCAAGCTGCAACACCCCAGAGCTAACCCCCCAAAGGCCCACCCAAGGGAGGGCGGGAGGGAAGCCGGCACCCCGCAGGTCTCCAGAGGCGACTGCGCACGTGGAGACCTGCACCTCTGCTTACCCTTCAAGCCGCGCTCCCACTGCCACTTCCCATTGGCTCCCAGGCGATCGCATTCGCTGGGAGCCAATGGGTTTAAACTGCGCCCCCCAACTCCCACGCGCCTCTGGACACGGGCGCGCGCAGGGTCCCTGCACCGGGCCGCGCGCTCGGTTAAGGACGGCCGCCGAGACCCTGCCCGCGGCCTCATTAATAACCGAGGCAAGCGTACCCGGTGCTCCGGGCCCTGCCCAACACACCCAACCTCCACCCCCCCCAGCCCACCAAACCCCCCTTTCAAGAAAACGCTACACCACTTTATGGGAACAAACTGGTCGCAGCTTTATTAAATATAAACCATTAACAATATTCCAAATGCAAAACCCATGACCAGGCCCCATAGCGGGGTAGTACCACACCAGCCATGCCTTAGCAAGGTGCCTACCACCGCTACGGCCTTACACTTGCCCCCGGCAAGTTCCCGTCCCCTTTCCCGACTTCGCCATGCCCATAGCAAAAGCCGGCCAGGGTTTATCCGGGTCAGGGGCACCCCAACCCCCGCCCAAGTGTACCTTGAAGCACCGGACCCCGGAACCTCCGGGTTCCCGCCACCGGCACTTGCGACAAGCCTGTCAATGCGCCGCCCCCCCCAAAACCTAAAGCTGCGACCAGCGGCTATCCCGTAACACAACATACTCTAAAGCCTCCTGCCAGTCGTTAAGGAGCAGGTCCATGCCGACTGGAGACAAATGGACGCCATCACTCCTATAAAGACCAGCACAACCGACCTCCACCCATGGGTGCATAATTTGATAACCCCCATTCCCACAAACCCACCAACCAATCTGCCGGTTGATCTTAGTCAGTCCCCTCGACCAACGCCGCTGACCCCAGCAGGCCGGCCGAGGGATAATATCCGACCACAACAAAATTGTCCCAGGGAGTAGATGCAAAACCACCGCCAAGTCGTCTTGCACCGCTCTGATCAGCTGACGGCAGGACCAAGAGGCCAGGTCATTGCTCCCTAGATGCAGAAGCAGCACTGCCGGATGCCGCGACGTCCTCATGTGGTGCCGAAGCAAAGGAAGCAGCTGCAGCCATCGGAGTCCTCTCTGCCCCAGCCATGAGATCGACACCACCGCAGGATCCATCCGCAAATTCAGGCCCCCAGGCCGAATGGCAGCACGCTGACTGGCCCAGTGGACAAAGGAATGACCAACCACCCAGGCAATACCAGGCTCGACACCCCCATCTGAAAAACAAATGAACAGTCAGTACACCCCCACCCCCACCGAGCCCACCCCTCATAACCGTATGTAACCCTTGAAAGCTCGAGACCGCCACCGGCCTATGCCCCGAACTTCATCATCAGACAGCCCGGCCCCCGCCGCACTAGTAGCCGCACCAATACGGAACGAGTGAGGGGCAAAGCACAAGGGGTTCTCCCCAAGGCACCCAGCGCCAATCGCAGCACCGCCCCGACCTGGAACCGGGTCAACACCCGTTCGTTCGCATGCAGAAAAAGAGCCCCGACCCGCTCTGGCCGAACTCGCAAATACGTCTGCACCGCCCGCACCGGGCACGAAACGAGACCCGCGACCTCCCGCAGGAAGACCCACAAACCCTGACCTCGCTGATCCGTCTTGGATTTCTCCAAAAGAATCCGCATCCGGCCGCCCTCGAACTGCACATGGCGTCGGTGCAAACCCCCCCCCAGCCCCCAGCCTGCCCGAATTCGCCACCAGCTCCCCAATGCAAAAAGCCCCGAAAAACGCGAGACAAAAAACAGCCCGGAATAGTACAACCTCAAAACCCGAAGAAGCCGCCTGGGGCAATACCTCCAGCAGACGCACCAGCAGCTCGTGCGTAATTGGCTTACGGCGATCAGCGGGGGACGGCCGAAGCCGCTCCCATCCTCGCAGAAGGCGACGCGCCAACACTCCCCCGGAAGTACCTCCCCAGCCTACGGCACCCGCAAAAAAGTTAAACCCCGCCAGCTGCGAACGCACCACCGCTCGAGACAGCCCGCGACCCCTGGCATCCGCTATATAAGCACCAATGAGGGAATCAGGCGCCTTACCCGCCCGCCACCCCCTCTCACTCAGAAATTTCGCCACTTGGTCGCTACCACGCTGGTACGCCAACCACGTCCCAGGCGCTACCGAACTTCTCAGCAGGCTCAGCATCTCTCCAGGCCAATACTCCACAAGGACTCGGGGACTAAGCATCCTTCTGTGTCCGCCTCCGGGGCCAGTGCACGAAAATGATCCCACTGAAAACGAGAAAGAGCATCAGCTATCTGATTCTTGCAGCCCGGAATGTGCCAGGCACGAACAGATACATTCCAATACAAACAGGCCAACACCACTTCGCGCATCAACCGAGTCACCTGTAAACATTTGGGTAAGAAACGATTAACGACGCTTACCACAGCCTCATTATCACACCACCACACCACCTGTCGATCCCGTAACCGCTCTGGCCACACATTCAGCACTGCCAAAATCGGAAACAATTCCAGGAAGGTGATGTTTGAGGTCAAACCCGAATCGCACCAATGCTGGGGCCACCGCTGCGCACACCAAGCCCCACCAAAGTAAACCCCGAATCCAACGCCCCCTGCCACATCCGTAAACAGCTCCAACTCCGCACTGGACACCTCCGCACCCAGCATAACGGACGTCCCATTGAAATGCTCCAAAAATCGGCTCCAAACCCGAAGATCCGCCCTCATCGATACAGTAACCCTAATCCGGTGGTGCGGCTTCCGCACCACGGCCGTCGCAGCAGCTAGCCGCCTGGAAAAAACCCTGCCCATGGGGATCACCCGACAAGCAAAATTCAGAGACCCGAGCAAGGCTTGCATCTCGCGCAAGGTGATCTTACCGGACGCGAGGACATTAGCAACCAACGCGCGTAAACTAGCCACCTTCTCAGGTGGCAACCGCGTGATCATCTCTCCCGAGTCCAATTCCACACCCAGGAAGGTGAGCCTGGTCGCAGGCCCTTCCGTCTTCTCCACTGCCAATGGCACACCCAACTCCAGCAATAACTCCTGAAAACCGTCTAACAGTCTCTGACACTCATCGGAATGGGACGAACCTATGAAAAGGAAATCATCCAGGTAATGGACCACATTCCGCAATCCAGTCTTCCGACACAACGCCCACTGCAAAAACGTACTAAACTTCTCAAAGTAAGAACAGGAAACCGAGCAGCCCATAGGCATACACTTGTCAAAATAATACGACCCCAGAAATCGAAAACCCAACAACGGAAAAGAGGAAGGATGCACCGGCAGCAAACGGAATGCGGACTCAATATCAACCTTAGCCATCCACGCCATCCGCCCAGCCGCCCTCACCAGCTCAGACGCCCTGTCGAACGACGCATACCGCACTGTGCATAAGTCCCGCGGGATATGATCATTCACCGACGCCCCCGCCGGACAGGACAGATTGTGAATGAGTCGAAACTTACCCGGCGCCTTCTTAGGCACAATCCCCAAAGGAGAAACCACCATGTCAGGGAACGGCGGATCGAGAAACGGACCCGCGATCCGGCTCAACCTCAACTCAGCCGCCAATTTGTCCTGCACCACCGCTGCAAACCGTCGAATCGAAGGTGAATTCCTGGCCCGATTAGCCTTCACCACCCCCCGAACCGGGATAACAAAACCCAACTGGAAACCCACCCCCAACAGCTCACCATCCCGCTTCCGCGGGTAGTGCTGCAGCCAACTCCACAAGGCTTCAACACGCACCAGAGTCGGGACCACCCCGGCCCACTCATTGAGCCTTAGGTCCCGACCCAGTGGCACCGTCGGGCCCTCGTCTACTGCACTTAACAGCGGAGTGTCCCCCGCCGCACACGGAACAGAGGTGCCTGAATTTGCAGTCCGGAAATGGGCAGGATGTCCTATTAAAACGCCAGCACACATCGCTGCCCCCCCCGGTCCGACTTTCGGTTGCGCGCCGCCCCCTGCCGACCGAAAGGAACAACCCCCCCCCCCAGAAGGACCCGCTGCACCCCCTCTCCCCCCGGTGGCCAAACCCGACCTAGCAGACATTTGAGTCGACCAAAGGTTGATGTCTTGCGTGCCCCATGACAAAAGTCTATTCTCTTCCATCTTATCCCGAAACCTTTCGTCATAGTTTAACCACGCCCACCCCTCGTGCGTCTGCGAGGCTTCCAAGATAGAATCAGCATATGCCAGCAACATACCATAATGCTCCGGCGAATAATGCCCCCACACGCTGGCCAGGCGCAAAACCGCCCGTGTCCAATTCACCACGTTACGCGCCACCCTCTGAATCCGGCCCGCCTTCTCATCCTCCTTTCGTTTTTTCCGGCTCTCCCCGGACCTCTTCCTGCCCTCCAACAGCCGAAAAATATCTACGTACCGCCGCTTCCGAATTTTTCTCCGCATCTTCCTCGGAACCCCCTCCCACAACTCTGGGAACGCCACCACCGACGGGGCCCCGCCTCCCGACGTAGACCCCACCGCCATCGCCCCCCCGCCCTAAGGAAGACGAAGAAGAATCATCCGAAGAGGAAGAAGAAGAGTAATCGGAACTACGACGCCGACGACAAGATCGACGCCTCTTCTTCCGCGCCCCGTTTCCCGCACTGCCTAGAGCCAACGGGTGCGACAAGTCCCCACCCTGATCCCCAGACAACTCACCAGTGGCCAGTCCAGCCGCAGCAGACGGCGAAGTAGAATCTTGCTCTCGTCGCCGACCTCTCCCACCGCGCCTGGCTGAAGCATCCTGGACTCCATCCGCCTCCACCTCCGCGGAACTTCACAGCGCTGCAGCACCACCATCAGCCGTCGGAAGCTGATCCGGGGTCCCATCACCGAGTCCCCACGGAGGCAGCGCCATCCCTTGCACCTGCGGAGACAAAAAAGAAAAAACGGGGGGAACCTGCCGAGGGCCACATGGGGGACCAGGGAGCTCGCCAATCAGCTGATGAAGTGCCCTGCCCCCCGCTCGCCCAGTGGTCCCAAGGCGAAGGCCCCCACACGGGCATATAACCCCCCAGAACAGCTGGCCACATTGCTGCAGGAGGCGCACCCTGCAAGCCAGAAGCCCCGCCCACCTGCAACATGCCGCCCCGCACAACCCCACCACTTGCCTCCGCCCCCCCAGCCCTGCCATCACCCACATCCACTATATCTCCACCGGCCCCCGCGCCTTGAGCCACCACTCCCCCAGGCCTAGCAGCGCTGGCCTGCTGCCCCCCCCCCCCCCCGAGGCCTGCTCCCCCTTTTTTCCCCCGTTTTCCCCTTTTGAGCCCCCCCAGCAGGAGCACTACGCCCCCCCGGGGACTCCCACGCCCCTGCGCCAACCCCCGACCCCTCGAGACTCCCCTCCTTACTGGCACACCCCCACGCAATCTCCTACCCCCCGCAGAACCCCCCTCAGCACCATCTGCCGCCCCCGTGCCCCCCCCAGCCCTGGAAGGGGCCGGTCGGTGCCCCACACCCCTGCCCAGCCCTGCTGCCCTGCCCCCTTGACCCCCACGTGGCGACATAAGGCCTGAATCAGAGGGCCCACCAACAGGTTAGTCAAGTACTCCAACCTCCCTTGCCCTCCAATAACGTCGCAGGTGTATGGGTTTTTTTTTTTTTTTTACTTATTTATTTTTATGCCTTTGTAGCTGCAGAAGATACTGGGAAATAGGGCCAAACCACCCTTCCCGGCAGACACCCCTTCCCCCGACAGGCGCTAGGCCCACCCCACACCTCTGCGCCCGAACCACCCCGCTCAAATGAAAGGACCCCACCGCGGGCCCGTGCACCCGAACTCCACCTGCCTGCAAACCCGCCGATCAGAGCTGGACCACGACCACTGCCGTCCGATGCCGCCGCAGGCCCGCGAATCAAAGAAATTGAAGGAGGGCAGAGGCGACTGCGCACGTGGAGACCTGCGCCTCTGCTTAGCCTTCAAGCCGCGCTCCCACTGCCACTTCCCATTGGCTCCCAGGCGATCGCATTCGCTGGGAGCCAATGGGTTTAAACTGCGCCCCCCAACTCCCACGCGCCTCTGGACGCGGGCACGTGCAGGATCCCCGCACCGGGCCGCGCGCCCGGTTAAGGACGGCCGCCGGGACCCTGCCCGCGGCCTCATTAATTTTAGGAATTTAGGAAAAATCGACTTTACCTAAAGTCGTGATCAGCATCTACGGCTCTACGCAATCGGAGCGACTACAAAAATATGTATAAAATTTTGTACTTACTTTTTCTTAGGCACTCCTAAAGAAGATGATTTTGATTCACTTTGACTTGTACCTATTGATATTTTTGAACGTATTTTCAAACCACTTTTCTTCTCAAAACTCAGAAAACAAATGAGCAGTGTTTGTCTCTAACACTCTTATTTATAATCAAACAAGTCTGTGCAAAGCTTTGGTACATGTCTGGACAAGTGTTATTCACTGCATGTACGTGCATGATGCGTTGCTGCTGGTATGAAAACTTGTAAAAACCTGCACATGAACATAGCACACCACCAAGCAGATAGGTACTGACGTACTCGGGAGTCGCTTCACTGCTCTGTCCCTTTGAATTGGAAAAAGGTTTAAAAGAATTGTTAAACCCATACATTATTTATTCTATCAATTTTTATATTTATGCTTTTAAAAAGGAGTTGACACTTTTTAACCTCCTTGTTTTTAATTTGGCGATTTTCAGCTATCTTAATATCGTTGGAGAACTTTGGAATGATATGCTTCTTGCATGTTTCCTTTTGTATATGAAACCTCCTTTCCTCTGCTAGTTTTGTCTCCTGTCATAAGGAGGTATATTAAATTTTACCAATTGGTTGTATGGTCTTTATACGACAGGTACTTAAACAATTTTATGTTGATGATGATCTGCCTAAATGGGGGGTAACTCGCATGGACTCCCCATTTACATCTCATGCACCCCTAATTTTTTTTCTCGCTGACATGGACCCCCTGCAAGTCGAAATTGACCCTTGGGGGTCCATATAGACCACTTTGGGAACCATTGTGTACATATTAAGATCCTTAAGTCTGTCCTCATATGCTTTATAATAAAGACCACTAACCATTTTAGTAGCCACCCTCTGTACTGACTCCATCCTGTTTATATCCTTTTGAAGGTGCAGAATCCAGACATGCACACAATACTCCAAATGAGGTCACACCAAAGACTTATACAGAGGCACTATCACCTTTTTTCTGCTAGCCATTCCTCTCCCTATGCACCCAAGCATCCTTCTAGCTTTTGCTGTCACCTTTTCTGCCTGTTTAGCTATTTTAAGATCATCAGACACAACCACGCCTAGGTCCCGCTCTTCTTTAGTGGACAAAAGTACTTCATCCCCTAAACTATATTGCTCCCTTGGATTGCTGCAGCCCAAATGCATGACCTTGCATTTTTTAACATTAAATTCCAGCTGCCAAATTCTAGATCGAGCTTTGCTAGATCCCTCCTCATGTTATCTACACCTTCCTGGGTGTCTACTCTATTGCAGATTTTGGTATCATCCGCAAAGAGGCAAACCTTACCCGACAGCCCTTCCGCTATATCACTAACAAAGATGTTAACAAGAATCTGACCAAGGACAGAACCCTGGAGCACACCACTGGTAACTTCCTTCTCCTCAGAGTGAGCTCCATTTACCTGTACCCTTTGTCGCCTCCCACTCAACCAATTTCTAACCCAAGCAGTAACTTTAGGGTCCATCCCTAGGGTGCTCAGTTTGTTTGTAAGTCGCCTGTGAGGAACGGTGTCAAAGGCTTTAATAAAATCTAAATACACCACATCTAGGACTCTCGCTTTGTCCAACTCCCTGGTCATCCAGTCAAAGAAATCAATCAAATTTGTTTGACAAGACCTGCCTCTGGTGAATCCATGCTGCCTCGGATCCTCTAATCCGCTGGACTCCAGAAACCTCACTACTTTCTCTTTCAGCAGCATTTCCAGTAATTTACTCACAACCGAAGTTAAACTAACTGGCCTGTAGTTTTCAACCACATCCTTACTTCTGCTTTTGTGTAAAGGGACCACATGAGCCTCTCCCAAGTCCTTTGGCACCATTCCCGACTCCAGTGAGGCATTGAAAAGGTCAGTCAGTGGAGCTGCTAGAACATCCCCAAGTTCCCTCAGTATTCTAGGGTGCATCCCATATGGTCCCATCGCTTTGTCTACTTTAAGTTTACCTTGTTTCTCACGTACACAGTCTTCTGAAATTTGTTCAAGATGCCCCTCGCTTCTGTTCCTGTTTGTAGGTGTTTTCTGAGGTCCTGTTCCTGGTTCTTCATCTGTGAACACAGAACAGAAATATTTGTTAAGCAATTCCGATTTATCCTCATCAGCTTCTTCATATTCCTCCCCTTCACCCTTGAGTCTGACAATACCACTTTTGCCCTTCCTCTTCTCACTAACATATCTGAAAAATGTCTTATCCCCCATTTTATTGCATTGGCTATTTCCTCCTCTTTTTGAATCTTTGCTTTCCTGTCTACTTTGTTAGTTTCTCCAAGTTTTTTCCAAATGTAGATGCCTGTCTTCCTCTCTCTGTGATCGCTTGTATTTCATGAAGGCCTCCCTCTTTTTCTTCACCTTTTCAGCTACTTCTTTCGAAAGCCATAGCTGTCTCCTTTTCCTTTTACCTTTATTTACCATTTTAACAAAAAGGTTGGTTGCCCTTAAAATATCCCCGTTCAGTTTTGCCCACTGTTTTTCTGCATCCCCAGCTAACGACTCCCTGAGGTATTGGCCCATCTTGGCAAAGTTAGTTTTCCTAAAGTCTAAGACCCTCGCTTTTGAATGGATTCTAACAGCCCTAATCCTAATACTGAACTACATCATCTGGTGATCACTGGTTGCAAAATGATCTTCCACTATAACATCAGAAACACTTTCACCATTGGTAAGCAGAAGTTCAGTATGGCCCCTTCACGTGTGGGGTCTGTTACCAATTGCCTGAATAGTTCTCCCTGTAGAGAATCCATGATCTCCTTACCTCTAGATGATACTGCAGCAGGAATGTGCCAGTCAACATCTGGCATATTGAAATCCCCTATCAGTGGCACTTCCCCTTTCCTAGCAATACTGCATATGTCTTCAATTAACTCTCTGTCCACCTCTTCCTCTTGTGAGGGAGGTCTGTATATCACGCCAATGCAAATAGATTTCTCTTTCCCTCTTTCTAGTTTAACCCACAGTGCCTCCTCTCTTCCTTTTAAGCTCTGTAATTCCAAAGCTTTAATATTATTTTTTACATATAGTGCCACTCCTCCTCCCCTTCTTCCTACCCTGTCCTTTCTGAATAAAGTATAGCCTGGTATAGTTACATCCCAGTCATGGTTTTCTGTGAACCATGTTTCTGTAACTGCCACTAAATCCAATTCAGCCACTCCCACCAAAGCGTCAACATCAGGGATCTTATTTCACATGCTACGGGCATTTATATACACTGCTTTCCATATGTTACCCCTTTTACCCATTTCCTTAAAGGTATTTAATGTTTCACTTACCTGGGGGCTTTCTTCACCCATCCCCAATGAATCTAGTTTAAAGCCCTCTTCAGTAGAGTAGCCAATCTACTAGTGAAGATGAGTCAACCTTTCTTGGACAGATGGACGCCATCTCTACTCTGCAACCCTTGGAACAGCATCCCATGGTTCAGGAAACCAAATCGTTCTCGATGACACCATCCATGCAGCCATGCATTCATCTCCAGGATGCGAGTCTCTCTGCCTTGGCCTTTACCCTCAACAGGGAGGATTGAAGAGAACACCACCTGTGCACCTATCTGCTTTACCCTCTGTCCCAGAGCCATAAAGTCACTTTTGATACTCTCAGAAGGATACCTGGCCATATCATTTGTTCCGACATAGATTAGCAACATTGGGTAATAACAGTGGGCTTGATGAGTCTCTGCAAACTCTCCGTAACATCTTGGATTTTGGCACCTGGCAGATAGCATACCTCTCTGGACATCAAGTCTGGTCGGCAGATGGATGCCTCAGTACCCCTCAGAAGAGAGTCACCAACCACCACTAACCTTCGCTTCCTTGTCGTCACTTATTCTGTAACTTTGGGGTACTTGAGCTCTGGTTCTTCCCTTTCCAGGGATGCTTTCACCTCCTCCACTTCCAGGGCTGCATAATGGTTCTTCAATTCAAGGGCTGGAGAAGTTGGATTGGTGATTCTTCAGGCCCTGGTGACTTGTGTCCAACCTTCGTCATTCTGAAGGCACCCATCTTCTCCTCTGCTGGAGAGCTTGGTTGTTGCAAGAAGCATCTCATCAATGTACGTCTCAGCCTCGCCACCTCCTCTCTGAGTTCCTCCACTTCTTTCCTGAGAGCTTCAGCATGCAGGCACCCTGCACATGGAACCAGTCCTTCAACTGCCATTGTGATCTCTGTCTGGACAGAGGCAGAAGCTGTAATGGGGGTAACAGCTTTAGCAATACAATTTTTCCCAGCCATTGTTCTGTTCGTGGAGTTTAAGTATCTGTTAAATCAAAACAGAGATCCACAAAAGTACCAGCCGGTCTCCCAGCTGTCCTTTCCGAGAAAATGCAGTTAAATCTCTTTAATTATATTCAAAATGTGCTGTTCCGAGTCCTTGTGTTTTGTTAATTGGGGAGGTGCCCTATAAAGCAAGACTGTTCACTAGGGGTGGGTGGGAGTTGATGGTAAACCACCAAAGATCAGAAGATTGATGCTATGCTTCAATACGATGACGGATACAAGGTGGTGGTGGTGGTGGTGGTTTTTTAGTAGAGATTTGGCTTTTATATCCTGTGAGACATCTTTTTATCAGTCTAGTTGTTCTGCCAATAAAGACCTTAGGAGATGTGCATGCAATCATATAGATCACAGATGCCGATGTACAGTCTGGACTTTATAAGTCTTATGAGTAAAAGAATTACTCCAGTTTTTACAGTATGTAATCCAAGAGCAAAATTGATATTCTCCACAAAGCCAATGACCCTGAAAAACTTCATCCTGGTCATCCTCTGTTGGAAAGATGTGGAATGGAATAATGTAATATAATCACTGATTTGCACCAAGTGCACTAGAATGTTATCATTATTATGTTCTTGAAAACCGTTGCCCTCTTTGCATACACAAAATGCTTAGATTATAAGATAAAGTAAAGCGCTACATGCCAAAGTGGGTTTGGTATTTTTTTTAAATAAAAAAGGTTGTGTGTCAGTGATGTGCATCAGTGATGCTGAAGACTAAGCTATTGGTAGCTTGACTACTGGCAGGGTCTCCCAAGGTGGACAGGTCTCAGCTGAAGTGTCAGACTAAGACGAACTACCCATCTGGACAGCAACAGAATGGGACGGTGTTGGTGGTGGAGGATCACATTTCTGTCACAATGGCAACAACAATAGAAATAAACTGCGTGGAAGAAAGGCCTGGCGATCTACTTCTTTATCTTGCCAGAAAAACCCACTAGATATTCACAACAAAACAAATTGCACTATAGT
Source organism: Ichthyophis bannanicus (assembly GCA_033557465.1). Taxonomy (NCBI): domain Eukaryota; kingdom Metazoa; phylum Chordata; class Amphibia; order Gymnophiona; family Ichthyophiidae; genus Ichthyophis; species Ichthyophis bannanicus. The sequence goes on from CM066034.1 coordinate 593,359,063, forward strand.
GCTGGAAGATGAGACCCCTAGGAAGGCACTCAACTGGTTACTGAGGAGGAGCTGAAGACTTTTCAGAGTAAAGCCAGCATTTATGATGTGGTTGGATCAAAGCCCTCGGGACGACTGACTGCTGATGTAGCTGCGCATAAAATGAGTCAGAAGCTGCAAAGATGTTTTACATTTTGGAACATGGAACGTATGAAGCATGAACCAGAGAAGTTGGAGGTGGTCAAGATTGAAATAGAAAGTGTACAACTCGATCTGTGGGGTGTCAGCGAACTGAAATGGACTGGCATCGGGTTCTTTGCATCTGATGATCACATGGTCTACTATGCTGGAAATGAAAGACAAAGAAGAAATGGTGTTGCATTTATAATTAAGAAGAAACTTGCAAGAACTGTAATGAAATACAATGCAGTCAGCGAATGCTTAATTTCTATTCATTGAGGAATGCCTATCAACACAACTATAATTCAAGTATATGCCCAACAACAGCTGCAAAAGAGGATGAAGTTGATGAGTTCTATGAACAAGTACAAGCTGAAATTGACAGAACATGCAAAAGGTTATCCTAATAGGCATGGATGACTGGAATGCAAAAGTTGGCAACAAAGAAGAAGGAAAAGTGCTTGGAAAATATGTACTTGACAACAGAAATGAAGCTGGAGAAAGACTGATAGAATTCTGCAAGATCCATGATCTATTCATCTCAAACACCTTCTTTCAGGAACACAAACAGAGACTGTACATATGGACTCCGCCCAATGGATTGTAACTCAAATTGACTACATCTGTGTAAGTCAACAATGGAAAAGCTCTATAACATCAACAAAGACAAAACCCGATGCTGACTGTGGTACAGATCACCAACTACTAGTGCAAACTCGAGCTAAAGTTGTAAAAGAACAAGCCACTCATGAATGTAGCAAAATATGATCTTGAGAATATACCACCGGAATTTAAAGACTGCCTGCAAAATCGATTTGCTGCTTTAGATACAAATGACAGAGCTCCAGAAGAGTTATGGGATGACTTCAAGAAGGTTGTGTTGGAAGAAAGTGAGAAGACTCTCTACAAAAGGTGAAAAAGCAAAAATCGCCAAAATGGATGACCGAAGAAACTCTGAAACTTGCCCAGAAACATAGAGAAGCTAAAGCTAGAGGAAAAAGAGAGGCAATCGCAGAACTCAACAGAGATTTCCAACATGCAGCAAGACAAGACAAGGAGAAGTACTACAATGAAGCATGCAAGGAAATAGAAGCAGAAAATATTAGAGGAAGAACAAGATGGGCTTTCCTAAAGCTACGATAGTTAAAGAAAAAATTCCAGCCTCGAATTGGAATGTTGCAAGATGCTCAAGGATCCATGTTGAATGATGCTGAGAAGATCAAGAAGAGGTGGAAAGAATATACAGAGTCGTCATACGATAAAAATCAAGTGGACCAACAGCTGTTTCAGCCTTATGATCAGGAACCATTGGTGATTAAAGAAGAAGTCAAAGCAGCATTTGAAAGCTTTATCAAAGAGCAAAGCATCAGACATTGATAGCATTCCCATTGAAGTATTACAGCAATCTGATGCAGCTGTTACCATACTTTCAAGGCTCTGCCAGAAAATTTGGAAGACATCATCATGGGCAACTGACTGGAAAAGATCTGTGTTTATACCAATACTAAAGAAAGGTGATCGCACTGACTGAGGAAATTATTGCACAATAGGGTTCAGGAAAGGGCGAGGAATGAGACACATCATGGATGTGAGATGGATTCTTGAAAAGACTATAGAATACCAAAGGATATATCTATGTGTTTTATTGACTACAGCAAGGTTTTTGACTGTGTAAACCATGGGATACTCTGGGCTACATTAAGAGGCATGGGTATACTGGAACACCTGATCGTTCTCTTGCACAACCTTTACATTAATCAAGAAGCAACAGTTCGAACGGAACAAGGAGAAACAGAATGGTTTAAACTCAGCAAAGGTGTATGACACCTACCTGTTTAATTTATATGCAGCCACTATACAAAATAAAAAGCACTCAAAACCTCACCATGAAACAGCAGATTGTTATAGACAGTCTTATAGAAACAAAAAAGAAGAACCAGGTCTCAGCACTGCAGGGGCATTATCATGCGAAGAGCACACTCTTTATCAGTGACGTCAGTTCAGATGTTAATGCCATCACAACCCCATAACATCACCGACCCGAGACTTCCATTAAGTTATAATAAGGAGCCACTACTAAAGTAACACCCATGTCATATTTCAAAAAACATGCAATATTCCATTCCTAACATTATGGAGACAGATTGAAGTACAGAAATTGTCGTTACTTATCTGGGTGTAGCTTATAAGCACGATAATCCATATCGCACCTTCTATCCCTCTATGCCCTACAGAACGTCCACATAAGCATTTCACCAAAGCTTCATCCGGAGGAAATCAAATACTGTGGTTGGAGGGCTACTGTTTACAGGAAATCCACGGATCGTAATGCTTTTTTACAGTTCTCTAGTACCCACCCAATTAAATTATGGGATGGTTTATCATTCTCACAATTCATTAGGTTCCGGAGTCCATGGTATATACAGTGTTCATCACCAGCACCATAATTCAAACACTACAAAATATGGCAAACTGTGTCAGACCAAGGCCCATCATGCCAAGTATCCTGTGTCCAACAGTGCGTAATCTAGATCACAAGTACCTAGCAGTTTTCCCAAAAGACACACAGGGACGTTCATGGTGGGGCAGCTTACTGGCAGTAATGGCCCTCAGGGTTCATTTGCAGCAGTTAGCCATATCATGCACACCTCTCCTGTGACTGCTCCACATGAGCACTCATGGACAATCCTCCCTTTGTTGCCCACATCAGGCACATGCTGCCTCCATCCAGACACTGTCCTGGCCTATGGCATGCCACACACTGACAGTACATCTGGATACATGCTCACACCTCACAGACACTATAATGTAGCTTATGGTATGGTGTATGCTTTCAGATGCATCTAGGACTGCATGCCTGTCACAGTGCCCCCTGCTGCTGCATCCCCTTCGCTGACTCCGCTGCCGCCACCACCACCAACCCATGACACAGCCAATACCCACACTGACCATCATCACTAGTCAACAGCATAGGCCTGCTGTATGGTCAAACATGCTCATCACACATACTGCCACATTGCCAGGCATCAGGTGAGTCAACTCCATCAGCTACCAATTGTGCTTGCATCCATACCTTCTACAATGGTTCCCTGACCCCCTTTCAGCGTTTCAGTGGCTTTTCTACATTAAGGTGCATGCCAGACACCTTCCCACAGCATGTTCTATTACCACACGGTAAGTGTCCACTACCACCCCTTAACGCAGAATATACTAATCTCCAGGAACAAGCAGTAATGTAGTTTTCACATATGGGTGACATCGGCACCGATGGAGCCCGCACGGGAACGCTCCCCAGCGTCCTATAGGAAAGCTTTTGGGAGCATCCCACTGTGCCTGCATAGCTGCCTTCCCGCCTTTCCAACTCTCCCTTCTCAGTTTTTCATTTTCTGCAGAGCCGACAGGGAGCAGTTCCTGTCACCGCAGAAAATTTACTTCTTTTGTGGGCGTGTCTGCCTTCCTGTTGACGCTAGCTCTGGCATCATCGATGTCTAATTTTTCTTTTCTTCTGTCTATTTTCTTTGTTTAAAAAAATAAATAAATTCTCTGAGGTTCTCTATCCTCCAGGTGCTTAGGCGCCATTTTGGGCCTTAGGCCTCTTTTTTCCTCAAAATGGAGAAACCAACTAGTGGTTTCAAAAACTGTTCCAAATCTAGCAGTACTATTTCTGCTACTGACACCCATGACTGGTGTCTTTAAATGTTTGGGACCAGACCATTCGTCAGTGGAATGTCTCCTCTGCAGGAAGATGACAAAGAGGGGCCTGCAGAATAGAGCTGCGAAACTCAGCACCCTCTTTGCCATGGATACAATGTCTGTTGCATTGATATTGTCCAGGGCTTCTTCTTTCTCCTATGGATCTCAGGTAATGAAGCCTAAGTCTTCTTCAAAGATTGGTCGGTCCTCAAAGGGTAGATCTCCTCCTAAGCATCAAGATGCTTTAAGCGTTGTCCTAGAGGAGAATACACCGGCCAAACAGCCCCGGTGGGAGGTCCTTGCTTCCAAAGCATTAATGGGGTCCCAAGATGCTCCCGAGGCTTCCACCTCCAGAGAGCTCTTGGTGCCATATTCTGGGGTTGTGGCCTGCTGTTTGGGTATCGATACCCAGGCATCGGCTGGTTCCATGGATCAATGTATCCTGGCCATTGAGTGGAGTTTAGTGGCCTTGCTGGCAGCTTTGGTACCGCTAAAGCCTCTGCAATCGGTTCCGCAGTCATCGGTACCGGCGCCAGTACCGAATGTATCTGCATCAACCATTGCACCACTCTCCAATGCTACCACCCATGCCGGCCCTGGAGTCAGTGTCTGGCATCGAGGGTCCGGTACCGAGGCATTCCAATGCTAATTTTGATTGGTACCATCGGCGGGCTGGGCGAGAGCACCTGGCCCGTCAATACTTTGAGTCTTCCGATTCCTATTCCTCCGATGAATCGATCGGTACCAGGGAGGCTCTTCCAGAAGATCCTTCTCCTTCCCCACGATGCTGTATGTCTCCTCTGGAGAACATCAAGACTTTATACGGGATGTGGCTCAGGGCCTCTCCATTACGGTGACCTTCGAGAAGGAACCGAGAGCTGAAGAACTTGAAATTCTTCAGTATCCAGTAGCCCCAAAGGAGGCTGCTACCTTACCCATTCACCGGATATTGCATGACCTCATGCTTAGGATGTGGGAAACACCTTTAACGGTGTCTCCACATTCTCAGAGACTCGATACCATATACCGGGTACTGCAGTGTCCCGGTTTCCAGAAGACATAGTTACTACACCACTCCATAGTAGTGGAATTGGCAGTGTGTCGAATCAAAAGTGCTAAGACACATTCATCGAATCATCCGGGCCGTGAGAACTCTTGATGCCTTCGGCCGTTGATGTTTTCAGGCCTCCATGTTATCGGCCAGAATAAGTTCTTACATACTGTACATGGGTATGTTTCTTCGGGAAGTCACTAAAGATTTAGAACTAATGGCTCCTCTTCTCCCTGATGAGAAGAGGGCTGATTACCTGACACTTGTTAAACATGCCCAGAATGTTTACAAATTCATTAACAGGGCAATCTTTGATTGTTTTGAGTGTATTAGCAGGACTTCTGCTATCTGTATCAGTGCACATCGGATTGCTTGGTTACAAGCATCTGATTTTGAGCAGTGGGTGCAAGATAAGCTGGAGAATATTCCTTGCACGGGGGAAAACCTCTTTGGCAAGGATTGGCAGGACAAGGCTTCTCAGCTGGAGTCCAAGAATACCACCCTAAATAGGCTTTCTAGAACCACTGCCAACCCAGCTAAGAAAAAGGCTGTAAAGAAACCCTTTTTCAACAAGAAAAAGAAGTCTTATCCTTCTTATACCCATGCTGTGCACAGTCCAGTCCATGTTTCCCAGAAGGGACAGCAACAACCGAAGCAAAAAAGGAAGGTTCAGGCCCCCAGAGCTCAACCAGCTGAACAGATCCAGCCTCCGCAAGGTCTTTGATTCCTTTCTAGAGAACTTAGTTGCCCTACCTCTGGAAATTCCAGAGCCGGTCAACATTCCAGGCAGACTATGTTACTTTGCCCAAAGGTGGCACCAGATAATATCAGAGCATTGGACTCTCTCCATAGTAGCAGAGGTGTACAAACTTCACTTTCAAAGTATGCCCCCTCCCTCTACTCCAAGAGAGTTCAGCTCTCAGCCCCCTCTCACCACTCTCTTGTGCCAGGAGGTTACCATCCTTCTCGCTCAGGGTACGATAGAGGAGGTGCCACTTTCTCAACAAGGCCTGGGCTTCTACTCCCCCTACTTCCTTATCCCAAAGAAGACAGGAGGATACAGGCCCATTCTGGACCTCAGAGAATTAAACAAGTATCTGCTTTGAGAGAAATTCAAGATGATCTCTCTCGGAACACTTTTCCCTTACAACCAGATTCAGGATTCGCTTTGTTCTCTAGATCTAAAGGATGCATATACACATGTCCTTATTCACGCAGAACACAGGAGGTTTCTTTGATTCCTCTTTCAAGGAAGACATTACCAGTACAGGGTTTTACCCTTCGGCCTGGCTTCTGTCCCAAGAGTCTTCACAAAATGCATGGCAGTAGTTGCAGCATTCCTAAGGACTCTAGGGATATTTGTCTTTCCCTACTTAGATGACTGGCTCATCTGAGCATTATCAGCTCCAGAGGCCAGCTCTGCTCTTTCCCACACAATGCAGGTTCTTCAACACTTGGGATTTGTAGTAAATCTTCCAAAATCTCAACTCACCCCTTCTCAAACCTTAGAGTTCATAGGGGCTCTCCTAAACATGCAGCAGTCAAGGGCTTTTCTACCACAAGTCTGCTGCGCTCGAATAGTTCAACTAGCTTCTCAAGCAAGTATAAAAACTTTCCTGACTGCTCGAGAAATGCTCCAGTTGCTCGGTCATATGGCTTCCACTGTACATGTGGTTCCCTATGCTCATCTGCACATGCGTGCAGTTCAATGGACCCTGGCTTCACAGTGGACTCAAGCATCAGGTCATCTGGGAGACAGAATCATGATCTCTGCACATCTGATTTTGTCCCTCCAATGGTGGCAATCACCAGAAAATCTTCTTGTAGGGTCATTTTTCAGATGTCACCACACCAATCTACTCTGATGACGGATGCATCCAAATTGGGTTGGGGAGCTCATCTGGACAATTTCTCCATTCAAGGTCTTTGGACTCAGCAGGAGACTCGACTTCACATAAATCTGTTAGAACTCGGAGCCATCCACAATGCTCACAGTGTTCCAAGACCACCTTTGCTCCAAAACAGTTCTGTTCCAAATGGACAATCAGGTAGCCATGTTCTATGTGAACAAACAAGGTGGAACGGGTTCTCAGGCGTTGTGCAACAAAGCCCTACATCTATGGTCTTTTGCCATATGCCATCAGATCCACCTACTAGTGGTGTATCTCCCTGGCAAACAGAATCTCCTGGCAGACAAACTCAGTTGAGTACTACTGCCATAAGAGTGGTTTCTCCATTCAGATCAGATTGCTCGAATCTTTTGGATCTGGGGATATAGATCTGTTTGCTAGTCTTCAGAATGCCAAACTTCCTGCTTCTGTTCCAGAATACCTGCTTAGAACAGTCAGGTGATGGATGCTTTCCACCTCCACTGGGGTCAGGACTTCCTATATGCCTACCCTCCCATTCCCCTCATCCCCAAGACTCTTTTCAAGCTTCAGAGAGATAGGGGCTACATGATCCTTATAGCCCCGCACTAGCCACGTCAAACGTGGTATCCACTGTGTCTACATCTCTCTCAAGCCAAACCTCTGGAGTTGGAATGTGCTCCAGATCTCCTATCCCAGGAGAACGAGACACTTCTGCACCCAAACCCCCAGTCCTTACACCTGATGGAGTGGCTGCTGAGAGCTAAGAACTCCAGGATATCAACCTCTCTCAACAGGTTAAAGATATCCTTTTGGCCTTAAGGAAACCTTCCACAAGCCGTGCTTATGCTTTTAAGCGGAGAAGGTTTTCAATCTGGTGTTCAAAGAGGGAACTTAATCCTTTTTCCATTCCCGTGGAGGTGTTACTTGAGTATCTCCTCCATCTTTCATCCTCTGGACTCAAAACTAATTTGGTAAGTGTCCACCTCAGTGCCATTGCGGCTTTCCACATGCCCTTTGATGGACAACCTGTCTCTTCTCAGCCGCTTGTAGTACACTTTATGAGAGGTCTACTCGTAACTAAACCTCCCATTAAGCCACTACCTGTGGCATAGGATTTCAATCTTGTCTTTGGACAGCTCATGAAGCCGCCCTTCGAACCCCTAGCCACTACATCTCTGAAGTTTCTTTCTTGGAAAGTCATCTTCCTAATTGTCCTTACTTTTGCAGATGCATCAGTGAGCTCCAGGCTTTAGTGGCAGACCCTCGTTTATACACGGTTCCACCATGATAAAGTAGTCCTTAGGACTCATCCTCACTTTATGCCAAAGGTGGTTTCACCTTTTCACTTGAATCAGTCGGTTTACCTTTCTGTTTTCTTCCCTAGACCTCATGCCTCTAGTGCAGAAAGAAGTCTACATACTCTGGATTGCAAGCTTGCTTTGGCCTTTTATCTTCAGAGAATTAGGCAGCACAGAAAGGCTTCACAGCTTTTTGTTGCGTTTGATTCCAGTCACCTGGGTCTACCAGTTTCCAAAAGAACACTCTCCAAGTGGATTGCAGACTGCATATCTTTTACCTATGAGAGTAAGGGACTTTCTCTTGAAGGTCATGTCACAGCACACAATGTGCAAGCAATGGCTGCCTCCTTGGCAAACCTACGCTCAGTGGCGATTGATGAAATTTGCAAAGCAGCAACCTGGTCCTCTATCCACACCTTTGCGGCCCATTATTGCTTGCACAAGGACTCCCATCGGGATGCCTCGTTTGGTCAGGCTGTTCTCCAGCATCTCTTTCAGACTTAGAACAACTCCTACCCCCCCATCCCGGGTTTTGATACCAGAGATCCTTGGGAGGATACATGACCCACTTAAGCCTGTGTTTCACTGCTCTCTCTGGGGTCATCTCCCTGGCATTTCCAAGCTAAGGAGTCCCATATGTGAAGACTACATTCCTGCTTGTTCCTGGAGATAGCGTAGTTACTCACCTGTAACAGGTGATCTCCGGGAACAGCAAGAATTGAGTCTTCACAACACACCTTCCTCCCCTAGGAATTGTATCTCTCTCTCTCTCTCTTTCTCTCTCCTTCTCTCCTTTTATCTCCGCTACAAACCCAACTGAGGAAGGAGAGTTGGAAAGGCAGGAAGGCAGCTATGCAGGCGCAGTGCGATGCTCCCAAAAGCTTTCCTATAGGATGCTGGGGAGCATTACCGTGCGGGCTCCGTCAGTGCCGACGTCACCCATATGTGAAGACTCAATTCCTGCTGTTCTTGGAGATCATCTGTTATAGGTGAGTAACTACGCTTTATCACAGTAAGTGTCCACTAGCACCCCTTAACGCCGGAATGTCTCTGACACGCCCAGCACACTTAGCACATGGTAACCCCTTCTCACGGCTGTTAACGTATGAGAAAAGATGCTCCTTTACCACCGTTTACTAAACATACCCCATAGACTCTCATCAAGTATAGAATAAGTAACCACAAACTAAAAATATAAATATATAGATAGAAGTTAGACTGAAACCCCAAGAAGCCAGACTGCATGCAGTGTAGCACAAGAGAAATAGAAATAGCAATGCATTTACTTTAATTTCCCTGTATTGTGCAAATTTTGAGTTTTTGAAATTTACATCTGCTAACATTTTCAGTCACTAAATTTAAAAATAAAAATAAAATTATTTTTTCGGTCTTTGTTGTCTGGTCATTTTATTTTTCTAATCATGTTGGTCTCAGTCTCTGGTTTCTGCTTTCCTCTTTTCTCTCTCTCCAGAGTCTGCAGTCCTTTTGCCACGTCTGTTCTCACCTACATCCGTCTGACATTTGATCTTTTCCTTTCAACTTTCTTCCATTTATTTGTCTTCCCCTTTGTCAACTCAGATTTCACTGCTTACTATCCAGTCTTCTGTCTTCCTCTTTTTACTGCATCCTTTTACTGCATCCATCCTTTTACATTCCATCTCTTTCCCTCACCTTGGCCCTTCCATTCCCTCTCGTTTTAGTCCCCCAGTCTTTCACTAACACTCTCTCCTCCCTGTTCAGCAAGCCACCATAACCAGCTAGGCATGAGTAAAAAAGTGAATTGCCATTCATTTGAACAATGTTTCTCATTAGATGCGTTCTCATGATTGTTTTTTATTTTTATTTTTTGACTCATTTGGGGAAAGGGGGGACTAGAGTTTCTAAAATAGTGGTACTTAACCATTACTACACAGATACCACAACAGTGTTTCTTATAAAGCCATATTAAGTGTCTATAGTTTTAGTGCTCTTCTAATATTATCTTCAGGGCCTTACAACTACAAATTGATCCCATGCCCCATGTTTAGTGTGCCAAATGTATTGTGGGCAGGTGCTCTTCAGATATGGTCACATAACTTGATATTAATGTTCATCTTCATTACTTAATCTGTTCTACTCATTGACTTATTCTTTAGCTGACATACTAAAAGTGTGGTGTATTTCTGGGGTGGATGAAGTCCATTGAAAACTCATTGCCTTAGCTGGTCCGAGGCTCTGAGCTATTTTGTAGTAATTGGAATTTAGAGAGAATACTAATGCAGTAATATCTCTATTTCACTAGTGTTCATTCTGTCTTATTATAAAAGGAATTGTAGAGCAACCAGCAGCTTGTACTGGGGAATGCAGCAAAACCCTTTAGAAAGTTTTTAAAATGAACTTGAAAGGATTCCTTTCTAAGAGCTGTGTAGCAAAAGTGCCTCATCAGTGAGAAATGTTTAAGATTTTCTCTGTTGGTGGCTTTTATGTAAATTATCCTGCATGGTGTAAAATACAAGGGAGAGTCGAATAAGGTGAAGTTTTACCTTTTTTGTGTTATACTTAAATTTACCTTTATTGACTCTCCCTGGCTATAAAAGGAAATAATTCCATGAACAACTTCTCGAGGTTTCAGGTCAATGATTGCTATTACATTGGCTGGGCTAAGTTAAGTTATAGTGGTTAAAACATAAGGGAAAACTCCAGGTAGTTTGTGAAGGAAGACTTATAGTACGAATTTGCAGTCCAGTAGAGGCTGATCCTAATTGAGGGGGAAACCCGAAGGAGCAGAAGGAAACTGCTGGGAAGTTGATTCTATTTTTTTCTTTGGGTTATTTTTTTTTTTGGTCCAGCAATCTTGACAGATTCAGGTACTTTAGAGAATGACTAACCTTGTATATTTAGGTGGAGATCTCCTTCTTGGGCACTTAAATAAGTTTGCATGTCACAACATGATTGTTGCTATTTGTTTTGACAAATAATTAGATAGAGGTCACTGATTACCTTCATAAAACAGTGCCTATTATTGATTACTCTTAGTTTTTCTGTTTGAAAGGATTAATCTTCATGAAATAAACAGAAATGGGCCACTTTTCAAAAGATACTTGTTATAGACATACACTGGAAAGACCCACTATGGAACTGAGCCTACTGTGTAACACAATTTTTGTTCCTGGGTAGTGACTTATTTCCTAATTGCTTATAACTTATTACTTAAAAGTATGGAAAATGGTTATTATTCTTATTAAACTTTGCTTTTGTGAACAGGAGATTGCTATTTGTGAAATTTATGACTTCTCATTGTTAAAACAGGCTTACTTATTTCACATAAAATAAAAAGCATAACATATAATATTTACTTATATTTAAGCTATTCAAGAAAGACCATAAAATATTTAGAAGTGAGTAGATTGTCAAAATTTACAATTATATTGTAAATCACTTTCACGAATAAGCCCCCAAATGTAGTCGCCCATCATGTTCTCGTTATATTGTCCTTGGTAGTGGTGTTCAAATTCCAGTATATCCTGGTGAAACATTAGCCTTGCTCCTTTGAGTACGCTCTCATGTTCTCCTTGATTTTATCAAGATGAGCATCAAGCATATGGACTTTGAGAGACATCCTGCAGCCATTTTGCTATAATTCTTAATCAGAGTCTCAACCAGCTCTACATAGTTTTCGGCCTTGTGATTTCCCAAAATTCATGGACCACTACAACAAAGCTTTTCTAATCCGCTTTCTCCTTCCTAGTAAACAGCTTGGGAAATTCCATGCACTCAAGAATCTTTTTTTTATTTGTGGTCCCATAAATACACCAACTTTGACCTTTACCTCAGATAGTTTAGGGAAGAAGTCTTGAAGGTACTTGAAGACTGTTGACTTTCTTTAGAGCTATGACAAATTGTTTCATAAAGCCTAAATGGATGTGCAGTGATGGCATCAACACCTTCTGTGGTTCCACTGGTGACTTCCACATCACGTTCTTTGTCCCAACAGAAAATTCAGTTTGCCTTGGCCAGTCCCACCTGTGGTAGTGCGTCGCGGTGTCTTTGTTGTCCTAAAGACAAAGATAGCAGAGAGAAACTTGGTAAAACTGCTTTGGAGACCCATCAGAAATGCCACCATTTTAAAGTCTCTGATAACCTCCCAGCCGTACTCAGCATACTCAGGATTCAGGGATGCCATTTTCCGCCGGGTTTGTCCTCCTCCACCGTGCCTTCTGCTTGAAGCAGGGCTGGGGAGCAGCTCAGAGTTCAGGACCATCGACCCCAGTGAAATCTGCCCCAGGGGAAGCTCTTCCAACTTAGAGGTGTGAGAGTTGCTAGAACAGGTGAATGAACTGGACATTCCAGGGTCATAATCTTCGGAGGACCCAGTGGAAGGGACATTGGGGGATTGGGAGGAGCCCTATGGGGCTGAGGGTGAGGTAGGAGAACGTCCTTTGGCCAAATAGCCCTCAGTGGTGCGGGTATTCCGCAAGGAGAAACTAGCTTCCCTCAGCTTTATCTTTATCTTTATCTTTATTCATATTGGATAAACCGCTATTGTAAGAACATTAAGCGGTGTACAATAAAAAGGATGGATTTAACACTGCAAACCAAGAAAAGGAATGCCAATAATAAATAGGAAAGAAGGAGGCAGGACAGAGTAGTAACATCACACTATTACCAAATCATAAGACAGACATAGCCCAGCCGGGCAACATAGACAAACGGACAAGGGGCAGGCAAAAGATGACTTAAAAAAGGACAAAGACAAAACCAGGGCAGTCAGGGAGGGGCCTCAGGGGAAAGGTCGTATGCTTTCTGAAATAGATGGGTCTTAAGTAATGACTTAAACTGAGGATAGGATGATTCTAACCGAAGGGGAGCTGGTAGCATGTTCCATAGGAGAGGTCCAAAGAAGAAAAAAGCAGAATGGCGAGTCTGTTCTAAATGGGCCTGGGATGGTGAGGGAAGAGATAGGCGGTTGGCATGGATTGAGCGAAGTTGACGGTGAGGAGAATGCAAAGAAATGTAGTCTGCTAAGTAGAGAGGATTGCCGGTATGAATGGCTCGATGAATCAGAATCAGAAATTTATAGTGAAAGCAAAAGCGAAGAGGCAACCAATGTAACCAGATGAGGATGGGAGTAATATGGTCAAACCGACTGGAAAATGTGACTAGGCATGCTGCCGTATTTTGAATCCGTTGCACTCTTTGGAGCTGATAATTGGGGAGGTTAGCCAGGAAAACGTTACAGTAGTCCAGCCTACTGATAACCAGTGCAAGTATGAGGGTAATTAGTGAACTAGGAGGTAACACAGAACGAACGGCCCGAATTTGTCGTAGGGCGGCAAAGGAGCGGCGGGAGAGTGACGCGATATGCTCTTGAAAGGAAAGGGAAGGATCCAAAAGAACACCCAAATACCGGAAGGAAGACGTTAGGGGGATAGCAGTTGAGCCGATGGAGGGAACCAGAGCAGGGCATGTACCACTCAGCCAATCATCAGGTATGGGCGGACCAGCTCTCATTCCCTCTGAGCCCTTAACTTGGTGGTTGGCCCAGCCGCGGAGGAGCTAACCCTGGAAGATACCTTGCTGTAGGAGATTTGGTCACTGCAGGACATTTTCCCCATGCATAAGGATATTAAGCAGATGATTGACACAGGAAGGCATGCTGGTCCGCCCATACCTGATGATTGGTTGATCAGGGCCAAATGCTTCGAGGAGAGCCAAAGGGCCACTTGGCGAGTAATTGAGCTCCTTTAGAGTCTAGATTGGGTAGTGAATTTCGACAAGAGCAATTTGTCTCCCTCTTGGCAACTGACCTTCTTGGGAGCACAGTACTGTATTTCCCAGAATATAAGACGCTTTTTTTTTTACATTGAGAAAGGATGGCACAACCTATACAACGGACCATGCCCTTCCATCCGCATATAAATACTTGTACCTGCGCAGTGGATGGTCTTTCTCCCTGGACCTTCCACTCTACGCCCAACACTTTTATTTATTTATTTTTTATTTATTTACACACATTTATATACCGCATCTTCCAGAGTTCAGTTGCGGTTTACAGTGAACAACAATTAACAAAGCAAGTTTGTTTTACAAGGAACGTCATATTATAAGTATAATGAATAACAAAACAGCATATGTATTGGAATGAAGTAATTAACTAAACAATGTATTGTCTAAACAATGTGAGACAATACGGAACTTGAATCAGACCCCTCCGATCAGCAGACTGGTATGTATGTGGACTGTACTTGCAAATAGCATATCAAATAGCATACCAGATGAATTTCAGTATCAACACAAATCTAGTGTTTACCCCACAGAAATTGTAAAAATAGTGACTCCAAAGGCGCAGAACTCAGACATTGTGGAATTCATATTGAAAATTATTCATTATGCAGAAGAACATGGTAACTGAGCCGCAGACTGGAGGAAGATGCAGGGAAAACTAACTTTGATGAAATGCAACAAGAAAGCAAATCATGGCCGCAAAGCATGGTGGCCTGAATTAGAATCATGTCTGTTTCAGCTCATTGTAGAGTGGAGGGCCCAGGGCCATGGACTGTCTACTGTGCAAGTACGATTCAAAGCAGTTCATATCACCAGAGAAATGAATATAGAGGTAGTCAAGGCTGGTCATTTGTGGTGCTAACAATTTATGATAAGAAATAAATTAAAGATTAAACAAAGAACAGCCATGTGTCAGCAGCTCCCCGCTGATTTCTTGGATAAAGAAGGAATTTGTTAACAAAGAAATCAACACATGCACAGTGATATCGGACTTCATAATCAACATGGACAAGGTTCCCTTAACATTCGACATCCCATTAGGGAGAATGGTCAATTCAAAAAGGGGTTAGAACAATAAATATTAGAATCACCGGACACAAAAAGACACACTTTACAGTGGTGCTGACCTGCTGTGCAAGTGGAAAGAAGCTGTCCCCTATGATTATATTCAAAGGGAAGACAATGCCACTTGAAATTCTAATCTTTACCCCTACCCACCCAATCCATACCAGCCACCCCCACATGCTACGTACCTACCCAATGCCATGGACCGACCACAACCTCATCACCTTCTCTGTATCCCTAAAATCTCCTATCACCCAGTCAGAACAATAAACAGACCACATGACACTTCAGACAATTCAACAAGGACGCCTTGCTGGAGTACACCGTACCAAACATAAAAATGGACATATCTGACACAACAAAACTGACAGAAAATTGGAACAAAGTGCTTGGAGACACAGCTAGCTTACCACCCATCCAACACAACCTCTCCAAAAAACAACACATCCACAGAACTACCTGGTACTCTCGCAGTCTATGCCAAAAAACCCCCAAACTAAGACAGCTGCAGCGGAAATGGCAAAAGACCACCCAGATTGAAAACCGCAACATATACCTAACACTTCTTCAGAATTACCATGCAACTACAGATAAAGCCAAGAAGGACTACTATACAAAAATCATCAGTACCTATCAACTGTCCATGAGAACTGTTTGATATAGTCAGGCACCTAACAGAACCACATACCAACCAGAGCACACACCTGCTGTCAGCCATCAGCAACTAGCTACACACTACAAACTACACCCCCGCCCAAACTTCACCACCTCCCTACCCATCACAATACTTGCTAACACAACTTGCTGGTCCACCTTTCGTACGATCTCCAATGATGAGATCAAGAGAATTCTAAGAACGCTCAACAGATTAACCTCACCACTTGACCTATGCCCTGCCAACTGGATCAAAGCTACAAAGATTGAACTCAGCCCAATCATCACCAAAATAACAAATGAAGCACTACAACAAGGAATAATGCCAAACTGTCTCAAGTTATCTTCTATCCACCCTGCCTTAAAGAAACCAACCCTCGACCGTACAGACTACACATCATACAGGCCCATTGCCAGCCTCCCCATCTTGGCCAAAATCCTTAAGAAAATTGTTCAACTCCAGCTTCAAGACCATATTGATGAAAACTGCCTACTTGATCCACATTGGCACGGTTTCCTCCTGCTGCATGGAGTAGAAACCCTAATGACCATATTAATCAACACATTGACCCAAGGAATACAAGACCACTCACAAGCCTACATTCTGATATTTCTTGATATCTCTGCAGCGTTTGATACAGTTGACCATGGCACACTCCTACTCTGACTGCAATCATACAGAATCCAAGATACCATTTTCAAATTATTTCAATCATACCTCACTGACAGATGACAGCAGATAAAAATGGATATGAGCACCTCCAAACTATACCAAGAAACACAAGGAGTACCCCGAGGTTCCAACTATCCACATCCCTCTTCAACTTATACCTCCAAGCCCTCTGCTCAGTCATCAAAAACACAACATTCACTTCCACTTATATGTCAATGACATTATGCTATACTGCCCAATCCACACAAAACAACTGACATATACACAAATTCAGGACTGCTTCATTGATGTCTCCCATAGGTTGTTTGCTGAAAGCCAATCAGTCAACTGCAAAAAGACTGAAGCTCTGTTCATTACAAGGAACTCCTCATTCACCCCTCCAACCACAATAATACTGAACAACATTCAGATAAATGTTCGACCAGAGCTGAAATACCTCAGAATCACACTTGAACAAAACCTTTCCTTCAAAGCTCAAGTATTGAAGACAGCCAAAACAATTGACTTCAAAACGAAGACCCTACAACGACTCCGTCCCTTCCTCGAACCAGCAGACTTCTGATCATCACTTCAAGCTCTCACTCTCCCTCATGCAGACTATTGCAACAGCATCTACCAGGCCTGCCACATGCCACCCTCCTCCCCCTTCAAACTGCTCTACACACTGCAGCACATACAGTCCAGGGAGCTGCTAAACATGACCACATTACCCACATTCTAAAACATGTCCATTGGCTGCCCCTTCACAAAAGAATCAAATATAAATCATTGTTCCTTACACACAAAATACTAGACTCCCACCTGACCACCCACCTCCAATTCCTCCTTCAGAAACTCATTACAAACAGACTACAAAGAGTTGCAACAACCAACAAACTCAACATACCACACTCTAAAACAAAATTCAACCATCAAACTTGCCACAGAGCATTTGAATTCTATGCACCGTCCCTTCGGAACTCCCTGCCAGAAACAATAAGGAATATCACCAACCTCCCCTCCTTCCGCAGACACCTGAAAACCCTCTCATTCCTTTAACACTTTGGACTCCCTCTCCTCCTCCCCTTCATGACACTATTAAGTCAGATTCTCCATGTGTAAATAGTAAGAGAATATACCATGTGTACATTGTCCTCATATTGTAAATAGTTTAATGATTGCAACAAGTTTGCTATTATACATACTATATAACTAAGGAGTTATTGGTTCCATGTAACTGTTAACTCCGTTAATTGTTATCTAAGATGATATTTGTTCTATGTAACTAATGTTTTGTTCATTGTAAACTGCTGTGACCTGGTAAAAAGCGGTATATAAGCCTAGCTAAATAAATAAATACCACCCAACATTGTTAATGTGAATGAGAAAGGATGAAGGATGAGAGCATGATGTTGAAATGGCTGCAGCGCTGTCTTAATAAGTGGCTGGATGGATTTTTCAAAAGATAGAAAGCGTTACTTGTCACGGATAGCATGAGAGCCCATTTCACTGAAGACATAAAGAAGAAAAACAATCTCTGAACACCGTCCCAGTTATTATACTTGGTGGTATGACAATAATACTTCAACCGCTTGACATTTCCATCAACAGAAGATTCAAAGCTGTCTTGCGTCACCTATGGGAAAACTGGATGTGCCACAGAGAACACAGTTTCACAGCTACTGGCCGTATGTGCTATGCCACTTTGGTAGAGGTCTCTGGGTGGGTTGCGACAGCATGGTGGGGGTGTGTGAGTGATAAAATAATAAAATCTGGGTTTGTGAAGGCTGAGATACTGAAGAGCCCCGATAATCGCAAAAAAGACAACAATGAAAATGAACTGGCACTCGAAATTGCAGAACTATTTCACATTGATACTGAAGATGAGGACTTCAGTGGCTTTCCCGAAAGCAATACAGAATAAATCTGATGTGGAATGATTTGGAATGAGCTGGTATGTTGTTATGCACTTTATTCAAGAGTGTTATTAGAACGTGAAAGTGAAACAGAATAAATCTGGTTTTAAAAAAACAGCAGTGCTGTCTTGCACTTTATTCTTAGAACCCGTGACTTATATAGTGGGGCGACTTATGCTATGATTTTACCAGAAAAATTCCTAATTTTGGCCTCTGGAACTTATAATCTGGGAAATATGGTAGATACACAGGAAGGACTGATGTCCCTGCCCCCAGAGAGAGCTGAAAAGGTGCGGGAGCAGGTGTGTTGTTTTCTCAGGTTGGGTCGGCCCTTGGTATGGCATTTCCTACAGCTCGGGCTCCATGGCAGCAACCATAGAACTGGTGACATGGTCTCTGGACTCATATCAGGCCACTGCAGCATGTGCTGCTGTGGCGCTGGTCCCCACAGCAGGACCCCTTTTCAAGGCAGCTATCGTGCCCAAGGGAGGTCAGACGCAAGCTGGGGGTGGTGGTACTCCTCCCTGGCTCTGACAGCGGACATGCTGATAGAGGCCTCTCAATGGGTGACCGTGTCAACAGATGCCAGCCTCTCTGGGTGGGGAGTACATTGCCAGGCTTAGATTGCCCAAGGACCTTAGTCGGCGGAGGAGTCGACATGGTCAATAAACCTGTTGGAATTGAGGGTGGTATTCCAAGCATTGCAGCACTTCAGGCATCTCCTAAAAGGTCAGGCAGTGCGGGTCTTTTTGGGCAACATGATGGTGGTCTCAATAAGACAAGATATATCGTTCACAACTATATGAAGGATCAGAATTAGCATACGAGGTCTCAGTATAAAAGAACACTGCTGTCTCTAGGTTCGCACCTAATACCAGCAATCGTGTTGTATTACATCAATGACCTCATGAGTATAATACAAAACTCAGTCCTTGTGATGTTAATACTTAAGACGAATCTAATTCAAAGGTAGAATGATATACTCAGCTTCAAAAAAGGACTGGTTTAAATCCTCTAATTCACAAATGATCCCAACGTACAGTCCCGGTACCAGCCAGACGTTTCAGATTAATTTCTTCAGGGGACCGTTAAAAAGCTGTAGAAAACAACAAAACAAACCCTATTAAACCATCACCCTCACAAAACTGTACAATATTAGAAAACCCATAACCAAAACCTTTCTTATACGCATGAGGTCATTGATGTAATACAACACGATTGCTGGTATTAGGTGCGAACCTAGAGACAGCAGTGTTCTTTTATACTGAGACCTCGTATGCTAATTCTGATCCTTCATATAGTTGAAAGTGAACGATATATCTTGTCTTATTGAGTGTACTTTGTCGTTCAGTGACCAACTGATTTTTTGTGTGAACATGATGGTGGTGGCATATATCAACCGCCAGGGGGACACAGCCAGTGCAATGTTGATGGAGGAGGCGACACCACTTTTGCAGTGGATGGAAGAAGACCTGCTAGCTTTATCGGCAGCTCATGTGGCAGGCAAGGAGAATGTCCAGGCGGATTTCCTGAGCTGGTACCAAGTAGACCTAGTGGAGTTGGTTTGGAAAGACTCCATGTTTTTGAGCATAGTGCGCTGCTGAGGACAATTGGTGATGGATTTGATGGTGTCTGCAGCCAATGTCAAGGCGAACTGTGTTTACAGTGGAAGGTGTGAGCACATGTCAAAGGGGCTTGATGTGCTGGTACAGCCATGGCCGCAAGAGGAGATGCTATATGTATTCCCGTCCTGGCCCCTGATTGAGCGGATACGGCACAGGATAGAAGGGCAATGCGGGTGGGTGATCCTTATTTATTGCCCCGGACTGGCCTCGGAAACCTTGGTATGTAGACCTGGCGTGCTTGATAGCAGCTGCTTAGCTACCCAATACAAATAAAGCTCCACTTTTTAACCCTTAATTATATAGACTAACTTACTATATGTGTTATATTAGCGACTGGGTCTCAGAATTTAGACTGCTTACTGTGCCTACTCATTGGGTACAGTGAAAACGTCTTTCATACATCAATGACCCATTCAATGTCGCTGGTGTTATTCTAATGTCCTTATTTCTTGTTTTTTATTTTTTAGACGCATTCACTGGGCGCCGTAGCGTTTCACCTGTAGCGTTTCGTCAGGGGATTGCGACTTTCTTTGATGTGAATCCGCCTCTCACAAAAACGCCACGCCGTAGGTGAAACGCTACGGCGCCCAGTGAATGCGTCTAAAAAATAAAAACAAGAAATAAGGACATTAGAATAACATCAGCGACATTGAATGGGTCATTGATGTATGAAAGACGTTTTCACTGTACCCAATGAGTAGGCACAGTAAGCAGTCTAAATTCTGAGACCCAGTCGCTAATATAACACATATAGTAAGTTAGTCTATATAATTAAGGGTTAAAAAGTGGAGCTTTATTTGTATTGGGTAGCTAGACAGCAATAAGCTCTGAAAAGTGACAACAATTCATTTTGATAGCAGCTGCTGGCAAGGCCTGATCTGTTGATGCAGGGCCCACTGCTCATGCCTCAGGTGGATTGATTCTTGCTTATGGCTTGGCTCTCGAGGAGGTGGGGATACTCGCAGCTGGTGGTGGTGACACTCCTTGAGGCAAGAAAGCGGTCTCTATGGGGGGCTTCTGCCTTTTCCGCCTCTATTCTGCAGGTTTTGGTGTTCCTGCAGGCCAGCCTGGAGGAAGGCTTGGCCCTCAGATCACTGTAAATAGAAGTGGCCGTTTTGGCCTGCTACCACGGTAGGATATGAGGCACATCTCTCTGGCTACACATCCAAATGTAGTCTATTTTTCTCAGGGCTGTGAAGCAGGTCAAGCTGCTTCAGTGACCGGTGATACCACCATAAGATTTGAACCTGCTATTGGCGCTTATGGACCCCCATTCTAACCCTAGAAGAGAGCGTCCCTAAAGGATCTCATGTTGAAGATTGTGTTCCTGGTGGCAGTCTGCTTGGCGTGGTGCATATCGGAGCTGCAGGCTTTGTCGTGTCGGGAGTCCTTTCTGGTCTTCCATCCAGAGAAGGTGGTGTTGCGGACAGTCCCCTCCTTTTTGCCAAAAGTGGTGGCTCCCTTTCATGTTAACCAGCCCGTATCCCTGTCAGTCTTATGGGGGAGGAGGTAGACATAGGGGAGAATATGCAGCTACGGCTACTTGATACCAGAAGAGTGCTCTGACAGTACCTGAAGCGTACGGAGACATTCCAGCATTCTGACCAACTCATTATCTTATTCGGAGGTGTGCGGTAAGGGGAAGTGGTGTCTAAAGCATCCATAGTGTGATGGCTGAAAGAGGCGATTGCCTTGGCGTACCTGCTGAAGTGCAGACCAGTTCCCCTGGGGCACTGTGTGCATTTTGCAAGGCACAGGCAGTGTCCTGGGAAGAGGTGAGTCTTGTGCCGCCCAGCGAGATTTGTAGGGCAGCTACTTGGACGTTGTTACATGCATTTGCAAAGCACAATTGTCTTGATGTCCATGCAAGGGAGGAGGCACGATTCAGGACCAGGGTGTTGCAAGCTGGCCTCGCTGGTCTCGCCCCATAAGAGGCACTGCTGTGGTACATCCTATGTGTCTGGACTGGTCTGGAGGGATGATATGGAAGGTAAAATTAGTCATTATCTGCTAATTACCTTTCCTTGAGTCCCTCCAGTCCAGTCCAGTCCAGAACCTGCCCTAAGGCGTTCATCTGGTCTGTCTGTTTTGGTGGAGAGGAGAGCCTGGGATCTGTGGCTTGGATGTCATTTTGGGCTCGCGGGTCTTGGTTCGGTTGTCTAAGAATTTGTGTGTATTCCTTTGTAGAGCTAAGGGTCGGATGGACTCCTGGTGGCAGATTCCCTGTTTAGGACACAAAAAAGAAAAAGGAATGAATAAATCAGTCAAGGTACGAGTTTGGTTTTGGAGTGACCAGTTGGGTCAGCGTTTGGCTTAAATTCTGCTTTGACACTCCAATACTGACCAGCTTACTGATGCACAGTGCCTTTAGTATATGACATCAGCAAAGCTTTTCATGCTCACTCTCCATCTGCTGGTTGGGGGGCACAACCCATGCGTCTGGACTGGACTGGACTGGAGGGACTCAAACAAAGGTAATTAGCAGGTAAGGGCTAATTTTACCTTTTTTGCTGTCAGCTATCACTCCGCTAGTATCTTCCCAATTATAAAAAAATGGCGCCAATAACTTTTTTGTTGTTCTTTGCAAATTAGTTTTTTTTTTCATCATGCTCGAGCACACCCTCAGACGGCCTCGCTACCGGACATAGGAAGCTTGCCTTCTACTCCTCCCCCTCCGGGACCTAGCAGTACATTGCCGGGAGAGAGAACAATTTTTCTGGAAAAGCAGTTGAGCCACTCTGGGGAGAGCACTGCACCCATGACTGCTTCAGTTAAAGGATCAACTGGCCATACTCTAGACTGCGCCTCCTCAAAGGATAGATTTAAACTGCAGGACTCCAGTAAGAAGCGTGCCAAGGTAAAACACTCGGCCGCTGCCTCTACTTATTCTTCTGGGATAGAGGGCTTAGATAAGCAGTCCCCAGAGCTTTCTTCTTTACCAGCCCTGCCAGAAACCTGCATTATTTCCTGGGGGATCCTCCTTATCTTGCAGCAACAGCTCTTGCCCATCTCTCAATCTCAGTCTCAGCAAGATTGTCTTTTGCTTCTAATGCAAGGTCACTTCACTGGCTCCCCTTCCCTTTCTGCATCCAATTCAAACTTCTCCTAACATATAAATGCATTCACTCTTCTGCCCCTCATTACCTTTCCTCTCTCCCCTCTCCCTACACCCTCCTCGTGAACTCCGCTCCTCCTCTGGCTTTCTTCTCTCTATGCCATTTCTTCCACTGCAACTCCAGACTTTGATCTTTTCACCTTGCTGTCCCTTATGCCAGGAACAATCTCCCTGTATCTCTATGTCAAATTTCTTCCCTTCCCCTCTTTAAGTCCATGCTAAAAGCTTATCTCTTTGTAGCTGCTTTTGGATCCTAATCCCTTATTCTCCTTGTGTCTCTTTTCCCTATTGAACCCCTTGTTTCTCTTGGTCTCTACTATTTGTTTGACTAGATTGTAAGCCTTGTAGCGCATTATAAATGATTAATAGTAGTAGTAATAGT
Source organism: Ichthyophis bannanicus (assembly GCA_033557465.1). NCBI lineage: Eukaryota > Metazoa > Chordata > Amphibia > Gymnophiona > Ichthyophiidae > Ichthyophis > Ichthyophis bannanicus. The sequence goes on from CM066034.1 coordinate 593,382,307, forward strand.
AAAGTGGTTTCTGCCTATCATTTGAACCAATCAATAGTTCTGCTCAGGGGCGGCTCTGTAATGAGGCCGAGTGAGGCGGTGGCCTCAAATGGCAACTTTTCGGGGGCGGCAAAACGTGCCCCCAAAAAAACTGCCTCACTTGGCCTTCAAAAAACAAAACAAAAAAAGAATCAGAGCTGCCGGAGCCGCTGCTGCTGCCATGGCGGCAGCAGCAGAATGAAGTTGCCCCGCAGTCCCCCTGCCTCCCCGGCAGAGCTCTCCTTTCAGCGCCGGCTGCTTTTCAGAGCCGCGAAGGGAGAGTTTCCCTTTCTCGTGGCTCTGTTAAAGCTGAGCCCACCAGCGCTGATTTGAAATAGGTATTTTGAATCATCTCTCTCCCTTTCAATCTGTTCAACACTCTGCTGCGCGGCTAATCTTCCGCCAGCCTCGTCATTCCCATATTATTCCTCTTCTCAAGTCACTCCACTGGCTCCCTATCTGTTTCCACATCCAGTTCAAACTTCTCCTGCTGACCAATGTTCCCTCTAATTTTCTGTAGGCTATGGGCGCATAAAATATCAGCTGTGCAGCTTTTGAAGGAAGGTTAAATTTTTGTGCGCCACATAACGACACTCGGAGTTATATTCTTTATAATTTGATTACACGTCAGAATACAGTATGTACACCACATTGATGGCACTAGAAAATATTGTAGAACTTGTGAAAACCCCGTAAATACACAACAACTTTTAAATTTTAAGACGTCTGTGTTGTTTTCTATCAGAATCAGAACCGTAATTTTTGTGCGCTCTGTTGTAAAGTATGTGCGCTCGCTCGGCGAGGTGTGTGCGTGCGCACACGCGCACAGCTTAGAGGGAACAGTGCTGCTGACCTATAAATGCATTCACTCTGCAGCTCCTCACTACCTTTCTTCTCTTATTTCTCCTTACAACCCCTCTCGGGAACTCCGCTCTTCTGGCAAACTGCTTCTATCTGTGCCCTTCTCTTCTATTGCTGACTCCAGACTTTACTCCTTTCACCTTGCTGCACCTTACGCCTGGAACAAACTACCCGTGTCTGTACGCCAGGTGCCTTCTCTAACCCTCTTCAAATACAGGCTGAAAACTCACCTCTTTGCTGCTGCTTTTGGATCTTGACTCACCTGATCTCCTTTTTCTTTTCCTTTCCCCTTGTTTTATCCCAGCCTACACCTCCTGTGTTGTCTGTCTTGACTAGATTGTAAGCTCTGATGAGCAGGGACTGTCTCTTACATGTCTGTGCAGCACTACGTACAACTTGTAGCGCTATACAAATGCTTAGTAGTAGTAGTGGTAATGGACTGATTGGTGGGACTAGGACAGGAAATGGGTTGATGGGGGCTAGGACAGGAAATGGGCTGATTGGGGGGCTAGGACTGGAAATGGACTTATTGGGGGGTTAGGACTGGTAATGGGCTGATGGGGGGCTAGGACTGGAGTGGGCTGATAAGGGGGATAGGACTGGAAATGGGCTGAGACTGGAAATGGGCTAATCGGAGAGGGGAGGAGAGTGCTGCTGGCCCTGAAAGAAAACTAGGGGCTAGGGCTACAAATGGGCTGATGCAGGGGGATGGGAGAATAGGACTGGAAGAGAGCAGATACTAAGAGGGTCTGCCAGTGGAAGGAGGGGGCAGGATGGGTGCTGACACCGGGGGAAGGAGGGGGCTGGAATGGAGCTGACACCTGGAATGTACTGAAGGGGGATTGTAAGGGAGCTGACACTTGAGGATGGGAGTGGTATGTGGCTGGGTAATGGGGAGGAGGCTGGAAGGGAGCTGACATGTGTGAATGGCACTGGAAGGGGGATGGACAGAGGGTAGGGCTACTGGAAGGGAGCTGACTGGGGGGGTGGCACTGAGAGTGGACGTGAGCTGATACCTGGGATGGTATTTGGACTACAAGGGGCCGGACAGTGGGGAAGGAGAGGGACTGAAAGGGAATGGACACCAGTGGCAGTCGTGGGAATGCAAGACAGTTGACATTGGATGGTACTGGGAGGGGAGGACTGGAAAGGGGGTCAATACTGGGGAGGGTTACTGGAACTGGAAATGGGCTGATGGAAGGAAGTGAAGAAAACAAAAGAAGAAATAAGAAATGGCAGATGGACCATAGACCACAGAAAGAGAGATAAGAGAAGACAGGAAAGGAGAAGCCTCAGATTGGGACCAGCATGATCAGAGAATAAAATGGTCAGACAACAAAAGTAGAAAAAATAATTTTATTTAATTTTAGTGATTGGACTTTGTGCTATCTTTATATTTTACACAGTATGAGGTAACTGCATTTCTTATTTATCTGATGTTGCGCTGCATGCGGAGTCTGGCTTCTTGGGGTTTCAGTTTAAATTTTCTCTACATATTTATTTTTACTTTAGATTGTGGTTACTTATTCTGTACTTGGTGAGGGTCTGTTTTCTGAGTGTGTGACTGAGGCCAGGTGTTCTGTTAACATGGAGTTTGTACATAAAGATCTATAGTGTACTGTATTAATTTGACTTGTTGAGCTTTTCAAATAGGTGTATGGATGTTCCAGGGCCCACTGAAGTATTTACAGTGACCTTTTTTTACATGGGCTCCTTATGTGAGTTTTGGAAGTTGGTGCTGATATGGTATGGTAGATGTGCTCTTTGTTGTAGGGTTTTGTATGAGTTCACAATATGCCTGGTACTGGAGAATGTTTGTTGTTAGTGAGATAATCAGAATCAGATTTGTTATTTTTTAAGATATTGAGTTCTGTGGATGAATGTCCTGCTTCTGCTCTGCACCCACTGTGGATGCAAAATATATGTTGAAAAAGAAAAAGCAAGAACCATAACGCAGTTTATAACAACAAAATTAAAATGAGTTCTAATTTGGTTTTATAAACTGAGCTGTTTGTTCTCGCTCTCTTTTAGTTCCTTGGTGTGCAAACATCTTGCATTTCCTCCATATAATCTAATCGGCTTTTTGGTTTCGTTCAGTCCCTGATTGGAACTCTGAAAAAGCCCCGCCCATCTCTACCCGAAGGGGGGGGGGGGAAGGGGGCGCCATCTCATCCTTCTTCTCAGGCAGCAGATTGCCTTGAGCCGCCCCTGGTTCTGCCTGTTTTTTCCCTAAATATCATGTTTCTTGAGTCTGAAAAAAATGCTTCATTCTTTGGACTGTCGCAGGGTCTTACTTTTTATCTTCATGCAACATGAGACTGCCGTAAGACCTCTGAACTTTTTGTTAATTTTAATCCAAATGACCCTGACCTTCCAGCTTCCAAGAGGACTCTTTCCACCTGGATTTTAGACTGTTACCTTTGCATATTAAGCACAGTCCTCCTGGTAGTGTTATCCTTCATCACCTCAGGGCGAAAGCTTTGACAATAGCTAATCTCTGTTCAGTCTTTATAATGGACATATGCAATGCAGCTACTTCGTCCAATATCCACACCTTTACTAAGCATTACTGTCTGGACTATTCATCATTTACAGATATAGCCTTCGGTACTTGTGACCTGGATTGGCCCCTGTTAGAAACAGGATACTGGTTTGATGGTCTTATGTGTTTCGCAACATCTTCGCACTCTAATTAGTCTTGCTCTGTCGGGCCGCTTCCTAAGAACAATTGCAACTTATTCACTCATCTTCAGTGACCCTCTACTCTGGACTCGTAACAAGTATGGCTGCATATCCCCTGCTTGTCGATGGAGAAAGCGTGGTTGCTTACTTGTAACAGGGGTTCTCTGTAGAAAGCAGGGGAATGCAGCCACACTTTTTCCCTCCCACTATTTCGCCCTCTTTTTTTTTTTTTCCTTTTTTATATATGCTTTGGATAGACTGATGGTGCATGGAGTGTCAGAAGGCACGAGACATACAGCGCATGCCCAGTACTGTACTAAAAAAAAAAAAGAAGACTTTTTCTAAAGCTAAGAGAGAGCTCTCTGCTTGAAGAATCAGCCCGCAGGCTTCACCAACAAGTGTGACTGCATTCCCTTGCAGTCTTTGGAGATGTGAAGATAAAACCATCCACTATAGTCTATATGTTTGTCTTGTCACCCCGCCCTGTTCAATGTAGACCCAAATTGTGAAGTCAACCACTTTGATTGAAGGAAAAAGAGGTATACAAATCTGGATAAATAAATAACTCCTGTTACAGGTAAGCAACCACACATTCTCTACCATTGTCAGACATAACATATATATATATATACACAGAATGTCTTTGAGGTCTTCACTGAAACTCTTTTATTTTCTAACAAGCATGATATGAGAAAGGAGCTCAAAATATACACTGCCTTGTAAGTCTTCACATCCTTGGATGTTTGTCACAATCTGTTTAATGCGTTTTGAATTGAATTTTTTAAAGTTGGAGTTTTTTACCGTTCTATACAACATACCTTTTTGCTTTCAAGGTGAAAAACCAATTATAGAAATAGTCAAAAAGTAATGAAGAATAAGACACTGATAAGCTTTGATTGCTTTTGTCTTCACAGCCTTTGCCATAACAAGCACAGATCAGTTCTTTCCAAAAATTGCCTTAACCGGGCCCCAAAAGTTATGCATAGCCTATCTGTGTCCAGTCACAGTGGCTGAGTTGGTTTGAATACTCCCAGATGAAGAGTCAAGCTGTTTCTGTTCTTCTGTTGAACACAGAGCTGTTGAAAAAATTCTGTCATAGTTATTCAAAAGTACAGATTAGGGGAAGGCTATAATCAGTTATACATTCACTGCTCATCTGAAAATTGGCCCAAGTGGGTTTGAACATCCCTTGGGGCACTATCAGGTCCATCATTGTAAGATAGTACCTTAGTGGTGTAAATTCCTCCCAAGCACCCACATAGTGCGGGGAGCCCGGATCTGCAATCCAGCAGAGGCTTAATGTGGTGTATATTACTTTTAAATACATTGCCATGCCGCCTCCCACTGGCTTTCTCCAATAAAATTACTTCATTCCTGCCCCTGATTGTTGGAGAAGCACATAAGTGCCTCACCTGCCACTGTTAGGCTGAAGTCTCATGATAACTTGGAAATCCTGTCTGTTTTTCGATCCCCATTATTTTTCTGTCACCAGTCTTTCTCGCTCTCTCTTCCTCTCTCAGGTAGTACAGGGTGGGAAGTGTTTGACAGTTTCTCTCTCTAGAATCCCCTAGCCTTACGTCATCTCTCTCTCTCAAATCCTCTACCCTTTAACTACCCTCAATGGTCAGTATCTTACCCTACCTTCCATCACTCCCATCAGTGCTAGAATTTCACTCTTTGGACTCCCTCAACAGTATCATCATCCCTCTCTCTGTCCCCTCCCAATAGTCTGCATCAGTATCCCCCTCTTTGTTCCCCTTCTCTTACTGACCATGAGCCTCCCAGCATTTCCCCTTTCCTACTGGCACTAATACTACTCTTGTTCTCCTAAGCTGCTGCAGCTGCAGGTCCTCTGAAACGGCTCTCTTCTTTTTGATGTTAGCTGCAGCAACAATTTGAGGGCAGAGAGCTGTTACGGGCTGATTTCAGGGTTTCCTTCTCTCGTTGATTAAAAAAAAAAGTTGAAAAGTATACCCTAAAAGTGTAGAAAAATTCAAAACCAATCAGAATCACCTAATAATCCATAAACCTAAAAAATTCTGACATCTAATGTTTCCTATTACTCAATTTTTTTAACTTTTTTTGTCGGAGCTAGTCGTCCCAGTGCATGGAAGCTCTCCAAGCACCACTGCGACCTCTCCCTTTTATTTTAATAACTTTATGAAAACGAAATTTGTTGAAAATTTTGCAGAACAAGCTTCACCGGCTTGAAAAAGGCTTGCCAGAAGTACAGAAACGACGACGTGCCACATGTTTCGGGTTCGCTTCAATTTTTCACATAACCCTGCTTCAGGTCCCTTCGATACTGGCAGATTACTGGCAGAAACTAAGCTTTGTAATCTGCCAGTATGTCCATTTGTCCATTTTCTAAAGTTGAAGTACCAATTTTTATATGCTGAGTTAGGAATCTGATCAGTATTTGTCTCTTTCAAAGTTATGGGACAAGGATAATTTGCTGTCTTATGCCAGGTTGCTAGGCATGAAGTTGTATGTGAAAAAAGCTGGAAGATGGAGGTACTCTTGAGAGTAGGAAGTAAATACATTTGGATGAGTTGGTGTATTAGCCGTCTTTTCTGTTAACGATTTTGACTACCCTTAGACAAACAAACTGAAGTTTATTGTTTCTTACTTTGGATGCTCCATATCCTGTAAAATACAGTAGAATGGAGTGGAGATGCAGTGTGGTAATTAGCTGAGAATTATGGAAACCAGGATTCAAATCCCATTGAAGGTCCCTGTGGCCTTGGGCAAGTTACTTAACCCTCCATTACCTAAGGTACAAAACTTAGATTATCAGCCCTCCGGGGACAGGGAAATATCTACTGTACCTGATGGAACTTGCCCTGAACTACTACTGTAAAGGTGTGAGCTAAATACAACAGGAAATATTTCTTCACGAAAAGAGTGGTAGATGCCTGGAATGCCCCCTTGAAAGTGGTGGTGGGAGAGGAAATGGTACTGGAATTCAAAAAGGAGTGGAATAAACACAGTGGATCCCTAAAGGGCAAGAGGATGGTAACAAAAAAGGGAACACTTCTACTCAAAACAGATGTGAAATCATTGTTTTAAAAAAAAAACAAGGGGAAAGTAACCTGCATGTGCTGCAGATACGACCCCCAAATAAAGCACGCAATATGGCACAGCTTGGGTCAGTGCTGCCTGAGGTTGGGCTCCCTGGGTGAACAGCGGGGGGTCCTGGACTGGACTGGTTTCAGAGAGAGTAGTACATCAGGTAGTGTTGCTGGGATAGTTGTGCTTATGTATGGGCTCCCTTGCTATTTGGTGGGGAGCCCTGGATGGTTGCAAAAAGAATGACAGCATTGCTGGTTTCATAGCAAGCTAGAGACTTACAAGAACAAACAGCCAACCAAAAAAAAGCACGGCAAAAGTAACCTGCACTGTGTTACAAGTTCTGCAAGCACCCTTGCTAGGCAGAGTAGATAGACCACGTTGTCTTTTTGTGCTGTCATCCACTATGTTACTAAATAAATACATACTATAATGTTTGATAAAATGTTAGATTATGCCAAATTCATCGAGCATGGTATACGGCAAACATTTTGGAGCACGTTGAAATGGAAATCTTGTATGCTCATATTTACAGAATAATTAAAGTAAGACAGATGATGTAATAATTGAATATTTGTGTGCTTCTCTCAAACAACTTAAGACCAAGATGTATTTGTTTTAAACTGAGGGTTTTTCCCTATGTTTTTCTATGGGGAAAAGTCTTTAGCAAAATTAAACCCTAAAATGTTACAGGGAGCAAGAATTCTAGATTTTTTTGAGCATGTACTCTGCCTCGTTAGAGATCTATTTCTGACTAGGTAGGTGAGAAATTTCGGATGACAGGAAGCCCTGCACACACAAGCTTCAGGAATCTCAAGCTGTCAGGGCCGCAAAGAGTAAGTTGACTGCTCTGTTTGAAAGAATGCCATCATCTGGTTTTGCTAGGATATACTGAGAGCCCCTGGGTGGCTTAAGGAAAAAAAGCAAACTGAGTGACATTTGTAGTAAGACAACTTAATTTATGGCTTCCCTAACCTAAGCCAATAATTTTCTCTCCTTTCTCTTCCTCTCTGCAGCCTACCTAGTCCAAATGTAGTAATTTTCTATTTCCTTTTCCTTTGTATTGGTTTCTTGAGACTGGCTTTTTCTTTTCTGGCCCTGCCAGATGATAGTTTCTTGCTGTGCTGGCTCTTTATTCTCCCACCTAGCTTGAAATCCTGAAACCTCTTCAATTTGCACTAGTAAGATAATTGCGAGAGGTTATAGAACAAGTGGTTACTAGTTGCTAGCATTTTCCCTGTAACTCTGGCTGAAACAAGATACAATTAAAACTGACATTTGGAGGGGGAATTCATTCTCCTTCCACACAGAAGAGAAGTGTGTAGAAAAACACTAGCTCGGGCCTTTGAAGTTAAGGCCCTTATTTTAGAATCATCTCCACATGTAAACAGCGGCATTTTATTTATTTTATTTAACAGTATTTCTAAACCGCCTTATCATAATAATCAAGGTGGTATCACAGCAAACAATCTGGTAGTGTGAGTGTGTTATACATGCAGTGAGGGTGAAAATTTAGTTGGGTGCGTGTTGTATTGTGTGCTAGATTGGTTTGAGCTATGTACAATGTGGGCTATATACAGTGGTGCTAAAAACATTTTATATACATACAGTGCATGTGTTGATAAGCTACACATACAAACAGTGATTTTAGAAAGTCACTGTTTAGACATGGAAATCTACACCACATCCAGATTGCAAGGGATATGGTTTGGGCAAGGTGAAAATCTAAATTTGTATTCCCCATTTTGCTAGGAGAATACATGTGCTGGTCAAAAATCCTGGGCATTAGCTATTACAACAGTGTCAAGGCATGCATGAATACCAGCTTGAAGGGACAGGTGGAAAGACTGATGCCCCTCTTCCCACCACCTGATTCTATCCCCGACTCTTACGAGGGTCCCTGGTGGCCTAGGAGGAGCAAGAAGGATCCCTAGTCACTCCTGTTTATTGTTCCTCTGGGTTCAAAAGGGTACCCTTGATCTCTGTAGCAATAATTTAGCAGTCTAGGAGTCATGCTATTAAATAGGGGTGATTTTTAAAAGGTTACAAACTTTAGGGGGAGAGGGGGAAGCATCCTACCTTCCCCCAGTTGTGCATAGGAATAGCTTCTTAAAATTGCTGCTTCCAGCAGCATCAATCCCCCTCCCTTCCTGGTGCCCCACCTGGCAGACAGCCCCTCCATACTTCGGATCTCATTGCATTCCTTTACCAGGGTCCTTGGTTGTTTAGGGCTATGGTTCTCAACTCAGTTCTTCAGTACCCTGTAGGCTTTCAAGGCATCCACAATGAATATGCATGAGATGGATCAGCATACAGTGGAGTACATGCAAATCTCATCTTATGCATATTGAGAATCCGAATGGCCTAGGCCCAGGGGATACCGGAAGACTGGGTTGAGAACTACTGGTCTAGGGAAACAGGAGAGATCACGGTTTTTCCTGCTCATTGTGGTTCTGGGTTCAAACTGGCACCCTTATTTGGCAGCTTGACTCCTGCAGTTACTGCTAGGGGTCAAGGGTAACATTTTCAACCTGGAGCTACAATGAGCAGGAGCTACTAGGGGTTGCTTCTTCTCCCCCCTAGACCACATGGGACCCCTGGTAAGAGCCCAAAGGGGTGGGAGGATTGATATGGCCAGAAGCAGCAATTTAAAAAAAAACGGTTTCCTTGTACAATTGAGGAAGAGCAGCCAAGGCTGGCTCAATCATTAGGTAAGACTAGTCAGTCGCCTAGGGCAGAAGCTTCAGAGGGTCAGCAAAGAGCAGCCGCAATCACAGCAAAACAACAAATCCTGACAGCCACACAAACTCCAAGAGCCATCAGCAGATTCTTTTACCTGCATGGAGATTGGACACACACATACATACAAGGCAAAGTTTAATATTAAAAAGTATGATTTATTTGTTGGTATTTATCTCACATCTTTCCAGCATGTTCAGTTATGCATTTTTACAGAATTGTGGTGGGAGTGGTGATGTTGGGACGATCTTGAGGGATTGGGGAGGAGCATAAGGCTGAAAGGTTTTTCTTAGGGCACCCAATACCCTTGAAAACAGGGCATTTTCCCCCCATGTGCATCTTGTTAGGGAATGGGATTTAGCGCATGCCTTTCTCAGATGTTTCAAGGCAAGTTACGGTAAGGTACAGTAGCACTCCTGCTAGATGTGCCAGCAAATACACATGCAGTTCTGTACATCCTGACGCACATTTTACAAGAGGCTCCGCATGTCGCACAGTGTTTGTGCACTGACTGACTTGAATGGCTCGGTTCTTCTCTCCATGACCTTTCTAGAATGGGCCTTCAACATTTCTGTGCAGGGTAACTTAAAAGATGACGTGAGGTATTCTTTGTATGTGGTGTTTTGTACTTACATATGTGCACCTTGGCCATTTCTAGACTCCCATGTTTTGTGATTTGGCTAAAGAATGAAATGTAGTTTGTTCATACCAAGAGGTTCTTGAGCTAGAATGAGATCAGGTTTTTGATATGTTTATAAACATAAGTCTAGATTGAATTGGACTTTCAATTCAGTACAACGGAGGAAGCCTAGAACAAGTAGGTTTTCATCTAAAATCTTAAGCCTTTCATTGCTTGCTAACTATGTTAAATCTAAGGCTGGTGAGCAACCAAAAGATTTTACCCTTTGAAAGCTGTTTACTCACTCCTGTTTTGAGTATGTAAGGTTATGGTTTAGGCACTTGATATACTGCCCTTTAGTATGTGTATCACAGCGGTTTATGCTAACAGGGTCTTTTTTGTATTCCCTCGTCCCGAAGGGCTCATAATCTAAAGTTGCTTTCTTCACTGAAATACAATCCTTACATTTTGACATTAATTGGCTGAGAAGCCATAAGATTACACAGACATGGAAACTGATTTAATGTTCAACCTTGGAGGTGGTTTCTCCAGAGCAGGGTTGGAATAGCTTCTTTACTGCCCTACTAAGGTACTACCAGTACTGGCTGTGGTTTCCCTTTACTGTGGATAAAGAGAAGGCTTTTCTTTTCAGAGTGGGAAATCTAGCACCTCTTATATGTATTAAAATTCTTTGGAACTTTTAAAAATTGAGTTTATAATCTCATCCTTTCATTTGCCTTTAAACATTTTTTTAATGTTTTATTAGAACTAATCCTAAAATTGAAAATTTTCAATGAATGATTAATTACCAGATTTAAGGTTTATTGACTTGATCCAACTGCCTTTTAGTAGGCTGCACTATAAATGCAGAAGATCTAGAAGTGTACTTCTATTACTCTTGGTGGTGGTTATAGCAAAAGCTCTTAATGGGAAATTATGTTTGTGATGGTCTATGCACCAAGTAATAGTGCAAGTGCAGTGGACCTACTGGTGTGTAGCATTCGTATATCAGTTCTGCAATAGATTGGGCCAGATATTCTACAAATTGATTCTCATTTTGTAGTATTGGAAAAAGATGCTTTGCACACTCAAATTCCTAATATTTTGGTGTATTATTCCAGTTATATTTACATATTAGAAAACAATTTGTCACACTTAGCCTTGTTTAAAACACTAGAAGCCCCAAAAAGGCATTTTACCTAGAAATCCCAAAGTGTGCCAATTGACGCATTATCACAACGTCTGCGTTGAGCATGAAATGCAGATGTGAATTAATTTGAAGTTACTTATTTGTTTACTACATGCAGTATGTGACATCATTACATAACTGACATGGTTCTAGCAGTGACGCTGGTTCAAACCTTCGAAGATGCATTTGCGTCAATTGACGCACTTTGGGGCTTCTAGTGTTAAAGCTGCTTCTGACATCTTGTCTTCCAGTTCACTTGGAGCATGTCCCAACAGGACCTGCTTAACCAAGTTCCTTCTCCATTTTTATTTCATCTTTGTGTTGTCCAATCCAACAAAGATACAAAGAGCCTTCTTGTGAAGGGCATGGGTTATGGTTATTTCCAGAATAAGTGTAGCCAGTTACATTCAGGCACAGTAGGTATTTTCCCTATCCCCGGAAGGCTCACATTCTAAGGTCCTTATTTGCTATCCTGAGTTAATGTGTTTCTTATTTTATTAGGATTTATTAACTACATATATGAAGAGATTCACCTGAGGTGGTGTACAGCATGTATCGCTAGACATAGGCAATTTACACTGTAGCAGCAGCATAAAAATAGCAAAATGATCACATATCAGAATAATAGGCAACTAGAATAGCGAGATAAACATGGAGATAGGAAAAAAATTGAATCCTAGTAATAGCAATGATACAATACAATGTCAGTGTAATGTACAGCTTAAAACAGCACAGTAGAAATTCATATAACAGAAATACAATATGTCAGCAGAATACAAATGGTATGCCTTAATAGGCAGCACTTCTAATTGTATGAAATACCGTAGATCCCCCTCTTGTCCCCCAAAATATTTTTGTCTGGCATAAACCGCAAGAGGAAGAGAGTTGTACTCCCTCTCACACACAGTACATGCCCCTTTTATTCGTCAAAATATTCTCATGATGCTGTTCTTCACAAACCAAATTAAAAACCACACTTATCTGATCAAACGCAAATTTGGTTTGTGAAGAACAGCATCATGAGAGAATTTGATGAATAAAAGGGGCATGTACTGTGTGTGAGGGGGAGTACAACTCTCTTCCTCTTGCGGTTTATGCCCGACAAAAATATTTTGGGGGACAAGAGGGGGATCTACGGTATTTCATACAATTAGAAGTTCTTACAATTTGAATACCGGTTTTCTGGGATTTTAAAGCTTGATTAATAGGCAGCACAGCAGATAGGACACACACACAGTATTAGCACAGTATAAATGATACACCATAATATGCAACATGGTAGTACAATTGTATACCATAGATAGAATATTCTCAATGTTAGCACTATAGTGAAACATCCTAATAGGCAGCAATTGGGACATACAGGGTCTGATATGGAAAGGGATTAACAGGGTTAGCAGATCTGCTAACCATGTTAATCCCTTTGACTGGTATATTCAGCTGCACTAACATGATTATTACTGCTGAATATCCGCAGATGCTGCTGCTGCATGCCCCGATGCTTACCAGTTAGAATCAGGTGATCCAGGAGCAGCACTTGGCAATAACCGGGCAACGATGATATTAAGCTGCTGTCCGGTTATTACAATGCAGGAAAAGTCAGGAGCGGTAAAGGCCGTCCTAACTTTCGTTGCTGAAGCTAACTGAGCAGTGGCTGAGTATCGCTGCTGCCCGGTTAGCTTCATGGCAATCTAGGCAACCTGGATATTCAATGCCGGGGCCTGGATATGTCCCCGGCATTGAATATCCAGGTCTAATGTTCAGTGGGGGTGGCTAGCTGCATTAGCAGCGCTAGCAGCCCCTGCTGCTGAATATCGGGTGCATAGTATATAGACAGAAAAAATGGGTAAGACAAAGGGATAAATGGAAATGGGTAGCTAGACTGAGGGTATATTTTATATGTACAAGTAAATATGGTATGTGGAAACCGGTCTCAGCAAGCTAATCATGATGCAGTATGAGTGAATAGATAAGTCAGTCATCACAGCCATGAAAGGCTTGGGAGAAAAGCGAGGCTTTCACCTGATTTCTGAAGTAGAGGTGTTCTTGAATTTTATGTAAACCACCTCGGAGTGAGTTCCAAAGTGTGAGGACTACTCCTGAAAAAATTTGTTGGCGGGTGCCACATTGTGTGATTTCTGTTGGTGAGAGTACAGTTAGGGATGCTCCTTAAGATGACCTTAGAGGCTGCAAAGATGTGTAGAGGACTAACTTATTCTTCAGATGATGTTATTATCATTAAGTGCTGTCGAGTTGGTGCCGATTGATGGTGATCCTTTGAATATTTGTTTGTTTGGCTTTATTTGATATACCACAATATCTGCAAGCAATCAACACAGATTACATTAAAATGCTAGTTGAAAATGAAACAGAAAGGAACTCCATCGATTGGTATTTGGAAAGGGGAAATAAAGAGAAAGATATAGAGGGAGAACGAGGACAAGTAAAGTGAGGTGGAGGGTATAGTTGTCCTAAACTGTGTTTGATCTTCATTCATTCACTCCATAGCCCATGTTCCCTGTAAATAGTTATCTCCAAGTTATAATGCCCTGTTCAATGTAATTTCAGTTTGTTCAATGTAAACCACACTGATGCAGAATAGCGCGGTATATAAGAAAATATAATAAAATAAAAGAAATAAATAATAAAATGGCTAATTGTTGATAGAGTGGCATCCATAGCTGCTGCTGTTCTATTGATCCATCACATTGCTGGCCTTCCTCTTTTGCGTTTACCTTCATCCTTGCCAAGCATGATGTTTCTCTTTACATGATGTGTTCAAAGTATGAAAATTAAAGTTTTTGTCATCTGAACTTCTAAAGAAAGCGTACGTTTGATCCCTTCTAGACTTTTTTTAAAATTTGGGCAGTCCCTGGTATACATGGTATTCTCCTGTTCGGCTCAAGAGGTTGTAGCACCTTGAGTCAACTTTTGCTTTTGCACCTCCCCCCCCCATACTCCCCCGGACTCGATCTTGCAGTGCAAGCTGTGCAAACAGGTAAATTTTCAGCCCACTAGCTTGTTAAATGCCACCTTCCCTTTTAACTTAATCTGTGTATTCTGTGTCACTGTCCATATAGCATGCTGAATATACAGAGTGATGGTGTGGTCATCTGTTTAGACTAGGCCTGATATTCTGCAGACCTAAACTAAGCTTGTAACTTACCTGAATAGTGGCTGAATATTGCCACTATCTGGATATTTTTCTGGCCTACCATTGCTCCTCCCCTAATACGCCCCACAAGTATGCAGGTAATATCTGGCTATTCTACATTTTAAAAGCCTGATATATTATCTATATATATTTTTTGAAAATACACAGGCTAATTATGTATTTGCCAGTGAACACCTAATTGCCTTTGAATATCATTCTGATAGGGCATAATCATTCATATGGAAAACTCCCAGACTTGCCAATAAAACTAACAACATATGCAGAGCAGAAATAGGACGTTTCACTTTATATCTCAACATAACAAAAAAATTATATTCAAATTCTAGTTTCACGTCAGTGACAACACCACTAACTCCCTCCACAGCTAGACATTGTGCGGCATAGCACAAAAATCTGCAAATGGACACTCAATGCCAACATCAAGAACTCAAATTGCACCAACCCTACCTATGGAAAATCAGCACTGCAAATATTCTAGAACCCCAAATGGAAAGTAGAACAAGTTGAACTACTACAGATTCTGAGAGAGAACCTACATGTTAGCAGAATCCCTTATCTCGGCTGCACATCAAAAACAGACTATCACCAATTAAAGAATAAGAAACTACAAGAGACAAAAATTGAAATGGAAAAACCTCAAAATCAGATACTGAGCATAAATGCATTTCCTCCTGTAATGAATTATAAGAAATGCACATTCCTAATTGTCCCTTTAGTCCAGTCCAGTATGTGTGGGTTATCTCCCTCCACCAGCAGCTGGGGACTGAGCATGTCATATTTCTGATGTCACAGAAGAAGAGCTCCCCCCTTAGGCTCCAGAAATCAATACCTCAGTCCTCAGCAGTTGGGTGAGGAGCATCTGCGTAGCTGAACTCCACTGAAGGAACTTCTGACTGATCTTTTTTTTTTAAAGAGGCGGCTCAGAAGGGCTGGTTTTTGGTGGGGGTTTCCCTTACTCTAGGATGCAAACCTGGTGGACCAGGTTCCTCCCCTTTCCACCACTCACCAGCCCCTTGCAAAGGGGTCCTTGCCGGCCTTATTATCAGCTTCCCTCGCTATCTTATGAAGGGGATGCATTTTAGTTTAAAGAGGAGAGCTGCACGGTATTGGGAGGGAAGGAGGAAGCATGTTACATTGGGCAGCAATCTCCAGGAACAAGCAGGAATGTAGTCTTCACATATGGGTATCGTTGGTACCGATGGAGCCTGCGCGGGAACGCTCCCCAGCGTCCAATTAGAAAGCTATTGGGAGCATCCCACAGCGCCTGCGTGCTGCCTTCCCGCCTTTCCCAACTGCCTCTCTCCAGTTCTTTGTTTTCTGTGGAGCCAGCAAGTCGTTCCTGTCACCACAGAAAATGTTTTTCCTTATTCCTTCTTTTTTGTGGTCGCGTCTGCCTTCCTCGACACTATACCGGTACTGCCGGTTCTTTTTTCTTTCTTTCGTTTAAAAAAAAAAAAAAAAAAAAAATATATATATACTATTTTTTTCCTAACTTTTCTTTTCCAGGTGCACGCGCCATTTTGGGCCTTAGGCCCAAAATTTCCTCCACTATGGAAAAACCTGCTTCGGGTTTCAAAAAAGTGCACCAAGTGTGGCGGTACCATCTCCGTCACCGACACCCATGAGTGTTGTCTTAAATGTTTAGGTCCTGACTACTCCATCTTCTAGTGTATGGCTTGTGCCATGATGTCCAAGAGGGGTCGACAAAACCGAGCTGCTAAGCTCGGCACCCTTTTTCCCTCTGATGCAGCTTCTGTGGCATCGGCGTCTTCCAGGGCTTCGTCTTCCTCCCATGGATCTCAGGTAACTAAACATAAGTCTGGCCGGTCCTCAAAGGGTAGATCTCCTTCCAAGCATTGAGATGCCTCTGGCGTTGCCCTTGAGGGTTCTGTACCGGCAAAATTGCCCCGGTGGGAGGCTTCTGCTTCCAAAGCATTATCAGGGCTCCAGGATGTTCTCGAGGCCTCGACCTCGGCAGAACTACTGGTGCCATGCTCTGGGGTACCGGCTGCTTCCGGTACCGATACCCAGGCAAGCAGCCACTTGGGCCTCGGTTCCTACCTTCACAGCCCATTACTGCTTGGACAAGGACTCCCGCTGGGATGTCTTGTTTGGTCAGGCTGTTCTCCAAAACCTGTTCCATACCTAATCAACTCCTACCCACCATCCCTGGTTGGATACCAGAGATCCATGGGGGGAAGTGGAGCCCCTTCACAGGGACACACAACTTCTGGGGTCTCTCCCTGGCATCTAAAGCTAGGGAGTCCCCATATGTGAAGACTACATTCCTGTTGTTCCTGGAGATAGCATAGTTACTCACCTGTAACAGGTGATCTCTGGGAGCAGCAGGAATTTAGTCTTCACAACCCACCCACCTCCCCTAGGAGTTGTATCTCTCTATCTATCTCTTTCTCTTTCCCTCTCTCTCTCTTTGTCTCAGCTTTAAACTCAAATGGAGAGAGGCAGTTGGGAAAGGCGGGAAGGCAGCACGCAGGCGCTGTGGGATGCTCCCAAAAGCTTTCTAATTGGACGCTGGGGAGCGTTCCCGCGCAGGCTCCGTCGGTACCGACGATACCCATATGTGAAGACTAAATTCCTGCTGTTCCCGGAGATCACCTGTTACAGGTGAGTAACTATGCTGTACCCTCAGTCTCTCTCCCTTGCCTTCGGGAGGGAGCTTGAGGGAAAGTAGTGAAGTGCTGAGCACCGTTTTGCTGTGACAATAGTCCTGGAGGGCTGATTTAAGCTATGAATAGGAAAAAAAAAATAAGACCACAAACAAGGAGTTGCATCGGTAGAGCCCTCCTCCCAACAGAGAAGGTATGAATGCTCTTGGGCTTTCTGCAGTCGACGGTGAAGATACTTCGGGCCCTCCTCTCCTGTATCTTAATGAACTGTGGGCTTAACATAAGGTAGGTGTGTCTGGCACTCTTCCCTGCACTCTCTTGGAAAAATGAGGGGGGAGATAAAGCCACAACGACTTCACTTTGGCGGTGTCCACTTGCTGTTGTTTGGTGGCAGGCATGCAATGGAGGCATACTGTTTTTTGGTCTGCAGGTTCGGCTCCGGGGATGGAGTAGGGCCTCGGGGTTTGGGGCCTGTCAGGGAGTCCTCTGCCAGGGTTATTGTGCTGTCAGAGCCTGGCTGTTTTTCAGTATAGCCTCTAGGGCTGAAGCGGGATCCAGAGGGAGCAGCGTGGTGGCAGCTGAGCTGGCTGTCAGGATGAGCTTTCCGCAAGAAATGGGCATTGGTTAGGTTGTTTTATGTATTTCACAGAGGCACTGTTTTTGTGGGCCAGCTTCTTTCAGAAGAGTTTTTGGGCGCAAATGACCGCCATTTATCTAGCACGTTGTTTCGGTGTGATGGTCTGTGCTGTGTTCGCTGGTTGCCTATGGGTTTGAGTTTTTCTTAAAATAATTAGATAGGGGGCACAAGTGAAGTTTGTTTTGTTGGCTTCCCTTTCCTTCAGCAGGGTTGGTTTTTACTTCTGCCTGCGGTCTTGGACTGGTGTTTATTGCTCAGCATTTACATGGGGGGAGGGGGAAAGGAAGTTAACTGCTGACTCCAGGGTGGCAGTTCTCTTGAGCAATGTCATGGATTCTGTTAAAGCTTTTCTACTGCACTGCTTGTCAGCATGTTGGGAGTTCCAAGGAACTCATTGTAAAAAAAACCCAAAAAACCTGCTTCCTAACTCAAGAATCTCTGCTTGATGCCCGTCTCTTCAAAAAAAGAAAAGAAAAAAAGAATCCCCTCTCCCAAAAAAAGAAAGAAAAAGGAAATGTATTAAGATCTAGTGAAAAACTTACCTGTTCTGTTTGTTTGGTCCTACTATTTCTATAGCGCTACAAGGCGTGCGCAGCAGTATACACGATGAGGTCAAACTGTCCCGGCTCTTTGGGGCTTACAGGTTAATCATGATGAAGGCCAAGCGGTGGAGATTTTAGTTTGGTCTCTTTATAGAAGTTAGGCACAGTTCATAAGGCATAGCTCCTCGCCTCCTCAGCTGTATTCTTGTCCGGTTGTTAGTGGGGTCACCCGTAGCACCTGTGCGTTCATTGGCATCCTATAGTTGTTTTCAAGGGCCTGTCTCTTTCCCTTGCTTGCCTTTTGTTTCCTGCTCAGGAAATGTCTCTCTTTCTATCGGTTGTGTGCCCTGCTCTATGGTGTGTGTGGGCCCAGTTTCACATAATGCCGCAGTAGGGTTAAGATTTAAGGACCTGGAACATGTTTTCCATATTCTGGTTCTGTTTCACATTAGGTTTTTGTTTTTGGCTCATTCTGTGAGGAACAGGCATGACTTCTGACTTTTCTCTGCACCTTCATTGTGGCAGGCCTAGTTCGGTGTTCAGCTGATGGCTGCTGACAATGTTTTGCTTGATGCTGCCTAGTGTCAGAGAGCTGGGTCTGGGTTGAAGGTCATAGGTCCTCCAGTGGGACAATGATCCAAAGCATATATCCGAAAGTACAGCAGTATGGTTACAAAGGAACAAAGGAGCTGTTTTCAACGGGCAACAATGAGTACTGATCTTAATCCAATTGCACATATTTGAAAGGGGGGGATATCTGCCATTTGTTATAAGGAATTCTGGAAGCTGGAATGCCTCACAGTTGAAAAGTGGGAGAATCTACCAGCAGACAGCTGTATGAAACTTTTATACAGTAGATGGCTACAAGAAAGGTTTGGAGACTGACATCATGCCAAGTGTTGTGCAGCCAAATATTAGGGTAGGGTGCCTCTCTTCCTGTCCAGGTCATATTTTGTTTCTTCTCCTCAGAAGCTGCTGTTGAAATATTATGAGGACATACAGTTGGAATATTTACAACCATTTTTTCAAGATATGGTACACAACATACCTAAATTGCAAGGGTGCCAGTAAAGGTTCACCACCACTGTACAAAGGTTCAAGTCAACACACACACACAAAAAAAAAATCAACAGCTGCTCTCTGGATGTCTTTGCTGGGGAAAGCTTCCTGGCTCTGCAAGTCAGTTTGGTTTGTTCCTCTCGACTGTGCATCTTCGGAGTGGCTACCTCATGTTCTCTGTCCCTGAGAGGTGCTTCTAACCTTCCACTTCTGTTTTATGCCTTGAAGGTAGGGGTCACTATCTTCTTGGTGGCCATGTGTTCAACACGCTGGTTCTCTGAACTCCCAGTCCTATATTATAGAGGCCCTTTCTATTCAGTTCCAAGGCAAAAGTGGTCCGGAGTTTGGTACTGTCCCTTTTGCCCAAAGCATTGCGCTTTCATCTGATCCAAGCGGTGCCTTCTGGGTTTTCGCATTCTCTGAATCCTGAGAAAGATCATCATCTTCTCTGGCTGGAATTGCGTAGGGTATTGTGGTACTATCTGAAGTGGATGGAGACAATTCGTGGGTCAGACCATTAGTTTGTCTTGTTTTGGAGGCCCATGTAAAGGGGAGGTGGTTTCCAAGGCCTGGGTGTCTCGTTAGGTAATGAAAGCTCTTGCCTCTGCCTATTTGCTACTGGGTAAGGCTGTGCTGAGTGCTCTTAAAGTCCTTTCGATGGGGCCGTAGGCAGCCTCTTGGGCGGATCCACTACCTTTTTCTATTGGTGGACCTTTTTAGGGTGACAACGTAGCCATTCCGGTATACCTTCACGCGTCATTCAAGTATGGGTCTGTAGGCATCTAACAATATGCATTTGGGGATTTGTGCTCTAAGCCGGACTCACGAGTCCCTCCCATATTTAGTCACTGTTCTGGTACATCTCATATTGGACTGGACTGGAGAGACGATTAGGAAGGTGATATTAGACCTTACCTGCTAATTGTCTTTCATTGAGTTCCTCCAGTCCAGTCCAGGACTCCCTCTTCTGC
The DNA here is from genome assembly GCA_033557465.1 of Ichthyophis bannanicus. Classification (NCBI taxonomy): domain Eukaryota; kingdom Metazoa; phylum Chordata; class Amphibia; order Gymnophiona; family Ichthyophiidae; genus Ichthyophis; species Ichthyophis bannanicus. Next base: position 593,402,495 of record CM066034.1, read on the forward strand.
AACGAATGCCTTTCTGTGTTTTTAGGGTCTGCAGGAGTGGGCTTCTTGGGCTGGTTGCATTGGAGGATCCAGTTAACATCTCATCACTTGCCACTCCACTGATCATTCTTCATTAGGAGCCCAGAACATGAAGTATGATACTGGCTTCTTGCTTTGTGTCTTCTTTATAAAACTTCTGTGGTTGGTTGTCAGTCCCTCCCCCAGCCACTCCTCGAGACCCATGGGGAGGGTAGGAGGTGGCTGCTCCCTCTTGTCCCCTTCCTCAACTTCTGGGAGGGGGCCAGGATTTGAGCCTTCAGTGCTCCTGCATTGCGCTTGATTGATCAAGGTTAAAAAAAAAAAAAAAAGGGATTGGCAGGCAGTGTCATGGAGAGACAGCAGCAGTGCAGCAGGACAACCATGATTACGGTGGCATGGCAGACACATGGCCGAGGCAGAGAGAGACTGATGTGCAGTGTGTGGCAGTCGCCAAAGCCTGCTCTCTGTGGTCAGGCTTTGCCATGTCTGCATTAAGGACAGCATGACTGCTGTGGAGAGTTTGGCCAGCGGTTCAGAGATATTGGAGGCAGTCATGGGGGGGGGGGTATTCTGGCCACAATTGCCCTGCGGGGGAAGCTTTATCACCTGTGGTTTTGGCAAGAATGGCCGCTATTTTGAGTACTGGCTCCTTTACTGCTCCAGAGAAAAGGGAATCTCCGTTTTTTGCAGCCTGGGTCCCTGGATCCCTCTGGGGCTGTTGGAAGTTCATTCTGTTTCTACACCAGGCCTTCCTCAGACAACAGGGGCTGGGTGAGGGGTCCCTTAGATTGGGGTCCCTCTCCTTATTGAGGGGGGATTGACTGTCCTTACAGCAGGGAAGTGCCCGCATCGGGAGAGGTCCCTTGAGTTTGAGGATGAAGCCTCGATGGGATCTTTGGGTTCCTGCAGGGCTCTAGAGGGTCCGTCTTATTATTATTATTATTTTTTTTTTTTTGAGGATCCGGACTCTGAGTAAGAGGAAGGGGAGCTCCTGGCCGGGGAGGAGCTCCACTTTTATTGATAATTTAAACCTTGGTGGCTTTGCGGATCATGGACAATCTTTTGCTGGATCCCTCAGAGCAGGCAGAGGACCCGCTCCTGGAGGGTATTCAAAAGCTGCCTCATTCCTTTCCAGTGATGGCGATGGTGGAAGGTCCCCGATACTGACTTAAGGGTCGGTAGGAGTATAGTCAGACTTTACCCTATCCTTCTGAATGAGAGGGAGCACCTGTGCATTCCCCAGGTGGATACACTGGTGACTGCATTCTCCAGGAAGACTACCATTTTGGTGGAAGGTGGGTATGGCCTTGAAGGACCCAAAGGGCCGCCAAATAGAGGTGCTATTTAAGCAGGCTTTTGAGATTTCTGCCTTGGCTTTATAAGGAGTCATTTGTGGCTCCTATGTTGTGCAGGCCTGTTTATGTTGGTTGTAAAAGTTCCTGGAGATGGTGCAGGCAGAGGCCATTGCTTGTGAGGAGGTGGCCCAGTTGGAGTCTGACACTGCCTTCTTGGCTGATCTCCTTTATGAATTGCTTAGAGTGTCCGCCAAGTTGATGGTTACCGTGGTGGTGGCTGGTCATTTCATGTGGCTGTGGAATTGGTCAGTTGATCTGGCCTCCAAGATGAGGTTGAGTAAGCTCCCCTTTTCAGGGAAGCTACTGTTTGGAAAGGATCTGGAAAAGTTGGTGAAGAACCTGGGGAACACTAAAGTGCCTCGGCTTCTGGAGGATAAGCCCAAAGCAGCAGGCCTGGAGCCTCTTCTAGGGGCCAGGGGCGTGAGGCGTGTAAACTTCGCCTGGTCTGAGGGGTGGATCCTCAGAGGGTCCCTCCTTTAGTGGAGGCAGTTGGGCTGGCAAAGGTGAGGCCTCAGGAGCCCCCAGAGCTGCTGTGTCCTCCCATTGAAGGTTTGGGGGCCCTGGTGGAGGTGCAGTCGATAGGCAGTCACCTAAGTCAATTTTATCCCACCTGGGCCCAGCTTACATAGTATATGAGGGCAGATAAAGACCAACATGGCCCATCTAATCTACCCAGCAAGGCGGCAAGAGTAGGTGCATCCACTGCTCCGTGCAGGTCACCCCTTCCCATGCCTTTGTTTAGAGGTGTACCTACCACTCCGTGCAGGTCACCTCGACTTGTTAAGATAGCAGAGGCAGTTACGTTTATTTTGATTTTATCCTGTTTCTATAAAGGGATCCACTGTGTCTGTCCCATGCCATTTTGAATTCTGTCACTGTATTTGCCCTCACCACTTTTATTGAGAGGGCATTCCAAGCATCCACCACCCTTTCAGTGAAAAAGTATTTCCTGATGTTGCCTTTCAATTTACCCCCTTGCAGCTTCGTGTTATGCCCTCTAGTATTACAGCTTCCCCATCTTTGAAAAAGGTTTGTTTGTTTATTAATACTCCTTAAGTATTTAAAGGTCTATATCATATTTCCTCTGTCTCTCCTCTCCTCTAGAGTATATATATTTAGGTCTTGGAGTCTCTTTTCATATGTCTTCTGGCGCAGGCTCAAAATCAATTTGGTCGCCTTCCTCTGAACCGTTTCCAGTTTTTTAAATATCCTTTCTGCTGGTAATTCCTCTCTGTATGCAACTCAGCATCCTTCTGGCTTTGGCCTCTGTCTTGTCACACTGTTTTGCCACCTTGAGATCCTCAGAAACAATCAGTCCGAGGTCCTTCTCCTGGTCTGTGCACACTAACCTATTGCCCACTATCTCATACAATTCCCTTGGAATTCTGCATCCCAAATGCATGACACTGTGCTTCTTCACTTTAAATCTTAACTGCCAAGCATTAGACCATTCTTCCAGCTTTTGCAAATCTTTCCTCATGTTATCCACTCCCTCAGGTGAGTCCATTCTGTTGAAAATATTCATGTCATCTGCAAAGAAACAGACTTTTCCATTCAGTCCTTCAGCAATATCACTCACAAATACATTGAACAGTACCGGCTCCGGGACTGATCCGTGGGGCACGCCACTATCACCTTCCTTTCATACGAGTGAGTTCCGTTTACTATAACTTTCTGTTGTCTGTCAGTCAACCAATTTCTGATCCAGTTCACCACCATGGGACCTATTCCCAGACTGGTCAATTTATTGATAAACCACCTATGAGGGACAGTATCAAAAGCTTTGCTGAAATCTAGGTAGATCACATCCATCGCATGCCCTTGACCTAGTTCTCAGATCACCCAGTGAGATTTGTCTGGCATGATCGTCATTTGGTAAAACCATGTTCCTCGGATCATGCACCCTATTGGTTTCAAGAAAGTCAACTATTCTCTCTTTCAGAAGTGCCTCCATTACTTTTCCCACCATCGAGGTAAGCTTACTGGCCTGTAGTTTGCCACTTCTTCTCTATTACCTTCACTTTTGTGAAGAGGTACCACATTGGTCCTTTTCAAGTTCTGCGGAACTTCTCCTGTTTCCAAGGGTCCATTAAAAACATCCTTTAAAGGCTCTGCAAGAACCTCTCTGAGCTCTTTCAGTATCCTGGGATGTATCCCATCCGGTCCCATGGCTTTGTCCACTTTCAGTTTTACAAGCTGTTCAAACACATCTTCTGGGAATGGTGTAGTATCTACTTCATTTCCATTTGTATATTTGTCAATCACAGGTGGTCCTTCTCCAGGATTTTCTTTAGCACAAATAGAACAGAAGTATTTGTTTAGCATTTTTGCTTTTTCAACGTCACTTTCCACGAATTCGTTCTCAGGACTTTTGAGTCTTGCAATTTCACCTCTGATCTTCTCCTGAATATACCTGAAAAAAGTTTTATCACCCCGCTTTAGATCTTTAGCCATCTTTTTATTCTGTTTTGCTATCTTTTTCTCTTTTTGTATCTTTTAGCTTTATCCTGTATTCTTTTTGGTGTTCCTCTGTTTGCAAACTTCTGAATTTTGTGAGAGCTGTGCTTTTTGCCTTTATTTGTGCAGCCACTTCTTTAGAAAACCTAATAGGTTTCCTTTTCCTCTTGTTTTTATTTACTTTCCTTATATATGTATCTATTGCCCCATTTATTGCCTCCTTTAGTTTAGTTTACTGCAATTCCCTTCCCTTACCTCCTCCCACGCTGCCAAGTCCTCCTTCAGGCACTTGGCCATCTTCCTGAAGTCAGTGTTTTTGAAGTCTAGGATTTTGAGCTTGCTGTGAAGGGACTCTGCCTTGGCTTTAATCTCAAACCACACCATGTGATGATTGCTGCTGCTCACATGGGCACCCACCCGGACTTTCAATATACTTTCTCCGTTGGTGAGTACTAAATCCAGCATTGAACTTTCCCTAGTCAGTTCTATCACCATTTGTCTAAGCAGTGCATCTTGGAAGGCATCCACAATTAAGATAAGAACATAAGATATGCCATACTGGGTCAGACCAAGGTCTATCAAGCCCAGTATTCTGTTTCCACCAGTGGCCAATCTAGGTCATATGTACCTAGCAGTTTTTTTACTTCTTTCCAGATTTGCAGATGGAATACCCCAATCCACATCAGGTAGATTAAATTCATCCAATATGATCACGTCCCTCTTCATGGCTACCTTTGCAATATCAATAATCAAGCCTCTATCCATTTCTTCAGTTTGAGTTGGAGGCCTGTAGACTACACCAGCATGGATGATAGTGCCATCTCCTCTTTCCATCACAATCCATAGCACTTCTTCTTTTCCCCATGTCCCCTGCATTTTAGCAGCTTTAATATTGCTTTTGTCATATAGGGCTGCTACTCCTCCTTTTTTTGCCTTCTCTATCTCTCCTAAATAAATTATAGCCAGCTATGGCTATATCCCATTCATGTGATTCATTAAAGCATGTTTCTGTAATGGCCACAATGTCCAAGTCCATTTCCACCATTAGGGCTTTGTTTGCTAGGCTTCGCGCATTTGTGCTTATTGCTTTCCAGCATTTGTTGAATGGCTTGCCTGTATATTGCAAGGATTTTGTTCTACACGCCTCTTCCCATTTATCATTGATGTGTAGTTTAAAAGTTTGGCTGTTTCCAATGTTGTTATGCTTTTGTTGGGAGTGGTGTCCTGAACTTGTCCTTCTCCATCCATCACCCCTTTCCCTAGTTTAAATGCCTGTCCACATACTGCCTGAATTTTTCACTTAGGACCCTTTTCCTGTGATGGAGAAATGTAGTCCATCAGTACAGTATAGTCTCTTGTTGATCCATCTGTTTCCCCAGTCGCCTATATATCTAAATCCTTCTTGTTTACACCAGGTTTGGAGCCAGGTATTAAAGTTGTTATGTGATGCAGCCTTTCTGCCCCCTTACCAAGAACAGGTAGATCGTCTGAGAATGCTATAGTGTTAACAGTGGACTTGAGTATCTCTCCCAGAGTCTGAAAGTCTCTTTGAACTGCAGAGGCACTGATTCTAGCCAGGTCATCTGTACCCAAGTGGATGATAACATCAATTTTAGAGTGCTCACTTTCTGAACTAAATATACCAACAATTTGTTTCATATTCCTGCTGGCTGAAGAGCCTTGGAGGCATTTGACTATCTTCTCTTCATTGAACTGTGTTCCCAAGTTATTATTTATTATTATTTATTATTATTTATTTATTATTTATTACAATTTCTTATATACCGCACTATTGTCAGCGCGGTTTACATACAACAAAATGACCATAACAAACTGTTTGGCTTCACATAGAACAGGAGTAACAACTTGGATAACATGCTCTGATGATGGAATCTCCAAGTAGTAGTAGTTTTCTGTTTGTGATTTTTTTTCTTAATATTTCGTGCATTATCAGTAGATTGAATTAACAAAAAAAAACCTGTGATCCAGACTACTAAACTAACTAATGAAAAAGAGATCTGATTAAAAAAAAAAAAGTCAAGTTATATAAATGTTGGAATATTTGTTATGCAGGGAAAACCCTCTGAAAAGCAAACAGCTCCTTTTTTATTAAAATATGGTGCGCAAAAGCCTACTGGCTAAGCTTTAAAAATTCATTTCATTAAAAACTAAATGTAAGACGCCATCATAGGAAAGTATAAAGGTTCCCAATATATTCAATTAACGAAAAACCCCCGTGATCCAGACCACTAAACTAACTAATGAAGCTAGTTGGATTTTGGGCAATCGAAAGAGACTCTCCTCCTGTGCATTTATGCTACGGAGGTATTTAAACGTCTCAATCATATCATATATCTGTCCTGCCTTTCCTCTAAAGTATACATATTAAGGTCCTTAAGTCTATCCTCATATGCTTTATAATGAAGACCACTAACCATTTTAGTAGCCACCATTGGCGCCAACTTCAACCTATATATATCCTTTTGAAGGTGCGGTCTCCAGAATTGCACACAGTACTCTAAATGAGGTTGCACCAAAGACTTATACACCTCCTTATCTCCAGGAACAAGCAGGAATGAGTCTTCACATATGGGTACGTCGGTACTGACGGAGCCTGCGCGGGAACGCTCCCCAGCGTCCAATCAGAAAGCTTTTGGGAGCATCCCACAGCGCCTGCGTGCTGCCTTCCCGCCTTTCCCAACTGCCTCTCCTCAGTTTTCGTTTTTCCGCGGAGCCGACAGGATGTCCTGTCACTGCAGAAAATTCTTCTTTTATTTTTTAGTTTTCTTGTGGTCGCAGCTGCCTTTCCCGACGCCACCGGTACCGCCGGTGTTTCTTTTTTCTTCATATTCCTGTTAGGGAATATTTTTTCTCTCTTAGTGCCTGACGGGGTTTTTTCACGGCCTGCTAGGCCTACCCCTTTTTTCCTCATGGAAACGCCAGCCACTATTCCTAAGAAATGTTTTAACTGTGGCGGTACAAAATTGATTTTAGACACTCATAATTGGTGTCTACCCTGCTTGGGTCCTGACCATTTTCCTCTGGAGTGTCCCTCCTGTAAAACTATAGTAGGAAGAAGTCTTCAGCATCGAGTCTCCCTCGATACACGGTCCCCATCCAACGTCAGGGCACCGACCACCCCTTCTTCTTCACAGGATCAGGTAACCCAAAAACAGTCTGTTAAGACTAGCCAGTCCTCGAATGGTAGATCTCATGCACAGCATAGAGATGCCTCTGGCCTTACCTTCGAGAACACACTGGCTTTAAAACCCCGGTGGGAGTCTTCGGCCTCCAAATCCTGTGTGGGGTTTCAGGTTGTTCCTGAGGTTCACCCCTCACAGAACATACCTGAGCCATGCTCGGTGGTGGCATCCGCTTCGAGCGGTACCGATACCTCGGCATTGGCAATGGTGTTGGATGAAACATTCCTCACCAAAGATCATAGTCTGGCGTCCTCGGTACCTATGGGCCCGTTGGATACGCTGCAGACTAATCTTCTAGTAGCGGTATCGAGTCCGGTACCGGTACTGGTACCGATGTCGGTACCCTCCAGATGTGCATCGATAGACTCGCTTCTTTCGATGCCGAGTCTGGAATCGATCTCTAGTCTGGAAGACTGGGTACCGACTCGCCTTGGTACCAACACCGGACGGTACCGAAGGCACAGTTCCGATGGTCCACGCTCGGTTCTATCGATACCGTTAGAGCCGTCACCGGTTGGCCTTCTTCCACCGGTATTGGATACGGTACCGGAGTCGGTACCGGTATCCTTTTTACCATCGATGTCGGTGCCTTCCATGCTTCTTTCTTCAGGCTCGCTTCCCTCGGTACCGAGTCTGGAATCGATCCCTGGCATGGACGATGCGCTACCGACTGTAGCTGGTTCCCGGTACCGGCAACCATCCTCTAAGGATCCCATACTCCACCCTTTAGGATCTTATACTCCTCTAAAATTGGATAGATCCCTGGGTGTCAATGCCAGTTCTTCAACAGATCTAGCCTGTCCTCCTCGTCCAAGAGGATTTCCCTCTGGGGATTTTTCTTTTCAAACTTTTCTGCTGGATATGGCAAAATCACTTGCCATTTCTATACCTGGACAGGATCCTACACAAAGGAATACAGAATCCCTGTATATTCCTGGCAGTGCAAAGGACAATATCATGCTTCCTGTGCATCAGTCCTTGCAGGATCTCCTCTTACGAATGTGAGAAGCTCCTTTAACGGTACCCCCACATTCTAGGGCAACTGATCTTCTATATCAAGTGCCCCCCTCTCCAGGTTTTCAAAGGACTCAACTTCCTCATCATTCCATTGTTGTAGAATCAGCAAAGAGGCGTATTAAGAGCACTAAGAAGCACTCTTCTTACCCGCCAGGTCGTGAGTCTAAGACTTTAGATGCCTTTGGACCCCAAACCTTCCAGGCATCCATGCTTTCAGCAAGAATTCTCTCATATATTTTCTATATGGTATTATCTCTTGAAGAAGTCACAAAGAAATTACTGTTTTTGACTCCTTTTCTTCAAGAGCCCAAAAGAGCAGACTATTCCTTACTGGTTAGTCATGCTCAAAATATCTCTAGGTTCCTTACTCGTGCTTTCCTAGACTCCTTTGAGTCTGTTAGCAGAACTTCTGCTATAGCTATAGGGGTACGACGTAAAGCCTGGCTCCAAGTTTCAGACTTGGACAAATGGACACAAGAAAGACTGGGAAATACTCCTTGTACTGGAGAAAATCTCTTCAACAAGGAGTCTTTGCTCCAGGTTGCTCAGTTAACCACTGACATTCCTATTTCCAGAGGCTGTTTTACGCCTTCCTCTTTCCCAGTTGGTAGGAAATGTCCTACCAAACGTTTTTCCCCTAGGAGGAAAAGGTTTTATCCATATTCTGCCCATCATACAGATGTTCCCAAACAGGGGAAACATCGCCCTGGTCTAAAGAAACCACAACCTCAATAGGTTCAGCAAACCCAGCAGTCGCAGGGTTTCAGACATATCATCATTACCTCTCCTGGTTGCTGGTTAGAGTTGCAGTCTGCTTCTTTCCACTTGAAGCATCTGCACTGATTTCTTCCTAGCTTTTCCTAGATCTGTCTTCATGAGACATCTTTCTTGGACTCTAAGAGTCTTTATGATGATCATGCCTATACTTAACAGGTTTCTCTTCCTCTTCTGGAGACAGAGAAATGACAACTATCAATAAGACAGCTGTTTCCCTGCATTAGCATGTATCATCTTACTTTTAGAGCAAAGTCAATCTCCTTCAACTCTGTCTTACCTCCCTCTTACTACAGCATTTGGTTGTAAGAGTGGCTCTATTACACTGGTAAGCCCCTATGGTTCTTTACCTATTCCACAGGGGGATTCTCCCTTCCAGAGTTGTCTTCCCCTTTTTGTTACCTTAGGGCAGCTCATCAGACAATGAGGAGTCTTACCACTCCTATCATGTCTGTTTTTTCTTTTTCCCAATCCAGAAAAAAAAAAAAAAGGAAGGAAAAAGACATTTTTCTCCGCTGCCTTGGCACTTGCTGCAGATGCAGCAATTCCTAGTGGTCAAGCCACACAACCAGGGTTTCTCCTCCACTAGCATTCCTTCTAGCCTCAGTGCTAAACCCCAAACAGGTTTTCAACCTTGTTTGGAAACCCTACTATTACAGACTGGTTGGTTAACTTCTATTCTTCGCCCCCTTGTTCTTGGCAGAATAGTTTAACTTACCCACTGGCTTTAAACAGCCAGTTTTTTCTTCTAACCAACCTGTAGCATGCTCTCTGCAACTCTACAGAATAGCTTTGCATTATGGGCCCTTGCTAGAGAGCATTAGTATCTCGTCTAGTAGATAACCTCAGATGGTTAGGAGGGATTCCTCCAGTCATGTTCTTAGGACTGGCAGGTGTTTCCCTGCCCTTACCATCTCATCTAAAATATCTTTTGAGGCATAAGACACAGGCCCTTCCTCACGTAAAAACCTGAAGAATGGCCAATTCCCTGGCTTAGCCCATATCTCCTTTGGACTTCTCGCCAGAGATAGTTGTCTTTCAGTGGCAGCTCAAGGACGCCTGATACCCATCTTGCCCTTATAGGCGGGTCACATATGGTATCTTATTCCATTGGCGCCCTCTCTCCATTCACCATACTGCAGTTCTGGAGAGATCTGGACTTGCTGCCTGCAGACTGAAGTTATCCTCTGCATTTTTCACTTACTCCATCCTGGTTACTCAAGAGCTCGAATCCTGAAAGGAATCTAGACTCCTTCTTGTCAGAGAGACCTTTCCTCTGACTCTGTCAATCATAACCAGGAAAAGAAGATTCTCTATCCATCTATTCAAGCAGGTATCATCCTTCTTGCTATTAGATGAATCTTTCTCTCTCCCCATATTCCTAGGGGGATCCAGTTATATAGGCATCTCTCCATCCACATACCTGGAGACCTACATATTTATATATATATATATATATATATATATATATATATATCTGTGGATCTTTTGCCCATGTATATCTCTCTATATCTATATGCATATATACCCTATACGTGTATATATTTAGGAATACATATATATATATATATCTACATACATCTATATATCTGTATCTATATATATCTGTTGAGATATATCCTTTGGGTAGATAGATATCCACACACTTGTCTATCTGTCTGTTTAGGTTCAGATTTCCATATCTTCCTTTCTGACCCTGACAGATGGGCACTACTCCTATCCATGCTGTACCAGCATGCTTAGGGTTTTACATATACAACCACTCCCTGTGGTAATTAGTAGATTTTTTTCTTACGATAACCCTTTAGGGTTAGGTACCTCTGAAGCCTCCATGTACCTTTTTTCTTTCCTAATTAACCCCATTTAGGAAAGACATTGCGGAACTTCAGTTAATCTAAAGCTTAACTCTTCCTAAGTCTGTCCTTGCTTTCTTATCAGATACAGGGGTCTCCATACCCTTTCTCTCCTACATGGACTAATCCAGTACTAGTCCAGATGGGTCAGACTCTTTTCTTTTGGTCCTAGCATTGTACTGTTCTTGAGCCAAAAGAGTTTAAGCTTTGTCTAATAGTACCTTCTGCGTTTTCTGCTGAAGCCCTACACCTTTATACTACCCCAGTTACCCTTGGGGCTATTTTCTCACACTGAAGGGTTCTGACCTCCACTTGTTTTTTCTACAGTTTTATTACCTCTACTTCACAGTGAGGTACTCCTTGAGGATCTTTCACTGGCTCTTCTAACAGATCCATATGAACCTCAATAGACTTTTACAACACCACCAAGGGAGGTCCATATTACAATATTGTACTCAATATTTTCACTACTAAATTTCATCTCACAGGAGCTTCCCCTATAGAGGTCCTGTTCTAGTCCAGCTGTTCCACAGTGCTGTTCTAGTCCAGCTGTTCCACAGCACCTTTCTGTAATTCAGCTCCTACCCTCCATCCCCAGGATGCCCGAGGTTCTGAGGAGTAGCATGGTTCTTTCTAAATGCGCAACATGCTTGGACTCCCTCTAGGCATCTTAGCTTGGGAGTCCCCATATGTGAAGACTCATTCCTGCTTGTTCCTGGAGATAGCACAGTTACTTACCTGTAACAGGTGATCTCTGGGAACAGCAGAAATAAGTCTTCACAACCCACCCACCTCCCCTAGGAGCTGTATCTCTCTGTCTCTATCTTTTCCTTTCTTTCGCTCTCTCTCTCTTTGTCTCAGCTTTAAAACTTAACTGAGGAGAGGCAGTTGGGAAAGGTGGGAAGGCAGCACGCAGGCGCTGTGGGATGCTCCCAAAAGCTTTCTGATTGGACGCTGGGGAGCGCAGACTCCGTTGGTACCGACGTACCCATATGTGAAGACTTATTCCTGCTGTTCCCAGAGATCACATGTTACAGGTAAGTAACTGTGCTTTCCTGGCCATTCCTCTCCCTATACACCTAAGCATCCTTCTAGCTTTTGCCATCACTTTTTTTCTATCTGTTTAGCTACTTTGAGATCATCAGACACAATCATGCCTATGTCCCGTTCTTCTTTTGTGGACAGAAGTACGTCACCCCCTATACTATACTGCTAACTTGGATTGTTGCAGTCCAAATGAATGACCCTAAGTTTTTAGCATTATATCTCAGCTGCCAAATTGTAGACCATTATTCAAGCTTAGCTAGATCCCTCTTCAAGTTATCTATACCTTCCTGGGTGTTTACTCCGTTGCAGATTTTGGTATCATCTGCAAAGAGGCAAGCCCTTCCGCAATATTACTAACAAAGATGTTAAAAAGAATTGGACAAAGGACAGATTCCTGCGGTACTCCAATGGTAACCTCCTTCTCCTCAGAGTGAACTACATTTAACTATACCCTTTGTCGCCTCCCATTCAACCGATTTCTAACCCAAGCTGTAACTTTAGGGTCAAGGTGTAATCAAACTCTGGAATTTGTTACCGGAGGATGTAGTAAAAGCTGTTATTGTAGCTAGGTTTAAATTTGGACTAGTTCCTGGAGGAAAGGTCCATAAACCATTATTAAAAGGGACCTGGTATATCACTGCTTGACCATACAAGCATTGTGGAACCTGTGTCTTTTGAGGAAACTGCTAGGTACTTATGATCTAGATTGGCCACTGTTGGAAACAGGATACTGGGCTTGATGGACCTTGGTCTTACCCAGTATGGCATATCTTATGTTCTTATGTCCATCCCTAGGATGCTCAGTTTGTTTATAAAGTCGCTTGTGGGCAGGAGTGTCAAATGCTTTACTAAAATCTAAATACACCAAATCTAGGGTTCTCCCTTGATCCAACTCCCTGATCATCCAGTCAAAGAAATCAATCGGATTTGTCTGATAAGACCTGCCCCTAGTGAGTCCATGCTGCCTTGGATCTGTTAATCTGTTGGACTCCAGAAACCTCACTATTTTCTCTTTCAGCAGCGTTTCCAATAATTTGCTCGCCACTGAGGTTTAACTAACCGGCCTGTAGTTTTCAGCCACATCCATACTTCCACTTTTGTGTAAAGGGACCACATATGCCTCTCTCCCATCTTCTGGCACCACTCCTGAATCCAGAGTCATTGAAAAGGTCAGTCAGTGGAGCCGCTGGAATGTCTCCAAGTTCCTTTAGTATTCTCGGATGTATCCCATCTGGTCCCATCGCTTTCTCGTTTATGACCTGGCTCTTGAGAGGGCATGTTTGAGGCACAAGGAGTACTTCTCTCAGGTGGTGATACCTTATTACAGGCTCAGAAGCAGTCTACATTCTTGGCCTATGTGCAGGTGTGGTGCATCTTTGAAGCCTGGTGTGGAGAGAGAGCTGTGTGAGGCCTCTGGGAGCTGCACTTCCAGAGATTTTGGCTTTCTTGCAGGATGGCCTTGACAAGAATTGAGCCCTAAACTCCTTGAATGTGCAGGTTGCGACCCTGGCTTGTTTCTGGGGTTGGGTGCTGGGCGAGTCCCTTGCCTCTCATTGTGAGTTGGTCCATTTTCTTCAAAGGGTTAAGTATTTGAGGACTCCTTGCCGTCCCATTGTTCTGTTCTGGGATCTGAATTTGGTTCTTTCAGCACTTGCGTTGCCTCCATTTGAGCCTCTTTTGGGGGCTTCTTTGAAGGATCTGATTCTGAAAGTAATGTTTCTAGTGACAATTTGTTCGGTATGCCGTATCTCAAAGCCTCATGCTCTGTCATGCAGGGAGCCCTATTTGGTGATGACTGACTAAAAAAAGGGTTATTCTACGTCTGGTTCCTTCCTTTTTGTTGAAGGTGGTTTCGACATTTCAACCCTGTCAGGCAGTGATGTTACCGGCCTTTGCTGGTTCTCTCTTTGGCGGAGTCCAAGAACCTGCACTTGCTCAATGTCTGCAGGACGCTTAAGCAGTACTTAAAGATGACGGAGGGGTTTTGGCATTCTGGGTGCCTCTTGATGCTGTTTGGTGGGCCTCAGAAGGGTGAGTCAGCTTATTGGTACCCTTACAGTTCAACCCATTGCAGTAAAATTAGACGCACCTGTGATCAATTGGCAGTACTCACATGACTTGAATCAACCAATGAATGATGGCTCTAATGTTTAAAATGGCCACATTCATTCTCTGTTCTGTTTTCACAATGGTTAAGACAAGAGCTGTCTGAGACCATTAGAAAAGCCATTTTCACCAAACATCAAACTTTAAAGGGGTGCAAGATCATCTCCAAAGACCTTGGGATTCCTGTATCTACAGTTTGCAATGTTATGAAGAAGCTTTCTGATCATGGAACTGTCAAGAACCTCCCAGAATGTGGTGAGAAGAGGAAAATGTAAACCAACTCTTTGAAGATTATTGTGAACTGTTGTAAAAACACCATGTACAACATCCAAACAAGTTAAGGCTGGCCGGGAACAATCTGGAATGGCAGTTTCATCCTGCACCATACGGTGTGCACTGAACAGAGAACTTCATGGGTGAAGGCCAAGGAGGATCCCACTGCTCAAAGACAGACAGACCCCCTACCCCTTCCCTCCTCCTTCCCCCTCCCCTTTCCCTACCTTTTTCCCTCCTCCTCCTCCCTCCTTTTCCACTACACCACCCCTCCCCATTCCCTCCTCCCCTATCCATTATCTCTGTCATTATATTACCTCAGGTGATTCATTTATCTATTTATTTAATTAGTTATTTATTCTTTTACCCTTTTTGATTGCTGCACTACGTATATATATATATATATATTTATATATTTGATCTTTTAATTATTTATTTGTTATTTTTAGTCAATTATTTCTTTCCTTAATAGGATTTTGTTTTTATTTTTATTTCAACTTTTCATTTTTCCAAAATCTGCTACATAGGTAAGGTGGGTTGTGTCCCATACCCATGGTTAATTTACCTATATCTAAGACCTATGAGTTTATCATAATCCTGCCAAAATACGTATGCTATCCAACTGTTTTAATTCAAGACATTTTTAAATTAATTCATTTGAATCACCACCATTCCTTTTATTCTTCATTCTTTTATCCTTTGTCCTGGTTTAGTGTTTTGTTTGTATTTACATAATGCTATGGCCGTGATAAGGATATGATTCTATTATGATCACGGGAAGCCTGCGATATAACAAAGGAAGGTAGTTTTACTATTCTGTTTTTATTATTGTTTTATTTTACTTTTTGATAAGTTCTTTGAATAGCTCCCCCTTTTTTAAATATTGTTTTGCTCAGTCATTATCAAAATCTATTTTGATTTTTTAACTAGTTCCATTAGTACTAGGTTTTTACTTACCCCTTATTACATTCCACACAAATTTTATCTTTCAAGTCTGCCATGCAGGCATCTCTGGGTCTTATTTCACACCCTTTTCTCTATTTTTGGTTTTGAGTTTAGCACAAATCTACAGAACTATGTATTCCACGTTTCATAACGTGTCTATTCTATTATAGTACAATTTTTAACATGAGCACCTACATGTATCCATCTGAACCAGCCTAGGTGGATTCACCTGATTACCATACCTCAATTTCTTTCATCTTTTATTCTCATCCTTGCAATTTGATTGCATTTATACAATGCTGTGGCTGAGATATGGAGATTAGTTTCCTTATAACCATGTAAAGCTTAACTCGTATTTCAAGAGATGTTCAGGTTTATTTAGCTAACACTAGATATCACTCCTATGATGATTGACCACATCGATCTTTTCGATAATCAATTTTGGACCATCCTTGTAAATATTTATTCTGTTTAGAATCCGATGATAGACTTCTATTTTGTAATTTTTAAAGTACCTAGATGGCGTTGCCTTGATCAGACACACCATTTCATGACATTTTGAATCACTGCTATGGTCTCAGCATAGCATAGAAATGACGCCTTAAATTACTAAAACCTACTGCCAAAGGGTAAACTCAAATAATATATATAAATACCCTTAGAAACACCAATCTACGAAAATACAAAATTTTTTTTTACCAATCTATCAAATAACTATCATATGATTCATTAAGGTAGATATGACCTCAGGATAGCCTTTCCCCTACATGTGGTGAAATACATCATGAGTTTAGAAGGGTTATGACCCGTGATGTGAAGTTTGCCATTCAACCCTATGATGATGTATTTCGCCACATGTAGGGGAAAGGCTATCCTGAGGTCATATGTACCTTAATGAATCATGTGATAGTTTTTTGATAGATTGGTAAAAAAATGTATTGTATTTTCGTAGATTGGTGTTTCTAAAGGTATTTATATATATTATTATAGAAATGATGCCACCAGCCTCCCTTTAAAAAGTTTAGCACTTGATGCCAAACTTTTCCTTTGCAGTTTTCATTGCGATTCTCTTCTTTGAGGTAAGAGTTCCTATGTAGTAACAGTATGGGCTCACCTAACCATGGTTATCATAACATTTCATTGGGTGGTTAGTTCGGATTTTGAGTTATGCAGATGGGAATATTGATTTTTTATCATATTGCTTAAAAAAAAAGTCTTCTCCCGATTACTTTAATTCACTGCATAATCACTTTGGGGGTCATTCCATCCTGGACATACAGGCCATCTGTGCCCCTGGTCGGAACCGGATACCCCGGGGCACGTCAGAATCGCAAACAGGCCTGTACGAGCAGGCCGGGACCCCAATTCAGCCCAGCCTGCACATACAGGCCTTGTCCAGCTAACTCAGTCAGGGCTTTTAAATGGAGCCACGGTGCCATGGTGTCTGCTTGCCATGGCACCGCGGCTCCATTTAAAAGCCCCGATCCCTGGCTGCCGGCACCCAAAGTGCTTTCCCTGCAGCCCAACCCCCGATCTGGCCTCCCAGAGCCAGGGTTGGGCTGTGGAGAATGCCCTCTGCCGCCTCTTCCCAGCACCGGTCCTGCCATTTCCGCCGCATTGGGGAAGTCGTTCCACCTCGGAAGTGGAATAACTTCCCCATTCAAGTTGCCGGCCCCGCACGTACAGGGTGGACATTAGAATCAGCCCTGTACATCCTGGGCCAACGACTGCCCACTGCCCAACTTAACGCTGCCCCCAATCCGCTCCATCTAACATCCCCGTACAAAACGCGGGGAAGGAGGACAGGGCTGGGAAAGGGCATGAATAGCGGGGCTGGACGTCCCTTTGTGGCTCTGAATGACCCCCTTTGCCTCTAAGACATAGTGCAACAAAGTCGTAATTTATTTTATTTTTGACGTCTTCAATTGCTCTTAAGACGTTTATGGCTTGGGCCGTTCCATTTAGATGCAGCTATAAATAAAGGCCACTGCTGCGATAGACGCTTTCCCTTATAAATATAACCCTTCTTTGGATTTTATGGAATCTAGATTCTCAAAGGTTTGCCGGGTGATTGAACTGCTGTAATTTAAAAAAAACGTGGGACACACTAACTTTGTACTCTCCTAATGCCTTTTTCTGACAGTCTGTCTGTTTCTCCTGCACAACGGTCTTTTCCTTAGTGTAGCGATACAAAGTTGAATGATTTCCTGATGTTATAACTTCTCCCAAGATAAGCCTTTTAGGTTTAGACTGTTCTCATTCATATACACCTATGTTGAGGTACTCCTATCATTGTACTCTCTATTTACCATAAACATGGTTGAGAGATCATGCATTTTTTATGGTGAGAAGCAATATATCTTAAGTAATAGTATTAGAAGTGGGTCTATACTGCTGTTTTTATTGATGGTGGTTGTCTGTTCCTACATATATGCTTTCTGCTGGAATGGTGTTTAGAACATTAGAATCTTCACAACTTAACCATCCATTCCATGTCCTTTACATATGCGATTTGGCATTTACTTATTTATTTATAAGCCTCATGTCTAATTATATATGCTCTCCCATGGTTACTCCTGGACACATAGTTGGTTGTGGTCATACAGTCCTTATGTTTAACCTTTGATCCATCCATTCCAACTGTAGGTTTTGAGTATTGTTTGCATTTAGAAGTGTTCCATTGCTGTATCCATGCTGTGGGTGAGTCATGAATTTGCTGCAGTTGTAACTGTGTAAAATGTTCTTTTAGTGAATTTTGACTTTTCATTGTGCTATTTAAGCTATGTATTTTTATGTCCTGTATTATACTTAGATCTGTGTTTTGTCATCCTTTTGTTTTAATTTGGTTTTGCTATTGTTTTATTATTGCTTCATCATTTACATTTTTATAATTTTTGTCATATTGTATGTTTTAAGAAAGTTTATGGCATATATTATGTTTTAAGAGAGTCTCTTAATGTTTTTTTACTTTGACGACTTTTAAATGTCCTTGGTTATTCTGGTTTTGTTTGTTATAGTTTTTTATCTGTTTTATATAAATTGATGTTTTCTTTTTATTTTGTTTTTTTTTCCCCTGCAAATAATTGGCATTTTATATAAATGTTAATGTATTTTTATGTTTTTATACAATGTTTGCTGTACAGAGGTCATTATCCTCTGAAGAAGGCTTTGTGCTGAAACATGTGTAGGGTGACCTCAAGGATACTAATAAAGCTTGTTGCGACATCCTACGGCTAATTTTTTTCCTAGAGTCCCTCCAGTCCAGTCCAGTCCAGTCCAGTCCAGGACCCATCTAGGATGACTACTGTTTTGTGCTGGTCTTGCGTCTGTTCTGAAAGAAGGTGATTGCTAGAGCAGGCGAGTTTGTTCTCCCCTTGTGTCCTTTTTTTGTTGATCTCTGTGATTTTGCTGTGCTGTTGCACTGTTTGCTCTCCTCATTGTGGACCCATTACCCTTATAGGGGAGGAAATGTTTTCCTTTGGTGCTTTTTAGACCAACCAAAAAAAAAGAGGATATTTGATGTAAGAGTTGTGCATAGCTCTGTGGTGGCATATGTCTTATTGCAGGGCTGGTGGAGATGATGGGGTTCTGGGGCTCCATTCTGCTGCATTGTGAAGTTCATACTGGCTCTGCAGGGGAGCACAAACTGCTTAAGAGAGAGGCCATGAGTTTGTCATTAGTCTCCATCTGAAGGTGGATGAGCATAACCCACGCGTCTGAACAGGACTTGGAGGGACTCCAGGAAATAAAATTAGCAGATAAGACCTAATTTCATCTTTCCAGTATTAGCCCACCCTTGTATCAGCCCATTTCCTGTCCCCCCAGTCCCAATATCTGCCCATTTCCAGAACCAGTCTCCAGCTCCAATATCAGCCAGCCCCCCAGCCCCTGTATCAGCCCATTTCCAGTCTCCTAAGCCCCATTATCTGACTATTTTATTTATTTATTTATTCTTTTCTTTTATACCACCCCTTCCAGAGATCAAGGGCGGTTTGCCAGTCCCAACCCCCTCCCCCAGTCCCAGTATCAGCCCATTCCAATCTCCCCAGCCCCAGTATCAGCCACCCCTCCACCTCCCTGCAGCAACACAACCGGGAGAGCATTTGCTTTTATTCCTATGGTTGTACAATATTAAACATTAATACAGCTGCAGGAGCAAAAGAAAATGCTCCCCCTGCTATATTGAACAATAATATAGCCACAGGAGCATTTGATTTTATTCCCACGGCTGTATTAATGCTTAGCACAGCCATGGGAGCATTCACTTTTGCTTCTGCAACTGTGCTTATACTCAAGCTGCGGTGCCAGTGGCTTGAGAATAGCACAACTACGGGAGCATAAGCAAATGTTCCAGCAACTGTGCAGAGCATTAATACAGCCATGGAAGCAAAAGCGAATGCTTCCACGGCTCTGTTAATGGTTAAAACAGCCGTGGTTGGGAGGCAGAGAGTGAGCCATTGAGGCAAGCTTCCTGTACCTCTATTGTGGTGCACCCTAAGCCATTGCTTACCTCTTAAGCTGTCACCTTATCTCGTATTTGATAAAGTAGTACATTATACTAAAAGTGAAATTACACCAAACCAAATATATTATGTCCCCTCTCCCCAGAATTGATCCATCCATTACCCCCCTTTTGGTGGCCCAACCTAGTATGAGAACCAGTGTCCTAAGCTGTAACAGATAGTAATCTATTTATGCTGGAATCATCTGTAACCTATCATTCATCCCACCTTCCCCACCATACCTACAGTTTCTCTCTATATAGCTTTCCCTATCCTGATGCTTTTCCAAACAGGACAATATAATAGCTGATGAGATGTCTCCAAAATGAGCCTTTAGCACTGCAGTATTGTCTCAAGAAATCTATCCTGAGTCAGACTCTGTTGAATACCTTTGCAAGTGATATTACAGAGGGGATAGTAGGAAAAGTGTATTTTCAGAAAAGAAAGATCTGAAATATTCCTGAGAGTAGGGAGAAAGAGACATGATTCAGAAAAACTTGAAGCCTGGTCAAATAATTAGCAGCTAAACCTCAATACAAAAAATATAGAATCATGTATTTGGGCTGTAGAAATTCAAGAGAGCAGTATATGATTGGGGGAAGGTGTGAGATGCTAATGTGTGCCAAACTGGAGAAAAACTTTATGATGATATCAAGATAGTAAAAAATGTGACGGGGTGTTGCCTAGTGTCAGAAGAATGCTAGTGTATAGTGAGAGACAACCATAGAAATGAGGTGATAAAACTTCTGTTCGGCTCATCATTAGAAAATTGTTTTCTCTTAATTGTATATAGTTACCTGTTTAATGTAAATGAATATGTACTGTCTTTGTACAATTCAAAGTTGTGTTCTCTGTAAACCTCATTTGATCTATTGGAAAATGCGGCATAAAAATTTCCAATAAATAAATAAATAAAAATAAATCTTTGAGACTTTGAGAATGAACAAATGGATGATGAACTGCTCAAAGAAATCAGGAAACGTAAGAAAAGTTACAGCACCATAATAATAATGGGTGATTTCAATTCTTCGGTATTGACTGGGTCAGTGTCACGGCAGGACATGCTAGGGAGAGAAAGTTTCTAGATGAAATAAGTGACGACTTCTTGGAGCAGCTGGTTCATGAACCAACCAGAGGGGAAGCCATTTTGGATTTAGTCCTTAGTGGAACACAAGATCTTAACAAGGCAAGAACAGTGCAACGTCTCAGACCCCTCCTGGAACATCAAGACTTCCGAACAGTGATGCAAGCCATGACACTCCCACATCTGGACTACTGCAACATAATCTACCATGGCCTTCCAGCCACACACACCAACCCCCTCCAAACTTCATTAAACACCACTGCGAGAATCATTCAGAGGGCAAAGAAAACCGACCATATCACCCCAATTCTGAAAGAACTACACATTCTCCCCCTCGAAGTACGGACAAAATACAAAGCCATTCTACTCACCCACAAAGCTATCCATCAAACACAGGACACCCAGCTTCGCACCCTACTGGCTCGTCCAGCCCACGGCAGATCTACTAGACAAACCTCCAGCATTTTCCTCACCGTCCCTCACAAAAGAACCAAATGCTCGCAACGGACCTGCAATCGAGCCTTCGAACTTTATGCTCCGTCCTTATGGAACTCTCTACCGAGCTATCTCAGAAACAATGCCGACCTACTATCTTTCAGAAAACAGCTAAAAACCATCCTTTTCCAGGAATACTTCAACTCGAACCCCACCGAAAAACCCACAAACCCCTGATCTCACCCACAATGAACCTCTAACTCAAAGCTACTCTAACCTGTCTATGTCCAACGTTTGTCCTATGTCCAAAGTCTTTCCTATGTCAAAATCATCAATGTTGCCTCCCCGGTGATGGCCCTACCCTTGTACTTAATTCCCCCACCCCCATGTAACACCGCTTTGACCCGGTGAAAAGCGGTATATAAATACAGCTAAATAAATAAATAAATAAATCTGGTGCAAGAGATAAGGGTGTTTGGGCCACTTGGCAATAGTGATCATAGCATGATCTCGTTTGATTTAATAAATGGAGGAAGGACGGCAAGGAAATTCACAGAACTAACTTTAAACTTTCAAAAGGGAGACTATGATAAAATGAGGAAAATAGTTAAGAAAAAATTAAAAAGATCAGTTGCAAATGTTAAAGATTTACAACAAGCTTGGATGTTATTTAAAAATATTATCTTGGAAGCCCAGACCAGCTGTATTCCAAGCTTTAAGAAAAGTGGAAGTAAGTCCAAAAAACTGCCAGCACGGTTTAAAGGTGAGGTCAGAGAGATGGCTGTTGCCAAAAAAGCATCTTTCAGGAAATGGAAAAAGGAGCCAAATGACAAAAACTGGAAACAACATAAGCACTAGCAAGTTAGATGCAAGGCATTATTGATAAGGCAGGCAAAGAGAGAATTTGAGAAGAAACTTGCTGTGGAAGCAAAAACGCGTAATAGAGACTTTTTCAATACATTCGTAGCAAAAAAACCTCTGAGAGAGTCAATTGATCCATTAGATGATAGAGGGGTTAAAGGGGCACTAAGAGGCGACAAGGAGATAGCGGAGACACTGAATGAATTCTTTGCTTCGGTCTTTACTGAGGAAGATGTAGGGATGTTACCCATGACTGAAAGGATATTTAAAGGTAATGCCATAGAAGAATTAAAAGAAATATCGATAAATCAGGAAGATGTATTACAACTATTAGATAAACTGAAGAGTAGCAAATCACCTGGACCAGATGGTATACATCTAAGGGTGTTAAAAGAACTGAAATACGAGATTGCAGACCTACTATTAGTAATCTGTGAATTATCATTAAAATCATCTGTAATACCTGAAGATTGGAGGGTGGCCAATGTAACGCCAATTTTTAAAAAGGGTTCCAGGAGTGATCTGGGAAATTATAGACCAGTGAGCCTGACGTCAGTATCAGGAAAAATGGTAGAAACCATTATAAAGAACAAAATTACTGAACAGGTAGAGAGTCGTGGCTTAATGGGAGACAGCCAACATGGCTTTAGCCAAGGAAGGTCTTGCTTTACTATTCTGTTATGTTTTTTTGAAGGTATGAATAAACAGGTAGACAAAGGTGAGTCGGTTGATATAGTGTATTTGGACTTTCAGAAAGTCTTTGACAAGGTCCCTCATCAGAGACGTTTGGCAAAACTAAAGAGTCATGGGATAGGAGGCAGTGTACTATTGTGGATCAGGAACTGGTTAAAAGATAGAAAGCAGAAGGTAGGGCTAAATGGCCAATTTTCCCAATGGAGAAAGGTGAATAGTGGAGTACCCCAGGGATGTGTGCTGGGTCTGCTGCTTTTTAACATATTCATAAATGACCTTGAAATGGGAATAACGAGTGAGGTAATCAAATTTGCAGATGATACAAAATTATTCAAACTTGTTAAAACACAAGAGGATTGTGAAAAATTGCAAGATGAAGTTGATAAATTGGAAGACTGGGCATCCTAATGGCAGTTGAAATTTAATGTGGACAAGTGCAAAGTTATGCACCTAGGAAAAAACAACCCAAACTATAGATACACAATGCAAGGTTCCACATTAGGAACCACCAATCAGGAAAAAGATTTAGGCATCATCATGGATAACATGTTGAAACCCTCCACCCATTGTGCAGTGGCGGCCAAGAAAGCAAATAGAATGCTAGGAATCATAAGGAAAGGAATGGAGAATAAAACAAAGGATATTATAATGCCTCTGTATTGTTCCATGGTATGATTGCATCTTGAATATTGTGTGCAATTCTGATTGCCGTATCTTAAAAAGAATATAGCGTTATTAGAAAAGGTTCAGAGAAGAGCCACTAAATGGTAAAGAGGATGGAAGGATACCCCTATGAAGAGAGGCTAAAAAGTTAGGGCTCTTCAACCTGGAAAAGAGATGGCTGAGGGGAGATATGATAGAGGTCTATAAATTAATGAATGGAGTGGAACTGGTAAACATAGATCTATTGTTTGCTCCTTCAAAATATGGAAAGACTAGGGGACATGCAATGAAGCTGCAGTGTAACCTGTTTAAAACTAATAAGAGAAAATATTTTTTCACTCAACGTGTAATCAAACTCTGGAATTCATTACCAGAGGATGTAGTAAAAGCTGTTAGTGTAGCTGAGTTTAAAAAAGGTTTGGACATATTCCTGAGGAAAGGTCCATAAACCATTACTGTATTAAAGGGGACCTGGGAAATCCACTGCTTGCTCCAATAAAAGCATTGTGGAACCTGTATCTTTTGGGGAAACTGCTAGGTACTTGTGACCTAGTTTGGCCACCTTTGGAAACAGGATACTGGACTTGATGGATCATGGTCTGACCCAGTATGGCATATCTTATGTTCCCTGTGTCCACTTCTGTAGGCCATACCTGAAATGAGTTTAGACAGAAACCCAGAGAAATGTTACTAAAATGGTACAGAGTTAATGGAGAAGATCCTGTGGATGATTTAAAGCTTTATATCCTTGACAAGAAGAGAGACTTGGAAAATATAATAAAGCCATTCAAAAATTATATCTAATGTGCAACTGGAGTGGCCTAGTGATTAGAACAACTGCCTAGTACCTAAAAGATGAAGGGTTTGATTCCCACTGATGCTCCTTGTGACCTTGGGCAAGTCACTTAACCCTCTATTGCCTCAGAAGAAAAGGCCTGGCAATCTGCTTCCAATTATACATTGCCAAGAAAACCCAGAGGCTGCTGGGTTGCCAGGAGTCAGCACTGACTTCACGGCATTTAAAAAAAAAGAAAACTAAAATGTGCAAGTAGCAAAACCTTTTCACTAGAATAGAAGTTGTAGAAAAGAAGTCACAGTATGAGGCTTCACAGCATAGACTTAGGAACAATATCCAAAAGCATTTCTGTATGGAAAGGGTGGTCGATGCATGAAACAGCCTTCTGGTGGATGCAAAAATTATAATAGATTTCAAGAAAACAAAGGATAAGCATAGTAAATCCCTGGTTGCAATCAACTGAAGGGAAAGCCAGAGATCAGCTGCAAGTAAATTGGGCAGACTAGATGGCTTCCTATTTATTTTCTTCTCCAGGATTGGGAAGAAGAATTTTTAATGCAAAAGGGTACCATCAGCCCAGAGCTCAAGTACCGCAGATCTGTGGTGTAGTGAGACCTTGTCTTCACATTAAATAGGAGGCTTGAACTCAAATCTCCAGTGCTATAATGGAGTCATAAGACCATACTTTCATCACGGTTTATATTGTACTAGCTGAACTGCCTGATGTGCCTCGTTTTGAAGCTTGATCAAGCAAGTTTTATAAATAATAATAATCATAAAATGCTCATCACAAATGACAGGTTGCCAGTGACAGAGAAATAAGGCTACCATGCTAACTACCTCTCTTCTGCCAGTATCGGTCATTCAGCCCCTCTCTTAGTCACAGCAACATTTGTGCCATGCTCCTGACTGTCCGCTCATGCCCCAGCTCTCATTATTGCTACAGCCATTGAAAAAGTGCCTTCCCCTATCATAACTTTATGCCTTCAACACTATGTTCTGTGACTGGAGTAGCTGGGAGAAGGTTTGCAAAATCTGGCTCTTATGGAATTCCTCATTTCCTGTGGAATGACTGTGGGTGACTAAGGGCTGGAATATACAGTGGCAACAGCAGCTGACACAACGTGATCTTGGCTGAAGTGTGGCACCCCAAATTGTATCCTTCCCCTTTGCTTTATGTTCAAAGTATGACAGTTCAGTCTTGAAGAAGACCCCTTACCCAAATGCCTTTTGAAATAGAAATGTTTTTAACTTCTGACAGAACGTCACAAAAGCATCTGAGACGGATGTCTAATGGAAGACTATTCCATAATCTTGGGCCATAGCATCTGAAAGCCCTAGCTCAATTTAACCAGTCTGATTTCTTGCAGTGAGAACTGTATTAGCCGATAGCCTTGCATCAAGTATAAAGCTCTGGCCGGGACACATTGATGTAGCAATTACTTCAAATAACACGCCCCATAAGCCTGCAGTGCTTTTAAAGATGAGACATAAAACTTTAAAGCACACATTTTGTTCAATTGGAAGTCAGTGCAAGGCAGATAGTACTGGTGTCCATTCTCTGTCTTTTATCATAGCCCATCAGTACTCTCACAGCAGCATTCTGAACTTTCTGCAGATTACATAAATGACTTTTCTTCATTTGTCTGGAATAATGCATTACACTGCCTGTGACTAACTCATTCTCCCATCTAGCTTAAAAACATGAAATCTCTTAAATTTGTACCAGTGAAATAATGAGAGAAGTATGTTTTAGAACAAGAGGTTGCTAGCTACTAAACAAAACAAAATAAAAACTGACTTTGAAGTGGGAATTCAGTCTGACACAGAAAAGAGGAAGAACAAGACAAATATGCTAGATATTTCTTCAAGTATATTTGAAGCAAGAAGCATTCAAGGGAGTCTGTTAGACCACTAGATGACTAAGGTAAAGCGGTACTCAAGGAGGCTATAGCAGAAAAATTTAATTAATTCTTTGCTTCAGCCTTTATTGAAGAGGTTATTGAGGATATACCTATGCCAGGAACAATTTTTGAGAGTGATGGTTCAGAGAAACTGAACCAAATCATAATAAATACAATCACACAACATCAATTTCCACATATATGCTGATAATGTCATGCTGTAGGGACCGATATCCACCACAAACTCCACAAATGCACAGCTACTGAATTGCTTCACCAACGTCTCCAGTTGGCTCCAAGACAACAACCTCAAGATCAACCTCAAGAAAACAGAAGCATTAAGGGCCAAACCTTCACCTCACCAACCCACTTCACACTAGGATCATCTCAAATACCACTTCGACCAAAATAAAATACCTAGGGGTCATACTCGACCAAGCGCTCTCAGTTAAACAGCAGTGAAGACAGCAAGAACTATATTCTACAAAACCAAAATGATACAATGACTCAGACCCCTCCTATATCCCCAAGACTTCAGATCAGTGCTCCAAGCCATGACGCTCCCCCATCTCGACTACTGTAATGCGATTTATCAAGGTCTCCCACTCTCCACCCTCTGCGCACAGCCCTTAACATGGCTGCCCAAACCATACAAGGAGCGAGGAAGTATGACCACATCACCCCAATATTAAAGCACCTCCACATCCTCCCATTGGACTCAAGGATCGAATACAAAACCTTACTTTTGATCCATTAAGCACTACACCAACACCAAAATTCCCACCTTCACGCCCTACTACCACAACCATGTTCCGAAAGATCCACAAGGCAAGCTGCAAACAATATTTATTTTATTTATTTATTTACATTCTCTTATATACCACGCTATTCTGCATCAGTGCAGTTTACATTGAACAAAGTGAAATTACATTGAACAGGGTATTATAACTTGGAGATAACTATTTTACAAGGAACATGGGCTATGGAGGGTTAAGTGGCTTGCGCAAGACCACAAGGAGCACCTGTGGGACTAGAAACCCCAGTCCTTCCGGCCCAAGGTTGCTGTCCTCTAGTGGGATTTGAACCCCCGACCTTCCGGCCTGAAGTACCTTGCCCCAACCACTAGGCCACTCCTCCACTCCATATGCTGACCATACCACATGCAAGGACAAAACATAACAACCAAGCATCTGCCCATGCATTCGACCTCTATGCCCCATCATTATGGAATTCTCTCCCAACTAAAATCCGGAATAACAAAGACCTCTGTTCCTTCCGGAAACAATTAAGACACAATTATTCAGAGACCACATCAGTGCCAATTCACACGACACTCCATAAGAAGTGCAGAGTATAAGTAAGTAATCTATACCCTATTGCAGGGGTGATCAATTCCGTTCCTGGAGGGCCGCAGACCAGTCAGGATTTCATGATGTCCCTAATGAATATTCATGGACCTATTTCCATACAATGGAAGGCAGTGGATGCAAATAGATCTCATGAATATTCATTAGGAACATCATGAAAACATGACTGGTCTGTGGCCCTCCAGGACCGGAATTGCCCACCCCTGCCTTATGGCACCTGACTGGACTGTAAATAACTTATGGTTATTTTGATTATATAACCTCCTGTAAATAACTTGTGATTATGTCGATTGTATAACCTCCCCACTCCCCTGTCACCCTCAATCAGACTGTACATACGTTATAACCTGTTTGATGTATTGATTGTTACAATTGTTTAATGGAAGCTGCTTTGATCCGGTGAAAAGCGGTATATAAGCATAGCTAAATAAATAAATATGAAATGGAACAAACTGACAAACTAAAGAGTAACAAATCACTGGGGCCAGTTGGTATATATTGTAAAGTACTAATAATTCAAAAAATGAACTTGCAGGGGAGAACACTTAATTTGAGCAGCTACTGTGCTGGAGGGACTAGTGGAGCAACATTGGACCTGGGAGCAGAAATCTCTGTGAACCCTTCCCAGATGTCATCAGCGAAGGCCTTTTTAGCCTGGTTTGTTTCATGGTGTGTGACTGTGGTCATGCTCAAAGGGGCACATCTGCCCCTTGGAAGCCCCTTGGAGCACTGAAGGAACAGTGTAGAAAACTGGAGCATCATTAATACATTTCTGCTATTTGGTATGCTATACCAAGGTTAGAGGCAATCTAAGAATAAGCATATGCCTCATTCTGTTGCTCTATCAGGCCCGATGGATCTGGCATTTGAAGTCCAGAGTTGATTTATCTGTGGAAAGTAATTCTCTGTAGTTCTCTGAGGGAGATTCCTTAAGCTCCCTAGAACACGCACTACCTGCACTTCCTGAGCCAGTTAAGGTAACTAACTCTCTTCTGCAGGATGTTTTGCTGTCACAAACATTACTGCAAACTGTTGACTCTGTTGTTCCTGCCAGATTGCCTAAGGTTGTTAAGTCTGATGTAGAGCCCATGCTTTTGGAAAAATATAGGCTGCCAGGTCTCTTTGAATGATATTTGGTAGCTAGTGACTTGTACTAAAAAAATTCCTCATGTCTTGTTTCCCAGCTTGGTTTCCTCACAGAGGAAGCTGTTACTAGGCTTAAAGAGATCAAGTCTCTAGCTAACAAATCTTCATCTCTGGATACTCAGATAGCCTCTCTTCAGATGACTTCAGCTTCTGCAGTGAAGGACAACTTGTTTCTTCATCATAAAACTGAGCTATTGGAGAACACTCTTTAGTAAAAATTTGAGATTCTTAAATTTTCAAAAAAATACATTTGCTTTCATCTGAAATTTTGCTTAAAAATACTTTAAGGAAATATTGTATCTTGCAAATGCTGATGCTATTCAATTTTTGAAATGTTAAATTGCTGGAAAAGCTGAGATCAGAGGATCAGGCTGATAATGCAATGGATGCCCTGGTAGATAAAATCTACATTAAATCTGACTATGTTTTTAGAAGATTTCTCTACCAGAGCTACCCTTTTGGTCTCCTTTTTTGAGAAGCTGATAGTGATTGTTTTGAAATCTTTCTTTAAGCTTAGAGATTTACTTTTTTGTGGTTTCAAAGTTTGTCTTCTCTGATGGAAGTCATGCAACACAAATGCGTAGGAAGGCTTTTTTTGCCCCTTAAAGCTTGTGTCTTAGCACTAGGTGCAACTTTCTATTTGCATTTTCCATTTAAGCGTATAACTCCTATTAAGAGAATTCATTTGTTTTTGTAGATCCAATTCACTTGAAAAAGTTCTTCTGAAAAAAGATGCTACTAGAAAAGTAAGGATCTCTTTCAGGTAGTGGTTTAAGGATTGATTTGCCAATGACTGTAACTGGATTGGGGTTAATTGGTCTTTTGATTATCCTTTTCTCTTTTTTCTTCTGAAATAGTTAAGGTAGTTCTCCCTTGAAATGTTCTAGAAATGTTACGCTTTTATTTAGTTGGATAATTGTTTATTACATATTTTGCTTTTTGGTTTCTTGATTACATTTTATATTGATGTTAGCTGTAAAATTTTGAAGAAAACAAAACAATAAAGAATTGCAGACTTCTTCCTATTAGTTTGTAACTTCTTGTGCAAATTGACTGTTGTAGGTAAGGACTGGAGGGCAACTGCAGTTGGTAAAAGTAGTTCATTGTGCAATAGCAATCAAAAAAGCAAATAGAATATTAGGAATTGTTAGGAAAGGAATGGAAAATAAAAAAAATACTGATGTGGTGCATCTGTATAGATCCATAGTGTGACTGCACCTTCAGTGTTGCATGCAGTTCTGTTTTCCCCATCTTGAAAAAGATATAGCCAAACTAGAAAAGATTCAGAGAAGGGCAGCCAAAATTATAGAGGATGGAACAGCTTCCTTATGCTAAGTGCCGTCGAGTCGATGGATAGTTGACCTAAACTTTGTTCGGTCTTCAGCCAGTTGGCTTATTGTTGATAGAGTGGTATCCATAGCTGCTGTTACTGTATCAATCCATCTCCTTGCCGGTCGGCTTCTTTTACGGTGACCTTCTACCTTGCCAATGATCTCTCCCTTCGCATGATGTGTCCAGAGTATGAAAGTTGAAGTCTTCTTCATCTGAGCTTCTAAGGAAAGTTTAGGTTTGATCTCCTCGAGTACTGACTGGTTTCTTCTTCAGGCAGTCCATGATATACACAGTATTCGTCACGAGCACCATAATTCAAAGACATCAATTTTCTTCCTGTCTCCCTTTTTCATTGTCCAACTTTCACATCCATATGATGTTATTGAAAATACCATGGCCTGGACAAGTTGAATCTTTGTATGGAGAAAGACATCTCTTCTCTTGAGAATCTTGTCTAGGTCCTTCATAGCCATTCTACCAAGAACAATATATTGTCTGATTTCTTGACTGCTAGTCCTTTCTTTATTGATTGTTGATCCAAGTAAGTTAAAGCTGTCAACTATTTCAATTTCTTCTCCTTCAATGATTAATTTATTGATTTTGCCAGTTGTCAGGATCTTTGCATCCTTAACATTAAGGTGCAAACTTATTATAAGACTATATTCCTTGAACTTGAGAAGCAAATGTTTCAAATCGTCTTCACTTTTCAGCCAATAATTTGGTATCATTAGCATAGCGAAGGTGGTTGATGAGTCTTCCATCAAACCTCACACCTTGGTTGTCTTCATACAGTCCGGCTTCTCTGATGATTTGTTCTGCATATAAATTAAAGCGGTAGAGGGAAGTATGCAGCCTTGTGGTACACCATTGCTGATTTTAAACCATTCTGTTTCTCCTAGTTCCATTCAAACTGTTGCTTCTTGATCAATGTAAAGGTTGTGCAAGGTGTTCTGGTTTATCCATGCCTCTTAATGTGGCCCAGAGGTTTTCATGGTTTATACAGTCAAAAGCCTTGCTGTAGTCAATAAAACACATATGTATATCCTTTTGGTATTCTTTTGTATTTTCAAGGATCCATCTTACATCCATGATAATGTCTCTCGTTCTTCGTCCTTTCCTGAACCCTGCTTGCACTTCAGGGAGTTTTTGTTCCTGGTATGGTTGCAGTCTCTGCTGAATGATCTTGAGTAGAGTCTTGCTGGCATAAGGGATCAGAGCGATTGTGTGATAATTTCCACAGTCTGTTGGGTCACCTTTCTTCAGTATTGGTATAAACACAGATCTTTTCCAGTCAGTGGGCCATGAATTTGCCTTCCAAATTTCATGGCAGAGCATTGTAAGTATGGTAACAGCTTCAACCGATTGCTGTAATACTTGCTGTAAGTACAGGTTGAAACGGCTCTTGTTCCACTTGGTCTTTATGGTATAATGACTCTGTATATTCTTTCCACATTTCTTGATCTTCTCAGCATCATTCAACATCGATCCTTGAGCATCTTGTAGCATTACATTTCGAGGATGGAATTTTTTCTTTAACTCTCGTAGCTTTAGAAAAGCCAATCTTGTTCTTCCTCTAATAGTTTCTGATTCTATTTCCTTGCATGTGTCATTGTAGTACTTCTCCTTGTCTTATCTTGCTGCATGTTGGAAATTTCTGTTGAGTTCTGCGATTGCCTCTCTTTCTCCTCTGACTTTAGCTTCTCTGCGTTTCTGGACAATTTTCAGGTCTCTTCTGACATCCATTTTGGCCATTTTTTCCCACCTATGTAGAGACTTCTCGCTTTCTTCCAACACAACCTTCTTGATGTCATCCCATAGATTTTCTGGAACTCTGTTGTTTGTATCTAAAGCATCAAATTAATTTTTCAGGCAGTTGTTAAATTCCAGTGATATATTATCAAGGTCATATTTTGCTAATTTCATGAATGGCTTGCTCTTTTTTGCATACTAGTAGTTGGTGATCTGTATGACAGTCAGCTCCAGGTTTTGTCTTTGTTGATGTTATCAAGCTTTTCCTTCATTGTAATCCACAGATATAGTCAATTTAATTTCTGTACAAACCATTTTGTGAAGTCCACGTGTATAGTCGGTGCTTGTATTGCTGGAAGAAAGTGCTTTAGATGAATAGATATTGGTCTTGCAGAATTCTATCAGTCTTTCTCCAGCTTCATTTCTGTTGCCAAGTCCATATTTTCCAACCACTTTGCCACTTTCTTTGTTGCCAACTTTTGTGTTCCAGTCACCCATGATTATCAGGATATCCTGTTGGCATGTTCTGTCAATTTCAGCTTCTACTTGTTCATAGAACTCAAAGTCTTCCTCTTCTGAAGCTGTTGTTGGGGCATATACCTGAATTATAGTTGTGTTGATGGGCTTTCCTTGTAGATGAATAGAAATTAAGGATTCACTGACTGCATTGTACTTCATTACAGTTCTTGCAAGTTTCTTCTTTATTATAAATGCAACACCATTTCTTCTTTGTCTTTCATTTGCAGCATAGTAGACCATATGATCATCAGATGCACAGTGCCCAAAGCCAGTCCATTTCAGTTCACTGACACCCAACAGATTGAGTTGTACACGTTCCATTTCATTCTTGACCACTTCCAACTTCCCCTGGTTCATGCTTCGTATGTTCCATGTCCCAATATATAAGACATCTTTACAACTTCTGACTCTCATTTCATGTGCAACTACATCAGCAGATCCAACCACATCATAAATGCTGGCTTTACTCTGAGAAGTCTTCAGCTCATCCCCAGTAGCCATTTGAGTGCCTTCCAACCTGGGGGTCTCATCTTCCAGCACTATAGTGCAATTTCTTTTGTGACCTATCCATTCATGGCAAGATACAGAAGTAGATTTGCCAGACCTTTTTTCCACGCACTTCATTCCAGTGTTATTGCATTTGTCATAAAAATGTGATCTCCCGCTTACAACACCGTCCCATTCTCTATGAGGAAAGGCTAAACAGATTAGAGTTCTTCAGCTTGGAAAGAAGATGGTTGAGAGAATACATGACAGAAGTCTCTTAAATCATAAATGCGGTGGCACAGGTAGGGAACACTCCATGGAGCTTATAGGTATCTCTTTTAAAACAAGTCAAAAAGTTATTTTTTCACTTAGCACACAGTTCAGCTGTTGAATTTTTTTGCCAGAGGATATGGTGAAAACAGCTAGCATGGCCAGGTTTAAAAAGGATTTAAGCAAATTCCTGTGAGGGAATTCCATTTTAACCAGCTAGGCTTGGGCAAACCATTGCTTATCCCTAGTTATAGGCAAAAAGGACCGGATCTACTCTTTGGGATCCTGCCAAGTACTTGTGACCTTGGTTTGATACTGCTGGAGACAGGATACTGGGTTTGAAAGATCTTTGGTCTGACTCATTATGGCATTTGTACTATATAAGTTCAAATCCAGGACTGGATAAAGTCTCGTTCCTGAGATACCTAGCCCTTGCCCCCAGTAGGCATTTGATCTGGCCCATGAATAGTACAGTATTTTCTTACTACTATTAAGAATAGCTGCTGCTGAGAGAAAACCAGCACAATCAAGGTTTAAGCTGTGTTGAGGCCCAAGACCCACAGCAGCCGTCGTGCACCACTGTCGGGGAATGATCTGGGGTTGTATTCAGGCTGAATACCTTGAACAGCATGGCAGCAGTGAGATTTGGGCCCTCTTTAATATTGTCCTCAATTGCCTATGGTAGTGGTGGAGTGTGTTCAAATTATGTGCTAAAAGCAGCACAGAGTCCATGAAAAAAAGATGTCTGATACAACCACGGGATTCTGGGATCAGGTGCTGGTGCTCCACACCTGGGAATCTTCCAACAGTGGGTGAGGAGGGGGACTCACTCCAGTAGTCCTGAAGTCTATCATACGGTGTCTGTCAAAATCTTCCTAAAACTTGTATTATAGAAACATAGAAAAATGACTACAGAAAAAGACCACATGGCCTACCTAGTCTGTCCTTCCATATCAACAACTACAACAGTCCCCTTTTTTCCTTTAGAGATCCTCTGTGTTTGTCCCATGCTTTTTTGAATTCAGATACTGTCCTCATCTCTACCATCTCCACTGGGAGACTATACCATGGATCCACCACTCTTTCCATAAAGAAATATTTCCGCATATCACTCCTGAATCTATCCCCTTTCACCCTCATTCCATGTCCCCTCGTAGCAGAACTTGCTTTCAATCGAAAGAGGCTCTCTCCCTGTGTGTTTATGCTATGGAGGTATTTAAACATCTCAATCATATCACTTCTATCCTGCCTTTCCTCTAAGGTGTACATATTAAGATCCTTAAGTCTGTCCTCATATGCTTTATAATGAAGACCACTAACCATTTTAGTAGCCACCCTCTGTACTGACTCCATCCTGTTTATATCCTTTTGAAGGGGATCATTTTAAAAGGTCTGTTTATAATTTCCATGAATAAAAAAATGCCCATTCAGATGTGGAAATAACATGGATGTTGTCGGAGCCATTTTCAGAATCTCCAAATCTACATTTATCTGGTGCGATCACATCCATGCTACAAAGAGG
Source organism: Ichthyophis bannanicus (assembly GCA_033557465.1). Lineage (NCBI taxonomy): Eukaryota > Metazoa > Chordata > Amphibia > Gymnophiona > Ichthyophiidae > Ichthyophis > Ichthyophis bannanicus. The sequence goes on from CM066034.1 coordinate 593,436,872, forward strand.
CATATAGGAGCATGCCCAGGGCGGGCTGAAAAAGATAATGTGTCCATCTGATTTCAGACCAGCTCTGCACATTCCAATTCATCATCTGAGATATCCATGACAATACCCACTCCAGGGCATGAATAGGACTCCAAAAAATGCCCATTTTAGCAAACCAACTCTATGAAGAGAGGAATGCCCCCTCATTCCCCTGACATTTTTCACTCCTTCAAAACAAAACATGGCAGTAAGTATAAAGGTATTTGTCCTATATCCTGTGCTCTTCTGACCTCCCCGTTTTTAAGATGGCAGGCTGGGATGTGTATGTAGTGAGAGATACTTGGTTGCATTCTAAATTATGGTCGCAGGCACGTTTATGTTCCTGGATTGGCAGACGTCCATATCTGACACGTGCAGTTTTCTAAAATCGGCCCAAAACATGCGCATGTCTGACCCATTATTCTAAAATTTCAATCCTCATTCTTACACATTGTGTAATCCTCGGAGGCAGGTTTTTCAACTATATAGCATCAGTTTACAAGACTACATATGGGGTTATAATCGACAGAGTATGCCAAGAATACCCCTCATGAAGGCATAACCGAAACATGTCCTGTGTCGGGTCCACTTGGCTTATATCCCCTGTATACAATTTAATAAAAGTACTTGTCTTTCTCTTTACCATGTTTTGGACTGTGTCCCCCACTGATTTTCAGACATTTTGATTTTGACGTCCTGATTTTACCTGCATGGCTTTCTACAATGTATCTTCACATGTATAAGAATAAAAATATTTTAAATAATTAATCGGTGACAACAGAAATACCACAACCAAATTATATGTGAGGTGGCATTTTAGAAAGGAAGTCCAAGTCAAATCAGGGACATCCAGGGTAGAACGTGCTGAGAAATGCTAGGGAAGGTCTATGTCTGCCCAGTTTTAGCAATGGACATTCCCGATGTAAACGTCTGTGCCAGCAGCCAAATAATGTCCCCCTCAGGAAAGCATGGGGCGGGGACGTCCATCTTGTGCAAGCTAGCATAAGGGGACATCCAGTGGTGTAGTAAAATGAAAACATGAGCCCTCCATTCCCTGTCAGTGTTTGTTATTGGCATGGAAAATATAGGGGACATGAACGGACCTCGTTCAGCACATCTTCCAGATGTCTGTCTGACAAAACAAGCACTTTTCTGATGCCTATTCGTGCCTTGAGCAGGTATAAGCTTGGACACGGCTTGGGACGTCCAGGGTATTTTTGAAATCAGGTGAGGACATCCAAGTTCCATTCAGACTTGGATATCCCTCGCTAGTCTGGGATTAGTAGTTTGTTCAATTTTTATGGATTAGGCATTTCAGGAGGTTTAAGAGTTTCTAAGCTATGCATAACAGTGCTGGAGACTTCAGCACATGCAGACCAAGAATGCAAGAACACATGTCATCTCTTCTAAAGCGTTTTTATGCTTCTCATTTTTCTTACTCTAGTATGGTGGTGATAATGTGAATATATATTAAAAACCTATCATGCAAACAGGAACCAATTTTAACATGCCCAGAGACCACAGCTGGTATGGTTTCCTTTAGCGGGATCCCTCCTCCTCTGCAGCAAATCATGAATATTCCTACCTCGTTTATATGCCATGCAGGGAAACTCCTTAGGGATATTTGGCAAAGCTCGCAGGGTGCCCCAATGACGTTTAATCAATCCAGCTATACATGGTGCCATATTCAAGTATGGTGAAACACAAACCAAGCAGTCCTCTGGTATATTAGAATCTTGTTTAGGAAGTAGCAACCAAGCACGATGGGCATACTTAACACGCTTAAAGGCTTTAAGCAGCAACCAAGCACGATGGGCATACTTAGCATGCTTAAAGGCTTTATTAATTAAAACAAGATTCTAATATACCGGAGGACCGTTTGGTTTGTGTTGCTAAAGGGAACCATACCGGCTGTGGTCGCTGTCGTTGGTATCACAATTCTATAGAGGGTTCTACCTGGATTCATCATACAACTTTGGATTGTTTTGCTGCACGGTATACTACCACTTGTCTTTCTATGTATGTGGTGTATGTCATTGTCTGCCCTTGTCAGAAAATCTATGTTGGCCTCACTGTTCGGTCTGTTCGCAAACGTATCAGTGAGCACCATAGTAGAATAGCCAATAAAGTTTTAATGGTCCCTTTGGTGGCTCACTTTGAAGAAGGTGGTCATTCAGCTGATCAGTTTCAATGCAGAGTGTTGGATCAGGTGTTGATGGATTGGTGTGATGGGGATTATCAGGCTCGTTTGAATAATCTCGAACAGCGATGGATTTTTTGTTTGAATTCGTTGGAGCCGACTGGGTTGAATAATCAAATTAAGTGGACCTCTTTGATTCATCATTAAGGTCAGTTGTGTGCTGAATTGGGTTCAATGTGGTAGGCTTTATATTGTGATTTTGGCGGTATTGTAAAACACCAGCTGTGGAGCTAGCTTTGTGTGTAGTCATGTTTGTTAAGTTGTTTCCCTGAAGCAAGACACGTTTGGTCTGAAATGTGATATCATGCTGGATTTGTTTTATACGTGTTCAGATGAGACCAATGAATGAGTTTATCTGGGATTTCTAATTTGTACAAGTAATCCTGTTTATAGATCCACAGCGTTCTGATGGTCTCTCTGGTGTGGTTTTTGTATGACTGCATTAAAAATGTTTGGTTTCAAGCCTATTGGTGTTTATAAATGTGAGTTGAAAATTTGTGAGATTTGAAATAATCATGTCCTGGCAATATCCCAGTCTTTATGCTGTTTCCTTTTTTAATTGGTCTTGTTTTATTTGATTCTTTTGTGTCAAATATGAATGTATATTTAGTCCAAAGTCATTTCACTGGGTGCTTTTTTTTTTTTTAGGAGATATTGGACATTAAGGGGTTGAACTACAAGGATGCAAATAATGTTGGCCACAACTGTATTTGTTCTCTCTACTCTTCAGAACAATTATAAACCTTCCTATGAGAGGATCCTTCAGTTGTTTAATGATGTGTAGTACGGATGACCAGCTTTTATCAGCTTGGGATTCATGTTGCTATTTTTTTAAAATTTGAGGACTGCAGCTAACTCCTGGACCATGATGTCTATGGAAGTTAAGCACGATGGTGACATTTGATGCCTACTGAATATAGTGTGGCCACTAAAGCACCTGCTGCACTTAAAACTGACTTGTTTGCCTTGAGGATGGTGAAGGATAAGAGAAAAGTGAATGTGTTTTTCTCTGCTGCTGCCACACCTGCAGTGAAGAGTCCAATGGATAAACACTTGGTTCTTGTTGGACAGACTATTGTTACTTTACTGGGTGAAGAATCTTTGATGGAGCCAGCAAGAGGAGAATGTTCCCTGGTATACTTGTGCTGTAGACTTCATTGTCTTCGGTTGCTTGTCTGGTGGCAGATTCCCAAATTGAGTCACTTTGAGCTTGTTGACTCTGTGGCAACATATGTTGAAGATGCAAGCCATGTTTCCATATGATCCTGCTAGACCAGGACAGGCAAATGAATTGTGTTCACCTACAAGCAAATTGGTGTAGAGAAAGAACCAATGAAAAGCCCAGGTTTCAATGACATCACTTCTGTGCCTCTATCCGGCTCAGCCATCAGAGGTCTCTTCAGTATTTCTTTGTCTCCAGCTGATGGTGGATGGATTTTCTCCTTTCTGTAGAAAATCTGAGGATTGAGAGGAAAAGAGATAGATTAAACGCTTGTGAATGATCACCTCAAGCACTAAAGGGGTGACTCTCTCACTTGAGTGTGATGTGGGAGGCTCCACTATACTGCGTTCTTTTTGGTAGCCATAGCAGGAGGGAAAATTGGTTCAGCTCCATGCCCTTATCACGATAAGGATAAGCTTGAGCAACCACAAATTGGAAGGATTTGAAAGAATCTGGAAGAATATAGCAGCCTCACACAACTTCAGTACCTCTTTCTCCTATCCCCTCTGCTCTCTTCTGAAGATTGCAAAAGACTCTGAGGGATCTGTCTGCTAGCCACCTTTCACACAGTGCTGTTTAAAAATAAACCCAGCCAATGAAGCAGTTTCAGAGGAGTAGAGTTGAGCCTGGTACAGATCCTACATCTGTGGCTCTCGGGTGGGGGGGGGTGGGGGGTGAGTACCAAGGCATGATCACCTCATTGTCCTTGTTTGGAGACTCCCGGTTCCATCTCTGAGGGACACAATTCTAGGTGGACTGCTAATGACCGTTGGCGCTGTGTGGTGGTTTCCTGCCATTTTCTGTATGCATTAGTAATGTTTTTGTCTATTATGTGCATAGGGTTTGTGTGATCCTAATGCACATTCTGCTCAAGTGGCTCCAAAACAGTCTCCTTCCCTAGTCCCTTAACGTGCATTATATAAAAGCGCAGTTAATGCATGCTTGTGGGCCAACGCAGCCTTAGTGTGTGCTCTTGTGATACTTATCCTAACTCTCTATGTTTTCTTTCAGGAGACGTTGTTTGACCTGTGGCAGGCGAGAACCTCATCCTTGGTTTCTGGACTCTGCCTTTTCTATATGGCAGCTTTTGAGTTGCCCCTGGAGAGCATGCTTCCCCCCTCTCAGCTGGCGGATACAGTTAGTCTGCCCTTACCTGCCTCAGAACCATTAGAACCATTATCAATATTCTGCGATACTTTTCTCAAGCAAGAAGCCTGTCAAGTGGCTTTTTTTCTCAGGGATACAACACATCTTCTACAGATATTAGCTACTGTTGAGATCCCTCCGAATGCGATATTAGTCACTCTCGATGTGATGTCGTTATACACGATGATTGATCAACAGGAGGCTCTTGCTCTATTGGCGGATTGTTTCACTTATGCTCCATCTCGATTACCAAAACCCTTCTTGTTACAACTTATTGAATTAGTCTTAACTAAGAATTATTTTTTATCTGAAGGGGTGTATTATCAACAGGTCATGGGAATAGCGATGGGGGCCACTAGTGCACCTTCCATAGCTACTCTGTATATGGATCGTCTGGAAACACAACAAATTTATAATTCTCCGATGTTTTCGAATGTTTTATTATGGAAACGCTTTCTAGATGATGTGTTCTTTATATGGACTGCTGATGTTTCCTCCTTGACTGAGTTTCTAACATGGTTGAACACCTTATGGTCTAATATTCAATTCACTGCCCATACCAGTCCATCTGCGGTAGATTTTTTGGATGTCAGAATCACATTATTGGATGATCATCTCTCGACCACTCTTTTTCGCAAGGCAATTCAACGAAATAGCCTGCTACACTACCGCAGTTATCATCCAGGTCCTTTGCGACGAGGATTACCATTTGGCCAATTTCTGAGACTCCGTCGCATTTGTTATACAACAGCCGAATATAAAATTCATGCTCTTGATCTCTGCCAGCGTCTTGAAATACGTGGTTACCCCAATACAGTTATTAAAAAAGCAATGAAAAGAGCACGTTATGTCCACCGTGAATGGCTCCTTGACCCGAACTATCAAAGAACAAATTCCAACTCTGATGACTCTATTACAGGAGTGCTCCCATATATGGAACAAAGCTCGGCAGTGTTGCATATTTTACAGGACCACTGGCCTGTTCTTCAATTATCTGACTGCTTCAAGAAACCTTTGAGACTAGCGTTCTCTAGAGGTCGAAATTTAGCAGACTGGTTGCTGAAAACATCGTTGGCAACTGATCGGATTAGCCATCTACCCGTAACTACTGGACATTCTCCATGTGGATCTTGCCCTTACTGTTGTTCTACTGTATCTGGGATAGAATGGCATTATCCACCAACATCTCGATTATACAAGCGCTCTTGGGACACCACTTGTCGTTCAATCTATGTGGTATACATTCTAATCTGCCCCTGTGACTTATTTTATGTAGGCCGGACTACACGTCCAATAAAGATCCGTCTCTCGGAACATGCATCCCGTTTACGCCATCAGGTTCTAACAGCCCCGATCGTATCTCATTGTATTTCACATGGCCATTGTTTTGATGATTTACGTTGGTCGGTGATCGATCACACTCCTGAGGATCCTAGAGGTGGTGATCGTTTAATAAAATTACAACGATTAGAGCAGCGATGGATCTTTAAATTAAACACGGTAGAACCGAATGGACTAAATCAAGAAATTGAGTGGATGAGTGTTCTGTGACCTCATTACTTTTCTCTCCAATTAGGGCTGGGATTCCCCTTTCAATGGGGTCTATCCAGCTCCTATTGGTTGGTTCCTCCTTTAAACACTGAGTTTGTACGGCCCACTTTTCATTCAACCTTAGCTGCTTTGACGGCGTTTTTTGGTCTCTCTGTTGCCTTTACTTCTGAAATTTGGAAAGCACTTGATACAGGGTTCAATCCCCCGAAACGTGCACGTCATGCTGTTATACATTTCTGAAGAGCGACTATTCTGTGGATGGTCAACAAAGGATTTGAGATAAGTGAATAGTTTTGGTAAAGAACCATTAATAAAATAAAAGAAGCTGACAGCCTGGTGGAGGTCTGGATTCTCCCAGCCCTTCCTACGGCCTAGCTCCGACAAAAATTGTTTTTAAACTTAATCTATTTAACTGAGTAAAAAGAATGAGGTTTTGATATAAGTGATCCTTATTTATTAGATATTTGATTTGTTTCACTTTGTGGGATGAATTTTGTTGGCTTACCTGCCTCAGGGCAGAAGGTGCAAGATGGCACTAAGGTAGGGATGCTCAGCCGCCCAAAGGCTCCGGCGACTGTGCTGTGAGCTGCTCTTCATCCTCTAGGGGGTTTGTGGTGGCTATGTCCCCTGGTGTTAGGGAGCCTTTTCATAGAGGAGAGCTTCCAGAGTCCAGATCGCCCTCCCTGGAATTCTTTTCCTTTCTGCAGCAGGCCTGATCCTTCTGGCATGGAAATTCAGACCTTGCGGCCTCTAGGTGCCCCCATATGTAGTCTCGTCCCAGGCAGGCTGAAAATAGAAGCCCTGTTCAATTACCTTTTGGATAAGTGTCCCCAGTGCAGGACACTCCCTGCAGATGAGGAACAGTTGGGAGCTATCCGAGATGTTAACTATGCTTCGGACCCAGATGAATCGATATTGGACTTTGATGTGGATGAGGACCTACTCTCACCTTCAGAAGACTATGCAGAGGCCGGCATTTTTAAAGTGGTGGACGTCTGATGTTATCTGTGCCTATTGTCTCAGGTCCAGCCCTGTCACCATGGAAACATGATGGCTATATGCAAATAAACATAATTACAAAAGACTTGAGCAATCTTGTTCTAAATTCAATCCTGAGGGAGTGAAAGTTCGTAAGTTAAAGATCCAACGTTGCTCTAACCATTGCAACTTGGACAACCGATCTCCCTTTCCATGGATCGTCAGGCACATAGTCAATAATGTGCCATCTAAAATCTTGAAAATTGTGTTGAAATTCAAGATAGTGAGCCCACCCTGACAACAGATGCCCACCACTTTAAAAATGTTTGAGCGGTTTTAGGATTTTAGAGGTGCTTACTTGTTTTGTGGGAGCAAGAGCTGGTCTGACTGAATGACAGCCCGTAACATGTCGTGTCATGAGACGCCTCGCAACTTTGCTCCATCAGCGCTATGCAAGCTAAGTATAATTATATATTTTGATGGGCTTTGTGTCTAATAAAATTGATTAGAAGAATGGTTTGCTGCAGGAGAGTGTGTTCTTCCTCTCTTGGCATTCCATCTGCCAATAATTTAGATGGGGAGTTTTCAATTGTCTGCTCTTTATATGGTCAACCTTATGAACACTTATGAAATGCTGAGGCAGTATCTCCTTAAGGGTCTGAAAATTAGGTCTGAAGCCTTGGTAGTCTTTCATCAGATTTATTATGTACTTGGATATATCCTTTAAAAGGGCCCAGAGAAGGCAGCATTAAATACACTTGCCTTGATTTGACTGAGGATGGAAACATTAAGCGAAGCAACAACTGCTATAGCTCAACTGATTGCATCTTTTGTCTTTGACTCTGAGTGTAATTTAATTCTGACACTATGGGGCATATTTACTAAGGGGGTAAGTTTAGAAGCCCTGTTCATGAGTTGGATGTCTGAAAGTGGGCATTCAAACTTTTAAATCATGGAGACATCCCTGGAGCCATTTTAGAAAGCCGGATACATAGACATTCCATGCGTGAGTGTGTCCATGTAGCACAGCGGCATGATGGAGGTGTGCCCTGGGTAGAACAAGGGAGATAACCATCATTGTGCAATTTTAGAATGGCATAAGCATGTCAGATCCTGGATGATGAAGTGTCCATGCCTATACCTGCTCCTGACCATGGATTAGATGCAAACAGGTGCTCGTTTCATGGCTGCAACACTTCCAGGGGAAAGATCAGACTGCGATTTCATCACCATATTTAATATTTCCTGGCCAAAGAAATCTGCATGTAAATACATACTCCAAACATATTATTGGCCTGCCACCTCTGCACATCTGATTATTTGAAATGGCCGGCCAGGACGTGCTATTCTTATAACATAGTTACCTCTCTCCCCTTTTCTGAAATACTCTGGCTGGGATGTCCAAGTACACGGTTCTATGGAGCATGCAGTTTGGGGACTTGCACATTTGTGAAATGGCCTATATCCTCCCAACAGCTGGAGTACATTGGGGCCCTTCTTGACACCACTCTGGCTTGGACTTTTCTTCCGGTGGATCGCCTGCACAGGTTTACAGATGTGGTCTGTGATTCCCAGCAGAGGCATCAAGTGACGGCCCAGGGCTGTTGAAGGTGCTTGGCCATATGGCCTTGATGATGCATGTCACCACCCTGGCTCATCTGCCAATGAGACAAGTTCAGTGGACTCTGCGGATGCAGTGGAAACAAGCCACGAGCCACCTCCAGGACCAGTTGGCGGTCTCTGCATTGTTGGCTGGAGCCACAGAACTTGCTCAGAGTTCTTCCATTTCAGATGCTACCCCCCTCCCCCCCCCCAGAGGACGCTGATGACAGATGCATCCAGGTTAGGCTGGGGGGCCCATCTGGAAGGCCTGCGCAAATAGGGCCTGTAGTCTGAGCAGAAGAACCTGCACCAGATCAACCTTTTGGAACTGTGGGCTATAGCAAACTTTGACCAACCAAACCATGCTGATCCAGACAGACAATCAGGTGGCAATGTACTATGTCAACAAGCAGGGCAGCACAGGGTTGTTCCTCCTGTGCTGGGAAGCAGTCCACTTGTGGAAGTTCACCATCACACACTGAATGGAGCTGAGAGTTACTTATCTGCCCAGGGAACTCAATTCTCTGGTGGACCAACTGAGCCATGTCCTTCAGCCGCACAAGTGGACTCTCATCAGGGAGGTTGCGAACTAGATTTTTCGGGAGTGGAGTACCCTCACAATAGTTCTGTTTGCCACTCCACTCAATGCCCAGGTGGATCAGTTTCATTTCATTTTTGCTCCAGGGTCGTGTCCAGTGGCCAACTTGCATTGATTGCCTTCCTCCTACACTGGAGGGTGGGCCTGCTATATGCTTACCTTCCCATTCCACTCATGGTGAAAACGTTTGTGAAGCTTCAAGCCAATAGGGTTATGATGATCCTCATCGCTCCCTATTGGCCCAGGCAGCCATGGTTCTTTCTGCTGCTCTAGCTCTCTGTGGGAGCTTCTACAATTGGGCTCTGCCCCGGACCTCATCTTTCATGAGGATGAGGTCTTACTACACCCCCATGTTCAGTCCCTGGCCTTCACAGTGTGGATGTTGAGCAGGTAGTCCTCGTGGAGCTCAACCTGCCCAGGAATGTTACAGAAGGAACCCTAGCCTCCCATAAGACTTCAACCCGCAGGTCTTATGTATTTAAATGGTGGAGTTTCTCCTCCTGGTGCACTGACAGAGCCCTGGATCCCTTCTCCTGTACTGTGGACAAGTTGCTAGAGTACCTCCTGCACCCTTCAGACTCAGTCCTCAAGTTCAGTTCTGTCAGAGTCCATCTAAGTGGAATCATGGCCTACCATTGCTGCTCGGAAGGTCGGCCCATCTCAACTCGGCCCTTGGTGGTTTATTTCATGTGGGACTTGCTACTCTCTAAGCCTCCTTTTAAGTCCCCAGCGGTGACTTGGGATCTTAATGTGGTTCTGACGCAGCTGTTGTCGGCTCCATTTGAGCTGCTTGCTTCCTGCCCTCTGAAGTTCCTGACCTGGAAGGTCTTCTTCCTGGTGGCAGTCACTTCAGCACACCATGCCAGTGAGCTCCAGACCCTGGTATCTCGACCGCCATACACCGGGTTCCACCACAATAGGGTGGTCTTGTGCACGCCTCCGATTGAAAGCAAGTTCTGCTACGAGGGGACATGGGATGAGGGTAAAGGGAGATAGATTCAGGAGTGATATGCGGAAATATTTCTTTACGGAAAGAGTAGTGGATCCGTGGAATAGTCTCCCAGTGGAGGTGGTAGAGATGAGGACAGTAACTGAATTCAAGAAAGCATGGGACGAACACAGAGGATCTCTAAAGGCAAAAAGTGGACTGTTGTAGTTGTTATGGAAGGACAGACTAGATAGGCCATGTGGTCTTTTTCTGTCGTCATATTTCTATGTTTCTATGTTTCTATGTGATCTTTTTCTGTCGTCATGTTTCTATGTTTCTGTTTCCTATCTAAGGTGGTGTCTGCTTTCCACTTCAATCAGTCAGTCGTTCTACCAACTTTCTTCCCCATGCCTCGCACCAATAGAGGTGAGGTGGCGCTGCACGTGTTGGACTGCAAGCGGGCCTTGGCCTTCTGCTTTGACCAGACGAAGGCCCAAAGTAAGTCCACCCCAGCTGTTTGTCTCTTTTGATCCTAGCAAGCTGGGGCTGCTGTTTCCAAATGCACTCTATCGATTTGGTTAGCAGACCTCATCTCCTTCACTTATGCCCTGACAGGTCTGAGCCTTCATGGTCATGTCATGGCTCACAACGTAAGCCATGGCTGTTTCGGTGGCCAACTTGTGCTCTGTCTCCATGGAGGAGATCTGCAGGGCTGTGACATGGTCTTCGGTCCACACATTCACAGCTTATTACTGTCTGGATGTGGATTCCCGACACGACAGCAACTTAAGCCAAGCCATACTCCGGCATCTCTTTAGGTTCCAACTCCTTCCCATTGATCCTTTTCTCCATCTAAGCTACAAAATGTATATTCCTCATTGAAGTTGTACGCTGAAGATGCTGAATCGGTCAAGTCTCCTAAGGAGACTACCCACACTATTTTTGTTGTGTCTGCAGTTCCGTTGGGCTTTGGTCTCCTCAGGTTTTCGGTAGTTTATAGCTTGGGAGTCCCATATTTGAGGACTTACTTTCTGCTTGTCCATGGAGAATATGTAGCTACTCACCAGTAGCAGGTATTCTCCATGGACAGCAGGAATAAATCCTCACAACCCTCCCACCTCCCCGAGGAGTTGTTTTTCTGATTGGATATTTTCCTGGAGAAGTTGGAACCACGGCAGGCAGGAAGATAGCTGCGCATGCGCAGTGGAGCTTCCAAAATGCTTCTAATGGAAGCTGGGGAGTGTTACCGTGCGAGGCTGTCGGTGATATCATCCATATGTAAGGACTTATTCCTGCTGTCCACAGAGAACACCTGCTACAAGTGAGTAACAAGCTTTCCTGCACCTCCTTTTTCTGTGATATTTGTTTGGATTCAAGTCAAGAAGTCTGTGCAGGTACCTCAGGAAGAACAGGAGCACAGCAGTGCCATGATGGTGGTGCCACCATGGGATCTAGCAAACATGTAGGCTTTTTTAAAGTCCCTAGGCACTGTGCTATCTGCTTTCTGCCATGCCTATGCCAGGATCACACCTAATATTTGCTAAACCCCAGTCTTCTGGAGCAGTGGTATGTTTAATGAGATAAGAAATTAAATGAAAAACTGAGGTCTGGATGTAGGCTCTGAGGCAAAAGAAAACAGTGAAGCTGGACGTGACCAGAAACCTATCCACCTTAAAAAAAAAAAAAAAAAAAAAGCCAAGGTACATTATCTACCCGTCTCTCTAGAGTACATTCCATCATTAATAACACTGTAAGGCTGTTTGCTTGTCTCTGTAGAACCTTTTGGTTTGGTACTGATCATTAAATATAGATTTATGCATTTTATTATTTCCCTAACCAAGCTCCCTCTATGCAGAAAATACAGCTCTGCTTTCATATACTGCTGGATTGTGTGAGGCAGCATATAGTCTTCATCTAGAGTGGGAATAACATCGTAGCAATATTTAGCACTGCTAATGTGCATTTTTAATCTTTGATTTAAAAAGAAAAAACTGCACTTAACTCTGTTCTTGGCAGTGTTTCAGGAGCTCAAGTAGTGAGCTCTTGTTACCTTGTAGAAAAAGAGTATTTATTTGACTTGCTCTGTTCTACCATCTTGAATGGTGAACACAACAGTCTGCCTGATGGTTGAAAATGTTGGGAAGACACTGAGGTCACTTGTGCCATGTTTCACAGGGACTCTGGATGTCAGATTGTGAACTGATTCCCTGCTTGTATGCAGGGAATCCTACATAACATGCAGTCCTTAATTATTTAATTTTAATAGCTTGATTTTAGATACCAAAATCTCCAGGAACAAGCAGGAATGTAGTCTTCACATATGGGTATCATCAGTACCGACGGAGCCTGCGCGGGAACGTTCCCCAGCGTCCAATAGGAAAGCTTTTGGGAACATCTCACAGCGCCTGCGTGCTGCCTTCCCGCCTTTCCCAACTATCCCTCTCCAGTTTTTCGTTTTCTACAGAGCCGACAGGTCGCACATCCTGTCATCACAGAAAATTCCATTCTTATACTTGTTTTTTGTGGTTGCGTCTGCCTTCCCTCGACGCTATACTGGTACCACCGGTTCTTCTTTTCTTTCTTTAAAAAAAAAAAAAAAAGCCTTAGTTTCTGGATTCTTTCCTTCAGTAACTTTCTTCTGTGGTGCTAGGCGCCATTTTGGGCACTAGGCCCAATTTTTCCCTTAAACATGGAAAAACCTGCTTCGGGTTTTAAAAAATGTTCTAAGCATGGTGGTACCATCTCCGTCACCGACACCCTTGAGTGGTGCCTCAGATGTTTAGGTCCTGACCACTCTATTTCAGAGTGCGTTGCCTGTGGAATGATATCTAAAAGGGGACGGCAAAACCGGGCTGCTAAACTTAGCACCCTTTTTCCCTCCGATGCGGCATCCGTGGCATCGACGTCCTCCAGGGCTTCATCTTCCTCCCATGGATCTCAGGCAACTAAACATAAATCTAGCCGGTTCTCAAAGGGTAGATCTCCTTCTAAGCATCGAGATGCCTCTGACGTTGCCCTTGAGGGATCTTCACCAGCAAAATTTGCCCCAGCGGGAGGCTTCTGCTTCCAAAACACTAACAGGGCTCCAGGATGTTCTCGAGGCCTCAACCTCAACAGAATTATTGGTGCCATGCTCTGGGGTTCCGGCCGCTTCAACCGGCACTGATACCCAAGCATCGGCAGCGTTGATAGACCAGAGATTCTTGGCTATTGAACGCAGTCTGGCAGCTCTTCTCACGGCCTCGATGCCCCTGAAACCGCTTCAGACACTTCAACCGGTACCAGCACTGACTGCATCGACATCGGCGGGTATACCACTGGGACCGAGTCATGCGTCTCTATCCACAAATTGACAAAATAACTACCACTCTATACTAAATACCCCAAAACAAAAATAGAGTGAAAAATATTTTATGTATGAGCCAGCGTGTGTGTAAATATATTTATGTCAGAAGATCAGCCATGAGGTTAAACCGACCTCTCGAAGCTATAATTCCATTTTGCTCAAATTTTAATGAGCCATATAACATAGGTAAACCACCATAAATAAGTGCTACCTACATAAAAAGAACTATTTTGCGATCTTATAAAAAAACTGTTCAAAAGTCCAGACAGAAAGATCAAAAATATTACTTATCTCAACTGTTTTCTCACTGTTTTCTCAACTGTTTTCTCACAGATCTTCTCAGACTTTGCACGAAATAGACTGCAGTTATATAAAAGTACACAGTACTGCGTTTCGGGCAAATAGGGAGGAGTAACCTAGTGGTTGGGGCAAGGTACTTTAGGCCGGAAGGTCGGGGGTTCAAATCCCACTAGAGGACTGCAACCTTGGGCCGGAAGGACTGGGGTTTCTAGTCCCACAGATGCTCCTTGTGGTCTTGGGCAAGCCACTTAACCCTCCATTGCCCATGTTCCCTGTAAGTATTAGTGTATGTGTCTCATATCCCCGCGTGTTAAATGTATCCCCCAATTGTGTTGTGACCGCTTTGATTGAAGGATAAGGCGGTATACAAAACTGTCAAAATAAATAAATAAAATAAATAAACAAATGCAAACTCCGTGCCCTGTCTCAATGCTTAATTCAACTGCAACATTTAGAATAGTCTCCCGGCATATCCACCTCTTCGAGACGCCAGCGCATGCTCTTTAACGATCTGAACCACGCAGAAAGATTCATGGTTTAAATGATACAAGCAGCCAATCACTGCATGACAGGTGATGTTACCATAGATACTAGTATAACAATCCCAATAAAACAGATGAATCAAAGGAATTAAAGAATACTTGTCCAGTCCAACTCCTTGTTAAGACCCAACGGTTCAACAGTGGACCATCTAAATATCCACCTTTGTTCAAGTGTTTGAAGAAGTTGCTCATGTCTCCACCCCATGGGTTTTCAGGCACATGATCAAGGACCCTCCAAGCCAACTCTTCAAATGTATGATGAAAATCCAAACAATGTTGAACAACCGGAGCTGACACCATGGCATTCCTAATTCTAGATGCATGTTCACTTAGACGAATTTTTACAGAACGAATTGTCCTGCCAATGTATAAAAGGTGACACGGACAAACCAAAACATATACCACAAATGATGTTAAACAAGTGGTATGCCATCTAGCTTTGTGTATTAAATCTGAATTAGGGACCCGCCACTCACTCCCTGTGATAGACTGCAAACAGTAACTGCAAGAAGCACAGGTAAAATGACCCACTTCAAGAGACGTCTTGAAGCCAAATCTGTCCAGAGGAGAAGAAGTAACACCTACAAATTCTCGAAGGTTAGGACCTCTGGAATGCGCTATATGTAATCTCTTCTGAAAGCATGGGTGTAGTTATAAAATATGCCAATGTTTATCAAGAATCTTCCTAATATGATCAAGGAGCAATAGAAGAGGTACCCATTCCACAACAGGGTACAGGGTTCTATTCCCCCTATTTCCTTATTCCAAAGAAAACAGGAGGACACAGACCCATTCTAGACCTCAGAGAATTGAACAAATTCCTGTTTAGAGAGAAGTTCAAAATGATTTCTCTAGGAACCCTGCTCCCAAACCTTTGGGGTCAGGATTGGCTTTGTTCTCTAGATCTCAAGGATGCGTACATTTATGTTCTCATCCATCCAAGTCACAGGAAGTTCCTTTGATTCCTGTTTCAAGGAAAGCACTACCAATACAGAGTTCTTCCTTTTGGCCTGGCTTCTGCAGCAAGAGTATTCACAAAATGCATGGCTGTGGTAGCAGCATTTCTCTGCACCCTGGGAATATTCGTCTTCCCTTACTTAGACGACTGGCTCATTCGAGCCCCTTCAGGGCCAGAAGCCAGTTTTGCTCTGTCTCGCACAATGCGCATCCTTCAGTATTTGGGACTTGTCATAAACATCCCAAAATCCAACCTTGCTCCCACTCAATCCCTAGAATTTATAGGAGCTCATCTGGATACCAGACAGACAGGGGCCTTCCTTCCACAGCCTTGCTGTCTTCGCATTGTACAGTTAGCTTCCCAAGCAGTGCTTAGACCTCATCTCACTGCTCAGGAAATGTTACACTTGCTAGGCCACATGGCATCCACTGTGCATGTGGTTCCTTATGCTCGCCTCCATATGAGGGCAGCCCAGTGGACCTTATCCACTCAGTGGACTCAGGCGTCAGGTTGCCTGTCAGACAAAATAGGAAATTCAGATCATCTTATTTTGTCTCTCCAATGGTGGCAGTCACCCAGAAACCTTTTGGTGGGGTCTCCTTTCCAGTAACCCCTACCCCAAGCCACTCTAACAATAGATGCTTTACAGGTGGGTTGGGGAGCCCACCTGCATGACCTCTCTACCCAGGGTACCTGGACTCCGCAGGAGGCCTGTCTTCATATCAACCTCCTGGAGCTCAGAGCAATCACCCAGCTCAGCTACAAGAGTCCTAGTTCAAATGGACAATCAGGTAACCATGTTCTATGTGAACAAGCAGGGCGGAACAGGCTCTCTGTCGCTATGCAACGAAGCTTTGCGACTATGGGCCCTCGCCAGAGAGCAACAGATTCATCTCCTTGCAGTGTATCTTCCAGGCATTCAAAATTCTTAGGCAGACAAACTCAGTCAAGTTTTGCTTCCACACGAATGGTCTATCCATGCAGACCAGGTGGCCCAAATTTTTCAAATTTGGGGAACCCCGGACATAGACCTCTTTGCAAGTCCACTGAATGCTAAACTTCCCTGGTTCTGTTCCAGAATTCCAGCTCGAGGTTGTCAGGCCAGGGATGCTTTCCTCCTTCACTGTGGTCAGGACTTCCTGTATGCCTTCCCACCCATTCCCCTAATTCCCAAAACCCTATTCAAGCTTCAGAGAGACAGAGGTCATATGATTCTCATATCTCCACATTGGCCATGGCAACCGTGGTACCCTCTGCTCCTACATCTCTCTCAAGCTCCGCCTCTGGAGTTAGGATCTGTTCCAGATCTTCTCTCACAAGAGGACGGGATGCTGTGGCATCCCAATCCCCAGTCTCTGCATCTCAGGGCCTGGTTGCTGAAAGCCTAGAACTTCAGGATCTTAACCTTTCCCAGCAGGTAAAGGATATCCTTCATGCTTCCAGGAAACCCTCCACAAGACGTTCTTATGCATTTAAGTGGAAGAGGTTTACCATATGGTGCTCGCAGAAGGGTCTTAACCCTCTTGCGATACCTCTAGAATCATTACTGGAGTATCTCCTTCATTTGTCAAATGCAGGGCTTAAGACCAATTCAGTGAGAGTCCATTTGAGTGCTATTGCAGCTTCTTTCAAGCCTCTAAATGAACAGCCTATTTCCTCTCATCCTCTTATAGCGAGATTTATGAGAGACCTTCTTCTAACAAAGCCTCCCATTAAGCCACCACCGGTGGCATGGGACTTGAATCTGGTACTTGGGCAGCTCATGAAACCGCCCTTTGAACCATTATTTATTTATTTTATTTATTTAACAAGCATTTCTATACCGCTCTTTCCCATGGTTCAAGTGCGGTTTACAGAGAACAATGGTTATAAGGTATGGAGGGGTTCATACCTAGTCGTTTTACATATAACAATAGTAACTTTTGCAGGTAACAGTATAACTAAATGCATACAAAACAATTAACAATATTACAAATTTTACAATACAGGTTACATTCCAAAGGATAATTTTGGGATGTGAACAAACTATTTACATTATTATCTTATTACATTATTAGGGTGCATAAAGGTCAGCATGTGCAAGGTATAATTGTCAGGGATAGTTTTAGTCTGCATATGTGGTATAACACTTTGTAGTATGAAATGTTAACCTGTGTCTCTTTGCTTGTCTTGTATATTTTGTGTAGTATAGTGTAAGGTAAATAGATGAGTTTTTAGTTTTTTACGAAATTCCTTTAAGTCTGTCAACAGGCGTATGTCGTCTGGTAGTTCATTCCAAAGAAAAGGGGCTGAGTGAGAGAACACCCTATTATTGGTGTGTTTTTTGGCTTTAGTATATTCTCTTGGTATTGCTATTTTGTTTGTGTTTCTACTCCTTTGTGTACGTTTTGGTATTTCTATGTTGATTAGTTTGTTAAGGGTAGATGGTACGAAATTGTTGACTAATTTGAAGGTAGTCACAAGTATCTTATATTTTTTTCTACTGTGGATTGGTAGCCAATGTAATTTAGCTAAAATAGGTGTTATATGTTCGATAGTTCTTACTTTCAATATAATTCTTGCTGCTACATTTTGTATTAATTGAATCTTTTTAAGGTTTTGCTTCGTAATACCTTGGAGTATAATGTTTGCAAAATCAAAGTGGGGTGTTATGATTGCATGGACTATGGTTATGAAGTCTTGTAAATGAATCAACGGTCGTATTTGTTTCAAAGTCTTGAGTTGAAAGTGTGTGATTTTTGTTAGGTTTTTTATGTGTGAGTCCATAGTGAGTTTATTGTCTAATATCACACCTAGATATTTTACTTCATTCTTTGTTGTAATCTCATGTTTATTTAGAATGATGGAGCTTGGTGGTGTGTAGGTTTGATTCCTAGTGACATATAGAACATCAGTTTTTGCAAAGTTGATGTGTAGGTTATGTGAGTTGAGCCATATTGTAATTTCATTAAAACATTCAGTTATTAGTTGTAGTGGTGGGTTTGGGATCCTGAATGGGAGGTAAAACATTATATCATCGGCTTATATATGGTAGTGGACGCCAAGATGTTTAAAAATGTTGCAGAGTGGTTGTAGGTAAATATTGAACAACACTGCGGAGAGAGCAGATCCTTGTGGAAGAACCTGTTCTTGCTTAAATGTGTCTGAGGTTTGGTTGAAAATTCTTACTGTTTGAGTCCTATTTGATAGATAAGATTTAAACCAATTATATACAGTGGAGGTGAGTCCAATTTGTTGGAGTCTATGTAGCATCATTGTGTGATTGACACTGTTAAATGCCGCAGAAATGTCTAGAAAAATGCTTGTTTAGTGTCATCTAGCCACTACCCCTTTGAAATTCCTTTCCTGGAAGGTTATCTTCCTCATTGCAATCACATCAGCACGTCGCATCAGTGAATTGCAAGCGTTGGTGGCTGATCCTCCTTATACAAGGTTCCACCATGAAAAGGAAGTTCTTAGGACTCATCCACACTTTATGCCAAAGGTGGTTTCGCCTTTTCATTTAAACCAAGCGATTTACCTTCCTGTATTCTTTCTGAGGCCTCACACCTCCAGTGCAGGAAGGAACCTTCATATTTTGGACTGTAAAAGAGCTTTGGCCTTTTACTTGCAAAGGACAAAGCAACATAGAAAATCCTCTCAACACTTTTTTGCTTTTGATCCTAGTCATTTGGGGCTGCCAGTCTCCAAAAGGACACTGTCCAACTGGATTGCACAGTGTATATCTTTTGCCTATGAGAGTAAGAACTTTCCTCTTAAAGGCCATGTCACAGCTCACAATGTGAGAGCCATGGCAGCCTCAATGGCTCATCTTCACTCTGTGTCTATCGACGACATCTGTCGAGCAGCTACTTGGCTTCGGTACATACCTTCACAGCCCATTACTGCTTAGACAAGGACTCTCACCGAGATGCCTTGATTGGTCAGGCTGTTCTTCAAGACCTTTTCCAGACTGAATCAACTCCTACCCACCATCCCTGGTAGGATGCCAGAGATCCATGGGGGGAAGTGGAGCCCTTTTACAAGGGCACACAACTTTCTGGGGCCATCTCCCTGGCATCTGCAGCTAGGGAGTCCCCATATGTAAAGACTACATTCCTGCTTGTTCCTGGAGATAGCATAGTTACTCACCTGTAACAGGTGATCTCCGGGAACAGGGGGAATTTACTCTTCAGAACCCACCCACCTCCCCTAGGAGTTGTATCTCTCTCTCTTTCTCTCTTTCCCTCTCTCTCTTGTCTCAGCTGTAAACTCAACTGGAGAGGGACAGTTGGGAAAGGTGGGAAGGCAGCACACAGGCGCTGTGGGATGCTCCCAAAAGCTTTCCTATTGGACCCTGGGGAGCGTTCCCGCGCAGGCTCCATCCGTACCGACGATACCCATATGTGAAGACTAAATTCCTACTGTTCCCGGAGATCACCTGTTACAGGTAACTATGCTTAATGGCAGGGAATCACTCTCTCTAAATGGGCACACATGATATTTCATAGAGAGCCTGTGATAAATGATGTCATATTTCACCATCATGTGGGAGAGATTGTACATTTGTAAAAGTGGAAGAGATTGTATCAACCAAGTAGTTTTGCAGCAGTTAGATCAATTTGTGGTTTCTTGAAGTGCTATAGGAAATATCACTGTGCGTTTCTTGAAGATAACATTCTCAAACAGGACTTGCTATTAGGACTCTGGCTTTATAATTGTGGTCATGGTATGGCTTTTCCTTCCTTGCCTGTGCAGATCAGTCCAGACCAGTGGGATTTACTAGCAGGTGGCAAGAATGCAAATCTGCTAACCTTTCCTATAGATATAGATATATACATTGATTTAGCTGGGAAGCCAATCATTTGGAAGATGTTTGCTGGTAATGCGAATCTGAAGGGATTCTAGCAGGGCAGGCTGACTTCTGTGCTGGCTTTACAGTTCCAGAGGCCCAGGTCCTTAGGGAGTTTCATCTGAGTTCAGCTGGCAGTGGGTTGCTTCATCCCTCCTGCCTCCCCTCTGAGTGAGGTCCCTTGAGGCCAGGGAGCAAGCTCTTGGCCTAGAGCTGCTTGCCTTGATTATTTAAAGCTGATTGGGAGAGGAAGAGAAGGGGTGAAGATAGCAGGCACATTGCAGTGCTATTGCAGCCCCAGAAGACCTCAGAGGAGGAGCCTCTTCTTGTGGAAATGAGCATTGTGTATGCCCAGAGTCAACTGGTGCCTCAGAAGCTGAGGGCGCATTCCATGAGCGCTCAAGTCATCTTGTGGGTGGAATTCAGGTAAATGTCCCCACAGAAAAATTGAAGGAGGAGCCAATGTGGAAGACACTCCATGCTTTCTCTCACTGTTAGAAGCTGCATCTTGGAGCCAAGTAGCTAGCAAGATTTTTGGGGACAGAAGTCCTGGGAACTGCAGAGGCTACACCCTGCCCAATATGGAAATCACTTTGATATATCCCACTGGTCTGATCTGGTTTGGCATGGATGAGGAGGAAAGTACAATTAATTCTTATCTGGTAAATGTTGTTCCTTTAGTTCTGCCAGACCAGTCCAGAATGCTGCCCAAGAATGTTAGATGGATGGAAAATTTGAACTTTGAGCTTCTACATGAAAACAAGAAATTTGTGTTTACAGCTGTAAGAGAGTAATTCATGCATATGGCAATAAAAGAGATAATGAAATATATTACTTTGATTATATATTAACAATCAGTTGTCAAATTATAGGAAAAAGAAGTTGTGGCAATAGTGTATACGAGGTGTGACAAAAAAGAAATGAGACTGTCCCATAAATGTTTTATTACAAAATCTACAGAGAAATTACGCATTGTCCCCTTCAAAGTAATCCACCCTAGAGTTAATGCACTTCTGCATTCGCTTCTGCCATGTACAGAAGCACTCGGTAACGTCCTTCTTGAGGTCCCTCAGCTCCCTCGTCACAGTGGCCTTGATCTCTTCTACAGAGGCAAAATGAGTTCCTTTGAGCACAGTCTTCAGCCTGGAGAAGAGCCAGAAGTCGCATGGTGCGAGATCTGGGGAATAAGGAGGGTGGTCGAGAGCTGTGATCTGTTTGTTGGCCAAGAACTGCCTCACACTGAGCGCAGTGTGTGCGGGTGCATTTTCATGGTGGAGCAGCCACGACTTGTCTCTCCACAGAGCCCGCCTGTTGCGCCAAACCCAGTCATGGAGGCAATTGAGGACCTGCTGGTAGAAGTGCTGGTTGACTGACCCTCAGGCACAGACTCATGATGGCCACTCACTTCTGGTTGAAGAATGCGATCAGCATGACCTTGATCCTTGATTTGGACAGGCGCAGCTTCTTGGGTCTGGGTGACAGTCGAGTCTTCCACTGCAAGCTCTGTCTCTTGCTTTCAGAGTCGTACTGGAAAACCCAAGTCTTGTCTCCTGTGATGACTTGGCCAACAAACTCTGGATCTTCTCCAATCTTCTCTAGCAAGTCTCGACAAACATTAACCCGGTGCTCCTTCTAGTCATCCGATGAAAGCTTGGGCATCATCTTGGTGCACACCTTCCGCATCCTCAGCTCCTGCACCAAGATGGTCCGCACTGACTTCCTGTTTAGGCTGAGTTCCTCAGCTATCATTCTCACCGTCAATCTACGATCACTCCGCACCAGCTGGTTCACTTTGTCAATGTTCTCAGCCGTCTTTGTTGTGGAAGGCCATCCTGACTTGGGGTCATCCTCCACCTCCTCTTGGCCAGTATTGAAGCATTTGTGCCACTCGAAGACTCGCGGCCTTGACGTTGCATCTTCTCCATAAGACCTTTGGAGAAGTTGGAGACACTCAGTTGGGCCCTTCTCCAACTTAACCAGAAATTTCAAGTTGATTCTTTGCTCCATATTTCTGCCACCTCCAGTTGCATGACAAGGCGATGGGGCAGTGTGCTACAAAAAAATCTGAAAAGAAAAACAATGAGAGATGAAAAATATTATAGCAGTGGTGAGATGTTGCACAACACAGTGACATAAGCGGTTAGCCAACTGGCATTGAGTCATGGGCTGCCACAGTCTCGTTTCTTTTTTGTCACACCTCGTAGATTGGCTTCTCTATATTAAAACGGTGAGCAAATCTGTTCTATCTCCATCTGCTGGTAGGAGGGCATATGTCTGTGGGCTGACAGGTCTCAAGGAAGGACATTTATTAGATAAGGCACACCAAGAAGCAAAATACTTAAAAGGAAAGTTTTATTAAGACCTCATTGATCAAGAAGTAAAAATACCAAAACCACAAGACCCTGCATGATCTGTGTTTCGGCAGAGCCTTCTTCAGGGGTCAGAATACTGTGTGGTTAAACATGCATAAAAGTTACAAACATGATTAATAAATAAGCTAAAACAATAAATAACCAAATGTTACTAAAAAGGCAGATGTCTAGTGCATCATAAAATAAAGTACGTATCTTGCATATAAATAATCACATTAAAAAGTGCAAAAGATAATTTCCTATAAAACAATTGAATGTTAAATTGATCATAAACAAATGAAAATGAATAAAAAACAAACACAGTAAAAGCAGGATCTTAAAAGGATAAGACACAATACATTATGTGATGAGGAGAACTATATTGAATCAAAATGAGAAGTAAACCTGAATAGTAATAAAGGCCAAAACAGGGTCCTGTAAAAACAGGGGGAAAAAAGAGGAGGGGGAGAGGAAGTGGAGGGAGGGGAAAGAGGAGAAGAAGGGGGGAAGAGGAAGTGGAGAGAGGGGGAAAGGAAAAAAGGAAAAGAAAAGGCCATATAGAAAGGTCATATTAAAAAAAGCACCCGTGGGGACACTTCCAATATAGGACGTGCTCCATATGCATGTACGGACTACTAATCGGGGAGAAGTTCATACATCCCACCACTAAGGAAGTGTTTCTCCTTTCTGACTTTTCTAACTGTGCGACTGAAAATGTTGTTTGTTATTTTATGCCCATGTAACAAGTTATATATTGGGAAAACCAGGAGGGCTGTCTGCACTCGGATCACAGAGCATCGGAGTTGTATCAGCAGACAGTTACAAGACAAGCCCTTGGTCAATCATTGGTTGGAAAAAGCATAAACCATTATTAAGAAGTGACCGAAGATATCAATGCTTGACCCAGTACAAGCATTGTGGAACTTGTGTCTCTTGGGGAAACTGCTAGGTACATATGACCTAGATTGGCCACTGTTGGAAACAGAATACTGGGCTTGATGGACCTTGGTCTGACCCAGTATGGCATATCTTATGTTCTTATCTTATTTCAGACCTCAGGGTTTTCGTCATCAAGGCCAATTGGCGGAGTGGTGACTTGAACAAACATTTTCATTTGTTTATAATCAATTTAACATTCAGTTGTATAGGAAATTATCTTTTGTACTTTTTAATGTGATTATTTATATGCAAGATATGTACTTTATTTTATTATGCATGCTCATATTACCCCTCTTCTCAAGTCACTTCATTAGCTCCCTATCCATTTCCGCATCCAGTTCAAACTTCTCCTGCTGACCTATAAGTTCAGAAAAGCTCTCAAATCCCACCTATTTCCCCAATATTACCAGACCAGCCAAACACCGACCTAACCTCCCATCTCCTTTTAATCACCTGTTCCACATGACCGATCCCAACCTAAGAATAATACTGCTGTATATACATGTAATTACATATGTAAATAGTTTCAGTTCAACTTTTCCCCCCTTGTTTTATCCAAGTTCTTGTTCCTGTTATATGTAAAACCAAACAACCTGTTGTTCTGGTATATTGTTATATTGTAAACCGCGCTGATCTCAAATAGTGCGGTATATAAGAGCCTGTAATAAATAAATAAATAAATAAAATAAATATAAGTGCATTCACTCTGCAGCTCCTCGCTACCTTTCTTCTCTTATCTCTCCTTACACCCCCCCCTCGGGAACCTTGCTCTTCTGCCAAATTGCTTCTATCTGTGTTCTTCTCTTTTATTGCTATTTTCACCTTGCTGCACCTTACGCCTGGAACAAACTACCTGTGTCCGTACGCCAAGCAGCTTCTCTGACACTTTTCAAATCCAGGCTGAAAACTCACCTCTTCGCTGCTGCTTGTGGATCTTGACTCACCTGATCTCCTTGTTTCTGTACCTTTTCCCCTTGTTTTCATCCTTGTCTACACCTTATGTGTTTGTCTTGACTAGATTGTAAGCTCTGATAAGCAGGGACTGTCTTTTACATGTCTGTGTGCAGCGCTGCGTACAACTTGTAGTGCTATACAAATGCTCAGTGGAGTGGAGGAGTAGCCTAGTGGTTAGAGCAACTGCCTGGTACCCAGAAGATCAAGGGTTCAATTCCCACTGGCACTCTTTGTGACCTTGGGCAAGTCACTATCTCCAGGAACAAGCAGGAATGAGTCTTCACATATGGGTACGTCGGTACCGACGGAGTCTGCGCGGGAACACTTCCCAGCTTCCAATCAGAAAGCTTTTGGAAGCATCCCACCACGCCTGCGTGCTGCCTTCCCGCCCTTCCCAACTGTCTCTCCTCAGTTTTCGTTTTTCCGCGGAGCCGGCAGGACGTCCTCCTGTCACCGCAGAAAATTTTTCTTTAATTCTTTTGTTTTCTTGTGGTCGCGGCTGTCTCCCCGACTCCACCGGTACCGCCGGTGTTTTCTTTTCTTTTTCTTAAATCCAGGGAATTTTTTCCCTCAGTTTTTTGTCTTAAATTTTTTGGGCCTTCTAGGCCTCTCTGTCATGGAGCCGCCAACCTCTTTTCCTAAGAAATGTCTAAGCTGTGGCGGTACAGTTTTATTTTTAGACTCCAAAAAATGGTGTCTAACCTGTTTGGGTCCTGACCGTTTTCCTCCGGAGCCATTAGGCTACAGTATTGTGAGAAGAGATTTTCCATTTCGAGTTTCCCTCGATACCGGGTTCCTTTCCAGTGTCAGGGCACCGACCATTTCTTCTTCTCCACAGGATCAGGGATCAGGTAACCCACAAACAGTCTGTTAAGACTAGCCAACCCTAGAGTGGTAGGTCTCATGCACAGCATGATGACGGCTCCGGCCTTGCCCTCGAGGGTCCATTGGCTTCAAAACCCCGGCGGGAGTCTTTGGCCTCCAAAGCCTATGAGGGGTTTCAGGTTGTTCCTGGGGCTCACCCCTCACAGAACATACCTGAGCCATGCTCGGGGGTGGCATCCGCTTCGAGCGGTACCGATACCCCGGCATCGGCACTGGTGTTGGACGATACACTCCTCACCAGGGATCATCATCTGGCTTTCTCGGTACCTTCGGGACCGGTGGATACGCTCCAGATTGACTTTCCAGTATTGGCATCAACGCCGATACTACCACCGACGTCGGTACCCTCTAGACATGCATCGATAGACTCGCTTCCTTCGATGCCGAGTCTGGAATCGATCTCTAGTCTGGAAGACTGGGTACCGACACGTCTCGGTACCGATACTTACCGGTACCGGATGCTCGGTACCGAGGGTGATTACCAAAGGCCTTCGGTTACCTCGTTACCGATTGAGCAGCCACCAATGACTGCTCCGATGTCGGTGTCGCCTTCGATTCCGACAATGCTACCGGTATCGCTATCGGTACCGGTATCCGCAGTAGCATCAGGGCCAGCTCCTTCAATGCTTCTTTCACCAGGCTCGCTCCTTTCTATACCAAGTCTGGAGTCGATACCTGGCATGGACGATGCAGTACTGACTGTCACAGGTCCTGACCTCCAGTACCAGCATCCATCCCTTAAGGTTCCTTTTTTGCACCATGCAGGATCTTATATTCCTATATACTCAGGTAGATCCTCCGGTGCCCAGGCTAGTTCTTCAAGGCTAGCCTGTCCAGGGAAGGTTCTCTTTGGAGATCCTTCTTTTCAGAATTTCCTCCTGGATATGGCGAGATCTCTTGCCATTCTTATCCCTGGCTATGATCCTACACAAGGCTCTGTTTCCACTGAAGCAAAGGAAGACGTAATGCTTCCTTTGCATCATTCCTTGCAGGATCTTCTTCTAAGAATGTGGGAAGCACCTTTGAAGGTACCCTCACCTTCTAGAGCAACTGATCTTCTGTATCAGGTGCCCCCCTCTCCAGGGTTTCAAAAGACTCAACTTCCCCATCACTCCATTGTAGTGGAATCAGCAATGAGGAAGGTGAAAAGTAAGAAGAAACATTCTTCTTACCCACCAGGTCGTGAGTCTAGGACACTAGATACCTTTGGACGTCAAACCTTCCAGACATCCATGCTGTCAGCAAGGATTCTCTCTTATATTTTTTATATGAGTCTATCTCTTCAAGAGGTCACAAAGAAATTATGTCTTTTGACTCCTTTTCTTTCAGAGCCCAAAACTGCAGATTATTCCTTACTACTTAGTCATATTCAGAATATCTCTTGGTTTCTTACTCGTGCTTCCCTAGACTCTTTTGAGTCTGTTAGCAGAACCTCTGCTATAGCCATAGGGGCACGACGTAGAGCCTGGCTCCAAGCTTCGGACTTAGACAAATGGGCACAACAAAGACTGGGTAATACTCCTTGTACTGGAGAAAATCTCTTCAATAAGGAGTCTTTACATCAGGTTGCTCAGTGGTCCACTGACTTCCCTGTTTCTGAAGGCTATCCTAAGCCTTCTCCTTCCCCAGTAGGTAGGAAATGTCCTGTCAAACCTTCTTTGCCTAGGAGGAAAAGGTTTTACTCTTCCCCTGCCCATCATACAGATGTACCCAAGCAGGGGAACCTTCGCCTGAAGAATCCAAACTCTTGCCAGGCTAAACAAACCCAGCAACCATAGGGTTCTGATTAATCTTTTTTCTGCCTCTAGAGTTTAGAGCCTATAGTTGGCTTCTTCTCAGCAGAAGTTTCCACTATTTTCATTCTAAACTTTACACATGGCATCCAGTTCTCCTAGATATACTGAGCTGTCAGGATATTCATGTTTATGGGTCACAGCTTTCTCCTCTTCTTCCTGCTAGGAAGAGGGTTTTAACAGCTATCACATGATAGTTTTCTGTACCAACATGAATTCTTTCCTTCTACAGCCTTACCACAGGGTAAGTCACCTTTCAGCTCTTGTTTCTCTACCATCTTATCCAGTTTTTCCCCTGTAAGAGTGGTACCTTTGCACTGGAAGGCTTCTTCTTCAGCCTTTCTAGTCCTTCCATTCCAGTGCGGAGTTTTTTCTCTCGAATAAACTCCCTTCTTTTTGCTTGGGCAGCTCATCAGACAAGGACAGACCTTTCTTACTCTTGTTCTGTCTGTTCTTTCTGTTTTACACAGAAAGATTCTCTCTGCTGTCTTATCAGAAGCTGCCCATGCAGGAGCTTTAGTGATTGGACCACTGGTACTTTTCCACAAGTATACACAGTTGTCCTCCACCACTTTCTATCTGACCTTAGTAGTGATTCCAAGACAGTGCATACATCTTTCTTGGGCAATCCTTACCACTACAGGCTTATCACACTATCTTCTATCCTCGCCATCTCCAATTCCTTTGGGTTTGGCAGCATAGTTGACGTGGCTGCTGGTTTTTTCCAACAGCCAGTTCTATCTTCCAATTCTCCAGCATAATGCTCTCTGCAATTCACAGAGAAGCTTTCCACTATGGGCCCTTGCTAGAGAGCATGGTTTTTTTTTCTCAAATAGCTATCCTACATGGTTGAAAAAAGGCTTCCTCAGTCATGCCCCCCATGACTGTGAGGGTTCTTCATACCCTACTTTTTCCTTTTCAAACAAAGGACATAAGCCTTATCTACATGAAAGCCTAAAGAGTGGTCAATTCCTACAGGGAATATGCTCTCTTTTTCCTTGCAGCTTGTCCTCCTGGTATCCTACTCCTTCAGGGACAGCACATATTTAACTAAAGTACGCATGATACCCTTTTTTGTCCCTCAAGTGGGTCAGTCTGGTATCTCTTTCTTATGCGTTCTCTGTCCCTTTACCAGGCTAGAGTTCTACAAGACTCAGGATTTGCTGCTTATTGACGGTTTTTTCACGTAACCATCCTGCTTATTTCACTGGACAGCATTCCCTTCATAACCAGGGGGAATAGATTTTCAAGTAGGTTCTTCCTTCTTGTTATCAGATGAATCTTTCCTCTTCACATCTCTCATATGAATGTACTTATAGGCATATCTTTGTCTGCTTAATTGCAGACATTTATCTTTGACCTATGTATTCATATATATATATATATATATATATATATATGTATATATATATATCTATATACATCTCTATAGATATATATGTGTCAGCTGTGTGTGCATATGTTATGCCCTCTAGATCGTACCATAGATATATATATCCTATCTATCTATCTATATATCTATATGTATATGCATATATCTATCTATCTATCTATACATATATATACATATATTTACCTATATATATATATGTGTATCTGCCGAGATACTTTTTATAGGTAGATATGTATTCACATACTTATCTATCTGACTATGTTCATATAGGTGCTTACCCTCCTATATGTTCCAAACAGTGGGCTACCCATGTCCATGCTGTTCCACAGCATGATTGGGGTGCTACACACACAACCACTCCTGTGGTACTGACAGCCCTATCATAACCCTAAGGGTTAGGTATTCCTGAAGCTCCATGCTCCAATATCTTTCCTACCTCTCACCAGTTCAGAAAGACATGGCGGATCTTCAGTACATCTGAGGTTCCAAATCCTCAGACACCTATCCTTTCTCTGGGAATATGGGGTTTCTTTCCGTACCCCTTCTTCCCTCTGGGACTAGGTCAGTTGTCCAAATCGGTCAGTCTTCCTCTTTTGCTCCTAAGTCTGATTAATTCTACAGCCAAAAGAGTTTGCAGCTTTTTCCATAAAGCTTCCCACTGAAGGCCTGCCGTTTTTGTACTACCCCAGTTCAATCCTGGGGTCACCTTTTCTCTTCCAGATTCTGACCTTCACCTTCACTCAGTGAGGTCACCTTGAAGATTCTTCTACTGGATCCCCAGTAGATTCCATGAACCTCTCTACTTCCTGCATTCCAATAGGTGAGGTTCATATTGTAATTGTTCTGTTCACTATATATTCATGATATTTATCATACATACAAGGACTCCCTGCCTGTAGTCCTCTCTTAGGTTAGCTGTTTTCTACAGCTCCTTTCCATCTCAACTCCTACCCTCCATCCTCAGGATGCCTGGCCATGTGAGGTGTAGCATGTTTCCAAATCCCAACATGCTAGGGCTCCAGGCATCTTAGCTTGGGAGTCCCCCTATGTGAAGACTCATTCCTGCTTGTTCCTGGAGATAGCACAGTTACTTACCTGTAACAGGTGATCTCTGGGAACAGCAGGAATAAGTCTTCACAACCCGCCCACCTCCCCTAGGAGTTCTTTCTCTCTAACAACCTCCTCAAGGGTCTGGAATACAGGAAGAAAATGTTTATCCTCATTTTCATCGACATCTCCGCTGCATTCGACACTGTCCATCACTTAACCCTCCTTAACAAGCTGGCATCAATTGGAATATTGGGAACCGCCTTGAAATGGTTCTCCTCATATATAACGGGCAGAAAGCCACAGGTCCAATTCAACGGAGAAAAAGCTGAACCATTCACCCAAACTCAAGGCATTCCACAGGGTTCGGCACTCTCGGCGCTACGTTTTAACATTTACATGCAACCACTCAGTGAAATATTCAGGAAATATGGCATCAACTACCACATATACGCGGACGATATCATGCTGTACACACAAATAGAGACCACCAACCCGAACTACGCCCAGCTTGAAACCTGCATGGGAGAGATGTCGGGATGGCTAAAACAAAATAACATGTCGATTAATCATAAGAAGACAGAAGTAATGTTTATATCCAATAACTCGGACTTCGAACCTCCTCCAACAATCACACTGTGCAACAACACTTACAACACTAAGAAAGAAATAAAATATCTAGGAGTCACAATCGACAGCAAACTGAAAATGGAAAAACACCTCAGCAACACCAACAAAGCCATCTTCCACAAGCTTAGAGTGCTACGACCCCTGAGGAACGTACTAGATCCGTGTGACTTCCGATCAGTTGCACAAGCACTCATCATGCCCCACCTGGACTACTGCAACGCCATCTTGCAGGGTCTACCAAAGAAAACGACCAACATATTACAGCTGGCCCAACACGTAGCAGCAAGGATCATCATGGGAACAAGCGTCACTGAACATATCACGCCTGTATTGATGGAACTGCACTGGCTCCCAGTCGTTGCAAGGATTCAATACAAAACATTGGTAACTACATTCAAGTTAATTCATAACCTGGCCCCCTCATTCCTCTCCACCCTGATCTCCATGCAACCTACAACCAGAAGCAGGAGAACCATTAACACTGACACACTAATAGTTCCAAACAGCTTTAGGCACGTAAAAGTCAGTACTAGTCGCAGAGCGTTCTCCTTCTCTGCCCCCACTTTATGGAACCAGCTCCCACACGAGCTGAGAACAATTAAAGACATAATCAACTTCAGAAAACAACTGAAGACGCATCTGTTCAATTGTCACTATGTCCAGATGTAAATCCAAAAAGATAAGAGAAAGTGATTTACTGGATGTACAAATGTAAATAGAGGAAGGATAATCGCCTGTTGTAAATGTATGATAGTAATTAAGGTCTTTATATGGACCCTCATATTGTGTGCGGTGTATTACCCCTGCTCTCTCTATCTATTCCCCAAATTTCTGTCTTTGATTTTTTGACAAATCCCGTACTTGTAATCAAACCGCTTCTGATCGCTGGAAGGAGCGGTATATAAGTCTTTACTAAATAAATAAATAAAATAAATAAATAAATAAATATCTATCTTTTCTTCCTCTCTCTCTCTCTTTGTCTCAGCTTTAAAACTTAACTGAGGAGAGACAGTTGGGAAGGGCGGGAAGGCAGCACGCAGGCGTGGTGGGATGCTTCCAAAAGCTTTCTGATTGGAAGCTGGGAAGCGTTCCCGCGCAGACTCCGTCGGTACCGACGTACCCATATGTGAAGACTTATTCCTGCTGTTCCCAGAGATCACCTGTTACAGGTAAGTAACTGTGCTTTACCCTCCATTGCCTCAGAAGAAAAGGCTGGCAATCTACTTCCAGTGATACATTGCCAAGAAAACCCAAAGGTAGCTGGGTCGCTATGAGTCAACACTGACTTGGTGGCACTAAAAAAAACAAACCCCAAATGCTCAGTAGTAGTAATAGTATTAATCGTGTTTGTAATTTTTATATATGTTTAACCACACGGTGTTCCAACCCCTGAAGAAAACTCTGCCGAAACACAGCTCGTGTAGGGTCTTGTGGTATTGGTGTTCCTACTTCTTGACCAATGTGGTCTTAATAAAACCTTCCTTTTGAGTATCTCGCTTCTTGGTGTGCCTTGGACGTTAGCGAGTACTTTGTGCTCTTGTTGTTTCTTCCATTTATCAGATAAGACATAACTGTACTGTTTTGGCTCTGACGTCTAGAAAATGCTATGACACCCATAGTGTTATTTTTAAAAAGGACATGTCACAACTTGACTTGTCTGATCTGGTCCTTCATTTGTTGGCTTTCCAAAACGTTGGCTTTTTTCTGGTAGCTGGTGCTTTTACTTGCTGTGTAACTGTGCTGTGAAAGTCTCTCCCTGCTACACTCAAAATAGCTGGATAGCTCGCAAAGTTCAAAATTCCCACTCTGCTACCAATCAGTCACAGGTTAAAAAAAAAAAAAGTTAACAGGCTCTTCTCCCTCCCTTCCCCGTACAAAAGAAAACAATAAGTTGTTCAGTGTTCACTAAAACTGCTCTCAGTTGCAGGCAGGGAAATCCATTGGGCTTCTTCCCCTTCTCCACCCACAAAAGGGGACAACAAACAGCTGTTCATAGTAATACAGTGTTTCAAATTCAGCTTGCTGCAGCCATTCTCTGATGCAATGGCCCAAAGGGAAACAGTCTAGGCAGGGTGTCTTTTACCTGCACCAGTACAGATAGCAGTTTGAAAGGCGGAATTCTGTTGGAGGAATTCTGTCCTGCAAGCTTAGGCATAAGCCAGCATTGTGGTATTTAAAGTTCCTTTCCCTCGCCCCAGGCAAACAGCAGTTCAAAAAGCAAACTATCCAAGTTCAAAGTTTTTACAGTTCCCACTTTAATGAGAAAAAAGTACTCCTCTCAACTCTTCTCTCTCACATTCTGAGGAAAACCATGCTTAAAACTGGTGTTCTATCCGCCTGACTCTTTTTGGAACTCCACCCCTGTGAATGCAAGGGCTTGTAGCTTTTCTGATACTTCTATCTCTGAGGATTTCTTGATTCTTTTTGGCTCCAGAGGGTGTATTGGCTTGTGTGCAAGAATTTGAAAGAGTCAAAAATTTGTTTTTTGTCTTAAACTTGTAAAAGTATCGGTTTACTGAGGACTGAGTTGGATAAGTGGGTGTTCAGAGTTTTGCAAAATAAAATATTTGCTGGGTAAAATAGAGTTTATGTGAGATTTTGCAAGAGAGTATTGCTTTGCTATGAGAAGGAGTACAAACTGTTCGTTATAAGTTAGTGGTTAATGGATAAGGGAAGCCCAGTTCAAATTCCATTGCCGCTTCTTGTGATCTTGGGCAAGTCACTTAACCCTCCCAGCCTCAGGTACAAAGTTATTAGAAACTCTCTGGGGACAAAGGAGAATACCTACTGTACCTGAATGTAACTTGTTTTGAACTTCTGAGAAAAAGCATGAGCTAAATCTGTTTTCCCCAATGGTGCTTGCTTTCTCCATTTACCTAGTCACATTCTTTTTTGCTACATAGACTGTTGCCATAGACTGGAGGCTAGGAAGGCAATATTTCTGAAATGAATTAGGGATTCATATCAACAATTGAGTAAAATAACCTTGACCTTAGCAGTTGGTTGATTGTGGTCTTCATGCAGGTCATTAACAAACCTGCATTTAATTTAATTCAAATATGGTACTTAGTCAGCAATTCAGTACAAAGTGGATTACAACTTAAACATCAGTCATCACCACAAATTAAAAATATACTTATAATAAAAATTTACATATAAAATAACGCAAAAATAAAAACAACACTAATTGCAGAGCACAATCTTTTCCTCCTAAAAGAAATGCACATCACTAAGCAAACAGCTATGCTTTAAGCTACTTTTGAAACTTCAAGTGGAGGTGGTAAAGATGAGGACAGTAACTGAATTCAAAAAAGCATGGGACAAACACAGAGGATCTCTAAAGGAAAAAAGGGGACTGTTGTAGTTGTTGATATGGAAGGACAGACTTAGATAGGCCATGTGGTCTTTTTCTGTCGTTATGTTTCTATGTTTCTAAGTAATCCATCTGACCTTACATCCTGAGAAAGGGAAATCCATGTTTGTGGGAGCAGAACCTCAGAGAACACTTCAAAGGGCAAATCAGTCTGAATTGCCTAGCTACTGGAATTGCCAAACAGAGATGACATTGCAATTTTTAGGCTCACAAAGAAACATAATGCTAAAAATATGGTATTAAATATTTTTGTCCCATTCCCCTAAAGGCCTTAAAGATCATAATCAATTTAAAGGTAACCTGATGATGTACTGGAAGCCAGGGCAGCAACAAAAATGAGGAAAAACATGCTCCTTCTGGTAGTGCCCCATTCCACCTGATAAAAAGGTGGATACGAGGAAACGGCATACAGTGGTAAAGGAAAAAAAAACACCAGAAAGGTATTGATAACAGAGGTTTTCTTATCATCCTGCTAGACCATAAACCAGTCCAAACATCTGGGTTATGCTTCCTTGCTGTCAGATGGAGGCAAACTTGAGCATCTTTGAATGATGGTGTCACTAGGTATATCTGCTGGTGCAGCATTGAAAGAAGCCAGTATTGTCTGCCTCTAGCAGGTTGGCAAGGTTTGTGGACTGGTGCAACAATGCAGATGGGCCTGGCTCTCTTGGCTCAGGCTACAGTCCTGGGCTGTGTGCAGAGTATGGTAGGCCTAACTTTGCTCTGAGCCCGAGTACACCTCTGTCTCCTAAGAGGACAGCTTGTCCTGAGTCTAGCGCTGCTATTCATGGGTTCCTAATGCATGGTAGGCTGACGAGCAGATAGGAAGACCCGAGACCCCTGAAGTGGGGGGGGGGGGGGGGTGTCATAAGTTTGCCCAAGCCCCCCCTTCTCTTTTTCTGTCCTATATCTGCTTGCTGATTGTGTCAGATTTATTTTCTTCCCATTAATTTCAATGGGGCTGTATTTGGCTCTCTGTTGCTTGCTATAAAACATCTCTAAATTAAAAAATACAAAAAACCCCAAGAATAGTCTGGCAGCTGGGCCTCAGATCTGCAGGAGTGCCTGGGGCCTCCCTTTCCTGACCAGCTTGACAGGTTTGGGGATTCTCCTTTTGGTGTTCCTTTTTCGCCATAATTTGTTCTAGTTTTTTTTCCGATGGGCTTTTTTTGTGTGGGGTTTTTTCCCCCCTTTGGGTCATTGCAGCGCTTACTGGTGGTCAGATGCAGCCTGCAGCCTTAGTGTTTTTTTCCCATGACTGCAGTTTTTTTGCCCTGGATACTGCAGGATCATCTCAAGGCTTATTTTTTTGGCATGATGGGGACCCCACAATGGAGGGGGCCTAAGGTCCAATGTCATTTTTGGTGCCTCTGCTGCAGTCCTGCCATTTCTTTCTGCCAGCAGGCTATGTTGCTGATTACATTGTGGCATAGTCTCTGCTGGGGGGGGGGGTGAAGTGGGTGGTTGTACTCTCAGGTCCATGGGCTTCTGAGGGCCTCTGGCCCCTTTCTTTCAAATGGCTTGTATAGCATCTGTTCTGAACAGTTCACATGCTGTTCTTAGTCCTTGCTAACTATTTGGCAGCCCCCTCTAAAGGGGTTGGAGGCCTAAGCATCCCCCACGGGGGTCTGCAGCCCTCAGGCACCTCTGCCTCTAGGGGCGGGTAGTTCAGTGCCCTCTCTGCACCCTCTCATCTGCCTCTTTCTCTGGAAACCCAATCTTGTTCCCTATGGTGGGGTGGGGGTGGGGGGATTGCGTGTAATGCAGATGAGTAATTCTTCTGGAGAAGGTGAGTCCTAGGTAGGAGAAATCACCCTCTGGAAGAGCAAGGATCCTTCTGTGATCTGCCAATTTCACTGAAGGACCTTCCTCTTCCTATTCAAGATGCTATGAAGACTTTGCATATTGCAGAGCTTGTTCCTGTGCAGGCTTGCTAGTGAACTGCATTTTGGGGGGTATGGAGTGTCGTCCTAACTTTTTTCTCTCTTCTGGAACTTGTGTAGCAGCTGGTAGTCTGTCAGTAAGAGCCTCCTGAGGTGGACCTTAGGGGCCCTAAGGTCCTTTATTGGCTGTATCTTCTGCTCCAGGGTGAGGTGGATCAACCTTTTATTTATTTTTCTTTATTTAACAGGTTGTATATACCGTCTTCTCCTTAAGTCAAAGCGGTTTACATTAAAACTTTCAGTTTGCATAAACCATATCAAGTGGGGCTAATGAGTGCAGGTTAAACCTTTGGGCTCCCTTGGGTGGAAGTTCTGGTCATGGCTGTGGAAGGCGTATAACTATCCCAGTGGAGGAAAGCACTGCGCTCAAGGAGTCTCATGATAGAAGGGTAGAGGCCCTCTTTAAGAATGTCTTTATAGGTATCGCAGTTTTAGTGCATTATCTGCTGTGTATGCCCTCAATAGATAGTGCTGTGCTAGCTGCAAATGCAATGTACTTTTTGCATGAGAATGGTGCGTTAGCTGCAAAAGCCTAATGCAGTTTAGTAAACTTATCTCCTTGTGTCATCGCCTGGGAATTCCATCATGAATCTTTAATGCCCACATGCCTAATTATTAGACGTATTTCACACAAAGCATGAAAAACTACTGTGGAGGGCCAGTCCGTTTGTTTGTTGTCTATCTGTTTACCTGTTTGTGTGCACATAAAAACAGATCTCTAGAGAGTAGGGGAAAATTTAAGAAAGAAAGAGAAGTGAACCAGAGAAGAGTGGTTCAGTGGTGTGGAGTCTGAGCTTCATTACTGAAAGATGGGCATGTAGTGATCAACATGAAGTTGAAAAGCCGGCAGGATTTCCCAGCTCCCACCAACACAGACTGCTCACAACAGTGCCGAAGAGCCAGCAAGTGACCGCCTATTATAGAGGGGAAGGAGTGAGGCATGAGATATGGAATGGGATTAGAGAGGAGGATTTTGAAGAGTGGAGGGGATTGGGTGGATCAAAAAAGGAAGGAGTGGGGTTAGAGAGGGGGAAAAGAAGGGGTGGGATCAGGGGCAGAAAAAAAGGGATGAGACATAGTTAGGAAGGGGGCAACTGCAGAGGGAAGGGGAGGAGGGGAATTGGGAGAATGCAAGAAGGTAGAGGGAGAGTGTAAAAGGGGGTGGCAGGAAAAAGGGGAGGGGGAGGAGGGAGAATGGCCAAGGGTAGAAAGGGGGATTATTGCAAGGTAGTGGGAGGAGGAGGAAGGAGTTGTACAGGAGGACAGAGAAAACTGTAAGAGAGCAGGAAAACTGTAAGAGAGCATGTCTTCATGCCCAGACATACTGTGCTCAATATACACTGTCAACATGCACACGCATGCACACACAAACACACAGCTAAACTCTGCCTGTGGAGGTATTATACCAGTGATGACACACACTTATACTTATCACATACCCCATCAGTTGTTACCCACAGTATGCTAACACATCCTCTGCTACTCTACTGAGACCCAATTTTACCATGGCTGTTACATTTGGATAGGGTAGATAGTTCCCTGTTCCTGGAGAATTTACTGTCTAAGTTTGTACTTAAGGCAAAGGAGAATTAAGTGACTCGCCCAAGGCAATAAGGAGTGTCAGTGGGTTGAATCCTAGCTATCCTGGTTATCCGTCCACTGCCCTAACCATTAGGCTGTTTATCGCTCCACTCATGATCTTTACCTTCAAGGGGGTTTGCACAGGACAGACATCCTGAAAAGTGTGAAAAACATGTGGAGAGATCTACTTAAGTATGAGGAATAATCTATAGTTTGCCAACTAAGATTTAGTGTTGAAAAATGCAGGGTTACGCATTTGGGTTTTAAAAACCCAAAGATGTGGCAAAATGTAGGACATGAAGTCATGTGCACAACACAATTGCAATCTGGGGGTGATCATATCTAATGCTTTTAAGATGGCCAAGAGTCTGAGGCAACAGCAAAGCCAGAATGGTGCTCGAGTACCTGGTAAGGAAAAAGAAAGCAATATCTGTATAAGTCTCTGGTAGAGTACTATGCATACTTCTGGACAAACTCAAAAGATATAAGCCAGGTGGAGTCTTTTAAAGGGTAGCTACTAAAATGGTCAACATGAGAGTGTATTATTTTAACCGAGGACATTTTAGCAATGCAGTGAATTTTAAAACATTGGTGCCTGGTTTCTTAATATGCATTAATGTGTCAACATACATTGCACACAAACATTATGTTAATGCAATTTAGTGTCCATTATCCCATTATGAGCAGTGGGGCATAGTGACAAATGTATGTTAAATCCATTAATGCATGTTAACATGTTAATGCACGACATTGTGTTTGTTTTTGTTGTTAAGTGCCGTCGAGTTGATGTTGACGCATCCTAAATTCTGTTCAGTCTTCAATCAGTCAGCTGATTGATGATAGAGTGGCATCCATCGCTGCTGTTGTTTTATTGATCCATCACATTGTTGGCCTTTCTCTTTTGGGTTGATCTTCAACCTTGCCAAGCATGGTGTCTTTCACTAATGGTGTTTCTCTTCGTATGATGTGTCCAAAGTACCTTGTCATTTGAGCTTCTAATGCACATTAGCTTATTTATTTATTTAGCAACTTTTTTTATACTGCTATATCTACAAGTCATAGTGGTGTGCAATTAACTTAATTATATAATGTTTTACAGAGAACTTGATCAGAACAAAAGCAAGGGATTAATTTAAATAGAAGCTGGATTGACAAATTTGCATATAACTTAAATAGCAACACATGTACAATAGAAGTAATTGGAATGAGGGAGGTGTTAGATCTAAAGGTGAGAGGGGTTATGCAAGGAAATTTGTCTGTGAATAGAAAGAGTGTCCATATTAAAAAGGGTAAATTTGAAATTAATGGCTAGATTTACTTTCTTTAAAACCCTCATTTAATCTACTTTTATATTAAATTTGAGAAAAGTTATCATACTTGGGCTCTCATTTACTAACCTCCTTCTTATCCACGCTGCTGTTCAATGTCTACATGCAGCCGATATGTTACATCATTCGCTCCTTCAATATCTCCACTCTAATCTATGCAGATGACATCCTGCTGTTTACACCATTCAAAATCAAACAGCCAGACTTCTCCAGCCTTATCAATTGTTTCAACGCCATCACTGACTGGTTACTATCTCAAAATCTCCGCATAAACTTCAAGAAGACGGAAGTTCTCTTCATATCAAGGAACAAAGATTTTTCCCCTCCATCCTCCCTAAAAGTAAGAGATGCGGAACTCCCTAGTAAACCTTCCATTCGCTACCTAGGGATTACTCTGGACCAGCATTTCGACTTTAAGGAGCACATACAAAACACCACCAGATCTGTCTACAATAAAATTAGAACGCTAAGGCACCTCAGGTCCATGTTACCTCATAATGACTTCAGGACCATTTTCCAGGCCCTCATTCTTCCACATTTTGATTACGCAAATGTGGCCCTGTATGGACTCCCCAAGAACACCCTTAATCCGCTGCAACTTGCCATGAATGCAGCTGCTCGTGTTCTCTGTGGTTTAGCAAGATCGGACCATATTACCCCGATACTCAAGGAACTCCATTGGCTTCCACTTCACTGCAGGTTAACATACAAAATCCTTCTCATCATCTTCAAGATCATCAATAACCTAGCCCCCACAACACTCAGTGACCTTATCACCCTCACCCCGAAAAACAGACTCAGAAGATCAGGAACCGACAACACCTTGATCATCCCCAAAGAGTCCATCAAGTGTACCCAGACGACCAAGAAAAGAACATTCGCCTTCTATGCCCCAAAATGCTGGAACGAACTTCCACCAGAAATTAGATCCATCAAAGGCCTTATTCAGTTCCGTAAGGCAATCAAACACCACATTTTCCTACTTCACTTTGCTCAAGCATCCACCCCTCCTCTGCTCACACACTCACCAATGTCTACAAACCTTACCCTGTCACAAGTATTTTGAGCTTGCCTTAGCCCTCCTTGTATATACAAACCAAATCTAATTGTATTTTGTACATATGTTTATAGTTTCCCTGTTACTCCAAGTTTAAACTCCTGTTACAATGTAAGACCCAAGTTTAAACTCCTGTTACAATGTAAGCACAGAACAGGCTCCTGACTGTGCACCCTTGTTGTATGTAAACCGCACTGATAACAAATAGCGCGGTATATAAAAGTTGTTAAATAAATAAATAAATAAATTAATTAATACCTATTTTTTGTGAAATTTAGCTATAGTATGCAAATAGTTCATCTGCATCCCATGGCTAAATTTTGTACATTATTTTTCACATGTTGCTTCATGCAAAAATGGTAAAGAAGGCTGAATTTGTTCAGTGGCGATACATTGTGAGGGCCCTGATCACCTACCTTTTAAAGGCCCCCTGGACTCCCCACTCCCTCTCCCTCTCTCCATACTTCATGGCCCCTGCAATCAACCCTACCCTATCCCTGATGCAGGGCACAATGGATTACAAAAAAAGGTTCCTCGGACACCCCTTCTGAGAGATCTCAAAGCCTTCAAAGTCTGGGGGTCTCATGTAATGCAAACCATCCCTTCCCCACCCTGACACTGGACATATAAATGTCTGAAGACCCATCCTCTGTCAACTGGAGAGCGTAATCACTCGTAGGCAACATAGAACATAAACAAGGAACAGGAGCGCCAAATAGTGGTTGATATAAGCAGCTTTATTAGGAAAAACCTCAATGCGTTTTGGCGGAACTGCCTTCTTCAGGGGGTACTGTCCTCAAATAAAAACATAAATATTTAAAATCATGTAAAGCATGGAAAAAAGCTCACAAATAAAATAAACACATTTTCAAACAAAAATCTGTTATTAAAACAATACAAGAACTACATGTAAATATATAAAATAGGAAGGCTAATAAAAACTAACAAACAGAAGAACCGATTATAAATGTGTGTAAACCAACCTGAACACAAAGAGGGATTAGGAGGACAAATAGTGTTGGTGTGATCATAACCATTTAATGTCATTATGCTAACAATATTCCAAAGTGAAAATATAATGGTCACAGCATATGAACAATGTGAATAAGCTTATTAACATATTGGGGGTCATTCTGAACAACAAATAGTGGGGATGGACCATCCCCGCTATTTGTGCCGGCTTCAGCCCCCGACTAATTTCCCCACCGGTTGTGCGGGGAAATTAATCAGGGTTGGGGAAGGGGCGGCCCGGGGGCAAAGAGTGGGCGGGCAGTGGGTGGGCAGTGGGCTGTCGCCGGCCCTGGGCTGGCGAAATGGCTGGGAAAGTTATTCCACCTTTGAGGTGCAATAACTCCCCTGGATGTTTTTTTTTAAAAATTCGGGGCATGGAAGGAGCTGGGGGGCCAGGGGACATTCCCAGCAGCCCGACCCTGGCCATTGGAGGCCGTATTAGGGGTTGAGCTGTGGGGAATTTGCAGTTTTGATCGACGGCTGGCATCGCAGTTTTAAATGGAGCCGCTGTATCATGGCAACATGACCCCATGGCGCCGCGGCTCCATTTAAATGCCCTGACTGAGTTAGCCGGGTGCAGTCCTGCACGTGCAGGATTGTTCACAATTCTGATCCCGCAGGACTAGACGTATCCCACAGGATCAGAATCACGATCCCCTCTGTGCGTCTGGTTCAGAGGGGATGGGCGTGCGGGACAGAATTGGGCCCATTGTGACTATTACTAACGTGCACTCTCAAAATGAATACCCAGGTGTAGACAGAGGGAGATAAAAGAATCTAGTATTCTAAAAACTCACTATGTCGCTGCTTGTAAACCATGTACTTAAAGTATATAAACCTTTCTAAGATAGATTGCTATTATATCTTATGATTTTATCAGGAGCACAACAGAGAGAGTTAAAAGAAGCATACTTGCCTTAGAGCAAATTGCAGTGGAAACAAACACCAAACTGACTAGAAACCAGAGCGCAGGTTTGCCTGTGCTAAAGTAAGATGAATCTTGTGCCAAAATGAGGTCAGAGTTCAAAACCTCGTTACAGAACAGATGGAACGATAAAACCAAATCAAAAAAGGAGACCATATTGGAAAATTATACATACACTTGAAAAGTAATGCCGACCAATAGAATGACCATACCGGAAAAACGTACATGTTACATGTGATTTCCAATTAAAACCTAAACAACAGGTATGTGGACTTTTATTGATAGTAAACCAACCCCAACGCATTTCGGCCAAAGGCCTTCTTCAGGGGACACAAACCTGGTGTTCAGCACAAAAAAGGTGCAACTTTAAAGCCACAGGTAAGGGTCACAATATGTGCAGTTCAGACGCGCAGACAAAATGCTGCAAAGCATAGCCTTTGGCCAAAACACATTGGGGTTGGTTCAGTATCAATAAAAGAACCTTGAACACTTGTCCATGGACCTGCTGTTTTTGTTTCCTGCCGTTTGTGCGGGTTTTCTGCTCTCTGTTGTTTCCTTTCTTTCAATTAAAACCTAAGTCATAAATTTAGCCATGGCTGACAAAAGGATAGCCTAGAAAAAGGAAGGAGTTAAAGCGATATAAACCTGATTGCTGCACATGAGTAAACATGAAAGTCATATAAGTAAATACAGTGGAAAAAAATGTTTCATTTGATGACAGCCGAAGGATTGGAATAAACTGTACCTGTTAATACTGTATAAAGGGCCTCTAAAAATGCTGATGTACTTGTAACTATATTAAAAGAAGGCACACCTACAGCCACTCATATACACACTAAATTAAAATATTGGAAACTTAATGTAATTATTCACTGCGCAAGGGAA
Source organism: Ichthyophis bannanicus (assembly GCA_033557465.1). NCBI lineage: Eukaryota > Metazoa > Chordata > Amphibia > Gymnophiona > Ichthyophiidae > Ichthyophis > Ichthyophis bannanicus. The sequence goes on from CM066034.1 coordinate 593,479,187, forward strand.
ACCACAAATATCATATAAAAGCCAGGACCGATAAGTGCAGTTACAAGAGTTGTTTAATGGCGAGGAAAGGATCAGAACAGGCTTAGCCTATAATTGAACCAAAAACATCAAATTTGAAATGAGAGCCATTAAAAAAGGGGGAGAAAAGACACAAAAGAAACTAGTACATACTAAATGAATAACTGCATCATAAAAAATATAAATACTGATACCATAGAAGTTTAAAACTTTAAAAACCAATAAAACAAAACTATGCCTATAGGTATGTTAGAAGATAACACAACTAATACATACTCATATACATATTAATAAATGAACACTAAAAAGCAAAATAATAAATAAGGGCTCTATAAAAAAAAAGATTCAAAAGAAAGTAAAAAACAAAAGATATTTTTCATTTTAAGGGGTGGGGCTTCATGCCAAGATGGTTCTTTGGGCATTCATGTTCCACATAAAGGCTGGGGAGGGGATGATGTGGCACACTTGGACAATTAGGTCTTTGAGGTCTCCTTGGATAGGGTCTGGGGGAGACCTTTTTCTGTAATGATTTATGCCCCATATTATGGCTGGAGTTGGAGGGGGGGGGGCAGTACAGAGCGCCCACCAGGCATGAGAGGCTTCCATGAGAGCCTTTCAAAGCAGACTAGTACTGCCATGTGATGGGGTTTTTTTTGGCCATTGGGGATTTTATTTTGTTATGCAAAAATAGGCCTGTATAGCCATTTTTCACAAAACCCCTCAGTTATGAGCTTGTTTGTATGACGTTGTATTGCAGCCGCTTATTAATGAAAAAATTCCAAAAACTTCTCTTGAAAATTTACTACTGCAAAATGAACTTTGCCAAATGCATTTTGCATGAAAAATAATGGAAAATGCTTGGAAACTCATAAAAAAGCTAAATTTCAAGAGTTTTGTGCTATTTTTCATACACAATCTAGTTTTACAAAGTGATTTTCCACTTCAGTACATGAGGTACATTTTAATTTTGAAACCACTAAAACTCTAGATAGAATGTGATGGGCAGATAAAGACCACAAAGCCGATCTCATCGCCCCGTTTTTACTTCCATCAATGCAGTATCATTTTTTTTATGACTGAAGATTGAAGTCTTATTTGTATTGGCTATTTGGCCTGAAAAGGTGACACATGCATTTTTGAATTCAATTTTCTCTGTGGAAAAGCAGGATAAATGCTCCTACACAGTTGATGTTACTAACTGAGCTCCATGGAGGAACTTCTCTCAGCTCTTCTGAAATCTTTCCGAGTAGTCCCTCTGTGCATTCATGCACATTCCTGCCTGCTGGCACCATACCTCAACTCCTTAGTCTTCCATTTTCAGTGGAGCCCCACAGAAGTTTTTTACTTCAGTCTGTGGTATTCCCCTGTGATTGGTGTTTACAGTTGATCTGCTCTTCTTTTTGGCTGTTTGTAAGTTGCGTGTCTTGCCACCATCATTGCTGATTCCTTCTTCCCCCTTATTTTCCTTAGTTTAGTGCTTTTTGGTCATTTAAAGTTTCCTTTCTTTTTCTATGGATGTTGCTATAGGCCTTATTTAGGCTTTAGGTATTCTGGCTGTGGTAATTTCTTCTGTCATTAAAATAGTAATTTGATTTCACCGTGGCTTTTTTCCAAGCAGTATGTCCCAGAAACTGGCCAGCGGGTTTAGAAAGTATACCAGATGCCTCAGGATCATGTGTATTACAGGCACACGCAAATGGTGTGTGCAGTGCTTGGAGCCTGATCATGAGCTGCCTTCTTGTGTTTTGTGTTCACAGGTGACAAGGAGAGAGATCAGTGGGTTTAGAGCAGGAATACAAATGTACTTTTGTGCTTCTGGATCTGTATTGGCTCTATGGCTTCTGGATCTGTATTGGACTCTGGCAGTGCATAGATATCAAGTGGACCTTGAGCTCACTTGGAGCTGAGCACTAATAGATCTCCCCGTCATCTGACACCCACTGATACTGCCCCTAGGAAAGAGGAAGGATTTATTCTCATCCTCAAAGTCATCAAGGACTGGAGATGGTGAGCATTGAGCGGAGGCAATTGGTGCATTGGAATAGAGATCCATTGGAGCATGATGTCAAGAGCATCGAGGTTTCAGATGAACCATGGACCTGGAAGCAGCCCTGACTTGAGGACTGCTTGAGCACTCTTCACTATTAGAGGGTCTGTGCTCTTTTTGGCCTCACCTCCACTCCTTGCATATTCATGAAATGTCTTGTAGTTGTACAGCATTTCTGTGCAGACTGGGCAAGCACGTGTTTCTGCACTTGGACGATTGACTGATCAAGAGCACCATTCAAAAAAGAGTTTAAGAATCTATACTCCTTACCATCCTGGTGCTTGAGCTACTAGGGTTCATCATAAATTTTCCCAAATCAAACCTCAGCTCATCTCACTGATTGGAAGTCATTGGAGCCCTGCGAGATGTGACTCAAGCGAAAGCTTTCTTTCTTCAAGTTTACCTGATTTGTGGCGATAGCAGGAGTACCGCTCAGCAGACATCAGCCAGAGATATGTTGAAAATGTTGGGCTGTTATAATAAAATTTAGGGAGGGGGCACTAGGTGTAAGGTTAGTATTAAATAGGAAAGTTAGGTCTGAGTGGGAGCCTCTGAACTAGGCCTTAAATGTAATATTAAGTGGATTACGAAACTTTCCAGTCATCCTTAAAACATAACATAAGAAATGCCATACTGGGTCAGACAAAGGCCTATCCAAGCCTAGTATCCTGTTTCCAGTAGTGGCCAATCCGGGTTCCCAAAAAGACACACAGGTTCCACAGTGCTCATCTCAGGGTAAGCAGTGGATTTCCCGGGTCCTCTTTAATAATGGTTTTTGGACCTTTCCTCCAGGAACTTGTCCAAACCTTTTTTAAACCCAACTACAGTAGCAGCTTTTACTATATCCTCCGGTAACGAATTCCAGAGTTTTATTATGCGTTGAGTGAAAAAATATTTTCTCTTATTAGTCTTAAATGGGTTACATTGTAGCTTCATTGCGTGTCTTCTAGTCTTTCTACTTTTTGATGGCATAAACAACTGATCTATGTTACCCGTTCCACTCCATTCATTAATTTGTAGACCTCTATCATATCCCCCCTCATCATTAATAGTAGTAGTAGTAACCGTCTCTTTTCCAATTTGAAGTATCCCAACCTTTTAAGACTCTCCTCACAGAGGTATCCTTCCATCCCCTTTACCATTTTTGTCGCTTTTCTCTCTACCCTTTTCTAATTCTGCTATGTCCTTTTTAAGATATGATGACCAGAATTGCACATTATTCAAGATGCCATCACACCGTGGACTGATACAGAGGCATTATAATATCCTTGGTTTTATTCTCCATTCCTTTACTTATGATTCCTAGCATTCTATTTGCTTTCTTGGCGTCGCTGCACACTGGGCGGAGGGTTTCAAAAGCCACGTGTTTGCATTGCACTAGATATAGGAGGTTTGACAAAGATCTCTTCCTAAGTCAGATCATATCTGATATTTCCTGTCCAATAACTGAATTGGACAGCCGTATAGCAAACTGGAATAAAGCATTTTCCAAAGCAGCTCTCCTTCTGAACTCTCAAGCCAAGAAAACTACAGACAAGCAAAGAGATTCTGAACTTTGGCATACGCAAGAAATAAGGCAACTAAAAAGAAAGCTAAGGAAACTAGAGAAAAAAATGGCGAAGGTCCAACTCCCCCATTAGACAGACACCAATATAATGATAAGCTACAGTCCTACAGAAATACAATAAACACATCAAAGAAAACATACTACACAAAACTCCTCACAAAATCCATGAACCGTCCCAGGGAACTATTTGAAATAATAAAAAACTTAACAAATAAAGCAGATAACCTACCAATTGCTCCACAAACCCTAGCTAACTATTACATATCCAAACTCACACCTTTATTGGACCTTCCTATATCACCTACCTACTCCCAACCATATCTGGCTTAACTTCCACATAGTAACCCCTAAAGAATTAGACAGAGTGATCTCCAACATCAATACTACCACATCCAACCTTGACCCATGCCCTGTTAGCTGGGTAAAAATAACTAGCACTGAACTAGCCCCATACATTCTTGAAATAGTCAGTTTCTCATTCACAAAGAGACTATTTGTTTATTTATTTATTTACAGGGCTTGATATACCGCCCAAACTGGGGCATCAGAGCGGTGTACAGTAAAAGCAGGCTGCTGGAAAATTAAAGAAGGAAAGGAACGCCATTCAATTGATAGGAAAGCACTAGAAAGATAGATAGAAAAATAGAAGAGGACAGAATAACATGGCTAGAGACTATGCCCAGTCTTCTTAAGCGGGCCTTAATTAGACCTATATTGAAAGGCAAGACCCTAGACAATCTATGGCCCTCATCGTATAGGCCTATATCAAGCCTGCCATTCCTGGCAAAAATCATTGAAAAAATTGTGCACACCCAGTTATAGGATCACATTGACCTACACGCGCCCCTTGACACACATCAATATGGCTTCAGGCCAAAGTAGAGCCCTTATCATTGGGCTCTTCGATGATCTGTTAAAGTCCATTGATAACCCAAAGCAAACAGTCCTGCTCATGTTCTTAGATATTACAGCCGCATTTGACCAAGACTTATGCAGTATCCCATAAAGAATTTTCCCGTTAACAATTGGTAGAGCTTAATTAATAGGTAATAGAATTGGAGCAGATTGGCCTCTGAAATAGGGATTTATTTCCTTCTGCAATTTAACTTTGTTCCTGGGATAGATAGGCATTAAGACAATCGTGGGTTACAGTAAACAAGACTATTATCTATACAAATGTATTAAGGGTGAATCAACAAGGTGATGGAAAATTCATGCTGGACCTCCCATATCTTTACCCCAGAGAGTTCACCTCACTATTAGCACTAACACTTTGCTAGTGCCATAAACAAAAATTCTTTCTTACAGGGCCACATGGTTTTGATGGTTCACATAACTACCCTGGCATGTCTGAACATGTGAGAGGCTCAGTGAACCGTGAGCAAACAGTGGACTTGGTCCACTCACATACTCATGGATGTCATTTCTATCACTTTCTGCTGTCTGGGATTCCCTGGTCTGGTGGATGGATCAATCCAATCTGGTGGAAGATTTCCGCTTTAAAATTTGCCCATACCAAAAGCTGCAGATGACAGATGCATCCAAACTGAGCTGGAAAGCTTATATAGATGGGTTCCATGCCCAGGATCTGTGGTCCACCCAGGAAAACCCTCTTCAAATCAGTTTTCTGGAACTGAGAACAATATCAAATGTTCCAAAGGCATTCAGAGATCGGTTGGCCAATCAAATTATCATGATCTAGGTGGTAATCAGCTTGTGAGGAGGAACTGGTTCATACCTCCTGTGTTGGGAAACAAGATGTGAAACTCGGCATCTCTCATGAGATGATGTTCAGAGCCACATACCTGCTGGTCAAGTAGCATGTTAGTAGACAGACTAAGCTGCATCCTTCAACCTCATGTATGGACCCTGAACTGGGACGTGGCTCTGTCACTCTTTTGAGAATGGGGAATCACCTTGATAGATTTGTTTGCTACTCCTTGAAAGTGGCAAGTTCCTCAGTTCTGCTCCAGGATAGGGACACATGGCAACCTAGCTTCGGCTATCTTCCTCCAACTAGGCCTAAGCCCTAGGTGCACCTCATCCCTTGCATGCTCCCCAGGCACCCATTGCCGTTGCTGCCACCCCTTTCTGGGATTTGCAGCAGTGGTGCCAGTGGGCGCAAACAGCTCCATGACACTTACCTTAAAGCTTCGGTGTCATGAGACTGTTTGCTTCTGCCTCTCTCTGATGCCTGATGCTGAGTTCCTGTTTGCACAGGAAGTCTGCATTGGAGAGGAGCAGAAGCAAACAACTCTGTGACGCCAAAGATTTAAGGTAAGCACCGCAGGGCTGTTTGTGCCCATTGCTGCTGTTGCAGGTCCCGAGAGGGGCGACAGCGGCGGCAATAGATGTCCCTTCAGGGCCAGCGCTCTAGCAACCAATCTAGTTTACCTAATGGTAGTGACAGCCCTGACTAGTGTTCTTCTGTATGCATATTCTCCTATTACTCTGATAACTGAAACTCTAATGAAACTCAAAGGCGATGAGGGCATGCTAATTTCATAGTGCCTTATTGCCACAGGTAACCATGGTTTCCTTTTCTGCAAGAGCTTTCCATCGGATCCAGTTTGCCTGGGCGACTCACCAACTCTGATTACATAGGATCAAAGAACTCTGTTGCACCCCAACATCAAGTCCCTAGCCCTCACAGTTTGGATGTTGAGAGGGTAATTTTTTATCGAATCTGAGCCTGCCAGTTGCTGTTACCTCTGCCCTGGCTTCTAGATGAGATTCCACACAGAGATCATATGGCTTCAAGTGGAGGTTTGCAGTGTGCTGTGAGGGACGAGCCCTAGACCCCCCTCTTGTGTCCCGCACCCATACTGATTCAATACCTTCTATATTTGTCTGAGTCCAATTTAGGGACCAAATCTGTCAGAGTTCACCTCAGTGCAATTGGCATTTATTACCATCATGTAGAAAGTAAACCCATCCCTCTACAGCCTTTAGTTGGCTTTATGTGGGGTTGCTTCTTAAGAAACCTCCTCTAAAGTCTTCCATAGTTTCTTGGGACCTTCAACGTGGTTTTGTCTCAGCTGATAAAGGTTCCTTTCGAGCCACTAGATACCTGTGGATTGAAGTACTTGATCTGTAAGGCTCAGCATGCAGGATTGGCGAGCTCCAAGCTCTAGTATGTGATGTAGAGATCCCTACAGAGCCCATGGAAATAGAGAGAAAGGAAGATTCCACCTTTAAAACTGACAGGCAGCTAGAACACATGGCTCACTGTTTACAAAGAAAAGGTAAACAGAGGAAGTCAGGAGCTGAACTGACACGCCCAAGCTCTGACGCAGCAGCAAGCTTAGAGCTTGATCAATCAAACCTGTTCAGGTTGAGGGCAGAGCCAATCCCAGGGGAACAGAATTATAAAACCTCGTCATTAGCTCCCAGGGATAGATTAAGATGGAGATTAGGATTTGGAACTGGAGGAGAAGGAGAAGCAGGCTCGAGTATGGGCTGGAATGGTAATTGCAGTTCGGACGGCGGTTGGAGCCGTGGAAGCAGAGAAAGACGAGTCCTGGACAGCAAAGACAGGAGAGAGGAGAGAACTCCTGTAAGACGTGCTGGGAGAGGCTCAGAAGCTCCAGAGAGTTGGATACCTGGTAAAGAAATTACCTACAGGTCTGGGAGAAAAGCCAGCAGACTAGGAGGAGGGAAGGCACGCCCTGTGACCAGGAATTGGCTGGAACGGAGAGAGCAGGGAACCCTTCAGTCAGAAGGAAGCCTTCACAGTTTGCACAGGTGGGAGCCCAGCACAAAAGCATTACCTTATAACTGCCAAGGATTAGAGGAGAGCCAAAGAAGAAACTCCAGGGCAACAAGTAGTTTAAACCCTTACTATTTTGAGGTGTATAAAGGGAAAACACCTGAGCTTATAGAGGGAAGTTATCTGAAATCCCATGGTAGCAGTTTGCAGATAAACGCTGTTAATCCTGAAGCAGAAGATATGCAGATAGACTCTAATGTTGATGACGTAGCAGATATGCAGATGGATTGCATGCTTTGTTTGGCTGACAACATTGAGTCACTGTGTTAAACATTGAAGTAAAAGTGCTGAGACACAGCAAAGAAAAAGGATCTGTTTTGCTTTGCTACAAGAAGCTGTTTGTTTTCCTTTTTGTAATTGCAACGAGCACTGCATTGTTTTTGGTACCAGAGAGTGAAGAAGCAATTACCTTAGTTATTGTATATAATCCTCATGCTAAACTCCTGGAAACCGTCCTATTTTTGTCCTGCACCAAAGTTCTATTTGTAAGGGGAATAAATCCTTGTCATTTTGCCTTAAACACTCGGACTACAATTGCTTCTTTATCAGAGAGCTTAAAAAGGGACTACAATTCCCAAGAGGCCTTGCAAAAGCCACAGCTGTAGTCTCACTTTCTGCATAGAGAAATTATCATGGCAGACCAACCCTCTGCTCCCTAAGCGGAGGGCTGGCCACGTGGTGACAAGTAGTGTACGCACCCTTTGCAGAGTTGTTCAACAATAGGGTGGTTTTGTGTACTCATCCTAAATTGGTATTGGATTTTCACCTTAACCACTTAGTAGTCCTTCCAATATTTTTCCCAAGACCCCATGCACATTTTGGAATGCAAGAGAGCCTTTGCTTTCTAGTTGGAGCAGACTAAAGCCCATAGAAAGTCTGTCTAGGTTTTTGTTTCTTTTGACTCCAGTAGGCTGGGGTATGCTCTCAACAAACATACTCTTTTAATTTGGCTAGCAGACTGCATCTCTTTTGCTTATGCCCAGGCAGGTCTGACACTTGAGGGTCATGTCTCCAAGCCCCGCTGCTCTTCCTCCACCCGCTGGACCTCGAAGCTCCCCCGATCGGGGTAGAGCGCCTGAGCGGGAAATCCTCCCGCTCAGACGCTCCTGCCCAATCAGGGCAGTGAAAGCAACTTTAAAAGTGGCAGGAGCAGCGTCCCAGCAGGCAGCCCTGCTGCTCCTCCTCCACCCACCGGACGTCGAAGCTCCCCCGATCGGAGTAGAGCACCTGAGCAGGAAATCCTCCCGCTCAGAGGCTCCTGCCCAATCGGGGCAGTGGGAGCAACTTTAAAAGCGGCGTCCCAGCAAGGCGTGCCGGCCCTTTGGCATGGCCCTTAGGCGCGGCCATAGAAGCAACCACAGCCAACAGCCAACAAATGCAACAAAACCAGCATCAGCAGGCGACCACAGCCAACAAAGCAACAAAAACAGCATCAGCGGATCAAAGTAAGTGCAGCCTTTCACAAAAATCTGATGGAGAAAAACATGTACACAACCCTGATCCTGCCCATCAACCTCCTCCTCATCCAACTCCTGACACCTCAGGCAACCAACCACAACCTCCTCACATGCACTCCATGGCATCCAGCATAGCTCTACACACACCCACAGTATACACACTGGAACACACACAAGACACCCAAGCACAAGAAACAAAAGAAGCACAAGACCGACACGCATGCAAACCCAAATGAATCACATAGACCACTAAACACCCCAGCTGCAATCTCAATAGAGCTCATCAATGCCAGATCCATACGAAACAAAATTAACACAATAGTAGACCACATAGAGGATCCAGCAACCTGACATACTGTGCATCACAGAAACATGGCTCACCCCCACTGATAACGTAATACTTAATCAATTAGTACCATTCACCTACTCAGCATTCAACTGCCCACGTGCACAACGGAGAGGAGGAGGGGTCTTGATCATCGCAAGGAACAGCCTAAGGTTCAAGTCACGAAGTGCCTCAAACACAAACCAATGCAACTCCATCACTGTGGAAAACAAACGGATGGTCCTATGCCTCACCTACAGAGCTCCCCATGTGCCACCAGACGAGCTAGCCTCCACGCTTGAAGAGGTCTGTGCAGTCAACACAAATCACAAACCACTGCTACTATTAGGAGACTTCAACTTCAAATCTACCACCACAAACGATGCAAAAGCTTTCCTACGAGCCATGGGATCCTTACAGTACACCCAACTGATTAATACCCCGACACACAGACACGGATCATCACCAGACCTCATATTCACGCCCAACTTTCTAATGGACAGCGGTAACATATCAACACTCGATGTCACACCTGTACCGTGGTCAGACCATCACATAATCAAAATAAAGTTTATGCCACAAGGGCGAAACCATGACAAGAACCTGGACAACCCAATAGCACAAAGAAGATTTAATAGCTTCGACAGAGACCAATTTCTACAGGACACTCTACCCCACCTGAACACGGAAGGAGAGGATCTAGACAAACAAATCAGAAAATGGAACAGCATTATCAATGCTGTTGCCAAAGCCACCGAATACAGGCCCAAGAAAACTCGCTGCACCAAAGCACATCACACACCCTGGTACTCAAAAGTCATACGGAATGAGAAGAGGGAACTCAGGAAGTTAGAACATCGATGGAGACACACCAAATCACCCAGCACCCAGGCCCTATACTTAACAAAACAAAGAGAATACAACAAACTCATCAACCAAACGAAGAAAGAATACCACACAAACATCATACTCAAATCCAACAACAAACCGAGAGAGCTCTTCGAAATTGTGAAAACCCTCACCAAGGAACAGAAAACTGAGAGCGAAGTACAAATAGACCCACAAGCATTCGCAGACCACATCCAAGAAAAATTCCATTCAGCATCACAACTGAAAACAAACACAAACATCAAATCAACCCCCCCCCCCCAGAAAAACATGGGACAAATTCAGCACCCCATCCACAGAGCAGCTCTCATACATCATCACCGCTCTCAATACAAGCACGGCCCCAACAGACCCATGCCCAGTGACATGGATTAAGGCAACAAAGTCTAACTTCATCCACACCATACACAACATGGTGCACAGTTCACTAACTCAAAGAATCATGCTGGACCAACTAAAACTCGCCACAATAAGACCAATCCCGAAGAAATCACCACTCAACAAGAACAACCCAGCAGCTTACAGGTCTATCTCAAGCATCCCTCTACTGGCAAAGATCATTGCGAAAGCTGTACAGCATCAGCTACAAGACCACATCGACAACCACACACAACTGGACCTCAACCAACACGGTTTCCGCCCCAACCACGGAGTCGAAACACTCCTACTATACCTATTTAACGACATACTACACCTCATAGACAACAGCAAGAATGGAATACTCATGATCTTCATTGATATTTCATCAGCATTTGACACAGTGGACCACGGAACTCTACTAGCAAGACTACAGAGCATCGCACTACACGGAGCCACCCTGAGGTGGTTCCACTCCTACTTAACGGACAGACAGATACAGGTCAAGATCGGTCCAAACACATCCCGACCCATAAAGGTCATGTAAGGCGTACCTCAAGGATCCGCCCTATCGGTGCTATTATTTAACCTCTACATCCAGCCTATATGCAGCATCATAAAAGAACACAGGATAAAATACACAATCTATGCTGACGACATAATGATATACACACCTATCACCCTCGAAAACCCAGACTACACCAAGATAACAGAATGTCTCATGCACATGAACAGCTGGTTTCAAAACAACAATCTGACCAAGCAAGACCGAGACGCTGATCATTACACGAAACCCCGACTTCATCCCTCCACTCAACATCAAGAGAGACAACACAATCATACCCATACAAACAGAAGTAAAATACCTCGGAGTAACGCTAGACAAAGAACTGAACCTTCAGTCCCACGTCAGCAGAACCACCAAAAACGCATACCACAAGATGAGACTAGTCCGACGCCTCAAGCCCCTCCTCTCCCAGGAGCACTTCCGCTCAGTATGTCAAGCACTAATAACCCCAATCCTAGACTTCTGCAACCCAATATATCTTGGCCTAACAAAACAGACACTCAGGCCACTGCAATTGTCACAAAACACAGCAGCACGCATAATAGCTGGCACCACAAGACAAGAACACATCACACCCACTCTAAAAGACCTCCACTGGCTACCAATCAGCCCCTGCATCAGATATAAGACAGTCATAAACATATTCAAAATCAAACAACAGTTATCAGCCTTCAGCCTACAACCACTCATACAACCAGACAGCAGCACAAGGCCAAGGAAGAGAGGCATGCCAACCGTGTCAACACACCAAAAGACTTCACCAAGGTACGCAAGGACACCGAAAAATGTGCCCTATCAAAGACGGCACCAACACTATGGAACGCCCTCCCTGATGAACTACGGTCAACAACAGACATTAAGGAATTTAGGGAACTGCTCAAGACGACCCTCTTCATAGAGCACTATGGTGACGTCACCTAACTATGCAACGGACAGTACCACAGCTCAACCACCCTCCCTGTTCGACACATACATAGTATTGAAGTAAAGTCCTGATGTACATAGTATTGTATATAGCGCACGTTGTAAATAGATCACAAAGAATCAACGACCCTCTACACACACACACACGCATTCACTGTTCAATGCATGCACACACTAGACACAGTATGTTGTTGATTGTTTGCTGTGTAGACCGCCTTGATTGTAGGATAAGGCGGTATAGAAATCCGTTTAAATAAATAAATAAAAATAAGCCATGGCTGTGCCAGTGACTCACTTGTGCTCAGCTTTTATGGAAGAGATTTGCAAGGCTGCATCTTGGACTTTGGTTCACACATTCACAACACACTACTATTTGGAAGGGACTCCAGACATGACAGTAGATTCAGCCAAACTAGACTTCAAAATCTGTTTGGGGATTAGAATCCATCCCCATTTTTTTTCTTTTGTTCTGTGCTGCCTTGTTCTTGCTGTATCTATCTTAAAAGCCTGCTGCAAAAAAATTGCTATTCTGTTAGTGTCTCCCAGTTGCAGCACTGTGGTTTATCCATTTTCTTTGAGGCAGCTGATAGCTAGGGAATCCCATATATGAGCACTTATCCTGCTTGTCCATAGAGAAAACAGTTATTCACCTGTAACAGGTGTTCTCTGTGGATAGCAGGATAAGTCTTTACAACCTTCCCACCTCCCTTTGGAATTGCATTCTAGTTAAGCTGGTTGCCAGACTGAGGAGATGAGGGGTGATGGTGGTGGTGGCAGGCAGGAATATGCGTGCACGTGTGGAGGAACTACTCTAAAAGCTTCTCGAAGGAGCTGAGAGTAGTTTGTTTTATTTATTTATTTGTAGTATTTAGCTCACGCCTTTCCAGGGGGAGATTAGGGCGGGTTGCTGTTCATGAAGAACACCTGCTATAGATGAGTAGTTGTTAATTTTCAACACTGCGGACCTTATATGATCATGCTTTATCTACATTTTCACCATAAAGAATCCTGTGCTTTCTCTAACTGCATTTAAAATTTTTATTTCTGTACCTCTTCTGGTACCCTATTGATCCAGCAGCAATCCCACAAAGAGAAATAATTGCTCACACTGCTACCATGTTAATTGCATTGGATTCTAACTTAGGAGAACACTGCAGAAGAACACTGATGTCGCCAACAATATGATATTTTCTCGTGGCCTGATACTGGTTTTTCCTCGCCTATCTTTAGGGCGCAGAGGTTATGCGGGTAGCATCAAAAATTGCTGCTACCCATGTAGCCTCTGTGGCTGCCAGGGCGTCTGGGCTAACCCGGATTTTCACTTCTGCTGCCGCGGAAGTGAAAATCCCAGTTAAGGGGGTCGGTGGGCAGGCTATGCACCGCTGCGGCGCATAGCCTGCCCAACTCAATATCGGGCCCTTGGTCTATATGTAGAATATGTATTCTTGGATGCCACATGCTTTTGGGCAGTGACTTCTCATGATCTTTTGTTCTGGTATATATTTTCTTGACCAGTGGTACTTGGAAGACAAATAGTCATGCAGAAAGAACCCCTATGCCACTTGACACACAATGTTCATAAATTTACAGCACCAGATCAGTGCATTGGAGTGAGACCTGTTATCACTGTGAGGTCAGTGACAACTAGCAGAATAATAGTGCTGCCGAGCTGAAGATTTCTCGTAAAGGCAACATTTTGTCTTGGCTATTCTGCACCTCCCAACACTTAAACTCCCTGGTAATTTTCTGAACTTCTTTATTACAAATTGGTGGCCAGTGGGAGGAAATGGCCCATATGTATAAATTCTTCAACTAAACCATGATAAATGCTGAGGTACAGTTCTGTATGCCCTACAGCATTCTATAAATACATAATAATCACTGCTGAGACAGGCTGTGCTCCAGAGGAGAAAATGTGGATCGCATGAAAGCCTGCCCAGCATGGTGCGAAGAAGCAACTGCTGTGATTTGGGACTGTACATCTGTTCTAAGGGTGAGCAGTGTAAAGGTCATGAGCTGTACATTTTGTGTGTCTTGTTTTCTTTGCCATGAGAACCCCCTCTCCCCTGCAGGTGTCACGTTTACAAGAAAATAAATGCATGAGTTAATGGAGTGGGATCAGTTTATCCTTGGGTTTATGGGATGTCGCTGTGTATGTTCCTCATTTTTAAGGTTCAGGGTTGAAATGTAAATAGTAGATTGCTAATCTTCTCAGAGTATAATTGATTAGTGGAATTGCTTTAAAGGCTGCATGCAATGTGTTGCTCTCTGCTACTGGGATGAGAAATAATTAGGCTGATCCCTTCTCTTGTAGTTGGAGGACCAGGAGAGGGGGGAGGAGGGGTAATGGTGGATTATTTGAGATCTAGGTTCTGACTGGATGAAAGGATCTCTTTTCTTCTTCGGAAACTACTGTAATGATGTTTAGGCAAAGAAGACTAAATAGCTTTCGTCCTTCAACACGGTTTCACTTTCTACTCTTTCTCCTATTGCTAAAATAATTTATTTTATTTATTTATTTGTGTGCTTTTCTATACCGCCCCTTCCAGAGATCAGGGGCGGTTTTCAAAGAATCATAACAGGAATGTCTGTTTTTTAATTAACATCTCGAGCTGGGCCACAGCCTGTAGATGGAATTAATTTTGGTGTATCTTTATCTGGCTCATTTTAACTTCTGTCCTCCTGTGAGCACAGCATGTGTCTAGCTGGGGCCAGAAGTCATCCTGCTGCTACTAAGCTTTCTGAAGTGGGGTGATGGTGTTGGAGGACAAAAGGATGAGGATTGGGGGGGGGGGTGTTGAGGGGGTTGCTTATGAATTTACACCCTGAATATGGAAGAAAGGACAAAGAGCATATGTGTGGTGCTTGATAGCTGGTTGTATACTGGGTGTACACCAGCCAGAGGAAACATTTTGGCTTGCAAAAACTCCTGGAATGATGAATATACCAGCCACAGTGCCCTGATCTGTCCTTGTGCTCACATAAAAAGGAGCCTGCATACCTTGGGCAAAGAGACATGGATATATACAGATTCATAGCCATATACAGCTGGTAGCCCTGTGACAAAAGTTGTTTATAGATTCCTGACTGCTGCTGCTATAGACCATCATCCTTTGTTTTTATTTGTTTTGGTAGCTGCGTGGGAAGGAAGATTTTTAGTATTGTCCATCTTACTGCTGCTTCTTCCGCTCTCGCTGCAAGCTGTCACCTGCTGTCTTTCATCTAAGACAGATATTCGTTATTGAAAGAATTTTCAACTGTGAATACAAGATGCATACCCCTACAGGTGTTTTACTTGGTCATAGGGGGGATATGTAGGATGGCCTTCCCAGCAATCCATCCTCACTTCCTTTCTGCAAATTGCTGCTGCTGCTGTGGGCCTGCTTTGCAGCTGCAGCCACTCCTGGATTCCACTGTGGTGACAGTAGTAATAGGTCATGAGGAAGCTGAACTAGCATGTGCACTGTAGAAGCCAAGAGGGGGCAGGATATGGGAGCAGAGCCCTTGCATTGGAAGTGTTTCTGCCCACACATCCTTATGATTGCCAATGCTACAGTGATCCCAGAGCCTGCTCCTTCTTCAAGGAGAAAGACTCACAATGTCAGTTTGGGAAAGAAGGGCTGAGGACCCACCACTACAGTGAGTGAACTGGGGAAGAATGAGAGAGGCTGGTGTGGGGTAGAGGTTAATTGAAGCTGCTTAGAGGTGGCACTGGGGGCAGGGACGGCCCGTCCATTGATCAAGAATGTGTTTTGCACAGGGCCCCGCGTTTCAGGGGGCCCCGCGCAAAGAACATTCTGCTTTTTAAAAAATTAAATTTAAAAAAAAAAAAAAAAAAGCTGGCTGCTGCCGCTGCCGCCATGGCAGCGGCAGAATGGAGTGTCCCACGGGGCCCCCTCTGCCCGGCTGAGCCCCTCTGCACCAGCTTTCAGATACGCGAAGGGAGAGTGTCTCCCTCGCATCTCTGTTAAGCCCGCAGGGGCTGATGGGAAGCAGGGGCTGATGGGAAATTTCCCATCTGCCCCTGCAGGCTTAACAGAGACGCGAGGGAGACACTCTCCCTTTGCGTATCTGAAAGCCGGCGCAGAGGGGCTCAGCCGGGCAGAGGGGGCCCCGCGGGACACTCCATTCTGCCGCTGCCACGGCGGCAGCGGCAGCAGCCAGGTTTTTTTTTTTTTTTAAATTTTCCATGAGCCGATGGGGGGGGGGGGTAGGTCTGGGAATGGGCTATGGAGGGGGTTAGGACTTGACTTGAGTTGGGCTGTGGGCTGTTGGGGGGGGGGGTTAGGACTGGTAATGGGCTATGGGGGGGTTAAGACTGGTAATGGGCTGTGGGCTGATGGGGGCTGTCTGGAAATGGGGTGATGGGGGGTTAGGACTGGTAATGGGCTGTGGGCTGTTGGGGGGGGGTTAGGACTGATAATGGGCTATGGGGGACTAGGACAGGAAATGGGCTGATGAGGCGGGGTTAGGACTTGAGGTGGGCTGATGTGGTTAGGACTGGTAATGGGCTGTGGGCTGATGGGGGGGGGTTTAGGACTGGCCATGGGCTATGGGGGGCTGACTGGAAATGGGCTGATGGGATTAGGACTGGAAGTGGGCTGATGGGGGGTTAGGACTGGTAATGGGTTATGGGGGGGCTTAAACTGAAAATGGGGTGATGGGGGGTTAGGACTGGTAATGGGTTTGGGGGTTGCTAGGACTGGAAATGGGCTGAGTGGAAGGGGAGGCTTGAACTGCAAATAGCTGATGGGGAGGGGCTTGGAATGGAAATGGGCTGTGAGGGAAGGGAGCTAGGACTGAAAATGGGCTGATGGAGCAGCTAGGATAGGACTGGAAATGGGCTGTTGGGGGGAGCTAAGATTGGAAATGGGCTGTGGTGGGGGCTTGAATTGAAATGGACTCATGGAGGGGCTAGAACTGGAAGTAGGCTCATGGGGGGGCTTGGACTGGAATTGGGCTGAGTGGAGGGGAGCTAGGATTTGACATGGGCTGATGGTGGGGCTAGGAAATGACTAGAAATGGGCTGATGGGGGGGCTAGGATTGGAAATGAGCTGATGAAGGGACTCGGACTGGAAATGGATGGGGGAGCTAGGACTGGAAATGGGCTGATGGGGGGGTTAGGACTGGAAATGGGCTGATGCAGGGACTAGAAGGGAATGGATGCTGGGTGAGACTGGAACTAGAAGGGAGCTGATGTTGAGGGAGGATTAGAATGGGATGGGTCTGGGAGAGTAAAATGGAGAGGGGAAAAATATTTTGTGTGGGAGGGATGAAAAATCTACAATTGGCCGGGTATTGAGAGAGTAAGTGGGGATTGAGGATGGAGGGGTAAAATTTGTGTGGATGAAATAGGAATGAGGAAAGAACAAAAGGAGAAAGATTAGTATATTAAAGCAGATATAGAGAGAGAGAATGGAAAAAAAAACTAAAAGAGAGAAGAAAGGACAAATGGACAGCAGACGATGGAGAGTTAGCAGAAAACATGAAGAAACCAGAAGAAAGTGGCTGGAGCAATTGCAACTGAAAAAAAATGCACAAAAGGTAGAAAGATATCTCTTTATTTTGAATTTATTAACTGGAATATGAAAGCTCTGGGAAATGTGCATCATTAACGTCTGCGCTTTGTTTGGTACAAGAGGAAATTAATTTATAGTTTTATTTCTACAGTGTTGTTGTACATTCCAAGTTTGGCTTTTGGGGTTCCCAGTTTAATTATTGCCTTCCTGTTTCTAAATTGTGATTCCTTGTTTGGTGATGGTCTATGTTCTGCATGTGTAACTGAGCTGAGGTATTCTGTTTATGTAATTCCTATTTGACATTGCCACTTGTTCTCTTTCCCCAGTATTCTCTGAAATGTATTGGTTTAATATTTGCAGTGTTGCCTTTTGATAGGTAGGGTATGGTGCTTTGTGAGTCCTGGTAATGCTGTCAGGATAAGAACATAAGAACATAAGATATGCCATACTGGGTCAGACCAAGGTCCATCAAGCCCAGTATTCTGTTTCCAACAGTGGCCAATCTAGGTCATATGTACCTAGCAGTTTCCCCAAGGGACACAGGTTCCACAATGCTTGTATAGGTTCAAGCATTGATATCCTGGGTCCCTTCTTAATAATGGTTTACGGACCTTTCCTCCAGGAACTTGTCCAAACCTTTTTTAAACCCAGCTACACTAACAGCCTTTACTACATCCTCCGGTAACAAATTCCAGAGTTTGATTACACGTTGAGTGAAAAAATATTTTCTTTTATTAGTCTTAAATAGTTTACCCTGTAGCTTCATTGCATGTCCCCTAGTCTTTCTATATTCTGATAAGGTAAACAATCGATCTACGTTTACCCGTTCCACTCCGTTCATTAATTTATAGACTTTTATCATATCTCCCCTCAGCCGTCTCTTTGCCAGGTTAAAGAGCCCTAACCTTTTTAGCCTTTCTTCATAGGAGAATCCTTCCATCCCCTTTACCATTTTGGTGGCTCTTCTCTGAACCTTTTCTAAAATCACTATATCCTTTTTAAGATACGGCGACCAGAATTGCACACAATATTCAAGGTGCGGTCTCACCATGGAATGATATAGAGGCATTATAATATCTTTTGTTTTATTTTCTTTTCCTTTCCTTATCATACCTAGCATTCTATTTGCTCTCTTGGCCGCTGCTGCACACTGGGCCGAGGGTTTTAACATGGTATCCACAATGACGCCTAAATCTTTTTCCTGGGTGGTAGTTCCTAATGTGGAACCTTGCATGGTGTGACCATAGTTTGGGTTGTTCTTCCCTAGGTGCATAACCTTGCACTTGTCCACATTAAATTTCATCTGCCATTTTGATGCCCAGTCTTCCAATTTATCAAGATCCTCTTGCAATTTTCCACAATCCTCTTGGGTTTTAACAACTTTAAATAGTTTTGTGTCATCTGCAAATTTGATAACCTCACTCGTTATTCCACTTTCCAGGTCATTTATGAATATGTCAAAAAGCAGCGGACCCAGCACAGATCCCTGGGGTACACCACTATTCACCTTTCTCCATTGGGAAAATTGGCCATTTAGCCCTACCCTCTGCTTTCTATCTTTTAACCAGTTCCTGATCCACAATAGTACACTACCTCCTATCCCATGACTCTTTAGTTTTGCCAAAAGTCTCTCATGAGGGACCTTGTCAAAGGCTTTCTGAAAGTCCAGATACACAATATCAACCGACTCACCTTTGTCCACCTGATTATTCACGCTTTCAAAAAAACATAATAGATTAGTAAGACAAGATCTTCCTTGTCTAAAGCCATGTTGGCTGTCTCCCATTAGGTCATGACTATCTACATGCTGAGTAATTTTATTCTTTATGATTTATTCTTTATGATTTAGGATACGGCGGGTTTGCTATGGGTTCTAAATGGGCAGCGTTTGTAGTAGTTCCTAATGTGCCTGGCGGTTGGCACTGGATTATAGTAATGTAGAAATATTTTAGTCTTTCTTTATCCATACACTCATTAAGAGACATGTTTACTAAAAGTTAGTGTATGGTAACATTATGCAAATAAGGCCACTTATTCAAATGAGGCCCCGCACCGAGTCTCCGCACATGGCCCCGCACCCCCTTTGGGCCGCCCCTGACT
Source organism: Ichthyophis bannanicus (assembly GCA_033557465.1). NCBI lineage: Eukaryota > Metazoa > Chordata > Amphibia > Gymnophiona > Ichthyophiidae > Ichthyophis > Ichthyophis bannanicus. The sequence continues at coordinate 593,498,727 of CM066034.1, forward strand.
GGGGGATGGGGTAATGTAGATTGGGCGTGGGAGATGAATAGAGACTCATCAGGAGAAGAAAGCTGCTTGATAAGAGTTTACATCATTGGTCACTATGTGTGTCTGTGCTTTATCGCATATGTGCGTGAATGCTTGTATGTATGTTTCTGTGCATGTATGTGTGTATGTTCTCTGTATGTCTGTGATCGGGGAAGAACTGTTTGATAGGTTCAATTACATAATTACTATGTTACTGTGAATCAGTCTTAGTATGCTACAGCTGTTGGAACTGCGTTTCCTAGACAAATGCATCAAGGCATTTTTTAGAGGACTGAGGCTTCATTTCTCTTACATCTTTCAGCACAGGCAGAAACGAAACTTGTACAGCACAGGAACTTCCCATATCTTACCTCCTCCCTTTCTGTTTCTAGGAGCATGTATTGCATTTGTCAGGGTAGCTGAGGGTGGTGAGGCATTAATCGACGACATACTTTTGGGGGTGGGGGCAGTTGTGGGGAGGTAGTTTTGGGGATGGGGCAGTTGTGGGGCAGTAGTTTTTGGGAGCGGAGGCAGTTTGTGGGATGGTGGGACATACTTTATGCAGGGGCATTTTGTGAGGTGGTGGAACAGTTGATATTTTTTAGAGGTGGGAAAGTTTGAAGGGTGGTAGGATACATGTGAGGGAGTGATGGTGGGGCAGTTGTGGGAGGTTGTTTATTGGTTTGTAGTTCTTGGGATTGGGCAGTTTGTAGGGTTGTGAGGCAATTGTGTTTTGTTTTTTTTTGTCAGTATTGGCAGGTTGGTAGGGCAGTTGCATGAGAGTTTCCTTATCTTGCTAGATCAATCCAGATGAATGGTTTATGCTCCTTTGTCAGTGGATGGAAAGAGGCAGACTTAAGCAACCTTCAGTGATGTCATCAGCTGGTATATCCTCTGGTGCAACACTGAGAGAAGCCTGTATTTGTCTACCTCCAGCAGATGGCAAGGTGTTTGGACTAGGGTAGCAGTGCAGCTAGACCGGACCAGGGTGTAATGGTCATTGTGATTGAGTCTGGTAAGGCTCAATATTGCTCAGGGTGCAGGTATGCCCTTTCCTGGAGCTGACAGCTGCCCTGTGTCCATGCATGGGCTCCTAGTACTTGGTGGGCCTGAAGGGGAGCAGAAGGACCCCATGGGGGCTCTCTAATAGTGTCAGTAAGTTGGGCCCAGGTCCCTCTTCCATCTTGCTGTCCTTATCTGCATCTCTGTATTTGTTTGATTACTGTATTTTTGAATATTTTTCATATTTTTTTCCTATTGGTTTCAATGACCAGTATTTGGTTCTCTTGCTGCTTTCAATAAAGCAGTTTCAAATTAAAAAAAAAAACAAAAGGAAAAAAAAAGGTCTTTGATCAGCAGCTGGGCCTTCCAGGCTTTGTGGGTGTCTGGGCTTCCCTTCTTGGATTTCCCCGTCAGCCTGACAGGTGCTGGGATTCCCTTTTTGGGACTCCCTTTTCATTGCCATGTGGGGTTTTTGCAACCTTTTTTAAACTTTGCCACCACCATCGCAGTGTTCAGCACACAGTTCAATGCAACCTGTGACCTCCACTTTTTTCCTTCCTGTGGGCACCGTGGCCATTTCAGATCGCGGATTGTGCCCAGTGATGGTGGAGCTTGACAGGGTAGCCATAGCAGGAAGCCAATTAGCCCCTGGGGGCCCTCTTACCTTTTCGACTGGCTTGCACTGCAGTTTCTGAATTAGCTCACAGGCTGTTTTTAGTCTTTGCTAGCAGCAGCCACCTTTATGGGATCTGAGGCCTAGGCTTCCATTCCAGGGGACGGAGGGCCTATAAGCGCTTTTCTTAAGCATTTAGAGGAGTCTTGGCCTCTGCTTCACCCTTGTGCTTCTCCATTCCTCCGGGAGCCCAACGTTATCCTCTATGGGGATTGATTGAAGGACTCAAGTGAAATTCGTGTCACTAGAAGGTAAGTTTGAGGAGGACAGGGTGAGGGTTCCCTTAGGAGAAGACTAGGATCTGCCTTTTTCACTGATGGCTCCTTTTATGCCTTTTCAGGATGTTATGATGGCTCTGCATGTTGCAGAGCCTGCTTTCAGGTGAGGTTAGCAGGTGGATCCCCCTTATACCTGTTGGGTATTCAGTGTTCTGCTACGATCATGCCTCTACCTAACCCTATGCAGCAGCATGTAAGGTTTTATTTAATTCATTTATTTAAACTGTTTTTATATAGTGCCCCTTCTGTTGCTCAGAGGCAGTTTACATTGAACAATAACGCCAAAACTTTGGTTACAGAGAACATATCAAAACTATGATACACCGAACTATTTACATGTCAGCTAAGCACCTAAACAGAGGTATCATGATAGTCGAGTCTGAACTATTTACAGGATATAAAGACAGAAAAACAGGTTACTAGGATGTGTTATTGCCAAGGGGGGGGGGGGAGGCGGGTCGTGGGAAGGTGGGCTAGTGGAAGTAGCAGAATTATAATATTCAGTGAAAAGTAGAGTTTTTAATTCTTTGCAAAAAGTCTGTAGATCTTTAATTGATCTGATAGAGGCAGGGAGGGAGTTCCAAAGGGCTGGAGCTGAGTACCTATAAGCTCTATTGCTGGTAGGTTGCTTGGTTTTTCGAATTGAGGGGTTATGGCTAGGAGATCCTTTGTACTTTTTCTTCTAATTCTGACATTGGCTTGTGAATGTATCAGAGTGGATAGATAGGAGGGGGAGATGCTGTTGCGTAATTTAAATGTTGTAACTATCATCTTGCATCTTATTCTGGAAGCAATGGGGAGCCAATGGAGGTTCTAGAATATTGGGGTGATGTTTTAGGGAGAAAACCCGGACTTGTCTCAGTTGTACCCTTGGCCTCAGCAAATAGGATCAGCCTTTCGTGCTCCCTGGTGTGAGTATTCTGGTCATTGATGTGACCAAATGCATGACCATCCTTGTGGAGGGAGGTGCTGCATGCAAGGAGAATGTTTTGGGTGGTCATAGTCCTCCTTGAGAATGCATTTGCATTCTCTACCTTAGGCTCTCGGGCAGTGTTGTGTGCACACCTAGAGACTAGCACTTTGTTGATGGATCCATCCTCTGCTGGTAGCCTCTGTAATCCAGCTATATGGCAATGGCCTCTGGTTCCCAAGATTGCAGGTCTCATCCCTAGTACACCTGACATTGCCATGCTGAGTTAGGCCAAAGGTTCATCAAGACCAGTCTTCTTTCCAGAGGCTAGTGCCACCTAGGTGGCTGCTGATTTTTAAGACTGGTCCAGAGTCTCTTCTAAGTTCATGGCGGTGGTGGTGGCTGGTTGGCAGCCTTGGCACGACACTTAGTTTTCCACCATGGATCCTTTGGGAGCTTGTAATCGCCCTCAGTGAGTTTCAGTAGTCACTTCTGAAGTGCTGCCGGTTGCGGTGTAACTCAAGCTGTTCCTCTCTGAGATGGCCCTTATCATATTAGAATGATAGGTCTATGAGATTAAAGGAATAGGGTGGTGGGGCAATTGTGTGGGTGTGCATGCTTTGGTGGTGGGGTCAGTTTGGGAAGTGTGGAAAGTAGAGAACAGGGAGAGGGAATTTGTGAGGAATAATTCCCTAACTGCTATGTTTCAGTGTATGTAAGTTCCTTTCCTATAGAAGCTGGTACTCCTTCCTTAGAAATTCATTGTGATAGTTTTTTTTGAAGGGTTTATTTCTCTGGAAACCCCAGTCCAATTTGGCCCATTTTCCAACTCGATGTGTCGTTTTACCAGTTCTTCCACATGTCAAGTTTCATCCCATAACATTACATTTTCAGAGAATTATTTTGTCTCCGACAGACATTTTTGACCACCTTTATATAATTCTTTTCAACTTCCATTGGGTTGGAAAGAATAATAAAGACAAGTGATAGAAGGAAGGTATGCAAATAGCTGCAAAGGCCAATAAAATAAGGGCTGTGGCAAGCAAACATATGGATGACTGTGATAATGAGGAGACAGATAGGGGAAGCTGTAGCAAATACCAAGATGGATTATTCAAAGTTGTTTCACGTGTTTCGATAGAAAAGAAAAAAACAGAGGGTATACAAATAGAAGAACCTGGAAAAGAGAGAAGACAGCTTTTGACAAAGTAAAACTTAGACAATGAAAGCCAAATAATCTGGGATGAAAACAATGATGTAGTGGCAAGAATACTTGAGATACTGTTGCATGAGAATCAAGAAAAGTTGCCAGAAGAGCCCTTGTAAAATGATGAGACTAAGGGAATAAGCAAGGAAAAATGGCAGAGATGATGAAGATATATTACAAGCCTATGTTACATACAGATTGAAGCATTTAAGGAGATTAAAAAACACTGGAAATCCTAACAAGCCTGAAAGTAGAAAAAATACCAAATAAATGGAAGAAGAACATTTTGGTCCTATAAGCAGAATTGCTGTAATTTTGAGAGGAATAATGCAGTTGCAGCCTTTGATGAAATGCAGAAGTTATAGAGAAGAAAAACAGGAAACATGGTAAATTTGTGAAAAAAACTGATTGAAATCTGTCAAGGTCAATTATAGATATGATTCTCACATTTGAAGTTTTTGTGAGATAAGTATAGCGAAAGAAGATCCTGCACATACCCAGATAAATAATTTGTTGCTTGAGAGGGAGAGGTATGTCAGAGATTACATAGAGCTGGTGAAGGACATATAACTAAATTAGGATGAGAAATGCTTTCAGAACAACAGTAAGTTTTCCAGTCAAAGTGGGTAGAAAGCAAGGGTCAACTCTGAGGCCCTTCCTTTTCATATTGCTGACAAAAGATGTTCAGAAGGGAGGCCCCCATGGTGCATCATATGTGCCAAAGGCATTGCGCTAAGTGTAGAGAACAGTAATAAAGTAGAGAGGCCTGGAAATGCAGCTGCAGTGCCTGAAAGGAAGAAGGACCGAGGATCAGCAGAACAAAGACAGAGCATGTGATGGTAGAATTCACTGATGAGAGGGAAAATGTAAAAATTAGAAGCAATTGCAGAAAGTTATGGAAGTTGAGAACCTAGGTGTAACAAAAAAACAGAAATAAATCTCTTGATGCAAAGATCAGGTCAAGGACCTCAGACAGATGACAGAATTGAAAAGAAGCACATGTCATTACTTATGAGAAGGGAATCCTGGCTTAGTTAAAAGGAAAGGTATGGAAGACGGTCATGATTAGTACTAGTCTGTGGACCAGAGTTGAAATATGAAAAGAAAAAACAAGATGCAATGACAGTAGCAGCAATGAGGATATGTGCTGGATGCTTGAAGTGACACAAAATGATAAAACCAAGAAAGAAAAGCCTGATGGTGGCTGAGATTGCAGAGAAAATTTGGGAAAGAAGACGACTGGTGTGAGAAGGACACATGGAAAGAAAAAATATGTTATGCTAGAAGATATTAGAAATGTTGTGGGCGGAGCAGAAATGGCCCAAAGGAAGGCAAAACAAGCTGTGCATCAATTCCATTAACCAAGTTATGGAGAATCATATCTCAGTGGTGAAGGATAAGTAAGACTGTAGATCCAGCATGATTGGAAAATACGAATAGAATAACAAAAGCAATTATTTTATTGGTAAAATATTCTAGGAGTCATGATATGAGACCAAAAGGAGTACCATAGGGAAATAGTTCTTCACAGGAAAGATATTGGTTGCATAGAACAATCTTCTATTGGAGGTTGTAATGGGAATTAAAAATAAAACTAAACATGGGTTAAGCACAGAAGACCTTCGACCATCTAGGCCCAGGGAAACTTGAGTCAGTTTAAACCTCTTTTCAGGGTTCAATTTTTTTGTGATCTTAAATATGGAAAAGATAATGTGGTTGGTGGCTAAAGTTCTGACTTCCACTTTTTCTTCAATTACCATATGAGCATGCACTTTCTGAGTTATGTACAGTTTCACTATTTTTTGCTTTAGGAGCACAGATTAAACAAGGAATCTGGAAAATGCACAGATTAAACAAGGAATCTGGAAAATGTGTATTGCACATTATTCTTCCCACTCCATGGAGGACATAGTTGCCAGATTTTTCTTTCATTAAAATATTATTAGAAATTCAAATTCATATGTTTATACACAGGAATTCTAAGAGTGGATGGTATAAAAATGAATGTTTGTTAAAACTGCAAGTCTGGTCTGTGCCTAGAGCTGAACATTGTTTAGCCAGGATCTGCTGCACCTTAAAAGGGTATCTCTGAATTTTCGCTCTGATCTGATTTAGTGGAATTGACCATAAAGAACCCCAGACTGACCCAACACATGTCATGGAGGTAAATTATTTTAAAGTTTATTTTTATTTCACTGCAGGTATGTAGAGATGTGTTTCTCACCCATAACAGTTGTTTTCCAAAGATAGCAGGATTGATCAGGCACACAATTGGGCAACATCATCACATGTTGCCAAGATGGATACCTTGCCCAAAGCTCAGAACTAAGTTTAACGTTTTGAGCATATGCGGTCCTTTCCTAGTGAAATGCTTGGGGAGGCAGGAGAGATTGTGTGCTCTCATCAATCCTGCTTGTGTACAAATGTCCCCCCCCCCACCACACCTATTACAGGTGAAAAATGGCATTTTTTTTCCTTTGACAAGTAGGCACACAAATGAGTGACTCCTAAGCTCAGGGCTTCTTATCTCATTATGTCCACTGTACAGGAGCAGTCTGGTTAACAAGAGGATCTGAGTGTTGCAATGTCATAAAGACACGTTTGTTAGTAGTATTTAGTTCACACCTTTCCATTAGTAGTTCAAAGTGAGTTAGAATCAGGTAGAGTAGGCATTTTCCTGTCAATGGAGGGCTTACAAGTTGTGAGCTAAGTACTAACTGACTAATACTACTAACTAACAAAGACACGTTGGCCAGCATAACTTTACTAAATACACTGTCTAATTGTGGATTGGTCCAAATACTAGTATGAGGTTAAAGTATGAAGTGAGGACCAAGGCTCTTTTTTGTATAAAATATGCAGTGATCCACACTGGGAGAGCCTTGGTAGATTAATAGATCTCCAGGAACAAGCACGAATGTAGTCTTCACATATGGGTGGCATCGATATCGATGGAGCCCGCGCGAGAGCGCTCCTCAGCGTCCAATAGGAAAGCCTTTGGGAGCATACCACTGTGCCTGTGCTGCTGCATTCCTGCTCGTGAGACTCTCCCTCCTCAGTTCTTTATTTTCTGTGGAGCCAGCAGCAAGCAAATCCTGTCACTGCAGAAAATGTCTTCATTCTTCTTTAATATTTTTTGTGGTTGTGTTTGCCTTCCCATCAACGCCAGAACCGATCTCTTCAATTCTATTTCTTTCTTTCTAAAAAAAAAAAAAAGAACTTTAATTCTTTCAGGCGCATTGACACCATTTTAGACCTTCAGCCTTCCATGTCACGACACGATGGAAAAACCAACCAGTGGTTTTAAGAAATGTTCTAAGTGTGGTAGCACTATCTCTGCTTCTGATACCATGACTGTTGTCTTAAATGCCTCGGCCCAGATCACCAGCCATCTGAAGAGGCCTACAGAAATGAGTCACAAAACTCTGCTCTCTTTTTGCCTCAGATGCGGTTTTACTCGCTTCAACATCATCGAGGGCATCGTCTTCCTCACATGGATCTCAGGTATCGAAACACAAGTCTAAGACAGGCCGTCCTCCCAAGGGTAGATCTTTATCTAAACATAGAGATGTCTTGAGCATTGCCCTGGAGTTGGATCAACCAGCCAAACTACCCCGGCGGGAGGACCTGCCCTCCAAAGCCACAAAAGGGGTCCAGGATGCTCCCGAGGCCATGCTCTGGAGCGGTAGCCCATGCTTCTGGTACCGATAACCAGGCATCGGCAAGCTCTATGGATCAGTGTATGCTGGCCATTGAGCAGAGTCTAGTGGCTTTGTTAGCGGCATCGGTACCGGTCAAGACATTACCGGCGGTATTGTCTGTACTGTCAACAATGCCGATACAGTCTGCATCGGGCTTCATGCCGCTCGGCACCCTCCCGCCCATACTGGTCCTCGAGTCCGTTCCTGGTTCCGAGGTACTGATGCATCAAGTCTCTCGGGCCAATACCAATCTCGATCGGTACTCGACCTTACAAAAGTAGGAGCATCGCTCCCGATGATACTTTGATTCTACTGATTCCAATTCTTCAGATGATGAATCGATCGGTACCCGAGAGATGCGCGGTCTTCCAGAGGAACCCTCGCCGTCACCACAACGGTGCATGTCCCCTCCCAAAGATATGTCTTTCCAAGAGTTTATCAAGGATATGGTGAGGGGCCTATCCGTTACTCCTACATCAGAGAAAGAACCCAGAGCAGAGGAGTTGGACATTCTCCAATACCCTACAGCTCCTAAAGAGGCAATTACTCTGCCTATTCACCATATACTCCAGGATCTTATGCTCTGGATGTGGAAACGCCCCTTACCATTTCTCCTCATACTTGATGACTCAATACCATGTATCGGGTACTGGAAAGCCTCAGGTTCCAAAAAACGCAGCTTTCACACCACTCAATGGTAGTGAAATTGGCTATGCATCAAATTAAAAGTTCTAAGATATACTCCTCCAACCCCTCCCCCTCCCCCTGGTAGGGAATCGAGAACCATTGTTGCCTTTGGGTGTTGTTTTCAAGCCTCCATGCTTTTCAGCATAGATAAATTCATACATGCTGTACATGGGTATGTTCTTTAGGGAGGTAACTAGAGGTCTGGAATCAATGTCTCCTTTTCTCCCGGATGATAAGAGGGCAGACTATCTTACATTAGTTAAACATGCCGAAAATGTTTCCAAGTTTGTAAATAGTGCAACCTTTGACTGTTTTGAATGCACTAGCAGAACAACTTCTATCTGTATAGGTGCACATAGGATTGCATGGCTCCAGGCATCAGATCTTGAACAATGGGTTCATGACAAATTGGGTAATATTCCCTGTACTGGTGAGAACCTGTTTGGAAAGGATTGGCAAGATGAGGCCTCTGTTAGTCTGAGAATACTACCCTCAATAGGCTTTCCAAAGCTACTGCCAATCCTGCCAAGGAAAAAGCAGCTGCAAAGAAGCCTTTCTATGGTAAGAAGAATAAATTTTACCCTTCTTACTCCCCAGCTTCTCAATATCAACCTCAGGGTACCAGAGGAAGCAGCAGCCACCTAAGCAACAAAAGAAGCCACAGGTTCCTAAACTCCAAACAGCTGTGCAGACCCAATCTGCACCTGGTTTTTGACTTCTTCCTAAAGAACATAGCCACCCAGCCTCTGGAGAACCCCCGCCCCCTTCAAATAGCAAGCAGACTTTGCCATTATACCCACAGATAATATCTTATCACCTTAGAGAAGTGGACACTAACTATAGTGCGAGAAGGGTACAAACTTCATCTACAAAGCATACCCCCCTCCACTTCAGTGGGGGACTATCATTCTCAATCCCCACTCACTGCCGTCTTGCAACAAGAGATCATAGCCATAGAAGAGGTACCAACATCCCAACAAGGGATGTGATTCTATTCTTCTTACTTTCTCATACCAAAGAAAAACGGAGGGTACAGACCCATCTTAGATCTCAGGGACCTAAACAAGTTTCTAGTCCTAGAAAAATTCAAAATGGTCTCACTAGGAACCCTTCTACCTTATCTACAGAGTCAGGACTGGCTCTGTTCTCTAGATCTAAAAGAAGCATATATTCTCATTCATCCAGAACACAGGAAGTAGCTACGCTTCTTCTTTCAGGGAAATCACTTTCAATACAGAATCCTTTCCTTCAGACTCGCCTTTACCCCAAGAGTCTTCACAATGTGCATGGCAGTCATAGCCGCATATCTAAGGACTCTTGGAATATTTGTCTTACCTTACTTAGACAACTGACTTATAAGGGCAACCATTTCTCAGGAGGTTCATCTATCCCTCCTTTGTACAATGCAGGTCCTCTGAGATCTGGGATTTGTAGTACATCTTCCAAAATCCCATCTAGTTCCCACTCAAAAACTAGAATTCATAGGAGCTCTCCTAGACACTCGACGGTCAAGGGCATTCCTACCCCAGGACCGTTGTACTCGTCTAGTGCAGCTAGCATCTCAAGTAAGACTCAGAGACAACCTCTCGGCCAGGGAGATGCTGCAAACATCTAGGCCATATGGCCTCTATAGTGCATGTAGTTCCATATGCCTGTCTGCACATGAGGACAGCTCATTGGACTCTTGCCTCCCAGTGGAAACAGGTCTATGGGGCCTTCAGGGAGCAGATCCAAGTCACAGATATTCTCATCGACTCCCTTCTGTGCTGGTCTACCCCAGAAAATTTCCTCGTAGGATCACATTTTCAGATGCCTCCACATCAATGCATCATGACAATGGATGCCTCCAAACTGGGCTGGGGGGCCCACTTGGATTCTCTCTCCACTCAGGGCCTCCTGATGAAAGAGGAATCGTAGCTCCAGATAAATTTACTGGAGCTTTGTACTATCTTCAATGCCCTCAAAGTGTTTCAACAACAACTACAAAGCCACAGAGTTCTTTTCAGCCAGACAATCAGGTAGCTATGTTCTGTGTGAACAAGCAGGGAGGAACGGGCTCTTTGGCCCTCTGCAAGGAGGCTCTCCAACTCTGGTCCTTTGCCATTGCTCATCGAATACACTTCCAAGCAGTGTATCTGCCAGGACAGCAAAACGTTTTAGCAGCCAGGTTGAGTCAGATTCTCCTTCCGCACGAATGGTCCCTCCATCAGGAGACAAGCCTACATCTTTCAGACCTGGGGAACTCTGGAGATAGATCTTTTTGCCACTCCGCAAAATGCCAAACTACCTCATTTTTGCACCAGAACCCCGATGTCCAGCCTCGAACAAGTGGGTGCTTTCCACCTTCACTGGGGTCAGGATTTCCTGTATGCCTTTCCTCCCATACCCCTGATTTCCAAAACGCTTTTCAAGCTTTGAGCAGATAGGGACCACATGCTCCTCATAGTCCCACGCTGGCCACATCAACCGTGGTTTCCTCTCCTACTATGTCTGTCCCAGACAAGCCCTCTGAGCCTCTGGTCAGCTCCTGATCTCCTCTCACAGGAGGAAGGAACGTATTCCATCCCAGTTCGCAGTCTCTCCATCTCATGGCTTAGCTGCTGAAAGCATAGTGTTGCAAGATCTTAACCTTCCTCAGGAACTAAAGCAGATCTTGCTAGCCTCAAGGAAACTGTCCACCAAACGTTCCTATGACTTCAAGTAGCATAGATTCTCCACTTGGTATTCCCAGAAGGATCTTAATCCCTTCTCAGCTCCTGTGGAAGCTCTCCTTCATCTTTTGTCCTCTGGTCGCAAGACAAACTCGGTGAGGGTTCACCTCAGTGCAATTGCTGCTTCTCACTATCCCTTGGATGGGCAGCCTATCTCCTCACAACCGCCTGTGATGCGTTTCATGAAAGGGCTCTTATTCAACGAGCCTCCCATCAGGCTACCACCGGTGGCATGGGATCTTAATTTTGTATTAGGACAGCTCCTAATGTCGCCTTTTGAACCTTTAGCCACAACCTCACTAAAGTTTCTCTCTTGGAAGGTCATCTTCCTTGTTGCAGTCACTTCAGCTAGGCGCATCAGTGAACTTCAGGCTTTGATGGCAGACCCACCTTATACCTAGTTCCACCATGATAAGGTGGTCCTTAGGACTCATCCCCATTTCATGCCCAAGGTGGTGTTTCCTTTCCATTTGAATCAGTCCGTCTACCTTCCTGTCTTTTTCCCTAGACCACATTCCTCTAGGGCAGAGGCAATCCTCCATACTCTAGACTATAAACAGGCCTTAGCATTCTATCTTCAAAGGAGAGCTGAGCACCGTTAAGGCTCTGTTATTCAGCTCCTTTGATCCCAATCACTTGGGGTTGCCAGTATCCAAACGTACCCTTTCTAAATGGATAGCAGATTGCATCTCATTTGTTTATGATAAGGCAGGACTATCCCTTGAAGGTCATGTCACTGCCCATAATGTTCGTGCCATGGCTGCCTTGATGGCAAACCTACGTTCTGTCGCCATTGATGAAATTTTCAAAGCAGCCACGTGGTCTTTGGTACATACCTTTGTTGCTCATTATTGTCTTGACAAGGACTCCTGCCGGGATGCTATGTTTTGTCAGGCTGCACGCCAACAGCTCTTTCAGACTTAGAGCAGCTCCTACCCTCCGCCTGGAATGTTTGGATGTCAGACATCCATGAAGGATCCATGCCCTCTTGAGGCCTGCTCTGAGGCAAATCTACCAATTCTGGAGGCATTTCTCTGGCAACTGGGAGCTAGGGAGTCCCTTATGTGAAGACTACATTCTTGCTTGTTCCTGGAGATAGCATAGTTACTCACCTGTAACAGGTAATCTCTGGAAACAGCAGGAATTTAGTCTTCACAACCCACCCTCCTCCCCTAGGAGTTGTAGGGTTTCTCTCTCTCTCTCTCTACTCTCTCCTTTTTTCTAAGCTATAAACTCAGCTGAGGAGGGAGAGTCTCAAAGGTGGTAAGGCAGCAGCACAGGCACAGCGGGATGCTCCCAAAGGCTTTCCTATTGGATGTTGGGGAGTGTTCTCATGCAGGCTCCATCGGTACCGATGTCACCCATATGTGAAGACTAAATTCTTGTTGTTCCCGGAGATTACCTGTTACAGTTGAGTGACTATGCTTTAGGGGCATATTAGTCCATAACAGAATTGGATGCATTGATGCAGAATGCTAGCCAGTATACCAAAGTTCACTTGGCTACTGGAATGCCATATCTGTTAGGATCGAAGGGGCATACAGCTGCATAGACTTTCTGATGGAGATAGTAAGTGAGAGTTCACTTGCAATCTGGAGTGTGGAGGGATTTCTTCTATCAATTTTTATGAGGTTTTGGATAAAACCTAGGGAACACTATTTACACATTGATTTGAAAAAGTGTTGCTACCTTTGGCAAGAACGTAGGCTGGGTACTACTACTCATCCTAAGGCAAAATACTACTTTGTTATGATAAATTCAGTATATGGTCATAGGTGACTTAGGTTTGAAATTTATTTATTCTTTTGAGAGAAGTAACTGCTACTTGAAAGCGTACTTTCCAGGTAATGTACTTGATTAAAGCAGATTCCATTGGCTCAAATAGTTGCTTCTTAAGAGATACAAAGATAATGTTGAGATCTCAGGGCACAGGGAGATTCTACAATGGTGGTTTGACATGAAGTTCTTTCATAAATGAAGAAATTATAGTATACTTGGATTCTGGAAAGATATCAACAAGGGCATGATAAGTCTAGAGGTGCTCAGATATACTCTGGAGGATGTTTGGAGTCCTAGATGATAAAAATGGTACATGTAGCGCAATATGGTCAGAAGGACCATGAATGGGATCACAATCATCTGGGAAACACCAGATGAAAAATCTTTTCCACTTTAGACAGATACAACTGGAAGATTATTTTCTTGAACCACCAAATATATCTTTAATAGGCACTGGAAGATCTAAAATAGAAACTAAATGCTCCTAGGTTTCCACGCTGTGAGGGCTTGCAATTTGAGATTGGGAAGAAGGCAGTCCTTATTCTGAATGATCAGTGATTATAACTATTTGAAGCCTACAATGAAGTAGAATGGTGAGCCTTTTAATCAGAGAGAACCAGTTCCAATGAGAAGTAGGATACTATAAGAATTACGGTGCCATGTCTCCACTGGAACTTCTGCAGGATTCTTGCTATGAGCAGGGATAAGCATAAAGGAGGGGCTAAGTCCAGTGTATAGCTAGAGCATTATCAATTGATTTGAGGATGGGTATCCTGAACACAGAGAAGTAGCTTTGCATTTTAGTTGCTGGCGGAGAGATCTGATAATCAGGTCCTCCATGCCTGAAAAATGTTGTGCAGAGATTTATGGTCCAGAGCCCACTTGTATGGTTGTAGAACTTTGCTGAATCTGTTGACAATCTAGTTTTGAACATTGAGGAGACCAGTAGCTTGCATTGGATGTGACTGGCGATAATAATGTCCCAAATCCTTGCAGCTTTTCAACACAGGCGGCACAAACCCATGTCTCCCTGCTTCATATAAAAAACGGCAATTGGGTTGTCCATTTTTTCAGCATTGGTTCAATCTTAAAGAGGTTAGACAGATACTTGAAGGAGTAAAATATGGTTTGAAGCTCCAGATGATTGATGTGGAGCAGGCTTTCAGACTCTGACCAGGTTCCTTGAATAAGGAAGGCATAAAAGTGATCTCCCTACCCTGAGTTTAAAGCAACTGCTGGTAATATTCTAGTAGCACAAGTGGGATTTCTGTGGTAGGTTGTGTTCAGATATCCACCATTGCAGCATAGTTTGTAGTGCAGCTGATGGATAAAACGTGGTTGACAAAAGCTGGGCAAGCTGGTTCAGCTGGAACTTGAGATAATAGTGAGGTCTCTTCTTTTTCAAGTAGGCAGACAGGACAACTTTTGCTTTTATTGTCCAGAATAGCCTGTATGAAAGAAATCCTGTTTATGGGATGCAAGGTTGACTTCTCAGTTGATGATGAATCTAGGCTGTGAAGTGGAATTATTTTGTCTTTGAGGGTTAGAGCTAGGTTTTTTGAGGAAGCTGTCAGAAACCACTTATTGAAGTGCAGGCGGCATACTTCTACTCTTACATACTCACCCAATTGCACCTGATCTTACTCCACTTAATAACTGCCTTTCACAGGCCACCACATGGCTAAGGTTAAATCACCTTATTCTCAACACAGAGAAGACATCGGCCATTTGGCTAACTGGTTCATCAAGCACTTCATCCCTCTGTCCACTACTATTTGCACATATCCATACACACAGTACCCACCATTAAATATCTGTGGACACACTAGACTCCAAATTAACATTTCATGATCATATCAGCATTTTAGCTAAGCATTCTTTTTTTTCTGTTCATCGGATTAGGGCATTTAGATCTTTATTTCCGCCTGCCTCACTGACAACTCTGCCTTTATCGCTCATTATATCATGACTCGAGTACTGTAATATCTTCGCAGGACTCCCAAATTATGAACTGAAGTGACTGCAGATAATTTAGAATACCAATGTGAGACTACTTGCCCATGCTACCTGGCTTGATTATGTTACATCCTACTCATACAACATCACTGGTTACCAATATCTTTTTGCATACAGTACAAAATCCTCATCTTAGTCCACAAAGCCCTGTGCACAGGCATACCTCAAGAGTAAGATATAAAACTCTAATGACCACATTCAAATTGGTTCATAACTTAGCACCCTCACACCTCTCAACACTCATCCAAACACAACCATCTAACAGACCCAGAAGAACCCCCAACCAAAACAGTCTAATAGTGCCCCATACAATCCGTAACACTAAACAGTCTACCAGCAATAGGGCATATACATACATAGCACCATTGCAGTGGAACGCCCTCCCCAAAGCGCTAAGAGGGATCAGAGACCTGAACTCATTCTGTAAACAATTAAAACCACACCTATTTATAGAACATTTTACCATCACCAAGACCAGCAACACATAAGGTGTTCCACCCTCTCAGCTGCTCTCCTCCGTCCCCCTCCCCTCCCCCTCTCCCTCCCAATAGCCTCTGATCTGAACCTGTTGATTTAATTCCTTGAAATCATTTGATGTTCATACTATTATGACTGACACCTGTACATAGCTCTGTAAATAGTTAGAAGTTGTATCTCTAAGTACCACTGTATGTATCTACTCAGTTCTTTGTATAATGTTTACAAATACTGTTCCTTGTAAAAGTTTAAACTGTTATGATGTAAACCGCCCCTGATCTCTGGAAGGGGCAGTATATGAATATGTGTAAATAAAATAAATAAATAAATAACCTCACCACACACATTATCCCCCATGCTCCTCATCATGTCCTTATATATGAAAACCATCTCCACTTTCCCACTGCAGCATTGGCAAAGCTTGAATCCACCCGTCACTTCATTTTTTATTTTCTTGTACCCAACCTCTGGAATTCCCTCCCTTCTGAAATCTGCCTAGAACTGTCCTTCAAGAGGGTCAAGACACTATTCAAAACTTACTTATTTCAAAGACCCTACAACCTTACTCCCTGAGTATAACCTAGGACAGTGATGGCTAACCTTTTTGAGCCCGAGTGCCCAAACTGCCGCACAAAACCAAAGAATTTCCTCAAAGTGCCAGCACGTCAATTAAACCTTAACAACAAGATTTTAGTATCTAAAAACTCTTTATAAAGTTGCCTGAACTATGTAACATCATTTGTAAAGTTTGGAATCTTTGTATTGTCAGAGAATCAATTTGATTCACAATCCTTTGGTTTTCATTTCAATTTATTGGCAATTTATAATGTTTTAATGATTTCATTTCATTCAATTTAGAAACAGGAAGGCAATAATTAAACTGGGAACCCCAAAAGCCAAACTTGGAATGTACAACAACACTGTAGAAATAAAACTATAAATTAATTTCCTAAATTAAGCACAGACACTAATGATGCACATTTCCCAGAGCTGACATATTCCAGTTAATAAATTCAAAATAAAGAGATATCTTTGTACCTTTTGTGCATTTTTTTCAGTTGCAATTGTTCCAGCCACTTTCTTCTGGTTTATTTGTGTCTTCTGCTATCTCTCCATCGTCTGCTGTCCATTTCTCCTTTCTTCTCTTCTAGTTTTTTTCCATTCTCTCTCTTCATCTGCTTTAACATAATAATCTTTCTCCTTTTTTAGTCTCCCAATACCCGGCCAATTGTACATTTTTCTTCCCTCCCACACAAAATATTTTTCCCCTCTCCATTTCACTCTCCCAGCCCCATCCCCTTCTAATCTCCCCCAACATCAGCTCCCTTTTAATTCCAGCCCCACCCAGTATCCGCTCCCTTCTAGTCCCCACATCAGCCCATTTCCAGTCCTGGCCCCCCATCAGTCCATTTCCAATCCTATCCGAGTCCCTTCATCAGCTCATTTCCAATACCAGCCTCCCATCAGCCCATTTCTAGTCCTTTCCTAGCCCCACCATCACTCAGCCCATTTCTAATCCAAGCCCCCCATGAGCCTACTTCCAGTTCTAGCCCCTCCATGAGTCCATTTCAATCCAAGCCCCCACCACAGCCCATTTCCAAACTTAGCTCCCCCAACACCCAATTCCCAGTCCTATCCTAGCCCCTCCATCAGCCCATTTCCTGTCCTAGCTCCCTCCCCTAAGAGCCCATTCCAAGCCCCCCTTCCCATCAGCTATTTGCAGTTCAAGCCCCCTTCCACTCAGCCCATTTCCATTCCAAGTCCCCCTCCCCATCAGCTATTTGCAGTTCAAGCCCCCCACTTCCCCTCAGCCCATTTCCATTCCAAGCCCCGTCCCCATCAGCTATTTGCAGTTCAAGCCCCCCACTTCCCCTCAGCCCATTTCCATTCCAAGCCCCGTCCCCCATCAGCTATTTGCAATTCAAGCCCCCTTCCACTCAGCCCATTTCCAGTCCTAGCAACCCCCCCAACCCATTACCAGTCCTAGCCCCCCATAGCCCACTCCCAGTCCTAATCCCACCAGCCCATTTCCAGTCCTAATCCCACCAGCCCATTTCCAGTTTAAGCCCCCTCATAGCCCATTACCAGTCCTAACCTCCCCATCAGCCCACTCCCAGTCCTAATCCCACCAGCCCATTTCCAGTCCTTATCCCCCATCACCCAATTTTTAGTTTAAGCCCCCCATAGCCCATTATCAGTCCTAACCCCCATCAACCCACTTCCAGTCCTAATCCCACCAGCCCATTTCCAGTCCTAATCCATCACCCAATTTTTAGTTTAAGCCCCCCCCATAACCCATCACCACTCCTAAACCCCCCCAGCACCCATCACCACTCATACCCCCCCCAGTGCCCATCACCACTCCTAACCCCCCCCAGTGCCCATCACCACTCCTAAACCCCCCCAGTGCCTATCACCACTCCTAAACCCCCAGCGCCCATCACCACTCCTAATCCCCCCGCAGCGCCCATCACCACTCCTAACCCCCCCAGCCCAGCCCAGCCCAGCCCAGCCCAGCCAAAATTAAAAATAAAAAAAAGCTGTCTTCTGCCGCTTCCGGGGCCGCCGCGGCAGAATCGAGTGTGCCGCAGGGCCCCCCCTGTGCCTGGCAGAGCCTGCCCTCCAGATCCTGCCTTCCCCGGTATCAGCTCCCTGTTTCCAGCTTGTCACACGCGCCGGCTTTCAGAGCGCAAAGGGAACTAGTTTCCCTTTCACGGCTCTGTTAAGCCCGCGGGGGCTGATGAGAACTTCCCATCAGCCCCCGCGGGCTTAACAGAGCAGCGAGGGAGAAACTCTCCCCTCGCGCTCTGAAAGCCGGTGCGTGTGACAAGCTGGAAACAGGGAGCTGATACCGGGGAAGGCAGGATCTGGAGGGCAGGCTCTGCCAGGCACAGGGGGGGGGCCCCGCGGCACACTCGATTCTGCCGCGGCGGCCCCGGAAGCGGCAGAAGACAGCTTTTTTTTATTTTTTTAAATGCGGACCTTCCAGCGTGCCAGCTGCAAGGCCTTCGCGTGCCACAGCTGGCACGCGTGCCATAGGTTCGCCATCGCTGACCTAGGACAATCACACCTCTACTGAGCCTTCCCCTCTCTTCGATCTCTCTACCTAGATCCTATCTCTCCCTTCTTCTGTTGCAAGGTTGTTATCAACTGTCCTATTTTAATTGTTTTTATTGTTTGTAAACCACTTCAATATATAAGTGAGAGGTGATATATTAAGTTTTAATAAACTATAAACCATGATTCTCCTTGTGGGACAGAACTAGCTCTATTGTATAGGACTGCAGGAAGAGGTTATGGAGATTAGGTCCATCTAGGGGCTGGGTCATCATAACAAGGCAAGAGCTAGGACAAAAAGGAAGACCTGGAGAACAGTGGGAAAAGGATGTTGGGGATATCTAAAATTTCTGCCGGTGGAAGACTGGAAGCCTCCTGCCAGGTTCGCTGGTTAATGCAGCAAAGAGACAGGAGGTGGTGATAAAAGGTGCAGCAGGGGCAGTGAGGCAGCACACACAGTGGATGCTGAAAGCTTACCATTTCACAGTGGTGGGTCTTTTGAGGCCAGGAAATGGCTTAAGAGCACTTTTATTTGACTTTGAAGTCAGTGGCATTGTGTTGGAGGAGACCAGAAACTGGAGCGGAGCATAGGAGCTGGAGCAGAACACACACATACACAACAAGACTGTGAGCTGCGGCAGAACACACAAATACATGGTGAGGCTGGGAGCTGGGAAGCGTGCACAGTCACACAGCATTCTGAAGGGCCTGGCAGGGAGCAATTGCAAGACTTGCAGCGTGTGCTGGAGAAAGAGGTGATTTAAAGGAGCAGCAGCAGTTAAATGACTGCCTCCGGACTTTGAGCACACAGACTCCCCCCCCTCCTCTTCACAAAGTCTGCTGATGATGTCAAGTGGGGGCCAGAGCGCCAGCAAGACAATCATCCTCCAGCGATGCAACAAGACAGCTGCAGTGGCAACAACATTTCTAAGAAGACTGGGGGCACAAGGGCAGCATCAGTGGTGCCATTAACATTATAGCTTGCTGGGTTGGACCATCATTAGGGTACTAGACTTCCACAGCACCCAGCAACTTATCTTGTTGGTCTGGGAGCCCACTCCTACACCACCCCCTTCCCATACTGTGATTTGCCCTATGAAAAGGAAAATATTCACAGAGTAGCTTTAAAGTAAGGAATGGGGAGCAGTGGGACAAGAAAGATCAACTAGCGCACAGAGCCGAGCAAGAAGAAAGGCAGCAAGAAGAGAATATGCAGCAATGGAGAGAGAGAGAAAATATTAGCTTTAGATCAGAGTAAGCAGAAGGAGAGAAGACAACAGCATAGTGGAGATGCGTCATGACATTGGAGCCAGAAGAATGGAAGTAAAGAGGGCCAGAACAGAAAGGAGCCAAAGAGCAAGGAGCGATAGTGGTCCACACATTCACATCTAACAATAGAGCAGGCACCCAGATCGGTGGGTTTCCAGCTGAGTCTGGGAGAGAGAACATCAGGAGAGCAGACGAGTCTGCAAGAAGTTTTCTGTATCCAGGGAGCCTGGCGAAGGAAATGCCGACATCAAGGAACTGGTGAACAAAGTAAGAATAGTGATATTTGTGCATAGAGCAGGATGTCTGTTTGTCTTATTAATAGAGCTTTAGCAGCAGGAGTCCAATGGTGGCTCCAGGGTGCATGTATAGAGCATACGGCTCAAATAGGGCAACTCAGGGACATCCACATGCATTAACAAGGCAATGGGTGAGTGCTACGATATGCCTGATGGACAAAACTTTGACTGAGGCTGTAAGAATGAGGGTCAATTGACCAGCAAACTCACTAACACAAGCCAGGAGGACTTCACAGAGGTTGGGAAAGTAGCAAAACAGGTTTAGTGTAGACAGGGGGATGATGAAAGGGAAGGGGAGGACAGGCTTTTGTAGATATTAGGTAGAACTGAGAAAATGTTACAGAATGGGAGTAACCTGGCGTCTGCACCCCTAAGCAGCCAACTGGTGGCGCTGAGTGACACATGTGCAGGGAAACAAGACATGATAGCAATCATGAAGGAAAACAAAGGGATTGGAAAAGGGAGGAAAAAGCAGGAACATCACCAGCAGCCAAACCAGCAGAGTATATTTGTGCTACCAGTGCCACAGCTAGAAACATAGAAACATGATGGCAAAAAAGACCACATGGCCTATCTAGTCTGTCCTTCCATATTGCCTACTATAATAGCCTCCTTTTTTCCTTTAGAGATCCTCTGTGTTTGTCCCATGCTTTTTTGAATTCAGATAGTGTCCTCATCTCTACCACCTCTACTGGGAGACTGTTCCATGCATCTAGCACCCTTCCCGTAAAGAAATATTTCCGCTTATTACTCCTGCGTATATTCTCTTTCACCCTCATCCTATGTCCCCTCGTAGCAGAGTTTGCTTTCAATCGAAAGAGGCTCTCCTCCTGTGCATTTATGGCACAGAGATATTTAAACATCTCTATCATATCTCCTCTATCCCGCCTTTCTTCTAAAGTATACATATTAAGATCCTTAAGTTTGTCCTTATATGCTTTATAATGAAGACCACTAACCATTTTCGTAGCCACCCTCTGCACCGACTCTTACCCGTTTATATCCTTTTGAAGGTGTGGTCTCTGGAATTGCATACAGTCCTCCAAATTAGGTCGCACCAAAGATCTATACAGAGGTACTATCATCTCCTTTTTTTGTGCTGGCCATTCCTCTCCCTATGCACCCAAGCATCCTTCTAGCTTTTGCCGTTGCCTTTTCTACCTGTTTAGCTACACAATCACGCCCATGTCCCGCTCTTCGTTTGTGGACAGAGGATAGTCATGTTGCAACAGGGGTGAAAGAATACATTTGGAGAAATGGATATGTGCACATCTTCATTACTGTAGAGGGATGAGAGGCAATGTGATTGCACTAGTTGTCAGGGAAAATGTAAGCTAAAGATAAGAAATTGGTAGTTGTAAACAAAAGTATTGCAAATTGATGTGAAGCCTTCAGATTTTTATTGCGTATAGTGAGGGAGAATGCTCTGGAGAAATGCATTTACAGGGGTAATGCTTGACTGAAGTATGATGAGAAATTTAACAGAAACATGGTAAACAATGACATCTTAAGCTGGAATAAAGAAAGATTGACTTGTGAATTATCACAATGATGCAACATAGTAGACATTGCAGAGTGCAGGGTAATAATGGGTTTGGACACCCTGCAGTAAGGCTGGTGGGCGATATTAGACTTGAATAAGGGAATAGGAGGGAAATAGGGGAGACATACAGCGGGGTGAGCTACATCACTGTCAGAGAAGAATCTGCAGTCTATTCAGCAGTGGATACTGCTGAATCTCCAGGAACAAGCGGGAATGAGTCTTCACATATGGGTATCGTCTGTACCGACGGAGCCTGCGCGGGAACGCTCCCCAGCATCCAATAAGAAAGCTTTTGGGAGCATCCCACAGTGCCTGCGTGCTGCCTTCCCGCCTTTCCCAACCGCCTCTCTCCAGTTCTTCTTTTCCGCGGAGCCAGCAGGTCATGTTCCTGTCACCGCAGAAGAAGTTCTTTATTTTTTCTTAATTCTTTTGTGTCGCGTCTGCCTTCTTCGACGTTGGACCAGTACCACCGGTCTTTTCTTTTCTTTCTTTCTTTCAAAAAAAAAAAAAAACAATTTATCTTTTTGTCACTGTGCATTTTTAGTTTTTGGGCCTTAGGCCTAAAAATTTTTTCCTCATGGAGAAGCCCGCCTCCGGGTTCAAAAAGTGCACAAAATGTGGCGGTACTATTTCTGTCACCGACACCCATGACTGGTGTCTAAAATGTTTGGGGCCTGACCATTCCATCACGGATTGTATGTCCTGTACCATGATGTCTAAAAGAGGTCGGCAGAACCGAGCAGCCAAGCTCAGTACCCTGTTTCCCTCTGATGCAGCTTCGGTGGCATCGACGTCTTCCAGGGCTGCTTCTTCCTCCCATGGATCTCAGGTAACCAAGCATAAATTTAGCCGGTCCTCAAAGGGTAGATCTCCCTCCAAGCATCGAGATGCCTCCGGGCTTGCCCTCGAGGATTCCGCACCGGCAAAATTACCCCGGCGGGAAGCTCCAACTTCCGAAGCGTTATCTATGGGGTCACAGGTTGACATCGATGGCTCGGCCTCGACAGATCACCTGTTGCCCTTTTCTGGGGTACCAGTGGTTCCCACTGGTACCGACATCCAGACATTGGTGGCGTCGATGGATCAGAAGATTCTGGCCATGCAGTGCACCCTGTCGGCATTCATACAGGCTGCGACGCCTCCGGTACCGCAACAATCCCCGTTGTCGGTACTGGCTCCGACACCGGCATCACTCCCGGTGCCGATTGCATCGGCATCGGCTTCGGTGTCGACTGCAACGGTACCCTGTCCTATGATGCCCATCAGTACCGAACCGGTACCGGTTACTCCCGATACCGATCCTACTCGGTACGGCTATCGGGCTCTACAGGAGCATCCAGACAGGCGATACTTCGATTCCTCTGAAGACTCTGATGACTCTGAGGGTTCTGTCGAGGCATCGATACTTCTTCCTCAGGAGCCTTCTTCTCCTAAATGAAGAATGTCTCCTCCAGAAGACTTGTCTTTTCAAGACTTCATTAGGGAAGTGGCTAGGGGCCTCTCCATCACAGTGGCCTCTGAGTCAGAACCCAGAGCCAAGGAGTTAGATATTTTACAATATCCTAAAACTCCTAAAGAGGCAGCTACTTTACCTATCCATGAGATTCTGTATGATCTCATGTTGAGGATGTGGGAGACACCTCTTACCACCTCTCCTCATTCTCGCAGGCTAAACACCATGTATCGTGTCCCTCCTTGTCCTGGCTTCCACAAGACTCAGCTTCCTCACCACTCTATTGTGGTAGAGTCTGCCATGAGAAAAATAAAGAGTGCAAAGAGACACTCATCTAATCCTCCAGGGCGTGAATGCAGGACCCTAGATGCTTTTGGCCGAAGGGTTTTCCAAGCTTCTATGCTAGCTGCCAGGATCAACTCCCATAGTCTCTATATAGGGATGTTTCTAAAAGAAGTCACAGATCATCTGCAGACTTTAACCCCTTTTATTTCAGAGGTTAAAAGGCAGGAGTTTCTCACTTGGCTCAAACATGCCCAAGATGCCTCCAAATTTTCCAACCGTGCAGCCTTTGACTCTTTTGAGTGTGTAAGCAGAGCTTCGGCTATTGCCATAGGGGCACACAGAATTGCTTGGCTACAAGCTTCTGATTTGGAGCTCTGGGTACAAGATGAATTAGGGAATATCCCTTGTACAGGTGAAAACCTTTTTGGTAAGGATTGGTAAGCAAAGGCCAATCAGATGGATGCTGAAAACTCTGCTTTGGATCGACTTTCAAAGTCTACCTCTGCTCCTGTTAAGAGAAGATTGTTCAAAAAGACATCTTTTTCCAAAAAGGGAAGATACTATCCTGCTTATAGTCAGCAGGCATCTTCTGCAGGTCGTTTTGCTGCAAAGCGTCAGCAACCACCTAAACGGGCCAAATCAAAGGCTGCTAGACCTGCCATGACCCAGCAGCCTCTGCCTCCTCAGGGCCTTTGACTTGCAGCTAGAGAACTTAGCCTTTCTGGCTCTGGAAGAACCAGAGCCCCTTACCATTCCGGGAAGGTTGACTTACTTTGCTCCCAGATGGGAACAAATCACAGCAGAGCAATGGACACTCTCTATCATAAGGGAAGGGTACAAGCTTCATTTCTTAAGCCTTCCCCCTCACACCATAGTGAAACAGTTCAATTCTCCAACATCTCTCCTCGACCTTCTGGGTCAGGAGATTGCCACCCTTCTTGCCCAAGGGGCAATAGAAGAAGTACCTCTTCTTCACCAAGGCACAGGGTTCTACTCCCCTTATTTTCTTATTCCGAAGAAAACAGGGGGCTACAGACCCATCTTAGATCTCAGAGAATTGAACAAATTTCTATTCAAGGAGAAATTCAAGATGATTTCTCTCGGTGCTCTGCTTCCATACCTTCAGAGTCAGGACTGGCTTTGTTCTCTAGATCTAAAGGATGCGTACACCCATGTCCTCATCCATCCAACACACAGAAGGTTCCTTCGGTTCCTTTTTGGAGAAAAGCACTACCAATACAGGGTGCTTCCTTTCGGTCTGGCCTCCGCACCAAGGGTGTTCACGAAATGCATGGCAGTAGTAGCTGCATTTCTACGCACCCTGGGAATATTCGTTTTCCCATATCTGGACGACTGGCTCATTCGAGCTCCCTCTCAGTCAGAGGCCAAGACTTTTCTAACCTGCACAATGCGTGTCCTTCAGTATTTGGGACTGGTAATAAACATCCCAAAATCCAATCTCACCCCTACTCAATCTCTGGAGTTTATAGGGGCTGTCCTGGATACCACAACTGCAAGGGCCTATCTTCCTCAGGCTCGTTGCCCACGCTTGGTGCAGTTAGCCTCCCAAATACAGTTAAAGTCCCATTTAACTGCTCGGGAAATGTTACAACTCTTAGGCCACATGGCATCCACCGTGCATGTGGTTCCATATGCTCGCCTTCACATGAGGGCAGCTCAATGGACTTTGTCCACCCAATGGACTCAGGCATCAGGTTGCCTGTCAGACAAAATAGCAAACTCCAGTCGCCTTTTTTTATCTCTCCAGTGGTGGACGTCCTCTCAAAACCTGTTTCTGGGGTCCCCTTTTCAGCAGTCACTTCCCCAAGCAACCCTTACAACAGATGCCTCTCCAATGGGTTGGGGAACTCATCTGCAAGATCTCTCCACCCAGGGCATCTGGTCTCCACAGGAGACTTCTCTACACATCAATCTCTTGGAACTCAGAGCAATTTTCTTAGCTCTCAGAGTGTTCCACTCCCTGCTCAGCTACAGGACAGTCCTCATCCACATGGACAACCAAGTAGCCATGTTCTATGTGAACAAGCAGGGAGGGACTGGCTCTCTGTCGCTTTACAACGAAGCTTTGTGACTGTGGGCCTTCGCCAGAGAGCATCAGATTCATCTTATGGCAGTATATCTTCCAGGCGTTCAAAACTCTTGGGCAGACAGACTCAGTCGAGTTCTGCTTCCACACGAGTGGAATGCCAAACTTCCCCGGTTCTGTTCCAGAATTCCGTGTCGGGGAGTTCAGGCCAAGGATGCCTTCCTTCTTCACTGGGGTCAAGACTTCCTTTATGCCTTTCCACCCATTCCCCTAATTCCCAAAACACTTTTCAAGCTTCAGAGAGACCGAGGTTCCATGATCCTCATAGTACCACATTGGCCACGCCAAGTGTGGTACCCTCTACTTCTGCATCTCTCTCAAGCTCCCTCCCTGGAATTGGGCTCTGCACCAGATCTTCTATCCAAGGAAGATGGAACGTTGTGGCACCCAAACCCCCAGTCTCTCCATCTCAGGGCCTGGTTGCTGAAGGCCTAGACCTTCAAGTTTTTCATCTCTCTCAGCAAGTCAGAGATATTCTTCATGCTTCTAGAAAGCCTTCCACTAGACGTTCTTATGCTTTCAAATGGAAAAGATTTACCATTTGGTGTTCAGAGAAGGGTCTTAACCCTCTTGCAATACCTCTGAATTCTTTACTAGAGTAACTTCTGTATCTATCCCATGCAGGCCTTAAAACGAATTCAGTAAGAGTCCATTTGAGTGCTATTGCAGCGTCCCTCATGCCTCTCAATGGACAGCCTATTTCCTCTCATCCTCTTATAGCAAGATTCATGAGAGGCCTTCTTTTAACTAAACCTCCCATTAGACCACCTCCAGTGGCATAGGACTTAAATCTGGTTCTTGGCCAGCTTATGAAGCCACCCTTTGAACCTTTAGCCACCACCTCCTTGAAATTTCTTTCTTGGAACAGGTGCACCTACTCTTGCCATCTTGCTGGGCAGACTAGATGGACCATGCTGGTCTTTATCTGCCGTCACTTACTATGTTACTATGTTACTATGGAAGGTTATCTTTCTCATTGCAGTCACCTCAGCCCGTCGCATCAGTGAGTTGCAAGCCTTGGTGGCTAATCCTCCTTATACAAGGTTCCATCATGATAAGGTATTCCTCAGGACCAATCCACACTTTATGCCCAAAGAGGTCTCGCCTTTTCATCTGAATCAAGAGGTATACTTACCTGTCTTTTTTCCAGGACCTCATGCATCGAGTGCAGAGAGGAATCTTCATACTTTGGATTGTAAAAGAGCTCTCGCCTTTTACTTACAAAGAACACAGCAACATAGAAAGTCTTCTCAACTCTTTGTTGCTTTTGATCCTTCCCATTTAGGACTTCCAGTTTCTAGGAGAACACTGTCCAACTGGATTTCTCAGTGTATTTCTTTCGCCTACCAGAGTAGGAGCCTTTCTCTGGAAGGCCATGTCACAGCTCACAATGTGAGGGCCATGGCAGCCTCAATGGCTCATCTAAACTCTGTGTCCATCGACCAAATCTGTCGAGCGGCCACCTGGGCCTCGGTTCATACCTTTACAGCCCATTACTGTTTGGACAAGGACTCCCGCCGGGATGCCTCGTTTGGTCAGGCTGTTCTCAAACACCTGTTCCATTCCTAATCAACTCCTACCCACCTACCCTGGTTGGATGCCAGAGATCCATGGGGGGAGGTGGAGCCCTTTTCAAGGACACACAACTCTGGGATCTCTCCCTGGCATCTGCAGCTAGGGAGTCCCCATATGTGAAGACTCATTCCTGCTTGTTCCTGGAGATAGCACAGTTATTTACCTGTAACAGGTGATCTCTGGGAACAGCAGGAATAAGTCTTCACAACCCACCCACCTCCCCTAGGAGTTGTATCTCTCTATCTATCTTTCCTTCCCTCTCTCTCTCTCTTTGTCTCAGCTTTAAAACTCGAACTGGAGAGAGGCGGTTGGGAAAGGCGGGAAGTCAGCGCGCAGGCGCTGTGGGATGCTCCCAAAAGCTTTCTTATTGGACGCTGGGGACCGTTCCCGTGCAGACTCCGTCGGTACCGACGATACCCATATGTGAAGACTTATTCCTGCTGTTCCCAGAGATCACCTGTTACAGGTAAGTAACTGTGCTTTCCAGAAACAGGGCTCGTTCAAGCATTCATGTGGCACATCTGCAGAGAGCCATCCACAGTTTAGGTGTCCCAAGAACGGGAGTGACCAGAAACAAAAGATTTGAAAAGGTAATGAGCAAGAGGGTCTTGCAGCACCTTCACCAATCAAAGTAAAAACGTTGGGGGAGAATCAAGTAGCTTATAAGAAAGATAAGGTGAGTTGGCTACTGAATGAATTCTTGAATGGTTTTGTCATCCTTTATGAGGGCAAAATGACAGCTAGAAATTTGAAATTTGCTCTAGGTAAACCATTAGTTGTAACAAACAAAATAGATAAGAAGTGAGTGCTCAGAAGGATGGCAGGACCGTTTAAGGAAAAGCCATTTGAAAGCTTGAAAATTCCCCCTCCACGGTCTGGTCCCTAAGAAAATACCAAGTGAATTCCACCTTATATACCACTTATCACTCCCAGAAGAGTGATCCGTGAACAATTTCCTGGACAAAGAACTCTGCTGACTGATATGCGCATCTTTAGACAAGCATGTGACATAATGTGCTACGGCAAGAGTCTCTGGTTAGCAAAAACTGATCATAGAACCTGCATTTAGATTGCTGCCCATACGTCCGACTTGCTTTCAGTTGCTGGGGTTTAAATTACAAGGGCATTAATATGACAAATATTTACTGATGGGGTACTCAGTGTATTACTCATACTCAGTGATGGTGCTACCATTGGGTGAACTACGTAGCTGCCTACAGTGCCTGCATCTTGGGGCACCCATTGCTACCACTGCCAACCCTCTCCATAGCCTGGAATGGCAGCAATGGCTTTCAAACCGTGGTGCAGTGCTCATTTAAAGTTGCTGGTGCTGCATCACAGTTCCTGGCTTCTAGGACCTGCTGCTTCTCACTCCCCTCTGACGCAGACTTCCAGTTTTCCATAAATCAGAAGTTGCATGAGACGGAGTGGAAGCAGCAGTCCCAAAAACCATGTACCATGACGCAGCACCAGAGAATTTAGTGTTGTGTCACGGTTTGAAAGGAAAGTTCAACAAAGTAAGTCAAAGTTGCTAGGAGTATCTGTAGCAGAGAATAAGATAGAGGGCTCAGGGCAGATCTTCTCTTATCTCTGTATAGAAAAAGGCACAGTACAAATGGTTATGAGGTTGCCAGAGGAAACATTTTGTGCCCTTAAGGAACCTGGTGACGAGCCCTATCACGGCTAAAAAAAGGGACACTGGAGTAATTGCAGGCATTCATAGGGCACTTTAACTTTGTTTGTAGGGTTGTAACAATGTATCCAGCCTTTAATAGGTATCGACTGCTACAGGGTGGGTCAAGAAGGAACATCATTTTATCAGAGTGTCAGCCCCAATGAGAGAAAATTTAAGGATTTGACTGTCATTTCTACGGAAATTGAATGGACTTAGCATGGGGCAGAAAAAACAGTGATCAGTAGGGGATTTGGAGCTCTTCTCTGATGCCCTGGGTATTTCTAGGGACAGTGGTGTGCGGAACAATGGCACTCACATGGCATTGCCAAAGACCCAGCATTTTTGAACTATTTCCTATCACAGTGGCACTATCACTTTGGGGCGACAAATTCAAAAACAAAACGATGGTGTTCTAGTTGGATAATGTGTCCGTGGGGCATGCCATTAATAGGCAGATGACCTGCACTGTAAGTTAAATTTAATGAATTTGCTACATAGGCTGGTACTCAGGAACTTAGAACTTAACACACATTGCAGTGAACCATGTGGCTGGATTACTACTACTACTACTACTACTATTAAACATTTATAAAATGCTACAAAGCATACTGCAGCGCTGTACAAACACAGATAGAGAGTCTCTATTCGTCAGAGTTTACAATCTAATCAAGACAGACAAAAAAGATAGTTAATGCTCTGTCATGGTTTTGGTTGGGGTTCTTCAGACCCACAGCTCCAGGGGTAGATGAGAGAGCAACCAGGGTACTAACACGCCTTTGGGAATTTGGATTCACAAAGCTTCAGTGCTGAAATACGAGTCTCTAGCACGGAGCACATTGAAAAGCCTATAGAAGGGATTGAGCAACACTGAGTGTATGCTGGGAGGGGGAAAAGATTTTGAAAGAGCAAAAATAAACATGCAGCTAGCAGAGTTTATCATGGCCCAGGACGCACAAGCCAAAACACATTTAGCTGCAGTTGCATTCTTTCTGAAAGTAGAAGCGGCTCCAGATATCAGCAAAGCATTACACATACAAAAAATGATGGAAGAGGGTGGCAGGAGCCAACAATACTTGAAATGAGATGCCCTGCCCTCTCTGTGGAACTGTCTACCTTCCTACATTAAGCTACTGCTCTCCCTCCCAAAATTTAAGTCTTCGAGCAGGCGTTTGACCCCTTTATCTCTTAGACTATAGATGCAATTGGTACAATTAATTTGGTTGTTTGTATATGTTCCTGGACTGCATGATTTCTGCTGCATGGCGTTTTTCTGTGTTCTGTCCTGTCCTGTCATACATTGTAGTTCCTTTCTATAGTGTTGCATATGTCACTTTATTTTAGTTTGTAAATCGCTCTGTATGACCCACAAAGGGTGGTATATTAAAACTGAGTAAAACCTAAACATAAACATACAGGTCATTCAGGCAGTAATAAAGACTTTGGGCACAAAGTTGAGCGATACATACAAATTCATGCTCTCCAGGGCAGCGTTTTTGACCATATTTTATAGCAGAGCTCAACAAACCCCAGGCACCAGGTCAGCATGGTTACCGAAAAATCAGACTTATTTCCTGGGGTTCCCAGCACATGAGGGTAGAAGGGCAGTAAATGGCCGCTATGATGGCTGAGACTGGCACTGTCTGCCTGCAGGGATCCCATCTCCTGCAGGCAAACAGTGCCAGTCTTGGCTGCAATCATGGTCTTTTGCACCACTTGGTGGGGGGAGGGGGGAATGGAAGGCAGGGGGTGAGTTTAATGCACTAACATTTAACTTTTAAAAAAGGAGATAATATGAGGGAAATGACTAAAAAAACCTAAAAGGAGCAACTACAAAGGTTAAGAGCTTACATCAGGTGCGGAAGTTATTTATTATTATTTAGCTCATGCCTTTCCAATGTTAGTTCAAGGTGAGTTAAATTAAGGTACATAGGTATTTCCCTGTCCCCAGAAGGCTTACAATCTAAGTTTGTACTTGAGGCAATGGAGGGTTAGTGACTTGCCCAAGGTCACAAGGAGCACTAGTGGGAATTGAACCCAGATCTCCTTGGTACTAATGCTGTTGCTATAACCACTAGGTTACTCCTCCACTATCTTAGCAGCCCAGACCAAATGTATTCCATGCTTTCAAGAAGGCCAAACAACAACCATCATGGCTTAAACGTGAGGTCAGAGGTGTTATAGCTAAGAGAATCTCAAAAAATGAAAAAAGAACCAAACTCCCCAAGAACTCCCTGCAACTGGCAATGAACACAGCCGCCCGAGTCCTGCATGGAGCCTCCAGAAGGGACCACATAACCCCTATCCTAAAACACCTCCATTGGTTACCAATCCACTGCAGACTCACTTTCAAAGTCTTACTAATGACTTTCAAGGCCATCAACAGCCTATCCTCCAATTCCCTACAGACCTTATCCTCCTCACACCGGCAAACAGGACCAGAAGGTCATTTGCTGTAAACACCCTCGTAATCCCAAGTGCAATAACAAAGTGCTCCCAGTCAGCAAGGAACAGAGCATTTGTATATTACGCACCTACGCTCTGGAATGCCCTCCCAACCCCCATTCGGGCAATAACTGACCTCGCCCAATTTCGAAAGGCACTGAAGCACCATTTATTCCTCCAATATTACTCACTAACCTGCGAAACAACACAGCCAAGCCTAACCCCCACCCACCTCAATGACACCACCGTTATACCCAGGGCATGATACATACCCACAGTCTGAAAACGACTGCCCAAACGTGTATCTACTTAATATTCATATACATATGCAGACCACTTATAAAGTTTTACAGTTTAGTCAATTGTAAATATGTATATAGCAATCAACTGTAAGCCTGTAACCTGCATTCTGCTGTGCCCCCCCCCCTCTAATCAGAGTGTTTTAATCTAATTCCTGGCCAGTACAGCCAACATCACCATGTGTAACAACCGCTGCTGATCACTGGAAGCAGCGGGATATAAATGTACGCTAAATAAATAAATAAATAAATAAATAAATATGTAATTAGGCCGAGAGTGCTGTGTATTCCATGGCAACATCTGTGGCATACAGGCTGACGAATAGCAAAGTTTTAGTGCGGCCACATTTTCAGTACATAGTTTTTACCATAGTGGGACATGGCGCATGCTGAACCCTGCACTACCTAGTAGCACACCTTAGTAAAAATGCCCCATATGTGCATATTTTACATGACAATTGCCATCAAAATAATTATGTTATTGAAATCACCTATATTCTGCTAGTGCAACCATCAAGTTCCTAGGTAAGAGTTTAATATTGGGTCTTAGCATCCAATGTGTCTTTTGGGGAAACTGCTAGGTACATATGACCTAGATTGGCCACTGTTGGAAACAGAATACTGGGCTTGATGGACCTTGGTCTGACCCAGTATGGCATATCTTATGTTCTTATAATGTATATAGTTGTATATAGTTACCCATGTTAACCCATGGATGATGTACATAGTTGTATATAGTTACCCATGTTAAACCCAAGTTGTAAAAACCTGTTATCTGTAATGTACACCGCACTGTTCTGTGGCTCTGTACAAGTTATTATTACCTGTAAACCGCGCTGATTTTAAAGAGCGCGGTATAGAAATAATATAAATAAATAAAAAAAAAAATAAAAAATGACAAGAATTGGAAACAACATAAGTATTGTCAAGTAATAAATGCAAACGTCCAATCAAAAACAGCACTTCACACACGCACACTTGTAAGAGGACCACCAAAACGAAGCAGAGTGTGATGATAACTTTATTTTGTATACGTCACCCCAAAGGGCAGCTAGAGGCCCTTTGGGGTAAAGTATACAAAATAAAGTTGTTATCACATTCTGCTTCATTTAAGTAATAAATGCAAGGCATCAATAAGGTAGGCAAAGAGAGCATTTGAAAAGAAGTTTGCCATGGAAGAAAAAGTGCATAATAGAAAACTTTTCAAGTACATTCGTAGCAGAATACCAGTGAGAGAGTTAGTTGGACCCTTAGATGTTAGACGGGTAAAAGGGGCACTAAGAGAGAATAAGACAATAGCAGAGAGACTGAAAGAATTTTAAGTTTCGATCTTTACTGAATATGTAAGAAACTTACCCATGCCAGAAATGTTTTTTAAAGGAGATGTATTAGAGGAACTGAAACAAATCTCGATAAATCAGGAAGATGTAATATAGCTATTTGATAAACTAAAGAGTAGTAAATCACCTGGACCAGATGACATATATCCCAAAGTGCTGAAAGAACTGAAATATGAAATTGCAGACCCACTATTAATAATCTGTGAACCAGCATTAAAATCATCTGTAGTCCCTGAAGATTGGAGAGTGGTCAATGTAGCACCAAATTTTAAAAAGGGCTTCAGGGGTGATCCGGGAAACTACAGACTAGTGAGCTTGACATAGTGGAAACAATTATAAAGAACAAAATGACTGAACATGTAGATAGTCATGGTTTAAGGACAGAAAAACAACATGGATTTAGCTAAGGAAAGTCTTGTCTCACTAATCTCATATTTTTTTGAAGGTGTGAATAAACAGGTAGATAAAGGCTAGCCGGTTTATATACTGTATCTGGATTTTCAGAAAGGCTTTGACAAGGTCCCTCATGAGAAACATGGGAAATATTAAAAAGTCATGGGATAAGAGGCAGTGCATTTTTGTGGATTAGGAACTAGTTAAAAGATAGAAAATGGAGAGTAGGGCTAAATAGACAATTTTCTCAATGGAGAAAGGTGAATAGTACAATACCCTCAGGAATCTGTACTGGGCCCACTGCTTTTTAACATATTTATAAATGACCTGGAAATAGGAATAATGGGTGAGCTGATCAAATTTGCAGGTGACAAAAAATCTTTCAAAGTTGTTAAAACACAAGAGAATTGTGAAAAATTGCAGGAGGACCTAGAAAAGTTGGTAGACTGGGCATCCAAATGGCAGATGAAATTGAATGTGGACAAGTTCAAAGCTATTCACTTAGGGAAGAACAACCCAAACTCAAGTTACACGATGCATGGTTCCACAATAGGAATCCCCACCCATGAAAAGGATCTGGGCATCATTGTGAATAATACGTTGAAACTCTCTACCCAGTGTGCAGCAGTGGCCAAGAAAGCAAATAGAATGGTAGGAATCATAAAGAAAGAAATGGAAAATAGAAACAAGGATATTATCATGTCTCTGTATCACGCCATGGTGCGACTGCACTTTGAATAATGTGTGCAATTCTGTTCACCATTTCTTAAAAAGAATATAGCAGAATTGGAAAAGGTACAGAAAAGAGCAACCAAAATGGTAAAGGGGAATGGAAGAATATCCCTATGAGGAAAAGTCTTAAAAGGTTATGGCTCTTCAACGTGGAAAAGAGACGACTGAGGGGAGATACGATAAAGGTCTATAAAATAATGAATGGAGTGCAATGGGTAAATGTAGATTGGTTGGTTATTTACTCATTCAAAAAGTAGAAAGACTAGGGGACGCACAATGAAGCTACAGTGTAGTACATTTAAGACAAATTTGACTTTCTGAGCAGAGGGCACAATGACATTGATACTTAACCCCATGGAGATATTCAAGTGCTTCAGTTAGTGTCTTCCTAGAGAACTACTAGGTAAATGGCACCATCTGTGTCCAATGTGCAAAATGTGGCTATTTCCGGGACCTAGATGTCCTTGTGAATTTCATAGGGAACACTGCAATCCCAGTCTGTAGACAGCATAGTACCTTTTGTTGCAGTCATATGATGACTGCATTAAATTTAGGTCAGGAGTCCACCAGCACCTCATGTCGGAAGGGTTTCCCTCTGTTTATATTTAGCATTGCTCCATGCACCTGGAGTGATATTAAGTGAAGAACTGGCACAGTCTAGTCCTTCCACTTTATGAGTATCTGTCAGTAAGACATTCTGGAATTTGTAGCCCTGTATTACACAATCATCTTTTTTTTTAGAGTTCCCTGAGCTCTAATCTTTGTAAAGATCTCTAGAAACTATTTCTTTGTACTCAAAGAATATTTACCCTGTTCTACTTTCTACGTTAAGCTATACTCAGATTTTGATTTAAACGAAAAGCTCTCTGGTGGTACTAAGCTCTGACTGACTTAACAAAAACATTGAATTCAAAAATACACAGATTTATCAGCTTTAACCCAAAGAATTCCACTTTCCTCAAGATTTAGAGAATTTCCCAGCTGGTAAATACTTAAAAGTGCAGATTTCATTCCAGCAGTAGCAGTCCCTTTTGGTAGTTCTTCAAGACTGAAAGATGATACTGAAAAGGGCAAAGTCAGGCCCTGATGAAAACTGAACTCATGTCCCCTGGTTTACAAGACCAGTGCTCTGACCACTGAGCTATAGAGCCTACAAAGGGTAATGGAAATATTCCTGGATATATCATTCCTGATCCATAGGCTGCTCTTGAATCCATGACCCTTCCATCTCACACTCACTGTCCATGTGTTTGGTGCCACAGAGCTGCCACTATGTGAAATCATTATCCTGCTTGTCCATGGAGAAAACAGTTATTGACCTGTAGCAGGTGTTCTCTGTGGACAGCAGGGTAAGTCACAACCCTCCCACCCTCCCCCTTGGAATTCTATTGTATTTCAGCTTCTAACTAGACTGAGGTGAACCTGTGTGGTGGAAGGAGGGAAGAGGCAACCTGAATGCAGGCTGGTTCCAGAAGCTTCTATAAGAAGCTGGGAGCTGGTTCCCATGCAGGGCTCTATTGGTGATGCCATATGTGAAGACATTATCCTGCTGTACAGGGAGAACACCTGCTACAGGTGAGTAACTCTGTTTTCTGTTCCATAATGGTTCTGAAGCTGGCTCAGGCAGTCCTTTTGGGCTTGATGTGACCTACAACCACAATGCTTGCAGTCTTCTCAATTATGGTCGGAACCCAAACAAATCAAACATTTGGAGTGGGTATAGAAGTTCTGGATCTTTCTCCCACACTGTAGGGGCAAGGATGGAATCTTGACTTAATTTAGAACATATCACAGGAACCAAGAAATATTCATAAACAAAAGAAAATCAAACACAATAACTGTGTATTTAGTGATGAGATGACCAACAACATTGGATAATACACAGAGATAAACTTCTTAAATGGGAGAGCTTTTTCCCCATTTCCTTTTGGCAAAGTAGAAAATAACAAAACTGAAATACTGTGCATGGGAAAGGTCGCACTTGTTTAAAGGCTAACATTTATCTCTGAGCTCTGGTAGAGCCGTTCTATCCCACCGACATGCAGCATCATCATCCATTTGTCTGCTGACTCAGTCCTGCTTGTTGATGAAAAATCTCATTGTATTTTTACACAGAAAACGTTTGCGTTGACTTCATTTAAATATTGCAGTTCATTTTGATTTTACAAGACAGAGATCACCATCATATTTTTTATAGTTCTAATTACTTTGGTGGATGCTATAACTGGATAGTGCAAAAGATAGAAAGAAAATCAATGCCCTTGAATTATGGTGCTGGCGAAAATTACTGTGTATACTATGGACTGCCCGAAGCTCAGATGACAAGACTTCCACTTTCATACTTTGGACACATCATGCGAAGAGAGCGATCATTGGAGAAAACATCATGCTAGGCAAGGTTGAAGTCAACGCAAAAGAGGAAGGCCAGCAGTGAGATGGATCGATACATTAACAGAGTTATGGTTGCAACTTTATCAACAAAGAGCTGCCTGACTGAAGTCCAAATACACAGATCTTATGCATACTCTGAGGTTTCCAATAAACATGAAATAATATAAAATCATATTTAAAACAACAAGCATATATAATGAACAACATAAATTAAATAGAGATTACAATTCTAATTAAGGTAACGTTACCTAGCAAACATAAAGCTTACACCTTTTTCTGAAAATCGAAAAAATCAGTAAATAATCTAAGAGCAACATTTAGTTGATTACACTCCTGTGGATCGGATATAGATAGCATTTGATTTGGAACCCAAATTCCATAGATCTGAGAGACTATAGTAGGACATTTTAATCAGGGCCATACCGAGCCAGAATCTCGCCCTGTGCGACTTGCACATTGGGCGCACCCCCTTCCTTCCCTGCACCTCCATCCAGCTGCTGCCTGCTCTTACCTTCCTGCTGCCGTCCTCTGTTTTCTCCACAGTGGTGCCGGCAGCAGGACAAGAGGAGAAAGTGGCTGGACGGAGGTGCACTTTAAGCAGATCTGTCCTTCCCTGCTCTGATGTCTCATCAGAGGAGGGAGGGACCAGACTTGCTTAAAGTGCCATGAAAAGGTTTAAAGGGCACATTTTGGCTGCCTGCTGTTGCCCTGCTGCTGCTGAGAAAAGAAAAAGTGGCGGCGGCAGGGCAACAGCAGGCAGCCAAAAATGCACCCCTTAAGCCTCTGCACCCTGTGTGGCTGCACCGCTCGCACAGGGCTAGGTATGGTACTGATTTTAATGTTTCTCCTCCTTGCAATCCTAATGTCTATAAAGAGTGGTAACATTCCCAGGGCAGTCAGAGTTTGGAGATTAATCTCTAAGCTTCCTTTACATCCTGCTAGACTAGTCCAGACAAGTGAGTTGTGCTCGCTAACCAGCAGATGGAGAACGTTGAGCTTTGTCATCACTCCTAAAAAGACTGATGCAAATCTGAAGATTCCCAGTATTCTTTTCCTCCAGCAGATGGTTGTGGTGAACTGGTGCAGCATAATTTTTTTTCTTTGCAGTTTTTCCTTAGGCTTGGCTATTGTTGTTTGTTCTAAGATAGCTCCTGGACGTTTCTGCTGTTAGAGATAGGTTCATAGACCCTTTATCTAATTGAGTTAGGGGCAACCCCTACCTAGACTTTGACTACGGATTGAATTTTTTTGTGACGCTACCTTGTGAAAGCAGTTGTGCCTCAGGGGGACACTCTCTGTGGCAAGGGGAAGTAGGCTTCTAATTTCTTTCAGGTTACTTTTTATTCCCCTCCTCCCCACCCCCTTATAGCATTCTTGTGTACTCAAAAAGAAAGAAGCACTTTGAGGCGGCAAGGAGGAGGTTTTTGAAGCACTTTGTTCTCCTCTGATTAGTACAGCAGGGCCTGAATTTCTGCAGAATTTTTCTGATCTGTGGCCATAGTTTCTCTTATCAGTTCAGTATTTTGTTTCAGTGGCAATGCCAGGGAAAAGGCGCAGCTCTGTAGGTAGTGTGCATTACCTCAGCAGCACTGCCAGATAATTTTGCCCTTTTCGCTCTTGTAATGAAAGTGAGGGGGGATGTTTT
Source organism: Ichthyophis bannanicus (assembly GCA_033557465.1). Lineage (NCBI taxonomy): Eukaryota > Metazoa > Chordata > Amphibia > Gymnophiona > Ichthyophiidae > Ichthyophis > Ichthyophis bannanicus. Next base: position 593,536,688 of record CM066034.1, read on the forward strand.
CCAACCTTGGCAACTGCTGAGAGGAGTTCTGTGGCAGTTTCTGTTGCTGGATTGAGTAGTTCTCCTAGGACAAGCAGGATGTGTCAGCCACACCTGGTGACGTCATCCGACGGCGCCATGACGGAAGTGCTCTATAGCTCAGAAGCTTCTGAGCATGTGGGAGGTCCCACCTCCCTCGGCCCGCCCCTAGCCGGCCAGTTCTTTTTCTTCCGCCCTGCCTCAAGACGGAATTTCTAGCTCTCCATAAAAAATTATATAAAATCCTTCAGTCTTCATGCCTAAACCAGGCTTTAAGAAGTGTTCCATCTGCAACAGGAAAATGAACATTTCTGACACTCACCAACACTGCATCGGGTGTCTAGGATCCTCTCACCGGGTTGAAGATTGTGCCAACTGTGCCCGGATGTCTCCCAGGGCAAGGAAACACTGGGAGCACGCCCTGCAAGACTTGATCTCCTCCACGGCGTCTTCCAGCACTAGTAAGGACCGTGGCAAAGCCGCTCCAATCTCCAAGCCGGCAGTCCGTTCCCGGACCGACAAGCGGCATAGGGAAGACCCAGGAAAGGCCTCCTCTCACCGGGGCTCGAGCGACGCCTCCGACCCAGGAAAGGCCCTTCCCACCGTGGTTCGAGCGCTGCCTCCGACCCAGGAAAGGCCTCATCTCGCCGGGGTTCGAGCGCTGTCTCCCCCGATCATCGGCATGCTTCCAGTGAGGCCTCTTCCCTCCGGGTGAGCCCTCCTGCTGAGTGCTGTTCCTCACGGCCATGCGGTCTCCAGGATGCCTCCCAAAATGGCGCCGTCCTCTCTGACCCGCTTAGCTCCGCCTCCGGACACGCCCCCTCCTCCGGGATTGGTCACAACAGCTCCGCTCCGATCCAGCGCCGGCAGCCTTCCCCCATACCAAGCACCTCCTATGCCGCGGCAGAGGAGCTCCGTTCCAGCGCGGCAAGCAGGGCCCGGGCCGCCGAACTTCAGTGCTGCCAAACCTCTTCCCCTCGTTGCTCAGCTTTGCCATCAACGGCAGAGGAGTCCCGGAGCGGGCCAGAAAGCAGCGATCGGCACGGGAACGGTGCGGGTGTCCCCCCCCCGCGCGGGAGAAGCAGACACCGCTCCACAGACTCAAGCCATCAGCGCCAGAGAAGCCGTGAACGCCGCTCCTGCGGCAGAGACAATGTCAACGCTAAGAGCAGAAAGAGGACAGCAAAACATCGGCATCTGTCTCCGTCGGGGTCAAGGGATTCCTGCAGTGGATCCCCCCGTAGACACAAGAGGAGCAAGAGATCAGGCTCCAAGGGCGGCAGGAGTCATAGGAGCAGTCGGTCTTCGGACTCCACCTCCTCAGCAATCCTGCATCTTCTCACTCGCCTTGTGGAACAGACTGCCCCCCAGCGAGCACATGATTTCCCTCGGGATCATGCACATGCTTCCCCTGGGGCGCGACCGGGCTCGGAGCACTCCCTCTCTCCACGAGACCCCAGTCGCTCGCCCTCCAGGGCACGATCAGCTTCCCCATCTTTGTCCAGGCAGCCTCCTTCCCCAGTGCAGCTGCACTCCGAAGGAAGCGAGGGGGAGGAGTTGGGACCAGACGCTGACACTTCCAAACCCCAGGCAGATGAGACGGACTCTCCGCCTGTACCAGTACCCGAGGACCTCACCTATCCAAAATTTCTCAGGAAGGTGGTTTCCAAACTCGGGCTGACCACAGATGACACACCTGATGAGCAGGAACCTGAGGTCATGAAATACCTCAGTGGCCCTAAACCAGCCATGGCCCTTCCCCTTCACCGCAAGTTGAAGGAAAAGCAGTTGACACTCTGGCAGTCCCCAGCGTCTGGCCAGCCTTGCTCCAGGCGCCTGGACAGTAAGTACATTATCCACAAGGCTCCGGGCTTTGACAAGCCCCAACTACCCCACCAGTCAATAGTGGTGGCTTCAGCACTCAAGCGAGTTAAATCCACACGTGTCCAAGCCGCTCATCCACCGGGCCGGGACCCCAAGCGTCTGGATGACATGGGGAAGAGAGTATTCCAAGGTGCGATGCTGAATGCCAAGATAGCAGCGCATCAGTTCCAGCATATCCTATTCCAGGATGCCATCCTTGCTGACCTCAAAAGCCACTTACAGGATCTCCCTAAAGACTCACGTACATCCGCCTCCACCTCCATCCAGGAGCTAGCCGAGTGCAGCAAACACCTGATGAGTACAGCATTCGACTCTTTTGACACAGCGGTACGGACGGCGGGCACAGCCATATCGGCTCGTCGCTGGGCATGGCTTCGTGCATCGGGGCTCTCTGATAACACCCACGATCGGATCGCCGATACACCCTGTTCGGGCGACTCCCTCTTTGGAGACAAGGTCACCGACACAGTGAAAGATCTGAAAGAGGACTGCACCACTTTGAAGACCCTGGCTGCGGACGGGATCGAACGACCCGCCTGGTCCAGGAAAGGGAGCTACTCTAAGAAACCCTTTTCCTCGTCCAAACAGTATTATGGCTCCAATCGTCAGTGGCAGACTCCTAGATTCAAGCAGTCCTATCACAAGTCGTCTTTTCAGAGACAGCAGCCACGACAACGCAAACAAAAGCAGAACAACACCTCCCAAACAGGGAAAGACTCTTCGTCCTTCTGACTACCCGCCCTGCCTGGGCCCCTCTATGGGAGAAGCAGACCACCCTGTCGGGGGTCGGCTGTCCTACTTCCTCCCGGCCTGGCAGGAGATCACTACGGACAAGTGGGTCATTCAAATAATACAGACAGGCTACCGTTTGCGTCTCACCTCCCTTCCACGGCAGCTGAAGCAACCCACCTGCCAGCCCTCACTCCATCAGGAACAACCACTCTCGGAGCTCCTCCAACAGCTTCTCCGGGCACGCACGATAGAGAGAGTGCCCACGGACCAAGTCAACACTGGATTCTACTCCCGATATTTCCTTATTCCCAAGAAGTCAAAGGGCCTCCGTCCCATCCTGGACCTCCGAAAACTGAACCGCTTCATCAGGAAGGAGAAGTTCAGGATGTACTCGCTCAACTCCATCCTCCCCCTCATCAGAGCGGGCAGCTGGATGGCTACATTGGACTTACAGGATGCCTACTCCCACGTTCCAGTCCATGCCTCCCACAGAAAATACCTCAGATTCATAGCTGCGGGATGCCATTACCAGTATCGAGTGCTGCCCTTTGGCCTTTCTCCAGCACCCAGAGTTTTCACGAAATGCGTAGCGGTCGCCGCTGCACACCTCCGCAAGCAAGGCGTCGCCATCTTTCCTTACCTGGACGACTGGCTCCTGTCGGCGAACTCTGCTCACGAACTCCGCAGAGCAGTCCACCGAACTGCACACTTACTAGCCAGGCTGGGATTCCTGCTCAACAAGGAAAAATCACGACTCGAACCCGTACAGCGGACAGAGTTCATCGGGGCGATAATCGACACCAAGGTCTGCAAGGCGTTCCTGCCCGAGACCAGAATCAAGGCCATTGTGCAACGGGCAAAGAAAGTGTCGGCGGAGAAACACACATCAGCACGCGACATCCTGTGTCTTCTAGGCCATATGGCAGCGACGACGTCAGTCCTCCCGCTGGCGAGACTCCACATGCGCTCCCTTCAGTGGCACCTGCGGACCCACTGGAAGCAACTATCCCAACCTCTCACTACCCGCATCCCGATCACAATCGATGTTATCCGGAGCCTACGTTGGTGGACAAAGTCAAACAACCTGTCAGTGGGCAAGTGCCTGCAACCCCTCACTCACCAGCTCATCCTCACGACGGATGCATCCGCAACCGGATGGGTGGCTCACTTACTGCATCTCAACACGCAAGGGGCCTGGACAAGAGCGGAACGCGCCCTACACATCAATGTTCTCGAACTTCGGGCCGTCAAATATGCCCTTCAGACATTCCTGACACACCTTGCGGGGAAGGCAATCTTGGTGCAAACGGACAATCAAGTGGCCATGTTCTATATAAACAAACAAGAAGGCACGGGATCACGCACGCTATGCAAGGAAGCTCTAGAGACATGGGCAGTTGCCTTATCCAACAACTGCAGCCTGCATGCGACCTACCTTCCCGGGGAACAGAACATCTTAGCGGACAGACTCAGCAGACAGCTCCAACCCCACGAGTGGATGCTACACGAGGAAGTGACAGCCAATATCTTTCGGCGCTGGGGGACCCCCCAGGTCGACCTCTTCGCAACAGAAACGAACACCAGATGCGCCTTGTTCTGTTCCAAGCACCCGTCGCAGCAGAGAGTGGCTTCGGATGCGTTCGCCATCCCTTGGGGGACGTGGGAATTAGTGTACGCATTCCCTCCAACCCTGCTCCTGACAACAACAATACAACACATCATCAAGGAGAAAGCGCACGTAATTTTGATCGCCCTCTACTGGCCGCGACAGATGTGGTTCTCTCTCCTGCTGCAGCTCGCCCGGGAACCCCCTATTCGCCTTCCCCTGCGATCGGACCTGTTAACCCAGAACGGGGGCAGCACCTGGCACCCCAACCTCAAGACACTAGCCTTGACGGCCTGGAGGCTGAAAGGCTGACGTTTCAGGATTCCAACCTGTCCTCAGAGGTGCAACAGATTGTGCTTGCCTCGCGGAGGCCCTCAACCAGGAAAGCCTACGGCTTGAAATGGAAACGCTTCAGTATATGGTGCAAGGACCAGGGAGTCCTGCCAACCTCTTGCCCTATACCCACTGTCTTGAAGTACCTCGCCTTCCTCTTCAGCTCGGGCTTAAAACCACAATCCATCAAAGTGCATCTCGCGGCCATTGCCTCTCTACACGAAAGCCCGGAATACCCAAGTTCAGGCTCCATTTCCTCGCTCCCCATTGTGACGCGTTTCATGCGAGGGATGCGAAATCTGCAACCTCCGGTACAGAAACCGGTACCCTCATGGGACCTCAATGTAGTCCTGCACCAGCTCACGCAGGACCCCTTTGAACCTTTGACAACAGCGCCCGGAAAATTTCTCGCTTGGAAGACTCTTTTCCTGATCGCCATCACTTCTGCCCGGAGGGTCAGTGAATTGCAGGCTCTGGTGGCTCACCCGCCATACACAAAACTCTACGAAAACCGGGCATCCCTAAGGACTCATCCTAAATTCGTGCCTAAGGTCTCCTCCGCTTTCCATGTGAACCAGGCGGTGGAGTTACCATCCTTCTTTCCAGCCCCACACTCTTCTCCCGAAGAACAACGCCTTCACTCTTTGGACTGCGTACGTGCCCTACGCATCTACCTCGACAGGACGTCCACAACTCGACTGGGGACCCAGCTTTTCATTTCCTTTGACCCAAACAGACCTGGCAGACCTGTCTCGAAACGCACGCTCTCCCGTTGGATCTCAGCTTGCGTTGCCTACTGTCTTCAAAAAGCGGGCGCACTCCCATCCAACAAAGCGAGTGCACATCAGCTACGTGCTATAGCCGCTTCTCTGGCCTGCGCACATGAGGTGCCGGTGAGCGAAATCTGCAGAGCCGCCACTTGGTCCTCACATTCAACCTTCCAAAGACACTACTGCCTTGACATACAGGCAGAGAAGGACGGCTCCTTTGGCCGGGCAGTCTTAGCCGCTGCCACAGCACCTTGGACGGTGGGCCATATGGATCCAGCTCACGGATGAGCGAACAACTGTGGCCATCAAACCTGTTGGCATGGTTTGGTCTCAGGATTGTATCAGTACCTAGTTCCTACACAGCTGTTGGTTACGTTGTTTGCACAATTGTTGTTCAGGGATACATTGTTGAATTGATTGCACGTTGTTTGCACAATTGGTGTTCATGGTTACATTGTTGAATTGATTGCAAATTGCTACCTCTCAGTTACACAAATGTTTTGCACTTGTTGAATCACTACGTATGCTACCTCACAATCACACAAATGATATGCACTTGTTGTTCTTGTCGACTTAATTGATTATGTTGTTTCAGTTGCACTATAATAATATGCTCTACGTTGCACAGTGTATTCTACCTCTACAGTTGCACATGTACTGTCCAGTTAATAGCACCGCCGGCACGTTGCCGAAGGTTGCACTTGTATTATTGTTGGATTCTAATAAACACTATTGTTGGTATATGCATGCCTCCCTCATTCTCCTCAGCGTGAATCGTAGCTTGGGAGACACCAGGTGTGGCTGACACATCCTGCTTGTCCTAGGAGAAAACAGAGTTACTTACCTGTAACGGGGTTCTCCGTGGACAGCAGGATTGGTCAGCCACACGTTCCCACCCACCTCCCCTGCATGAGGGCGGCCTGCTCTCCTAGCCGTACGGGCATAGCTAGTTACTTACTGGCCGGCTAGGGGCGGGCCGAGGGAGGTGGGACCTCCCACATGCTCAGAAGCTTCTGAGCTATAGAGCACTTCCGTCATGGCGCCGTCGGATGACGTCACCAGGTGTGGCTGACCAATCCTGCTGTCCACGGAGAACCCCGTTACAGGTAAGTAACTCTGTTTTCTCTTAGTACTGCCACTGAGGTAAATGTGCAGTCCTACCTGCTACTGCCAGTAGGAACTGCAGCCATTGTGGCTCATGACCATGAATCTCCCATGCAGTGTGTTGTGTTGGAAGGGGTGGGAGATGAAGCCTCTGTTTCTCTTCCCTCTGTTAGTCAGAACTCGGCCATGCAGTCTCTGGTGGCTATATCTTCATTGGAACCAGCTCTTTTTTTCTGTTTTTCTTCAAGGAACTCACTGGATGAATTCAGCAGGCATTTGCTTCTTTTGTGGTGGGGTATCAGTTTGGCACAAATTTCCAGGCCCCTTAGCATTTGGTGCTAGTAAGCAGAGGCTTCATCTCCCACCCCTTCCAACACAACACACTGCATGGGAGATTCATGGTCATGAGCCACAATGGCTGCAGTTCCTACTGGCAGTAGCAGGTAGGACTGCACATTTACCTCAGTGGCAGTACTAAGAGAACTACTCAATCCAGCAACAGAAACTGCCGCAGAACTCCTCTCAGCAGTTGCCAAGGTTGGAAAACATCCCCCCTCACTTTCATTACAAGAGCGAAAAGGGCAAAATTATCTGGCAGTGCTGCTGAGGTAATGCACACTACCTACAGAGCTGCGCCTTTTCCCTGGCATTGCCACTGAAACAAAATACTGAACTGATAAGAGAAACTATGGCCACAGATCAGAAAAATTCTGCAGAAATTCACTGATTGTAATAGCGCGGTATAAAAGAATTGTTAAATAAATAAATAAAATAAATAAATAAAAGAATTATTTGAGGTGCCTCTGCTGAGGGCCTTCTGATTAGAAATTTAGAGGATAAGGGTTTGTCCTCTCCTTTGGAAAGCCTTTCCCAAGAGGAAGGGGAGCTTTCCACTTCTGAAGTGAATGCCTTTTTAGAACAGAGGAATTGTCTTCTCTGATGTTGGTCTCCATCCATAATATTGGCACATGCCAGTGGATGTTTCCATGGAGGGAGACCCTATCCCCATATGACTTTATAGAAGATGTTTTTGACTGAATTGGACATGCCAGATTTGGTCTTAAAGGGGGTTAAGCTGATGGGTAAGTTTTATCCCTTGTACCAAGGAGACTAGAATCACCTTTTTTGCCTTCTGAGATTTGGTGCTGTTGTAATGACAGTTACTGAAAAGACAATTATCCCAGTGGAAGGTGGGGTGGCATAGAAAGATATTCAAGTCTGTAAAGTTGAGGCTTGTTGAAGCAGCTCTTTAGGGCTTTGGCTTTGGGCACTCAAGGTGCCATATGTGCTGGTTATGTTTAGGTAGTCCTTAGGTGGATTCAGCAATTTCCTAAATACGAAGAGGTAGCTAGGTTGGTATCTGTGGCTGCTTTTGTAGCTTATGTCTTGTACTGTCTGATCCAAATAGGGGCTAGGTTGCCTGTTCTGCAAGACCTTCAAGTTGTTATGGTTGCATAACTGCTGATTCCACTTCCAAGTTTCGCCTTAGTAAATTGCCCTTTAGAGGCAAGTTCCTCTTTGGTGAGGATCTACAGAAATTGCTAAAAGATCTAGGGAGCTGAGGCCAACCGATTACCTGAGGATAGAGGTCGGTCTTCGTCTCAGGGTGCTGGAAGTAAATCCTATTCAGATAGTTAGTCTTGTTTTCATCTAGGAAGGCCAGGCTCTTCATCCTCTGCCAGATATCCTGCTGGGAGATTAGAGGATTTTCAAGGCACCCGCAAGCCTCGGGATGGTGCCAAGATTTCTGCCAGTTCTAGCAAAGGTCCCCAATGAGGGCTGGCAGGTTGTCTCTGAGATCTTGTCAGTCAGGGAACATCTAAGAAGATTTTATTCGGAGTGGACCCATATTACCTTGGACCAGTGGGTCATTTAATTAGTGCAACTTGGTTATTCTCTCTCTCTAGAGTTCTCAGAACCCTTTTCAGATGCCTTTATGGTTTACCCTTGTTAGGCAAAGCCCAAACAAAAAGCAGTGCAAGAGACTTTGTCTTATTTGAAATTCTGGAAGCTATAATTCCTGTTTCTTTTCTGGAGAATGGCAAGGGGCATTATTTAATTGCTTTTGTTGTCCCAAATTCTGTTCTTCATGTTCCCAGCTTCAGAATGGAGATTTTCTGTTCAGTAATTGTGGCAGTTTGGGTGAATTTCTGACCTTTTTGGACCTGTTCAAAGCCTATTTGCATATTCCCATTTGGGAAGCTCATCAGTGCTTCCTGAGGTTTTGTGTCATAGAGGATCATTATCAGTTCCAGGTGTTTCACTTATGTTGGTGGTAAAATTCCGGTAGTTGTGGCAGTCTTTTTTGCATAAGGAGGGCATCAGAGTTCATCCTTACTTGGATGACTGGTTAATTTGAACTGACCCATAGGGGGATCCAAGACAGCCACAGTGTAATAAGAGTTCTGGAGTCTCTGAGATGGGTAGTCGATTTCTCCCAGAGCATTTCTTCTCCCATCTCAATCTCTAGAGCATCCGGGGCTATGTTTCAATACGAAACTTGGAAAAATCTTCTTGACAGAAGAAAGAACGTGCAAATTGCAGACCCACATTAATCATTTCATTGCCCATTTGGGGCAAAGCATTTAAGATCCTCTGTGGACAAGCCTGTGGGAGATGGGTCCATCATCAAGATACAAAAAGACATCGAAATTGACTAATGCCTGGCTGATCTCGATTTTGAGTGCATCAGGGGAGGCACCGTCTCTGAAGCATCTGAGCCAGTCAGTGCGTTTGTGACTCACAGAGATCATCTGATTCCATAGTGACACTGAGGCTGGTTCAGGCAGAGATTCAGACATCACTGGAGTACCTCTCTGAGTCTAATTCCAGGTATTCCTGTGAAACTGACTATAACTGAGTATGTCTTGGAGGAGAGTCCCCAGATTTGCCATCAGACCCCTTCTTTCCTCATGAACATCATAAGCCACCTCCTGAGGACATGACATTCCATGATTTTGTTTGGGATATTGCCAAGGCTATACCATTTAAGTTAGATACAGAGGAGGAACCCAGGGCAGAAGAATTGGAAATACTTCAATACTTGGATTCCTGTAAGAAAGTGGTAACAGAACCCATGCAGTGCATCCTTCAGAGGCTGCAGATGAGAATGAGAGACACCCCCTCTCTGTACCTTCCTTGAGCAAGAAGGTTGACTATGTATAGAGTCCAGATGACTCTCTGATTTGACAAACTGACTTTCTCACCATTTTGTGGTTGAATCTGCCCTCAAAAGGGCTAGAAATTCCAAGTCATACTCCTTGGCATCCCCAGGAAGAGAGGCTTGGACCCTAGACTCTTTTTTGGAAGGAAGTTTTATCAGAATGTCATGCTCACTTCCCCTGTGGGGTCCTAACAGCTGTACATGGGCGTGTACTTGTGGAATACCATGCACAGCTTATAGTACATGAATAGGCTTCCTGCAGAGAAGGTTGCAAGCTTCCACTTCCTAATTTATTTATTTATTTATTACAGTTGCTGATAAACCGCACTATTCAATATCAGCGCGGTTTACAATATAACAGAACGACCAAGACAACAGTCAGTTTGGTTTTACATGGAACAGGAGTATCAACTTGGCTAACAGGGTTGAACTATATACATGAAATAATATTTACAAAGAGCTATGTCAAAAGCAATAATCATTTGGAGGTTAGGAATATATCAACACTAAGAATGGATATTTTCTTGGGTGGGGTTAATTAGATTCCATTGCTGGCTGGGTAGTATTGGAGGAAGAGGTGAAATTTGATTGCCTTCCTGAATTGAGATAGGTCTACAATGGATCGAATGTCTGGAGGTAGTGCATTCCAGCATTTGGGGACATAGAGACTGAAGGCCCTATTTGCAGTTGTACTGTTGCATTTGGTCAAGGCCTTCGGGGTTATTAGCAGGTTTAGGGCTGTTGCCCTTTTGGATCTTTTGTGGGGCACTGTGTGAATGAGCTCCGTAAGTGCCGTGGAAGAGAGGCGATTGATGGCCTTGAATGAGAGGAGTAAAGTTTTAAAGATAATCCTTCCGTGTATAGGGAGCCAGTGAAGCTGTTTTAGATTAGGAGTCACATGGTCACTTCTAGAGGCTCCGTGGAGGACCCTTGCTGCGGCATTCATGGCCAGCTGTAACGGGTTCAGTGTAGATTGAGGGAGACCTTGTAAGATGGAATTAGCAAAGTCAAAGTGGGGTAAGATTAGTGCTTGGTATATGGTTCGGAAATCATCAGGGTCCAGTAGGGAGCGCAGATGCCTGAGTGAACGGATTTTGAAATAAACAGCTTTGACTATGTTGCTTATGTGAGATTTCATGTCCAGATGTTGGTCTAGGGTGACACCAAGGTATTTTATTGTTTCTTTGGTTTGCAATTCTGCTTCCTTGACTCTTACATGAGATGGCGGAGTTAAAGTCGGGGTCTCTCGAGATGAACAGCACCTCCGTTTTCTTGTGCTGGATGCGGAGGTTTTGGGATTGTAACCAATCTGATACCGCATTAAAACACTCCACCAGTGGCGTAAGGTCCATTTGAACTGTCGAGAACGGCATGTATAAGAGTATGCCATCCGCATATATCAAACAGCTCACGTTAAATGATCTGATGATATTGCAGATGGGTTGCATGTATATATTGAATAGGAGAGATGACAGAGAGGACCCTTGAGGCACACATTGTGTTTGATGGAATTGTTTTGATTCTTCTGATCTGGATTTTACATATTGCCATCGTCCATCTAAATAGGACTTGCACCATTCGAGCGCAGTATTGCAGATTCCCTTCTCTTTCAGTCGCCCGAGGAGAAGCTCATGATGTACCGAATCGAACGCCGCAGCAATGTCTAAGAAGATGAGCACAAAGCCTTTTCGGATGTTATCAATGCCTGTGATTATATTGTTGAATAGGAAGGTGAGAAGGGTTTCAACTCCATGATACTTTCTGAACCCATGTTGGCAATGATCTAGGGGAGCTGCGGAGTCTATATGATCCTGAATTTGCCTTTGAACCTCTTTCTCAATTATCTTTGCTAGGAGTGGAATACTAGCTATTGGCCTGTAAGAATCAACCCTTTGGGGGTCTAGTTTGGGGTTCTTCAATAAGGGCCTAATGGAGGTTTGTTTGAGTGCTGTGGGGAAGGAACCAGTTGTGAAGGAAAGGTTTATCAGTTTTGCGATAAGCGGACTGAACTCACTGCGTAGTTCCTTAACCCAAAAAGCTGGGCAAGGGTCAGTTTGCGCTGTGGAGGTATTGAGAGAAGCTATTGTATCTTCAATACTTTTTCTGGATGGTGTGGAGAACTTAAGTAGGGGGGTTAAGCTGGTTGGTTCTTGAAACGAGGCTGTTGAGATTTTGTCAGTCTGTACGATCTTTGATTGTAAGTAATCAGCGAATTTTTGTGGGTGAATATCCTTGTGTTGTTCAGGAGATGGTTCCTTTGAAAGGGATTGGACCAAGTTGAAAAGATCCCGTGGTTTGTTCAGGGATCTCTTCAGAGTGTCGGTGTGGTATTGTTTCATTTTAATTGTGATTGCTTCTCTGTGCATTGATAGGTGGAGTTGGTAGGCAGTCAGATCTTCCGTGGAGAGCGATCGGCGCCATTTCTTTTCAAGCCTGCGTAGATGTGTGAGAGAAGATCTCAGATCATGAGAGAACCATGGGGCAGCGCTTCTTATTCTCCTTGATGTGTTATTGGATTGTGGGTGTTGTGAGATGGGTCAAGAGAAGGCGTGCAGAAAATACATAGTCCGAGTGACTTATGATATTTTTGATATGGCATTGAGAGCTTCAACCATGAATATTGGTGCCTGGAGTCTGTCATGACTTTGGGTTTCAGACTTGCAGAACAGTGTGCAGGAATAGCTTGCAGATGTGTCATTCTGTGGGGAGAATCTCTTTAGAGGTAAGGTTCAAGAGGCTGCTATCATGATCAAATATCATAGTGACACCTTGTAAACCCTCTCCAGGCTCACTGCTGACCCAATCTCCTCTTCTAGGAGGTTCCAGAATGGAGGACAGAGGAGAACATACTACTCCCACAGGTGTAGGCACTCTCCTCATCACTCTTCCCAGACAGAGCAGACCTCTCGCATCCATACAAGGCAGCAGAGGCCCAACCAGCTCCTCACCCAAAACTTGGAGTGGGGGGTTTGATTGGCTCTTCAGGAACATAGACAGTCTCCCTGTACCTTGAGTGGATACCCCTCCAGTAGGGGGGAGGCTTACTGTCTTTGCAGACAAGTAGACTCTAATCACCTCCGACGGTTGGGTATTTAAGATAATCCCTCGGGGTACTGATTGTGCGTTTTTGAAATCTCTCCAAATTACCCACAGTAACCAGTCTTACTAATCTCTCATCAGCAGGAGCTGCTAATAAAGAAAATTATTGCCCTTCACTTGGGCCAACAAAGGAGTGGAGAATGATCATAGCCACACCAATAGTATATTTGCAAACAACTTTAATAAAAGGACCCAACTTGGCCAAGTTTCAGCATCAAAGCCTGCATTAGGGATCAATCAAAACATTGGTCAGTTCCAACATGATGACAATACGAGCTATGTAATAGAACAAACACTGACCATAACCAAGGCTGGTTGAAAGTACTTCACCCGTGCTTTACCTGACCAATGTTTTGATTGACCCCTGATGCAGGTTTTGATGCTGAAACTTGGCCAAGTCGGATCCTTTTGTTAAAGTTGTGTTTGTGAAGATGATATTGGTGTGGCTGTGGTCATCACCACTCCTTTGCTGGACTGGTGTTACTTGTGGAGGACTTCTTCTCTTTTGTTTTACTTCACATGGCAAGTGCCATCGAATCCGTGCCATTGAGTCTGTGATCTATCATTAAAATCATCTGTAGTATCCGAAGATTGGAGAATGGCCTTAGGAAGCTGGATCGGGGGTCAGGCGGTGGGGAATGAATCCCTGAAGTCCAGCGGCTAGCATCGCGGCTCTTCAATGGAGCTGCAGTACCATGGCAACATGATGCCTTGGCGCCGCGGCTCCATAGAAAAGCCTTGACTGAGTTAGCTGGGGACAGTCCTGTACATGCAGGCCGGACTGAATCTCAGTCCCAGCCTGCATATACAGTACTGTTCGCGATTCTGATCCCGCGGGGCTAGACCCACAGGATCAGAATCACGATCCCCTCTGTTTGTCTGGCTCAGACCGGACATACAGAGGAGATCTATGTCCGGGACAGATTAAGCCTGAAAAGGATTATAAAGAATTGCAAGAAGACTAAGATAGATTTAGAGACTGGGTGTCCAAATGGAAGATGACATTTGATGTGGACAAGTGCAGAGTTACATGCTGCAAGGTTCCACATTAGGAACCAACACCCAGGAAAAGGTTTTAGGCATCATTGTGGATAATATGTTGAAACCCTCTGTCCAGTGTGCAGTGGCAACCAAGAAAGCAAATAGAGTGCTGGGAATCGTAAGGAAAGGAATGGAGAATAAAATGAAGGATATTATAATGCTTCTATATTGCTCCATGGTGCGACCACACCTTGAATCTTGTGTGTAATTCTAGTCACCATATCTTAAAAAGGATATGGCAGAATTAGAAAAGTACAGAGGAGAGCAGCAAAAATGTTAAAGTGGATAGAAGGATATCCCTGCGAGGAAAGGCTTAAAATGTTAGGGCTCTTCAGCTTGGAAAAAAGCTGGCTGAGGGGAAATATGATAGAGGTCTACAAAATAATGAATGGAGTAGAACGGGTAAATGTAGATCAGTTGTTTACTCCTTCCAAAAAAAGACTAGGGGACATGCAATGTCTACAATGTAGCACATTTAAGATTAATCGGAGAAAATATTTTTTCACTCAACGCATAATCAAACTCTGGAATTCGTTTCCAAAGGATGTAGTAAAACCTATTAGTGTAGATGGATTTAAAAGAGGTTTGGATAAGTTCCTGGATGAAAAGTCTGTAAGCCACTATTAAAGAGGACCGGGGAAATCCACTGCTTACCCATTGGACACGCAGCATGGAATCTGGATACTTTTTGGGAACCTGACAGGTACTTCTGACCTGGATTGGCCACTGTTGGAAATAGGATACTGGGCTTTATGGACCCTTGGTCTGACCCAATATGGCATATCTTATGCCATTTTGTTCTTCAGGGCAGGGATTTTATCCTAGGTACTTCCTGGTGCCGAAGAAGATGGTATGGGGTGGGGGGAAGAATTCTGTCCTACTGTCCTATTCTAGATCTGAGAGACCTGAACACTTTCCTGGTAAAAGAAATGTTCAGGATGCTTTCTCTCAGCCTTTTACTACTTTATCCCCGGAAAAGGAGATTGGCTATTGTGATAATGCAGAAGGCTTAAACACCAGAAATAGAGGTTTAAAACAGCTTCTTTCCCCAAAAGCAGACAGCAATACAGGCAGGGAAAGGGTTAAAGCTTCAGCCCAGAGAAACTCTCTGCATAGAAAGTCAGTGAGAGAGCCACACCCCAGCTCCATGACAACCCCGGGAGCTGACGTAAGAGGCAAGGGGGCGGAGTCAAAGCTGATAGGGCAGCCCCATGCTCTTAACCAGGAAGAAGATTCAGATAGAGAGAAGGAGAAGGAGAAGAGGAAGGAGAAAGGAACGAGGAAAGAAGTGGACAGAGTTTTGGACTCTGGCTCAGGTTCTGGTTCGGATTCAGATCCAGAGGGAGACCTGAGGAACCGAGGAAGCAAAGGAAGGAGCAACCATTACCAAGGTAGCATACGGTGCTTGAGGAGTTGCCAGCAAGACTGCTTAGAGAAAGAAAGGTCTCTGGAAAAGCATCTGAGAAAGCTTCCTGTAAAGGAGAGGAATTACCACGGGCCAAGCAGCAGAGAGAAGCAGGTCAGAAGTAACTTTAAACCTTGAGGGGAGAGGCTGGAAACCTTACCCAGGAGAGACAGGAGTTCTTCCCCGGAGTCTTCTCTGGAAGCTGTGGTTACAGGTGGGAGATTAGGCTGGAGTAAAGTTCCAGGTGAAAAGCTGCAGAAACGTTCCCAGGGCAGGCAGCGTGTCTCTAGCTCAAGCTCTGAGAATAGCCCAGCTGCTCATAAGCAAACAGCTGATTGTGTGCTACGGAGACGGAGGTTAGAGCCAGACCCTGCTGAGCAGTTTGCCACACGGGAGATAGTGAAGCAGTATCAGGACAAATATTTGCCTTTCAACCAAACTGGGAAAGCCAGATATACCAGAAGAAAGGTGAGCCCTTTTTCCATTGATTCAGTTTTAAGGGAAGCTGGTAATTTTAATTCCTCACATATACCAAGAAGTAAAAAGGATTCTAAGTGGAAACAGCTTAAAAGCTTACTAGAGCAGTGGAAGCCAGATACTCTGCAGAACCCTGACTTTAACCAGGACCTATCAGACTCAGAAGTAGAATCAATGCAGACTGAGTCAGCTGTAATAGATAACAGTTATTCTGATATGGAGACAGAGTGTGCTTACTGTCATAAGGAGTGAAAGCTGTATAACTTTGTGCAAGTGATAAGTGCTGGAGAAGTCCAACTTCAGGCAATTGAGCTTTTACACGGGGAGAGGCAGCGTACTGCCTAAGTGTAAAACTCAACCTCATTAAGCAACTGTGGAAAGCAAATGCAATGCTATTGAGTTATCTGCAAAGTAAAGTTGTTACATGAAAGTAAAGCTTCTAGTGTGAAGAGCAGACCTTGTTCAGAGCTGGAGAGAAGTTTGGATAACTTGTTTGGAACTGATAACCCTGAGAAGTATCAGGTGGACTTTGTTACATCTTTGACTTTATTTGGTTGGAAAAAGTATCCACATTTTGTTTCTGTTATTAGGGGTAGTAGATACAAAATTCCTGTGCTAACAATAAAGTTATTGTTACCCCAATTAACCTTGGCTGTTCGTGTCTTGGCCCACAACTACACGGAACACGGACATCAGCACTTACAAGGATCTATAAATTTGTGGTCACGTCCCCCCTCTTCCAGGCAACCACCTATACAGGGTGGAGGGCGTGACACTATGTTTCCTGAATCTACAGGTTGCCTATACCTCCTGTGACTGGGATGTATCTTAGTTGTAGAGAAACGTCACGTCCAATACTGCATTCTGTCCTTTGGCCTTGTGTACACTACTCAAGTGTTCGCCACGTGCCTTGTTGTTGTCATTACATTTCTACGCAGATTGGAAGTGCACATGTTTTCCTACTTGGATGATCGACTGTTTAAGAGTGCCACTCAGGAAGACGTTCAAGAATCCGTATGCATCACCATTTGGGTGCTAGGGCTACTAGGGTTTGTCATAAATTACCTAGTCCCAATTGAATCCTGCCCAGCAATTGGAATTCATTGGAACCCTGCTAGATACCACTCAAGTCAGAGCTTTTTTATCTCCAGACTGGCTCATCTGCTTGGTGCAGCACATACTAGGGGTTCAAATGAGTCAGTAGGTCTCAACGAGAACCATGTTGAAAATGTTGGGCTATGTGACCTCCATAGTTCATCACAACTTATAGCTTGTCTACATTTCAGACAATCTCAGTGGACCCTGAATACTCAGTCCATTCAAGTCTCAAATATGGAATTTCTGTCACAAAGCCTCTCCAGGAGTCTCTCTCCTAGTGGCTGCTCCCTGAAAATTTGGCAAAATGCCGTCCATTTCAAGAGCCCCCTTATCAAAAGCTTCTGATGATGGATGAGTCCAAGATGGGTTGAGGTCCTCCTAGGAGAGTTTTCATCAGATACATTTTCTAGAACTGAGAGCAGTAGCAAACACTAAAGGCTTTTGGAGATCAGTCGACCAATCAAATGGCCATGATTCAGACAACAAAGTAGTAATATTTTACATCAACAAGCAGGGAGGCACAGGCTTATACCTCTTGTGTTGGGAAACTGTCAGATTGTGGAAGTTCACAATCTTTCAAAGGATGTTGCTAGGTGCCACTTATCTGGCAGGAGAGGACAGTATTCTGCTGGACAGACTGAGTCAATTTCTTCGTCTATATGAATGGACTCTGGACAGAGACATGGTGTTGGCTATCTTTTAAGAGTTGTGGCACCCCTACGGTATCGAGCGGTATAACAAGTTTTAATAAACCTAAACCTAAACCTCAATAGACCTATTGGCAACTTTGCGGAACATGCACATCCATCAGTGCTGCTCCAGAACTGGGATACATGGCAAATTAGCCTTGGTTGCCTTCCTTCTTCATTGGGAAAAGGAATTTTGGAATCTGCCTTCTTCTGATTGTGAAAACTCCTCTGAAATTTCAACACAACAGAGGCACAATGATATTTGGTGCCCATTTTTGGCCCAGGCAGCCATGGTTTCCTCCTCTTCAAAATATATCTAAACAGAGCTCCATGTGTTTGGGTGATTCTCCAACTCTGAGTTTGCAGGATCAGGGCAGGCTTCTGGACGCCAGTATCACGTCTCTAGCCCTCACAGAGGGAAAAAGTTGCTCTGGTGGCATTCTCCACAGAATCTCTTCCAGGGGATACAGTTGGTGATTCCTTAGTGGGAGACAGTCAGAACATATGCTAGCCTTTCGAGCTGGAAGGGCTCATTGCAAGGGGATGAAAGCTCAGTGTTGATGGATCTCTCTGGAGACCTCCTAATTCATCAGTCATTCAGAGTGCAGAATGGTCAAGTTAGCTTGCTTTGAGTTTCTTATGGTGCTGAAGGGGCGGCCAGTCGAATCTCTCCTACAATGCCACAGCATTAGTGCACATCAGTTGCCAGGAAGGAGCAAAGAGTGTGGCGGTTTCATTAGAAACAGATCTGCTTTGTACTTGGGTGGAGTTGAATCTGGGGGCTCTTTCCACAACTCACATAGTGGGTGCAGATAGCGTTCAAGCAGATTTCCTCAGCAGACATCATCTTGATCTTGGAGAGTGAGAATTAGGGCATTGAGTCTTTAGTCTCATACTCCAGCGCTGGGGAGTTCCGCTCTTTGATTTAATGGCATCATGACAGAATGCTAAGGTCAACTGTGTTTTCAATTGAAAAAGAGAGGCTGGGGCTCAGGGTATCTACTTCAGATGTGGCCTCTGAAGAATCTGTTCTACATATTTCCTTCTTGGCCGCTCATAGGTTAGATTCTTCGAAGAATCACTATACATTCTTCCTTGGTGATTCTGGTAGCTCCAGATTAGCCTCAGAGGCTGTGATATGCATATTTGGTTATGATGCTGTTAGGGGATCTATTTCTTCTGCCTTGCAGTCTGGGTCTTCTCTGTCAGAGTCTGGTGGCTATGGAGGAACTGGATCCCTTTTGGCTTATGGGCTGGTTCCTGAAAAGCACAAGGTAATTAATATGGGTTACTACTTTGCTCAAAGCTCATAGATATTCTACTTTTCTAGCTTATTTGAGAGTTTTGTTGCATCTTTGAGAATTGATGTGCGACATGGGAGGTGTCGCATAGAGCGTCAATTCCGGGCATATTAGAGTTTTTGCAGGGAGGTGTGGATCATGAATTATTCCTTAATTCTTTGAATGTACAGGTTACAGAGGTTGAGTGCAAGGAGTCTCTTTAGCGGCTCACCAGGATATTGTTAGATTTCGCAGGGGAATTAACTGCATCCATCCTCCCTGTAAGGTAGTAGTGTCTCCTAGGGATTTTTTTTCTTAGCCCTCAATTTCTTATTGGGGCAGCCCTATGAATCTTTGTGACAAGTTATGATAAAAGATTTGACTGAAAACAATTTTCTGGTGGCTGTTATTTCTGCCAGATAGGTTTCAGTATTACAGGCGTTGTCTTATTGAGATCCATTTTTTATGTTCTCAGATGATTCAATGATTTTACGTACAGTGCCTTCTTTGCTTCCATAGGAAATATGTCTTCTTAATCTCATGTAGAGATCTTCCTTCTGTTTTTTTTTCTTCCACTAAAAAGGATGGACCCATTCTCTCCATGTTTTTGATGTGCATAGAGTTTTGCTGAGAGACTTGTCACCAGTTTCTTTCGACACTTGGATAATCTTTTTGTTCTCCTTCATAGTCCACTTGTTGGTGATCCGGCTTCCAAGCCCTCCTTGGCTGGGTGGATTAAAGAAAGCTATTTAGTCAGCTTATATATTATGAAGTAAAGAGATTCCAGTTGGTTTTTAGGTGCATTTCACAAGGACTCAAAGTACATCTTGGGTGGAAGCTAGGTCTTTCTCCCCAGAGGAGGCTGCAGGGTAGCAACATGTGATAGTTCTTACATTCCTTGTGAAACATTATTGTTTGGATTTGCATACCAAGAAGGATGTGGTCTTTGGTATAGCTGTGATTTCTGGGGCTTTGTTTTCTTCCCTCCCGATTTGGTGAAGCATGGGTATGTCCCACTCATCTAGAAGGGTAAAAAGGATGGTGAAATTTGTTCTTACCTGATAATATCCTTTCCTTGAGTCCTGCTAGACCAGACCAGTTCCTGCCCAGAAGTCTGTAGCCCAAGGGATGGCAGGTATTTTCAATCTGTGCTTGTACTTGAAGGATCTTGTTGTCTTAAAGATTTTCTTATGCTGAGCTTCTATCTACTCTTTTTCTGCACTTTCTATATTTGTCTTTCAGAAGTTGCTTTTTGTTTGTGAAGTATTGGTAATTAACAATTTCTGTGTAGCTTCAGGTCTGCATCATTCCTTATAGGGGTGAGGACATCACCAAAGCTTAGCGTTCTCTGCCTCCATCTGCTGGATGGCAAGCACATCTGGATTGTTCTAGCCAGATTGAAGGAAAGGAAATTATCAGCTAAGAACAGAGTTCACCTTAATACCCTGAATATCAGCTCCACTACCTTGCCCCTTTGACATGCCTCTTCGGCTCAATGCCTGAGGCATGATGCCTCAGCAAGGTATCTGTAATTTATAGAGCAAGCTGCTGACATCATCGGCAAGTGCTGCAGTTCCTGGCACAGTCTCACTGGCCAGGTAAACATATACCGTGCCAAAATAAAGCGCACAATGCAGAAGTTGCAAGTTCACAGTTTTATAGCTCTAAAGAATGCTCTAGTGAGTCTAGTGCTTTCACATCAACTCATGGATAATGTTTCACAAAATAGTAGCAATGCTTAGTGTTCAAAAACAATACATATCAGGACAATAATGAAGGATGGAAAGGGAAAAGTAGCCGAGTGATGTTAACAGTAATAGTGTTTCCTTTTCATAGAAACAGAAATATGATGTCAGATAAGATCATAGCGCTTTCATCTACACCAGCTCCTAAGCTCTACAATCCCTTCTTCTCCCTCAGAGAACTATGCTTATCCCATGCTTTCTTGAATACAGTTATTGTCCTTGTCTTCATCACCTCCATTGGGAGACTGTCTCTCACATCCACCTTTTGCATGAAGAAAGTTTTCCTTAGATGATTCTTGTCTGCCTCCTTTCAATTTCCTATGACCCTTCATTCCAGATCTCCTTTTGAATTGAAAGAGGCCTACCTCCTGCTCAGTTATGCCATGGAGCTATTTAAATGTCTCTGTCATCTCCCTTCTCCCACCATTTTTCCAAAATATGCTTATTTAGATCTTTAAGTCTGTCTCCATATGCTTTATGATGAAGAGCATTGATCATTTTAGAAGCCACCCCCATGGACTAATTCCATCTCTTTAATATCATTTTGAAGGTACGTTTTTTTGGAATTATCCACTTCTTTTTCTTACTGGCCATTCTTTGTATGCATCCAAGCAATCTTCCAGCTTTTGTTGTTGCTTTATATACATGTTCGACCACCCTAAAATCATTAGATAAAATCATCCTGAGATCACGCTTCTTCAGTACACAGAACTTCATCTGCTTATTTATTTATTTAAACAATCATTTATATACCGCACCTTCCATAGATCAGTTGCAGTTTACAGAGAACAAGAACTGCACAGATCGGGTCTGTTTTACATGGAACATTGAATTACAAGGAACAATATAAGTGTTGACATGATAACAGTATAATAGTAACGATAACAATAACAATAACAACAACAATATGTTAACTATATACAATATACAATAATAACTATTTACATTTAAGGTTTCATAGGTGTTAGGAATTAAGAGAGGGTTATATTTTCATATTTGTAATGTCCTGGTATAAACCTGTTGATTGTGTGAACAGGGTTACATTATTAGCCCTAGTAGGTGGGAAGAATTGTCTATAGGGCCATAGTGTGTTTTCAGTTTTTTTTGGATCTCTTTAATATTTAATGATCTTAGTTCATCTGGGAGGGAGTTCCAGAGTGTAGGGGCTGCGTGCGAGAAGGCTCTATTATTGGTTAACTTTTTGGCCTTTGTAAAGTCATTTGGGGTTGTTAGCTTGTCTGAGTGGCCTTTTCTGTGGGTGGGTTTAGGAGGTTCTTTTTTGATAATTTTGTTGAGTGTAGATGGGGCCATATCATTTAGTGCTTTAAAGGTAGTTATTATAGTTTTGTGGATTATTCTACTATGAATTGGTAACCAGTGTAGATATGCAAGTATGGGTGTTATATGTTGGAATGGGTGTGCTTTCATTATGATTCTGGCAGCTGCGTTTTGTGCTAGTTGAATTTGTTTAATATTTTGTCTTGTTGTACCTAGTAGGGTGAGGTTAGCAAAATCAAAATGAGGAGTTATGATGGCCTGTATTATACTGATGAAATCTTGTGTGTATACCAGTGGGCGTAGTTGCTTAAGAATTTTAAGCTTAAATTGCTTAGCCTATAGAATAGGTGTAACATGTGCAGCAATGTGCCTTTGACAGTCTGAGTGCCATATTTATAAAATTATCCTCTTTGAGTTTGGGTGCTTAAGCTGTCAAGGCTAGAGTGGAGAATTACTGTAGTGGTTTAAAACTAAGGAAGCCAAGGTTCAAATCCTACTTCTCCTACTGATGCTCTTTGTGACCTTGGGCAAGTCACTATACCCTCCATTGCTTCAGGTACAACTCAGTGTATGTTGCTTTGGGCTTGGATTTGGAAGAGGCGAGTAATTAAACCTCAGATCCAAACATGGCACCTATTTAATAAAGGCAACCTATGTATGCATATATATGTTGGGCAATTTTATAGCACCTACTTAAGCATAGAATGCTGTTCTACACACTTGAATCACTTTTTGTCCAAAGTGCTTGCCTGTGGCTGGTTAATTGTGTGTTGGTCAAATGATATTAGAAGAGTTTTTTCTCATTAGCAAATTCACAAAACAACAGTATGAATGCATTAAGGAATGCAAGACATTACACATAGCAAGATAAAATTGGAGAGAGAGAATGGAAAAATTAAGTTCAGTGTTGTGAAGTAAAATATGTCCGTCATTGACTAGAATAGAGTGAAGAATACGCATTTAGCAGCCTAATTGCAAACCACATCACATCTGAGGTTTTATAGTTGAGGGAAGATTGTTAATGTGGAAAAGTGTGGGTGATTTTTACATCTGCTCACTTTCATTACAGTTAAACCTTCTACTTCCTTTCCCTTCCCCTCCTCCCGTCTTGTATAATTTGTGTGTAAACGCTGAGCACTAGAGGCGTAATAAATATGCCAGCAGTAGCTATGGTGTTGCAGTTGCTGGCCTATTTATATGCTGTAAATTGAGAAATTGAAGAAACAACCATGTGTTCAAATATCTTTTTTAAATTGTTTAAAAGCATTGCAGAATGAATAAAAAGAGAAATTGCAAGTATTATTTAATGTAATTGTACATATTACAGAGGAAGATATTTACTCATTGTGAGCAGACTTACCTTAAAATGCCATAAAGTCTATTAGATGAATATCTGATACTAGAAAGTTTTAGTGCAGAAATACTGTTGGTATAAATGTATTATTTTATATAGTTGAAATGTAATAAAACATCAGTCTCTGACAGTTATAATGTACAAACCTAGACTTTATACTTGTTAAAAGAATATAGCTTTTAATACAATAAGATTTTTATGCAGCAAGGCTATGCATTAAGTAGGGATCTGGGTTTCAGCTTACTCTGTAATTTTTCCATTTTATTAACCAAACCATGAGCAATGGATAGCCATTAAAAGTCTGTAAGTTCATTAAAAAAGTTCTGATAAGAACATAAATCAAAAAACTGAAGGTTCAGTGGTTTAGTCAACAGTCTTGCCAAGAAATCTGTACTGGAATTTCTTTGTGTAATAAACCCAGAAACACTGTGAGTGAACTAAAAAATACAATATTTCATCTGTTGTCTTTTTCCCCAATATCAGCATAACCATAACATTGTAAATCTGGGTTTGCTGTAGGTTATAGTTATTCTCACTAGTGGTTTAATCTAAACAGCAACACAGACTGTAGACTTTCTCATTAATGAAAATACTATCATCCATGTATTATTTTATTACAAAACTACACATAGGCACAAACATACTTGCCATATCAGTTGAAAATGTTGCTGAGCCTTAAGTTTTGTGCATGAGCTGGCCCTTTGGTGCAGTGATAGTGTTGTACCTGCCACGCAAAGGGACCTGAGTTTGATGCTGGGGCTGGGAATGCTTTGGAGCAGGGCTACCCAAATCTCACCTGGTGTCCCCATAACCCGTTAAGTTTTCAGGTTATTCCCAATAAATAGACATGAAACAAATCAGTATGCATTGAAGAGCCCACAAATATCTTGTGCATACTCATTATTGAGATCCTGAAAACCTGACTGGCTGTGGGGTCATGGGGGTCACCTGAACTGGCTTGGGAAACCTTGGAGGCAAGGTTTGTAGTGGGGAAGGATTTCATAATCATCATGCAATGGTGAAATCTAGTGGTTGAATTTATGATCCACGATTGCAGAGTTGGAGAAGGAGAGAAGGAGGCTTGGTACATAGTCCCAGGCGGAAGAGAATTGCTGCAATAACTGCTAAGTGAATTGGGAATAGTGCTACTTTTCTGCTAGGTTGTGTTAGGTCACTGACCCAAACCCTTTTGAATTAGTTTGCTTTTCCATTGCAAGTGGAGTGGAAGGTGGTGGCTGCCACGGACTCTGACCTGTTATCTTTATTTTAAGGGCATTAGCAGTGGTGGGGAAGGGATATAGAGTAGGGGTAGATGAGAATGGAAGTTCATGGTGGCAGATAATTCCAACTGAGATAGGAGCAGGAGGAAACTTCTGTCAAAAATGTGAGTACTTCTTGTGATAGTCTACATGAAAAAAGCCATGTTAAAGAGTCATAAATGGTCTGATAATCACCGGATCCAATTCGGTCTAGACTGGTTGAAAACGGCATGACACACATTACATAAGCTAATGAAATCCAATGCCATAAGATATTTATAAATTGTTGCTGTAATCCAAATATGATAGCTCTCAGGAGTTTGGGGAGGAAAAAAGACATAACAGTAATATCTCTTGATGGCCTTATGCACTTTCAAAGTACTGCTCAGTGCCCAGAGATTATAGGTTGGTTGGCTTTTTAATTTTTATAAATTCAATAATTTTGCTCTAACACCAAGGTTTCTTAGAGCTGGATTTACTAAAGAGCACTACTGCCTTAGCAATAACACACATTGAAAACTATTTTATCAACCATTTTTGCACAATTTTATGTGCATAAATGGGCTCTTCTAAAATCAGGTCATGCTTAAAAGTACATGCATTGTAAGCTGGTGTGTACTTGTACAATGGGTGTGCACAGGGTCAGACTTTGGGTGAAGTGTGGTTGCAGTCATAATTTATGCACGTATTTTATAAAATACATACATATGTGCATAAAGTGGGTGCTAACATTTATACCTGCTGTCGCAGGCGTAATGTCTGTGCCTTACATGTAGGTGTTATTGCTGCTGGACTTAATGCTAGTATTTTAAAAAGACACATAGTTGCCTGTGTCTTTAAAATAGTGCCAAAAGAGGTACTTTTCTGCTCCCTAGACAACCTGTTATAAAATTATTCCCATTTTATGCTATTTTGTGCAGTGGGACGTATTTACTAATAACGTACATTAACACAATTTGTTCAATCTTGCTCTTAGTCTGCTGGGGTTTTTTTCCATCTATAAAAAGAAAAGTATTTGCTAGTGATTATTTATTAATTGATAATTCAATCAATCAGTCTCATTTCCTAAACACAATTGCAGAGCTGTGGGATGATTGAAACAAATCTCTTAAGTGTTGATTTACTCATTACTATCAATATACCAAATCACAACAGATTATTTTGATGTTAATTTTATTTTTTTTAAGTTATCATGCATTGTTTGCCCGTGTGTCATAGTTTCAGCTTTTGTTGCAAAAGCTAATTGTGTATGTGGAGCTAAGAAGCTATTGGTCTTTGATGGTGGGAGTGAGAAGCGTCTTTACTTGTAGAATCCTCTCCTCCACAAGTCTTTACTAATGTAAACCTCCCTTTCCTTTCAGCTTGCTACTGGAGGATTTATAAGCCCTGCTGTCTCCAGAAACCTACTGTTGTGTAAGTCTTATTCACTTGTTTTGTCAGCCTTAAAACTGCTCAAGTTAGATGCTGCAAGTAAGCTAAGAAGTAACTAAATCTTCTTTCTGAATAAGAATTATATTTCGGTGCTGTTAATTCTGCCACCTCCTGTCAGTAGAAACTGACTGAGGTTTGTTGTGATAAAAATTTCATCTGCTGTATTGTACCTACAAGATCAGTGATAATAATTTGGTGTGCTGCTGAAGACAATTGCTTTCTTTAATATGGTAGAAAAAGACCACATGGCCTATCTAGTCTGCCCTTCCATACCAACCACTACAACAGTCCCCTTTTTTCCCTTTCTGTGTTGGTCCCATGCATTTTTGAATTCAGATACTGTCCTCATCTCTACCACTTCCACTGGGAGACTATTCCATGGATCCACCACTCTTTCCATAAAGAAATATTTCCGTATATCACTCCTAAATCTATCCCCTTTCACCCTCATCCTATGTCCCCTTGTAGCAGAGCTTGCTTTCAATTGAAAGAGGCTCTCCTCCTGTGCATTTATGCCATGGAGGTATTTAAACATCTCAGTCATATTACCTCTATCCTGGCTATCTCCAGGAACAAGCAGGAATGAGTCTTCACATATGGGTACGTCGGTACCGACGGAGTCTGCGCGGGAACGCTTCCCAGCGTCCAATCAAAGAGCTTTTGGAAGCATCCCACCATGCCTGCGTGCTGCCTTCCCGCCTTTCCCAACTGCCTCTCCTCAGTTTTCGTTTTCCGCGGAGCCGGCAGGACGTCCTCCTGTCACCGCAGAAAATTCTTGTTTTATTTCTTTAGTTTTCTTGTGGTCGCGGCTGTCTTCCCCGATGCCACTGGTACCGCCGGTGTTTTCTTTTCTTTTCTTCTAAAATCTTCCTTTTTCAAGGAATATTTTTTCTTCATTTATTTATTTTATTTATTTAACAGGTTTTTTATACCGCCTTTTCCTTAAATCAAAGCGGTTACAAAGACATACAAAGGCTAAACATAGGCAAGGGAAGTGTCTCACGGTTTCTTAGGCCTTTTAGGCCTCTTCTTTTTCCTTCATGGAACCGCCAGCCACTTTCTCCAAGAAATGTTCAAACTGTGGCGGTACAACTTTATTTTTAGACCCTCGCAGTCGGTGTCTAACCTGCTTGGGTCCTGACAACAGTTCAGTGAGAAGAGGTTTTCGACATCGAGGTTCCCTCGATACACGGTTTCCCTCCAACTTCGGGGCACCGTCCCTTTCTTCTTCTACACAGGATCAGATAACCCACAAACAGTCTGTTAAGACTAGCCAGCCCTCGAGTGGTAGGTCTCATGCACAGCATGTAGATGGCTCCGGCCTTGCCCTCGAGGGCCCACTGGCTTCAAAACCCCGGCGGGAGTCTTCGGTCTCCAAAGCGTTTGAGGGGTTTCAGGTTGTTCCTGGGGTTCATCCCTCACAGAACATACCTGAGCCGTGTCCGGTGGTGGCATCCGCTTCGAGCGGTACCGATATCCCGGCATTGGCACTGGTGTTGGATGAAACACTCCTCACCAGGGATGGTCATCTGGCATCCTCGGTGCCTTCGGGACCGGTGGATACTCTCCAGACTGACTTTCCATTATCGGTACCAGCACCGATACTACCACCAACGTCGGTACCCTCCAGACGTGCATCGATAGCCTTGCTTCCTTCGATGCCGAGTCTGGAATCGATCTCCATTCTGGAGGACTGGGTACCGACTCGCCTTGGTACCAGCTCTCGGCGGTACCGAAGTCTCGGTTCCGATGATTCGGATCCGCAACTCTCGGTTCCCCCGAGGCCGTTTGAGTTGCCACTGGTTGACCTTCATCCACCGGTGTCACACACGGTACCGAAGTCAGTACCGATGTCCTCATTACCTTGGCGGTCGGTGCCTTCCATGCTTCGCTTATCAGGCTCTCTGCCCTCGATGCCGAGTTTGGAATCGATCTCTAGTCTGGAAGACTGGGTACCAATACGCTTTGGTACCGACACCGATCGATACCGGAGGCTCGGTACCAAGGATAGCGGCCGGAGGTTTTCGGTTACCTCGGTACCGATTGAACTGTCACCGATACCTGCTTGGATGTCTCTGTTGGGCTCGGCTCCGACATCGGTACCGGTATTGGCATTGGTACCGGTATCCACAGTAGCATCGTGGCCATGCTTTTTTCAACAGGATCGCTCCCTTCTATACCAAGCTTGGAGTCGATACCTGGCATGGACAATGTGGTAATGACGGTCGCTGCTCCTGACAGCCAGTACTGGCGACCATCCCTTAAGCATTCCACACTGTACCGTGCAGGATCTTCTATTCCTATATATTTGGATAGCTCTTTCGGTGCTCAGGCTAGTTCTTCAGATCTAACCTGTCCAATGGAGATTCCTGTTGGGGATCCCTCTTTTCAGAGTTTCCTCCTGGATATAGCAAGATCTCTTGCCATTCCTATCCCGGGACATGATCCTGCACAAGGCTCTGTTTCTACCAAAGCAAAGGAGACCATAATGCTTGCTTTGCATCATTCCTTGCAGGATCTCCTTCTAGGAATGTGGGAAACACCTTTAAGGGTACCCCCACCTTCCAGAGCAACTGATCTCTTATATCAGGTGCCCCCCTCTCCAGGGTTTCAAAAGACTCAACTTCCTCATCATTCCATAGTAGTGGAATCAGCAATGAGGCGGGTAAAGAGTAAGAAAAAACACTCTTCTTATCCGCCAGGTCGTGAGTCTAAGACACTAGATGCCTTTGGACGTCAAACCTTCCAGACATCTATGCTTTCTGCAAGAATTCTCTCATATATTTTTTATATGAGTCTATCTCTTGAGGAGGTCACAAA
The DNA here is from genome assembly GCA_033557465.1 of Ichthyophis bannanicus. NCBI lineage: Eukaryota > Metazoa > Chordata > Amphibia > Gymnophiona > Ichthyophiidae > Ichthyophis > Ichthyophis bannanicus. The sequence continues at coordinate 593,565,274 of CM066034.1, forward strand.
GCAATTACATCTTTTGACTCCTTCCCTTCCAGAGTCCAAGAGTGCAGGCTATTCTTCACTGCTTAAGCATCTTCAGAATATCTCTTGGTTTCTTACTCGTGCTTCCCTAGACTCTTTTGAGTCTGTTAGCAGGACTTCTGCTATAACTATAGGGGCACGACGTAGAGCCTGGCTCCAAGCTTCAGACTTGGACAAATGGGCACAGCAAAGACTGGGACATACTCCTTGCACTGGAGACAATCTTTTCAACAAAGAGTCTTTACGTCAGGTTACTCAGTTGTCCACTGACTTACCTGTTCCTAGGGGCTGTTCTGCACCTTCTTCTGTCCCAGTAGGTAGGAAATGTCCTGCTAAACTTTCTTCCCATAGGAGAAGAAGGTTTTATGCGTCATCTGCCCATCATACAGATGTTCCTAAACAAGGGAAGCATCGTCCTGGTCTGCAGAATTCAACCTCTCACCAGGCTCAGCAAACCCAGCAACCACAGGGTTTCTGATCAATCTCCATCAGATGCTTGTGACTCTTGGGGTTAGAATCTGCAGTTGTTTCTTCTTAATAGAGGCAATCCACTGCTGTCATTCTAAATCCTAGACATGGATCTCTTCCCAAAAGACATCCATTTTTTCTATGTTCTATGAGCTGTCAGGATGCTCATGCTTATAGGTCACAGGGTTCTCCTCTTCTTCCTGCTAGGGAAAGAGGTCTAACCACTATCAAACTATAGTTTCCTGTGCCAGCATATCTTTTTTCCTTTCTATAGACTTACTACTTTGTAAGTCTTCTTCAACTCCATTCTCTTTACCCTCTTACCAAGCTTTTCCTCTGTAAGAGCGGTATTGCTTCACTGGAGGGCTTTTCTTCAGCCTCTCTAGTTTTGTTACTTTTCCAGTGCGGAGTTCTCCTCTCTGAATTGACTCCTCTTTTTCAATCTTGCTTTGAGGCAGTTCATCAGACATGTCCAGAGTTTTCTACTCCTGTTCTGTCTGTTCTTTCTGTTTTTAAACAGTAAGATTCTTTCTGCTGTCTGGCAAGCAGCTGCCAATGCAGGAGCCTTAATGTTTGGACTACTGGTTCTTGTCCACCAGCAACCAGATTTGTCCTCCACTAACATTCTGTCTGGTCTTAGTAGTGGCTTCAAGTCAGTGCTGTCATCTGTCTTGAAAATTTTTTCACTACAAGCTTGTTGGATTGTCTTCTCTTTCTGCCATCTCCATTCCCCTGGGTTTGGCAGCATAGTTGACATAGGTACTGGCTCTCCAGCAGCCAGTTCTATCTCCTCATTCTCCTGCATCATGCTCTCTGCAATTCTACAGAGAAGCTCTCCACTATGGGCCCTTGCTAGAGAGCATGAGGGGTTTTTCTCCAACAGCTTTTCTAGATGGTTGGAAAAGGCTTTTTCAGTCATGTCTCCCATGACTAGAAAGGTTCTCCCTTTTTTCACTTTCTCCTTTTTAATATAAAGGACATAGGCCTTCTCTTACATGAAAGCTCAAGGAGTTGCCAATTCCCTGCTTTGGTCCATACTATTTCCAATCGGGAATATGCTTTTCTCCTTGCAGCTCGTCCTCATGGTAAGAATGCATGATACCTCTTTGCCCTTAAGCAGGTCAGCATGGTATCTCATTTTTATGCGTCTTCTGTTCACTTACCATGCTAGAGTTCTGGAATACTCGGGACTTGCTGGCTGCAGACTGATTTCATCCTTTGCTTTTCACGTAACCGTGCTGGTTATTTCACTAGCTAGCATCCCTGTAGCCATAACCAGTGGGAATAGATTCTCTATATATCTTCTCAAGTAGGTTCCACCTTCTTGTTATTAGATGAATCTTTCCTCTCCACATTTCCTATGTGAATACCATTCTGTAGGCATATCTCTGTCTGCTTCTTGCAGACACCCATATAGAGGCATATATATATATTCATATCTATAGTATACATCTTACAGATGTCTGTCTGTCATTTGTGTGTATTTTATGCCCTTTCATATCTCACTATAGATATATTCTTATACGTATATCTATATCTATCTATCTATCTATATCTATATATATATGTGTATGTATATATATATATATGTGTATGTATATATATATATATATATATATATATATGTATATGTATCTGTAGAGATATTTTATTATCGGTAGATATGTATTCTGCATTTATCTACCTGACTGTCGAGGCTCATATAGCTATATGATTCTGACAGATGGGCTTTACCCATACCTATGCTATCCAACATGTTTGGGGTTCTACACTCACAACCACTTCTGTGGTAGTTAACAACTTCCACCATACCTTAAGGTTTAGGTGCCTCTGAAGCTCTCCATGTTCCAGTATCTCTCCTAGCTGACTCCAGTTAGGAGAGACATTGCGGATCTTCAGCTAATCACAGGCTCTAACGCCTCAGGCGTTTGTCCTTTCTTTTGGGATACAAGGGGTTTCCATACCTTTTCCTCCCTCAAGGACTGTGCCTGTTTGTCCAATTCGGTCGGCCTTCTCTTTTTGCTTCCAAGGGTGAGCCACTCTGTCGCCAAAAGAGTTCGGCTTTTATCATAAAGCCTTTCGCCGAAGGCCCACCGTTTTTGGTACTACCCCAGTTATTATCGGGGTCCCCTCTTACCTTTCAGGAATCTGACCTCCACTGTTTTTTCCTACAGGTTTATTACCTCCACTTCACAGTGAGGTCCTCCTTGAGGTTACTCTACTGGGTTCCCCAGTAGATCCCATGAACCTCCTTACTGCTGTGTAATCCTATTAGGGGAGGTCCATTTTGCAATATTTCTTTCAATATCATTGATGATAATTATCATCGATGATAATTATCATCCACACATGGACTCCTTGTCTGCAGTCCTATGCTAGGTTAGCTGTTCCACAGCACCTTTCTTTCTTCAACTCCTACCCTCCATCCTCATGATGCCTGGTGTTGTGGGGGATAGCATGTTCCAACCTATGACATGCTGGGACCACTGTTCCCTCTAAGCTGTGCGCGTGTGCACGCGCACACACCTCGCCGAGCGAGCGCACATACTTTACAACAGAGCGCACAAAAATTATGGCTCTGATTCTGATAGAAAACACAAACGTCTTCAAATTTAAAGGTTATGATTGTAATTACTAGAAATTTCCCGCTTCATTTAGTAATCGTCTATTTTCATTTAATTTGATTAAAATCAATGTGGTGCACATACTGTATTCTGACGTGCAGTCAAATTTTAAAGTATATAACTCCGAGTGTCATGTGGCGCACAAAAATTTAACCTTCCTTCAAAAGCTGCACACAGCTGATATTTTATGCGCACACAGCCTACAGAAAATTAGAGGGAACATTGGCTGGGACTACAGGCATCTCAGCTTGGGAGTCCCCATATGTGAAGACTCATTCCTGCTTGTTCCTGGAGATAGCACAGTTACTTACCTGTAACAGGTGATCTCTGGGAACAGCAGGAATAAGTCTTCACAACCCACCCACCTCCCCAGGAGTTGTATCTCTATCTATCTTTCCTTTCCTCTCTCTCTCTCTTTGTCTCAGCTTTAAAACTTAACTGAGGAGAGGCAGTTGGGAAAGGCGGGAAGGCAGCACGCAGGCGTGGTGGGATGCTTCCAAAAGCTCTTTGATTGGATGCTGGGAAGCGTTCCCGCGCAGACTCCGTCTGTACCGATGTACCCATATGTGAAGACTTATTCCTGCTGTTCCCAGAGATCACCTGTTACAGGTAAGTAACTGTGCTTTCCTCTAAGGTGTACATATTAAGATCCCTAAGTCTGTCCTCATATGCTTTATAATGAAGACCACTAACCATTTTAGTAGCCACCCTCTGTACTGACTCCAGCCTGTTTATATCCTTTGGAAGGTGCGGTCTGCAGAATTGCACACAGTACTCCAAATGAGGTCGCACCAAAGACTTATACAGGGCACTTAATGTTTCGGTGCAATAGGAGTGGAGCTTTTCTGTGTAGTTGGTATGGATGGAGGGGGTCACGGGAGTATTGTGAAAAGGTTGAGAGTATCAGTTTGGGGAGCACAGTGAGAGTGTGTTGTTTGGTAGTATCCATACCTGGGGTAGAGGCTGATTCGATAGTGGTGGTTTAGTTCTTTCCTTGAGATTACAGAGACTCCACTGCCTCTTTTAGATGACCTGTTGCAGTTGTGTATTGAGTGAGTAGGGGGACAGAGCTGATTTATAAGAACAGAATCTGCTTCATGGAACCAAGTCTCTGTGAGGCAGAGTACATTGAGATTGTTGTCAGTTATTAAGTCTGCTATGAGAGGGATCTTGTATCTCTAGGAACAAGCAGGAATGTAGTCTTCACATATGGGTATCGTCGGTACCGACGGAGCCTGCGCGGGAACGCTCCCCACCATCCAAAAGAAAAGCTTTTGGGAGCATCCCACAGCACATACGTGCTGCCTTCCTGCCTCACTGCCTCTCTCACTTCAGTTCTTCGTTTTCCACAGAGCCGACAGGACGTCTCTCCTGGGGTTAGGCACCATTTTGGGCACTAGGCCCAAAATTCTCCAGACATGGAGAAGCCAACTAGTGGTTTTAAAAAATGTTCAAACTGTGGCGGTACTATTTCCGTCACCGACACCCACGAATGGTGTCTCAAATGTTTAGGTCTTGAACATTGTCCAGCGGAGTGTCTCTCCTGTAGAAAGATGACCAAAAGGGGCCTGCAGAACAGAGCTGCAAAGGCCGGTTCTCTTTTCACGGTTGACACGATGTCAGTTGTATCGACGTCCTCCAGGGCTTCATCTTCCTCTCATGGATCTCAGATAACTAAACAAAAGTCTGTAAAGACTAGCCGGTCCTTGAAGGGTAAATCTCCTGCAAAGCATCGAGATGCCACTGGCACTACCCTCGAGAAAAGTACACCGGCAAAGTTGCCCCGGCGAGAGTCTTCCGTCTCCAAAGCACAAACGGGGTCTCAGAATGTTCCAGAGACCTCCACCTCTGCAGAACTTCTGTTGCCATGTTCTGGGGTCGTAGCCGCTTCCACCGGTACCGACCAGGCATCGGCATTAGCAATGGATAAGAGAATTCTTGCTATCGAACGCAGTCTAGCGTCCCTCTTAGCTGCCTCGGTACCGCTAAGACTGTTACAGACGGTTCGATTGAGCTTGGTACCGACACCGGTACCGGCTCCAGTGGCACCCACTCAGGTGGGATGGCTTCCTCCCATGCCGAGCCTCGAGAGTTTCTCCGGCATCGAGAGGTTGGAACCGAAATGCCACGGTACCGATATTCATCGGTACCAGCATTGATCTATGCAAAGCTCCGATGAGTCTTCCGATTCCGATGACTCTACCGATACAAGAGCAGTTCTGTTGAAGGATCCATCTCCTTCTCCTGAGCGCAGAATGTCTCCTCCAGAAGACATGTCTTTTCAGGATTTCATACATGATGTAGCTTAAGGGCTTTCAATCACGGTTACTCCTGAGAAGGAGCCTAGGGCAGAAGAACTAAGAATTCTGCAATACCCTATGGCTCCAAAAGAGGAAGCGATGCTGCCCATTCATCTGATCCTTCAAGATCTTTTGTTCAGAATGTGGGAACCTCCCTTAACGGTGTCACCGCATTGTCGACGCCTCTATACCATGTACCGAGTCCCACCTTCTCCAGGGTTTCTGAAGACTCAGTTACCACACCATTCTATGGTAGTGGAATCAGCCATGCGGAGAATAAAGAGTGCTAAAACACATTCTTCCAACCCGCCAGGCCGTGAATCGAGGACACTCGATGCCTTTGGGCGTCGATGCTTTCAATCCTCATGCTAGCAGCTAGGATTAGCTCATATTCCCTTTACATGGGAATGTTTCTTGAGGAGGTTACAGCGGATCTGGAATGCATGAGCCCTCTTCTTCCTGAAGACAAACGGGGTCAGTACCTCACTCTGCTCAAGAACGTTCAAAATGTCTCCAAATTTGTGAATCGTGCAGCTTTTGACTGCTTTGAAGCTATTAGCAGAACCTCTGCTATTACTATCAGAGCACGGCGCATTGCCTGACTCCAAGCATCAGATTTAGAGGAGTGGGTGCAAGAGAAATTAGGAAACATTCCTTGCACAGGTGAAAACGTATTTGGGAAGGATTAGCAGACCAAGGCTAATCAGATTGAATCTGACAATACCACCTTGAATAGACTATTGAAGTCTACAGCCAACCCATCAAAGAAAAAAACAGGCCAGAAGACTTAATTCCTGCTGTTCCCAGAGATCACCTGTTACAGGTGAGCAACTATGCTTTCTGGCTGAGCGTATGTTGATGAGTGCTCATAGAAGTAGGGGGTGGTTGGGCTCCAGTGATGGTGTAGGGGTGGAAAGGGGGATGGTGATAATCTTTGTAAGTCTGCATTTTCAAGGTATTTGATATAAGTGAGGATGGGATAGGAAATTGGAATTGGACGGGGTTTGTGTGAATGAATTACTGGGATTGGGTTTATTATGTTTTGTTTCACTTCTAGTGCGTTAGAGAGTAGGGCTGAGATAATGAATAATATTAGGAGGCGAGTCCACATGGTTGCATGCCAGTGCTTGAGGGTCTCCATGTTGGGGGATTGTGGAGGGAGAAGCACTAAGGGAATGCTTGAGGTGGTGAATTGGAAATGGTAGCAGCAAAGGTCTACTGGAGATAATGGTATTCAGTTGTTGGGCTAGCTGGACAGCATTTAGAGGCGATTCATTATGATAGGGAGCTGTGGATAAGAAGTGATAGAAGATGGCGCAAGCTATGAATGGGTAGGACTTAGCATAAGGGTTGTAAACAACACTGTTATTGCATGAAATCAGATAGTGAAAAAGCTGGCAGAGTACAGAGTTTAAACAGATACGAGTCTAGAAAAATGAAATGGGTTAGGTGCTAGGATAATACAGAGATAAACTGGATGGAACATCCTTGGTAGCAGATAAAAGCACTTGAATAGCAGTGGAGAGTTCGGCTGAAGATTAGGTGAATGGTTAGGTTTGTGTTGAGAAGAACGCCTAAAGGCCACGCCAAAGGGCCCTTTTGCAAGGCCCTTGGGCATGGGCCCGCCAGGTGCAGGCGCACCTGAGCACGCTTTACTTTTTAAAGTTCCTGAGCGGCTCAGATTGGTCCTTTGTGGCAGGGGGGCAGGGGAATCCTTCGTCCTGCTCCCCTGCTGCTGATCACCGATTGGGGCTGCTAGCGATATGAGGACAGTATCTGAATTCAGAGAAGCATGGGACAAAAACAGAGGATCTCTAAAGGAAAAAGGGGACTTTTGTAGTGGTTGATATGGAAGGACAGACTAGATAGGCCATGTGGTCTTTTTCTGTCATCATGTTTCTATGTTTCTAAGAAAGAATAGAACAAAAATCTAATCATGCATTCTATAAACAAACCCAGGGAACTATTCTCTATAGCTAAATCCCTATTAAATGAACCATCAAAACAGGAGCTGGACGCGAAAATATCCCCACAGGCCATAGCAAACCACTTCTGCTCCAAATACTGCCCATCTCCATCTCAAACTTTCCTCCATTCGGAGTCTCTTACCCCCAATGTACCCCCTATAGCAACCTGGCATGAGTTTGACCCCCCATCTCTTGACAACATAATCACTGTCATCAAAAACCTTAATGCATCTAACTCTGCCCTTGATCCATGTCCGGCCTTATGGATAAAAAGTACAAAGGAAACTCTTAGCCCCTACATCTTATCCATAGTACAAACCTCCCTCCACTCTGATATTATGCCAACGCCCTTGAAAAAGAGCTTAATTCTTCCCATTCTAAAAGGAAACAAACTCGACCCCACCATACCCGCATCCTACATACCGATATCAAGTATCCCCTTCCTGGCAAAAATAATGGAAAAGATTGTTCAAACTCAATTGCAGAACTATATCGATGACCATACCCCCCTTGACCCCTTCCAACATGGATTCAAAAGGAACCATGGTGTGGAAACTCTAATCACGCCCCTTTTAGATTCAGTAATCTCATTCACCCAAACACCTACCCAAGGTTGTCTACTAATTTTCCTTGGTATATCATCCGCTTTTGACTCCCTCCCTTATGAACAGCTCCTGGATAGATTGCATGACATCGGCCTTAGGGATACTACACTAAACTGGTTCCACTCCTACCTTGAACACAGGACTCAACAGGTACGAATTGGCGAAAAAACCTCCCAGCCATTCACACTAACACAAGGAGTTCCACAAGGATCAAGCTTATCTGCATTCCTCTTCAACATCTTCCTCCAGCCCATATGCAAAATCTTTCAAGACCACAATATCCAATACCAATTATATGCAGACGATATAATGTTCTTCACCCCCTTCAATATAACAATGCCAAACTTCACCAATATTAGCAACTGCTTTACCAAAATAAGACACTGGCTCCACCAACACAACCTTATTATCAACCAAGCTAAAACAGAAGTTCTCCATATTTTTTCCAATCCATCCTTTGCCCCCCCCCCCCGACGACATCTATTGTACTCAATGATTACACTGTCTCTGTCAAGAATGAAGTTAAATATCTTGGTTTAATAATCAACCAAAACCTTACATTCCAGGAACAGAAAAAGAAAAACAATGAAAACAATTTACACTAAAATAAGAACCCTGAGAAACCTCTGACCCTTACTAAACCTAGACTCCTTCCGTACTGTCTGCCAAGCCCTAACCACCCCAACTCTTGACTTCTGCAACCTTATATATCATGGTCTCCCTAAACATAGTATCTACCCCCTCCAAATGGCCCAGAATATAATAGCACGCCTAATCACCAACACATCCAGACGAGTCCACATCACCCCTGTTCTTCAGGACCTCCATTGGCTCCCCATGCTGGCCAGAATGAAATTCAAAGCCATAACACTGAAACACAAAGTCATACACAACGAATCTGCCCTCTGTCTACTCTTCCTTTTCTCTAAACCAAACAGCACCAGTTCATGTAGACTCAACATTGCAAACATCCTAAACATACCATCACAGAAGAAAATGAGGAAACAATCCACCTGCAACCGAGCCTTCTCCTTCTATGTCCCCTCTATATGGAACACCCTCCCTTCTGACATACGAGGTTGCTCCGACCACTCCGAATTCCAAAAAAGGCTCAAAACCTTCCTCTTCCAAGAATACTTTGCCCTGCCCCCTTAATCCACAACCATACTAATGTAACTTAAACCGTTACCCAGCACTCCCCACGCCTTGAACCCCTCTTCTCTCCAAATGCTTCTCCTCCCCCCTTCCTCTTCCATCTTCTCACTTGCTCCTCTTGTCCACTCAGCTTTCTCTTGACCTACCCCGCAGTAAATATGTAAAAAGTTAATCACTGAATTTGCCTGTTAATGTTTATGAAGTTGTTGTTCTCTGTAAAACAGCTGTGTCTACACTGTTATTTTAGTTCCATGTAAATCGTCTTGAATCGTAGAAAGATGATATATAGAAAGCTTTACATACATACATGCATACTAAGATCCTTAAGTCTGTCCTCATATGCTTTATAATGAAGACCACTAACCATTTTAGTAGTCACCCTCTGCACAGACTCTAACCTATTTAAATTCTTTTGAAGGTGCGGTCTCCAGAATTGCACACAATACTCCAAATGAGGTTCATCAAGGACATACAGAGACACTATCACCTCCCTTCTCCTGCTGGCCATTCTTCTCCCTATTTACCCAAGTATCCTTCTAGCTTTCGCCGTTGCCTTTTCTATCTGTTTAGCTACTTTTAAGATCATCAGACACAATCACCCCTAGGTCCCGCTCTTCTTTTGTGGAAAGAAGTATTTACCCCCCTGTACTGTATCGTTCCCTTGGACTGCTGCAGCCCAAATGCATGACCCTGCATTTTTAACTTTAAATCTCAGCTGCCAAATTCCAGACCATTCTTTAAGTTTAGCTGGATCCCTCCTCATGTTATTTACACCTTCCTGGGTGTCTCCTCTATTGCATATTTTGGTATCATCCGCAAAGAGTCAAACCTTAACCAACAGCACTTCCACAATATCACTAACAAAGATGTTAAAAAGAATCGGACCAAGGACAGATCCCTGTCCATTGATAACCTCCTTCTCCTCAGAGTGAACTCTATTTGTTGACTCCCGCTCAACCAGTTTCTTACCCAAGCAGTAATTTTAAGGTCCATTCCTAGGGTGCTCAGTTTGTTTATAAGTCGCCTGTGCGGAACAGCTTCAAAGGCTTTACTGAAATCTAAACACACCAGATCTATGGCTCTCCCTTGGTCCAACTCCCTGGTCACCCAGTCAAAGAAATAATTAGATTTGTCTGACAAGACTTGCCTCTGGTGAATCCATGCTGCCTCGGATCCTGTAATCTGTTGGACTCTAGAAATCTCACTGTTTTCTCTTTCAGCAGCGTTTCCAATAATTTACTCACCACCAAGGTTAAACTAACCGGCCTGTAGTTTTCAGTCACATCCTTTCTTCTGCTTTTTTGTAAAGGGACCACATGTGCCTCTCTACAGTCCTTAAGCACCACTCCCGACTTCAAAGAGGCATTGAAAAGGTCAGTCAGTGGAGCTCCTAGAATGTCTCCAAGTCTCTCAGTATTCATGGGTATATCCCATCTGGTTCATCTACTTTTAGTTTAACTAATTCCTCAACAACACAGTCTTTGGAAAATCGTTTGAGATGCCCCTTGCTTCTGTTCCTGTTTGTGAGTGTTTTCTGAGGTCCTGTTCCTGGTCCTTCATCTGTGGACACAAAACAGGAATATTTGTTAAGCAATTCCACTTTATCCTCATTAGTTTCTGCATATTCCTCCCCTTCACCCTTGAATTTGACAGTACTTTTTTTGCCCTTCCTCCTCTCACTAACACATCTGAAAAATATCTTATCCACCCATTTTATTGCATTGGCTGTTTCCTCTTCTTTTTGAATCTTTGCTTTCTTGATTACTTTGCCAGTCTCTCCAAGATTTTCCAAATATATATAGATGCCTGCCTTCCTCACTCTGTGATCTCTTGTATTTCATGAAGGCCTCCCTCTTTTTCTTCACCTTTTCAACTACTTCTGAGAACCATAGCGGCCTCTTTTCCTTTTAGCTTTATTTACCATTCTAACAAAAAGATTGATTGCTCTTGAAATATCCCCTTTCAGTTTTGCACACTGCTTTTCTATATCTCCCTGCTGTATCCATTCCGCTAACGACTCCTTGAGGTATTGGCCCATTTTGGTAAAGTTAGTTTTCCTAAAGTCTAAGACCCTCGCTTTTGAATGGATTTTATCAATCCTAGTCCTAGTACTGTGAGCCACACCATCTGGTGAATACTGGATGTGAGATAATCTCCCACTATAACATTGGAAACACTTTTACCATTGGTAAGCATCAAGTCCAGTATGGTTCTGTTCCAGTTGCCTGAATAGTTTTTCCTATAAAGAATCCAGGATCCCCTTACTTCTAGATGGCACTGCAGTAGGGATGTGCCAATCAACATCCGGCATATTGAAATCCCCTATCAGTAGCTCTTCCCCTTTCCTGGCAATGCTACATATGTCTTCTATTAAATCTCCATCCACTTTTCTCTGTGAGGGAGATCACATATCATGCAAATGCAAATGGATTTCTCTTTACCTCTTTCTAGTTTAACCTACAGAACCTCCTCTCTCCGTTTAAGCCCTGTATTTCCATAACTTTAATATTATTTTTTACATATAGTGTCACTCCTCCTCCCCTTCTTCCTATCCTGTCTTTTCTGAATAAAGTATAGCCTGTTCTCCAGGAACAAGCAAGAAGTCAGTCCTCACATATGGGTGACGTCGACGCATATGGAGCCCACATGGAAGCATCTCCCCAGCTTTCAAGAAAGCCTTTGGGAAATGCCACCATGCATGCATGGTCCCCTTCCCGTCCATGGGTGCCATCTTGCTCAGTCTCCCTTTTTCTGTGGAGCTCTACAGACGGTCATCTCGCTTCCCCGGAAAAAATTGATTTTCTTGTGCACTTCTGTGCATCATCTGGTTAGCATTGGTCTTTTCCCGCCTCTGAGCCCCATTGCCTCAGCTTCGGGACTCAGAACCTATTAGTTAGATTTTTAATTTCCATCCAGTGCGGTTTCACGCCCTTTTCAACTGCTGGTCGCATTTAAGGTCTTCAACCTTGTGGGGGCCCTTTTTGCCCCCATGGCCACCAGGTTTAAGAAGTTGATTGGTGCTCCAAGAACATGTCCCTAACCGACACACACAATTGTTGCCTCAGGTGTCTGGGTGATGATCATGAGCCAGAGATGTGCTCTCTGTGTGAAAAGATGTCTGCTAAGGCCATCCGGAGTCACTGGCATAAGCAGGAGGACATCTTCCACAAGTCAGACTCAGCCCTGGTATCCCCAGCAGCCGCGCGCTCTAAGGTCTCACACGAATCCTCAGAATTGTGTAAAGCCCCCGCGGTGCCCGAGTGGGCATGCAGGCATTCTGACCAGGGTTCCCCAGAGCAAGAGCATAAGAAGAAGAAGAAATCATCTTCCTGGGAAGTGGACACACATGGCAAGTCCCGTGCGCGGTTCCGCAGCCCCCGGAAAGCATCAGAGGACTTGGAGTGGGAGTGTCCTGTGAAGGTACCCAGGACAGATGCTGAGGCCTCTGGCAGCGGATCTTGGACCCCAGAGGCTCATCCTGTCGAGGACGCCCTCTCCTCCCCGACACCCGACCCGGTCACCCCAGCGACTGTGTCGAAGGCTGTAACCCCCAAGTGGGAAGCCAGGATGTTTGTGTTGGAATGCAACATTTCTGCATTCCTTGCCTTGCAGCAAGTGTCAATGCCCAGCCCCACCGGCGCATGCACTGAGACCACAGGGACCTCGATGCTGAGGACTCCCTGGGCTGCCGAAGAGATCCTCGAGAGCTCCATGCCAGCCAATCCTCGGTGAGGGTCTCGATCCCGTTCCTGGTCCTCGGGAGCTATATCCTCCCCTGCTAGCACCTCTGGCTCCAGCCAAGCCTCAGCCATGGTTCATCGATGGCCAGATCCAATGATGCCCTTAGAGCCTTCGGGCCTCGAGTCTTCGACAGACTACATGGACTGGGAGTCTGACATTGAGACTTCACCAGAGATGCGGGCACACTGCAATCTCCCCTCGGATCCTTCCCCACCAGTGTCAAGGCACTGATCCCTGCCCGAGGATACCTCATTCTTCAAATTTGTCTAGGACATGGCAAAGGATTTGTCCATCACCACAACGTCGGAGGAGGACCCTCGCAAGGAGGAATTCTAAATTCTGCAATTGAGGCCCCACCCAAGGAGGCCCTCACAGTCCACATCCCCTCCATCCTCTGACGCTTCCTCCTCCGAATGTGGGAAACACTGGCATCAGTGCCGGTTGTTAGTCACCGCCTCAACTCTATGTACAGAGTCCAGCATGGGCCCGGCTTCAGGAAGACACAGCTCTCTCACACCTCCATGGTGGTCGAGTCAGCCATGCTTCAACAAAAAAGCCCAAAGTCGCACTCCTCAGTGCCCCCGGGAAGGGAGTCCCGAGCCCTCGATGCCCTCGGGTGGAAATGTTGCCAGGACTCGATGCTGGCCTGCCACATACAAGCTTATCAGCTGTATATAGGCATGTACCTTCGAAACCTAACCAGGGAACTCGGGGGCTTCTTGTCAGGTCTCAGCGGGGATCACCTCCAATGCTTCCAGATCCTCATGAGGTCTATCAGGGAATGCTCAAAGTAGATGTCTCGAGCCGTGTACGGCGTTTTCAAGTCCAACATAAGTGTGGTTGCTGCAGGCATCGGTGCTCGATGCCAGGCCTGGCTCTAGGCATCGAACCTCAAGCAATGTGTCCAGGAAAAACTCCTTGACGTCCCTTGCCTTGGTGAAAACCTCTTTAGCAAGCCGATTGAGGACAAGGCGGTGGAGATTGAGACAAAGTATGTCACCAGGACTCGACTCTCGAGGAAGACCTCCACTCTTCCCAAGAAGAAACCATTGGGGAAAAGGCCTCCTTTCCATCGGAAGGCCAGCCTTATCAAGGGTATCCCCCATACTAGGCCCCCCAGGCCCTTAACAGGGTCATCAAAGCAAGGGAGCAGGCCAGGGCCCACGTAAGCCTAAGGGCCCCAAGCCCCAGACACCAGCTCCAACCCAGACTGGGTCAGGGTTTTGATTCCCAGAACATAGCCTCTCTACCCATAGGGGACCAGCTGCCTGATTCATTTTGCCCATCAATGGACTTCTATCTCCACTGACTCCTGGCACTGCAGGTGGTCAGGGTATGTTACCTCTTTCAACTGGATCAGATGCCCCTCCCCTTACTTTCCAGGAGAGCCCCCCTCACTCCACTGCACCATGTCCTACTACTGCAGGAACTTGCAGGCCTTCTCAGGGACAGGGCTGTGGAGCCCGTACCACACCACCTAAAGGGCCAGGGCTCTACGCCAGGTAATTCTTGGTCCCAAAAAGAACAGGAGGCCTAAGATTCATCCTGGACCTGATAAACCTGAACAAAAAAATTCCTGGTGCGGGAGAAGATCAAAGTGCTCTCTCTTGGAATATTGTTCCTCTACCTCCAGCAGGGAGATTGGCTATGCTCCTTGGACCTAAAGGATGCTTATACCCACATCCTTATCCACCCCAGCCACAGGCAGTACCTAAGGTTCATGGTTGGGGGTGACCAGTACCAGTACAGGGCACTACCCTTTGACCTGGCTCCCGCCCCAAGAGTCTTCACCAAATGCCTAGCAGTGGTGGCCACCTACCTCCAAGAGGCCTTTGTCTTCCCATACCTGGACGACTGGCTAGTAAAAGGAGACACTGCCTTGGGGATGCAACAGGCCAAAGTCCATCCCATTGAGGTCCTACAACATCTGGGGTTCGTGATAAACCACCCCAAATCCTACTTCACTCCAACACAGGACCTGGAATTCATTGGGGCTTGCCTGGACACTCTCCAGGCCAGGGCCTTCCTCCCCTTGGACAGGGCAGATCGTCCCCGGGTCCTGGCGACCGAGATGCAGTACCATCATGCTGTGTCAGTGCAGTCCATGCTCCGCCTGCTAGGCCACATGGCTTCCACAGTCCATGTCGTCCCAACGCCCACCTTCACATGCAGGCAGCTCAGTGGTGCCTCCGCTCACAGTGGTCTCAGGCCATGTGCAGGCTCCGGGACATGATCTATGTGTCCATCAACTAGCAGAGTCACTCAGTTGGTGGCAGGACGCTCAGCACCTGCAGAGGAACATGCCCTTTTAGCACCCACACCCCCAGCCTCTTTTCTGGGCTGGGGTGCCCACTGCGAGGAACTGCGCATGCAGGGCAACTAGTCTCCCAATGAGAATCAACAGCAGATCAACCTGATGCAGCTCAGGGCCATTTTCCTGGTGATCAGGGCCTTCCAACACCGCCTGCAGCACCAGTCAGTGCTGGTCCAAACGGACAATCGGTTTGCGATGTTCTACTTGAACAAACAAGGGGGCACAGGGTCTTACTGCCTCTGCCATCAATCAAGGAATGTTTCTCAGTGTTCTGCCCTCCAGGCCAGAACAGTGCCCTTGTGGACAGACTGAACATGGTCCTCCAGCCACACGAGTGGCACCTAGACCCTAGGGTGGCACAGTGGTTATTCCAACTATGGGGAACCCCAAGTTTGGACCTCTTTGCTTGTCCTGTCAATGCTCAGCTGCCCTGCTTCTGTGGTCCCCAACCACACCTGTCCCAGATGGCGGAGGACACCTTCCTCATATCGTGGTCGGAGAGCCTTCTATATGCCTTTCCTCCCACACCGCTAATTGCACGGACCCTCTTCAAGGTCCAGCGGGGCAAGGCTTCCATGATCCTTGTTGCCCCGCATTGGCCCAGACAGCCTTGGTTTCCCCTGTTACTCCAGCTATCCATGGAGTCCCCGGTTCCTCTGGGGAGTGCCCCAGGGCTACTGACTCAGGAGGACAGCTCACTTCTACACCCCAACCTGGGGGCCCTGTTTCTAACAGCATGGCTGCTGAACAGGTTGCCCTAGCACCCTTCAACCTCCTCAGGGAGGTAGAAGTCGTCCTCCTGGCCTCTTGTAAGAACTCCATGAGACAAGCTTATGCCTTCAAGTGGCGCAGATTCTCAGTATGGTGTGCGGAGCTATGGGTTGACCCATTCTTCTGCCAGGTGCGCACAGTGCTGCAATACTTGCTCCACCTCTCGCAGTCCGGAGTCTCCAACTCTTTCATGGTACACCTGTGCATGCTCTCCATGCACCATCACTTCATAGAGGACAAGCTACTTTCTGTTCAGCCCCTCATCACCTGATTCATGCAGGCTTGGCTGTTCTCTAAGCCCCCCATCTGACCACCTCCGGTGGAATGGGATCTCAATGTGGTTCTGGCGCAGCTTGCCAAGCCACCTATCAAACCTTTGGCTACCTGCCATTTGCATTACCTATCTTGGAAGGTTGTCTTCCTGGTGGCACTGACCTCTGCCCACAGAGTCAGCAAGCTTCAGGCCTTGGTGGCCGAGCCACCCTACACTAGGTTCTACAAGAACAGGGTTGTGCTTCACATCCACCCATAACTCCTTCTGAAAATGGTATCCATCTTCCACCTCAACCAAGAAGTGGTGCTCCCACCTTCTTTCCACGGCCCCATGCCGACAAGGCAGCAGCCGTTCTCCATACCCTAGACTACAAAAGAGCCCTGCTGTTCTACCTGCAGCGTACTCAGGACCACCGCAAAGCTTCACAGCTTTTCATTTCTTATGGCCCCAGTCGACTGGGGGAGGCTGTCACCCTGTTCACCTGAGTGGCAGACTGTATTGCCTTTGCCCACGATCAGGCTGGGCTATCACTTGAGCACTGGGTAACGGCACACAACGTCAGGGCTATGGCAACCTCTGCTGTGACCTACGTTCTGTCCCTGTGGCAGACAACTGCCGGGCTGCCACCTGGTCCTCAGTCCACACCTTTGCAACTCACTACTGCCTGGAGAGGGAGTCCTGACATGATAGTGCCTCAGCCAGGCCATACTCCGTAATTTGTTCAGGACCCTTCTTGTTCAGGCTACCGGAGCGATGGCTCTCTGTGGACACCAGGGTCCTCAGAGTCTGTCGTCAGATTTGCCTGCAGCTGCTCATGGCTGGGCTGTGTTTTTCTTCTACTGGTTCCTGGTAGCCTGTAGCTAGGAGTTCCATGTGTGAGGACTGATTTCCTGCGTGTTCCTGGAGAAAGCGTAGTTACTCACCTGTAACAGGTTTTTCCAGGGACAGCAGGAATCAGTCCTCACAACTCTGCCTCCTCCCCTTGGAGTTGCTGTATATTTTTTGGTCTTCTTCTTTTGTCGGTTCTAGCTATGTCATCTAACTGAGCAAGATGGCACCCTTGGGTGGGAAAGGGACCACGCATGCATGGTGACATCTCCCATAGGCTTTCTTTGAAAGCTGGGGAGATGTTTCCACGCAGGCTCTGATGGTGCTGACGTCGCCCATATGTGAGGACTGATTCCTGCTGTCCCTGGAGAACACCTGTTACAGGTGAGTAACTACGCTGTATAGTTACATCCTAGTCATGGTTGTCCATGAACCATGTCTCTGTAACCACCACAAAATCCAAGTAAGCCTCTCCCATTAAAGCCTCAACATCTGGTATCTTATTTCTCATGCTACAGGCATGTATACACACTGCTTTCCAGATGTTGCTCCTTTTACCCATTTCCATAAAGGTATTTAATGTTTCACTTACTTGGGGACTTTCTTCATCTATCCCCAATGAATCTAGTTTAAAGCTCTCTTCACTAGGTTAGCCAGTCTGCTGCTGAAGACACATTGACCCTTCTTGGATAGATAGACAGCATCTCTGCTCTGCAGTCCTTCGAACAGCATCCCATGGTCCAAGAAACCAAAACGCTCATGATGACACCATCCATGCAGCTATGCTTTTATCTCCAGGATGCGAGCTTACCCTCAACAGGGGAGGATTGAAGAGAACACTACCTGCACATCTGTCTGCTTCACCCCCTGTCCCAGAAGTCACTTTTGATATGCTCAGAGGGATACCTAGCATTTATGCCGACATTGATGAGCAACATCGGGTAATAGTGGGCTTGATGAGTCTCAGCAAACTCTCTGTAACATCTCAGATTTTGGCACCTGGCAGGCAGCATATCTCTCTGGACATCAAGTCTGGTTGGCAAATGGAAGCCTCTGTACCCCTCAAAAGAGAGTCACCAACCACCACTACCCTTCGCTTCCTTGTGGTCACTGATTCTGCAACTTTGGGTTGCTTGAGCGCTGGTTTTTCCATTTCATGGGATGCTTTCACCTCCTTCACTTCCAGGGCTGCATAATGATTCTTTAATTCAAGGGCTGGAGGAGTTGGATTGGTAATTCTGCAGGCTTGGTGACTCATGTTCAACCCTTGTCATTCAGTAGGCTCCCATCTTCACCTCTGATGGAGAGCTTGGATGTTTCAAGAAGCATCTCATCAATGTGCTTCTCACTGTCTTGAATGTTCCTCAACCTCACCACCTCTTCTCTGAGCTCTTCCACTTGTTTCCTAAGCGCTTCAGCATGCAGGCATCCTGCACATAGAACCGGTCCTTCAAATGGCATTGGGATCTCTGTCTAGACAGAGGCAGAAGCTGTAATGGGGGCAACAGCTTTGGCAATACAATTTTTTCCAGCCATTGTTTGGTTGGTGGAGCTTTGGTACCTGTTAAAGCAAAAAAGAGAGAGACCTACTAAAGTACGAGCCAATTTCTCAGCTATCCTTTCAGAGAAAAAGCAGATAACCTCTTTTAAGTGTGTTTTAAATGTGCTGTTCTAAGTCCTTGTGTGTAGCTAATTGGGAAGTTGTCCTACAAAGCAAGAAGGCTCACATGGGGTGGGTGGGAACTGGGGTGGGTAGGGAGGGAACCAATACCTGATGAGGTGTCAGGGACTTCAAAAATCTGGGAAAGAGAAACTAAAAGCAGTGTTTTAAACCTACACCACTAAAGAAAATATTTCCCCTTTTGAAATAAAGCACCAAAAAGAATGTAACTTTGTTTTAAAAATGTACCAAAACCCTTTTAAGAGCTCTCAGTTGGAGAGCTAGTAATTAAAACCACACTCTCTTACCTTTGCTTGAGATGCAAAGCTCCTGTTAGGAAAGGAAGCCTTTAATTCCATTTCCAACTTTTCTTCAGATTCCCCAAACCCAATTCACTTACCTTCTCTTTTCCTCCCCGCTCATGCCAGTGAAGTTTTCTTTTATAAGTAATAGCTCCATAGACTCCTCACCACTACTTCTCTTCTGCTAGAGCAGTGGCTGTCCTGCAGAATTGTAAAGCAAGTTGTGAAAACTGAGTTAGTATCCGTAAGACACCTGTCTCGACTAGTATATTTAATAGCCTCACTAAAAGGAGGGACATATTCAGTTTTAAAATTTTTTCTATAATTCTTATAATTAATAGTTTATAATTGTATCTTTTAAAGTGTTCCCTGGGTTTGAGAAATCTGTTATTGTTTCCTTACTGTTTCATGTAACCCCATCACTTATTTAATTTCATCACACTCTGGTTATTTTCTCGGCTTGACTTTGATGCTGTAAATATCTAATTCACTGTCAAGATTTGAATATCACAAGCTTTTCAATACTGGATGCTTGTTCTTTAGTATGTTTTTTGGGATCTGTGTTTGCTTGTGTTATACAGATTCTCTCATTTCAAGGGCCATTATAGCATCATGTACATTCTTTCAAGTGTGATATTTTTTTTAACTGCATGTATCTTTCATTATAAATATTCTAATTGACATCTGTGTATGTACCTCTGATATTGGAAGAATACCAAAACATAGTTTTATTGGATTTTTAGATTGATTTGTTAAGTGATGCTATTTTTTTTAGGGTTTATTTGTTAAACTAATTTATTTTAAATTCGAATATCTATTTATTATGTTATTCACTAGCTTGGTGGCTCCTTAGGCTTATTTAACAGTGTGCCAGGTAGTAGAGGGAGTCTGTGTCATCTGAGTAGCCGCAACACCAGGATGAGAAGATATACATATTTATATATTTTTTTTTTTGTATGGGCAAATGTCCTAGTGTACTCTTCACCCATTGTTGGGAAAGGGTTTCTGTGGATGTTTTTAAATTAAGTCCATGATGGTCATATGTGCAGTGTGTCACATAGCAAGAATTATCTGTTAGGTGTATCCTGATGGAAAAAATGGTTGAGAACTATTTCCATGCAGTAGCAGAGAAAACAGGGCATGTCCTTTATACACATGACATATTTTTGATACACTGATTAAGTGTATATATAATTTTTTATGAGGAAATGTCTTTATTTCACAGGGAGTAGATTGGAGGACGCCATCTGTGACCTCTGCTATATGTATATTTTATCTATTTGTGATTATTTGATATACCCCCTTAGGCACAAGTACGCCAAAATAGGTTACAGACTCCAGTAACATTGTAATGGAAAAAAGCTAAAACAGAAAAAAAACCATGTGGTATAAAACCACATATCCAACTAATTCATGAGACAAGGCACATTAAGGTATGAAGGTAATAGCACAACAATAAACTCCTTAAATTTCAAACTGCAAACATAAAGGTGAAGGTGGAATCAACTGTGACTGAGTCTAACACATGGAAAATGCTTGCTCAGAGAGCCATGTCCTTAAGCCAGATTTGAATTTTGAGGATGAGGGTTGCAATCGAAGATAGTCTGGCAACAAGTTCCAACAAGATGGGGCAAGGCAAGCGAAGCAGGATTTGTGTGTAGATTCATAATAAAAAGTTCTATAAGAAGGAACAAGTAGGTTTGCCTTTTGAAACCTCAAAATACATATAAATATAGATACATATAGATACATATGAAATAGGTGTGAGAAATCAGTCATTTATTTTATCTTAACAAATGAAAAACTATAGGTCTGAACTACAAAAACAATCTAACTATAAGAAGTTTGACTCAGAGGTCCCAAGTGAAAGGAATGCCATAAATGACAGGACAGGAAGAAGCAAGAATAACAGGAGGAGGGAGGAGATATAGGATAAAGTGGGAGGAGGCAGAGCCTAGGTCAGGGTTGGGGAGGGAGGGAGGTCAAAAGCAGCATGAAAGAGAAGGGGTTTCAGTGTAGCTTTAAAGTTGCTGGAATGAGTGATATTCTCCATGGATGCCAGCCACTGGGCTGGAGAGCGCTGTCTGGATCAGTTTGCTCAGGAGCACTGGTCTCAGAAAGCCTTCTGGTCAGTCAGTAGATTAGAGGCCAGAGTAATCTGCCTGTCTCTGGAGAGGGTTTGGTCCATTCTGGAGAGTAAAGTGATCAGAATATTCTTGGACACTGCCATGGCAGTAGTACACATAAACAAGCAAGGCAACACTAACAGGACTGTGGTGGCCACAGAGGTGAGTTAGTTTTGCGCATACCATGGCAGTCGTGAACCTCACTTCTAAGCCAGGGTATGTGGAATATGATCTTAAAATCTCAAATTTATTGCTAATGCTCGGCATAATACTTGCATCGTCCAGCAGGAGGCTCTTTTTGGCACGATGCAAGTATTATGCTGAGCATTAGCAGTACATTTGAGAGATTAAGATCATATTCCACATACCCTGGCTTAGAAGTGAGGTTCACAACTGCCATGGTATGCGCAAAACTAACCCATTAGGAGAAACTATCCTGAGTGGCAGAGCTCTATTGTGGCTCTGTTGGTGGCCCACATAGTGAGTGTGACAAAGTGCAGGCTGACTTCTTGAGTCAGAATACCATGAATCTCGGCCATTGTTCAAGCTGACCTCCCAGGGCAATGCCAAAACCTTCAGCTACTGGAAGGATCTGCAGCTGGCAGGCTTGGATGCCCCCCTTCAGGTGTTGTCCCAGAAGGGGCTCCTGTATATCTTTCCCCTGTGGCCCTGGATGAGCCAATTTCTGCTCACCTGATTTCACCTGGGCTATATCATTTTCGTGGCACCATACTGGCTGCACAGGTCATGGTATACTGATCTCTTGAGCCTGTTGGTGGGGTTTCCTTTATTGCTACCTCAGGAGGGTACTCTGGCCATGGAGGATCCCATTTCCTTCTCACTTGCAGACTGGCCCTGGAGAAACATAAACTGTCTAAAATGGAATACTCTGCAATGGTAGTAGTCACCCTTCCTAAGGCAGGCAGAGGCCTTTACATCCTAGGCCTGTGTGAGGATCTGGAGGATCTTTGAGAGGTGGTATTCTTCTCTGGCCCTGGATAATAGGAAGGTAGACATAATCACAGTTTTGTCCTTTTTTACAGTGTAGATTTGACCAAGGTTTAAGTCTGAACTCTCTCAAGGTTCAGATGGCAGCCTTTAGATGCTACTACGGCATGTTCAGGGAGTATCCTTAGTAGTGCACCCTGATGTATCCTGCTTCCTCGAGAGGGTGAAGTATATTGTTCACTTGTGCATCCAGTTGCACCACAGTAGGGTCTTTCTCTGTTTTTGAAGGTGCTTAAAAAGTCCCCCTTTGAGTTTCTTTGGTTAGCCTCTTAAAGATTTGACCTGGAAGGTGGTATTCTTGATGACTGTTGTGTCTGCCAGGTGGGTGCCTCAGCTACAGACCTTGTCCTGTAAGGAGCCTTTTCTGGTCATCTTGAATGCATTTGCCTCTCTGAGGATGGAACAGTCCTTTATCCAGAAGATGCTGTCTTCCTTTCATCTTAATCAGTCTGTGATCCTGCCTTACTCCTTAGAAGAGGACCTTCGGACATACCCTTCACCCCATTTGTTGGACACATGGAGAGCATTAGAGAACTATCTGGAGCTTACTGATTCCTTCTGTCAGACCATTTCTTTGTCCTATTTAGTGGAATGGATAGGCAGTGACCAAGTCCTTGATTGCCTGTTGGATTAAGGAGGCTATTTATTTCAGCTTATTTTCTGTGTGTGAAACGCTTGCTGGAGAACGTCAGAGCTTCCTGCACTAGGGCACATTCTTCCTCCTGGGCAGAGTCTGCCTTGGTGCCTCCAGTGGACATTTGTAAGGCAGCTACCTGGTTATCTCTGAGCACTTTTATAAAGCACTACAGGTTATATGTGGGGTTAGAGCGGATGCTGCCTTTAGCAGGGTAATAATGTCTGGCGCATCGTCTTCCTACCACGCTGGGTTCCGACTGCTTGGGTATGACCCACTCATCTGAACTGCTTTGACAGGATGATAAGGAAGGAGAAATTTTCCATTCCTGCTAATTTCCTTTCCTTGAATCTTGCTAGATTAGTCCAGGATACACCCTGGAAGGCTACTCCTTTAGGTCTGGAGCCCTGCTGCCTTTTAACTATATTTTCAGTATCTGAGTCTGATGTAGAGTCAAGTATTTTATTTATTTATTGACACTTCTTAATCACACAACTGAAACACTCTGAGCGGTGTACAAATAAACACATAAATACATACAATACAACCCAAATATAAACTACCCTTCAACCCACCTCATCCCAACTATCATAGCTCATTCCCCCTAGAGCCTCCCTCAGATTCCCTAAATGCTTGTTGAAACAACCAAGGGGCTCTTTTACTAAAGGTTTTAACGTGTGTTGAGGAAGTTAACATGCTTTAAGTGCACACAGCCTTTTATTTCTATGGGCACAGTGGCACTTAATGTTTGTTAATGAAATTAATGAAAGCCCTCCAAAACATTCAGAGTATAGTAAACAATCTATCCATACCTAGTTATTGATCTCCAGGAACAAGCAGGAATATAGTCTTCACATATGGGTATCGTCGGTACTGATGGAGCCTGCGCGGGAAAGCTCCCCAGCGTCCAATAGGAAAGCTTTTGGGAGCATCCCACAGTACCTGCGTGCTGCCTTCCCACCTTTCCCAACTGTCCCTCTCCAGTTCTTCATTTTCCACAGAGCCGACAGGTCGCACATTCTGTCACCGCAGAAAATATTCCCTTTTATTCTTATTTTTTGTGGTCGCATCTGCCTTCCCACGACGCTATACCAGTATCGCTGGTTCTTCTTTCCTTTTTCTTAAAAAAACAAAACAAAAAAAATCTTTCTTCTGGAGTCTTTTCCAGCTATTTTCTCCTTCAGGTGCCACGCGCCATTTTGGGCACTAGGCCCAACCTTTCCTTTAAAATGGAAAAACCCGCTTCGGGTTTTAAAAAGTGTTCCAAGTGTGGCGGTACCATCTCCGTCACCGACACCCATAAGTGGTGCCTCAAATTTTTAGGTCCTGACCACTCTATTTCGGAGTGTGTTGCCTGTGGGATGATGTCGAAGAGGGGCCGGCAAAACCGAGCTGCTAAACGTAGCACCCTTTTTCCCTCCAATGCAACCTCTGTGGCATCGACGTATTCCAGGGCTTCGTCTTCCTCCCATGGATCTCAGGTAACTAAACATAAATCTGGCTAGTCCTCAAAGGGTAGATCTCCTTCTAAGCATCGAGATGTCTTGAGGGACTTGTACCGGCAAAATTCCCCCGGCAGGAGGCTTCGGCTTCCAAAGCATTAACGGGGCTCCAGGATGTTCTTGAGGCCCCAACCTCAGCAGAACTACTGGTGCCATACTCCTGGGTACTGGCTGCTTTATCCGGTACCGATACCCAAGCATCGGCAGCGTCGATATACCAGAGGTTTTTGGCTATTGAACGCAGTCTGGCGGCTCTTCTCACGGCCTCGATGCCCTTGAAACTGCTTCAGACAATTCAACCGGTACCGGCACCGACCCCGGTATACCGGTACCGACTGCATCGACATCGGCAGGTATTCTACCAGGACCGAGTCATGCTTATTCATCCGGTATTGACAAGTCGGTACCGGACCCCTCTGATGCCGACTTCGATCAGTACCGATACCTTGCCTTGCACAATCACCCGGATCGGAGATACCTTGAATCATCGGGTGAGTCTGAAGACTCTGAAACCTCTGCCGATACCAGTGTATTTCTTCCTGAGGATTCTTCTTCTCCTCAGCGTAGGATGTCTCCTTCAGAGGATATGTCCTTTCAGGATGTTATCCGAGATGTGGCTCGAGGCCTTTCCATCACAGTGGCTCCTGAAAAAGGGCCTAGGGCAAAGGAATTGGAAATCCTGCAATACCCTAAAGCTCCCAAGGAGGCAGCTACCTTACCTATTCATGAGATCTTGCATGATCTCATGTTAAGGATGTGGGAAACACCTCTAACCACTTCTCCTCACTCTCGAAGGCTCGACACCATGTATCAAGTTCCTCCTTGTGCTGGGTTTCAGAAGACTCAGCTACCACACCATTCCATGGTGGTGGAATCAGCTATGAGAAGGATCAAAAGTGCAAAAAGACATGCATCTAATCCTCCAGGATGTGCGTGTAGGACTCTTGACGCTTTTGGACGTCGAACCTTCCAGGCTTCCATGCTTTCTGCTAGGATCAGTTCCTATAAATTATATATGGGAATGTTCCTTAAGGAGGTCACGGGAGATTTAGAGCTTATGAGCCCTCTCCTTCCTGATGATAAGAAGTAGGATTACCTTGCCCTTGTCAAACATGCTCAGGATGTTTCCAAGTTTGTAAATCGTGCAGCCTTTGACTGCTTTGAGAGCATAAGCAGAACCACTGCTATTGTCATAGGTGCACGTAGGATTGCCTGGGTCCAGGCATCTGACTTGGAACTTTGGGTACAGGATAAATTGGGGAATATTCCTTGCACAGGAGAGAATCTCTTTGGCAAGAATTGGCAGGAAAAAGCTGATGAGATAGATGCTGACAATATCACCTTGGTTGTTGTTGTTGTTGTTAAGTGCCGTAGAGTCGGAGTCGACTCATGGCGACCCTCTGGATAGCTATCCTAAATTGTTGTTCGGTCTTCAGTCAGGCGGCTCATTGTTGACAGACTGGTACCCGTAGCTGCTGTTATTGTATCGATCCATCTCATTGCTGGTCTTCCTCTTTTGCATTGACATTCTATCTTGCCAAGCATGATGTCTTTCTCTAATGATCTCTCTCTTCGCATGATGTGTCCACAGTATGAAAGTCGAAGTCTTGTCATCTGAGCTTCTAAAGAAAGCTTAGGTTTGATCTCCTCTAGTACCGACTGGTTTGTTCTTCGGGCAGTCCATGGTATATACAGTATTTGCCGCCAGCACCATAATTCAAAGGCACCAATTTTCTTCCTGTCTGTCTTTTTCACTGTCCAGCTTTCACATCCATATGATGTTATTGAAAATACCATGGCTTGAACAAGTCGAATCTTTGTATGGAGAGAGACATCTCTGCTCTTGAGAATCTTATCTAGGTCTTTCATAGCCATTCTGCCAAGAGCAATGCGTCGTCTGATTTCTTGACTGCTTGTTGCTTCTTTATTGATAGTTGATCCAAGTAGGTTAAAGTTGTTCACAATTTCAATTTCTTCTCCTTCAATGATGAACCTGTTGATTATGCCAGTTGTCATGATCTTTGTCTTCTTTACATTAAGGTGCAGGCCCATTTTGAGACTATGTTCTTTGATTGTGAGAAGCAAATGTTTCAGATCATCTTCACTTTCAGCCAGTAATGTGGTATCATCAGCATAGCGAAGGTTGTTGATGAGTCTTCCACCAATCTTCACACCTCTGTTGTCTTCATACAATCCTGCTTCTCTGATGATTTGTTCTGCATATAAATTAAACAGGTAGGGGGAAAGTATGCAGCCTTATCTTACACCTTTGCTTATTTTAAACCATTCTGTTTCTCCTTGTTCCGTTCGAACTGTTGCTTCTTGATCAATGTACAGATTTTGCAAGAGAACGATCAGGTGTTCTGGTATACCCATGCTTCTTAATGTGACCCAGAGTTTCTCATGGTTTACACAGTCAAAAGCCTTGCTATAGTCGATAAAGCACAAATAGATATCCTTTTGGTATTCTTTAGTCTTTTCAAGGATCCATCTCACATCTGCAATGATGTCTCTCGTTCCTCGCCTTTTCCTGAACCCTGCTTGCACTTCAGGTAGTTCTTGTTCCAGGTATGGTTGTAGTCTCTTTTGAATAATCTTCAGTAGAATCTTGCTGACATGTGGGATCAGAGCGATTGTTCGATAATTTCCACAGTCAGTTGGATCACCTTTCTTTAGTATTGGTATAAACACAGATCTTTTCCAGTCAGTTGGCCATGATGTTGTCTTCCATATTTCTTGGCAGAGCCTTGTAAGTACGGTAACAGCTGCATCAGATTGCTGCAATACTTCTATAGGAATGCTGTCAATGCCTGGTGCTTTGTTCTTTGATAAGGCTTTTAATGCTGCTTCAACTTCTTCTTTCATCACCAATGGTTCACGATCATAAGGTACAGGTTGAAACGGCTGTTGGTCCACTTGATCTTTATCATATAAAAACTCTGTATATTCCTTCCACCTTTTCTTGATCTTCTCAGCATCATTCAACATAGAACCTTGAGCATCTTGTAACATTCCATTTCGAGGCTGGAACTTCTTCTTTAACTCTCGTAGCTTTAGGAAAGCCGATCTTGTTCTTCCTCTAATAGTTTCTGCTTCTATTTCCTTGCAAGTGTCATTGTAGTACTTTTCCTTGTCCTGTCTTGCTGCACGTTGGAAATCTCTGTTGAGTTCTGCTATTGTCTTTCTTTCTCCTCTGGCTTTAACTTCTCTGCATTTCTGGGCAATTTTCAGAGTTTCTTCCGTCATCCATTTTGGCCGCTTTTGCTTTTTCACCTTTTGTAGAGACTTCTCGCTTTCTTCCAACACAACCTTCTTGATGTCATTCCATAACTCTTCTGGAGCTCTGTCATTTGTATCTAAAGTAGCAAATCAATTTTGCAGGCAGTCTTTAAATTCCAGTGGTATATTCTCAAGGTCATATTTTGCTGCATTCATGAGTGATTTGCTCTTTTTCAACTTTAGCTTGAGTTTGCATACTAGTAGTTGATGATCTGTACCACAGTCAGCTCCAGGTTTTGTCTTTGTTGATGTTATAGAAATTTTCCATCGTTGACTTCCACAGATGTAGTCAATTTGATTTTTATACAATCCATTGGGTGAAGTCCATGTGTACAGTCGCCGCTTGTGTTGCTGGAAGAAGGTGTTTGAGATGAATAGATCATTGGTCTTGCAGAATTCTATCAGTCTTTCTCCAGCTTCATTTCTGTTGCCAAGTCCATATTTTCCAACTACTTTACCTTCTTCTTTGTTGCCAACTTTTGCGTTCCAGTCACCCATGACTATCAGGATATCCTGTTTGCATGTTCTGTCAATTTCAGCTTGTACTTGTTCATAGAACTCTTCAATTTCATTCTCTTCTGCAGCTGTTGTTGGGGCATACACTTGAATTATAGTTGTGTTGATAGGCAATCCTCGTAGACGAATAGAGATTAAGCATTCGCTGACTGCATTGTATTTCATTACAGTTCTTGCAAGTTTCTTCTTTATTAGAAATGCAACACCATTTGTCTTTCATTTCCAGCATAGTAGACCATGTGATCATCTGATGCAAAGTGCCCGATGCCAGTCCATTTCAGTTCGCTGACACCCAACAGATCAAGTTGTACACGTTCCATTTCATTCTTGACCACCTCCAACTTCCCTTGGTTCATGCTTCGTACGTTCCATGTTCCAATCTTCTGACTCATTTTATGCGCAGCTACATCAGCAGTCAGACGTCCCCAGGGCTTTGATCCAACCACATCACAAATGCTGGCTTTACTCTGAAAAGTCTTCAGCTCTTCCCCAGTAGCTAGTTGAGTGCCTTCCGACCTGGGGGTCTCATCTTCCAGCACCATAGCACAATTTGTTTTGTTGTAACTATCCATTGGGTTTTCATGGCAAGATACAGAAGTAGACTGCCGGGCCTTTCTTCTGCGCAATTTAAGTTTGGTGTTGTTGCCGTTGTCACAAAAATGTGATCCTCCACCGTCAACACTATCCCATTCTGCTGCTGCCCAGATGGGTGGTTTGTCTTGGTCTGGCACCTCAGCTGAGACCTGTCCATCTTGGGAGACCCTGCCAGTAGTTAAACTACCGATAGTTTAGCTCTCAGCATCACTGATGCACGCAAGCCCCCACAGCACGACAAGCTGCAAACCAAGTGAGAGTCACCTTGGATAGATTGTCTAAATCTACAGCTGATCCTGCAAGAAAAAAATCCTACAAGAAACCATTCTTCAGTAAGAAGAAAAAGTTTTACCACTCCTATACCCAGCAGGGGCATCGTTTAGGTCAGTCTGCCCAAAAGGGACAGCAGCAACAACCTAGGCAAAGAAAAACAAAAGCTGCTATGCCTCAACCGGCTCAGCAGACTCAGCCTCCACAGGGGCTTTGACTCCTATCTAGAGAACTTTGCCTTCCTGGCCTTGAACGGCCCAGAACCTTCCACCATTCCAGGAAGGTTATGTCATTTTGCCCCCAGATGGGGGCAGATAACAGCAGAAAATTGGACTCTGTCCAATGTGAGAGAGGGGTACAAACTTCATTTCCTCAGCTTGCCCCCTCCTACAATGGTAAGACAGTTCAATTCTCAGACTTCTCTCAAAGCCCACTTAGGCCAAGAGGTCACTCTGCTTCTTGCCCAGGGGGCAATAGAAGAGGTACCCATTCTCCAACAGGGTAGAGCGTTCTACTCCCCCTATTTCCTTATTCCAAAGAAAACAGGAGGACACAGACCCATTTTAGACGTCAGAGAATTGAACAAATTCCTGTTCAAAGAGAAGTTCAAAATGATTTCTCTAGGAACTCTGCTGCCATACCTTCAGAGTCAGGATTGGCTTTGTTCTCTAGATCTCAAGGATGCTTACACTCATGTTCTCATCCATCCAACTCATCGAAAGTTCCTTCGCTTTCCATTTCAAGGGAAGCACTACCAATACAGGGTTCTTCCTTTTGGCCTGGCCTCTGCACCAAGAGTGTTCACAAAATGCATGGCTGTGGTGGCAGCATTTCTTCGCACCCTAGGAATATTCGTCTTCCCTTACTTAGACGACTGGCTCATTCGAGCCCCTTCAGAGTCAGAGGCCAAGATTTCTCTCTCTCGCACAATGCACGTCTTTCAGTATTTGGGACTTGTCATAAAGTTCCCAAAATCCAACCTTGCTCCCACTCAGTCTCTAGAGTTTATAGGAGCTCTGCTGTATACCAGACAGACCAGGGCCTATCTTCCACAGCCCCGCTGCCTTCGCATTGTGCAGTTAGCTTCTCAAGCAGTGCTAAAGCCTCACCTCACTGCTCAGGAAATGTTACAATTGCTAGGCCACATGGCATCCACCGTGCATGTGGTTCCTTATGCTCGCCTCCATATGAGGGCAGCCCAGTGGACTTTATCCACTCAATAGACTCAGGCATCAGGTTGCCTGTCAGAAAAAAATAGCAAAATCAGATCGTCTTATTTTGTCTCTCCAATGGTGGCAATCACCCCAAAACCTTTTGGTGGGGTCCCCTTTTCAACAACCCCCACCCCAAGCCACTCTGACAACAGATGCCTCACAGGTAGGTTGGGGAGCCCACCTGCAAGGCCTCTCTACCCAGGGTACCTGGACTCCACAGGAGACCTATCTACACATCAGTCTCCTGGAACTCAGAGCAATCTTCCTTGCTCTTCGAGTATTCCACACCCAGCTCAGCTACAAGACAGTCCTAGTTCAAATGGACAATCAGGTAGCCATGTTCTATGTGAACAAGCAGGGCGGAACAGGCTCTCTGTCACTCTGCAACGAAGCTTTGCGACTATGGGCCCTCGCCAGAGAGCCTCAGATTCATCTCCTTGCGGTGTATCTTCCAGGCATTCAAAACTCTTGGGCAGACAGACTCAGTCGAGTTCTGCTTCCACACAAATGGTCTCTCCATGCAGACCAGGTGACCAAAACTTTTCAAATTTGGGGAACCCCGGACATAGACCTCTTTGCAAGTCCGCTGAATGCCAAACTTCCCCAGTTCTGTTCCAGAATTCTGGCTCAGGGTTGTCAGGCCAGGGATGCTTTCCTCCTCCATTGGGGCCAGGATTTCCTGTATGCCTTTCCACCCATTCCCCTAATTCCCAAAACCCTGTTCAAGCTTTAGAGAGACAGAGGTCATATGATTCTCATAGCTCCACGTTGGCCACGGCAAATGTGGTACCCTCTGCTCCTGCATCTCTCTCCAGCTCCACCTCTGGAGTTAGGATCTGCTCCAGATCTCCTTTCCCAGGAGGACAGGATGCTATGGCATCCCAATCCCCAGTCTCTCCATCTCAGGGCCTGGTTGCTGAAAGCCTAGAACTTCACGGTCTTAACCTTTCTCAGCAGGTAAAGGATATCCTTTATGCTTCCAGGAAACCTTCCACAAGACGCTCTTATGCTTTCAAATAGAAAAGGTTTACCATATGGTGCTCGCAGAAGGGTCTTGACCCTCTTGCGATACCTCTGGAATCATTACTGGAGTATCTCCTTCATTTGTATAATACACGGCTTAAGACCAATTCAGTGAGAGTTCATTTGAGTGCTATTGCAGCTTCTTTCAAGCCTCTAAATGGACAACCTATTTCCTCTCATCCTCTCATAGCGAGATTTATGAGAGGCCTTCTTTTAACTAAGCCTCCCACTAAGCCACCACCGGTGGCATGGGACATAAATCTGGTTCTTGGGCAGCTCATGAAGCCGCATTTTGAAACATTAGCTACTACCTCTTTCAAATTCCATTCCTGGAAGGTCATCTTTCTTATTGCAATCACATCAGCACGTCGCATCCTCCTTATACAAGGTTCCATCATGAGAAGGTAGTCCTTAGGACTCATCCATACTTTATGCCAAAGGTGGTATCACTTTTTCATTTAAACCAAGCGGTTTACCTTCCTGTATTTTTCCCAAGGCCTCATGCCTCAAATGCAGAAAGGAATCTTCATACTTTGGACTGTAAAAGGGCTTTGGCCTTTTACTTGCAAAGGACACAGCAACATAGAAAGTCCTCTCAACTCTTTGTTGCTTTTGATCCTGGTCATTTGGGACTTCCAGCTGGATTTCACAGTATATATCTTTTGCTTATGAGAGTAAAAACCTTTCTCTTGAAGGCCATGTCACAGCTCACAATGTGAGAGCCATGGCAACCTCTATGGCTCATCTGCACTCTGTGTCTATCGATGACATCTTTCGAGCAGCTACTTGGGCCTCGGTTCATACCTTCACAGCCCATTACTGCTTAGACAAGGACTCCCACCGGGATGCCTTGTTTGGTCAGGCTGTTCTTCAACACCTGTTCCATACTTAATCAACTCCTACCCACCATCTCTGGTAGGATGCCAGAGATCCATGGGGGGGATGTGGAGCCCTTTCTCAAGGGCACACAACTTCTGGGGTTTCTCCCTGGCATCTGCAGCTAGGGAGTCCCCATATGTGAAGACTACATTCCTGCTTGTTCCTGGAGATAGCATAGTTACTCACCTGTAACAGGTGATCTCCGGGAACAGCAGGAATTTAGTATTCACAACCCACCCACCTCCCCTAGGAGTTGTATCTCTCTCTCTCTCTCTTTTTCTCTTTCCCTCTCTCTCTGTCTCAGCTTTAAACTCAACTGGAGAGGGACAGTTGGGAAAGGCGGGAAGGCAGCACGCAGGTGCTGTGGGATGCTCCCAAAAGCTTTGCTATTGGATGCTGGGGGAGCGTTCCCGTGCAGGCTCCGTCGGTACCGACGATACCCATATGTGAAGACTAAATTCCTGCTGTTCCCGGAGATCACCTGTTACAGGTGAGTAACTATGCTTTATGGATTGATTGCTTTTTTCTGAGTTTTTCAGTCTTGTTTTCTACTTGGAAAGTGTCATACTGGTTTTTTTCAATGCTGCACTAGTGCATATACAAGTAATGACATCACTGAAAATTGCTGTGGTCTGCTTCCACCTGCTGGTTGGGGAGCATAGCACTCTCATCTGGATTGGTCTAGGTGGATTCAAGGAAAGAAAATGATCAGATATGGAAATGTTCTTCTTTTTGGCTCATGTCTTTTTGAGTAGTAGCTCAAGGTGAGTTATCTTCAGGTACAGTAGGGATTACCCTGTACCCAGAGGGCTTACAATCAAAGTTTGTATCTGAGGCATTGGAGGGTTAAGTGACTTGCCCAAGGCCACAAGGAGTGTCATTTCATAATGTTATTTCTTTGTTATTACTCTTAGAATCATGGTATTCTTTCTTTTACCACCAGGGAAAAGGGAAATAGTATTTGCTTAGTAGCATAGTAAATGGAGGCAGGTAAAGAGCAATATGGTCCATCTAGTCTGTCAACTGCTTAGGGTTATAACTGCCACTACATGCAGGTTACCTCCTCGCCCATACCTTTTATGAAGTGCAAAAAGTCCTTTACATTTCCTTTTGGGTGGTAATGCTCTGCATTTGGATTCCATCCGCTTGCCATTTAGGGATCCTATGTTTATCCTATACATTTTGGACTTCCAATACTGTTTTATCTCCCCCACCTGCACTGGGAGGGCTTTATTTAATAATAGTCAGCTTTAGTTCTAGAAATACACATAAACTGATAAGAACACCAACATGCTGCTAGGATGGGAGCCTTTGACTCACAAATGTATGCTGCTCCTGAAATATAGGTATGACTATTAAGGCCCGTTTTACTAAACACTTAGCACATGCTATCTCTTGCATGGCCCATTTTATTCCTTTGGCCTCTGTGGCAGATAGCACTTGCTAAGTGTTAGTAAAAAGGGCCCTAAGCTTTTTTTTTTCATTATTAAGGCTATAAAGAGAAAATAGCATTAGATGCATGAAGATAGGCATTAGGATAGTCAACCTTGCAGCCGATGTTTTCAGTGTTCCTTTGAGAGGGATCATTTTCCTTTAAAAAATATTCTTGTTTTTAAAACTCCTCACATTCATGCAGGATAAAAATAAGCAAATGTCTAAATTACGTGCTGTTTAATCATCCTCTGAAATGTTCTATCTTGAAATCTTATAAAGAAATGCTGCTCATCTTTTTGGCACAAATGATTCTGCTTTGTATTCCTCCAAGAGTATCTTCATGGCTTTAGGAAAGAGGATGAAACAGATAGGTGCACAGGTGGTGCTCTCTTCAATACTCTCTTTTGAGAGTAAAGGCTAAGGTAGAGAAGCTCGCATCCTAGAGATGAATGCTTGACTGTGTAGTGGTGTCACCAAGTGCATATTGATTTCCTGGATCATGAAATGATTTTCCAAAGGCTCCTGTGTCAGAGATAGTATTCACCTATCTAAGAAGAAGCAAAGTGTCTTCCACAGTGGACTGGCTAACCTACTCATGAGGGCTTTAAACTATATTCATTCGGGATGAGTGAAACCCTCAGGTAAATAAAAGCCCTAAGGTAAATAAAACATCCAATACCTTTGTAGAAATGGTAAAAAAGGGGCAACATCTGGAAAGCAATGTATATTATTGCCCATAATATGGGAAATAAGATTCTGAATCTTGAGGCTTTAATGCAAGAGACTGATTTGGATTTAGTGGCAGTCACAGAGACGTGGTTCATGGAGAACCATGGCTGGGATATAATTATATGAGGCTATAATTTAATCTCCAGGAACAAGCAGGAATGAGTCTTCACATATGGGTACGTCGGTACCGACGGAGCCTGCGCGGGAACGCTCCCCAGCTTCCCAAAAAGGAAAGCTTTTGGGAGCATCCCACAGCGCCTGTGCGCTGCCTTCCCACCTTTCCTAACCAACTCTCCTCAGTTCTTCTTTGCCGCGGAGCCAGCAGGTCGAGCCCTGTCACCGCTGAAGAAGTTCTTTATTTTATTTTATTTCTTTGGTCGCGTGTCTGCCTTCCCCGACTCCGGACCGGTACCGCCGGTCTTTTCTTTCTCTCTTTAAAAAAAAAAATTCAATATTTTTCCTCACTTAGTGTATTTTTCTTCTTAAGGCCTCAGGGCCCACAAGAAAATTTCCCTCATGGAAAAAACAACCTCCGGGTTCAAAAAATGCACTAAGTGTAGCGGTACTATTTCTGTTACAGATACCCATGAATGGTGTCTTAAATGTTTGGGTCCTGAACACTCCATTCCGGATTGTCCGTCCTGCTCCCTAATGTCTAAACGGGGATTACAGAACCGAGCAGCTAAGCTCCATGTGCTGTTTCCCACTGAGGCACCGGCAGTAGCATCGACATCTTCCAGGTCTTCTTCTCCTGAAGGATCTCAGGTAACCAAACATAAACCTAGCAGGTCCTCGAAGGGTAGATCTCCCTCTAAGCATCGAGATGCCTCCGGGCTTGCCCTCGAGGATCCTGCACCAGCCAAACAACTCCGGCGGGAAGCTCCGGCTTCCAAAGCTCCTCCTATGGGGTTACAGGTTGACATCGATGGCACGGCCTCGACCGATCACCTGTTAGATTGCTCTGGGGTACCGGCACTATCTCCCGGTACCGACATCCAGGCTTTCATGGCGTCGATGGATCAGAATGTTCTGTCCATGCAGCAGGCTATAAAGTCCTTCATTCAAGCTGCGACGCCGATGATACCGCAACGAGCTCCGTTGTCGGTATCGGCTCCGGTACCGGCACCAGCACCGATGCCGGTACCGACTGCATCGACATCGACCAGGATACCGACTTCTGCGGTTCCTTGTCCAGGGCTACCTCTCGGTACCGATCCGGTACCAGGGACGCCCGATGTTGATACCGCTCGATATGCGTATCGAGCGTTAGAAGAGCACCCTGATAGGCGATACTTTGATTCCTCTGATGATTCTGATACATCAGATGAGTCTCCTGAAGTATCCATAGCCCTTCCTGAAGAGCCTTCTTCTCCAAAAAGAAGAATGTCTCCTCCAGAGGACTTGTCCTTTCAAGACTTCATAAGAGAAGTAGCTAAAGGACTCTCTATTTCAGTAACCTCTGAATCAGAGCCTAGAGCAAAACAATTAGATATTTTAGGATACTCTAGGGCTCCTAGAGAGGCAGTCACCTTACCAATTCATGAGATTCTTCATGAACACATGATTGATTTATGGGAGACTCCTCTCACTCTCTCTCCTCATTCTCGCAGGTTGGACACTATGTATCGTGTCCCTCCTTGTCCTGGGTTCCAGAAAACTCAGCTTCCTCATCATTCCATTGTGGTGCAGTCAGCTATGAAGAGGATAAAGAGTACAAAGAGACACTCTTCTGCTCCGCCAGGAAGAGAATGCAGGACCTTGGATGCTTTTGGTAGGAAAATCTTCCAGGCCAGTATGCTTATTGCCAGAATCAACTCATATAGCCTTTATATGGGTATGTTTCTGAAAGAAGTGGCAGAAAAGCTGCACACTTTCCTCCCTTTTATTCCAGAAGATAAAAGGGAAGAATTCCGCATGTGGCTTAAGCATACGCAAGACATCTCCAAGTTTTCAAACAGGGCAGCCTTTGACTCCTTTGAAGGGGCCAGTAGAGCCTCAGGCATTCCCATAGCTGCTCGCAGAATTGCTTGGCTCCAGGCTTCTGATTTAGAACCCTGGGTTCAAGATGGCTTAGGAAATCTGCCCTGTACAGGTGAAAATCTGTTTGGCAAAGAGTGGCAAATTAAAGCCACTCAAATGGATGCAGAGAATTCTGCTCTGGATAGACTTTCAAGATCTACCTCCATTCCTGCCAAGAAAAAGACTTTTAAAAAGTCTTTTTTCAAAAAGGGCAGGTTTCCTTCCACTTCTGGCCAACAATCTTCTACAGGTCGCTTTAAAACCGCTAAGCGTCAGCAACCTAAGCAGGCCAGGCCTAAGTCTACAGGGGCTGCTGTAACCCAGCAGTCCCAACCCCCTCAGGGTTTTTGACTTGATGCTAGAGAACTTAGCCTTTCTGGCTTTAACACAGCCAGAACCTCTCACCATTCCAGGAAGGTTAACTCATTTTGCTCCCAGATGGGAGCAAATCACATCAGAGCAGTGGACCCTCTCCATCATAAGAGAGGGCTACAAACTTTATTTCTCAGACCTTCCTCCCCACACCATGGTGAGACACTTCAATTCTCCCACATCTCTTCTCGACCTTTTAGGTCAGGAGATAACTACCCTTCTTGCCCAAGGGGCAATAGAAGAAGTTCCTCTTCTTCAACAGGGGTCAGGGTTCTACTCCCCCTATTTTCTCATTCCAAAGAAGACAGGGGGATACAGACCCATTCTAGATCTCAGAGAATTGAACAAATTTCTATGCAAGGAGAAGTTCAAGATGCTTTCTCTGGGCACTCTCCTTCCATACCTTCAAAGTCAGGATTGGCTTTGTTCTCTAGATCTCAAGGATGCGTACACACATGTTCTCATCCATCCATCTCACAGAAGATTCCTGCGTTTTCTTTTCCAAGGAAAACATTACCAATACAGAGTGCTTCCTTTCGGTCTGGCCTCTGCCCCAAGAGTGTTCACCAAATGCATGGCAGTAGTTGCTGCATTTCTACGCACTCTGGGAATATTTGTCTTCCCATACCTTGACGACTGGCTCATCCGAGCTCCATCTCAGTCAGAGGCCCAGATTTCCCTGGACCACAAAAGGCGCATTCTGCAGTATCTGGGACTGGTGGTAAACCTCCCAAAGTCCCAGCTCATCCCTACTCAGTCCCTAGAATTCATAGGGGCCTGGTTGGATACCACCACTGCAAGGGCCTACCTTCCTCAGGCCCGTTGCCAACGTCTAGTGCAGCTAGTCTCCCAGATTCAGTCAAAGAGCCACTTAACTGCCAGGGAGATGCTACAACTGCTGGGCCACATGGCTTCCACAGTACATGTGGTACCCTATGCTCGCCTACACATGAGAGCAGCTCAATGGACTTTGTCCACCCAGTGGACTCAAGCTTCAGGAGCTCTCTCAGACCAAATAGCAACATCCAAACGTCTCTTTTGGTCTCTCCAATGGTAGATGTCCACTCAAAATCTGTTGCTGGGGTCCCCCTTCCAACAGTTGTTGCCCCAAGCAACCCTCACAACAGATGCCTCCCAGACAGGTTGGGGAGCTCATCTACAGGACCTCTCCACTCAGGGCACTTGGTCCCCTCAGGAGACCTCTCTTCATATCAACCACTTGGAGCTTCGAGCAGTTTTTCTAGCTCTCAAGGTCTTCCATACCCTCCTCAGCTACAAGACAGTCCTCATCCATACGGACAATCAAGTAGCTATGTTTTATATAAACAAGCAAGGAGGAACTGGCTCTCTGTCGCTTTGCAACGAAGCTCTAAGATTGTGGGCCTTCGCCAGAGAGCATCAAATCCATCTCCTGGCAGTATACCTCCCAGGAATCCAAAACTCTTGGGCAGACAGACTCAGTCGAGTTCTGCTTCCACACGAATGGTCCCTGCACATGGATCAGGTACTCAGAATCTTTCAAGCATGGGGAGCCCCGGACATAGACCTCTTTGCAAGTCCGTGGAATGCCAAACTTCCCCGGTTCTGTTCCAGAATTCCGTGTCAGGGGGTTCAGGCCAAGAATGCCATCCTCCTTCATTGGGGTCAGGGCTTCCTGTATGCCTTTCCACCCATTCCCTTAATTCCCAAGACTCTGTTCAAACTCCAGAGGGATCAAGGATCTATGATCCTCATAGCTCCATGCTGGCCACGCCAAGTGTGGTACCCTCTACTTCTGCATCTCTCCCAAGCCCCCTCCCTGGACTTGGGAGCTGCTCCAGACCTTCTGTCTCAGGAGGAAGGGACTTTGTGGCATCCAAACCCCAAGTCCCTTCACCTCAGAGCTTGGTTACTGAAGGCTTAGACCTTCAAGACTTGAATCTTTCTCAGCAGGTGAAGGATATCCTCCATGCTTCCAGGAAACCTTCCACTAGGCGTTCCTATGCTTTTAAGTGGAAAAGATTTTCCATTTGGTGTGCTGAAAAGGGTCTTGACCCTCTGGCACTACCTTTAACTTCTTTGTTAGACTATCTCCTACATCTCTCCAATGCAGGACTTAAGACAAATTCAGTAAGAGTCCATTTGAGTGCTATTGCAGCATCCCTTAAGCCCATCAATGGACAACCTATCTCCTCTCATCCTCTTATTTCAAGATTCATGAGAGGCCTAACTTTAACTAAACCTCCCATTAGGCCTCCTCCGATGGCATGGGACTTAAATTTGGTTCTTGGTCAGCTTATGCAGCCACCTTTTGAACCCTTAGCCACTACCTCCTTGAAATTTCTTTCCTGGAAGGTTATTTTCCTCATTGCAGTCACTTCTGCTCGCCGCATCAGTGAACTGCAGGCCTTAGTGGCTAATCCACCTTATACAAGGTTCCATCATGACAATGTAGTCCTTAGGACAAATCCACACTTTATGCCTAAAGTGGTCTCACCTTTTCATCTTAATCAAGAGGTATATCTACCTGTCTTTTTTCCAGCTCCTCATGCATCCAGTGCAGAGAGGAATCTTCATACTCTGGATTGTAAAAGAGCTCTTGCTTTTTACTTACATAGGACACAGCAACATAGAAAGTCTTCCCAGCTTTTTGTTGCTTTTGATCCTTCTCATTTGGGACTTCCAGTCTCTAAGAGAACACTGTCCAATTGGATTGCTCAGTGTATTTCTTTCGCCTACCAGAGTAAGAACCTTTCTCTGGAGAGCCATGTCACAGCTCATAATGTGAGGGCCATGGCCACCTCTATGGCTCATTTAAATTCTGTGTCCATCGACCAGATCTGTCGAGCAGCCACTTGGGCCTCTGTTCATACCTTCACAGCCCATTACTGCTTGGACAAGGATTCCCGCCGGGATGCCTTGTTTGGTCAGGCTGTGCTCATACACCTGTTCCATTCTTAAACAACTCCTGCCGTCCTTCCCTGGATGGATGCCTGAGATCCATAGGAGAACGCAGACCCCCTTCAGGGTCTCATATCCTTGGGGATCTCCCAGGCATCTTAGCTATGGAGTCCCCATATGTGAAGACTCATTCCTGCTTGTTCCTGGAGATAGCACAGTTACTTACCTGTAACAGGTGATCTCTGGGAACAGCAGGAATAAGTCTTCACAACCCACCCACCTCCCCTAGGAGTTGTATCTCTCTTCTATCTTTCCTTTCCTCTCTCTCTCTATTGTCTCAGCTTTAAACGCGAACTGAGGAGAGTTGGTTAGGAAAGGCGGGAAGGCAGCGCGCAGGCGCTGTGGGATGCTCCCAAAAGCTTTCCTTTTTGGGAAGCTGGGGAGCGTTCCCGCGCAAGCTCCGTCGGTACCGACGTACCCATATGTGAAGACTTATTCCTGCTGTTCCCAGAGATAACCTGTTACAGGTAAGTAACTGTGCTTTCAGGAAGGACAGGCTAGGAAAAAAGGGGAAGAGGGGTGTCATTGTATGTAAGAAGTAATATTAAAGTAACAGAATTACAGGGCTTATGAGCGAAGGAGGAAAGAAGGAATGGAGCATCCACTTGCACTGGTGTGATACACAGACCTCCTTCACAGGTAGAAGGAAGTGGACAGAGATTTAATTGATGTTCACAGTATTGCTTTAAAAAGGGAACTGTTACTGATAGGTGATTTCAATATGCCAGATGTTGATTGGGAGACTCTGCTGCAGTGTCATCTAGAAGTAAAAAGATCCTGGATTCTCTATAGGAAGAACTATTCCAGCAACTGGTAACAGAACCCACATGAGGGGGTCATACTGGACATGACATGCACCAATGGGGAGAGTGTTTCTGATGTTAATGGGTGATCATCTCTCATCCAATGATTGCCGGATGGTGTGGTTGATATTAGACAAGGGCTAAGATAGTTCATTAAAAAGTGAGGGGCCTAGACTTTCGGAAAATTATCTTAGTCACAATGGGACAATACCCCAAAAAGTTATTAACTGGTTGTGAAAAGCTGGGGGATATTTTAAGGGCTATAAATCCCTTTTGTTAAAAAAATTTAAATAAGTAAATAAATGTAAAAGGAAAAAGAGGCCACTATGGTTGTTCAAAGACATAGCTGAAAAGGTAAGGAAAAAGAGGATGGCCTCCATAAAATACAAGAGATCAAAGAAGAGAAAGACAAGTATCAATATTTGGAAAAACTAAGAGGAGCTAGGAAAGTAGTCAGGAAAGCAAAGATACAAATGAGAGAAGAAATAGCTAATGCAGTAAAATGGGGGGACAAAACATTTAAGAACATAACATAAGAACATAAGATATGCCATACTGGGTCAGACCAAGATCTATCAAGCCCAGTATCCTGTTTCCAACAGTGGCCAATCTAGGTCATACATACCTAGCAGTTTCCCCAAAAGACACAGGTTCCGCAATGCTTGTACTGGGTCAAGCATTGATATCCTGGGTCCCTTCTTAATAATGGTTTATGGACCTTTCCTCCAGGAACTTGTCCAAACCATTTTTAAACCCAGCTATACTAACAGCCTTTACTACATCCTCCGGTAACAAATTCCAGAGTTTGATTACACGTTGAGTGAAAAAATATTTTCTTTTATTAGTCTTAAATAGTTTGCCCTGTAGCTTCATTGCATGTCCCCTAGTCTTTCTATATTCTGATAACGTAAACAATCGATCTACGTTTACCCGTTCCTCTCCGTTCATTAATTTATAGACTTCTATCATATCTCCCCTCAGCCGTCTCTTTTCCAGGTTAAAGAGCCCTTTTAGCCTTTCTTCATAGGAGTATCCTTCCATCCCCTTTACCATTTTGGTGGCTCTTCTCTGAACCTTCTCTAACAACTCTATATCCTTTTTAAGATACGGCGACCAGAATTGCACACAATATTCAAGGTGCGGTCTCACCATGGAATGATATAGAGGCATTATAATATCTTTTGTTTTATTTTCCATTCCTTTCCTTATGATACCTAGCATTCTATTTGCTCTCTTGGCTGCCGCTGCACACTGGGCTGAGGATTTTAACATGTTATCCACAATGACGCCTAAATCTTTTTCCTCGGTGGTGGTTCCTAATGTGGAACCTTGCATTGTATAACCATAGTTTGGGTTGTTCTTCCCTATGTGCATAACTTTGCACTTGTCCACATTAAATTTCATCTGCCATTTTGATGCCCAGTCTTCTAATTTATCAAGATCCTCTTGCAATTTTCCACAATCCTCTTGGGTTTTAACAACTTTAAATAGTTTTGTGTCATCTGCAAATTTGATAACCTCACTCGTTATTCCACTTTCCAGGTCATTTATGAATATGTCAAAAAGCAGCGGACCCAGCACAGATCCCTGGGGTACACCACTATTCACCTTTCTCCATTGGAAAAATTGTCCATTTAGCCCAACCCTCTGCTTTCTATCTCTTAACCAGTTCTTGATCCACAGTAGTACACTGCCTCCTATCCCATGACTCCCTAGTTTTGCCATGAGGGACCTTGTCAAAGGCTTTCTGAAAGTCCAGATACACTGTATCAACCAACTCACCTTTGTCCACCTGTTTATTCACACTTTCAAAAAAACATAACAGATTAGGAAGACAAGATCTTCCTTGTCTAAAGCCATGTTGGCTGTCTCCCATTAGGCCATGACTATCTACAGAGTAATTTTATTCTTTATGATGGTTTCTAACATTTTTCCCGGTACTGACGTGAGGCTGTAGTTTCCCGGTACTGACGTGAGGCTGTAGTTTCCCTGATCACCCCTGGAACCCTTTTTAAAAATTGGTGTTACATTGGCGATCCTCCAATCTTCAGGTATTAGAGATGATTTTAATGATAGTTCACAGATTACTAATAGCAGGTCTGCTATCTCATATTTCAGTTCTTTCAACACCCTTGGATGTATACCATCCGGCCCAGGTGATTTGCTACTCTTCAGTTTATCTAATAGTTGTAATACATCTTCCTGATGTATCGATATTTCCTTCAATTCTTCCGCACCTTTAAATACCACTTCAGTCATGGGTAACATCCCTACATCTTCCTCAGTAAAGACTGAAGCAAAGAATTCATTCAGTCTCTCCGCTATCGCCTTGTCGCCTCTTAGTGCCCCTTTAACTCCTCTGTCATCTAATGGACCAACTGACTCTCTCACAGGTTTTTTGCTGTGAATGTACTTGAAAAAGTCTTTATTTCGCGTTTTTGCTTCCACAGCAAGCTTCTTCTCAAATTCTCTCTTTGCCTGCTTTATCAATGCCTTGCATTTGATTTGCCAGTGCTTGTGCTGTTTCCAGGTTTCGTCGTTTGGCTCTTTTTTTCCATTTCCTGAAAGATGCTTTTTTGGCAACAGCCTCTCTGACCTCACCTTTAAACCATGCTGGCAGTTAATTGGACTTCCTTCCACTTTTCTTAAAGCGTGGAATACAGCTGGTCTGGGCTGCCAAGATAGTATTTTTCAACAACACCCAAGCTTGATGTAAGTCTTTAACCTTTGCAACTGCTCCTTTTAGTTTTTTCTTAACTATTTTCCTCATTTTATCATAGTCTCCCTTTCAAAAGTTAAAAGGTAGTACTGTGGATTTCCGTACTATCCCTCCTCCACTAATTAAATCAAAGGCGATCATGCTATGATCACTATTGCCAAGTGGCCCCAACACCCTTATCTCTTGCACTAGATCTGGTGTTCCACTAAGGACCAGGTCTAATATGGCTTCCCCTCTGGTCAGTTCATGAACCAGCTGCTCCAAGAAGCAGTCATTTATGTCATCTAGGAACTTTATCTCCCTAGCATGTCCTGCCGTGACACTGCCCAGTCGATACCGGGGTAATTGAAATCACCCATTATTATTACTGCGCTGTAACATTTGTTAGCTTCCTTGATTTCTTTGAGCATTTCATCATCCATTTGTTCATTCTGGCCTGGTGGTCGATAGTACACCCCCACTGCCATCGCCTTCCCCTTTTTACATGGAATTTCAGTCCATAGAGATTCTACAGCAAATTTTGTTTCCTGCAAAACTTTAATCCTTTCTGACTCAATGCCCTCTCTAACATAGAGCGCAACCCCTCCACCAATTTGATCAGCTCTATCATTACGATATAGTTTGTACCCAGGTATCACAGTGTCCCACTGGTTGTCCTCCTTCCACCATGTCTCTGATATTCCAATCATATCTAACCTCTCATTTAGTGCTATATATTCTAACTCTCCCATCTTATTTTTTAGACTTCTAGCATTTGCATACAAGCATTTTAGAGACTGTATTTTATTCATATTAATTTGGCTAGTGGTAGACATGGGTAATTTGGGATCTTTAAGCTCTGTCTGCTCCATACTCGAGGGCATTTGGGCTACTTTGCTCTTTTTTGGAACCTCTCTGCTTTTGGTAGTATCCTTCAAGGATACATTCTTCCGAACCATCTGCTCTTGGGCGACTGTCGGCTTTCCCCTATTAT
Source organism: Ichthyophis bannanicus (assembly GCA_033557465.1). Classification (NCBI taxonomy): domain Eukaryota; kingdom Metazoa; phylum Chordata; class Amphibia; order Gymnophiona; family Ichthyophiidae; genus Ichthyophis; species Ichthyophis bannanicus. The sequence goes on from CM066034.1 coordinate 593,609,335, forward strand.
CTAGTTTAAAAGCTGCTCTCTCTCCTTTTTAAAGGTTAATGCCAGCAGCCTGGTTCCATCCCAGTTAAGGTGAAGCCCATCCTTTCGGAAGAGCCCCTCCTTTCCCCAGAATGTTCCCCAGTTCCCAACAAATCCCAAACCCTCATCTCTGCACCATTGTCTCATCCACGCATTGAGACTCCGGAGCTCTGCCTGCCTTTTGGGTCCTGCACGTGGAACGTGAAGTATTTCGGAGAACGCTACCCTGGAAGTTCTAGATTTCAACTTCCTACCTAAAAGCCTAAATTTAGCCTCCAGAACCTCCCTACCACATTTTCCTATGTCATTGGTACCGACATGTACCAAGACAGCAGACTTCTCCCCAGCACTATCTAAGACCTTATCTAGGTGGCGCGTGAGGTCCGCTACCTTCGCACCAGGCAGGCATGTTACCAGGCAATCCTCACGTCCACCAGCCATCCAGCTATCTACATGCCTAATGATCGAATCACCAACTATAACGGTTGTCCTAACCCTTCCCTCATGGGCACATGGCCCTGGAGAAACGTCCTCGGTGCGAGAGGGTTTTACATCACCTGGAGGACAGGTCCTAGTTACAGGATCACTTCCTGCCACACCAGGGTGATGCTCTCCTGTCACGTGACCTTGCTCCTCCATGGCAACAGGGATGCTGCCAGACTGGAGGTGGGACTTCAGGACTATACTTGTAGGTCTCGTCTATGTACCTCTCTGTCTGTCTTATGTTTTCCAAGTCTGCTACTCTAGCCTCTAGAGAATGGACTCGTTCCCTGAGAGCAAAGAGCTCCTTGCACCTAGTGCACACGTAAGACCTCTCACCAACTGGGAGAAAATCATACATGTGACACTCAATGCAAAAGACTGGAAAGCCCCCATCTCGCTGCTGGACTGCTGTCTGCATCTTAGTTTTAAGTTTTTGTTTAGATCCTTAAGTTCTTTACTTACTAAGGGTTGCCAATAAAACTGTACCTAATATGTTTAATATACCTTGTTCACCTGAAGCTTAATTAATCTCAGGTCCTTAGTGTATGACTGATTTGGGTAACGAGCTTCACCTGAGAGCACCTCCTGTCTGTTAAAATATGTAAGTATCTATAAAGCTACAATTATCCCAGGGGTGAGTGGGTGTGGGGAGGGAGGGAGGGAAATAACACCTATTAAAAGAGGGCTGCTACACAGTACCCTGTCCATGTGATGCTGAGGTAAGTTATATTCTTATTTGATTTAAATGATAGCTCTTTGCTGCTGCTAGGCTCTAACTTATTATGAAATTTAAACTACAAGCTCTCTGCTGGGTTCTAAATTTAACCAGAAAGCTCTCGTTTGTGTTTTAAATTTAAACTAAAAGTACTTTGCTGATGCTAGGCCCTGAGTGACTATTAAATTTAAACTATAAGCTCTCTGCTGGGTATGAAATTTAACCAAAAAGCTCTCTTCTGTGTTTTAAACGTAAACTAAAAGTACTTTGCTGATGCTAGACCCTGAATGACTATTAAATTTAAACTACAAGCTCTCTGCTGGGTATGAAATTTAACCAGAAAGCTCTCTTCTGTGTTTTAAATGTAAACTTTAACTGCTGCTACTAGGCCCTGACTGATTTAACAAAAAATAGTGGGTTCACAGATTAATTAGCTTTAATAAAAAGAATTCCTTTCAGAAAAGTCCCAGAAGTATATACTCACAGTTGCAGATCTCTCTCCAGAAGTAACAGGCCCCTTTTCTAGTCTTTCAAGACTGAGGCTCACAGAGCTCTGGTTGAGCTATTTATGCCTGTGCTGCTGAGGTAAGCTGTGACCAACTTCCTGGATGATTAACAATCCTTTCTTGGCTGAGTCTTTCAAAATGGCCTTTTGATCTGCCACCTGGTGTTTACACCTATTGAAAAACGTTTCACAGGTCTCTTGCCCCCTAGGTAGAAGGCCTCTTTGTAAAGGTCTCTAGAAGACTATTTGCTGCTCAAAGAGTACTGACCCTGTTTTGCCTTTTGTGCTAATCTATATTCTTATTTGATTTAAATTATAGCTCTTTTTTGGATATGTTAGTGACATGAGGAAGTGCAAAAGTAGTATTGTCAGATTCGAGGATTAAACGGAGGAATTTATTTTATTTATTTATCTAGTTTTATATACCACCCTTTCCTTCAATCAAAGTGATTTATATTGGGATGTTAGATACAATTTTAGTAAGGGTTAAAGGGAATAAAAGAAGGCTGGTTGACAAAAGTTGGTTATGAGCATTGAGGGTCCCTAGTGTTCAGAAAACAGAAGCGTTTTTAACATCTTGAGGAAGTCCTTAATGTCCTGTGTGGATCTCATATGTTCAGGTAGAGAGTTCCAAAGCATAGGTGCAGTGAGAGATGGAGCTCTTCTGGCTGTAGACTGATTGGGGCATTGGTATTCAGCAGGAGTAGTGAGCTTATTTATCATGTTCTGCTCTATGGAACTCTCTTCCCCACTCACTCCGCACCGAACCTTCATTTCCACATTTCAAAGCCCTTCTCAAGACCCATCTGTTTTCCCAGGCTTTTGATCTCCCAGCACCCCCCTGACAGTTACGCAGGCCCTTACACCGTATGCCACTCCAGCACTTCCCTTTCTTCCTTCGTCCTTCCTGTTGCCCCTAACTCTTTAGCCATACTGCTCTGTCTCTTTCTTTCTTTCTATCTATTTCTACAGCACTTTCCTGTCATTTGAATGGCGTTCCTTTTCCCTCTTTAATTTTCTGGCAGCCTGCTTTTATTGTACACCGCTCTGATACTCTGGTTTGGGCGGTTTATCAAGTCTCCTAAATAAAATAAAATAAAAATAAATGTTACTGTGCCTGGGCCTTGTGCTGGAGTCCTTGATTAGCAGACTTTGAAGGGCAGTGCCCGAGATATTGTGAAAGATTCGGAAGATGTTTAGGGTTGCTTTGTATCATGTGCATGAAAGGATGGGGAGCCAGTGAAGTTGTTGAAGGATTGGGGTGATGTGTTCTTTTCTGGAAGTATTTGTGATAATACTGGCTGCTGTATTTTGAACCAGTTGGTACACCTTGGTAGATCGAATTCGCATAGTCCAGAATAGGGGTGATTATTGCTTGATACACTGAGCAGAAGTGATTATTGCTTAGGATAGGTTTGAGTCTTCGGATGAGTTTCAATCTGTGGTGTGCTTTAATGCAGAACCTTGAGGGATGCCGTGTGGTACGTTGAACTTCATTGACTTGTTTTCACCATATGTGACCTGCTGTGTTCGGTTGTTGAGGTAGGAGCAGAACCATTTTATGGTGTTGCGTAGGTCAATTTCCTGTAGTCATTGTATCAATATGGAGTGGGATATTGTGTCAAAAGCTGCAGAGATGTCCATGAAGATTAGCAGGAAACCTTTTTTGATGTTATCAATGCCCCTTATGAGGTCGAATATGGAGGTTAGTAGAGTCTCAGCGCCGTGCTATGGCCTAAACCTGTGCTGGTGTGGGTCCAACAGTGCAGCTGTATCTGTATGGATTTTTCAATGACTTTTGCAATGAATGGCAGGCTGGAGATTGGACGGTAGGATTTCGGGTCTGCTGGATCAAGGGAATTTTTCTTGAGAACCAGCCAAATAGCAGCTTGCTTGAGGGCAGATGGCATGTAGCCCTGTTGTAAGGATAGGTCTCCTATTTCTTGGAGGTGTTTGACAAGCTGATCCTTTGAGGCCTTGATCCATGTCACAGTGCAGGGGTCAGTTGAGGATGTTGTTGTATTAAGCGTGTCCATGATGTGTTCAATCTATGCCAGGATGGGGACAGTAATTATCCCTGGTGGTTTTATGCGCTTAGGTTATTGGATTACTTGCTGTAGGTAGCTGGTGTTGGGAAGGGTTGTTGTGCCTACTGATAAGGAAGTTTGCGTAAAGTTGGGGGTAAATAAGGTGTATGTCCTGCTGTGTTGTGTCTTTTGTAAGCCGCTGCACGATACTGAAGAGCTCTCTAGGTCTATTTGCTGACTTCATGATGGTGTTGGTGTAGTATTGTTGTTTAAATTCATTAATTATGTTGTTGCATTCATGTTGCTTGTATCTATATTGCAGAAGTGAGTCCTGTGTCGTCTTGTGCCTCCATTTTCTTTCAAGTTTCCTTAGTGTTCTTTTAGCTTCTCTGATGTTATCCGAGTACCAAGGTGCGCGCTTGTGGTTGCCTAATGCTGCTGCCGGAGGTATAGTTTTTATCATGGTTAGGAATTTGTATTGGAGTATCCAGCCGGAGGGGTCTGTTTTACTGCTTATTTTCTGTATGCATTGTTTGTATGTCTGTGTATGATCATCTTTCGTTTGCCGTTTGTTTAGGTTGTATGCTCTTAACGTAGCTGGTTTGGCCAGGGTTAGTGAAGCTTTATTTCCGCATGCGTTTTCTCAGACTTCTGATTGACCTCGCCAGAGGGCCATGCGAAAGGGCCCTCTGGCGAGGCCCTCAGGCATGAGCCCCTTGCTGGCGCTTTCTTTTAAGATCAGATGTTGGGCACAGATTGGCCTTAAGATGGAGAGTGGGAGGAGTTTTCGGCTTCTCTCTCTCTGTCCTGATGACGATCAGAGATTGCCGGTGTGAGAGAGTGTGTTCTGTCCGGCTGCTGGCACTTTCTTTTAAAGATCAGATGTTGGGCTATGATTGGCCTTAAGATGGAGAATGGGAATATGTAGAAGTTGATGAAAATAAAGCAGAATTGCTTAACACGTATTTTTGTTCTGTGTTCACAGCTGAAGGATTAGGAATAGGATCTCAGAAAACACACATACTGTAAATAGTAACTGAAGTGAGGTGGATCTTGAATGATTTTCAGGAGACTGTGAGGAACTAGCTAAACTAAAAGTAGACAAAGCAATTGGGCCAGATGGGATACATCCGAGAGTACTGAAGAAACTTAAAGTTCTCCTGGCTCTACTATCTGACCTTTTCAGTGCTTCTTTAGAGTTGGGAGTGGTCCTAGAGAACTGGAGAAGGGCACATATAGTCCCTCTACACTAAAGTAGAAGTAAAGACAAGGTTGGGAACTACAGGCCGGTTAGTCTGACCTCTGTGGTAAGTAAATTAATAGAAACACTGTGCAAAATTAATTGATGGTGATGTTTCTGGAATCCAATGGATTGTAGAATCCGAAGAAGGATGATTTTAGTAAAGGAAGGTCTTGTTAGACAGATCTGATTAATTTCTTAGACTAGGTGACTAGAGAGTTGGAATGAGGGAGCATTCTAGATATGTTTTACTTAAATTTCAGTAAAGCCTTTGACACCATTCCTCACAGGAGGCTTTTATATCTATTGAACACCCTAGGGATGGACTCTAAAGTGACCAACTGAATTAGAAACTGGTTAGTGGTAGACAACAAAGGGTAGAGATAAATGGAGTTCACTCTGAGGAGAAGGACATTAACAGTGTTGTGCCAAAGGGATCTCTCCTTGGTCTGATTCTTTTTAACATTTTATAAGTGATATTGTGGAAGGGCTGCCAGGTAAGGTTGGCTTCTTTGCAGATGATACCAAAATCTACATTAGGGTAGACACCCAAGAAAGTGTAGATAATAAGAGGATGGATCTAGCGAAGCTTGAAGAATGATCAAGAATTTGGTAACTGAGATTTAATGCTAAAGAATACAGGGTCATGCATTTGGGCTGCAGAAATCCAAGGGAGCAGTACAGGGGTTGAAGTACTTCTGTCCATGAAAGAAAAGTGGGATATGGGGACGATTGTTTTTGATGATCTTAAGGTGGTTAAACTGAGAGAAAAGGTGATGGTGAAATCAGAAGGATGCTTGGGTGCACTGGGAGAGGAATAGCTAGCAGGAAGAAGGAGGTGATAATGCCTCTGAGTAAGTCTTTTGTGAGACTTCATTTTGCGTACTATGTGCAATTTTGGAAACCACACCTTCAAAAGAATGTTGACAGGATGGAATCTGTGCAGAGGGCAGCTACTAAAATGGTCAGTGGTTGTCTTCATAAGGCTTATGAGGATATATTTAAATATCTCAGTATGTACAAGGTATACTTTGGAAGAAAGGCGAGAGAGGGGAGGTATGATAGAGATCTATAAATATCTCTGGCATAAATACACAAGAGGAGACCCTCTTTCAATTGAAAGAAGGCCCTGCAATAAGGGGTCATAAGATGAAATTGAAAGGGGATAGACTCCAGAGTAATTTTAGGAAATATTTCTTTACAAAATAAGCAGTACATGCATGGAATATCCTTCCATTGGAGGACTGTATTTGAATTCAAGAAAGCATAGGGCCATCACAGGTGATCTCTTAAAGGTAAAAGGGGACTGTAAAGCTTAGATATTGGTAGAGAAGGATAGACTGGATAAGCTGTCTGTCTGCCATCATTTTTCTGTTTCTCTATCTATGTTGTTTAATTATATCTAGAGAAACAGTAAATGGTGACAGCAGTTGAAGGCGCATGCTGTGTATTAATGCAGAAATGAAAATTGAGAGAGAATTGTGTCTATTAAATAAGTATTCCTTCCCCCCTCCCCTCCCCTCCCCCGATTTGTTTATAAAGAAATCTCTCTTTTGGTCTGCCACAAAGCATACTTTTTTAGTCCTATAGAAAGCTAGCATGTCATTGACTAGAGTTCAAAAGATGGAAAAATTATAAATAGCTTGATTAAGCTTTTTGGATTTAGCTGTGTATACTGCATGGAAAGGATTTATATCATGGAAATATCTAAAACTACCTTTGTTCAAAGGATACACAAACTAAGTACATCCCACCCACTTTGCTCCTTCTTAGGCCCCCTCAAAAGATATAGAAAAGAAATATAAGTTATTGTGTTTAGGTCAGAAACCCATGCTTGAAACAACATGTTCGTCATTTGATTTTTTTAAAAATTGTTGATCAAATATAGCTCTGGGTAACATCCTGAACTGGGCTTGTTTTCCTGTGATTATTTAACTAAAATCATACTCTCTCCTCTTCAAAGACACAGTAACATCCGTGGATTTCTTTTCCTTGAATTTTCTGGCACTTTTCATTATGTTTTTGAAATAGAACATGTCGTTTACAGTTTGGTGAATTTCCAAGAGGGTGGGGGTGTTCCCAGCTGTTTTTTACTCAGTGTTCAAGTTCATGGAATTTTCTGTTCATTTTCATTTGTGTCCAGTAGAAGAGCTACATCTCAACTCAAGAAAAGTGTTTCACAGCTTAACATTAAAACATTGTTCATACTATAATTTGCATACATTCTGGGGGGATGACCCACAAAAAATGACAGGGAAATAACATATATACATAGTCACTCCCTAACTCTCCTCTGCCCTTGGAACATCCTTTTCTCCTCTGTGGATCAAGAACTCATGTACTTCTCTGCATCAGCATTTTATTTTTCCTCCAGGAACTTGCCCAAACCTTTTTTAAACCCAGCTACATGAACCGCTTTTACTGCATCCTCTGGTAACGAATTCCAGAGTTTGATTACTCTTTGACTTAAAAAATATTTTCTCTTATTAGTCTTAAATGGGTTACATTGTAGCTTCATTGCATGTCCCCTAGTCTTTCTACTTTTTGCTGGAGTAAACAACCAGTCTACGTTTACCTGTTCTGCTACTATTGTTAATAATTCATTTAGCTTCTCCATTTATTAATTTTTAGACCTATGATAAAAACCTTTCATATAGCCGCATTTAAGGTGTTTTTAGAAAATATGAGGTAATCATCTTCCATTTTTATATCAGCTTGAAGCTAATTCCAGTAGTAGGCTGCCTTTCCTCTTAGGGTATACTCCTTTGTAACCATAAGCCTTCACTCCTTCACTCCCACAGCATTTGATCTGGTAGTCTATCGGCTTTTGTTACCAAAGAGAGAGGGGGATGTCTGGCTGAGATTTTGAATTGCTTATATCATCCTTGAGTGGAGGGAAGGTGAGGATAAAAGGACATTAATGAAAAATCCGATGCATGGCAAATGTATTGCAGCATTACGCAGGGCTCCTCTCTTTCACCCATTTTATTTAGTATCTTCTGGAATTCTTTGGGGAAAATCATAAATGAGCAGAATTTAGATTCTTTTATTCAAATATTCAAATTATATTTCCCATAAGAGTCATTGGAGGTAACCGTGCAACAAGGAGAATGTTATTTTTACGTATTAAAAGTTGGATGGTTAGACATTCATTGAAAATAAACCCAGAGAAAACTAATATATTGTGGATAGATAGCCGTTGGAAAGAAATGCCTGAGATTAAATTGGAATTAGGAAATATCAAAGTTCCTGCATGTGACAGTATTTGAAGTTTGGGGATTATTATTAATTCAACATTATCAATGGAGAAGCAGGCAACTGGTATAGTACAAGAAACATTACATTTGCATTTGGAGCATTTAGATTGGATCGTATTTGGATGAGAGTGATTTTAGGCAAGAGTATGCAGGCTCTTGTCTTATCACATAGATTATTGTAATTATACCTAGAATTCTCAAGCAACACTAGTGCAAGGTGGAATTTAATATAAAATTCAACTGCTAAGGAGATCCTGGGGGTTAAGAGGTAGGAGAGGGCTACAACACTCTTAATACATTTCAAACAATTTCTGTATCTTTTCACTAGATTTTCTTGGTCCCTGATTGTTTTTGGTTATATTTGAGGATCTTCTTTTTCTTTATGCATAGTACAGAATGTCATTTGACACAGAAACTTCCATTTCTAATGTTGTTGTTGTACTTTACTTCTTTACCACAATGTCTGGTTTTCTCGCATCAGGCTTTTTTTCTGTGAAAATTAGGAATGCCCTAGTTGGTGATCACATCTTCATTCTTCTCAGTTATGCCCGAGTCATGATCCCAGTGTTTCTCTAAAATAGCTATGTTATAATGTTTATATAGTTTTCTGTAGATGAGATGTGCTACTTTTATTATGGCTTTCTGTATACATTTTATCTCCAGGAACAAGCAGGAATAAGTCCTTACATATGGGTACGTCGGAACCGACGGAGCCTGCGCGGGAAAGCTTCCCAAAAAGGAAGCTTTTGGGGCCTCCCACTGCACATGCGCGCTGCCTTCCCGCCTTCCTGACCAGCTCTCCTCAGTTTCTCTTTTTCCGCGGAGCCAGCAGGTCGTGTTCCTGTCACCGCTGAAGAAATTATTGTTTTAGTTTGTTTCTTTAGACCGCGTACCTGCCTTCCCCATACCGAAACCGGTACCGCCAGTCTCTCTTTCTTTTCTTTTAAAAAAAAACAACAAAACTTTATCTTGCACAACTTGGTGACTTCGGTTAGGCCTCAGGCCTACACAAATTCTCCTCATGGAGAAACCAGCCCCTGGTTTTAAGAAGTGTACCAAGTGTAGTGCTGTTATTTCTGTCACAGACACCCATGAATGGTGTCTTAAATGTTTGGGACCTGACCACTCCATTCCGGACTGCCCATCCTGCTCCCAGATGTCTAAACGTGGTTTGCAGAACCGGGCCAACAAATTCCATGTGCTGTTTGCTTCAGATAATCCAGCATCACAGTCATCCAGGTCTTCCTCTCCGGATGGATCTCAGGTAACCAAACCTTCTTCGGGCAGGTCCTCAAAGAGCAAATCTCCTTCAAAGCATTGAGAGGCTCTCACTTTTCAATCTGAGGACCATGCCCCAGCCAAACAACCCCAGCGGGAAGCTCTGGCTTCCAAAGCACCATCTATGGGGTTACAGGTTGACATCGATGGCACGGCCTCGACCGATCACTTGTTAGACTGCTCTGGGGTACCGGCCCATACCGGTACCGACATCCAGGCAGCAGTGGCATCTATGAGCAATACTGTTCAGACCATGCAGCAGGCCATGCTGGCTTTCATTAATGCTGCGACGCCCTCGGTACCGCATCCAGCGGTTCCGGGTCCGGTTCCGGTACTGTCTTCCATACCGGAACTGAGACCATCGTCTTCCAAACGCAGATCAGTTCCGCATGCCGGATCCGGGTTTTCACCCGATACTGATCCCATACCCGGTACGCCCGATGTCGATACCGATCGGTATGCGTATCGTGCGTTGGAAGCAAATAGAGGATACTCTGATTCTTCTGAGGATTTTGACTCCTCTGATGACTCTGATGAGCTGTCTCTGGTTCTTCCTGAAGAGCCTTCTTCCCCAAAGAGGAGAATGTCTCCACCAGAGGATTTGTCCTTTCAAGACTTCATTATAGAAGTAGCTAAAGGACTTTCTATTACCACATCCTCTGAAAAAGAACCTAGATCAAAGAAATTGGATATTTTAGGATACCCTAAGGTTCCTAAAGAGGCAGTCACCCTGCCTATCCATGAAATCCTTCAAGAACACTTGATGGACTTATGGGAGGCTCCTCTAACGTTGTCTCCTCATTCCCGTAGGTTGGACACCATGTACCGGGTCCCTCCTTCTCCTGGTTTTCAAAAAACTCAGCTGCCTCACCATTCCATTGTGGTGAAGTCTGCGCTGAAAAAGATTAAGAGTACCAAAAGGCACTCTTCTACCCCTCCAGGACGGGAATGTAAGACCCTAGACTCTTTTGGTAGGAAAATCTTCCAGGCTAGTATGCTTATAGCCAGGATTAATTCATACAGTCTGTATATGGGCATGTTTCTAAGGGAACTTGCCCTAAAGGTACGGCATTTTGCCTCCTTTATCCCTGAGGATAGAAAGGAGGAGTTCATTTCTCTGGTGAAACAGCTTCTAGATGTTTCTAAGTTCTCCAACAGAGCAGCATTTGATTCCTTTGAGGGTGCCGGTAGAGCTTCGGGCATTGCTATTGCAGCCCGACGACTTGCTTGGCTCCAGGCCTCTGACCTAGAACCCTGGGTCCTGGATGGCTTACGGAATATGCCCTGTACAAGTGAGAACTTATTTGGTAAAGACTGGCAAATTAAAGCCACTCAAATGGACGCAGAAAATGCTACATTAGATAGACTTTCTAAGTCTACCTCTACTCCTGCCAAGAAAAAGTCTTTCAAGAGGCCTTACTACAAGAAGGCCAGATTTTCCACAAATACTGGCCAACAATCTTCTCAGCCTCGCTTTGCTGCTAAACGTCAGCAACCTAAACAGGCAAGGTCAAAGCCTGCAGTGTCTGCCACTCCTCAGCAGGCTCAACCCCCTCAGGGGTTTTGACTTGCCCCTAGAGAACTTAACCTTTCTGGCTCTAGAACAACCAGAGCCCCTCACCATTCCCGGAAGGTTAGCTCACTTTGCTCCCAGATGGGAGCAAATTACATCAGAGCAATGGACCCTCTCTATCATCAGAGAGGGCTACAAACTTCATTTTTCCAACCTTCCTCCATATACCATGGTGAGGCACTTCAATTCTCCCCCATCTCTCCTGGGCCTGTTGAATCAGGAAGTCTCTTCTCTCCTTGCCCAAGGGGCAATAGAAGAGGTTCCTCTTCTTCAACAAGGGACAGGATTCTACTCCCCTTATTTTCTCATAACAAAGAAGACAGGGGGATTCAGACCTATCCTAGATCTGAGAGAATTGAACAAATTTCTGTACAAGGAGAAATTCAAAATGCTTTCTCTAGGCATTCTCCTTCCATACCTTCAGAGTCAGGATTGGCTTTGTTCTCTAGATCTCAAGGATGCGTATACACACATACTCATCCACCCATCCCACAGAAAATATCTAAGATTTCTGTTTCAGGGAAAACATTTCCAGTACAGAGTACTTCCCTTCAGTCTAGCCTCTGCTCCAAGAGTGTTCACCAAATGCATGGCAGTTGTTGCCGCATTTCTAAGAGGTCTGGGAATTTTTGTATTCCCATATCTGGACGACTGGCTCATCCGAGCTCCATCTCAGTCAGAGGCCCAGATTTCCTTGGACCGCACAAGGCACATTCTGCAGTATCTGGGACTGGTGATAAACCTTCCCAAGTCTCAACTTATCCCCACTCAGTCTCTGGAATTCATAGGGGCCCAGTTGGACACCGCCACTGCAAGGGCCTACCTACCTCAAGTCCGGGGCCAGCGTCTGGTGTGCTTGGCCTCCCAAGCTCAGTCCAGCAGTCACTTGACAGCCAGAGAAATGCTGCAACTTCTGGGCCACATGGCCTCCACGGTACACGTGGTGCCCAACGCTCGTCTTCATATGAGAGCACCTCAATGGACCTTGGCCACCCAGTGGACTCAGGCATCAGGAGCGCTCTCCGACCAAATACTCACCTCAAGGCGTCTGTTTTGGTCCCTCCAATGGTGGATGTCCACCAAGAATCTGTTGTTGGGGGCCCCCTTCCAACCTTTGTTGCCCCAAGCAACCCTCACAACAGATGCCTCCCAAACAGGGTGGGGAGCCCATCTACAATCCCTCTCCACTCAGGGTACTTGGTCTCCACAGGAGACCACCCTTCACATCAACCTCCTGGAACTGCGAGCAATCTTCTTTGCCCTCAAAGTCTTCCGTATCCTCCTTGTCAACCTGACCGTCCTAGTTCAGACAATCAGGTGGCCATGTTCTACGTAAACAAACAAGGAGGGACAGGCTCTCTGTCGCTTTGCAACGAAGCTCTCAGATTATGGGCCTTCGCCAGAGAGCATCAAATTCATCTTGTGGCAGTATATCTTTCAGGGGTTCAAAACTCTCGGGCAGACAGACTCAGTCGAGTTCTGCTTCCACACGAATGGTCCCTACATATGGACCAGATAGGCAGAATCTTTCAGGAATGGGGAACCCCGGATATAGACCTCTTTGCAAGTCCGTGGAATGCCAAACTTCCCCGGTTCTGTTCCAGGACTCCGTGTCAGGGAGCTCAGGCCAACGACGCCTTTCTCCTGCATTGGGGTCAGGAATTCCTATATGCCTTTCCACCCATTCCTTTGATTCCCAAGACTCTGTTCAAACTCCAGAGGGATCACGGATCGATGATCCTCATAGCTCCACGCTGGCCACGCCAAATGTGGTTCCCTCTTCTTCTGCATCTCTCCCAGGGACCCTCCCTGGACCTGGGAGCTGCGCCAGACCTTCTGTCTCAGGAGGAGGGGACTTTGTGGCACCCAAACCCCAAGTCCCTACACCTCAGAGCTTGGTTACTGAAGGCCTAAGCCTTCATGACTTCAATCTTTCTCAACCAGTGAAAGATATCCTTCATGCCTCTAGGAAACCCTCCACTAGGCGTTCCTATGCTTTCAAATGGAAACGTTTTTCCATTTGGTGTGCTCAACAGGGTCTTGACCCTCTAGCACTTCCTTTGAATTCTCTACTAGACTATCTCCTGCATCTTTCCAATGCAGGCCTTAAGACGAATTCAGTAAGAGTCCATTTGAGTGCTATTGCAGCATCCTTAAAACCTATAAATGGACAACCTGTCTCCTCTCATCCGCTTATTGCTAGGTTCATGAGAGGCCTGACTCTAACTAAACCTCCCATCCGGCCTCCTCCGGTAGCATGGGATTTGAACCTAGTTCTAGGTCAGCTTATGAAGTCACCTTTTGAACCGTTGGTTTCTACCTCCTTGAAATTTCTTTCCTGGAAGGTCATTTTCCTTATTGCAGTCACTTCGGCTCGCCGCATCAGTGAACTACAAGCCTTAGTGGCTCATCCACCTTATACCAGGTTTCATCATGATAAGGTGGTCCTTAGGACGAATCCCCACTTTATGCCCAAAGTGGTCTCGCCTTTTCATCTTAATCAAGAGGTATATCTACCTGTCTTTTTTCCGGCTCCTCATGCATCCAGTGCAGAGAGGAACCTTCATACTTTAGATTGTAAAAGAGCTCTTGCCTTTTACCTCAACAGGACTCAGCCACATCGAAAGTCTTCCCAACTTTTTGTGGCTTTTGATCCTTCTCATTTGGGACTTCCAGTCTCCAAACGTACACTTTCCAATTGGATTGCTCAGTGTATTTCCTTTGCTTACCAGAGTAAAAACATTTCTCTGGAAGGCCATGTCACAGCTCACAATGTGAGAGCCATGGCCACTTCTGTGGCTCATCTTCACTCTGTATCCATAGATCAGATCTGTCGAGCCGCCACCTGGGCCTCGGTTCATACCTTCACAGCCCATTACTGTTTGGACAAGGACTCCCGCTGGGATGCCTTGTTTGGTCAGGCTGTCCTCAAACACCTGTTCCATACTTGAACAACTCCTGCCCACCTTCCCAGGATGGATGCCTGAGATCCATACGAAGATGGCGAACCCTTGGAAGGGGATCTCCCAGGCATCTTAGCTAGGGAGTCCCCATATGTGAGGACTTATTCCTGCTTGTTCCTGGAGATAGCACAGTTACTTACCTGTAACAGGTGATCTCTGGGAACAGCAGGAATTAGTCCTCACAACCCACCCACCTCCCCTAGGAGTTGTATCTTCTATCTATCTTCCTTCCTCTCTCTATTGTCTCAGCTATAAACTCGAACTGAGGAGAGCTGGTCAGGAAGGCGGGAAGGCAGTGCGCATGTGCAGTGGGAGGCCCCAAAAGCTTCCTTTTTGGGAAGCTGGGGAGCTTTCCCGCGCAGGCTCCGTCGGTTCCGACGTACCCATATGTGAGGACTAATTCCTGCTGTTCCCAGAGATCACCTGTTACAGGTAAGTAACTGTGCTTTCTGACATCAGCACTTCACACCTAGATGTGTAACCATTTCCAGTCAACAAAATCTGCATTTGTCTGTTCTATTCTACTATTGTTTTCTGTACTGGCCCACCATCCACTATTCTGTGCTACAGTTCTCAACCTTTAATTTTTACGTTTAAATTCTTCTTTCCTTAACTATTTATATATCAGATTTTTATCTACTTATGGTTGCTGAAGTAGCTCTCTGTATTTCATATTGTATTTGCGCTTTAGACTATTGCTTTTCTTTGTTTACTGATTTGATTCTTTAGAGTGTTCTCTCTTGTTTTGAAAATTCTGTTGCTTCTCCTTGTGTTGGTATTTTCATTGCTTCTACAGATACAGACTTTGACTGTTTTCATATTTCAGCACTTTTTGAGTATTTTGGTCTGCTAATGCTGTTAGGTATGTCTGAAGGGTTATGATGGCAGCTGTATATGTATAATCCTTGTGTGCATTATTTGTATTAGTGTATGCTAATTCCTTTTACTACAGTATGTGGCATTTTTGTTTAGTGTGTGCTTCCAAGAAATGCAAGAGGTTGTGTCATTAGCAGTGGTCATAAGATGACAGTATTGTCTTAGAATAGTAGGATGGACAAACATACAAACATCTATGTTATAGACTAATGGTAAAGCCTGTAAAAAGTGATGACAGTACAGTGAATGAGCTTCTCTTGTGCTCCTTAGTGAGGGCATGGACATGACCGCAGCCCCACCACTAAATTAATCTCCAACTCAGGCCCCATATCTGAAATCGAATTACTTAGCAGATTTAATTGAACCTCAGATCCTCCATATCTCTGCGCTTCTTCCTTTGCAATCCTCATGGGAAGGAGCAATAATAGCCAGTCATTCCTGTTCTGCTGTTGGAGCCATACAAGATGGAGCACACTGAGCTGTGAGTCTCTTGTATGCTGATGTTCACACTGCGCATACACCAGAGGGGCACCGGGCACTCTGCAATTAGTGCATGCAAACTGGTGATAGTACATACTAAGTGGACTTAGTCTGTATTATTGCCTTCTAGCTAGCACATGCAGAGCGTGAACACCAGTACAGGCATGCAAACATGACTAGCACAACTGCAAAACTGCCGTATTTACATATGTGTGCAATATTAGCATTTCTATTTTTTGCTTAATGCACTGTCTTCTGAGTAGGGTGAAAGACAGTGATGCCCAAGTACAGTTTAATTTTATATGAAACTTCTTATTGTCTCCTTTCCATGTATCTTATCCATTGCTATTGTCTTCTCTTAGATCTAGGTTCACTACTGCTTGGCAGTTAAAAAATTGTACTGTATTTACTGTCTTCAGGAAATGTTTATTAAAGTATATCTTTACTTTGGAACAGGGTGCCATGAAGTCCCACATTGTTGGAAGCACCTGATTAATTCCACTTTATACAAGAGTTTCAGACAATTCTCATTCTCTGATATGTAATATTACTATCTCTCTCTATATATATACATGTGAAGTTTATTAGCCCTCTTGAACTTGCAAAGTGTCTCTGCTGACATCCACAACATCTGGAATAGAACAGAGGAAGCTCTGGAAACATACTTGCAGTGTGATATCAGCATGAAGTATAGGCAAGAAGCCAAAACTCTTTCTCCTTCTTCAGTTGCTGCTTTGACTCATTTAAATATGCTCTCAAGCACTTAATATAGTTGGGGGAAAGGTTACTGCCTTATAAGCCAAAATAAGCCCCCAATTCTTATTTTTCCCATGTCTTTACTCTATTTTCTAAATTGATGAACTACTTTTTGTTCTCTTGCTGTAAAAATGCAACATTGTCTCTGAAGAATAGTACTCCAGTGATAGAACTGACCTTACATCTTGAGTGACCTTGTTGTTGCTGCTGCTGTTAAGTGCCATCAAGGCGGTGTCTACTCATGGCGACCCTCTGGATAGCTATCCGGTCTTCAGTCAGGCGGCTCATTGTTAATAGAGTAGCATCCATAGCTGCTACTGTTGTATCGATCCATCTCATTGCTGGCCTTCCTCTTTTGCTTTGACCTTCAACCTTGCCAAGCATGATGTCTTTCTGTAATGAGCTCTCTCTTTGTATGATGTGTCCAAACTATGAAAGTCAAAGTCTTGTCTTCTGAGCTTCTAAAGAAAGCTTTGGTTTGATCTTCTCTAGTGCTGACTGGTTTGTTCTTCAGGCAGTTCACGGCATACACAGTATTTTTCACCAGCACCATAATTCAAAAGTCATTGATTTTCTTCCTGTGTATCTTTTTCACTGTCCAACTTTTGCATCCATAAGATGTTATTGAAAATACCATGGCTTGGATAAGTTGAATTTTGTATGGAGAGAGACATCCCTGCTCTTGAGAATCCTGTCTAGGTCCTTCATAGCCATTCTGCCAAGGGCAATGTGTAGTCGGGTTTCTTGACGGCTTGTCATTTCTTTATTGATTATTGATCCAAGCAAGTTAAAGTTGTCCACTATTTCAATTTCTTCTTCATCAATGATAAACATATTGATTTTGCCAATTGTCAGGATCTTTGTCGCCTTTACGTTAAGGAGCAGGCCCATTTTAACACAATGTTCTTTGATCTTCTGCAGAAAATGTTTCAGCCATTATTGTGGTATCATCAGCTTAGTGAAGATTGCTGATGAATCTTTCACCAATCTTCACACCTTAGTTGCCTTCATACAGTCCTACTGCTTCTCTAATTAATTCTGCATATAAACAGGCAGGAGGAAAGTATGCAGCCTTGTCATACACCTTTGCTGATTTTAAATCATTTATGTTTCTCCCTATTCCATTTCAACTGATGCATCTTGATTAGTATAAAGGTTCTGCAGGAGAACTATCAGGTGTTCTGGTATGCCCATAATTCTTAAGGTGGCCCAGAGTTTATTATGGTTTACACGGTCAAAAACCTTGCTGTAGTCTATAAAACACATATCTTTTTGGTAGTTTCTCTGCATTTCTGGGCAATTTTCAGAGTTTCTTCGGTCATCCATGTTGGCCTTTTTCACTTTTTCACTTTTTGTAGAGACTTCTCACTTTCTTCGAGCTCAGCTTTCTTGATGTCATCCCATAAGTCTTCTGATGCTCTATCATTTGTATGCAAAGCAGCAAATCGATTTTGCAGGCAGTCTTTAAATTTTGGTGGTATATTCTCAAGGTCATATTTTACTACATTCATAAGTGGCTTGCTCATTTTCAGCTTTAGCTTGAGTTTGAATACTAGTAGTTGGTGATCTGTACCACAGTCAGCTCCAGGTTTTGTCTTTGATGTTTTATAGAGCTTTTCCATAGTTGACTTCCACAGATGTAGTCAATTTGATTTTTGTACAATCCATTGTGTGAAGTCCATGTGTACAGTCATCCCTTGTGTTGCTGGAAGAAGGTGTTCCATGGTGTTTGAGATGAATAGATCGTTGGTCTTGCAGTATTCTATCAGTTTTTCTCCAGCTTCATTTTTGTTTGCAAAGTCCATATTTTCTAACCACTTTGCCTTCTTCTTTGTGGCCAGCTTTTGCATTCCAGTCACCCATGACTATCAGGATATCCTATTTGCATGTTCTGTCAATTTCAGCTTGTACTTGTTCATAGAACTCATCCACTTCTTCCTCTTCTGCAGTGGTTATTGGGGCATATACCTGAATAATAATGGCCATTCCCTATACACGAATAGAAATTAAGCATTAACTGATTGCACTGTATTTCAGTACAGTTCTGGGTAGACTAAAATTGGGTCCAAAATTTGAGAAGTAGTGACAATGTGTAAAGGTGCCCAGTTTGTCTATGCCTACCATGCTATAGGGCACCGATCTTCATTCTTTAAGCAGAGACCATGCTGGTAAAAAGAAAAAAAATGATCATGAGACTAATATTATGGGTGGATAAAGGAGCTAAAGTCATGGACAAGGGGAAGGGGTCTTCTTCTGATTTGGATGGCCAGTTGCGTATTCACACTGAATGTGAGAGAGTCAATTGGACCGTTAGATGATAGAGGGGTAAAAGGGGCAGTAAGAGGAGACAAGGCTATAGCAGAGAGACTGAATGAATTCTTTGCTTCGGTCTTTACTGAGGAAGATGTAGGGATGTTACCCAAGACTGAAGTGGTATTTAAAGGTGATACTGCAGAGGAATTGAGAGAAATATCGCTACTCCGGGAAGATATATTACAACTATTTGATAAACTGAATAGTAGCAAATCACCTGGACCGGATGGTATACATCCCAGAGTGTTGAAAGAACTGAAATATGAGATTGCAGACCTGCTATTGGTAATCTGTGAACTTTCATTAAAATCATCTGTAATACCTGAAGATTGGAGGGTCGCCAACGTAACACCAATTTTTAAAAAGGGTTCCAGGGGTGACCCGGGAAATTACAGACCGGTGAGCCTGACGTCAGTACCAGGGAAAATGGTAGAAACCATCATAAAGAAAAAAATTACACAGCATGTAGATAGTCATGGCCTAATGGGAGACAACCAACATGGCTTTAGACAAGGAAGATCTTGTCTTACTAATCTGATCTGTTTTTTTGAAGGTGTGCATAAACAGGTAGACAAAGGTGAGTCGGTTGATATAGTGTATCTGGACTTTCAGAAAGCTTTTGACAAGGTCCCCCATCAGAGACTTTTGGCAAAGCTAAAAAGTCATGGGATAGGAGGCAGTGTACTATTGTGGATCGGGAACTGGTTAAAAGATAGAAAGCAGAGGGTAGGGCTAAATGGCCAATATTCCCAATGGAAAAAGGTGAATAGTGGAGTACCCCAGGGATCTGTACTGGGTCCGCTACTTTTTGACATATTCATAAATGACCTGGAAAAGGGAATAACTAGTGAGGTTATCAAATTTGCAGATGACACAAAACTGTTTAAAGTTGTTAAAACCCAAGAGGATTGTGGAAAACTGCAGGAGGATCTGGATAAATTGGAAGACTGGGCATCCAAATGGCAGATGAAATTTAATGTGGACAAGTGCAAAGTTATGCACCTAGGAAAGAACAACCCACACTATAGTTACACGATGCAAGGCTCCACATTAGAAACCACCACCCAGGAAAACGATTTAGGAGTCATCGTGGATAACATGTTAAAACCCTCCGCCCAGTGTGCAGCGGCGGCCAAGAAAGCAAATAGAATGCTAGGTATCATAAGGAAAGGGATGGAGAATAAAACAAAGGATATTATAATGCCTCTGTATCGCTCCATGGTACGACCGCACCTTGAATATTGTGTGCAATTCTGGTCACCGTATCTTAAAAAGGACATAGAGTTATTAGAAAAAGTACAGAGAAGAGCCACCAAATTGGTGAAGGGGATGGAAGGCTACTCCTATGAAGAGAGGCTAAAAAGGTTAGGGCTCTTTAACCTGGAAAAGAGACGGCTGAGGGGAGATATGATAGAGGTGTATAAATTAATGAATGGAGTGGAACGGATAAACGTGGATCAATTGTTTACGCTATCAGAATATAGAAGGACTAGGGGACATGTAATGAAGCTACAGGGTAAACTATTTAAGACAAATAAGAGAAAATATTTCTTCACTCAACGTGTAATCAAACTCTGGAATCTGTTACCGGAGGATGTAGTAAGGGCTGTTAGTATAGCTGGGTTTAAAAAAGGTTTGGACAAGTTCCTGGAGGAAAGGTCCATAAACCACTATTAAAAAGGGACCCAGGATATCAATGCTTGACCTAGTACAAGCACTGCAGAACCTGTGTCTTTTGGGGAAACTGCTAGGTACGTATGACCTAGATTGGCCACTGTTGGAAACAGGATACTGGGCTTGATGGACCTCGGTCTGACCCAGTATGGCATTTCTTATGTTCTTATGTTCTTATGACTCATGTAACTAAAACAGTCTGTTCCCCCACACTCTCTCAGCATGTCTGCTTCCCAAAAACTCTCTCCTTCTCAGCCCATCTCCCTCCCATTTGCTCTTCCCTTTCACCCAGCTCTTTCCCATGCACACATGCTCTTTCCCAATACACATTCCTCCCTAACTCAAACTCACCATCCACCTGCCTCTTCCACTAGTCGGCCTGCATCATGCTACCCCCACCACCAGCTTTCCAAGCTGGCACTCTACCACCGTTCCTTAATTTGTTGATCTTCTTTTCACCTTTTCTAGTGGCTTGCTGCTAATACTATCTTTGGAACAGCTGTTCTGTTTTATTTCAGTACCACAATCAGTGAAACTGGCAGGGCAAATGAAACTTCCCCATCAGTTTTGATGCCTGTACCAATTCTTGCAAAAGATGTTCAATGACTTAGTTAAGGGATTCTACAAGGATCTTCTAAGTGTAACATATCAAAACCAGGCCAGAACCACAGGCCTCTCAATCTGCTTAGAGAGAGACAAATTGTTCTTCGGATCCAATAGTATTTCTTTTATGCACTTCAGATTCTGAAGTGCAGGGAGGGCATTCATTGGCATTTCCTATCCAAAATCTAGAGAACTTCCATACTAGTTTTGAGGATTATCCAGATCCTGACACGTTTCAGAAGAATCATCTCCGGAAGGGGTAGATTTTTCTATAGGGGTTCCTAATATTTGCAATGAGCTTCCTTATGAGGATATTTTCTCCCTGACATTTGTTCAACACTTGTCCCAGGAGGATCTTTTTCCCTCTAAACAGGAGGTAGAACCTAGATCTGATGTCTTTGGACTTTAAGATCATAGGCTCTCCAAAGACCACAGTGGTAGTCCCTGTACATGGCCTTTTGGCATGAGCAATAACTTCACATGTGGCAAAGGTCAGTTACAATTCAGCCTAACTAAAAAATTGTATTTGAAAAATAAAACAAAACCAACTTCAGGATTCAACAAAGTATGGCTTTCTTATATTTCTGTGTTAGCTGAGTCAGCATTGTGGAAAAAAGCGAAGAAATGCAGAGACGTTTTTCGGTACACTTTCTGGAAAAGATCCCTGATTGCTAGACCATTTGGAAAAGAAAATGTTCCTGGGAGCTATGTTGTTTCCAAGAATTATGGCAAAATAGTTGTAGATGATGCAGTATGCATGCTATCCTTCAAAAATAACGGGAGGTTTCAAATAATTTATCTTCTCAAGCACTCTCTGAGATAGTGATCATTCTTTCTGAAGTAGATGAGTATCGAACTTGTCCATTTAGCATATGATATCTTCAACACCTCTTCTAGAATTTAAATTTCTGCCATTGCTGCCAGGCAACTTGCTGAGCTTGAGCCTCTAGTTAATGGGTAGACATCCATGCTAGGTTGGCAGATATGTTTTGCACTGGAAGCACACTTTTTGGTGACAAGTTTAAAGAAACTGTAGAAATCATTAAGGATCACATTATAACTTTGCAACATCTCTCTGCTTTATCTCCAGAATCCACATCATCCTCTAAAACAGGGGTTCCCAAAACTGTCCTGGACCTCCCCAGCCAGTCAAGTTTTCTGGATATCCACAATGAATATGCATGTGAGAGGTTTGCGTACAATGGAGGCAGTAATGCAAATCTCTCTCATGTAAATTCATTGTGGATATTCTGAAAACCCAACTGGCTGGGAGGCGGGTTTGGGAACCCTTGTTCTAGAAGAACAAATACAACCCATTGAAGAAGAGGTTAGTTCTATTATGAACAAAATGATTTTGTACTCTTTTCTAGGTAACGACAAGAGGTCAAGCTTCAATTTTGTGTTAGACCTCACCATAGAGAGAGAATGGCAACCAAAACAAATTGCTACCATAAAGCTCCAACAAAGCATTGACTAAGCACTGCCACTTTCTTTCATTTGTACACATCCTGCTGTACCTTTAGGGGGCTGGGTGCATTTCTTTCTTCAGGAATTGCATAAAATAACAAGAAATTCCTGATCGTCCCTCCAGTTTAGTCCTCCACCTCTGGGTAGTGAACCTCCTCCTGCAGCTTGGAGACTGGGCATGCCAAAACTTGTGACATCACTGGATGTAGCCGGCAGACTGGCCCTCGCTGCGAACATCACTCTCCTTGCCGAGTGACGTCGCGGCTGGCAGGGCAGACACCCAAAGGTAGGTTCTGGGGGGCTCCCAGGCCAGACCGGGATGCAGCGCCATCCGTCAGACCGAAGGTGGGTCTCTGGAGCGGGCAGAAGTATCGCAATGGTTTTTGGCGCCAAAGCACGGTTACCCCGGCGGCCATTTTGTGTAGGCTCGTGCAGCTGCGTGGAGTGCTCTGCACTGCGGCCTGATCAGCATTGCAGGCCGGATAGTCCGGAGCTCAGTTGAGGATCTCCCGGGGGGGGGGGGGGGGGGTGCCGGGTTCCCTTTTTTCTTTGCTTTCCTTTGTTATCGCGTTTTTGGAGCTAGGCCCTGTGATTGGGATTATCTTGGTTATAGTTTTTACAGAGACTATAGAGGCTAGGTGAATAGATTCTGAGAGACATAATAAATTTATAATTATATACATATATAAATAAAACAAACAGGGGATCTGGGTTATAAGCACTTTGTTCCGCTCATGCCAGCTCGCTCTCAGTGCATGGTTTGCGGATCGCGCAGGGGCACAGTCGTGGACATCGACATCTGCTGGGGCTGCGCTACAGTTTCCACTATCGTGGAAAAGCAAATGGAGGACAACCTAGCCCAGGATACCCCCGAGGTAGCAGGGGAAGGTGAGCCCCTGCTAAGCATGCAGTCCTGCACATAGGAATGCAAAATCTGGAAATCAACAAGACAGCAACTGATCAAGGTCAAACATGCCCACGGGTCTGTGTCCCACAGTGTCCCATTCAGGGGACTTTACCCAGCAGGTACCCCAAAGGGCACATAACATTGGCAGGCGGTGCCGGGGGGAAGCGTAGATGTCTATGTAGGCACCCCTACCCCCAGACCCCATACACTAGGCAGCCACCTACCTTCACACTGGACGGCCTGGGACTGCGCACCACCAGCACCATCAGCATATGGGCATGTCAGCATGGTGGGGGAGGTGTGCTGGTGGTGGAGGGGGCAGTGGCATCTGCCCACAGCAGACCAAGGCCAAGCCCTGTTCAGGTGGGTGGTGTGCAGTGCAACAGACAAGGTCTGTCAGATGAACAGTCATGGTATCCCCAGGGACTGACTTGCCTTTGTGGCAACAGCATGGTGCAGTACACACAGCCAGTGTGTCCTGGGGCAGAAGGTCACAGGTTTAAGTCCCAGCTGTGGCTCTTGCAGACCATGTCCCTACATTTTACCCCACATTGCACATACAACATAAACATTTGCACTCCCTAGAACATCGGCTAACAGGGGCACAAACACCCATACCCACAGGCTCCGCTGTCCAAAGCCTCATGGAGAGTCAGGCTGTTGGGCCCGGCATGGAGCAGCACTTACCACCAAAGCACTACTACTAGCACCTGCATACCTTAGCAATGCCTGCATCATGCTCAGGACTAGTGTGGCGGGCAGGGCTGCCAACCACCCCTATCTTTGTACAATGCTGAAATAGGCATGGGAGTGTGTGTATGTCTACCCATTGTTTTGTGGCTGCCTACTCCTCACTGGGCCCACAATGCTTACACTGTTTCCAGCGTTAGCCTGCCAATGTTCATAATGAGGAGCAAGGTATTGTGGGTATGGTCCAGACAGGGCGTACTGGGCAGGATGCATCTGCACAGGGTGTGGGGCAATAGCTGGGACATTATAGTGCCCGACCACCACCTGCATGGACAGGGTGGCCACAGCATGTCATGCTGGGAGGTCACTCTCACCCTAACTGAGCAGTGACCATGGCATGTCTAGGTTCTCAAAGAGTGCTATACAGTGTTTCTTTCAAGTGATATCTGTGTGTTCCCTGTTCTGGGGCCCAATCACTGAGATACCTGCTTGGTATCTGTGCTTACATCCCACTTATGGGTGCACATAGTTCCTCTGGGGACATGCACTATGGACTGGCTAGTGGACTGTCTGCAGTCAGCATGTGTATGGCTGGAATGCCTTTCAGGGTGCAGCAGGTGCAGACTGACTGTGCTCTCTGCTGGTGAATGTCAGACTGTGGTGGGGTGGGGTGGGGTGGGGTTGGGGGGATGGGGGGCAGCTGAGCTTTTCCAGGCCTACTGCCAGTGCCTGTGTGATAAGTACAGATCTGCATCAACTGCCCTGGATGGTGCCCTTTCGCCAGCAGGACTAGGGTTGATGGTCCCACAGCCCTTCAGCATGACCCTCTACTGCCTCCATTGCAAAGATGTAGAGTGTGGGTCTGTTGAGGGCAGATCCTGTCTACCACCTTGACCTAGACAGGGCGGGTTGGTAGGTGGTGCTACATAATCCGCATGTGAGTCCAGACACCCCCCTGCTCTTATAACAATTGACCATGGCAACTACACTGGCTATCTTAACTTGGGTGGCTCCTGGTCCCCAAGGGCTAGATGTGACTGGGGAATACAGATGGACACAGGATTATCTTAGGTGTGGCTGCAAGGAATACCTGTCACACACTGCCAATGATAGGGTCCTGCAGCAAAGCCTATCTCAAGCAGCCCGGGTACTGCGGACCTGGTGCTGGTAGCCCCACCTCACCCTCAGCACATAGTGCCCTCATCATAGTTGCCAGCCATATTTCTGTCCGTCTATCTGCATCTGTCAGCTGTGTAGCGTCCCGTCTTCCTGTGCAGGCTGCTACCCCATGTCCTGCACTGGTACCCTTTTCTGCATTGCGGCTCTTCATGCTTGCCTCTCCTGTGTCTGCTCTGCATGGCACTACTACTCCTCTGTCCTATCACTGCAAATTTCTTGCCACCTCTACCTCCACTGGCGGACACGTATTCCCATCCTCTTCCACCCACTGTCATTGTAGCACTTTACATTGCCAACACCCTGTGTATCGGTACAACTGCCTCCAATATGTTTGTCCATTTTACCGGCTGCCACATTGGCTGCATGTAGATTTGTCAGGTCCATCAGCTCTCACCTCTACTTCCTTCCATCACTTGTCCATTGCCTTTCCTTGGTGCTCTGTGCAGTATTAGGGTTACATCAGTTTTTTGGCCTTACATTTCATGCTTGTCAACTTGGGGCATCTTACTGCCCTTGGGCACCATATCTTGGGTCACCTTTTTTATTTACATTCTCTTATATACCACGCTATTCTGCATCAGTGCGGTTTACATTGAACAAACTGAAATTACATTGAACAGGGCATTATAACTTGGAGATAACTATTTTACAGGGAACATGGGCTATGGAGGGTTAAGTGGCTTGCCCAAGACCACAAGGAGCACCTGTGGGACTAGAAACCCCAGTCCTTCCGGCCCAAGGTTGCTGTCCTCTAGTGGGATTTGAACCCCCGACCTTCCGGCCTGAAGTACCTTGCCCCAACCACTAGGCCACTCCTCCTCTCCACCTTAACATCCTTAGGGCACCTTATATGGCACCTTAGGTTAAGGTTAAGCGCCTTAGGTTAACCTAAGGCGCTTTATAAGGCACCTTATAAGGTGCCTTATAAAGCTCCCTATAGGGCACCTTATAAAGCGCCTTGTCAACCTTGTAATGTGCTTTGCTTTAACGTGCAATGTCCCGTTAACGTGCGCTAACTGGCCAAGGCGCCCTTTAATGCGTGTTAAACGGCCATTGCTATCTTAACGCCGGTATGCCCACTTCCTTATATGGTATTGCTCACGTTAACGCTGCACTTAACGCTGGTAACGTTATTGTGCTTTAGTAAACATACCCCTTAGTCACTGATAAATCTTATACTCAGCTTCATCATAATAAAATAGCCTTATGTACTGACTATAAGTTCCTGTCAAAGGTGATCACGCCTTTTTTAAAAATGTGAATCAAGAAATAGTGCTATCCCTGTTTTATTCTAAACTGCACAAGCGGCCATGTTAGAAGCCCTTCCACAGTCTGGACTGTAAATGGGCTCTTTCTTGGCATCTTAAAAGAATGAAATCAGAAAGTCTACACAGCTGTTCATCTCCTTCAGCTCCAACAGACTTGGCATTCCAGTGGCAAAGCAGACCTTAGCTAATTGGCTTGTGTCCTGTATCCATTTCTGTTATGAGCAGAGTGGCATCCTTATAACCACCAGAGTCAAAGGTTATGAAATCGGAGCCACTTTGATTACTCTAGATCTTCTGACATCTGCTTTGCTGGAAAGCATCTGAATAGCAGCTACTTGGTCCTCATTCCATAACTTCGCTTCACTATTGCTTGGACCAGTTTTCTATCAGAGACAGTTCATTTGGTCAAAGAGTACTCATCAACCTATCTTTATGATTTCTGCAACTCTTGCTTCATCACCTGATATGGCTGCTTCGTAACATGGACAACTTACTTGTAAAAGTTGAGCAGCCCTGGGCTTGGGAGTTATCCTCTTGTGTACTTGATTACATCCTGCTTGCTGATGGAGAAAGCAAAGTTGCTTACTCAGGGATCAACAAATCCCAGTTGCCAGGTTGCCATGGTGACTAGAAAGTGCACCTGGTACTTGAGATTTTCTCCATCCCCTCCTTTTTTCTTTTTTTGGGATAATCACAGCAAAACCCTGCCTGCGGGGCTCTAATATCCTGTGGGCAGAATGGAAGGGGAAGGCCTTGATTGTGGCCTCATTTGCAGCAGGCTGTCTGTGGGGACCCCATCTCCTGTGAGCAGAAGGAAAGAGGATGGCTGTGATCATGGCAAATATCCCTTCTGCCTGCCCAGAGGGATCTGATCTCCCACAGGCAGAACAGGAGAGGAAGTTGGTGTCCCGATGCAGCTGGTGTAAAATAAAAAGGCTCAGGGGTAGGGGATAAAGCAACAAATATTTAAAGGGGCAGTGTCTTTTTAAATGATAAAAAGGATGAAGGGGAATGGAGGGCAAGGTGTAGGAGTGTTAGTGGGGAGGTAGAAGGGGAAAGGAGAGGGGAGGCAGCAGGAGAGAGGTTATGGAGGCGGGAAGAGTGCAAAGTATTGGATATTGAGGATCTGATTTACTAAGCTCTTTTTCCCTTGGACATAAAATGTGAAAACAGCCTTAGCAAATCTGACCCTAAAGATAATGTGGTAGACCACCTGTGAGGAAATTCAATCCCCTTCCCCTCCCCCTGGCTCCTGAACATCAGTGGATTATGTAGACAACTGGGGAGGGGGGACATGAAGAGGTCACAGTCATTGGCTCCTAAGATTTTGGCCTGGCTCCTAAATCCAAAATTTGTCAAGACCTATGCTTACCTGTAACAGATGTTCTCTGTAGTTAGCAGGATTAATCAAGTACACAATGAAGATCCTTTCTGAAACATGTAGAGTTATAAATAGTGACATTTACATGTCTAGATTGCATACATGTTAAAATAGCGATTTTTAGAAAGCTCCCCTTCGCCGGGAGGGCTGAAATTTAAAGGGGAAAGAGGAGCGGAATAGTTTGGGAGGATCCCAAACATAGACACGTACTTTCAATTTTAGAATGGGACAATGCATATATTTTGAAAAATATCTGTTGCTTTTTGTATCTTCTCCAAGGCATTAATACAGTAAGTGTCAGCTCCAAGATGAGACCTGGAGTCTCAATCTAGGAGCAGGTACAAACGCCGATGGCACCTTGCTCCCATTTCCCCAGACCCCTGGACATCAATCACAGTCCCCTCCACCGGCTCTTACTGAGAGTCTCCCTGGTGCAGCCCAGTTGCTCTTGCCCTGTCAGGCTCCCAGTTCAAAATGGTGCCCCTGACCTCCTACTGGCAGTCTTATATTATATCTAGAGCTCACACTGCCAAATAAGGACTATGCTGATTCTGGTGCTGTCTGTCCAGGATTTATTTATTTATTTATTTATTTATTTAACAATTATTTCTATACCGCTCTTTCACAAGTATCAAGTGCGGTTTACAATGAACATTATGTTATATGGTATGGGTAGTATCATTGAGGTAGGATGACATTGAGGTGTTTGCAGTTGATGACATGAGTAGGATGACATGAGTAGGATGACATTGAGGTGTTTGCAGTTGATCTCTTGCTTTGACCACCCAGGCTTTGGTTGTTTTAAACTTCCTACGTGGAGCTTTTGCTACTGTTTCCCTTTCCCATTCCTGTTAATTTTGATCACCTTGTTTCTGCTAGAAGAAAATCTAGGAGATCCAATGTTACTGTTTTGCAAGAATCTCAGTTGTCATGATTCTCTTAATCATGACCTTTGCAACCTTATTTTTCTGCATGACGGTTAAAAGGAAACATGATTTTTTTTCTCTCAAATCTTAAAAAGCCTTTCATATCAAGGTGCTTATAGAATTAAGAATTTTTATTAAATAATGTGACAGTGCAATTTCAAATTAAAAAGTCTAAATTAATATTTTAAGTGTTTGTAGAGCAGAGTAATACAGACAACTTCCTTAAATACTATTGGAATTAAGGGGTCTGTTTACTAAGTGGCGCTAGTGGCTTCCATACAAAATAAAATGGGGCCACGGCTCTGATTTCGCACTGAAGCTGCTGGCGCCGCTTAATAAACAGACTCCCAAGTGTCATAAAACATTTGGAAAGAATCCATATCCTTCAAGAGCAAAATCTTCAATATTACCTTATTACCTGAGTTGAGTTTGATGTACCTTCTAAGTGTCCCTATGATGCATTTTGATAGGTATTAATTTTACTTTCAGTCTGAACAGTTTTCTTGATATTCCTTATCGTCCCTCAAGTCCAGTCCCGGAACCTCTGGGGTTGTGATCCTCCTCCAGCAGCTTGAAGATTGAGAACGTCACTCTTGTGAAGTCACCAGCATATATAACCACCGGATCCACCTCCTTGCTCCAGTTATCTCAGTCTACAAGCAGCTGGAGGATCGTGAGCCTGGAGGTTCTGGGCTCACTTGAGGAGCAATTAAGGAGAGTTAGAGTAGGGATTTCAGAGATTGTTTCTTGTTTTTGGTGGATTAAAGGAATTGGGTTAATATCTCTTTAAATTTTAAAGTTAAAGTTTATGCTGAAGTACTCCGCCCACTTCTCTCTCTTCCTCTCTGCTCACGCTCTGCTGGGGTCCTGTGCTGCCTAGGAAGCAGGCAAAGCAAGGACAGTGAAGGCAGATCCTGATCTTGTGTGGGGTTCGGTGATACCAGCTTAGACTCACGCAGAAGTGGTGCCTGCTAGAGTTGGAGGCCGCAAGAGAGGAGAGCTGCTGGGTTGCCAGCGTTTTTTTGACCGCGTGTGTTTTTCTGCCGGCGCGGAGGCGAGCGCTGGGCTGCGCAACAGCAGTTGGGGCAGACACAACACAGAGGTAAGGAAACAGCCAGTACCTTTGTGGTTTGCATCGTGGTAGCTAGGTCGGCAGGGGCGACCGTGCTGGCGTTGGCAGCACCTAGTCGGCCGCGCCATGTGGCGGGAGATGCCATTTTGTACAGGCAATCTTCCGGAGCTCCTGCGCGGGCCGTGAAGCCTTGTTATCCATTTTCGATGGCAGGACTAGCTTGGCAGCAGGGTGCTTGACAGTTCCACGGCATTTTGGAAAAAAACAAAAAAAAACCCACAGAAGCAGATTGTGAGCAGTTAAAGTCTGGTGCTAGTTGTCAACCGCGATTTGGTGGGGTGGCTGGGACTGGGCTCAGGCAGGCATCTGTGGGGCTGTATTGGGCACATGGTTGGCCGGGCATGCCTTCTAAGCCACGCTGTTTAGTTTGTGGAGCTAGACGGGGTTCTGTGTCGGAGACCGGGGTCTGTAAGGGCTGCCCTCGGGAGGCAGCTTCGATGGAAAAGGCATTGGAGGCAGCTGGTGAAGGGCATACCAGCATTCCTGGGCTGCTGGTGGAACAATTTTCTTCCGAGACGCCCCCTCCGGAGCTGGTAGCAGGGACTTCATCCTCTTCGGCGCTTCTGAGTGCTCAGCCAGCGTGGCCAGGGGGTCTGGCGGCAGGTTTGTTGCTGGAATTTGTTACGCTGATTCAGCAGGCATTCGGAGGACCTCAGGGAAGGCCGGCAGCTACTTCCGCGGTGGAGGTGCCAGGAGAAAAGAGGTTAGGCCCGCCTTTGAGCTCTGCGGACTCGGGCATTCCGCCAAAGAGGCTAAGGGGGATAGAAATCCGTCTGAGCCTTCCGTAGCTTTGGAGGGTGGTCACTCCAAAGGAGGAGACCCTGATTTGGAGTTAGAGAATGATTTGGAGGATGGAGAGATAGCGGATCCAGAGGATCAGGCTAGAGTGGTGCGCGTCTTTCGTAGGGAGGAGTTGCCAGCGCTCATCTCAGAGACCCTCAAGGCTCTGAATATGCCGGCGATGGAGCCGGCAGAGGATTCAACCCTGGAGGACCCATTACTACAGGCCTTTTGGAAGTCTAAAAGAGCTTTTCCAGTCCACAGGGTGGTGCATGAGATGATTCAGGAAGAGTGGGACATGCCCGAGGCGGCCCTTAAAGGAGCAAGAGTTATGTCTCGTCTTTACCCTCTGGTGGAGCAGGATCAGGAGTTGTTTAAAGCTCCGCGAGTCGATGCATCTGCCTCGGTGGTTACTAAGAAGACTACCATTCCTGTAGAAGGGAGTGCGGCCCTCAAGGATGCTCAGGTCAGGAAACTCGAGGTCTTATTGAAGCAGGTGTTTGAGGTGAATGCACTGTCCTTACAGGCGTCTATTTGTGGAGCTTGGGTGGCGAGAGCCTGTCTTCGCTGGTCACAGAGGATTCCTGGGGAGTTGATGAACGGAGCGACTGGGGAAGCGTCGAGGTTGGAGACTGGGGCCGCTTATTTGGCTGATATTCACTATGATCTCATCCGAGGTTTGGCGAAGAGCATGGCCTCGGTGGTTGCGGCTCAGCGTTATCTTTGGTTGCGCAATTGGGCTGCTGATGGCTCGTCCAAGGCAAGATTGATTAAACTCCCCTTTAGAGGTAAGCTACTCTTTGGAGAAGACTTGGATAAGTTGGTGAAGGACTTGGGGAAGTCAAAAGGTGGTATGCTGCCGGAGGACAAGCAGAAGCAGGGGCGGCCAACTCCGCCGCCCAAGGGGCAACAAAGGAAGTTTCGCCAGTTTGGTTCCCCAAGGTTCAGTCAAAGCCAGAAAGGTCGTTTTCCCTATAGGTCCCAGGGTTTTCAAGGGTTCCGAGGAGTGAATAGAGGATTTGCAGCCTCTTCCTCCTCGAATCTTTGAAAGTCGCAATGAAGTCAGGGGGCCCAGGGGGGATTCTTGCCCATAGAGGGCCGGCTACGGGATTTTTATCCTGCCTGGACCCAGATTACATCAGATCAGTGGGTGTTGGAGGTCATTCAAGAAGGTACGTCAGACGGTGCAAAAGTTGCTGGCACTCAAAGCCATAATACCGGTACCACCGGACCAATGTGGAAGCGGTCGGTACTCTATCTACTTCGTGGTCCCGAAGAAGGACGGGACCTATCGACCAATTCTGGATCTCAAAAGAGTAAATAGCTGTCTTCAAGTATCCCACTTTCGTATGGAGACTCTAAGATCGGTCATAGTGGCAGTGCGAGAGGGCAAGTTTCTTACATCTCTGGACCTCTCGGAGGTGTACATGCACATTCTGATCTGTCAGGAACATCAGAAATACCTCAGATTTGCAGTCCCGATGGGACATTTCCAGTTTCGAGCGTTACCATTTGGGCTGGCAACGGCGCTTCAAACATTCACCAAGGTGATGGTGGTCGTAGCGGCATCGTTGCAGAGAGAAGGGGTGCTGGTGCATTCTTATCTGGACGATTGGTTAATCAGAGCAAAGTCCAGGGCAGAGAGCGAGGCGGCTACGGCCAAAGTGGTAGCGTTTCTGCAGAATCTTGGTTGGGTGGTTAATCAGGAAAAAAGTTGGTTGCTTCCGTTACAGAGCCTGGAGTATCTGGGAGCGAACTTCAATACGAGAGTGTGACAAATCTTTCTGCTGCAGTTTCGGGCTCAAGCGTTGAGGAAGTTAGTCAGGGGTTTTCTCAGCAGACCGAGTCCAATGGCGTGCCATTATCTTCAGTTGCTCGGGACCATGGCCGCGACTATCGAGTTGGTACCATGGGTGCGAGCACATATGAGGCTGTTGCAACGAGCCTTGCTCAGGCAGTGGTCACACCAGAACGATCCATTATTGCTGAGGCTGCCCTGTCCGCCGGAGACGCGTCGGGCACTGCAGTGGTGGCTGCAGCCAGAGTGTCTAGAAAAGGGAATGCCCTTGGAGGTTGCGGCATGGATTGCCCTAATGACGGATGCCAGCCTTGTTGGCTGGGGAGCTCACTGTCAACGGCGGTTCGCTCAGGGTCAGTGGACCGCACGGGAGCGGAGTTGGTCGATCAACCGGCTGGAATTATGTGCAGTAACATTGGCACTGCGAGAGTTTCAGCCCTATCTATAGGAAAGGCCATTCGGGTGTTTTCCGACAATGTGACAGCGGTAGCTTATATCAATCGTCAGGGAGGTACCAGCAGCGTAACACTGCAGGAGGAAGCCGAGGGGCTGCTCGAGTGGGCAGAGGCGCAGTTGGTAGCTCTGTTGGCAGCGCATGTAGCAGGAGTGGATGATGTGGAGGCTGATTTCTTGAGTTGCGTAAGAGTGGATCCAGGAGAGTGGAACCTTCATCAAAAAGTGTTTGAGATGCTGGTGCG
The DNA here is from genome assembly GCA_033557465.1 of Ichthyophis bannanicus. Taxonomy (NCBI): domain Eukaryota; kingdom Metazoa; phylum Chordata; class Amphibia; order Gymnophiona; family Ichthyophiidae; genus Ichthyophis; species Ichthyophis bannanicus. The sequence continues at coordinate 593,642,322 of CM066034.1, forward strand.
GCATTGGGGCACGCCAGTAATGGATCTCATGGCCATGTTTCAGTCCGCAAAGGTCGAACGCTTCTTCAGCAGAAGGTGGGAGAGAATGTCAGAAGGTCTGGATGCGCTGATACAGCCTTGGCCCCAGTGCCAGCTCCTATACGTGTTTCCAATTTGGGTGTTGATAGGCCGGGTGTTGCAACGCATAGAAGAGAAGGTCACAGAGGATTGATGCTGTTGATCGCGCTGGACTGGCCAAGGAGGCCGTGGTATGCAGATCTGAGGAGGCTATTGGTAGCGGAGCCATGGTGCCTGCCCTATTGGAGAGAACTACTAACTCAGGGGCCTTTAGTCATGCTGCAGGTGGATTGATTCTCTCTTACGGCTTGGCTCTTGAGAGGGCAAGACTGAGGGGAAAGGGTTATTCCACTGCGGTCATTGGAACTTTGTTGAAGGCGCGGCGGAGATCGACTTCCTTGGCATATATCCACATATGGCGAATATTCGAGGCTTGGTGTGTGGACAGGGACGTGGAGGCGTTACGGGTGTCGGTGCCTCAGGTTTTGGCATTCTTGCAGAATGGCTTTCAGAAAGGTTTGGTGACTGCGTCTCTATGGGTACAGTTAGCTGCGTTGTCCTGTTACAGGGGAAAGGTTAGAGGAGAGATGCTGGGAAGTCATCTGGATATAAAGCGTTTCTTGAGAGCGGTGGTGCTGTTGAGGCCACCATGTAGACAGATGGTTCCAGCGTGGGATCTGCAGATAGTGTTAGAGGCATTGGTGCGGCAGCCCTTTGAGCCATTGTCTCGAGCGACTCTAAAAGACCTCACTCTCAAGGTGGTGTTCTTGGTGGCTATCTGCTTGGCGCAAAGAATTTCAGAGTTGCAGGCTTTGTCTTATAGAAAGCCTTTTCTGTCGTTTTATGACTTGAAGGTGGTCTTGCGACCTGTGCCAGCCTTTTTGCTCAAAGTAGTATCGGCTTTTCATGTGAATCAAGTAGTTTCCTTGCCGGCTTTCAGGGACGGTACGAGTGAGGCTCCGGCAGGGAGTTTACACTTGTTGGATGTCCATAGGGCATTAAAAAAGTATTTAAGTAGGACGGAGAGTTTCCGGAAATCGTATAGGCTATTTATTCTCTTTGGGGGATCTCGAAAGCTTCTATAGCAAGATGGCTCAAGGAAGCGATAACAGCGGCATATCTGTTGAAAGGCAGGCCAGTGCCAGAGGGTCTCAAAGCTCATTCAACGAGAGCGCAAGCGGCATCTTGGGCGGAGCGCAGTCTGGTACCAGTGGCAGAGATTTGTAAGGCAGCAACCAGGTCATCTATAAATTTGTTTGTCAAGCATTACCATCTGGATATTCAGGCGGAGAGAGATGCCTGTTTTGTCTCGGCAGTGCTTCAGGCGGGTTTGGCTGGTCCCTCCCGTTAGTGTTTTGGTACTGCTCTGTTACATCGCCAGAGGTTCCGGGGACTGAACTTGAGGGATGATAAGGAAGGTTAAATTAGACTTACCTGCTAATTGATGTTCCTTTAGGAACTCAAGTCCAGTCCCGTATCCCGTCCGTTTATTTTTGGACTATGGCCTGAAGCAGAAGAGATCAGTTACAGGTAAGAAGCCTTTGTGGCTTAGGGACCACGTTCATGGGGGCAGAGGTATTGCAGGGGTCAGTTTCTTCCATAGCGGGGGAGGTAGGACCTCAGCATTCATGTGGTTTACTTAGTATGTTAAGGGAAAGCAACAAAAGAAGTTTTATTATTGTTTCCCTTAGTTATTTATAGGTTCAGGTTCTTTCGGTTTTCGGTAGTGTTACTACTTAATTGTTGCTCTGGTGAGTCTGCTTTGTCAATAGGTAACTGGAGCGAGGAGGCGGATCCGGTGGTTATATATGCCGGTGACATCACAAGAATGATGTTCTCAGTCTCCAAGCTGCTGGAGGAGGATCGCAACCCCAGAGGTTCTGGGACTGGACTTAAGTTCCTAAAGGAACATCAATTAGCAGGTAAGTCTAATTTAACCATTGTGTGTACAATGAAAGAAAAATGAAAAAGCACTTTCAGAAATATGTTGATATAGGTTGTTTTTTAAGAAAAAATGGTGGTGATCATTTTTGTTTCAAAAATTATTTTTCCTTTGCTTTCGCTTATGCTACTGCAATTAACCGACTGTGGTATCACTTCTGCTACTCTGTCACCCTCTATTTAGTGAACTTCTGAATAGGAATCCTTGCTGAGAGCTGTGTTTAGATGAGCTTAGGACATTGACCTACAGAAGTTCCATATCTAAGGGGGATGGTGGTTAGTCTTCCTTTAATAGAATAATATAGTTTTGTTTGTCAAAGAAAATAAATCCTGGTCTGGAGATTTTATTGGTCTTGTTTGTATCTGTGCTTTTTTCTTTTTTTCCTTTTTGATTTGAGTTGGTTTGGGTATAAATACTTGTACTTAGCTCATCCTGTATACTGTATAGCTGTATATAACTACTTGTACTTAGCTCATACTGTATATAGCTCACCACGAAATCATTGCCTTCACTCCCACAACTACTTTCTTGTGTAAACACTGCATGCCTCCCCCTACTGACACTGTTCATTGATTGCTGAAGTGTAAACCGCTTTGATTTCAGGACAAAGCGGTATATAAATCCATTTAAATAAAATAAATAAATAAATGAATATTCAGCTGGCTATTGGTAACTAGCTCACAATTATGGTTAGTGATTTTTTAAAAATTGTTTTCAATACAGAAAAATACAAAGCAAATTTAACAATACACTCCAAGCCTACATCAGGATACCAAACATAATTATAATTTGATAGGACCCCTGGTGAAACCAAATGGAACCCACTTATACACAGCCAATGAACAATACTGATTAAAAAAGAAAAGGAAAGAAACATTACTCCTTTCCTCTAAGGAACTGCTCTAGCTGATCTGAATCAAAGAATATATATCGAACACCCTGATATACCAATAGACATTTGCATGGGTATTTTAAAAAGAAAGAAAGCTATTTAACACCAGCACGCTGCACAAGAAATCCATTCCAGCCACATCGGGGGTTTCCATCTGCATCAGCAGCCATCCGGAACAAAGGCAATACGTGTGCTCCCTCCCTCACTACAAGAGTGATCAGCTACATCTGAGGTGAACCTGCCGGGTGTGATTGCTTCTCCCCCTTCACCGCCACTGAACCAGCTCAAGCTGCACATGACCGGACTGCTCCGCCCACCGAGGCAAGCTATTTAACACCAGCACGCTGCACAAGAAATCCTTTCCAGCCACATCGGGGGTTTCCATCAGCATCAGCAGCCACCCGGAACAAAGGCAACGTGTGTGCTTCCTCCCTCACTACAACAGAGTGTCAGCTACATCTGAGGTGAGCCTGCCAGGTGTGATTGCTTCTCCCCCTTCTCCACCACTGAACCAGCTCAAGCTGCACGCGACCGGACTGCTCCGTGTAAAGGGTCCATTATTCCTTTCCCAGCACTTCTTATCACTAACCCTTGGGACGTCCGTCTGGGTCGAGGAATCACCTTACCTTCTCTGTCTGGAATCCAGGGGAACAAACATACACACACACCTGCATATAAGTGGTATGCAGTTTATTCCAAAGGGTGGAGGGATTGTCTGTATTTTATACATTATCAGAGACATAGTCATACGTCATCCACCCATCTTCTGGGGCCTGCTATAGTTTATCAGTAACTAATGCAAAAACAAGTCATCCTTGAGTAGAACAATCAGTTTAGCTTACACAGCACATTCCTTTTTCCATACCCACCAGAATGTACAAAGGGCACACACATAGGATTCTGATTTCTATAGGATTCTAATTTCTCTTGTGCAGGCCTCCTGTATATGCACTTAAACTAAGCATTATTACTACAAAAGGCACATATATAGGATTCTGATTTCCCTAACAATCCCCCCTTTGGGCCTGCAAAGGCCCAATATAAGAACAGCCTAACAATTTACTACAAAATGACTAAACAGACATTATTAATGGAACATCTGTATGTGGCAGCTCAGGTACATCAGCCACCGTAAAAGCAGGAGTATAAGAATACATAAAGGTAGTAGAGCTCTGCAGGGCCTTGCGACAACAGACAAGAAACAACAAAAAAGAACAAGAATTATAAAACCGCTCAATAGGGCAATAAGCAGTCCTTTGAGACCACCCCAAAGAAAAATACATCAGAGAGTAATCATGAGAAACTTCCCTGTAGTTAAAGAACAGTATAGAGCAGTATTAAACAGGCTAAAAGCAGAAACAATAAAACAATCCGTAGCATTAAAACTAGAGACAGTTTACAATGAACAAGGGACCTAGTCATATCCCAAAGAGGGGCGAGTAACACCAATGTTATACAAGAAAGTAGAAAAAGAAACATGGGGCTGGGTGCAGTTTAAATTATAAACTTCTGCATTTCACACAGATTAGAAGGTACAGTAATGAGACATGTTGAGAGAAAAGCTTCAGTTTGTAGCGAGCTGCGCACACAAAAAGTAAGGCAGTCTGGGCAAGTAGTATTGCCGTATTAACAGTTCCTGAAATGGACTGAAGGAGGCACCACATGAGTGGTAGGAGGAGTCAACACAGTCTTGTGCGTGATGGTCAGGAGGCTGGAACCGAAGATGTCAGTGGAGACGATACACGCTTGATTCTTGACGCATGGATCCACGAAGGGGAGGAGTCACACAGGATGGCTGTCCATGTGATGGCGATCACTGTAGTTTGGAGGTCTGTAGAGTGGGTCTAAGGTACCGTGCTTTTGAGGTGCTCTGACCTGTCACCAACCTTGAAGGGATATATTGGTTCGGTACCTCTAGGCCGAAAGCTGCTTTTCTTCAGGAGTCTTCTCCTCTCCTCTCCAGTTGCTAGGGCCTTGGCTGCCCCGGCGTCAGCTACTTCTCATCCTGGTCCTGAAGCCTGATCTGTATATGGAGAATGTTTGCAGCGAGGGCAATAGCTTTAGGATCTTTTAGCCGCCACCTTCACTGCAATCGGTGTTATCAGAAGAACTTGGAACGGTCCCATACTGGAAAAGGGGCTTGTACTGTGTGCTGGTGGTATGTCTTTACCAAAATCCAGTCTCCGGATTGAAAGAAAAGAGCTGAGTCATCCAGCAGAAAGGACTGGACCTGCTGAGCATACCTGTGGAGGGAAGAGAGTTGCCTCTGCTGCTAGGAAATACAAGAGATCAAATGTGAGGCTCAGGAGTATAAAAAGGTAAGCAGTTCAGAGGAAGAAAAAGTTCAGTCTACTCCCTTAGGGCAAAATTTTTTTTTTTTTTTTTGAACAGAGTCAAAAGCAAGACAGTTTAGTGTCTTTACAAAGTTTTTTTTTAAAGATTTCGGAGGTTCCCCCCTTCGTGGGTTGCTGTTTGCACACAACAGCCAATCCTAAGCAACTCAATTTAGCTAATACATTTTGACAAGATGCCCACACTTCCTCAAATTTTTTCACAATTTTAGAATTATACCAATTTGTAAAAATTTGTGTAAGTAACTTTCCTCCTTTAGCTTCATGTGTCGGGCCAGGACACATAGAGGCAAAAAGGGATAAAAGCATCTGAAAAGCACCACGTGGCCAGTGTGGGTCTCCCCAAAGCTCATTAGGATGAAAAGTGCACTCAGCCTATCTCCAAGTATCTATTTCCAATTATTGGGTATATCTCTGGGCTAGATAACTTTCAAAATTGGAGTTAATGGGGATGGCATAATCAAATATTGTAGAGTATTCATTGTCAGTTTTCTTTCTAGGTGGATACATCGGATACATCATTTCACATTTCAATTCACCCCCACCATTTTATAATGTTAATCTGAGTTCTCTTTTCCAACATGAATATTCCATCACACTCCTCTCAACACCACTTTTTTTCCACTTACATCATTCCATCAAACTACATGCATAGGTCCTTCTGTCTTTTTTATACCATACTAGTGTATCCTTATTTGGCAAGGCTGCTAAGAACATCAAACAATTGTTAGAAACTTAGTATTTTTGTAAACAAAAGGTATATATAAAATATAAATGTAGATCCTTTTCAATAAGCATAACAATATGAGTAAGCAGTGCTCATTCTAATTAGCAACTGCTTAAACAAAATATAGGTAAAGTCCTTACAATATAGACTAGTACTTCACGGCATTTTATAACATCAATTCCAATAGGAAGGAGTATGGCTTCTAACAGAACAGCCACATAATCTCTCAGGTGTGACTAAAGTCTATGTTATACCCGGTTCCCAGTGAGAGTGCTGTGGAAACTTAAAAATATTTGAGGACTGATCTTATAATCGCAGTGCCCACAAGGATCTGTGGAAGTTACTCACTAATCATGGTGTTTAAGAGATCCTTTTGAGATGAGAGGCCTAAGAAGGTTCAAGGCATTTGTGGTTGGGCCTCAGGGCGATGTTTCCTCGGGTTCTTCTTGGCCTATTCCCCCCTGCCTGGTCATGTCTCTTCAGAGGCATAAATATGCAAGGTTCATGTTCTTCAGGCCTTGTGGGTGGGGTCCTCGAGGAGTCTTAAAGCAATCAGAATTCCGGTGGCCCAGATCATCACACTCGGAGCAGCACGTTTATTGCCTTTTCCAAGGCTGTAGCCTCACCTTCTGTCTCTCTCTCTCTCTTATCTTTTTTATTTGTTTTTTTTTTTTGTTTTTTTTTCAAACCTCTCCTAGATCGTTGCTAACAATTAAAATTTTGTTTATCCAATCAACTCAAGTTAATGTTATTGTTTTATTTGTCTACTAACTTTACAAATATTCTCATATTTCCTGGGAACTAAGTTTCATCTTTCCACTAAATAAGATCTATATGCTTGGGAACAGAGCAATTTCAGATCAGCCTCTTTCCAAAATTCTATAATTTCTGTGTATACTGAACCTCTACATAATGTACTGCTAGAAATATTTTTGGTAACATAAAATGCAAATATGTAAACTAAAGAAAAATTAATATCTCACAGTGCTGCAACATATATCTGTTTTCTCTGCAACATATATCTATTTTTTCTCAGGAACTGTACTAAACTGAAATAAAAACTTTTAGAACAAGGTACACTTTTTCGCTGGACACTAACACATAAAATTCAAATACAGAAAAACAGATAAGTTTATCCTAAAATCCAATATTGTAATAAGTCAAATCAGAAAGATCAATATAGCCAGCACCCAGGGTGCTACTCTCCTGTTCGTCAGCCATCCACACCGAGCTTAACAATGCAAAGTAATTAACTTAAAATCTTACAGTTCAGGAAACAGACATTCAAATAACATGAAACTGCAAAGAGGTGAATTCAAAATCATGCTTTGTCACATTTAAATTAAAACCTTATACATAATACTTGAGACTGGTATCAAACTGATCTGTAACAATGAAATTATGTTAAAGCAATCTACTTAGAGTAACAGTTCAACCTTGATGTTATCTCAAACACAACAAAGTAAACAGCAAGTCTGTCTTGAGTCCAAATTCCTTCAGGCAAATGCAGATAGCTGAACAAGAGAGAAAAAAGTCCTAAATACTGAGTTTAAAAAGAAAAAGTTGCTTGAGAATTGTCACTAATTGTGATTGCTATTAAATTCCTATAGTTTGTAACATATAAACAATAATTATGACCTCTGAGGTGCTTGCCACAAAATATAAAATTCATTGTTTCAAGTTGCAGTCTTTTAATTAGTGGCTCAGGATGCCCCATTGTCCTGACAGCGTTCCCAACCCCCACTTTGAAGGTTAAAGAAAAACAATCCAAAACCATTTGTGCCTTCTGTAGCCCACGGGAGGGGCTGCCCCCTTTCCCTCTCTCTTCTTTGTTCGCTGTTCGTTTTTTAAGTTTCTGGTTTTGATTCTAGTGCTGTAGGGGGAAGGGATAGCCCCAACCTAATTTTTTTTTCTCTTCAGGACACCCTGAAACCTTCTTACCCAAGAAATGCAGCAGATTGTTAATGGCTTCTATCACAACTGGTTTCACCTGCCCTGAACTTTAAAGATCATCTACATAGTGCCTAGGGAGCAGGCTCAAACATATACCTCAAATCTACAATACTGAGTCTAGACACGCTTAGTCAAATTCCTTAAATGCTGCCTCAGCCACTAAAACATATGACAAAGGTTTTTAAGTTAAACAGAAGACAAGTCAAAGCTTACAAGTGCTTTCGTAAGAAATTTCACCCTGCATAATGAACTAGATCCTCTCCCTTGAATTCTCCACTTCAGACTTACCAGTAACATAAAGGGTTAACACCTAACAAATCCAAGCAACCAAAACAGCAGGAGGAGAGATACATTCCTTTGTACAAAGGGAACAACAGTATTTCATCATTAGCATCTTACAGTTCTTATCATTCTCCCCCTTTTCCTTACCGCGGTCTGTGCACAGAATTACTTGGTTGCTGCAGTGCCTGCTTTTAATTCACTGTCTGTCCGATTCACAATACCTCTAGTCACCTAGGACCATTACCAGCTAGTAAAGAGACCTCTCTGCAGAGAAGGAAGTGAGACTGTTGAAATCAACAGGACGCGTCTTCGCACCCCCACTCAGCAGGAGTCACTCCACTGTGGGAAAATCCCAGCGAGCCCCAGCTGTTATTTACATCTTTACCTGTGGCCAATTCACCTTTAGCCAAGCTGGCCAATGAGACTCTGAGAGGGATATTATGAAGCAGATTAAGAGCTCTTTTAGTATTTCATTATTCAGTACATTGCTATAGCAATGGGTGTCTAAATACAGACACACCCTTTTACATATTTCAGTGACAGTTATACCGTTGTTAAGTACAAAAGTAATTTTCTTTCTATTTAGCTTATCTTCTTATAATATGGCAATAAATAGACACTCTGCAAACAAATAATAATTTACGTTTTAGTATGCTGTTTAACCTTAAGTTTCTGTTCTGTCTGCCTGTCCGTAACCTTTGAACACAAAGAACAGAAAGGGAGGGGGAGGGAAAAGCAAAGCAGTGGAAGAATAAACAAACAGCACTTGTCACTTACATTCCAGGGACACGGAGTCATCAGTTCTAGAGAGGGGGGGGGGGGGGTGTCGTATAGGCACAGAGATAAACTAAGCACAGTAAACTTGCTAACAGACTGATTCAGCAGAATCCTGTAACTTACACTGACAATTTATGTAGAATGGCTGTTTTTTAGCTGCAGTTTTAAAACTTATCACAACATATAGCAGAACATGCACTCCCTGCGGATTCTGGAGCGGCCCCCTCACCTTGGGACCCCCCATCCTCTAATTAATTCACAACAAACGCACGTCTTGACACTTGCTGTCTGCACAGTACCCGTCACTAGCGCTATATTGCTTCAGAGTACGGCAGGGGCGTTTTGCCAAACTCACACAGGCACACAAGCACACAGAGAAGGAGAAGGATATTACCACAGACCCAGCAGGACGTCCCTGTTATTCACTGCGCTACCCAAGCGCATATTCCCAGTGCTACCCGAGCGCATGTTCCCAGCGCTACCGAAGCGCATTTTCCCAGCTCTACCAAAGCGCATTTTTCCAAGAGGAGCTACCAAAGCAACGTCAATTAAAAAATCTTTGTGCCGCTACCAAAGCTGCTTCAATTTAGAAAGTGCATCGGGGAAATCCAAACTTCTGACACCAAATGTAAAGGGTCCATTATTCCTTTCCCAGCACTTCTTATCACTAACCCTTGGGAGGTCCGTCTGGGTCGAGGAATCACCTTACCTTCTCTGTCTGGAATCCAGGGGAACAAACACACACACACACCTGCACATAAGTGGTATGCAGTTTATTCCAAAGGGTGGAGGGATTGTCTGTATTTTATACATTATCAGAGACATAGTCATACGTCATCCACCCATCTTCTGGGGCCTGCTATAGTTTATCAGTAACTAATGCAAAAACAAGTCATCCTTGAGTAGAACAATCAGTTTAGCTTACACAGCACATTCCTTTTTCCATACCCACCAGAATGTACAAAGGGCACACACATAGGATTCTGATTTCTATAGGATTCTAATTTCTCTTGTGCAGGCCTCCTGTATATGCACTTAAACTAAGCATTATTACTACAAAAGGCACATATATAGGATTCTGATTTCCCTAACACTCCGCCCACCGAGGCAAGCTATTTAACACTAGCATGTTGCGGGCGCGCCTGCACCTGAGGGCCTCAACAGAGGGCCCTTAGGCGAGCACAACACTGTCACCATAACTCAAAACATCCCAACTGAACATCCATCATCAAGAGAACTGTGCTGAGACCAAAAAACCTCAATATCGGACTGCAGAATGCTCAAGCAAACCTCGGACGAACTGTGAGTCTTTCTTCCTACATAATCATACCGTCCCTAAGCCATTCTCCACGTTAAATGCTCTGCAGAAACTATGTATGACTGATTCTGTGCTAGTTGTCACTCTAACAGGTGTTTCAGGTATATCGTAGAGTATTCTTTCTGCAAATTTAACTAAGATAGCAAATCCTACCAAAACACGTTCAAACAATATCTATCATACCACCTTGCTTTGTAGTTCCTCCTAACACCCTTAATAAATTCCCTCCATCCTCCCCATCCCTCTACGGCAGTGGTTCTTAACCTTGTTGGAGGTACTGAACCCCACCAGTTTCATATGCACATTCACCGAACCCTTCTTTATTGAAAAATAAAATATGATTTTTTTTCAAATTCAAGACATAGGTATATGTTTTACTGGTTCACAAAATGAATCGTGCATTAACATCACTGTGTTCAAAGAACAAAACCAATACAATGCATGAACTCACAACAAATTACATACATAACTTTTAACAAAGACATGACCTTTTTTAATATTACCACACTGAAATGGTTTTAATTTTTAACCTTATGTATTCCAATAATGAACTTATTGTATTTATGCTATTTATTATTTTTAACATTTTAACACACACCCATCACCTAATTTCCATCAGGCTACACCGCTACAATAATAATGAATATTTACTGCAAATCAGTGTGACTTCTGCTGTTGCCTTTGATAGACCAGTTCAGAAATGCGTGGCTTCACCTTGGAAAGTGCCACTCTCATGTCATTTTCACAGCAAAGTCTGTTCCTTTTCTTCGTATTTATGTCCAGCATCCTCGAAAGGATTGCTCGCAAAGATATGTTGTAACAAATGGTATAAAAATTTCCAGGGCTTTCCTAGCAATAACAGGATACGTTACCATTTGTCGACACCAAAACGTTGAGAGCGTTGTTGTTCTGAAGAGTTGCTGTTGAACCTGGCTCTGCTGAATTTCAATGATTTCGTCGAGGTATTCATCATTGACATCTGCTGTCTCAACACCAAACGTGAACGGCTGTCTCACCCATGCTGGATATGACTGTCTTGTTGGGAAGTATTCGTCGAGAGACTTTGCAAGCTCATCTAAGTGCGTGGCAATTGCTTGCTTCAGTTCCGTGGGTACAGAAATGTCTCCGATTCCAGACACATCTTCGATCTTACTTACACAGTCGTCCAGCAGGGCAAAGTTTGCAAAGTTATCGTTCTCTGTTCGTCGTTTCCATAACGGTAGCTTTTTTTGAAAAGCCTTCAGGTTTTCTTCCGCTTCGATGATGTTAACTCCACCACCCTGCATCTGCTGATTGAGATGATTGAGAGATGCGAATATATCAGCCATGTACGCTAAAATGAGAATCAACTTAGAATTTTTGAAGCAATCTGCATGACGATGTTGGTGCTCTTGCAAAAACAGGGCTAATTCCACACGCATGGCAAAAACACGATTCAGCACCTGTCCCCGGGATAACCACCGAACGTTAGAATGGTACAGAAGTACCTCAAATTCAGAGCCCATTTCTTTACACAGCTCACTGAAGATGCGGTGCCTCAGTGCACTATTTCACACATAGTTCACACATTCCACTACAATTTTTAATACTTCTGTCATTTCTGGAGGCAAGGTATTTGTTGCCAACGCAGGCCTGTGCAGAATACAATGCGTAACAATGATGTGTGGTGCATCGGCTTTCACTAGCGCACCAAAACCAGACTTTCTTCCTAACATGACTGGAGCTCCGTCCGTACAAACTGCAGAAACCATATCCCACGAAAGATTGTTGTCTCTGAAGAAGTCATCCACAAGTTTCTTCACATCGGCTGCCTTAGTTGTTGTTGTAAGAGGCTTACAAAATAAAAAATCTTCCTTTATCATGTCGTCTTTCACATAGCGCACAAATACAGCAAGCTGACTTAGATTAGAAACATCTGTGGTCTCGTCGAGTTGGAGGCTGAATTTTGCCGGGCTAGAAATCAGATCTGCAACTACTTGAGCCAAGATGTCTTTGCTCATGTCCTCTATTCTGTCGCTGATGGTGTCATTTGAAAGAGGAATTTGGGATAATTTAACTTCGGCTGCTTTTCCCAGCATCAGATTCGCCATCTTCAACACAGCTGGTTTTATGAGTGTTTCACCAATGGTGTGTGGTTTGCCCTGCTTTGCGATCAGGTAAGCAACTTCGTACGATGCTGTGAGGATCAGTTTGTTGATGGGTACAAAGCCGAGAGCAGGCAGAGTAGCCTTTTCATCGAATCTGGCTCTCTTCATCTTGAATTCAGCAAGTGTTGTGTTCTTGTATTCCCCATCTCCATGCAGGTTAAGGAAGTGTTCCTTTAGTTTTTCCGGTACTAGACTAGAATTGCTTAACTTGGCATTGCAAATCATGCAGATAGGACGCCGACTCCCATCACGTTCTGTTATATATGCAAATCCATGTTGTACATATTCGTCCGACCACTTTCTTTTTTTGCTCGACATAGTTAGTATGGATTAAAATATTAATAAAGAAATCACACGACATACCATCACGACAGTCACAAGTCCACTACTGAGTGCACCAAATTCCCTGCAGCACAGATTAGCCAAGCAATGTAGCGTGATCACCTGCAGCCAATGATGGCCAAGCGGGGCGTGTCATCACGAATCATATGAGTCGGGTGCGTGTCTTGTGTCTTGACCTCCGCCGAACCCCTGAGTCTGACTTACCGAACCTCTAGGGTTCGATCGAACCCAGGTTAAGAACCACTGCTCTACGGTAACATATCTATAATACACTACCATTACCGGACATACCCACAGAACCAGCAAATTCCACAGTACTCCTATACCCATAATTATAATAAAATACACAACCCTAGACATATATATAAAACCAAATCCTAACACCCACCACATTCCATCTTCACACACACTGTACCCTATAAAATGCCTCCTGCTCAATATTAGATCAGCCAGGAACAAGATTCCAATCCTGCTTGACCTAACCAATGATAAATCACCGGATTTACTATGTCTAACAGAAACGTGACTAGCAGAAACAGACCAGGTTTTAGTTAACCAACTGACTCATCCTGACTACAGCCTATATCACTGCCCTAGACAAAACAGACGTGGTGGTGGTGTACTAATACTAGCCAAAAAAGAACTTTGTAAAACCCTGCACCTGAATAAAAACATAGAGGATATTGACATTCTGACCATAGAAAATAAATTCCTCTCACTGACCTTAATATATAGACCACCCTCGCCCTCTCCCGAAACATGGACATCATTCTAGAACAATCATACTCCAAAAATGCAAACAAAATGCAAATCATACTTGGAGACTTTAATCTCCCCTCATTGCATAGCACCCACTCCTCCCACTTTCTTAATGCAATGACAGATATAAATCTTAATCAAGTAATACAAACCCCTACCCACTAAAAAGGTAATATTCTTGGTTTAATATTCCTCCAAGCAGACACCATTCATAACACCTGCTACTCCTCCCCAATAACTATGCCATTACCATTGACAGACCACTTCCTGATTGAGATCACATTACCTATGCTACCTAACAAAACCATATCTGATAAAAACCCAAATATACACAGCAAATACAAATCCTTTAACAAAGAAATATTCCTAGACAACACACTTCCACACTTTGATAGCTCCCATACAAACATAGATGAGTTCATATAAAAATGGAACACAGTCTTATCCAATGCAGCCATAGTTCCAAAACAAAACAATAACACCAAAAAAAGGAACACACATGGTACACACATGACCTGAAAAAATTAAAACAAGACTAAGAAACCTAGAACACAAATGGAGACACACAAAAACAGAAAAAGACAACACACAATACATGCAAACCCTGAGACAGTACAAAGATGCTGTAAATACTAAAAAAAAAGAATACCATACAGCATTAATCACTAAATCTCTAAACAAACCAAGAGAACTATTTTCCATAGTAAAAAAACTCACCAAAACACACACTCACAAAGATGACCCCATTGCAATACACCCACAAAAGTTCGCAAAGTATTATATTAATAAACTTTCTCACCAGTACCAGCATGAGATCCCCACAGACTCTCCTAGCCCCAAGCCCACATACTCAAACACACCTCACCTCCCATCCTGGACAACATTCAGTGCTATCGATAACAAACACCTCAAAAACCTTATAACTAAAATTAACACAACTACCTCACCCAGTGACCCCTGCCCGGTCAGCTGGTTAAAATCAACAAAAGATGAATTCACCCCAATAATCTGTGAGATAGTTAACTCTTTGCTAAACCAAGGGTACGTGCCTGTTGCTCTGAAGCAGACGGCAATCAGACCCATATTAAAAGCCGCAAACTCCGACAAAAACCTACCCAATTCCTACTGCCCAATATCAAGCTTACCCTTCCTAACGAAGGTGATAGAAAAAGTTGTACACCTGCAACTTCAGGATTTTATTGAAGTAAATGCCCTCCTTGATGAGAACCAACATGGGTTTAGGCCTCAACATAGCGTCGAGACGCTTATGCTATCACTACTCGATAAACTTATCCATGGTCTGGACTCTGGTAAACAGGTCTTTCTACTTATTTTTATAGACATAGCGGCAGCGTTTGACAGCGTAAAGCACAACCTTCTAATAAATAGGCTAAAACACATTGGACTACAAGGAACAGTCTTACAATGGTTCACATCCTACCTAAATAACAGAACCCAGCAGGTTCAAATAGGTCAGGAATCCTCCTCAACCTTTCCACAGAAACTTGGTGTCCCCCAAGGATCCTCACTCTTATCCCTCCTGTTTAACATTTACATGCAGCCAATCTGCAACATATTCAAATCACACAACATCAGCTATCATCTATACGCTGATGATATCATGATGTACCTTCCATTGGATACTGCTAATCTGAACTTTTCCGGAATAACTGCATGCATGTCTGATATAACAAACTGGCTTGACACCCAGAACCTTAAAATCAATCTCAAGAAAACTGAAGTGCTATTTATTTCAAGAAACCCAAACTTTATCCCCCCCAGTAAAATCACTCTACAAAGTACAGAAATCGAAGTCAAGGAAGAAGTTAGATACCTAGGAGTAGTGTTAGATAAGAGTCTAAGCATGATCCCACACTTAAAAACAGTAACAAAAAATATCTACTTTAAATTAAGAACAATCCAACGCATCAGACCACTCCTGGAAGACCACAACTTTAGGACAGTACTTCAAGCTCTAATAACCCACTCACAGATTATTGTAACAGTATTCTCCGAGGAATTCCCAAAAAAATCACCCACCAGCTTCTACTAGCACAAAACCTGGCAGCACATATAGCCTCTAACTCAACACGCAAGGATCACATAACCCTATACTCCGTGATCTTCACTGGCTGCCAATAACCTCAAGGGTAAAGTATAAATACATAATGATCATCTTTAAGCATCATTGTAACATTGCTTCCACTACCTTATCCACTCTCCTTACAACACCAAACACCTTGAGGGTAAGAAGAAATGGCTCTCAAAACACATATATAACTCCCTCACACATCCGCAACACAAATCAATGCACCAGTACCAGAGCTTTCTCCTACATGGCCCCAGTATTGTGGAACTCACTCCCCAATAGCCTAAGAGCTACAAAAGACCTCCAGCAATTCCACAGGGACTTAAAGACACACCTATTTATCGAACATTTTGGTGACTCAAGCAATCCCATTAATTCTCAAGGTACCTAAAGAACTACCATTCTCTGCCATCCAATAACTCAAACACCAAAATGACACAGTTACCCTAGGTCAAATATATGATAAACAAAATGTATATAGTTATCTGTACATAGTTACTACATGTTAAATGTATATAGTTCCAATGTTCAATGTAAAACTTGTTGTGATGTTCTCTGTAAACCAGTCCTGATCTCAGGAAGGGGCGGTATATAAAACTTTGTTAAATAAATAAAGAGGCACCTAAAGTTAGGACTCAAGTTTAAGCTCTACACCCCTCCTTGTAAACTCCGCTGTTCTAATGGCTTGCTCCTTTCTTTCCCCTTTTCTTCCCTGCTAACTCCAGACTTCGGTCCTTTCACCTTGCTACTCCTTATGCCTGCAACAAACTTCCTGGGTCTGTAGGTCAGGCTTCATCTCTGCCCCTTTTCAAATCTATGTTAAAGGCTCACCTCGTTGAAGCTGCTTTTGGATCCTGATCCCTTGTTTCCTTGTGTCTCCTTACCCTTCCCTATTCTATCCTTATTCTTACTTTTGTCTTGTCTGTATTGATTAGATTGTAAGCTCTGACAAGCAGGGACTGTACAGCGCTGCATATGCCTTGTAGCGCTTTATAGATGTTTAGAAGCAGTAGTAGTAGTAGTAGTTGTAATAGGGCCTTCCTGCACTTTTGTGTAGCTTTTGATACATCTGGGAAGATCTGTATAGCCTGCCCACAACATTTTTCATTTTTCTTAGAAAAATATAAACCGAGTATGCTATCCTTATCTGAATCAGAAATAAATGTAACTATCAAAGTCGCTCATGAGGAAATATCCTCCGCAGAGATCTCAAGGAAAACAGAAAGATCTAAACTTTCACCAGGGGTCAGTAGATCAAATTCCCTTCCCGAACCAGCAGTATCTTTCACTGCAGCCTTAATGCCTGTAGGAATATAATAAACTTTAGACAGTTTAACCAACTCTGGAGCCGGAAGTCTCAAAACATCTTTAAAATATTTATAAAACAAAATCTGCAGCAATAGATAATGGGGGTCGAAATTCCCAAGGCAGAGTTCCCCGCACGTTGATCCCTGTTGTGTGGGGAGTTCTGTTTGTGAGTGGGAGGGGGCAGGCTGGGGGAGGAGCAAGGGCAGGAAATGGGCTGCACCCTGACCCCGGATGTACAGGGCCGATTCAGAGGTCGGCCCTGTACATCCGGGGTTGACGGGTTGGATGGGGGACTTATTCCACTTTGGAGGTGGAATAAGTCTCCTTAGACGGAGGATGATGGAAGGCCTGGGCCCGGAAAGCAAGGTGAGGAGGTGCAAGGGAATCCCCACGGCCCGAACCTGGCCACGGCAGGGCCGATCAGGGGTCAGGCGGTGGGGAAAGGGTGAAGTCAGAGTCTGCTGGTGATCGCTATGGCAACATGACTCCATGGCACTGTGGCTCCATGCAGGAGCTTGGCTGAGCTAGCTGGGGATGTGGCTGGACATCCAGGGTGCCTGAATTGGGGCATGTCCTAGACGTCCAGCCACTATACCACGATGTTGCTCTCGCAGGGCTATCTAACCCCCTCAGGAGCAGAATTGGGTGCATCTCTGGGCCATCCAAATTTCCGGGCATCTGGGTGGCCTGGAAGTGCACCTTCATAATGACCCCCCCATGTGTCTGGGGAAAATTTAATTACCTTAAATTCTAGCTCGCTGTACATTTTCCAATAATTCACATTGATGGTGGAGCAGTAACGAATCCTGAACAGAAGAGGAACATACAGCCTGCAGAACAGAGACCTGCGAGTCAGTTTTAACAAATCGAGATTCAACAGAAGATAGCATTGTATCATGTTCCGCTAATTTAACAATCTCTTTTGAAAAATCAGAAACTTGTTTCAAAGATGATTGTAAGGCTAGCTTTGTCTGAGACACAATATCCTATATGTTGTGCAAAAAAATCTCCTTAAGAGAGGCAGGTCTATTCACAGATACCCCAGCATACTCAAAAGGACTTGGTAAAGGACAAAATGTATGAAGAGTCGGACCATCATTACTAGAAGAAGTCTCCACAGAGGAAACGGCGCCAACAAGATCTTCTCCTTCTCCCTTCTCTGGTGAGGAAGTCTTGGTAGCCATAGCTAAAACATTGGCTGGGTGGGGTTGTTAAATTTAAAGTGGGAGGAGGTGAGGATTCTGAAAAATATTCATGGTTACATTTGATGCATCAGAACCAAGGGCTTTTCCCAATGAATCCATGGTTGACAATATTTTAATGTGGGAGTCCATGGGGCCTACAACTTTGGCCACCTTAGAACTTATGGGCTGAACAACCTTATTCTGACGCTACGTCATTTTAGGGGTATAGTCTCAGCCCTCTGCTCCTCACGTACTCTAAAGGAGCTCCAAAGGGGCAGTGCCTGCTCCTTCAGACACATGCCCATAGCATGCGACCACACCCCACGGTGGGACAAGATGTTAAATAGCCCTCCAACAGCAATGAAATCAGATACCAGAAATGCAGGTCCAGGGGTAGAGTCAACGAGGAAACTTGAGTATAGTGAAGGCAGACAGGTGGAGCCCGATTCTTGAAACAGGACATCCGGGCCGTCTAGATGACCCCACTGAAGACAGGGCCACTAGGACCCGATTCTGGTCCGTGGGAACAAGAAGTTCCTGCAGGAGCCAGAATCAGGTCCAAGGATGGCCTGGCATGCCTCCTCTGCCTGTGGGGACATCTTCACCGCAGGTGCCCCACCCAGCTGCAGCTCCGGCCCCCAATATCCCCACTGCCCAACCCATGGCTAGCTTCCCGTGGCCTGGACTAGCGGCGGGGACTCCCCGGCCCCATGGGTGGCTGCCGTGCCTTGATCCCATAAAATATACTACTTATACCACCTCTGAAGGGGTATGAGCAGAATGGCCCAACAGGCACGACAGTATGTACAAGGCTGTGACCTGAATCGGCCCTGTACATGCTGCCGGGCGGCCCGCCCCCGATCCCACCCCTGATCCCGCCCCTTCCCTTTCCCCGCCGGCTCTCCCCATCCTGAAGAACAGGATTTATAGGGAGAGCAAGTGTGAGAATAGCATTTAGGGGGGACATACAGCCTCTCAACCCGCAATCGTGAATGAGGATCATAATCCCTGAGTCCCACAGTGGAGCAAGATGTCAATCTATTTATGCAAATAGATTAAGTAACTTAATTTAACTGAAGGTTATAAATTAGGTCAGAACTTTCCATATTCACACACAAATACCACATGCAAATAGTTGGTTGAAATTCTTTGTTAAATGCTATACTAAACTTATTATGTTATCCCTGTTATCAAAGTTCTGTGTAATGCTTGTATGTTGTAATGCTGTTCTTGTGTTCTTGAGTTCATTGTAAACTGCTTTGATTTAGGAAAGGCAGTATACAAGTGCACATAAATAAATAAATTTAAAAAAATAGCCCTCCAGTAGTACTGACGTCAGGCGCCAGAAACACAGATCCAGTGGTAGAGCCAATGAGGCAACTTGAGTGTAGTGAAGGCAAACTGATAATCCCCCATGATTAGTTTATAATTTGTCAGTAGCTTGCCAGTGATCCTAAATGGTTAATGTTCCAGCACTATACTCTGCTTCATCCTAGTCTATGTTTGTCCCTGTTATATTCCTTGAGCCCTTGTTTTCTTTGTATGATTACAGAAACATTGTTGGGAAGGTAAGAATGAGAAAGTGTTCTATTTTTCCATGACACTTTCTTATTGAGTTCTGCTTCCTTCTCCAAGTAATTTATCTGAGTTTTAGAGTGAGCCGTAAGCATTAGCCCATGGCAAAGTGCTTTAAAGATATAGATTCATGCCAGAGGTGCATCATGGTTAGTCTTTAGAAGAAAATTACACTCCTCCTCTATTCTCAGCAGTATTTCAAAAATATTTATTTATTACTTGTTTATTTCAATTTATCATTCGCTCATCTAGTACAGCTCTGGGCAAAGTATAGTGCATAACATAAATTACAAAAATATATAACAAATACCACTGCAGGCACAAAGCAGACTAACAGAACTCAGTATCACAAATACTATGACTATAAAATAAAAAAAATAAAAAAAACAGGCACCAACAGAGGCCTCCCTGATGATAAAGATAATAGAAGTCAACAAGAGGCTCATTAAGATCTACAGTTGTCAACATTTTTGGCATCCTTGCAATTCAACTCCTTAATGTCCAATATCTTCTTAAAAGAAAAGTAGCCAGTGAAATGGCTTTGGACTATATATGCACACATATTTAACACATAAAAGAATCAAATAAAACAAGACCAATTAAAAAAGGAAATAGTGGGAAATAGTTTAAAAACCGGGACATTGCCAGGACATGATCATTCACACCCTTATAAACAATTCAAATCAGTTTGAACAGAAGAACCATATTCCCATTGCAGTAAAATTAGATGCACCTGTGATCAATTGTCAGTACTTACATGACCTGAAACAATCAATAAATGATGGCTTTAATGTTTAAAATGGGCACATTCACTCCCTGTTCTATTTTCACAATGGTGAAGACAAGAGAGTTGCCTGAGACCGTTAAAAATGCCATTATCACCAAACATCAAACTTCAAAGGCATACAAGGCCATCTCCAAAAACCTTGGGATTCCTGGGTTTACAGTTCACAATTCTATTAAGAAGTTTTCTGCTCATGAAACTGTCAAGAATCTCCAAGGATGTGGTGGGAAGAGAAAAATTAATCCAAGAAGTCTACAAAGGTTAGTGTGAACTGCTAGAAAAACAACACATACAACATCCAAAGAGCTTAAGGTTGACCTTGAGCAATTTGGAGCGGTGGTTTCAACCTGCACCATATGCTGCACACTAAACAAAGAAGGACTTCATGGGCGAAGGCCAAGTAGGACCCTACTGCTCAAAGACAGACATAAAAAGGCACGCCTGATCTTTGTCCAAATTGACCTTGAGAAAACACAAACCACCTGTGGACCGATGAAACGAAACTTGAGCTCTTTGCACAATGCAGGCCAGTGATACACTTACAGATGAAGAAATAAAGCTTATAAGGAAAAAACACCCTTCCTACTGTTAAATATGGGGAGGTTGTAGGGCTGTTTTGCTGTCTGAGGAATTGGAGGCTTGGAACATATTAAAGGAATAATGAAGTCAGACGACTACCAAGATATTTTGGAATGAAATGTGCTACTTAGTGTTAGAAAGCTAGGTCTGGGTCGAAGGTCCTGGGATCTCCAGCAGGACAATGACCCAAAACATACATCCAAAAGTACAAAAGAATGGTTAAAAAGGAACAAATAGATTGTTTTTAACTGGCCAGCAATGAGTCTTGATCTCAGTCCAATTGAGAATCTTTGAACAGAGCTGAAATCTGCCATTGATAAAAGGAACCCTGGAAAAAATCACAAGCCAGAATAAATCGCAGTGGAAGAGTAGGAGAAACTACCAGCACACAAATGTACGAAACATAGATGGCTACAAGAAATGTTTGGAGGCTGTCATCAATGCCAAGGGTTGTGCAACCAAATATTAGTGAAGGGTGCTATTAATCCTGTCCAGGTCATATTTTTTTTCTCAGAAATTACCACGTCTAAGTTGTACAGACCTCTTTTTTGTTGTTGTTGTTGTATAATGTTGAACATACTATTAAAATATTATGATGACATACAGTTGGAATATTTCCAATTATTTCTGAAGATATTGTACACAACATACCTAAAATGCAAGAGTGCCAATAATGTTAACCACAACTGTATGAGAGTAATTTTATAAGGGGCTCCTAGATTGTGTATACCTGCATTCACGCAAAAAAAAGCATGCTGTTTTAGTAGTTTCTGATGGTGCGTACTTTTGCTTTGGACATGTACAGTGGCGGCGTTTGGCTGGAGTGTGGGCATAGTACAAATTTACACACATAAATTATAAAATACTATAACTTAGATGCATTCTTGAAAAATCTAGGCACATGCATTTACACCTGCGATAGGGCAGGTGTTAGTGCTTGCGCTTAGTTTAATGTTCATTTTTGACCACTTACAGCAGTATTTTATACAGTAAAGCATTCACATGAAATATGCACATGAAAATAAGTATAAGTCTAGGTAATCCTTATAAAATTACCTTCTTTGTATAATAGCAGAAGAGCTATGCCCATCTGGCCATCTACACAAGTGTACCCTGCCGAGCTTACCCTCCCACACCACCAGCTGCTGCTGTCATTCGCACCAGTGTGGCTGAAGATGGCATACTGAAGATTAAGAGGAATAGTGAGGCCAACTGTCGGAGCTGAAGGATGTTCCCATCTCCTGCTGGTGAAGATTGCCCTGGACTGTAATATTTAAAATCACTAGTGTTCAAAGGCCTCCTCAAATTACAGTAATATTAGCAGATGGCACACACTGCTGTGGGAGGCATGTTCTAATACCACAAATGGCTTCCTTGTCTGACCCTACACAGTTCTAGTAATTAGACTCTTGTTGTCAAGAGTCTCGGCATTTATTAAGTAGTACAGAATACCCTTCATTTAGGAAGTTCAACGATCTGAAGATAAGGCTATTTTAATAACCCATTACTTCCAAAGTTGATCAGCCACAGCTCTACAAATTTCCCCTTACTTGAAACTTGATCTCTTTCCAGCAAAAAGATAGAGAACCAAGTCTACCCATTCTATTTCATGTAAGAACATAAGAAATGCCATACTGGGTCAGACCATGATCCATCAAGCCCGGTATCCTGTTTCCATTCCAGTTCACACTACCTGGCAGGTACCCCATCACCTACTCAACACACCACTCCTCACCACCATACATCCCACATACCAAAGACTTCCCCTTATCTGTCTTAGGTTATCCTGTCCCCGCAAACTCTATACCCCCTTCACTGGCCACGCACCACCAGAGACTACCCATTACTCAATAATCCCCATATTTCTCCCTCAAACAAAACACATGTCTTTGCCATTACAAAGAATGACTATCCGTTTCACCGAGTATGTACATACCCCCACCCCCTTATTTGAGTACTCTTCCCCTCACACAACTCACATGCCACCTCTTCTGTCCATATATCTGTTTGGTATTTTTTGGTATTTTTTTGGGACCGCCACTGTTGTGATTGTTTATCTCCAGGAACAAGCAGGAATGTAGTCTTCACATATGGGTATCGTCGGTACCGACGGAGCCTGCGCGGGAATGCTCCCCAGCGTCCAATAGGAAAGCTTTTGGGAGCATCCCAGAGCGCCTGCGTGCTGCCTTCCCGCCTTTCCCAACTGTCTCTCTCCAGTTCTTCATTTTCCGCGGAGCCGACAGGTCGCACATCCTGTCACCGCAGAAAATAATTCCCTTCTATTCTTTTTTGTGGTCGCATCAGCCTTCCTTCGACGCTACACCGGTACCGCCGGTTCTTCTTTCTTTTTTTCAAAAAAAACAAACAAACCCCTTTCTTCTGGAGTCTTTTCTAGGTATTTTCTCCTCAGGTGCCACGCGCCATTTTGGGCACTAGGCCCAACTTTTTCCTTCAAAATGGAAAAACCCGCTTCGGGTTTTCAAAAGTGTTCCAAGTGTGGCGGTACCATCTCTGTCACCGACACCCATGAGTGGTGCCTCAAATGTTTAGGTCCTGACCACTCTATTTCGGAGTGTGTTGCCTGTGGGATGATGTCGAAGAGGGGCCAGCAGAATCGAGCTGCCAAACTTAGCACCCTTTTTCCCTCCGTTGCAGCCTCTGTGGCATAGACGTCTTCCAGGGCTTCGTCTTCCTCCCATGGATCTCAGGTAACTAAACATAAATCTAGCCGTCCCTCAAAGGGTAGATCTCCTTCTAAGCATCGAGATGCTTCTGGCATTGCCCTTGAGGGACTTTCACCGGCAAAATTGCCCCGGCAGGAGGCTTCGGCTTCCAAAGCACTAACGGGGCTCCAGGATGTTCTCGAGGCCTCAACCTCGGCAGAACTACTGGTGTCATGCTCTGGGGTACCGGCTGCTTCATCCGGTACCGATACCCAAGCATCGGCAGCATCAATAGACCAGAGATTCTTGGCTATTGAACACAGTCTGGTGGCTCTTCTCACGTCCTCGATGCCCTTGAAACCTCTTCAGACAATTCAACCAGTACCGGCACCGACTCCAGTACCGGTATCGACTGCATTGACATTGGCAGGTATTTTACCGGGACCGAGTCATGCTTATCCATCCGGTACCACCATCAAAGTCAAGACTTGTCGATACCGGACCCCTCTGATGCCGACTTTGATCGGTACCGGTACCGTGCCTTGCATGATCACCCGGATCGGAGATACTTTGAATCCTCAGATGAGTCTGAAGACTCTGAAAGCTCTGCCGATACCAGAGTACTTCTTCCTGAGGATTCTTCTTCTCCTCAGCGTAGGATGTCTCCACCAGAGGATATGTCCTTTTAGGATTTTATCCGAGATGTGGCTCGACATCTTTCCATCACAGTGGCTCCTGAAAAAGAGCCTAGGGCAAAGAAATTGGAAATCCTACAATACCCTAAAGCTCCCTAGGAGACAGCTACCTTACCTATTCATGAGATCTTGCATGATCTCATTTTAATGATGTGGGAAACACCTCTAACCACATCTCCTCACTCTCGAAGACTCAACACCATGTATCGAGTTCCTCCTTGTCCTGGGTTTCAGAAGACTCAGCTACCACACCATTCCATGGTGGTGGAATCAGCTATGAGAAGGATCAAGCAGAACCTCTGCTATTGCCATAGGTGCACATAGGATTGCCTGGCTCCAGGCATCTGACTTGGAACTTTGGGTACAGGATAAACTAGGGAATATTCCTTGCACAGGAGAGAATCTCTTTGGCAAGAATTGGCAGGAAAAAGCTAATGAGATAGATGCTGACAATATCACCTTGGATAGATTGTCTAAATCTACAGCTGATCCTGCAAGGAAAAAATCCTACAAGAAAGCATTCTTCAGTAAGAAGAAGAAGTTTTATCCCTCCTATACCCAGCAGGGGCATTGTTTGGGTCAGTCTGCCCAAAAGGGACAGCAGCAACAAACTAGGCAAAGAAAAACAAAAGCTGCTAAACCTCAGCCGGCTCAGCAGACTCAGCCTCCACAGGGGCTTTGACTCCTATCTAGAGAACTTTGCCTTCCTGGCCCTGAACGATCCAGAACCTTCCACCATTCCAGGAAGGTTATGTCATTTTGCCCCCAGATGGGGTCAGATAACAGCAGAAAATTGGACTTTGTCTATTGTAAGAGAGGGGTACAAGCTTCATTTCCTCAGCATGCCCCCTCCTACAATTGTAAGACAGTTCAATTCTCAAACCTCTCTCAACAACCAGTTAGGTCTGGAGGTCACTGTGCTTCTTGCCCAAGGGGCAATAGAAGAGGTACCCATTCTACAACAGGGTACAGGGTTCTACTCCCCCTATTTCCTTATTCCAAAGAAAACAGGAGGACACAGACCCATTTTAGACCTCAGTGAATTGAACAAATTCCTGTTCAAAGAGAAGTTCAAAATGATTTCTCTAGGAACTCTGCTGCCATACCTTCAGAGTCAGGATTGGCTTTGTTCTCTAGATCTCAAGGATGCGTACACTCATATTCTCATCCATCCAACTCATTGAAAGTTCCTTCACTTCCTCTTTCAAGGGAAGCACTACCAATACAGGGTTCTTCCTTTTGGCCTGGCCTCTTCACCAAGGTTGTTCACAAAATGCATGGCTGTGGTGATAGTATTTCTTCGCACCCTAGGAATATTCGTCTTCCCTTACTTAGACGACTGGCTCATTTGAGCCCCTTCAGAGCCCAAGTCCAGGGTTGCTCTCTCTCGCACAATGCGCATCCCTCAGTATTTGGGACTTGCCATAAACTTCCCAAAATCCAACCTTGCTCCCACTCACTCTCTAGAGTTTATAGGAGCTCTGCTGTATACCAGACAGACAAGGGCCTACCTTCCACAGGCCCGCTGCCTTCACATTGTGCAGTTAGCTTCCCAAGCAGTGTTAAAACCTCAGCTCACTGCTCGAGAAATGTTACAGTTGCTAGGCCACATGGCATCCACCGTGCATGTGGTTCCTTATGCTTGCCTCCATATGAGGGCAGCCCATTGGACTTTATCCACTCAGTGGGCTCAGGCGTCAGGTTGCCTGTCAGACAAATTAGCAAACTCAGATCACCTTATTTTCTCCCTCCAATGGTGGCAGTCACCCCAGAACCTTTTGGTGGGGTCTCCTATTCAGCAACCCCCACCCCAAGCCACTCTAACAACAGATGCTTCACAGGTGGGTTGGGGAGCCCACCTGCAAGGCCTCTCTACCCAGGAAACCTGGACTCCACAGGAGGCCTATCTACACATCAATCTCCTGGAACTCGGAGCAATCTTCCTTGCTCTTCAAGTATTCCACACCCAGCTCAGCTACAAGACAGTTCTAGTTCAAACGGACAATCAAGTAGCCATGTTCTGTGTGAACAAGCAGGGCGGAACAGGCTCTCTGTCGCTATGCAACGAAGCTTTGCGACTATGGGCCCTCGCCAGAGAGCATCAGATTCATCTCCTTGCGGTGTATCTTCCAGGCATTCAAAACTCTTGGGCAGACAGACTCAGTCGAGTTCTGCTTCCACACGAATGGTCTCTCCATGCAGACCAGGTGGTCAAAATTTTCCAAATTTGGGGAACCCCGGACATAGACCTATTTGCAAGTACGCTGAATGCCAAACTTCCCCGGTTCTGTTCCAGAATTCCGGCTCAGGTTTGTCAGGCCAGAGATGCTTTCCTCCTCCATTGGGGCCAGGACTTCCTGTATGCTTTTCCACCCATTCCCCTAATTCCCAAAACCCTGTTCAAGCT
Source organism: Ichthyophis bannanicus (assembly GCA_033557465.1). Classification (NCBI taxonomy): domain Eukaryota; kingdom Metazoa; phylum Chordata; class Amphibia; order Gymnophiona; family Ichthyophiidae; genus Ichthyophis; species Ichthyophis bannanicus. The sequence goes on from CM066034.1 coordinate 593,669,153, forward strand.
TCAGAGAGACAGAGGTCATGTGATTCTCATAGCTCCACATTGGCCACTGCAAATGTGGTACCCTCTGCTCCTACATCTCTCTCAAGCTCCGCCTCTGGAGTTAGGATCTGCTCTAGATCTCCTTTCTCAGGAGGACGGGATGCTGTGGCATCCAAATCCCCAGTCTCTGCATCTCAGCGCCTGGTTGCTGAAGCCTAGAACTTCAAGGTCTTAAGTTTTCTCAGCAGGTAAAAGATATCCTTTATGCTTCCAGGAAGCCTTCCACAAGACGCTCTTATGCTTTCAAGTGGAAAAGCTTTACCATATGGTGCTCGCAGAAGGGTCTTAACCCTGTTGCGATACATCTGGAATCATTACTGGAGTATCTCCTTCATTTATCTAATGCAGGGCTTAAGACCAATTCAGTGAAAGTTCATTTGAGTGCTATTGCAGCTTCTTTCAAGCCTCTAAATGGGCAACCTATTTCCTCTCATCCTCTCATAGCGAGATTTATGAGAGGCCTTCTTTTAACTAAGCCTCCCATTAAGCCACCACCAGTGGCATGGGACTTAAATTTGGTTCTTGGCCAGCTTATGAAACCACCTTTTGAACTATTAGCCACTACCTCCTTGAAATTCCTTTCCTGGAAGGTCATCTTTCTTATTGCAGTCACATCAGCAAGCAGCAGTGAATTGCAAGCATTGGTGGCTGATCCTCCTTATATCAAGTTCCATCATGATAAGGTAGTCCTTAGGACTCATCCACATTTTATGCCAACGGTGGTGTCACCTTTTCATTTAAACCAAGCGGTTTACCTTCCTGTATTCTTCCCAAGGCCTCATGCCTCAAATGCAGAAAGGAATCTTCATACTTTGGATTGTAAGAGGGCTCTGGCCTTTTACTTACAAAGTACACAGCAACATAGGAAGTCCTCTCAACTTTTTGTTGCTTTTGATCCTAGTCATTTGGGACTTCCAGTCTCCAAGAGAACACTGTCCAATTGGATTGCACAGTGTATATCTTTTGCCAATGAGAGTAAAAACCTTCCTCTGGAAGGCCATGTTACAGCTCACAATGTGAGAGCCATGGCAGCCTCTATGGCTCATCTTCACTCTGTGTCTATCGACGACATCTGTCGAGCAGCTACTTGGGCTTCGGTTCATACCTTCACAGCCCATTACTGCTTAGACAAGGACTCCCACCAGGATGCCTTGTTTGGTCAGGCTGTTCTTCAATACCTGTTCCATACTTAATCAACTCCTATCCACCATCCCTGATAGGATGCCAGAGATCCGTGGGGGGAGGTGGAGCCCTTTCACAAGGGCACACAACCTCTGGGGTTTTCTCCCTGGCATCTGCAGCTAGGGAGTCCCCATATATGAAGACTACATTCCTGCTTGTTCCTGGAGATAGCATAGTTACTCACCTGTAACAGGTGATCTCCGGGAACAGCAGGAATTTAGTCTTCTCAACCCACCCACCTCCCCTAGGAGTTGTATCTCTCTATCTCTCTCTTTCCCTCTCTCTCTTTTGTCTCAGCTTTAAACTCAACTGGAGAGGGACAGTTGAGAAAGGCGGGAAGGCAGCACGCAGGCGCTGTGGGATGCTCCCAAAAGCTTTCCTATTGGACTCTGGGGAGCGTTCCCGCGCAGGCTCCATTGGTACCGACGATACCCATATGTGAAGACTAAATTCCTGCTGTTCCCGGAGATCACCTGTTACAGGTGAGTAACTATGCTTTACCTGCTGTGAGTCTCCTCTGTTCTGTTGGTCTTTGCAAATTTCTGGTCCCTATGGTGACCTGGCACCTGGGATTTGTCAGACCCTGCTGCTTATGCCATCTGCTGCCATGCTTATACAAGCACTATTTACAAGGTTACATGAATGGAATGGAACGGTAAAGATAGATCGGTGGTTTTCATCTTCAAAAAATAGAAAGACTCTAGGGGATATGCAATAAGACTATAATGTAGCACATTTAAGACAAATCTGAGAAAATATTTTTTTCACTCAACATGTAATGAAACTCTGGAATTTGTTACCAGAGGATGCAGTAAAAGAGGTTTGGATGAGTTCCTGGAGGAAAAATCCATAAACCATTATTAAAGTGAACCAGGGAAATCCACTGCTTACCCCTGGGACAAGCAGCATGGAATCTGTATACCTTTTGAGAAACTGACAGGCACTTGTGACCTGGATTGCTCACTGTTGGAAACAGGGTACTGGGCTTGATGGATCCTTGGCCTGACCCAGTATGGCATATTTTATGTCCTTATGAAGAACTGCCCCCTATCTACCATCATATAAAGAATTTACTTACAGCTAAAACTTTATTCATTGGAATTCATATGGAGAGATCATGCTACTTAAATTCTTAGGTTTCCTAAACAGTCTGATGCTGACAAATGGTGCTGCGATTTAAAACTCCATGGGAGTTCACCGGAACCCAAGCCCTGGTGATGCCAGTCAAACAAGATTGAGCTCTGTCATTCCCAAACAGGTCCCGCTGTGTGCCACACTTAATGGAGCCACTCAACTACCTCTACCTATTAATTTGAAAAAAATCATATACTTAGATTGTGAGTTCTCTGGGGACAGGGAAATTCATATCGTACCTGAATATAACTTACCTTGATCTTCTCCTGGAAGGTCGTGAGCTAGATACTATAAGGGGGTAATTCCAGAACATGCATATACATGGCGCTAGCATGGGGATCTCAGAACATGGGCGGGGGGGGGGGGGGCGGAATGGGGGCATGGCAAGCCAGAGAGACGTAGAAAGCATATTCAGGAAAGGCCCGTGTACATCCTGATTGTTTCCTGTGGACACACCTACATTACCAGCAGCAACGTGGACTAAAGCCAGGACTTAGAAAATTTCTGCTCTGATATTCAATGCATCCCATAGAGATGAATGGCTGTGACACATGTGTATTGAACTGGTGTGTTTGCTGTCTGTGATGGCACACGATGCAGTTGTAAAGAATAGAATGCACAGGTGAGGGGCATTTGTAAGGTTAAGGAACAATAAAAAAGACCCCTGCAGAAATATAAAGCACTGCAGTAGTCTTTATTCTGGCTATGCTGACATTTGCTGTTTGTGCCAAAGGGGCTATTCTCGGTTTCCCTAACAATTCCATTGTTCTGAAAAATGGGGAATGTAGATGTAGGGATGGTATGTGAGGTAGTATGGAGCAGAATCATGTTTGACTGAAAATGCAGATCAGATGTGGTGTCCTGTGATAGTACCATGCCATTATGTCTTCACAGCAGTTGTTTAGACGTGCGGGGCATGGTTTTGGCAGAGGTATTTTATTTGTGACTGCAAGTGAGAGTGTTTGTGTGTGTGTGTGTGTGGTTTGAGTGTTGTATGGGAGGATCTGGTGTGCTCATCTGCAGTACCTGGACCATAGGGATGACTGCAGCATCACCAGGTGCCAGTGTAATCCGGCAGAATAAATCAGAAGAGGTTCTCTATAGCAAAATGTCAAAACATATCCCTGTCTCTAATAAGGGACCCTCTGAATGAGAGCATTCAACTGTGCAGACAGTACTAAGACATGCCCGGAAGCACCATCATTGGTCTCTAAAAATGTGCACATTTGTAGAGAGCGATGAAGGTGCCTTTGGGCATGTATTAGTGCTGTTTTTTCTGTTGAATGCTCCCATTCTGAGAGTCCCTTATTAATGACAGGGATATGTTTTGACATTTTGCTATAGAGAACCTTTCTGATTTTTTTCTGGTCCATACTTAGCATTGTACAGACTGTTTTCAGAGATGACCACTGCAAGCATAAATAAGGATTTCTTCTGCTGTCATACATGTTGTCATGCAAGGTAAGTCATGACAGACATCACTTTCTACCAGCTTTTATGCTATTTTAGAGTGAACTGGGATTACTTTGCAGTGTTCTGGGCATGCAACAGACTGGTATATATAGTCTAGTTTGCATCAACATTTACGTATCATTAGTATTCATGTGTACTTTGCATCAGTGCAACACTATCAGTGAGAGGAGCAGCTTAGGAGATGCACATTTTATAGGAGGGTGTGGCCATTCGCGGGTATATAGTGGAGACAGGTGGGATCGAAAATGTTCATCTTTTCAGAATGCGGTGTGCGCCGCGACTTACAAAGCTGTTTACTGAGTATAGCTGTCTCTCATACTCCATAGTGCTTTGTTCGTGCCGTGCCAAAAACATCTATGTCCCTGATTCTGAAACCACAAGTGTGTCTATTCCCGGGTCGCGGAATCACGTTTAAATCGGACCTGTTTTTGATTTGGACATTCCCGTGGGCCGGACATGCTTGTACTGGAATTGGGCTCCACATAAATAAAATATATACAAACACTGCAGTGTCTGTGAACCCACAATCAAAATAATATTTATATATACCCCTTGAAATGCTCTCCAACACTTTAAACTACCTATAGTATGGTTCCCTATATAGTTAAGGATCTTACAGCCTTATTGTTAACTTAATCAACATGATGGAGATGATCGTAATGAAAATCATGGAAATAAGGATTATGGGGACTATTCTGAGGCACAAATAGCCATCCCCGCTATTTGTCCCCCTTCCTGTCCCCAACTAAGCCTCCCCATATGAACACGGAGTTTGTTACAGGGAAGCTAGACAGTGGTGGGAAGGAGGCAGGGTGGAAGTGGAGTTAAGGCGGGCAGTGGGTGGTCTGCGACTCCGGACATACAGGACCGATTCTGATGTTGGCCCTGTACATCCGGGACCAGCAGACTAGATAGGGAACTTATTCCATCTCTGGGGTGGAATAAGTTCCCCTAGATGTCAGGAGATGGCAGGCCGGGGTGATGGCAAAGGTAGGAGGGGGTGCAGGAGATTCCTCGTAGCCTTACCCTGGTCATGAGTGGCCAGATCGGGGGTTGGGCTGTGGGGAATGAGCAAAGTGGCTGGTGGCCAGGGATTGCGACTCCTGAATGGAGCCTTGGTATCATGGCAACCAGACGCCATGGTGCCGTGGCTCTATTCAGGAGCTTGATTGAGCCAGGCAGAAGCCTGTACGTGCAGGCCAACCGGATTCAGGTCCCGGCCTGCAGGTACAGGATGTGCCCAGCCAATGTTCCCTCTAATTTTCTGTAGGCTGTGTGCGCATAAAATATCAGCTGTGTGCAGCTTTTGAAGGTAGGTTAAATTTTTGTGCGCCACATAACGACACTTGGAGTTATATACTTTAAAATTTGACTACACGTCAGAATACAGTATGTACACCACATTGATTTTAATCAAATTAAATGAAAATAGATGATTACTAAATGAAGCGGGAAATTTCTAGTAATTACAATCATAACTTTTAAATTTTAAGACGTCTGTGTTATTTTCTATCAGAATCAGAGCTGTAATTTTTGTGCGCTCTGTTGTAAAGTATGTGCGCTCGCTCGGCGAGGTGTGTGCGCGCGCACACGCGCACAGCTTAGAGGGAACAGTGTGCCCAGCAGGATCAAAATCCCATCTACCTCTGTGCGTCCGGGTCCAACTGGACGCACAGAGGCCGGGACATCCATCTTAGATTAGGCCTCCACGAAAATAGATTCTTAACAGTGCCTACCATTCCTTCCCTATTTATTTATTTTTTTTAAATTTATTATTTATGATTTTCCAAAAATTACAAATATATCAAGCAAATAATTACTTGGAGGAAAGGAGAAGTACTTAGAAAACATTTACACATCAAAAGGTAATATAACTATACATAAGCAAAAAGGTAAATAAGTGCTAAACACAGATAGTCCACTACAGAAGAGGGAGAGAGACCGGAAAATAGACTAAAGATCTAATTATAATAACAAGGTAACACATACCTAGTTAAAAGGTGGCCACATGACCCATATCATCAAACATTAGTGACCCAGATGAGCCGATTTAATCAGACCCCACTGTGACCTCAGCAATACCCGTAGATTGTCTGGAATCCAAAAACACATGCAATTACTTTGGATCATAGAAAACATATCTCAAAGAAGAAGATTTAATTATGCACTTGCATGGAAAGCACAACATTAAAGGAAAAATCTGAGGCGGCAACTTCCAAACGCATAGACAGAAATTGACGATGTTTAACTTGAGTCACATAGGAAATATCTGGGAAAACCCATACCTTTTGTCCAAAAGGCAATTTAGTAGCATTCCAAAAATACTGTCTCAGAATCCAAGCTTGATCTGGCTCGAGCACAAACGTAACTAACAGGGTAGCTCTTCTCAAACTCTCTTCGGATGTCCCTTCCAGAACTTGAGTGAGATTCGGGGTGTCCAGAGAGGTGTCAGCTACCCTACCCTCCTCTAAGACTACACTACTGGAACGCTTCTTTATAGGCAAATAATTCACTTTAGAGTTTGGAGTAAAGCATTCTCTGGAATCCCCAATATAACAAGCAAATACTAATTAAACAGCTCAACTGGAGAGATGTTAGAAAAGACAGGAAAATTAACAAAATGTAAATTTGTTTATGTTTATTTAAAAATTTGTTATACCACCCAACACCATAGGCATCTGGGTGGTTTACAATCATAAAATTACATAGCTGCAGAAATAGAAAGGAACGCCATTATTTAAGAACAGTAAAGAGGAGAAAAGATGACAGAGAACAGTTAAACAAATAATGACAACGGAAACACATCAGCAAGGAAAAGAAGAAAAAGAGCGAGGACTACGGGGGAAGGTCAAATGCCAGGCTGAACAGGTGAGTCTTGAGTTTTGTTTTGAAAAGCTGGAAAGACGTTTCGGATTGAAGGGAAAGGGGAAGCGAATTCCAAAGCCTCGGGCCTAAAAAATAAAAAGCGGAGGAGCGAGTGGATTCCAGGTGAGCGTGTGAAGGACGGGGGAGAGACATACGATTGACATGGATAGAACGAAGTGAACGGTGAGGAGTATGAAAGCGAACCTGGTCTGCAAGATAAAGGGGGATGCCTGTGTGGAGTGCCCTGTGAACGGATGTGAGAATCTTATACTGAATACGGAATGATACTGGTAACCAATGTTGATGCATAAGAAGAGGGGTGACATGTTCAAAGCGGGAAGCATGAGTTAAGAGACGGACCGCAGTGTTCTGAATGCGCTGAAGATGGGAAAGTTGGGACTGTGGGAGACCTGCTAAAGCAACGATACAGTAGTCGAGTCGGGACATCACTAAGGAGAGTAGAAATGTAGTCAAAGCGAGGGAGGAAAGAAAGGGGCGAACAGCCCGCAGCAGCTTAAGAGAAAAGAATGACCGCTGGACAACTGGAGAAGTTCTTGGAGAAGTTCTCCAACCTCTGCAACTTGTTATGTATCAAAGAGTTCTCTCTAATAATAGAGATGCTCCGCTTTTGCATTGCTGCCACTTGAGTTGAAAGTGATCCCAACATAGTGCTAGAATCTTGATGAGCTTGCTTGAACTGATAAAACTTTGTCCTGGGCGAATAGAGACCGACTTTTCCAGAGATACTATTGCAGTCCAAATGGAATCCAGAGTGATCACCGGCAGTTTCACCAGGGCGCTGCTACCAGCAGGGTCTGGAGAGCTCTGCTCTGACCTCTGGGCCAATGACACATCTGTGGATTCGCCATGCTAAATGCCATACCACCAGGACTTGCCCCGGTAACAGAATTGTGAGACTCCCCCACCCCTCTGGAAGTAGCCATCAGTGCTCATGGACTCAGCAACTCTCCCAAAGTCGGCAGTTTGTCTCCTATCTCGATTGGTTGAGGCGGCCACTGGAGCAGCTAGTCAGCAGACGGTGGGAAAGGCTCACATGGAGAGATGCACTGCTCAGGGCTCAGACTAACGTCCAAGGCTGAAAGGACTGCCTTGAAGTCAGCTCCAGCACCACTCTTGGCAGATTTCTCTATGGCTCTGACTGCTACAAACTTTGTGATGAGTGGCTGATTAGAGGAAGGTTTACCTCGAGTATTTCACCTTCCTTTTTCTCTTCCCCATCGAAGCAAAAAGAAACAAGTCCAAGTAGGCAATAATACCACGGAGAACAACTCTTTCACAAGAGAGCAGCTGGAGCAGGCACACATGCAGCCGCCATCTTGGTTCCTCCCTCGGGATTCCTTTCCTATTTATTTCCAATCACTTGTCAGCAAAGATACCACAGAGCACAATATACTGAACATTGAATTCTATATATCATAAAAACATGTGGAACTCAATAAATGAATTCAAATGCTGCGGTTATAATGTCTGTAAATTGTAGATCCAGTTTGTCTCTGGTTAGAGCACTGGCTTGGTAACCAAGAGACCAGGGTTCGATTCCCACTAGCATTCCCTTGTGGCCTTGGGCAAGTCACTTAACCCTCCATTGCCTTGGAAGAAAGGCCTGGCAATCTATTTCCGATCACACTGCTAAGAAAACCCAGTAGCTGCTGGGTCACCAGGAGTCAGCACTGACTCGAAGGCATGCAAGAGAGTAATAACTATCTCTCTGTTACCATCGCTCCTACAGTAATGCCTTCTGGACTTGTTCCCTCTTGAGATACTGCAGGATACAGGACTATTTAATTGAGCTGGATACCCCTCTCATAATCAAAGAAAGCACATAGACAGGCACGCCCATCGTCTCATCCTCTCACACATCATACACACCCTTTGCTCTTCGCTTTCATCCAACCCTGTTCCCAGGGATTAGTCATACAACCACACTTGCTTTCCACACCAGTCATACCCATTCCTAATTACCAGGCTCTAATTCACACTTTTCTTGTGTATATGCCTGCCAGTAATTTTTATGAATTGAACCACCCACACCCTCTACCCAGCCCCCCAAAGACACCATAAAACCCAAAACAACTACCCCTCCCCCAAATCCTCCTCTTCCCAATCCTCCCACCAGCCCTGCCTCCTCCCACACCTCTTACCCTAAGAATACCAGCATACCAGTTTGATTCCTTCCCCACTGAGCAGCTTGAAGGTGGGAACTCAGTTTGGGGCATTTGGTGTTCACTCTTCTTAGCTCTACTCTTCCTAACTCTGCCCTCCCAGACACATTGCAGAACCCACACATACCCTGGCATGCTTGTGTAGACATAGAAACAGAGCATAGCCATACATAAAAGCAAGCAGATATACAAAATCACCCAAGTCTGTCCGCCCTCCTTCCTTCCCCCCAACACCCTTTCCTCCATCAACCACAGTCCCCCACAAAAAAAATCCATAGACCACAATAGCCACCCCCCCCCCCCCCCCTCTGAATCCTGCAGCCCAAAATTCACAGCTCACAATGCCATTGCCAGCTCAGCTGGAGTTAGGCAGTTGGATGGTCCAGAGCAGCCAGGAAGCTTAAGGCCATACTGTAGTTGGGGTATTGAAAAACATTGACTTGCCGTTAACCTGCACTTGCAGCCGCATCGGATATAATAGGGCATATCCCCAGCCTTTTATTACACAGAACTCGCTTCACCTGCGGCAAAGCTCTCTCTCCATTCAGCAGGTCTTGTGTAAAACCCTGAAGGAATAAGATTCTGCTTTTATTATAGCATACCTCCCCCATCGGACATAGCCAGCCATAATCCGTCACTTATCGCCAAAGTTAGAAATCTTTAGGATAAATGCATGTGGCTGGCTGCCATCTTTGGAAGCCAGAGCAAGTGTACGTTGGGACATAATCAATTGCAATGCAGCCAACCTTACACTTCAAATGCAGCAAGGTTGGGATCAATCGACTAAGAAACAAAGCTGCATCAGACCCCACTGCACCTTTAAGATTGCTGACCACATGTAATTATTTCATCAACCCTGATCTTCCATGTCATCCTGTTTGAGCACCAGTGCTGTGAGCTGCTTCTTTAGGGCCTGATCTTATTCACAATGTTTATGAAGGGATCTTCAGAGGCCCCAATCTGGTTTTATAGTCCCTCTAGTTGTTCAGCATGTTCCTGGACCATTGACATCATTTTCTTTGTTTTGCCTACAGTAAGGGCTAGTTCCTTATCGATCCTCCAGTTCAGTCCTCCACCTCTGGGTTGTGTACCTCCTCCTGAAGCTTGGAGACTGGGCATGTCAAAATTGTGACATCACTGGATGTAGCCTGCTGGTCTCTCCCATCAGTCCCAGTGTGTCCAGTCTCCATGCAGCAGAAGGACGTAGTGAGCCTAGGTGCTGGGCTCACTTGAGGACGGATAAGGAGCTGTTAGCGTAGCCTTAGTGTAGATTACCTATTTTTTTTCTTACATTCATCCTTTAAATGTTGTTCTTTGCCTTTAAATTTAATTCATTTGGTTATTTGTTTCCTGTCACTTTAAAAAAAAAAAAAAAGAAGAAGACAGTTCTTGTGCCGGTTCCTGAGTGCCTCTTTCTGTAGCTGCTAGCTCTTGGGTACATTTCCTTTAAGATCTCTCCTCCTGGAAGATACGGAGAAGAGATCTAAAGCAGGAGAAGAGATCCTCCGGCAAGTCTGACCACTGCGCTCCTGCTCAGCACGACGGCACAGTGCCGGACAGCTCGTCCGGCGGCTCTCCGCTCGCGATTAAGTTGAGCGGGACCGCGCGGACTGGAGCTCCATGGCAGAACGGTGTGTTGCAGAGGAACAGAAGACAGACAGTATTCCTTTGAGCAGATAGTTGGTTCGGCAAGCGGGGAATGGGCCGCAGCAGTGCCGCTCTCCCTCGCTATACTTTTGGCGCCCTTTTTTCCTTTCAGCAAACGGCAGCCATTTTGTTAGCGTGGTCGCTGCGTGGCGTGCGCTCCGGAGGTGTTTTTTCTCTTTTAACACCTCTTAATGGGAGTTTATTGAAGATATAGGATTTGAGGGGATTAATTTAACCTTTTGGGCCTCGATAATTATCGGGTTGATTGAAATACTGTGTTATTGCAACGGGAGAGTTTTTTTCTTTAAATTTTGCCTTTAAATCTTTAGTTTTAATTTCTAGTTGCTTTCTTTTCCTTGTCCTATCTATCTGAACCCCCCCCCCCGAAAACACTACATTCTCAGTTGCTGCCCAGGAGTGGCGGGGGTGCCTGGCGAATGGCATCGCTCCCTCAGTGTGTGATCTGCAGCACCCGCAGGGGTACGGTCTCTGATTCTGGGGTCTGCAGGGGCTGCGCTACAATATCTACCAGTATGGAGCAACAGATGGAGGTTAAGGTAGATCTGGAACCCCAGGGGGTGGCGATTGGGCCTGAAGGAGAAGCAGGGGTCAGCCAGGAAGTCATTGGCGGGCCGTCAACTGCGATGCCGGCCTTGGAGTTGGGGCCGCAGCTCGGAGATTTTTTCCCGGATTTCGTATTAATAATGCACCAGGCGTTCTGTTTGCAGTACCATGGGAAATTACCGGAACCATTGTCACTGGCTAGTGCTGCTCAACAGCCCGGGTTGACTGAAAGGGGTAGCGTTTCTCCGAGAGCTCCGAAACGGTCAAGGCCTCGGGAGCTTTCCCCCTCAGAGAGGGAAAGGCATGAAATAGATGAGACCGAGGTGGAGATTGATGCTGAGATGGACGACTTGGAAGAAGGTGAGATTCCGGAACCTGAGGATCAGGCGAAAATCATTTGAGTATTCCAGAAGGATGAGCTGACGGCACTTATTACAGAATCCCTGCAGACGTTGAATCTGACTACGGTACAACCGACTGAGGAGGAGACCGTGGAAGATCCTATCATTCAAGCGGTGAGGCAAGCGCCAGTGGTGTTTCCCGTACACCGAGTGGTGGACCGAATGATCCAAGAGGAATGGGACCAACCGGAGTCAGGTTTACAAGGAATCAGAACCATGAACAGACTCTATCCCTTAGTGGATAAGGACAAAGAAAGGTTCCGCTCTCTGTGAATTGATGCAGCGGTGTCAGCTGTCACCAAGAAGACCACTATACCGGTGGAAGGTACTGCGGCATTAAAGGATGTGCAGGATAGGAAAGTAGATGGTTTGTTGAAACAGTTCCTTTGAAGCTGACGCCTTGTCCTTGCAGGCTTCCATTTGTGGAGCTTGGGTGGCGAGAGCATGCCTCAGATGGTCTCAGCGCTTGCAGCAGTCTACGCAGCTAGATCAAGAGGGTGTTAGGGAGCTGGACAGGTTGGAGTCTGGTTCCACATATTTGGCGGATGTACATTACGACTTGATCAGAGCACTAGCTAACAGTATGGCTTCGTTGGTTGCGGCACGCCGATCCCTATGGCTAAGAAATTGGGCGGCCAATGGTTCATCTAAATCGCGCCTTAGTAAGCTTCCGTTTAAGGGGAAGTTGTTTTTGGAGAAGATCTTGACAAGTTGGTAAAGGATTTAGGGGAGTCAAAAGGCAGTAGGCTCCCGGAGGATAAGCCTAAGCAAGGGAAGTCCTCTTCAGCCTTTCGGGGTCAGTTTCGGGATTTTAGAAGATTCCGTACTTCTCGTTTGGGCAGTTTCCAGAGAGGCAGATTTGCTTCTAGAGCCCAGGGATTCGTGGGTTTCGGGTTTCGCAACAACGTCCGCAGCGGCAGCTCGGAAACCCCAATGAAAATTTGCAGGTCCCGGTAGGAAGCCCACCGGTTAGGCGGGAGACTTCGGGGGTTCTTTTCTGCCTGGACACAAATAACGTCCAACCAGTGGGTCTTAGAGGTAATTCGCGAGGGTTATACGCTGGAATTGGCAAGGCCGGTTCAGGATTCCTTTGTGATGTCTCCCTGCAGAGGTCCACAAAAAACCCTGGCAATCCGCAGTACACTAGATCGACTTTTACAAATGGGGGGCGATCGCGCCAGTTCCCTTAAACGAGTACGGTATGGGTCGATACTCAATTTATTTTGTAGTGCCAAAGAAGGACGGGTCTCTTCGGCCTATCTTGGACCTAAAAGGCATGAATCGTTGTCTTCGAGTACCACATTTCCGGATGGATGGCGGCGACTTTGGAAGTCGTTCCATGGACCAGATTCCATATGCGACCCTTGCAGCGAGTGCTGCTTTGTCGCTGGTCGCATCAGTCCGACTCGTTGAACAGGCGTCTTCCCTGTCCTCTCCGGGTCAGGCAGTCTCTGCGGTGGTGGCTGCTCCCTGGAGTGTTGAAAGCAGGGATGTCCCTGGAGCAACCGGGGTGGCTCCCACTGTTGACGGATGCGAGTCTCGTGGCCTGGGGTGCGCATTGTGGAGATCTCTTCACGCAAGGCACTTGGTCAGTTCAGGAGAGCGAGTGGTCGATCAACCGGCTAGAGCTGAGAGCGGTTTATCTGGCGCTTCAAACTTTCGAAGCTTCCCTAACAGGTCGGGCGGTGAGAGTGCTATCAGATAACTCCACGACGGTAGCCTACATCAATCGACAGGGCGGCACAGGCAGTGCAGCCATGGAAGAGGAAGCAGAGGAGCTGTTTTCTTGGGTGGAAGACCGACTACCAGCGATCTCGGCGGCACACATTGCAGGGAAGGACAATGTGACGGCGGACTTTCTCAGCAGGGTCCAAGTGGATGCCGGGGAATGGGAATTGCATCCGGACGTGTTTGTGCTAATATTCCGCAGATGGGGACCGCCAATCATGGATCTCATGGCGACCTTTCAGTCAGAAAAAGTGAGTCCGCTTCTTCAGCAGACGATGAGAGAGAATGTCGGAAGGGCTTGATGCCCTGATGCAGCATTGGCCGTCGTCAGGTCTTCTATATGTTTTTCCTCCATGGGCACTGATAGGCCGTGTGGTTCAGCGGATTGAAGCTCATCACAGGAGAGTGCTGCTGGTGGCTCCGGACTGGCCAAGACAGCCGTGGTACATTGACCTCGTTTGGCTTCTCGACGGGGAGCCTTGGAGATTACTGATCTCGGAGGATCTGTTACTCCAAGGGCCACTACGAATGCCTTAGGTGAATCGGTTCTCGCTTACTGTTTGGCGAGATTGAAGAAAAAAGGTTACTCTGGAGCAGTCATTGTGACTTTACTGCGAGCGAGGAAAAAGTCTACATCTCTCGCATATGGTGGATTTTTGAGGATTGGTGCTCATGGCGGAAAGTGCGGGCCACTACAGTGTCCATGCCATTAGTATTAAGTTTCCTACAAGATGGTTTTGACAAGGGTCTGGCGGCCAGTTCCTTGAGGGTTCAGTTAGCAGCTCTTTCCTGCTATAGAGGCAAAGTGCAGGGAGTGGCGCTAGGTTCGTATGCGGATGTATTGCGTTTTCTTAAGGCAGTGACTAGGTTGCTTCCCTCTCAGAGAATCGTGGTTCTGCTGTGGGATCTCAATTTGGTTCTAGGGGCTTTAGCGAAGAAACCATTTGAGCCCTTGCACCAGGCGACGGTTAAGGACTTAACGTTAAAAACAGTGTTTTTGGTGGCCATCTGTTCGGCGAGGCAAATTTCTTTCTCCAGAGAGAAGGTAGTAATGAGACCAGTTCCGTCTTTTTTGCCAAAGGTGGTTTCTCCGTTTCACCTAAATCAAACGGTTTCTCTCCCTGTACTAGGTTCGTTAGAAGGGAACGCATTGGACCGGGGGTTACGCCGGTTGGACATAAAATGGGTGCTTCGACAGTATTTAAGAGTTTCAGAGACCTTTTGCAAATCGGACCATTTATTCGTGCTGTTCGGAGGTCCTCGCAAAGGGGAAGTGGCATTGAAGGCGTCCATTTCTAGGTGGATTAGGGAGGCGATTGCATCAGCATATATGCTACAAAATCCAACAGTTCAGTTCCAACAGGCTTACGAGCTCATTCTACCAGAGCGCAAGCGACTTCCTGGGCAGAACACAGTTTAGTCCCACCAGGAGACATCTGTAGAGCGGCCACCTGGTCGTCTCTTCATACTTTTAGTAAGCACTATCGTCTGGATGTTTTGGCGGCGAACGATGCCTGTTTCAGGTCGGCGGTTCTGCAAGCCGGCTGGAAAGGGCCCTCCCAATGATTACTGCTCTGTTACATCCCAGAGTTGGAGGACTGAACTGGAGGACCGATAAGGAAATTGAAATTACACTTACCTGGTAATTGTAGTTCCTGGAGGGACTCTCCTTCAGTCCTCATTCCCGCCCGGGGTGGTATCCGTAACAGTAGATGTTCAGTTGAAAGAAGTGCAAGACTACCGGTAGGTACAGTCATTCAGGGGATCCTTAGCGGGATCCTGTGTGTTTTGATTCTTTCTATTTCTTTCTGTCTATTCTCTCTCTTTCTTAACTATGGTTCTGAATGAGGCAGAAGGAAAAGGGACAAGAAAACGTTTCCTTCTTAGTGGAGGGAGATTTCGTTTTCGCATAGTTCATTGTTATAGGTTCCATTTCATTATAAAGTTAAAATTAATAGGATAGCTACTTATTTGTTGCCCCTTTGAGTGTGCTTTGTCAATAGTTCACTGGGGCTGATGGGAGAGACCAGCAGAATACATCCAGTGATGTCACGATTTTGACATGCCCAGTCTCCAAGCTGCAGGAGGAGGTACACAATCCAGAGGTGGAGGACTGAACTGGAGTCCCTCTAGGAACTACAATTACCAGGTAAGTGTAATTTTGATTTGGAAATCTAAGCTCATTGTTATTTTGTCTAAAAAGTCCCTCTATTACGCCTTGAATTGCAGTCGCCCCTGGGGCTGGCGTGTCTGTTGCATTTTCTATTGTATTCAGGCCTACCTTCTCCAAGGGGTCAGATTATTCTAAAATTGCACACCGAAACTGAGAAAAAGAATGCAGTGCAGTTTTAGAACAGGTTCAGATATCTATCGGGGGGGGGGGGGGAGGAGGGGGCTTTAGATCATCTTCTCTTTTAATGTGAGCAGTTTTGGATTTACCGTTTGCACACAGTGGCCCCATCGGGCCTTAATTCCGATTTGGAGTGGAATGTTTTCTATTAAAACTATGGGACTGTTCGTTGTGCACATATGATAATTTTTTCCAAATAAGTGGATATATGCACCCCCACACACTCACATGGGGTTTTTTGTGTGTATGCGCTTGAGAGAGAGTGTATGTGTGTCTATATGCCCATAAGCCAACAGTATGAGCATGCGTGTGTTTATATCATCAGTGAGTCCCTCCCCTCCCCCTTTTTTTGGTATATAATGGAACATTTTCTGAGTGGTGTTACAACGTCTTTTACCTGGTTGAGTTTGTGTGAACGTCTGCTCCTGAAACAAGCCTTTTTCGAGGCTGAAACATTGATGTTTGAGCATGAGTGAGCATGAGCATGAATAGTGGAGCCCTCAACGCTGATCAGTTGGGAAGAAGGCGCTGAGTGGTTTGTGCTGGTGCTGGTACAGCTGAATCTCTACCATCGGTTTTGTTTCAAGCAAGACTCTACTACAAGATAAGTGCTTCTATTTCCTTTGGGTGCTATAGAAAGTATTTTGCGTCTTGGGTTTTTTTTGTGATTAGGCTAAACACTTTTGAATGCTTTTATAGATATTAAAAACATACTTAAAAATTAAGACCTTTTGGGTAAGCGGAGATAGGTGATGAATTTATGGCTGCTAAAGAGCATTGTTTAGTTAGTTTTCTATGTTGCCTATTGTTGTCTCCACTTTATACGTTTTTTCACTTTCCTTATTTCATTTTATAAAAACCTATTTGGTGATTATTTTGACTTGTATGATTGTTGGGTTTGGTCACCTGTTTTGTTTTACTGCCTGTTAATCTCAGCAGAAAAATAGAAAGCAGCTGTGTTTGACACCTGAAAGCCTAAGTTCCGAGAACTTGGAGGCAGGAGGTGTATTTTCAAAGCGATATAACTGGTTAGCAGATTTGCCAACCAGTTAAACTGCAGTACTAAACCATTTAGTGCCACTGAATATTCCCTGCTACCAGGGCCGGCCCAAGGGTTTCTGCTGCCCTAGGCAGAAGCACTGGCCATGCCACGCCACCGCCATGAGCCGTGCCAAGCTGTGCCCCCCCGTGTTGAGCCATGCTACTGCCGATTCTGGCAGCAGGATTGAGGTGAGAGCATGGCTCAGCTCAGCCGAAGCACATGGCCTGCCGCCGAGTCTAGCCATTCCTCCCCCTGCTGCCGGAATCAACGGCAGCGCAGCACGGGGGGGGGGGGGGGAGGGTGGCGTGGCTTGGCATGTGGGGGGGGGGGGGGGAGAAGGCAGGCCATGTATGTTGAAGCACACGGCCTACCGCCCACAGAGATCTGCTGCTAGTGGATGGGCCGACCCTGCATGATTCTTATGGAAAATACTGTTCAAATAACTGTAATAATTGGATGAATATAATTGTGAAATCATCTCCTGCCTTCTAAATAGGAAGTGCCTTTTTCTTGTGAAACATAAATGCAGCCGTAATATTAGCAAGTTATGCAAAAAGGGAAGATAACACTAGTGCCAAGAATAGCCATGATATCTACAGATACGCCTTTCCAATTTAAAAACTCACAATTTCCCACCTAGCATTTGTTATGTCTATTAACAAATCACAAGGATAGACATTCAGAGCTGCTGAGGTAGACTTCACGCTTTATTGCATCAGTCATGGTCAACTTATGTTGCTACTTTAAGAGCTCGAATAGGGAAAATGTGTATGTTCTTCCTCAAGGAAGAAAACAAAAAAATATTTGGGTCAGTTTTCAAAGAGACTTACTGTATAGTGGCTCCTGCTAAACCCGTAAATACCACTACACAATACATATAGTGCCAGGGAAGAGTGTTCATGCTGCATTTGACAATGGGCCCATTCAGTGGCAGCACGCAGGTTTCTGCTCTCCTAGGCAGACCCTCCATGCAGCCACTCCCCCAAAAGACTGCGCCTCCGTCCAGCTCGCCATGCCACTCCCACCATGTGCTGAAATGGTAGCGGCTGAACTGCTGCTTCAGTGCTGCATTGGGCCTTAAATTGCCCATGCGCATGCACGTTCATGGCCTGCTGCTCCTGCCCCCCCTCCCCCGATCCAACTTTCTTGGAGGGCGGGCAAGAGTTGTAGGTCAGAACTGCGCGTACGTGCACGGGTGTTTTAAAGTCCGCCACTGTGCGGAAGCAGCAGTTCAGTTTTGCTTCCCTGGGGGTGGGGGGCGCAATTTTGAGTTAGCGATGCCACCCACCAGAGTCTGCCGCCCTAGGCAACTGCCTAGTTCACCTATTGGATGGGCCGACCCTACCTGTTACTCAATTTGTATGTCTCGATGTTAGACTTAGGGGTATGTTTACTAAGCAGCGGTAGCGGCTGTCGTACTGTATAGGAGCCACGGCCTCATTGAATTCAATGGGGCTGTGTCTCCAATACTGCATGGCAGCCACTACCGCTGCTTAGTAAATATGCCCCTAACTGTCAGAGCAATCTGTGACTGGAGCTTGGGCTCCATAGTTAACTGGGCAGTGGCAATATTCAGCTACTGGCCGGTTACCTTAAACCAGCAAAACAAAGCAGGCCTAAGTAAAGCTGGTTTAGCTATTCGGCCAGTGGCTGAATATTGCTGCGGACTGTATAGCTAAAATGCTATCTGCGCAACCTGGATATTCAAAGCCGATGGCCAGATATTGACACAACATTGAATATCCGCATTTAAATTAAAGTGGCAATGGCCAACTACTTTAAGAGTGCAGGCTGCCACCCCTGAAAATGTCCTAGTAACATAGTATACGAGTATGACGGCAGATAAAGACCAGTATGGTCCATCTAGTCTGCCCAGCAAGGCGGCAAGAGTAGGTGCACCTGTCCCCCTTGGTCTTTAACTTTTATTTTTCCCTCTAAAGGTTGCATCCTGAGAGCATTCAAGTAATAAAAGGTAGCTTTTCAATTTATCTGAATATTGCTGTGTTCCTGTTTTTGATCTAAAATCCAGTGCAATAGGGCTACAAAGCCCCAAACGTTATTGTCTGGGGTTTAGTTTGTCATTCTCAAGTTAGAACACACAAAATCATGAAATGGGAGTAGTCTTAATTCTTTAATTCAATTGTGAGGTGCTAGGCCACGTTTAGAGAGAGAATTCCAATTCTGTGATGATCTGCTTGCCTTCAGAGAAAGTGAAGTTACTTATCTGTAACTGGCATTTGATGCAGTAAGCCTTATGTTAGAACGTTGTGCCGTTGTGCTAAGCTTCAGCACATAGTATTCAAACACATACATTGAAAGAATCTTCTACTCGTGATGCAGTAACCTAAGGACATGCAAATCACCTTGGCATTAAAGAGTAAGCACTGACAGAAAACACATTGCATACCACTAAAGTAATCTGAAGCAATCTGCTGCATCAGAAGTAACATGTCTCCCTTTCTGACAATGTGTGAGTGAGCATTGGCTCACACACGAAGAGGGAGACATTAAAAAAAAAAAAAACGTGACCTCTGGTCTCCTATCCTCCACCCTGCAAAAATTCTCTGGTGACTCTGGGGGCTCCCGGGGACTCAGATCTCCCTTAGGCAGAGAGAATCTTGACCAGAGAGTCTCCATGCTGCTTCTGGGATCCCCCTGGACCAATAATACTTACCTGGTCCAGGGAGATGTTTAGTGGCATTCCTCTCCTCCTGCTGCCATCTTGGGAAGCACTCCCTTAATTGGCAGACTGTGTCCAAGTGGTGTGTCCTGCTATCAGTTTGGCACCCTCATTTTGGAAGATTGCAGCATTGGAGGCAGGAGCGAGCAAGCATTGCTTATGCTTCCCAACCTGGAAGTGCATGAGTGGTTGGATCAGGGAGGAGGCTCGGGGTCCATGGGCCCACTAGGATCACTAGAGAAGCTTTTGTGGTATTGGGATTGGGAGGTCCAGGGGCCCACTAAGGTCTCCAGAGATGATTTTGTGGTGGGGGTGGATGGGAATGGGAAATCGAGGCTCACTTGAGCCATCAAGGAGATTCACACTTCACCTCAGATAATCCTGTACTCCTGTGCTACATCTTTCTTTTCCAGCCATGAACTAGAATAAAGACGTAACACTACAAAGAGACTAAAAGATAGTATCAAAATTTAGTTTGGATTTTTTATTATGTTGGGAGCAATTAAGAATTTAGCCACTTGCTTGCATTTGGCATGCCCACCATGTTACCCTTGAGCATGATGGTTTTACTTTTGATTTATTTCCACGCTAAAACCCTTAGTGCATTGAAATTAAGGTTAGGGGAGGGGAAGTCTAAAGTAAATCCCTGCACTAAAGGACAGTGCAGAGTACTACATCAAGGCCAGAGACTGCCAATCAAACAAGCCCACCTACTTCCCCTTGGGAAATTGCTTTCTTCCTTCTCTCAGCTAAATAGAAATTGAGTCAGGTACTGAACCACTGCCACACAGGAAACCTTAATGTGCTCAGAAAAGATGTTTAGTTTTTTCTAGAAAGCTGTAGAAGGTCATTTTACTTGATGCATGCTGCTTTTATGTGATCCACTTGTGCTGTGATATACCGCCATTATAGAACACCTGAGGATTGTTTTTATTTTCTTTGTCTGCTTTTGGGAAAGATTTATGTGTTATCTTTTTTTTTCATTTTCGTCTGTATTAGAAGAAATGCATTTTTAGTTTTGTTTCTTGAGCATTACACTACATGCAGCATCTGACGTCTTGACAGTTTTCATTACTTGTCTGTGACAATAAGGGGCAACAGACAGTCTATAGGTTGAGTGGTTGAATGCAATTAGGAAACTGAACTTGTTTGTTGATCCTGATTTCGACAAATCCAAGTCGATTAACAGAGCAACCACAATTCTATGTTCAATTTTTGTTTGAAAGTTTCTAGTTCAAAGAGAGAATGGGGGGTGGGGAGAAGCCTTAGTAAACCAGGCCCTTTGTATTTCCTGATGCTCTGTCTTACATGCATCCCAAATGAAGAATATTATTTTCTGTCGCCAGGAAAGAGTACAGTAGCTCTTTCAGAGCTCAAAGACTCATTTGGAGAAATCGCCCTCATAAACAATTAGAAAAACTTTGAGCATTGCATACCTCGCCACACAGCGTGTCTCTGGAGAGGCGCTTCAGTTATCTTGTGTTTTGTTCTGCTGAATGGGTGTGCTTTGATAGATCTTTAGTGACTATATTTTTTTCAGCTTTCTTATTAATGTATAATATATTTCTCCATGGATAAGCAGGAAAAAAATCTTCACGTATACGTGATTTCATCAGACGGAGCCCCACGCAGCAGCATTCCTGGCTCCTCCTAGAAGCATTTAGAAGCTACTCAGTGCATGTGTGCATTTTCCCCCCTGCTGCCATGGCGCCATCTTATACTCATCCATTTTTTTCCATGGAGACCCTCGGATGTGTTTCTAAAACACTTTTGAGTAAATACTTTCTCTGGGAACAAGCAGGAAGTCAGTCCTCACATATGGGTGATGACGGCACTGACGGAGCCCCCGCGGAAGCATCTCCCCAGCTTTCAAAGAAAGTCTTTGGGAGATTGACCAGGCATGCATGGTCCCCTTCCTGCCCAATGGTGCCATCTTGCCTCAGTCTCCTTTTTTTCCGCGAGCCCTCCGGACGCCTGTCCAGTTTCCACTGAAAAAAGTATGATTTTTGGTAATTTCTGTCCGGTTTGTGTACCGGTTCCTTCCCACCCCTGAGCTTCTTCCTTTTTTTATCTCGAGGTGTCCCTCAACACGTTTATGCCCTTTTTCAGCCAAAGGCCTTGGACCCCTGCTGGGTGGCAGGGGTCCATTTTTCTAGTGGCTTCAAGAAGTGCGATCGGTGCAGCAAAATGATATCCCTCACTGATCCGCATGACTGCTGCCTCCTGTGCCGCGGCCCGGAGCACAATGACTCGGACTGCGAACTTTGCAGAACCATGACCTCAAAGGCCCTAAAGAGCCGTCGTCAGCTGCAGGGAAAATTCTTTCAGAAGTTCAACTCTGTACTGCAGTCTCTGGTGACACCATGCTCCAGGGCCCCCTCCGATACCTCGGTGCTCCATGAAGCCCGAGCCTCCTTGGAATCCCCTGGCCATGGTTCCTCCAAGAGGAAATCCCCAGAGGTGGAATGCAAGAAGTCGAAACCCTTGAAGACCACCTTGGAGGACAGGTCTGAGAAGAAAGGGAAATCCCACTCCAGGCCCCACAGTCCCCGGCGTGAGTCTGAGAAGTTGGAGTGGGAATGGCCTCACAAGCTGCCTGCAAGGAGTCATCGGTACCTGCCAACTGGCCTCTGACACTGGAGGCCATCCTCATCGAGGACGCCCCCTCGACAGTACTGATGCTAGGCCCAAAATCCTCCATGCCCACATCGAAGGCTGTGAAGCAAACTGGCATAGAAACCAGGATGGCGGCCTTAGAGAGCAGTATCTCTGCCCTTGTGGCCATGCAGCAGGCGTTTATATCCGGTTCATCTCCCCTGACAATGGGACCTTGGACATTAAGGGCTTCCCCTGACGTCAAGCCGATCCTTGAGTGCCACCTGCCTCGAGAGACCTAACGGTTCCGGACGAAGTCCCGGTCCCATTCCTCGGGACACCAGTCCTCTCCAGTGAGTGCCCATGGCTTGAACTGCAGATCTTCCGGAGGTCGCGGACCGCCTGGCGCGGACCTTGACAGTGGTGATCACGGAGCCTCGGACTCATGCTCTTGACTTTGAGTCTGAATGGGTGACAGAGGACGAGGAGTCCATGGACACTCAGTGACAATGAGATGTGCCTTCAGACCCGTCACCTCCAGTGTCCCGATGCCATTCCCCGCCCAAGGATATTGCCTTCCTCGACTTTGTGCGGGACATGGCTAAGGCTCTCACCATCGAGACCGAGGCCGAAGAGGACCCACACATGGAGGAACTGGACATGCTCTAGTACGAGGCCTCCCCTTAGGAAACCCTTACGGTACCGGTGCCTCTGATCCTTGAGCACTTCCTCCTCTGGATGTGGGAAACACCGGTGTCATTACCCATTGTCTGTAGGTGACTCGACTTCATGCACCGAGTGTGCCGAAGCCATGGGTTCCAGAAGACCCAACTTCCCCACAACTCAGTTGTTGAGTCAGCCATGTGCAGGCTCAGAGATCTAAAAGACTCATCCCTTGGTGCCACCCAGCAAGGAGGTCTAAACCCTGGATGCTCTCAGCCGAAAGGCCTTTCAGGGCTTGATGCTGACTTGCCGGTTTCAGTCCTACCAGCTCTATATTGGCATATACCTTAAAGATCTGTTGAGGGAGCTCGGTGGATTCTTGGCAGGCCTTGACGGGGAACCCCTGCAGAGATTTAAGTTCTGGCCTCGGCAGTCAAGGAGTGCTCAAAGTTCTTGTCTCGAGCAGCCTGTGATGGCTTCGAATCTTTGGCCAGGGTGGCCACCGTAGGCATCGGGACATGATGCCAAGCATGGCTGCAGTTGTCTGACCTAGAACAATGGGTTCAGGACAAACGTATTGATGTCCCCTGCATTGGAGAGAACCTCTTTGGGAAACCGATGGCAGACAAAGCTGCAGAGATAGAGACAGAGTTCCTAATGAGAACCAGACTCTCGAAGAAGACCTTGGTGCAGCCCCATAAGAAGGCCCCTAGGAAGAAGCCCTTCTTCCTGAGGAAGAAGGGGGGTTTGGCAATACCTCACAATTTTAGGCCTCCATCTATAGCGGGCGCCACCCTCGTACTTTCCAGGAGAGCCCATCAGACCTCTCCTTCACCAGACCCTGCTCCTCACAGAGCTCACAGGTCTGCTCCAGGACAAAGTGGTGGAGCCAGTGCCAAAACATCTCTGGGGTACAAGCTTCTACTCCAGGTATTTCATTGTCCCCAAGAGGACAGGGGCCTCAGGCCTATCCTGGACCTGTGGAAGCTGAACAGGTTTCTGGTAAGGGAGAAGTTCAAGATGCTCTTCCTTAGAACACTGCTGCCGTTCCTCCAGCAGGGAGATTGGCTATGCTCCTTAGCCCTAAAGGATGCCTACACACACATACTGATCCATACCAGCTACAGAAAATACCTGCAGTTCGTGAGGGGAGGAGTGTACTACCAATACAGGGTGCTGCCTTTCGGGGTGGCTTCATTGCCAATGATCTTCACCAAGTGCCTTGTGGTGGTCGCAGCCCATATCCATCTCCAAGGGGCCTTCATCTTCTCTGACCTGGGCAACCGGCTCTTAAGGGGAGGCACAGCTGCAGAGGCACAATACACCACAGGGCGCACCATCAATGCCCTGCAGCATCTAGGATCCGTCATCAACTAACCCAAGTCCCACCTCACTCCGGTACAACGCCTGGAGTTTATAGGAGCTCAGCTAGACACTCTTCAGGCCAAGGCCTTCCTCCCTCAAGGGAGGTCAGAACGCCTCAGGGGGCTAGCCGTAGTGGTACAACAACGCCGGTCTCTACCCGCCCGACTTCTCTTCTGCCTGCTGGGCCACATGACCTCCATGGTTCACGTGACCCCATATGCCCAGCTGCACATGCGAGCGGCCCAGTGATGCCTCCGTTCTCAGTGAACTCAAGCCACAGGCAGCTCTGGAATAGAGTGAGAGTGATCTGCCAGCTGGTGGACTCCCTCAGATGTTGACAGATACTTTGTCTCTTTCAGGCCAGGATGCCCTTTCAGGCACCCCCCCCCCCACCCCCAGAAGGTCCTCACCACGGGTGCCTCCTTACTGGGCTCGTGAGTGGATTGAGAAGGCTTCCAGATGCAAGGCAGCTGGTCCCAGATCGAATCCCAGATGCAAATCAATCTGCTGGAGCTCTGGGCGAAATTTCTGGCTCTCCGAGCCTTCCGCCACTGGCTGCAGCACCAGTCGGTGCTGGTCCAGACTGACAACCAAGTCGCAATGTTCTATGTGCACAAACAAGGGGATACAGGGTCAAACTCCTCTGCTAGGAGCTGGTAACCCTCTGCTCCTATGCGACACACAGAGGGATACTTCTAATAGCGGTCTATCTCCCGGGCCAAGACAATGCCCTGATGGACAATCTGAGCACGAGTGACGCCTTGATCCCGAAGTAGCCTCCCAGCTGTTTTGACTCTGGGGTGTCCCCCTGGTGGACCTGTTCGCCAGCCCAGACAACACATGTTTGCCCCACTTCTGCTCCCACCAGCCGCGCCCGTCCCGGGTGGCAGTGGATGTGTTCCTCATTCCATGGATGGAAGGCCTCCTGTATGCTTTCCTGCCAACACCACTGGCCGCAAGACCCTTTTCAAGGTCCACAATGACAGAACATAGCCCCACGGTGGCCCAGGCAACCCTGGTTCCCGCTGCTCTTCTCCCTGTTGGCAGCATTGCCGATTCCCCTGGGCTGAGTCCCAGGACTACTGTCACAGGAGCAGGGCTCTCTCCTACACCCCGACCTAGGGTCTCTGTCACTCATGGCTGAAAGGGTAGCATTAGCTCCCTTCAATCTCCCACGGGACTTGGAAGAGATTCTTCTGGTCTCTCATAAGGCTTCCACAAGAAGGGCATAAGCCTTCAAGTGGCACCGATTCTCAGTGTGGTGTGCCGAAAGTTGGGTAAACCCGTTCTCCTGCTCTGTACAAGTGGAACTCCAGTACCTGCTCCATCTGTTGCAGGTGGGACTAAAGTCCATCTCAGTCAGAGTATACATCAGCGCTATCACAGCACACCACCATTCCGTTGAGGGCAAGCCCCTCTCGGCTCAGCCCCTTGTGTCTCGGTTCCTGTGGGGCCTCATGCTATCCAAATCCCTTGTACGCCCTCCAGCAGTAGAGTGGGATCTCAGTGTAGTGCTCTTGCTGCTCACTAAGCCACCATTTGAGCCTCAGGCTACCTGCCACTTGAGGTACCTCTCCTGGAAGGTTGTATTCCTTGTAGCACTCACATCAGCTCACAGAGTCAGCGAGCTCCAGGCTTTGATGACAGAGCCCCCCTACATGAGGTTCTACAAGATCAAGGTGGTGCTCCGCACACACCCAAGTTTCTGCTGAAGGTGGTGTTCCCATTCCACCTCAGTCAGGAGGTGGTGCTCCCTACCTTCTTTCTGAGGCCTCACACCGGCAGGGCAGACTGTTCTCCATACTCTGGATTGTAAAAGGGCCCTGTCCTTCTATCTGCAATGGACTCAGGGCCACCACAAAACACCTCAGTTTTTCATATCCTATGACCCCAGTCGTATGGGGCTTCCAGTGACTAAGCAAACTCTCTCCGCTTGGGTGGCAGACTGCATTACTCTCGCGTATGAGCAGGCAGGGAAGCTCACTGGACCAAAAGGTCACGGCGCACTGTGTCAGGGCCATGGATACTTCCATCGCAAATCTGTGTTCCATCCCCTTGACGGAAATCTGTTGGGCCGCCACCTGGTCTTCGGTCCATACCTTTGCAGCTCACTACTGCCTGGAGAGAGAGTGCCAATGGGACAGCGACTTTGACCAGGTCATACACCGTAATCTCCTTGGGGTGTAGGCAACTCCTGCCCTCTGACCCTTCTGTGTTCACGCTACCGGAGTGCTGGTTCCCTGTGGGACACTTGAGTCTTGCGAGGGTCTCTCAGTAGGGACTCAACTGCTGCTGTTCACGGCTAACCCTTGAGGTTGCTGTGGTGCTTTTACAGGTTTTCAGTAACCTGTAGCTGGGGAGTCCCATATGTGAGGTCTGACTTCCTGCTTCTTCCTGGAGAAAGCATAGCTATTCATCTGTAAGAGGTGTTCTCTGGGGGACAGCAGGAATCAGTCTTGACAACCTTTCCTCCTCCCCTTGTAGTTGCTTCTTTATCGTATTTTATTTCTGCCATCTTAGCTATGTCATTAGACTGAGGCAAGATGGCACCCTTGGGCGGGAAGGGGGCCAAAAGCTTTCTTGGAAAGCTGGGAGATGCTTCTGTGGGGGCTCCGACATCACCCATATGTGAGGACTGATTCCTGCTGTCTCCGGAGAACACCTGTTACAGGTGAGTAACTACGCTTTTTCTGCAATTTCATTGGGTTTTCACTCATTTTTCTACCAGCCTTCGTGGTTTCTCTGCTTTGCCACTTTAGTTCCTCCTTAGCTTAGTGTTTTCTGTCATTTAAAGTATCCTTTATTTTCCACCATGCATGTTCTTGAAGCCTTGACAAAATGTCCCAGTTTATTCCTCCAGAGATATAGGAACACTATCTTCCCTAGTGAAACACAGCAAAGACTTCAAAGTTCATGGTCCAGGTAACCTATGATAGCTTAAAAACGGTATTAAGAGTTTCTGCAGCAGGTATTGGCACCTGGAGACCTGCCTGGCTCTGGATCTCAGACCTCCAACAGTCTGTGCAAGACAAGCTTGCTGATGTACTGTGCTGCAAAAGGAATACTTCAGAGATAAAGTTGAGGGGAAGGTTGACTTCTTAGAAAAGCAGCATATCACTGTTCGGAACCTTTCAAGGCAAGGCATACATCTGAGCCAGACTGCTATATCAGGAGCTACCAAGGTGGCAGCCAGAGAAAGACTTACTGTACTACTCTCAGAGGCACAGGTATTTCCAGGGTTCTAACTATTCCCAATTAAAACAGACTCCTTGAGCACAACCAGAGCCAGAGAAGTCTCAAAGCCCAGCCCGGTCCTCAGCCAAAACCTGGTGTGGGATTTTGACGGTTCCTGCAGAGCATAGCCACTCTTCTGTAGCCTCAGTGGAGGATTCTCCTGTAGGAGGGAGGCTTGGTCTTTTTGCCCAAAAATGACCCCTTCTAACCTCCACAATTGGGTTTTACAAATTATCCAAAGTGGCTACAAATTGCATCAATTCAACCTCCCTCCAAATTACTCATCAAGGGCCTGATTTAGTCCTGGACGTCCTGGCCCTCTGTGCGCCCAGTTGGAACCAGATGCACAGAGTTAGCTGGGATTCTGATCCCACGGGGCACGTCTAGTCCCCCATGATCAGAATCGCATCCAGGCCTGTACGTGCAGACCGGCACCCCGATTCTGGTTGGCCTGTATGTACAGGCCTTGCCTGGATAACTCAGTCAGGATGTCTGGTTGCCATGGCACCACGGCTCCATTCAAAAGCTGTGATCCCCAGCTGCCAGTAAAAACACTTCATTCTCCACAGCCTGACGCCCGATCTGGCCTCTCAAGGCCAGGGTCAGGCTGTGTGGAATCCCCTCTACATCCTCCTACCTCCTCCAATGGCCGGGCCCATCGTCCCCCGCTGACTAGGGGAACTTATTCTACCTCAGAGGTGGAATAAGTTCCCTGTACAGGCAGCCGGCCCCAGACATACAGGGCGGACATTGGAATCAGCTCGGTACACCTAGGGCCGCCAACCGCCCACTGCCTGCCCTAACATCGCACCCTCTTCACCCCTTTCCCTCCCCCATCTAACTTCCCTGTACAATATGCGGGGAAGTTAGGCGGGATCGGAAGAGGGCCTGAATAGCAGGGATGGATGTCCCAACAGGACGTCCATCCCCACTATTTGCACCTCGGAATGACCCTGGAAGGGTTTAGTCCCTAAATCCTCTGCATCAGGAACTGCTTCTGCAAAAAGTCGCATCCCTTCATAAAGATCAAGCGATCGAGCTGGTGTCAACAAGGCAAGAAGGATGGGGATTTATTTGAAGTATTTCCTGGTCACCAAGAAAACAGGGACATTCCGTTCTGTAGTAGCGAAGTGCACGCAATGAATACACCAGGAGTCTATTTACTAGAATTCAAACCTGTTTATTTTGTGCACAGGCTCAGACACCTGTCAAATGTCACTTTCAAAATGGTCTGAGCAATGGCGTTCAATAAAACAACAGCATTTATAGTTTTCCTCATCAGTTCTATACAGGCAAACTCCTCATTGGTCCCGGTGGCCCCCTCACCCCCCCATCCAATGGAAAATTTCTGACCGGGCCCACACCGCATCTCCCCCCGCTCTGAGGCCTTCCTAGCCATGGCTCTATATCTAGACATAACATTCTGCCTTGCTTTTTGCTGACAAGGTCACTCGCAGCACAGACACTGTGTGAAAAGCAGGATTCTGAAATACATCTGTGGATAACATAACAAACTCAATGGAAAAGTTTTATATCCTTATCAGAACAGCTTGAAGCAGATTCTAGTTCTATTTCTATGGCTTACCAGCTCTGCTTAGCTATATTATTCTGAAGTGGGGGTTGGGGACTCAGGCCTAACCTACAGGCTTCTTAACATACATTTACAGGCTATGCTAGGCCATAGCCTATCACATTCCCCCCTTTGATTATTCTCACCCGCAAGTGAGAAAGGGTGAGAATTAAATCACATATGGTACTCTACACTAGGGTGGAGGGATCACTGTGTGGTACAGGGTTAGGGTAGTAATGCCACATCGCTAGTATCTGTGAATCTGCCTTGCGTTCAACAATTCTGTCAATGGTTGAGTTCAGCATACGCAAGCATAAGGGAAGGAAACATGGGATACATAAGTAAACAGCCACAATCAAGAAAACTATCAATACAAGTGTCTTCAGACCACCCATACCTGAAAACCATGAACCAAACCAGCCATCAAGTTGCAAGCCATGCCAGGTTTGGACTGGGACATAAGTTTGTTTTCTTATGTGATTGGCTATGTCTTCTACAACTTGCCCTTCATTATCAATTTGCAAACAACAGTTCGTTAAATTAAGCTTACCACATACACCTCCTTCAGCTGCAAGCAGATAATCTAATGCTAAGCGGTTCTGGTAAATGGCTGTATGCATCTGTGTGGCTTGTTTGGCTAACAAGGTTAGTGCTCTGCTAGTTTCATTGGTTTTAATTTCAACAACAGCTTGCAAACGTATAATACGGTCCAACATATACACAGGAGTGCGGTAGCCCCAAGAACCATCTTGCGCCCAGGTAGCAGGTCCATAGTAAGAAACAATTCTCAGGTGGCCATTCTTCAGAGGTTGCATCCCATTTGTCCCACTGGCCGATTTTGAGAGCCTCTCGCTTCTGTCGGCTTTTGTATACAGGGAATCCCAATTGTTCTCCGTGGGACAGGGGCAAAAGGAAGAAAGATGGTCGTATAGTTCCTAGAACACACGCTCCTCCCCAATTGGCAGGGAGTTTAGCATATGCTCGAGTGCCACAAATCCAATAAAGTCCAGGTGGAGCTTGCCAGATGCTGTGAGTAGCCAGATTTGTCCATATCCTGACCAAGTAAGGAAAGACGATCAAAGGATTAGAAGGTTCCGGAGTATTGGCACCTGACCACCAAGTTGTCTTCTCTGTAGTAGCATTGTAATATTTCTGGTTCAAACAGACCAACTGTCCTACTAATGCAGTCAATTGTGGTCCTGCTCATACAAAATATAGTCTATCCACTATGGAGTGGGCGAGGACCCATTCATTGGTAGTGTTATGAACATCAGTCTGGTTATATGGTACGGAATAGTTCAGTTCTTGCGCTTCCCAAGGC
Organism: Ichthyophis bannanicus; assembly: GCA_033557465.1. Taxonomy (NCBI): domain Eukaryota; kingdom Metazoa; phylum Chordata; class Amphibia; order Gymnophiona; family Ichthyophiidae; genus Ichthyophis; species Ichthyophis bannanicus. The sequence continues at coordinate 593,699,189 of CM066034.1, forward strand.
CATTGGTCTCCCATCTGAGTTCCTCCACAAAAGAGACAGTCTGAGACATGGAGGCTGGAGGTCACAGCTCCAGCTAGTTCGATGAACAAATTCTGCGAAGCGTGGGGAACTACAAATTCTGCCTTCATGGCCTCATGGAAGGTATGATGTATGCGATAAGGTGAAGAAACATGAGTCTTTACATTCAGTTGGATGAATATGATGGTTCCAGGATCAGTTCCACCTCCTGCTATGCGCAGGCCAAATCGAAATCCTTGCTTCCATTGACTGGGGTCGGAGATCTGGAGTCGTAGGGGATTGCATGTACTCTTCTTGCACTTGTTGGGTTCTAGCAGGGGTAATCTTTCCAATATAGCTTTACGATTGTCTCCAGTTTGTCCAGTTGGGCCACCAGACCACGTGGCATAGTACACACAGTCCCACTTCGGACAGTAGTAGTCTGCTTCTGATGATTTGCTATACGTTGTTGGTGAGCGTGTTCCAGTGCACATTCCCCATCTGTATGCACCTTCAGGACACATATATTTCTCATCATAATAGTAAGCTTGTTCCCATGATCCACACCTGTAGTAGGAGGATGTAGAGGGGATTCCCCGCAGCCTGACCCTGGCCTTGAGAGGCCAGATCGGGGGTCAGGCTGTGGAGAATGAAGTGTTTTTACTGGCAGCTGGGGATCGCAGCTTTTGAATGGAGCCGTGGTGCCATGGCAACCAGACATCCTGACTGAGTTATCCAGGCAAGGCCTGTACATACAGGCCAACCAGAATCGGGGTGCCGGTCTGCACGTACAGGCCTGGATGCGATTCTGATCATGCGGGACTAGACGTGCCCCATGGGATTAGAATCCCAGCTAACTCTGTGCATCTGGTTCCAACTGGGCGCACAGAGGATCCCTTATTATTGACAGGGATATGTTTTGACCTTTAGCTATAAAGAACCTTTTCTGATTTTTTTCTGCCTGATCAAACTGGCGCCTGGTGCTGCGATCATCCCTATGATCCAGGTACTAGCCAGACATTCATGTCCCCCTAGAATTGTGGATAAGCATACCAGATCCTCCCGTTCAACACACACACACACACACACACAAACAAAAATCTTTTCCATACTCACTTACATACTTATCCCTACATCAACAGTCACATTTTTCAGAACATAGGAATTGTTAGGGAACCCTGGATTAGCTCCTTTAGCAGAAACAGCAAATATCAGCATAGCCCGAATAAACACTGTTGCTCTTTTTAATATTTCTGTAGGAGTGTTTCTTAATGTTTCTTTACCTTACAACCGTCCCTCACCTCTGCTTTCTGTTCTTTAGAACTACATCTTGTGTTTTTCCAGACTGTAGACACACCAGTTCAAAACATAATTGTTACAACCATTCTTCAATATGGGACACATTGAAGAGCAGAGCAGAGCAGAATATTTTGTAAGTCCTGGCCTTATTCCTCATTTCCGCAAGAATAACGGGGACGTCTGCAGGAAACAGTGAAAATGTACATGGGCCTTTCCTGAATATACTTTATACGTCTTTGTGGTTGATCACACCCCGTTCCACCCTGCTCTGAGATCCCCGTACTAGCGCCGTAATGTAGGGCCGTGGGGGTTTCAGAATACAGTCTTAGATGTTTTTGCTAAAAAAAAAAAAATCTATGGTGCACATCCATTGGCTTATTCTTGTTACTGAATGACTTCCATAGCTTATACCAGGGGTGGCCAACTCCAGTCCTGGTGCACCACAATCCAGCCTGGTTTTCAGGATGTCCCTAATGAATATTCCTGAGATATATTTGCATACAATGGGAGGCAGTAGATGCGAATATACCTCATGAATATTCATCAGGTACATCCTGAAAACCAGGCTGGATTGTGGTACACCAGGACTGGAGTTGGCCATCCCTGGCTTATATGTTTGGCACAGCTTTGCCAAAGCCAGATGTAACTTGGGTCATCCAAGTCAAACAGATATACATATAGCACCTATATTCAGGCCCTTCTACATATACCTTATATGTATATACAAGTATACGTCTACAGATATGTATAATTTATACTGATATATTTAGCAGCATTAGCTGTATATATAATGCTGCTGAATATAGGAATAATTTGAAAATTCTAAAGTAGACATTTCAAATTATTCCCAAGACATTCTGCTGAAATTTGACCTTTTTATTTAAAAAAAAAACAACCCTTTTCTTCCTTTTTTTTCTGCCTTTCATGGAGCCATTGAATTTGACTTCTCTATCCTGTTTGTTGATATGTCTAAAGACGAGCCAAGTTTCAAAGGTATCTTATCTGTAATGGGAATATCGGCATAAAAGATGGCAGTGAGATCTGCCTGCCCTATCTTGGGCCTACCCATTATGAAAATTCTTATATCTGCAGCATGATTTTGCCAAAGACCTGCTGAATTAGGAGGCTAAAACTTGCAGAACATTCAGCTGTGAAAGGCTCTTCCTTGAAGAATAGCAGCAGTAAAATCACCACCTCTAAGTCATTCAGACACTAGGAAGTGCATTGTCAATCCTGCATGCAGTGGTCTTTGTAGTCTGATTATGATCAGGGAAGATAGAGGTTTGGCATAGTCTGAACATTCTTTGAAACAGCATCAGATGGCCGACGTCATGCCTATGCCATGATTCTGAAGAAGTGGATTTGTGATGTGGGAAGCCAGGCAGCATGGAACTCACTCCACGGCATGCCAAATTCTAAGCACAGAAAGGATTGGCAGCAGAATCTTTATTCTGATGTCTCAATATAGAAGGGTCTAGTGCAGACACTCCATGCTGAAGTTCGCTCAATAAGTGCCATGCTCTTGACAAAGAAGCAATACATACCAGTAGCTCAGGGTGAAGTCAGGATTCTGTAGGCTGAGGTAATAGTACAGTCAAGCTTAAGTAAAAAAAAAAGATGTCATGATAGGACTCGAACATCTAGCTTCTAAATTGCATTCAACCACTCATTCAGAAATGGGTACCTTGCTATTGTGAAAGAAAAGGAAGGCTTCACCATGGGTTATAGTAATGGAAGCAGATGCACATCACCTTCCAGGTCTCTTCCTACTCATACTGCAGCATCTGCTCAAATTAGCATGATCTTGGTTTTCAATAATTTTTGTCATGCTGCTAGAACCAGGCATAAGCCAAGGATGTCTCATAAAAATGTCTTCTTATTTCACCATAGACCACCTCAATTCAAAGAAAATAACTTTTGCTGCATCAAGTAGAGTCTGTTTTATCTCTTAGTTGCTCCAAGTTAGAAGATCAGTCTCCCACATGCTTTTCCAGGTAATCTCCAAAGGAATCAGAAGATTCTCCTGTATCTTCCAGAATCTCCAAGACAGGCAGAGGAGGGCCTCATCATCCTCTCATGGAACTCAGGTATCCTCAAAGTCCAAGCACAAGGTTGCATCGAAGTCTGCGGGCACCTCCTGGGAGAGATCTCTGTCAAAGCATCAAAATCCTTCGGGGGTTGCCTCAGAGGTGCATTGGCCTGCAAAACAGCCCTGGCAGTAGGTCTTGTCCTCCAGAGCCATTGAGGGGTTCCAGGATGCTCCCGAGGCATTGACTTCCAGAGAGCTACTAGTGCCATGCTCTGATATGGTAGCATAAATACCCGTCACTGATATGCAAGCATTGTCAACCTCAATAGATCAGTGCATACTGGCTATCAAGCACAGCTTGGGAGCCCTACTTGCAGCCTTGGTACCCATAAAACCCTTGGCTATAGATACCGCCCCATTGACACCGGTTCCCGGTACAACATTGGGGCCGCTACAGATGATGACAACATCGCTCCCACCCATGCCCTCCCAGGAAACTCTTACTGATACCGGTGCCAGGCCCAAGTGACGCACTGAGGCTGATACATCAGAACATCAGTACCGGCATCTAGCTTCTGGAGAGCACCGTACCCATTGATACTTAGAGTCCTCTGATTCAGATTCCCCTGATTTGGATGTGGAGTCACTCGATTCACGAGGGGCCCGGGACTTTCCTTCGGACCCTTCCCTGCCTCAACAGCAGTGCATGTCACCTCTGGAAGATATGCCCTTCCAGGAATTCATTCGAGATCTGGCCAAAGGTCTCTCTATCACAGTGACATCAAAGAAGGAGCCAAGGGTGGAGGAATTAGAGATCCTCCAATACCCAACAGCATTTAAGGAAGCAGCCGCCTTGCCAGTGCACTGCATCCTTCATGACCTTATGCTCCTTATGTGGGAGATGCCTCTCATGGTCTCAGCCCAATGTAGACGTCTCGATACCATGTATCATGTACTGGAATGTCCCAACTTCCAAAAGTCACAACTCTATGGTGCTGGAATTGGCTATGCGCCGAATCACAGCTTGAAGACTCACTTCTCTAACCCTCCGGGTAGGGAATCGAGAACCCTTGACGCCTTTGGGCATCGATGTTTCCAAGCATCAGTGCTCTTAGCTAGGATTAACTCCTATATACTCTATATGGGAATGTTCCTGAAGGAGGTCTCAAGGGATCTTGAGGCCTTTACCTCTCTCCTCCCGGATGACAAATGGGCAGATTATCTCGGTCTAGTTAAGCATAGCCAAAATGTATCAAAGTTTGTCAATAGAGCTACCTTCAATACTTTTGAGTGCACGATAGGGCCTCAGCAATTTGCATCGGTGCACGTCGCATTGCATGATTTCAGGCCTCAGATCTTGAATAGTGGGATCAAGATAAGCTGGGCAACATTCCTTGCACAGGGGAAAACCTCTTTGAGAAAGACTGGCAAGATAATGCCTTTCAATTAGAGTCAGAAATACTACTCTAAAGAGACTGTCCAAAGTAACAGCTGACCTTGCTAGGAAAAAGACTCCTGCAAAGAAGTCTTTATACAATAATAATAAGAGATTTTTCTCTTCCTATCCTTCTGCTCCTCAGTATTATGGTCAGGCCCCACAGAAGAGACAGCAGCCTCCTAAACCAAAGAAGCCACAGGTTGCTAAATCTCAACCAGCTTCGTAGCCACAGCCTGCACCTGGCTTTTGACTCTTTCCTAGAAAACATTGCCACCCTGCCTATGGAGGGCCCTCACCCCCTCCACATAGCAGGCAGACTGTGTCACTATGCCCACAGATGGCACCTCATCCCCTCAGAGCAGTGGACACTCACCATAGTTCAGGAAGGGTACAGACTTTATCTGCAAATTCTGCCCCCCTCCACATTCAGGGGGGAATATCAAACGCAACCCCACTTACTGCTCTCCTACAAGACAAGGTGTCCTCTCTTCTGTCTCAGGGTGCCATAGAAGATGTTCCAACATCCCAACAAGGAGTAGGCTTCTACTTTCCCTACTTTCTCATTCCCAAGAAAACCGGAGGGTATAGGCCCATTCTGGACGTCAGAAACCTCAATAAGTTTCTAATCCATGAAAAGTTCAAGATGATCTCTCTCGGGACTCTTCTTTCCTACTTCTAGACCTAAAAGAAGTGATACATATATTCTCAGTCATCCAGGACACAGGAAATATCTACGCTTCACCTTTCGGGGAAAATATCAATACAGAGTTCTTCCCTTCGGACTCGCCTCTGCCCCAAGAGTCTTCACAAAGTGCATGGCGGTCGTGGCCGCATATCTAAGAACTTTGGGGATATTTGTCTTCCCCTTACTTAGACAACTGACTAATAAAGTCAGACACCTCCCAAGAGGTACTGCTTTCCTTGCATCGTACCATCATAGTACTATAACACTTGAGATTTGTCATAAACTTCCCAAAATCCCAGCTCGTTCCAACTCAAAGACTAGAGTTTATCGGAGCCCTACTAGACACTGTGCTCATCTAGTCGAACTAGCATCCCAGACACTTCTATGAGACCGTCTTACAACCTGAGAGATTCTGGCTCCTTCTCCTTGACCTCTACAGTACATGTCATTCCACATGCCCAACTACATATGCGAACAGCCCAGTGGACTCTTGTCTCCCAGTGGAAGCAGGCCTCGGGCCGTCTCCGGGACAGGATACAGGTCACTGCCCATCTAACCACATCCCTTTAGTGATGGTGTTCTCCAGAAAACCTGCTCATAGGGTCACCTTTCCAGATGCCTCCATGTCTTGCACCCTGATGACAGATACCTCCAAACTGGGTTGGAGAGCCCATCTGGGCAACCTGACTATGCAGGGCTCTGGACAGCACAGAAGTCATAACTCCAGATCAATCTCCTGGAACTTCGGACTATCTCCAATGCCCTCTGGGTATTCCAATACCAGAGCGTGACAGGCCCTAGTCAGGACAGACAATCAGGTTGCCATGTTCTATGTGAGCAAATAGGGAGGAACAGGCTCTTGGGCTCTCTGCAAGGAGGCAGTACATCTCTGGTCCTTTGCCATTATTCATCAGATCTCCCGGTGGAATCCAATGTCTTGGCAGACAGACTGAGTCGCATTCTTCTTCCCCATGAATGGTCTCTGCATCCGGACATGATGTCCTACATATTCCAGACCTGAGGAACTCCAGAAATAGATCCAAGCTTCCTTGCCTCTGCACAAGAACTCCAACATCCACCAACCAACAAGTGGATGCCTTCCATCTGCACTGGGGTCAAGGTCTTCTTTATACATTCCCTCCAATACCCCTCATTCCCAGATGGTTTTCAAGCTCCAGTCCAACAGGGACTCCCTCACTGGCCATGGCACCCATGGTTTCCGCTGCTACTACGTCTGACTCATCTCTGTGATTGGGATATGCGTCAGATCTCTTCTGCCAGGACAATGGCTCACTACTCCATCCCAATCCAGTCTCTCTGCCTCACAGTTTGGCTGCTGAGAGCATAGCTTTACAAGGCTTTGACCTTACCCAAGACGTTAAGGAGATCCTTTTGGCTCCTCGAAAGTCCTCCACCAGATATTCACATGCTTTTAAGTGGCATAGATTCTCTGTTTGGTGCTCCCAGAAAGATCTCAATACCTTTTCTGTTCCAGTCCTCCGATATCTCCTCCACCTGTCCTCAACAGGACTAAAGACAAATTTGTTGAAAGTCCACTTTAATGCCATTGCGCCTCTCATCATCTGCTTGATGGACAGTCCATCTCCTCACAATTGATAGTAGTGCATTTCATGAGAGGTCTCCCGCTGTCCAAACCTCCTATTAAGCCACCTCTGGTAGCTTGGAACCTCAATGTTATTCTAGCACAGCTCCTCAAGCTGCCCTTTGAACTATTAGCCACAATCTCACTTAAATTCTTCTTGTGGAAAGTGATCTTCCTAATTGCCCTCACTTCAGCTTAGATGCATTAGTAAACTTCAGGCTTTGGTAGTGGATCCTCCCTACACCCACTTCCACCATGACAAAGTAGTCCTTCAGATTCGCCCACACTTTATGCCAAAGGTGGTCTCTCCCTTCCATCTAAACCAGTCCATTTACCTTCCAGTTTTCTTTCCTAAGCCGCATGCATCTAGAGCAGAAGCCACTCTGCACACTCTTGACTACAAACATGGTGGATAGTGGACTGCATTCATTTGCCTGTGACAAAGCAGGACTCTCCCTGGAAAGTCATGTCACTGTTCACAGTGTTTGTGGCATGGCCACTTCGATGGCAAACCTATGCTCAATAGTCTCGAGATAGCATAATTACTCACCTATAACAGGTGATCTCTGGGAACAGTAGGAATTTAGTCTTCACAACCCGCCCTCCTCCCCTAGGAATTATAGGGTTTCATTTACTCTCTTTTCTCAGCTACAAACTCAACTGAAGAGAGGGAGATGGGAAGGCGGGAAGGCAGTCGCGCAGGCACAGTGGAGTGCTCCCAAAAGCTTTCCAATTGGACACTTGGGAGCGTTCCTGCACGGGCTCCATCTGTACTGACATCACCCGTTTGTGAAGACTAAATACCTGCTGTTCCCGGAGATCACCTGTTACAGGTGAGTAACTGTGCTTTCCGAACAAAGTTTAGTGGGAAGGGAGTTGCAAAGGTAAGGGGATAAATACTAAAGGCCATGGATTGATAGATTTCTAAATGCAAGACATGCTTGGTTGGAATGACCAAATAATTCTCTTTTGCAATTGAGGTTCACCAAAGGAGCACTACACCACGTCACTAAAAGGCACCCAGTCCAGAACACGTGGTTAAAGTAGGAAGGATTCTTTTATTGAATTTAGATGTATATTATACACTCAATAGCCCAAATTGCCCGACACAGGCCGTGTTTCGACTTCACTTCATCAGGGGCTTTAGGCGTGCACGTGATCTGTTCTCTTTCCGTTTCCGGTGGGGAAAAGAGGGGCTATTGAGTGTATAATATACATCTAAATTCAATAAAAGAATCCTTCCTACTTTAATCACGTGTTCTGGACTGGGTGCAAATAATTCTCTTTGGCAGACCTAAGTGTTTGTGCATGTAAATAAGGAATAAAAAATGAGTGAAGATAGAGGAAGTTCTCTATAGAAAGCATGATGAGCCAAGAGAAGTATTTTGAATTTGATACAATAGGGGACGGGCAGCCAGTGTACTTTATAAAGAAGTGGGGTCACATGATCAAAGCGGAGGCATTGTAAAGAAATTTTACTGCCATACTTTGCGCATGAACTAAGAATCAGAAGCTGCAAAGATGTCTTACATATTGGGACATGGAACGTACGAAGTATGAATTAAGGGAGGTGCTCAAGAATGGAATGGAACGTGTACAATTCAATCTGTTTGGTGTCAGCGAACTGAAATGGACTGGCATCAGGCACTTTGCATCTGATGATCACATGTTCTACTATGCTGGAATTGAAAGACAAAGAAGAAATGGTTTTGCATTTATGATCAAGAAGAAACTTGCAAGAACTGTAATGAAATACAATGCAATCCGTGAATGCTTAATTTCTATTCATCAACAAGGAATGCCTATAAATACAACTGTAATTCAGGTATATGCCCCAACAGCTGCAGAGGAGGATGAGATTGATGAGCTCTATGGCAAAGTACAAGCTGAAATTGACAGAACAGAATATCCTGATAGTCATAGGTGACTGGGATGCAAACGATGGCAACAAATAAGAAAGGAAAGTGGTTGGAAAATATGTACTTGGCAACAGAAATGAACCTGGAGAAAGACTGATAGAATTCTGCAAGAACAATGATCTATTCATCTCAAACATCATCTTCCAGCAACACAAGTGGCGACTGTACACATGGACTTCACCGAATGGATTGTACAGAAATCAAATTGATTACATCTGTAGAGGTCAATGATGGAAAAGCTCTATGACATTAGTAAAGACAAAACCTGGAGCCGACTGTGGTACAGATCACCAACTACTAGTATGTAAACTCAAGCTAAAGTTGAAAAAGAGCAAGCCACTTGTGAATGTAGCAAAATATGACCTTGAGAATATACCACTGGGATTTAAAGTCTGCCTGCAAAATCAGTTTGCTGCTTTAGATACAAATGACAGAGCTCCAGAAGATTTAAGTGATGACATCAAGGAGCTTGTATTGGAAGAAAGTGAGAAGTCTCTACAAAAGATGAAAAAGCAAAAATGGGCAAAATGGATTACTGAAGAAACTCTGAAAATGTCCCAGAAGCTAGAGGAGAAAGAGAGGCATTCGCAGAAGTCACAGAGATTTCCAATGTGCAGCAAGACAAGACAAGGAGAAGTACTACAATGACACATGCAAGGAGAATCAGAAACTATAGTGGAAAAACAAGATCGGCTTTCCTAAAGCTACGAGAGTTAAAGAAAAAATTCGAGCTTCGAATTGGAATGTTACAAGATGCTCAAGGATCCACGTTGAATGATGCTGAGAAGATCAAGAAAAGGTGGAAATAATATACAGAGTCATTATACCATAAAGATCAAATGGACCAACAGTTCTTTCAATCTGTACCTTATGATCAGGAACCATTGGTGATGAAAGAAGAAGTTGAAGCAGCACTGAAAGCCTTATCAAAGAACAAAGCACCAGGCATTGATGGCATTCCCAATGAAGTATTACAGCAATTGGATGCAGCTGTTACTATACTTACAAGCCTCTGCCAGGAAATCTGGAAGACAACATGGATTTGGGGATATTCAGACTACTGGGGCCTAAGTATCCATATATTAAAGGGTTAAATCTGTTGCACTGCTTGGGGAATAGCTTGCTCCCAGGGAGGTGCTGATTGTAGTCCATCTCACACCTGGACACACAATACCGGTTTAAGGCAGACTGCATGAGCTCTGGAGTGCTCAGAAAGCCAAAAGCTAAGACTTTAAATTTCTTATTATCTTTGCTGGTTTCTAGCTACCAATATAGAGTTTAAGTGTTTGTTTTTTGGGGATATCGCCAATATAAGGTTAACTGTGGCTATACATTAAGTTTGGGGATATTCAGAATGACTGCTTTCCTGTGTAGCCTTGGAGCAGATATCTGTGGGTGCCCCAGTTCAGGAATAGCCTACTGGCCAGAGACACTTAGGCCAGAGACACCCTACCCCTCATCGCACCTACCCCAGGGGCTACATTGCCTATATAGTGGTCGCATTTGTTGCCATCTATCCTTTCTTCTTCCTTCTTCTTCCTTTCTTCTTCTTCTAGGACTGCTTATTCAGCATGTCGTGTATTCAGTGCAATAACTGCGATACATTTATTCCAAGACAAATCATTTGGAACCTGAGAGCTTGTCCTCTGTGCTTCAGGTCAGCTGCCATGCATAAACAACTGACTCTACTATGGGAAGACCTAGCTGCCAAGCATAAGGAAGTGACCCTACTGAGGGAGGAACTGGCTGCAATGAAGCACACCTCTTCTAGGATACAAACTGAACAACGTCTACCACCGCTCCCACAAAGAATCAAACACCCCAAGGACAAATGGATCACAGTGGGTTCTGGTAGATTGCGACCTGTGACACAAAGACATCCTATGCATCAGGAAACATCCCTGTACAATGCCTCCTCTGCCTTGCCTAATGAGGACGTGGAACTCAGGGAGGAATTGGCTGAAATGAAACACACCTCTTCTAAGATACAAACTGAACAGCGTCCACCACCACTCCAACAAAGAATCAAACACCCCAGGAATAAATGGATCACAGTGGGATCTGGTAGATTGCGACCTGTGACACAAAGACATCCTATGCATCAGGAAACATCCCTGTACAATGCCTTCTCTGCCTTGGCTAATGAGGATGCCCAATCCAAAGAAACTGAAGGGCCCTTAAATGAGACAGACAATGCCCAATCTCCTGCTAGAGGACCAAATATGAAGAAAACCTCACCAAACAGCAAACTACTAATACTTGGGGATTCCATCATCAGAGGCACCAACTTGGGAACACAGTTAAATGGAGAGAAGATAGTCAAGTGCCTCCCAGACTCTTCAGCCAGCAGGAATACAAACCAAGTTGTTGAAGTACTTAAAGCAGAAAGTGAACACAGATGTGGAGGGTCAAGCTCTGGACGTCACCCCCTGCAAAAGCAGAATAACATCAGAAACAGCCACACTTTTAAACCACACATCAAAAACAAGCGGGAGGATGTGGGCAGAACAAAAACAATGCAAAATACACACAAGCCAGTTAAATCCTGGAAAGCAATGAGCACTAATGCTCAAAGCTTAACCAACAAAGTTCCGGACCTGGAAGCCCTAATGGTGGAAATGGATTTGGACATTGTGGCCATTACAGAAACCTGGCTAAATGAATCGCATGATTGGGATATAGCCATAGCTGGCTATAATCTATTCAGAAGAGACAGAGAAAATGGAAGAGGAGGAGGAGGAGTAGCCTTGTATGTCAAGGGCAATATTAAAGATACTGAAATGCAGGGGGCATGGGGAAAAGAAGAAGCACTCTGGATTGTGTTGGAAAGAGGAGATGGCACTGTCATCCACACTGCTGTAGTATACAGACCTCCGACACAAATTGAAGAGATAGATAACGAATTGACTATAGATATTGCCAAGATAGCCACAAAAGGAGAAGCGATCATATTGGGTGACTTTAATCTACCTGATGTAGATTGGATTACTCCTTCTACAAATCTGGAAAGAAGCAAAAAAATTGTGGATGCTCTCCAAGACACATTACTTAGACAAGTGGTGATGGAACCAACTAGGGAAAGCTCAACGCTGGATTTAGTGCTCAGCAACGGTGATAGCGTGTCGAATGTCTGCGTAGGTGCCCCTGTAAGCAGCAGCGATCTTCACACGGTGTGGTTTGAGATAAAAGCCATGGTACAGGCCAATCATAGCAAGCTCAAGGTCCTAAACTTCAAAAACAAAGACTTCAATAAAATGGCCGAGTACCTAAAGGAGGAGCTGACAGGGTGGAAGGAGATAAGGGAAGTGGAATTGCAATGGGCTAAACTAAAGGTGGCAATAAAAGGGACAACAGATAAATATGTAAGAAAAGTAAGCAAAAACAAGAGGAGAAGAAAACCTATTTGGTTTTCCAAAGACGTGGCTGCTCAAATAAAGGCTAAAAACACAGCTTTCGCAAAATTCAAAAGCTTGCAAACAGGGGAACACAGAAATGAATACAGGATCAAACTCAAAGAGACAAAGAGAGAAATAAGGATAGCAAAATCAAAGGCAGAGGAAAAGATGGCTAAAGATGTGAAGTGTAGCGACAAAACTTTCTTCAGGTATATTGGGGAAAGGAGGATGATCAGAGGTGGAATTGCAGGACTCAGAAGTGCTGGGAACGTACTCATGGAAAGTGACATTGAAAAAATGAAGTTGCTAAATGAATACTTCTGTTCTGTTTTTACTAAGGAAAGTCCTGGAGAAGGACCACCTGTGACTCCCAAATATAAAACTGGGAATGAAGTAGATACCACACCATTCACAGAAGATGATGTGTTAGAACAACTTGCAAAACTGAAAGTGGACAAGGCCATGGGACTGGATGAGATACATCCCAGGATACTGAAAGAGCTCAGGGAGGTTCTTGCAGGGCCGTTAAAGGATGTTTTCAACAGATCCATGGAAACAGGAGAGGTTCCTCAGGACTGGAGTATGGCTGATGTCGTACCTCTACACAAAAGTGGTGACAGGGAAGTGTCAAACTAGAGGCCTGTGAGCCTTACCTCAGTGGCGGGAAAAGTAATGGAGGCGCTCCTGAAAGAACGAATTGTGAAATTTCTCAAAGCCAACAGGTGCAAGATCCGAGGCAATATGGTTTTACCGAAGAACGATCTTGCCAAACAAATCTGATTGAGTTCTGGGTGACCAGGGAACTAGATCAGGGGCATGCGATGGATGTCATCTACCTGGACTTCAGCAAAGCCTTTGATACTGTTCCTCATAGGAGGCTTATCAACAAACTCAGTAGCTTAGGGATAGATCCCAAGATGGTAAATTGGATCAGAAATTGGTTGACTGACAGACGACAGAAGGTGATGGTACAAGGAGCTCACTTGGATGAAAGGAATGTGATTAGCGGGGTGCCCCAGGGGTCGGTCCTGGGCCCAGCACTGTTCAATGTATTTGTGAGTGATATTGCTGAAGGACTGCATGGAAAAGTCTGTCTTTTTGCAGATGGCACGAAAATTTGCAATACGGTGGACTCCCCCGAGGGAGTAGTTAACATGAGGAATGATCTACAAAAGCTGGAAGAATGGTTTAATGCTTGGCAATTAAGATTTAATGCGAAGAAGTGCAGAGTCATGCACTTGGGAAGCAGAAATCCAAGGGAAATGTACGCGATAGGGGGCGAGAGATTGGTGTGTACGGATCAGGAGAAAGACCTTGGAGTGATTATTTCTGAAGATCTCAAGATGGCAAAACAGTGCGACAAGGCAGTGGCAAAAGCCAGGAGGATGCTGGGTTGCATATGAAGAGGAGTTACCAGCAGAAAGGAAGAGGTACTTTTGCCACTGTACAAGTCACTGGTGAGGCTTCACTTGGAATACTGTGTTCAGTTTTGGAGACCATATCTTGCAAAGGATGTAAAAAGACTGGAAGATATTCAGAGAAAGGCGACCAAAATGATTTGGAGCCTGCGTCAGAAGTCTTATGAGAAGAGACTTGAAGACCTAAACATGTACACTTTGGAGGAGAGGAGGGACAGGGGAGATATGATTCAGACCTTTAAATACTTAAAGAGAAATAATGAACAAACAAACCTCTTCCAAAGATGGAGAAGCTGCAAAACTAGAGGGCATAACATGAAGCTACAAGGTGGTAAATTGAAAGGCAATGTCAGGAAATACATTTTCACTGAAAGGGTGGTGGATGCTTGGAATGCGCTTCCAATGGAAGTGGTGGGGGCAAATACAGTGACGGAGTTCAAAAGGGCATGGGACAGACAAAGTGGATCCCTTTACAGCAACAAGAAAATATCAAAATAATCGGAACCATCTAATTCCTTAACATATAGGGGTATCTTACATGGAGTGGCGAGATCACCCCTGGACAAAGACATGGGGAGGGGGGGGGCCTGCATGGAGCGGCAGGTGTACCTACTCTTGGCATTGTACTGGGCAGACTAGATGGACCATACTGGCCTTTATCTGCCGTCATTTACTATGTTACTATGTAACATCATGGCCAACTGGAAAAAATCTGTGTTTATATCAATACTAAGGAAAGGTGATCCAACTGAATGTGGAAATTATCGCACACTCGCTCTGATCTCTCATGCCAGCAATATTCTACTCAAGACTGGAACGAGAACTGCCTGAACTGCAAGCATGGTTCAGGAAAAGGCGAGGAATGAGAGTCATCATCGTGGATGTGAGATGGATCGTTGAAAAGACTAAAGAATACCAAAAAGATATATGTTTGTGTTTTATCAACTACAGAAAGGCTTTTGACTGTGTAAACATGAGAAAATCTGGACCACATTAAGAAGCATAGATATATCAGAACACCTAATCGTTCTTTTGCACAACCTTTACATTTAAGACAAGTCTCAATATAAATTATCTTCAGAATTGCCATTTGCATGTGGTATCCACTGTGTACCTTCACCTTATATTCTTGACTGGATAAAGCTTCAGGAATAGACAGTACAGTAGGGAAAGCAGTAGTAAAGAAATTGTTTTGCTTAAGTGGCATTCAATTCTCTGAAAACTAAAGAAATATTAGATTGCTTACAATCGGTCATTTCTAATAGGTTCCATCTTAAATAATCACTTTAGGGGTCATTCTGAGGCTATTCGTGCCCTCTCCCGATCCTTTCTAACTTCCCCGTACAATGTACGGGGAAGTTAGAAGGGCGGGAATGGTCTGGGTTAGGGTGGGCAGTGGGCAGTCGTCGGCCCTGAACGTACAGGGCCAATTCCAATGTCGGTCCTCTACGTCTGGGGATAGCGGCTTGAATGGGGAACTTATTCCACCTCAGAGATGGAATAAGTTTCCCTAGTCGGTGGGGGACGGCGGGTCTGGGGCTCAGAAAGGGCAGGAGGGGGCTGAGGACATTTCCCGCTGCCCGGCCCTGGCCTTGGGAGGCCAGATCAGGGGTTGGGCTGTGGGGAAAGCACTTTTTTAGCTGCCGGCCGGGGATCGCGGCTTTTGAATGGAGCCGTGATGCCATGGCAATCGGACCCCATGGCGCGGTGGCTTCATTGTAAAGCCCTGACTGAGCTAGCCAGGCAAGACCTGTACGTGCAGGCTGACCTGAATCAGGATCCCAGCCTGTATGCAATTCTGATCCCACAGGGGCTAGACATGCCCCGCGGGATCAGATTCCCTCTAACTCTTGTCTTAAATGTAAAGGTTGTGCAAAAGAACGATTAGGTGTTCTGATACATCTGGAGTGGAGGAGTAGCCTAGTGGTTAGAGCGCTGGCTTGGGAACCAAGAGATCAGGGTTCAATTCCCACTAGCGCCCCTTGTGGCCTTGGGCAAGTCACTTAACCCTCCATTACTCAGAAAAATCCAAGTTATCAATGACCCTGTTTAATGTATGTTTACCAAGTTTAAGTTACAATGTAAACCGCTTTGATTGAAATGATAAAGCAGTATAAAAAAACTGTTAAATAAATAAACTCTGTGTATCTGCTTCCAACCAGGTGCACAGAGGGCTGAGAAGTCCATGTCAGAATCAGGCCCTTTGTGAAAAGTGTTTTCTATTCTACAAGGGTGGCATCTCTCAGAGTTGATTTTTGAACTGTACATATATGCTCAGCATCTGCTTTTCTAGTTGTTTCTCAGAGGACAATTTCTCTAAATAAGTTGGTTTTGCACATACCATGGCAGCAATGCACCCTCAAGCCAGGGTATGTGGGGTATGATTTTGGTTTCTCAAATTTATTGTTAACTTTTGCCATAGTACTGCATTGTGCCAAAGAGAGCTTCCTTCTAGAGTTCATATGATGTAGCATGTATAGGCAATTTGTCAAGGTGTGATTGGAAATTCCTCTTAATCAGCCGTGTGGCTTTCAATATGATGGGAAATATTTCTGTTTCTTCCTGCCACATTTTCTTGGTCTCTGACTACATTTCTTTGTACTTCAGGATCTCCTCCCTCTCTACACAATTTACAGAATAATTGCTTGGAACTGACTCCTCTATTATCAATGCCGTTGTGGCATTTTTTTCATTTACTGCTATGTAGGGTTTCTTATCCATTGGAATAGGAATGCCTCAGGTTATCATAACTTCTTCATAAAACGTAATTCTCTTAGGGTCATAATCCTAATGCTTTTCCGGTATAGTGATTTTGTAATGTTTTCAAAGTTTCCAATGGATGAGGCTTGTCACCTTATTGTGCCTTTCTGCCCAGAAAGTTTCTGCCATTAGAACTTCATAGCCACCTACAAGATGAGTGATGGTTTCCAGCTCTTTCATACAGACTGTGCATATGTCTGTTCTACCAGTTTTCTCTACGCTCGCTCTGAACCATCTCTTCTGCAATCTACTATTCTGGGCAGTGATTATCAAACTCTTAACTTTTGGTTTCAGTTCACCTCTGCTTAACCACTTGGCTTGATCATCAAATGGCTCCTGGAGTAATGCTCTGTATTTCCCACTGTATTATACATTTGCCATTTGTTGTTCTTTGTTTGCTGATCTGTTGCTTTGAAAAGTTTTTTTTTCTCTTGTTTTGCAAATTCTGTTGCCTCCTTCCCCATATATACCGATGGATTCTCATTCATTCCTTCTCCCCATCTGAATGCTCTGAAAGAGCTATTGTCTCGGCAGTGTTGGCTAGCATCAACCACTTGTGTGGCTAATTTTATCCTGCTTTCTGCAGAGTGCAAGTTACAGATAAACAAATTTGCTTATTCTTGTTTGACTGAGCAGTTTTCTTCAGATCCCTTAAATTTCTCAGTCAGAATCAGGGCTAGGATATGGTTTCCCACGCACCCTCAAACAAACTTCAATAAGACCTCTACTAAAAAACAACAAACTCGACCAACAGAAACCAGAATCCTACAGACCCATAGCAAGCATACCATTGCTTGCAAAAATAATGGAAAAGATAGTTCAGAGACAAATACAAGATCACATTGATTCCAATGCACCACTGGATCCATGCCAGCATGGATTTAGAGAATCTCACGGGGTCGAGACCCTTCTCACCACACTCTTCAGCAACATAATATCAGGCATCGACAATACCCGCCAAGGCTTTATCCTTGTCTTCCTTGACATCGCGGCAGCATTTGATTCCGTTAGCCATGAACGCCTCCTAGAACGCCTCAAAGAAAAAGGAATCTCCGGTAAAGCACTCGAGTGGTGCAGGTCCTACCTCTCGGACAGATGGCCGCAGGTGAGATCCAGAAACACATCATCAGAACCATTCCACCAAAGCCAAGGTGTCCCACAAGGATCCTCCCTCTCCGCCTTACTATTCAATATATACATGCAACCTCTCTGCAACCTGATCCGGTCTTTCAACATTAACTGCATGATATACGCAGATGACGTGCTATTATACACGCCTTTTGCAACAGATAACCCAGACCTCGAACCAATAACATGCTGCATAAACGAAATATCCAATTGGCTACAATCCCAAAACCTCCGGATTCAACACAAGAAGACGGAGGTGATGTTCATTACAAGAAACCGTAACTTCACTGCCCCAACAGTACTGAAAGTGAAGGAAGCAGACCTCCAGACCAAATCCGCGATCAGATACCTCGGCATCACACTAGACCAGAACCTAAATATGCAAGCTCATATAAGTAACACTGTAAGGGCAGTATATCATAAAATTAGATCCCTTAGATACCTAAGATCTCTGCTGGAGCCAGATGATTTCAGGACTATCTATCAAGCACTAATTATCCCGCATTTCGATTATGCAAATGCAATACTTCAAGGTCTCCCCCAAACCACCCTAAACCCACTGCAAATGGCAATGAACACCGCAGCAAGAGTACTGCACGGAGCATCCAGGAAAGACCATGTCACACCTATAATGAAACAACTCCACTGGCTCCCGATTCAAGGTAGAATTACATTCAAGACCTTGCTGCTCACCTTTAAAGCCACCAAAGGTCTCTCGTCAACTTCACTAACTGAGCTAATCCAGATGACACCCCACAACAGAGACAGAAGGTCAGTAGCTCAAAACACCTTGATAGTCCCAAGATCTATAACTAAATGCTCCAAGTCAACATCCAGCAGGACTTTCAATCTTTATGCACCAGTGATCTGGAATAACCTCCCTCACAACATTAGATCAATCCCAGACATATTCCAATTCAGGAAGGCCGTGAAACACTACCTCTTCCTCATACATTACCCTGAACCTAATAGAAACTCAGCACCATTTGCCGAATCCACCCAAATCACTACTGTCTAAAACCACACAAACACATGATCAGCCTACAAATTGTATATATTGTATATTTTATGGTTGTACATAGTTACCCTGTTAGCCAAGTTGATTATCCTGTTCATATGTAAACACAAAGTACTATTGGAAATGTGTATGTTCACTGTTTATTGTAAACCGCGCTGATGCTGAATAGCGCGGTATAAAAGAGACTTTAAATAAATAAATAAATAAATAAATGGTATCATGAGACCCCTTTTGTGATACCCAGGGATTTTCTTCTCCCATTTCATATCCTCTCCCAATTGACTTTAGTCCAGTCAGCACAATGACAGCCCTCAGCTGCAATCCATGCACCATTGCTAATTCTGGAAACTTGAAATCATGAACCCTAAATCTGGCTACTAGGTGTCACTTTTGTGCAATAATAAATCCCTCCCCTCTTAGGGTTGTGAACGTTGCCACCACAGCAGTCCCAGTCCCAGATGTGATGGTGAGTGGAAGATTTGAGCTAGAAATCAGTCCCAGGTCATTTTGTATGACAGTGTGCACCACCAGGCCATTGTGGCCACTGGGCCAATATTCTGCTGGCACATGGTTTTTGTATAGATTTCTGTTTCGGTCTGTTGTTTTCTTTTGCAATTTTAACCTCTCAAGTGGTGTCAGTCTGTTGTAATATTTCTAGTGTTGTCTTCTTATATAGAGGGTTGTTAATATTTTAGGTCCTGGAATTTATTGTTTTTATGCTATATTAGGTTTACTAAATACATGTTAAGTGGGCTGGGTTTTGTGTTGCATCACAGAACCTGACAGCAGAAACATAGGCAGAGCAGAATTTTTGATGGGGCATGAGGTTAACATGGTGGACTTTGGGAATGGGGGGGGGGGTGAACATTTTTCACATACATATTCCCTCTCTCATTTTTCCCCCCCTTTCCTGATGCTGCTTTACCCAAACAGGTGGTAGTTTCCAGAAGGCTACCTTTGCTCCCTTCAAGCCCATAACTAAGCACGCCGCCTTTATCTCTTTTTCCCACCGATAGCTGTTTGTTTAAAGTAAAATAGATATATTACAGACAAACTAAACACTGAAATACAATTTTTAGCATACAGTGTAAAATCAGAAATAGACTATCTTCTATTCTGTTTGTTATTCATTGAGGAGCAGGTCCTTCTCCAATAGCTTCCAATATATTGTATCCATCAGATTTAGAAATTTTATAAATAAATACATAGAATTACACATTAAATAATAAATAACTGTTCCATCCCTGCTATATCCATGATGACATTTCTACCTTGATTAACTTACTCCTACTACTACTACTAATCATTTGTATAATGCTTAAAAACATACACAGCACTGTGCAGAGACATGTAAGAGAACATTCCTGCTTGTCACTTAAAGTCCAGTCAAGACAGATAACACAACTGGGGAGTAGGATATATCTAGGGAAATGGTAAGGAAACATATAGGTGGTGAACAGGAGACTAAATGGATCAGGATTGAAAAGCAGCCTCGAAAAAGTGAGTTTTTAGCCTGGATTTTGATGAGGGCCAGAGATGGAGCCTGACGTACCAACCCGGGTAGTTTCTTCCAGACATAAGGAGTAGCAAGGTGGAAAAATCAGTCTGGAGCTGGCAGTGGAAGAGAAGGTCACAGATAGAATGGATCTGCCAAAAGAGTGAAGAGGGGTGAAAGAAAAGATAAGAGAGGAAAGGTAATGAGGGGCAGCAGAATGAGTGCATTTATAAGCCAGTAAGAGAAGTTTGTATGTGGAAATGGATAGGGAGCCAATGAAGTGACTTGAGTAGAGGGGTTACATGAGCATAGCGAAACTGGCAGAAGATTAGCCGTGCAGCTGAGTTTTGAACAGATTGAAGTGAGGAGAGATGATTCAGAGGGAGACTAGCAAGGAGGAAGTTGCAATAGTCTAGACAAGAGGTGACTATAGAGTGGATAAGAGTAGCGTGTTCAGAAAGGGAGGGGCACATTTTGCTGATGTTACGGAGAAAGAGCTAAAACCAATCATTTCTGTTGCATGTGTGTGGAGAAAGACAAGGTGGAATCGTAGATGATCCCACGGTTGTCAATTGAGGAACAGGGAGGAGTAAAGTGTTATCCACAAAAATCGAGAAAGGAGGAAGGGGAAAGATAAGAGGCTCAGTTTTGGCCATGTTCAATTTCAGACACTGGTGGGACATTCAGGCAGCAATGCCAGATAAGCAGGCAGAAATGCAGGCCTGGATTCCTGGAGAGATTTCAGGTGCATAGGTAGAACTGAGAGTCATTAATGTAAAGATGGTACTGAAAATCATGGGAGGAGATGCATGCACAAAGGGACTGGGTGTAGAGAGAGAAAAGGAGAGGTCCCAAGAGAGTCTTGAGGTACACAAACTGAGAGTGGGATAGTAGTAAAGGATGATCCACCAGAAGATAGACTAAAAGTGCAGTAGGAGAGATAAGAGAGAACCAGTACAGAATAGAGCCTCTAAATCCAAGCGAGGATGGGGTAGTGAGGAGAAGGTAGTGATCAACAGTGTCAAAAACAGCAGAAAGGTCAAGAAGGATGAGGATTTGTCCAGGAACAAGTTACTGGAGACTTTGTCAAGTGCTATTTCTATAGAATGTAGAGGACAACAACTAGATTGCAGTGGATCCTGAAGGACTTGAGAGGAGAGAACATGAAGACAAAAGCATGATCCGCGCATTCAAGTAGTTTAGAAATAAAGGGGAGGCGGGAGATAGGTCAGTAATTAGAAGCACAGTTAGGGTCTAGTGAGTGTTTCTTAAGGAAAGATGTAACAACATAATGCTTAAAGGCTGCAGGAACAGTTGCAGTGGAAAGTGATAGGTTGAGGATATGACCAATGGAAGGGATGATAGCGGAGGAGATGGAGCTTAGTAGATGGGTGGGAATTGGAGTAGAGGAGCAGGTAGTGAGTTGGAGGAGGAGAGTAGATGTGTGGTTTCCTCAGTGATCTTAGAAAAGTTAGAAAGAGTGACAGAGGTTGAAGGAAGGAATTGGGGGTGAAGAGAGGGAAGGGAGGGATGGAGATGACCCTTTGGGGAATTCAGGAGTAATCTTGTGGACTTTGCCATGGAAATAGCCAAAGTCTGGGCAAAAAGGGAAGGAGGGGTTGGAGGTGGAGGCACTTTGAGAAAAGAGTTGAGAGTTGTAAAGAGATGGTGAGGGTCAGAAGCAAGAGAGTTAGGTGGACTTGGCAAGTGCTATGTCTAACTGGAAAGAGGCTAACATGAATTTGAAATGTAGGATGTTCACAAGGGTGCAGGATCTGAGCCAGATGCACTCAGCTGAGCGGGCAAAGGAATGTAGGCAATGGGTTTTAGAGGACAGCCGGGGCTGAGATATAGTACATTTTGCAGGACATGGAATGGGATGAGCAAGAGGATCCAGAGCAGAGGAGATTACAGTGTTATAGGAAGAAACTGCCTCATCAACAGACTCAGATGACATAGTGGAGGAAAGAGGTGATGATACAGAAGTGGAGAGAGCTGATGGATCGATAGCATGAAGATTCCTAAAGACGCTGGAGATTGGGCGAGTCTGAGGTAGGGGGTGATGAAGAATGAAGCCTAGCAGGTGATGGTCAGATAATGGAAGAAGTGAGGTGCAGATGTTTGAGAGCAGGCAGTTAGAGAAAAAGACATGGTCAAGGCAGTGGCCATGCTAATGAGTAGGGGCAGTAGAGCACAGCTTGAGGTTGAATGAGGAGATAAGGGAAAAGCGCTTTAAGGCATAAGGGTTAGGGGGATCATCAACATGAATGTTAAAATCCCCAAGAATAAAGGCGTGGAAAAATGTATTCAGAGAAGGAAAGCCACAAGTCAGTCGGTGAGAAAGGTAGAGGTGAACTTATCAGGGGGAGAGGAGGTTGATAAATGACAGCCATCCGGAGAGGTAGTGGAATAAAAAGGCAGATGGAGTGGATTTCGAAAGGAAGGAAAGAAGTAAGAGTAAGCAGAAGGAGAGGTTGAAATTGGCTGGAATGAGAGAATTGTGGCATTTGCTTCAATAATATACTGTAATTAATGTATGCAATGGATGTGCGGCTAGTTGCTTAAAGATTTTGAAGAACGTGTGGGATTCCCAATGAACTAAAAGACCAGGGCCAGCTTAAGATAGCCACATAAACTCAAAGAACAATGAGCACATTTTTTGCCTGCAGGGAGGGTGGCACAGGTAAGAGGCTTTTGGAAATTGCCCCCATTATATATACTATGTATGTATGTATTTAACACAGGACTCGACAAACCCCAGGCATCATGTCGCCATGGTGATCAATAAATTGGACCTGGCGCCTGGGGCTCAGAGCACATAGGCAGTAGAGTGGCCTGCAGAGCCAGTGTCTGCCGGCGGGGATTCCAACCTCCACAGCAGAAGCGCTGCAGATGGTCCTGTGTCCGCTAGGACAGCCAGTGTCTGTGCAGCCTTCAGAAAAAAAAAAAGGTTATTAAGTTTCTGCATAGATGACTGAATAAATTCAAGGGGCAGTAAGTTACTAACATTTTTTTTAAGGCTCCACAGAAACCTTCTCTCATGGTGGACACCAGGTCTTCTTCAGCACTTCTGCTCACAGGGGTTGGGATAGTGGGGTGAATGAAGGGCAGGGTGTGTGCAAGGGGGAGGAGGTTGAAGGGGGAGAGTCGAGTAGGGGAAGAACAGCAGGAGAGGAGTTGGAGTGGGGAGGGAAGGAATGAATGCATGGGAAGTAAAGGGCACAATGTGTATGTGCAAAAGGCACACCCCTCTCCTGTCACACACACAGACACCAGTGTACCAAACACACACACACAGACGTAGCTTAATGAGTCAGTGAGGGTGGTGGGAGAGGGAGAAGGAGTGGGGCAGCTGCCTTCTGTTGCCACTGATTTATTAAGCTTTTTCCCATGGAAAATGGGAAAACAGTAAATCAGGCCCTAAAAACTAAAAAGGTAACTGTGATGCACCTTTTTAAGGGGGAGGGGGAGGTGGGAGGCGGGCATGCATTGTGACATAGGTTTCAGCAGCCAGCTCCTAGAATTTTTGGCTGCCTCCTGTATTCCAAGAAAATTTGTCAAGGTCTGATTTAAAAGATTTATAGCCTGCTAATCCAACATCCTCAGCAGATAACTAATTAACATACATAATGTTTAACAATAGGCAATAAAACATATATATGTGCATAACACTCAGCAATACCATTAATATATATTACAATGAATCATCACTAAAAGCCTTTCTAAAAGATATTGCTTAGGCAATTTCCTAAAAGCAAACATACAAAAGGAGTGAGGAAGCCAATTCTACATGAAAAAGCATGGTTCTGGGTCCTTCTAACAAATTCTGGCCCGAGAGTGCAAAATACTGGTTGGTTGGTAAGATGCTAAAGGCACGATCAAAGGCAGTTGGTAGCACAAATGTAGTTCTTAAAGAACATCCACACTGCATGAAATCCAACCGTAAATTTCATCAGCAGCCAATGAAGCTGCTGTAGTGCAGGAGAGATATGATTGAAACACTTTAATCCAGTAACTATTCGAACAGCTACAGTTTGAATGATCTGCAACGCATATAAACCAATGGAGTAGTTTGCCTTCTTACTTGGGGGGGGGGGGCAAAGGGTAAGGATGTCATACTGACAGTGAGGGCAGGGGGACAAGTTCACTATTGGTACCTGCAACATTTGGGAGGTGGGGCGCTCCCCACCAAACTATACCTATGATATAAACAGGATACTGGGAGACCCAAGTATATCATGTTACAGTAGTCTATGGTTGACAAGACAAGTGTCTGTAAGATGGTGCAAAAATCATAAGTGTAAAGATAAGTTTTAAGTCTCTGAAATGGTCTCAGTGTATATGAACTTTCATCTGTCATATCCTTAACCTATCACTTTCCACTGCAGCTGTTCCTGTGGCTCTTAAACATGCTGTGGTTACATCTCTCCTCATAAAACCTTCACTAGACCCTACCTTCCATTTATCGGCCTACCCTCCTCTCCTTTGCTTCAAAACTACATGAACGAGCGGTTCACTGCCACTGTCTTGACTTTCTTTCTTCTAAATTCCTTCTGGATCCACTACAATCTGGCTTTCGTCTTCTACAGAAACTGCTCTTGCCAAAGTCTCCAGTGATTTGTTCCTCACCAAATCCAAGAGCCTTTACTCGATCCTCATCCTTCTTGACCTTTCTGCTGCTTTTGACACTGTTGATCACCACCTTCTCTTCTGTCCTTGCTTGGGTTTAGGGGCTGCTTTCTGTCCTGTTTTTTTTTCTTACTGGATCTCTCCTATCGTAATTTAGTATGTTCTGGTGGATCCTCTTCTAGTGCCATCCACTTTTAGTTGGTGTACCTCAGGGCTATGTCTTGGGACCTCTATTTTTTTTCTCCCTACACTCAGTCTCTTGGTGCACTTATCATCTTCCATGTTCCTGATGCCTTGACACTATGTACCGAGTGCCAAGTTGTCCTGGTTTTCAAAAAACTCAGTTACCACACCATTCAATGGTAGTGGAATTGGCCATGCGAAGAATCAAGCATTCAAAAACAGACTCTTCTAATCCTCCAGGCCGTGAATCCAGGACACGCGATGCCTTTGGCTGTCGATGTTTTCAATCCTCCATGCTGGGAGCCAGGATCAGTTCTGTATATGGGAATGTTCCTGGAAGAAGTCACAAAGGACTTAGAGCTCATTAGTCCTTCTGTCTCAGAGGAAAAAAGAGCAAACAACCTTATTCTGGTCAAACATGCCCAGAATGTCTCTAAATTCATGAACCGTGCTACCTTTGATTGTTTTGAATGTCTTAGCAGAACCTCTGCTATATCCATAGGAGCACATTGTTTTGCTTGGCTTCAAGCATCAGACTTAGAACAGTGGGTGCAAGAAAAGCTGGGAAACATTCCTTGCACAGGAGAAAATCTCTTTGGCAAGGACTGGCAGGACGAGGCTAATCAGCTTGAATCTGACAATACTACTTTGAACAGATTGTCAAAGGCTACAGCCAACCCAGCAAAAAAGAAAACATTCAAGAAACCTTTTTTCAGTAAGAAAAAGAAGTCTTACCAATCTTACATCCATCAAACTCACTGTCCACTTCATGTTTCCCAAAAGGGACAGCAACAGAACAGACAGCAGAGAAAGCCACAAGCTCAAAAAGCTCAACCTGCTCAACAGGCCCAGTCCCCTCAGGATCTTTGATTTCCACCTAGGGAACTTAGTCATTCTGCCCCTAAAAGGTCCAGAACCCTTGACCATTCCAGGCAGACTATGCCATTTTGCCAAAAGATGGCAACAAATAACATCAGAAAATTGGACTCTGTCCATTGTAAGATTGGGGTACAAGCTTCATTTCCTCAACTTGCCCCCACCTACAATTCTGAAACAGTTCAATTCTCAGGGCCCTGCCACCGACCTCTTGTGGCAGGAGGTCACGTCACTTCTAGCTCAAGGAGCAATTGAAGAAGTGCCCATACCCCAACAGGTGACAGGGTTCTACTCCCCCTATTTTCTTATTCCAAAGAAGACATGGGGACACAGGCCTATACTAGACCTCAGAGAATTAAACAAGTATTTGTTCCGAGAAAAGTTCAAGATGATCTCCCTCGGAACACTTTTACCATACCTTCAAAGTCAGGATTGGCTATGTTCTCTAGATCTAAGAGATGCGTACACGCATATTCTCATCCACTCAGATCACAGGAAGTTCCTTTGATTCCTGATCCAAGGAAGACACTTCCAGTACAGAGTTCTTCCTTTCGGACTAGCCTCTGCTCCAAGAGTCTTCACAAAATGCATGGCAGTGGTAGCAGCATTTATGAGGACTCTGGGAATATTCGTCTTCCCTTACTTAGACGATTGGCTCATTCGAGCATCGACAGCTCCATAGGCCATCTTCGCTCTCTCTCGAGCAATGGGAATTCTTCAATACTTGGGATTAGTCATAAACTTCCCAAAATCTCATCTCACCCACTCTCAATCCCTAGAGTTCATAGGGGCTCGTCTAGACACACGGTAGTCAAAGGCTTTCCTGCCACAGCCACGCTGTCTACCTATAATACATCTAGCATCTCAAGCATCTACAAAGGTGTTCCTTACTGCTCGGGAGATGCTTCAACTGCTGGGACACATGGCATCCACTGTCCATGTGGTTCCCTATGCTCGCCTCCACATGCGAGTAGCCAGTGGACCCTTTCCTCTCAGTGGTCACAAGCCACGGGTCGACTGACAGACAAAATCAGAGCTATCACACGTCTGATTTCGTCCCTGCAATAGTGGCAATCCCTGGAAAACCTCCTTGTAGGCTCTCCTTTCCAGAAGCCTCTATGCCAAACCACTCTGATGACAGATGCGTCCAAGATGGGTTGGGAGGCCCACTTGCACGATCTCTCCATTCAGGGTCTTTGGACCTCACAGGAGGTGTCCCTTCACATAAACCTCCTAGAGCTAAGAGCCATTTTCAAGGCTATTCAAGTCTTTCAGGGCCATCTCAGCAACAAGACAGTTCTAGTCCAGACCAACAATCAGGTAGCTATGTTCTATGTGAACAAGCAAGGCGGAACAGGCTCTCTGTCACTATGCAATGAAGCTTTGCGAATATGGGCCCTCACCAGAGAGTTACAAACTCAACTGTTTGCGGTATACCTTCCGGGCATTCAAAACTCTTGGGCAGACAAACTCAGTCGAATGCTGCTGCCACACGAGTGGTCCCTCCACTCAGACCAGCTTGCTCGAGTGTTTCGAATCTGGGGAACACCAGATATAGACCTCTTTGCAAGTCTGCAGAATGCCAAAACTTTCCCGATTCTCTTCCAGAATTCCAGCTGAAAACTGTCAGGCAAGAGATGCGTTCCTACTCCACTGGGGACAGGACTTCCTCTATGCCTTCCCACCCATTCCCCTCATTCCCAAGACTTTATTCAAACTTCAGAGAGACAGAGGTCGTATGATACTCATAGCTCCACGTTGACCACGGCAAGCGTGGCACCCCCTTCTTCTGCGTCTCTCTCAAACCACTCCTCTGGAGTTGGGGAATGCTCTGGATCTCCTGTCGCAGGAGGACGGATCCCTACTGCATCCCATTCCCAAGGCCCTACATCTCAGGTCCTGGTTACTGAAAGCCTAGAATTCCAGGATATTAATCTTTCTCAACAAGTGAAGGATATCCTCCTGGCTTCCAGAAAACCTTCCACAAGACGTTCTTACGCTTTTAAGTGGAAAAGGTTCTCTGTCTGGTGTTCACAAAAGGGACTTAACCCCCTTTTAGTACCTGTAGAGTTGCTACTAGAGTATTTTCTACAATTATCAATATCTGGCCTAAAGACCAATTCAGTAAGGGTCCATCTCAGTGCTATTGCCGCTTTTCATAAACCTTTCGATGGACAACCCATTTCCTCTCATCCACTTATATCAAGATTTATGAGAGGCCTACTCTTAACAAAACCTCCCATTAAACCACCACCGGTGGCATGGGACCTAAAGCTTGTTCTTGGTCAGCTTATGAAACCGCCCTTTGAACCTTTAGCCACTTCAGACCTAAAGTTTCTTTCATGAAAAGTTATTTTCCTAATTGCCATCACTTCTGCAAGACGCATTAGTGAATTACAGGTGTTAGTAGCTGACCCTCCTTATAAAAGGTTTCACCATGATAAAGTAGTCCTCAGAAGTCATCCTCACTTTCTGCCAAAGGTGGTTTCGCCTTTTGATTTAAACCAGTCGGTTTATCTTCCTATATTCTTTCCTAGGCCTCACGCCTCCAGTGCAGACAGGAATCTTCACACTTTGAATTGTAAAAGAGCCTTAGCCTTTTATCTCCAAAGAACTAAGCCACATAGAAAATCTTCTCAGCTTTTTGTGGCTTTTGACTCTAGTCATCTGGGACTTCCAGTTTCTAAAAGAACTCTGTCAAATTGGATTGCAGGCTGCATATCCTATACAAATCAGAGAAAGGGACTTTCTCTCGAAGGCCATGTCACGGCTCACAATGTGAGAGCAATGGCAGCCTCAATGGCTAACCTTCGTTCTGTCTCTATTGATGACATCTGCAAAGCAGACACTTGGGCTTCGGTACACACCTTCACAGCCCACTATTGCTTAGACAAGGACTCCCGTCGGCATGGCTCGTTTGGCCAGGCTGTTCTCCAACATCTCTTCCATACTTAATTCAACTCCTACCCACCATCCACAGTTTGGATGCCAAAGGTCCATGGGAGGAAGCATGACCCAACTCACCTGGGTTCACAGCTTGCTGGGGTCAACCCTTGGCATCTTCCAGCTGGGGATTCCCCATATGTGAAGACTACATTCCTGCTTGTTCCTGGAGATAGCATAGTTACTCACCTGTAACAGGTGATCTCCGGGAACAGCAGGAATTTAGTCTTCACAACCCATCCACCTCCCCTAGGAGTTGTCTCTTTCTCTGTCTTTCTCTACTTCTCTCCTTTGGTCTCAGCTATAAACTCAACTGAAGTGAGAGAGGTACAGAGGTGGGAAGGCAGCACGCATGCGCTGTGGGATGCTCCCAAAAGCTTTCCTGTTGGACGCTGGGGAGCGTTCCCGCGCGGGCTCCGTCGGTACCGACGATACCCATATGTGAAGACTAAATTCCTGCTGTTCCCGGAGATCACCTGTTACAGGTGAGTAACTACGCTTTCCCAGAACACCCTAACCACCCCAGTGCTCTTCATTAAATCCAGCACCACCACATCGAAGAGAGCCTTCTCTCTATATGCATCCTCCCTCTGGAACTCCATCCCGTGCAAACTCTGAGTCACAAAAGACCTACTAACATTCAGAAAAGCCTCAAGACTCACTTATATACAGACTACTTCACAGATGACAGGTGTCAGACGGCTGCCTAGGGTGAGAACTTACACAATCTTGACGATGCATATATTCATATGATTCTTGCAAGGTATTGTGGGTAATGTAGTTCTTTCACTCCCAAACACAGCTGAAGACAATAATTGAGTTGTGATACCAGTGGTAAGGCCAATAAAATACTTCTTTTATTGATGGGGTTTAATTCACCCAGCACAAATATGCTTGGTAGCAATATAAATGAGGTTACTTGCTTGCAGTGTTTAAATGGATAACATAAAGTCACAAAGCAAATCAGAAAACAACCTTCAACTTGTCAGGCAATTAGCTAATGTTTTCTTAGCAAATAATTACCAAATAAAAAGGCACAAAGAAATGAATAAACTTTGCTTGTTAGGTTAACTTCTGCTTATTTTCCACACAGATCCCAGCAGTGATTCTCCCTTGCTCACCCACACAATCAGGTGCAGCTTTAATTACTATCAATTGACCAGCTGAAACCCTTTAGCTGGCTGGCTGCTACTGTGTGAACCCAAATCCTGCTTTAAGAGCTGTTTGCAGTGGAAATAAAGAACAAAGTTAGGTTTCTTTGTGATGGCTGAGGTGTTTGCTCACAGAAAGCTAGCAATAGCATTTAGATAGAGAACAGTCCATGTAATGAATAGTTTCATCTGCTGTATCTCCCCCTTCATCAATCAGCATAGGGTCACTATCATACATTGGCACAGACGAGTCTTTCCATAAGGCACTATCATGAGAATGCTTATTCCCTTGCTGCCATTCACTATTATAGATAGGGTCTGGATCAGTGTTCATATCTGAGCCTCTCCTGCTATCATAATTCCTCTCTGTATATCCTGGCCAGTATGTAATCCAGTTCTGATGTCCAGCCTTCCAATCTTGATCCCTGGACACTGGATCTTCCCTCACATACCTTTTGGCATAGGTCTGAAAGTCCTTTCCACGTGCAGTCTTCTCTCTTCCAGGTAGCCACTGGTGATTCTTATCTCTGCCATTCCATTCCTCTGGCTGACTCCAGTCCAATGGACTCTGCTGGCATTTGGAATACCTCCCAGTATGGGTACTGCCTTGGACTCTCCCAGACCTTCCAATGGGCTTTCTTCTCTTCCTTCCAGAGAATTTCCTTCTTTCTCTATCCGCTTGGCTTGGCTTCTGTTTCTCCAGGTGATACTGGTGCTTGAGCTTGTAGCCGTTGCTGTATCTTTTCCTCAAGCTCTTTCTGTAGCTGTTATCTGTAGAATAAGCTCTATTCTTATTCTGTCCTAATGTGTGCTCCTCCCTAACACAGCGCAGCTGTGTTGAATCAGGCCCTGCCCTTTGAGATGAGTGCTTAGGGATTACCTCATAGCTCTCTTGATTGCACACACGTTTTCTCACTTCAGCCCCCCTCATGGCTGCTGGAAACCTGGTGCATTCTGGGACTGGTAGTCTTTTATGTGAAAACTCTGTTTTCTTACTTCTACCAGAACTGACAGGTTGCTTGTTCAGAGTCACATCATCTTTTCTATAGCTCCTACCTGAGCTATGATAAGCTTCCTTATCACACAGGAC
Organism: Ichthyophis bannanicus; assembly: GCA_033557465.1. NCBI lineage: Eukaryota > Metazoa > Chordata > Amphibia > Gymnophiona > Ichthyophiidae > Ichthyophis > Ichthyophis bannanicus. The sequence continues at coordinate 593,730,245 of CM066034.1, forward strand.
ATAATCCCAAACCTCAGTACCCTCTGTACCCCCTCCTCATCCCCCAATTCCTAAATCCCCCTGTTATCCCCAATTTCTTCCTTCTTTCTAATTATCCTTGATCCCCCATTATTTAAGTTTTCTCCAACTTCGTTACCCCATTACAATATATTGAGTTCTGTTCTATGTAAACTGCTTTGACCTTAGGATAAAGCGGTATAGAAAATCTGTTAAATTAAATAAACGTCCCCTGCAATCTGCCCAAACTACTTCCTAAAACATGCCATGTAAAACTACAAACCATCTTGTCCCTATACTCACACTTATACGTATAACTCCTGGGTAATTTATAAAAGCCCATTTATACATGAAAAAAGTTAATAAAATTACCCTTTATGGGGGTCATCTTAGAAGCTCTATTCGTAAGTTGGACATCTGAAAAAGGTCATTCAGATGTTGAAATCATAGAGACGTTCCCAGAACCATTTTTGAAAAATAGATATATAGATGTTCCTGGCAAAGTACGTCCATGTTACACAGGGCAATGGTGGAGGTATGCCCGGGGCAGAACAAGAGAGATGCAAGTTGCGGTGCGATTTCAGAACAGCACAAGCATGTTCGGCCCTGGATGCTGAGGTGTCCATGCTTAAACCGGCTTCTGTCCATGAATAAAATGCAAAAAAGATGCTCATTTAATGGCTGCAACTCTTCCAGGGGAAAGAGCAAAATGAGCTTTCATTGCCACAGTTAGTATTTCCTGGCTGAAGAAACCTGCATATAAATACATACTCCAAACAAAATACTGGCCTGCCGTAGCGTTTCTGATTATCTGAAATGGCCCGTCAGAATGTGTTAGTCTCATAACATAGTTGCTCCCTTCTGAAATACCGTGGCTGGGATATTAAAGTACTCTGTTCTATGGGCATGCAATTCAAGGACATTCAAATTTGTGAAATGGCCCGACCTTACTATCTATATGGGCCCATCACCAGGGTAGAGATGAGAGTAATTTTAGAAAACACATATTTATTTATTTAGACAGATTTGTATACCACCTTATCCTTCAATCAAAGTGGTCACATCACAATTGGAGGGTTACATTTAACATGAGGGTACTTAACAACATTATACAATGAACTCGTATGTCTAGTTGGGATGAGTGGGTATCGAGCTGGCGGAGGTAGTTGCATTACCGTACGGGTGAAGACTGTTGTCCGTCTGCTCATAGGCTTCTGTAAAGAGCAGGATTTTAAGGGCCTTGCGGAAGTCCATGATGTCATTTAATGCCCTCAGGCTCGTTGGGAGAGAGTTCCAAAGTGTGGACGCCAGTAGTGAAGGAGCTCTTCTTGAAGTTGTTTGTTTAGTTTTGTGATATCCTGCAGGTGTGCCGATCATGTTGTCATTATTGGTCCTTCTTGGTCTATTGCTGATATCCCTGATATCTTGGAGTGCATCTGCCGAGAGATGGTGAATGATTTTAAAGATGATCAGGACTGTTTTACATTTTGCTCTGGCCATCATTGGGAGCCAGTGCAGTTGCTGTAAGACGGAGGTGATGTGCTCAGTTCTTGGAGTGTCTGTAATGATGCATGCTGCAGTGTTTTGCACCATTTGGAGTGGGTGTAAGGTCTGCTGAGGGAGGCCTTGATATAACGAGTTTCCGTAATCAAGCAGAGGTGTGATGAGTGATTGGCTCACTGTGTAGAAGTGGTCCTGGCGGAGTATTGGCTTGATCTTTCTGATGATCTTCAAATGTTGATAGGCCTTGTTTGCGGTTTTGGTGATGTGGGATTTCAGGTTCAGAGCTCTGACCATTGTGATGCCCAGGTACTTAACTTCATCTTTGACTACTATGAGTTTGTCTAGAATGCTGATGGTTTGTGGTGGAATGAAGGTGGGGTTCCTGGTGATGAACATTGCCTCAGTTTTATTGTAGTTGACCGACAGGTTATTGGCTTTGAGCCAGACATTCATGTCTTCAATGCATCTGGTTATTGTTGTGGTGTTAAATGCTAATAGGTTGATTGGAGCATATACCATGATGTCGTCAGCATAGATGTGATAGTGGAGTTTGTGGTGTTTGATGATGTTGCATATGGGTTGGATGTAAATATTAAAGAGCATTGATGACAGGGCTGAACCTTGTGGTATTCCCTGCGTGACGGAGAACTGCAGTGATCTCTTTTTGGCGCATTTGACTTGTTGCGTTCGATCTTCCAAGTAGGAAGTAAACCACTTCAGAGTATTCTTGCATACTCCTATTTGCTGCAGGTGTTGCAGTAAACTGGCGTGGGACACAGTGTCAAAGGCTGCCGAGATGTCCATGAACACTAGCAGGAATCTGTTCTTTATGTTATCCATGCCTCTTAGGAGATTGTCAAAGAGGGATGTGAGTAGTGTTTCCACACCGTGCTGGGGTTTAAAGCCATGCTGATGGATGTCTAGTGGGGCATTCATGTCAATATGGTCCTGAAGTTGCCTTTGCACTGTTTTTTCAACAATTTTCATTAGGAATGGTAGGCTGGAGATGGGACGGTATGATTTTCGTTCAGAGGGGCTTAGGTTGTTGCTTTTAAGTATCGGTCGTATCATGGCATGCTTCAGGGATTGCGGCATGTATCCTTGTTCGAGTGAATCTTTGACGATTTTGTGAATGCGATGGGATAGCTGGCTTCTTGTGGCTTTGAGCCAAGACACTGGGCATGGGTCTGACGGTGAGGATGTTGTGTTGAGTCCATTTATTATGTCCTCTATTTGATGTGTCGATGGTATGCTGAAGTCCTCCCAGGTTTGATGCTGCTCTTTTGTTTCATGGTCATCTGTCTGTGGTGTGATGGAGCATGTCTGGATGATGTTTTTCGATTTCATGTAGTTCGCAAATTCCCGTGGGTCAAGATGGTTGGTACAGTGCTGCGTGGTGTCCTTAGTGAACTTTTGGAGAATGCTAAAGAGTTCTCTCGGTCTGTTGACAGATTTCATGATTAGGTTGGTATGGTGCTGATGTTTACGCTCATTTATCAGATTGTTATATTCCCGTTGCTTGGCTCTGTATTGAGTCAGAGAGTTATGCGACTTGTTCCGCCTCCATTTTCTCTCCAGTCTTCAGAGAGTGCGCTTTGCATCTCTGATATCACTTGAGTACCAGTGGGCGTTGGACCTCCTGCATACTTGTGGTTCTGTACTCGTAGGGGCTGATGGATGCTGCATGAGGTATTGTGGAGTTCCATTTCTCTATGCTTAGGTCAAGGGTGTTGTATTCCCGCTGGAGTTGTGGAATGGTTTTGTTTATGAATGAGTCTTTGTTGAAGGTTCTAAAACGCCTGGCTATGCTCTCATCTTCCATGTGTTGGGTGGGATTATTCAGGGTCAAGGTGAAGTCAATCACATGATGATCTGACCAAGGGACCGGCGTGATTGTTGGTGTTGTGGCCTTGCCCTGTTCCACCAAGTGCATTAGAATAAAGACCACATCTGGACTTCCGGTGATGCGGTGAGAGTGTGCAGACGTGTGCTGATCGCTCTCCGACCACCCTCTGCCTAAACCGGCATACTTGAGCCGTATTTCAGCCCGAAGAAGCTGGCAAGCACCTACCCCGGGGGCGAGCAAGCCAGGTAACTGCTAACTGCGCATAGGGAGTCCAGAGGTGATGGCCGCGGCACTCCGAACCGGGAAGAAAGAGCGCGACAGGGGGCCTGCCACGAGCAAAATGGCGGATGGAGGGGGGTGCCTAGCTCACCGACCTCCCCGGCGAGAGTGGAAGAAATTTCGGCGGCCGTAGCTGAGGCTTTAGCGGCACAGTTCACCACTCTCCGTGAAAAGCTGGACACTGTGCAGAGCTCGGTGGATACCTTCGGCAAGCGATTGCAAGAGGCAGAGGAGCGGGTGGGCCGCGCGGAGGACACCTTGCTCGAGCTGAACCGGACGGTGGCAGGCCTTGAGTCCCAGCTGCTCTCCCATGCGACAAAAATTGATGACCTCGAGAACCGCTCTCGAAGAAACAATCTGAGAGTGATGGGAGTCCCCGAAGCGGTGTTAGATAAGGACTTGAGAAAGTACCTGGAAGAACTCTTCAAATCCCTGCTAGGGGACACAGAGGTCGGCGAGAACATAGAGATCAAGAGGGTGCATCGAGTGGGGAGCAAAAAAGCCCATGACGCTCGCCCGCGCTTGGTCCTGACAAAGCTACTCCGCTATCCACAAAAAGAAGCTATCCTGCGGGCCGCCAAGACACAAGGCACTCTACAAAAGGACAATGCGCGGCTCCGGATAGCTCAGGACTATTCTGTTGCTCTGAGCCAGCGCCGGCGCGCCTACGCACCTACCTGCCAAAAACTGATCAACGCACAGGTTAAATTCACTGTCCAGTACCCGGCTCGTCTCCACGTGTTCTACGAGGGACAACGCAGGACCTTCGAGACAGCTGAAGAGGCGGCACGGTTTGTGGATGCTTCGATCCCGGGCGGGACACCGCGCTGAACATCTCCAAGTGACTGTCTGTTTTTCTGCGAGTTGTGATATTAGTGTCCGTAGTTTCAGACGGCCTGCCTGTTTATATCTTTAATAGTGGCCCGTGGTAACCACGCGGCTTTTCAGTTTTAGAAATACTTGGCCCGATGAGGGAACGGGTGGGAGGTCCCCCTCGGTCTGGGAGTACAGCTCCTCGCTCCTAAAGGCCCCGGCAGGCCCGGATATCAGGGGGGGGGCCTGAACTGGATGGTCTGGAGCCCTGGAGACCAGCAGTCGGGAGTTACCGGCTGGTGAATAAGGTTGGTCGGCGGCCAGGAGTTCCCCTAGGGGCTCCTGGATGTTCTCCAGGAGGGGCGGGAGAGGTCTGCGGGAAACTGGCTGCTACCTTTGCCACCCCGGAGAGGTTACAAGCGGATCAGAGAGGGCCGGAGATCGGGTCCTGAGGCCTGCCCCCCCCCCGGTTTGGAGCCTCTCCGGGGTATAGGGGAGGGGTCCCTTCCTTAGCTAAGCCTTTACTATTGGTCTACTCTAGAGTGACGGGTGGAGTACCCTTCCATATCTCCCTACCAATTCAAAGTGGGGGCCTAGGGGCTAAGGCCTCCTTTGAGCTCAGAGGGCCTTAACGGCTGTACTATACACATATGCACACCCTCTCTGAACAGTGTTTGTATTTGTTCATTGCACCTTTAATTTACCGTTAGCTGTGACTGATACACAGGGCTCTGTATGTATTCCTCATATTGTGGGTATAATGACTGCTAAGTACTGCTGTATGGTCGGCTCAGTATAATTAGGAACTGGGGGGAGGGGAGGGGGGAGAGGGTGATTCGAACAGTGTAATGGGCGGTCTAGTGGAGTTCATGTGGATATGGGAGGTATGGCTAGAGGTCTGGGGCAGATTAGGGGCTTATATCCGAGACCTACGATCGGCTGGGAACCCGAGAAGAGGGGGCTTGGTACCACTAGCGGGCGGGGTTAGTGGGCGCAGCACTGCTGCAGGGGGGGGGGGGTGGGGCATATCACCGAAGGTCCCACAAAAAGAGGTGAGGTGGGAGTAGATGGGGGAGAGATCAAGATATGGGGAGGGGGGAAAGAGGAGGGGAGGGAGGAGGGGAGAGGGGGGAGGGGAAGATAGGGGGGTGGGGGGAGAAAGGGGTGAGTCACAATCTATTCGAACTTCCAGGAGAATCCAAGAGGAGACGATAGAAGAGGGGAGGGGGTTCCAGGCTGGGAGGACCCTGTCCCCATGGAAGGGTGGAAACGGTCATCTGTGTCCTGACACTGCCCCGTCGCTCTGAAAGTCATCACGTGGAACGTGTGTGGTCTGGGCAATCCCATAAAGAGATATAAAATTTTGCAAGCACTGGCTAGGCATAAATGCGATATAGCCTTTCTACAAGAGACCCAGCAGACGGCTGAAGAGCATGGGAAGTTGTGCCGGGGCTGGGTGGGACAGGTCTGGGGAGCACCTGCCCTTGGAAAGAAGGGAGGGGTGGCTATTTTGATTAATAAAAAGATCCGTTGTACGGTTGATACTGAGGTTCGTGATATGGCGGGGCGTTATTTGCTGTTGCAGAGTAGACTAGAAGGGAGGCCGGTAATTTTGGGGACGGTGTACGGCCCAAACACCCCAGATCCAGGTTTTTATGCCCGGCTGGCTTCCAAAGTTGAGCAGTTGCCCGACATCCCGCTTATTCTGGGAGGTGATGTCAATGGAGTATTAGATTTCAATTTGGATACCTGCAGAGGGGGGGGATGCACGGGCGCGGGAGAAAGTAACACAACTGTTAAATAGTTTTAAGAATAGACTGGGGCTCGTCGACACTTGGAGGGTGTTTCACCCCCTAGAAAGGGATTTCACGCACCAGTCTCGAGCCCATGGCACAACCTCTCATATAGATTACATGTTTATGTCTGCTGGGAGTCTTGCGAACGTGGATGAGGTGCAGATCGGGCCTTTTGAAATCTCAGACCATGCACCGGTGTGGTTGGCTCTCCATTGGGGGGGAGGGATGGATAAGACGCGGATCTGGCGCTTCCCACTGGAATTATACGGTGATGCCCAATTTCACAAATTCTTAGAGCAGCGCTGGAGGGAGTTTGAGGAGGACCACCGATGTCACCAGGGGGACCCTGAACTGATATGGGAGACGGCCAAAGTTGTGTTAAGAGGCGATATTATCGGTTTTGCGGCCCGCAAACGTAGATTACATATGGATAGGATTCTCTGTTTAGAGAAACGGGTGTCCTGGCTGCGGAGGCGCCTGGCAGAGGCCCCGACAAAGAGGCTCCGGAAGGAGCTTTGGGAGGCCAGGGTAGACCTTAATGAATTGCTGCATCAACGGGCTAAGAAGTCCCTGCTCTATTATCGCTATCGGCTGCAAAGTTATGGGGATAAACCCGGGCGATTACTAGCACGGTGCCTGAAAGGGGCGCGGGGAGTGCGCACAGTGGCAGCCTTGCGGGATGAACGCGGGGTATTGCAGAGACATACTAACAACATTGTCCAGGCCTTTCGGAAGTTCTTCCAAACCCTTTACGCTGCGGAGGGTGGTTCTCCCACGACAATCCCAGCTTATCTCCGGCAGTTAAATCTGCCCTCGCTCACTGAAGAGCAGAGTAGTCAGTTGGGGCGACCAATTACCCCGGAGGAAGTACGGTCTGTTATTGCCCAGGCTAGCTGTTTTAAATCACCGGGGCCGGATGGCTTGGGCGCAGAGTTCTACAAACTGCTTAAGGACTTTATCTGCCCAACCTTGGTGGAGGTATTCACGCGCCGGGTAGCGCAGGGAGGCTTTAAGTGGGGCAAGAATCATGCGCATATTACCCTGATTCCCAAACCAGGCAAAGATCCAGTGCTGCCTACGTCCTACCGGCCTATCTCTTTATTGGATTTTGACGTAAAAATTTTTGCAAAGATTCTGGCTGATAGGCTAGCAGAACATCTCCCATACTTGATCCATGACTCCCAGGTGGGGTTTGTAAAAGGCCGGTATATTGTTCGAAACATGCGCAAAATAGTTGCATCTTTGGAGTGGGTTCATGATCGGCAACTGCCCTCCCTCTTAGTAAGCTTTGACGCCGAGAAGGCTTTTGACAGAGTCGACTGGACCTATCTCAAAGAACTGCTTCCTTGGTATGGGTTGGGTGCCCCATTCTGTGCCATGATTGACTCCTTGTATGATTCCCCGACGGCGGGGATACTTTGCAATGGGCTGCTCTCGGAGGCCTTCCCCTTGGAAAGGGGTACGCGGCAGGGATGCCCCCTGTCTCCCCTACTGTTTGTGTTATCATTGGATCCCTTGATTAGAGCGATGGAGATGTCATCGACGATACAGGGGATACGTATGGGCTCCCAGACTTTTAAAGTATCGGCCTTCGCTGACGATATACTGGTGCACCTCTCGACACCTGCGGACTCCCTGCCTTGTTTACTACAGGAATTTCGAGACTTGGCTTGTTTTCGGGTCTGCGGATTAATAGTGACAAGTCGGAGGCCCTGGATGTGTTGGGGACGTTGCAGCGGGGGTGGGTTGGCGAGTTCCCCCTTAAATGGGCACACCTGCATTTTGCATATTTGGGCATTAGGCTGACCAGTCATCCGCGTGAACTGTATCACTGTAACTTTGAGGAGATGCTCTCCCGTACGCGATCCCAGTTACAGGCTTGGAGGCCACTGCCGCTCTCGCTGTCGGGGAGAGTCGCGGCCATTAAGATGGTGATACTCCCCCGGCTGTTGTACTGGCTGCAAACTTTGCCAGTGTGGTTGCTACGAGGTGACTTGCGGAGACTGGAGGCTAACATTCGGACCTTTTTGTGGCGAGGAGCGCGCGCCCGAATACCCTTGGCACGATTGACAGGGAAATGGCGCGACGGTGGGATGGGATTTCCCGACCTGGGGGTGTATGCCTTGGCATGCCAGGCCCGTCACCTAGGGGACTGGTTGGGAGGGACAGCGGTGTATACCCCCACGACCTTTGAAGAGGAATATATGGCGCCGCTTTCTCTGTTGGGGGCTCTGCATACAGAGCGACGCTACCTTCCGACGCGCCTCGCATCGAGCGTGTTACTTGGGTTGGCCCAGCGGACATGGCGATACCTTAATAGCCGCTGGGGGACGGTCTGGACGGTGTCCAGCTGGGTGCCGCTGCAAGGGAACGTCCACTTTACCCCGGGTTCGAACGCACATGGTTTTCGCGACTGGTGGCGTAGGGGTATTTGGAATATTGGGCATTTGGTGGATGAGGTGGGGAAGTGTAAGCCCTTTCAATCTCTTTGCCGAGAATATGATTTGCCTACAAAGTCTACTTTCACATACCTTCAGGTTTCCCACTACATTGCTGCCCTGCCGAGGGCGGCCTTAGGAATAGAGCGCTCAGCGCAAATGCTGGTTTTTTTTGCCTTGGGAGAGGATGCACCTCAGTCTATTGCGGGCTATCGGGCCCGGCTGATGGTTCTCCAAATGCCAGTCGATTATCGCGGAGTGGAGGCGGCGTGGGGTGCGGAGATGGGTCGAGAGGTCCCTCCAAATACCGTTTTGGTAGCTCTCCGGCGGATTGCAGGCATGGTGGACGGGGCGAGGTGGCGAGAGATACAATTTAAATGCCTCACTCGGGCTTATTTCTCACCTAGGCGGGCCCTACGTAGCCACCTGACAGTTGATGGTCGGTGTCCGCGATGCCAGGCTCCCTTAGCCGACTTGTGGCATATGTGGTGGGCCTGCCCGCATATTCAACCCTACTGGGCTAGAATCGGCAGATATATTACTGGATTACTGCAGCAGCGAGTGCGGTGGACGGGGGCTTTTGTGGTTTTGGATAGACTGGATCCCCCCTCTCCGCCCCGGCGAACAGACCGATTACTTATGCGAAAGGCCTGTCTGGTGGGTAAAGGTCCCATTTTACGACTATGGCGCGACCAGCAACCCCCGACATTTGGGGAGTGGCGCAATAACTTTCACCAGCTAATGCTTGCAGAGCGGTGGCGAGCGCGGGGCAGTGTCAGGCGCTGGGCCTCCTTTCTGATGGTGTGGGACCCGTACATAGGAGTGCTGGGGGCCCGGTGTAGGAATGAGATCCTGCAAGTGGGTAGGTGACGGTGGGGAGGAGGGAGGGGGAGAACAACAGATGCGGAGGGGAGCAAGGGCAGATGGGGTGAATGGGCTGGAATGATCCTGGAACAATGTGTGACTAGGGAGGGGGGGGGGGGTGGTGGAGAGAGGGGGTGGGGGGTGGGTGGGGGTGGGGTCATACTCTGAAAACTGTATCCATCCCCTGTCAATGGTTCTCCGGGTGGGGATGAGAGTCCACCCCCCCGGAGATTGATTGTATTGGCCTTGTTATATTTGTGTGGTGATGTTTAAAATAAAGTTTATAAAAAAAAAAAAAAAAGACCACATCTGGAGTTGTACCATGCTGGTGCATTGGGGCGTTGATTGTCTGGCAATATTTTAGTGACTCCATGGCTTTTAGGAATGCTGCGGCTTCCTTGGTGGGTGTGGAGGGTAGGTTGTAGTCTCCTAGCGCAATGAGGGGTTTGTGTTTCTGCTGTGTCCACATATTGCTTCAAGTACCGTGGAGAGATGTTCAGTTGTGGCTCCAGGAGGCCTGTAAGTGAGAGAGATGCTTAGGTACTTGTTAGCTATGATGATTGTGTTGGATTCAATCGTATTAGTGGTAGAGATTGTTTTAAATCTGTATTCATTTCTGGTCAGTATTAGCACACCTCCTCCTCTCTTTTGTGCTCTGATGCAATTGAATGCTGAGTAGCCTGTTGGGGTTACTTGATTTAATATGACCTGGTCTGAGTCATCTAGCCAGGTCTCAGTGATGCAGATTATATCCATTTTTTTGTCAAGGATGAGGTCGAGGATAGTATTTGGATTGTTCCTGATTGATCTGGTGTTTATTAAAGCACACCTAATGTTGGCCATTATGATTGGATTGGTGTGTACACTATTTGTGAGATGAATGGGCGTTGTACGTGTGGCATTATGCGATTTGTGAACTGCAGGCTTAGTATGCTGGTGTTCTTTAGAGAGGGATGATCCTGGTGTCCATACAGGTTGGGTGGTATGTAGGTGGAGCAAGGGGATTTGCTCGTTGGGTCTGATGCCCTGTGTGCAGGGTGCGAAAGTGTGGAGGAGTGTAAGGTAGGCAATGAGGTAGTGGGGGGTGGAGTGCATTTTTGCAATTTACTGACCTGGGATCGGCTTGAATTGTGGCCCAGTGGTGGTGGGTGTTTGACCCTTCTCTTGTAGCGCTAAATTTGCCTGCTCTCTTTGTTTGGTCTCTCCTCCTCTCATGTATCTCTAAACTAGTAATGGAGTCTACACGCTATGCAGTATGTTATTTTACAAGCAGTGAGGTAGCAAACAAGCAATGAGGCATATATGTGCCTCTCTTCATTGCTGCCATTCCCCTGGAATTTTGATTGTTGTGCTCTGGACGTCCCATATTCTTCTTAAGCATCCCTTCAAAAATGTTACTTTAAGTTTCTGTGCGCCTATTTTATTTTAATGTCATGCAGCCTTCAGATCAGAGGGTTTTTCAGTTTCCTGCCCTTGATGAACACTACCAGTTCTTAATTTTAAGCATATGACTGAACATCATTCTGTTATGCCTTTCTGTTGAAATGTGTGCATTTACTGGTGATGTGTGGAGAAATAGGCTGACATTTGTTGAAGTAAAGATGAAAGAATAGGAAACCTTTGACCAGTTCTCTCTACAGAGATGTCAAGGACCAACCATCCCAAAGAGTGAGATTTAGTGCCTCAGAGAGTGGGATTTTTTCAGATTGTATGTATATGCAAGATATAAATCTAGTAAGATTTAACTGAGGTATTGCTTTGCCAATGAAAAAAGCAGCATAAATTGATATTTCATTTTCTTTGGAGCTTCTGAAAGGATATAGACATAGTAGAGGCAATATGGGTAAATTATCTGGGCTGAAAATTGCTCCCCACTCAGTGGGTAAATGGATATGCATAGGCTTTATAGCACCTGCACTTGTAGATACATGGAAAAGAGATGGTGCAGGAGGAGGACGTACACAAGACAGTGCACTCAGATGTCTTCCTACTGGCTGGGACACCTGGTTTTTCTTCTCTTGAGCTTTTGTCCCTCATGAAAGCAGTGACCGGGATCAGTGCACTGACACTGAGGCTCTAGTGCTTGAGACAAAAGACTTACAAGCCAATGCAGAAAGACTAGTGCACAATTTGCGCACAGATAATGCAACTTATATGCACAAGTTCCACCACACCAAATGCAGAAAAGAGATTGACATATGCATAAACAGCAAAAGAAAAGTATGTGCACTCAGCAACACTAATGAGTTGTGCATATTAAAATAGTATGCTAATAAGGTCTGTGCCCAAGGAAGAGGAATGTGTAGAGGACTACATAACCAGCAGACATACCAATATCTCTACCCCTGATCTGAGGTGACTTAAACATCTTGCCTGTCTAAAGAGAGACTGTTTCAGGGTATGTACCTGTGAACAGTTACCTTCGACATGAAAATTTTCTGCGTGTATCTTTCAGCATATAAGTGAAAGTTCTCCAGGACCAAGCAGGAAGTCAGTCCTCACATATGGGTGTCATTGACGCCGATGAAGCCCCAGGGGAGCATTTCCCCAGCTTTCTATGAAAGCCTTTGGGAATGCAGGCACGCATGCGCGGTTCCCTTCCCGCCTAAAGGTGCCATCTTACCTCAGTCTCTCTTTTTCCGAGAAGCCCAACGGACGTGTGTCCTGTCATCCTGGATAAAAGTTAGATTTTTCAGTGATTTGGCTAGTTTTTCTTCCTGGTTCGATGCCGGTTCCCCTCCCGCCGGGTTCGGTACACCGGTATCGAGCCCGATTCTTCTTTTTTGTTTTTTGCCCTTCGTGGCTGGTGTTTGCGCCCTTTTTTGATTTTTCCCTGGAAGGCGGGTCCTTTGACCTCACGGGGACTCTTTTTTCCCCGATGGCTTCCAGCGGTTTCAAGAAGTGTGATCGGTGTAAGAAGTTAATGTCTCTCACCGACACACACGACTGCTGCCTTCGGTGCCTCGGTCCTGATCACGACCCTAAGACGTGTGGACCATGTGGGAAGATGTCTTCCAAGGCACTCCGAAGTCGCCAGCAGCAGAAAGAAAGGCTTTTCTCAGACTCAGCCTCCGGCCGGGCCCGGACCTCGACTGAGGCCTCGACATCTCGGGATTTGGATCCCGAGCGCCGTCGAAGTTCCTCGGACAGGGGGTCCCCCGACCGGGAACGCAAGAGGAAGTAGCGGCTCGTGAGGGCGTCGTCAGAAGAAGTCCCTGGCTCCTCGAGGGCCAGGTCTAAGACCCCCGACCGTCGCCCCGGGCCCGTGGAGCAAGAGAAGCCTGCAAAAGTCCCTCGCATGGAGCCGGAGTCTGCTGGACACGTAAGCCCTGTGATCCTCGAGGACTCTCCCCCCAGAGAGCCGACGTCGGACCCGGCGCCGCTGGGGCCCGAGTCGGTGGCTGCTGCATCTCCCGAGCTGAGTCTCAGGATGACAGCCTTGGAGAGCAGATTGTCTGCCTTCATGGAGCAGCAGCGGACACTGATGGCCAGCCTGTCTGGCGCATCTGCCCCGACCACCGGGACATCGACGTCGAAGTCGACCCCGGAGACCGAGCCGATACTCGAGTCAATCATGGCTCAAAGTCGACCTCGGTTGCGGTCCCCCTCGACCTCCCGTTCGGGACAGAGGGCGTCGACGCCGGTGCCTCCGGCGTCGGGGCGGGTGCTCCAGGGCCCTGCGGGGTCGGATCCTGACTCCTCCTCGGACGAGTCCGCCTGGGAGACGGAGGATGAGGAGTCCACCGACACATTCAAGACTCGGTGTGTCCCGTCGGACTCACCGCAGTCTGAGCCCCGGAGTAGATCCCCCCCGGAGGATACCCGGTTCTCGGAGTTTGTCTGGGATATGGCCACCGCGTTGGCTATCCCTGCGGACCCCGAGGAGGAGCTCGAGGCCCTACATTACGACTCTCCTCCAAAGGAGGCCTTTACTGTTCCGGTTCCTCCGATGCTGGAACGGCTCCTCTTCCAGATGTGGGAGGCACCGGCCTCGGCGCCGGTTCTAAGCAAGTGGGTCGATTCGATTTATCAACTCCAGAAGAGCCCTGGCTTTCAGAAGGCGCAGCTACCACACCATTCCATGGTTGTGGAATTGGCCATGCATCGCCTGAAGAGTCAGAAGATGCACTCCGTGGTGCCCCCCGGCAGGGAGGCCCGGAACCTCGATGGTGTCGGTAGATAGTGCTTCCAGGGCTCGATGCTTACTTGCCGTGTCCAGTCTTACCAGCTGTACATGGGCATGTACTTGCGGGACCTGGCCAAGGAGTTGGCCGGGTTCTCTGCTGGTCTCTCCGGGGTACCCTTGCAGAGATTCAAGTTCTTGTCCTCGGGGATTCGGGACTGCTCGAAGTTTATGTCCCGCGCTGCCTACGATGGCTTCGAGGCTTTGGCTCAAGTTGCGGCAGCCGGCATCGCGGCTCGACGCCAGGCATGGCTGCAGTCATCGGACCTCGAGCTGTGGGTTCAGGACAAGTTGGTCGATGTCCCTTGCCGAGGTGAAAACCTTTTTGGCAAGCCCATGGCCAAGAAGGCTGCACAGCTCGACACTGAGCACCTTACAAGGACAAGGCTGTCTAGGAAGACCTCTGCCCCTTCTCACAAGAAGAAGGCCTCGGGTAAGAAGCCCTTTTACCCGAGGAAGGACACTGCCTACAAATAGTACCCTCAGTATCAGGCTGCCCAAGTTGCCCCCCAGGGTCAACAAACCAAGGGGCAGGGTAATGGGCCCCGTAGGCAGAGGACCCCCAAGCCCTCTGGCCCCTGCTCCCACTCAGCAGGGTGGGGGTTTTTGACTCCTTGAGCGTAGCCTCTCCAACCCTGCTCTCCCAACCCTGCACAGGAGATCACCTCACCCTCTTTGCCCACCAGTGGCCCCACATCACTGGGGACAGTTGGGTGTTGAACATAGTCCACAGGGGCTATGCACTGCATTTTCACCAACTACCTCTGCCATACTTCCCAGGGGAACCTCCAAGGCCTCCACTGCACACAGACCTTCTCCTTCAAGAGCTCCAAGGTCTGTTGGTGGACAGGGCGGTGGAGCCTGTGCCTCCCCACTTGCAAGGTCACGGATTCTACTCCAGGTATTTCCTGGTGCCCAAAAGAACCGGTGGCCTTCGACCCATTCTGAACCTCAGGAACCTCAAGTTCCTAGAGAAAGAAAAGTTCAAGATGCTTACTCTTGGAACACTTCTGCCCTACCTCCAGCAGGGAGATTAGCTATGCTCCTTAGATCTAAAGGATGTGTACACTCACATCCTCATTCATCCAGACCACAGAAAGTACCTCAGGTTCATTATGGGAGGAAACCATTATCAGTACAGAGTACTGCCTTTTGGCCTCACCTCCACTCCCAAGGTCTTTACCAAATGCCTGGCAGTGGTGGCGGCCTACCTGAGAAATCAGGGAATCTTTGTCTTCCCCTATCTGGAGGACTGGCTCATCAGGGGTCAGACGTGCCAGGAGGCCGGACAAACCACCCTCACAACTATTGCTCTTCTTCAAAGCCTGGGGTTTGTAATAAACTTCGCAAAGTCCACTTTGCTCCCCTCCCAGAACTTGGAGTTTATAGGAGCAAGGCTGGACTCTCTGCTGGCGAACATAAGAACATATAAGAACATAAGATATGCCATACTGGGTCAGACCAAGGTCCATCATGCCCAGTATTCTGTTTCCAACAGTGGCCAATCTAGGTCATATGTACCTAGCAGTTTCCCCAAGAGACACAAGTTCCACAATGCTTGTACTGGGTCAAGCATTGATATCTTCGGTCACTTCTTAATAATGGTTTATGGACCTTTCCTCCAGGAACTTGTCCAAACCTTTTTTAAACCCAGCTACACTAACAGCCTTTACTACATCCTCCGGTAACAAATTCCAGAGTTTGATTACACGTTGAGTGAAAAAATATTTTCTTTTATTAGTCTTAAATAGTTTACCCTGTAGCTTCATTGCATGTCCCCTAGTCTTTCTATATTCTGATAACGTAAACAATCGATCTACGTTTACCCGTTCCACTCCGTTCATTAATTTATAGACTTCTATCATATCTCCCCTCAGCAGTCTCTTTTCCAGGTTAAAGAGCCCTAACCTTTTTAGCCTTTCCTCATAGGAGTATCCATCCATCCCCTTTACCATTTTGGTGGCTCTTCTCTGAACCTTTTCTAAAATCGCTATATCCTTTTTAAGATACGGCGACCAGAATTGCACACAATATTCAAGGTGCGGTCTCACCATGGAACGATATAGAGGCATTATAATATCTTTTGTTTTATTTTCCATTCCTTTCCTTATCATACCTAGCATTCTATTTGCTCTCTTGGCTGCCGCTGCACACTGGGCCGAGGGTTTTAACATGGTATCCACAATGACGCCTAAATCTTTTTCCTGGGTGGTTGTTCCTAATGTGGAACCTTGCATCGTGTAACCATAGTTTGGGTTGTTCTTCCCTAGGTGCATAACCTTGCACTTGTCCACATTAAATTTCATCTGCCATTTTGATGCCCAGTCTTCCAATTTATCAAGATCCTCTTGCAATTTTTCACAATCCTCTTGGGTTTTAACAACTTTAAATAGTTTTGTGTCATCTGCAAATTTGATAACCTCACTCGTTATTCCACTTTCCAGGTCATTTATGAATATGTCAAAAAGCAGCGGACCCAGCACAGATCCCTGGGGTACACCACTATTCACCTTTCTCAATTGGGAAAATTGGCCATTTAGCCCTACCCTCTGCTTTCTATCTTTTAACCAGTTCCTGATCCACAATAGTACACTGCCTCCTATCCCATGACTCTTTAGTTTTGCCAAAAGTCTCTGATGAGGGACCTTGTCAAAGGCTTTCTGAAAGTCCAGATACGCAATATCAACCGACTCACCTTTGTCCACCTGTTTATTCACTCCTTCAAAAAAACATAACAGATTAGTAAGACAAGATCTTCCTTGTCTAAAGCCATGTTGGCTGTCTCCCATTAGGTCGTGACTATCTACATGCTGACTAATTTTATTCTTTATGATGGTTTCTACCATTTTTCCCGGTACTGACGTCAGGCTCACCGGTCTGTAGTTTCCCGGATCACCCCTGGAACCCTTTTTAAAAATTGGTGTTACATTGGCGATCCTCCAGTCTTCAGGTATTAGAGATGATTTTAATGATAGTTCACAGATTGCTAATAGCAGGACTGCAATCTCATATTTCAGTTCTTTCAACACCCTTGGATGTATACCATCCGGCCCAGGTGATTTGCTACTCTTCAGTTTATCTAATAGTTGTAAGACATCTTCCCGATGTATCGATATTTCCTTCAATTCTTCCGCACCTTTAAATACCACTTCAGTCATGGGTAACATCCCTACATCTTCCTCAGTAAAGACTGAAGCAAAGAATTCATTCAGTCTCTCCGCTATCGCCTTGTCGCCTCTTAGTGCTCCTTTAACCCCTTTATCATCTAATGGACCAACTGACTGTCTCACAGGTTTTTTGCTACGAATGTACTTGAAAAGGTCTTTATTTCGTGTTTTTGCTTCCGCAGCAAGCTTCTTCTCAAATTCTCTCTTTGCCTGCCTTATCAATGCCTTGCATTTGACTTGCCAGTGCTTGTGCTGTTTCCATGTTTCGTCATTTGGCTCTTTTTTCCATTTCCTGAAAGATGCTTTTTTGGCAACAACAGCCTCTCTGACCTCACCTTTAAACCATGCTGGCAGTTTTTTGGACTTCCTTCCACTTTTCTTAAAGCGTGGAATACAGCTGGTCTGGGCTTCCAAGATAGTATTTTTCAACAACATCCAAGCTTGATGTACGTCTTTAACCTTTGCAACTGCTCCTTTTAGTTTTTTCTTAACTGTTTTCCTCATTTTATCATAGTCTCCCTTTCGAAAGTTAAAGGGTAGTACTGTGGATTTCCTTACTATCCCTCCTCCACTAATTAAATCAAAGGCGATCATGCTATGACCACTATTGCCAAGTGGCCCCAACACCCTTATCTCTTGCACTAGATCTGGTGTTCCACTAAGGACTAGGTCTAATATGGCTTCCCCTCTGGTCGGTTCATGAACCAGCTGCTCCAAGAAGCAGTCATTTATTTCATCTAGGAACTTTATCTCCCTAGCATGTCCTGCTGTGACACTGACCCAGTCGATGCCGGGGTAATTGAAATCACCCATTATTATTACTGCACTGTAACGTTTGCTAGCTTCCTTGATTTCTTTGAGCATTTGATCATCCATTTGTTCATTCTGGCCAGGCGGACAATAGTACACCCCCACTGCCATCGCCTTCCCCTTTTTACATGGAATTTCAATCCATAGAGACTCTACAGCAAATTTTGTTTCTTGCAAAACTTTAATCCTTTCTGACTCAATGCCCTCTCTAACATAGAGCGCAACACCTCCACCAATTTGATCAGCTCTATCATTACGATATAGTTTGTACCCAGGTATCACAGTGTCCCACTGGTTGTCCTCCTTCCACCATGTCTCTGATATTCCAATCATATCTAACCTCTCGTTTAGTGCTATATATTCTAACTCTCCCATCTTGTTTTTTAGACTTCTAGCATTTGCATACAAGCATTTTAGAGACTGTATTTTATTCATATTAATTTGGCTATTGGTAGACATGGGTAATTTGGGATTTTTAAGCTCTGTCTGCTCCATACTCGAGGGCATTTGGGCTACTTTACTCTTTTTTGGAACCTCTCTGCTTTTTGTAGTATCCTTCAAGGATACATTCTTCCGAACCATGCGCTCTTGGGCGACTGTCGGCTTTCCCCTAATATCTAGTTTAAAAGCTGCTCTATCTCCTTTTTAAAGGTTAATGCCAGCAGCCTGGTTCCATCCCGGTTAAGGTGAAGCCCATCCCTTCGGAAGAGCCCCTCCTTTCCCCAGAATGTTCCCCAGTTCCTAACAAATCCAAACCCCTCATCTCTGCACCATTGTCTCATCCACGCATTGAGATTCCGGAGCTCTGCCTGCCTTTTGGGTCCTGCGCGTGGAACGGGAAGCATTTCGGAGAATGCTACCCTGGAAGTTCTGGATTTCAACTTCCTACCTAAAAGCCTAAATTTAGCTTCCAGAACCTCCCTACCACATTTTCCTATGTCATTGGTACCGACATGTACCAAGACAGCAGACTCCTCCCCAGCACTATCTAAGACCTTATCTAGGTGGCGCGTGAGGTCCGCTACCTTCGCACCAGGCAGGCATGTTACCAGGCGATCCTCACGTCCACCAGCCACCCAGCTATCTACATGCCTAATGATCGAATCACCAACTATAACTGCTGTCCTAACCCTTCCCTCATGGGCACTTGGCCCTGGAGAAACCTCCTCGGTTTGAGAGGGGTTTACATCACCTGGAGGACAGGTCCTAGTTACAGGATCACTTCCTGCCACACCAGGGTGATGCTCTCCTGTCACGTGACCTCTCTCCTCCATGGCAACAGGGATGCTGCCAGACTGTAGGTGGGACTTCAGGACTATATCCCTGTAGGTCTTGTCTATGTACCTCTCTGTCTGTCTTATGCTTTCCAAGTCTGCTACTTTAGCCTCTAGAGAACGGACTTGTTCCCTGAGAGCAAAGAGCTCCTTGCACCTAGTGCACAGCGAAGGCTTTCTTGCCAGAAGACAGAGCACAGAGACTGATAGCCTTAGCAAACCAGTTTCTCAACAGGTCACTGGTCTCCGCCAGACTCTGCCTGAGGCTTCTTGGCCACATGGCTTCGACAGTACATGTGACCCCCAATGCCAGCTCCATATGAGGCCTGCACAGTGGTGCCTTCGGACTCAGTGGTCCCAGGCCACAGGCAGCCTCAGGGACAGGATAAGGGTGTCCAGACAATTTCTGAACTCCCTCAGCTGGTGGTTGCACCCACCCAATCTACTAAAAGGGGTGCCCTTTCAAACTCCTGGGTACACAGTGGTACTGACCACAGACGCCTCCTTGCAGGGCTGGGGAGCTCATTGTTTGAACAAGTGCACCCAGGGCCTGTGGTCTCCTTGGGAGGCTGCACAGCAGATCAATCTCCTGGAACTCAGAGCTATTCGATTAGCAGTCAAAGCTTTCTCTCCTACCCTGGCTCATCAATCTGTCCTGATTCAGACAGACAATCAAGTAGCCATGTTTTATGTGAACAAGCAGGGTGGGACTGGGTCCAGACTCCTCTGTCGGGAGACTCAGGACCTTTGTTCATTTGCCCTCAAGCACAACATGCTCCTCAAGGCTGTGTATCTTCCAGGCCAGGACAACTACCTGGCCGACAGGTTGAGCAGGATTCTACAGCCCCACGAGTGGCAGCTGCATCCTTTAGTAGTTCAGAAGATCTTCTTAAAATGGGGTCTCCCTTTGATAGATCTCTTTGCCAGTCCACTGAACAAGCAACTGCCAAAGTTCTGCTCCAGGCAACCGCATCCTCTGAGAATAGCAGCGGATGCCTTTCTGATTCCCTGGTCTCAGAGCCTCCTGTATGCGTTTCCTCCCATGCCCTTGGTGGCCCGAACTCTCTTCAAGATTCTCCAGGACAAGGCCTCGGTCCTGCTGGTGGCTCCCAGGTGGCCGAGACAGCCTTGGTTCCCACTTCTACTTCAACTGGCGGTGGATCCCCCACTACCTCTGGGGTTGCAACCCGACCTTCTCTCACAGGAGCAGGGTTCCCTTCTGCACCCCAATCTCAAAGCTCTCAATTTGATGGCCTGGAGGCTGCAAGGGTAGTGTTGGCTCCCTGGGGCCTGCCTCAGGAAGTTGAGGAGGTTGCCCTAGCCTCTAGAAAACAGTCCACTAGGAAAACCTATGCTCTCAAATGGAAAAGGTTTTCTATGTGGTGTCAGCTACGTACAGAGGATCCTTTCTCCTGTACTGTGCCAGTAGTGCTTCAGTACTTACCGCACTTGTCCAATCAGGGACTTAAGTCCAATTCTGTTCGGGTCCACCTCTCAGCTGTAGCAGCTCACCACTCACTGGTGGAAGGACATTCTCTGTCAGTTCATCCCTTGGTGTCCCGCTTTCTCAGGGGCTTGCTTTTGCTCAAGCCTCCAATTCGTCCTCCTGCTCCTGAGTGGGAGTTGAATGTGGTCTTGCAGCAGCTGACTCGCCCACCCTTTGAGCCGATGGCTACTTGCCCTCTACGCTTCCTGTGCTGGAAGACACTCTTCTTGGTAGCCCTTACCTCGGCTAGGCAAGTGAGTGAGCTTCAGGCCCTGGTCTGTGATAGGCCTTACACTCGCTTCTATAGGAACAGGGTAGTCCTTAGGACTCATCCAAAGTTCCTCCCCAAAGTTGTCTCCTCCTTCCACCTTAACCAAGAGGTGGTTCTCCCAACATTCTTCCTTAGGCCTCATGCAAGCCAGGCTGAAGCAGTTCTGCATACCCTGGACTGTAGGAGGGCCTTATCCTTCTACCTTGACCGTACGCAGGGGCATAGAAGGGCTACTCAGCTCTTCGTATCTTTTGACCCTAATAAGTTGGGGTTGGCTGTGTCCAAGCGTACCTTGTCCATCTGGGTTGCTGACTGTATCACCTGGGCTTATAGGGCGGCTGACCTTCCTTTGCAGGGTCGGGTCACGGCCCACCGTGTCAGGGCAATGGCTGCCTCAGTGGCTCATCTCCGCTCTGTGCCCTTGGTAGACATCTGCAGGGCTGCAACTTGGTCTTCAAGCCAGACTTTTGCGGCCCATTACTGTCTGGAGAGGGAGTCCCGTAGGGACAGTGCTTTTGGCCAAGCAGTACTCCGGAATCTCTTTGAGGTTTAGGCAGCTCCTGCCCTCTGTTGGGCTACCGGTGGAGGTGTTGTGTCAGTGAAAAGCCTTTCTTTGCAGCTGGGACTAGAGGGATTCCTCTTGTTCAGCCTGGGTTCCTTGGTAGCCCAGAGCTAGGGAGTCACCCATATGTGAGGACTGACTTCCTGCTTGGTCCTGGAGAAAGAGTAGTTACTCACCTGTAACAGGTGTTCTCCAGGAACAGCAGGAATCAGTCCTCACAACCCTCCCTCCTCCCCTTGGAGTTGCAGTTGTACATAGTTTATTTTTCATTTTTGTGTGCTGTTCTTAGCTATGTCATTTGACTGAGGTAAGATGGCACCTTTAGGTGGGAAGGGAACCGCGCATACGTGCCTGCATTCCCAAAGGCTTTCATAGAAAGCTGGGGAAATGCTCCGCTGGGGCTTCATCGGCGTCGATGACACCCATATGTGAGGACTGATTCCTGCTGCTCCTGGAGAACACCTGTTACAGGTGAGTAACTACTCTTTCAGTGTTCAAGAACAAATGTCTTTCGCCTTTTATCCTTATGTGTTTTTTGGATTCATTTATATCATTCTCTTAGGTCTCTTTGCTGTGATTTCATAAAAAAATGTTTTTGGGTGAAATAGTGTTGAATATTATGGGCCATTTACTAAAGGAACTTTCATATTCTGTGTGCATAATGTGAGCATTTGGCATTTATGCACTTCTGCAAATGGCCACTTGTCGCGCATCTTTTGTTTGCGCATGCATTAGCTCCTCTCCTTTCAACTTTACGCTGAAGTTTTGCACACAGCTCACTTGCATATATGCCCTTTGCTGCATATCGATGCTGAAGTCTCGCACTATCAGCGTGCTACGAAAACGCATACATAGCTAATAACTTGTGATTTCAGTGCCAGCTTTCTGCATCGGGCTGTTAATGAGTGTGAGAGTGAGAGAACCTTCAAATGAGGGTGACATACTCCTAAGGCAGCGGTTCCCAACCTCGTCCACAAGTACCCCCAGACCAGTCAGGCTTTCAGGGTATCTGCAGTGAATATGCATGAGATGGATCTGCATACAATGGAAGCAGTGCATGCAGCTCTCTCATATGCATATTCATTGCGGATGTCCTGAAAACCTGACTGGCCTGAGGATACCAGAGGACTGGGTTGGGAACCACTGTCCTAAGGAGTGAAATTTGGCATCTTTGCTCTATATGCATTACTTATGGCACTGAAATGAAGGATCTGTGAGCAAAATTATGAAGTAGTGTTTCCATATTGTCCTGCTAGACCACTCCAGACAAGTGGGCTGTGTTCCCCTACCAGCAGATTTGTGTTGACAAAAAACCAATGAAAAGCCCACGTTTCAATGAGATTACTCCAATGCCCCTATTCGCCTCAGCCACCAGAGGTCTCTTCAATCTTTCTTTGTCTCCACCAGATGGTGAATGGATTTTCTCCTCTCTGAAGAAAATCTGAAGATTGAGAAGAAAAGATTGATTAAACGCTTGTGAACCTTGAGGGTGACTCTCTCACTTGAGCATGATGCGGGAGGCTTCACTAGACTGTGGTCTTTTTGGTAGCCGTGTTGTGGTTGTTAAGTGCCGTCAAGTCTGTATCAACTCCTGGCTACTCTCTGGATAGCCATAGGAGGAGGGAAAATTGGTTCAGCTCCATGTGCTTATCATAAGAGCCTGTTGAGCAGCCAGAAATTGGAAGGATCTGGAAAGTGCAGCAGCCTCACACAACCTCAATGCCCCCTCCCTCCTCCTCTCTTCCCCCCTGTTCTATCTCAAAGATTGCAGAAGGCTCTCAGAGGGATCTTCCTGCCAGCCACCTTCAATGCAGTGCTTTAAAGGCAGTAAAGCAGTTTAAGGGGAGTAGAGCTGAGCCCGGCACGGATTCTTTGCCTGGGGCTCTCAGAGGGGAGTACCAAGGCTTGTCCTTGGTGGGGGCTTCCGATTCCGTCTTCCTGGTACGCAGTTTGGGGTGGACTATTGGTGACCATTGGCATGGTGTGGGGGTTTCCTGCCATTTTCTGCATGAATTAGTAGTGTTTTTTTATCTATTGTGTGCCTGGTGGCCTCACTGCTAGCGCACATTCTGCCCAAGTGGTTCCAATGCACGTTCTTTGTCTAGCGCCTGTAATGTGCATCACTGTAAAAGCGCATTAATGCGCACCTTCGGGCTGTGGCAGCCTTAACATGTGCTGTTGTGATACTTGCCTTAACTCTGTCTTCTTCCAGGAACCATTGTTTGACCTGTAGCAAATGAGGTACCTCATGTCTGGATTCTGGACTCTGCTCTTCTTGCCTGGTGGCTTCTGAATCGTCCCTGGAGGGCCTGCTCCCTCTCTCTCAGCTGGGGGATGTAGTTAGTCTGGCCTTTCCTTCATCAAGGCAGGAGGCGATGGATGGCGCTATGGAAAAGGATATCCAGCCAGCCGGAGCTTACAGTGACTATGCTGTGAGCTGCTCTTTGTTCTCTAGGGGGTCTGTGATGGCTTTGCTCCCTAGTGTTGGGGGGTCATTTCGGAGAGGAGAGCTTTCAGACTCCGGATTGTCTTCCCAGAAATTCTTTTCTTTTTTACAAGCAGGCCCGGTACTTCTGGCAAGGAAATTTGGACTCTGTGGCTTCTGGGTGCCCCCTGGTGCAGTCCCATGCAGAGAAAGCTGATAGTGGTAGCTCTGTTTGACTGCCTTTGGCTAAGTATCCCCGGCGAGGGACACTCCCTGTAGATGGGGGAACAGCTGGGAGCTTTGGCCCATTTCTGAGGTCCAGTAGCAGGTAAGTCTCTAGCCTTGCACTCGGATGTCTCCTGCTTTCTCCAGGGGGTTCAGTATCTGCGCCCTTCCCTCCAGTCTGTGGTCTCTTCCTGGGATCTATGTCTAGTGCTCAAGGCCCTGATGTCAGTGCCCTTTGAGCCATTGAAGCATGCTACTTTAAAAGATTTGAAGCTCAAGGCGATCTTGGTTGTGATTAGTTCCGTAAGGCAGACTGCCAAACTGCAGGCTCTGTCTTGCCAAAATCCTTATGTTTTTTTCAAATGAGGCCATTTCCATTTGGCCTGTGCCTTCCTTCTTGCCTAAGGTGTTTTCATGTGAACCAGGTGGTCTGCCTGCCCTCCTTCTCTAATGAGCAGTGTTGGGGGAAGGATAACGATCCTTGCCTTGTGGATGTCTGGGGGGTGCTTCTCCAGTACTTGGAGGTTACTAATTCTTTTCTTAAGTCCAAACCATCATTTTGTGCTGTTTGCTGGTCTGCACAAGGGTGACACAGCGGCTAAGTCGACTTGGGACACTGGTTTAAGAAGGCCATTGCTTTAGTTTATCTGTTGCAGAACCGGCCATTTCAAAGGGTTTGTGCCCCCATTCTACCTGAGCACAAAAATCCTCGTAGGCAGAGCAGAGCTTGGTAGCCCCTGCAGACATTTGTCGAGTGGCAAAGTGGGCTTCACTTTCCACTTTTGTCAAGCATTATTGCTTGGATGTCCATGCATGGGCTGACATGGTCTTTGGCTCAAGGGTTTTGAGAGCTGCTGTGTCTTCTTCCCACTCAGTGGAGTCATAGCTTTAGCATCCCACTTGTCTGGACTGGTCTAGTAGGACGATATGGAAGGTTCTGCTCTGGTTTTTATACTTAACTCTGTAGGTTCATCTTCTACTAACAGTCTTCTGTTTATAATTTCCTGTACATAGTTCTCTACTGTTGATTACTCATTGCTGCCCATGATTGAGGTTGTGTGAGGCTTTCATGTTTCTCCCATATGCTTTGGGATGAATACTGAATACTGGTGGCTGAGGCGAATAGAGGCATGATAGTGATATCATTGAAACCTTGGCTTTTCATTGGTTCTTTGTCTCCATCAATCTGCTGGTAGGGGAACACAATCCACTTTTCTGGACTGGTCTAGCAGGACTTGAGGAAAGGACATTAACCGGTAAGTAAAATGTCACCATATGTTCAGCTAATCCTATTGCTGGACTTGGCGGACTATTGGAAGGCCTCAGGTTTTAAGTATCAATCTCAGCATCATTTTAGCATGCATTTTTCAGTGCTAATTTTACTCCCATATTTAATACAAATTTTAATGCTGAAGAATTCATGCTGAAAAGCTTGGCAAGTTTTTAAACTCACTTTACATGCAAATGCAAGGAAGAGTTCTTCATGTGGAATTATTTCAGCGCAGACAGAGTGTGTTAAACTTAAAAGACTTTTTAAAGCCCCTTCTTAGTGTTGATTTCTAACATCAACTGTAGAGCTGAAGTAAAGATTTTAACTGCTATTTTAGTCCAATGGAAATACTGTAAAAGAGATTGGAAACCATAATTTGACCGGGTTTTCCCACGATAGGACCACAGGACAGGGAATCCATGATTAGGGATCTCAGGCCCCAGGAGACTTGAGCCTGGGGTCCCTGGGTGAAAGGGACTCTTTCTCTGTTCCCCCCCCCTCCACCTATCCACATAATTACAAGTGCTGCTGAAGGCCTCCACTTCCTCTTGCTACTGTCATTGGGGCTGGCTGCCTTTTCAAAACAGCACAAGTTCAGCTGAGGTCCCTGAACCCATGCCATTTTGAAAATGGTGACCAGTCTTGATGGCAGGAGATAGTAGAGACATTTAGTGGCATTGATAACTATGGGGGACTATCAGGGGGCCTGTAGGGTAGGTGGGGGGCAAGTAGGGGGTAAGTAGGGGGTGGGATCCTTCTGGCTTAGGATTTTGGGCTGGACCAGAGAGTCTCCAATAGTTTACATTTAAAACTGTTAGTGCATTTTTAACGTTACTGTGCTTTTTATCACAATCCCCTATTTAAAAAATGTGTGCTATGCCTTGTACATATTTGTATTGGGTTTTAGTATAGAAGTTTTGTTAAAAATTGATTCTTTTATTCCTAATACGTTAGCAGATCTTTAGTTTACTGCACTGAGTGCTGAAGAGAGAGGAGTCGAGGCAAAGCTGTAGTTTGTATTCAAAACGTAACACATTAAAGGATGGCGCAATTGCCTAACTTGTCATTGCATTGCTGTGATTATCTGGTGTTACTGTTCTCTGCCACTAGACACATTTTGGACAGCCACCAAGCACAAACGAGTTCACTTGTAAATGTAATTTCCCTGTTGTGTGATTTCTAGTTGCGACAGCTTGTTATGAATGCTAAATGGAGAAAGTTTTCTTTAGGGGTGTTGGGAGGAGAGAGAATGAGTATAAAACATTGATAGGTAATGAATTACCCTAGGCTTCCCAAGTAAAGGCTTAGACTTCTAGTGATATATAACTTTATGGCTTCTTTATCAGGCATTTCAGGAGATGAGTCTTTTTATTCATTTTTTTCAGAACGTTCCAATTAGACTATTCCAGTACCAAATGAGAAATTGATTAGTTATGGAGGTTTCCATACACCCTTAATCCTAGATACTAAGATATAGTATAGAAGCTTCCTCATACCCTTAATCTTGGATGCTGGTGAGGTGTTTGAACATGAAGTTAATTGTAAATCAGCTCAGAAGGAGACCCCCTATATCTGTATTTTGATTGTCTATTTAATATAATTTAATTTAATATAAATTTTTATGTTCCGCTATCATTCAGTTGAATTCAAAGTGGACTACATATATAGAGTTACAATATTATTTCAGACAATGATAATACAACGCATTACAACAGAGAAAAATTAAAACACAGTAATAAAAAAAATGAAATATAGATAAAAACAAATTATTAATCCACTGAGGCATATTCTTAAGTGCCATTGAGTTGATGTCAACTTATGGTAACCCTGTGGATAGTTGTCTTAAACTGTGTTCTGTTTTTAATAATAGAAAAAGAGGTCCCAATCAAAAACAGCTACCAGAGCTACCATGTAAAATATATTATGTCGGAGCTTCAAATCAAAAGAGGGTAGAAAAAAACACCAAGTCTATCAAGTTTAATTTTCCCTTCAACCTGAAGCAGGGCCAAGGTTGTTGGCCCGAAACATGGCACATTGTTGGTGTTGGGAAGCGTTACAGCACAATTTTGGAGTTGTGGCTTTTTTTGGACTATTTTTCAAATGTCTTTTTCATGCTGTTTTCAAATTAGAAATTAAAAATTAAAAGGGAGCTGCTACAGCGAGTGGGTTGGTGTTTTTTCCTACCCTCTTTTGTTTTGACGCTCCGACATATATATTTTACTTTGTTGCTTTGGTAGCTATTTTTGACTGGGACCTCTTTTTCTATGGTTTAAAATTATTGGTCACTGGTTTTGTTGGGACATTGCATATTTCTGTTTTTAATCAGGCAGCTAATTGTTGATAGAGTGGCATCAATAGTTGCTGCTGTTGTATCGATCCATCAAATTGCTGGTCTTGCTCTTTTGCATTGACTTTCAACCTTGCCACACATGATGTTTTTCTCTAATGATCTTTCTCTTTAAATGATGTGTCGAAAGTATGAAAGTTGAAGTGTTGTCATTTGAGCTTCTAAAGAAAGCTAGGGTTTGATCTCCTTTAGCACCAACTGATTTGTTCTTCAGGCAGGCCATGGTGTACATGATATTCTTTCACCAATCTTCGCAAGTCCTGTAATTTTTTTATTTTCCAATTCTTCAAACAACATCACAAAAAGAACCATAGTGACAATCCTTTGGGCCACTACCTTAACTACATAAGCCGTAAAACCGATTCCTCCCCCATTCTTTTGCCCTATATTCCATTCCCCTTTCATATTCCCCCTCTCCCTGTAGCCCTCTCTTCCCCACAATCAACAGAAATATTGTCAATAGTATCAACAACACCCCTTTCACTATCAGTAGCCATAGCAAAGTCAGCAGTGATACGAAGATAAAGATAAATAACCATCCCCTGAACCATCCCTGATGTCACGTTGCCCCATCTTCTCTAGTGCTTACCCCCAGAATCCCTTCTCCGTCTAAACAAAAGTTAGCAATCATGAACAGTACCCATAACAATATGAAAAACAATACCGAAAATAATTCACTACCCCGCCGCTTAAACTACATGGGCCTGTCTCCAAGCCTGATACCAGTGCCACACTCAGTTGAATGCTTCCTTCAAGTGATGCTGATAAGCAGTTATTTTTCCCATACAATAAAATTGTTCAAGGTGCCTCACCATCATGTTGTGAGTGGGAACAATAGGACTCTTCCACACTACTATTAATTCCATTCTTGCTGCAATCAGACAATACTCCTGAAATGTCCTCAAATCCCCCTCCTCCCCTTCCATAATCTCATTTAGTAAGGCCTCAGCAGGGCCAAAGCTCGCCCTCACTCCTGTAATATCCTCCATTAAGTGTCCCCCCCCCCCTTCACAAGCCTCGTACTACAGGGCAATCCAATAACAGATATTTCAGGTCCCATTTGCCCCACACCCCTTCCAACAACCTCACTGTACCTCACAGCAGTGGTGTGTAAATGCACCAGAGTCCAGTAGATCTGCAGTCTGGTCTTTAAGCTATTTTCCAGTAAAGCCATGCCCAAGACCAGCCTGGGGGAAGCATTAAAAATACCCTTCCATCGCCTATCATCCCAGGATCTCTGAAGATCCCTCTTCCATTTACTCTGAAATGGTAGAGGGCTCCCCCTCTCCCCCTGCAAACATTTCACTAGGGTGGACAATAGCTTTCTTCTTTGCAGTCCTTTTTTCATAAGCACTTTAAAGAGTGTACTTGCCCTCTGCAGATCAGATCTCCAATGTCTCCGGGTCACATAATGTGCCACTTGAAGATAGGGATAATAATCCATATCTGAGAACCCATACTTCTGCTTCAACACCACGAAGGGCAACAACCCTCCCCGTTATCTACCACTTGTCCCAATCTCGCCAACCCCTGTCTTTCCCATCACCTAATGCTCTGGTCCTGAAGCCCCTGTGTAAAGTCACCCATTCCCCGTATTAAGCCAATTTGGAGTATCGCTTGTCTCCCTACAAAATGCTTTTCTACATGCATCAAATATCCATGATGTACTGTACCATGGGGTTCACCTACGCCTTATCCTCTCCTTTCCCTTGAATATTGTCGCCACCTCCTGGCCGGGCGTATAGCCGGGCAGCAGGAGAGTGTCGCCTGGTTGCCCTTAGAATAAGTTTCCCCAAGATGGCTACCAGCTAGGGCTGCTGGGAGCTGTAGTTTGCTTATCCTGGCAGGCAAAGTAGTGTGACCACAAGTGGTTAGGCGAAACAGAGAATATTTATTTGTTCTTGGGTTTTACACCTCGCATCAAAAGTAACAGGGCTGAACAGAAAAACTGGATACTTCTCCAAAACAAAGGAATAAAGTTCACAACAACGTATTCATAGGTTGGTCAGCTTCAGCAATGGCTAACTTGGACACCGGAACTAGCTTACCAAGCGCAGGCTGCTAACTTCCTTACAGGCAAGTTACTTTCAACAGAAGACTGTTTCCTCACAGTTTCCTTCCATACACAATTAGCTTCAAAATATCCATTGAGTTTTCTTTCAGTTGTAAGCATTGAGGAGAAATAGCTTGGGTTAAAACTACCAACTATTTTCTCTGCTGTACCTTTCACTCAAATCAGCTTCCTTATCTTAAACATTCACTCATTCAGCTGTGCGTGGGGTTTAGCACACTTGCAGCTCATTTGTCCTACAATAAGCACATTGTATTTCTTCAGGACTATTCTCATAACCTTCACAGCAGCTTTCTATTTCCATTTCTTCCACAGAATCATTACAACACTCTTCAGAGGGTACCTGGCTGTAGAGCTTACTATGCTGCTTCTGCAGCAATTCGTTTAACTTTTCTAGTAATATTTTTTTCTGCTCTATTTCCTCATAGAGCCTTTGGTCAGGGAATGCAGACAAGCTATTCTCCCTATTTCTACCAGTTAGCTGGCTAGCTGAATTGGTCCCTCCAGTAGGAACTAACTCCTTCCATTTTCTCCTGTGCAGGGATTCTGGAACAATCACTTGCCTGAATTCTGGGCCTCTTAGTTGCTCCCCTCCTTCCTGCTCACAGCCATGCTGCCTTCTCTCTGGAGACGCTTGTTTCCCTTGTAGCACTTTTCCTCTTGGCTGTGTTTGCCTTGGACCTGCTCTTCCCAGATCCCACAGCTCGCCTCTGCTCTTGGGGCCAGCACTCCTCGTGCTTCCTTGAGCTCCTTGCTTATTCCCTTGAGCTCCTCTCGTTCTCCTTCCTGCTGTGTTCCTCTCTGCTGTGCTTGTGCCTTGGCCCGTGCTTGTCCTTGAGCCCCTCTCTGCTGTGCTAGTCCTCGTGCCCCCTGCTGTGCTAACTGACTGTTCAAACTCAGCAGTTTTAAACTTATCTCTGCTAGGGACCACATCCTTCTCCCAGCACACGTGGGAGCTGCTAGGCTTCACTCTAGCCCTGACGTGCTGAAGTGGGCGGGGCTTGATGCTGGCTGTGCTCTGACTCAGAGATTCTTGGTTGCCTGGGAAACCCTGAATGCTAGCATTTTTAAAGGACCAGGCTTCCCTTTTCTGCCATTTCCTTTCCTCTGAACTGCCTTCGTCATCACACATTCCCCCCCTTAAGATATTACGGGCTGGGGTGTTTTTACCATCACAGCAC
Source organism: Ichthyophis bannanicus (assembly GCA_033557465.1). NCBI lineage: Eukaryota > Metazoa > Chordata > Amphibia > Gymnophiona > Ichthyophiidae > Ichthyophis > Ichthyophis bannanicus. The sequence continues at coordinate 593,761,053 of CM066034.1, forward strand.
GTAATTCTCGTAAAAGAACCGTTGCTATCCTGTCCTTCACGCCTACCCTGGGTGCTAATGGCTAGCTGGGCTAGGGCCATCCTTTCATGCCAGGGTCTTAGCAGGTTGACATGATATACCTGTTTGCGTCCTCTCCTATTCTGCAATAAATAGGTTACTGGGCCCACTTGCTCCATTACGCGAAATGGACCTTTCCATTGACCCTCAAATTTCGGGACTGCTCCCGCTACCATGACTATGACTTTTTCGCCAATAGCAAGCTGGCGCGGCTTGGTATTGCGGTCATAGTATGACTTCTGACGCTGTTGGCTCGCTTTCAAGTTGCTTTCAGCCATTTGTGAGGTGCGTGTTAAACGACCTCTCAAATCCTTCAGGAATTGGGGAACCTCCATTTCCTGTACCCCCGGCTCCACCCGTTGCTCCCTAAGAATGTCTAAAATACCTCTGGGGCTCCGACCGTACATGAGCTCGTACGGGGAAGTACCTAGGGATGCCTGCTTCCTCTCCCGACATGCATACAAGGCGAAGAGAAGCATCGTGTCCCATTCGACCATCTTCCCTTCCAACCCCCTTCTCAGCAAATTCTTTAGGGTCTGGTTAGTTCTCTCCACTAACCCATTTGTTTGCGGGTGATAAGCAGCAGTCTTGACATGCTTGATGCCAAAGGCATCCCAGACTTGGGTCAAATAGCGCGACATAAAATTACTGCCGCGATCCGTCAGGACTTCCCTAGGGAATCCGACCTCACAGAATAGTTTTATTAATTCTGCCGCCACTGTGCGGGCAGAAATACTACGCAGGGGCACTGCCCAGGGGAATCTTGTCGCATAGTCAACCATCACTAGAATATATTGGAATCCCCGCGGTGTTTTTATAATGGGGCCCACAATATCTACACCTATCCTATGTATAGGCACTGAGATCACCGGAACTGGGATCATGGGGACTTCCACTGGCCTAACTGATGTGACTCTCTGGCAGGCAGGGCAGGCCTCACAAAACCTAGTCGTCTCTTTGTAAACTCCTGGCCAGTAAAACTGGGCCAACACCTGGTCCAAGGTACCTTGTATACCCTTGTGCGCCCCTACAGGATGGTCATGGGCCAGTCTTAGCACTAAGGTTCTGAATGTATTCGGGACTACCAACTGCCTACGTGTATCCCCTGTAACTGGGTCTAAGCTTTCCCGATACAAAACTCCCTTGTCCATCTGGAACTTGGGCAAAGTATCCCTCCCTTCTTTGGCATATTTAAATGCTTGGGAAAGAGCGGGGTCAGCCTGCTGCTCTTTCGCAAAGGAAGGAAATTTAGCCATTAATTCCTCGGGAACCCAGGGCAATTCCATCCCATCCCTGACCTCATCTCTACTCTGGGAACGAGTCCTTCGCTCCCGACGCTTCTCCCCCTTAGGCTTTTTTACCTTATCTGCTGGGATATTCATTAAATCCTCATGAGAGGGCAGATCCTCCGTCTCCCCCTCTGCGGATTCTTCTTCTGCTACGTCTAGGGCCTTGGATTGGGTCCGTGTGGAAACCATTCCCTCTTTTGCACCCAGACCTCGTTGCACACCTCTCTGAAATTGGGGCCAATCCCTCCCAAGCACTACCTCCTGTGGTAAGCGAGGGATTATTGCAACAGGGACCTCTCTCTCAATCCCTAACCCTTTCACCCGGACCTGGTAAACTGGATATGTGGACGCGGTTCCGTGCACACACCTGATCTTTACTGTGCCCGTGGGTGTACTGGGTGTCTCTTTATCTTGGGCCCTTATCTTACGCCACAAGCTCTTGGAAAGCATGGATTGATCAGAGCCTGAATCTAATAATGCCTTCACTGGTATACCCTGTACTGTGATGTCTAGTAGGAACCCTTCTCCAGCCTTACTTGGCTCACTCAAGACTAAGGCTCTCTTCATTTTACAGTCCCTCTGTAAATGATGTTCACTACCACATCTGTAACAAGCTCTCTTCACATACTTTCTTCTATCAGTAGGAACACATTCATCCTTCACATTCTTTCCTTCCCTATCTGACACAGCACCTGACATTCTAGTAAAAGCAACATTTTTATCCTTGGCTACAGCCTCTGCTTCTAAAAACCGCTCAGAGAGCACTATAGCTTCCTGCTTACTTTTACATCCTTGTAATATAAGGAACGTTTGCATCTTTTCTGGGATAGCTGTTAGAAATTGCTCAAGAATGATATTATCCAACACCGTCTCCAATGTTTTACCCTCTGGCTCCAACCACTTGGATACCAGCCCCTTCAGGCGGTGGTAAAACGCTCTCGGTGTTTCACCTGAACGCAATCTGGCGTTCCTTAACTGGCGGTGATAGACCGAGGGTGTCAAGCCCAGCCTATCCTTTATCGCTCGCTTTACCTCATAATAGTCATTGACCAAAGATGCTGGAACGGCTTGGTAGGCAGCTAAGGCTTCACCGGTCAGTGAAATGGCCAGCCTTACCGCCCATTGTTCCTTTGGCCAATTGGTTATCTGAGCGACCCTCTCAAAGGCTTCTAAGAAGTCATCAAGGTTATCTCCCTCTTTTAACTGTCCAAAGTTAAGTGTCTCTTTGGACCATGGTCCAAATGTGTGGGCTAACCCCAGTCCTGGAAAACCTGTGGTGGCTGGATCCGGCTCTGGCGTCTTCTTGGTCTCTTTCAACCCCGCCTTCAGTAACTCCACCAATGGTTTCTGCTGGGCCTCCAATCTGGCGGCAGCCTTTTCCTGGAGCTCCAAGGACAACTCCTTCTGGCGGTCAAATTGGGACGCCATCCACGTAAGGACTTCCTTAAACTCCGTGGCCATTTTGTACCTGTGGAAATGAGAAAAAGAAAAGGAAAAACACACCCAAGTGCGGCACAAACACCAGGTATTGTTTCCTGCTACTTGCTCCAACCGCCCCCTCCCAGTACCGGTATCCTTAACTACCCTTAGTTAAATACCGTGTACCTGGTACTGGTGGTGCGTCTCGCTCAACCGCAGCGAAGGGCCTCCGCAGGACCTCTGACTCTCTGGACTAGCCGAACTCCACAGACTCTCCCAGTCTCAGCTGTTCGCTCTTCCACCCGGCGTCCTCCTGTAGACCTCTGGATACGCTGTGCAGCTCTCCTTTGCGCATGCGTGTCCAGCGCTGATCCGTAGCAACTACGCCACTCTGTCGCCACCTCCTGGCCGGGCGTATAGCCGGGCAGCAGGAGAGTGTCGTCTGGTTGCCCTTAGAATAAGTTTCCCCAAGATGGCTACCAGCTAGGGCTGCTGGGAGCTGTAGTTTGCTTATCCTGGCAGGCAAAGTAGTGTGACCACAAGTGGTTAGGCGAAACAGAGAATATTTATTTGTTCTTGGGTTTTACACCTCGCATCAAAAGTAACAGGGCTGAACAGAAAACTGGATACTTCTCCAAAACAAAGGAATAAAGTTCACAACAACGTATTCATAGGTTGGTCAGCTTCAGCAATGGCTAACTTGGACACCGGAACTAGCTTACCAAGCGCAGGCTGCTAACTTCCTTACAGGCAAGTTACTTTCAACAGAAGACTGTTTCCTCACAGTTTCCTTCCATACACAATTAGCTTCAAAATATCCATTGAGTTTTCTTTCAGTTGTAAGCATTGAGGAGAAATAGCTTGGGTTAAAACTACCAACTATTTTCTCTGCTGTACCTTTCACTCAAATCAGCTTCCTTATCTTAAACATTCACTCATTCAGCTGTGCGTGGGGTTTAGCACACTTGCAGCTCATTTGTCCTACAATAAGCACATTGTATTTCTTCAGGACTATTCTCATAACCTTCACAGCAGCTTTCTATTTCCATTTCTTCCACAGAATCATTACAACACTCTTCAGAGGGTACCTGGCTGTAGAGCTTACTATGCTGCTTCTGCAGCAATTCGTTTAACTTTTCTAGTAATATTTTTTTCTGCTCTATTTCCTCATAGAGCCTTTGGTCAGGGAATGCAGACAAGCTATTCTCCCTATTTCTACCAGTTAGCTGGCTAGCTGAATTGGTCCCTCCAGTAGGAACTAACTCCTTCCATTTTCTCCTGTGCAGGGATTCTGGAACAATCACTTGCCTGAATTCTGGGCCTCTTAGTTGCTCCCCTCCTTCCTGCTCACAGCCATGCTGCCTTCTCTCTGGAGACGCTTGTTTCCCTTGTAGCACTTTTCCTCTTGGCTGTGTTTGCCTTGGACCTGCTCTTCCCAGATCCCACAGCTCGCCTCTGCTCTTGGGGCCAGCACTCCTCGTGCTTCCTTGAGCTCCTTGCTTATTCCCTTGAGCTCCTCTCGTTCTCCTTCCTGCTGTGTTCCTCTCTGCTGTGCTTGTGCCTTGGCCCGTGCTTGTCCTTGAGCCCCTCTCTGCTGTGCTAGTCCTCGTGCCCCCTGCTGTGCTAACTGACTGTTCAAACTCAGCAGTTTTAAACTTATCTCTGCTAGGGACCACATCCTTCTCCCAGCACACGTGGGAGCTGCTAGGCTTCACTCTAGCCCTGACGTGCTGAAGTGGGCGGGGCTTGATGCTGGCTGTGCTCTGACTCAGAGATTCTTGGTTGCCTGGGAAACCCTGAATGCTAGCATTTTTAAAGGACCAGGCTTCCCTTTTCTGCCATTTCCTTTCCTCTGAACTGCCTTCGTCATCACACATTCCCCCCCTTAAGATATTACGGGCTGGGGTGTTTTTACCATCACAGCACGTAATTCTCGTAAAAGAACCGTTGCTATCCTGTCCTTCACGCCTACCCTGGGTGCTAATGGCTAGCTGGGCTAGGGCCATCCTTTCATGCCAGGGTCTTAGCAGGTTGACATGATATACCTGTTTGCGTCCTCTCCTATTCTGCAATAAATAGGTTACTGGGCCCACTTGCTCCATTACGCGAAATGGACCTTTCCATTGACCCTCAAATTTCGGGACTGCTCCCGCTACCATGACTATGACTTTTTTGCCAATAGCAAGCTGGCGCGGCTTGGTATTGCGGTCATAGTATGACTTCTGACGCTGTTGGCTCGCTTTCAAGTTGCTTTCAGCCATTTGTGAGGTGCGTGTTAAACGACCTCTCAAATCCTTCAGGAATTGGGGAACCTCCATTTCCTGTACCCCCGGCTCCACCCGTTGCTCCCTAAGAATGTCTAAAATACCTCTGGGGCTCCGACCGTACATGAGCTCGTACGGGGAAGTACCTAGGGATGCCTGCTTCCTCTCCCGACATGCATACAAGGCGAAGAGAAGCATCGTGTCCCATTCGGCCATCTTCCCTTCCAACCCCCTTCTCAGCAAATTCTTTAGGGTCTGGTTAGTTCTCTCCACTAACCCATTTGTTTGCGGGTGATAAGCAGCAGTCTTGACATGCTTGATGCCAAAGGCATCCCAGACTTGGGTCAAATAGCGCGACATAAAATTACTGCCGCGATCCGTCAGGACTTCCCTAGGGAATCCGACCTCACAGAATAGTTTTATTAATTCTGCCGCCACTGTGCGGGCAGAAATACTACGCAGGGGCACTGCCCAGGGGAATCTTGTCGCATAGTCAACCATCACTAGAATATATTGGAATCCCCGCGGTGTTTTTATAATGGGGCCCACAATATCTACACCTATCCTATGTATAGGCACTGAGATCACCGGAACTGGGATCATGGGGACTTCCACTGGCCTAACTGATGTGACTCTCTGGCAGGCAGGGTAGGCCTCACAAAACCTAGTCGTCTCTTTGTAAACTCCTGGCCAGTAAAACTGGGCCAACACCTGGTCCAAGGTACCTTGTGTACCCTTGTGCGCCCCTACAGGATGGTCATGGGCCAGTCTTAGCACTAAGGTTCTGAATGTATTCGGGACTACCAACTGCCTACGTGTATCCCCTGTAACTGGGTCTAAGCTTTCCCGATACAAAACTCCCTTGTCCATCTGGAACTTGGGCAAAGTATCCCTCCCTTCTTTGGCATATTTAAATGCTTGGGAAAGAGCGGGGTCAGCCTGCTGCTCTTTCGCAAAGGAAGGAAATTTAGCCATTAATTCCTCGGGAACCCAGGGCAATTCCATCCCATCCCTGACCTCATCTCTACTCTGGGAACGAGTCCTTCGCTCCCGACGCTTCTCCCCCTTAGGCTTTTTTACCTTATCTGCTGGGATATTCATTAAATCCTCATGAGAGGGCAGATCCTCCGTCTCCCCCTCTGCGGATTCTTCTTCTGCTACGTCTAGGGCCTTGGATTGGGTCCGTGTGGAAACCATTCCCTCTTTTGCACCCAGACCTCGTTGCACACCTCTCTGAAATTGGGGCCAATCCCTCCCAAGCACTACCTCCTGTGGTAAGCGAGGGATTATTGCAACAGGGACCTCTCTCTCAATCCCTAACCCTTTCACCCGGACCTGGTAAACTGGATATGTGGACGCGGTTCCGTGCACACACCTGATCTTTACTGTGCCCGTGGGTGTACTGGGTGTCTCTTTATCTTGGGCCCTTATCTTACGCCACAAGCTCTTGGAAAGCATGGATTGATCAGAGCCTGAATCTAATAATGCCTTCACTGGTATACCCTGTACTGTGATGTCTAGTAGGAACCCTTCTCCAGCCTTACTTGGCTCACTCAAGACTAAGGCTCTCTTCATTTTACAGTCCCTCTGTAAATGATGTTCACTACCACATCTGTAACAAGCTCTCTTCACATACTTTCTTCTATCAGTAGGAACACATTCATCCTTCACATTCTTTCCTTCCCTATCTGACACAGCACCTGACATTCTAGTAAAAGCAACATTTTTATCCTTGGCTACAGCCTCTGCTTCTAAAAACCGCTCAGAGAGCACTATAGCTTCCTGCTTACTTTTACATCCTTGTAATATAAGGAACGTTTGCATCTTTTCTGGGATAGCTGTTAGAAATTGCTCAAGAATGATATTATCCAACACCGTCTCCAATGTTTTACCCTCTGGCTCCAACCACTTGGATACCAGCCCCTTCAGGCGGTGGTAAAACGCTCTCGGTGTTTCACCTGAACGCAATCTGGCGTTCCTTAACTGGCGGTGATAGACCGAGGGTGTCAAGCCCAGCCTATCCTTTATCGCTCGCTTTACCTCATAATAGTCATTGACCAAAGATGCTGGAACGGCTTGGTAGGCAGCTAAGGCTTCACCGGTCAGTGAAATGGCCAGCCTTACCGCCCATTGTTCCTTTGGCCAATTGGTTATCTGAGCGACCCTCTCAAAGGCTTCTAAGAAGTCATCAAGGTTATCTCCCTCTTTTAACTGTCCAAAGTTAAGTGTCTCTTTGGACCATGGTCCAAATGTGTGGGCTAACCCCAGTCCTGGAAAACCTGTGGTGGCTGGATCCGGCTCTGGCGTCTTCTTGGTCTCTTTCAACCCCGCCTTCAGTAACTCCACCAATGGTTTCTGCTGGGCCTCCAATCTGGCGGCAGCCTTTTCCTGGAGCTCCAAGGACAACTCCTTCTGGCGGTCAAATTGGGACGCCATCCACGTAAGGACTTCCTTAAACTCCGTGGCCATTTTGTACCTGTGGAAATGAGAAAAAGAAAAGGAAAAACACACCCAAGTGCGGCACAAACACCAGGTATTGTTTCCTGCTACTTGCTCCAACCGCCCCCTCCCAGTACCGGTATCCTTAACTACCCTTAGTTAAATACCGTGTACCTGGTACTGGTGGTGCGTCTCGCTCAACCGCAGCGAAGGGCCTCCGCAGGACCTCTGACTCTCTGGACTAGCCGAACTCCACAGACTCTCCCAGTCTCAGCTGTTCGCTCTTCCACCCGGCGTCCTCCTGTAGACCTCTGGATACGCTGTGCAGCTCTCCTTTGCGCATGCGTGTCCAGCGCTGATCCGTAGCAACTACGCCACTCTGTCGCCACCTCCTGGCCGGGCGTATAGCCGGGCAGCAGGAGAGTGTCGTCTGGTTGCCCTTAGAATAAGTTTCCCCAAGATGGCTACCAGCTAGGGCTGCTGGGAGCTGTAGTTTGCTTATCCTGGCAGGCAAAGTAGTGTGACCACAAGTGGTTAGGCGAAACAGAGAATATTTATTTGTTCTTGGGTTTTACACCTCGCATCAAAAGTAACAGGGCTGAACAGAAAAACTGGATACTTCTCCAAAACAAAGGAATAAAGTTCACAACAACGTATTCATAGGTTGGTCAGCTTCAGCAATGGCTAACTTGGACACCGGAACTAGCTTACCAAGCACAGGCTGCTAACTTCCTTACAGGCAAGTTACTTCCATACACAATTAGCTTCAAAATGTCCATTGAGTTTTCTTTCAGTTGTAAGCATTGAGGAGAAATAGCTTGGGTTAAAACTACCAACTATTTTCTCTGCTGTACCTTTCACTCAAATCAGCTTCCTTATCTTAAACATTCACTCATTCAGCTGTGCGTGGGGTTCAGCACACTTGCAGCTCATTTGTCCTACAATAAGCACATTGTATTTCTTCAGGACTATTCTCATAACCTTCACAGCAGCTTTCTATTTCCATTTCTTCCACAGAATCATTACAACACTCTTCAGAGGGTACCTGGCTGTAGAGCTTACTATGCTGCTTCTGCAGCAATTCATTTAACTTTTCTAGTAATATTTTTTTCTGCTCTATTTTCTCATAGAGCCTTTGGTCAGGGAATGCAGACAAGCTATTCTCCCTATTTCTACCAGTTAGCTGGCTAGCTGAATTGGTCCCTCCAGTAGGAACTAACTCCTTCCATTTTCTCCTGTGCAGGATTCTGGAACAATCACTTGCCTGAATTCTGGGCCTCTTAGTTGCTCCCCTCCTTCCTGCTCACAGCCATGCTGCCTTCTCTCTGGAGATGCTTGTTTCCCTTGTAGCACTTTTCCTCTTGGCTGTGTTTGCCTTGGACCTGCTCTTCCCAGATCCCACAGCTCGTCTCTGCTCTTGGGGCCAGCACTCCTCGTGCTTCCTTGAGCTCCTTGCTTATTCCCTTGAGCTCCTCTCGTTCTCCTTCCTGCTGTGTTCCTCTCTGCTGTGCTTGTGCCTTGGCCCGTGCTTGTCCTTGAGCCCCTCTCTGCTGTGCTAGTCCTCGTGCACCCTGCTGTGCTAACTGACTCAGCAGTTTTAAACTTATCTTTGCTAGGGACCACACCCTTCTCCCAGCACACGTGGGAGCTGCTAGGCTTCACTCTAGCCCTGACGTGCTGAAGTGGGCGGGGCTTGATGCTGGCTGTGCTCTGACTCAGAGATTCTTGGTTGCCTGGGAAACCCTGAATGCTAGCATTTTTAAAGGACCAGGCTTCCCTTTTCTGCCATTTCCTTTCCTCTGAACTGCCTTCGTCATCACAATATCCCATACTCCCCACTCTAAAGGTCGTCCACCTTCCTGCTCCATTTTCACCCACTGTGATGCTCCATCCACTCCCCCCAGGCTAGGAGGGCCCGCAGCTGCACCGCCTTGTAATACGAAGCAAAGCACGGAACCCCCAAGCCACCTTCCTCCCGTCTATTGAACATAACCTTACGGGTCACTTTAGGCACCTTCCCTTCCCAAATAAAAGTCATTATGAGACTTTGCAGGGTTCTTTGGTACAGCACAGGGAAGAGTCATAAACAAAAACAGCATTCTGTGCAGAACATTCATATTTACTGCCACAATTCTACCCAACCACGACAGGAATAACTGCTTCCATTTAGAAAAATCCCTCTTTAAGGTCCCTATGAGCAGGTCATAGTTTCACTGCACCAGATGTTGCAAGGTATTGCCCAGATGCACCCCTAAATAGTGAAATATCTGTTGCACCCACTTAAAAGGAAAACTAGCCCATAACCTAGTTCCTAGCTCTTGGGGAAGATTAAAGTCCAATATTTCAGTCTTGCCCATATTTATCTTGTAGCCCGAGACTGCGCTGTACGCAGCAATCTCCCTTATCAGAACTGGCAGGGACGTCAATGGTTCCCTAATAGTAAAAATGACATCATCAGCAAACAAGCAAATCTTCACCTCCTCCCCTCCCATCTCCATCCCTTTGATATCCCCCAACACCCAAATTCGGGCCCCAAGGGTTCTATAACTAATACAAATAGCATTGGGGATAGAGGGCAGCCATGCCTAGTACCTCATCCCAAAGGAAATGCCTCGGAATACCCTCCATTGATCCGAAGCCTCCCCCTGGGCCCAGCAGATGCCCGCACCCAACCTAGAAATATCTCCCCAATCCCCATTCTTTACAGCACCCAAAACAGAAATTCCCACTGCACTCTGTCAAATGCTTTTTCAGTATCCACAGTGAGGAAGACTGCCCTCTCCCCTCCTCTGCAGTTTCCAAGTCAGATTCAAGATCTTCCATATATTGTCCCCCCCCCCCCCCAATCTACTCCTAACAAACCCTGTTTGATCTGTGTGCACTAATTTGGGGAGATAGCCTTGCAGACAATTAAATACCTTTATAGAAATAGGTAAAAGGGGCAAAACCTGGAAGGCAGTGTCTATAAATGCTCGCAGCATGGGAAATAAAATCCTTCTTTGCTGCTGCTTTTGGATCTTGACTCACCTGACCTCTTTTTCTTCCCTTGTTTTACCCCTGCTTACGCCTTGACTAGATTGTAAGCTCTGATGAGCAGGGATTGTCTTTTATATGTCTGTACAACGCTGCGTACGACTGGTAGCGCTATACAAATGCTCAGTAGTAGTAGTAAGATCCCAGATGTTGAGGCTTTAATGGGAGAAGCTGACTTGGGTTTAGTGGCAGTAACAGAGATATGGTTCACGGACAACCATGATGGGATGTAACTATACCAGGCTATACTTTATTCAGAAAGGATAGGGTAAGAAGAAGGGAAGGAGAAGTAGCATTATATGTAAAAAATAATATTAAAACTATGGAAATACAGGGCTTAAAAGGGAGAGAGGAGGCACTGTGGGTTAAATTAGAAAAAGGGAAAGAGAAATCTATTTGCATTGGCGTGATATACAGACCTCCCTCACAAGATGAAGAGGTGGATGGAGAGTTAATTGAAGACATACACAGCATTGCTAGGAAAGGGGACGTGCTCCTGATAGGGGATTTCTATATGCCAGATGTTGATTGGCACATCTCTGCTGCAGTATCTTCTAGAAGTAAGGAGATCCTGGATTCTCTACAGGGAGAACTATTCAGCAACTGGTAACAGAACTCACACGTGAAGGAGCCATACTGGACTTAATGCTTACCAATGGTGAAAGTGTTTCTGAAGTTATAATGGAAGATCATTTCGCATCCGGTGATCACCAGATGGTGTGGTTCAGTATTAAGACTAGGGCTGATAAAATCCATTCAAAAGCAAAGGTCTTAGACTTTAGGAAAACTAACTTTGCCAAGATGGGCCAATAACTCAGGGAGTCGTTAGTGGGATGGGAACACCTGGGTGTTATAGAAAAACAGTGAGCAAAACTGAAAGGGGATATTTTAAGGGCAACCAACCTTTTTGTAAAAATGGTAAATAATGGTAAAAGGAAAAGGAAACCGCTATGGTTTTTGAAAGGAGTAGCTGAAAAGGTGAAGAAAAAGAGGGAGGTCTTCATGAAATACAAGTGATCACAGAGAGAGAAAGACAGGCATCTACATCTGAAAAAACTTAGAGAAGCTAGCAAAGTAGTGAGGAAAGCAAAGATTCAGAAAGAAGAGGAAATAGCCAATGCAATAAAATGGGGGGATAAGACATTTTTCAGAAATGTTAGTGAGAAGAGGAAGGGCAAAAGTGATATTGTCAAACTCAAGGGTGAAGTGGAGGAATATGTAGAAGCTGATGAGGATAAAGCGGAATTGCTTAACAAATATTTCTGTTCTGTGTTCACAGATGAACTAGGAGCGGGACCTCAGAAAACACCCACAAACAGGAACAGAAGCGAGGGGCATCTTGAACAATTTTCAGAAGACTGTGTTCGTGAGAAGCTATAGACAAAGTGATGGGACCAGATGGGATACACCCAAGAATACTGAGGGAACTTGGAACGTTCTAGCGACTCCACTGACTGACCTTTTCAATGCCTCGTTGGAGTTGGGAGTGATGCCAAAGGACTGGAGAGAGGCACATGTGGTCCCTTTACACAAAAGTAGAAGTAAGGATATAGTTGAAAACTACAGGCTGGTTAGTTTAACCTCTATGGAGAGTAAAATATTGGAAGCGTTGCTGAAAGAGAAAATAGTGAGGCTTCTGGAGTCCAACGGATTACTGGATCCGAAGTAGCATGGATTCATCAGAGGCAGGTTTTGTCAGACAAATATGATTGATTTCTTTGACTAGGTGACCAGAGAGTTGGACCCAGGGAGAGCCCTAGATGTGGTGTATTTAGATTTTAGTAAAGCCTTTGACACCGTTATGCACAGGCAACTTATAAGGAATATGAGGACAGACTTAAGGATCTTAATATGTATACTTCAGAGGAAAGGCCGGGATAGAGGTGATACGATTTAGACATTTAAATACCTCCATGGCATAAATGCACAGGAGGAGAGCCTCTTTTGATTGAAAGGAAGCTCTGCTACGAGGGGACATAGGATGAAGGTGAAAGGGGATAAACTCAGGAGTAATATGCGAAAATATTTCTTTACGGAAGGAGTGGTAGATGCGTGGATTATTCTCCCAGTGGATGTGGTAGAGATGGCGACAGTATCTAAATTCAAAAAAGCATGGGACAAACACAGAGGATCTCTAAAGGGAAAAAGGGGACTGTTGTAGTGGTTGATATGGAAAGGCAGACTAGATAGGCCATGTGGTCTTTTTCTGCCGTCATGTTTCTATGTTTCTAATATTTTGCAAGCAACTTAGCATCTAAATTAATGAGGGGGATAGGTCAGTAAGACCTGTAGACTGTGCTGTCCTTTCCCAGCTTCGGCAGGACCATTACCCCAGCTTCCGCCATGGAGTCGGGCACCCTCCCTGCAGTCAGCACCCCATTAAAGACCTCTGCCAAGAGTGGTGTCAACAGGGCGTGAAACCTTCTATAGATCTTGGCGGTTAGGCCATTCAAGCCCGGTGCCTTGCCAGTTTTCATCGATTGGATCACCTCCCTAACCTCCTCTGCATATGGCCCTATCCAGTTTTCCTACCTCCGCCTCTTCCAATCTCCCTAAGTCACAGCCCTGTAAAAAGCTCTCGCCACTGGAGCCTCCCATGGGCACCTCCACTTGATATAGTTTGGCATATAAATCCCTAAAGGCACTTTAGATTTGAGCAGACTCTCTTACCACTTCCCCTTTGTGATTTCATATACTATTTATCTGGCTTGGTTGCATGCGAGCCCGCAACCGGCCTGATTCTGGGCGCTTGGACAGGCAGGGGATGCCCAGAACAGAAATGGCCTCACTGTCAATAGTGTTCATCAGAAACCAAGTCTCTCAGATTCTCATCAGGTCTGCATTGTATTCTGCTGTTCCTTCTTTTTGTGGCGGTCCCCTGTTACAACTGCCCACCGCGCCTCAATCCTGCTCTCCTGGTGTTTGTGCTCCAATTGAGCTGCCTTCTCCACTGGAACTCCAACTTCTCTCATAGCTCTTTTGGCATATGCGAAGTGCTTCAAGTCAGCCGCACGCCTCTGCGTCGACATTGCCGGTACTGCCAAACTCACTCCTTCCTCCGCTGCACTTTCCTGCTCTTGGTGCACTGTTAGTGAGGGGAAAAACACAATTTTTACAGGGCTAGCTTTGGAGCTAAGCTCTCAAGCTATCATCGACTCCAATGATGTCACTTCCTCCCTCCTGATGATTTGTTCTGCATATAAATTAAACAGGTATGTGGAAAGTATGCAGTCTTTCTTGATTTTAAATCATTCTATTGCTCCTTGTTCTGTTTGAACTGTTGCTTCTTGATCAATGTACAGGTTGTGACTATTGGGTGTTACATTTATCATTTATTATATTAGATATACCACCCTTTGGTAATGGCCATCGAGAGCGGTTTTCAAAGTAGACTAATCTTTAGCTATCCAATCAAATGAGGAAAGGAAGGGATAGAGAAATTGTAGTACAGACTTAAGCAATGTATGCATGTGTTCACCGGTCAGTTCAAGCTGTGCTTTCAACAAAACCCTGCCTGAAAAGGTACATTTTCAAAAGGCTCTTAAATTTTTATGGTTACCCTCCAGGCGAATGGATAATCAAAGACTATTACAAAGAGAAGGGGCCACACAGAAGAAAGCAGAGTTTCTCCAGGACCAAGCAGGAAGTCAGTCCTCACTTATGGGTGACGTCGGCGCCGACGGAGCCCTCGCGGAGCAATTTTCCCCAGCTTTCAAAGAAAGCCTTTGGGAATTGCAGCGCGCATGCGCGGTCGTCTTCCCGCCCGAGGGTGCCATCTTAGCCAGTCTTCTTTTTTCCGCGGAGCCCTACAGACGTCCCCGTCTTGTCCCCGCGAAAAAGTCGATTTTCTTCATTATTTTATTCTTTTTCTGACTTAGTCAGCTTTCGTTTTCGGTTTCCCTGGCAGCCCGGTCCTTTGACCTCGCAGGGGCCCTTTTTCCCCCGATGGCTGCCAGTGGGTTTCAGCGGTGTGGTCGGTGTGACCGAAATATGTCACTAACCGACACACACGACTTTTGCCTCCGCTGCCTGGGCCCGGATCATGAGGAACTGATCTGTGGGCCCTGCAGCAAACTGTCCTCAAAGGCGTTGAGGAGTCGGCGGCATCAGCGTGAGAGAATCTTCGCTGACCCCAGCCGTACCCGGACCTCGTCGGAGGCCTCCGCGTCGAAAGGCTCCAGCTCGGACCGTCGCCGGAGCTCCTCCGACCGGGGTTCTCCCTCCGGGGACCATCGTCGGAAGGAAAAACCCGCGAGGGCGGCGTCGGTGGACGCTCCTGGTTCCGCGAGGGCCAGGTCGCATAGCCCCGACAGCCGCCCCGGGTCCTTGGAGAAGGAACACATCCCGAAGCGACCTCGCCTGGAGTCGGAGATGCCTGCCCGGGTAAGTCCTGTGGTCCTTCTGGACTCGCCTCCGCGACAGCCGACGTCGGGCCCGACGCCGTCGGGGCCCGAGTCGGGGGCTGCTGGGTCACCTGAGCTCGGACTCAGGTTGACGGCCTTGGAGAGCAGACTGTCTGCCTTCATGGACCAGCAGCGGGCACTGCTCGCTGGCCTCGCTGGCGCCGCTGCCCCGACCGCCGGGACGTCGACGTCCAAGTCGACCCCGGAGACCGAGCCGATCCTCGAGTCAATGAGAACTCGAGTCGATCCTCGGTCGAGGTCACCCTCGGCCTCCCGTTCGGGACCGAGGTCGCCGACGCCGACTCCCTCGACGTCGGGACGGCTGGCGCCGCACCCTGCCCGGGCCGACCCCACCGAGTCCTCGTCGGAGTCGGTCTGGGAGTCTGAGGAGGAAGAGTCACCTGATTCTTTCCGGACTCGGTGTGTCCCATCGGACTCACCGGGGTCCGAGCCTCGGAAGCAGTCCCCCCCGGAGGATGCCCGGTTCTCGGACTTCGTTAGGGATATGGCCAAGGCTTTGGCCTTCCCTGCGGATCCCGAGGAGGAGCCTCGAGCCGAAGAGCTCGACGCCCTCCAGTATGACTCTCCCGCGAGGGAGCACTTTACTGTGCCGGTTCCTCCTATGCTGGAATGACTACTCTTCCGCATGTGGGAGAGTCCGGCCTCCTCGCCGGTCCTGAGCAAGCGGGTCGATTCTATCTATCGGGTCCGCAAGAGCCCTGGCTTTCAGAAGGCACAGCTGTCACACCATTCCATGGTAGTGGAATCGGCCATGCATCGTCTTAAGAGCCAGAAGATGCACTCCTCGGTGCCTCCTGGAAGGGAGGCCCGTAACCTGGATGGCCTTGGCAAGAAGTGCTTCCAGGGCTCTATGCTCGCATGTCGTGTCCAGACTTACCAGCTCTACATGGGCATGTATCTCCGGGATCTGGCTAAAGAGCTAGCCGGATTCTCCGCTGGTCTCTCCGAGGAGCCCTTGCGGAGGTTCCTAGCCTTGTCCACGGGCATTCGGGAATGCTCAAAGTTCCTGTCCCGAGCAGCCTATGATGGCTTTGAGGCCTCGGCTAGAGTGGCCGCAGCCGGCATCGGTGCCCGCCGACAGGCTTGGCTTCAGTCGTCGGACCTTGAGCCCTGGGTGCAGGACAAGTTGGTCGATGTCCCCTGCCGCGGCGAAAACCTCTTTGGCAAGCCCATGGCGGAAAAGGCTGCACAAATTGAGACTGAGACTCTCACCAGGACCAGGCTTTCTAGGAAGACCTCCGCCCCTTCCCAGAAAAAGAAGGGCTCGGGAAAAAAGTCCTTTTACCCGAGGAAGGCGGCTGCCTACAAACAGTACCCCCATTATCAGGCCCCTGCAGCTCCCCAACAGGGCCAGCAGGCCAAGGGACGGGGTAACGGGTCCCGTAGGCAGCAAGCCCCCAAGCCTGCACCACCAGCCCCTGCTCAGCAGGGTGGGGGTTTTTGACTCGCTCAGCATAGCCTCTCCCCCCCCGCTGGTTCCTCCCAGCACCGGAGACCGGCTGGTTCACTTCGCCCACAGGTGGTCCAGCATCACCGCAGATGCCTGGGTACTTCAGGTCGTGCGAGAAGGCTACCTTCTCCACTTCCATCAGGTCCCTCCCTCCTATTTTCCGGGAGAACCTTCGCGCCCCCCTCTGCACAGGGAGTTGCTCCTTCAGGAGTTAGCAGGTCTTCTGCAGGAACAGGCGGTGGAACCGGTGCCCCACCACCTGAGAGGTCAAGGCTTTTATTCAAGGTATTTTCTGATACCAAAGAGAACAGGGGGCCTCAGACCCATCCTGGACTTGCGCAACCTCAACAAGTTCCTTGTGCGGGAGAAGTTCAAAATGCTTACCCTTGGAATCCTTCTGCCCTACCTCCAGCAGGGAGATTGGCTATGCTCCTTGGATCTAAAGGATGCCTACACGCACATCCTCATCCACCCAAGCCACCGCCAATACCTAAGGTTTGTGGTGGCAGGAAATCATTACCAGTACAGAGTACTGCCCTTTGGCCTATCCTCCGCACCGCGAGTCTTCACAAAATGTCTCGCGGTCGTGGCGGCCCATCTCCGGCTTCACGGCCTCTATGTCTTTCCGTACCTCGACGACTGGCTCATCAGAGCAGCGTCCGCTCAAGAGGTCACCAACGCCACGTGCCGCACGGTGACTCTGCTGCAGCACTTGGGCTTTGTCATAAACTTCGCAAAGTCCACTTTGCTCCCCTCACAGGATCTCGAGTTCATCGGCGCAAGGCTGCACACTCCTCGGGCACGAGCGTACCTACCGCTCGACAGGGCTCAACGGCTCATGGACCTAGCCGACCGCTTTCGCAGCCAGCCCCTGGTCTCCGCCAGGCGCTTCCTGAGACTGCTCGGCCATATGGCTTCCACCGTCCATGTGACCCCCAATGCCCGCCTGAACATGCGGTCTGCTCAATGGTGTCTCCGCCAGCAGTGGCGACAAGCCACAGGCGGCCTGGCAGACCTAGTGCGCGTCTCCGAGCCGCTGCTCTCGTCTCTCCGGTGGTGGCTCCGGCAGCCGAACCTGATATTCGGAATGCCTTTCCAGTCACCTCAGCCGACCCGGGTGCTGACCACCGATGCATCCCTCCTGGGCTGGGGAGCACATTGCCAAGAGGCACGTACTCAGGGCCTCTGGACCACGTGGGAGTCTGCTCAGCAGATCAACTTCCTGGAGCTCAGGGCGATCCGCCTAGCTCTCAAGGCCTTCTCCCACCTGACTTCCCAACAGTCCGTCCTTGTCCAGACGGACAATCAAGTTGCCGTGTTCTACGTGAACAAGCAGGGGGGCACGGGCTCCTTCCTCCTCTGCCGGGAGGCACAGAAGCTCTGCTCTTGGGCCGTCAGTCACGGCATTCTCCTCAAGGCAGTTTATCTCCCGGGCCAAGAAAATTGCCTTGCAGACAAACTCAGCAGGGTCCTCCAGCCGCACGAGTGGCGTCTGGATCCCTTGGTAGTTCAGAAGCTCTTCCTCAAGTGGGGTCTCCCCACGGTGGATCTCTTTGCCAGTCCTCACAACCGGCAGCTTCCTCGCTTCTGCTCTCGTCAGCCACACCCCCTTCGGGTTGCGGCGGACGCCTTTCTGATCTCGTGGTCGGGGAGCCTTCTGTACGCTTTCCCTCCCATCCCGCTGGTCTCTCGGACTCTTTTCAAGGTTCTCCGAGACAAAGCCTTCATGATCCTGGTGGCCCCTCGCTGGCCCAGGCAGCCGTGGTTTCCGCTCCTGCTGCAACTGGCGGTGGAGGATCCAATCCCTCTGGGGGTACAACCGGATCTCCTCACTCAGGATCAGGGGTCCCTTCTGCACCCCAACCTCAGGTCTCTCAACCTCATGGCCTGGCTGCTGAGAGGGTAGTCCTTGCTCCCCTTCTCCTGCCGGCGGAGGTGGAGGAGGTCGTCTTAGCTTCGCGACGGCCTTCTACCCGCAAATGCTACGCCCTTAAATGGCGTCGCTTTGCAGTCTGGTGTACCCAACAGTCTCAGGATCCCTTCTCCTGCCCGGTGTCGGTGATCTTGCAGTACTTGCTGCACCTCTCTAATCTGGGACTTAAGTCCAACTCCGTCAAAGTTCACCTCAGTGCTCTTTCAGCACATCATGTGCCAGTGGACGGCAGACCTCTCTCCAATGACCCTCTCGTAGCGAGGTTTCTCCGAGGTCTCCTTCTACTTAAACCACCTCTGCGCCCGCCAGCGCCTGACTGGGACCTGAATGTGGTTTTGCAGCGGATCACCTGTCCGCCTTTTGAACCTATGGCTACCTGTTCTCTCCGTTTTCTGTCTTGGAAAACACTGTTCTTGATAGCCCTCACTTCCGCTAGGCGCGTAAGTGAATTGCAGGCCCTCGTGTCTGATCCCCCTTACACTAGGTTCTACAAGAATAGGGTAGTCCTACGGACTCACCCAAAATTTCTGCCTAAAGTGGTCTCCCCTTTTCACATCAATCAGGAGGTGGTACTTCCAACCTTCTTTCCCAGACCACACTCCAGCCGAGCTGAAACGGTCCTCCATACCCTGGACTGTAGAAGGGCATTGAACTTCTACCTTGACCGTACGCGGGAGCACCGTAAAGCTGCTCAGCTTTTTGTGTCTTTTGACCCCAATAAATTGGGGCTCCCGGTCTCCAAGCGTACTCTGTCCATCTGGGTTGCGGACTGTATCTCTTGGGCTTATGGGGCAGCCGGACTCTCCTTAGAAAGTCGAGTCACGGCTCATTGCGTTCGGGCAAAGGCCACGTCAGTGGCTTACCTCCGCTCTGTTCCGCTGGCAGACATCTGCCGGGCCGCTACTTGGTCTTCGAGCCAGACTTTTGCGGTCCATTACTGTCTCGAGAGGGAGTCCCGTAGGGACAGTGCTTTCGGACAGGCAGTCCTCCGTAATCTCTTTGAGGTCTGAGCAACTCCTACCCTCCATCCCGGATGTGGGCTACCGGTGGGTGATAATTCAGCGAAGATTCTATCCTTCTGTGCTGCTGAGCTAGAGGGAGCTCATTTTTGTGCTTAGGGTCTCCGGTAGCCTTGAGCTTGGGAGTCCCATAAGTGAGGACTGACTTCCTGCTTGGTCCTGGAGAAAGCGTAGTTACTCACCTGTAACAGGTGTTCTCCAGGAGCAGCAGGAATCAGTCCTCACTACCCTCCCTCCTCCCCTTGGAGTTGCAATCGTCTGCTTATGTTCTTTTTTGCAAATTTTTATGCTGTCTTTTTTAGCTATGTCATCTGACTGGCTAAGATGGCACCCTCGGGCGGGAAGACGACCGCGCATGCGCGCTGCAATTCCCAAAGGCTTTCTTTGAAAGCTGGGGAAAATTGCTCCGCGAGGGCTCCGTCGGCGCCGACGTCACCCATAAGTGAGGACTGATTCCTGCTGCTCCTGGAGAACACCTGTTACAGGTGAGTAACTACGCTTTCTAGTAGATTTGAGTCTAGCTCTAGTTTGAGAAGGCATGACCAGACAATTTCCATGAAGGGTATGAAAACAATGAGGGGGGAGCGTAAGGGGTGACAAAGTTGATAAATATTCTGGAGCTTCGTTATGTAGAGCAAGATGTGCCGAGATGTTCTTTTTCATAATTTACACAATCATAGGCCTTGCTGTAGTCAATAAAACACATGTAGATATCTTTTTGGTATTCTTTGGTCTTTTCAAAGATTCATCTTACATTGTGATGATCTCTTATTCCTCACCCTTTCAAGAACCCTGCTTGCACATCAGGCAGTTTTCATTCCAGTTGTGGTTGTAGTCTCCACTAAATGATCTTGAGTAGAATCTTGCTGGCATATGGGATCAGAGCAATTGTGCAATAATTTCCACAGTCTATCGGATCATCTTTCTTCAGTACTGGTATGAACACAGATCTTTTTCAGTCAGTTGGCCACGATGTTATCTTCCAGACTTCCTGGCAGAGTCTTGTAAGTATTGCAATAGCTGCATCCTAATGGTTGTAAGACTTAGATAGGCATGTCATCAATGCCTGGTGTTTTCTTCTTTGTTAATGCTTTCAGTGCTGCTTCAACTTCTTTTATCACCAATGGTTCCTGGTCAAAGATACAGGTTGAAATGACTGATGATCCACTTGATTTTTATGGTATAAAATTGTAACAATTGTAACTTCTTTTCTTTTTCTCTATATGTTTTTATTGTATTGTAAACCGCCCCGATGTAATGGGGGGGGGGGGGGCGGTATATCAAATGATGAAATAAAGATAAACATAAACATAATGATTCTGTGTATGCTTTCCACCTTTTCCTTGATCTTTTGAGCTTCATTCAACATGGATCCTTGAGCAACCACTGAAGATAACATTTCTGAAATAGATAAGTTTTTAATGCCCACTGAAATGTTATATAATTAGGTAGCGATAAAAGTAACTGTTTCCGTACATGACCATCATTGTATGAATATAATTTATTAAAAGAATGCTTAAAATGAATGGCGGGGGGGGGGGGGATGAGGGGGATATTCAACATGATTAACGTGTTTAGAGCCGCTGAATATCCCCGGGGCCCCATTACTAGCTGGCTAGCATTAGGGTGTTTCGTGAGCAGAGCAGAGGCGGTGCCCAGTGATAACCAGGCAGTGGTGATATTGAGCTGCAACCCAGTTATTGCTAAGTGGCGAAAGATAGGCCCCTGAAAGGGTGGCCTAAAGTTTGCCACAGAAGCTAACCAGGGAGTGGCTGAAAATCACCACTGCCCAGTTAGCTTCCTGCTTCTCTGGCTAATCCAGATATTTGATGCTGGTGGCTGGATATGACCCTGACATTGAATATCCAAGTGTAAGTTTCTGCGGCAACAGCTAGCATTGTAATTGTGCTAGCCACTGTTGCTGAATATCCCCCCCCCCCCCAACATTCTTAGTAGAAGCATAGAACAACGACACGTTAGAACTAGATTATAAGGTTCTCTTATTTGCTGAATACTTCACAATGTTGACAATAGACTGAGGTGCTAACCCATTCAAAATTTTAAAATAAAACATAATTTAAAAATAACCCTTGCTTGAATTGGCAGTCAATGCAAATTAGATAACAGTGGGTTTACTCTGCCAGTTATATGAGCATGCAAAATCATTATGAGCTGTCGTATTTTGTAACAATTTCAGTCTTCTCCTTTGCTTAATAGGGATGCACAAATAAATATTACAATAATCTAATTGAGAAGTATAAGTCCTTGCTCTAAGATCTGAAAATGCTCATTAAGGTGTCTTAATTTATAATAAATCTTTCTGATGATATTAGAGATTTTTAGTTCCATAGTAAGATTTTCAAGGATAATATCAATGTGATTTTTTGGCCCTATAATTTTGTTGTCCTTTTCATTCTTTGTCAGTTAGAGAGCATTGTACAATTGTGATAAACATTTCTGCTTGAAGTAAAGGCAGAGTAGAAACTGGGATGAGACCAAAGATATCACAATAAGATAAGCAAGAACATATTTCGAGAACCCATAATCTCCTCATCAGTGAGCACAAAACAGAAAAGCATGATGAAAGGAAGAAAAGAACTTTAAAGGGATGAGTGAAATATATTAGAGTTGTTGTTAAGTGCCATCGAGTCAATGACATCTCCTGGCAACCGTATGGGTAGTTGTCCATGTTGCGACTATCCCCTGGTTTTCTTGGCAGGGTATGACTGGAAATAGATTTCCAGGCCTTTTTCTGCCCAGGAAGCTTATAGCACCTGGTATTCCAAGGTGGTCTTTCATACAAGAACAAACCAAGCCCTGGCCCTGATTGACTTCTGAGATTAAATGAGATTGAGCACACTAAATTAAAGGTAAAATTTCAAAGGGAAGGGGACAAGAAAGGAGTAAAAGGAATAGAAAAAAGGTAAATGGGAAGATGTGGGTTTGAAAGATGCTAGGTGAAGGAAATAGGAAAAATAAAGGTAGATTGGAAGAGAAAATAAAAGCAAGAAAAGGTGTTAAAACGAGCAGAGAACTAAGATGTAACATTTGTTACACGTCTTTTTTTTTTCTTGAGTAGAAGTCATTATTATGCAAAATGTTTAGCATAAATTATTCCTTGTTCATGTGAGAAATGATGCTTTTTAGGAACTTCAGTTTTCCTGGTGTGGACAGAACTTGGGTTTAACATTTCATGGAGGATGGTGAGTCATTGTTCAGTACACATGCCGAGGTTTCATGCTGGAGGGCTTTAGCTGAAAAGTGGTAATGTGACTTGCTTTGAGTGGGTGGGATTAAAGAGCAGATTTAAACCGGACCTTGACCTTGCCTCAGGTTGACCCAGTGATGCTAGATTTGTAGCTGATGCCCTATTTTAAACTGAGAGTTGTTACAGATATAACTTTTGGCTACCTTTTTTGTAAGAAATCATGATAAATGGGATTTCCCGCCACTGTAGAGAGGAATAAAGGATTAGAGCTTGTCCTTTGCATTTGCTCTCTGTTGATTTCCCTCTCATGCCTTTTCCCGTGTCCTTGTTCTTTCTCCTTCTCTCTGCCCTAGTTACCATGGAGAGTACAAGGCAACCTCATTTCAACTTTCTCAGTGAATGAGGGTTTGAGGTTGATAGATGGTGAGAATCTTGATCCATCCTCCCAAGCAGAATCTTTCCCCTGTCTCCCCCCTCCAATTCTGAGGGATGGACAGACGTGAGAGGCAGGCTGGCGGCTCCCTGCTGAGATGCTCTTTAAGCCTCTCCAGCAAGTTCTGTACAGTTGAGCCTTTTTTTGAGATGCAGCACATAACTCTTACTCTTGTCCATTGTCAGATTTTCTCACTTGTGTACATGCTCTCTATCCCTTTCTCTACACAAACCAAGTTAAAATTCTTTAATGCTGTAGGATGGTACTATATCAAGAAGTTATTTAAAAATAAAGGTAAGAAATTTTAAAAAAATATATTTTCTAAACATTTCTTTGTTCTCCTTAATATATGTAGTAATATGCAGCTGACTTATAGCTAGAATAATTTTGCGGTGCTTCCTGGCTTAGCATACTCAGCTCTCATTGCCAAGTATTAGCACTGCCGCCGTCTTTAATGGTAGCATTGCTTAGTGTTGTGAATTCTTGTGTAGATCTTTAGTATGTATGTGGGGCTAGGGGTGGGGTTGGTTGTTGGCTTTGAAAGTTTGGAAGACTTCATTTGTTTCCCTCTTCTGGCAAACAAACCTGTTCCTTTTCTGTCTGTTTGATCTGCAAAGAAGAAAACAAAGAAATTCAATCATTGTTTTCATTTTAGAGGTCTTCCACTGCCTCTTTGTTTTACAAACTGTACAGCATGCTTTCAAATACTGACTTTGAATCAAGCAAAAATTAGGATTTTGAATTGCAAGGTAGATTACCTCATATTAAATGCTGAAGATAATTCACATTTAAAATTGTCCTAGCAAAATCCATAAAAGCAAGATTATCTGGCTGTTCGTGAGTTTGATGTATTTTATTTGATTATGGCTGCATGAACAGGCACTTAGTGGAAGATGGTGCTCCACAGAAAGAATTTTTCCCAGGCCCTTAACCAGCACACGCCCCCTCCAGAACATTATTATTATACCCGTGAATTTTCAACTTTAGAATCTCAAAGAAAAAGATAGAAGAGAAATGTTTATTGTTTATTAATCTGAATGCAGCCAGCAATGCCATTCATCACAGAAAGGACTGATATAGGGACTACCACGACCTGCTAGAACTAGCTTATGAATGAATGCGTTCTACCTTACTCACTGCCATGTTCCCAACCCAGCAGCAGGAGTTCCAAATACTGTTCCTGCATGATGTACGCATTTTTACTGTAAGAAACAAGATCTGTCTTTTTTCATTCCTGTAGTAGAATTATTTATTGTATTTATTAATTTGGTACACTACCTTTGGTAGATGCATCATGGCAGTTTACATAAAATAAGCACCAGTGAAAAGAATGTTCTCCAGCAGAGCTCACCAGTGCAGGGTGTCTTGGTTGATTTATCAGTGACAGCCTCTTCATCTTGCCAGGATTGCCATCTTTTCTTGTAGATTATTTGCAGTGATTTTTTCCCCTACCATCTGGCTTTGGTGGACTGATCTCTGTCCATTGCAGACTATTTAAAAGTGAGCTGCATGATTTATCTCCCTCCAGTGCTCTTACAACCATTTAACTGCTCTCTTAAATCCACAACATTGGCTTATTATCCAATTCCAAATAAAATTCAAACTAATGTACTTGTACTTACTTACTTATATACTCTGCAGTGCCTCATGATCTGTTTCCACTTCTTTCCACATATAGCCCTCTTCCCAAACTTTATTCATTGTGCAAACTTCTCTTTTCTGTACCCTTCTTCTCTATCATCATATCTTGACTGTATGCTTTCTACCTTGCACTCTGACTGCATTAGCTTTCTTGAATGGGTGCTTCATGTTCCCTTATACCAGATTCAGATCTATCCTATAAACTTACCTCTTTTAATTTGTTTTTAAAACTTGAACACTAAACATGGCTGGCTTGACTTAATCATTTTTATATAGGTAAACAAAGTTCCTGGAATCTATTTGTCTTGTCTGTGTCTTAACTAGCGTGTAAGCTCCGTGGAGCAGGGATTGTCTCATGTGTGTCTGTATAGCATTGCATAGGTCCTGTAGTGCTATATAAATGAATGCTCATAATAATATTAGCATAACACAAACATTGCCTCTTTAGGGCGCTTAACCATGTTTGAAGGCTCAGTGTAAGAACTGAATATCCTGAGCTATGCCTGACTTGAAGCTGTATTTTCTAGCTGCACAGATAAAGGCAATTTAGGAATGGATGAGGCATCTGGAGAAACCTTGGGTGTTTGTTGAGAAAGATTTGGTGGGGAGGGCTTTGCTGGGGAACTGGGTATGGTTACCGCCACATGGGGGCCCAAAAGCGAAGATCAAAAACCTCTATACAGTCTTTACAGTGGAGACATGGAAGAGACTTAAGAGACATTTGTTGGAGGGGAAGCTGGTCACATATTTGACACCCATTTGTTGCAATACTGAATTCCCTCTGGGGATTTATATTTTATTTATTGAATTGTTTTTGTATACCGCCTTCTCCTTCAGTCAAAACGGTTTACATGGAACATAAATTTTACAGTAAACAAATGAGGCTATAACAATAAGCTAACTGTTACATTAAACCAGATTAATATTATTATTCTTCATAAGAACAACAACGTGGAACTTATATACAGTGTGAGGGGCAGTTAAGGTATTAATAGACAGATTGGGGACGGTCTGGTACACCCTGGGCTGGATTAGTAAGGGTTTTATGGAGGTATTTCCTTAAGTGATCTGTCCATAATGTTCATTGTACAGGTGCATCTTGAGCTTTTTACAGAAGTCCTTTATGTGCTTCTAATATCTTCCGGTAAGGGAGTTCCTTAATGCCAGGGCAGAGAGGGAAAGTGCCCTTTTTGATGTAGATAGGTTGGATTTCTGGTATTTGGATGGGATGACAAACATGTTTTATTGTTGATTCTTCTGGGACGTGTGCTGGTGTATCGAGCAATCAGTTCTTGTAGGCTATCTGCAGAAGAATGGTGTAGGATTTTGTAAATTATGAGCATTGTCTTGAACTTAGTCCAGGAGAGTATTGGAAGCCAGTGGAGTTGATTTAGTATGGGGGTATTGTGATCTTGTTTGGAACTTCCAGTAATAATGCGGGCGGCCATATTTTGTGCCAATTGGAGGGGGTGTATGGAACCTCTTGGGGGCCCTGGTATATTGAATTACAGTAATCTAAGATTGGTGTGACAACTGCTTGAAATACAATGCAAAAGTGATCCTGGCAAAGTAATAGTTTTATGTTCTTGAGGAGTTTCATCTTGTAGTAAGTGTTTGCAATAGTTTTATTTATGTGGGACTGAAGGCTGAGGTTACGATCTAGGGTGACACCAAGGTACTTGACTTCTTTTTGCACCTTAATGCTTCTGTGAAATAGGCTGATTTCTTGTGGGGGATTGACTGAGAAGTCTCATGTGATGAATAAAGCCTGTGCTTTATTGTAGTTTACTGCTAGGTTGTTGTTGCCGAGCCAGCTGACCAAGTCTTCCATGCATTTGGTTATGGGCAGTAGGTTAGGGTTGCGGATGTCATAGGAGTAAAAACCATGATGTCGTTGGTATATAGTCTGTATTGTATGTTGTGATGTTTGATTATATTACAAACGGGATGTATGTATATGTTGAATAGCATAGATGAGAATGATGATCCTTGAGGGATGCCTGAAGGGAGTAGATTTGATCGTGCCACATCTTATTTGCTGATGCCTTTTATTGAAGTATGATTGAAACCATTTTAGTGTGGTTCCATAAAGACCAATTTTCTGGAGGCATCACAGCATGATATTGTGGGATACTGTGTTGAAGGCAGCTGTTATGTCCATGAATATGAAAATAAAGCCTGTTTTGATATTGTCAATTCCCTTGATGATGGTGTTGAGAAGTGATGTTATCAGTGTTTCAACATTATAGTTTGGTTTGAACCGTGTTGGTGGGGTCCAGGGAGGCATGCAGGTCTGTGTGGTCTTGTAGTTGCCATTGGACCACTTTTTCAATGATCTTTGTCATGAATGATAGACTGGAAATTGGGCAGTATGATGCTGGATCATTTCTGCTGAGTGATGGGTTCTTGAGGATTGGCCTTATGGTGGCATGCTTGAGTGAAATTGGCATGTATCCTTGGTTGAGAGCTATTGTTACTTTGTTGTGTATAAAGTGTGAGTTGTTCCTTCATGTTTTTTAGAGATTGGGAAGAGAAGGGATTAACAAGTGGGGCAGCTGATAGAACAGGGGGAGGTGATTTTTTTGAGGCACTGAGGAAAAAGCCCAGGTTAAGTCAGAAAGATAAGTTTGTTTTTTTCAGGTTAGACATTACATGAAGACGCCTTCTCCTAACCATATTGTTGATTTATTGTGCCAGATTCCGGTGACATGTAACTTCTTACTAACTCATTGATATTATATCTCCATACTTAACTTATATCATTTATTTATTTATTTATTTTATTACAAGTTCTTATATACCGCACTATTCGGCATCAGCGCGGTTTACATTATAACATAAAGACCTTAACAACAAGCTGTTTGGTTTACATCGAACAGGAGTACAAACTTGGAGAACCGGGGTAAACTATATACATGAGATAATTACATAGAAAAGAATAGAGTCTTAATAATATCAAGAACGGCATGGTGTGTTCATGAGTGGGTCACTTCCTCTGGTTCAATTGCTGGTAGGGTAGTATTGAAGGAAGAGGTGGTATTTGAGTGCCTTCCTGAACTGGAGTAGGTCAGTAATGGCCCTTATGTCAGAGGGTAGAGCGTTCCAGCATTTGGGTACATAGAAACTGAAGGCTCTGTTTGAGGTTGTCATGTTGCACTTTGTCAACGCCTTCGAGGTTGTCAGTAGGTTTACGGCTGTTGTTCTTCTGGATCTGTTGGGGGGTACAGTGTGAATCAGATCTGTGAGTGAGGAGGATGAGATACCCTTGATTGCCTTGAATGATAGTACTAGGGTTTTAAAGATGATCCTCCCATGGATGGGGAGCCAGTGAAGTTGTTTAAGAATGGGAGTTACGTGATCGCTTCTGGAGGCTCCGTAGAGGACTCTTGCTGCGGCATTCATGGCCATCTGTAGTGGGCTAAGAGTGGATTGGGGGAGACCTTGTAATATGGCATTTGCAAAGTCGAAGTGTGGCAGGATTAGTGCTTGGTATATGGTTCGGAAGTCATCCGGGTCCAACAGGGAACGCATATGCCTAAGCGAGCGTATTTTGAAGTATACAGCTTTAACTATGTTATTTATGTGATGTTTCATATCCAGACGTTGGTCCAATGTAACTCCAAGGTATCTTATTGTTTCTTTAGCTTGTAGGTCAGCTTCCTTGACACTGACGTGGGCTGGAGGGGTGAAGTTGGGGTCTTTGGAGATGAAGAGCACCTCTGTTTTTTTATGTTGAATGCGAAGGTTTTGTGATTGGAGCCACTCTGAGACCGAATTGAGGCAGTCTACCAACGGTGCCAGGTCTAATTGAGTTGTAGAGAAAGGCATATATAAGAGAATGTCATCTGCATATATCAAGCAGTTGACTTTGAAGGATCTTATGACGTCGCAGATGGGCTGCATGTATATGTTAAATAGTAGGGAAGACAATGAGGAACCTTGAGGCACACCTTGCTTTTGATGGAAGCGTTTTGACTCTTCTGTACCGGACTTCACATATTGCCATCTTCCATCCAGATAAGAGTTACACCATTCTAATGCACTGTTGCAGATACCTTTCTCTTTCAGTCGTCCGAGGAGAATTTCGTGGCTTACCGAGTCGAACGCCGCAGCGATGTCTAAGAAGACGAGTACAAATCCTTGTCGGATGTTGTTAATGCCTATGATAATGTCGTTGAATAGGTTAGTGAGAAGGGTCTCGACCCCATGATATTCTCTGAACCCATGTTGGCAGTGATCTAGGGGAGCTGTGGTGTCTATATGATCTTGGATTTGCCGTTGTGCCTCCTTCTCAATTATCTTGGCTAAGAGGGGAATGCTAGCTATAGGCCTATAAGATTCGACCTTTTGCGGGTCTAGCTTGGGGTTTTTCAAAAGTGGCCTGATGGAAGTCTGCTTGAGTGCTGCAGGGAAGTACCCTGTTGTGAATGAGAGGTTCATTAGATTTGCAATGAAGGGGCTGAACGCACAACGTAGCTCCTTAATCCAAAAAGCTGGGCATGGGTCCGTTTGTGCAGTGGAGGTATTGAGAGATGCTATGGTGTCCTCGATGCATTTAGTGGATGGTGTAGAGAAGTTATTTAGTGGGGTTGCATTCGTTGGTTCTTGGAACGGGACTGTTGACACCTTGTTAGTTTGCACTATCTTGGATTGCATGTAGTCAGCGAATTTCTGTGGATGAATCTCACTGTGTTGTTCGGGAGAAGGTTCCTTTGAGAGGGATTTGACCAGGTTGAAGAGGTCACGTGGTTTATTCAGTGATCTCTTTAGAGTGTCTGTGTGGTATTGTTTCATTGTGGTTGTGATTGCTTCACGGTGTGTGGAGAGGTGAGTACGGTAGGCGGTCTGATCTTCAGTGGAAAGTGATCTGCGCCAGCGGCGTTCCAGTCTGCGGAGTTGGGTCAGAGAGGATCGCAATTCAGGAGAGAACCATGGGGCGGTGCTTCTTTTTCTCCTCTTTGTGTTATTGGAAATTGGAGGTTGTGATATGGCATGCAGATTGGAGTTCCAGGAGGTGATTAGTTCGTCGAGGTCTGGTATGGTTTTGTTGAGGAGTGATTGGGTCTCAGCCAAGATGTGTTCCCTGTTAAATGGTCTAAATCTTCTTGTGGGCGTCTGTGATGTGCTGTGCATGTTTTGGCTTCTGTGCAGCTTCTCATTGATGATGGGGATCTGGAAAATGATCAGTTTGTGGTCTGACCAGGGTACATCAACGATTGATATTGGTAGGTTGTGGTTTTGTTCAAAGACTGTCTGAGGAGCAAATACCAAATCCAGAATGTTTCCCTTTATATGAGTGGGTTTATTGATAATTTGCTTGAGTCCCATGTCTTCCATAGCACCAAGGAAGGCAATTGCGTGGTTTTGGGATAACGATGGGAGATTGAAGTCACCCATTATCCAATTTGGTTTATTGGGATTGAGGGTGCTGGCAGTAAGGTCAATAATGGTTGGGAGGTCATCTGGAGACGTGGACGGTGTCCTGTATAAGAGGTTGAGGGAGATTTGCTGGTTTGTAATGGAGAGTATGTCTAGATTGTTTGAGCTAGAGGAATCTGTTATGTGGAAGTTAAGGTCCGATTTGGATACTATGAGCACCCCTCCTCCTTTTTTGTTTTCTCTATGTCTTGTGTGTATGGCGAAATTGGGTGGTAGAAGTTGGTTGATGAGAACGTTATCTTCCGCTGATAGCCAGGTTTCTGCCTGACATGCCTGACATGCCTGACATTGATATTTCAGCATACGCCTGCATCTGGGGCATATCAATCTTTGTAAATTCTGGAGCCTCTTTCATCTCATGGCTATTATGAAAGAGGTTCTGGACTATCCAAAAATCTATATTCCCCAGACTCAGGTGTATGCTGAAACATCGATATCAGGCATAATATAAGTACAGTGATTATTAATAAGTTAGTAAGAGGTTGCATGTCTCTGGAGTCTGGCACAATAAATCAACAATACAGTTAGGTGACGTGGCATTTGCAGTGAGAAAGTGTTCTTGCAAATACAAAGATTAAAAGTTAATATAATGAAAATGTTTTGAGAGACAAATGAAGACGATGAATGCCATAAATAGCTGAAACAAGTACAGCACCGACTGTTCCTGATGCCCTTTTTTACTGAGAATATGGTTTAAAAAAGAGAAAGTATTTAAGTTTATGGATTACCCTGGTTTTGTAATTATGATTGATTAAGAGATTTTTCACCTGAAGAAAGTTTTTTTTTATTGATATATCACTTGTGGTGTATGGAGTCAGAGTTACCTGAGTTCTATTTATTTATCAGAATTTTTTAAATCACCTTCCCGAATCCAAAGGATTCGCTCAAGGCAATGTACAACAAATCAGAAATGTATAAAACAAAAAAACCTAAGCAAATTAAAATGTACAAAGCTGTACATATTCCTCTCTTCCCGCATCTTATTTTGCCAGCCATTTAGGCTTGGACTATTAAAGTTGTGCATCCTAACTCTAAGCCCTCCTTGGAAACAAGAGTTTTCAAATGTTTTTCTAAACCTTATGTAACTCTTTTCTTGGCGTTGTGATAGAGGCAGTTTATTCCATCCCATTGGGGCTACCATTGAAAAAGTTCTATTATGATTTGTGATAGAGGCAGTTTATTCCATCCCATTGGGGCTACCATTGAAAAAGTTCTATTATGATTCCAGGCTTTTGATATCTCTTTTTTTTTAGGAGGTACTTGTAATAAAGCAGCACCCTGACTAGATCTTAACACTTTTCCTGGAGTATACTATTCAGTCTTGTCTCAGAGATATTGAGGATCCTTTTCTTGCAAGACCCGAAAGGCTACAGTAATCAATTTGAAATATACTTTCATCTCAAGTGGCAGCCAGTAAAGCTGTTCTTTTTTTTTAATTTTTCCTTTATTAAACAATTTTGCAGCAACATATACAGCATGCATATGCCAGTGGCATCCAATCACATAACAAACTAAAAGAAGGAGGAACAACTAATACAACAATCTGACTACCCTGAAGCTGTCCCCCAGCGGCCGAAGGGAGAGTATAAATAATAGTAGCATTATATAAATGAATAATAAAACTGTTCTTCAAAAGCAAACTAAACAAGAATACAAAATGGTCACAACTGGTTATTCATTTTTGTAACAGGTAACTATACCCCCCCCCCCCCACCAAACAGTTCTTAACCAATCCCCTACACACAATGAACACCCGCCCACTCCTTCCCCCCCATTCCCCATATGTCAATGGGACCCCATCTAACATCACTTCCTCTCCAAAGCCTGAATCAGTTTCGTCCAATCATGTTCAAATCTCTCCAATCGCTGGCACCTATGTGCCGTCAACCGCTCCATCATCTGGCACAACTGCTTTGTACACTTTTCCAGATCAGAGACCTCCGCTCACTTCCAGTGGATGGCCACCTCACACCGAACTGCACACAAGCTGGCCAGAACCGCATCCCCCCCAGGACAGCAGTAACAGGCCAGGATCAAGCGTCACATCCACACTGAGCAACTGGCTGATCCACCCCTGGACGGCGCTCTAATAGACCTGGATCCTGGGGCAGTCCCACCAGATATGCCAAAAGGTACCCCACCCTCCACACCCCCGCCAGCAGTCTGGCATCCCCTCCCAGAAACATATGATGAAGGCGCTCAGGCGTATAATACCACCACATCAGGATCTTATAGACAATTTTCCCTGATAGCAATGGACAGGGGAGCCCGGCGTATCCGATTCACTATCTGTTTCCAATCTTTCTGATCCAACTCCCTAAGTCCCGCTCCTACTCCCTCATATATTTTAGGGGACTAAATTGAGTCCCCTGCACCACTTTGTACACAACGAAGATGAGTCCCGGAGAACGCCGCTTCCCATACCATACCTGTAAAATGTTCCCTGTAAAATAGTTATCTCCAAGTTATAATGCCCTGTTCAATGTAATTTCAGTTTGTTCAATGTAAACCGCACTGATGCAGAATTGCGCGGTATATAAGAGAATGTAAATAAATAAATAATAAATAAATAAATACCACTTCCAAATCTGTGAAATCTCTTTGGAGCCCCGCCGTCCCCAATTTCCTCCTCATAAAATGGCAGACCTGCCGATATTGAAAGTGGTCCGCCTCCCTCAAGTTATAGGCCTCCTGCAGGTCTCCGAAGTGGATGAGCTCCGCATCATCTACAAATTGATGGAAATACTGAAGCCCTTCCTGGGCCCACCTTCCATAAACCACCTCCTCCCACCCTGGCTGAAACTCAGGTAGCCTACAAATTGGGGCCATCAACAAAAATCTCTCCCCCCTCTCTTTCCCCTTCCCTCTTTTGCGCCCTATCCCAAATTCTAAGGACCTGTTGCATTCCCAGACTGCCCCCTCCCCACTGTTTCCGAACCCCCGATGGAACCCAGGGTAACACCTTTAAACTGTCATCTTGTAGCTGGGCCCTTTCCAATTGCAAAAACCTCTTTGGTTCCCCCCCCCTCCTGCCAATCCATAAGATGCCTAATTTGCTCCTCCCAATAGAATGCCCCCAAGGCCCCTCCTCCCTACTCCGATACATTGTTTCACAGGCTATTCGAGGTGGTTTCCTATTTCAAATATATTGGAACACTTTCCTTTTCATACTCTGCAGTGCTGCTTCTGGAAATGACAGGGGCAGAGCCTGGCACAAATATAAGGGATTCAGGAAGACCACCATCTTGACCGCCACAATACATCCCAGCCAAGAGATTTCCATCTTCATCCAGCCCTCTAGCTCAACCCCTATGGATCTAAACAGCTTGGGGTAATTAACCTGGTATAACTCCCTGGGGAAGCTGGAATCTGCACCCCCAAATACTGATAGGTCCACACACCCACCAAATAGGGAACCTGCCCTTAAGTGCAGTTTCCACCTCTGGTGTTACAGAAAAATTCAGTGCCTATCTTTTCCATATTAACTTTAAAACCGGAGACCCCTCCATACCGCTCTAACTCACTCACCACTATAGGCAGTGTCCGCTAGGCAGAACAGCACATCATTGGCAAACAATGACATTGTATGTTGACTCCCCCCTCTCTCAACACCCCATATGGCTCTATTCGCCCGAATTGCTTGGGCCAAGGGTTCCATTGCCAAAGAGAAGAGGTGACATGGGGCACCCCTGTTGAGTCCCCATACCCAGGACAAAGCCCTCCGAGTAATACACGTTCACCTTTACTCAAGCCCATGGTTCCATGTACAGCCCTCGTTTCCAACCCAGGAAATTAATCCCAAATCACATTTTCCCCATTGTCACAAATAAGAAGGGCCAATGCACCCTATTAAATGCCTTCTCAGCATCGATTGAGAGGAACATGACCTCCCAGCCTCCTGCCGCTACCCAAAGTAGTTCTACCACCCGATAGATACTATCTGTGGCTTGCTACCCTGTGATGAAGCCTGTCTGATCCTACTTGAACCAACTGACTCATCAAGGGGGCCAACTGGGTTGCCAAAATCTTAGCTAGTAAATCTAAAACCCAACCTCAGAACATAGACCTTCACTATTAAATATATGATTTTTTGTCGGAGCTGACCGTAGGAAGGTCGGATCAAATACCGACCCCCACCAGGCGGGCAGCCACTTTTTATTATTAAATCAAGGTTCTTCACCACAACTAAAATATCATTTTTCAAACAGTTCACTGAAAACTTATCTTGGAGAGAGCGCTGTTGGTAGAAATGGTTCTCAACACGACGCGCGCGTTTCGGGCACTGACACCCTGTATCAAGTGTATAATCCAGAAATTAGAAATTCAGCATTCTTCCTTTATAACGCCGTCATTGCAGCACAGGTCATTTCTTTTGGCAAAAGGCAGAACAAGCGCCATTTTTAAAGAAGAAACCTACCAATGTGGGGGTTTGCCCGATCTGATTGGTAGGTTTCTTCTTTTAAAAATGGCGCTTGTTCTGCCTTTTGCCAAAAGAAATGACCTGTGCTGCAATGACGGCGTTATAAAGGAAGAATGCTGAATTTCTAATTTCTGGATTATACACTTGATACAGGGTGTCAGTGCCCGAAACGCGCGCGTCGTGTTGAGAACCATTTCTACCAACAGCGCTCTCTCCAAGATAAGTTTTCAGTGAACTGTTTGAAAAATGATATTTTAGTTGTGGTGAAGAACCTTGATTTAATAATAAAAAGTGGCTGCCCGCCTGGTGGGGGTCGGTATTTGATCCGACCTTCCTACGGTCAGCTCCGACAAAAAATCATATATTTAATAGTGAAGGTCTATGTTCTGAGGTTGGGTTTTAGATTTATTAGTTAATTGGCCCTTACTCATAGGTTTTTGATTTTTCTAAAATCTTAGCTAGGACTTTTACATCCATATTGATGAGGGAGATCGGCTGATAGGAACCACACTGCAAAGGATCCTTCCCTTCCTTGTGTATCAGGGTGATGCCTGCAGTGAGCATCTCTGGTGACAGCTCCCCCCCTTCCTCCAATACCCCGTTAAACACCCTTGCCAGTAGGTCACTGACTCTTCTTTATAGAGTTTATAAAAGGATCCCGGCAGGCTGTCCAAACCTGGGGCCTTCCCTGGAAGCAGATCTTTAATTGCCCCCTTTATTTTTCTGCTGTCGATGGCCCACTCTAAGAGCTCTACTGCTCCCTCCTCCAGTCAGGGAAGCTCCACTCCCTCCAGGTAGTGTTGTACCTCCACCTTCCCAATCTCCTCCTGCCCTGTGTATAGGGCCCAGTAAAAGGCTGCAAATTACTCCCAAATATAGTTCTGTGAACTGATGCTCCCATCACTCCCTTGAAGCCATCGGATAGTGGACTTCATCACCTGCCGCTTAAGTTTCCGAGCTAGTGCCCTACTAGCCCTATTCCCCCATTCATAGTAGATGTGCTTCACCCACTGCAAATTGAAGGCTATCTGGTCCGCCTGCAAAACCTGCAATTCCGCATGCAAGATTCCCACCCTCTTCCAGGCACTCTTTGCCCCAGTCCTCTGGTATTCTAATAATGTATCCTTAAGCTCCCCCACTATTTGTTGCTCCCTGTGAAGTCAAAGTTTCTTATAGTGTGATGCCCACATAATAAATTTCCCCCACAACATGCCTTCAGGCCTTCCCATACAATGGTCTTGCACACCTCCCTCTGGTCATTTAACTGGAGATATTCCCTAATGCCTTCTCATCTGCTACCATTTCTTTTTTTTCTTCAGGAGGCTCTTGTTAAGCCTCCGAAATCTTGTCCCCCCCACACCCTCCCAGTTTTCAAGTCCCCAAGGCCACCCAAACTGGACTGTGGTCTGACCACGTCATGGGGCCGATTGCCACCTCTTTCACCTCCACTGCCCACAACCCAACCGCCAAGATCACGTCAATCATACTAAAGCTATCTCAAACCCTCGAGTAATAGGAGTACTCCCTGGGCCATGGAATAGCCTCCCTCCAAACATCCACCAGGTGGAACCTCCTCATCACCTGCCTCACTGCCTGATGGTTACTTCACACCCCCCCCCCCCCCATCGCTTACTGTGGAGCTTCTGTACTGTGCCGGTTGGAGGTGAGATTAAAATCTCCCCCGGTACCAATTTCCCCTGGATGTGGCCCTCTAGCAGGTCGGCAACCCCCCTCCAAAAGGTCCCCTGGGGGCCATTGGGCCCATATATACACACCACTGTGATCAGTTTCTCCCCCAACTGACCCATAATCCCCACAACCCACCCCTCCTTATTGGTAAAGGAACCCTCTATCTGAAAATTCACTCCCTGCCGAATCAAGAGCACAACTCTCCTTTCTCCCCCCACCCGGGGGCGCCGAGAAGAACTGTTCCGGAAACAAGCTATGACGCAACCACCCCTCATCTCTGACCCTCAGGTGAGTTTCCTGAAGCAACATGAAGTTCCAGTGATGCCCCTCTAGCGCTGTCGTTTGTTGGGGGAATTTAGCCCCATAACATTCAGAGTGCCAGTGCGCACCCTGGTGCAGTTTATCCTTGCCATCCTCTCTCCCATCAGGCTCTCCTTCTCTCTTCCGCCCCATCCCTCCCCCCTCCCCCCCTTGTTGCTGGCTCCCCCTTCCTAGAGCCACCCATTCCATGGTAGTTTGCTGGTATCCTCAGCTCCCTTTGTCCATCTTGCCTTGCACTCATGCTCCTAGCCTCCCTCCAGCCCTTAAGCACCACTCGCTCGTCCACATCCCCCCCATACAGTACTTTCCAACCCCCCCCATGTACCATCCCCCTCCAAAGCACATTACACAACCATAACCCCCCTCCTCCCCCTTCCCCCATATATTGTCCCCATCCACCCGCCCACCTCCCTCTACTAACCCCACCCAGGCCTTTCTGAGTTAAAGACTCCCTGCCCCAATGTTCTGTCCATTGGGAATTTCAGTGTCCATCATTACCCTGGGGGCGGTCAAGTGTCCACTCCAGACACACGGGCTGGCTGGGTTGGCTGGCTCCTCTTGGAGAAGCGCTTTAGGCAAGTCCCCTTCACTGCCACTTAGAGGTCGCTATTTTCGCTGCCAGTCCCGGTCCAGAACTCTGTTGTTGGGCTTGCCACGTTTCCTCTATCATCTTCACCTGCCAAGAGGCCCCCTGTGCAGTAAACAGAAAGCCAAACAGGAAGAGCCACTGATAGTGGAGCCCTGATTTCCACATACTTTGATTGAAGGATAAGGTGGTATACAAAACTGTCTAAATAAAATAAATAAATAAATAAAATATAAGTTGTCACTTCATGAAGCAGGCAGTGATGCATCAGGGTCCTTTGAGAGAGGTCATGAAACAATTCAATCTCGTATTCTTGCCACCCAAGGCGGCCATATTTGCGGGCAATCTTCAATAATTTATTTTTGATGGGGAAGGAGGACAGACAAACCACAATATCCCTGGGCCAATTCTCTAGTACCAGCCCCATTCTCCAATGGGCCCATTCGATAATAACAGGGGGAGGAGTGTCCACCTTGCTTGCCTTGTCGAGTTCCAGTATGTGTGCAAACAGCTTCATTGCTGCCACACAGTCCTTGTATCCCTCTCCTTCTGGCACCCCCCTGTATTCTCAAATTGCAACGACGGACCCAATCTTCCAAATCTTCCAGCTTTTCATAGATTTGCTTCTGGCCCTGCTGCATGCTCTCCCATTCCTGCGCCATTTCTTCCAGTTCCAACACGTGGCGCTCCATGTGCTCCTCTGCCTCCATCACCTGGCCCCCAAGCTCCATCAAATCCTGTTGCAGTGTGGTCAAGGCAGATTTTAGATCCAGGCATAGGACGCTAATGTCGGTTTTCACTTTGTACCGAAACTCCTGCAGCCAGTGCTTAAGATCATCTCCTCCCCTCACCTTACTTTTGCACGGCCTTCCATCCGCTGATGCTCCCAAGCCATCAGAGGCCCCTAAGCATGCCTCACTACGTCCTCGAGACTGCTCTCTCTGGAAGTACTTTGATTGAAATTCCTCTTGGCGCTTCAGAGCTGACATACTGGCCCTTTGGCTGTGGTCCACTTTCGATTGCAGGGCTAAGGGGGCTATTATGCAGCAGTACGGGGAGAGAGTAGACAGAGCTTCACTGAGCTGCATCCATTTGATGTGCCAGTGCTACCGGACGTCACCAGTGCAGCTGTTCTAAGGAGCATGCTTACTAAACCATAGTACCTGGTAGTATGGGATTTAGCATCCGGTTGGTTGCCATGCTAAAATGTAGCACGGGCTCTAGCACCAAAAATCCCATGTTACCCTTGAAGCTTTGCATTGGGGCAGGGACTGGGGGGTACAGAGGTGGAACACAGGCATTGCTGGCACATCATGGTTAGCATTGGTGTTAGTGGCCCATGCTAACTGCACTTGCAGCCCTTTGTGTGGGTGCACTTAACACCATCTCAACATGTGACGTTAAATGAACTTGCATATCGGCTTGTGCATGTCCTGGATCTGCTATAACATCAGGGGCATGCAAGCACATGCCCCCTGAAGTTAATGCTGGCTCCCTATGCTAGTTACGCAGCCCACATGCATGTTACTGGCATGGGCCTTAGTCAATGTTCCCTCTAAGCAGCTTGAAGCTGCGCGGAGTCATCCACCAGCATTCCTGCTAGTGGGGGGAGGTGCAAAACGATTGTGCTTAGGATCGCATAGCATAAGCAGGTCCCGAGGGATCTGCCTATACTGTGCGATCCTAAGTGTGATCGTATTTTACCTCCTCCCACCAGTGAAAATGCCAGCGGAAGACTCCAGTGAAACTTCAGGCTGCTTAGAGGAAACATTGGCCTTAGCAATCATGCCCCTAAGAACAGCTTCACAGAACACCAAAGCCGTGCTCCAGAAATTATTCTTGCAATTGTATTTTGTGCAACCTCTGAATGTTTCAACTGCTTCTTCATTAAACCATCATATGGACTATTGCAGTAATTTAGATGAGTTGTGATAGAACCTTGTACAAATACTGGAAATACTGAAATGTCTAAAAAAGGATGTAAATTTTTTACCATTTTCAGTAATCAGTAAACTAATGAGTGGAGTAGAACGGGTAAAAGTAGATGGGTTGCTTATGCCTTCAGAAAGTAGAAAGACTAAGGGACATGCAATGAAGCTAAAATGTAGCACGTTTATGTAAGATGTGGAGCCCACTTCAGTAAAGGGATATGTTTGGGCCATCTGAACATCCGAGAATAGGATGGGCTTGAATCATACTCTATTCTGCACCGCAGGAGCTAAAAATTCCTGCGGTCGCAGGATCAGGCACTGAGGTGGCCCAGCGTGCCCCTGGATCCACCACTGGAGATGTCCACCTTACAGCATGGCCAGCCTGCCCCATGCTCGTGCTGGTGCCATGGTGTCCCATTGCCATGGTACCAGGATGTCCAGCAGGAGCGCCAAAGGTTCCACTCGCAACCAGACCTCATTTCCCTTCCGCCATGATGGGGTCTGCTAGTGCCGGGATCAGGTGTCAGGGTCTCACCTTCCATTGCTCCATGTCTGGGTGGCTGCCAGGGCCGCTCGCATGGGTGCCCAGTGCTTATTCCACCTCCAAGGTAGAATAAGCTGGGCGTTCTCTAAGAGACCACCGGACGTATAGGGTGTCATGAGGTGCAGCGGTCAGAGCCCATGGAGATAGGGGATTCTGAACAAAACGGAGCTAACTTTGACAGCTCGGAGATACACATGGCCAAAGGTTGCCATAGGAACTATACACAAGCTATTTCACATGGTGTAGGGGAACGCCCAGACTCAAAGCTAGCTCGTGGCTCATCAGGGGATGAGGGGCAGCTGAAAAGGGGCGGAGCCAACATCACAAGCTACGCAGTTAAAAATCACTCATCTTAGAGTAGTGCAGAAGCGGCTAGAGGGAGAACTGCAAGAGAGAGAACTGCTGAGGAGAGACGTGCTGGCAGGGAGAGAAGTCCCGATAGCAGGAGAACTCCAAGCAGGGAGAGAAGCTTGAGAGGCAGGAGAGAAGGATCTCCATGCTGGTTAAAATCAATTGCTGACCAAAGGAGACTACCAGGGAGGTGCAGTGCTGAGAAACCCAGGAAGGGCTGTTTAGAAGAGCAGTGCACAGCTGACCAGTGCTTCCGAGAACCTTGTTACAGAGGAAGCAGAGGTAGTAGCTCTGAGGCCAGGCTAAGGCAAGACCAGTCACCCAGCACAAGGTACCAAGCAGGAGAAAACCATTATCCTGAAGATAATTTGGTGCCAAGGAGAAAGCTCAAACAGACACGGAGTAAAAAGCCTTCCCATGAGCAGAGCTGTGCTCGAGGGAGGAACGTTGAAGGGAGACTGCTGAAAGGTAACCTTATTCTTCCTAATAGGAGAAGCTTAGACTATAGCAGTCAGCCCTGTACTTGCCAAGAATTATGTGCCGCCTCTGAGAGAGACTATAGTGATTACGGTATTTACCCATCCACCTCTAGGCTGGTGGGGGAAGGGAACTCCCAAAGCTATAGAGAGGAACTCAGCAGTCAGAACAGAAGTTTCACTCACCGGGAAACTTACCCAGATATAGAAGAGATGCAATGTGATCCGTGTGAGGAGTCTAACGGTGATATTTACATGGACTGTACATATACATTATCTGATAGCATATCTTCTCTATGCTGAAGAGCTGTAGGAGCTGATTCATAAAGAAAACAGACAGGAAGAGTTTTGTGAAGGAAACTGTTTTCTTTTACCATTTTTGCCTCCATTGTGAAAGCTGAAGATAAGCATATCCTTTGTTCAAATGTTTCTTTAACTTTGATAACAGACGTATGGTTTTTGTGTTGCCTTATTTCATTGTGTGAAAGTCCAACCCTGGGAAGGGAATAAATCCTGTTTAAATCCTTATCACTCCGACTACAACTACTTTCTTTTTGCTAAAGTTGTGGAACTACAAATCCCAGAGGGCATTGCCAAGCCTCTCTACTATACTCCACAGCTATTAAAGAACTTACCCTGCTAATCCACCCATGCCTATGGCCTCTGGGGGGTGAGTGGGCGACAAGGGCCATGATCTGAATCGGCCCTATATGTCTGGGTGCCTGGCCCATCCCTGCTCCGCCCACTCTCCGCCTCCATCCTTCTCCTGTCCAGCGCAGCATGCACAGCTGCTCTGTACATGCAGGGGCACATGAGGCAGAATACTGTACCGGAAGATAGCAAGGCTGGACATCCTGCCAGGACGTACAGCCCCGCTATTCATATTACAGAATCTGGCCCTAATTGGGGAAAATATTTTTTTACTCAATGTGTAATTATACTCGAGAATTCAGTGCCAGAGGATTTAGTAAAAGCTGTTAGTGTATCTGGTTTAAAGGGATTTTGAGAAGTTCTTGGAGGAAAAGTCCATAAACAGTTATGAAAATGGATGGAGGAAATACACTGCTTACCCCTTTGATAAGCAGCATAGACTGTCTATCTTTTGGGAACCTGACAGGTATTTGTGACCTAGATTGGCCACTGTTGGAAACAGGATCCTGGGCTTGATGGATCTGACCCCAGTATGGGATATCTTGTTATCTTCTACAGTCAACATCTCATTCTTATAAAATCTTAAATTTCTGACAGATCGAAAAGGCTGCAAGCATCTAATATCTAATACTAATAATGGAGTTGCACAGTAAGATCTGGCCATCTTACCAATGATACTCAATCTTAGTTGAGTTAAGAATCAATTTATTCTGCGCATGCAAGGACTTTAAAAAGGAGATAGAGCAGCTTTTAAACTAGATAATAGGGGAAAGCCGACAGTCGCCCATGAGCGGATGGTTCGGAAGAATGTATCCTTGAAGGATACTACCAAAAGCAGAGAGGTTCCAAAAAAGAGTAAAGTAGCCCAAATGCCTTCGAGTATGGAGCAGACAGAGCTTAAAGATCCCAAATTACCCATGTCTACCAATAGCCAAATTAATATGAATAAAAAAGTCTCTAAAATGCTTGTATGCAAATGCTAGAAGTCTAAAAAATAAGATGGGAGAGTTAGAATATATAGCACTAAATGAGAGGTTAAATATGATTGGAATATCAGAGACATGGTGGAAGGAGGACAACCAGTGGGACACTGTGATACCTGGGTACAAACTATATCGTAATGATAGAGCTGATCAAATTGGAAGAGGGGTTGCGCTCTATGTTAGAGAGGGCATTGAGTCAGAAAGGATTAAAGTTTTGCAGGAAACAAAATTTGCTGTAGAATCTCTATGGATTGAAATTCCATGTAAAAAGGGGAAGGCAATGGCAGTGGGGGTGTACTATCGACCGCCTGGCCAGAATGAACAAATGGATAATGAAATGCTCAAAGAAATCAAGGAAGCTAACAAAAGTTACAGCTCGGTAATAATAATGGGTGATTTCAGTTACCCTGGTATCGACTGGGTCAGTGTCACGGCAAGACATGCTAGGGAGATAAAGTTCCTAGATGACATAAATGACTGCTTCTTGGAGCAGCTGGTTCATGAACCGACCAGAGGGGAAGCCATATTAGACCTAGTCCTTAGTGGAACACCAGATCTAGTGCGAGAGATAAGGGTGTTGGAGCCACTTGGCAATAGTGATCATAGCATGATTGCCTTTGATTTAATTAGTGGAGGAGGGACATTAAGGAAATCCACAGTACTACCTTTTAACTTTCGAAAGGGAGACTATGATAAAATGAGGAAAGTAGTTAAGAAAAAACTAAAAGGAGCAGTTGCAAAGGTTAAAGACTTACATCAAGCTTGGGTGTTGTTGAAAAATACTATCTTGGAAGCCCAGACCAGCTGTATTCCACGCTTTAAGAAAAGTGGAAGGAAGTCCAAAAAACTGCCAGCATGGTTTAAAGGTGAGGTCAGAGAGGCTGTTGTTGCCAAAAAAGCATCTTTCAGGAAATGGAAAAAAGAGCCAAACGACGAAAACTGGAAACAGCACAAGCACTGGCAGGTCAAATGCAAGGCATTGATGAAGAAGGCAAAGGGAGAATTTGAGAAGAAGCTTGCTGCGGAAACAAAAACGCGGAATAAAGATTTTTTCAAGTACATTCGTAGCAAAAAATCTGTGAGAGAGTTGTTTGGACCATTAGATGATAGAGGAGTTAAAGGGGCACTAAGAGGTGACAAGGAGATAGCGGAGAGACTGAATGAATTCTTTGCTTCGGTCATTACTGAGGAAGATGTAGAGATGTTACCCATGACTGAAGTGGTATTTAAAGGTGCGGAAGAATTGAAGGAAATATCGATACATCGGGAAGATGTATTACAACTATTAGATAAACTGAAGAGTAGCAAATCACCTGGGCCGGATGGTATACATCCAAGTGTGTTGAAAGAACTGAAATATGAGATTGCAGACCTGCTATTAGTAATCTGTGAACTATCATTAAAATCATCTCTAATACCTGAAGATTGGAGGATCGCCAATGTAACACAAATTTTTAAAAAGGGTTCCAGGGGTGATCCGGGAAACTACAGACCGGTGAGCCTCACATCAGTACCGGGAAAAATGGTAGAAACCATCATAAAGAATAAAATTACTCAGCATGCAGATAGTCATGGCCTAATGGGAGACAGCCAACATGGCTTTAGACAAGGAAGATCTTGTCTTACTAATCTGTTATGTTTTTTTGAAAGTGTGAATAAACAGGTGAACAAAGGTGAGTCGGTTGATATAGTGTATCTGGACTTTCAGAAAGCCTTTGGCAAGGTCCCTCATCAGAGACTTTTGGCAAAACTAAAGAGTCATGGGATAGGAGGCAGTGTACTACTGTGGATCAAGAACTGGTTAAAAGATAGAAAGCAGAGGGTTGGGCTAAATGGCCAATTTTCCCAATGGAGAAAGGTGAATAGTGGTGTACCCCAGAGATCTGTGCTGGGTCCGCTGCTTTTTAACATATTCATAAATGACCTGGAAAGTGGAATAATGAGTGACGTTATCAAATTTGCAGATGACACAAAACTATTTAAAGTTGTTAAAACCCAAGAGGATTGTGGAAAATTGCAAGAGGATCTTGATAAATTAGAAGACTGGGCATCAAAATGGCAGATGAAATTTAATGTGGACAAGTGCAAAGTTATGCACCTAGGGAAGAACAACCCAAACTATGATTACACAATGCAAGGTTCCACATTAGGAACCACCACCCAGGAAAAAGATTTAGGTGTCATTGTGGATAACATGTTAAAACCCTCGGCCCAGTGTGCACCTTGAATATTGTGTGCAATTCTGGTCGCCGTATCTTAAAAAGGATATAGAGTTATTAGAAAAGGTTCAGAGAAGAGCCACCAAAATGGTAAAGGGGATGGAAGGATACTCCTATGAAGAAAGGCTAAAAAGGTTAGGGCTCTTTAACCTGGAAAAGAGACGGCTGAGGGGAGATATGATAGAAGTCTATAAATTAATGAACGGAGTGGAACGTGTAAACGTAGATCGATTGTTTATGTTATCAGAATATAGAAAGGACTAGGGGACATGCAATGAAGCTACAAGGTAAACTATTTAAGACTAATAAAAGGAAATATTTTTTCACTCAACGTGTAATCAAACTCTGGAATTTGTTACCTGAGGATGTAGTAAAGTCTGTTAGTGTAGCTGGGTTTAAAAAAGGTTTGGACAAGTTCCTGGAGGAAAGGTCCATAAACCATTATTAAGAAGGGACCCAGGATATCAATGCTTGACCCAGTACAAGCATTGCGGAACCTGTGTCTTTTGGGGAAACTGTTAGGTACGTATGACCTAGATTGGCCACTGTTGGAAACAGGATACTGGGCTTGATGGACCTTGGTCTGACCCAGTATGGCATATCTTATGTTCTTATGTTCTTTGGTAGTCCCAGGACAGCCT
Source organism: Ichthyophis bannanicus (assembly GCA_033557465.1). Taxonomy (NCBI): domain Eukaryota; kingdom Metazoa; phylum Chordata; class Amphibia; order Gymnophiona; family Ichthyophiidae; genus Ichthyophis; species Ichthyophis bannanicus. The sequence continues at coordinate 593,805,913 of CM066034.1, forward strand.
CCACTATAAGAACATAAGATATGCCATACTGGGTCAGACCAAGTTCCATTAAGCACAGTATCCTATTTCCAACAGTGGCCAATCTAGGTCACAAGTACCTAGCAGTTTTCCCAAAAGACACAGGTTCCACAGTGCTTGTATTGGGGCAAGCAGTGGATTTTCTGGTCCCCTTTAATAATGATTTATAGATCTTTCCTCCAAGAACTTGTCCAAACCTTCTTTAAACCCAGCTACACTAACAGCTTTTACTACATCCTCTGGTAACGAATTCCAGAGTTTGATTATGCGTTGAGTGAAAAAATGTTTTCTTTTATTAGTTTCATATGGGTTACACTGCATGTCCCCTAGTCTTTCTACATTTTGATGGTGTAAACAATCGATCTACATTTACCCGTTCCACTCCATTCATAGACCTCTATCATATTTCCTCTCAGCCGTCTCTTTTCCAGATTGAATAGCCCTAACCTTTTTAGCCTCTCCTCATAGGGGAATCCTTCCATCCTCTTTACCATTATGGCGGCTCTTCTCTGTCTCTTTTCTAATTCCGCTATATCCTTTTTAAGATACAGCGACCAGAATTGCACACAATACTCAAGGTGTGGTTGCAGCATGGAACAATATAGAGGCATTATAATATCCTTTGTTTTATTCTCCATTCCTTTCCTCATGATTCCTAGCATTCTATTTGCTTTCTTGGCTGCCACTGTATGCTGGACAGAGGGTTTCAACTTCTAGATCAACTTCCTCAAGCTCTGAGCCATTGCCAATGCACTCCGAGTTTTCCGGTGCCAACTTTCCCACCAGGAAGTCCTCATCCAGATGGGCAACCAAGTGGCTATGTTCTACATCAACAAGCAGGGTGGCACATTTTCCTACTTTCTCTGTTGGGAAGCAGTGCACCTCTGGAAATTTGCCATCTCCCAGGGCATATCCTTCAGAGCAGTATGCCTCCTTGGGTATTCTCAATGTTCTTGCCAACCACCTTAGAGTCCTTCATCCGCACGAGTGGACTCTCAACAGCCAGGTGGCCAATCAGATCTTCCAGGCATGGAGCATATCGTAGATAGACCACTTCGCCACTCCTCAGAATGTCCAGCTGCCACGATTTTGCTCTCGGGTGCCCTGCCAACATCAGGTGGCTCCCAAAGCCTTCTTCCTTGATTGGAGCAAGGGTATTCTTTATGCATACCCACCGACTCTTCTAGTGGCTAAGACCCTTTTCAAAGTTTGGGTGGATGGCACCTCCATGATTCCCATTGCGCTGTATTGGCCCAGACAGCCCTGGTTCCTCCTGCTGCTACAACTGTAACAGTGACCACCTCTCTGGTTGGGCTCAGCCCTGGATCTCATTTCTCAGGACAGAGGGATGTTGCTACATCCCAACCTTCAATCCATGACTCTCAAGGCGTGGATGTTGAACGGGTAGCACTTGCTGCTCACCAGCTGCCGCGGGAGGTAGAGAATGTTCTCTTTGCTTCGTGCAAGGACTCCACAAAATGCACATATGCTTTCAAGTGATGCAGATTCTCCATATGATGTATGAGCAGGCCCTAGACACGTTCTCTTGTCCGATCGATTCAGTTTTGTCATAGCTCTTAGATCTTTCAGACCCTGGCTTAAAATCCAACTCGGTCAGAGTGCACCTCAGTGCAGTGGCCACATACCATCATTCGGTGGCCGATAAGCCCCTCTCTGCTCACCCGTTGGTGAGTCATTTCATGAGGGGTCTGCTTCTTTCCCATCCCCCTATTGGTGTGGGACCTTATTGTGGTACTGGGTCGGCTCTCACCCATTTGAGCCGCTCCGCTCTTGCCCATTCAAATTCCTTACTTGGAAGGTCATTTTCCTGGTAGCACTCACTTCTGCGCACAGGGTTAGTGAACTACAAGTGCTGATGGCACATCCACCTTATACCAGATTTCATAAGAACAAAGTTGTCCTCTCGACTCACCCTAAATTCCTACCTAAGGGTGTTTCTGCTTTTCATCTTAACCAGTTGGTGGTGCTGCCCATCTTTTTTCCCAAGCCTCACGCCAACAGGGCTGAGGCATCTTTGCATACCTTAAATTGTAAGTGAGTGCTCACTTTTTGCCTGGAGAAGACGAAAGCCCACTTCCGTTCTCCCCAGTTAGTAGTCTACTTTGACTCCAACAAACTGGGCATGGTGGTGACAAAATGCACCCTCTCGATCTAAGTGGCGGACTTCATCTCCTTTGCTTATGCTCAAGTTGGCCTCTCCTTTGAATGCCATGTCACGGCGCACAACGTGCGAGCTATATCTACTTCGGTAGCCAACCTTGGTTCAGTCTACATGGTAGAGATCTGTAGGACTGCTACATGGTCTTCTGTCCACAGCTTTACAGCCCATTACTGTCTGGATGGAGATTCCCAGAATGACAGCAACTTCAGTCAGGCTGTACTCCAGCACCTTTTCAGGAATTAGAGCAACTCCTTCCCACCAGCCCTTCTGTCCAGGCTACCATAGAGTTGTGCTGATGTTGATGTCTCTGCTGACCACTGATTCGCGGAATCTTCAGCAATTGTTCATGCTGTTTTCTCGGTTCGTTGGGCTTTTTATAGTTTTTTTCAGTAGCCTGTAGCCAGGGCCGTACCGAGTGTAAATCGTGCCCTGTGCTACTTGCACATCGGGCACACATGCCCACCCCCCCCCCCACGGCGGGAGAGAAAAGGCACACCCGATGTGCAAGTCGCCTCAATGCTAAGCAGATCTGTCAAAGATCTGCTTAGCATGCCAGCGAGAAGGCTTAAGGGGCGCATTTTAGCTGTCTTCTGTTGCCTGCCGCCACTGAGAGAAGAAAAAATGGCGGCAGACAGCTAAAATGCACCCCTTAAGCCTTTGCGTCCTATGCGGCTGCACCACTCGCACAGGACTATGTACAGGCCTGCCTGTAGCTATGGGAGTCCCATGTGTGGACCGACTTCATACTTGGTCCCGGAGAAAGCGTGATTGCTCAGCTGTAAGTATTCTCCAGGAGCAGCAGGAATCATTCCTCACTATCTTTCCGCCTCCCCGTAGAGTTGTTTCTTTTTGGGCTTGATTAAGCTATGTCATCATACTGAGGTAAAGATGGCTCCATCGGGTGAGAAGATTGGCCTGCATGTGTGGTGTACTTCCAAAGGCTTCCCTTTGGAAGCTGGGAAGCGTTCCCGTGTGGGCTCCGTCAGTGACATCACCCATAAGTGAGGACTGATTCCTGCTGTTTCCGGAGAACACCTGTTACAGGTGAGTAACCACGCTATATGACAAGACCTCTATTCTGGGTTTCCCTGGTTTAGGAATCATAGGTATTACAGCATCCATCTGTAAAGGGGTAACTCCCCCCTTCCCCGCAGGACCTCGTTAAAGATCTCCACCAGCATGGGTGTCAGTAATCAACATCGACCCCTGGAGCCTTCCTGATAAGCAAAGCACTAATGATCAACTGAATTTCTTGAGTAGTTGTTGCAGCCTCTAGATGGTCCCTTTCTGCATCATGTAAGACCACCAGATTCATACTCTGGAGATACTGCTCAATTCGATCCTGCGCTATCGGGTCTTCCTGATAAAGCTGCTCCAAAAATTCTACAAACTCGGCTCTAATATCCCCTGATTTAACCAAGTTAGCCCGTCCCTGATTGTGAATTTCTCACACCATCAACTTGGATTGCAGCTCGCACAGCTGCAGGGCCAGTAATTTACCCACCTTATTCCCTTTCTCATAGAGTGTTTGCCGGAGCCTGCGCCTCATAAACTCCAGGTCTCACTGCATGTGCTCATCGAGTCAGGCGCTCACAGCCATCCACTGCTTCCAAACTTGCTTTGACCCCGTCTGCGCATACCAGGCCTGAGGTTTCTCAACCTCCTCCCGCAGGGCACGCAAGTCTCTCTCGCAGAGCTGCCGGAATCCTGCTGCATCTGCAACCTACCATGCCTGAGCAGTTGCCTTAAAGGCATCCCACACTATAGGCATAGCCACTATGTTCATGATATGCAGTGCAAAAACTCCCATATGAATTAATCGTGCTTCTGAATCTCCTCTACCCAGCTCAAAAAACGTATGCAAGGACTATTGTCGAGCTCCTGCATTGGGCGCACTGTCCTCAAGCTCCATCCAGCATGGAGCATGATCAGACTAGATGATCACCCCAGCTCAGCCCCCTGTAGCTGGTCCATCAGATGCTGATCAGCAAAAGATGCACAATCCTAGTGTGGACCTGATGGACAGTTGAAAAACAAGTATAGCCCTGTCCTGTCGCACATCGCGCAGGCCCATATGTGTCAGAACCTCAAACAACGCCTTACCCACCTTCTGGGCCTCTCGCCCCATGGAATCCAAGTGTGGCTACAAGCACATGTTACAATCCCCATCCAATATAAGTATTCCTTTTGCGAATGCAGCCAGGGAGGCCTTCAGTTCCCCAAAGAAGTAAGCTTGGTCCTCATTGGGAGCATACTCATTGGCTATGGTGTAGAGTTCCCCGTATATTTAAGAAAAGCTATCTTCCAGTTTTGTCTCTAAATACTCACTATACTGCAAGGACTTGAGGAGCAGAATCGCCACCCTACATTTTGTATGACCCTTATGATCTGCTGCCGCTCAGACCTCTCCAAAAGGTCCTCTCCACAACCACTCTGTACATCCCAGCCTAAGGTAGGTCTCTTGCAAAAGGATCACGTCACCCCCCAGGAGACTCAACTCCTTGAACAAGAGGGATCGCTTTTGGGGTGAATTTAAACCCTTAATGAGCACCTGGAACACCACCCACCCTCCCACTCAAAGCACATCTGGGACACAAACACACCCCTCCAAACTACCACTCACATTGAGGAAAAACGAACCCAATTGAGCTTGCACACACACTCATACTCATACACCCAGGCACCCCTCCACCCACCCCACCCCACCTCCCCAACCCCATCCCCCTCCTTCCCCTCCACCACCCCCGTCCCTCCCTCCAGATCTGTCCACCAAACTTTCAGACCCAAAGAAACAACATATTTCACTCCAAACAAGCCACCTGGGACTTAGCCCACACCCCCAACCCTGCTTATTCCAGTCCCCCAACTTTTAACAAAACAAAACAAAACATTATCACACATCAAATATTACAGAGCACACAAGCCACCGCACTTCCTGACACCACACGTATTTCTTTGCTTTTGCCCAGTGCTTCACTCACGCTCACAGGTTGCGGGGCTGTACTTCATCCTCGTGATCCAAACATATACCCTCTTAGTACAATTAATGATGGTAGTTGAACCACTCATAGGCACTTAAAGTCCACTGTCGCCAGTAACACTTCCAAGACCTGAGTGACCATCACGGATGCTTATCACCCACTTGCATCCACTTACACTGGGTAGGCTGCTGTGACTGAGTTGTAGACAAGGAGTCCTCCTTTACTAGTCCAGCCATGCACAGTGCTCACCAGGCCTCAAAGAGGTCTTTAGCCAATGTCTCTTTCCCAGCAACCATAAAATTCATATGAAAGGGGAAGGACCAGGAATAGTGTATGTTCTCTTTAAGAAGCACTTCAACAACTGGCCTCATCTCCCTTCTCGTGAGTATGAAGGTCAAGAAATCTTGATAAAGCACAGCTTGTGTCTCCTGATAGTGCGATGTGTTTTTTTTCTCGACCGTGTCGCAGCACCAGATCTACATCCTGGAACTTTAGGAAACGCACAATAATGTCTCTTGGCTTATTGCCAGGGGGCTTGCCCAAGGCTCTGTGGGCTCTTTCAATTTCCATTGTCACTATTGGAGTCTCACTATCCTCTCCTCTCAGTAAGTTCTTACAGATATCCCACACTAGGTCCTCCACATTCTCATCCCCTGCAGCTTCTGTTACACCATAGATGCACACATTGTTGCGCCGGCTGCGATTTTCTAGGTCACTCAACTTATAGATTAGCTCAAGTGCCTGCTACTTTTGCCTGTCAACCACACACTGTAGTTTGTTCAACAGTTCAGCATTCCTGTATTTATTTTTTATCTTTTACAAAGTGAGAATTTCGGGCCACGGACATTTGTACAGTTTTCTTGAATATTTTCACATTTGCTCCTGCCCAGTTTCCCTTCTGTTCCATTGAGTTTTCCAGCTCTCTCGGCTCATTACCTCTTTCTAACTAGTTTTTTATATTTTTAGCTTCAAGTGACGATGTTATTGGACAGCTGCCTGTTTTCATATTTTTGTCTCCAAAAAAAGCTGTTGAGGTTCCCCTAATATTGCTGCCAATCAGCATTTTTATAGTCTGCAAGCTTCAAGGCACATTTGCACTTCTGCTGTGTACTCTATATTGCCATTAGTGCCCATCTATGGTACTCATATATCAGTCTCTTTAAATAATTACTGTCTGCAGAAACTAGAGTTACAAACCAGGGTGAATCTAGACACCATTTATTGTGGATGTTTCTCATAGGCCACAAGTCCATATGCTATCTTCTTGTGTTCTTGTCTTTATCGTTTAGCAGACATAAATGAGAAGTAGTTTTCATCTTTCTCTGTAGATATCTGCTGGCTTAGGTTATACTAAATAACAGTAGATAAAGACCAATTAGAACTTCCAGTTTGTCCAGCTAGTCTGATCTAACATAGAAAATAACAGCAGATAAAGATCATATGGCCTATCCAGTTTGCCCATCCATAAGAACTGTTAAGCTCTATAATCCCTTCCTATTCCTCAGAGAGCCTCTGTACCTGTCCCATGCTTTCTTGAATTCAGATAAAATCATCTTCACCATTTCCAGTACGAGGCTGATTCATGTATCCACCACCCTTTCAGTATAGAAATACTACTTTAGATTACTCCTAAATCTATCCCCTTTCACCTTCATCCTATGACTTCTTGTTCCAGAACTTCCTTTCAACGGAATGTTTCTTGCCTCCTGTGTGTTTATATCACAGAGGTATTTAAATGTCTTTATCATATCGCCTGTCTTTCTTACAAAATATGCAAGTTTATCTCCATATGCTTTTTGACAAAGATCACTGACCTCTGGACTGACTCTATCTTCTTTATTTCCTTTTGAAGGTGCAGGCTCCATGACCACACAGTACTTCAAATAATGTCTCACCAGACATTTATACAGTGGCAGTATCGCCTCCTTTTTTTTTGACTGGCCATTTCTCTCCCTGTGCGCCCAAGCATCCTTTTGGCTTTTGGTATTGTCTTTACTACTACTGGTTATGATCACACCCAGGTCCTGCTCTTTTTATGTAAACAGAAGTAGCTCACCCCCTATACTGTACCATGGCCTTGGCTTTTGCAGCACAGATACATGCCCTTGCATTTTTTTAGCATTAAATCTGAGTCACCAAACATTACACCAGCGGTTCCCAACCTTTTTGGGTGTGTGGACCTCTTATTTATCTCCAAAATGTTCAGGGACCCCATTTCATCCCTAGCAATGTTCCCGGACCCCTCTCATCTCTGTGCCAAGTCTTTTTCTGCTAGTCTTCTTTATCTCCATTCACCACCCCGTCTCCATCAGTCTCTCTGTCTCCTGCAACTAGTCCCCACTAGTCTGTTTCTTTCGCTCTCCCTCCACATAGCCAATCCCTATTGGTCTCTCTTTTTTCTCTTTTCTATGTTCTGTGGTCCCCTACTATGCTAGATCCCTTCTCATGTTATCCAACCTTCCAGAACAACCTTAACAACAACATAGTAGCATAGTATAATCTCCAGGAACAAGCAGGAATGTAGTCTTCACATATGAGTATCGTCGGTACCGACGGAGCCTGCGCGGGAACGCTCCCCAGCGTCCAATAGGAAAGCTTTTGGGAACATCCCACAGCGCCTGCGTGCTGCCTTCCCGCCTTTCCCAACTGTCCCTCTCCAGTTCTTCGTTTTTTGCGGAGCCGACAGGTCACACATCCTGTCACCACAGAAAAAATTTCCCTCTTATTCTTCTTTTTTGTGGTTGCGTCTGCCTTCCCTCGACGCTACATCGGTATCGTCGGTTCTTCTTTCTTTTTAAAAAAAAAAAAACCCCAAAAACCCCCTTTCTTTCTGGAGTCTTTCCAGTATTTTTCTCCTCAGGTGCCACGCGGCATTTTGGGCACTAGGCCCAACTTTTTCCTTCAGAATGGAAAAACCCGCTTCGGGTTTTAAAAAGTGTTCTAAGTGTGGTGGTAACATCTCCGTCACCGACAACCATGAGTGGTGCCTCAAATGTTTAGGTCCTGACCACTCTATTTCAGAGTGTGTTGCCTGTGGGATGATGTCGAAAAGGGGCCGGCAAAACCGAGCTGTTAAACTTAGCACCCTTTTTCCCTCCGATGCAGCTTCTGTGGCATCGACGTCTTCCAAGGTTTCGTCTTCCTCCCATGGATCTCAGGTAACCAAACATAAATCTGGCCGGTCCTCAAAGGGTAGATCTCCTTCCAAGCATCGAGATGCCTCTGGCGTTGCCCTTGAGGGACTTGCACCGGCAAAATTTCCCCAGCAGGAGGCTTCGGCTTCCAAAGCACCAACAGGGCTTCAGGATGTTCTCGAGGCTTCAACCTCGACAGAACTACTGGTGCCATGCTCTGGGGTTCTGGACGCTTCATCTGGTACTGACACCCAAGCATCGGCAGCGTCGATAGACCAGAGATTCTTGGCTATTGAACGCAGTCTGGTGGCTCTTCTCACGGCCTCGATGCCTCTGAGACCACCTCAGACAATTGAACCGGTACCGGCACCGACTGCATCGACATCGACAGGTGTTTTACCGGGACCAAGTCATGCGTCTCTATCTGGCATTGACAAGTCAGTACCGGACCACTCCGATGCCGACTTCAATCAGTACCGGTATCGTGCCTTGCACGATCACTCGGATCGGAGATACTTTGAATCCTCGGATGAGTCTGAAGACTCTGAAAGTTCTGCTGATACCAGAGTACTTCTTCCTGAGGATTCCTTTTCTCCTCAGCGTAGGATGTCTCCACCAGAGGATATGCCCTTTCAGGATTTTATCCGAGATGTGGTCCGAGGTCTTTCCATCACAGTGGCTCCTGAAAAAGAGCCTAGGGCAAAGGAATTAGAAATCCTACAATACCTAAGGCTCCCAAGGAGGCAGCCACCTTACCTATTCATGAGATCTTGCATGATCTTATGTTAAGGATGTGGGAAACACCTCTGACCACATCTCCTCACTCTCGAAGACTCGACATCATTTATCGAGTTCCTCCTTGTCCTGGGTTTCAGAAGACTCAATTACCACACCATTCCATGGTGGTAGAGTCAGCCATGAGACGGATAAAGAGTGCAAAAAGGCATGCATCTAATCCTCCAGGACGTGAGTGTAGGACTCTTGACACCTTTGGACGTCGATCCTTCCAGGCTTCTATGCTCTGTGCTAGGATCAGTTCCTATATCTTGTATATGGGAATGTTCCTTAAAGAGGTCACAGGGGATTTAGAGCTTATGAGCCCTCTCCTTCCTGATGATAAAAGGCAAGATTATCTCACCCTTGCCAAACATGCTCAGGATGTTTCCAAGTTTGTGAATCATGCAGCCTTTGACTGCTTTGAATGTATAAGCAGAACCTCTGCTATTGCCATAGGTGCACGTAGGATTGCCTGGCTCCAGGCATCTGACTTGGAAATTTGGGTACAGGACAAATTAGGGAATATTCCTTGCACAGGAGAGAATCTCTTTGGCAAAAATTGGCAGGAAAAAGCTAATGAGATAGATAGTGACAATATCACTTTGGATAGATTGTCTAAATCTACAACTGATCCTGTGAGGAAAAGATCCTCTAAGAAACCGTTCTTAAGTAAGAAGAAAAAGTTTTATCCCTCCTATACCCAGCAGGGACATCGTTTAGGTCAGGGGTCTCAAACTCAAATTGCTTTGAGGGCCAAATGAGGACTTGTAAAGTAACCCGGGGGCCGCATAAGACGCGGGGCCTCATTTGCATAAGGGGCCTCATTTGCATAAATATTTGCATAATGTTACCATACACTAACTTTTAGTAAACATGCCTCTTTAATGAGTATGGATAAAGAAAGACTAAAAGATTTAGAAACAAGAAGACAATAATTAAACTGGGAACCCCAAAAGCCAAACTTGGAATGTACAACAACACTGTAGAAATAAAACTATAAATTAATTTCCTCTTGTACTAAACAAAGCGCAAACATTAATGATGCACATTTCCCAGAGCTGACATATTCCAGTTAATAAATTCAAAATAAAGAGATATTTTTCTACCTTTTGTGCATTTTTTTCAGTTGCAATTCTTACAGCCACTTTCTTCTGGTTTCTTCATGTCTTCTGCTAACTCTCCATCGTCTGCTGTCCATTTGCCCTTTCTTCTCTCCTAGTTTTTTTTCCATTCTCTCTCTACATCTGCTTTAACATACTAATCTTTCTCCTTTTTCTCTTTCCTCATTCCTATTTCATCCACTCAAATTTTACCCCTCCATCCTCAATCCCCACTTACTCTCCCAATACCTGGCCAATTGTAGATTTGTCTTCTCTCCCAGACAAAATATTTTTCCCCTCTCCATTTCACTTTCCCAGCTCCATCCCATTCTAATCCTCCCCCAACATCAGCTCCCTTCTAGTTCCAGCCCCACCCAGCATCCGCTCCCTTCTAGTCCCCCCATTAGTCCATTTCCAGTCCTATCCTAGCCTCACCATCAGCCCATTTCCAATCCTAGCTCCCTCCCCTCATAGCCCATTTCCATTCCAAGCCCCCCTCCCCATCAGCCATTTGCAGTTCAAGCCCCCCTTCCACTCAGCCCATTTCCAGTCCTAGCAACCCCCCCAGCCCATTACCAGTCCTAGACCCCCCATAGCCCATTACCAGTCCTAACCTCCCCATAGCGCACTTCCAGTTTTACCCCCATCACCCCATTTTCAGTCTTACCCCCCCCATAGCCCATTACCAGTCATAACCCCCCTGCCAATAGCCCACTTCCAGCCCTAACCCCCATTACCGTCAGCCCTTCCATAGCTCATTACCAGTCCTAACTCCCCCCATCAGCCCACCTCCAGTCCTTCCTAACCCCCACCTGCCCATTTCCAGTCCTAGCCCCCACCATAGCCCATTACCAGTCATAACCCCCTGCCAATAGCCCATCTCCAGTCATAACCCCCCCCTGCCAATAGCCCATCTGCAGTCATACCCCCCCCTGCCAATAGCCCATTTCCAGTCATACCCCCCCCTGGCAATAGCCCCTTTCCAGTCCTACACCCCCCCCTGCCAATAGCACATTTCCAGTCCTACACCCCCCCCTGCCAATAGCCCATTTCCAGTCCTACACCCCCCCCGCCCGCCCGCCCGCCAATAGCCCATTTCCAGTCCTACACCCCCCCCCCTGCCAATAGCCCATTTCCAGTCCTACACCCCCCCTCTGCCAATAGCCCATTTCCAGTCCTACACCCCCCCCTGCCAATAGCCCATTTCCAGTCCTACACCCCCCCCCTCTGCCAATAGCCCATTTACAGTCCTACACCCCCCCCAGATAAATTAAAAAAAAAACCTGGCTTCTGCTGCTCAAGCAGCAAAATCAGCTGTCCTGCGGCCCTTTCCCCTGTGCCGGAGATCCGAGTCTGCTCTATCAGCGGCGTGGTTTTCAAGCCGCGAGGAGAGTATTCCCCTCTCGCGCGGCTTGAAACCGCGCGAGAGGGGAATACTCTCTTCGCGGCTTGAAAAGCACGCCGCTGATAGAGCAGACTCGGATCTCCGGCACAGGGGAAAGGGCCGCAGGACAGCTGATTTTGCTGCTTGAGCAACAGAAGTCAGTTTTTTTTTTAAAATTTGACAATTGATTCTGCCGCTGCCACGGCGGCAACGGCAGAAGCCAGGGTTTTGGGGTTTTTTTGTTTTCCTCCGTCGCGGGCCGCACAAAGTTGTCTCGCGGGCCGCATGCGGCCCGCGGGCCGCGTGTTTGAGACCCCTGGTTTAGGTCATTCTGCCCAAAAGGGACAGCAGCAACAACCTAGGCAGAGGAAGCGAAAAGTAGCTAAACCTCAGCCAGCTCAGCAGACTCAGCCTCCACAGGGGCTTTGACTCCTTTCTAGAGAACTTTGCCTTCCTGGCCCTGAACGGCCCAGAACCCTCCACCATTCCAGGAATGTTATGTCATTTTGCCCCCAGATGCGGACAGATAACAGCAGAAAATTGGACTCTGTCTATTGTAAGAGAGGGGTACAAGCTTCATTTTCTCAACATGCCCCCTCCTACAATAGTAAGACAGTTCAATTCTCAGACCTCTCTCATTGACCGGTTAGGTCAAGAGGTCACTGTGCTCCATGGTCAAGGGGCAATAAAAGAGGTACCCATTCCCCAACGGGGTACAGGGTTTTACTCCCCCTATTTCCTTATTCCAAAGAAAACAGGAGGACACAGACCCATTTTAGACCTCAGAGAATTGAACAAATTCCTGTTCAAAGAGAAGTTCAAAATGATTTCTCTAGGAACTCTGCTGCCATACCTTCAGAGTCAGGATTGGTTTTGTTCTCTAAATCTCAAGGATGCGTACACTCATGTTCTCATCCATCCAACTCATTGAAAGTTCCTTCACTTCCTCTTTCAAGGGAAGCACTACCAATACAGGGTTCTTCCTTTTGGCCTGGCCTCTGCACCAAGGGTGTTCACAAAATGCATGGCTGTGGTGGCAGCATTTCTTCGCACCCTGGGAATATTCGTCTTCCCTTAGACGACTGGCTCATTCAAGCCCCTTCAGAGACAGAGGCCAGGGTTGCTCTCTCTCGCACAATGCGCATCCTTCAGTATTTGGGACTTGTCATAAACTTCCCAAAATCCAACCTTGCTCCCACTCATTCCCTAGAGTTTATAGGAGCTCTGCTGGATACCAGGCAGACAAGGGCCTTCTTTCCACAGCCCCTCTGCCTTTGCATTGTGCAGTTAGCCTCCCAAGCAGTGCTAAAGCCTCACCTCACTGCTCGGGAAATGTTACAGTTGCTAAGCCACATGGCATCTACCGTGCATGTGGTTCCCTATGCTCACCTCCATATGAGGGCAACCCAGTGGACCTTATCCACTCAGTGGGCTCAGGCGTCAGGTTGCCTGTCAGACAAAATAGCAAACTCAGATCACCTTATTTTGTCCCTACAATGATGGCAGTCACCCCAAAACCTTTTGGTGGGGTCTCCTTTTCAGCAACACCCACCCCAAGCCACTCTAACAACAGATGCTTCACAGGTGGGTTGGGGAGCCTCTCCACCCAGGGTACCTGGAGTCCACAGGAGTCCTATCTCCACATCAATCTCTTGGAACTCAGAGCAATCTTTCTTGCTCTTCGAGTATTCCACACCCAGCTCAGCTACAAGACAGTCCTAGTTCAAACGGACAATCAAGTAGCCATGTTCTATGTGAACATGCAGGCGGAACAGGCTCTCTGTCGCTCTGCAACTAAGGTTTGCGACTATGGGCCCTCGCCAGAGAGCATCAGATTCATCTCCTTGCGGTGTATGTTCCAGGCATTCAAAACTCTTGGGCAGACAGACTCAGTCGAGTTCTGCTTCCACACAAATGGTCTCTCCATGTAGACCAGGTGGCCAGACGTTTTCAAATTTGGGGAACCCCGGACATAGACCTCTTTGCAAGTCCGCTGAATGCCAAACTTCCCCGGTTCTGTTCCAGAATTCCGGCTCAGGGTTGTCAGGCTAGGGATGCTTTCCTTCTTCATTGGGGTCAGGACTTCCTGTATGCCTTTCCAGCCATTCCCCTAATTCCCAAAACCCTGTTCAAGCTTCAGAGAGACAGAGGTCATATGATCATCATAGCTCCACGTTGGCCACGGCAAATGTGGTACCTTCTGCTCCTACATCTCTCTCAAGCTCCGCCTCTGGTGTTAGGATCTGCTCCAGATCTCCTTTCTGAAGAGGACGGGATGCTGTGGCATCCCAATCCCCAGTCTCTGCATCTCAGGGCCTGGTTGCTGAAAGCCTAGAACTTCACGTTCTTAACCTTTCCCAGCAGGTAAAGGATATCCTTTATGCTTCCAGGAAGCCTTCCACAAGACGCTCCTATGCGTTTAAGTGGAAAAGATTTACCATATGGTGCTCACAGAAGGGTCTTAACCCTCTTGTGATACCTCTGTAATCATTACTAGAGTATCTCCTTCATTTGTCAAATGCAGGGCTTAAGACCAATTCAGTGAGAGTCCATTGAGTACTATTGAGGCTTCTTTCAAGCCTCTAAATGGACAACCTATTTCCTCTCATAGCGAGATTTATGAGAGGCCTTCTTTTGACTAAGCCTCCCATTAAGCCACCACTGGTGGCATGGGATTTAAATCTGGTTCTTGGGCAGCTCATGAAATCACTCTTTGAACCATTAGCCACTACCTCTTTGAAATTCCTTTCCTGGAAAGTCATCTTTCTTATTGCAATCACATCAGCACATCGCATCAGTGAATTGCCAGCGTTGATGGCTGATCCTCCTTATACAAGTTTCCATCATGATCAGGTAGTCCTTAGGACTCATCCACACTTTATGCCAAAGGTGGTGTCGCCTTTTCATTTAAACCAAGAGGTTTACCTTCTCCTGTATTTTTTCCAAGACCTCACGCCTCAAATGCAGAAAGCAATCTTCATACTTTGGACTGTAAAAGGGCTTTGGCCTTTTACTTACAAAGGACACAGCAACATAGAAAGTCTTCTCAACTCTGTTGCTTTTGATCATAGTCATTTGGGACTTCCAGTCTCCAAAAGAACACTGTCCAACTGGATTGCACAGTGTATATCTTTTGCCAATGAGAGTAAAAACCTTCCTCTTGAAGGCCATGTCACAGCTCACATTGTGAGAGCCATGGCAGCCTCTATGGCTCATCTTCACTCTGTGTCTATCGACGATATCTGTCGAGCAGCTACTTGGGCTTCGGTTCATACCTTCACAGCCCATTACTGCTTAGACAAGGACTCCCGCCGGGATGCCTTGTTTGGTCAGGCTGTTTTTCAACACCTGTTCCATACTTAATCAACTCCTACCCACCATCCCTGGTAGGATGCCAGAGATCCATTGGGGGGGGGGGGGAGTGGAGCCCTTTCACAAGGGCACACAACTTCTAGGGAGTCCCAATATGTGAAGACTACATTCCTGCTTGTTCCTGGAGATAGCATAGTTACTCACCTTTAACAGGTGATCTCCGGGAACAGCAGGAATTTAGTCTTCACAACCCACCCACCTCCCCTAGGAGTTGTATCTCTCTCTCTCTTTCTTTCCCTCTCTCTTTTGTCTCAGCTTTAAACTCAACTGGAGAGGGACAGTTGGGAAAGGCGGGAAGGCAGCACGCAGGCACTGTGGGATGCTCCCAAAAGCTTTCCTATTGGACGCTGGGGAGCGTTCCCGCACAGGCTCCGTCGGTACCGACGATACCCATATGTGAAGACTAAATTCCTGGTGTTCCCGGAGATCACCTGTTACAGGTGAGTAACTATGCTTGACGGCAAATGGTTTAGTATGGTCCATCTAGTCTGCCCAGCAAGGTGGCTAGAGTTGGTGTACCCACCGCTCCATGCAGGTATCCCCTCTCTATTTGTTGAAGTATAAGAAATACAGAAGTTACGTTTATTTTGATTTTATCCTCTTGCTATAAAGGGATCTACTGTGTCTGTCCCATGCCATTTTGTATTAGCAGAAACTAAAACTTATGAGCATAAGTGCCACTGTTAAGAAATTTCAAACTCATGCTTATATGTTTGTTACCATATTTCTAATATATGCACGCATTTTGCTGAAAAATTCTCTAGTAATTCTGTGACATAGAATTGTCTACTTTTTATCTATAAAAACAGACCCGGATTTTGAAAACACCAGTGCGAAAGCAGAAAACTCTTTTTGTTGGAATAGCCAGCTCAGTAGAGAGGAACAATCCTCACACCGCCGTGGCAAGTTCCTTTTTATTGATTAATTTAATAAAATTCAGCTTTTTACTTAACTGAAGTGTGTAGGCATGTCAGTCCAATCAGCAATGTAGAAGCACGACGTGGCACGTTTCGGGATAATAACAGTAATATCCCTGCATCAGGTCAAAAAAACATTGCTCAGTAGCCCAAACTTCTAAAGCACTGCTCCAACAAAAAGAGTTTTCTGCTTTCGCACTGGTGTTTTCAAAATCCGGGTCTGTTTTTGTAGATTTTGATGTGATTGGGTTTTAGGTATTATATTTTATTACTTTTTATCTATGACACATCTGTCGTCAGATTCTATTGTAACATTTTTAAAGCATATTTTTATGTGAAGCATAAATTGAATTTTAATAATGGTTTGTCAAATATATAGAAATATGGTGTGCTTTTTCATTTTCACTGACTCAACTGCTTGGGACAAGAGACTGTGCTGAATGGTGAATGGATTCTTTAGAGCTTTCTTTAACTTCCCAATGATCAGTAGGTCCTGTAGTGTTTCAGCTTCCTTCCATTTTATTCTCAAATTCTAAAGTGCTGCAGAAGCAGTCGGTTTATTTTAAACCCTTTTTTATTCCCCTAGTTATGTTTTTGTTGACAGATTGGAAGTTTTATTTTTTCTTTGATGATGCATTATAACAGCACATTTTCAGTATAGTTACACCAGAAGCTACACGGTCAAATTTTTTATTTCCTTAAAACATGTTTTATGAAGAAAATTTTGTTTGAATTTGGCTTGTTGATTTTCCTCACTACATTTGAGAACCAAACCAGCAGCTTTAAATTTTGTCACAAGTGCAAAAAATATTTCCATTATATAGTTGGCTGCAAGTGTCTGAGGCAAGGACGTGACACCTTTATTTATGGCGTCTGCATAAAGATATCACCCAGAGTGGCTTATGACCAGAAGGAGAGGCTTCCACCCATCCTACCAGTTAGCTTAAGTCCTGCATTTTAAAGTTGGGGTTCAAGTCTTCACCCAGCGTCCACGGAGCTGCACGAACTGTTGATGGAGAAGCCATGATGAAGAGACCCTCAAACTCTTCCACTGCTTAGTCTCAGGGTAGACCCAAAGTTGAGAGAAATCTCACTTCCCAGTTCAGACCGAGACCTGGGTTCTGATTGTTCACACAAGTTGCTGAAGAACTGCACACTGAGTCTTGAGCAGAGGCTTTGAAGTACTAAATGTCTCTTCAATGCATGACCACAGAAATAGCAGCTAGTTTGAAGCCACAGATATTTACATCTGCTCGGGAGCAGGTGTAAATATTGGCATATAAAGTACACATATATTTTATAAAATACACATGTAAACTGCGATTCTGTCCATGCTCTGGCTAAACTCCTCCCCTGAATACACCTACTTTAAAGTCGCGTGCAAGCATACACCTAATTGCACCATGTGTACTTCTAAGTATCAGCAGATTAAATTTAATGTGAAAAAGTGCAATGTTATGCACTTAGGGAAGAACAATCCAAACTACAATTACATGATGCAAGGTTCCACATTAGGAACCACCATCCAGGGAAAGGATCTAGGTGTCATCGTGAATAATACGTTGAAATCCTCTGCCCAGTGTGCAGCAGCGGCTAAGAAAGCAAATATAATGCTAGAAATCATTAGGAAAGGAATGGAGAATAAAACAAAGGATATTGTAATGCCTCTGTATCGCTCCATGAATATTATGTGCAGTTCTGGTCACCATATCTTAAAAAGGATATAGCAGAATTAGAAAAGGTACATAGAAGAGCGACCAAAATGGTAAAGGGGATGGAAGGATATCCCTACGAGGACAGTTTTAAAAGGTTAGGGCTCTTTAACTTGGAAAAAAGATGGCTGAAGGGAGATATAGTAGAGGTCTATAAAATAATGAATGGCTTGGAACGGTTAAACTTGGATCGGTTGTTTACTCCTTCCAAAAGTAGAAAGACTAGGGAATAAGAACATAAGATATGCCTACTGGGTCAGACCAAGGTCCATCAAGCCCAGTATCCTGTTTCCAGCAGTGGCCAATCTAGGTCATACGTACGTAGCAGTTTCCCCAAAAAACACAGGCTCCACAATGCTTGTATTGGGTCAAGCAGTGATATCCCAGATCCCTTTTTAATAATGGTTTATGGACCTTTCCTCCAGGAACTTGTCCAAACATTTTTTAAACCCAGCTACACTAATAGCTGGTAACAAATTCCAGAGTTTGCTTACACGTTGAGTGAAAAAAATATTTTCTCTTCTTAGTCTTAAATAGTTTACCCTGTAGCTTCATTGCATGTCCCCTAGTCTTTCTATATTCTGATAACGTAAACAATCGATCTACGTTTACCTGTTCCACTCCGTTCATTAATTTATAAACTTCTATCATATCTCCCCTCAGTCGTCTCTTTTCTAGGTTAAAGAGCCCTAACCTTTTTAGCCTTTCTTCATAGGAGTATCCTTCCATCCCCTTTACCATTTTGATGGCTCTTCTCTGAACCTTTTCTAATAACGCTATATCCTTTTTAAAATACGGCGACCAGAACTGCACACAATATTCAAGGTGCGGTCGCACCATGGAACGATACAGAGGCATTATAATATCCTTTGTTTTATTTTCCATTCCTTTCCTTATGATACCTAGCATGCTATTTGCTCTCTTGGCCGCCGCTGCACACTGGGCCGAGGGTTTTAACATGTTATCCACAATGACGCCTAAATCTTTTTCCTGGGTGGTGGTTCCTAATGTGGAACCTTGTATCGTGTAACCATAGTTTGGGTTGTTCTTCCCTAGGTGCATAACTTTGCACTTGTCCACATTAAATTTCATCTGCCATTTTGATGCCCAGTCTTCCAATTTATCAAGATCCTCTTGCAATTTTCCTCAATCCTCATTGGTTTTAACAACTTTAAATAGTTTTGTGTCATCTGCAAATTTAATAACCTCAGTCGTTATTCCCTTTTCCAGGTCATTTATGAATATGTCAAAAAGCAGCGGACCCAGCACAGATCCCTGGGGTACACCACCTTTCTCCATTGGGAAAATTGGCCATTTAGCCCTACCTTCTGCTTTCTATCTTTTAACCAGTTCCTGATCCACAATAGTACACTGTCTCCTATCCCATGACTCTTTAGTTTTGCCAAAAGTCTCTGATGAGGGACCTTGTCAAAGGCTTTCTGAAAGTCCAAATACACTATATCAACCGACTCACCTTTGTCTACCTGTTTATTCACACCTTCAAAAAAACAACAGATTGGTAAGACAAGATCTTCCTTGTCTAAAGCCATGTTGGCTGTCTCCCATTAAGCCATGACTTTCTACATGTTCAGCAATTTTCTTCTTTATGATGGTTTCTACCATTTTTCCCGGTACTGACGTCAGGCTCACCGGTCAGTAGTTTCCCAGATCACCCCTGGAACCCTTTTTAAAAATTGGCGTTACATTGGCCATCCTCCAATCTTCAGGTATTACAGATGATTTTAATGATAGTTGACAGATTTCTAATAGCAGGTCTGCAATCTCATATTTCAGTTCTTTCAACACCCTTGGGTGTATATCATCCGGTCCAGGTGATTTGCTCCTCTTCAGTTTATCAAATAGTTGTAATACATCTTCCCGATTTATTGATATTTCCTTCAAGTCTTCTTCACCTTTAAATACCACTTCAGCCAAGGGTAACATCCCTACATCTTCCTCAGTAAATACACAAGGTTGCACCATGGAACAATACAGAGGCATTTTAATATTGTTTGTTTTATTCTTCATTCCTTTCCTTATGATTCCTAGCATTTTATTTGCTTTTTTGGCCACCGCTACACACTGGGCTGAGGGTTTCAACAAGTTATCCACGATAACGCCTAAATCTTTTTCCTGAGTAGTGGTCCTAATGTGAAACCTTGCATTGTGTAACCATAGTTTGGATTGTTCTTTCCTAGGTGCATAACTCTGCACTTGCTGGTACTCAGCAAGTGGGTCGATTCAATCTATTGAGTCCGTAAGAGCCCTGGGTTCCAGAAGGCGCAGCTGCTGCACAACTCCATGGTTGTGGAATTGGCCATGCAATGGCTGAAAAGCCAAAAAATGCACTCCTCGGTACCTCCCGGCTGGGAGGCCCGGATCCTGGACGCCCTCGGCAGAAAGTGCTACCAGGGCTCGATGCTGTCATGCCGTGTCCAAACCTACCAGGTATACATGGGCATGTACTTGTGGGACCTGGCAAAGGAGATTGCCGGGTTCTCAGCTGGCCTCTCCGAGGAACCCTTGCAGTGCTTCAAAGCCTTGTCTATGGGGATCCGAGAGTGCTCGAAGTTCATGTCTCGAGCAGCTTACGACGGCTTCGAGGCTTCGGCCTGAGTAGCCGCGGCCGGCATCGGTGCACGCCATCAGGCCTGGCTCATGTCATCGGACCTGGAGCCATGGGTTTAAGACAAGTTGGTCAATGTCCCGTGCCGAGGTGACAACCTATTCGGCAAACTCATGATTGAAAAAGCTGCAAAAATCAAGTCCGAATACTTGACCCGGACAAGGTTGTCGAAGAAGACATCTGCACCTTCTCACAAGAAGAAGGCCTCAAGGGAAAGAGCCCTTTTTCCAGAGGAAGGGTGCGGCTTACAGAAACTATCCCACTTACCAGGCCACCCCAGCTCCCCAGCAGGGGCAGCAGGCCAGGGGACATGGCCCACATAAGCCGAAGACCCCCAAGCCTCCAGCTCCAGCTCCAACCCAGCTGGGAGGGGGTTTTTGACTCCCACTGCATAGCTCCTCTCCCACCAGTGGTTTGGCCCTGCACAGGAGGAAGGCTGGCCCTGTATGGCCACAGGTGGCCAGCCATTACAACCGACGCCTGGGTCTTGCAAATAGTCGAAAAGGGCTATTTACTTCATTTCAACCAGGTGCCCCCACCTCCTTTTTCCCAGGAGAGCCTCTCAGGCCCCCTCTTCACAGGAATCTCCTCTTGAAGGAATTAGCAGGTCTTCTAAGGGATCAGGTGGTAGAACCGGTGCCCCACCACCTGCAGGGGCAAAGCTTCTACTCCAGGTATTTTCTCATACCAAAAAGAACAAGAGGCCTTTGCCTCATCCTAGACTTGCACAATCTGAACAAGTTCCTGGTGAGGGAAAAGTTCAAGATGCTTTCCCTTGGGATCCTATTGCCTTACCTCCACCAGGGAGACTGGCTATGCTCCTTAGACCTAAAGGATGCTTATACGCACATCCTCATACACCCAGACCACAGACATTATCACAGGTTTGTGATCGGCGGAAACCACTTCCAATGCAAGATGTTTCCCTTTGGCCTAGCTTCCGCTCCCAGAGTATTCACCAAATGCCTAGCAGTGGTAGTGGCCTTCCTCAGAAGCCAAGGAGTCTTTGTCTTTCCCTACCTAGATGACTGGCTAATCAGAGCCAATCGGCGCAGGAGGCACAGCAGGCAGCTGCTCGCACAGTCACCCTGCTCCAACACCTAGGATTTGTTGTAAATTACGCAAAGTCCACTTTACTATCCACCCAGAACTTGGAGTTCATAGGGGCAAGACTGGACACCCTTCTGGCAATGGCTTATCTACCGCTGGACAGGGCGAGGCAGTTGCTGGCCTTGGTACAAGAGGTCCAGCACAGACCTCATGTCTCAGCAAGGGTTTTCTTATGCCTCCTGGGCCACATGGCCTCCACGATACATGTGACTCCATATGCTCAATTACACATGACCACAGCTTAGTGGTGCCTCAGAGACCAGTGGACACAAACCACAGGCCATCTCAGAGACAGGGTAGCGATATTCAAGCAACTGCTGAAATCCTTGCAATGGTGGCTTCACCCATCCAATCTGCTACAGGGAGTACCATTCCAACCTCCCTCCCATTCCAGAGTGCTGACGACAGATGCCTCCTTGCTAGGCTGGGGAGCCCTTTGCCAAGGGTCATGCACTCAGGGTCTGTGGTCCTCACAAGAGACCACACTTCAAATCAACCTTCTAGAGCTTTGGGCCATCCGCCTAGCTCTTCAAACCTTCTGTCACCTTCTTTCACATCAGTCTGTACTGATACAGACAGACAACCAAGTGGCAATGTTCTACATCAACAAACAGGGAGGCACAGGATCTCGCATCCTATGCCAGGAAACTCTGGACCTCTGCTCATTTGCAATTGTACACCAATGTCTCTAAAGGCGGTTTATCTGCCAGGGCAGGAGAACCTCCTGGCCGACAAGCTGAGCAAGATTCTCCAGCCTCATGAGTGGCAACTGAACCGGGATGTGGCCCAGCAGATCTTCAACCTCTGGGGTTCCCCATCCATGGATCTCTTTGCCAGTCCGCAAAACCACCAGTTGCCCAAGTTCTGCTCGAGGCATCCGCATCCGCTGAGGGTGGCGGCAGATGCTTTCCTGATCTCGTGGGCACAAGGCCTTTTCTATGCGTTCCCCCCCCCCACACACCCCTGGTGGCCCGCACTCTGTTCAAGATCCTTCGGGACAAGGCCTCTGTCATCCTGGTAGCCCCAAGGTGGCCAAGACAACCTTGGTTCCCTCTTCTCCTTCAGGTGGCGGTGGAATCTCCACTCCCCCTGGGGGTGCAGCCCGACTTCCTTACCCAGGAACAGGGCTCCTTATTGCACCCCAACCTCAGATCCCTCAACCTAATGGCATGGCTGCTGAGAGGGTAGTACTTGCCCCTCTTCTCCTACCCAAGGATGTTGAGGAGGTGTTGCAGGCCTTCAGGAGGCAATCCACTAGAAAATCCTACGCATTCAAGTGGCGTAGGTTTGAGGTGTGGTGTAACCAACATAACGAGAACCCTTTCACTTGCCAAGTACCTCTGGTATTGCAGTACTTACTCCACCTCTCAGAGTTGGGCCTCAAGTCTAACTCTGTCAGGGTCCACCTGAGTGCGTTATCAGCCAACCACTCTCCAGTGGATGGACAACCTCTTTCAGCTCACCCTTTGGGGTCCCGATTCCTCAGAGGCCTCCTACTCTTGAAGCCTCCAATTCGCCCACCGGCAACAGAGTGGGACTTAAATGTCATCTTGCAGCAGCTTACTCGTCCACCTTTTGAACCAATGTCCACATGTCATCTATGCTTCCTCTCCAGGAAAGCACTATTTCTGGTGGCATTCACATCTGCTCGACGTGTGAGTCAGCTGCAAGCTTTAGTATCGGATAGGCCATATACATGGTTTTATAAAAACAGGGTGGTCCTATGCACTCATCCCAAGTTCCTTCCAAAAGTGGTTTCCTCGTTTCACCTCAACCAAGAGGTGGTTCTTCCAACCTTCTTTCCCAGGCTACATGCCAGCAGGGCAGAAGCGGTCCTGCATACCCTGGACTGTAAGAGGGCATTAGCCTTCTACTTGGAGCATACGCGGGGGCATCGAAGAGCTTCCCAGCTCTTTGTTTCTTATGACCCTAGTAAACTGTGTCTACCTGTCTCCAAGCGCACATTACCCACTTGGGTGGCAGACTGCATCACCTGGGCATACAGGGCAGCTGACCTCCAGCTGCAGGGCCGAATCACGGCCCACTCTATCAGGGCTAAGGCCGCATCAGTGGCTAACCACCAATCTGTTCCGTTGGCAGACATCTTCCGGGCCGCAACTTGGTCTTCAAGCCAGACCTTTGCAGCCCATTACTGCCTGGAGAGAGAGTCCCGGCAGGACAGTGTTTTCGGTCAGGCGGTACTCCGTAACCTATTCGAGGTTTAGGAAACTCCTACCCTCCGACCCTTTGGTGTCAGGCTATCGTGGGGGTTGCATTCTCGGAGAAAAATCTTATCACTGCTGCTGCGGCTCTTCTAGAGGGAGCCATTTTTCAGCTATGGGTTCTCGGTAGCCTATAGCTAGGGAGTCCCATATGTGAGGACTGACTTCCTGCTTGTTCCTGGAGAAAGTGTAGTTACTCACCTGTAACAGGTGTTCTCCAGGGACAGCAGGAATCAGTCCTCACGACCCTCCCTCTTCCCCTGGAGTTGCAGTCCTATTGGATTTTTATCATTTTTTTGCCATCTGTTAGCTATGTCATCAGACTGAGCAAGATGGCACCCTTGGGCGGGAAGGGGACCGCGCATGCGTGGTGCAATCCCAAAGGCTTTCTATGAAAGCTGGGGAATTGCTCTGCGCGAGGGCTCTGTTGGCGCCGACGTCACCCATATGTGAGGACTGATTCCTGCTGTCCCTGGAGAACACATGTTACAGGTGAGTAACTACACTTTCAAAGCGGTTTACATGGAACAGTTATAGCAACAAGCTTTACATTGAACAAGGTTAATCAATTGGGAGATTACATTGGGGTAAACAGGCAATTAACAATTGCTAACTATATACAGGAACTATAGTGGTGTCTTATGGTCCAGTTTGTTATCAATCTTCATCTTCTGGGGTAGTTCCAAAGTATTCTAGGAAGAGGTGGGTTTTTATTGCCTTTCTAAAGTCCACTAGGTCTTTGATTTCACGAGTTTATGTGGGGAGATCATTCCACAGCTGGGGTGCAAACAGGAAGAAGGCCCTACTGCAGATGGATTGGTTTGCTTTCCTGAAGTTTGTTATCTGTGGATTTTAAGAACCACCACTCAGCAAAAATCCACATAATGTTAAATGGATATCCACTGCTGAAAATAGAAATTGACTTCCATGCTTTTAAACATTAAACATCCTCGCTCTCTCTCTATACATACATATATATACTATATCTGGAATGCACATGCACACAATGAGAGCAGTTGCCAGAAATCTGTGACTGAAAGTATAGTAGATGTGTTTGGGTCATACTGGTCTTTATTTGTTATTTAATATATTACTATGTGTAGCTGTCGGGACTAATTGTATTGTTTTGGCTGCAACTGCTCTTTCTGTTCCCCAAAAATTGTCACCCTAAGCAACTGCCTATTCCACCTGATGGTTAAGTTGACTGCTTGTTTATAAAATAAATTTTGCACTGTATAGCTAAAATCTACATTATCTGCCAGAAATTAGACCACTATCATTTTCTTCTTTTTCACAGGTGATTGGTGTCTTTTGTTGTACCCATTCTTGCTGCTTCTCGCCTAAGGTCAACCCATGATAGTAAATAAGGTAAGAGATGTGTCCTTTGCCTCTCTTTGTATAATATCCTTTAATCTTTACTTTTAAGAGCACATTAAGGAGATTGCTGTTGCAATAGAGTTCCATGATTTTTTAGAGGTTCTAGCTTTTTCACTAGGCCTAGAGGTGTCTTTTCTTCTAATAACTTCTTATATAGCACTGGGTGTCAAAGCACACTTAAGTTGCTAAACAACTTCATCACTGAAAAGCTTGACTAAGACATTTAAAAAAGAGCAATTAAAATAGAAATGGGGGATTTCCACCAAGATGGTGGACGCGTGCTAACCATCCTCTCTGACGCTCCTGCTTTTTTCCTATTTAGTTTTGTTCCTACTTTAATGATGCCACGGAAACGCAAGGCTAAAATGTGGGAACCCCCAAAGAGCATACCTCTGGTTAAGGGGACACTTGACTAGTTTGTTCGGCCCGTTGTTGCAGCAGAGGGCGCTCCGGTGAATGGCTCGCTGAAGTTTGAAGGGGGCTCCATGCGTTCTGAGCACAACATCTCTTTGAGCCCGGAGCTGAGATCTGCCCCAGTGCGGCCCTCTATCCCTGACGTCAGAGCCTCGGTGGTGGATTCTGCCAGTAGTGCAGAGACGTTGGTGGGGGGTGGAGTGTGTGGCGGCTGCTTCGGTGCTGGCCGCTATTCCCGCTGGGGAGCTAGGGGCAATGGCTTCCACCTTGGAGTGTGCGGGGGACCAGGAAGACTTGAGTTCATGCCCGGTATTGGATGTTGCTGGGTTGAAACCTACGCTGCAGAAACCAGCTAATATTACTTTGGAAACTTTGTGGGTAGCTTACAGACTTTGGGATCTTCACTTCTTGCCCATTTTGTCTCATTTCAAGCTTTGTTGGCTGGTCACCTCCAGGCTCTGGAACAAAAGAAGCAGTCAGCTAATTTTATATTCTCTTATATATACTATATATATCTATATATATCTATATCTATATATATCTGTTATGCGTTGGCAACCATAGTGTCTCAATTGGAACTGAAGTTTGAGGAGAGTGCTGCTGTTCATCTGAAAATAGAATCTTTGGAGAACTCTGTGAGGAGAAGGAATTTGCGTTTATTAAATTTTCCAAGGGTTCCTACTATTTCTCCTAAGGAACTTTTCCACTCATACCTTACCTCAGTATTGAAGATACCTGTGGAGTCTATTCCTCCCCTCACAAGGGTTTTCTATCTGCTGGCTGCTAAGCGGAAAGAGCCTGTATCATCTCTGCCACATCAGAAACCTGTTTTTGATTCTTTAGACCTAACTGGTTTCTTAGAGACCTTGGAACCTGAGGCTATTCAGAGATCTACACTTTTGCTGACTTTGGCCTTGGAACCTGACCGTGACTGGCTGATGAAGATGTATTTTAAGTTTAGAGTTATTCATAGGTGCTCCCATTAGGATGTTGTTTCCTGATGTCTCGAAGGCCACCCAAAAGTGTAGACAGTAATTTTTATTGCTGCGTCCAAAGGTTTTGCAGTTGGGGGGGGGGGTTGTTTTTCTTGATAAAGTACCAGGGTGTGAACTATATCTTTTTGATCCCTCCCACCTCACTCAGTTTGTGGTTGGTAAAAGTGTTTCTATTCCTTAGGAGTCTGTGAATCTATGACGGCATCTCCCCATTGAATTGATCTCATATAGTAGGTAGAACTGCACCAATTTCGCATCTTATTTCTTGCAAATAGTTTCCTGTGATTTGAGTTTTGGTTTCTCCTAAGAAGTATGGTGGACTAGTGAAATGTTATGCCTTTTTCTGTTTTGATAGGGCAAGGGGTATGGGCTATTATTTTGACTGTTTTATTTTTCTTTTCTGTAACAAGTAATTTCTTGTGTATATTTTGAAAATTGCATAAATTTAAAAATTTAAAAAAAAAAGAAATGGGGGATTTGGGCAGTGTGAAAAAAAGTATTTTAATGGAAACAAACAATACATATTGTGGCGCCGCGGTCCCTCCTAGGCGGCTGCCTAGTGGGGGCGACCGGTCATCACACTTTTCTATGCTTCAACGTAGTAGCTGAGGCCCTTCTAGTGTAGTTGTGGGCTTATTATTAAAGCAGTCCGAGTGGATGAGGCTGACACAGGAAAATTTGTTATAAATTTTTTTTATTTTTCTTTGCAGCGTCAAATTGGCAACTGGCCTTGATAAAGGTTCCCAAAACAGCAAACAGAAAGAAGGATAATTTTTCCAACAAAAACTTTCAAAAGAGACATTCAACTTCTCTAGCAAAGCAGTTTCTTCACTCTTTGCTTTTTAACTTAAATTCTTCTTCACTTAAGCAAAACAGTTTAAACTCTGCTACATGCACAGTCCAGCAATCTTCTCAGCTTCTCCCAGCTGCTACAAACCAGCGTGTGATTATGTGCTGCCTCTTAGCTTAGAAACTAACAGCATTTTAACACAGCTCCAGCATTAGTAAAAATGGCTGCTTTTAAAGCATGAGGTTTTCCACCTTTTTATCTGCCCTTCTCAATGGCTTTACTTAGCACCAGCACTTCTTATATTTTCACACAGCCTTCAATAAAACTTCTAAGCATTGCTTGTACAAAAACCACATTCCATAGATTCATCAGAGGACACTGGATTATCTTGATAAGACCCAATTTCCATCTCCTCCTCTGTGCTGTAAGGCTTAGGGCTTGGGACACGTTCTGGAACGTTTAGCTGCACTTTCTTTAAAAGTTTAAAAAGCTTTTCCCACTTGAGATTCCTTCTCCCCTTTGGAGCTGGGTCAGAACCTCTTGCCCTTCTTCCCCTTACTGAATCAATTTCAGGAAATGTTTGGTTTACCTGGCTTGCAGAAACCCTTCCTCTCCAAGGCTTTCTGAATTGTTTGGTTATGGGCTCAGAGCTTGAGCTGCTGTCTTCAGAGTCAGAAATGTAGTTCTGAATCTTTCCCCAGCTCCTTTCTTCCCTCTGGCCCTGCCACTTGCCTGGGCAGTTATGGCTGGTCCCTTTAGAATCACCAGGTCTCACAGCTCTGCAGTGCTGTCTCCTCTCCTGGCTTCTCTGGACTCCTGGAATTCCTTCAATTCTCTGCTTTCCTCTGCCTCTGTCCGTCTCTCCCTGGACTCTCTGCCTCTCCTCGTGGCTTCCTTCCTGCTCTCCCCCACTTGCTGAGTGACGCAGTTTAAATGCTCTGTAGCCTGCTTCCTTCTCTGGCCCCACCCTCTCTCTCCCTGCAGCTGCTCTGGAGACTGGGTGTGGCTTCAGGCTAGCTCTGCAAGAGTGTGTTTTAGTTTCACTTTCTCTCTGGGACCTATGCCTAGGTGAGCCCATCCCCCATTTATGAAAAAAAACCTCTTTTTTCTCTCTTTCACAGGGCTGTGCTGCACCCGCATCACCACAATATACTATGTGTTAAATGAGTAGTAATAATAATAATAATAATAATAATAGTAGTAGTAGTGTTATATGGAAACATCTTCATACTTCTAGATCTTTGTCTATACACAGATGGCCGTTCTACTGAATTCAGTTTCTAAAACTATGCTATTACTGGGTATCTATAAAGACGCAGTAAGAAACATACAGATTAATACTTATGCTTTATCATCTTGCTAGATCAGGCCAGGAGTGGGTTTATGCTCCTTTGCCAGCAGATGGAGGCAGACTTGAGCATCTTTCAATAATGTCATCAGGAGATGTAGCCACTGATGCAGCACCGAGAGAAGTCAGTATTTTTGGTCTCGATCAGGTGACAAGGTGTGTGTGGACTGCTGCAGTAGTGCAGATAGGCCTGACTCACCTGGCCACTTTGGTGTTGTGGTTACTGTGATTGAGTTTGGTAAAGCCCAAAGTTGTTTGGAACAGGATGTGCCCTTGTCATGGGTTCCAGCACTGGTGGGCCAAGCAGCTGCAGGAGAACCTCACAGGGGCACTGAGAGGGCTGGTAAGGTGAACCCAGGCACTCCTTCCCTTTTGCTGTCCCTTATCTGCATGCTGGCTTTTATTTGTAATTTTTTTTCAATTATTTTTTAAGCCCATACATTATTATTGAGCTGTATTTGGCTCTCTTTCTGCTTAAATAAAACAGATTTTAAAAAATAGGTCAGGTCTTGTTTATTGGCAGTGGGGCTTCCCAGGCCTGTGTGGGCATTTGGGAGAATACCAAACTGGGATTCCTACTGCTACTACTACTTCTACTTCTACTTATCATTTGCACTACAAGGTGTACACGGTGCTGTACAGTTACATGTAAGAGACAGGCCCTGCTCATCAGAGTTTATAATCTAATCAAGACAGACAATACCACAACTGGGGACTAGGTTAGATTCTAGGGGAATGGTAAAGATGCACATAGGTGGTGAACAGGAAAATAAAGGGATCAGGATCTGAGGTTATATCCTGGATTTGAACAGGATTTGACTTGATCTTTCAGGTGCTGGGATTCCCTTTTTGGGACTTCCTTTTTGCCACAATGGTTCAGTTTGGGGGTTTTTTTGGTGGTTCTGTTTTTTTTTTTTGCAGTTTCAATTTGGTGATCTTTTTCGTGGTTTATTCTTTGTGGGGTTTTTTTCTTCCAAACTGTGTAGGGCCTGGCAAGCATGCTGTGCTTCCTGTGGTGCACATAGGGTCAGCTCCGCAGCAGGCTCCTTTTGACCCCTGTGTGATGCGAATGGCAGAAGCCAAATTCTTTGACATCATCAAGACCCCCTGCAGATGTCCTGGATCCAATTGCTGGTTCTAGGGCCTCCTGTGTGTCCTCTGCATCTGCTTTGCTCGGAGGACGGGTGACCCTCATGGTGGTGAGTACGGGGACGATGCAGAGGACCAAGGAGCCCTCAGGCATGGGCCAGCAGACTCCCTCAAGGCCACAGGGATCCTTGCCTGTTGGTTTTGATCAGCAGTTGCTGAATCAGCTCATGGGCTGCTTTCAGTAATTTTTAGCTTCTTCACAAACTTCTTCACAAGGGTCTGGGGTCCAGGCCTCCCCTATGGGGAATTCTGGGGCCTTGAGTTGTGTGCCATGGACGCTTGGGGGACTAAGCGCCCCTGCCTCACCCTTTTTCCTGGGCACTCCTCTGGTAGCCTTATCTCCTACAGGTGGGTGCTTTGGACACCAAAGAGGAAGCTTTGGCTTTGGAAGGTGAGTCTGAGGAGGAAGGGAATTTCCCCTTGTTGAGGGCTAGGATCCTTTGGTGATCTGCCTCTTTGACAGAGAGGACCTTTCAATTTTGATTCAGGACACATTGGTGGCCTTACGCATTGACGGGCCAACATCTGCTCCGCAGTCTCTAATACTTGGAGGATATTAGGTGTCCTTCTGGCTTTTTCCCTTTGCCGAAGCCTATGGAACAGCTCCTGGTCTCTAAGTGGGAGAATCTGGAGCTGGGCCTGAAGGCCATTTCTCAGTTGTATCCCCTGCCCCAAGGCAAGCTGGATCACTTTTTAGGGCTCCATTGGGTGGATGACCTTGTCACATCATTGACTAAGCATACAACTATTCCAGTAGAACGTGGCACTGCATTCAAGGAGTCTCATTACAGGAAATATGAAGCCCTCCTGAAGAGAATGCCTTTGTGGATTCGACCTTGGGCTCTCGTGGCCCTTTGTGCAGGCCTCATGGCCAGGGTGCTGTTGCGCTGGATTCAGCAATTGTCAGAGTCAGGAGCTTTGTATATGGCCAGTGCACTATATGACCTGATGAGGTTATCCTCAAAGTCTACGGTAGCGGCTATTGTGGCCAGGCAGTGGCTCTGGCACTGCAGCTGGTCGTCAAATATGGTCTCCAAGTTGTGGCTGAGCAGGCTTCCTTTAGGGGGCAAATTATTCATTGGGGAAGATCTTGGGGAAGGACCTGGGAGAGTCCTGTCCTCAGAGACTTTCTGAAGACAGACCCAATGGTGCTAGATCTGTCTCTGAGGGCCTCATGTGGAGCTTGGAAGCGCCCTCGCTATGCTAAGAGGCTGGGTATTTATTTATTTAAGCGTTTTCTATACTGCCTTTTTGTGTAATCAAAGCGGTTTACAAAGAACAAAAAAAACATTACATCAAAACATTATTGCAAGGTTACAGCAAAAGAAGAAGATAATATACAAAAGGGTGATCGATAATTTAAAATGGAACAGAACTTATTTACATGCAGACATATCTACAGTTGGATTATAATTGACCTCGATATACACAGCATGGGGGGGGGGGGGGTGGCGGGTAATGTGTGGATAAAAGGGACTGCATTAGAAGGTTAAGTTGGATAGAGTTTGTGTAGCCCATCAATTGATCCGAAATACTCAATAAAGAGGTGTTTCTTAAGACCTTTTCTGAATGTGACCAGGCCATTGGTATATCTAAGTTTATCTGAGAGAGAGTTCCATAGTATTGGCGCAGTGAAAGAGAAAGTTATTTTAGTTGTTATAAGGTTAGATTTACAATACTATGTGGGAACAAGAAGTGCATTTTGTGTGCATTCTCTTCTTAGTCGATCATTTGAGGTAATTTTAATGAGTGATTAGGTTCGACGATGCTAAGTTCCTCAACAGTTTAAATGTGATCATCAATAATTTATATTTAATTCTGCTCTGGATTGGTAGACAGCGCAGATTGTATAGGATAGGAGTAATATGATCGGTAGGATGTGCTTTCAGGGTTATGCATGCAGCAATACGTTGAGCTATCCGAAGGTGACTTAATGCTTGTTTTGAGAGCCTATTCCTCTTATGGACAGAAGTCCAAGAAGAGTCAGTCGTTTCAGAGTTCTCAATGATCTTATGACTCCTTGGCCACCAGAACCAGTAAGCCCTCACAATGAGATCTAGTGAGTCCCTTCCAAATTGCAGGTAGTAGGAGGGCTGTTCCAGCTATTTATCTTGGAATGGACCCATATCATGACAGACCAAGGGTTCTAGAGATACTGTGTCAATGCTACATGCTGGCGTGTACAGAGGCCCTAGCAGATGGAGTCTACCTGCAGCACCCCACTCAAGCAGGAGGCAATTGGGGAAACTATGTGGTGCCTCCTGCAGTTTTAAGCTATCTTATCTGTGCCTTTCACAGAGCAAGATCAGGGCTGTTATTCCATATTCTATGGTTCCCAAGAGAGGTGGTGGCTCCTTTTGGTTCATTTTGGACCTGAAGATGGTGAATGCCAAACTCCAGGTCCCCTATTTCCACATGGAGACCATCAGGTCAGATATCTCATCAGTTCAGCCAAAGGAGTTCCTTGTTTCTAGATTTGACAAGGTGCACTTTCATAGCCCTATCAGAGAGCATAATCAGAAGTTCCTCAGCTTTTCATCCTGGGCCATCACTTCCAGTTTTGGGCTTTGCCATTTGGCCTGGCCATGGTGCCTTGCAGTTTTTCAAATGTGATGATGGTAGTGGCATCATTCCTCCGCAGGCAGGGAATCTGGGTTAACCCCCTTCCTGGATGATTGACTGATTTGGTCAGATTCCCTGCAGAAGTCAAAAGAGGACTCAGCTCTGGTGATTCATCAATTAGGGTTGGTGATCAACTACCCCAAAAGCAGCCTGCATCTCTCCCAGAACTTGGAGTATCTTAGAGCTTATTTCATCACTCTCCGGGGTTGGGTCTTCCTCACATTGGAGAGGGATGCTCCTGCTACAAAGTCAGCTGAGGAAATTTTGTGAGTGGTCTGCCCCTAGGGCATGGGACTACTGGCAACTCCTAGGGGTCCATGGTCTTGATGCTGGAGCTGGTCCCTTGGGCTAGGGCTCATATGCGCCCACTTCAGAGACATCTCCTTTTCCTCTGGTATTCTTTCTCTTAGCTATTCAACCAGATCCTTCCCCTCTCCTCAGAGTGTGGCTTCAGCCTCGCCATCTGATGAGCAGCATGCTACTGGAAACCTTGGGTTAGTTAATAGCCATCATAGATGCCAGCCTGAAGGACTGCGGGTAGCATTATTTAGGCCAGATTATTCAGTTTTTGGACCACTCAGGAGGCCGCCAGACTGATCAAAGTGATGTGTTTAGCCCTAGAGCAGCTTCAGTCCTTGCTGGAGGGCAAGGAAGTCTGTGTTTTCAGACAATACCACAGCAGTGGCATACTTCAACAAGCATGGCAGAACTCAAAGCTCTGGGGAGCTGCGCGAGGTGGCTACACTGCGAACTTCAGTGGATAAACACTTGGTCACCCTGTAGGCAGCCAGCACGGTGGGTGCTCACAATGTTCAGGTCAACTTCTTGAGTTGGAATGACGTTGATCCCGGAGAATGGAAACTAAGCCCCCATGTGTTCAGCCTCACAATGCAGAGACGGGGCCTTCCTGTATTCATTCTGATGGCCACACAGGAGAATGTCAAGGTGGAGTTGTTTTCAGTCAAAGGAGGGCTCCAGAAGCGGCAGGCTTGGATACCCTCCTTCAGATGTGACTCAAGGGGGGGCTTCTGTATGTCTTCCTCCCCATGGCCCTTGTTGAGCCACCTCCTACGCAGGATTTGGTCTCACCCAGGCCTGGTGATTCTCGTGGCCCCAAACTGACTGCACAGGCTGTGGTACATGGATTAAAGGATCTGTTGGTGGTGTCCTCGCTATTGTTGCCTTAGGAGAGGAGTCTCCTTTGGCAAGGCGCTTGGTGATGGAGGATCCCTTTTGCTTCTCATTTACAGCTTGGCCCTCAAGAGGCATAAATTGTCTAAGAGGGGCTACTCTGTTCAAGGCCCACAGGATTCAGCCTCAGTAGTTTATGTGAGAGTTTGGAGGGTCTTTGAAAGGTATCATTGTTCTCGAGCCTTGAAGTCTGGGAAGGTGATTGTTGGAGCCATTTTGTCTTTCTTGCAGGCAGGATTAGACTAGGGACTGGCCCTGAACTCTCTTAATGTTCAGGTGGTGGCCCTGGCATGGTACTGGGGGAGTTTCCAAGGCTTGTCCTTGATGGTACATCTAGATGTGACTCGCTTTCAATTACCAGTGGTGGTGGTTCCCCTGTGGAGTCTTTCTTTAGTGTTGAAGGCATTGAAAGAGCCCCCTTTCAAATCCATTTGTAAGGCATCACTCAAGGATTTGACCTTCAAGGTAGTTTTCCTGGTAGCTATTGCATCTGCTATCAGAACTGCAGGTCTTGTCCTGTCGGGAGCCATATCTGATCATTGCAACAGCTTCTCTCTTTGTGGACTTTCTTTTGAAGGAACTGTCCTTTTTCACCTCAATCAGGTAGTCCTCCTTCTCAGGGAGGTTTTCTGGTTGGAGTGTTACTGAGATACTTGGAGGTTACCAATTCCTTCCATTGGTCAGACCATCTCTATGTTCTCTTCAGTGGTCCAAGGAAAGCACATGCAGCAGCTTAGTCTTCGATTTGCTGCCTGATAAAAGAGGTCTTTGGCTCAGTATACCTTTTGGCTGGGGAGCAGTAACCAGAGGGAGTCAGGGCTCACTCCACTAAGACACAGGCTGTCTCCTGGGTAGAGTCCATCTTAGTGTCTCTGGAGAACATCAGTAAGTTGGCTACCTGTTCCTCCTTGAGTACCTTTGTTGCATGTGGGAGCTGGAGCTAATGGTGCCTTTGGCAAGGCTGTTTTGGCCAATATCATTTTCCTCCCACCCTGGGTCCTGACTGCTTGGGTATGCCCCACTCATCTGGACTGGTCTAGCAAGATAAAGAAGGAAAGAAGCTATAAACTGGATAATTTTCTTTGTTGGAATCCTGTGAGATCAGTCTAGGACCTGCCCTGGAAGATTATCATACAGGTTGGGAAGTCTGCTGCCTTTGAATTGCATTGATGTTTTTTAGTGCCTGACACAGAATCAAATATGGGAAGAGAGACAAATACTTGTTCAAATCTTTGTTCTGATTGACTGGTTATTAATTTTAATAGTTGTTGAGTTATTTTCTGAGTTGTTCGGTCTTGCTTACTGCTTGTGAAGTTTCATACTGGCTTCTCTCACTTCTGCACCAGTAGATATACCTCCTGAAGACATAATCAGAAGTTGTTTAAATCTACCTTCACCTGCTGGCAAAGGAGCATAAACCCATTCGCCTGGACTGTTCTAGCAGGAGCCAAGGAAAGAAAATTATTTGGTATACAAAATTTTTCCTTGTATGCCAGTACCCAGAAATCCTATTTGTTTGCACTCTTGTATGAAGGTCTAGGAACAAACTGAAAGATTCCAGATGCCATCTGATATAGTGAAGACAGCTTATTTATATTTGGCAAACGGAGGCTTTCTCTGGAGACAACCAGGGGTTATGCAGGCACACTTAATGGTGTTGTCTGAGGCAGCACCAGTGTACTGGAATTTCCTCTAGCTCAGAGAAGTCTTTTTGATCTCTTTGAGCATGTGTTGAATCTCTCGTGCAAACACCCACCTCCTCAGTCTCTTCTGACCGCAGCTTCTTTTAGCCGCGGCTGTCCCCTCCTCCATCGGGGTTTTTAATTTTTGTTTTTGGTTTTTACCTCCTATCACGCTCTGCTCTGTCAGTGGTGGCAGCACTGCCCAGGGGGGGGGAGTTTTTATATAGTCTGCAAGCAGAAAAAAAGAATGTGATAGTTGGAAGTTTTTCCTCAGCTGCGCTGCTCCTGGGCTGTGCTCAGTTTTTTTTCTCTCTTCACTGCTTCAGCCTGTCAGGAGTAGCAGTCAAGACACAAAGCTAACTTCAACAAAAAAAAAAGGGGGGGGGGTGGGGGGTGGAGACAACGAACACCAGTTCTTCTGTACTAGAAGTACTAACTTCTGCACATCAAAGCTGGGCCAGCCGGCTTAACTGCTGTGGTGACCTTTAAAAAAAAATCTATAAATCAGGACACTAAATGGCCACTCAGAGTTCTTCATTTGCCCCAGTCCCATCGGGCCCAGACAAGGCACAATCAGGGACAGAAGGGGCCAGACTCCCTACTGGCCCAGATGCATCTGACTGCAGCCCAGAACCTCAATATCTAGGCCCATGGCTCCACTCCTTCCCCCCTAATGCAGAGTTGGCATTACCTACATCATGGGCCGACACCCCCTCCCCCACGGCAGGCCTGAAACGCAAGTCTAAATCTAAATATACAAAAAAGGACCAATCAGGGGGCTATACTAGTCCGCAGAACCCGTGACCTCAAAAGAAAAGGGCTATGGAGGACCTGCATGACAAGGAAGGCACATCAGCCAAGCAGGGCAGATATCGGGCTACTCTCATGCCTGTACTCTTTCTGCAGACTGTGGTGACACCAAGTGGCTCTACTCAGCCCCTCCTGATGTTACCCTGCCACTTCGTGCAGGACAGCGTGGCTTTACTTGACGTCCCTTCAGCCATTATGCTGCCATCTCCTGCCCTGCAACCAGGGTATCCTCCAGCTTCTCTTGCACCAGTGTACTATCAACCACCTGCTTTAACCCACTGGTGAGCCCCTGAGCCTCTGGAAGATGACATCTATGCTCCTGAGGGATTGGCCTAGTCTCAGCATTGGGAATTATATCTATATATTCATGATGATCTCCCAACACCAGACCTGCTGGCTTTGGAGGATCTGCCAGAGGACTTCTCATATCCCAAGTTTCTCCAAAAGATCTATTGCACTGTAGTGCTCAGTGATTCCCAGATACCTACCAACAAGGAGGACTTCCAGTCCATCCTGCATGCTTGCAGCACTCCTAAGAAATTACTCGTCATTCCTGTTCCCCGAATCCTGCAAGATTTACAAGCAGCAGTTTGGAAGATTCCAGCTTTGGTTCACCCTACATCCAGATGGCTAGCCTAAAGTATAAGGTGCTGCCGGCTCCTGGTTTTCAGCACCAATAGCTTCCCAATCAATCTATAGTTTGAGGCAGTCCTCAAGATAGCTAAAGGCTGTCACTCAAACCCTGCCCGGTAAGAACCAGCAGACCTTGGACTCTGTGAGGTGAACGTCCTTTCAAAGTGGTATCCTCGCCATGAGAATCTTAGCACACCAACTTCAGATCTCCATTACAATCGTGACCTCCTAATGCATTTGGGCGACTCCGCCTCTCTGACAGGTGATGACTATCATCAACTCCAAGAAAATCTTCAGGAATCCCTCTGTCATATCATTCAGGCCACCTACAGTACATATGATTTGGTGGCTCGTTCCACAGCAATTGCTATATATGCACCCTGCACAGCGTGGCTTCGTGTATGCGATCTTCGAGAAGATTTCCATGACTGCCTGGTCGATGCTCCCTGTCAGGGAGATAGTCTCTTTGGGCCCAAAGTCCAGGAGGTGGTGGTTGAGGCGAAAGACCATTCGACCACAGTTAGAAAATTGGCAGCTCAACCGCCTGAAACCACTCAACAATTCTGTCGTTCGCAGTACCCTCAATACAGAAGTGCATATTATTACTAATATTTCCAACAATTCTACCCTTGTTGTCGTTTACAGCCGTACTCAAGGGGACCGACCCAGCAACTGCCCAATACCAGCTATAACCAGTGTCCTCGGCAGCGTGAGCAGAAGCAACCAGCAGCAGCTTTGCTGCTTCCCACCAAACCAACCCTAAGCTTTTGACTATCTACCAGTGAGGGGCCACATCCTGCATTTCAGAGAGGCCTGCATTTGGACACAATGGACAGATGCGTTCTCAAGATTGTTGCGGGGGGCTACAGGATCAATTTTGCTCTGCCCCCATCATCCTGTCCACCCCTGCCCTGCAACATCCCTGCCATTATCTATCTTTGTTGAAAGCAGAGATCACTGATCTTCTCGATTGCAACACCATTGAAGTGGTCCCAGAACAAGATTGCAATCACAAATTCTACTTCCGTTTTTTTCTCATTCCCAAGAAGTTGGGCTGGCTTCGACCCATTCTTGACCTTAGAGGGTTTATGTTTATGTTTACTGAATAAGCTTCCATGCGAAGTGGGAGAAATTCAAAATGCATTTCCTAGCCACCCTTCTCCCATTGCTGCCACAGGAAGACTGGCTTGCCTCCTTGGACTTTAAGGATGCTTACATACACATCCCCATCCACCCTCAACACTGGAAATACCTTCATTTTTGCTTCCTGAGAGATTATTTATTTATTTTATTTATTTAACATCTTTTTTATACCATCTTTCTACAAGTCAAGACGGTTCATATTTAACTCAGTGCTTGAACATTAAACGACTTTAACCAAGCGTGCTCATTACATTTAATATTACATTTAACAATAGCTCAACAGGTATTAAGGGTGGAAAGGGTATTGAACTTAACTATGTACACTGAGATAGGAACTAATGCTAGTTGTTGGGAGATGTTCCTATTGACAGTCTGGACCGTAGTGCTTCATGAATGGCAGGGTTTTTAAGTTCTTGTGGAAGTTGCCAGTGTGTTTGATGGAACTTGTTTGGGGTGGTAGGGAGTTCCAAAGTGATGGGGCATATAGTGAGAATGCTCTGCTGTTAGCCCTTTGGCTACTCATGGGTTTGTATTCTTGGTATGTCCAGCAGGTTGAGTGTGTTTTGTCTCCTGGGCCTGCTGTTGACGGGTTTTGCTAGTAATGAAGTGAGACTGGCTGCTGAATAATTATTTATGATCTTGTGAGTACTGAGGATAACTTTATATTTGATTATGCTCATAATGGGTAGCCAGTAAAGCTGTTTGAGGAATGGAGTGATGTTGGTTTGATGGGATTTTCCTAATACGACTCTTGTTGCTGTGTTCTGTGCCAATTGCATAGGGTATAATGTGCTCTTTGGGAGACTATGATAGATTGTGTTGTAGTAATCGAGTATGGAGGTGGTGATAGCTTGGCACACTGTACGGAAATCCAGGGGAATTAGAAGTTTGCGTAGATTCCTTATGATTCAAAGTTTGTGATAGACTGATTTGGTGATGCGGTTTATTTGTTGTTGCAGATTGAGCTCTTGATCTAGTGTGATGCCTAGTAATCGATCTCCATTTTGACTATTATCACTATGTTGTTTATCGTAATATCACTATCAAAATCATTATCAATACAAGGTTCTGCCTTTTGGTCTTTCCTCAGCTCTGAAAGTCTTCACAAAATGCCTAGCAGTAGCACCTGCGGTGCAACGGACATTGCATCTACCATTATCTGGACGACTGGCTCATATCATGTTCAACAAAAAGACTAAGCACTGATTTCAGTTCATCGCACTGCCCAGTTACTACAGGAGTTGGGCTTTTATCATCAACACTCAAAATTCTGAACTGGAACCCTGCCAATTACTTCACTTCATCGGGACCAACTTGGACACCAGACGTAGCTTAGACCCCCATGACAGGGTAGCTATCCTGCAAACCCTCTGCACCAGGTTATCTCCGCTCTGGAACATCTCTGTTCATACTGTGCTCTATTTCCTGGGATACATGGCAGCCACTGTCCATGACATTCCTCTGGCCCACTTCTATATGCAGCCTCAATGGCATCTCAGACTGAATTGGAACCAACATTCCCAGTCTCTTTACAAGCGCATTTCCTTGCAGGGCCCCAACCAGCACAACTTGCATCAGTCTCTCCACTGGTGGACAACCCGAGCCAACCTCATGAGCGGACAGCTGTTTCTGGAACCATCGCATCAACTCACTCTGACTACTGATGCTTCGCATCTCATGTGGGGTGCTCACTGATCCCTGTCGGAAGCTCAGCTAAATATCAGTCTTCTCAAATTGCGAGCCTTCTTCTATGCACTCTGTCTTCAAAGACTGGACCTGGAACAAAACATTGTTAGTACAAATAGACATCCAAGTCACCATGTTTTGCATTAACAAGCAGGGGCTTGGGCTCCCTCTGCCTCTGCTGCAAAGCCACCCGGCTCTGGCTCTTTACTCAATCCATTGGGACATTCCTGCAGGCCATTTACCTTCTGGGGTCGCAGAACCCGCTGGCAGACTCCCTCAGTCAATGTCTCGATCTGCATGAGTGGTCCATCGATTCCAGCATCCTATCTTGCTTCTTCCAGAAGTGGGGCACTCCAAAAAGTGGACCTCTTCACATCTGCCGACACTGCCAAGTGCCCCCTTTTCTGCTCCATCCATCCCAGTTCCTAGTGATTGTCCTCAGCTGCCTTCCTCATCTCATGGAAAACAGACTCCTCTATGCATTTCCTCCACTTCCTCTCATACCCTGGGTCATCATGCCAGACTAATTCTCATTACCCCTTAGTGGCCCAGACAACTGTAGTACCCACATCTCCTAGCCATGATGCAGGATGGTCCCCTACTTCTCGACCCTCACCTGTATCTCCTCATGCAATATGGGGCCACCTATTTCATCCCAACCTTCAGTCTTTTTCTCTGGTCGCATGGCTCCTACATGGTCGCTAGTTCTGCAAGACTATCTTCTGGATGACGTCCAAGCTATCATCATGGGATTCCAGAAGCCATCAGCTCAGCACTCCTACCACTGCAAATGGTTTCACTTCTCCCACTGAGCTAGATCCAGAGGTCTCAACCCCATCTCTTGCCCACTGGACCATCTCCTATCTTACCTGCTGTATCTTTCCAACTCAGGGTTGCAGTTTTCCTCGGTACAATACCACTTATCCATCATTGCAGCACTGGGATGGAAAACCTGTGCGCCAGCATCTGCTCATAGGCCGTTTAATGACAGGTCTTTTTAACATGAAGCCCCCACTTAAGCCACAGCCTCCAGTGTGGGATCTTAACATCATCTTGTCTGAGCTATTCAAGCTGCCCTTCAAACCATTAGGGATGGCATTCACGAAACATCTTACCTGGAAGATCACCTTCTTGGTAGCCATCACTTCCGGCAGGTGGGTCAGCAAACTCCAAGGGCTCGTCTGCTACCTCCCTTATGCGCAATTTCTGCATGATAAAGTGCTTCTTTGAACTTATCTAAAGTTTTCTGCATAAGATCATCTCAACTTTTCATCTCAATCAGTCCATTGTCCTTCCCTTCTTCTACTTTTCTGTAGCAGTGGATTCGTCTCCCACACTGACAGTGGATTCACCTGAACATTCTGTATACTTCCTGGACTGTCATCAAGCTCTTCTCTACTACTAACTAGCAACTCGACCGTTACACAGTTGTTCCTCACCTTCAATCGCAACAATCCTTGAAAACCCACTTCCAAACAAACAATTTCTTCTGGATCGTGGATTGCATCTCTTTCTGCTGGAAATAAGTGGGCCAAGCACTACTGAGCAAGGTCGATGCTCACTGCCTTCAAGCCACAGCGATGACCATAGCCAGTTTAGTTTGCTGATGCCAAAATCATCCATGCTTCCATCATGGCCTGGCTCTCACATGGCACCAGTTGAGACAAGCTGAAAGGTGTTGGTATAGGTACCCTCTGCCTTCCACTCTGTCAGCTTTTCAATCCCTTCACTCCTATTACCGCTTCCAGGTAGTGGCAACCAAAAAAGCCTCCTACTACAATATGATTACTAAATCAGCCCACTCTCCTAAAGAGCTCTTTTCAACAGTTACAAAACTATCAGCCTTGAACACGGTTCCATATCATTGTTAGCATTGTGCTGGTTCCACACTGGACAGTTGTGGCAAGGAGGCCTATCCGAAGTCCGGGGGAGGACAAAGAGACAGGGAATTCACCCTATTAAAGGGCCCCCTTTTACCAAGTCAGGGTAGGAAAGCCATAAACACCTCCAGGAATCAGAAAACTTCCACGTGGCCCACATTTCATGCTCCCCTTAGTGGAATGAAGGGGAGAGAATACAGGGCCCAGAACCCTTATGGCAGTGAATTCTGCAAGCACTTAGGTACCCGAAGTCAGGCTGATTGCCGTCACCTGGGTAGGGAGGAGTTGGAGCTAGAGCCCTGGAAATATAAACCTATGCCAGAGTGTGAGAAAAGGGGAAGAGAAGCAGGAAGCCAGGCTGTCACGAGCAGAGGCACAGATACAAGCAAGGGAAGCTTGACTGCTGCTAAGCAGAGCAGAGGAACTGAGCTTCCAGGAGAAGAAAGTGCTAATTGGCATATAGCACGTCTGCAGGAGAGTTTGGGGCCAGGAACAAGAGAGACTCCAAGATTCCCCGGGAGGCTGCTAGCTGAGCACTGTGAGCAAGACGGGGAGTCAGAACCCATGCAGCTGGGAGAGCCCGAGGTGAAGCTGAATGATGAGGACACTCCCATGGACTGTTCCTTTTGCCAAGCTTTAAACCTGGGAACGTAGAGAAAACAAGCCAGTCTGGAAAGAAACTCTTCCAGGAAAAAGGTACCCATAGTCCACAAGCAGGGTGGCCGTGATTCCCTCGTGTTTGTAAAGGGGACGTTTACGGGGACTAAAGAGCAAGCCTGGAACTGTGATATAACCTGCTGCTGGAATGAGGACACTGGGGTAAGCTAAAGTAGCTAGTAGAGCAAAGCTTTCTTTTGCCCCTGAATTATATCTGTTTACTTGGAAGGTAGCCAAGAAAGGTTTGAAGCTGAATAGAAGCTAAACTACCACAGACATTAAATGTGATTTTGTTTTTGTGCTTTAGCCAGCAAGGCTAAAAAGGAATGCAATATCCTTGCTGTTAAAGACTGTGCATCCTGAACTATAGAGAACCTTTAAACAGCCATTTTTGTGTTTGGGTTTGTTTTTGGACAATGCTCTTCTTCAAAGAGTCCTGAACAAATAATC
This sequence comes from Ichthyophis bannanicus, assembly GCA_033557465.1. Taxonomy (NCBI): domain Eukaryota; kingdom Metazoa; phylum Chordata; class Amphibia; order Gymnophiona; family Ichthyophiidae; genus Ichthyophis; species Ichthyophis bannanicus. Next base: position 593,848,275 of record CM066034.1, read on the forward strand.
CTGTATGTGGTATATTCGAACCATTGTGTGCAAAATAAATTTCTGTCATTTGCCTTACCTCGTTGAGCCTGACTACAACTTTCTGCCTGATGCACCCATACAGCTAAACAAAGACTACATTTCCCAGAGGACACTGCGGGGAAATAGTTTGAAAAAAGCTGAAAAAGCGGATAGCGGAAAGTTCCTCTAATAACCACGCCCCTCTAAGCTAGAGGCGAGTGGTGGTGGCGTGACACAGTCTAGCTGTTTATTTTTCACAAAAGCTAGATCACCTCCACGAGCATCTGCCAGTACCAGCTAGTTTTTCGCCTCCTGACACTATGGCACCCGATTCACATGGTCTACTTTCTCCCTAGTAGCTGACTGTACCATAAGAAAGGCTTTCTCTTCTATTCGCAAAACGATATGTAGTCTCAACCCCATACCATCCTCATAGGTAGGAGAAGTCTCCCTATCTCTACTACCTTGCATGGATCATTATTAATCAGTTTCTCATCTGCCCAGGTTCCTCTCTTGGAAACAGGCCCTAATCAGGCCGCTATTGAGAAAGCCTAACCTGGACCCTTTTCCATTTTCCAATCTCCAGTTTATCTTAAAACTCACCAAGCGATTAGTTTTCACTCAGCTTTCCGATCACATCAAGCACAATCATACTTTGCACCCTAGGCAATCTGATTTTTGCCCAAAATACAGCACAGAGACCATTCTCACAGCACTTCTAAGCAGACTTCACAGCTCTCTCGATTCAGGTAAGTTTGCCCTAGTTGTATCCCTGAATCTCTCCTCCATCTTTCATCTGGTCAATCATGACCTCCTTCTGTCCCATTTTTACTCTGTTGGCATTCGTCGTTTCGTTCTAGGTTGGTTTCAGTTGTTCCTCTCTGGTTGCTTTTTTTCTATCTCTCCTGATGGTAAAATTTCCGAGACTTGTCCACTCCCATGTTGAGTTCCCTAAGGCTTGGTCTTGGTTCCCAGTCTCTTCAACATATTCCTGAGCCCTCTGCCCACCCTTATCCAAGACTCGGGGGTCTCCACTTACATCTATGTTGATGATATTCTCCTAGTCTCCCACACTGACAGCATTAACCTAGATCTCAATTCAATCAATCACTGCCTAACTTTAGTTTCCTGCTGGCAAATCCTTACAAATATACACTTATGTAAAGGAGGTCTCAGACTTATCGGCACTGAACTTCAGACTTAGATATGTCTTTGCTGGTGCCTACTCAAAACAATGACCATCCTTTAGATTCTCTCCATTTTGATAAAGGCAGGCTAACTTATTGCCAAACAATTTTCTTTAAATATTAACATCAAATGTGCTTAGCTTGTCTGTTCATTTTCGTCCCCAACGCCTCTCCTCGGCACCCTTTCCACGTTTCACTTAACAAAGCTTCTTCAGGGGTTTAGAAAGCACTGTTGACGAAAACCGTACACAACCTCATTATAAATCACCCTTAATAATACCATATTAACTTTGACCTAAACCTTATGTATAAAATATCTAGTCCCTACTAGATCTTCTTATCTTTCCCTATTTTACGATGGACATACCAATGTAGTAACTGCTGCAGACACCTCTCCAAACATTGATGTGTTTGTCATGGCCAGTTGGCTCTACCAAAAAACACCGCGCTTGCGGATTTCCCACCCGGGGATCCCATTATACCATATCCTTCTGATGACGTATTAATGACGTATTCATACTCAATGTCCTTTTCTGTTTTTTTTCTTTCTAAAGAAGGCACATCCACTATATTACCCTTCCTTCGTTCTTCCAACTGTCCAACTATTTCATGCCTCTCCGTATATTTTCTATCGATTCTGACTCCTTGATGCATTCTACTTTTACTTACCCTCATCTATATATTCAAACCCCACTATTTAAAGCATATCGTTTTACATACCCTTAGTTGTCTCATAGAAATTGATTTGTTTTATTGTAATTGATCATATTCCTAAAGTAGCCCTTCTTATCTTACTTATGATGTTTAAACACATGCCCCCCAATCTATTTGTATAATTCTACAATAATGTTTTGGTCGTTTATCAGAGTGACGTATTGTACCCAATCTCCTGTATTAATCACTCCACTCCAATCTCTAGTCAAAACGTGAAATGTTGTCGTTCTCACTGAGATGTTTCCAATCTTTTACTCTAACCCAAACATACTGTAAACCGATTCAACCACACATTTGTTCTCCAAACGTTTTCCTTCTTTCTTAAGTTTCGACAGCTCACAAGATGCTCTCAGAATACATGAGAGGTCTCAGACTTTTGAGCACTCAATTGTAGATGTTAAACTTATTTAACATAGTGCCAATTAGCATCAATGACCTTCCCAGCAACTTTAGAAAACCGCAATGCTGACTATAACGTTTACTTTAACTTATAATTATACGCTTAACTTTCAGTGCTCCCCAATGCCAACCTCTGGCGCCCTCTTTTGCGTTTCACTCCTTCCGAGTTTCTTCAGGGGGTCTCACAACTACAAAAAAAATAAATAAAAAATAATGAGTCAATCTTGTATGCATTAACTAGTTAAAAATATCTCCTTAAAAAATATATTTAGCCAATCCTTCTAAAACACTATGTTAGATAAGTTTAACGTCTACAATTGAGTGCCCAAAAGTCTGAGACCTCCTATGCATTTTGTGAGCATCTTGTGAACTGTCGAAACTTAAGAAAGAAGGAAAACCTTTGGAGAACAAATGTGTGGTTGAATTGGTTCACAGTATGTTTGGGTTAGAGTAAAAGATTGGAAACATCAATTCGAGGAATTAAGATGTTTTTGCATATACACGGTACAAAAAGGATGGGCGGGACAATCTCAGGAGCAGTCTCTGATAATACGAGAACAAAGATGGATTTTCAATTTGCGGACAGTAATTCCAGAGGGACTTAATGCACAAATAGATTGGGGGGCATGTGTTTAAACATCATAAGTAAGATAAGAAGGGCTACTTTAGGAATATGATCAATTACAATAAAACAAGTCAATTTCTATGAGACAACTAAGGGTATGTAAAACAATATGCTTTAAATAGTGGGGTATGAATATATATTTTGTCCCTGCCCTTTGAACCAGCAGCAGGGTGATTTACAATACAGTGTTTTTGATTGAGCATCACTGGCTTCCATTCAAAGCTCGTCTTCAATATAAAATCCTCACGCTAACTCACAAAGCCCTATATCAGCTCACCCCGGAATACCTGTCATCCTTGACTATCCCCTACTGTCCGTCTCTCTTCCTCTGGTTAATCCATGGGAACCGATTATGCCATCCCAAACAAAGGCCCGCTTTGAATCTACCCGACATCAGCATTTTTCTTCTTAGCTCCCATGTTATGAAACAGCCTGCCAGCCCAACCCCAGCTCCAAATCTCTTACAAAAGCTTTAAATCAGAATTGAAGACTTTTTGGATGTTGTAAGACGTACCAATTTAAATGTGTCTTTGATCTCTTGGAATAGTAAGATCTGAGAGATCTTACTGCCTGAAACACAGGGCAACCCCTATCCCTCATTCTATCCCTGCCTAACCCCCGTTCAATCGTGTCCAATTTGTCCACCTTGTCCTTTCTGGCTAACTGTTCTGTTGTCCAATTGTCCTTAGTCTCTCCCTATGTCAATCTTGATGAGAATGTGACCCCTTTGTTCCCCTGTTGTGATTATTGTGTCTGACCTTTTCTGTTCTAGTTCTTTTTTTCTTTCCTATGAATTATGCTGGCGTTCCTTTACATTTTTTTTCTATTTTAGTTTTGCTTTGTGTCACACCTCATCCGCCCCAGCCGTGACTGCTGGTATTGTTGGGCTATTATTGTGGTAGGCGACGGCCTATGATCCATGCTAATTGAACTAAGCAGACAGGCCTGAGCAGCTTGACCTGTAACTGAAGCCTGTAGTTAGGCCCAGAGGAATGAAAACCCCCCTGAATGACGACACCATAGAATTGAAACTTAACTCAGTTTAACTGAACATAGCTAAGCAGAAACGAAACTTGGAAAATAGAAGAAAAACAAGTTTAATTGGTACTGATAAGGTGTGCTATGCTTCTATGGAATTAATTAACTCTGCAGAGAGCAAGGTCACAGTGCCTCTGCTTCCCATATGTTTTAACAAGCTCAGCGACCTTGGAGGAGAGAAGTAACAAGTTGGAGACACTGACCATTGTAATTGGGACTAGAAGGGGGGCAACCAGGTGCTGGGCCCAGACCAGAGTCCCGATTGGGTAGCCATATCAGTACCGGGACCAATAGATGGGTGAGAGGGGTACTGGGACCAATGAAAAGTTTGCCTATGCTTAGAATGGACAAGAAAGCTATAAAAGTTGTTGTTTTACTAGAAGCATTTGCTCAGCCATTTTGAAATTGCTTATTGCTTGAGCCATGTGCACATTAAACTGGCTTGGATCCTTGAAAAGACTCCTGGATTTATTTATTGCATGCTTATCTGCTGCTACATTCTTGGTGCGTTGGCCTGGAAGTGCGAGTGGTGGATAGTGTTCAAGTGAATAAATCCACGTAATTCGCCTTGAGGTTTGGTCCAGTTGGAACCATGCCAATCCGACGCAGGGGAATTTCCCTGGGCCCACCGATCCTCTTGTATCGGGGGGAGTTCTGCCTGGCCTCGGCAGGCACTGAGTCCAGCTGGCCAACACTTCCGACCCGGGGGAGTCCAGGATCCAACTCAGAAGCTTGGGAACCAGATCTGGTAAGTATAGTTTTGAAAACCTGTCTAGACAGATGAGTTAGAACTGCAGTTTGAAAACTTAGAGAATCATGATTCAGCCTGGTCAGAGCAGACAGGACTGGGTTTTTGGTATGTCTAGACAGAAATAGAAAGAGCAGTACTGCCAGTGGAACTTGGAATTTGTAATCTCGAGATATTGGGAATTGGTAAGAGAGCTCTCAAGGAAGGGCCGAGTAACCCCGCATGGGAATTCGCCGGGTGAAACCCTCATCCTTTTTGTAATTGGGAAAAAGACTAGTCAGAATAGATAGAAAGGAATGCATTCTAAGATACGTTGCTAGCATGATTGTGTGAATGAAGTGTGAATGAGAGGTCTGGCAGCACGGACCAAGCGAGAGTGGACTCTGGACTAGCGCAGTTCCTAGTCGGGTGACTGCGTCTAGGTCGCGAAACGGATGAAGCGTTTGGTGTATTGTCCGTCCTGTGTATTTGATTTTTGCTATCTGTTGAAACTGCGAGTTTCCCTTTTGTTATAAATGTGAGATTATTCTGTTGAGTAATTTGTGACAGTTCACTGATTAAGAAATTGTATTAATAGAGCAGAATGAAGACCCAAAACACCTACAGTCATTTTTAGAAATCAAAAAGCTGGTCTGACCCAGTTAGTTTTTTCTACTGCAGTGTGAAAAACTGACAGGGGGCGTGTCTGAAGGAAAGAATGTCTAGTGTCGTCTTTCTAATCTTGTGCAGGCTTAAACCTCAATGCTGGTAGTTTGTGCTTATTTCAGGCAAATTGTACCTGTTTTATTTAATATGTTTTTGTTCCTTCTGCTGTGGTTATGTAATATATATCATTTATTTATCATTTAATAAGAATGTTTAGTCAGGATTGTGGGTCCCGATAGTTTTTGGGTTTAGCCTGAAAAGGATTAAGTTTGTATTAATCCCTTATGGGTTGCGGACCAAGTGAGAGGAATTTCTGTCGGCTGTATGTTCAAATTTTCAGTAAGCACTGAAACAGTTTAAATAGGAAATGATAAAGAACTGTTTTTGTTTTTCCTTTGATCTACAAAGTAATTAGATCACGACTTAACATTGATTTAAATTGTTTTTTTCTGGCATCTCTGTCCATGTGAATGAGAAGTCTCTTTTTATGAGCACAGTTCAATTGTTTCCCGCGAGCAGAGGGGTGTGGCTTCCACATAGCCTGCAGAGAAAAAAAAAAAAAAGGTTCTGGAGAGACAGCTGGAGACTGCAGGAGATTTCTCCTAGGAATGAAAAGGGACTCCCGATTTGAAAAGTCTCTTCATTTAATCGAAGCGTGATGAATTTATAATTAGTTTTTTCTCTGGTTTCACTAGCTCTGTTTAACCAAAAGTTTTAAAAACAAAGTTTATCTTTTTATGAATGAGTATAAGTCATTTGAATGCATGCTTCCCCTCTGTGCTGGTTACTAATGAACAAATCAGTTAGCTTTTCTGTATTTAAAAAAAAAAGGGAAAGGTGTACTGTATTTTATGAAAAATATCCGGAATGTCTTTTAAATATTTGCTTCCTGAACTAAAAAAATAATTTCTTTTGCAGAGACATGCTGACAGATAGCTATAGTTCTCTCTATAAGAAGCATAATGGATGTATGTGCTCAATCTAAGTGTTTCCTGCCTGCCCTATGTTTACAGAAATAATAAGTGTCTTTTCAAGTATGATCAAGAATTTCAGTAAGGGATTTACTGAAGATTATGAAATGTCTCTGTCCCAATCAGGATTTTGCCCCAGAATTTCTAGATATCCTGTCTCGTCTCTCTCTCTCTCTCTGTAAGTAGTTCAGTTCAGAGTGCTTAAGGGGGGGATGGAGCCCAGTCCACCGATGATGTCAAACCCCCCCCCCCCCAGTGGGCGTGAACTAATGTGCCCACAGCAGAGAAGTGGATCCTTAAAAAAAAAAAAAAATCAACCTCCTGGATAGAGCATTGCTAGGAGAAACAGAATCCAGGAGAGGGGGGGGGGGACTACAGATTCCCAAGTAGTTTGCTAGCCACCTCTGCAACAGGGGAATGTCCACCCCCTCCGGACTAGAAGTGAAAGTCAGCTGACCAGACTTGTTTAGAACTGAAAAAAACTGCACTGAGAAGTTTTAGGACTTGATTGAACTAATGAACGGAAATTGCAGAGAACTGGATGAATTTGCGGGCATAATGGTTAAATGAAAGTTAATCAGAGGGTGTGTGAATTGTGAAAATAAATGTAACAGAGAAAGTGAATGATATTTTAGTTGAATGATGTGAGGTTATCCTAATCGAAGGAACAGAGGAAGTGAAAAACTGGGTGTGAGTACGCCCATTATAGAAAAAGAAGGACATTAGAGAAGTGAATGCCCGTATCTTGACTCCTCCCCAGGAGGGGAGTACTTGATTGCAAAGTCATAGACAGAATAAAACCAAGCACAGTGTTTCAGCACGAGAGTGGAGCAGCTATAGCGTGAGTGGCAGCCTGAGAGGGCTACAGCATGGATGAAGACTAGGCCAGACCGGACTCTCCAGTTTCCCTGGGTCCCCAGGAGTCAGTCTGCAAAATAGGGGACCAATATATGGACTTTTATGGGGGATACAGGAGCAGAATACTAAAGCCAGTAGCCCCTGTGTTTTTCTCGCAAAGCCTTTTCTGCAGAACCACATGTGTGAACTAGAAAAATAATAATAATAATAATGTACCAGTTCCTGTATATGCCTGAATGCCCTATTCCATTTTTGGAGCCGAGATCTGCTTGCAAAGCTTCAAGCACAGATATCCTCTGTTGAAGGAAGAAAAAAATGAAACTCAAACTGTCCCCAAGAAGAAGAATGGCGGTTCTATTCACCTGCATCCAAAGCAACAAGCTGTACACTTACCAACCTCATAGCCCCACCTGGAGGATGGGCAGAAGATAATCCACCTGGCCTAGCGAAGAACATAGCCCCTGCCATTGTCACCCTCAAGCCAGTCAAGAAGCCTGGGACAGGTGATTACCGCCCAGTGCAGGATCTAAGAAGAATGAATGATGCAGCTGAAACTATACAACCAGTGGTACCAAAATCCTTATATTCTCTTGGAACTGATCTCTGCTGAAGCTATACATTTCATCATTCTGGACTTAAAAAGATGTTTTTTTCTGCATACGCTTAGCCCAAGACCCCACTACAAGGAGGCGGGGCCAACTCATCTGGACAAGATTACCTCAAGAATTCAAGAACTCGCCTCACTCAGCAAAAGATTTGACAAGTTATCCAGAAACTCCAGAAAAAAAAAAAAAAAGAAAAAATTCTACTTCAATATGTGGACAACTTGCTCATAACCACCAACTCAGAAAGTGAATGTCCACCAGCCACCAGTGAACTCTTGCACCTTTTTAATGAGGCTGGATACAAAGTCTCAAGAGCCAAAGCATAATTATGTCAAACAAGTTAAATACCTAGGATTCCAGTTGTCCAGCGGAATTCAACGCCTGGAACCCTTACCAGAACGCAAAGCAGCTGTATGCAGTATTCCTACTCCAACCACCAGGAGGCAAGTGAGAGCCTTCTTGGGTGCCACAGGGTACTGTTGTATATGGATCCCCAATTTTGCGCTGCTAGCAAAACCATTGTATCACATTGTATCAAGCTACCAAAGGAATGAAAAAGTCTCCATTGGAATGGGGACTTGAATAGGAATGCAGTCTTTTGATCTTTGAAAACCGCTCTGATGTTATCACCAGTTCTGGGTCTACCCGATGTCCAGAAAACCTTGCAGTCTCTATGTTCATGAGTCGCAAGGAAATGTTCTGGGAGTGTTGACTCAATCTCTTGGACCTTATTTGAGAAGCTGTTACAGCTACAGCCTTCCTAGTAAGCAAAAACTAAAAGAAAAATCCCTTTGAGACAGGATCTTCAAGTTACTGTACCACACTCTGTTCTAACCAATATGAAATACAAAGGAAATTACTAGCTAACAAATCTATGAATGTTGAAGTATTAGAGTATGTTGTGTGAAAACCCCAGATACAACTGAAGGGTCAGTCAAGCTTTCAATCCTGCTATGTTATCAGTTAGTCTTGATCCCCTGATCATGACTGTTTAGAAATTATGGACACTGTATTCTCAAGCCACCTGGATTTGACTGATGTCCCTCTGGAGAACCCTGAACAGACTTTCTTTGTGGCTGAAGGCAGTTTCATCATCAATGGACATTGTTGTGCTAGATATGCAGTGATGACCCCTGATTTGGTAGTTGAGTCCTCAGCCCTGGCCCCAGAAACTTCACCACAGAAAGCTGAACTGATAGTCCTCACTAGAGCACTAACAATAGGAAAAGAGCCCTGTCTAAATGTGTACCCAGATTTCAAGTATACCCTTACAACCTTGCATGCATATGGGCCCCTGTACAAAGAATGAGGATGGATAACCTTAGGAAGCAAGTCCATTAAGTATAGCCCCAAGATATTGATATTAACAGATACATACTGCCTATAGATCTCAGAATTTAGGAAAAGTAGAATGTATGAATAGAACCCTGAGATCTCAGTTGTCTAAACTTTGCCAAGAGGTTTACCTGAAGTGGCCCTAGGTTCTTCCTATAGCCCTTCTTAGGATATACTTAGCCCCTGCTAAGTCTTTAGGAGTTTTCCCTTTTGAAATTCTGTATGTGCAACCCCTGCCTATTGTATAGGAAATAAAAGGAGATATGAGACAGATAGGATCTGAAATTATTAGACATAAACTATTGGTTTTAAGTTCTGTTTTGCAGAGTCTTCATACCTGGGTACAAAATCGATTACCCATCAATTTGCCTGCACCCTTTCAAGCCTGGAGTCTCGGTGTGAATCAAAGAGTGGAGAAAGACACCGTTGACACCGCATTAGAAGGGACCTTATGTTGTTATCTTGTTAACCCTACAGCAGTGAAAATTGCAGAACTCGAACCCTGGATTCATCACAGCAGAGTGAAATCAGCAGCAGCTCCAGAGCCAGACCAGTGAACATCAGAACAGATCCAGAAGTTCCATTGCAGCTAACTTTGCAAAGACAAGCAAATTGAAAAAATTCAGGAAGTTTTAAAAACAAAAAGAGAGACTGTGCTAATATAGAACTCCTGAATCTCAAGAGACTATTTGTTTATTCTGAAGAGATTATCATCAACAGAAAGAGACTGTATTATGAACTATATTATTTGAAAATCTTTGTGCCATTTTGATCAAGGACAGTGCAAACTAAAAGGACTGTGTTTATTGAAATACGCTGGAATCTACAGCTCTACACTCCTACCAATGAAATTGGTAAGGTCATGTACAGCGGAAGCTTGAGGATCTACAATCAACGCTACACCTGTTGCATGCTACTGAGAGCAAAACAGGTCAACGTACAGTAAAGAAGAAGAAGACTTCGTGGTCAAGAATTATCAACAGATTGCACTGGTTTTTCAAAGACTTGCACTAATTCTTCAGAGAACTTTCATCATGATTCTCTACTGTTTCATCGTGATAGCAGCCTTGGAGTGCTTTGAAATGACTTTTGCCTTATCTCCCTGGGCAGCCTGTATAAATACAACATGAACTGGACCGAAGGTCACTCAGACCTTGTTTTATCATTCTCCCTATACTTTATCTTTCTTTATCTTTATCTTTATTGCACATTTTATATACCGCCCATTGTCGAAACATGAGGGCGGTTTACAATAAAATAAATGTAAATGCTGGCATTAAAAGAAAGGAACTCCATTAAAATAAAGAGAAAGAAGGACCAAAGGGGCCACCGGACAAAACAGTAAAATCAAACAATAACCCAACAGTAAATTCAATAAATAACAGTAAATTCAAACAATAACCAGACAAATCCAATGTCAAAAGACCAATAAGGACAACAAAGTCAAACAATAATCAAACTGGGTGGTAAGACAATAAACATACAGACAGACAGAGAGCTATACAGGATACTCAAGGGGGGAGGTCAAACGCCTGTTGAAATAAGTGGGTCTTCAATAATGTCTTGAAGTTCTGGTAAGAGGGTTCTAGCCGGAGGGAGGGAGGAAGTGAGTTCCATAGGGAAGGTCCTAGGAAAAAGAAAGCAGCGTGACGTGTTTGTTCCAGATGAGCTTGTGTAGGGGACGGAAGGGATAAACGATTGGCATGTAAGGTGCGAAGCTGTCGGTAGGGAGTATGGAGAGAAATCAAGTCAGCTAAGTATAGGGGATTGGAGGAATGAATGACTCTGTGGGTTAGTATAAGGAACTTATATCGAAATCGGAAGCGCAGAGGAAGCCAATGGAGGCGATACAGAAGAGGGGTGATATGATCAGATCTACGGGCAGAGGTAACCAGTCGGGCAGCTGTGTTTTGCAAAAGCTGCAGGCTTTGGAGCTGGTAAGCCGGAAGATTTGCATAGACTACATTGCAGTAGTCTAGTCTTGATATGACCAGCGCAAGTACAAGAGTGATAAAAGAGTCAGAGGGCAAAACAGAACGAACAGAGCGGAGCTGACGCAATATAAAGAAGGAGCGACGGGAAAGATTGGAAATGTGCTCATGGAAAGACATGGAGGAGTCCAGGGTAACTCCTAAATACCGGAAAGAGGAGGTAAGTGGAATGTGGACAGAATTAATCTGGGGTGCAATGTCTGGACATGATGTACCTAGCAAGACCCACATGGCTGTGGATTTGGAGGGGTTAAGGTGGAGAAAATTGGAGGAAAGCCAGTCTGCAATATGAGTGAGACAGGTATTAAGTGGGGAAATGTCAATACTGAGCGGAGAGGTGTGAAAGAGGAAAATGATATCATCTGCGTAGATATAAGTGGAGACCGGAAATTGTTGGGCTAAAAGGGGGAGAGGGGCGAGAAAGATGTTAAAAAGCAGAGGAGATAGGACTGAACCCTGGGGAACCCCACAGGGCAAAGAAGTAGATGGAGAAGACTGTTGATTGGAACGGACGACAAAAGAACGAGTAGTAAGAAAGGAGCGGAACCAACTTAATACAGTACCCCTTAAACCAATGTCAGATAGGCATGAGAGAAGGATGTGATGGTCGATTAGATCAAAGGCGGCCGATAAATCTAATGAAACCAAGAGTGAGATATTTCCGCGATCGTGTGCGACATGAAGCTCATTGAGTAAAGCCAGGAGAACAGTCTCCGTACTGTGTCCCGCACGGAAACCTGCCTGACGAGGATGAAGGGAATTTGTGGCCTCAGCATGGGATGATAGTTGGAGGAAAACAAAACGTTCCAGCACCTTTGCTAAGAATGGTAGGTTGGACACTGGACGCCAATGGGAAAGCACTGAGGGATCGAGAGAGGGTTGTTTCAGGAGGGGATGAACTATGGCCAACTTCCACAGAGAAGGAAAATGGCCAGAAGATAAACTAGAATTAAATATAGCTGTGATAAATGGTATCAATTGCAGGGACGGCTCTATCAGCCAGGCTGAGGGGAGAGGGTCCAAAGAGCAAGTGGTCTTCCGAGCCTTGGAGAGAGCTAGGAGCACTTCTGCAGTGGTAAGGGGGTGGAAAGAGGACCATGTATGTGACAAAGCTTTGTTCGGAACAACTAAGTCAGTAGTGGCCTCATCAAGGCAAGAAAGACTATCAGGAAACTGAGGGAGGGGATGAGGTGGGGATAAGGGCGGGGGGGGGGAGGAGTACTGAAGGAGGAACGAAGATTCTGTACCTTTTCTGAGAAAAAAGTAGCTAATGAAGAGGGGGCAGGAATAGCAACCTGGAGAGTGGAGGGTGACGCAATAGAAGAAAGTTGCCGCAAGATTAGATGGAGTTGTCTGGATGAGTGAGTAGCATTAGATATTTGATCAGTGTAGAACGAGCGCTTAGTAGCCTGGATTGCAGCGCGATAGTCCAAAGACAGGGATTTAAAACGTGCTAGGGTTTCGGGCAAAGGATGCTTTTGCCAACAGCGTTCGGCTTGGCGAAGCTGTGAACGTTGTAACCGCAAGCCTGGGTGGAACCAAGGAGAGTAAGGTGCAGAGGGAGACCTGCTGGAAGGGCGCAGGGGTGCTAAGGTATCCAAGGAGCGGGACAGAATGGAATTCCAAAGCTGAACTTGCGAATCAACAGGCAATAGTGAGAAATCAGCTGGAAACAAGGAACAAGCAGGAGGAAAAGCAGCTAAGGTGAGAGGAGTGATACGGCGTCGCAACTGTGATGGCGGCGGCACAGCTAGAGACCTATCGATATCAGAAACTACCAAAGAAAGGCAGAGAGAAACACAAAAATGATCTGACCATGGTATGCTAGAAGCAACAGGCGAATCCAAAAGTTGTTCTAGATCTTGACTTTCTACAAGGCTATGCAAGCCACCGTTGCAATTCCTCATACCACCACCAGAACTTGTTTCTTGAACTTACTGGAGCAATAGCATCTAGTCTCCACACTTCTGACTGTTTCTATTGTGGAGGAACTAAGATGGGAGATCAGTGGCCCTGGGAGACGCAAGAACTGAACTATTCTATCCTATACAATCAGACTGATTTACATAATACTACTAGTGAGTGGGTATTGGCCCACCCCATTGTTGACAGTTTGTGTTTTGTTCGGACTGGACCACAATCTACTACGAAGGATGGACAGCTGGTCTGTCTAAATCAGAAGCTTTACGACAGCACAACAAAAGATGCAACTGAACCTTCTAATCCTTTAGTTCTTTTTCCCACTCTTGCCAAACTATGGACTTTGACTATCTGCTTGTTGCTCCCTTGTTTCTTGCTACTTTGCTTGCGAATGATAACTTCAGTTATTAATAACACTGTAGAGCGTAAGACAGCTACAAAGATGCTAGCTATGTGAACTTACTACCCTATACCACAGAGTGATACCTTTACCTAGTATTATGTGATTTGATTCTCACACCTTATTAACATGCGGGTGAGAATAATCAAAGGGGGGAATGTGGTAGGCGACGGCCTATGATCCATGCTAATTGAACTAAGCAGACAGGCCTGAGCAGCTTGACCTGTAACTGAAGCCTGTAGTTAGGCCCAGAGGAATGAAAACCCCCCTGAATGACGACACCATAGAATTGAAACTTAACTCAGTTTAACTGAACATAGCTAAGCAGAAACGAAACTTGGAAAATAGAAGAAAAACAAGTTTAATTGGTACTGATAAGGTGTGCTATGCTTCTATGGAATTAATTAACTCTGCAGAGAGCAAGGTCACAGTGCCTCTGCTTCCCATATGTTTTAACAAGCTCAGCGACCTTGGAGGAGAGAAGTAACAAGTTGGAGACACTGACCATTGTAATTGGGACTAGAAGGGGGGCAACCAGGTGCTGGGCCCAGACCAGAGTCCCGATTGGGTAGCCATATCAGTACCGGGACCAATAGATGGGTGAGAGGGGTACTGGGACCAATGAAAAGTTTGCCTATGCTTAGAATGGACAAGAAAGCTATAAAAGTTGTTGTTTTACTAGAAGCCATTGCTCAGCCATTTTGAAATTGCTTATTGCTTGAGCCATGTGCACATTAAACTGGCTTGGATCCTTGAAAAGACTCCTGGATTTATTTATTGCATGCTTATCTGCTGCTACATTATGAGGGTGGTAGTTGTGCCTTGCTTCTATATATAAATCACACAGAAGAACTTTCTTTTCTTTTAGGGTTTTATTCCCCGTCCCTTGAGGTTTCTTCTTTTCAAACAACAGAAATTAACAGCTCACTTGGCTTCAAACAAAAGATAACTATGTAACAAAAGTAGCTTCCTTCAGCTGATAACTTTAAACCAAAAGTAAATAATAAACAGCCTAACTGACTGCTTGGTTTGGAGAGAGGGAGAGAGTTGCAGCTCTGCCACTTGTATACTGGAATTTAAGGTTACACAAATCACATTTACCTTAATGATATCTCTGGCTCTATCACAGAGAAAGAACAGTCCATCAATTCTGTATTTGTTAATACTTCAGAATTCTCATATTCCATTATTTCTTGCTCATTGGTATCTCCACTATCCACTTCCAACGTGGAATAGAAATATGGAAGGCTTGCCTCGTCAGTCAAGAGGTTTCTCTTCCTGTGAGCTGCACTGCCTCTCTGGGGAGTATCACCAAACTCTGAGTGATGTCTTTCAGAGCCCTGCCCCCGCTGGTGCCTCAATGCATAGCTCAGGTCCTGGTTTGACCTGCTAGCTGGGTAATTTTGATAGGGTCCCTGCCGGGTCTGCCCTAGCTTTCCAGGCCCAACTGTGCCTGATTGCAACCGGTGTAACGGTGTTTCCCTAGAAGCTGGGAACTCACCGTGAGAAGGGATTTCTTCAGCTTTTCTAAGTAAGTGAAGCCCTCTTCTTTTAACACTTCTATAATCAGGAGAAAAGCTATTATTAGCCTCTGAATATCTGGGCTTTATATGGCTATTTCTAAGCCTCCAGGGTCCTTCCCTTTCAAATGGCAAATAGCCCTTGTATCTACTCTTTGCCCCTGTACCTGCTGTTGCAGTCTTCCTGTATTCTTCTTGCTTTCCAAACACATTCATGCTGTCAGGGTGTTGCCTTCTCCCAGAACCACACAGGTCTCTGGACTCTTTCCAACATTCACACCGGCTCCCCTGCTGCCTTTCAGCTTGTGACCTCTGCTGCTTTAATTCCTCTCTCAGGGATTCTCTCCTCGGCTCATCCCTCCAGGATTCCCTCCTTGACTCCTTTCTCCAGGATTCCCTCCTTGGCTCCTCTCCAGGATTCCCTCCTTGGCTCCTCTCTCCAGGATTCCCCATCTCCAAATGTTTGGTAGTCTGTTTTATCTGTGTATTTCCTGACTCCACCTTCCCTCAGGTGCACTCTATTAGGTAAAGCAGACTCCCTTGCTTTGCTCTCTGGGTGTGTCTTTCTGGGCTCTGTGCACGTGTGCTTAGGTTGTCCCTGGCAACCAATAAACATTCTCCTGTTTATTCTGTCACTTTCACCGTGATCATTCACACTGCTCTGCACCTTCTCAGGCTGCCCTATGTCCACCCTGTGACACATTCCCCCCCTTAAAACATTACTTGCTGCCGCGATTTTTCGTGGACAGCATGTAATCCCTTGCGGGGTTCTACGGTGCTGCTCGCGGTAGGCCAAATTAGCTGTGGCCACCCTTTCTTTCCACGGTTTTAATACATTGACGTGGTATACCTGCCTACGTCCACTTTCATTTTCCACTAGGTATGACACAAAACCTACCTTTTTCACTACCACGGCTGGACCCTTCCATCTAGATTCAAACTTTGGACCAGGGTCCGCCACTTGTATGAGGACCTTGTCCCCTGCCGCCAGTTCCCTAGTCTGTGTATCCCTATCATAATATTTCTTCTGGCGCTGTTTGCTACGGTTCAAGTTCTCTATCGAGGCCTGGGACGTTTTCTTTAGGCGTGTCCTTAATTCCTTCAGAAACTGTGGGATCCCCACTTCGGGTACTCTGGGTTCTACCCATTCATCTTTTAAAATATCTAATACTCCCCTTGGAGACCTCCCAAACAGTAGTTCAAATGGGGATACTCCTAGCGAGGTTTGAACTCGTTCTCTGCACGCATACATGACGAACGGGAGCAACGTATCCCATTCCATCATTTCCCCCTTTCTTAGGCCTCTGCGCAACAAATGCTTTATTGACTGGTTGGTGCGCTCCACCAACCCATTGGTCTGGGGGTGATACGCTGACGTTTTTATATGGCGTTTGCCGAACGCCTCCCAGACTCTAGCAAGGTACTTTGATACAAAATTTGTACCCTGATCTGTTAATATTTCTTGGGGGAACCCCACCTCGCAGAACAGCTTTATTAGTTCTTGCGCTATGATTTTAGCCGATATATTCCTAAGGGGTATAGCCCATGGGAAACGGGTCGCATGGTCTACAATAACTAATAAATACTGGAAACCCCTAGGTGTTTTTATTAATGGGCCTACGATGTCCATCCCCATTCGCCTAATAGGCGTAGTTATTGTGGGTAATGGCATTAAGGGTGCTGCCTTGGGCCTGGATATGGAAACCCTTTGACAGGCCGGGCAAGCATCGCAATACCGCTTGGTCTCTTGATACACCCCTGGCCAATAAAAACGTGCTAAAATCTGATCCAGTGTCCCTTGGACACCTTTATGTCCCCCAACTGGATGGTCGTGTGCCAGGCGTAAAACTACCGCCTTAAAGGCTACTGGCACCACTAGCTGCTTCCTCACAGCTCCTGTATAGGGATCTAAACTCTCCCTATATAAAATATTCTGGTCGAGCAGGAACCTTGGTAATGTATTACGGTCCATCTGAGCCCACTCAAAAGCTCTTTTGAGGGCCAAGTCTGCCCTCTGCTCCATCGGAAAAGATGGAATCTTTTGGACGAGGGCAGCGGGGACCCAGGGTAACCCTTCCCCTGTTTCTAGTTCCCTTCTTCCTTTGGCTCTCTTATCCCTTTCCTGTCGCTTGGTAGCCTTAGTTTTTTTTCCTTCCCCCACCGGACTCTGAACTAACTCTTCATGGTTAGGTAGCGGATCCCTCTCTTCCGCTTCGGCCTCCTTCTCAGGAGCCTCTTTGACCTCCTCTTTTGTAGGGGTTTCTGCTCTCTCTACTGTAGGGGTTTCTACTCCCTCTACTGGAGCTTCTTGAGGTTCATTTACCGGAGTTTCTTGGGGTTCAGCTACCGGGGTTTCTTGGGGTTTTACTACCGGGACTTGGGATCGTGTGGTGACCAATCCCGTTTTCATGCCTAACCCTTGGCTCAATATCCCTGGAAACAAAGGCCAGTCCCATCCTAAAATTAGCTTTTGGGGTAGCCCAGGAACTATTGCTACTTGCAACTTTCTTTCTGCCCCTAGTGCCTTGACGCTTACTTGGCGTAAGGGATAGGGAAGCTGTGCGCCGTGCACACATTTTATTGCTACCTGTTTTTGGGTTACTGGGCGAGATGGCTTCAAAGTTTCCCAAAATTCTTGTGCTATTAAACTCTGTTCTGCCCCAGAATCGAGTATAGCCATAGCACTTTCTCCCTCAACCTGTACCTGTAAACATATGCCTTTTGGTACTATCTTCTCTGCCCCTACCATCAGGACTGTCTTAACCCTACACTCTTTTATCACGTGGCCTGATCTGCCACACTTATAGCACCTCCTAGTGTTCTCTTCTACATTACTCTTATCAGGGTTATACTCATTCACTCTTCCGGGTATATACCTTTTACTCTCATCCATCCTAGTCATACCTGTACCTTTTAAAAGGTTTATATTAGATACAGTGGCATGCTTTGCCTCCTTAAACACCTCTGCCATTACAGCTACTTCTTCAGAGTTTGAGCAATTTTGTAACGTTAGGAACATTTTCATTTCTTGTGGTACAGTTAACAAGAATTGCTCTAAAACAAACTCATCTAATACAGACTCTAGTGTCCTATTCTCAGGGTCTAACCATTTATAAAGCAAGCTCTTAAGCCTCTGGCACAAAGCCTTTGGAGTCTCAGTCTCCAACATTATTGCTTCTCTAAACAGCCTTTTATAATGCCTCGGGGTCAAACCAAGGCGATCCTTTACCGCCTTTTTTATTTCGGCATAATTATTTGCTAGGCTAGCTGGCATGGCCTTAAAGGCAGATAAAGCCTCTCCGCTTAAAGTTAGAGCGAATCTCATCGCCCATTGTTCTATAGGCCACTTTAAATTTCCTGCTATGCGTTCAAACGCTTCAATAAAGTCATCGGGGTTATCTTCATGCCCCAAATGTCTCATAGCAAGACCTGTATGAGTGTCTACTTGCGGTATGGTTGATTCTTTCTCTGCAGACTTCCTTAGCAGTGCAGTCATCGCTTTCAATAGCGGCCTTTGCTGCTCCTGCATCGCTGCCATGTACTGTTTCTGCAAGTGCTGTAACATTCTGGCCTGCTTTTCTTGCTGTTCGCCCATCCAGGCCAGCATGTCTTGTGGATCCATCCTCTTTTCTTTTATACTGCACCTAGAAATAAAGAGAAAAAAAAAAACGACCAAGTGCGGTATCACACAGACAAGGTTTCTTTTTCTCCCCTTTTATATCCCCCTTTTTCTCACTGTATCCTTCCCGTCCACCCAGGTTACCAATACCTCGGTTTCCTGGTAGACTCCAGCATGTGAGAAAAGGTCTTTTCACCGCTGACCGGTCTGCCAGCCGAATCCTCTCCAATACCTCACCACTGGCCGGTCTGCCAGCTGAATCCTCCTGGAGCAAACTTTTCCTGCTTTTTAGCACTGTCCTTTCTTTTTCCAGGCACTTCTTATGCCCCCCGAAAATTTATCCTCAGATTCTACGCCATTTATATGTCACACCTCATCCGCCCCAGCCGTGACTGCTGGTATTGTTGGGCTATTATGAGGGTGGTAGTTGTGCCTTGCTTCTATATATAAATCACACAGAAGAACTTTCTTTTCTTTTAGGGTTTTATTCCCCGTCCCTTGAGGTTTCTTCTTTTCAAACAACAGAAATTAACAGCTCACTTGGCTTCAAACAAAAGATAACTATGTAACAAAAGTAGCTTCCTTCAGCTGATAACTTTAAACCAAAAGTAAATAATAAACAGCCTAACTGACTGCTTGGTTTGGAGAGAGGGAGAGAGTTGCAGCTCTGCCACTTGTATACTGGAATTTAAGGTTACACAAATCACATTTACCTTAATGATATCTCTGGCTCTATCACAGAGAAAGAACAGTCCATCAATTCTGTATTTGTTAATACTTCAGAATTCTCATATTCCATTATTTCTTGCTCATTGGTATCTCCACTATCCACTTCCAACGTGGAATAGAAATATGGAAGGCTTGCCTCGTCAGTCAAGAAGTTTCTCTTCCTGTGAGCTGCACTGCCTCTCTGGGGAGTATCACCAAACTCTGAGTGATGTCTTTCAGAGCCCTGCCCCCGCTGGTGCCTCAATGCATAGCTCAGGTCCTGGTTTGACCTGCTAGCTGGGTAATTTTGATAGGGTCCCTGCCGGGTCTGCCCTAGCTTTCCAGGCCCAACTGTGCCTGATTGCAACCGGTGTAACGGTGTTTCCCTAGAAGCTGGGAACTCACCGTGAGAAGGGATTTCTTCAGCTTTTCTAAGTAAGTGAAGCCCTCTTCTTTTAACACTTCTATAATCAGGAGAAAAGCTATTATTAGCCTCTGAATATCTGGGCTTTATATGGCTATTTCTAAGCCTCCAGGGTCCTTCCCTTTCAAATGGCAAATAGCCCTTGTATCTACTCTTTGCCCCTGTACCTGCTGTTGCAGTCTTCCTGTATTCTTCTTGCTTTCCAAACACATTCACGCTGTCAGGGTGTTGCCTTCTCCCAGAACCACACAGGTCTCTGGACTCTTTCCAACATTCACACCGGCTCCCCTGCTGCCTTTCAGCTTGTGACCTCTGCTGCTTTAATTCCTCTCTCAGGGATTCTCTCCTCGGCTCATCCCTCCAGGATTCCCTCCTTGACTCCTTTCTCCAGGATTCCCTCCTTGGCTCCTCTCTCCAGGATTCCCTCCTTGGCTCCTCTCTCCAGGATTCCCCATCTCCAAATGTTTGGTAGTCTGTTTTATCTGTGTATTTCCTGACTCCACCTTCCCTCAGGTGCACTCTATTAGGTAAAGCAGACTCCCTTGCTTTGCTCTCTGGGTGTGTCTTTCTGGGCTCTGTGCACGTGTGCTTAGGTTGTCCCTGGCAACCAATAAACATTCTCCTGTTTATTCTGTCACTTTCACCGTGATCATTCACACTGCTCTGCACCTTCTCAGGCTGCCCTATGTCCACCCTGTGACATTTGTCAACTGCTTTGCGTATATTGTAAAAGGTGATATAGAAAATAAAATAAACTATGACTCATAAACCATAAGTCTATCCCCATAGCCGTCCTCTGCACTGACTTCATCCTGTTTATCTCCTTTTGAAGGTGTGGTCTCCAGAATTGCACAGCACTCCAAATGAGGTCTCAAAATAGACATCCATTGCACTATCACCGCCTCCTTCCTGCTGGCCATTCCTCACCCAAGCATCCTTCTCGCTTTCACCGTTGCCTTTTCTACCTGTTTGTTTTTGATGATCTTGAGGAAGCTAATCACCCCTAGGCCCTGCTCTTCTTTCTTCTTTATTAGGCTTGATATACTGTGTCTTCATATGGGTAGCAGGACGGTGTACAAAATTTACAAGTAAATTAAACAGAACAGAAACAGATAGGAATGCCATGATCTGACTGAAAAGGTGTCACAGTCATACAGAGAGGGAAGAGAAGGGAATAGAAAGAATAGTGAGAAAGGAGGGATGGAAGGGCAATTTCTCCAGGACCAAGCAGGAAGTCAGTCCTCACATATGGGTGATGTCGGCGCCGACGGAGCCCTCGTGCGGAGCATTTCCCCAGCTTTCAAAGAAAGCCTTTGGGAATTGCAGCGCGTATACGCGGTCCTCTTCCCGCCCAAGGGTGCCATCTTGCCCAGTCTTCTTTTTTCCGCGGAGCCCGACGGACGTAGTTCGTTTTTCCCTGAGGAAAAAGTTGATTTTCCCTGTTTTTCTCTTTTTTCTCCAGTTCAACGCCAGATCCTTTTCCCGCTCGGACCGATACACCGGTATCGAGTCCTTTTCTCTCTTTTTCGGTTTTTGTCCTTTGTGACTGGCGTTCGCGCCTTTTTTCTTTTTTCCCTGGCAGACCGGTCTTTTGACCTAGCAGGGGCCCTTTTTCCCCCGATGGCTGCCAGCGGGTTTAAGAAATGTGATCGGTGTAAGAAACTTATGTCTCTTACCGACACACATGACTGCTGCCTCTTTTGCCTCGGACCCGATCATGACCCGATGATCTGTGGTCCGTGTGGCAAAATGTCCTCGAAGGCGTTGAGGAGTCGGCAGCACCAGAGGGATAGAATTTTTTCTGACTCCGCGTCCGGCCGGGCCCGGACCTCGTCAGAGGCCTCGACGTCTCGGGACTCCGGCCCCGAGCAGCGTCGGGGTTCCTCTGAGCGTGGGTCTCCTTCGCGGGAACATCACAGGAAGAAGAAACCCGTGAGGGCGGCGTCGGTGGATGCTCCTGGTTCCTCGAGGGCCAGGTCGCATAGCCCCGATAGCCGTCCCGGGTCTTCGGAGTCGGAGAGGCCTGCCAAGCATCCTCGTGTCGAGATGGAGTCTCCTGGACACGTAAGTGCTGTTGTCCTCGTTGACTCTCCTCCGAGGGAGCCGACGTCGGGCCCGACGCCGTCGGGGCCCGAGTCGGGGTCTGCTGGGTCTCCTGAGCTCAGACTCAGGTTGACGGCCTTGGAGAGCAGCTTCGCTGCCTTCATGGAACAGCAGCGGGCATTGATCGCCGGTCTCACCGGTGCATCTTCCCCGACCACCGGGACCTCGACTTCCAAGTTGACCCCGGAGGCCGAGCCGATCCTCGAGTCCATGCGGGCTCGAGTCGATCCTCGGCCACGGTCTCCCTCGACCTCCCGTTCGGGGCCGAGGTCGTCGACGCCGATACCCTCGGTGTCGGGGCGGAGGGAATCGGTGCCCGCCCGACCGGAGCCGCTCGATTCCTCCTCCAAGGAGTCGGGCTGGGAGACGGAGGACGAAGAGTCACCCGACACTCATCGGACTCGGTGTGTCCCATCGGACTCGCCCGAGTCCGTACCTCGGAGACGGTCCCCACCGGAGGATACCCGGTTCTCGGACTTCGTGCGGGATATGGCCAAGGCCTTGGCCTTCCCCGCGGATCCCGAGGAGGAGCCTCGAGCCGAGGAGCTCGAGGCCCTCCAGTATGACTCTCCCCCAAAGAAGGCCTTTACTGTTCCAGTTCCTCCGATGCTGGAGCGGCTGCTCTTCCGCATGTGGGAGACCCCGGCCTCGACGCTGGTGTTAAGCAAGCGGGTCGATTCCATTTATCGAGTCCGCAAGAGCCCCGGGTTCCAAAAGGCACAATTACCGCACCACTCCATGGTTGTGGAATTGGCCATGCATCGACTGAAAAATCAGAAGATGCACTCCTTGGTGCCTCCCGGCCGGGAAGCCCGGAACCTGGATGCCCTCGGTAAGAAGTGCTTCCAGGGCTCTATGCTTGCTTGCCGTGTCCAGATGTACCAGCTCTACATGGGCATGTACCTCCGAGACCTGGCAAAGGAGATTGCCGGGTTCTCTGCTGGTCTTTCCGAGGAACCTTTGCAGAGGTTCCAGGCCTTGTCCACTGGTATTTGAGAGTGCTCGAAGTTTATCTCTCGAGCAGCCTACGATGGCTTCGAGGCTTCGGCCCGAGTAGCCGGGGCCGGCATTGGTGCCCGCTGACAGGCTTGGCTACAGTCATCCGACCTCGAGCCATGGGTCAAGGACAAGTTGGTCGATGTCCCCTGCCGAGGTGAAAACCTCTTTGGCAAGCCCATGGCTGAAAAGGCTGAAGAACTCGAGACCGAGACTCTGACCAGGACTAGGCTTTCCAGGAAAACCTCTGCCCCTTCTCAGAAGAAGAAGGGCTCGGGAAAAAAGACCTTTTACCCGAGGAAGTCATCTGCCTATAAACAATACCCTCATTATCAGGCCTCTGCAGCTCCCCAACAGGGTCAGCAGGCCAAGGGGCAGGGTCAAGGGCCCCGTAGGCAGAAGGCCCCCAAGCCACCAACACCGGCCCCTTCTCAGCAGGGTGGGGTTTTTTGACTCAAACAGCATAGCCTCTTCTCCTCAGCTGGCTTCTCTCAGCACAGGAGGCCAGCCGGCCCACTTTGCCCACAGGTGGTCAGCCGTCACATCCGATACCTGGGTTCTTCATATAGTCCAAAAGGGCTATCTTCTCCATTTTCACCAGGTACCTCCCTCCTATTTTCCAGGGGAGCCTCCAAGACCTCCTCTGCACAGGGACCTACTCCTTCAGGAGTTGACAGGTCTGCTAAAGTATCAGGCTGTGGAACCGGTGCCCCACCACCTGAGAGGTCAAGGCTTTTATTCCAGGTACTTTCTGGTACCAAAAAGAACTGGAGGCCTCAGACCCATCCTAGACTTGCGAAACCTCAACAAGTTCCTGGAGAGGGAAAAGTTCAAGATGCTTGCCCTTGGAATCCTGCTGCCCTACCTCCAGCAGGGAGACTGGCTATGCTCCTTAGATCTAAAGGATGCGTATACTCACATCCTTATTCATCCAGACCACAGACAATATCTCAGGTTTGTTGTGGGGGGAACCAACTATCAGTACAGAGTACTACCCTTTGGCCTGTCCTCCGCTCCCCGGGTGTTCACCAAGTGCCTGGCAGTGGTGGCAGCCTACCTGAGGCTTCAGGGTCTTTTTGTGTTTCCGTACCTGGACGACTGGCTCATAAGGGGCCAATCTTCCCAGGAGGCCAACCAGGCCACCCTTCGCACTGTGGCTCTGCTTCAGCACTTGGGGTTTGTCATAAACTTCGCAAAGTCCACTTTGCTCCCGTCCCAGAACTTGGAGTTCATAGGGGCCAGGCTCGACACTCTTCAAGCGAAAGCTTTTCTGCCTCTGGACAGGGCCCACAGGCTAATGGATCTGGCCAGCCAGTTTCGCAGCAATTCCCTGGTCTCTGCCAGGCAATTCCTGAGACTACTCGGCCATATGGCTTCCATGGTTCATGTCACCCCTAATGCCCGCCTGCACATGCGGCCTGCTCAGTGGAGCCTTCGCACTCAATGGCATCAAGCCACAGGGAGTCTAGCGGACTCAGTAACGATATCCGACCTACTGGTCTCCTCTCTGCAATGGTGGCTTCATCTTCCGAATCTGGTGCTCGGAGTGGTTTTTCAATCCCCTCCACCTTCTCAAGTGCTCACAACAGATGCTTCTCTTCTCGGTTGGGGAGCACATTGCCAAGGGACATGTACTCAGGGTCTCTGGACCCCTTGGGAGGCTACTCAACAGATAAACTTCCTGGAGCTACGGGCGATACTCCTAGCTCTGAGAGCCTTCTCCCACCTCGCCTCTCACCAGTCTGTACTGGTTCAGACGGACAATCAAGTTGCCATGTTCTATGTGAACAAACAAGGAGGCACAGGCTCCTTCCTTCTTTGTCAGGAGGCTCAACGGCTGTGCTCTTGGGCTATCAATCACGGGATCCTTCTCAAGGCTGTCTACTTCCCAGGTCAGGAAAATTACCTGGCAGACAGACTGGGCAGGATCCTACAACCACACGAATGGAGATTGAACCCATTGGTGGTTCAGCAGATCTTTCTCAGGTGGGGACTCCCCACCATGGATCTTTTCACCAGTCCTCTGAACCGGCAACCCCCGAGATTTTGCTCCAGACAACCGCATCCCCTCAGAGTAGCAGCGGATGCGTTTCTGATCTCGTGGTCCACAGGCCTACTGTATGCATTTCCTCCCACACCACTAGTGTCCAGAACGCTGTTCAAAGTCCTCAAGGACGGGGCTTCATTGATTTTTATTGCCCCCAGGTGGCCGAGGCAACCATGGTTCCCGCTTCTGCTACAGCTAGCGGTGGACACCCCTCTGCCTCTGGGGTTTCAACACGATCTCCTGTCTCAAGATCAGGGGACTCTCTTGCACCCCAACCTCCAGTCCCTTCATCTGATGGCCTGGCTGCTGAAAGGGTAGTCCTGGCTTCCCTACTACTGCCTCGAGAGGTGGAAGATGTTGTCTTAGCTTCTAGACGGCAATCCACCAGGAAATCCTACGCTCTTAAGTGGCGTAGATTCTCCACATGATGTGCTCAGCACAACGAGAATCCTTTCTCGTGCTTGGTAGCAGTGGTATTGCAATATTTGCTTTACCTCTCCAATCTGGGCCTTAAGTCTAACTCTGTCAGAGTTCACCTGAGTGCTCTCTCAGCACACCACTCACCGGTGGACGGCAGGCCTCTTTCCAACCACCCTTTGGTGGCTCGTTTCCTCAGAGGCCTCCTTCTGCTTAAGCCTCCTTTGCGTCCACCGGCCCCTGAGTGGGATCTGAATGTGGTATTGCAGCGGCTTACTTGTCCGCCTTTTGAACCTATGGCTACCTGCCCTCTCCGTTTTCTCTCCTGGAAAACTTTATTTCTGGTAGCTCTCACCTCTGCGAGGTGAGTGAGTGAACTGCAGGCACTAGTGTCTGATCCTCCTTACACTAGGTTCTACAGGAATAGGGTAGTCTTACGGACTCACCCGAAGTTTCTCCCTAAGGTTGTCTCCCCTTTTCACCTCAATCAGGAGGTGGTTCTTCTGACCTTCTTTCCCAGGCCGCATGCCAACCGGGCTGAGATGGTCCTGCATACCCTGGACTGTAGGAGGGCGTTGTCCTTCTACCTTGACCGTACACGGGAGCATCGAAGGGCTGTTCAGCTCTTCGTTTCTTTTGACCCCAATAGGTTGGGGCTACCTGTCTCCAAGTGTACTTTGTCCATATGGGTCGCTGACTGTATCGCCTGGGCTTATGGGGCAGCCGGCCTCTCGTTGGAGGGTCGAGTCACGGCTCATCGTGTCAGGGCGAAGGCTGCATCAGTGGCTCATCTCCACTCTGTTCCATTGGCAGACATCTGCCGGGCCGCTACTTGGTCTTCAAGCCAGACTTTTGCGGCCCATTACTGCCTTGAGAGGGAGTCCCGCAGGGACAGTGCTTTCGGACAGGCAGTACTCCATAATCTCTTTGGGGTTTAGGCAACTCCTACCCTCCGGCCCTGATGTTGGGCTACCGGTCGGGGGCGTTCTCAGAGAGGATTCCTTCCTTCTGTGCCGACGAGCTAGAGGGAGCTCATTTTTCCACTTGAGGTCTCCGGTAGCCTTAAGCTAGGGAGTCCCATATGTGAGGACTGACTTCCTGCTTGGTCCTGGAGAAAGAGTAGTTACTCACCTGTAACAGGTGTTCTCCAGGAGCAGCAGGAATCAGTCCTCACAACCCTCCTTCCTCCCCTTGAAGTTGCAGTCATATGATTTATTTTTGCTAATTTTTTTGCTGTCTTTTAGCTATGTCATCAGACTGGGCAAGATGGCACCCTTGGGTGGGAAGAGGACCGCGCATGCGCGCTGCAATTCCCAAAGGCTTTCTTTGAAAGCTGGGGAAATGCTCCGCACGAGGGCTCCGTCGGCGCCGACGTCACCCATATGTGAGGACTGATTCCTGCTGCTTCTGGAGAACACCTGTTACAGGTGAGTAACTACTCTATACAGGGTGGCCCAAGAAAAGTGAGAACATCTCGTAAATTAAAAGCTTAAATAGTTTACGTATTTACCTTTTTTAGCTATATAACGTCTTTATTTTGACAATTTACGGTCGCCATCTTTTTTTTTTTTAAATTTGTCAATCGTTTACATATGTCTTTTTGGATTTTTAAATAACTTATATGCTACGAGATGTTCTCACTTTTTTTGGGCCACCCTGTATAAGGTGAAGGTATGTAAAATGCTAGCTGAAACAGATGGGTTTTAAGCTTAGATTTGAATTTGGCAAAAGACAATTCCAGATGGAGGTCGGAAAGCAGAGCATTCC
Organism: Ichthyophis bannanicus; assembly: GCA_033557465.1. Classification (NCBI taxonomy): domain Eukaryota; kingdom Metazoa; phylum Chordata; class Amphibia; order Gymnophiona; family Ichthyophiidae; genus Ichthyophis; species Ichthyophis bannanicus. Next base: position 593,875,312 of record CM066034.1, read on the forward strand.
AGAGTGCAGGGCTGAGAGAAAAAAGCAGAGTTGTGGGTGGATTCCAATCAAGCTTGTGAAGCTGAGGGAAGGTGGAGGCAGTTAACGTGGATAGAACAGAGAACAGTGTGGGGAGTGAAGGTGAAGAATATCCGAGAGACCAGGGTGCCAGTGTGCAGAGCTTTGTGAACCAGGGTAAGGAGCTTAAACTGTATTTAGTACTTAATGGTTGTGGTCAACATTATTGGCACCCTTGCATTTTATGTATGTCATGTACAGTATCATAAGAAATAATTGTAAATATTACAACTGTATGTCATCATAATATTTTAATTAGTATGTTCAAAAGTTTACAACAAAAAAAATGTCTGTTCATCTTAGACGTAGTAATTTCTGAGAAAAAAAACAAAGTATGACCTGGACAGGATTTATGGCACCCTTCATTAATATTTAGTTGCACAACCACAACCCTTAGCAGTGTTGAAAGTCTCCAAACATTTCTTGTAGCCATCTATAAGTTTTGTACATCTATCTGCTGGTAGTTTCTCCCACTCTTCAACTGTTCCAAAGGATCGCGATTGGATTGCGATCAGGACTCATTGCAGGCCAGTTTAAAACAGTCCATTTGTTCCTTTTTAATCATTCTTTTGTACTTTTGAATATGTGTTTTGGGTCATTGTCCTGCTGGAGGACCTATGACCTTTGACCCAGACCTAGTTTTCTGACACTTGGTAGCACATTTTGCTCCAAAATACCCCTGTAGTCCTCTGATTTAATGATTCCTTTAATACATTCCAGGCCTCCATTTCCTGAGGTACCAAAACAGCCCCACAACATTATTAATTTTGAAACCGTATAGATTGTATATAATATTGTGCTATATCAAGTGTCCAGTAAACATAAAGATTATGGAATTTCCACCATATTTAACAATAGGAAGGGTGTTTTTTTTTCCTTTATAAGCTTCATTTCTTTGCCTGTAAATCTATCGTTGATCTGCATTGCCAGAGATCTCATGTTTGGTTTCATCTGTCTACAATATGTTTTCCCAGAAAGATTGTGGTTTCTCAAGGTGGTTTTCAGCAAAGATCAGGCATGCCTTTTTATGTCTGTCTTTAAGAAGTGGGGTCCTTCGTTTGTCCACAAAGTCCTTCTTTGTTTAGTGCATGGCGTATGGTGCGGGTTGAAACCTCTACTGCAGATTGCTCCAGGTCAGGCTCAAGCTCTTTGGACATTGTACGTGGTGCTTTTCCAACAGTTCACACTAACCTTCGAAGACTTTTTGGATTAATTTTCCTCTTCTCATCATATTCTGGGAGGTTCTTGACAGTTCCATGAGCAGATAATGTCTTAATAACATTGCAAACTGTAGACACAGGAATCCCAAGCTCTTTGGAGATGGCTTTGTACCCCTTTGAAGTCTGATGTTTGGTGATAATGGCTTTTCTGATGGTCTGAGGCAGCTCTCTTGTCTTCACCATTGTGAAAATGGAACAGGGAGTGAATGTGGCCATTTTAAACATCAGAGCCATCATTCATTGGTTGATTCAAGTCATGTGAATACTGACAGTTGAAAACAGGTATTTTCTAATTTTACTGCAGTGGGAATATGGTTCTTCTGTTCAAACTGATTTGAATTGTTTATAAGGGTGTCATTAATCATGTCCTGGCGGTGTCTCAGCTTTTATTCTATTTCCTACTATTTCTTTTTTTAATTGGTCTTGTTTTATTTGATTCTTTTGTGTCAAATGTGTGTGCATATAAAGTCCAAAGCCATTTCACTGTCCTCTTTTTTAAAAAGAGATATTGGTGCTTAAGGGGTTGAATTGCAACGGTGCCAATAATGTCGACCATAACTGTAAGTGGAAACCAGTGAAGGTGCATAAGAAGAGGAGTGACATGATCGGTGCTTGATGCATGTGCGAAGATCCGAGCAGCGGTTCTGTATAAGCTGAAGATGGTGGAGCTAGTATTGAGGGAGACCTGCGAGAACCACATTACAATAATCAATCCGGGACATGACATGGGAGAGGAGAAGAGTAGTCAGAGAGGAGGAGGGCAGAAATGGTCTTACGGCATGAATCTGTTGGAGAGAATGAAATGAATGGTGGATGAGAGAGGAAAGATGATCTTGAAAGTATAGAGGAGAATCGAGAATCACATCTGGATAATGGAGTCAGTGAACCAGAGGGACTGGGGAACTCAGAAGTGTGGGGACCACCGAAGGACAAGGGCTACCAGCTGTAAATCATATAGCAGCGACCTTTGCCGAGTTCAGATGTAAGAAAATAGCAACCATCCAGGAAGCAATCTATGTGAGGCAGGAGTTGAGTGGTGACAGGATTGGGGTGAAGGGGCAGGTGTGGTGAAGGAGAATTTTGTCATTCGCGTAGTAGTATGCTGTTATACTGTGCTGTTGAATCAAGAGTGTGAGTGGGGCTAGAAAGATGTTAGAGCAGTGGTGCCAACACTGAGCCTTGGGGGACATCACAGGCAAAAGGGGTGAAAGGGGACAAGGAGTTCCCTGAGAGGACAAAGAAAGTCCTGGAAGAGAGAAACGAGTGAAACCATGGTAGGACAGACTCATGGACTCCATAGCCATGAAGTCAAGAAAGAAGAGTAGAGTGGTCAGAAAGATCAAAGGCTGAGGAGAGGTCCAGGGAAACAGCCAAGGAGATGTCACTGTGGTTGTGGGGCATGTGCAATTCATTGAGAAAATAAAGCAGAATAGATGCCAGAGGATAGGCTAGTGTTGACAATAGTGAGAATTGAAGGTAAGAGAGCCAAAGAGAGTTTAGTCAACCAATGGGATAGGATGGGATCAGAGCAGCAGGTCATCTTGTGAGAGGAAGACAGAACTTTGAGTAGTTCTACTGAGGAGATGGTATGAAAGATGGACCCAGGTGTGAGTAAGAGACGGGGAGAGGGAGGAGAGGGAACTTAGGGGACTCGAGGGGTGAAGGGCAGCCAGAGAAAGTGGAAGGGATGAGATCTTGTCCTGAAAATAACAGGCAAGTTGAACCGGGTCTGGACAGGCAGTGGGGGAAGATGCAGATAGGAATACATTAGGCATGGACAGGGAGCTGAGGATAGAGTACAACTGATGGGAAATATTGGAGGAGGAGGAGATGAGTTCTGTGTAATAGGATTTCTTAGCAGCATGAACTCTCCTCTTCAGCTCCGTGCTCCCCTTGCCGGGTAGAGCACACCTGGGCAGGAGCCGCCATCTCCCCTGCTCAGGAGCCTCCAGTCCAATCGGGACTGTGGGAGGCGGAGCCACAGAACCGAAGAAAAAGAAGCCGCCGTCCAGCAGCCAGCCTCTCTCCTCTCCTCTTCAGCTCCGTGCTCCCCTTGCCGGGTAGAGCACACCTGGGCAGGAGCCGCCATCTCCCCTGCTCAGGAGCCTCCAGTCCAATCGGGACTGTGGGAGGCGGAGCCACAGAACCGAAGAAAAAGAAGCCGCCGTCCAGCAGCCAGCCTCTCTCCTCTCCTCTTCAGCTCCGTGCTCCCCTTGCCGGGTAGAGCACACCTGGGCAGGAGCCGCCATCTCCCCTGCTCAGGAGCCTCCAGTCCAATCGGGACTGTGGGAGGCGGAGCCACAGAACCGAAGAAAAAGAAGCCGCCGTCCAGCAGCCAGCCTCTCTCCTCTCCTCTTCAGCTCCGTGCTCCCCTTGCCGGGTAGAGCACACCTGGGCAGGAGCCGCCATCTCCCCTGCTCAGGAGCCTCCAGTCCAATCGGGACTGTGGGAGGCGGAGCCACAGAACCGAAGAAAAAGAAGCCGCCGTCCAGCAGCCAGCCTCTCTCCTCTCCTCTTCAGCTCCGTGCTCCCCTTGCCGGGTAGAGCACACCTGGGCAGGAGCCGCCATCTCCCCTGCTCAGGAGCCTCCAGTCCAATCGGGACTGTGGGAGGCGGAGCCACAGAACCGAAGAAAAAGAAGCCGCCGTCCAGCAGCCAGCCTCTCTCCTCTCCTCTTCAGCTCCGTGCTCCCCTTGCCGGGTAGAGCACACCTGGGCAGGAGCCGCCATCTCCCCTGCTCAGGAGCCTCCAGTCCAATCGGGACTGTGGGAGGCGGAGCCACAGAACCGAAGAAAAAGAAGCCGCCGTCAGGCGGGCCCGCGCCTGTCGGGCCCGTGCCTGAGGGCCTCGCCAGAGGGCCCTTTGGCGTGGCCCTTAGGCGAAGGCCCCACCAGTGAAGCAACAGTCTGATTCTGCGCCGCAGGGCAGCGATATCCACAACCCACCACTGATCTGAGGCACCGTCGAATCACCCAAGCTGCTCCCCCTCATACAACACCGAGCAACCATCAAGCTACAACCAGGTTTGATAAGCATTACCAACCCTGTGCATCACATATAGAACTATGACTGCCTCATACCACACTGAATTAACTACCTTGATTAGATTGTCCTGCACGTTATTTCTTACTGCAATAGTTAACTAAAGCTTGATTGTGGGTAGGAACTCCTAGCCGCTTGTTACATTGTTTCCAATGCTACATACCAAAATTGATACATTGTCACTGCCGTTTGTCCAATGTTCCAACTTAAAATTGTTACATCGCTGCTGCAGCTTAATCCCCTGCTGCCTACCTTGCTATACCTTGATAAATCACTAGCTACCAACCTTGATATATCTTGCGATATCACTCCAAGAAGATATCTAAAAAAAAGCTTTACTCTCCCACACTGCTGCAACCATGACCATATCAGCCATAACATTAGTTTGCCTACTCTCCAGTGTTTTGTACGAAGCTAATTCTCTCTCCCAAGATCACTACCATATCACGACATTACATAGCACAAACAAAAAACACTTCCACAGCTTTCATCAACATCCACAGAACCATTACTACAAGAGGCACTCTCACCTACTTCATATAGCAATAGACCAAACAGCCAACACAAAACGCAACCGACATGCTCCCCCACAAGAAGGACTTAGATGTGCTCTCATAAACGCCAGATCCGCACGTAAGAAATGGCCAGCCATCTCAGACTTAATAATTAAACAAAACCTAGACATTTTAATGATCACAGAAACATGGTTCTCCGAATCTGACTCAGTCATAATAAACCAGCTCACACCTCCTAATTACTCTACCTACACATGTAACAGATCAAACAAAAGAGGAGGAGGTGTCGCCATCATAACAAAGACAAACCTCCAATATCGGACAATCACATCCAAGAGCACAAAACAATTAGACACTATCTCAATATACAACAACTACAACACAATCAACTTAATATATATGGCACCGAATTCAACATCTGAAGAATTATCCAGCGTACTTGACTTAGCCTGCAACCCAATACACCCAGGGAAACCTAACTGGCTAATGGGTGATTTCAATCTCCCTTCCATACCAATTACCCTTTCTAACGCATTCTTAGACGCAATGACAAACCTCAACTACAGCCAACTCATAAACCAACCTACTCATCAACATGGCAATGTGCTCGACCTCGTCTTTGCTCCGCCCTCCTACATGTCCACGAATGACGATTTCGACCTATCTGTCTCTCCAGTACCATGGTCAGACCATAGCCTGATAGTATTCACAATACCAGCACATCAAGATCCATCCAATAATACAACAAAACAAAGATCAACAAACACCACTCACTTCAGACCGCTCAACGAAGAAGAAATTAAGAAAAACATACTTCCAATACTCAAACAACCGTCCTCCAACATCAACGACATTGTTTCTACATGGAATGAAACCATCAACCAATACGCCACTATACCACCAGCATGCAAAGACCCAACAACGAAGAATAATGTAGTCAATAGACCATCTGCACCATGGTTCTCTCAGGAACTAAGGAAGTCTCGTACAATATTGAGGAACCTTGAAAGAAAATGGCGTAAATCTCACAACCCAACAGATCAACAAATATATTTAACCCACCTTCAATCCTATCGTGAAACAATATGGGACACAAGAAAAACCTACCACTCCGAACTCCTCAACCGCTCCCTAAACAAACCCAGGGAGCTATTCAATATAGTAAAGTCATTAACCAAAGAACCTGCTCCACCTCAACAAGAACTCATACACCCTCAGAAGTATGCCAATTTCATACAATCTAAAGCTATCAGAACAACAACCTCCTCACCCCAAAGTCCCCCGACATCACACACCTCCTCATCCCAAAGTCCACTACAGCAACAAGGACAAAATTTCCCTCTCTTTCAGCTCCCCTCATTACTCCTTCAACTTTCCCCTCCCTCTGCAAAATGCGTTGAAGACATTATCGTCAAAATGAATACTACCACAGCACCTAACGACCCCTGCCCAGCACACTGGATAAGAGCTATGCGATCCAACTTTAGCCCTGTCATAGCAGAAATAATAAAGATGTCATTCTCAACAGGCACCTTCCCATCAGCACTAAAGCAGACCTCCATAAGACCGCTGCTAAAGAACAATCAACTAGACCCAACAAAAGAAGAATCATACCGCCCGATAGCTAGTATACCACTGCTATCCAAAATAATTGAGAAAGTAACCAATAATCAGATACAACAACACATAGACACCTCCTCCCCCCTTGATCCCAGTCAGCACGGATTTAGGGAATCTCACGGAGTAGAGACACTGTTGACCACATTAACCAACACACTCATCAGTGGACTAGACGACATTAACAAGGGCTTCGCACTAATATTCCTCGACATATCTGCAGCATTTGACTCGGTTGACCATGAAATACTACTAACCCGCCTATATGACAAGGGAATCCACGGCCTAGCATGGAAATGGTGCAAATCATACCTGGAAGACCGCTTGCAACACGTCCGGACTATTACAGGCACATCAGAACCTTTCCAGCTAAAACAAGGAGTTCCACAAGGCTCATCCCTATCGGCACTCCTATTTAACATTTACATGCAGCCCCTGTGCCATATCACTCGATCCTTTGGCATTTCCTCGCTGATCTACGCAGATGATGTTCTACTATTCACTCCATTCAATGTCAAGCTCCCAGACTACACATCTTTAGTAGACTGCTTTAATGCAATAGCAGACTGGTTACTCACGCAGAATATGCGAATAAACTACAAAAAAACTGAAGTACTGATTGTCACGAAAAACAGAGAATTCGCACCCCTGGAAACCCTAAGAGTACGAGATGCACACCTCCCAATCAAGCCCTCCATAAGATACCTTGGAGTTATACTGGACTATCGCCTAGATTTTAAAGAACATATCAACCGTACTGTGAAAACTATTTATTTCAAGATAAAGACCCTACGCCATCTAAAAAATATGCTTGACTCAGACAGCTTCAGAACTATATTCCAAGCCATAGTCACGCCCCACTTCGACTATGCGAATATAATACTCCATGGTCTCCCAAAGAACTCACTAAATACATTACAACTAGCCATGAATGCCGCAGCCCGGGTATTATACGGTGCTTCAAAGAGCGATCACATAACACCCATCCTAATGGAGCTTCACTGGCTCCCTATATACTGCAGAATAACATATAAAGCCCTTATCTTGACCTTTAAAGCAATAAATTCTATAGCTCCATCATCAATTTCGAAACTCCTCCATCACACTCCCAACACCAGATCTAGGAGGTCAGCAGCGGCAAATACCCTAACTACACCACATGAGGCCACAAAATACAAACGATCAACAACAGACAGGGCTTTCTCGTACTACGCACCCAGATGTTGGAACAGCCTACCTCCCAACATTAGAGCTATTACTGACCTCAAGCAATTTAGAAAAGCCATAAAGCATCACCTCTTCATTCTACATTTCCAAAGCACATCATCAACCCTCTAACATTTACAGATAAAGTTTAACCGCCCTACTGAAGATGATGAAAAGAAGCTCTATCCCGTGTATATAGGTCCTATACATGCTACAAATATGTACATAGTTTCCCTAAGTTATAATCCCAGTTGTATATTTCCTGTTATATGTAAACTCACCACAGTCTGTTGATTGAAATGAGTATTCCTGTTTAATGTAAACCGCGCTGATGAAAAAGAGTGCGGTATAGAAGAAATACAAATAAATAAATAAATAAATAAATAATGACAATGACAAAGCTGGAAATGTTGAAGTGACCTGTGGATAGAAGTACTTCACCCCTTATACTGTACTGCTCCCTTGAAGTTTTTCAGCAAAAAAGCATGACCCTGCATTTTTTAACATTAAATGCAGCTGCAAAATTCTCGACCATTCTTCAAGCTTTGCTAGATCCCTTCTCATGTAATCTATACCGCCCTGGGTGTCTACCCTATTGCAGATTTTGGTATCATATGCAAAGAAGCAGACTTTACCTAACAACCCTTTCAAAATATCACTTCCAAAAATGTAGAAAAGAATCTGACCAAGGATAGATTTCTGTGGCTCAACACTGATAACTTACTTCTCCTGAGAGTGAGCTTCATTTACTTGTACCCTTTGTTCCCTCCCACTCAACCAGTTTCTAACCCAGTCAGTTTAGGGTCCATCCCTAGGGTGCTCAATTTATTTATAAGTCGCCTTTGCAGAACATTGTCAAAGGCTTTACTGAAATCTAAGTACACCACATCTAGTGCTCTCCCTCAGTCCAACTTTCTGGTCACCTAGTTAAAGAAATTAATCAGATGTATCTGAAACCTTCCTCTGGTAAAACCATGCTGCCTTAGATCCTGCAATCCATTGGATTCCAGAAACTTCACTATTCTCTGTTTTAGCAGCGTTTCTATTAAATTATTCACCACAGAGGTCAGAATAACTAGCCTGTAGTTTATAACCTCATCCTTACTTCCGCTTTTGTGTAGAGGGACCACAAGGGTTACCTGCCCTTGCTGGGAGGTGAGTCGAGTTTTTGTGCCATCATCAGGGACCCTTTATCTGTGTGCTGGGAAAGATAATGGTAAAATGGTGTGTGAATTTCCACCGCATATATATTGTGGGGCCTCCTGGGTCACCTCAGCCCCATCAAGCAGAGGACCCACTATAAAAACTATTCCCAGATTAACATTTGTTTAATTTTTAATGGTTTTGTTCTCTAACATTTAGGATCATTTCTAACCTACATGTGTTCAGCCTTGGGAATTCAAGATCACTGGCAACTTAGAGTTTTGATGCAGGGCCAGTAACATTCTGCAAATACCAAGTATTTTGTGATACCTAAGACTTTATTTTAAACTGCAAAATTGCTATCTTTTGGTTCTTGAAGGAGCAGGTGCATTGGAATGAATTTATGAGTGGAGGTTGGGGCAAGGTACTTCAGGCCGGAAGAGGTCGGGGGTTCAAATCCCACTAGAGGACAGCAACCTTGGGCCGGAAGGACTGGGGTTTCTAGTCCCACAGGTGCTCCTTGTGGTCTTGGGCAAGCCACTTAACCCTCCATAGCCCATGTTCCCTGTAAAATAGTTATCTCCAAGTTATGATGTCCTGTTCAATGTAATTTCAGTTTGTTCAATGTAAACCGCACTGATGCAGAATAGCGCGGTATATAAGAGAATGTATGTAAATAAATAAATTTTTTGGGCCACTGGTTTCTTACTGCTTGACTTGAGCTTCTAACTCATTGGAATTAGCCTCTATTAGGGCTGCAGCACCAGGAACATTTATTCATCTGATTTATTCAGTTACCTGCTTTCTTTCTCTTATCTAGTGCAGTCACCACAGCCTTTTGCAACTTGGTACTTGCACACTCTTGAGACTAGAGTATAAATGTCGCCCTTATGTGATGGTTGGGGTATCCTTTCTTCAAGGGCTATGCAGACTGCTTTTGCAGTATGCTAGCTTCAGCAGGCCTGAGAAGCAGAGGTTAGGCTTGGGAATTGAAGGAGATACCTGCAGACTTCCGACCAGGACTGGCTCAACCATTAAGCAAGACTAGGGATCACCTAGAACAGCAGCTTCTAAGGGGTGGCAAAAAGCAGCAGCAGTCAAAGCAAAACAATAGGTCAAAGAGCCATCAGTATTTTTTTAATGCAAGGAGAGCAGGCATACACATACATGCAAAGCAAAGTTTAATATTTAAAAGTATTAAGGGGAATTTTAGAAAGGATGTCCTAGTGCAGTCTGGGACATCTAAGCCAGAACATTTGGAAAAATAAAAAGCAGGCATGTCTAGGTGCAGACTTAATTTCACAAACATGGACGTGCTAGATATTGTGTCTGTGGGGGCATCTACATAGATGTCCAGAGAATAGAATTTCAGAACCTGAACATCTAAGAATCGCCTAATAGATTAGTGGGCTAGGAACAGGAAAACCAGGGTTCAGATTTCACTGCTGCTATCATTGAAATTGTGCTGGGTACAAGGAATGATGGTGTGCTTTCTCTTCTACATCCTCTGGATGTTTTCAACTAGCATGAGCACTTTTCAGATGACTGCTTGTACTTAGAGCAGGTATAAACTTAGATGCAACGCCCAAACATCCAGGACATTTCTGAGATCAAGCGGAGACTCCAGGTTCCTGGCAATGCCCCCACCATGTCCCCATTCAGACTTTGATGTTCTCATGCTAGGGATGTCCATAGACCTGGCTTCTAAAATGACTCTGGAGACGTATGTGCTTTGGATGTCTCTATGCCTGTTTTTGGGCATCCAAAGCATGACCCCCATGATGTCCAAATATGCATTTTAGCAAGATTGCCTCTTTGAAGGAGGTGGTGTTAAGATGATCATGATTGTTGAGTTTAATTATCAAAATCTCAGGGGCAGGTGAGACTGGAGGTGTAAGACTGAAAGTTCATCTAGATTACCCAATATCTTGCACTGGCCAGAACATAGCACTGTCAAGAGCCATCAGCTGACCCCATTAGAAAATATCTTTACCCCCACACAATTCATGGCTTTATATGTTTGGGAGCAACACTACATTTTGCACCACTCCCTTTTATAATCTGAAAATAATTTGTAGCTTTTGGAATTCATGCCTACACTTGGCTATCTCCAGGAACAAGCAGGAATGTAGTCTTTACATATGGGTATCATCGGTACTGACGGAGCCTGCGCGGGAACGCTCCCCAGCGTCCAATAGGAAAGCTTTTGGGAGCATCCCACATCGCCTGTGTGCTGCCTTCCCACCTTTCCCAACTGTCCCTCTCCAGTTCTTCATTTTCCGCGGAGCCGACAGGTCGCACATCCTGTCACCGCAGAAAAAATTTCCCTCTTATTCTTCTTTTTTGTGGTTGCGTCTGCCTTCCCTCGATGCTACACCGGTACCACCGGTTCTTGTTTCTTTTTTTTTTTTAAAACCCCAAAAAACGTTCTTTCTGGAGTCTTTCCAGTATTTTTCTCCTCAGGTGCCATGCGCCATTTTGGGCACTAGGCCCAACTTTTTCCTTCAGAATGGAAAAACCCGCTTCGGGTTTTAAAAAGTGTTCTAAGTGTGGCGGTAACATCTCCGTCACCGACACCCATGACTGGTGCCTCAAATGTTTAGGTCCTGACCACTCTATTTCAGAGTGTGTTGCCTGTGGGATGATGTCGAAAAGGGGCCGGTAAAACCGAGCTGATAAACTTAGCACCCTTTTTCCCTCCGATGCAGCTTCCGTGGCATCGACGTCTTCCAGGGCTTTGTCTTCCTCCCATGGATCTCAGGTAACTAAACATAAATCTAGCCGGTCCTCAAAGGGTAGATCAACTTCTAAACATCGAGGTGCCTCTGGCGTTGCCCTTGAGGGACTTGCACCGGCAAAATTTCCCCAGCAGGAGGCTTCGGCTTCCAAAGCACCAACGGGGCTCCAGGATGTTCTCGAGGCTTCAACCTCAACAGAACTACTGGTGCCATGCTCTGGGGTTCTGGACGCTTCATCTGGTACTGACACCCAAGCATCGGCAGCGTCGATAGACCAGAGATTCTTGGCTATTGAACGCAGTCTGGTGGCTCTTCTCACGGCCTCGATGCCTCTGAGACCACCTCAGACAATTCAACCGGTACCGGCACCGACTGCATCGACATCGGCAGGTCTTTTACCGGGAACAAGTCATGCGTCTCTATCTGGCATTGACAAGTCAGTACCGAACCACTCCGATGCCGACTTCAATCGGTACCAGTACCATGCCTTGCACGATCACTCGGATCAGAGATACTTTGAATCCTCGGATGAGTCTGAAGACTCTGAAAGTTCTGCTGATACCAGAGTACTTCTTCCTGAGGATTCCTCTTCTCCTCAGCGTAGGATGTCTCCACCAGAGGATATGCCCTTTCAGGATTTTATCCGAGATGTGGCCCGAGGTCTTTCCATCACAGTGGCTCCTGAAAAAGAGCCTAGGGCAAAGGAATTAGAAATCCTATAATACCTAAGGTTCCCAAGGAGGCAGCCACCTTACCTATTCATGAGATCTTGCATGATCTTATGTTAAGGATGTGGGAAACACCTCTGACCACATCTCCTCACTCTCGAAGACTCAACATCATGTATCGAGTTCCTCCTTGTCCTGGGTTTCAGAAGACTCAATTACCACACCATTCCATGGTGGTGGAGTCAGCCATGAGACGGATAAAAAGTGCAAAAAGGCATGCATCTAATCCTCCAGGACGTGAGTGTAGGACTCGTGACGCCTTTGGACGTCGATCCTTCCAGGCTTCTATGCTCTGTGCTAGGATCAGTTCCTATATCTTGTATATGGGAATGTTCCTTAAAGAGGTCACAGGGGATTTAGAGCTTATGAGCCCTCTCCTTCCTGATGATAAAAGACAAGATTATCTCACCCTTGCCAAACATGCTCAGGATGTTTCCAAGTTTGTGAATCATGCAGCCTTTGACTGCTTTGAATGTATAAGCAGAACCTCTGCTATTGCCATAGGTGCACGTAGGATTGCCTGGCTCCAGGCATCTGACTTGGAAATTTGGGTACAGGACAAATTAGGGAATATTCCTTGCACAGGAGAGAATCTCTTTGGCAAGAATTGGCAGGAAAAAGCTAATGAGATAGATAATGACAATTATCACTTTGGATAGATTGTCTAAATCTACAGCTGATCCTGTGAGGAAAAGATCCTCTAATAAACCATTCTTAAGTAAGAAGAAAAAGTTTTATCCCTCCTATACCCAGCAGGGACATCGTTTAGGTCAGTCTGCCCAAAAGGGACAGCAGCAACCACCTAGGCAGAGGAAGCCAAAAGCAGCTAAGCCTCAACCGGCTCAGCAGAGTCAGCCTCCACAGGGGCTTTGACTCCTTTCTAGAAAACTTTGCCTTCCTGGCCCTGAATGGCCCAGAATCCTCCACCTTTCCAGGAAGGTTATGCCATATTGCCCCCCAGATGGGGTCAGATAACAGCAGAAAATTGGACTCTGTCTATTGTAAGAGAGGGGTACAAGCTTCATTTCCTCAACATGCCCCCTCCTACAATAGTAAGACAGTTCAATTCTCAGACCTCTCTCAACGACCGGTTAGGTCAAGAGGTCACTGTGCTCCTTGCTCAAGGGGCAATAGAAGAGGTACCCATTCCCCAATGGGGTACAGGGTTTTACTCCCCCTATTTCCTTATTCCAAAGAAAACAGGAGGACACAGACCCATTTTAGACCTCAGAGAATTGAACAAATTCCTGTTCAAAGAGAAGTTCAAAATGATTTCTCTAGGAACTCTGCTGCCATACCTTCAGAGTTAGGATTGGCTTTGTTCTCTAGATCTCAAGGATGCGTACACTCATGTTCTCATCCATCCAACTCACCAAAAGTTCCTTCGCTTTCTGTTTCAAGGGAAGCACTACCAATACAGGGTTCTTCCTTTTGGCCTGGCCTCTGCACCAAGGGTGTTCATAAAATGCATGGCTGTGGTGGCAGTATTTCTTCGCACCCTGGGAATATTCGTCTTCCCTTACTTAGACGACTGGCTCACTCGAGCCCCTTCAGAGCCAGAGGCTAGGGTTGCTCTCTCTCGCACAATGCACATCCTTCAGTATTTGGGACTTGCCATAAACCAACCTTGCTCCAATCAGTCTCTAGAGTTTATAGGAGCTCTGCTGGATACCAGACAGACAAGGGCCTACCTTCCACAGGAGTCCTTTCTCCACATCAATCTCTTGGAACTCAGAGCAATCTTCCTTGCTCTTAAGAGTATTCCACACCCAGCTCAGCTACAAGACAGTCCTAGTTCAAACGGACAATCAAGTAGCCATGTTCTATGTGAACAAGCAGGGTGGAACAGGCTCTCTGTCGCTCTGCAATGAAGCTTTGCGACTATGGGACCTCGCCAGAGAGCATCAGATTCATCTCCTTATGGTGTATCTTCCAGGCATTCAAAACTCTTGGGCAGACAGACTCAGTCGAGTTCTGCTTCCGCACGAATGGTCTCTCCATGCATAGCAGGTGGCCAAAGGTTTTCAAATTTGGGGAACCCCGGTCACAGACCTCTTTGCAAGTTCGCTGAATGCCAAACTTCCCCAGTTCTGTTCCAGAATTCTGGCTCAGGGTGTCAGGCCAGGGATGCTTTCCTCCTCCATTGGGGTCAGGACTTCCTGTATGCCTTTCCACCCATTCCCCTAATTCCCAAAACCCTGATCAAGCTTCAGAGAGACAAAGGTCATATGATCGTCATAGCTCCACGTTGGCCACAGCAAATGTGGTACCCTCTGCTCCTACATCTCTCTCAAGCTCCGCCTCTGGAGTTAGGATCTGCTCCAGATCTCCTTTCTCAAGAGGACGGGATGCTATGGCATCCCAATCCCCAGTCTCGGCATCTCAGGGCCTGGTTGCTGAAAGCCTAGAACATCACGGTCTTAACCTTTCCCAGCAGGTAAAGGATATCCTTTATGCTTCCAGGAAGCCTTCCACAAGACACTCTTATGCGTTTAAGTGGAAAAGGTTTACCATATGGTGCTCGCAGAAGGGTCTTAACCCTCTTGCGATAGCTCTGGAATCATTACTGGAGTACCTCCTTCATTTGTCAAATGCAGGGCTTAAGACCAATTCAGTGAGAGTCCATTTGAGTGCTATTGCAGCTTCTTTCAAGCCTCTAAATGGGCAACCTATTTCCTCTCATCCTCTTATAGCAAGATTTATGAGAGGCCTTCTTTTGACTAAGCCTCCCGTTAAGCCACCACCGGTGGCATGGGATTTAAATCTGGTTCTTGGGCAGCTCATGAAACCGCCCTTTGAACTATTAGCCAGTACCTCTTTGAAATTCCTTTCTTGGAAAGTCATGTTTCTTATTGCAGTCACATCAACACGTTGCATCAGTGAATTGCAAGCATTGGTGGCTGATCCTCCTTATACAAGGTTCCATCATGATAAGGTAGTCCTTAGGACTCATCCACACTTTATGCCAAAGGTGGTGTCGCCTTTTCATTTAAACAGAGCAGTTTACCTTCCTGTATTCTTTCCAAGGCCTCACGCCTCAAATGCAGAAAGGAATCTTTATACTTTGGACTGTAAAAGGGCTTTGGCCTTTTACTTACAAAGAACACAGCAACATAGAAAGTCTTCTCAACTCTTTGTTGCTTTTGATCCTAGTTATTTGGGACTTCCAGTCTCCAAAAGAACACTGTCCAACTGGATTGCACAGTGTATATCTTTTGCCTATGAGAGTAAAAACCTTCCTCTTGAAGGTCATGTCACAGCTCACAATGTGAGAGCCATGGCAGCCTCTATGGCTCATCTTCACTCTGTGTCTATTAACGACATCTGTCGAGCAGCTACTTGGGCTTCGGTTCATACCTTCACAGCCCATTACTGCTTAGACAAGTACTCCTGCCAGGATGCCTTGTTTGGTCAGGCTGTTCTTCAACACCTGTTCCATACTTAATCAACTCCTACCCACCATCCCTGCTGGATGCCAGAGATCCATGTGGGGAAGTGGAGCCCTTTCACATGGGCACACAACTTCTGGGGCCTTCTCCCTGGCATCTGCAGCTGGGGAGTCCCCATATTTGAAGACTACATTCCTGCTTGTTCCTGGAGATAGCATAGTTACTCGCCTGTAACAGGTGATCTCCAGGAACAGCAGGAATTTAGTCTTCACAACCCACCCACCTCCCCTAGGAGTTGTATCTCTCTATCTCTCTCTCTTTCTCTCTTTTCCTCTCTGTTTTGTCTCAGCTTTAAACTCAACTGGAGAGGGACAGTTGGGAAAGGTGGGAAGGCAGCACGCAGGCGCTGTGGGATGCTCCCAAAAGCTTTCCTATTAGACGCTGGGAAGTGCTCCTGCGCACGCTCTCTCGGTACCGACAATACCCACATGTGAAGACTAAATTCCTGCTGTTCCCGGAGATCACCTGTTACAGGTGAGAAACTATGCCTTATTGTTCATTGTCCTTACTTTCTGTGTGGGAATGCTGTTCTCCTCTTTTTCATCTCCCCCCCCCCCCTTTAAATGATATACCATCATTTGAGTGTTGCTTAAAGTCTTATGGGAAGCTTGTAGATATGCAGTCGGACAAATCTGTAGTACTAACTTGCTTGCCTCTTTTTTTCTTTTTGCCTTAATGCTCTCTTTTATCCTAGATCTTCTTGTTCTTTTATCATATCTTTTTTATTTTTTGTGAATAAATGCGTATACTTTTTGTTAGCCATATCATCTGCTTTCTTTTGAAATGTTTTCTTTTTAAAATCTCTGGCCCTAAAATTCACTCTCAAGTTGTTTTTGGTATGTCCTTGTGTTTATGTCAGCATGATGCCTGAATGGCTTGTAAATGATCCACACAGCAACGCATTTGTGTCATAATGGTGAAGAGGAGATTTAGAAAACTTTAAATACTTATCTGCTCAGAAATGACATACAAATCGGAGTCAAGAGAAATTGTAACAATTTTCATTTGTAAATATCTGAATTAACAATTTTTTTTGCTACTGCTCCTGACCAGGGCAAGCCCTAGGCATGTTCTGGCATGTTGCCCACAAATGGCCCTGCTCCACCACAAGATTCTTGCATGTACCTCCCTCCAATCACTTTCACATCTCCTCAGCTTCAGCGGCTCCAAAAGGGCTTGTAAACATAGTGGCAGAAAGATCATGGCAGAAGCCCCAGTGGCAGAAAAAACATGGCATTGCATGGCAGTCTCAGCTTTTTTTTCCCCCGAGTCAGCAGCAGCCAGTGCTGCCTGTAGCATTCATTTCCAGTGCATGGGGCCATTGAACTGTGCACTAGAAATGAATGCCACAGGCAGTAATAGCTGTCGCTGCTGATTCTGAGAAAGATGAAGCTGGGGATGGTGCATGAGATCTTGTTGCTGAGGGGGAGGGTGGATACAGAGAAAAAGAGTGAAATTTTGGGTAATGACAGAGAAGGGAATATTGGACAGGGGTGGGGGAACAGAGAAAATTGCTGGGCCTGGAGGGGAAATAGGAGAGATACTGGACCATTGGAGGGAGAAGGGAAGGGAATAAAAGGGCTGGGGAGGTGGAAGAGAGAGCGCGAGATGCTGGGCCTTGGGGGATAAAAGGGGAAGGATGAGGGGATTGAGATATGCTGAATTGGGGTGGGGGAAGAGAGAGAGAGAGAGAGAGAGAGGAAAGATGGTGGGCATGGTGAAATTATGTGGGAGAGGCCACTGGAGGCTGGTAAGGAGATGAGTGAGGGCAGGAGGATGGTGAGCCTAGAGGGTGTAAATGGGGAGTGGGTGAAAGAAGGGAATAAGAAGCTGTGAAAGGAGTAAGATGGGAATGGGAGAACTGGGGAGATGGACTGGGCTGGAGGTATAAGGTGTTGGAAAGTTGATAGGTAGTTGAAAGGTCAAAAGGGGATTGAGGATGGGAAAGTGAAATTTGAGTAGATGGTGACAGAGTGAAGAAAGAAATGGAGGAAAGACCTAAAATGGAAATACCAATATGTCAGATGTAGGGAGGGAATGGATAAAGACAGGAGGAGAGAGAAGGACAAATGCAGGGCCAGCACTACCATTAGGCAAACTAAGCAGTTTCCTAGAAGTCAAATGATCTGAGGGTGGCCTGTTGCCACTGCTTCCATCTCTTTCTGGGACCAGCCGCTTCTACCCCCATGCAAAAGGAAGTAGAATCGGAGGTGGTGAAAGCTGGAACAGCCCCTCAGGGCTGGAGGTTATGGAAAGTGCTGCAGTGGTGTTTCAAAGTGTGGAAAGATGAAAGTGTCATGTTGCTTTGCAAATTAAAGAAGCAGCACAAAATTATAATTCATTTTCTTTGATGCTTCTGAAAGGATATAAACAGAGTGGAGGCAGTACAAAGACAATTTGCAAAGGAATTTTCCTTGATAACTAGGCATTTAGTCAGGCAAATTCTCCAGGCTGAACATGCAATTTTAGCTGTAGGAAAAGGAATGGGGGGGGGGGGGGTGTTAGGCATAAATGTGTGCTTAAATTTCTACCTACCTACTGGTGAGCTTCACCTGCTTTGTTTTTTCTTAGGCTTGCCTTTAATTAAAGCAGTTGTCAGGATTAGTGCACTGCTGATATACAAATACTAAGTTATCTGCTCTCGTATTCACCACTTGAAACTAAGAAATCCAATAGAGTGTACAAAGGTCTCAGTCAAAAACACACAGCTATTCGTAAAGAGTTTTTGATTGTCACCCTTACGGCTCGCTGCTGTTCACATCAGTGACCTTTTCTTCACGTACACATTTACTGTTTTTTGTTTTTTCAATAAAAAATGATTTTTATATATTTTATGAACTATCAGTACAGCTGGTACTTAACTTCTACTCCAAAAGCTTTTTTTTCTCTTTGCTGGCGGTTGTCGTTCATCTCGAGAGTCCTAATTTACATCCCATCATTCATCTCGAGAGTCTCAATTTAAATCCCAACGCCGTACTTCTAAGGCGCCCAAGCGTTTCACAGTTCGTGTTTCATCAGGGGATTCATGTTAGATGTGTCAAACTCAACTGTAGTAACCATTACGTCACTGCAAACGGAGGAAAACTCTGAACACTGGGTTTCCCCCACTTCTCCGATCAAAAAGACGCCGCACATGACTGAGACCTTTGTACACTCTATTGGATTTCTTAGTTTCAAGTGGTGAATACGAGAGCAGATAACTTAGTATTTGTATATCAGCAGTGATTGCTCTGTGTTTTGACTGATAGCGTTGTAGCATATACATCGAAGGATTAGTGCACTGGCACAGGGGATTTTGATGAGTGAGAGAATTTTCAAATAATTGTCACTTCCAGAGTGAACTAGAACTCAAGTTCAGCAAACCTTGGAACTGCTGGGTATGCCGTGCTACACTGGACATTGCTGAAGCATTATGTTTTTTTTGCTCAGAACCCCTTGACAAAGCACCAAACAAAACGGTCGGTCGACCTAGTGGTTGGTGTTGGGGGGTGCCAGATGGCTACATTGCTTCAGTTAAGTGCTTTGGAGGAGAGTGCTGTTCCATTATGTGAAATGTGTTTTTTAAATTAAAATTGAAATTGAACATTGAAAATTAGATGATGAATTTATAAGAATGATGGATAAATGAAGGGGAGTTTTTTTTCTGGCCGTTGATGTGATGGGATTAGGCACAGGCTTGTTATCTGTCCTGACCGTATCACTTGTATTTTGAGGCCTTTTTCTCTTCTCGTATTACCTGTGAATAAAATGATTTAAGATATAAAGTTGTACCTGTAAATTAGTAGAGTGATTTTTTTGGATTGCTGATCCTGATTGAGACTTGGCATCTCTACCTAGAAACTTTTAACTTTAAGATATACTATGCTCTTGTTACATTTATGAACTTAAACAGTAGGCTAAACTAAAATCAACTAGTTTAAGGGAACAAATCTTTATCAGTAAAATTAAGAGGAAAGACAGACCACTGTGATTTTCAAAAGAGATGGCTGGGAAGGTAAAAGCAAAGGTAGTGTGACACGGAAGATCTGCCCTGTGCCTTTAAAACACAGAAATCTGCTGGGTTTAGCTCAGATTCTGACAGGCAGGGAGATCAAAAGCTTCCCAGTTACCATAGGCAACCAAAACAGGCTGAGACACGAGGTCTGAAGGCACGCCTAGCTAGCAAAACACTCCCCAGTTAATCAGGAAAACAGTTTTCACATGGGCAAGAAAACGCCCCGAAGGCTGTATAAAGAATGTCCAAAGCAAACAGAGTTAGAGCAGGGAGATGACAGAGACCAGGAAGTTCACGAGGAACAGGAAGCTGCAGAAGCTTGGCAAGTAAGAGGAAACTTGCAGGTCTCAAACGGAGGTTCAGAATATTCCTATACTGACTCTGAATTACCTGACCCTTGGAGCAGAAAGCCAAGGAGGAATTTGCAAAGGGGAACAAAGCTACCTGCAACAAGAGGGATTAGTTACAGGAAACACTCACCTCTGACGCAGTGTGATTTTCCCAGGCACAGAGCTCAGTGGAAGGAATGTGAGGCAGCTGGTAAGAAGCCATATATAATTGAAAAGCAGAGCTGCTTGAAATTCTTACAACCCTGTGAGAGGGAAAGTAATTCGGTTGAAGATATTTGTATGAGTGATGAGGATGAATGTATGTCTCTAAAACCCTGCAGAAGACTTCCAAGAGAAAAGTCTGTCAGGACCAGAACAGGACAGTGTTATGAGCTAATGCCAGGCACAAGAGGTAGGAGATTGAAAAGCTACAAAGAGAAAGCAGGTTTAAACAGAGCTTTTTCTCCGTCCTGCTTTTACAAGCTGTCTGATAACTACCTGCCTTATTGTGGAGAGGGCTGTGTTGAAAGCTCAGAGACTGAATTGAGGAGGTTTCAAACTTTCTGCCCTCGAGAAAATAATGTGGTTGAAGAACCAATGATTACAGAACCAAGTAGCTTAAATCCCTGTATTGAGGACATGGATTGCTCTTTGTTAATGGCTGATATAAGTTCTCTGCGCTAGCTAAAGACAAGAGTGCCTTGTAGAGAGCTGAATGAGCACAGAAGAGACTGTCAGCATTTTCATTTGGATTCTGTTTATTATTATTCCTGTTTTTGTTCAAGCGCGAAGCTGTGTTTTGTTTTCACCTTCAGTTTGCCAGAAGCATGGCTGTATTTTGAGTTCTTGTGTTTTTGTACTGTTTTTGAAAATCCAAACCCCGGGAGGGGAATAAAATCCTTCTTGAAAACCTGACCACTCAGTCTCAACTACTCCTTTTCATAAAGAAAGGTCAGGCCCAGCGGTGTGACTGGCTGCCTACGCCTCAGTCCAGCCACTGCTGGTGACAGTAGATACAAAGCATCTCAGAAAGAGGTGGAAGGGAAGAATATATTTATTTATTTTATTTATTTATTTAACAGTATTTCTATACCGCCTTATCCTACAATCAAGGTGGTGTCACAGCAATACAATCAAAGGAGTGGAAGGGTATCTCATGCAGTGAAAAAGTGTCATGCGTTGCGTGTAAGGGGTTAGTGTATTAGATTAGGTTGAGCTATGTACATTGTGAGCTATGGTACATTGTGAGCTATAGTACATTGCTCTATACAATTAAGATACATCATGTGCCGTTGTTCAGTTTCTTATCAGGGTTTGTAGAGGTAAGTTGGTGGTTCCCGTCGGTACGGTTACGTGACATGACCGTAGTGTTCAATGAACAGCGTTATCTTCAGCAGTTTGCGAAAGTCTTTGAGGTTGGTTGTCGATCGCAGTTCGTCCGGGAGGGAGTTCCATATTGTTGGAGCAGCCAGGGAGATGGCTCTCTCTGTGGTGTCCTTGCGTGTTTTTCTGAAGTCGTTCGGGGTGTTGACTCTGTTGGAGGTTCCTTTTCTTCTTGGGCGAGTGCTGGTGTCTGGTTGTATGAGGGTGTGCAGGCTGTTGGCTGAAGTGTGGTGTTTGATCTTGAAAATGTTTATGATTGTTTTGTATTTGATGCGTGAACTGATTGGGAGCCAGTGAATGTCTTTCAATACTGGAGTAATGTGATCATGTCTTGTTGAGCCAGATATTATGCGGGCTGCAGTGTTTTGTGCTAGTTGTAGTGGCCTGAGTGTTTGTTTTGCTAGTCCAAGGTAAATGGGGTTGCAGAACTCCAGTAGGGGAGTAATTAGAGCTTGACATACGGTCCGGAAGTGTTCAGTGGTGAGGAGGGGTTTGAGTCTTCTGATGATCCTCATCCTGTGGTATGCGTTCTTGATTGTTTTGCTTACATGTGTCTTGAGATTCAGTTCGTTGTCCAGGGTCACTCCAAGGTATTTTACTTCCGATTTCATTGGTATGGTTGTGTTTTGTATTCTGATGTCCGGTGGGTGGATGAAGTCTGTATTGCGAGTTATTATTAGTGCCTCCGTCTTGCTGTAGTTGATAGCGAGGTTGTTGTCTTTACACCATCTTGTCATTTGTATTAGGCAGTCTGTTATTTTAGAGTAGTCTGGGTTGTCAATTGAGATAGGCATGTATATCATAATGTCGTCTGCATAGATTGTGTATTGGATGCTGTTCGCTTTCAGGATGTCGCATATTGGCTGGATGTATATGTTGAACAGAAGCGCCGAGAGGGCGGACCCTTGTGGCACTCCTTGGAGGACTTTTATGGGTTGAGAGATGTTGTGTCCTACTTTTACCTGTATCTGCCTGCCGGTTAGGTATGAATGGAACCATTTTAGCGTGGTGCCATGAAGTCCAATTTTCTTTAGTCTTTCCAGGAGTGTTTGGTGGTCTACTGTGTCGAATACATGGAAAAGCAGGGCAGGTAGGTTCAGCATGGGTGCAAGCAAAGAATAAAACAAATAAGGCATTAAAGTAAGATGATCTCTGGAAGATAAAGCTATGTTATTTTACGATGTTAAGAAGGAGGAAGTGCAGAGGTGAAAAGGAGGAATGTGTGAAGGGTGGCAAGGAAGAAATGTGTACTAAATGAATACTTTTTTGTTCAGTATTCACCAAAAAAGAGATTGGAAAAGGGCCACTGACGATAGGTGTCTGGGGCCATAGGTGCAACTCTGCCTTTGTTGTATGCAAGCCAGTGCAGGGGTCTTGAACTCCCTATGGGTACATTCTGCCCCATTGCTCCCTTACCAAAGCCATAGTACTGCAGCTCAGCCACAGTGATCTTGTGCAGGTGCCTGCTTTGCCAACGATTCTTTGCCTTTTATAAGAACATATGAAATGCCATACTGGGTCAGACCAAGGTCCATCAAGCCCAGTATCCTGTTTCCAGCAGTGGCCAATGTAGGTCACAAGTACCTAGTAGTTTCTCAAAAAGACACACAGGTTCCATAATGCTTGTATTGGGGCAAGCAGTGAATTACCTAGGTTCTCTTTAATAATAGTTTATGGACCTTTCCTCCAGGAACTTGTCCAAACCTTTTTTAAACCCAGTTACACTAACAACTTTTAATACATCCTTCGGTAACGAATTCCAGAGTTTGATTACGCGTTGAGTGAAAAAATATTTTCTCTTATTGGTCTTAAACGGGTTACACTGTAGCTTCATTGCATGTTTCCTAGTTTTTCTACTTTGATGGCATAAAGAATCGCTTTACGTTTATCCATTCCACTCTATTCATTAATTTATAGACCTCTATGATATCTCCACTTAGCCGTCTCTTTTCCAGGTTGAAGAGCCCTAACCTTTTAAGCCTCTCCTCATAGGGGTATCCTTCCATTCCCTTTACCGTGTCCGTGGCTCTTCTCTGTACCTTTTCTAATTCTGCTATATCCTTTTTAAGATATGGCGACCAGAATTGCACACTATGTTCAAGGTTAGGTCCAGTCTTCCATTTTCTCAAGGTCCTTTTGCAATTTTTCACAATCCTCTTGGGTTTTAACAGCTTTGAATATTTTTGTGTCATCTGCAGATTTGACTACCTCACTCATTATTCCCATTTCCAGGTCATTTGCAAATATGTTAAAAAGCAGCAGACCCAGCACTGATCCCTGGGGTACTCCAGTAATCACCTTTCTCCATTGGGAAAATTGGCCATTCAGCCCTACCCTCTGCTTTCCATCTTTTAGCCAGTTCCTGATCCACAATAATACATTGCCTCCTATCCCATGACTTTTTAACTTTGCCGAGAGTCTCTCACGAGGGATCTTGTCAAAGGCTTTCTGAAAATCCAGATACACTATCAACGGACTCACCTTTGTCTACCTGTTTATTCACACCTTCAAAAAAATATAACAGATTAGTAAAACAAGACCTTCCTTGGCTAAATCCATATTTGCTTTCTCCTATTAAACCCTGACTATCTACATGTTCAGTAATTTTGTTCTTTATAATGGTTTCTGTCATTTTGCCCGGTACTGATGTCAGGCTCACTGGTCTGTAGTTTCCCAGATCACCCCTGGAAACCTTTTTATAAATTGGCTTTACATTGGCCATTCACTGGTCTTCAGGTACTACAGATGATTTTAATGATAGTTCACAGATTACTAATTGTAAATTTGCAGTCTCAAATTTCAGTTCTTTCAACGCCATCGGATGTATACCATTCGGTCCAGGTGATTTGCTACTCTTTAGTTTATAAAATAGTTGTAATATGTCTTCCCAGTTTATCAATATTTCTTTCAGTTCTTCCGATGCATCACCTTTAAATACCATTTCAGTCATGCATAACTTCCCTACATCTTCTTCAGTAAAGACTGAAGCAAAGAATTCATTCAGTCTCTCTGCTATGGCCTTGTCCCTTCTTGGTGCCCCTTTTGCCCCTCTAACATCTAATGATCCAACTGACTCTCACAGGTTTTTTGCTACAAATGTACTTCAAAAAGTCTTTATTATGCATTTTTGCTTCCACAGCAAACTTCTTCTCAAATTCCCTCTTTGCCTGCCTTATCAATGTATATGTATGCCTACCCTCCCTGCAAGGCTCTGCTTTAACTGCAGGCTCTGTGGATTTATGTGGATGTCAGGATTCTGGTATGCTCCCTTGAACCCATCACCGTAGGTGGCCACCAATTTCTCTCCAAAATGGTCCCCCCTGCCTTTGAATATGTTGGAGGTTTTATCCAGGGCATCATTCTGGGAAGGCAGGGCACCTGTACCACCCATAGGTGGCATGTTGACAGAACAGGTGCACCTACTTCCTGGTAGAAGGCAGGCGGTGGTTGCACCCTTGGTAGTGGCACATTTCCAGCCCAGCAACGCCAATTTAGCAGCCGCGCTATCCACATGTGGCTCCAATTGCCCACTCTTCACTTTAGCTCTGCCTATTCGTGCGCAGCTCTGGTAGCATGGCAGGTTTAGTGCAGTCACTTCTTGATGTCGCATTCACAGCTAACGCATGGCCAAAATGTGTGTTTGTCACATGTTAAACTCCGCGCTCCCAGCTACTGCACTTTAGTAAACACGTCCCTTTGTTTCTTTTTTGATTTTTTGCATTAGTTCATTGTATTACTTTGACCAGGAGAGGAAGCCATTGGGAAATACCTCATTTCCAAGCATATCCTTGATAATATAGTATTACAGGAAAAGGTGTGTTCTCATAAAAAGAAAATAAAATTGACTGCATTTAAAGCATCTTAACAACATGGAAATCAATGTGTAACAGGGCTCCATAGTGGAAGAATGGTTGTAAAACAAAGAACTTATGCTTTGTGAGAGAAAATGTGTTTTACAAGTTATTTTCTCTATAAATTAAGGATTTTGCTCATCAGAAATTCTATATTCCTGCCTTGATTTCACTCTGCATCCCTATTGAGTTTATCAAGGATACTGTATTCCAGAAGACCTGTATGGTAGGATGATAGCTTTCAGATAAAATAACAAAGAGAAGATTTTAATAGTTACTTTCTATTGGATACAGTGTCTATTTGTATATTTTTATACCAGTATGTCCAGAGAGAGAATTTCAGGTTGGCCTAGCCATTGAAGTGTTGCTTTATTACCTGTGTCTTTTTTAATTTTTTTTTAAAGATGAAATGATTGGCAAGAATAGTCTGCAAAGTAACTGGAAGTTAATACATTATCAGTCATTATTTTCAGTTGATACATTACTTAAGAACAAAAGCACATGGATCAATATAATTCATCAGCTTATGATCAGAGTTTGACTGTTAAACCTCTTGTACACAGCTTTATTCATTCAGTAAGCCACTTTGAGCAGGAAGTGGGCTTGTGTAAGTCTCTAAAGCTATATTAGATCATCTCTTTCCATTTAAGTGCATCTTAAGTATTAATATTTTTGTGAGTTGTGCTTCATTTTGTACTGCTCTGAAATTCCAGTGGTGTAAGAGACTGACTGGGGTTAACTTTTGACCCTTGAGTTAAGTAAAACTCCTGTAGACCATATTCAGAATTTTCCACCCTTTCCAGATTCCTCATTGGGTTTGCAAAATGTAGCATGGAATGCATTTCTTTTGGCGGTGCTAGGACTGGTTCTTTTCAGATCCGTAATTGGCAATATTTCTAAAGCACTTGAAGAAAAAAGATTTCTTTTGCAGATTATACAAAAATCTAATAGTAAACTCACTGGAAGAGGTGAAGAAAATGAAAGGGTACATGAGAACTAGAAATTAAAGTGTTGGAAAATGAGCATCAGTTTTAAAAAGGCATAATTATGCATCTGTGGGGTAAAAGTCTATTAGCCACATGTAAAAAAGGCAAGAACTGAAAATTGTTAGACAACAATGTTTACAAGTAGTCATCTCAAATGATATCAGGATAGCCAGCCAATATATTAGTCTTTGGAAAATTGTATACCACTGTGCAGTGCAAAATTTGCACTATAATTTCACATTTGTGGTCGCCATGCTTGGTTGGTCCCTGGGTGCAGAGGCTGGAAGGAGAAATAGTTGAGACAATGAGCATAGCATCCACACACATCAGCCAGAAAGAGAGAACAGCCGCATCATTAGCTTGTGTGGGCAGAAGGTAGTGAGCACAGAATAATTGGCCTACTGGGGTACACGCATCAGCAGTTGAGACAATATCAAACTGTGGGGCTGGAATGGAATGAATGCCTACTAGCCATAATTATAAACGCAAACCCTGTGCAGCAGCTGGAAGAGGAGAGGTAGAAAGAAGAGGGATGGAGGTTGGGGGGGGGGAGGAAAGAAGGAGAGAGAGGAGGAGACTTGGTGATAGGAAGGATGGAAGGGAAGAGGGAGGCGGGGGAGGGAGATAGTATAGATAAGAGAGAGAGACTGGTATGGAGAGATGGGGGTCGAGGGTGATAGTAGTAGATCTAGTGGAGAGATGAGAGAGAAGCTGTTGGGGATGGCATGGGAGAGGAAGAGAGAAAGAAAGATTGATGGAGGGTGGGGCTGAGTGGGGGAACCAGAGGCAGAGTGGAAGCGTTGGAGAATGATGGGGATGACTATTATAGTGCACATGGAGAATGATAGGCTCAAATACAGAATTTTTTTTTGACACAACGTTTTTCTGCTATATTTTATCTTGACCAAAAGAATACAAACTTTTACAATACTGTGTGCAGAATTTCTAATATTTTTTGTGTAGAATTCCCTAAAAGTAAATAAAGGAAATGGAAATGTTAACTGTATGCTTGGTTGCATTACTAGAGATGGTAACAAGAAAACGGGAGGTATTACCCTTCAAACCTTTTTGGGAGAAAGATGGAGGACAGTAGAAAGGATAGGGTTTAGGGTTTGGTTAGAAGATAGGGAGGAGCTTAGATTAGTTTTACAGATGGGAATTTGTGCTCATATGCTCATGGTAAAGAACCTGAAAGGAAGATGATGAGGCAGACTGTGTGGGTCAGTTGGCCAAATATGTCATCATGTATGTTAACTTTAAGATTTAATGGAACTATTGTGATGTGTGTGTGTGTAGTTGTGAGATGTGATGTTAGAACATTAAACCGAGAAATACATTTCAGACTCTGTTGGGAATGATAGAAATACAATTTAATTTAATATGGCACTTAAAATCTACTTAGCTGTCAAGCCAATATAAAACAAATTACAATTCAAACATCATAATTACACCATTCATAATCACAAATTAAACACTTATGAAAAAACATTTCATTTATATAAAATACACAGTAAAATCCTGAAATTAAAAAATTCTGATGTTATGGTAATGTATTCCTCCGTGCATTCTTTATACCAGTCTAATAGTCTCCAAATTGTTTTTCTGCAGTGTATGTGGTAAGGAGACAACTGCTCAGGTGCAGTTTTCTTGTGCTTGCCTGTATCTTTGGGTTTCTGTACTGCTGTGTAATGCCACATGACTATTTTTAAGGTGATAGGTCTCCAGAAGAATGAATGATGCCTCTGCTTTGCTGATGATCAATTTTGCATATTGCTACAAGAGACTGGATGGAGGGGATAGGGAGAGAAATAAAAGCTACAGTGCACATAACACCCTTTCCTCAAAACGTATGAAAAAAATGTTTGTTTAAATGTTGCCTGCACACAGTTAATAAGCGTAAAGCACTGTCACAGCTATAATTTTAGTCTTAAGCTGTAATAGATTTCTGAGGATCAGCAAAAGAGAGATTTTCGTATATAAGCTTTAAAAAGACCTCACTGATCTTATCTCCAGGAACAAGCAGGAATGAGTCTTCACATATGGGTATCGTCGGTACCGACGGAGCCTGCGCGGGAATGCTCCCCAGCGTCCAGTAAGAAAGCTTTTGGGAGCATCCCACAGCGCCTGCGCGCTGCCTTCCCGCCTTTCCCAACCGCCTCTCTCCAGTTCTTCTTTTCCGCGGAGCCAGCAGGTCGTGTTCCTGTCACCGCAGAAGAAGTTCTTTATTTTTTCTTTATTTTTCTGTGTCGCGTCTGCCTTCGACGTCAGACCAGTACAGCCGGTCTTGTCTTTTCTTTTCTTTCTTCTAAAAAAAAAACAACTTTTCTTTATTCAGCTGTGCATTTTCAGTTTGGGCCTTAGGCCTAAATATTTTCTCCTCATGGAGAAGCCCGCTTCTGGGTTCAAAAAGTGCACAAAATGTGGCGGTACTATTTCTGTCACCGACACCCATGATTGGTGTCTGAAATGTTTGGGTCCTGACCATTCCATCACGGATTGTGTGTCCTGCACCATGATGTCTAAAAGAGGTCGGCAGAACCGAGCAGCCAAGCTCAGTACCCTGTTTTCCTCTGATGCAGCCTCGGTGGCATCGACGTCTTCCAGGGCTTCTTCTTCCTCCCATGGATCTCAGGTAACCAAACATAAATCTAGCCGGTCCTCGAAGGGCAAATCTCCCTCTAAGCATCGAGATGCCTCCGGGCTTGTCCTCGAGGATTCCGCTCCGGCAAAATTACCCCGGCGGGAAGTTCCGGCTTCCAAAGCATTGTCTATGGGGTCACAGGTTGACATCGATGGCTCGGCCTCGACCGATCACCTATTGCCGTGTTCTGAGGTACCGGTGGCCTCCACTGGTACCGACATCCAGACTTTGGTGGCGTTGATGGATCAGAAAATTCTGTCCATGCAGCGCACCATTACGGCGTTCATGCAGGCTTCGACGCCTCTGGTACTGCAACAATCTCTGTTGCCGGTACCGACTCCGGCACCGTTCCCGATTGCATTGACATCGGCTTCGGTGTCGACTGCAACGGTACCCTGTCCTATGATGCCCATCGGTACCGAACCGGTACCGCTTACTCCCGATGTCGATACCACTCGGTTCGCGTATCAGGCTTTACAGGAGCATCCAGACAGGCGATACTTCGATTCCTCCGAAGACTCTGATGAGTCTGAGGCTTCTGTCGAGGCACCGGTACTTCTTCCTCAGGAGTTTGCTTCTCCAAAACGAAGAATGTCTCCTCCAGAAGACTTGTCTTTTCAAGACTTCATTAGGGAAGTGGCTAGGGGCCTCTCCATCACAGTGGCCTCTGAGTCAGAGCCTAGAGACAAGCAATTAGATATTTTGCAATATCCTAAGGCTCCTAAGGAAGCAGCTACCTTACCTATTCATGAGATTCTTTATGATCTCATGTTGGGCATGTGGGAGACTCTTCTCACCACCTCTCCTCATTCTCGTAGGTTAGACACCATGTACCATGTCCCTCCCTGTCCTGGGTTTCATAAGACTCAGCTTCCTCACCACTCTATTGTGGTTGAGTCTGCTATGAAGAAAATAAAAAGAGTGCAAAGAGACACTCATCTAACCCTCCAGGATGTGAATGTAGGACTCTAGATGCTTTTGGCCGAAGGATTTTCCAGGCCAATATGCTTGCTGCCAGAATCAACTCCTATAGTCTCTATATGGGGATGTTTCTAAAAGAAGTCACAGATCATCTGCAGACTTTAGCTCCTTTTATTTCAGAAGATAAAAGGCAGGAATTTCTCACGTGGCTCAAACATGCCCAAGATGTTTCCAAATTCTCCAACCGTGCAGCCTTTGACTCTTTTGAGTGTGTAAGCAGAGCCACGGCTATTGCCATAGATGCACGCAGAAGCCTCTGATTTGGAACTCTGGGTCCAAGATGAGTTGGGAAACCTTCCTTGTACAGGTGAAAGCCTGTTTGGCAGGGATTGGCAAGCAAAGGCCACTCAGATGGATGCTGAGACCTCTGCTTTGGATCGACTTTCAAAGTCTACCTCTGCCCCTGTTAAGAAAAGATTGTTCAAAAAGACATCTTTTTCTAAAAAGGGAAGATATTATCCTGCTCATGGGCAGACATCTTCTGCAGGTCGTTTTGCTGCAAA
The DNA here is from genome assembly GCA_033557465.1 of Ichthyophis bannanicus. Classification (NCBI taxonomy): domain Eukaryota; kingdom Metazoa; phylum Chordata; class Amphibia; order Gymnophiona; family Ichthyophiidae; genus Ichthyophis; species Ichthyophis bannanicus. The sequence goes on from CM066034.1 coordinate 593,905,695, forward strand.
GCGTCAGCAACCACCTAAACAGGCCAAGTCAAAGGCTGCCAGGCCTACCACAGCCCAGCAGCCTCAACCTCCTCAGGGCCTTTGACTTGCAACTAGAGAACTTAGCCTTTCTAGCTCTGGAAAAACCAGAGCCCCTCACCATTCCAGGAAGGTTGATTTTCTTTGCTCCCAGATGGGAGCAAATCACAGCAGAGCAATGGACCCTCTCCATCATAAAGGAAGGGTACAAGCTTCATTTCTTAAGCCTTCCTCCTCACACCATGGTGAAACAGTTAAAATTCTCCAACATCTCTCCTCAACCTTCTAGGTCAGGAGATTGCTACCCTTCTTGCCCAAGGGGCAATAGAAGAAGTACCTCTTCTTCAACAGGGCTCAGGGTTCTACTCCCCTTATTTTCTTATTCCAAAGAAAACAGGGGGCTACAGACCCATATTAGATCTCAGAGAATTGAACAAGTTTCTATTCAAGGAGAAATTCAAAATGTTTTCTCTAGGGGCTCTGCTTCCATACCTTCAGAGTCAGGACTGGCTTTGTTCTCTAGATCTCAAGGATGCGTACACCCATGTCCTCATCCATCCAACACACAGAAGGTTCCTTCGGTTCCTTTTTCAAGGAAAGCACTACCAATACAGGGTGCTTCCTTTCGGTCTGGCCTCTGCACCAAGGGTGTTCACGAAATGCATGGCAGTAGTAGCTGCACTTCTCCGCACTCTAGGAATATTCGTATTCCCATATCTGGACGACTGGCTCATTCGAGCCCCATCCCAGTCAGAGGCCCAGACTTGCCTAACCTGCACAATGTGTATCCTTCAGTATTTGGGACTAGTAATAAACATCCCAAAATCCAATCTCACCCCTACTCAGTCTCTGGAGTTCATAGGGGCCTTGCTGGATACCACAACTGCAAGGGCCTATCTTCCTCAGGCCCGTTGCCTACGTCTAGTGCAGTTAGCCTCCCAGATTCAGTTAAAGTCCCAATTAACTGCTCGAGAGATGTTACAACTATTAGGCCACATGGCATCCACCGTGCATGTGGTTCCATATGCTCGCCTTCACATGAGGGCAGCTCAATGGACTTTGTCCACCCAATGGACTCAGGCATCAGGTTGCCTGTCAGACAAAATAGCAAACTCCAGTCGCCTTTTTTGGTCTCTCCAGTGGTGGAAGTCCTCTCAAAACCTGTTGCTGGGGTCCCCTTTTCAGCAACCACTACCCCAAGCAACTCTCACAACAGATGCTTCTCCGAAGGGTTGGGGATCTCATCTACAAGATCTCTCCACGCAGGGCATCGGGTCTCCACAGGAGACTTCTCTGCATATCAATCTATTGGAACTCAGAGCAATATTCTTAGCTCTCAGATTGTTCCATACCCTGCTCAGCTACAGGACAGTCCTCATCCATACGGACAACCAAGTAGCCATGTTCTATGTGAACAAGCAGGGCGGGACTGGCTCTCTGTCGCTTTGCAATGAAGCTTTGCGACTGTGGGCCTTCGCCAGAGAGCATCACATCCATCTGGCAGTATATCTTCCAGGCGTTCAAAACTCTTGGGCGGACAGACTCAGTCAAGTTCTACTTCCACACGAATGGTCCCTCCACATGGACCAAGTAGCCAGGATTTTTCGAATTTGGGGAACCCCGGACATAGACCTCTTTGCAAGTCCGTGGAATGCCAAACTTCCCCGGTTCTGTTCCAGAATTCCGTGTCAGGGAGTTCAGGCCAAGGATGCCTTCCTCCTTCACTGGGGTCAAGACTTCCTTTATGCCTTTCCACCAATTCCCCTAATTCCCAAAACACTATTCAAGCTTCAGAGAGATCGAGGGACCATGATCCTCATAGCACCACATTGGCCACGCCAAGTGTGGTACCCTCTACTTCTGCATCTCTCTCAAGCTCCCTCCCTAGACTTGGGCTCTGCACCAGACCTTCTATCCCAGAAAGAGGGAACATTATGGCACCCAAACCCTCAGTCGCTCCATCTCAGGCCTTGGTTGCTGAGGGCTTAGACCTTCAAGATTTTCATCTCTCTCAGCAGGTCAGAGATGTTATTCATGCCTCTAGAAAGCCTTCTACTAGACGTTCCTATGCTTTCAAATGGAAAAGATTTACCATTTGGTGTTCATAGAAGGGTCTAAACCCTCTTGCAATACCTCTGAATTCTCTGCTAGAGTATTTCCTGCATTTATCCCATGCAGGTCTGAAAACGAATTCAGTAAGAGTCCATTTGAGTGCTCTTGCAGCGTCCCTCAAGCCTCTCAATGGACAAACTATTTCCTCTTATCCTCTTATAGCAAGATTCATGAGAGGCCTTCTTTTAACTAAACCTCCCATTAGACCACCTCCAGTGGCATGGGACTTAAACCTGGTTCTTGGCCAGCTCATGAAGCCACCCTTTGAACCTTTAGCCACCACCTCCTTGAAATTTCTTTCTTGGAAGGTTATTTTTCTCATTGCAGTCACCTCAGCACGCCGCATCAGTGAGTTGCAAGCTTTGGTGGCTAATCCACCTTATACAAGGTTCCATCATGATAAGGTAGTCCTCAGGACCAATCCACACTTTATGCCTAAAGTGGTCTCGCCTTTTCATCTGAACCAAGAGGTATATTTACCTGTCTTTTTTCCAGGACCTCATGCATTAAGTGCAGAGAGGAATCTTCATACCTGGATTGTAAGAGAGCTCTTGCTTTTTACTTACAAAGAACACAGCAACATAGAAAGTCTTCTCAACTCTTTGTTGCTTTTGATCCTTCTCATTTAGGACTTCCAGTCTCTAAGAGAACACTGTCCAACTGGATTGCTCAGTGTATTTCTTTCGCCTACCAGAGTAGAAACCTTTCTCTGGAGGGCCATGTCACAGCTCACAATGTGAGCCTCAATGGCTCATCTAAACTCTGTGTCCATCGACCAAGTCTGTCGAGCGGCCACCTGGGCCTCGGTTCATACCTTCACAGCCCATTACTGCTTGGACAAGGACTCCCGCCGGGATGCCTTGTTTTGGTCAGGCTGTTCTCAAACACCTGTTCCATTCCTAATCAACTCCTACCCACTTACCCTGGTTGGATGCCAGAGATCCATGGGAGGAGGTAGAGTCCTTTTCAAGGACACACAACCTGGGGTCTTCCCCTGGCATCTGCAGCTAGGGAGTCCCCATATGTGAAGACTCATTCCTGCTTGTTCCTGGAGATAGCACAGTTACTTACCTGTAACAGGTGATCTCTGGGAACAGCAGGAATAAGTCTTCACAACCCACCCACCTCCCCTAGGAGTTGTATCTCTCTATCTTTCTTTCCTTTCCTCTCTCTCTCTTTGTCTCAGCTTTAAAACTCGAACTGGAGAGAGGCAGTTGGGAAAGGCGGGAAGGCAGCGCGCAGGCACTGTGGGATGCTCCCAAAAGCTTTCTTACTGGACGCTGGGGAGCGTTCCCGCGCAGGCTCCGTCGGTACCGACGATACCCATATGTGAAGACTTATTCCTGCTGTTCCCAGAGATCACCTGTTACAGGTAAGTAACTGTGCTTTCTTCAGAAGTGAAAGCAGTAGTCCCCTAGCACATGAAAAAATATATTTATTTACATTTCCAAAAAGACAACATTTTGGCTTCATCCAGAACTGTCACTAGTGTAACAGTCACAAGTCCTACATCTTTATGCCTCCAGTCTTTAAAGAGAAAAGCTTTTGGAGCTGAAAGTTCATGGGTTCCAGAAAATACTCAAATGTGCACAAATAAAAACAAGAAAGAGCAAAAGCAACACAGGAAAAAGCAAAAGAGAAGGCCAGTCATAAAAATATTAAGAGCATAACTCATATAGTAGATCACTATACAAGCCCCTGCAGCTATTAAATTCAAAATATCTAAAAAAAAAAAAAAGCTAGGTAATCCATATACTTCATTAACAAACTTAACACATCTTACATGTGGTGAAAAGCATAGAGCATGCTTATTCAAAATGAGCTAAACCTCTGCACGGCTAGGATAGGGCACCGTGGTAAGACTCCTGTGCTAACGATTAGCACTCGATGGAGTGGGGACCGATCTAATCAGGGGCAAAACATGGGTGTTGCTGGTACATTGTGGTCAGCTTGAGCTTCATTGGCGCACACTAACTGTAAATGTTGCCGTCAGCGCAGGTGTGCATATCACCTCCTCATAGGGTGGCAGTAAGTGCACCTGCATGCTGTTTAGCTCATTGAGATGTGGCTTCAGTGTGTTAACAGCAGGGTGAAACGCCGTCATGCTCCCAAAAGTTAGTGCAGGCCTCTCTGCTGTTTTTTGTGGTGGAACGCACTAATGATGCATACTTTAGTAAACGTGCCCCTATATGTAGGGCTTCTGATTTTTGGTAATTACCAGAACCCCCAATGAGTCATTCATGATAAGGAGGTTTGTTGCTACTACTACTATTTATCATTTGTATAGCGCTACAAGACATACACAGTGCGGAACAGACATGTAAGAGAGTCCCTGCTCATAAGAGCTTACAGTCTAGTCAAGATAGACAACACAACAAATGGGGACTAGGATATATCTAGGGGAATGGTAAGGAAACACATAGGAGGTGAACATGAGACTAAGGGGATCAGAATCCAAAAGCAGTCTCAAAAGAGGTAAGTTTTTAGTCTGGATTTGAACAGGATCATAGATGGAGCCTGATGTACTGACTCAGGTAGTTTGTTCCAGAGATAAGGTAGAAAGATCGAATTCTGAAATTGGCAGTTGAAGAGGAGGGCACAGATAGAAGGGATCTGCCAGAAGAGTGGAGTTCCCAAGGAAAGGTGTAGGGAGAGATAAGAGAGCTAATGTAGTGAGGAGAAGTCGAATGAAGGCACTTATATGTTAGTAGTAGGATGCAGTAATGGATAGAGATTCAGTAAAGTTATTTGAGAAGAGGGGTGACATGAGCATAGCAACATTGGTGGAATATTAGCTGTGCAGCTTAATTTTAAACAGATTGATGTGATGAGAGATGAGTCAGAGGAAGACCAGCAAAGAAGAGATTGCAGTAGTCTAGACAGAAAGTGATTAGAGAATGGATAAGGGTCTAAGTAGTGTATTCAGAAATGACGGGATGAATTATGCCAATTTTATGGAGAAACAAACCATTTTAGCACATGTACACAGAGGAAAAGAACCCAACAATGCCTCTGTAGGGGGAGGGGACTGGTCCCCTCGACCTACTTCACACACACAGGTAACTTAGGAACAGGCAGATTCTGCATAAATGGAAAAAATAATTCAGAAACTCAAAACAGGAGAGACCTTAGAGATTATTAAAACTAAAACATTGGCCTCTTACAATTTAGAAGCTAGGTAGTAGAAGGCAAGAAACAGTCAGCAGAAGATGGCAGAAAAGCTGGACTGAGAAACCTTGAAAATCTCCCTTCCTTACAGTCGGCTCATGTAGTTGGAGCAGAACCTTTCTGTTTCTTCTTCCTCCTTGGCTACCTTCATTAAGAGAAAGAGGAGAGCACATCTGCAATCTTCACTCGTGTGCCTCTTAGTAGATAAGAGCCACATGGCATAGGAACTCTTATACAGATCTGACCATCTCAAGTCTTGTGAGACTTAAGGCCATAAGAAATTTGAGACTGTCAGATCAGCATGGAGTTCCGGTCCCTCCGTGCGGCCCGCGAGACTCTACCCCGGTGCGGCCCGCCAAGGCAAACTCACCAACTCCTTCTTCTGCAGCCGCGGCTCCCTGCCTCTTAGGGAACCGCGGCTGTGCTTGTAAAATCATCGCGGAGCCCTTCCTGTCTTGACGGGCTCCGTGCAGCATTGTCCCGCCTCCAAAGGAAGTGGTAAACAACTTCCTTTAGAGGCGGGACAATGCTGCACGGAGCCCGTCAAGACAGGAAGGGCTCCGCGATGATTTTACAAGCACAGCCGCGGTTCCCTAAGAGGCAGGGAGCCGCGGCTGCAGAAGAAGGGAGGGAGCTGACATGGAAAAATAAAACTACAGGTATGAGCAGTTTTTTTTTTCGCGGGGGGGGGGGGGTGCGGCCCGCGAGTCTGCCGGTAGTCGGCTGTGCGGCCCGCGGCCCTCTGGAGGTTGGTGACCCCTGCTGTACTGTGTGGCCCAGACACAGGTGAAGACGTCAGAAGGACCTCCTCTTTGTCTGTCTCTAGGAATACATGAAGCAGCTCTTTTATTTTTTTTAATCAAAACCTTTTTAACATTCTTTCTGAAATTTAAATTGAAAATATATCCTGGATGGTAGAAAAGGCAATGGTGAAAGCCAGAAGGATGCTTGGGTGCATAGGGAGAGGAATGGCCAGCAGAAAGAAGGAGGTGATAGTACTTCTGCATATGCCTTTGGTGAGACCTAATTTAGAGTTGTTGTTAAGTGCCATCGAGTCGGTGTCGACTCATGGTGACCCTTGGATAGTAGACCTAAACTGTATTCGGTCTTCAGTCAGGCAACTCATTGTTGATAGAGTGGCAGTTGTCAGGATCTTTGTCTTCTTTACGTTAAGGTGCCGGCCCATTTTGAAACTATATTCCTTGATCTTGAGAAGCAAATGTTTCAGATTGTCTTCACTTTTAACCAGTAATGTGCTGTCCACCAATCTTCACACTTTGGTTGTCTTCATACAGTCCTGCTTCTCTGATGATTTGTTCTGCATATAAATTAAACAGGTAGGGGGAAAGTATGTAGCCTTGTCAAACAGCTTTGCTGATTTTAAACCATTCTGTTTCTCCTTGGTCCATTCGAACTGTTGCTTCTTGATCAATGTAAAGGCTGTGCAAGAGAACAATCAGGTGTTCTGGTATACCCATGCTTCTTAATGTGGCCCAGAGTTTCTCATGGTTTACACAGTCAAAAGCCTTGCTGAAATCAATAAAAGAAATATAGATATTCTTTTATCTTTTCAAGGATAAATCTCATATCCACAATGATGTCTCTTGTTCCTCATCCTTTCCTGAATCCTGCTTGCACTTCAAGCAGTTTCGTTCCAAGTATGGTTGTAGTCTCTGCCAAATGATCTTGAGTAGAATCGTGCTGGCATGTGGGATCAGAGCGATTATGCGATAATTTCCACAGTCAGTTGGATCATCTTTTTTCACTATTGGCATAAACAGAGATCTTTTCCAGTCAGTTGTCCATGATGTTGTCTTCCAGATTTCCTGGAAGAGCTATGTAAGTATAGTAACAGTTACATCCAATTACTGTAATACTTCAGTGAGAATGCCACTAATGCCTGGTGCTTTGTTCTTTGATAAGGCTTTCAATGCTGCTTGAACATCTTCTTTCACCAATGGTTCCTGATCATAAGGTACAGGTTGAAACTGCTGTTGGTCCACTTGATCTTTATGGTATAATGACTCTGTATATTCTTTCCACCTTTTCTTGATCTTCTCAGCATCATTCAACATGGATCCTTGAGCATCTTGTAGTATTCCAGTTAGAGGGTGTAATATTTTCTTTAACTCTTGTAGCTTTAGGGAAACCAATCTTGTTCTTCCTCTAATAGTTTCAGATTCTATTTCCTTGCATGCATCATTCAGTACTGCTCTTTGTCTTGTCTAACTGCATGTTGGCACTCTGCTGAGTTCTGTGATTGCCTCTCTTTCTCCTCTGGTTTCAGCTTCCCTGCATTTCTGGGCAATTTTCAGAGTTTCTTCAGTCATCCATTTTGGCCATTTTTGCTTTTTCACATTTTGTAGAGACTTCTCACTTTCTTCTAACATAGCCTACTTGATATCATCCCATAGCTCTTCTGGAGCTCTGCCATTTGCATCTAAAGCAGGAAATCAATTTTTCAGGCAGTCTTTCAATTCCAGTGGTATATTCTCAAGGTTATATCTTGCTACATTTATGAGTGGCTTGCTCTTTTTCAACTTTAGCTTTGAGTATTGTGTGCAATTCTGGGGACCACGTCTTCAAAAGTGTATAAACAGAATGGAGTCGTTGCAAAGGGTGGCTACGAAAATGGTTAGTGGGCATCATCATAAGGCATATGGGGACAAACTTAAATATTTCAATATATATACTTTGGAAGAAAAGCCAGAGAGAGGAGATATGATAAAGACATTTAAATACTTCTGTGGTATAAATGTATAGGAGGAGAGCCTCTTTCAATTGAAAGAAAGCTCTTCAATGAGGGGACATAGGATGAAGGTGAAAGGGGAGACTCAGGAGTAATTTGAAGAAATATTTCTTTATAGAAAGAGTGATAGATGTGCAGAATAGTCTCCCAGTGGAGGTAATAGAGACTGTTTCTGAATTCAAGAAAGCATGGGACAAACACAGACTATCTCTAAAGGGAAAAAAGGGACTATAAAGCTTAGTAGTCGATATGGAAGGGCAGACTGGATAGGCAGTATGGTCTTTATGTTTCTATAATTTCCATAGTCTTTCAGACTGTAGTATTATCTTACCTTGATCATTGCAATATTGTGTATCAAAGGTTGCACAAAACCCTGCTATAAGTATTTTTTAAAATCAATCCTGTCACTCATATTACTCCCTTGTTAAAATGATTGCATTGGCTCCACGTTGATAGCAGATACAAGATATTACTTATAGTATCTAAAATCTTTAGTATATTGTCCGCGGTCTGTCTTTCATCCTTATTACAGGGCTTTTCGTCTAATTACTTGAGACGAGCCTGTTCCCATAATATCCCAGTTACAAGGGTGCAGGGTAGCCTGTGTGTGCCAAAGTATGCTCACTCTATGCCCCTTAGCTATGGAATATGCAGCCTGTTAGACTCCACTGTATCACTGATCTTCAGGATTTTCATAGGGAGGTGAATGCCCATCTTTTTAGGGAATATTATGCTATAGACCAGCGATGGCGAACCTATGGCCCGCGTGCCAGCTGTGGCACGCGAAGGCCTTGCAGCTGGCACGCGGGAAGGTCCGCAATTAGGGTTTTTTTTTTTCTTTTTCAATTTTACTTGTCTGCTGCCGCTGTCGGGGCCGCCGTGGCAAAATCGAGCGTGCCGCGGGGCCCCCCTGTACCCGGCAGAGCCTGCCCTCCCCGTAGCAGCTCTCTCTGTGGCAGCTCCCCCATGCGACCTGCAGTCAGACGCGCCGGCGTGCAGCGCGCGAAGGGAAGAGTTTCCCTTTCGCGACTCTGTTAAGCCCGCGGGGGCTGATGGGAACTTCCCATCAGCCCCCGCGGGTTTAACAGAGCAGCGAGGGAGAAACTCTTCCCTCGCGCTCTGCAAGCCGGCGCGTCTGACTGCAGCTCCAAAGAGAGAGCTGCTACGGGGAGGGCAGGCTCTGCCGGATACAGGGGGGCCCCGCGGCACGCTCGATTCTGCCGCGGCGGCCCCGACAGCGGCAACAGACAGGTTTTCTTTTTTTTTAATTTTCCCTGGGCTGGGGGGGGGTTAGGAGTGGTGATGTGATGGGCTGGGCTGGGCTGGGGGGGGTTAGGAGTGGTGAAGTGATGGGCTGGGCTGGGCTGGGCTGGGGGGGGGTTAGGAGTGGTGATGGGCTGGGCTGGGAGGGTTAGGAGTGGTGATGGGCTGGGCTGGGCTGGGCTGGGGGGGTTAGGAGTGGTGATGGGCTGGGCTGGGGGGGGTTAGGAGTGGTGATGGGCGGGGGGGGGGTTAGTAGTATTAATTGGATGGGCGGGGGGTAGTGTAAGGAGTAGTGCTGGGCTTGGGGGATTTAGGAGTGGTGATGGGCAGTGGGCTGGGGGGGGTAAGAGTGGTGATGGACACTGGGCGGGCTGGGGGGGTTAGGAGTGGTGTTGGGCTCTGTGATGGCTGGGGGGGTTAGGAGTGGTGATGGGCGCTGGGCTGGGGGGTTAGGAGTGGTGATGGGCGCTGGGCTGGGGGGGTTAGGAGTGGTGATGGGCGCTGGGGGGGCTTAAACTAAAAATTGGGTGATGGGGGATTAGGACTGGAAATGGGCTGGTGGGATTAGGACTGGAAGTGGGTTGATGGGGGGTTAGGACTGGTAATGGGCTATGGGGGGGCTTAAACTGAAAATTGGGTGATGGGGGATTAGGACTGGGAGTGGGCTGATGGGGAGGTTAGGACTGGTAATGGGCTATGGGGGGCTTAAACTGAAAATTGGGTGATGGGGGATTAGGACTGGAAATGGGCTGGTGGGATTAGGACTGGGAGTGGGCTATGGGGGGCTAGGACTGGTAATGGGTTGGGGTTGCTAGGACTGGAAATGGGCTGAGTGGAAGGGGGCTTGAACTGCAAATAGCTGTTGGGGATGGGGCTTGGAATGGAAATGGGCTGAGGGGAAGTGGGGGGCTTGAACTGCAAATAGCTGATGGGGACGGGGCTTGGAATGGAAATGGGCTGAGGGGAAGTGGGGGGCTTGAACTGCAAATAGCTAATGGGGAGGGGGACTTGGAATGGAAATGGGCTGAGTGGAAGGGGGCTTGAACTGCAAATAACTGATGGGAAGGGGGGCTTGGAATGGGCTCTTAGGGGAGGGAGCTAGGACAGGAACTGGGCTGATGGATGGGCTAGGATAGAACTGAGAATTGGGTGTTGGGGGAGCTAAGATTGGAAATGGGCTGTGGTGGGGGCTTGGATTGAAATGGACTCATGGAGGGGCTAGAACTGGAGGTAGGCTCATGGGGGGCTTGGATTAGAAATGGGCTGAGTGGAGGGGAGCTAGGATTTAACATGGGCTGATGGTGGGGCTAGGAAAGGACTAGAAATGGGCTGATGGGAGGCTGGTATTGGAAATGAGCTGATGAAGGGACTCGGATAGGACTGGAAATGGATGGGGGAGCTAGGACTGGAAATGGACTGATGAGGGGACTAGAAGGGAGCGGATACTGGGTGGGGCTGGAACTAAAAGGGAGCTGATGTTGGGGGAGATTAGAAGGGGATGGGGCTGGGAGAATGAAATGGAGAGGGGAAAAATATTTTGTGTGTGAGGGAAGAAAAATGTACAATTGGCCGGGTATTGGGAGAGTAAGTGGGGATTGAGGATGGAGGGGTAAAATTTGAGTGGATGAAATAGGAATGAGGAAAGAGCAAAAGGAGAAAGATTAGTATGTTAAAGCGGATGTAGAGAGAGAGAATGGAAAAAAAAACTAGAAGAGAGAAGAAAGGACAAATGGACAGCAGATGATGGAGAGTTAGCAGAAAACATGAAGAAACCAGAAGAAAGTGGCTGGAGCAATTGCAACTGTGTAACTGAGCTGAGGTATTCTGTTTATGTAATTCCTTTTTGACATTGCCACTTGTTCTCTTTCCCCAGTAGGTCATGTATTGTTGTTCTCTGAAATGTATTGGTTTAATATTTGCAGTGTTGCCTTTTGATAGGTATGGTATGGTGCTTTGTGACTCCTGGTAGTGCTGTTAGGATACGGCGGGTTTGCTATTGGTTCTAAATGGGCAGTGTTTGTAGTAGTTCCTAATGTGCCTGGCGGTTGGCACTGGATTATAGTAATGTAGAAATCTTTTAGTCTGTCTTTATCCATACACTCATTAAGAGACATGTTTACTAAAAGTTAGTGTATGTTAGCATTATGCAAATATTTATGCAAATTGACGTGCTGGCACTTTGAGGAAATTCTTTGGTTTTGTGCGGCAGTTTGGGCACTCGGGCTCAAAAAGGTTAGCCATCACTGCTATAGACTCATGACATAGTTAATTATGTAATCTTAACACGAGTCATATAACTGACTTATATCACCTGTTTTGTTATTGTGCTGCATTTGCTTTATATTCAAGAGACTGTATATGTGTTCTTGTTACCTGCTTTGATTTTGTAAAAAAAGTGTGATATAAGTTAGTTAAATAAAGCCAACATGGTAGCCAAAAGAAGTCTTGCCTCACTAATCTGCTACATTTTCTTGAAGGTGTGAAATAAACATGTAGATAAATGTGAGCCAAGTGATGTGGAGGCCAATTCAGCTCCCTGCACGTCCAGGCCGTCCGGATGTGCAGAAAACGTACGGCCCTGAGAAATACCTGATTCTGCAACTGCAGGATCTATACGTTCCCATGGTTGCAGAATCAGGGCACTTGGACAGGCCGGCGTGAACAGCATTCCACACCGGTCTATGACAAAATGCCTGCCCGTCTCCCCTGCTCAGTGCTCCTGCCTGTGTGCCTGTGCCGTGGCGTCCCATCGCCTTAGCACCAGGATGCCCAGCAGGAGCACACAAGGCCCACCAGCACTAACAAGCACTTTTCCCCGCCGTTTGACCCTCAGCGGTGTTGGCAGGGGCCGGGATTGGGTGGTGAGGACCCACCTGACGCTGCCTCGTAGGTCTGGAGGGGCTGCCTGCCCGGATTGCTTCCTCAGATGGGACTTATTCCCATGTTTATCCTGCCTTCAGTGAACATACAGGGTCATGACCTGATTAGGCCCTGTACGTCCGGGTGCTGCAGTCTGCCCCAGCTTTGCCCTCTCTCCACCTTTGTCCCACCCCCCATCCAGTGCTCCTTGCACAGCGGCTCTATCCGTGTGGTGAGCGATGCTGCCAGAATACGGTCCTAGCGAATAGCGGGGATTGAACATTCAGCCCAGACATACAACACCGCTATTCGTTGGTCAGAATCGCCCCATAGTGTACCTAGATTTCTAGAAAGCATTTGACAAGGTCTCTCATAAGAGATTCTTGAGGAAATTAAAAAGCCATGGGATAAGAGACAGTGTTCTATTGTGGACTGGGAACTAGTTAAAAGATAGAAAGAAAGAGTGGGGCTAAGAGGTCAATTTTCTCATTGGAGAAAGGTAAAGAGAGGAGTACCCCAGGGATCTTTACTAGGCCAACAGCTTTATAACATATTTGTAAATGACCTGGAAATGGGAACAACAAGTGAGATGATCAAATTTGCAGATGACACAAAATTATTCAAAACTCTTAAATCACAAGAGGATGTGAGAAGTTGTAAGAGGGCCTTGATAAATTGGGAGAGGAGGCATCCAAATGGCAGATGAAATTTAAATGTAGGCATTTGTAAAGTTATGCTCTTAGGGAAAAACAACCCAAACTGTAGTTACTATGCAAGATTTCACATTAGCTATCACCACCCAGGAAAAGGATCTAGGCATCATTGGATAGTATGTTGAAATCCTCTTCTCAGTGTGCAGTGGTGGCCAAGAAAGCTATTATGATTCCTAGCATTCTAAAGAAGAGAATACAGAATATAACAGAGAATATCAGAATTCCTCTGTTTCACTCTATGGTGCAACCACACTTTGAATATTGTGTGCAGTTTTGGTTGCTGTATCTAAAAAAAAAAACCATATAGCAGAATTATAAGAAAAGACAAGAAGGAAGGGTGACCAAATGATAAAGGAGATGGAAGGATATGCTTATGAGGAAAGGCTTAAGGGGATAGATCTCTGAAGCCTGAAGAAGAAAAGGCTGAGGGGATTTATGATAAAGATCTCTAAAATGCTGAATGGAATGGCTAAACATTAATTGTTTGTTTCCTCCTTCAAAAGATACAAAGATTAAGGGGATGCAATGAAGCTACAAAGTAATACGTTTAAGACTAATTGAAGAAAGTATATTTTCACTCAATGTGTAATTAGGCTCTGGAATTCGTTGCTGGAGGATGTAATAAAAGTCTTAGTGCAACTGAGCTTAAAAAAAGTTTAGACAAGATCTCCAGGAATAAGCAGGAATGTAGTCTTCACATAAGGGTGACGTCGGCGCCGACGGAGCCCACGCGGGAACGCTCCCCAGCGTTCAATAGGAAAGCTTTAGGGGGCATCACACTGTGCCTGCATTACTGCCTTCCTGCCTTCCCAACTCTCCCTCTTTAGTTCTTTTTTATGTGGAGCCAGCAGGAAGCAAATCCCGCCACCGTTAAATTTGTTTCTTTTATTTTTTGTGGTTTGCGTCTGCCTTCCCGTCAATGCTGGAACCAACTCTTTTCGGTTCTTTTCCTTTCTTTCTGTTTCTTTCCTCTAAAAAAAAAAAAAAAAAAAAAGTAGAACTTTCTGAGGCATATCGATGTCATTTTAGGCCTTAAGCCTACCATTTTGTCTACCGATACAATGGAAAATCCAGCTAGTGGTTTCAAAAAATGTTCTAAGTGTGGCAGTTTATATTATAATACTGCACTAAGGAACTTAACAGACCAACCACAACCACACCCTTAGCCTCATAAATATATTAACTACATATAAATATGCCTCTTTCCCAGACTTATTATATACATGAAGCTAAATCTCTTATGTGGGAGAAAAGACCTCAGACTAATGCAGTACTTTTTTGCATTATTTCTTAAATTAATTAAACCACATACTGTATATAATACAAAACTTCTATCGCTTCAGCGACATTAGCCTTTTTTAAGGAGAAAGGAAGATCTTTGTTGGGTTAATGGTTTAGTTCAGGCGGCAATGTGTATAGAGTTTAGAGGATGTTGAAGAAAAAGCTGTTGGAATTAAAGGAATGACGCTGAAGCTTAGGAGAGTGGCACTGAAGCCGGAAACCTTAAAGATAAGTAGAACTTTATGATCTTTGGCTGTAGGGGAAGAGTGATGTGACTTTGAAACCTTTTCAGAATACGGTGCCGCTTTTCCTTCTGATGTGGTGTGTAACTGAATGGAATATGAGCTTCTTTTGAAGACAGATAGAAGTTTTGTATTATATATGTGGTTTAATTAATTTAAGAAATAATGCAAAAAAGTACTTTTTCTGTATGTTTATTAAGTAGTTTATAGGAGAGTTTTTGGGACCAATGATGGATGAAGCTCTAATCCCCTATGGTAATTTGTTTCACCACATAGTGGGAGATAATACATTAGTCTGAGGTCTTTTCTCCCACATAAGAGATTTAGCTTCATGTATATAATAAGTTTGGGAGTGAAGCATATTTATATGTAGTTACTATATTTATGAGGCTAAGTGTGGCAGTACCATTTCTGCCACCAATACCCACGAATGGTGTCTCAAATGCCTTGGTCCGGACCACCAGCCATCAGAATGTCCTCTATGTAAAAAGATGACAAAGAGAGGCCTACAGAGCTGCTAAATTAGGCACACTCTTTGCCTCAGAAGTGGTTTCTTTGGCATCAACATCATCAAGGGCATTGTCTTCCTCTCATGG
The DNA here is from genome assembly GCA_033557465.1 of Ichthyophis bannanicus. Classification (NCBI taxonomy): domain Eukaryota; kingdom Metazoa; phylum Chordata; class Amphibia; order Gymnophiona; family Ichthyophiidae; genus Ichthyophis; species Ichthyophis bannanicus. Next base: position 593,920,696 of record CM066034.1, read on the forward strand.
ATCTCAGGTATTGGAACATAAGTTGTCTTCGAAGAAAAGCTGTTCCCCCAAGGGTAGATCTTTCTAAACATAGAGAAGCCTTGAGCGTTGTCCTGGAGGTAGATCGGCCAGCCAAACAACCCCAGCGGGACGACTCTTCCTCCAAAGCCATTGAGAGGTCCCAGAATGCTCCTGATGGCCTCTACCTCTGGAGAGTTCCTGGTGCCATGCTCTGGGACATTAGCCCACATCTCCAGTACCGATACCCAAGCATTGGCGGGCTCTATGGATCAGCATATCCTGGCCATTGAACGAAGCCTAGTGGCTCTACTGGCTGCTTCGGTACCAGTCAAATCTTTACCGGCAGTACCACCGACACCAGCACCATCTACGGTACCAATGCAAACTGTGTCGGGTTATATGACCCTCAATACACTACCGCTTATGCCTGCCCTCGAATCCATCCCCAGTACTTGGGGCTCGTCCTGACAGGTTCCTCGATTCGATGCCAACTTTGATCGGTATGGGACCTTAAAAGAGCATGGACATCGTATGCATCGATACTTCGAGTCTTCCAATTCTGATTCTTCTGATGATGAATCGCTCAATTCCCGGAGACTCCAGAGTATACTGGAGAATCCTTCTCCTTCGCTGGAACAGCGCATGTCTCCCCCCCTGTAGATATGTCTTTTCAAGAATTTATTGGACACATACAAGGGGCCTTTCCATAACAGTCACATCTGAAAAAGAACCTAGAGCAGAGGAATTGGAGATTCTCCAATACTCTACAGCTCCTAAGGAAGTGGCCACACTTCCAATTCACTGTATACTCCATGATCTAATGTGTCAGATGTGGGAGATGCCCCTCACTATTTCTCCGCATACTCGATGGCTCGATACCATGTAAAGATTACAGGAGTGTCCCGGCTTCTCAATGGTAATGGAATCAGCAATGCATCGGATTAGAAGTTCTAAGACATATTCTTCTAACCCTCCGAGTAGAGAATCAGGAACTCTCGATGCTTTTGGGTGTCGGTGTTTTCAGGCTTCCATGCTGTCAGCCAGAATAAGCTCATACACTCTATATATGGGTATGTTCCTCAAAGAAGTTACTAGGGATCTTGAGTCAATGTCACCTCTTCTCCCTGATGATAAAAGAGCTGACTATCTCACCCTGGTCAGACATGACCAAAATGTCTCAAAGTTTGTCAACAGGACAACTTTTGACTGCTTTGAGTGCAGCAGTAGAGCCACATCAATTTGCATTGGTGCGCTCAGAAAAGCTTGATTCCAGGCATCAGATTTTGAGCAGTGGGTTCAAGGAAATCTGGGTAATATTCCTTACACAGGTGAAAACCTTGTTGGCAGTGACTGGCAAGATAAAACTTCTCAGTTAGAATCTGAGAATACCACTTTAAATAGGCTTTCTAGGACTACTGCCTACCCTCCTAAGAAGAAAGCAGCTGCAAAGAAAACTTTCTTCAAGAAGAAGAAATTTTACCCTTCTTACACCCCTACTTCTCAATACCAACCTCAGGGTGCTCAGAAGAAACAAAAGCCTCCCAAACAACAGAAGAAGCCACAGGCTCCTAAGAATCAACCAGCTCTGCAGGCTCAATTTGTTTCTGGTTTTTGATTGTTTCCTAGAGAACATAGCCATTCTGCCTCTGGAGAATCCCCACCCCCTCCATATTGCTGGCAGACTCTGTCATTATTGTGACACTCGCGCCCCTACCAGGCGGCCGCCTAGTAGGGACGGGTGATCACCTCTTCTATTTCCTAGGGTTGTAGTTGTGTAAGGAATGACGAGGTCGAGTGGTTTATAAAGCGCACAGGAATTTATTCAGCTTCCTTGCAGGTAAGTGGATACAATTTCTCCCAAACAAATGTGCTCTCCAGACAAAAGAAAATAGTGGATACTTCTCCAGTAACAAATGTCCAAAACAAAACAACAGTGAATTCAAATATCAAGTGTTTCTGGCTCACACTAATTTACCTTAGTGCAGGCATCGCATTCCATCTCTGAGACATTTGAATTTACCTCAGCCTCCTTGGCTTCAATGTCCATACTCTCCACTGAGCTGTAGCAGGGTTCATCTAGGTACCGCTCAGGGACTTTCTGCTTTAGACTTTTTAACAGGTTAAACAACCTCTCCCACTTCCTTGCCTTCCCTGCTCTAGGCAGGTCTCCTATGGGTTGCTCTTGCTTAACCTTCCTGGTACAACATTTCTTTTTGTGCTGTGTTATCTGTGGTATAACAGTTTCATCAGAGTCAGAAGAATAAACATACTTAGAAGGCCTTGCTGCCTCCCTTCTCCTACCTTGGGCTTCTTGTGCAATATTCTCCTGGTTAGAGCTTTGGCCAGTCAGGACTCCCTCTGCCTCAGCGTAGGGCAGAGACCTGTGGTAACACTTTCCCACTCTCTTGCTAGGGTAGGTGGTTCTCCCCCTGGAACCTTCCCTATATCCTTGGTGGCTACTGCGCTGAGTATGGTGGCTTCCTTTGTACCTTCTCTGGCTGTCTTTATAGCGGTTCCTTTTCTTGCTGCTCCTTTTGGCTACAGGGCTGTTCCCTCTGTACCTTCTGGAACCAGGACTGGAACCTGAGTTGCAACTCCCACTTAGGCCTGGACTGCAACTCCGACAACAACTGCTACTGGAACTGTATCTCCAATCATGCTTCTCACCATGCTTCCAATCAGCACTTGAACCAACTCCTGAATCAGCTCTCCAACCAGGCCTCCAACCAACTCTTGAATCAGCACTTGAACCAGGCCTCCAACCAACTCCTGAATCAGCTCTTGATCCAGGCCTCCAACCCACACTATCTCTAGTGTTTGTTTGCTCCCTTTCAAACACTGAGCAGGGCAACTCCCTTCCTGGCTCCGCCCTTCTGTACCTCCCACTCCTGTCTGTGACTGACCTGGAGTGTGGGCGTGACTTCCAGCTAGGTCTGCCCTCTAGGTTTCTCTCCAGGTTCCTGCTGAGGACTATGTGATCCTGTGTGCCCATCCCCCGCAAAGAGGAAAAATTCTTCCTTTTTTCACTTTTCCCTGGCTGGGCTGCACTCTCCTTATCACATTATGCACACAGGTGGCATCTCAATACTTTAGAGCAGTGGACGCTGACCATAGTAAAAGAGAGGTACAGACATCATTTAAAAAATCTACCCCCTCCACCTTAGTAAGGGAATATCCTTCTCAGCTCCTTCTCACTGCTCTTTTGCTGCAGGAGGTGATTTCTCTTATGTTGCAAGGTGCCATAGAAGAGGTTCCAATATCTCAACAGTGAATAGGTTTCTCTTGCTGTACTTTCTCATCCCAAAGAATATGGAGGATTCAGACCCATCCTGGACCTCAGAAACCTGAACAAGTTTCTTGTTGTGAGAAGTTCAAGATAGTCTCCCTAGGGACCCTCCTACCCTATCTCCAGAGTCAGGATTGGCTCTGTTTTCTAAATCTAAAAGAAGCCTACACACATCATCATTCATTCAGTGGGAGGAGTGGCCTAGTGGTTAGGACAAGGTACTTCAGGCCGGAGGGCCGGGGGTTTAAGTCCCACCTGGGGACAGCAATCTCAGGCCGGAGGGACTGGGATTTCTAGTCCTATAGGCACTCCTTGTGGTCTTGGGCAAGCCACTTAACCCTCCATTGCCCATGTTCCCTGTAAGTATTAGCGTATGCGTGTCATATCCCCTCGTGTTAAATGTATCTCCCAATTGACCGCTTTGAAACGGTGAAAAGCGGGATATAAATACAGCTAAATAAATAAAATAAATAAATAAATCCTACGCTTCATGTTTCAGGGAAGACACTATCAATACAAAGTCCTTCCTTTCGTACTCGCCTCTGCCCCAAGAGTCTTCACAAATTGCATGGCGGACGTAGCCGCATTTCTAAGATCTCTAGGGATATTTGTCTTCCCTTACTTAGACAACTGGCTCATAAAGGCAGACACCTCTCAAGTGGTCTGCCGGTCTCTCTTCCATACCATGCACCATGATAAATCTTCCAAAATCCTATCTCGCTCCTACGCAAACACTAGAGTTCATCGGAGCTCTCTTACACACTCAGCAGTCAAGGGCTTTTCTGCCCCAACCCCGCTGCACTCATCTCATTCAACTGGCATCTCAGGTACATTTCAGAGACCACCTAACTGCCCGAGAAATGCTACAGCTTCTAAGTCTTATGGCCTCGACAGTACATGATGTACCATATGCTCGTCTACACATGTGCACAGCCCAATGGGCTCTAGCCACCCAATGGAAACAGGCCTCAGGCCATCTTAGCAACAAGATCGAGTCTCTGTCCCCCTGGCCACATCCCTTCAATAGTGGTGTTCCCCAGAGAATCTCCTTGTCGGGTTATCTTTTCAGATACCTCCACATCAATCTATCCTGATGATGGATGCCTCCAAACTGGGATGGGGGGCCCATCTAGGGACTCTCTCCACCCAGGGCCTCTGGACAGAACAGGAGTCGCAACTCCAGATAAATCTACTAGAGCTTTGGGCTTTTTTCAATGCCCTCACACCTCCCAGAGGAGCAAAATGCCTTGGCAGACAAATTGAGCCGGATCCTTCTTCCCCACGAATGGTGTCTCCATATGGAGAAAGCATCCTTCATCTTTCAGGCCTAGGGGACTCCGGAGATAGATCTGTTTGCCATATCGCAGAATGCCAAGCTTCCTCACTTCTGCACCAGGACTCCCATGTCAGGCAACCAACAAGTGGATGCTTTTCACCTCCATTGTGGTAAAGGGCTCCTTTATGCCTTTCCTCCCATTCCCCTAATCCTCAAGACCCTTTTCAAGCTCCAAGTGGACAGAGGCTTCATGATACTCATAGCCCTGCGCTGGCCACGTCAACCGTGGTTTCCTTTCCTGTCATAGACACAACCGCTAGATCTCTGTTCTGCTCCAGATCTCCTCTTCCAGGAGGAGGGGACTCTGCTCCATCCCACTCCGCAGTTTCTCCACCTCATGGCATGGCTGCTGAAAACATAGCATTGCAAAATCGTAACCTTTCTCAGGAGGTAAAGGAGATCCTGTTAGCCTCTAGGAAGCCATACACCAGACGTTCATACGCTTTCAAATGGCATAGATTTTCTCACTGGTGTTCCCAGAAGGATCTCAATCGCTTCTTGACTCCAGTGGAGGTCCTTCTACAGTATCTCCTCCACCTGTCCTCATCCCGGTCTTAAGACTAAGTCAGTAAAAGTTCACCTCAGTGCAATTGAAGCTTCTTACCATCCCTTGGATGGACAGCCCATTTCCTCACAGCCGCTAGTAGTGTGTTTCATGAGAGGCCTTTTGTTGACCAAACCTCCCTTCAGACCACCACCGGTGGCATGGGATCTCAATGTTGTTCTAGGGCAACTTCTCAAGCCACCTTTTGAGCTCTTGGTCATGACCTCGCTAAAGTTTCTAACATGGAAGGTCATCTTCCTTATTGCCCTCACTTCAGCTAGACGCATTAGTGAGCTTCAAGCTTTGGTGGCAGACCCACTCTACACACACTTCCACCATGACAAGGTCATGCTTAGAAATCACCCCCACTTCATATCGAAGGTGGTATCTCTTTATCATTTGAATCAGTCGGTTTACCTTCCTGTCTTTTTCCTAGACCACATTCATCTAGGGCAGAGGCAATCCTCCATACTCTTGACTGCAAATGTGCCTTAGCATTTTATTTTCAAAGGACTTGAGAGCACCGCAAGGCATCTCAGTTGTTCATCTCCTTTGACCCTAGTTACCTGGGGTTGCCAGTATCTAAATGTACTCTCTCTAAATGGAAAGCAGATTGCATCTCATTTGCTTATGATAAAGCAGGACAATCCCTTGAGGGTCATGTCACTGCCCATAATGTTCATGACATGGCCGCCTCGATGGCAACTCTACGCTTTGTAGCCATTGATGAAATCTGCAAAGCAGCAGCTTGGTCTTCGGTCCATACCTTTGCTGCTCATTACTGTCTGGACAAGGACTCCCACTGGGATGCCATGTTTGGTCAAACTGTTCTCCAGCACCTCTTTCAGACTTAAGGGCAACTCCTACCCACCTTCCCGGAATTTACCGATACCAGACATCCATAGAGGATTCATGACCTCAAGCCTCCCCTGGGGCAAACCCACTGCTTCTGAAGTCATTTTCTCTGGCATCTGAGAGATAGGGAGTCACCCATATGTGAAAACTACATTCCTGCTTGTTCCTGGAGATAGTGTTACTCACCTGTAACAGGTGATCTCCAGAAACAGCAGGAATTTAGTCTTCACAACCCACCCTCCTCCCCTAGGAGTTGTAGGTTTTCTTTTTCTCTCCTTTTCTCTCAGCTACAAACTCAACTGAAGAGGGAGAGTTGGGATGGTGGGAAGGCAGCATCGCAGGCGCAGTGGGATGCTCTCTAAAGCTTTCCTATTGGACGCTGGGGAGCGTTCCCGCACGGGCTCCATCGGTGCCGACATCACCCATATGTAAAGGCTAAATTTCTGCTGTTCCCGGAGATCACCTGTTACAGGTAAGTAACTATGCTTTCCTAGAAGAAAAGTCTCTATATCATTATTAAAGTGGACTGGAGATAAGCAGCACGAAATCTGTCTACTTTTTGGCATCCTGCCGGTACTTATGACTTGGATTGGCCACTGTTGGAAAGAGGATTCTGGACTGATGGACTTTTGGTCTTACCCGGTATTGCAGATCTGATGTTCTCATGTACTAGTAGTTAGAGATTTCCAGTTTGTAGCAGCATTGTAAAATGCTAGCTAATTCTCCATTGGCTTTTTTGGCTATTGGAATATCAACTCTGTTGGGGGTCAAAAGAGATAAACAGCTGTATAGACTTAGTAATACATTTACTTCTTTAAAAGTTGTAAACAAGAGCCCATTTACAGTCCAGCGTGAAGGAGAGATTTCACTCTTGAATGCTCAAGAGGTTTAGTGCAAACACGGGAGCAGTATTTCCTCATTGATACAAAAAGGTATGACTACTTTTGGTATGAACTTAGAATGAGTTCAAAGAACTATTTTCTTGTAAATTGACTACAGCATTCATAGGAACCAAGATCTGAAGTTTTACTTATTCTACTACAGTAGCTAAAGTAATGCTACGTGGAAGAGCATTTTCCAGGCAACATGCTTGAGTAAAGTGGACCCCATTGGCTCAAAAGGTGGCTTTATGAGAGTGGTAAGTATACTGTTACAATTCAATGTGTGCCCTCGAGTCAAGGTCCCACAAACATGTGGTTTCTGCAATAGTCGTTTGACATGAAGAAGCTCTTTAATGAATAAAGAAGTGATTTGATATTGTGAAGCCAGTGGCTTATCAGTGGGGACCTGATAGGCTGAGAATGTTCTGAAATGTACTTGGTTGTATTTGCAACCCTTTATCCTGCGGCCCCCCCCCCCCCCCCCCGCCCATTGCTGTCACTGGTGCCCCTCTCCGAGGTTGACAATGGCAGCAATTGGTCCTGAAACCACAATGCAGCAATTATCCTCTGTCGTCAGGGTTGCATCGCAGTTTCTACTCGGTCTGCCGCTTTGGCACTCCCTCCGCTGCAGATTTACAGTTTATACAATACTAGAAGTCCGAGGCCAAAGTGGCAGATTGAATAGAATAAAACCGTGATGCAGCCCCAGAGAAAGAGGGTAAGCGCTGCATCATGGTTCAGGAGTAATTGCTGCCGCTGTCAGCCCCAGAGAGGGGCACCAGTGGTGACAATGGGGCCACCAGAGAGCCTGCACTCTAGGCTACTGCCTAGTTCGCCTAATGATAGTGGCAGCTCTGATAGAGGTGATACCGGTAGAGTAGTATGGCATTAGAAGAATAGTACAATAGGATTGTTGCTGTTTGTGCCCTCTTCTACTTAAAAGCCTGGTAAATAGTTTTCTAGTAGTGACCAATATATCCTTTATAGGCATTGGGGTAGATTGAATGGACACTAAATGCTGTTTAGTTCCCATGCTGCAAGGCTAGCGAATCAAGATTTGGATGAAGAAGGGAGCCCTTGTTCTGATTAACAATGGAAATATTCACAGCCTTTACAGGGCAAGAACTGAGAGTCTTTTGTAAAAAAGGGAACCAGTTCTGATGAGGCCAATAGGGTAGGGTTAGAGTTAGGTGACATGTTGAAAAATTATCTGCATTGCCTTGCCACCTTCTTGGCCGACTCAAACACCGCTAAAGAATTAGAAAGCTGGAATTTATTGAAACAGGTGCTAGTTGTATTATATTAAGTTAAATTCATTGTTTTGTTACAGGCTGACTCGTTAATGGGATTTTCTGCCTAAGAGTGATGCCCCAAAAATAGCTTGAGAAACACTGCTCTAAGCTTAATATAAACTGAAAAGATCCTGCGAGATGACATAGGCGAGAAGTGCAGTGCCTGCATGGTGAGTCAAAATCTTCTCAAAAAACAAAACAGTTCTGGTGTGGAAACGTTTTCCACATGTACTTCATTGGATGATGTCACCCAGCTATGAGGACTTATATGCTGCTGTCTACAGAGAACACCAGCTACTGGTAAGTAATTTGGAGCTAGATTTACTAAAAGGTGCTATTGTGTTAGAACACACTAACACCATCAATGCATGTTATTTTATGCAATGGGACCTACTTATTAATACTTGTTAATGATATTTGCACATAATACATGTGGAAATACTCTTAAATCTAACACTGTTTTCTTGGAGCCTGAACATCATTCTAGATGTTATCCTTCTTCCATTTGTTTATCTTATTTTCAAACTATTAAGGTAGTATTTTGGTTGACGTTTCCTCAGCCCAGAGAGTAATGAAACTAAAAACGCTGCACCCTTGTCACCTTTTCTGCATTTTTGTTTCCCAGACAAGGTAGTGATAAGAATTGTTTCACTTTTTGAATAAAATATTAACTTTGATTTTTCCATAACAATAAAGTACTTTGTCTACTTTTTTGTCTAATACCCCAAAATCTTAGAGGCAAAACTTCATACATGATTTTAACAGTTTATTAGCATGTTACCTAGAAAAGAAAAAATCCTTCATGAAATCTGAATAAATTTCTTGTATAGCATTGGAAAAGGAACCTATGAGCTCCTAAGCCTTCCATGTCAAGATCACGTGTTCTCTGTGAATGCCACAAGCAGGTCTGGATTTTCAAGGAAACTACAATGAATGTTCTTTAGATTGTATTTGCTTAAGTATGACGGAAAAACAGAACTAGTCTGCTTATCATGGTTATCCTGAAAACAAGGACAAATCTTTAGCCCATGAGCACCAGAGTTGAGATCCTATGGATTAAATCTTGTACCCTTAGGTCACACTACAATGCCCATAGACCTCCTCCTAGTCATCGTCAAGTACACTTAGCAGAATAATCTTTACTACTTATGCAGAGAATGTTTGTGCTTCTGTAGAGGAGATGTATAACATGGGGCTCTATTTATACTTCCAGAAAACACTAGAGTGGCCTCAGCTGATGTGGCACATGATTTTGTGTTCTCCAAGTTGTGAGTGTGGCCCTGCTATGCTATATTCTGTGAAGTATAATAGATTAGGAGTTCCCTTTGTCATCAATTTCAGTTCTATTAGTTGCTCCATCAATTGGGACTTGACTCTTCAATAAATGTTTTGGGTGCATTCCATACTTACGCAAGAGTTATTGGTCTGTCTGGTGCATAGTTTATTATATATATATAGTACACAAAACTATTGAAGTGTGCATTTTATGTTGAGACGTGCTGAAAATGGGCAGGAATGGGATTTTGTTCCTCTTTCCTGTTGCATTAACTCCTGCAGCAGTCAAGACTAGAATTTTAACTGAGATCAGCAGCTTTAAATTGGATGTTGTATCATAGCACTTGCAGTGGTCATTCACTACATTTCTTTCTTGCTTCCTATTCCTGATTCTTGCTTGTTTGTTTTGCTTCATGAGGCCTAATTACGTGTCTCACTGCATTTTTTTCCTTTCTTGTCGTGGATATTCTTCATTTTGCAATCTTGGCAGCATCTGAGATGAACATCTAGAAAATCAGGATGTGGTTTTGAGTACAATTTCTTGATGTTAGATGTAACTCAAATAAAGTTCTAAGAAAACTTGGAAAAAGAATGTGCATAAAGTTGAACTTCATATGTTGTAAAAGAGAAAGAAGAGAGAATAAAAAGAAAAGTGTCATTTAAAAGCAGCAGAGGAAGCAGTAGTGGGTAGAAATTAACCAGATGACTGAACTGCTTCAGCTGTCATTCAGAATTATGGAGAAAGCTGTAGCTTCAATCTGCAGGAGGCCATTAAAAAATATAAATAATATGAATGCTTGCAACAAGCATAAAGGAATCAATCTGTAAAAAGAATCGTTGGCAGGCAGGAGCCTGAAATAATTTTGTCAGCCCCTGGTGCATTCACATTCTGTGCTTGCAGCAGTCAATTGACAGGATAACAAAATATAGCAACCTACAGAATGAGTGCTGTGTTTATTCAAATGTTGAAAATGAACCTTAATTTGCAACTACCCAGGACTTGTCCTTTCTTTTATATTGCCTCCCAACTTACTTAGGTTAGCTATTGCAGAAACAGCCTTCATATTGAAGGGCTCTATCTGGGTCCTAAATCCAGCCTTAGATGTCACTATTGTTGATGATGGCAAATCACAGCATCCCCAGCCATGGCCAATCCAGGGAACAGATGATATAGGGAATCAAATTTAGGTCATTTGTCCCATGAACTACTCTTTTCATCTCACCACTGGAGTTCATTAAACAACCTGAGTGACTGCAGTGCGATGTGCTTTTTTTGTGAACAAACAGGATAGGGTCCTTACATATGAGTGATGTCACTAATGGAGCACTGCACAGGAACTGTTTCCTAGCTTCTTCTAGAAGCTTTTGGAACTGGTCCTGTGTGCATGTGCACCACTTCCCATCTGCTGCTGCGTGGACTTCATTTTCCACGGAGCCTGCCAGATGTGCATGTCTGTGATAAAGGCTATTTTCATCTTGTGCCCTTCACGTTTTCTTTTGCTTTTATTTTTCTCTCAGTATTTTCTTCTCCTGCTGCTGCTGCCTGAGGTTTTTTGTCTCCTCTTAGTTTGTTAGGTTTTTTGGTCCATTTTATACATTTCCTTATTTTTACCGTGTTGCCTCTATAGGTTGCATTTAAGTGATCTGGCAAGGACATATTTTTTCACCATCAAGTTATTTGATTTTGCCACAGCTATTTTTCTGAGTGACATATTGCAGAAACTTTCTAGTGGGTTTAAAAATGCACCTAGTGCAACTGGACCATGTGTGTAACAGCTATCCATTGATCGTGCCTGCAATGCCTGGGGCCCGACCATGAACCCTCTCATTGTGTCCTGTGTTCACAAGATGACAGAGAGGTCACTAGGGTCATGAAATATACTGTGAAAGGATTGTTAGCGCAAATAAGTCCATTGACTTTATCATTATCAGCATTAGTCCTCATGGAGCTGCATCAAATGCTGGAGATTCATTGATATCGAGGGGTCATCAAAATCATTTGGAGTCCAGCATCGACAGGGTGTCCTGAGAGTGGTCTCCACTGATACCCTTCTTGAGAGGAAGGGTTCATCCTCAACTTCATCAGCATTGATGTCTTCAGACACCATGCACCAGATGGAAATTCACGTGCATTGGGGTTGCAGTTCTTCGGAGTGCGATGTTAAGGACATCAGGGTATTGGAGGAGCCAGTATCCTCAAAGCTGCCCTGATGTGAGAAATTTTCATCTTTCTTGGCACCAAAGGTGCCGTGATAGTCCCTAAAAGATCAGGCCAGCCTGCTGATACTCTCCATCATATTCCACAGGCTTTGAACACATCTGCTGTAGCCCCTCCACCTTTGCTGATGACAGCCTTTGAAGGATACCGTCTGAAAAGCTTTGAAAACGGATGGAAATCTTCTTTGCACTGCATGAGGCTGCGGCTTCAGCATCAAGGCCGGTGCATTGAGAGATCAAGCTGATTTTAGAGATTCATGCACAGAATCGTTTTGGAGATAAAGTGCAAAAAGCTATTTCTCGTATAAAGCAGCATAGTGAAACACAAGACTCTTTCAGGCCCATATTCAACCCAACATTCTCTTCATCCAGGAGGTATTTTGGTACAGATCATAGGAGGATCTATTACTCTCATAGGTGTAGATATCCTTGTAATGGGGTATATAGAATGTTATTCATTCTACTCCAAAGGGATTATTAACCATCTCCTACAAGTCTGCAGCCCAGAGTTCAGGGCTGGGAGGACGTGTCTCAGAGGGAGAGGCCTGTGGAGCCAGAAATCCTTCTAAGGAAAGCTGTGCAAAGGAGTCCTGGGCTGGAGGAAGGGTCAGGAGAATCAGCTTGTGAAGGTTTAACAAGCTAGGACAGAAGTAAAGCTGCTTTTGATTTCCTTGAAATGCTGTCTGTTCTGGGTTTTGCTTTGTGGAGGTTTAATAAGCTGGGACAGAATTAAAACTGCTTTTGTTTTCTCTGAACTGCTGTCTGGCCTGTGTTGTCCAGAAAACCCCTTCCCCCCTCACGCCATGCTGCCACATATGGTGGCAGTTGTGGATTTCCTCTAATCATGTGACTGAGGGCAAATCCATGTACCTCCAGGGCTGGGCATCTATAGCAAGTCAGGGTTTTTTTTTTGTTTGTGTGGGCTAAGAAAGTTAACCTCGCTCTAATTAGGGAACTTGAAGAAGGTTAGTCAGTGCCTGCCAGGCAGGCTTTTTTTTGGTCACTAGAGGCCGATAAAAGTTGTTGGATCTGAAATACTGTAGCCGGAAGAGGAAGCTTGGTGGCGTTGCAAGAGAGAAGTAACAAGCCAGGATGGAGCGGCTCCTTCAGATTCTGGCCGAAGGGCAGCAGCAACAACAACAGTATTTACAATGACAATAACAGTTTCAACGCTCTGTGCTGGAACAGCAGCAACAACAGCAGTTGATTCAAGCCCTACAGAGACCTCAACTCCACCCTTCAGCACAAGTGCTTCTTAAAATGATGGCAGAAGATGAACCAGACCACTTTTGGTGAACTTTGAATGAACCACCCGGATGGCCAGAGAAGACATGGACTATTTGGGGAATCTGCTGATGGGCAGCAGTCAGGCTGCATTCCAGGATGCCAAGGCTGTCATACTGGAACGGGCCGGCTGTACCCCAGAGGCCTACCACCGGTGATTCAGAAAGATGGTGCTCCAGATAAGAGAGAGCCCTTGGAGGTTCCTCTATCAGTTGAAGGACATGGAAGTGGTTGCAACTGGAGGGAAAGACTGGGCCCGAGAAAGCCAAGATTATGCTATTGGAGCCATTTTTAGAAAGCTTGACCACACCAATGTACCAGTGGGTACGTCAGCACCCCAAGCTTGCAATGGAAATAGCCGAGGGTATCATGAAGCCCAGCCGGTGACTGAAGTGGACAGTGAGAAGGAGAAAAAGTCATCCATTAGCCCAGGAGGACAAAAGGAGAAGCCGGAACGGATGTTGACTCCCCTGTTCTGACCCCCAAAGCTACCTCCTAGGTGAGGATCTGGCCCCAGCCTTAACCCCCTTCACCTGTTTTAGGTGTGGAGCCTGGGGACACTTTGTTTGGGAATGTCCTCTGGGTATACAGGAATCCATGGATGTCAGCCTAATCACCCCTCACACCTGCGCTTTTGTGGACACTCCCCACCCAGGGGTCCAGAACTTTGTGATTCTAGTGGAACTCGAGGGGACCCCCTCTAAGCCTTGATAGACTCCTAGAGTATGCGGGCCCTCATTCGCCGGGAAACGGTGACCTAATTTCAAATTGACTGTGCAAAGACTGTAACACTGGCCTCTGTGCATGAAAATCTCAGGCGCAGTATCCCACAGCAAAGGTTTCATTTAAGACTCCAGCAAGGCAAGCCACGTTCAAGGTCGTGGTGCTGCCCTGCTGTATCCAGTGGTGATCGGCCGAGACTACCTAAACTTCAGAGTGATATTGCCTCAACTAACTGACTGCTCCACCAAGTCAAACCAAGAAGATTTCCCAGAGGTTTTCCCGCTGGAAGACCCAGATCTATATGTCAAGAATCCCAAGTCTGCTAAGTCCCAGATTTGGCATTGCCGGGAAAAGTTACACTACCAGCAGAATATGGGGCAGCTATGGGGGAGGGATCCAGGGAGGGAGAGCCTAGGGAAGAAACCCCTGGGGATAGCTGAGGGCTCAGTGGTAGTGACCCAAATACAATGGTCCCCTTCCCAAAGTGGGGGTTGGGGGAAGACCTGAGAGCTTCAGGAGGGCCCAGCAAGAAAATGAGTCCATTAAACATGCCCCAGAGTAGGTTTTGGAGGTTGATGGGGTTCCATTAGATAATGGAGAGTCTCCTGCAAGAACCTTAATCTATTTTGTGCTAAAGGAAGATTTATTATATAGAGTGACCAAGGTGCCCTAGAGAGGGAAGAGGTGTAACAACTGATTGTTCCCCATCCCTGTCATTTGCAGGTGTTATCATTGGCCCATAGCCATTTATTAGGGGGACACCTGGGGATAGAAAAAACACTACAGCATGTTTTAGCCTGATTATCCTGACCGGTGGTCCGTACATAGGTGTCGTTATATTACCAGTCATGCTCCACCTGCCAATTTGGTAACCCCACCAGAGTCCGACTCTCTAAATCTCGGTATTACCCTAGAAATAGACCCCCACACTACTCTGATAAGAAAGCCACACATAACTTATCCAACCTTATCCATATCCCTCTCCTCCCCCCCTCCACTCTCCCGTTTTCATGCGCCGTATGGAATGCATGCTCAGTCATTAAAAAAAAACATTTTATTCACAATCTTTTTATTTCTAATGCCGTACACCTTCTTGCCTTGATCGAGACCTGGCTCCCCCCAGATGACACCGCATCCATTGCCTCTCTCTGCTATGGGGGCTAACAGTTCTCCCACACACCTCAATCTACTGGTTGTGGTGGCGGCATTGGCCTCCTACTCTCTCCCTCCTGCCAATTCCAACCCCTCCTGCCACCCCACTCACACTCCCCCCTCTCCTTCGAAGTTCACTCCATTCGGCTCCTCACACCACTTCCCCTCTGAGTAGCTGTTATCTATCGCCCACCCGACAAATCCAAATCAACCTTCCTCTCCAACTTCGACTCCTGGCTCTCTGCTTTTATGGATCCCTCCTCCCCCACTCTTATTCTTGGCAATTTCAACATTCACATAGACAACCCCTCCGACCCCCATGCCTCAAAGTTCCTTGCTCTTACCTCCTCATTCAATCTCCAACTTTGTTCCACTGCCCCTACACATCTACACGGTCACTGCCTTGACCTAATACTCTTCTCCAATTCCTCTCCCTCAAACTTCTGCAAATCAATCCTTCCCTCATCTGACAATCACCTCTTAACATTTAGTCTTCAGCTTCCGCCATCCCAACCTCGTCCTGTCTCCTCTAACCTATTTAGAAACCTTCATAATATTGATCCCCGACTCTCTCCTCCACCATTTCTCCATCTCCTCCATTTTATCCTCCAAGTCTGTCAACGAGGCAGTATCATCATACAATGCTACACTATCCTCAGCCCTTGACAATCTTGCCCCTCCCACCCCATGCCCTGTCAAACGATCTACTCCCCAACCCTGGCTTTCACCCACAATTTGTTACCTACGCATCTGCGCCCGTTCTGCCGAATGAGCTTGGTCCAAATCCCGCTCCCCGGAAGACCTTCTACATTTCAAATTCATGCTTGGCTCCTTCCAGTCAGCCTTAGCACTTGCCAAACAAGATTACCACATCCATCTGACCAACTCCCTTGCCTCTGATCCTCGCCATCTCTTTAATACCCTCAATTCCCTCCTCAAGGTCCCCCCGCCCCGATCCCGCCCTCCCTTTCTGCCCAAACCTTAGCCGACTACTTCCACGACAAAATCCACAAGATTACCCTCCAATTCCCTACCCCCTCACCTACCTCCCCTCCTCCCCAATTCTCCTCCCCATCCATGCTACCCCTGCCCTCCTTCCCTCCAATCTCTGAAGAAGAAACCGCACTCCTTCTTTCCTCCTCCAAACCCACCACCTGTTCATCAGACCCTATCCCCACCCATCTCCTACACTCCATCTCCCTCACCATTGTCCCCTCCATCACTCATATCCTCAACCTTTCACTCTCCACTGCAACTGTCCCTGTTGACTTCAAACATGCTGTTGTCACACCCCTCCTCAAGAAACCCTCACTTGATCGCACATGCCCTTCTAACTATCGACCCATCTCCCTCCTTCCCTTCATATCCAAACTATTAGAATGAGCAGTCCACCATCGCTGCCTCGACTTCCTCACCGCCCAGGCCCTCCTGGACCCACTACAATCTGGCTTCCGTCCCCTACACTCCACTGAAACGGCACTCACAAAAGTCACCAATGACCTGTTCCTGGCTAAATCTAAGGGCCTGTATTCTATCCTCATCCTTCTTGACCTTTCTGCTGCCTTTGACACCATTGACCACGACCTTATCCTCACCACCCTCTCCTTGCTTGACTTCAAGGACTCCGTACTATCCTGGTTCTCCTCCTACCTCTCCCATCGCTCATTCAGTGTATGCTCTGGTGGCTTCTCCTCCTCCCCTACCCGCTCCATGTAGGTGTACCCCAAGGATCTGTCTTTGGCCCCCTCCTCTTCTCTATACCCAAGGCCTTGGCACGCTTATCTCCTCTCATGGCTTTCAGTACCATCTCTATGCCGATGACTCCCAGATCTACCACTCTACACCTGATATTTCTCCAGCAACCCAGTCCAAGATCTCTGCCTGTCTTTCAGACATCACTGCCTGGATGTTCCATCGCCGCTTGAAAATGAACGTGGCCAAAACTGGACTCCATGTCTTTCCACACAACTCCCCCCCCCTCCCCACTTCCCCCTCTCTCAATCCATGTGGATGGATCTACTATCCTCCCTGTTCCCTCTGCCCGCAATCTAGGCATTATCTTTGACACCTCTCTCTCCTTCTCCGCTCATATCCAGCTTGTAGCGAAGACCTGCCACTTCTTTCTCTACAACATCAGCAAAATCCACCCCTTCCTCTCTGAACACACTACCAAAACGCTTATCCACTCCTTAATCTCCTCTCACCTCGATTACTGCAACATACTCCTCGCTGGTCTCCCCGTGAGCTACCTCCTCCCCCTTCAATCCATACAAAATCATGCTGCTCGACTAATATTCTGCCAGCTTCGACATGCCCACACTACTCCTTTTCTCAAGTCACTTCACTGGCTCCCTGTCCAATTCTGCATCCAATTCAAGCTGCTCCTGCTGACCTATAAATGCATTCACTCTGTGGCCCCTCAATACCTCTTATCTCTTATCTCTCCCTACGTCCCCTCTCGAAATTTGTGATCCGCTAACAAATTACTTCTATCAATGCCTTTCACCTGCACCGCAAACTCCCGACTGCGCTCCTTTCACCTTGCTGCACCATATGCCTGGAACAGCCTATCTGTGTCTGTGCGCCAGGCATCCTCCCTGGCCCTCTTCAAATCCAGGTTGAAGACCCACCTCTTCACCGTTGCATTCAGATCCTGACTCCATCCTCATCTTACCCTTACCCTAATCCCCGTCAACGCTTATGACCAAACTATAGACCAAACTGTACAACACCGTACCTTGCACAGAACTGACTAATGCTCTGTACTGTAAATGCTCTGTACTGTTTTTAACTAGATTGTAAGCTCCGATGAGCATGACTCTGATGGGCAGGGACTGTCTTGTATGTTGGCTACCTCTTGTAGGTTAGCTGTGCAGCGCTGCGTGCGTGGTGCTTTATAAGTGCTGAATAGTGCTCCTCTAGTGCCTATGCCTATCATTGAAACCCCATTTGAAAGAGTGGTCATGGACCTGTTAGGACCTTTGGAGTGAACCACCCAGGGCAACAAGTATATTTCAGTCATACTAGACTAGGCTACCCGATACCCGGAGGCCATTGCTCTAAGGAACATGAAGACTACTATGATTGTGAATGCCCTCTGGGAAGTATTCTTGTGGGTGGGAATACCCAATGAGATCCTCACAGATCAAGGAACACCCTTTGTATTCAAGATAATGAAGCATGTGCCTTGGTGAAGGTCAAGATGCTGAGAACATCAGTATATTTATTTATTTATTTATTTTATTTACTACACATTTATATACCGCTACTTCCAGCGATCAGCGGCGGTTTGATTAATCTTCGTGGGGTAGTCAATCAAGACTTGGGGGGGGGGGAATATACATAGATCTGAGGTCACAGCACACATGATTGGCGTCTTCGGGGACAAATCATACGTTTTTACATTTATATATACATATTTACATATTATATCCCCCACAGAAGGATGGCCTCACCAAGCGATTCATTGAAACTCTGAAATAGATGCTAAAAAAGTTCATACAGGCGGATGGGATGAATTGGAACATTCTCCTACCCTATTTGATGTTTACCAATTGTGAAGTACCTCAGGGGTTTTCGCCTTTTGACTTACTCTTCGGAAGATGGCCAAGAGGCATATTAGATGTAGTAAAGGAAACCTGGGAAGAAGAACCCTGTGCTGGGTGTAATTTGGTGGAGTATGTAATACAAATGCAAGACCAGCTGAGGAAAGCCAGAGAGGTGGCCAAGCAGGCTGGGGGCTACAATTGGACAGCTGTGCAACACACCTTTCAACTGGGAGACAGAGTTTTAGTCTTGCTGCCCTCATTCGAGGGCAAGTTACTGTGAAAATGGCAGGGCCCTATAAGATGGAAGAGAAAGTTGGGCCTGTTAAGTACAAGATTGCCCAGCCAGATAAACGGAAGAAAGCCAAAATTTACCATATTAACCTATTGAACTCCAGTGACGGCTATGATGGTACAGGGAGATGATTTTGGGCTAGAAATTTCAGCCCCCGTTGGATCCAGCTCAAGTCTCGATTAGAGATCTAGAAGGCTTGATCCAACGGAACCTAAAGGTGTTTTCCACCTGCCCGGGAAGAACCCACCTCATTTGTCATATCTTTACTGACCCTGGGGTGGTTGTCCGGCAGTGACCCTATCTGGAGTTATAGAAGAGTCTATGAATGACTGGTTCATCTTTCTTCCTAAACCCGATGGAAGCATCAGATTCTTCATTTATTTCCAAAGGGTCAATGCAACTTCTAAACTGGAAGCGTATCCCATGCCCAGAGTAGATGAGCTAATCGAGTGAATTGGTGGAGGACGCTTTATATAAACCTTGGATTTGACCAAAGGATACTGGCAGGTGTCCTGGACTCCAACTGCCAAGGAGAATACTGCTTTTTCAACACTGCAAGGTCTGTTCCAGTTTACAGTGCTGCCTTTTGGATTGCACAGGGCTCCTACCATGTTTCAGTGCCTAGTCGACTGCCTACTGAGACCACACAAGGAGTATGTGGCTGCCTACCTCAACAACATTGTCATTAACAGAGACTGGGCCATGCATCTAATCCAACTACAAGCAGTGTTGTCCAGCCTTTGGAAGGCTGGGTTGATGGCCAACCCCAAGAAATGTTTTCTGGGAGGTTGGACGTTCAATACCTGGAGTATTTAATAAGAAATGGGCAGATACAACCTCATTTATGGAAGGTGGATGCTATTGCCCAGGTCCCGAAATTGAAGAAAGAGGTTCGTGCCTTCCGTGGATTGATTGGCTATTACCACTGCTTCATCCCTAATTTTGCAGAGGTGGTGGAGCTGTTAATCAGTCTTCTCTGGAAGAGAGCTCCCGAATGGATCCAATGGTCACCGGACCTGGACCAGAGTCTCAAGAAGGCTGTGTGCTCTGAACCCATTCTGATTAATCCTAATTTCTCGGTACCGTTCATTGTGCAAATTGATGCCTCAGGGGTTGGCCTAGGAGCTGTTCTGGCCCAGGAAGTTAGGGGTGAAAAACATCCCATAGCATTCATCAACAGGAAACTTCTTCTTTGGGAGAAGCATTATGTAGTGATCAAGAAGGAGGCTCTGGCTGTCATGGGTGCTTGGAATCTTCAAATATTCCCTGCTCAGCCATCCATTTATGCTAATAACGGACCACCAACCCCTCAAGTGACTGGCTCGACATAAGGAGTCCAATGGCAATATTGTGCGGTAATTTTTGAGTCTCCATCCCTATCAGTTCCAGGTCCACCAAAGGGCTGGTCGGAACCAACCGAATGCAAACTTCCTTTCCCGGTTTGGGATCCTGGGTGAGGCAGGTGCTCAATAGGGCATGGTTGAGCTGAGGGGGGGGGGGGGGTGTAATAGAGAATATAGAATATTACCTGTCTCCTCCAAAGGGATTATCAACAGTCCCCTTTAAAAGATTCTGCAGTCCAGAGTTAAGGGCTGAGAGAGCGTGGCTCAGAGGGAGAGGTTAAGAACCTAGCAGGCTGCAGGAGAGAGAGAGGACCATGGAGCCAGAAATCCTTCCAAGGCAAAATAGTTCTGAGGTAGGAACTTTAGCTGGGGCTGGAGGAAGGGTTGGAAGAACCAGCTTGTGGAATTTAACAAGCTGGGACAGAAATAAAGCTGCTTTTGTTTTCACTGAACTGCTGTCTGGCCTGTGTTGTACAGAAAACCCCTTCCTACTGCATGCCATATTACCACAATCCTCCTGCCTCCCACTTGATTCCAATAAAGCAGGGTCCTCAATTTTGTCCCCATCAGAAGAGAGCCCCAGAAGTCCCTGCTGGCTCCCCAGCCAAAATATGGTGCGGGATTTTGACTAATTCCTCAAAATATATCCATGACTCCAGTACTGGTTCCGGACATCCTGCCAGTCAGAGGGAGACCCCAGTACTTTTCAGACCACTAGACCCTAATCGCATCTAATGGGTGGGTTCTCAAGATCATCCGGTTTGGGTACCAATTACACCTATTTGAACTTCCACAAAAATTGCCCTCCAATAGTTTTCTCCAGCAGCAATCTGCATCAGGAAATACTCAAGCAGGAGCTCTCTGCCCTTCTCCAGGCAAATGCTGTCAACCCCATTCCACCAGGTAAAAAAAAGACAGGGATTTTACTCCAGATACTTCCTGGTCACAAAAAAGACAGGAGGATTCTGTCCCATCCTAGATCTAAAGGATCTATGTTGTTGTTGTTAAGTGCCGTCGAGTTGGTATCGACTCATGGCGACCCTCTGGATAGCTGTCCTAAATTGTGTTCGGTCTTCAGTCAGGCAGTTCATTGTTGACAGACTGGTAACTGTAGCTGCTGTTATTGTATCAATCCATCTCATTGCTGGCCTTCCTCTTCTGCGTTGACCTTCTATCTTGCCTTCTATAGCATGATGTCCTTCTCTAATCTGTCTCATCACATGATGTGTCCAAAGTATGAAAGCCAAAGTCTTTGTCATCGGAGCTTCTAAAGAAAGCTTAGGTTTGATCTCCTCTAGTGCTGACTGGTTTGTTCTTCGGGCAGTCCACGGTATACACAATATTCGCCGCCAGCACTATAATTCAAAAGCATCAATTTTCTTCCTGTCTAATGTTTTCACTGTCCATCTTTCACATCCATATGGTGTTATTGAAAATACCATGGCTTGAACAAGTCAAATTTTTGTATGGAGAGAAAAGGATCTATACAAATTCTTAATTAGAGAAAAGTTCAGAATGGTTTCTCTCGACACCCTAATACCCTACCTTCAGGAGGATTGGCAGTGTTTTCTGAACTTAAGAATGCCTACACCCACATACACATATATCCCAATCACAGGAAGTATCTGTGATTTATCACAGGGAAACATCACTGCCCAGTACCATGTTACTGACTTTTTGCCTCATGTCCAGTTCTCATGTCTTCACCAAGTGTCTCGTGGTCGTTGCAGTATGTCTACATAGGCTGGGTGTTCATGTGTTTCCCTGTTTGGACAACTGACTTGTCAAGAGTACATCACAGGAAGAAGTTCAAGAATCTGTATGCAAAAACCACCTGCGTGTTGGAGTTGCTAGGGTTTGCCATAAATCACCTGAAATCTAATTTGAGCTCATCACATTAATTAGAATTCATAGGAGCTCTGCTAGACATAACTGATAAAAGCCTTTCTTCTACACTAAATTGGTCATCATCACGAAAGGTACTCAAAAAAAGTGAGCAGAAATCAGCAAGAAGCATGTTGAGAATGATGGGCCATTTAGCATTGACCCTGCATGTAACCCCCTTAGGATGTCTCAGAATGAGACAAGCTCAGTGAGCCTTGAGCATACGGTGCTCTCACAGACTCTGAGATATCATTTCTATCATATTTCTGCTGTTGGACTCTGACTTGGTGGATGATTCATGCCAATCTGTCCAAAGGAAATTCCTTTCAAATTCCTCCTTATCAGAGTATCCATGAAAGATGCATGAAAACTGGGCTGGACAGCCCATGTACCGGTAGATGGTTTCCACATTCAGGGTCTGTGGTCCTCCCAGGAAAGTCATTGTCAGATTAATTCCTGGAACTGGGAACTGAGAACTGAGCAGCTGGTTCATGAGCCGACAAGAGGGGAAGTTATTTTGGACCTAGTTCTAAGTAGAATACAGGATCTCGTGCAAGAGAAAACAGTGTTAGGGCCACATGGCAATAGTAATCATAGCACGATCACATTTGATTTAATAAATGGAGGGAGGACAGAATGGAAATCCACATTACTACCTTTTAACTTCCAAAAGGGAGACTATGATAAAATGAGGAAAATAGTTAAGAGCAACTTGAAAGGTTAAAGATTTACATCAAGCATGGGTGTTGTTTAAAAATATTATCTTGGAAGCCCAAAGGTGGAAGGAAGGCCTACAAATTGCCAGCATGGTTTAAAGATAAGGTCAGAGAGGCTGTTGTAACCAAAAAAGCATCTCTCAGGAAATGGAAAAAGGAACCAAATGATGAAACTGGGAAACAACATAAGCACTGACAAGTTAGATGCAAGGAACTGATAAGGCAGGCAGAGAGAGGATTTGAAAAAAAAGTACTGTGGAAGCAAAACATACAATAAAAACTTTTTCAAATACATTCATAGTAAAACACCTGTGAGAGAGTCAGTTGGATCATTAGATGATAGAGAGGTAAAAGGGGCATTAAGGGAGGACAAGGCCACAGTGGAGAGACTGAATGCTTTGCTTCAGTCTTTACTAAAGATGTAGGGAAATTATCCATGTCTAAAATGGTATTTAAAGGTGATGTATCAGGGAGAGGCGGAGCTGACCACAGAGCAAGATTGATGCCCGAGAGCACTGCTCCAGGGGATCTTTGAAAGTATCTGACATCCTTTTGTTTCTAAACATCTACTTCCTCCTCTCCATAGTTGAATCTGTACCTGGACATGTCATGATTTAAGTTGGCGCAATTTGATTACTCAGGATCACAGAGTTTGGGTGCAAAACGCTGTAAAATGGAGCCCTCATCCCCACAGAAAATGGCGGCTAGTCGAGAACACCCAGAGGGTCTGCAGGAACTATTCGCAAAAATCAGAGTGGTGTTAGAGCTGTTCAGTCTAATGGTGAGTCGCTGACTACAATTCAAGAAGACACAGAGGCGTTAAAAGGTAGCTTAGCAGTGCTCATGCTGAGATTGGATAAAGCTGAGAATCTGCTGATGGTGCATGAGGAACGTTTGCAGCGTGTCATTGGTATAGAGAAACCTGGCTGGTCAATAAGGACACGTGCCTTGGCACAGCTTGCTTTGCTTTGGGACTCTGTTGTGGCTCCTATACTTCTTGTTGTCATCTGGTTGGGTAATTGTGGTTGGTTGGATGGGGCGTTTTGTTTTCTGTTTATTTGTTTGACTGGAAGATGGATGGATGTGTAGTCTTAAGTGGTTGGATGTGATGCTATTGTGGTGGTCCGCTTGGGATTCTTCTTATTGTTTTGTGTATGGATATGACTGTTTTAGATTATTTTTTGATTTGATTGGTATCTTCGTGGTTTGGATGACTGGGTGAAGACCCCAGGGAATAACAGATTACTAGAAGTAAAAAAAATTTGTAGATGTCTTCCAAGATGCATTGCTTAGACAAACGTTGATGGAATCGACCAGGGAAAGTTTGATGCTAGAATTAGTACTCACTAACGGAGAAAGAGTGTCGAATATCCGGGTGGGTGCCCATGTGAGCAGCAGCGATCATCACATGGTGTGGTTTGAGATAAAAGCCAAGGGTAGAGTCCAATCACAGCTAGTTCAAGGACCTAGACTTCAAAAACGCTTTCTTCAGGAAGATGGCCAAGTGCCTGAAGGAGGCAAGGTGGGAGGAGGTAAGGGAAGTGGAATTGCAGTGGGCTAAACTAAAGGAGGCAATAAAAGGGGCAACAGATACATATGTAAGGAAAGTAAATAAAAACAAGAGGAAAATGAAACTATTTGATTTTCTCAAGGAGTGGCTGCAGAAATAAAGGCAAAAACACAGCTTTCACAAAATTCATAAGTTCGCAAACAGAGGAACTTCGAAAATACAGGATAAAGCTAAAAGAGACAAAAAGAGAAATAAGAATTGCAAAATCAAAGGCAGAAGAAAAGATGGCTAAAGATCTTAAGTGTGATGATAAAGGTTTTTTCAGGTATATTTGGGAGAAGAGGAAGATCAGAGGTGAAACTGCGAGCTTCAAAAGTGCTGAGAATGGATTCATGGAAATTTACGTTGAAAAAACGAAAATGATAAAAAAATACTTCTATTCTGTTTTTACTAAATGAAATCCTGCAGAAGGACCACCGGTGATTGACAAATATACAAATGGAAATGGAGTATATACTATACCATTCACAGAAGATGATGTGTTTGAACAGCTTGCAAAACTCAAAGTGGACAAAGTCAAGGGACCGGATGGGATACATCCCAGGATACTGGAAGAGCTCAAAGAGGTTCTTGTGAGGCCTTTAAAGGATGTTTTTATTAGATTCTTGGAGAGAAGAGAAGTTCTGCAGAACTGGAAAAGGGCCAATGTGGTACCTCTTCACAAAAGTGGTAATAGGGAAGAATTGGCAAACTACAGGCCAGTAAGCTTTACCTCGGTGGCGGGAAAAGTAATGTAGGCACTCCTGAAAGAGAGAAACTAATGGATTGCAAGATCCGAGGCAACATGGTTTTACCAAAGGACAATCATGCCAAACAAATCTGATTGAGTTCTTTGACTGGGTGACCATAGAAATAGTTCAAGGGCATGCAATGGATGCGATCTACCTAGATTTCAGCAAAGCCTTTGATACTGTTCCTCATAAAAGGCTTATCAATAAACTGACCAGTCTGGGTTTGAGTCCCAAGGTGGTGAACTGGATCAGAAATTGGTTGACTGACAGATGACAGAAAGTGATGGTAAACGGAACTCACTCGGATGAAAGAAAGGTTGATTAGTGGCGTACCCAGGGATCAGTCCTGGGGCTGGCACTGTTCAATGAATTTGTGAGTGATATTGCTGAAGGACTGAATGGGAAAGTCTGTCTTTTTGCAGATGACATGAAAATTTGCACCAGAGTGGACTCCCCCGAGAGAATGGATAACATGAAGAAAGATCTGCAAAAGATGGAATGAATGATCTAATACTTGGTAGTTAATATTTAATGTGAAGAAGTGCAGTGTCATGCACTTGGGATGCAGAAATCCAAGGGAACTGTATGAGATAGGGGGCAATAGGCTGGTGTGCATGGACCAGGAGAAGGACCTCGGAGTGATTGTTTCTGAGGTTCTCAAAGTGGCGAAACAGTGTGAGAAAGTGGTGGCCAAAGCCTGAAGGATGCTGGGTTGCATACAGAGAGGAATTACCAGCAGAAAGGAGGAGGTAATAATGCCACTGTACAAGTCGCTGGTGAGGCCTCACTTGGAATATTGTGTTCAGTTTTGAAGACCATATCGCACAAAGGATATAATAAGACTGGAAACGGTTCAGAGGAAGGTGACAAAATGATTTGGAGCCTGTGCCAGAAGGCGTATGAAAAGAGACTCCAAGACCTAAATATGTATACTCTAGAGGAGAGGAGGGACAGGGGAGATATGATACAGACCTTTTAAATAGTTAGAGTATTAATTTTATTTTATTTATTTAGCAATTTTTCTATATCGCTTTTCTTACATTCAAAAGCGGTTTACAATGAACGATAAACAAGGAACTTTGCATAGAACAAGGGCAATAAACTTGGAATTAACAATGTTGGTTACATGGTACTTTTGTTTTAGATTGTAAGAAATGTCGTTGTATGTTTGGGAGTTTAAGATGCTGGATTCAGTATGAGGTAGGTATAGTCAACAGGGAGGAGTGAATTGGTTCATATTTTACTGTGGTGGGTGCATTTCACAGGGTGGTTCTGTTTTTGTTTCATAGCAGTCCAAAAAGCGGTGTGTTTTTTAAGGCTTTTTGGAAGTCCCATAGGTCATTGGTGGTTATGTTTTCCAGAAGTATGTTCCATAGTGATGGGGCATATATTGAAAAGGCTCTGTGACAGATTGTCTGTTTTGCTTTGGTTTTATTCTTGGGTATTATTAATAGGTTTTTATTGCTTTTCCTTTTTGTTCTGTTTTTGGGGTCTTTGGTGATGAGAGTTTGAAGTATTGGTGGGGATAGTTAGTGGAGGATTTTAAAGATAGTGAGTAGGACTTTGTATTTGATCCTGGTGATTATGGGGAGCCAGTGGAGTTGTTTTAATGTTGGGGTTATGTGGCTGGTTCTCGTTGTCCCAGTTATGTAATGTTTTGGAGCAATTGCAAAGGATAGATAGACTGGGTTGGTAGACCTTGGTGAATGATATTACAATAGTCCAGGATGGACATTATTAAGGCTTGGCAGACTGCGCAGAAGTTATTGGAGTCAAGAGGTTTCGCTGCTGCTTTTGGATCTTGACTCACCTGATCTCCTTTTCTTTCCCCTAGTTTTATCCCTGCCTACACCTTCTGTGTTTTGTCTTGACTAGATTGTAAGCTCTGATGAGCAGGGACTGTCTCTCATGTCTGTACAGCGCTGCGTACGACTGGTAGCACTATATAAATGCTCAGTAGTAGCAGTAGTAGTAGGTTTGAGTTTTTGTATTGTTCTAAGTTTGTGGTAGGCTACTTTTGTTATCTTATTTATATGAGCTTGGAAGTTTAAGTTTTGGTCGAGGCATATCCACAAGTATTTGACTTCTGTTTACACTGTTATGATGTGGGATATTTGAAGAGATTTTGGCGGAACAAAGGAGGTGTTAATGAACAAACAAACTTTTTTCAAAGACGGGGAAGCTGTAAAACTAGAGGGCATAACATGAAGCTGCAAGGGGGTAAATTGAAAGGCAATATCAGGAAATACTTTTTCACTGAAAGGGTGGTGGATGCTTGGAATGCCCTCTCGATGGAAGTGGTGGGGCAAATACAGTGACAGAATTCAAAATGGCATGGGACAAACACAGTGGATACCTTTATAGAAACAGGATAAAATCAAAATAAACGTAACTGTCTCTGATATCTCAACAAGCAGAGGTGACCTGCACAGAGCGGTGGGTGTATCCTTAAAGAAAGGCATTGGGAGGGGGTGACCTGCACGGAGCAGTGGGCGCACCTACTCTTGCCACCTTGCTGGGCAGACTAGAGGAACCATGCTGTTCTTTATCTGCCATCATATACTATGTTGCTATGTTAGTTACATAACGACTAAGACACCATTTGGATGGTTTTACTACAAAGTCCAGAAGTACAGGTTGAGATGGTCTTGCGGGTCCTGTGTGTTTGAAGTATGACATCAATGAGGAAAGGAATTGTGTATTTTAGTTGGATTTTGCTGGGTATGTGTGATACGTGTATTGTGTGGGTTACTATAGCTAGGATAACAGCTATAACTGTTTTCTGCTAGACAGGTATGTTGGTTAGTATGTCAAACAGTGTACTGTTTGGGTTATATACTAGGCTTTTAGGGGAAATGTTGAATGTGGTGAATGGATGACAAGTTAACTGACAGTGATCCTCTGCGTTCATTTCGCAACACTGTTGGTTTACCCTTTCAGATGATTGTTCTGTCTGTTTTTCCATGGTTTCCTTGGCTATTTGTTGACTCTGTTCCTTTTCATGATCTTATCACTTTGGGTAAGCATATCTAAAAATGGCAAGTACATTAAAACACAAATTTTACTGTTCCTTCCAGTCCTTATTGACAATGTATGGTTTTATATATATACTACTACATACAATTTCTGGCCACTTGAGGTTCTGGTATTGAAATCATATATATGGCTTTTAATCTCCTCAGGAGTTACTATGGTATACATGTTTTTTTTTCTTATTCTCTTAAATTGAATTGTGGGATCTCTTAAGGTTTTATCTTTGAACGTTAAAGGTATCAGCAATCCAATAAAACGAAAGAATATATTGCTGTATAGGCATAAGGGAAAAGCCGATGTTCTATTCTTACAAGAGACACATCTAAATATGTTTGAATTACAAAAAGCTGTGTTCCAACCCCTTTGTTCTGACAACTTTGTCGGCTGCCAATCGAAAACGTAATGGGGTATCTATTCTAATCAAAAAGTCACTCTCTCCAGTAGTGATACAGACTCGTTTGGACTTAGAAGGACGCTGGACAAAAGGCAGTAGTTAGAATTGGTTCCTTCACCGTGTCCCTTATTAACATTTATGCTCCAAATATAGATGACCCGGAGTTTTTTCACCCTGTATTGAGAGAGGTATTTGATGCCAGTGCATACCCAATTATTCTAGGTGGTGATTTTAATCTTACTTTAGACCTCATACTGGACAGAAGTCCTTCAAGGCCCCTCAAATTTCACAGGGTACGTACTGTATTAGAATCATTAATCTGAGACTCTGGCTTAGTAGATATGTGGCATCTTCAGCACCCCTTGACCGAGAGTATACTTTTTTTCTCTCCACCTCATGGCTCTCAGTCGAGAATCAATTTTTTCTTGGCTTCTACAATGTTGCTTTCGGCTATCCCTAGAACAGAAATCCATGATGCCCACATCTCTGATCATGCTGCAATCTCTCTACATCTTCAGGATCCCAAGGCTAATACCTTCCATCTAGTTGGCAATTTGATAGATCTCTCCTCGCTAATCCATAGTTTTGTGAGACTGTCCGGGTTGCTTTCTGAATATTTTCAGATTAATACTCCCGAGCAAACTGCAGGGTGGGCCTGGTGGAAGGGGTTTAAAGCTTCCATACGAGCTACCATTACCAGCTTTGCGATTCGGTTAGCTAGGCAGTGAAATGCAGAACTACTTGCCTTGGACAAGCAGATTAAGGCTGGGGAACACATACTCACTAAATGGGAAGACCCTAGTATCCTTCTTTGTTTATTACTTATGGTTCTGGTATAACACAATACTTTCATCAGAAGCCTCCCAGGTTATCCATGCCCAACAAGGCCATTATTATACTGAAGGTAATAAAGCAGGCCAACTATTAGCCAACTCTTTAAAGGCCCATAGAGAGGCATTGAGAATCGCGGCACTATGCGATGAACAGATTCAAAAGTTGCTAGTGAGGGATGATGAGATCGTGGATGCCTTTCAGACCTTTTATATACATCTTTATACTTACTTCTGAGGTAAAAATGCCAGAATGTGCTTTTGAGCAGTTAGTGGCTAACATTCAGCACCCCATTTTGACTGCTGTTAAGACTGAAGAGTTAGATGGCTTAATACAAACTACAGAAATAAGTTAGGCCATAGGGTCTTTATCAATGGGTAAGGCGGCTGGTCCAGATGGGCTTCCTATTGAATTCTAGAAGATCTTCTCTAAGGAATTATCCCCGTGTATACAGCAATATTATTCCTCCCTACTAGAAAATAATTTCCATACTAGTGCTTTTGCCTCTGCCACTATAGTAGTGCTGGAAAAACAGGGTAGAGATCCCCAGAAGGTAGGTAACTACCTCCCAATTTCTTTACTCAGTGCAGATTATAAAATGTTTGCAACTGTTTTGGCGAGCCACTTAGTTAGGTGGTCCCTTCTCTGATCCATCTAGACCAATGTGGATTTGTTGCAGGCCTCTCTACTGCGGACAATGCAAGATTGTTGTGTCATGTCCTGGCTGGTGTGGAGAACATGAATGGCCCTCTGGTTGATCTGTCTCTGGATGCTGAACAAGCGTTTGATCGCCTGGAGTGGCTGTTCCTGTTCTCCACACTCAGATGGTTCGGTATTGGAGAAGGTTTCCTGAATATGCTTAGAGTCATGCACGTGTGACCATTTGCGAATATAGCTGCAAACGCAACCAAGTCTCAGGATTTTCCGCTTGGCTGTGGGACCCATCAGGGATACCCCCTATCCTCTTTTATTTAATCTTGCTCTAGAACCTTCGCCAAAATTCTGAAGTATAGGGAGTGGTTATAAAGGACATGGAGATCAAATTATCTGCATATGCAGATGATTTTCTGTTTGTTACACCTAGATCGATCTCCACAATCCTAGACCTCATGGATCAGTACTCTCACCTCTCTGGCTACAAAATAAACTGGACCAAATCTATAGCTTTTCCTCGTAATCATAAGACATCTAGATCAGACATGGAAGCCTTTCCATTTGCCTGGGAGACTAAGCCGGTCAAGTATCTTGGAGTCCATTATCATTCTCCTCTTTCTGAGACCCTCCGCTTCAATGAAACTGCAATTCTCTCGGTAGTAAGGGAAATGACTACTAAATGGGCTCTACTCTCTTTATCCTGATGGGGTCACCTCGAAATGATTAAAATGACGATCGCTCTAAAGATGAATGTCTGCTTGCTTTTATAAACAGCTAGAAAGACTATTAATTCATTATCTATGGAGAAACAAGCCACCTAGAATAGCTACAAAATAATTGAAATGTAGTAAAGAAGCTAGAGGAATTAATTTTCCAGATTTTTGGATGTATCATTGTGCCTTCCTCCTAAAGCAGGGATCCAAATGGGTGTTAGATCCTCCTATTAACTGTCCATTTGGCTCACCCTGGAAGAAAGATTAGTTGCTTCTTTTCCATTAAGCTTTCTGTCGGGTATGGTGCAATGTGGCAAAACTAATCCACCTTCGCTTATAGTAGATACTCAGGAAGCCTTTCAGACTCTGGCTCGCACCATCCAAACTGAAAACAGCCCTTCAAATCTCTTCACCCTTGGAACAATCCAGTGCTGCCCTTCGGCCTGGCCTCCTCTCCAAAAGTTTTTACCAAATGCTTGGCAGTGGTAGCCACCCACCTGCACCTTCAAGGGGCCTTTGTCTTCCCCTACCTGGTCGACTGGCTAATCAGAAGGGGTTTGGCTTCAAAGGTCAGTCAGGCCACAGAGCAAACAACCCTCCTACTGCAACACCTGGGATTTGTCATCAACTACCCCAAATCCCATCTATCCCAGTCAAAAATCTGGAGTTCATAGGGGCTCAGTTGGACACGTTGCAAGTCAAGGCCATCCTCCCAAGAGAAAGGACAGACTGCCTCATACAACTGGCAGGGGAGGTACAACAGTGTTGGTCGGTACCGACTCGCTGCCTCCTCCACCTGTTGGGCCACATGGCCTCCAAAGTCCATATCACACCATTAGTCCACTTGCACATTCAGATAGTCCAATGGTGCCTCCGCTCAGAGTGGACTCAAGTCACCGGCAGGCTACGGGACAGAGTCAAGTCACATGCCACTTGGCGGAGTCCCTCACCTGGTGGCAAAACTTGCACCAACTCCAGGTGCCCATGCCGCAGAGGACCCTGAAACAGACGCCTCTCGTAATAGGCCTCCTCTCCTTCGCAGTGCACAATGGCATGCTCCTATGAGTGGCGTACCTGCGAGGCCAAGACAACTGCTTAGCGGACAGGCTGAGCAGAGTCCTTTGCCCACATGAGTGGCATTTGAACCCCAGGGTAACGAAGCAACTCTTCCACCGCTGGGACAGGCCTGTGATAGACCTCTTCACCTCACCGGACAACGTGCAGCTTACATCAACTGCATCCAGGAAGAATGATGACAGATACCTTCCTGATCCTGTAGTCAGAAGGCCTACTCAATGCGTTCCCACCATCCTCCCCCCTCAGTTGCCAAGACCCTCTTCAAGGTCCAGAGTGAGAGGGCATCAGTCATACTGATTGCCCCCAGTTGGCCCAGGCAACCATGGTTCCCTCTGCTGCTTTCCCTGTCGGTGGCACTCCCAGTCCCACCGGGCCGGGCCCCAGACCTCCTGTCCCAGGAGGAGGGCTCCCTCCTTCACCCCAAACTAGGATCACTAACACTAACAGCATGGCTGCTGAAAGGGTAGCGTTGGCCCCTTTCACTCTTCCTGAGGAAGTCAAGGTCCTACTGGCTTCCCGAAAACCCTCCACCAGACGGGCACATGCCTTTAAGTAGAGAAGGTTCTCTGGTGTGCGGAGGAGGAGGAGAATCCCTTCTCCTGCCCGGAGCAATTTGTTCTTCGGTATCTTTTACACCTGTCACACACCGGGCTAAAATCAGACTCTGTGAGGATGCACCACCACCCTATAGAGCAGCGGTTCTCAACCTGTGGGTCGTGACCCCCACGGGGGTCACCACAGGATTTAGCAGGGGTCGCCTCACTCCAGTTAAAAAAAAATTAAAAATCTCACAAGTTGCTGCCGAGACTGCTTCTCGGCAGCGGCAAACTCACTACATCCCTTCTTCTGCAGCCGCGGCTCCCTGTCTCTTAGGGAACCGTGGCTGTGCCTGTGAAAATGTTGTGGAGCCTTCCCGTCTCTCGACAGGCTCTGTGCAGCATTGTCCCGCCTCCAAAGGAAGTGGTAAACAACGTCCTTTGGAGGCGGTACAATGCTGCACAGAGCCTGTCGAGAGACAGAAAGGCTTCTCAACAGCTTTACCGGCACAGCTGTGGTTCCCTAAGAGAGAGGGAGCTGCGGCTGCAGAAGAACAGGGCAGTAGCAGGCAGACATAGGGAGAGGGGAGGAGGGGCAGGGAACCTGCAACGGGGCTGACATGGGGGAGGGACGGGGCTGACATGGAGGGATGGATGGATGGAGGGAGGGAGGGGGGCTGACATGGATGGAGGGAGGGGGGCTAACATGGATGGATGGAGGGAGGGAGGGAAGGGGCTGACATGGACAAAGGGGAGAGACAGGGGGACATACTGGACAGACAGGGGATAAATGCTGGACAGAGGGGAGAGACAGTGCAGGTTAGGATTATAATGGGCTGATGGGGGGCTAGCACTGGTAATGGGCAGATCGGGTGGGGGGCTAGGACTGGTAATGGGTTGATTAGGGAAGGCTAGGACTGGGAATGGACTGATCAATGGGTGGTTGGGACTGGTAATGGGCTGATGGGGGGCTAGCATTGGAAATGAGCTGATCGGGGAGGTTAGGACTGGAAATGGGCTGAATAGAGGAGGCTAGGACTGGTAATGGACTGATGGGGGGGCAGGACTAGTAATGGGCTGATTAGGGGAGCCTAGCACTGGTAAAGGGGTTGAGGGGGGACTAGCACTGGAAGTGAGCTGATTCGGGGGGCTTCAACTGGAAATGGGCTAATGGTGGGGAGGGGAGGATAGAGCTGCTGGCCTTGGAAGAAAACTGGGGGCTAGGGCTACAAATGGGCTGGTGCGAGAGGATGGGAGAATGGGACTGGAAGGGAGTGGATGCTGAGAGGGGCTGCCATGGTACTTGGACTAGAAGGAGACTGGAAATAGGCTGATGGAAAGAAGTGAAGAAAACAAAAGAAGAGATAAGAAATAGCAGATAGACCATAGACCACAGAAAGAGAGCTAAGAGAAGACAGGAAAGCAGAAGCCTCAGATCGGGACCAGCATGATCAGAGAATAAATTGGTCAGACAACAAAGGTAGAAAAAATAATTTTATTTCATATTAGTGATTTGACTACAAAATCATCATAATTTTGAAATCAAATATTGTTACTCGTTATTGTGATTAATTATTGTGGTTTAAATAAGTATATTTTATAAATAAAAACATATTGCAAAGGCCTATAATAGATTAATAATTCAACAAATGATTACAGCGACAATGCGTTAACGGTAAAGGAAGAGAGATGCATTTGATTTTATTATTGGGGGTCATCACAAGTTGACCAATGGTAAAAGGAGTCACGGTACAAAAAAGGTTGAGAACCACTGCTATAGAGGGAAAACCCCTTTCAAGCCACCCCCTGGTCTCCAGGTTCCTCTGGGGCCTCCTGTTATCCAAGCCCCCTCTCCGCCCACACAGCAGAGTGGCACCTTAGCATGGTGCTCTCTCAGCTCACCAAACCACCGTTTGAGCCCCTGGCCACTTGTCACCTTTGGTACCTGTCATGGAAAGTGGCTTTTCTAGTGGCCCTTACGTCTGCTCGTAGAGTGAACAAACTCCAGGTTCTATGTTTCTATGTTCTAGTGGCAGATCCACCATACACACAGTTCTATAAGAACAGGATAGTGCTCTGCCTGCACCCCAAATTCCTCCCGAAGATGGTATCTCCTTTTCACCTCAACCAAGAGGCGATCCTCCCCACCTTCTTCCCACGGCCTCACACTGGCAGGAAGGAACTAGTGCTTCATACATTAGATTGCAAATGGGCCCTGTCCTTCTACTTACAGTGGACTCAGGCCCATTGCAAAGCTCCTCAGCTTTTCTTATCATATTACTCAGTAGACTGGGGCTTCCCATGATTAAGTGAACTCTGTCCACTTGGGTGGCAGACTGTATTGCCCTCACCTATGAGCAAGCTGGCCTCACCATTGAGCACTCAGTCACAAAGCATTGTGTGAGGGTGATGGTCGCATTGGTGGCCAACCTCCGTTCAATGCTGGTGACGGAGATCTGCAAGGCTATTTTTTTATTTTTTTAATTTTGAATTTGATATACCGCTCAGGCCAAAGGCATTAGAGCGGTTTACAATGCTATATCATTCAAGGAAATAAAAAGGAAAGGAACGCCATTTATATGATAGGACAGAATAGAGGACAGAGACAGTCAAAGAGAATATGAGAAGGAGAGAAACATGGAATAGCGAGTTACCATACAATAGAAGCAAGTCAGCCCAGTCCAGGACCTCAGATCAACCCCCATCATCAAACGCCACGGCCCTACGCCTAAGGGCCACGCCAAAGGGCCCTCTGGCGAGGCCCTCAGGCGCGGGCCCGCCTCGGAAGCGGCGGTTTAAGTGCCGATGTTCTGGGCCGCTGATAGGCAGGCAGGGGAGGCGAGGAGGAGCTCCTGCTCACTCCCCCTGAAGATGGCTGCTGCTCCCGCTCTCTCCACATAGACTACCAAATAGTCTTCAATTTATACATTTGCAGCTCACAACTGCCTGGAGAGTGGCTCCTTTTGGCCAAGCAATGCTCTGTAATATTCTTGGAGTGTAGGCAATTCCTGCCCTCCGACCCTTCTGTGTTCAGACTACCGGAGTGGTAGTGTCAATGGATGCTAGGGTCATGCAGTCTCTCAGTGGGGACTCACCTTCTGCAACTCACAACTAATTTAATTTAATTAGGCTTATGTACCGCTTTTCTACCAGTCAAAGTGGTGTACATTCAGGTACTGTATAATATATATATATTTTTTCCTTGTCCTTGAAGGGCTCACAATCTATGGTTTTTGTACCTGAGGCAATGGAAGGTTAAGTGGCTTGCCCAAGATCACAAGGAGCACCTGTGGGACTGAAAACCCCAGTCCTTCTGGCTCAAGGTTGCTGTCCTCTAGCTGGATTCAAACCTCTGACCCGAGGTAAGGAGCCCTAACCACTAGGCCGATTGGTCGCTCTTGGTGCTATTGTAGTTCGGTCCTCAGCAACATGGAGCTAGGGAGTCCTCTATGTGAGGACTGACTTCTTGCTTGTTCCTGGAGAAAGCATAGTTACTCACCTATAACAGGTGTTCTCCAGGGACAGCAGGAATCAGTCCTCAACAACCCTCCTTCCTCCCCTGGGAGTTGCCACCCTACCTTCTTTAGTTTTTACTGCCGTCCTAGCTATGTCATCTGATTGTGGGAAGGGGACCACACATGCATGATAGCATGTCTCAGGGGCTTTCTTTGAAAGCTGGGAAAATGCTCCACGCAGGCTCTGTCAGCGCAGACATTACCCATATGTGAGAACTGATTCCTGCTGTCTCTGGAGAACACTTGATAAAGGTGAGTAACTATGCTTTCCCTCCTTTCTCCTTTTATGT
The DNA here is from genome assembly GCA_033557465.1 of Ichthyophis bannanicus. NCBI lineage: Eukaryota > Metazoa > Chordata > Amphibia > Gymnophiona > Ichthyophiidae > Ichthyophis > Ichthyophis bannanicus. The sequence continues at coordinate 593,956,668 of CM066034.1, forward strand.
TTTCCTATTATGTTTCCTTCTTTAAATGTTTGGATTATGTTTGTATGAAAATGATGCATTAAAAAAACGTGATTTATCAGAAAATTGACACACATTTTGATAAATCAGGAAGATGTATTGCAACTATTTTATAAACTAAAATCACCTGGATGATATACATCCAAGGGTGCTAAAAAAACAGAAATATGAGATTGCAGACCTACTATTAGTAATCTGTGAACTTTCATTAAAATCATATGTAGTACCTGAAGATTGGAGAATTTTTAAAAAAGGTTCCAGGGGTGATCCAGGAAACTACTGGGCAAAATGGTAGAAACCACCAAAAAGAATAAAATTACTGAACATGTAGATAGTTATGGTTTGATGGGAGAAAGCCAACATGGATTTAGCCAAGGAATATCTTGTTTTACTAATCTGTTATATTTTTTTGAAGGTGTGAATAAACGGGTAGATAAAGGTGAGCTGGTTGATATAGTATATATGGATTTTCAGAAAGCCTTTGACAAGGTCCCTCATGAGAGATTCTTGGTGAAATTAAAAAGTCATGGGATAGGAGGCAGTGTACGTTTTCTGGATTAGGAACTACTTAAAAGATAGAAATCAAAGAGCAGGGCTAAATGGCCAATTTTCTCAGCGGAGAAAGGTGAATAGTGGAGTACCTCAGGGATCTGTGCTGGGCTTGCTGCTTTTTAACATATTCGTAAATGACCTTGAAATGGGAATAACGAGTGAGGTAATTAAATTTGAAGATGACACAAAATTATTCAAAGTTGTTAAAACCCAAGAGAATTGTGAAAAATTGCAAGAGGACTTTGATAAATTTGGAGACTGGGCATCCAAATGGAAGATGAAATTTAATGTGGACAAGTGCAAAGTTATCCACCTAGGAAAGAACAACCCAAACTATGGTTATGTGATGCAAGGTTCCACATTAAAAACCATCACCCAAGAAAAGGATTTAGGTATCATTGTGGATAATACGTTCATACCCTCTGCCCAGTGTGTAGTGGCGGCCAAGAAAGCAAATAGAATGCTAGGAATCATAAGGAAAGTAATGGAGAATAAAACCAAGGATATTATAATGCCTCTGTATGGTCCCATGGTGTGACCACACCTTGAATATTGGGTGTAGTGCTGGTCGCCATATCTTAAAAAGGATATAGTGCAATTAAAAAAGGTACAGAGGAGAGCCACCAAAATGGTAAAGGGGATGGAAGGCTTAAAAGGTTAGGGCCTTGAACTTGGAAAAGAGGTGGCTGAGGGGGAGATATGATAGAGGTCTGTAAATTAATGAATGGAGTAGAATGGGTAAATGTAGATAGGTTGTTTACTCCATCAAAAAGTAGAAAGACTATGAGACATGCAATGAAGCAACAATGTAACCCATTTAAGACTAATAAGAAAATATTTTTTCACTCAACGTGTAAAGAAACTCTGGACTTTGTTACTGGAGCATGTAGTAAAAGCTGTTACTGTAGTTGGGCTTAAACGGTTTGGACAAATTCCTGGAGGAAAGGTCCATAAACCATTATTATAGAGGACCCGGGAAATCCACTGCTTATACTGGGACAAGCATTGTGGAACTTGTGAACCTTTTTGGGAACCAGACCTGTGACCTAGATTGGCCATTGTTGGAAATGGGATTCTAGGCTTGATGGACCTTAGTCTGACCTAGTATGGCATTTCTTATGTTCTTATGTACAAAACCTCTAAAGACATTCAGAGATTGACTGGCCAATCAAATTGATGATGATCCAAACAGACAAATTGTGATTAGGCACTATATCAACAAACAGGGAGAAACAGGCTCATACCTCCTGTCTTTGGAAATAGTCAGGATGTGGAACTGGGCCATCTCTCATGGGATGACTCTCAAGGCCACTTAGCTGTCTCGGGAAGAGAATGTACTGGGAGACGAGCTGAATCATGTACTACAACCTCATGAGTAGACCCTGAACGGGAAGGTAGCATTGAAAATTTTCAGTAGGGAACACCCTCGATAGATCTGTTTTAGGACATAGACACATGGCAAACTAGCCAAGATGATTTGAGGGAGGGCATTCTGTATACTCATCCTCCAAGCCCCCTCATAGTGAAAACTCTCCCTGTTCAAGTTGTTGTCTCTGTAAAAAAAAAAAAAAAGCCATGATATTCAAAGGCATTTATGTGGTTTGCATACCTTTTGCTGTGGTAGCTATCCAGGCAGCGGCTGAATATTGCTGCTGCCTGGTTCTGCGACCGACCTAAATATTCAATGCCAGTGTCCGGATATGGCCCCGGGACTGAATATCTGCGTGTAAGGTTCAGTGCTGGCAGCTAGCCACTATAGGAATGCTAGCTACCATCCCTAAATATCGAGCCCAGAATTCATAAAAAGCCTTTTAACAACCAAAACAAGCATTTATTCAGTGTTTGCTGTTGCAATACTGTGTTCATACCCTTTTGTCTTTAGAGGCAGTGTATAGCTAGGGATTCCCATATGCAAGCACATTATCCTCCTTTTCCATGAGAAAACACATTTACTTTTTTGTAGCAGATATTCTCCATGCACAGCAGGTAAGTCCTCACAAGCCACCCACCTCCCCTTGGAGTTGTACTCTACTTCAGCTTATAACAGACTAAGGTAACCCTGTGTTGTAGCAGTGGCAGCAGGTGGGTAATAGCACACATGCGTGCAGAGCCAGCTACAGAAAGCTTCTAGAAGAAGCTGGGAACCAATTTCCATGCAGAGTTTCATCACTGACATTACGCCTATGTGAAGACTTATCCTGCTGTTCATGGAGCACACCTGCTACAGGTTTGTAACTCTGTTTTACCAGTCTGTAAAATAGGAGGAGGCAGGTTTTCTTTTCCCTCTCAAGCTTAAGAGTTACTGAGTATTAAATCATATTCTTTATGCATAATTGATATCCATACACAGGATAACTTAAGCAAAATTTCTAGTGAAGAATATATAATTTTGGGATGCCACGAATGAGCTGATGTGAATGTGTTTGTTAGGTATGTAAATCCCTGTTCATTCACTGACACTTTGTCATGCTGCGTGCTAGTAGAGAGTGACAAAAATATTCCTTTTTAATTGCAGCTTTTCAGGACAATGTTTTGCAGCTGCATACCATTGTCTGTCATTTTTATGATTGCTTCCTCATGAGATGACACCAGAAATAGAGCTTGTACCTAGAGCTTTGTGTGGGATTGCTTTATTTCATGGTGTTTCATTAAGAACAATTTATCCTTATTTTTTTCCTCAGCTCTAACAAGAGGAGTATGTACCTTTAAAATTAAAAGATTCTAGTTCTGTTTATTCCCACTTTTTTAAAGTAACAGTCTCTTCATATGAGGCCTTATTTTGTTTCTTAAAGTGAAGCCCAAAATTGCTAGAACTTCTGCAGTCTCTGAAGATTATGGGGCACATTTACAAACATGAATTAACCATTAGTGTGAGGTTTAGCATGCAATCAGATGGGGACTGGGCAGGCTGTGGGTGGAACATGAGTGTGGACAATCCTATATCTCAGTGGTTCTTAACCTTGTTGGAGGTACTGAACCCCATCAGTTTCATATGCACATTCACCAAACCCTTCTTTATTGAAAAATAAAATATGATTTTTTTTCAAATTCAAGACATAGGTATATGTTTTACTGGTTCACAAAATGAATCGTGCATTAACATCACTGTGTTCAAAGAGCAAAAACAATGCAATGCATGAACTCACAACAAATTACATACATAACTTTTCACAAAGACATGACCTTTTTTAATACTACCACACTGAAATGGTTTTAATTTTTAACCTTGTGTATTCCAATAATGAACTTATTGTATTTATGCTATTTATTATTTTTAACATTTTAACACACACCCATCACCTAATTTCCATCAGGCTACACCGCTACAATAATAATGAATATTTACTGCAAATCAGTGTGACTTCTGCTGTTGCCTTTGAGAGACTAGTTCAGAAATGCGTGGCTTCACCTTGGCAAGTGCCACTCTCATGTCATTTTCACAGCAAAGTCTGTTCCTTTTCTTCATTTTTATGTCCAGCATCCTCGAAAAGGATTGCTCGCAAAGATATGTTGTAACAAATGGTATAAAAATTTCCAGGGCTTTCCTAGCTATAACAGGATACGTTACCATTTGTCGACACCAAAACGTTGAGAGCGTTGTTGTTCTGAAGAGTTGCTGTTGAACCTGGCTCTGCTGAATTTCAATGATTTCGTCGAGGTATTCATCATTGACATCTGCTGTCTCAACACCAAACGTGAACGGCTGTCTCACCCATGCTGGATATGACTCCCTTGTAGGGAAGTATCCATCGAGAGACTTTGCAAGCTCATCTAAGTGCGTGGCAATTGCTTGCTTCAGTTCCGTGGGTACAGAAATGTCTCCGATTCCAGATACATCTTCGATCTTACTTACAGTCGTGCAGCAGGGGAAAGTTTGCGAAGTTATCGTTCTCTGTTCGTCGTTTCCATAACGGTAGCTTTTTTTGAAAAGCCTTCAGGTTTTCTTCCGCTTCGATGATGTTGACTCCACCACCCTGCATCTGCTGATTGAGATGATTGAGAGATGCGAATATATCAGCCATGAACGCTGAAATGAGAATGAACTTAGAATTTTTGAAGCAATCTGCATGACGATGTTGGTGCTCTTGCAAAAACAGGGCTAATTCCACACGCATGGCAAAAATATGATTCAGCACCTGTCCCCGGGATAACCAAGAAGCTCAGTTTTGGCCATGTTCAATTTCAAGCGGCGGTGAGACTTCCAAGCAGCAATGTCAGAAAGGCAGGCAGAGATTCTGGCCTGGTTTGCCAGAGAGATTTCAGGTGTAGAGAGGTAGATCGTGAGTCATCAGCATAAAGATGGTACTGAAAGCCATGGTAAGAGATGGGTGCACCAAGGGACTGGGTATAGAGCGAGAAAAGGAGTGGACCCAAGACAGATCCTTGGGGTACACCAACTGAGAGTGGGATAGCAGCAGAGGAGGATTCACCAGAACAAACACTGAAAGAGCGATGGGAGAGAGAAGAGGAAAACCAGGATAGTACAGAGCCCTTAAAACCAAGAGAGGATAGGGTATCAGGGAGAAGACTGTGGTTAACAGTGTCAAAAGCAGCAGAGAATTCAAGAAGAATGAGGACTGAGTAAATGCCCTTGGATTTTGCCAGGAACAAGTACCTGGAGACTTTGGCAACAGCCATTTCAGTAGAATGTAAAGGACAAAATCCAGATTGTAAAGGATCTAGGAGGGCTTGAGAGGAGAGAAAGTCAAGGCAATGGCGGTGAACCACACATTCAAGTAGTTTAGAAACAAAGGAGAGGAGGGAGATGGGTCTATAGTTAGAAGAACAGGTAGGATCAAATGAGGGTTTCTTGAGGAGAGGTGTAAGAACAACATGTTTGAAGGCTGCGGGGACAGTTGCAGTGAAGAGCTATAGGTTGACAATATGAGAGATAGAAGGGACAACTGTAGAAGAGATGGTGCTTAAGAAATGGGTGGGAATAGGATCAGAGGAGCAGGTAGTGAGTTTGGAGGAGGAAAGAAAGTGTGCGGTTTCCTCTTCAGAGGTCATAGAAAAGGAATAAAGGGTAGCAGAGGTAGAGGGGGAAAGTTGGGAGTGAAGAGGGGAAGGAGGAGAATGAGGGGGAGTAGTTGACTGTGGGGAATTGGAGGGTGATCTTCTGGATTTTGTCATGGAAATAGTCAGCCAGGGTTTGGGCAGAAAAGGAGGGTGGGGTCGGAGGCGGAAGAACCTTGAGGAGAGAGTTGAGAGTAGTTAAGAGACGGCGAGGGTCAGAGGAAAGAGAGTTAGTCAGATGGAGATAATAGTCTTGTTTGGGGAGTGCTATGGCTGACTGGAAAGAGACAAGCATGAATTTAAAGTGTAGGAAGTCTGCAAGGGAGTGGGATTTAAGCCAAGCATGCTCAACTGAATGGACACAGGAACATAGATAGCGGGTAGTGGAAGAAAGCCAGGGCTGGGGATTAGTATGCCTCACAGGATGTGGCATGGGCGGAGCGAGAGCATTCAGAGCCAGAAGAGTGTGCAGCGTTATAGGAAGCTACTGCCTCATCAGTAGGCTTAGATGACATAGTGGAGGAAAGAAGTGATGAAACAGTGGATGAGAGAGCCAAAGGGTCAATAGCATAAAGATTTCTAAAGAGGCTGGAGGAGACAGGACGAGGTTGAGGCAGTGGGCGATGAAGAGGGAAGCTTAGCAGGTGATGGTCAGATAAGGGAAGAATTGAGGTACAGAAGTTTGAGGGTAAGAAATTAGAGAAAAATACAAAGTCAAGGCAGTGGCCATGCTGGTGAGTGGGAGTAGTACAACAAAGCTGGCGGTCAAATGAGGAGGTAAGGGAAAGGAGCTTTAAAGCATAAGGATCAGCGGGGTTATCAACATGAATGTTAAAATCCCCGAGAATAAGAGTGGGGGAAGAGGAATCCAGAAAGAAGGAAAGCCACGAGTCAAAGTCAATGAGAAAGGTAGAGGTGGACTTGTCAGGAGGTCGATAAATACCAGCTACCTAGAGAGGTAGTGGAGTGAAAAGGCGGATGGAATGGACTTCAAAGGAGGGAAAGGAGTGAGACTGAGTCAGCAGGAGGGGTTGGAATTGGCAGGAAGGAAAATGTAGAAGCCCAACACCACCACCACGGCCAGTGAGATGAGGTGTGTGGGAGAACTGATAATCTCCATGACAGAGAGCAGTGACTGACACCTTGTCTTCTGGGAGGAGCCAGTTCTCAGTTAGAGCAAGAAGATGGAGAGCATTTGAAATAAAGATATCGTAAGTAAAAGGAAGTTTATTTGAGATGGAGTGTGCATTCCACAAGGCACATGAGAAAGGGCGAGAGGAAGGGGAAAGGAGAGGAATATGAATAAGATTAGAGGTGTTGCGTGAAGATCGCTTCTCAGAGTGTCACAAACGTCTGGGGGGGGGGGGGCAGGATTGGGGTTGATATCTCCAGATGAGAGAAGGAGTTCCCAATTATATCTTAAATTGTAAATAGTTACCCTGTTATCCAAGTTGCATTACCTGTTCAACTGTAAACACAAAGTACCATCGGAAATGTGTATTTTATTGTCCATTGTAAACCGCACTGATGCTGAATAGCGCGGTATAAAAGAGACTCTAATAAATAAATAAAGGAGAAGGAGTAGAAGAGTGCAGGGCAGAGAGGAGACAGCACATGGCTTTAGACAAGGAAGATCTTGTTTTACTAATCTGTTATGTTTTTTTTGAAGGTGTGAATAAACAGATAGTCAAAGGTGAGTCGGTTGATATTGTGTATCTGGACTTTCAGAAAGCCTTTGACAAGGTCCCTCATCAGAGACTTTTGGCAAAACTAAAAAGTCATGGGATAGGAGGCAGTGTACTATTGTGGATCAGGAACTGGTTAAAAGATAGAAAGCAGAGGGTAGGGCTAAATGGCCAATTTTCCCAATGGAGAAAGGTGAATAGTGGTGTACCCCAGGGATCTGTGCTGGGTCCGTTGCTTTTTGACATATTCATAAATGACCTGGAAAAGGGAATGAGTGAGGTTATCAAATTTGCAGATCACACAAAACTATTTAAAGTTTTTAAAACCCATGAGGATTGTGGAAAATTTCAAGAGGATCTTGATAAATTGGAATACTGGCTATCCAAATGGCAGATGAAATTTAATGTGGACAAGTGCAAAGTTATGCACCTAGGAAAGAACAACCCAAACTATGGTTCCACGATGCAAGGTTCCACATTAGGAATCACTGCCCAGGAAAAAGATTTAGGCATCATCATGGATAACATGTTGAAACCCTCTGCCCAGTGGCAGCCAAGAAAGCAAATAGAATGCTAGGTATCATAAGGAAAGGAATGGAAAATAAAACAAAGGATATTATAATGCCTCTGTATCATTCCATGGTGCGACCGCACCTTGAATATTGTGTGCAATTCTGGTTGCCGTATCTTAAAAAGAATATAGCGTTATTAGAAAAGGTACAGAGAAGAGCCACCAAAATGGTAAAGGGGATGGAAGGATACCCCTATGAAGAGAGGCTGAAAAGGTTAGGGCTCTTCAACCTGGAAAAGAGACAGCTGAGGGGAGATATGATAGAGGTCTATAAATTGATGAATGGAGAGGAACGGGTAAACGTAGATCGATTGTTTATGTCATCAGAATATAGAAAGACTAGGGACATGCAATGAAGCTACAGGGTAAACTATTTAAGACTAATAAGAGAAAATATTTTTTCACTCAACGTGTAATCAAACTCTGGAATTTGTTACCGGAGGATGTAGTAAAAGCTGTTAGTGTAGCTGGGTTTAACAAAGGATTGGACAGGTTCCTGGAGGAAAGGTCCATAAACCATTATTAAAAGGGACCCTGGATATCACTGCTTGATCCAATACAAGCGTTGTGGAACCTGTGTCTTTTGGGGAAATTGCTAGGTACTTATGACCTAGATTGGCCACTGTTGGAAACAGGATACTGGGCTTGATGGACCTTGATCTGACCCAGTATGGCATATCTTATGTTCTTATGACCATTCCTTTATCCAAGTCCTCAGTAGGAGCTTTTTATATTCTCTCCTTTCTCTTCAGTCATCTGCAGGAGACCCTGAATTGCAGTATCCCGTTCTTTTCTCTTTGAATTGACCCTCATAAGCAATTTACCCTTAATAACTGTTTTAAACCAATCCCAAAGCATAGCAGATGACACACCTCCTGTATCAGTAAGATCTGAATGTCTCTCTTCACCCCAAAAACAACTACCTGATCTTCCAAAAAGATATAATTTCAACCCAGAATTTTAAAACCTTGGGTCAGCTTTAAGCTCCTACTGTACATGATCTGACCAAGGGATTTTCTGAAAGCACCCCATAAAACATAAGCAAATAATACTCTGGCTACTAGCATGAGATCAATCCTAGTATAAGAACTGAGTTGGGGAGAAAAAAGTAAATGATTGTGAAGTTGGAAAAAGGATCTGCAAGGCATCTACCAATCTGAACCACTTAAGCATATCTCTAAGTTTCCATCTGTCATCACCCTCATAGCCCACTGCACTTGTATTATCCATCCCTGGATTTAAAGTGACATTTTAGAAAGGAAATCCAGGTGCAATCTGGCGTGTCCAGGGCAAAACATCATAAAAACTCCGGGAATGTTTATGTATAGGCCTGATTTTTAGCAACCTGGGCACCTACGAAATGGACAGCCGCACCAGCAGCCACATAGAAATTGCTACTACAAACACTTGGGGTGGGGATATCTATTCTATGCTGAATGCATGCCCATGCAAACTATTTTACACGTAGGGATGTGCCTCAGCGTGCCCAAACGAAAACAAGTGTCCTCGTATCCCTGCAGTTTTCGTTATGATCATGGAAAGCTTAGGGGCTATCAGAGTACCTTCTTCTTTGTGCCCTCCAGATTTCTACAGGGCGAACAGAGTTGAAACGGTTCTGTGAAACCAGAGTAGGATGGGGGAGGGGTAAAATGATGTCAGATGTTGATTTTCAATGTTTTGACCTATGAGACCTCATTGAGATCTGCCATAGGCTGTCCCACAGAACAGTTGAAACAGGCTCTTGGTAAACATCATTTTCCCTTTCTATACAAATGCGGATGGAAACTTCATATTTGGTGAAGCACTGTGTGTACTGCTTACATCACAAAATCATGCAAGATTCACATTTTAATTGCTTATCTTTACTTCATTTCTTGACTTAAATATGCCCTTGGGTGGTGCAATTTGGTGGCAGCCTTAAACTAAATGAGAAAACAACAAAAGATAGAATATAAATGCTATGCTGTTGACAGCTTACTGCCTGCATATGCTAATGGGGATAAGGATAGAAATAACCAAGACTTTAGAGGCATGAGGCCAAGGGCATGTCATGACGAGAGAATGTTTTAACTGGATGCATTTTAAGAATAATCAGTTTAATGGCATTCAAGCTATGCTAGGTGGCTATTTGATGTGTCATGTATCTCTTCCTGCCTCTTAATTCTAATGATGGAACCTGAGCTTTTGGGGCCATTTATTCACTTAGGGAGAGATATTCAAAGGAAATTATATGGTTTGCAGACTTGCAAACTGTTTAAATGCTGCTCTGTAGGCTATTCAGCATCATGAACACGGTCAGCATCAGGGCATGCTGGGGATGTTCCAGGGTGGCCCCCATTGCTACTCAGGCAGCGGCGATATTGAGTCGGCGCCCAGTTAGCGATAGGTGGTGAAAGTCAGGCACAGGAAACCATGGCCTAACTTTTGCTGCAGAAGCTAACTGGGTAGTGGCTGAATATCACTGCTGCCCAGTTAGCTTTCGGCAATTAAGGCAGTTGGGGTATTCAGTGCTGGAGCCCGGATATGGCCTCGGCATTGAATTCCAGGTTTAAAGCTCAGCGCCGGTAGCTAGCCGTTTTAGCGGCGCTAGCTGCCGGAGCTGAATATTGGGCCCTTATCTCTTAATTTTGGAGACAGTAAATAATTAGTGGCAAGCTATGGTGCCGGAATCAGATGGTATTCAAGCATGCTTCAGAATCGGAGGATGAATGTATTTTATTAGCAGAGTGGATTCCGAAGACTTTGAACTGTCCAAATTGTGTAGATCACTGCTTCCTGAGATGAAATTTCACTTTATTTGGAAAAACGGACTTGAATACTTAAGAGTAGATACCTCATTGCATCCTCTGTATGGTATCATGTCCTAATCTGTTCAGTCATATGAGTCCACTGGAGAAGGTCCTAGTTTCTCTTTGGGGGCTTTTCCTTCAGGAGTTAGACACATTTGGGCAATCAGTAGAGCACTGCTGGGTGGAATCATTTTTACCGATCCATTACTGTTATGGTATATTTGAATATTTGTACACTGCTTTGGGTCAAAATTTTGTTCAAAGAAAGCAGTGTATAAATGCAACATTACCTTTAAATAAAAGTACAAATACAAACATTTGAATAACTAGAATTTATCCTAATTTGGCAGTTCTCTTCTGTCTACTTCGAATCCTGTCCAAAACATCTTACTGTAACTTCAATATTATTTTCTGATGCCTCACACTATGAGCTATACATACTCTCATAAAAACATCTTAAAGACCTCAAATACTCTCTATTCCTTTGAGTTGCCTGCCAAAATCCTATGGTTTCCTTATGAGCTTCAATCCTCTAACCTTTTTTTTTTAATTGCCACACCGTAAGACTCCCTGTTTTATTACCATGCTCCATAAAATTCTTTTCTGAGCAAATATTCTATTTTTCCGTTTATTCTTAATGGCTGTGATTTCCCTAATTTTTTTAAACTTCTACTCTCTCTTATGCTCTTCCTACCAGTTTTTCAGCATGAGAAGCAAATCCTCTGTTTCTTACATGTAGAAGACTTTTCTACTAGTTTGCACCTGTGAACAGCTTTACCTGTCTCCCAGAGAAACCCAGGGGACTAACTTCTATATCATTATCATTATGGATTGCTTCAATTTTTGCTATATGTTGTTTTTATTCTTCAGGTGCCATAGTCTTCCTTTTTTGGTATCCCTCCCAAGTTCCAGTCACATCATGACCATTGCATGATTGGATATATAGACTGGCAGAACGTGAATTTCATCCACCATGTGTGCTCTGTCCTCCTTAATCAAGAACATTTCCAATCCGGAGTAGCTAGTGCACTTTCTGGAATAAAAGATGTAGTCCCTCCAGTAATTATTCCTGGTTCTCTATATCTCTTAAAGGCTAAATTCCCTTAAACATCTCCTGAGTTCATTCCTTTCTGCCATGTCTTGCTGCCTTGCCTTGGCCTGACCTGTGTTTATCTGTAGGGTGCCATTCATCTCTTGTCCATCTACAATAAACCCCTTTGCCTATGTCAAAAAGCAATTGTGTACATCAGGAAAGAAAAGAGTTCTTGGTCCCACTTGGTATATACAAGTTTAATATAGAGATTTCACTTGATCACTGCATGTTTTTGCGACTTACGTTTGCTGGAAGTGTAATGTTACTTGCAACAAAGCAAAATCCACTTTATTTTCCTCAAATAAACTAACACCCTCTGCCACTTAATCAAACTATTGAGCTATACTCACTCTTAGCTACACATTTAACGTGCCAAAATTAATTGTGTGTGTCATTTGTAGTACACACTTCTAACTTTTGCTGCCCTTGTTAAGCTCCCTACCTTTGCTTTCCTAGTATCACCAGGTAATTTCCACTCCAAAGTCGGTCTCTGGTTCCCTGTGCAGACAGATTTTAGATAAAGATGGGAGGGGAGTTCATGCAGCCAGGTATGGATGTGGAGAATTCTCACAATAATTTTCAAGAGGCTCTGCCACACATAGAACTTCTTGTAAAAATAGGTGCAGGATTGCACAGGTATGCTTCTCGATGTCCAGCAAGAGCAGTGATCTTAAGAAGTTGCACTGGTGAAAAGATAACCCTTGAACTGCCTCACTACTCTTAAAATCACTGCTCTCACTGTGAAGGCATACCCAGTTCAGTACCACAGGTCCAGGCCCCCTCCCCGATCATTTTTCTGACCTTGGTCCTGCCCCCCTCCTCCCATGCTGGCTTGAGACCTCAATCTCCCCCCTACCCCCTGAAGCACATAGCTAGAGCCTCCCCCCCCCCACCACCTCCCCAAAGCACATCCAGTCCCCTCAAATTCCCCCCCTAGAAACAAACATTCCTCCTACATGACCCTCCCTGGCAACTTAGACCCCTCTAGTGGCTCCCTCAGAAGATCCCCCACCCTTCCAATCCCTGTCCCCTGGCTTACCAAGCATCATTGGTGGTTAGGAACAGGAGCAATGCCCACTCACTCCTGCTCAGCACGCGGCTGGACCAAAAATGGCACAGATGACCCCCTAGTGATAATCTTACGGTACTCATGGTATCATGAGGTTAACATTAGAGGTCATCTGCACCATTTTTGATCCATCTGCGTACTGAGAAAAGTGTGTGGTCATTGCTCCTTCTTCCACTAATGACTAATGGCCCTCAATAAGCCTGAGAGTGGGGACTGAGGGGAAATGGGCCAATAGGGGCTGAGTTGCTGGAGTGGTCAGGAAGGGGGGATGTTTTCCCCCAGAGAGCACTTGGGGGATCAGAATTGCTTGGAGGGGGTGAAGAGCTCTAGCTATGTATTGGGGGATAGGGGAGATATGGGGGAAGGGCAGATCTAGGAATTCACAACTGCTCCTGCCATCATGCAGTACATGTCTAGGGGTATGTGTAAATTTCACCATCTAAGATTTTTCTGAACGATGAATATTATCTATGTGAAATGGGGAATCCATGTCTATATTGTGGACCTGCCCACACTGTTCTCTATTCTGCCCCCGCCTACACCTCCAAAATTTTTAGACATGATAAGAATCCCTGCATCTAAAAAGCCCCTTTTCTTAAATAGAATTTATAGGTGTATGCCAATTTACATGTGGAAATGCTGCTTTTTGGATTTGGGGATACTTCTAAAATAATCCACATAGTAAACAACATCAACAAGTAAACATTTTCATTCACATCCCTTATCACTTTCTCCACTTGGCATGCCCATCACCGACGTCCAGTTCTTCCCCCCCCCCCCCTCATGTGTCCAGTTCTTCTCGCTCAGCTACCCTTCCCTGCAACTTCAAAGAAGAAGCAATCTCCTGCAGACTTAGCCCACATTTTTCCAAGGAGTCCCCCTCCTTCATCCTCTTTTATAGATTGTTGCCACTCAAATCAAGTCCAAACACACTCATCTTCCTCCTCAAAATAACTTCTACATTTAAGCCCCAATATCTAGATATTCTGTGTCTACATATATATAGACTTATATGTATAATGTATATCTCCAGGAACAAGCAGGAATGTAGTCTTCACATATGGGGTATCATCGGTACCGACGGAGGCTGTGTGGGAACGCTCCCCAGCGTCCAGTAGGAACGCTTTTGGGAGCATCCCTCAGCACATGCGCGCTGCCTTCCCACCTTTCCAACTGTCCCTCTTTGGTTCTTCATTTTCCGCGGAGCTGACAGGACCCATACCCTGTCACCACAGAAAATTCCGTCTTTAAAATTGTTTTCTTGTGGTCGCATTTGCCTCCGCACGACGCCTACTGGTACCGCCGGTTCTTTTCTTTTCTTTAAAAACAAAAAACAAAACCTTGAACTGTTTCTCTTCAGAAACTTTTCTTTTTCGGTGCTAGGCACCATTTTGGGCATTAGGCCCCATATTCCTGAAACACGGAAAAACCAACTAGTGGTTTCAAAAAATGTACTAACTGTGATGGTACAATTTCCGTCACTGACACCCATGATTGGTGTCTTAAATGTTTAGGGCCTGAACATTCTCCATCTGAATGTCTCTCCTGTATGGGATGACTAAAAGGGGAAGACAGAAATGAGCTGCAAAGCTCGGTACCCTCTTTTCTTCGGATGCCAGATCCATTGCATCAACATCTTCAAGGGCCTCCTCTTCCTCCCATGGATCTCAGGTAACTAAACATAAAAGCCGGTCCTCAAAGGGTAGCTCTCCTGCTAAGCATCGAGAGGCCATTGGCATTGCCCTTGAGGGAACCACACCGGCAAAACAGCCCCGGCCGGAGGCTTCGGCTTCCAAAGCATCAATGGGGCTTCAGGATGTTCGAGGCCTCGACCTTGCAAGAACTACCTGTGCCATGCTCAGGGGTCCCGGCTGTTTTCACCGGTACCGACACCCAGGCATTGGCAGCGTCGATAGACCAGAGGTTCCTCGCTGTCGAACGCAGCATTGCAGCTCTGCTCACAGTTGCGGTACCATTGACACCTATGGTTCAACGGGCACCGGTACCGACATTGATACCGATGCCAGTACCTACACCGGTACAGACACCGGTACTGATGATACCGGTACCGACGGTACTGGCCCTGGTGGGAATTCTTCCCATGCCATCTTTGGCTGGAATCGACAGATCAGTCCACCAGATCAACTCAGTACCGTCTTCGATCGATACCGGGACCGTGCTTTGCATGAGCATCGTGGTCAGGAATACTTTGAATCCTCCGATTCCGAAGACTCTGAAAATTCTGCTGGTACCAGAGGGTTTCTCCTGGAAGATCCCTCTTCTCCCCAACGCAGAATGTCACCTCCAGAGGACATGTCTTTTCAGGATTTTATTCGTGATATGGCCAAGGGCCTTTCAATCACGGTAGCTCCTGAAGAGGAACCCAGAGCAAAGGAATTGGAAATTCTACAGTATCCTAAAGCTCCAAAAGAAGCAGCTATTCTGCCCATCCATGAAATTCTGCATAACTTGATGCTCAGAATGTGGGAGACGCCTTTGACCACATCTCCTCATTCTAGGAGACTTGATACTATGTATCGAGTTCCGCCATGTCCTGGATTTCCAAAGACTCAGCTGCCACACCATTCAATGGTGGTGGAGTCAGTCATGCGTAGGATGAAAAGTGCAAAGAGGCATGCATCCAATCCCCCAGGTCGTGAATGCAGGACTCTGGACGCTTTTGGGCGCCAAACTTTTCAGGCTTCCATGCTTTCAACTAGGATCAGTTCATATATACTATATATGGGAATGTTCCTTAAAGAAGTTACAGGAGACTTGGAGCTTATGAGCCCATTTCTCCCAGATGACAAGAGACAGGACTTTCTTGCTCTAGTTAAGCATGCTCAAGATGTCTCCAAGTTTGTGAATCATGCAGCCTTTGACTGCATCAGCAGAACCTCTGCTATTACCATCGGGGCACGACGGATTGCCTGGCTTCAGGCATCAGACTTGGAGACTTGGGTACAGGACAAGTTAGGCAACATTCCTTGCACAGGAGAGAATCTCTTTGGCAAGAACTGGCAGGAAAAGGCTAACGAGTTAGATGCTGACAATACCACTCTAGATAGATTGTCAAAATCTACAGCCACTCCAGCCAAAAAGAAGCCTTATAAAAAACCCTCTTTCAGCAAAAAAGAAATTTTATCCTTCCTATATCCAGCAGAGTCAAACTCAGGGTCAGGTTGCCCAAAAGGGGCAAACTAGACAGCAAAAGAAGCCAAGAGGCCCGAGAGCCCAACCAGCTCCACAGGTTAACCCCCCTCAAGGCTTTGACTCCTTCCTAGAGAGTTTAGCCTTCCTGCCTCTGAGGGGTCCCCAGCCCCCCAATATCCCAGGCAGTTTATGCCACTTTGCCAGCAGATGGCATCAGATAACAGCAGAAGATTGGACTCTGTCCATTGTAGGAGAGGGGTACAAGCTTCATTTTCACAGCATGCCCCCTCCTACAATTCTAAGGCAATTCAATTCTCAAACCTCCGCAGACAATCTGCTAGATCACGAGGTCTCAACACTTCTTGCCCAAGAGGCAATAGAAGAGGTACCCATTCTTCAACGGGGTGCAGGGTTCTACTCCCCCTATTTTCTTATTCCAAAGAAAACAGGAGGACACAGATCCATTCTAGACCTCAGAGAATTGAACAAATACCTGTTCCGAGAGAAGTTCAAAATGATTTCTCTACGAACTCTTCTGTCATACCTTCAAAGCCAGGATTGGCTTTGCTCTCTAGACTTAAAGGATGCATACACTCACATTCTGATCCATCCAGATCACAGGAAATTCTTACGATTCCTTTTCAAGGGAAAACATTTCCAGTACAGGGTTCTTCCCTTTGGTCTGGCTTCAGCACCAAGAGTATTCATGAAATGCATGGCAGTAGTAGCTGCATTTCTGCGAACCCTGGGGATATTCGTCTTCCCTTACTTAGACGACTGGCTCATTCGTGCCCCTACAGTTGCAGAGGGTCCACCAAGAAACAGCAAACTACCACGTAGGTAAGAGAAACCAGTCAGGAACCGTGGCAGGAGGTTCAAAGTAACCTTTATTGATCCACGGATTAGGTGCGCCAAACCCAACACAGGCCGTGTTTCATACACTACTTCCTCAGGGGTTATAGGCTCACACTGCACCAAGCAAAATACAGAAAAACCTTTTTCTGAACAGAGGCACAATTCCCACTTGCCTCTGATGTGTAATGCAATTACGATTGCAAGTGATGAATTACACATATAATGGTTCATTAAATTAAAAAAACGCTGGATATTGTCACAGGATCGTGCACCTCGCACTAATTACTTTGAACCTCCTGCCACGGTTCCTGACTGGTTTCTCCTACAGTTGCAGAGGCCAGCACTGCACTGTCTCGCACAATGCGAATCCTCCAATACTTGGGGTTGGTAATAAACTTCCCAAAATCCCAACTTCTTCCTTCCCAATGCCTGGAATTCATAGGGGCCTGTCTAGATACCAGACAGGCAAAGACTTTCCTTCCACAGGCTCGGTGTCTTCGCATAATGCAACTAGCTTCTCAAGCAGCAGGGAAATCCTTCCTAACTGCTCGGGAGCTACTGCAGTTACTGGGACATATGGCATCCACAGTTCATGTAGTCACGTATGCTCGCCTCCACATGCGAGCAGCTCAGTGGATCCTATCCACACAGTGGACACAGGCCACAGGACACTTATCAGACAAAATAATAAACTCTCATTGACTAATTTTGTCCCTCCAATGGTGGCAATCACTAGAAAATCTGACAGTGGGGTCTCCTTTTCATCAACCCCTCTTTCAGGCCACCCTAACAGATGCATTACAGGTGGGTTGGGGAGCACACTTGAATCATCTCTCTACACAGGGCACCTGGTCTCCACAGGAGGCTGGTCTACACATAAACCTCCTGGAATTAAGAGCAATCTATTTAGCTCTTCAAATATTCCACGCCCAACTCAGCTACAAGACAGTCCTAGTCCAGATGGACAATCAAGTAGCCATGTTCTATGTGAACAAGCAGGACGGAACAGGCTCTCTGTCGTTATGCAACGAAGCTTGTAAAAGGGGGTGCTTGTTATGAAGGTACCACCATCTTGACAAGTATGCAAATTAACTGTCTTGCAAAGGATTGTGGTTATTGAAGTCCATTCACACAAAGCTTGCCTTTTTAAAATAATGAAAACTCTTGTAGTTGGTCGAGTGTAGACAAAATTAGAGTTTATTTATGGGGTGATTATCCCACACACAGATATGCTTGGTAACACCTTCCAGATAACTTCTCCAGGGTTTTATTCAACACAAAATAAGGCAACTGAAATATCTTATGCAAATAAGAATCAAAGTCCTTTATAGAACAGAAAGGCTTCTTTCAGCCACTGCTAATTAACTCCTTAGCAGTGCTGGGGAAAAACAAATCAAAGAGGGAAACTTCTTTATACAAAAGCAATGCTCACTTTCTCCATACAGAAAAAAAAAATTAATCCTACGTGTGCACGGCTTGTGCTGGGCTCTGCTGCACCAACAGGTGACAATTAACTGCAATCAATAGCTTGATTTCAGCACACGTGCAAAACTTTCCCAAAAGCTTTTTTTCTTTTCAACAAAACTTTATGGGGAGCTAATGTTTAGAATGTTTCCTTTTGATGTTTGCTCTGATATTTAGGATTTTCCTAAAACAACAACCTACTCAAAGAACAGCGCGTATAATTATCCTCTGTATCAGATATTATACCTTGCTCTTGAAATTGCATAGATTCTGTTTCTCCGTCTGACTCAGAGGGCTTTAGGAACTGACCTCTGCACAGAAAGAAACTGTTTCCCTGTTGTTTGCACTGCTCAAAGCTAGAGAAACGTTCACATTTCCTACCTGAATCCAGGCAAGGGTCAGGCTGCTTCTTCTGGTATTCTGGCCAGTATGCAATAGAACTTCTGTGTCCTGTCCTCCAGATGGTATCTCTCGACCTCAGGATCGTTTCTCCAGACGTCCTCCAAGAGGTATTTGGACTCCTTTCCTCCTTAGCTGCAACAGACCTCTTCCTAGGGGTTGCTTGAGGGTCCCTGGCTGTGGATCTACAGACCTCTGGCTTTTTCCAGTCCTCTGAAGATTCTTCTTTCCCCCAGGTATCTCGCCAGGCATAGGTACCTCTCTGAGCTCCTCTCTTGGACCGTCTGCTTCCTTGTCCTTGTTCCTTCAGGTTCCGGTTGTTCTTCCTTCTGTTCTCATTCTCCTTCTGATTCCCCTTCTCCTTCTCTGTCTGACTCTCTGAAGATTCTTCTTTAGTTTTAAAGGGCTTAGATTGCAACTCCACCCTTGCATTCTTCAGGTGTTTTGGATTAAGCATTCTTCTAGAGGCTGTTTGATTAGGGATGACATAATGTTTTCTCTGATTAGACTCATGCTTTTCCACTCTAGCTCCCCTAGGGACTTTCTGCATACAAGTGCATTCTGGATCATGTAGTCTTTTAGGGAAACGAGCTGTCTTATTTCTATAACCTGCCAGCACAGGTCCCTTAATCAGAGTAAATTCTCTTCTATTGTCATTACTCCCTGAGCTTTGATAAGCTTCCTTATCACAAGCTTTACGACTGTGGGCCCTCGCCAGAGAGTATCAAATTCACCTTCTAGTGGTATATCTTCCAGGCATTCAAAACCTCTGGGCAGACAAACTCAGTCGAGTACTGAGTCCTCACGAGTGGTCACTCCACCTAGACCAGGAGGCAAAGATATTTCATCTCTGGGGCACTCCAGACATAGACCTCTTTGCAAGTCCACTGAATGCCAAACTTCCCTGGTTCTATTCCAGGATTCCGGCTCACAATTGTCAGGCAAGGGATGCCTTCCTCCTTCATTGGGGTCAGGACTTCCGTTATGCCTTACCACCCATTCCCTCATCCCCAAAACACTCTTCAGAGAGACAGGGGTCATATGATTCTCATAGCGCCACGATGGCCACGCCAAGTGTGGTATCCCCTGCTTCTACATCTCTCTAAAGCTACACTTCTGGAGTTAGGGCATGCTCCAGATCTCCTTTCCCAAGAAGACGGGACGCTATGGCACCCGAGCCCCCAGTCCCTGCATCTCACAGCCTGGTTGGTGAAGGCTTAGACCTCCAGGATTTCAACCCGTCCCAACAGGTAAAGGATATCCTTCAGGCATCTAGAAAACTTTCCACAAGAAGGTCTTATGCCTTCAAGTGGAAACGTTTTACTATATGGTGTTCCAAGAAGGGATTAAACCCCCTTGTCATACCTTTAGAATCGATACTAGAGTATCTCCTTCACTTATCGAATTCTGGTCTAAAGACCAGTTTGGTAAGAGTCCATCTTAGTGCAATTGCAGCTTCTTATAAGCCTCTGAATGAACAACCAATTTCCTCTCATCCACTCATATCCAGATTTATGAGAGGTCTTCTATTAACCAAACCTCCCATTAAGCCACCACCGGTGGCATGGGATCTAAATCTAGTTCTCGGGCAGCTCATGAAGCCGCCTTTTGAGCCTTTAGCCACTACAACCCTTGACCTGGAAGGTCATCTTCCTAATTGCAGTCACCTCTGCACATCGCATTAGTGAACTGCAAGCTTTAGTGGCTGATCCTCCTTATACTAGGTTTCACCATGATAAGGTTGTTCTTAGAACTCATCCACACTTTATGCCAAAGGTGGTTTCGCCTTTTCATTTAAATCAATCAATTTATCTTCCTGTATTTTTTCCGAGGCCTCACACCTCTAATGCAGAAAGAAACCTTCATACTTTGGATTGTAAAAGAGCCTTAGCCAGAAAGTCCTCGCAACTTTTTATAGCTTTTGACTCTAGTCATTTGGGACTTCCAGTCTCCAAAAGAACTTTATCTAAATGGATTGCCCAATGCATATCCTTTGCTTATGACAGTAAGGCTCTTCCTTTTCTAGGCCATGTCACAACTCATAACGTGAGAGCCATGGCAACTTCCATGGCTAATCTCCACTCTGTGTCTATCGATGACATTTGTCGAGCAGCCACCTGGGCTTCGGTACGCACCTTCACAGCCCACTACTGCCTGGATAAAGCCTCCCGTTGACCTAATTCAACTCCTACCCACCAACCCTGGTGGAATGCCAGAGATCCATGGGAGGAAGGATGTCTACCTTTCTAGGGTGGCACCTTCCTGGGGCTATCTCCCTGGCATCTTCAGCTAGGGAGTCCCCATATGTGAAGACTACATTCCTGCTTGTTCCTGGAGATAGCGTAGTTACTCACCTGTAACAGGTGATCTCCGTGAACAGCAGGAATTTAGTCTTCACAACCCACCCACCTCCCCTAGGAGTTGCCTCTCTATCTCTTTGTCTCTTTCCTCTCTCCCTCTATCCTTTCACTCAGCTACAAACCTAACTGAAGAGGGACAATTGTAAAGGTGGGAAGGCAGCACGCATGTGCTGAGGGATGCTGCCAAAAGCGTTCCTATTGGACGCTGGGGAGCATTCCTGCGCAGGCTCCGTCGGTACCAACGATACCCCATATGTGAAGACTAAATTCCTGTTGTTCCCGGAGATCACCTGTTACAGGTGAGTAACTATGCTATATTCAGCAACACTAACTAAATGTATAGTGCCGCTGAATATAGGAATAATTTGAAATGTCTAGATTAAACATTTTAAATTATTCTCTAGATGTTTTAATAAATATAAGTCCAATATTTATTTTCTATGTAGATCCAGCAGCACTTAGCTTGGAGCCATAGAATCATTGTCTAACCAAGTCAAAACTTGGTTAGATTCCAGTCGTCTTAAACTGAAGCTTCAGAAGTGTAGTGCGATGTATCGGGGCAGTAGAATGTCTCTTTGTTTGGAGGGGGAGGGCCTAAGCTTCACCCTAACTCTGTCTTAACTCTGTTCTAAGCTCTACCCTAACTGCCTTCACTCCTGCCCAACTCTGCCCCTAGCCCTCCACAAGCAGACAACCTGCATTACTGCTGTTCTGTCTGCAGGGATTTGATCTCAAGCAGGCAGACAGAAGGAGTCTTTGCTGTGATTGGGGCTCCCTTTTCACTTCTGCCCACAGGAGATGGCATCCCCGTGGGCAGACAGCTTGCCTCCCAGCAGGGAAATTTTGGAAGGGCCAGAGCCTGTGTGGGCCCACTCTGTTCCAACGCCTATGGCAATGTGGATCATGAAACAATATTTTACTTCAGTGCTAACCCCTATCTTAAAATTCAAGAGTCCTTGTCGACTCTGAACTCATCTTTGAAAGCCATATCTCTTGATTAGTCCATGCCTTTTTTTACCATCTTCATCAAATTAGATCAGTTGGACCATTCCTAGATAGAAATGCGTGTTAGCACATGCACTTTTAATCTCCTGTTTGAATTATTGCAATGCCATTTATAATAGAATTAGAGCAGCAGCGATCATCACATGATATGGTTTGACATAAAAGCCAAGGTGCAGTCTGATCATAGCAAGCACAAAGTCCTAAACTTCAAGAACAATGACTTCAGTAAAATGGCCAAGTACCTGAAGGAGGAATTGGCAGGGTGGGAGGGGATAAGGGAAGTGGAATTGCAATGGGCTAAGCCACTAAACTAAAGGTGGCAATAAAAGGGGCAACAGATAAATATGTAAGGAAAGTATATAAAAATAAGAGGAGAAGGAAACCTATTTGGTTCTCCAAATAAGTGGCTGCTCAAATAAAGGCAAAAACATGGCTTTCACAAAATTCAAAAGCTTGCAAACAGAGGAACAGAGAAAGGAATACAGGATCAAACTAAAAGAGACAAAAAGAGAAATAAGGAAGGCAAAATCTAAGGCAGAAGAAACGATGGCTAAAGATGTGAAGTGTGGTGACAAAACTTTCTTCAGGTATATTTGGGAGAGGAGGAAAATCAGAGGTGGAATTGCAGGACTCAGAAGTGCTGGGAAAGGACTCGTGGAAAGTGACATTGAAAAAGCGAAATTGCTAAACAAATACTTCTGCTCTGTTTTTACTAAAGAAAATCCTCGAGAAGGACCATCTGTGACTCCCAAATATAAAAATGGGAATGAAGTAGATACCACACCATTCACAGAAGATGATGTGTTAGAACAACTTGCAAAACTGAAAGTGGACAAGGCCATGGGACTTGATGGGATACATCCCAGGATACTGAAAGAGCTCAGAGAGGTTCTAGCAGAGCCGCTAAAGTATGTTTTCAACAGATCCTTGGAAATGGGAGTAGTTCCTCAGGACTGGAGAAGGGCAGATGTGGTACCTCTTCATAAAAGTGGTGACAAGGAAGAAGTGACAAACTACAGGCCCATGAGCCTTACATCGGTGGCGGGAAAGTAATGGAGGCACTTCTGAAAGAGTGAATAGTGGACTTTCTCACAACCAACAGGTTGCATGATCCGAGGCAACATGGCTTTACCAAAGGACGATCTTGCCAAACAAATCTGATTGAGTTCTTTGACTGGGTGACCAGAGAACTGGATCAGGGGCATGCGATGGATGTCATCTACCTGGATTTCAGCAAAGCCTTTGATACTGTTCCTCATAGGAGGCTCATCAATAAACTCAGTAGTTTGGGGATGGGTCCCAAGGTGGTGAACTGGATCAGAAATTGGTTGATTGACAGATGACAGAAGGTGATGGTAAATGGAGCTCACTCAGATGAAAGGAGGGTGATTAGCGGGGTACCTAAGGGTTTGGTCCTAGGCACATCACTGTTCAATGTATTTGTGAGTGATATTGCGGAAGGACTGCATGGAAAAGTCTGTCTTTTTGCAGATGACACAAAAATTTGCAACAGAGTGGACTCCCCTGAGGGAGTGGATAACATGAGGAAAGATCTACAAAAGCTGGAAGAATGGTCTAATGATTGGCAGTTAAGATTTAATGCGAAGAAGTTCAGTGTCACGCAGTTGGGAAGCAGAAATCCAAGGGAAATGTACATGATAGGGGGCGAGAGGTTGGTGTGCATGGACCAGGAGAAGGACCTTGGTGTGATTATTTCTGAGGATCTCAAGGTGGCAAAACAGTGCGACAAGATGGTGGCAAATGCCAGGAGGATGTTGGGTTGCATACAAAGAGGAATTACCAGCAGAAAGGAAGAGGTACTAATGCCACTGTATAAGTCGCTGGTGAGGCCTCACTTGCAATACTGTGTTCAGTTTTGGAGACCATATCTTGCAAAGGATATAAAAAGACTGGAAACGGTTCAGAGGAAGGTGACTAAAATGATTTGGAGCCTGTGTCAGATGCCTTATGAGAAGAGACTAGAAGACCTAAATATGTACACTCTGGAGGAGAGGAGGGACAGGGGAGATATGATTCAGACCTTTAAATACTTAAAAGAGAAATAATGAACAAACAAACCTCTTCCAAAGACGAGGAAGCTGTAAAACTAGAGGGCATAACATGTAGCTGCAAGGGGGTAAATTGAAATGCAATGTCAGGAAATACTTTTTCACTGAAAGGGTGGTGGATGCTTGAAATGCCCTCCCGATGGAAGTGGTGGGGGCAAATACAGTGACAGAATTCAAAATGGCATGGGACGGACACAGTGGATTCCTTTACAGCAACAAGCTAAAATCAAACTAAACTTATCTAATTTTACAACATACAGGGATGTCCCACACGGAGCGGTGGGTTTACCCCTAAAACAGACATGAGGAGGGGTGACCTGCACGGAGCGGCAGGTGCACCTACTCTTGATATCTTACTGGGCAGACTAGATGGACCATACTGGTCTTTATCTGCCGTCATTTACTATGTTACTATGTTATATGGTGGCGATTAGGAGACTTTAACATATTCAATATGCTGCACTCAAATTAATACACTATGCAAAATGGTTTGACCATGTCATTCCTTTGTTCATAGATCATCACTGGTTACCATTTTCTTAGGAATCAAGTATACGATTTTGCTTCTTCTCTTTAAGGTTCTCTAAACTGGAGGTCTTATTTCTTTATCTACACACTTATTCCTCATGCACCTCATCAGTCCTTATGTTCTCTTAATGACCGGCTCCTAGCAGTTCTTTCTCCTACTAGGGTTCATCTCAAATCCACACGTAATTCAATTTTTTACACCTTAGACCCAAGATGTTGGAATTCTATTGTTGAGTATTTGTGTCTGGAGCTTTCCTGGCCCAATTTAAATCAGGTCTTAAAACCTATTTCTTTTCTCATCCCTTTGAGATTGGCCAATGGTGGTGGTATGGCAATAGGTTTACAAACTAACTTTTTCTCTCAGATTTTTAATTTTCTGTGTCTATCATTTATTTCAGGATTGTGAACACCCTATGCTGTTTTTATGCATGGTGGTATAGCAAAAACTTTGTAATAAACCTAATAAGTATAAATATGGAAAGTAAGATAAGTCTGTCTTTATTTATACATTTTTTACAAATATTTACTATAAGTAAATACAACAGAAATCTAGAAATGAAAATACAGGACTAAAACAACCTTAACAATATCACCTTATCCAAACATAATAGTCATCATTATGAGGAAAGAAAGAGAAGAGAAGAAGCACTTCCCTTATCCTATGTAATCTATTTGAAAAAATAAATCCCTCATATACTCATTTAACCTTTCTATCTTTAAGAAAATTTTCTATTTGCAGTCCATCAAGAAATACATGATGAATACCTTGAAGAGCTACCAAACGCTTACAGGGAAATTTTAAGAAGTGGCCCCTAGAGCCAAGACACATACAGTCTGATTCAGTGAGGGGCACGTCTGGGCTGTCTGAACAGCTGAATAATGACTGGCCCTAACTAGTATCCGATTCTGCAACTGTGGGAGCTAGACATTCCTTCCTTTTTATTCTCCTCTTCTTCACTCCCTCCACTATCCCATCGCTGGTCCTCCTTCGAGCCTATTTCTGACTCTGTTTTGTCCAAAACCCTTACCTCTATCCGGAAAACTACCTGTCCCTCTGATCCTATTCCCTCTCAATGGCTTC
Source organism: Ichthyophis bannanicus (assembly GCA_033557465.1). Taxonomy (NCBI): domain Eukaryota; kingdom Metazoa; phylum Chordata; class Amphibia; order Gymnophiona; family Ichthyophiidae; genus Ichthyophis; species Ichthyophis bannanicus. Next base: position 593,982,375 of record CM066034.1, read on the forward strand.
CTGACCCTTCCCTGGCCCTCTCTCCCCACATTCTTTCTATTATTAACACTAGCCTCCCTTCTGGTATCTTTCCTGCCTCCTGGAAGCACGCTATTATCCGTCCTATCCCAAAAAAGGGGTCTTTGGATCTTTCCTTACCTTCCAGTTGGCAACCTATTTCTAATCTTTCCTTCCTTTCAAAGCTTCTGGAAAAACTAGTCCTCACTCAACTGTTCTCCCATCTCAAAGTCTCCCTCACTTTACACCCCCGGCAATCTGGTTTCCGTCCCGGTCATAGCACAGAATCTGTCCTTCTTTCTCTTCTTAATGAATTGCATGCTTCCCATGATCACGGTTCTTTCTCCCTTGCTGTTTCTCTCGATCTTTCGGCAGCATTTGACCTTGTCGATCACCGCACCCTCGTCTCACGCCTTCAGGATGCCGGCTTAGCAGGTGTTATTCTTCACTGGTTTCACTCTTTCCTCTCTTGTCGGTCTTTCTCTGTTCTTTCAGGGTCCCTTTCTTCCCCTTCCACTCCCCTTTCCTGTGGTGTCCCCCAAGGTTCCGTCCTAGCACCACTTCTGTTTAATATTTTTCTCTGCCCCCCTCACTCTCTTGGTCCAGTAACACAGTGTTTCGGCCCACTACTACGCGGATGACATCTTTCTTCTTTACCACACAGATTCGGCTGCTCCTGACATCACTCCCCTTAACGTCTTGGCTCTCTTCTAACTTTCTCCACATCAACCTTTCTAAAACCTCAGCCATTTGGTTCACCGCTGGTAGCCCCATTCCCCCTCTTATCCTCCTGCTCTCTTCCTTTCCAATCCCCATTGTAACCTCTCTGCGCTACCTTGGTGTGACCCTTGATTCCTCCCTATCCTTTAAAGATCATATCTCTTCCATCGTTCAGCGCTGTATTTTCACTCTGAGGCAACTCCGCTCTCTCCGTCCTTTCCTCTCTTCTTCTTCTATGACCACCCTTCTTTCCCTTGTCATATCACGCTTAGACTATTGTAATGTTTCCCTGGCTGGTCTTCCCAAACCCCAACTTCTATGCTTGCAACAAGTTCAAAACACAGCTGCTCGCATTCTTACCTGTTCTTCCCGCTTCGATCACATCACCCCCATTCTTATCCGCTTGCACTGACTCCCAATTTCCTTTCAAATCCAATACAAATTCCTCATTTTTGTTTATAGGTCAGTTCATACCGGTACCCCCCTTTATCTTGTCAATTTGGTCCACTTCCACACCCCTCACCGCTCCCTTCATTCCATTCATGCAAATCGCATGACCCTCCCTTCACCATCCCAAGCCACCTAGAATCTACCTGTTCTTCTGCCTTTTATTTCCTCGGCCCCCGACTCTGGAACTCCCTCCCCCCAGCCCTCCGCTTTGAGCCCTCTTTCAAAACCTTTAAGGCTAACCTCAAAACCCACCTTTTTTGTTCAGCATTTGACCTTCTGTTACCCCCCTCCCCTCTCTTCCCACCCCCCTGATGATGCTCAATTGTTTGTCTCCGCCAACAATGTCTTCTCCTTTGTCTCTTTACAGCTTTTACTCTATTCTTTCCTATTATTTTTATTGGCATTCCTTCTTTTTCTAGCAGCTTTTTTTTTTAATTTTAAAGTTTTAACTGTATTTGTAAACCACTCAGACACTGTCATGATGGGCGGTATATTAAGTGACCAAATAAACAATAAACAATTCCTGCGACTTCAGAATCAGGCATTCAGACGGCCTGGCATTGCCTCTATTCCATGGCTCTGGACATCCTGCTGACACTCCGTCCAACCCGCCCCATACTCTTGCTGGTGTGCTGGTGCCATGGTGTCCCGTGCCATGGCACAGGGACACCCAGCAGGAGCACCAACAGCCCACCAGCCACAAACTTACTGTACCTTTCCCTGCCGCCCTACCCTTGGCAGCACCGGGCAGAGGGGACTCACTTGCCATGGCCCCTGTTGCTGCTGGGGGGCTGCCGGGCCTGATTGCTACCATCGCTGTGCTGTATTCCATCTCTGATGTGGAATTGATAGCATCTGCCCGCATAAAGGGCCGTGACAATCAGCCCTGTACATCCAGGTGCCTCAGCATGCCCCAGCTCCATCCACTCACTGCCCATCCCACCCCCGTCCAGCGCTCCCCACACAGTGGCTCTGTGCGTGTGGGGAGCACTTGAGCCAACATATGGTACCAGTGTTTAGTGAGGCTGGACGCCCTTCCAGAAGGTACGGCCCCACTATTTGCATGTCAGAATCGGGCCCATAGTCTTAACTGAAGGAAAGCTTTCCTTCTTTCTTGAGTAGCTCTGCTAATATTAGGAAATAAACTCTGTCCACAAAATAAGCAACTGTTTTTTTCTGAAAATACAACTTTAGCATTTTAGTTTTCTTGATCTCCCTAAGGAACGTGACCAAAAGAGCGGCACCATTTGGAATACTATCAGTTGAAGATTCCAAATAAACAGAAACATCCAAAGTATCTGGTATAACTAATACATCCCATTCATCTTTGGTTACATTCCTAACAACTTTCCTGCAAGATATACAGTATACTACTGATTTGAGATCCTCAATTCTGCCACATTAGCCAAATTCAGAATTTCAAGAAAATATTTCTTTAACAATTCGAGGAGAGACAAAAGGCAAGTTTTATGAAAATTAAGAAACTGAAGATTTCTAGATGTCATCAAATGTTCCATATTCTTAGGTTGAAGATGAAGCACCATGCTAACCTTAATACTAGCCATCCCAACAGCCTAGTGGCTTAATGCTTGAGATGCCAATCTGGTAACTACTGCCTCAACCTGACTAATTTTAATATCTCTGCTGTGAGAACAGGCAGAACTGAGTTGGGCCAGGACTAGCTTCAGTCTTCCTTTTATGTGTTCTAAGTTTTGTTCCAGATATTTCCAGTGTTATGCCTCCTTTCTATGCAGGGCTCCTTTTGGGAAAAAAATCACTGCCCCTCTCCTCCTTATTTGAATGATATACCATTTAATTATTAGTTTAAACCATGAATCTTTTACACGATATTTGCATCTCTAATTTGTGATATGTTTCAAGAGGAGGTAGGTACCTTGTTGAAGCTTCCAGCTGTGAAGCACCATGGGTGATGGTGCCCATCTCTTCACCCCTGAAATAGTGGTACTCTGTTCTCACACGTTCGAGAAGACCCACTTGGGGTGCTGTAGATGGCGACTTTTTAAAGTCACTGCAGGGCACCTGAAATGGCAGCGCTTTATGCGATGGCAACATCATACATCCTCAAAACAGTCCTGACTACGTGTAGGTTTTTTAAATTGTTTCACTGAACATTGCAAATTGCGCCTTATATGCAGTATGTTTTGGGGGCAAGCCATTTCAGCATATGTGCTTCAGCCGGATTGACTCTGCTACAGTAATGAAAAGAAAGCTGTTGTCATCTTTAGATACCAGAAATATGATAGCTAGAAATACTGAGTCATACTGTTTCAGCAAAAAATCTTTCCCTCATTATGACTGTCACCATAGTTACTGGTAATAGATCCATGAGATGTAGCCGAACTGATGTAATAGAGCCCCAAGAACTGCAATGCCCAGTATATTTTTTGTGTTAAAGATGGCAATGTAATTGTGAATTGCTTCTCTTGCTATTTTGGTAATGTGACAATGAGAGGATTACTATTTTGGTAATGTGACAATGAGAGGATTTAATATACACATATTGGGGAATATGCACCAGCTTTTCATTGAGAACCAATACTGCAGAAGGTAAAGTTAAGGAAGGTTAAGCTCTATTTCTTTACAAAGTAGTTTTATTTAAAGAGAATTACAGGCTCGAAGGATTACAATATTCAATAACCAATACACACACACACTCTTTCTGGGGATCTCTGCAAGTAGAATATGGATTACACCTAAACTGTTATTCCTAAACTATTTTACACTAGATCACTGAGTCCTAATGTCCTCTTCCTTCTATTTTTCTTCAGTCAGTTTTATCTCTGGGACCTCTGGAGATGGTTCTGCCTTACTTACAGAAGGAAAACTTATGTGGTCTTGCTTGTAGGGATGGAAGCAGCGAGAGAGCTTTGTTGCTTGCAAACAGGATATATGAGAGAAAAAGAAGAGCAAATCTTGTCCCTTGTTCAGACTGAAGAGAAAAAGACAAAAGAATAGGAAGAGTTCTCTTGTTTTTATCATATTCTTCTTTTTTTATAACTTCTTGTAGAGCTGCTGGGATGTAGGTCACATGTTTTGTAGTAACCCAATCACACAGCAGGAGGGAGTGAGACCAGTTCTTTTTGGCTCCTGGGATGGAGGGAAACGATGGAGAGGTAGGCCAGGTTTTGATTGACTTATGCTGATCTTTGTGGGTCAGTTGCTAGTTTGATGGCTTGGTTAGATGACATACCCTGATATTTGACTCTTAGTAAAGCTCTGCCTAGTAGTGCTTGTGGGATCTTGACTGAAAACATGTGTATTACAGTAGACTGATTTAACAAGATAAATGGCCAGATGCTTTTCTTTTAAGAAAGGTGTACATATTATTTTTAAGTACTTATTTTTGTATTTGGGGATAGTCTTAATTACATGGTACAGAGGTGCGTTCTCACAGCTTCAGCCATTTTCTCAATTCCAGAATATGCAGTATTCTTATGTTAAGTCTAATAATAATTCAGCACAAAACCTATCACTATCTCCCCATAATAGCTCATTATTTTTCAAGCATTGTTTGTACACAGCAATTGGATGTACTCAACTATAGACATGAAAAAATGTTTAGAATGCTAGCGCACTAGCCAAAATTTCCAAGAGCCTGAGAAAAATGGATTTTCCTTACATTTTTTTTGTTTTACATTTTAGTTGGTATTTTGTTTCATCTTTTTTTATTTTATCTCATAATTTGTTTTTGCTTTTCTGTGCTCTTTTCTTCCCTTCAGTCTCACTTTCATCTCTGCAGCTTGTCCATTTCTATGTGTTCCACCAGCAGGGAATAGTCACATGCTGATGACGGACGATTTTTCTACACCTGCTCAAATACTTACCTCATAATATACAATGATCTATAACGCCTTGAAGTCTTTACACCTTTATACATTTTCACATTCTGCTGTCTAAAACATACAGTTAAGATGCATTAAATTAGAAATTCTTTATCGTCCCAGTGCCTGTGGGTTGTCTCACCCCTCCAACAGCTTGGAGACTGAACATGTCATATTTTCATGGCATAACTTTGGATAAGTAGCAGGCATCTCCCTCCAGCCTTCAGTATCTCAGTCTCCAAGCAGCTGGAGGGTGTGATTCCCTTGGACTCACTGAAGGGACAATTAGGAAATTTGTTTAATTTTGGTAGATGATCTTAATGTGAGAAAATTTAAAGAATTAAATTAGATTGAGCATTAAAGTTTTTGGTAAAAAAAAAAAAGAATAGAAAAGAAAAGAAAAGGGAAACTAGAGCTATATAGAGGAGAAGAAAAAGTGCAGCTCCAGTTTTATTTTCTGATGGGCAGTGCCTGGGGAGGCCTTGCCAGTGAAGGAGGGGCTTGCCTGCAGGAAGTAAAGGATAGTGGTGGCTCTGGAGCTCAGGACGGAGTGAGGAGCCATCGGAGGAGGAGCAGCCTGTCACTATGGCCAACTAATGCAGAAGCCGCAGGAGAAAGGCATAGCGTCGGAGTGGCTTTAGAAGTGAGCAAAGGTAATTGTTTTCTTTATGGCATATTTGAAGGAGTCCTGCAGCAAAGACAGGTTAGTGCAGGCTGCGGGTGAAGGAGGCTTTGCACTAACCGCATGGTAAAGGATGCCATTTTACCGCCGTGCGTGGGAACCACGGGCATAGCCTTTAAAGCTGTGATTTTTTATTTTAGCACTTGAAAGGCTGTGATTTTGGATTCCCTTATCAGCCTACAAAAGGTTCAGGGACTCCTAGTTCATCCCCATCATTCTTCCTGGACCTTCTCTCCTCGGTCCCAAGCCTCTCCTCAGTAGTCCTCTTTTGTCCCTTCTCCGTTAGTTCTCTACCAGTCTCTTTCCTTCCTTCCTTCCAGCCAGCCCCTATGGGTCTTAATCTGTCTCTTTGTCTCTTTTCCTACTCCCCCCCCCCCCTCAATGGGTTCCTCCAGTTCTTTCTGTCTCTTCCACCTAGCCACTTCCCACCAGCCTCTCTTTTTTAATCTGCTTAGGTTCTGCATAACCCCTGTAATGGTCTCATGGAACCCAGGGGTCCACAGGTCACAGCTGGAAACCACTGCTTTCACTTTCAATGTGAAAAAAACAATTATGGAAATATTCAAAATAAGAATAAGAAACCAAAATATCTTATTTGCGTAACTCATAAAGAACATAAGAATATAAGATGTACCATACTGAGTCAGACCAAAGGTCCTGTTTCCAAAGCGGTCAATCCAGGTCACAAGTACCAGTCAAGTTCCCAAAAACATGCACAGATTTTATAGTGCTTATCCCAGGGGTAAGCAGTAGATTTCCCTGGTCCTCTTTAATAATAGTTTATGGACCTTTCCTCCAGGAACTTGTCCAAACCTCTTTTAAACTCAGCTACACTGACAGTTTTTACTTTATCCTTTGGTAACGAATTCCAGAGTTTGATTAATCCTTGAGTGGAAAAATATTTTCTTCAATTAGTCTTAAATGTGCTACATCCTAGCTTCATTTTATACTGTAATTTCTGTATAAATCAGCAAGTACTGATTTAAGGGGTGTGAAGATATATGCGATCGGATACTTTCTATACTTTTTAAATATCACTATGATTGTTCTTTCGTGTTACATAGAAACATGACGACAGAAGAAGACCACATGGCCTATCTAGTCTGTCCTTCCATATCAACCACTACAACAGTCCCCTTTTTTCCTTTAGAGATCCTCTGTGTTTGTCCCATGCTTCTTTGAATTCAGATACTGTCCGCATCTCTACCACCTCCACTGGGAGATTATTCCATGGATCCACCACTATTTCCGTAAAGAAATATTTCCGCCTATCACGCCTGAATCTATCGCCTTTCACCCTCATCCCATGTCCCCTCGTAGCAGAGCTTGCTTTCAATCGAAAGAGGCTCTCCCCCTGTGTATTTATGCCACGGAGGTATTTAAACATCTCAATCATATCACCTCTATCCCGCCTTTCCTCTAAGGTGTACATATTAAGATCCTTAAGTCTGTCCTCATATGCTTTATAACAAAGACCACTAATCATTTTAGTAGCCACCCTCTGTACTGACTCTAGCCTGTTTATATCCTTTTGAAGGTGCGGTCTCCAGAATTGCACACTATACTCCAAATGAGGTTGCACCAAAGACTTATACAGACGCACTATCACCTCTTTCTTCTGCCATTCCTCTCCCTATGCACCCAAGCATCCTTCTAACTTTTGCTGTCGCCTTTTCTACCAGTTTAGCTACTTTAAGATCATCAGACACAATCACGCTTAGGTCATGCTCTTTAGTGGACAAAAGTACTTCACCCCCTGTACTATATCATTTCCTTGGATTGCTGCAGCCCAAATGCATGATCTTGCATTTTTTAACATTAAATCTCAGCTGCCAAATTCTAGACCATTCTTCAAACTTAGCTAGATCCCTCTTCATGTTATCTACATCTTCCTGGGAGTCTACTCTATTGCAGATTTTGGTATCATCCGCAAAGAGGCAAACCTTACCCGACAGCCCTTCCGCTATATCACTAACAGAGATGTTATAAAGAATCGGACCAAGGACAGATCCCTGGGGCACACCACTGGTAACCAGCTCCTCCTCAGAGTGAGCTCCATTTACCTGTACACTTTGTCGCCTCCCACTCAACGTATTTTCAACCCAAGCAGTAAATGTAGGGTCCATCCCTAGGGTGCTCAGTTTGTTTATAAGTCGCCTGTGAGGAACGGTGTCAAAGGCTTTACTGAAATCTAAATGCACCACATCTAGGGCTCTCCCTCGGTCCAACTCCCTGGTAACCCAGTCAAAGAAGCTGTTTTACCCTTAGTATTAAAGTGGGCAAAGGTTATTCCAGTTTTGAAGGGGCTGGCTTTAGACCCTTGTAAGACAGATAATTGCCAACCAATCTCGAACCTCCCCTTTGTGGGGAAGGTGATTGAAAGGGCGGTAGCACACCAGCTAGTGGATTTTCTGGATAATTTTCACATTCTGGATGACAGGCTGCCTGGGCTCTATAGGCTTCGCAGCACAGAAACATTGCTCATGGTCTTAACAGATGATATACATGTTTTGTTAAATAAGGGGATGCCTGGAGTGCTGGTGCAGTTAGATATTTCAGCTGCTTTTGACAGTGCACCATAAACATCTTTTAGAAATCCTGGCATCTATTTGCATAATAGGCCAAGCTTGGGACTGGTTTGCCTCCTAGCTGCAGGAGAGGGATCAGAGTGTAAAGATTCAAGATGCTGTGTCTTCTCCATGCCTCCTGTGTTGCGGTATCGTGCAAGGTCTGTGCTCTCACCATGTTTTATAAAGCCATGCATCAGGCATGTTTTATGTTTATGCAGACATTGTTCTTATTCATATTTCTAAAGGGGAGACAAATGTTATTTAGGTTATTGAAGAAAAGTTGGAGTTGTTTTGAGGATGGTTATATAGATTAGGACTGTACTTCGAAATATCAAGACTGATAAGTTGTGGCTGACTGAAGATTTGATCGCAAGCCTTTGCTGGGAGGCCATGTCCTAAAATTTCTAACTTGAGATCTGGGGGTTCTTTTAGATAGCAATTTAGATGTAAATGCCCAGGTCACTAATTTGTTGTCTTCCTAGAACAGATGGTATATTCTGTGGGACAAGGACTGTCTCTTATGTGTATATATACAGCGCTGCATATGCCTAGTAATGCTACAGAAATGATTGGTGGCAGTAGTAGTAAGTTAGTGCAAAACTCGTATGTGATTTTGCACCAAATTAGACCAATATGTCCATATTTGTCAGCGACCTGGGCATTAATTTTACTATTTGGATTATTGCAATGTCCTTATGGTAGGTCTCCCACAAAGAGAGACCTCCAGGGGGTACAACTGGTGCAAAATCTACTGCCAAGCTTTTTAGAGGCCTTTATATATTTGACCATGTTGGCCCAGTTCTACAGGAATAAAATTAGCCTCCATTTAAAAGTAGAGTGAATTTTAAAATTCTTTTTTTTTTTTTGTGTGTATTACAGGGATTAGCGCCCGTTTGTCTGAAAGAGTGTGCCCTTATTTCTCTGTGTTCTCAGCTGGAGCAGATGCTATCCGTTTCTACTGTCAAAACTGTACGGAATTTTCAGCATCGAGAAAGAACCTTAGTTAAGGCTCCTCTTTTGTAGAATGGGTTACCCAGAGAATTGAGTGACAGACCACTTGAAACTATTTTGGAGGAAACTTAAGACCTATCTGTTTAGGCATGCTTTCATTGAAGGTGGTGGGTAGACAGGATGGCTGGCCTTTTTCATTGTTGTGTGTGTAATTAATGTTTGTTTTATTGTAAATCACAGTGAGCGGTTTGTATGTGTAGTATATAAATACAAACAAATAAATAAAGTTAAAAAAATAAACTGCATATTTTTAATTTTTAAAGGGTTTTAAAAAGGATTCCAGGAGTGAACCAAGAAACTACAGACAAGTAAGCCTGATGTCCGTGCTGGGCAAAATAGTAGAAACTGTAATAAGGAACAAAATTTAGTGAACAGAATGATGGTTATGGTTTAATGGGACAAAGCCAACATGTAGCCAAAGTGCTACATTTTTTGAAGGTATGAATAAACAGATATATAAAGGTGAACTGGTGGATCTCCAGGAACCAGCAGGAATGCAGTCTTCACATATGGGTGACGTCTGCATCGATGGAGCCCCCACACATTAACACTCCCCAGCATCCAGTAGGAATGCTTTTGGGAGCGTCTCTTCATGCATGTATATCTGCCTGCCTTCTCAACAGTTCTTCAGTCATCTTTTTGCCGTGGAGCCATCAGGACCTTGTCCTAACCCCGCTCTAAAAAATTTGTTTTAAATTTTGTAGTGCCTTCGGTACTTTGTGCTTGCCTGCCCGTCAAACCAGAACCATACCACATCGTTCCGGTACCTCTATTTTTCATTTTTTGGAAACTTTTTTTTTCTTTTCTTTCCAGACTTTGAGGCTGCCATTGCTCTTTTTGATTTTGCCTCAGTATTTTTTTCCTCAATGGAGAAGCTACACAGTGATTTTAAAAAATGTACAAAATGCCGAGGTACTATCTCAGTAACAGATAAGCACGACTGGTGCTTAAAATGTTTGGGCCCCAACTACTATGTTTGTCTTACACACTCTGTCTGCAAATACCCAAAGGGGGCTTAAGAACCAGGAGCAACAACAGGGAAAGCTGTTTCTGTCAGGCTGAGCCACTTCGGCACACTTTTTGGTGGCCACTACACAGTCAGAGTCGTCACAGGGATCCCATGCCTCATCGAAGTCCAAACATCTTCGATATCTTTACTGCCGGTGAACATTGGTCTACCTCACTGGCAGTAAAGGTATCAAAGATCTCGACACCAGCATTGACAGATAAAGGGTCACAATCCTTGGCATCATCATTGTCGTCAGACTCTGATACTCGGCATCAACATTGACACGTTGCTTCAGCTGACCCAGACCTAGACCGACCTACAAAGCAGTCCCGGTGGGAGGATAGTTTCTCCAAAGCATTTGAGAGACTCGGAAATGATCTTAGGATCTCGTCCTTGGTGGAGTCTCTGGTACCATACTCTGGGACGATGGCATAGAGCTCAATGCTCAGATCTTCCCAATCACCTCCGGTCTCTCTCGATAAGTACATTCAAACTATCAAGAGGAGTCTGGCTACTATCCTGGTGGCAGTAGTGCCGGGCCTTCGAGGCCCTCTGGTTCCACAGCTCCAGTACTGATCCTTGATATCGATACATCCAGAGCTTTGGGAGCATGCTCAGAGAACTGGCTCCGTCATGCAAGGAGCCAAGGCCTCCATTGGAGCACTTCACCGCATCAGGTACGGAACACCTCGATTCTGATACCTCACAGTGTGAACACTGACTTTTGGCATTGGAGCATCACTGATACCATGGTGCCGATAACCACTATTTTGATTTTGTACCGGATTCTGGTACCGCTTCCTTGGAATCTGATGATGAGTCTCTTGATTCTGCATTGCTCCCAGATATTCTCTCGGATCAGTCTCAAACACATGAGAGGCATCGTTCTCCCTCCCCCCACCCCCCCCCCCGAGGACATGTCCTTCCAAGATTTTATTGGAAACATAGTGGCTGCTCTCTTGGTGTCTGTAGCCATGGAATTAGAACCGAGAGCAGAAGAGCTTGACATACTTCAATATCTGTCAGCTCCAAAAGAAGCTGCAACGCTTTCCATACATAATATACTCCAAAACCTGATACTTCAGATGTGGGAGGCACCTCTGATGGATCCATCTATCAGCAAGTGTCTGGACACTCTGTATCAAGTTCCTCCTTGCCCTGGGTTTCAAAAACCACAATTGCCTCACCATTCCATGGTTGTGGAATCGGCCATGAAGAGTATTAAGAGTTCCAAAAATCACTCATCGGTTCCCCCAGGCAGAGACTCTAGAACCCTCGATGCTTTTGGCCATTAAGCCTTTCAGGCAATTATGCTAGCATCCAGGATTGACTCCTACATGCCCTATATGGGGATGTTCTTAAGGGATGTCTCAAAGGACTTGTCTGAATTTACTACCTTATTGCCAACAGACAAGCAGGCTCACATCAGGCTGTGGTGACACATGCCAGAACACCTCAAAATTTCTGACAAGAGCCACTTTTGATGCTTTTGAAGCCAGCAGCAGCTTGTATTGAAGCAAGGAGGACAGCCTCGCTACAGGCCTCTGACCTTGAGCAATGGGTTCAAGACAAGCTGGCAAATATCCCCTGTAATGGCAAACACCTTTTTGGGAAAGAGTGGTGTGAGAAAGCAGGTGAGATAGAAACTGATGGTCTCACTATGAAACACTTATCTCACAAAACATAGTAACATAGTAAATGACGGCAGATAAAGACTGTGGACGGTCTGTGTCTGAAGGTTCTATAGAGTCACATACTAAGTTTTTATTATGTGGTTTTTTGAGTTCTACTGTCTGACAATCCTACAGAGTGAACACAATTTGTTGTTCTTAATTCGTTTTTGATTCATAAGATCAGATGGCCTCTTACCTGTCAGTATTTGCGCAGCGGCTGATTGGTAGAATGGCTACGGGCAGAGTTACCCTGTCAGTCTATAAGAATGACCATTGTATGGTTCTTTACGCATGTGCTGCGTTTTTTTGCTTCAGTAGAGTTTAGAAAGATACGCCTTAAGGTAAGCCACTGCGATGAACATTTGGAGAGGGTATGTTTACATTGAATATCTGAAATTTAAACGTGAGCATTATGATACTGAAATTTTCTTCTTGGCTTTTAGCATGAGAAAAGCAGATTAATCGCTGCATGCTGTATGCTGAACTCCCCCGAAGAAGCCGCACCAGCGGTGAAACGCAACAGCGCTTAGAATTTGCGTCGGGAGCTGGGAGATTTATCCTAACGTTAACCACTTTTTCAGATAAGTCTTTTTGACTTTCATAATTAAATTACAAAAGTTGGGATTCTTCACCTAGTTCAAGAAATTGAGTCACAGCAGAGTAAAATAAAGTCTGCAGTTATAAGCATTTTTTATTGTAATACAAGGAATATATGGGTCCTTGATGTAAAGAAGGGGATAGTGAGTCTTCAGGTCTATAAAGTGTTGTAGCCTGTTATGGCCCTTCCTCATTCATTCTGAGACCCTTTTTCTTTGATTATTCAAAGTATCTTTTGCATTTGAATTTGAGCAATTATTTTTGTAATAGGGCAGATAAAGACCAGCATGGTCCATCCAGTCTGCCCAGCAATACGGCAAGAGTAGGGACACCTGATGCTCTGTGCAGGTCACCCCTCCCCATGTCTTTGTTTAGGGGTGGACCCACCACTCCATGTAGGACACCCCTATTTGTTGAGAAGTTAGATGGTTCAGTTTATTTTGTTTTTATCCTGTTGCTGTAAAGGGATCCGCAGTGCTTGTCCCATGCTGTTTTGAATTCCGTCACCGTGTTTGCCCCCACCACTTCCATCGGGAGAGCATTCCAAGCACCCACCACGCTTTCAGTGAAAAAATATTTCCTGACATTGCCTTTCAATTTTCCACCTTGCAGCTTCATGTTATGCCCTCTAGTTTTGCAGCTTCCCCGTCTTTGGAAGAGGTTTGTTTGTTCATCGTTCCTCTTTAAGTATTTAAAGGTCTGAATCATATCTCCCCTATCCCTCCTCTCCACCAAAGTGTACATATTTAGGTCTTTAAGTCTCTTCTCATAAGGTTTCTTACGCAGGCTCCAAATCATTTTGGTTGCCTTCCTCTGAACACTTTCCAGTCTTTTTACATCTTTTGCAAGATATGGTCTCCAAAACTGAACACAGTATTCCAGATGAGGCCTCACCAGCGACCTGTACAGTGGCATAAGTATCTCTTCCTTTCTGCTGGTAATCCTTCTTTGTATGCAGCCCAACATCCTCCTGGCTTTTGCCACCGCCTTGTTGCACTCTTTTGCCACCTTGAGATCATCAGAGATAATCACACCAAGGTCTTTTTCCTGAACCATGCACACCAACCTCTCGCACCCTATTGCGTACATTTCCCTTGGATTTCTGCTACCTAAGTGCATGACACTGCACTTTTCGCATTAAATCGTAATTGCCAAGCATTAGACCATTCTTCCAGCTTTTGTAGATCTTTCCTCATGTTATCCACTCCCTCAGGGGAGTCCACTCTGTTGCAAATTTTTGTGTCATCTGCAAAAAGACAGACTTTTCCATTCAGTCCTTCAGCAATATCACTCACAAATACATTGAACAGTGCCGAGCCCAGGACCGAACCCGGGGCACCCCGTTAATCACCTTCCCCTCATCCGAGTGAGCTCCATTTACCATCACCCTTTGTCGTCTGTCAGTCAACCAATTTCTAATCCAGTTTACTATCTTGGAACCCATCCCCAAGCTACTGAGTTTATTGACAAGCCTCCTATGAGGAACAGTATCAAAGGCTTTGCTGAAATCCAGGTAGATGACATCCATCGCATGCCCCTGATCTAGTTCCTTGGTCACCCAGTCAAAGAACTCAATCAGATTAGTTTGGCAAGACTGTCCTTCAGTAAAACCATGTTGCCTCGGATCTTGCAACCTGTTAGTTTTGAGAAAGTTTACTATTCGCTCTTTCAGGAGCGCCTCCATTACTTTTCCTGCCACCGAGGTAAGGCTCACGGGTCTATAGTTTGACACTTCTTCCCTGTCACCACTTTTGTGTAGAGGCACGACATCAGCCATTTTCCAGTCCTGAGGACCTCTCCTGTTTCCAAGGATCTGTTGAATACATCCTTTAACGGCCCTGATAGAATTTCTCTGACCTCTTTCAGTATCCTGGGATGTATCACATCTGGTCCCATGGCTTTGCCCACTTTCAGTTTAGCAAGTTGTTCCAACACCTCATCTTCTGTGAATGGTGTGGTATTTACTTCATTCCCATTTTTATATTTGGGAGTCCCAGCTGGTCCATCTCCAGGATTTTCTTTAGTAAAAACAGAGCAGAAGTATTTGTTTAGCAATTTCGCTTTTTCTATGTCACTTTCCACGAGTCTTTTCCCAGCACTTCTGAGTCCTGCAATTCCAACTCTGATCTTCTTCCTTTCCCGAATATACCTGAAGAAAGTTTTGTTGCCACCCTTAACATCTTTAGCCATCTTTTCCTCTGCCTTTGATTTTGCTGTCCTTATTTCTCTTTTTGACTCTTTGAGTTTGATCCTGTATTCATTTCTGTGTTCTTCTGTTTGCAAGCTTTTGAATCTTGCGAAAGCTGTGTTTTTTGCCTTTATTTGAGCAGCCACTTCTTTGGAAAACCGAATAGGTTTCCTTCTCCTCTTGTTTTTGTTTACTTTTTTAACATATTTGTCCGTTGCCCCTTTTGCCACCTTTAGTTTATCCCATTGCAATTCCACTTCCTTTATCTCCTTTCACCCTGTCCTCTCCTCCTTTAGGTACTTGGCCATTTTATTGAAGTCAGTGTTTTTGAAGTTTAGGACTTTGAGCTTGCTATGTTTGGCCTGTACCCTGGCTTTTATCTCAAACCACACTGTGTAATGATCACTTACTCACAGGGGTATTCACGCAGAATTTGACACACTATCACCGTTGCAATGCAATGTGTGCCTTCGAGTCAGTCCTGATTCCTGGCGACCCAGAAGTTCCTGGGTTTTCTTGGCAGTGTCACCGGAAGTAGATTGCCAGGCCTTTCTTCTGAGGCAATGGAGGGTTAAGTGACTTGCCCAAGGCCACAAGGAGTGCTAGTGGGACTCGAACCCTGGTTGCCAAGCCAGTGTTCTAACCACTAGGCTACTCCTCCACTCAGTGGTGAGCACTAAATCCAGCGTTGAGCTTTCCCTGGTTGGCTCCATGACTATTTGTCTAAGGAATGCATCCTGGAGAGCATCTACAATTTTTTTGCTTCTTTCCAGATGTGCAGAAGAAGTAATCCATTCCACATCAGGTAGATTAAAGTCACCCAAAATGATTACTTCCCCCTTTGTGGCTATCTTGGCCATATCTTTAATCAAATCGTTATCTATCTCTTCAATTTGAGTCGGAGGTCTGTAGACTACAGCAATATGGATGACAGTGCCATCTCCTCTTTCCAATGCAATCCAGAGCGCTTCTTCTTTTCCCCATGCCCCCTGCATTTCAGTTGTTTTAATATTGTTTTTGACATACAAGGCCACTCCTCCTCCTTTTCCATTTTCTCTGTCTCCTCTGAATAGATTATAGCCAGTTATGGCTACATCCCAATCATGTGATTCATTGAACCATGTTTCTGTAATGGCCACAATGTCCAAATCCATTTCCACCATTAGGGCTTCCAGGTCCAGAACTTTGTTGGCTAAGCTTCGAGCATTTGTGCTCATTGTTTTCCAGCATTTACCTGGCTTGTGTGTATTTTGCATTGATTTTGTTCTGCCCACATCTTCCCACTTGTTTGTGATGTGTGGTTTAAAAGTGTGGCTGTTTCTGATATTATTCTGTTTTTGCAGGGGGTGGCATGCCGGTCTTGACCTTCCACATCCGTAACCCCCTTTTCCTAGTTTAAATGCATATCCACATAGTGCCTGAATTTTTCACTTAAGAGTCTTTTCCCTGTGACAGTCATCAGACCCTGCTAAAAAGAAGGCTCTTTCTAAAAAAAAAAAACCTTCTATCCCAAGAAGAGGAGGCACTACCCTTCCTACCCTGCTTACTCGCCATACCATGCTCAGCAGCCACAGCATAAGCAGCAAGGGGTCCGTCAGCCCAGGAAACCTAAAGCTGCAAAGCCCCAGCCAGCTCAGCCACAACAACCTCCGGCTAGTTTTTGACTGCTTCCTTAAGGACATAGCTAGTCTACCCTTAAGAGACCTCCATCCATCCCACATAGCAGGCAGGTTGGTATACTTTGTCCACAGATGGCCCTTCATAACCTCAGAACCCTGGATCTTGTCAGTGGTGAATGGGGGTTATCAGCTCAATTTCAAAGACCTGCCCCCCCCCCCCTCACCTTCTTTGTAGGGGAAATCCTCATGGATCTCCTCCACTCCAATCTCATGCATCAGGAGATCACCACTCTCACAACACAAGGAGCCATCAAGAAAGTTCCACTCCTTCAACAAGGCCTAGGGTTCTACTCCCAGTTCTTCCTCATTCCAAAGAAGACAGGAGGATTCAGACCTATCCTGGATCTCCAGAATCTCAACAAATTCCTCGTGAGAGAAAAGTTCAAAATGCTTTCGCTAGGGATTCTACTTCCTTACCTTCAGGAAAAAGACTGGCTCTGCTCTCTGGATCTCAAAGATGCCTACACACATTTCCTGATCCACCCCTTTCACAGAAAGTACTTCTGTTTTTTCTTTCAGGGACACCACTTCCCATACCATGTTCTCCTCTTCGATCTGGCTTTGGCTCCAAGAGTCTTCACGAAGTGTCTGGCAGTCGTAGTGGCCTACCTCTACACCTTGGGCATCTTCATCTTCCCTTACTTAGACAACTGGTTCATCAAGGGAGATACTCCTCAAATGGTCACATCATCACTTCAATGCACAATTCTCTTACTACAGCAACTAGGCTTTGTTGTCAATTATCCCAGCTGACTCCAAATCACTGAAGTTTATAGGAGCTCTTCTGGATACCACAAGGGCTTGTGCCTTCTTACCAGAGGACTGCTTTTGTCTCATCTCCTTAGCAAGCCATAGCCAAAACCAATCCAGTATCTCTGCAAGAGACATGCTCCATCTCCTGGGTCACATGGCCTCCACAGTCCATGTCATCCCATTTGTCTGCCCCGGGACAGTGGACACACTCAGATCAATGGGCACAGTCCACTGGAAGCCTCACAGACAAGATCACCATAACCTCTCAGTTCGTGGACTCCCTGAAGTGGTGGTGCACCACTGAAAACCTTTGCATCTGGTTACCTTTTCAAGCATCTGCACCTCCGTGTATCCTGATAACGGATGCATCCAAGCAGGGCTGGGTAGCCCATCTCTGTGGTCTCACCACACAGGGCCTGTGGCCCCAAGAGAGGCCTCTTATCACATCAACCTGTAGGAACTCAGAGTGATTGCTAATGCCCTTCATGTGTTTCTTCCCCACCTTACAGGGCAGACAGTTCTCATACAAACCAACAACAAAGTAGCCATGTACTACATCAACAAACAGGGAGGGACAGGATCTCGCCACTTCTTCCAGGAGGCAGTGCATCTCTGGACTTTTGCGATAGCTCCTCACATCTCTCTTCAGGATGTTTGTCTCCCGGGGGAGCAAAATCATCTTGCCGACAAACTCGGCCATATCCTTTGACCTCACGAATGGATGTTTCTTCAGGAAATGGCGCAACACTTATTTTGATAATGTTGCTTATATCTCAGGTGTTCAAAAAACACCTCAAAATATCAAAAGTTTGAAGAGAGTCTTCGGAATCAGTAAAAGTGGTGGGAATGCGTAGAGCAGGCCCTGATCCCAATGAAGCAGAAAAGCATCCGAAGCTTTGCTTTGCAGCAATGAAACCCTGGAGCAGAAGAGAGGTACGTGCAAAAAAGGAGTAGAGGTAGTAGCAAAAAGAAAGAGCAAAAAAATAAATGGGAGTACTCCGTTCTCCCCCCAAGCTCTCCTCCAAAGCCCTGGTTCAAATGAGAAGTTAGTCAATAGTTATGCGTGGCTAGAAGCAGATTTAAATGCCCATGGGAAAATTTTCATGGTATATACATGTCTTGTTATTCTAAAATAAGGAATACATATAAACTGTGAAGCACCACACTCTGAACTGGCCTTCTGGAAATCTCTTTATGCCACATGATATGCACATATGCAGCACCATTTCTAAAATTCCTTTTTAAATGTACCTGTTACACTGCAAACAGTATGTGATTCTTTTAAAATTGCCTTAAAATGTGTGACATTTTGTTAAACAAATTTTCACTTTACCTTACTTGATGATCTTTATTTTTGCAATTGAGCTAACATATTGGCCATATTGCTTCATCCACTTGCATATGTGAAGTGGTATTTTAGAAAGGAAATCTTGGCATTGGGGATAACATGCAAATAAGGAAGTGCTGCAAATGAAGCTGATTTCAGAAGCGAGCCTGTGAATGTGCAGGCGCCATCTGAAATCGCCATGCGGACGTCCAGGGATGTGCATGTAGAATGCTGGGATGGCAACAGCACATGTGGCCTATGGAAAATACAGTACTAGAGACATGCAAGGACCCGTTTGCTGACATGCAGATATGGATATGCAAGCTCAAAGCAAAGTATGCATGTATACACTGGCATGCAGAGTCCCAGCTTGAAGACATAGCCAGACGAGAGGGAGATGACTATGTGGCTGCCACAGTTCTCTCATACTGAGAGCAGAAGGCTATGCCTCATGGTAATCCAGCATGAGGAGTTCCTGTATCCAGCCCATGGACACAGGGCTGTCTGTTGCCAGGTCCACAGAATCTGGCAAAGGATTCAGCAGACTCTTGCTCAGTAAGTAGCCAAAAAGCCATGTAAATAGGGGTGCCACTGGCACTAAAGGTAGGATGTGTGCAGAGCAGGGGCGGCCCAAGGGGGGTGTGGGGCCATGTGCGGAGACTCGGTGCGGGCCTCATTTGCATAAGGGGACTCATTTGCATAAATATTTGCATAATGTTACCATACACTAACTTTTAGTAAACATGCCTCTTAATGAGTGTATGAATAAAGAAAGACTAAAAGACGTCTACATTACTATAATCCAGTGCCAACCGCCAGACACATAAGGAACTACTACAAACACTGCCCATTTAGAACCCATAGCAAACCCGCCGTATCCTAACAGCACTACCAGGACTCATAAAGCACCATACCCTAACTATCAAAAGGAAACGCTGCAAATATTAAACCAATACATTTCAGAGAACAACAATAAATGACCTACTGGGGAAAGAGAACAAGTGGCAATGTCAAATAGGAATTACATAAACAGAATACCTCAGCTCAGTTACACATGCAGAACATAGACCATCACCAAACAAGGAATCACAATTTAGAAACAGGAAGGCAATAATTAAACTGGGAATCCCAAAAGCCAAACTTGGAATGTACAACACTGTAGAAATAAAACTATACATTAATTTGCTCTTGTACTAAACAAAGCGCAGACGTTAATGATGCACATTTCCCAGAGCTGACATATTCCAATTAATAAATTCAAAATAAAGAGATATTTTTCTACCGTTTGTGCATTTTTTTTCAGCTGCAATTGCTCCAGTCACTTTCTTCTGGTTTCTTTGTGTCTTCCGCTAACTCTCCATCGTCTGCTGTCCATTTGTCTTTTCTTCTCTCTTCTAGTTTTTTTCCATTCTCTCTCTACATCTGCTTTAACATACTAATCTTTCTCCTTTTCCTCTTTCCTATTTCATCTACTCAAATTTTACCCCTCCATTCTCAATCCCCACTTACTCTCCCAATATCCGACCAATTGTAGATTTGTCTTCCCTCCCACACAAAATATTTTTTCCCTCTCCATTTCACTCTCCCAGCTCCATCCCATTCTAATCCTCCCCCAACATCAGCTCCATTCTAGTTCCAGTCCCACCCAGCATCCGCTCCCTTCTAGTCCCCGCATCAGCCCATTTCCAGTCCTAGCCCCCCATAAGCCCATTTCCAGTCCTATCCTAGACCCACCATCAGCCTATTTCCAGTCCTAGTTCCCCCATCTATTTCCAGTCCCATCCGAGTCCCTCCATCAGTTCATTTCCAATCCCAGCCCCCCATGAGCCCATCAGCCCATGTCAAATCCTAGCTCCCCTCCACTCAGCCCATTTCCAATCCAAGCCCCCATGAGCCTACTTCCAGTTCTAACCCGTTCATGAGTCCATTTCAATCCAAACCCCCACCACAGCCCATTTCCAATCTTAGCACCCCCCCCAACAGCCAATTTCCAGTCCTATTCTAGCCCCTCCATCAGCCCATTTCCTGTCCTAGCCCCCCCCACTCACCCATTTCCAGTCCTAGCTCCCTCCCCCTCACAACCCATTTCCATTCCAAGCCCCCGTCCCCATCAGCTATTTGCAGTTCAAGCCCTCCTTCCACTCAGCCCATTTCCAGTCCTAGCAACCCCCCAGCCCATTAACAGTCTTAACCCCCCCAGCCCATTACGTCCTAACCCCCCATCACCCTATTTCCAGGCCTAGCCCCCCATCAGCCTATTTCCAGTCTTAGCCCCCCATAGCCCATTACCAGTCCTAATCCCCCATCAGCCCATTACCAGTCCTAACCCCTCCCATAGCCCATTACTAGTCCTAACCCCCATCAGCCCATTTCCAGTCTTAGCCCCCCCCATAACCCATTACCAGTCCTAAACCTCCCCATCAGCCCACTTCCAGTCTTAGCACCCCCCCATGGCCCATTACTAGTCCTAACCCTCCCCCATCAGCCCACTTCCAGTCTTAGCTCCCCCCCCCATAACCCATTACCAGTCCTAAACCTCCCCATCAGCCCATTTCCAGTCTTAGCCCACCCATAGCCAAATACCAGTCCTAACCCCCCATCAGCCCATTTCCAGTCTTAGCCCCACCATAACCCATTACCAGTCCTGAACCTCCCCATCAGCCCACTTCCAGTCTTAGCCCCCCCCATAGCCAATTACCAGTCCTAACCCCCCCATCAGCCCATTTCCAGTCAGCCCCCCATAGCCCATTGCCAGTCCTAACCCCCCCCCCATCAGCCCACTTCCAGTCTTAGCACCCCCCATGGCCCATTACTAGTCCTAACCCTCCCCTATCAGCCCACTTCCAGTCTTAGCCTCCCCCCCCCATAGCCCATTACCAGTCCTAAACCCCCTTCCCCCCTTTCATCCCAAATTAAAAAATAAAAAAACCCAGCTGCTTCTGCCGTGGCAGCATCAAGAGTGCCGCCGCGGGGGCCCCCCCTGCCCGGCAGAGCCTCCCTGCATCGTAGGCCAGCGTTGAATCCCCCGGCGGGATTAACAGAGCCACGAGAAAGGAAACTCTCGCAGCTCTAAAAGAAGCCCGCGTTCGGGGATTCAACGCTAGCCTACGATGCAGGGAGGCTCTGCCGGGCAGGGGGGGGGCTCCGCGGCGGCACTCTTGATGCTGCCGCGGCAGAAGCACCTGGTTTTTTTTTTAAACTTGGGATGATGAAGAATGTTTTTTGCGCGGGGCCCCCTGAAACGCGGGGCCCTGTGCAAAAAACATTCTTGCTCAATGGACGGGCCGGCCCTGGTGCAGAGAGATGAGAACAGGGAGAGGGTATGGGACAAGTAGGCAGGGACCTGTAAACACCCAGGTTACAATGAAAGTTGTAGGTACAGCAAGCATACATTACACAAAATGGAGACATACAGCACAGTAGCTCAGCAGATTAAGGCAAATGTAGCAGCAGCCCCTCTGAACACTGCAGAGGCATGTGCTGGTGCCAATGGGAGCCAGGGAGGTGTTAAGGTGGCAGCTAATGTCAAAAACTGGGAAATAAGGTGATCCAGGTAGGAATCAAGTCACATCCACACTGTGCATCAGGAGAGAGCCTGTAGGCAGGGCCATGCAAGGATTGGAGGTGTCCTTGGCAGGCTCCTCCAGCCTGCCACTCCCTGCTGCTCCTCCCCTACCCCCATTGCCCCTGTTTTTGTGCCTCTCAGAGGTCTGCAGTGGCAGCAATTACTCAGAAAATGCAGGGCAGCACTTACCTGAACTCGCTGGTGTTGTCCTGCGGTTTCTGCTCTGTAGTATCTCCCCCCCCCCCCACCCCTTCAGCACAAGTTCCAGTTTTGAAGTTTGTGCTGGAGAGAAGCAGAAGAAACCACGGGGCAATGCCAGTGAGTTGAGATAGGCGCTGCCCTGCATTTTCTGAGCCATTGCTGCAAGCCCTGGAGAGGGATGGTAGTGGCAGCCTAGTTCACCTAATGGTAGCCTTGGCCTTGCCAGTAGATGAATGCAACACAGAAAGAAATCACATGCACCCACTGAAGGACCTGTAAAAGGCACATCCCAAGGGGTGCAGCCAGCATTTCACAGAAGGCTCCAGATGGCTTGGAGTGGAGGGGAATGTGGTCATGTCCCCGTCCCCCCCCCCCCCCCCCCGCTCCACAATGGGTGCGGTCCAAGGCACTACCAACAGCATGCCAGGCAAGGTACTCCCAGAGCTGAAGTAATCAGTAGATGACATATGGAGTGTATAAGAGGGGTGACAGAGCATGCCAGAATTGCCAGATGGCTCCACTTAGCATACCTTTTCTTTCCATTTCCAATAGGAGATACCAAATAAGGCAAGAAATTGAGGCCTTGAAGACATACTTCAGGTCCATCAGACGGCAGCAGCCACGTTACTTCCAGTGGCTCCAGAGGGAGCAGCAAGTAGGTGGCATGTCTGTGGACACAGCTGTGGCATCATGTAAAGGAGCCCTGTGTGATAGAGATCACGGGGGGAGGAGCTGTACAAGGCTAGCAGCAGGTAGCATGTACAGCTCAGCAAGGGGAAGGGTGTCCAAGCTTTTCACAGACACAGCGAGAACAGCATATGCAGGATCAGAATGAGCAGGGATCTATAACCAGGTAGCTGCTGCACAGGTCAGCAGGAAAGGACATTTACAGGAATGTCAGATATGGGGGGGGAATGGATACAGCATGGGAGAGGCATAGACTACAGGAGGAGCGTCATATATCCACAGGTAAATAACATTTATCTCAGGGCAAAGGCTTCAATAGCACAGAGGACCCCTGTTTGAGGGAATGGCAGGGACACTAATGCCCATGGCAGAGAAATGTGAGAACAGCACTCAGATGACATTGTGGAAGTGCAGGCAGGACAGGTTGGGCATGTGCAATGGATGGAAGCTAAACATACAGTTGTAGGATGCGGTAGTGGCACCATGGGCACTGTACACATACAGCACATTAACACTCTGAGAAATGTGCTAGGACAATGGTGCACCAGGTCAAAGAGGTCACAGCTGTCCGATGATGCAATGGAGGAACAAGTCAGGCCACATGACTCTCAGAATGTAGGGTGCAACACAGCACTCGTCCCGGTCTTCTGGTCCCCAGCTCCATGGGGGTGCAGTCAATAACCTAATAGGGTAGGTTGTATTGACCAGCTGATGTGGAGGAGCAACGGAGTGTGTCTGCCAAATCACACAGTAGGCCTTAAATCTCTTACCCACAACAGCAGCAGCAGTGGAGCTGGAGGAGGGAGATGAGGAGGCAGAGGAATGCCTTGCAGAGGGTGATGGAGATGCCAGTAGGAGACCACCAGCAAACCCTAGCTCCTCCAGCATGACTAACCACCACCTCATGATAGATACCTCAGTGGAGGCAGAGGACAAAGAAGAAGTGGAAGAGGGGCTCATGACAGTGGAAATGGGGGAGCATTTGGTGGTCAGACCCCTCTACCCACTCCGTTATGTAGACACCCCTGACCCAACCGAAGGACATGGAAGGCTGGATGCAGAGGCTCCACACCACCCATCTGTGCTGGAAGAGGACAATGGGGAATATCATGTGATGGGGAGGGAGGGTGGAGAATAGGAGGGGAGGGGGAGGAGAGAGCTGGGAGTATGGCATAGAGGGCTATGCTGCATCACCAAACACTGTATTGGTGGCACATCATGACCTCTCCGTGCTTGTGCAGCAGGTGCCTCAACATGAGGGCACCCTGGGTCTAGTTAAGCCAGACGTCCTGCTCCATCTCTGGGCCATCTGGCAGGGGAAGCATCACCTAGGCCCAGGACCTCATTTTAGGCCATCTGGAAGGAATAAGGGCTGATATGCATGCCCTCTCACAATCTACGCAGTATCTGTGTCCTTATTCCCTTAACACACAGGGAGGAAGAGACTGTATAGGGGTTATATTGTACATATATTCGTGCTGTTTCTTTTCAATAAGTGTTAAATAGATGTGTGGCTATAACTGCCTCTGAGTTAGATTATTTATACACTATATGTTCGACATAAAAGTGCCTCTGAGGCTGGCTGCTTAGCATAAAGGGGGCACATCTGCAGTAGTTGCTAGGGATGTGCATTTCTTGGAAGCCACATGGGAGATTCCAACAGCATTTCCAATTTCCTGTCACATCATTTTGAATCCCAAGGCACTTAAATATCAGAATTATGTGCATGCTACTGCCTGGAAAGAGGAAATGTAGGAGCAAGTATCAGACACAGATCCACTAGCATCGGTATAAACTTACAGATGGCACTGAATTTTTGTCCATTTTATTCTAGTGACCTATATACAACTATAGCAGGGGTGATCCGAGAAACTTTAAACTGATGAGCCTAAACGTCAAGAGAAGGGGCTTTTCCGAAGGGATGGGCTTCACCTTAACCGGGATGGAACCAGGCTGCTGGCATTAACCTTTAAAAAGGAGATAGAGCAACTTTTAAACTAGATAATAGGGGAAAGCCGACAATCGCTCAAGAGCGCATGGTTCAGAACAATGTATCCTTGAAGGATACTACCAAAAGCAGAGAGGTTCCAAAAAAGAGTAAAGTAGCCCAAATGCCCTCGAGTATGGAGCAGACAGAGCTTAAAGATCCCAAATTACCCATGTCTACCAATAGCCAAATTAATATCAATAAAATACAGTCTCTAAAATGCTTGTATGCAAATGCTAGAAGTCTAAAAAATAAGATGGGAGAGTTAGAATATATAGCACAAAATGAGAGGTTAGATATGTTTGGAATATCGGAGACATGGTGGAAGGAGGACAACCAGTGGGACACTGTGAAACCTGGGTACAAACTATATCGTAATGATAGAGCTGATCAAATTGGTGGAGGGGTTGCGCTCTATGTTAGAGAGGGCATTGAGCCAGAATGGATTAAAGTTTTGCAGGAAACAAAATTTGCTGTAGAATCTCTATGGATTGAAATTCCATGTAAAAAGCGGAAGGCGATGGCAGTGGGGGTGTACTATCGACCGCCTGGCCAGAATGAACAAATGGATGATGAAATGCTCAAAGAAATCAAGGAAGCTAACAAAAGTTACAGCGCAGTAATAATAATGGGTGATTTCAATTACCCTGGTATCGACTGGGTCAGTGTCAAGGCAGGACATGCTAGGGAGATAAAGTTCCTAGATGAAATAAACGACTGCTTCTTGAAGCAGCTGGTTCATGAACCGACCAGAGGGGAAGCCATATTAGACCTAGTCCTTAGTGGAATACCAGATCTAGTGCAAGAGATAAGGGTGTTGGGGCCACTTGGCAATAGTGATCATAGCATGATCGCATTTGATTTAATTAGTGGAGGAGAGATAGTAAGGAAATCCACAGTACTACCTTTTAATTTTCGAAAGGTAGACTATGAGAAAATGAGGAAAAAAACAAAAGGAGCAGTTGCGAAGGTTAAAGACTTACATCAAGCTTGAGTGTTGTTGAAAAATACTATCTTGGAAGCCCAGACCAGCTGTATTCCACGCTTTAAGAAAAGTGGAAAGAAGTCCAAAAAACTGCCAGCATGGTTTAAAGGTGAGATCAGAGAGGCTGTTGTTGCCAAAAAAGCATCTTTCAGGAAATTGAAAAAAAAGCCAAACGACGAAACCTGGAAACAGCACAAGCACTGGCAAGTCAAATGCAAGGCATTGATAAGGCAGGCAAAGGGAGAATTTGAGAAGAAGCTTGCTGCGGAAGCAAAAACGCAAAATAAAGACTTTTTCAAGTACATTCGTAGCAAAAAACCTGTGAGAGAATCAGTTGGTCCATTAGATGATAGAGGTGTTAAAGGGGCACTAAGAGGCGACAAGGCGATAGCGGAGAGACTGAATGAATTCTTTGCTTCGGTCTTTAATGAGGAAGATGTAGGGATGTTACCCATGACTGAAGTGGTATTGAAAGGTACGAAGAATTGAAGGAAATATCGATACATCGGGAAGATGTATTACAACTATTAGATAAACTGAAGAGTAGCAAATCACCTGGGCCGGATGGTATACATCCAAGGATGCTGAAAGAACTGAAATATGAGATTGCAGACCTGCTATTAGTAAACTGTGAACTATCATTAAAATCATCTCTAATACCTGAAGACTGGAGGATCGCCAATGAAACACCAATTTTTAAAAAGGGTTCCAAGGGTGATCCGGGAAACTACAGACTGGTGAGCCTGACATCAGTACCGGGAAAAATGTTAGAAACCATCATAAAGAATAAAATTACTCAGCATGTAGATAGTCAGATATCTTTTAACTGGTTAAAAGATAGAAAGCACTGACTCCCCGACAGTATTTTGAATTTATCGGGGGCTCCATGCTATTATGTTATACCAGCTGTTATTTATGGCTTCACGGCATCTTTTAGGCAGAATTATGTTTTTTGTGACTGAAAGTGAGAATATATGTGTGTGTGTTTGTTTGTTTTGAGGGTTGCACAGGAGGATCTGGTATGCTCATCTGCAATTCAGGGGGGACATAAATGCCTGGCCAGTACCTGGACCATACAGATGACTGCAGCATCACCAGGTGCTAGTATGATAGGGCAGCCATACATCTGCTATGCCAGGCACTGGGATACGTGACTGATGTTGTGCCTACATTCTCTAGATTGATCCATGAGACCTACATCCTTACCCAGTCCAGGATCTATGAGAGCTGCAAGAGTTGTGATATATCTGGGGGTTGGCTACTTGGTATGATGGCACAGTGATCGCCCCTTCCATGCCCACAGAGGCCTGACCAGGGGAGCACTGCCACACAGCAGTCTGTGAAAAGGCAGGCATGGTTGCCCTACAGATAGCAGATGTATGCAGACCAATATAAGCCAAGAAAGAGAGTGGACGTTCTATGAGACAGGTGTTGCCACATGTAGGGAGCTGCTGGATGAAATGCCAGTACCCAGATATGTGGGAAACGGATGTGATAGCCAGACAGCCGTAGTCATTTGAAGAGCATTGTTATGTCACTCAGCAATACAATGCATCCTTTGGGAAATTGCAAAGTTGAATAAGGTTTTTGTGAGGTTGGTAAGGGTCCATACTTACAGTAGCATTGCAAAAACAGTTTTTAGAGATGACCAATGAAAGAATAACTAAGGATTTCTTCTACTGCTTGTATATTTTGATGCAAGGTATGTCATGACAAACATGTCACTGTCTACTTGCTTTTATTATATCTTTGAGCGCACTGAAATTACCTTGCACCGTTCTGGGCATGCAACAGATTAGTATATCTAATCTAGTTTGCATCAACATTTGTGTCATTATTATTTATGTGTAGCTTGCATCAGCACAATACTGTCAGTGAGAGGAGCAGCTTAGGAGATGCATGTTTTAACAGAGGATACATGGTTGTCAGAGACATCCATGGGTATATGGCAAAGACGGGCAGGATCGGAAATGTCCATCTTTCAGAATATGGTGAGCGCAGAATACGGTGAGCGCGTGGATGTCCAAACCATTTGTTGCATATACCTGTGTCTCGTTATAACTGCAGGGCCTGTGTTTCTCCACAGTGGTTTGCTCGTGCCGTGCCAGAAATGCCTATGTCCCCGAATCCGGAACCACAGGTATGTCTATACTCGCGGCTGCGTAATTAGTGTGAAATCGGGCCTGTTTTCAATTTGGATGTGTCTGCAGGCTGGACATGCATGTTATAGAATTGGCCTTTTAGTAAATAACAACCCAAACTATGGTTAAATAAAAAAAGTTCCACATTAAAAATCACCACCCAGGTAAAGGATCTGGGCGTCATCATGGATAATACATTGAAACCTTCTGTCCGGTGTACTTCATTAGCCAAGAAAGCAAATAGAATGCTAGGAATCATAAGGAAAGGAATGGAGAATTATATTATATTGCCTCTGAATCGTTCCATGGTGCGACTGCACCTCAAATATAGTGTGCAATTCTGATAGCCATATCTTAAACATAATATAGCGAAATTAGAAAAAGTACAGAGAAAGGTGACCAAAATGATAAAGGAGCTGGAAGGATACCCCTATGAGGAAAGGCTTAAAAGATTAGGGCTCTTCAGCTTGGAAAAGAGATATGACTGAGGTCTATAAAATAATGAGTGGCATGGAACAGGTAAACGTAGATCAGTTGTGTACTCCTTCAAGAAGTAGAAAACTAGAGGACACATTATGGAGCCTGTCAGGTACTTATGACCTGGATTGGTCACTGTTTGAAACATGCTGCTGGTCTTGATGGATCTTTGGTCTGACTCAGTATGACACATCTTATGTTCTAGGTTGGTTCCCTTCCTCTTGGGGACTTGAGGACCACAGTATGCAGTCAGTGACACCCAACAGTGCAGGGAATCTTGCTTCTTCATTGAACTGCAGCATAGTCTGCTGCCTCTGCTGCTCAGTGGTGGGAAAGGCTGTATAGTCTGCAGTTCTGGTGGGAAAAGCTGCCAAGAATCAGGACACCGCTGAGTGGCTGAGTCCTGCTATAGTAGTCATCAGTGTCTGGAAGTTGCTGGTGGCCAGAAATGCTAGGCTGTGGTTATCTTCAGGTGCACCAGTAAGGGCTAACTTCTCTGAGTGGCAGAGCCAAGGAAGAGTTTCAGCTCCTGAGATAGCTGGTGTATAGCTGCTTTATCAGACTTGAACTTGGTCATACATTGTTGTTCTGTGAAATTCGGATATTAAACTTTTGCGTGGCTACACCCTTTGGTATGAAACATCTTTTCTCTCCCTCTTGTGCTCCCTGTGGGCTTGCTCCTGCAGGACCAGTGTAAGCCAGGCAGACATAGTATCCATATTTTCTACCCACCACCAAAACCCTTGACATCCCACCACCAATACTCTGTGCCACCACCACCACCCTCCTGAATTTCTACCGCCAACACCCTTGTGCCAGTACCACTAATATGCAGTGCTCTTTGTGACACTGAAACACTGACAGACAGACAGACAGCAACAGACACTCATTGCTACTCTCACTTACACCACAAGCTAATCAAACCTTTTCTCCAGCATGCCAGTATGCACTGGCAGAAACACACACAGACAGTATCACAGCACGCACATGCACAGGTACAGACTGCAACACACAGGTTATGGGAGGCCACTGGGAATGTAATGATGAAGGGAATGGGAGGGGGGCCGTTGACCCTGGGATGGCATATAGTAACATAACATAGTATATAATGCCAGATAAAGACCAGCATGGTCTGCCCAACAAGGTGGCAAGAGTAGAGGTACCTGCCACTCCGTGCAGGTCACCACTCCCCATGCCTTTGTTTAGGGATGTACCCACCATTCCGTGCAGGTTGAAGGTTGGGGTTGGCAAATGGGAAACAATGGGGTACACTGAGCACTGCTTGGTGGGGGGGGGGGGAGAGGAATACACAATGGTGAATGTTTGGTAGACACAGGCGACAGGTATGCTAAGCTCTTTCCAATACAAGCTCCTCTAGTCAATCATAAACTGCAGAAAGCATGGACAGCAGTGTCCCTTATCTGTTCATGATTTGTAGCAGGTGTAGAGCGGGACATTTGGCTATTGCACATAGCACTTCTGATTGCTATGCCCTACCCTGCTAGAAATGCTCCTAAACTCACCCATCCCAGGATGTACAAACTTGGATGTGGCTATTGCTGGAATATGCAGATCTGCCAGGTTTGAAATTGCCTTCAGCAATGTCCCTGTCAGCATTCTGGGACATCCATCTCATAGCAACATAGTACATGAAGGTAGATAAAGGCCAGCATGGTCCATGTAGTCTGCCCAGAAAGGTGGCAAGAGTAGCTGCGCCCGCTGCTCCATGCAAGTCACCCCTCCCCATGCCTTTGTTAAGGGGTGTACCGCTCCGTGCAGGTCACCCCTACTTATTGAGATATCAGTGACAGTTATGGTTATTATGATTTTATCCTGTTTCTATAAAGGAATCCACTGTGTTTGTCCCATGCCATTTTGAATTATGTCACTGTATTTGCCACCACCACGTCCATCATGTTCAGTGAAAAAGTATTTCCTGATGTTGCCTTTCAGTTTACCCCCTTGCAGCTTCATGTTATGTACTCTAGTATTACAGCTTCCCCACCTCTGAAAAAGGTTTGCTTGTTCATTCATACTTCTTAAGCATTTAAAGGTCTGAATCATATCTCCCCTGTCCCTCCTCTCCTCTACAGTATACATATTTAGGTCTTAGAGTCTCTTTTCATATGTCTTCTGGCGCAGGCTCCGCCTTCCTCAGAGGTGACAGGTAATAGTCGCTGGGCCCATCTAATATGTGCTTCTTTTCTCCCTGCTACAATAATGCAGGTCCTATTTGGTATCTGCCTTTATCTTCACTTTCCTATCATGTAAATTTATAGGATAAAATTAAGTGAAGGAGCAATTCAGTTTTGCATGACAAGAAGGTAAGTGAGGCAGTCACTAATTTCTTTGTAAATATAAGTCTGGGAAGCAGGGCATAAAGAGAATGGTAATCTGGGTGATTTGAATCATAATTGTATCTTGGAATTTGGCTTCTCCCACTGCTTTGAAGTGCTACCACTTGACAGCCTTTTCACTACAGTTCTTGTCTTGAACCTGGATGGAGAATTTGGGGCTGATTAATTAGAGTTCCTCGGGTTAATTGTATTTTCCCCCAAGTGGCTTGCTTTTCGTGATTGATAACCTGTTTCAAGTCAATTACTCTTTTCCTTCCCGTAAATCTCGTTCTCTGACTCTCACATTTGCTTAAGCAGTTACGCTCAGCTTGTTTTGCAGAAAGTTATTTAGGATAGGGAAAGTTGAAGATCTAAACTCTCTCCTGACCCAGTGAACTGAGCCAAAGTGGATTTGTTTTTTTGTTATGGAATGTTAAATGATATACAATATTACTGATTATTTTTTAGGCACATTTAGGAGAGTACATGCATCCATCCATACACATAGCTTATTTGTGTCAGTGCAAACAAACGTATGCATACTGATAGAGGCAGGAGGCGTGTGGGAAGTCAGGTTCCATCACCAGAAGAGAAGTTTGAAGAAGCCTAGCGATATTATGCTGATGGAGGACCCATCTTCTGCTGGCAGAAGATTAGGACTGCAGCAAAGAATTTTGCAGTCTGCTAGGGCTAACCCAAACCTGATAGCAGAGTAAGATAAGGGCTGCAGTCATGGCAAAGTGATGTGCTGTCCGCTGTTGGGAACTTCAATACTTGCCTGCAATAGATGAGAAAAGAGAAGTATGGAGGAAAGGGGAGAGGAAAGGGTGAGAGAGATTGGGAGGGGAATGGAAGAGGAGTGGAGTGGAGGAGTGGCCTAGTGGGGAGTGGAGGAGTGGCCTAGTGGTTGGGGCAGGGTACTTCAGGCCGGAAGGTCGGGGGTTCAAATCCCACTAGAGGACAGCAACCTTGGACCGGAAGGACTGGGGTTTCTAGTCCCACAGGTGCTCCTTGTGTTCTTGGGCAAGCCACTTAACCCTCCATAGCCCATGTTCCCTGTAAAATAGTTATCTCCAAGTTATAATGCCCTGTTCAATGTAATTTCAGTTTGTTCAATGTAAACCGCACTGATGCAGAATAGCGCGGTATATAAGAGAATATAAATAAATAAATAAGACAGTGAGAGGAAGTGCGCAAGTAGAAGGGGGATGGATGGGGAGAGTGCAGGGGGGATTGTGGGTGAGAAAGAAATTGCAAGGGGGCAGGGGGAGAGTGCATGGAGGTAGGGGGACATAATGCCTACATGCCAAATATACACCCTCATCCCTTATGCATATCTACACCCAACACCCCTTACATATACAAACAGGAACACACCCTCCCACTACACAACACACTCATAACACTCCCCATCCCTTATACTAACACACTTTCTTCCCTTGTACCTACCTCCCCATAATATCCACAGATACATAATTTACCTACGTTCTGAAGATACCCCATACCCCATATATTCTCCGGAGAGCTCTTACCACCTTACAAGACACGCTTTACCATAAGATATGCCATACTGGGTCAGACCAAGGTCCATCAAGCCCATGTCTCTTCTCACACAGTCCCCCACATAGAAAATATATGTATGAGTTTGTTTTCCCCTTTTTGGTAAGGACTGACATTAAATGTATTGCAAGCAAAAAGCAGGGCTGAAAATTGTTTTGTTTTAAGTGCCTTCAGCTCATTGCTGACTCCTGCCAATCCAGCAGCCCCCTTTTTTTTTTTTTTGGCAAGTTATGACCAGAAGTAGATTGTCAGACCTTTTCTTCTGAGGCAATGGAGGGTAAAGTGACTTGCCCAAGGTCACAAGGAGTGCCAGTGGGAATCAAACCCAGATCTTGTGGGTACTAGGCTGTTGCTCTAACCACTAGGCCACTCCTCACTCAGTTGATACTTATTTTTTATGTAAATATTTGCTGCGTATGAGCAAAAGCATTAAAGGACAGCCATGCAAGTAGCAGAGAATAGCCATGCAAGTGCCATTGTTACAGTCAACCTTTTACATATTATAGATTGGCTGCCCCTTCAGATCTCAGAAAAGCAGAAAACCTTAAAAGGAAGAGATTGCTCTGTAGAGTAGCAGCTTACTAGACTTCACTCTAGCCTGCTGTTGTACCTTTTGGCTATTGAAACGATGCCACTTTTGCTATAAGT
This sequence comes from Ichthyophis bannanicus, assembly GCA_033557465.1. Taxonomy (NCBI): domain Eukaryota; kingdom Metazoa; phylum Chordata; class Amphibia; order Gymnophiona; family Ichthyophiidae; genus Ichthyophis; species Ichthyophis bannanicus. The sequence goes on from CM066034.1 coordinate 594,015,460, forward strand.
TATCAAGTTTGCTTTTTGCTTGGCATTAGTTTAAAAAAAGCACAAATAGATATGCTTGAGTCACATCATATGTGCTGAAATGGAATTATAATAAAACATGTTTTTGAAACATTCCATTGAGAAAATGACAGTGGTTTATTTTGTGCCAATTTGTGGCTTTGTATCATATGCCACAAGAATTCTGGAACAGGCTTCTTCAGGAATGCGCAGATAGTTATTGTGTACTAATGTTGTGAACTGATTGCCAATGTAATTTTTTACTATGAAATCATGCCCACAAAGTATGGGAGCACTCCTTCATGTATTATCAATTAAAAGCATCATCATAGTGAGAGGAGGAAGGGCAAAAGTGATTTTGTCAGACTCAAGGGTGTAGGGGAGGAATATGTAGAAGCTGATGAGAATAAAGCAGAATTGCTTAAAAAATATTTCTATTCTGTGTTCACAGATAAAGAGCCAGGAGCAGGATCTCAGAAAACACCCACAAATAGGAATAGAAGCAACGGGGATCTTGAACGATTTTCAGAAATTTTGTGTTCGTGAGAAACTAGCTAAACTAAAAGTCGACAAAGCGATGGGACCGGATGGCATACATCCGAGAATACTGAAGGGAACATTCTAGCAGCTTCACTGACTGACCCTTTCAATGCCTTTTAGGAGTGGTGCCAGAGGACTGGAGAAAGGCACATGTGGTCTCTTCACACAAAAGCGGAAGTAAGGATATGGTTGAAAACTACAGGCCGGTTAGTCTAACCTCTGTGGTGTGTAAATTCTTGGAAACGCTGCTAAAAGAGAAAATAGTGAGGTTTCTGGAGTCCAATGGATTACAGGATAAGAGGCAGCATCGATTCACCAGAGGCCAGATCTGATTTCTTTGACTTGGTGACCAGGGAGTTGGACCAAGGGAGAGCCTTAGATATGGTGTACTTAGATTTCAGTAAAGCCTTTGACACCGTTCTGCACAGGCAACTTATAAACAAACTGAGCACCCTAGGAATGGACCCTAAAGTTACTGATTGGGTTAGAAATTGGTTGAGTGGGAGGTGACAAAGGGTACAGGTAAATGGAGCTCACTCTGAGGAGAAGGATGTTACCAGTGGTGTGCCGCAGGGATCTATCCTTGGTCCACTATTTTTTTAACTTCTTTGTTGGTGATATTGCGGAAGGGTTGTCTGATAAGGTTTGCCTCTTTGCAGATGATACCAAAATCAGCAATAGAGTAGACGCCCAGGAAGGTGTAGATAACATGAGGAGGGATCTAGCTAAGCTTGAAGAGTTGTCTAGAATTTGGCAGCTCAGATTTAATACTAAAAAAATGCAGGGTCATGCATTTGGGCTGCAAAACTCCAAGAGAGCAGTACAGTGTAGGAGGTGAAGTACTTCTATCCACAAAAGAAGAGCAGGACCTGGGTGTGATTGTGTCTGACGATCTTAAAGTAGCTAAACAGGTAGAAAAGGTGACCCCGAAAGCTAGAAGGATGCTTGGGTGCACAGAGAGAGGAATGGCCAGCAGAAAAAAAAGGAGGTGATAGTGCCTTTGTATAAGTATTTGGTGCATCTTCATTTGGAGTATTGTGTGTAATTCTGGAGACCACACCTTCAAAAGGATATAAACCGGTTGGAGTCTGTGCAGAGGATGGCTACTAAAATGGTTAGTGGTCTTTGTTATAAAGCATATGAGGACAGACTTAAGGATCTTAATATGTATACTAGTAGAGGAAAGGTGGGATAGAGGTGATATGATAGAGATGTTTAAATACCTCTGTGGCATAAATGCACAGGAGGAAAGCCTCTTTCGATTGAAAGCAAGCTCTGCTATGAGGAGACATGGGATGAGGGTGAAAGGGGAAAGACTCAGGAGTAATATGCGGTAATATTTCTTTACAGAAAGAGTGATAGATGCCTGGAATAGTCTCACAGTGGAGGTGGTAAAGATGAGGACAGTATCTGAATTCATAAAAGCATGGGAGAAACACAGAGGATCTCTAAAGGAAGTGATATGAAAGGGCAGACTAGATAGACCTTGTGCTCTTTTTCTGCCATCATGTTTCTCTGTTCCTCTTGGATTGCCTTTTGTTTTTGTGTTGTGGTACCCACAAATTACAATACAGGGGTTTTTGAAACCACAAGTACCATATTTTAATATGATCCAAAGTGCTGCTATTGCTCTTTTTTCAGTCATGCAGATATTTATGAGTGAATATTCAGAAGCACTTACGTGGCTAACCATACCTGCTATCCAGATAAGTGCTGCTGGCTGGGCTATCTGGTGATTTTCAGTGGAATAAGAACATAACCAAAGGTCCATCCTGCCCAGTATCCTGTTTCTAACCGTGACCAATTTAGGTCACAAGTACCTGACAGGATCCTAAAAAACCAGATTCCATGCTGCTTACCCCTAGGGATAAACAGTGGCTTTCCCCAGGTCTACCTTAATAAATTTAATTGACTTTTTCTCCATGAACTTGGACAAACCTTTTTTTAAAACCAGCTATGCTAGCTGCTTTTACCACATCCTCCAGCAATGGGTTCCAAAGCTTAACAATGCATTGAGTGAGAAAATATATTCTATTTCATTTAAATGTACTACTTTGTAACTTCATGGTATGTCCTCTAGTATTTCTACTTTTTGAAAGAGTAAATAGTCGATTTGCTCCACTCAGGATTTTATAGACCTCTAATATATCTCCCCTCAGCTGTCTCTTCTCAGGCTGAAGAGCTCTAAGCTCTTTAGCCTTTCCTCTTAGGCTAGTTGTTCCATGCACTTTGTGATTTTATTCAACCTTCTCTTTTCTTTTTCTGAAATGCGGTGACCAAAATTGTACACAATACTTAAGGTGTTGCCGCAGCATGGGGTGATGCAGCAACATTACAATATTCTTTGTTTTATTCCTAAGAATTCCTAACATTCTGTTTGCTTTTTTGGCTGTGTCTACACATTGGTCAGATTTCACTATCTTTTTCACAATGAGCCAGCGGCAGCGGCAGCCAAGAGAGCAAATAGAATGCTAGGTATCATAAGGAAAGGAATGGAAAATAAAACAAAAGATATTATGATGCCTCTATATCGTTCCATGGTGAGACCGCACCTTGAATATTGTGTGCAATTCTGGTCGCCGTATCTTAAAAAGGATACAGTGTTATTAGAAAAGGTTCAGAGAAGAGCCACCAAAATGGTAAAGGGGATGGAAGGATACTCCTATGAAGAAAGGCTAAAAAGGTTGGGGCTCTTTAACCTGGAAAAGAGACGGCTGAGGGGAGATATGATAGAAGTCTATAAATTAATGAACAGAGTGGAACGGGTAAATGTAGATCGATTGTTTATGTTATCAGAATATAGAAAGACTAGGGGACATGCAATGAAGCTACAGGGTAAACTATTTAAGACTAATAAAAGAAAATATTTTTTCACTCAACGTGTAATCAAATTATGGAATTTGTTACCGGAGGATGTAGTAAAGGCTGTTACTGTAGCTGGGTTTAAAAAAGGTTTGGACAAGTTCCTGGAGGAAAGGTCCATAAACCATTAATAAGAAGGGACCCAGGATATCAATGCTTGACCCAGCACAAGCATTGCGGAACCTGTGTCTTGGGGAAACTGCTAGGTACGTATGACCTAGATTGGCCACTGTTGGAAACAGGATACTGGGCTTGATGGACCTTGGTCTGACCCAGTATGGCATATCTTATGTTCTTATGTTCTAAGGATACCCCTATGAAGAAAGGCTAAAAAGGTTAGAGCTCTTCAACCTGGAAAAGAGATGGCTGAGGAGAGATATGATAGAGGTCTATAAATTAATGAATGGACTGGAACGGGTAAACATAGATTGATTGTTTATGTCATCAAAATATAGAAAGACTAGGAGACATGCAATGAAGCTACAGGGTAACCTATTTAAGACTAATAAAAGAAAATATTTTTTCACTCAATGTGTAATCAAACTCTGGAATTTGTTACCGGAGGATGTAGTAAAAGCTGTTAGTGTAGCTGGGTTTAAAAAAGGTTTGGACAAGTTCCTGGAGGAAAGGTCCATAAACCATTATTAAAAGGGATCCGGAATATCGCTGCTTGACCCAGTACAAGCATTGTGGAACCTGTGTCTTTTGGGGAAACTGCTAGGTACTTATGACCTAGATTGGCCACTGTTGGAAACAGGATACTGGGCTTGATGGACCTTGGTCTGACACAGTATGGCATATCTTATGTTCTTAAGTAAGAACAAATCTGGAAGTTGAATGAGGAGCTAAGCACCCTTGTTGTATGTAAACCGCACTGATAACAAATAGCGCGGTATATAAAAGTTATAAAATAAATAAATAAATAAATAAATAAATTCACCAAGAATAAAAGAGGGGAAGAAGAATCTAGAAATGAGGAAAGTCACAAGTCAAAGACAGTGAGAAAGGTAGAGGTGGACTTGTCAAGGGATCTATAAATAGTGCTAGCTGGAGAGGTAAGGGATTAAAAAGGCAGATGGAATGGACTTCAAAGGAGGAAAAGGAGTGAGAGGGAGATAGAAGAAGGGGTTGAAATTGGCAGGAAGGAGAAAGGTGGTCGCTGTGACAGAGGGCAGCGGTTGAAGCATTGTCATCAAGGAGGAGCCAGGACTCAGTAAGAGCTAGAAGATGGAAAGCATTTGAGATGAAAAGATCATGGGTAAAGGGAAGTTTATTAACTATGGTATGAGCATTCCATAGGGCACATGAGAAAGGGAGAGAGGAGGAGGAAAAAGAGAAGAATATGAATGACATTCCATATCCAGTTCAACCTTACCCCCTAAACCTTCCTCCCCCATTTCTTCCTTTCTCTATCTATGTTGATAACACCATTTTACTTCCTGTTTCCTCTGCCTGCAACCTTGGTGTTACCTTTGACTCCTCACTCTCTTTCTCCGCACATTTCCAACAGATAGCTAAAACTTGTCATTTCTTTCTCTACAACATTAGCAAAATTCTCCCCTTCCTTTCTGAACACATTAGTAAGACACTTGTCCACTCTTTAGTCACCTCCCGTCTAAACTATTGCAACCTCCTGCTTGCTGGTCTCGCTCTGTCTCATCTCTCTCCCCTTCAATCTGTTCAGAACTCAGCTGCACGACTTATCTTCCGCCAGCCCTGTTATACTCATATAACCCCTATTCTCAAGTCACTTCATTGGCTCTCCTTCCATTTCCATATCCAGTTCAACTTCGCCTTCTGACCTATAAATGCATTGATTCTACTGCTCCTCACTACTTTTCCTCTTTCATCTCTCTCTACAACCCGCCTCATGAACTCCTCTCTTCTTCTGGCCTGCTTCTCTCTATTTCCTTTTCTTTTACTGCCTACTCCAGGCTCTGCTCCTTTCACTTTGCTGCTCCTTATGCCTGGAACAAACTACCCCCATCAATATGTCAGGCTTCCCCTCTCCCCTTTTTCAAATCCATGTTAAAAGCTCTCCTCTTAGAGGCTGCCTTTGGATCCTAATCTCCTGTTTCCTTGTGACTCCTCACCTTCTTTTTGAACCCTCATCCTCCTCTGTGTATTGACTGTCTTGATTAGATTGTAAGCTCCAATGAGCAAAGATCTTCTTGAATATATTTTTTAACAGGTTTTCTGTACCACATTATCTTAAGTTCAAAGCGGTTTACATTATAACAATTGAACTTTACATTGAACAGGTGCAGAGAACCTGGAAGATTAAACATAGAACATTATTAGAACTATAGGTATTACAATGTAGCAGTGATCAAGTAAGAGTAATTATAAGGGGTATTTAGTCTACATTAGTGATAATATGGGTAAAGCAGTATAACACGGAAGCAGTACAGGTAGATAAGGGCATAGGGATAGGGAATTTACTGGAACAGCCAAGACAGAATGTTCAAGGCATTGGGTGCAAGAAATAATTTAGGTTAAGTCCTAGAGACATGCTTCATAGTTTGGGCATAGTATTCTGAAAAGAGGAATGTCTTTATAGCTTTCCTGAAATCTTTGATGTCTCTTATGCTGGAGCGAAAAGTGAAAATTCCCTATTGCATGTTACTTATTTGTCTTTTGTTTTGGGCTTTTTGGATGAGAAGTAAGTTTTTTTTGAAGTTCGTCAAACTCGGATTACTGGGTCCTTACTGATCAGCGACTGGGGCTAGATGTTGAATTATATTTAAAAAATGATGAGCAATGTGTTTGTACAAAGCGGCGTATGCATTGTAGCACTATCTAAATGATTATTAATAGTAGTAGTAGGTTCCACTCTCACTTGGTTTGCAGCTTACAAAAGGTGAAAAAGCAAAAACGGCCAAAATGGATGACGGAAGAAACTCTGAAAATTGCCCAGAAACGCAGAGAAGCTAAAGGCAAAGGAGAAAGAAAGACAATCGCAGAACTCAACAGAGATTTCCAACGTGCAGCAAGACAGGACAAGGAAAAGTACTACAATGACACTTGCAAGGAAATAGAAGCAGAAACTATTAGAGGAAGAACAAGATCGGCTTTCCTAAAGCTGCGAGAGTTAAAGAAAAAGTTCCAGCCTCGAATTGGAATGTTACAAGATGCTCAAGGTTCTATGTTGAATGATGCTGAGAAGATCAAGAAAAGGTGGAAGGAATATACAGAGTTTTTATATGATAAAGATCAAGTGGACCAACAGCCGTTTCAACCTATTTATTTTATTTATTTATTTTAGTTTCTTATATACCGCACTTTTTGAGATCAGCGCGGTTCACAGGGAACAATAACAAAACCAGAACAACAGGCTGTTCGGTATTACATATAACCTATACCTTATGATCAGGAACCATTGGTGATGAAAGAAGAAGTTGAAGCAGCATTGAAAGCCTTATCAAAGAACAAAGCACCAGGCATTGATAGCATTCCCATAGAAGTATTGCAGCAATCTGATGCAGCTGTTACCGTACTTACAAGGCTCTGCCAAGAAATATGGAAGACAACATCATGGCCAACTGACTGGAAAAGATCTGTGTTTATACCAATACTAAAGAAAGGTGATCCAACTGACTGTGGAAATTATCGCACAATCGCTCTGATCCCACATGCCAGCAAGATTCTACTGAAGATTATTCAAAAGAGACTACAGCCATACCTAGAACAAGAACTACCTGAAGTGCAAGCAGGGTTCAGGAAAGGGCGAGGAACGAGAGACATCATTGCGGATGTGAGATGGATCCTTGAAAAGACTAAAGAATACCAAAAGGATATCTATTTGTGCTTTATCGACTATAGCAAGGCTTTTGACTGTGTAAACCATGAGAAACTCTGGGCCACATTAAGAAGCATGGGTATACCAGAACACCTGATCGTTCTCTTGCGTAATCTGTACATTGATCAAGAAGCAACAGTTCGAACGGAACAAGGAGAAACAGAATGGTTTAAAATAAGCAAAGGTGTAAGACAAGGCTGCATACTTTCCCCCTACCTGTTTAATTTATATGCAGAACAAATCATCAGAGAAGCAGGACTGTATGAAGACAACAGAGGTGTGAAGATTGGTGGAAGACTCATCAACAACCTTCGCTATGCTGATGATACCACATTACTGGCTGAAAGTGAAGATGATCTGAAACATTTGCTTCTCACAATCAAAGAACATAGTCTCAAAATGGGCCTGCACCTTAATGTAAAGAAGACAAAGATCATGACAACTGGCATAATCAACAGGTTCATCGTTGAAGGAGAAGAAATTGAAATCGTGAACAACTTTAACCTACTTGGATCAACTATCAATAAAGAAGCAACAAGCAGTCAAGAAATCAGACGACGCATTGCTCTTGGCAGAATGGCTATGAAAGACCTAGATAAGATTCTCAAGAGCAGAGATGTGTCTCTCCATACAAAGATTCGACTTGTTCAAGCCATGGTATTTTCAATAACATCATATGGATGTGAAAGCTGGACAGTGAAAAAGACAGACAGGAAGAAAATTGATGCCTTTGAATTATGGTGCTGGCGGCGAATACTGTGTATACCATGGACTGCCCGAAGAACAAACCAGTCGGTACTAGAAGAGATCAAACCTAAGCTTTCTTTAGAAGCTCAGATGACAAGACTTCGACTTTCATACTTCGGACACATCATGCGAAGAGAGAGATCATTAGAGAAAGACATCATGCTTGGCAAGATAGAAGGTCAACGCAAAAGAGGAAGGCCAGCAATGAGATGGATTGCTACAATAACAGCAGCTACGGGTACCAGTCTGTCAACAATGAGCCGCCTGACTGAAGACCGAACACAATTTAGGATAGCTATCCAGAGGGTCGCCATGAGTCGACTCCGACTCGATGGCACTTAACAACAACAAGTAGGTTCCATATTACTAATAGTCTATTTTCAGTTTCATTCTTGAGTTATTTTTAGCACTCTGGGATGTATACAATCCAGTGATTTGTTGCCCTTTAGTTTGTCAATTTGGTCTATTATATCTTCCAGGTTCACTGAGATATATTGAGTTTTTCTGAATAGTCACCATTAAATACCATTTCTGACATAGCAGGAATATGTTAGAGAGGCTTGTCCTCCAAAGCTAAGGGGTCTCTAGGATGCTCCCGGGGCCTCGCCCTCTGGAGAGCTACTGGTGCCATGCTCTGGGATGGTAGCGCAAGTACCCACGGCTGATACCCAAGCATCGGCAACCTCGAGAGACCAACGTATACTGGTCATTGACCACAGCTTAGCAGCTCTCCTGGAAGCCTCGGTACCTATAAAGCCCTTGGCTCCAGGCACTGCCCTACCGGTACCGGTACCGACATCCACATCAGTTGCTGGCACTTCATTAGGGCTATTGCAAATGGCCCTCCCTTGAAACCATCACTGATGTCAGTACCCAACCCAAACAGCTCACCGAGGCTGATACCTCGGAGCATTGGTACCGACTTCTAACTTCGGGTGAACACTGCACTCATCGATACTTCGAGGATTCTGATTCCAGTGCTTCGGATGTGGAGTCACTCGATTCCTGGGGCCCCCATGATCTCCGTTTGGAGCCTTTCACACCACAACAGCGATGCTTGTTGGATCCGGAAGACATGTCCTTCCAAGAATTCATTCGAGACCTAGCCAAGGGTCTCTCCATCATGGCAACATCGGAGAAGGAGCCAAGGGCGGAGGAGATCCTCCAGTACCCAAAGAGGCAGTCACTCTGCAGATGCACCACATCCTGCATGATCTTATGCTCCGGATGTGGGAGAATCCTCTCACGGTCTCCCCTCACAGTCGCCACCTCAATACCATGTATCGAGTATCAGAGTGTCCCGGCTTCCAAAAACTGCAGCTACCCCACCATTCCATGGTGATTGAATTGGTAATGTATTGGATCAAAAGCTCGAAGACCCACTCCTCGAACCCTCCAGGGAATCAAGAACCCTTGATGCCTTTCGATATTGATGTTTCCAAGCATCCATGCTCTCCACTAGAATTGACTCCTAGATCCTATATATGGGAATATGCCTCAAAGAGCTGTCCAGGGATCTTGAGGCCTTTGCTCCTCTCCTCCTAGATGACAAGCGAGCAGACTATCTCACTCAGTCACAGTCTGTGCCTGGTTTTTGACTGTTTTCTAGAGAACACTGCCACCCTGCCTGTGGAGGGGTCCAACCACCTCCACATAGCAGGCAGACTGTCACTATGCCCACAGATCGCACCTCATCACCTCAGAGCAGTGGACACTCACCATAGTTCAGGAGGGGTACAGCCTTCATCTGCAAACTCTGCCCTCCTCCATATTCAGGGGGGAATTTCAAACGCAACCCCCACTCACTGCTCTCCTGCAAGATGAGGTGTCCTCTCTTCTGTCTCAGGGCACCATAGAAGATGTCCCAGCATCCCAACAGGGAATGGATTTCTACTCTCCATACTTTCTCATTCCAAAGAAAAGAGGAGGATACAGACCCATTCTGAACCTCAGAAACATCAACAAGTTTCAAGTCCACGAAAAGTTCAAGATGATCTCTCTCGGGACTCTTCTTCCCTACCTCCAGAGTCAGGACTGGCTCTGTTCTCTAAATCTAGAAGAAGCATACACACATCCATCCAGGACACGGAAATATCTATGCTTCACCTTTCAGGGAACACATTATCAATATAGAGTACTTCCCTTCGAACCCGCCCTGCCCTAAGAGTCTTCAGAAAGTACATAGTGATCATGGCTGCATACCTACGATCTCTGGGGATATTTGTCTTCCCCTACTTAAATGACTGGCTAATAAAAGCAGACATCTCCCAGAAGGTACAGCTTTCCTTGCATTGTATCATCAAGGTACTACAACACTTGGGATTTGTCATAAAATGTCCAAAATCCCAGCTCTCTCCATCTCAAAAGTTAGAGTTCATCGGAGCCCCACTGGACACCCACAGTCCAGGGCATTTCTAACCCAGCCATGTTGTTCCTGTCTAATCAAACTAGCATCCCAGATGCTCCACCAGGACCATCTGACCGCCCGAAAAATGCTGCAGCTCCTCAGGCACATGGCCTATACAGGACATGTCATTCCATATGTCCGATTACATATGCGGATAGCTCAATAGACTCTTGCCTCCCAATGGATGCAGGCCTCCAGCTATCTCCGGGACAGATTCCAGGTCACTACCCCTCTAACCATATCCCTTTAGTGGTGGTGGTCTCCAGAAAATCTGCTAGTTGGGTCACTTTTTCATATGCCTCCACTTCAATGTACCCTGATGACGGATGCCTCCAAACTAGGTTGGGGAGCACACCAGGGCAACCTGTCTACACAGTGGCTGTGGACAATGCACGAGTCATACCTCCAAATCAATCTTCTGGAACTTCGTGCTATCGCGAATGCCCTCGGATTGTTTCAACACCACCTCAGGGCACAACAGGTCCTAGTCAGGACAGATAATCAGGTTGCCATGTTCTCTGTGAGGAACAGGCTCATGGCCCTTTTGCGAGGAGACTCTTCACCTGTGGTCCTTTTGCCATTTCTCATCAAATACACTTCCAAGCAGTGTACATTCCTGGGGTAGCTCAATGTCTTGGCAGACAAGCTGAGTCACATCCTTCTTCCCCACGAATAGTCTCCCCATATGGACACAACCTCCTACATCTTCCAGACCTGGGGAACTCCAGACATAGATCTCTTTGCTACTCCGCAGAATGCCAAGCTTCCTCGCTTCTGCACAAGGACTCTGACATCCAGCAATCAACAGTTGGATGCTTTCCACCTACACTGGGGGCAGGGTCTGCTTTATGCTTTCCCTCCTATGCCCCTCATTCCCAAGATGCTTTTCAAGCTTCAGTCCGACAAGGGCTCCATGATACTCATAGCCCCTCACTGGCTGCGGCAACTGTGGTTTCCACTGCTACTACGTCTGACTCAGACTCAACTTCTGTGATTGGGATCAGTGCCCGATCTCCTCTCCCAGGACAATGGCTCACTACTCCATCCACAGTCTCTCCGCCTCACAGCTTGGCTGCTGAAAGCACGAATAATTTTTGGATTGTCAAGTCAAGAACATATAACACCCATTATGAAAGAGCTTCACTGGCTACCTATAGCGTCTCGCGTAAAATATAAAACTATAATATACATTTTTAAGATCAAGCAACACTTTTCAGCAAACAGCCTGATCTCTCTCATTCAGACGGACATCAGCAAAAGACCAAGAAGAAAAGGTACTTCCAACAGAGTCAGCACTTCTAATGACTTTAGAACATCACGTAAGGACACTTCAGAAAGGGCTTTCTCTTTTGCTGCCCCAACTATTTGGAACACTCTCCCAAATGACTTGAGAGCAGCACTGGACCTCAAAGACCTTTGAAAGCAGCTGAAAACTATGCTATTTATAGAACACTATGGTCATGTAAAATAATTAATTCATTTAATAGGAATGACCAATCATATAGAAGTCTGTAATATAGCTCATTTTGTATAATAGTACACAATGTATATAAATCAATTTTCTCCAAAGCACTACACTTTACTATATCAAACTATGAATCTACATTCACTGCTTGTTTACACATTCACTTCTATTGTATGTTTTGTTGTTAAACCGCTTTGATTATATGATAAAGCGGAATAGAAATACTATTAAATAAATAAATAAATAGCATTACCGGGCATTGACCTTCCATAAGAGGTGAAGGAGATCCTATTGGCTTCTAGAAAGCCCTCCACCACCAGACATTCATATGCTTTCAAGTGGTGTAGATACTCTTTCTGGTGTTCCCAAAGATCTCAATCCCTTTTCTGCTCCAGTGAAGTCACTCCTACAATAACTCCTCCACCTATCCTCAGCAGGTCTAAAGACCAACTCGGTAAGAGTCCACCTCACTGCCATTGCAGCTTCTCACCACCTACAGGATGGATAGTCCATTTGCTCACATCCACTAGTAGCACGTTTCATGAGACGTCTCCTGCTTTCCAAACCGCCCATCAAACCACCTCTGATAAATTGGGACCTCAACATCGTTCTAGTGCAGCTTCTCAAGCTGCTCTTTGAACCACTGACCATGGCCTTCCTAAAGTTCCTATCTTGGAAGGTAATCTTCCTAATGGCCCTCACTTCGCTAGGCGCATTAGTGAGCTTCAGGCTCTGGTGGCGGACCCCTCCCCCCCCCCATACCCGGTTCCACCATGACAAAGTCATCCTTCAGACTCACCCACACCTTATGCCAAAGGTGGTGTCTCCTTTTCATTTAAACAAGTCGATTAACCTTCCAGTATTTTTTCCTAAACCACATGCGTCTCAAGCAGAAGCAACTCTGCACACTCTTGACTGCAAGCGTACGTTGGGTTTTTATCTCCAAAGGACTCAAGGTCATCGTAAAGCCTCACAGTTGTTCATTTCATTTGACCCTAGTCACCTGGATCTATCTGTATCTAAGTGTACGCTCTCCAGATGGATAGCGGACTGCATTTCATTTGCCTATGACAAAGCAGGACTCTTCCCTGGAAGGGCATGTCACTGCTTGCAACGTTTGCACCATAGCAACTTTGATGGTAAACCTATGCTTGGTAGCCATTAACGAAATTTGCAAGGCAGCAACTTAATCTTACGTCCATATCTTCACTGCCCATTATTGTTTAGACAAGGACTCCTGTTGGGATGCAATGTTTGGTCAAGCGATACTCCAGCACCTCTTCAGACTTAGATGTAACTCCTACCTTCCGTCCCAGACTTTGACGATACCAGAAATTCATGTAGCATCCATGACCACTTCAAGCTCACTCCAAGACGAACCTCCACCAGTTCATTTGGCATCTGGGAGCTAGGGAGTCCCATATGTGAAGACTACATTCCTGCTTGTTCCTGGAGATAGCGTAATTAATGACCTATAACAGGTGTCCTCTGGGAACAGCAGGAATTCAGTCTTCACGACCCGCCCTGCTCCCCTAGGAGTTGTAGGGTTCTTCTATTTTTTTTCTTCCTCTCTGCCTAGCACCAGATCCTGATTATTCAGACAGAATCAGCATTGGGCCTGCAAGACAGCCCAAATCCCTTGCCTCGCAAAGGCTTCCTATTATTAAAAAGATTTCATGAGCGGCTGCCGAAAAGATCTGTGAGCATTTGCAAATTCACAAGCCCCATGTTAATTGCAGCTTTCTCCCCTCCCCTCGAAGGCATCTGCCTCAGAACAACTGCTGCCCACCTCCACTCCCACCCCACCCCACCCCCAGGTAGAAGGCCTGCAGGGACAACTAGTAGTGCTGGTACCCTAAGGCCAGCCTTGTCTCTTATTTTTTTGAGGAAGAACTCTGTCTGTGGTTCAACTATGGCCTCCTATGCACCAAGTTGTTATCTGGAGAACAGAAACATTTACTAGCTTCCTCTTTCTAGCCTGCATCATCCCTTTCAATTCAACTGTGTTTTATGATTCTATATTGTGTCTAGGTCCCTAGACAGAGCTTTCTTATACAGTATATTTGCAGATCCAGAGAATGAAAAGAATCCGCCTCTGACAGATGATATAAAAGGCAAATAATGTAGCCTTTTCTAAATGTCAAATACAAATAAACTTGTTATATATACTGATCGCTTGTCACCATTTCAAACTCTCCAGAAACATTATCAAGAGATAGGAGACTCAATGAGAGCTTTCAGATGAAAGGAAATTATCAAGCGTAGAACAAGCATGTTAACACACACTGGTGATAGTGATATAACTAAAAGTGGATGATTTCTGAACTGACCTGATAAGTAAACATCAACACAGCGTATGGAAACTAATAGCCTTTGTAGTTCAAAACACAATGTCCAAATCAGTTCCATTACATTTTTAGCTTTATTTCACTCCAGAACTCAACTTGACTACACTCATCAAAGTAAAGTAAAAAGTCTACAGTTGCTTACAGTGCTTGTAAAAGTCTTCATGCTCTTGTACATTTTTCACATTCTGCTGTCTAAAAAATATAAATACAATTCAAAATCCATTACAGTGGAGCTTTATAAATCTGCACATGTTCTACACTTTCATTGTGAAAGAACAATTACAGAAATACTTAAAAAGTAATAAAGAATAAGAAATCAAAAAGTCTTGATTACATAAATCCTCACATCATTTGACTCAATATTTAGTAATGAGTCATTTAGGATAACTTCCACCACCATGCTTTATTGTAGAAGTGTTGTTAGCATAGCATTGTGCTAGGTTCATCTTACACCACACATATCAATTAGCTTTGAGACCAAAGTTCCACTTTGGTTTCATTGGCCCACAAAATCTTATCCCACATGCGTGCAGTGTCTGTGAATCTTGAAATTGTTGGAGTCAGCATTTTCCCCAGACTTAGCCAGAGATCTCTATAGTTCTTTTCAAGTAAAGTAAACACAGGCCCAAGGCCGGTCTGCGGTCCCTTCTTGTGCTGAAGCGGCAGTTCAGCTGCCACTTTAGCACATCGGGCCTCAAAGTGCCCACGTGCATGCACATTCATGGTCTTCCACTCCTGGCCCCCTCCACTTCCTGTTGGAGGGTACAAGAGTGGCAGGCCTAACTGCTTGCACGCACACGGGCATTTTAAAGCCTGCCACAGCACTGAACTGCCATTTCACGGAGGAGGGGAGGCATACTGCCTACCAAGGTCGGCTGCCCTAGGATATCACCTAGTTCATCTAGTGGATGGTCTGGCTCTGCATAGGCCTCGCAGTGACCTTCTTCTGCAGTTTCCTTAACTCACAATTACTGACTGAACAGATGTCCTGATCAAGGGAGCATCTTGGTGGTGCCAGTTTGTTTCCATTTTGCAATAATAGATCCAACAGTACTCCATCCCAATCTGTATCTTTGAATAACGCTATCCCAGAGTTCTTTTTGAAGCTTGGCTTTGAATTCCCTTCATACAACAGAAACAACTTTATCTAGAAGCATTCATGTTGGCTCAGCTACTATGCTTGGACAATGGTGGGCTCTGTTTAAGTTATTATGGGTTTAAAAGGCAAATTTTAGAAAATTAGTTTGGGTTTTCTATGGTAAAGGGTGTGAAAGCTTATGCAATCAAAACCTTCTTGTAAAATTACTTTTTGAATATTTCTGTAATTATTCTTTCAAGGCATGCCTTGCCGCACTAACACCCCATTATGTTTCAAACAACCAAGCAACTGGGCATGAGCTGCTTATCTTGTTCTGAAAAAATCTTTGCAGTTGGTAAGCCTCACCCTGCCCCCTCAAGTTCCTCCACTTAAGAAGAATACATTTTGAGGACTGGCGAAATGAAGACCAGTCGGGAAAGAAACAGACTTGTTAAAATTCTCCATGGCCATATTTTGGAAAGGATGTCTACAGAGAATGCTTCTCAATGAAGTCCATCTACGTTCATGGATACAATTAACCCTTTAATTAGAAGTTTGTTGTGTCCCATGACTCCTGCTGGAATACAAATAAATTGACTTGAAAGATATATTTATATACACAGCCTGTCAACAGTCTAGTGCTCTGATTATTCTGCTTAAACAACCCCATAAGAAAGGAGAAAGGGTAGGACCCAGACAAATTTATCACTGTTTTATTCCCTTGATGACGCATCCATGCACATAAAGAAGTCCCGGATGAGCTACAAGAGAGGGGCACTATTTCTAAGGTAAGTAGTCGGGCCAATTGCAACAAATGATTTAGATCAAATGCCCTGTCTCCCGCCATGACTTGTATAGATACCAGCTTTTCTAAAGTACCTGAACATTTAAAGGAGGAAGAGAAAAGAGAAGAGCAATAACTAATCTCTTACAACTAATAAATCGAGTAACTGAAATTTTACTAAAGAAAAAGCAACAAACTGGGCATTCCATGGTCTGAATTCCATCCCGATGAAATCACTCATAAAGTGCAAACCCTCCCCAACTGAATGAACAAATTACTAATAAGAATGGCCACTGATACATTGGGTTACTAAAGGAGCTGCTGCATTTTATGATGTGCTTCAATGTCTCTTATTCCTCTTTTCATCCAATACAGAGCACATAGTATTTCTTTTGACTTTAGTAAACCTGGGACTGCTATAGGGAAGTGCATACTGTTATTAGAAAAGGAGATTGCATTCCTTTTGCTTCTGTCCAGGCAGGCTTGACCTTGAAAGGGCATGTCAAGGCATATAACTTCTCCAGGAACAAGCAGGAAGTCAGTCCTCACATATGGGTGACGTCGGTGCCGACGGAGTCCTCGTGCGGAGCAATTCCCCAGCTTTCAAAGAAAGCCTTTGGGATTGCATTGCACATGCGCAGTCCCCTTCCCGCCCAAGGGTGCCATCTTGTACAGTCTCCCTTTTTCCGTGGAGCCCAATGGACGTTGTCCCTAATTCCTTGCGGAAAAAGTGCGTCAAAACTTGGAAGAATTTTTGGCGGTATCGAGTCCAGTCAATATTTTCCGTTTTTGTCCTTAGAGACTAGCGTTCATACTCTTTTTTATTTTCACTGGCAGCCCGGTCCTTCGACCTTGCAGGGGCCCTTTTTCCCCCGATGGCTGCCAGCGGGTTTAAAAACTGTGATCAGTGTAAGAAGTTAATGTCCCTCACCGACACACATGACTGCTGTCTCCGATGCCTCAGGCCCGACCATGACCCGAAGGTCTGTGGCCCGTGTGGGAAGATGTTCTCTAAGGCACTTTGAAGTAGGCAGCAGCAGCGTGAAAGGATTTTCTCGGAGTCCGCATTCCCCCGGATCCGGACCTCATCAAAAGCCTCGACGTCTCGGGAGCTGTCTGAACCCAAGCAGCATCGGGGGTCTTCTGAAAGGGGGTCTCCCTCCCGGGAACACTGAAGGAAGAAGAAGCCCGTGAGGGCAGTGTAGTTGGATGCCTCTGATCGCCCTGGGCCCTTGAAAGCCAGGTCGCGGAGTCCTGACCGCCGCCCCGGGTCCTCGGAGTTGGAGCGGCCTGCGAAGGTATCTCGCATGGAGCCGGAGACACCGAGGCGGGTAAGTGCTGTTGTCCTCGTGGACTCCCCTCCGAGGGAGCCAGCATCGGGCCTGATGACGTCAGGGCCCATGCCGGAGGCTGCGGAGTCTTCTGAGCTCGGTCTCAGGATGATGGCCCTGGAGCGCAGCATGTCTGCCTTCATGGAGCATCAGCAGGCTCTGATAGCTGGTCCATCCGCCCCAACCACCGGTACCTCAACATCCAAGTCGGACTCGAGTCGATCCTCGACCAAGGTCTCCTTCGACCTCCCCCTCGGGACCAAGGTCGTCGATGCCAGTGCTCTCGGCATAAGGGCGGTCGGGGCCAAAGCCCTCATGGCAGGAGCCCCTCGATTCTTCCTCAGAGGGATCGGCATGGGAGACTGAAACTGAGGAGTCCCCAGACACCCATCAGACCCAGTATGTCCCATTGGACTCACCGGGTTCGGAGCCTCGGAGAAGGTCCCCTCCGGAGGATACCCGGTTCTTGGACTTCATCAGGGACATGGCCAAGGCTTTGGCATTCCCGGCGGATTCCGAGGAGGAGTCTCAAGCTGAAGAGCTCGATGCCCTCCAGTATGACTTTCCCCTGAGGGAAGCCCTTACTGTGCTGGTTCCTCCGATGCTGGAACGGCTGATGCTCTGCATGTGGGAGTCACCAGCCTCGATGCCGGTTCTCAGCAAGCGGGTCGATTCCATCTATCGAGTCCGCAACAGCCCTGGGTTCCAAAAAGCACAGCTGCCGCACAACTCCATGGTTGTGGAATCGGCCATGCATAGGCTCAAGAGCCAGAAAACGCACTCCTCGGTGCCTCCTGGCCGGGAGGCCCGGAACCTGGATGCCCTCGGCAGAAAATGCTTCCAGGGCTCGATGCTTTCATGCCGTGTCCAAACCTACCAGCTGTACATGGGCATGTACTTGAGGGACCTGGCAAAGGAGATTGCCGGGTTCTCAGATGGCCTCTCCAAGGCACCCTTGCAGCGCTTCAATGCCTTGTCCACCGGGATTCGGGAATGCTCGAAGTTCATATCTCGAGCGGCCTATGATGGCTTCGAGGCTTCGGCTCAAGTAGCCATGGCCGGCATTGGTGCACGCCGCCAGGCCTGGCTGATGTCATCAGATCTGGAGCCATGGGTTCAGGACAAGTTGGTCGATGTCCCTTGCCGAGGTGACAACCTCTTTGGCAAACCCATGACTGAGAAGGCTGCTGAGCTCGAGTCCGAGTACTCGACCCAGACAAGACTCTCAAAGAAGACTTCTGCCCCTTCTAAGAAGAAGGGCTTGGGTAAAAAGCCCTTTTTCCCCAGGAAGGGTACTGCTTACCGCAACTCCCCACTTACCAGGCCACCCCAGCTCCCCAACATGGGCAGCAGGCCAAGGGACAGGGGCATGGTCCGCGTAAGCAGAAGGCCCCCAGGCCCCAGCTCCTACCCAGCCTGGTGGGGTTTTTTGACTCCCAATGCATAGTCTCTCTTCCGCCAGTGGTAAGGTCATGCACAGGGGGCAGACTAACCCTGTATGCTCACAGGTGGCCAGCCATCACCTCGGATATCTGGGTCCTGCAAATAGTCCAGAGGGGCTATTTGCTTCACTTCAGCCAGTTACCACCCTCCTTCTTTCCAGGGGAGCCCCTCAGACCCCCTCTTCACAGGGACCTCCTCTTGCAGGAGCTGGCATGTCTTCTAGAGGATCAGGTGGTGGAACCGGTGCCCCACCACCTGCAGGGCAATGGCTTCTACTCCAGGTATTTTCTCATACCAAAGAGAACAGGAGGCCTCAGACCCATCCTCGACCTAAGGAATTTATACAAGTTCCTGGTGAGGGAAAAGTTCAAGATGCTTTCCCTTGGAATGTTGCTGCCTTACCTCCACCACGGAGATTGGCTATGCTCCTTAGACCTGAAGGATGCCTATACACACATCCTCATTTTGCTCTCCACTCAAAACGTAGAGTTCATAGGAGCAAGATTGGCCACCCTTCAAGTGAAGGCTTACCTGCCGGAGGACAGGGCACAGAGGCTGCTAGCACTGACACATCAGTTCAGGCAAAGGTCTCGGGTCTCCGCGAGACACTTCTTACGCCTCCTGGGCCACATGGCCTCCACGGTGCATGTGACACCAAATGCCTGTCTCCACATGAGAACAGCTCAGTGGTGCCTCCGGGATCAGTGGACACAAGCCATCGGCAGCCTCAGGGACAGATTAACAGTGTCCAGACGACTGGTGAAGTCATTGCAGTGGTGGAGTCAACCACCCAATCTGCTCTAGGGTATGTCTTTTCAGATTCCCTTGCACACAAGAGTGCTAACGACAGATGCCTCCTTGCTGAGCTGGGGAGCCCATTGCCCAGGATCATGCACTCAAGGAGTATGGTCTCCTCAGGAGTCTGCACACCAAATCAACCTCTTACAGCTGCGGGCGATTTGCCTAGCTCTTCAAGCCTTTTGTCATGTCCTCTCACATCAGTCTGTATTAATACAGACGGACAACCAGGTAGCAATGTTCTGTGTGAACAAGCAGGGAGGTACGGGGTCTCGTATCCTATGTCAGGAGACACTGGACCTCTGCTCCTTTGCCATCAGGCAGGGTATGTCTCTCAAAGCAGGGTACCTGCCTGGTCAGGAGAATTGCCTAGCAGACAAACTAAGCAGGATTCTCCAACCTCACGAATGGCAACTGGATCCGGTGGTGACCCAACGGATTTTCGACCACTGGGGACATCCGTCTATAGATATATTTGCCAGTCTGCAAAATCACCAGCTGCCCAGATTTTGCTCCAGACAGATGCTTTCCTGATCTCCTGGTCAGGGGGCCTCAATATGCATTTCTTCCCACACCTCTGGTGGCCCGGACTCTGTTCAAAATCCTTCAGGATAAAGCCTCGCTCATCCTGGTAGCCCCCAGATGGCCAAGACAGCCTTGGTTTCCACTTCTTCTCCAGCTGGCAGTGGAAACCCCACTTCCACTGGGGACGCAGCCCGAACTCCTTTCACAGGAGCAGGGCTCTCTCTTGCACCCCAACCTCAGGGCCCTCAACCTGATGGTATGGCTGCTGAAAGGGTAGTGCTGGCTCCTCTCCTCCTACCTCGGAATGTGGAGGAAGTGTTACTGGCCTCCAGGAGGCAGTCCACTAGGAAATCCTATGCTTTCAAGTGGCTTAGATTTGAGGTGTGGTGTAACCAGCAGAATGAAAATCCTTTCTCTTGCCTTGTACCAGTGGTGCTGCAGTACCTGCTTCACCTCTCAGATTTAGGTCTCAAGTCTAACTCTGTCAGGGTCCACCTGAGTGCTTTGTCAGCAAACCACTCACCCGTGGAGGGGAAATCTCTTTCGGCTCACCCCCTAGTGTCCAGATTCCTTAGAGGTCTGCTTCTGCTGAAACCCCCAGTTCGTCCTCCAGCAATTGAGTGGGATTTGAATGTGGTCTTGCAGCAGCTTACTCACCCACCTTTTGAGCCGATGTCCTCTTGCCATCTGCGCTTCCTCTCCTGGAAGGTGCTCTTCCTGGTGGCACTCACATCAGCCAGACGTGTGAGTGAGCTGCAAGCTCTCGTAACTGATAACCAATACACAAGGTTTTATAGGAATAGGGTGGTCCTCCGCACTCACCCGAAGTTCCTTCCAAAGGTGCTCTCCCCTTTCCACCTCATCCAGGAGGTGGTTCTTCTGACCTTCTTTCCCAGGCCACATTCCAGCCGGGCAGAGGCAGTCCTGCATACCCTGGATTGTAAGAGGGCATTGTCCTTCTACCTGGAGCGTACGAAGGGACATCGAAGGGCTACTCAGCTCTTCGTCTCGTATGACCCCAGTAAGCTGGGGTTACCTGTTTCCAAGCGTACGCTGTCCCCCTGGGTGGCAGACTGTATTGCCTGGGCGTACAGGGCGGCCGACCTCCAGTTGCAGGGTCGAGTCACGGCCCACCGCGTCAGGGCTAAGGCCGCATCAGTGGCTCACTTCCACTCTGTTCCGTTGGCAGACATCTGCCGGGCAGACACTTGTTCTTCAAGGCAGACTTTTGCAGCCCATTACTGCCTGGATAGGGAGTCCTGACAGGACAGTGCTTTCGGCCAGGCAGTTCTCCGGAACCTATTTGAGGTTTAGGCAACTCCAACCCTCCGACCTTTTGGTGTCAGGCTACTGGGGGGTGTTGCTTTCTCAGCTGAATTGCAGCTGCTGCGGCTCTTCTAGAGTGAGCCATTTTTCAGCTATGGGTTCTTGGTAGCCTATAACTAGGGAGTCCCATATGTGAGGACTGACTTCCTGCTTGTTCCTGGAGAAAGCGTAGTTACTCACCTGTAACAGGTGTTCTCCAGGGACAGCAGGAATCAGTCCTCACGACCCTCCCTCCTCCCCTGGAGTTGCAGTCCTATTATTGGTTTTTATTCATTTTGCTGTCTTTTTAGCTATGTCATTTGACTGAGCAAGATGGCACCCTTGGGCGGGAAGGGGACCGCGCATGCGCAATGCAATCCCAAAGGCTTTCTTTGAAAGCTGGGGAATTGCTCCACATGAGGGCTCCGTCGGCGCCGACGTCACCCATATGTGAGGACTGATTCCTGCTGTCCCTGGAGAACACCTGTTACAGGTGAGTAACTACGCTATCAGTGCCATGGTGGTGTCAGTGGCCCAGTTGAGGTTGGACAGCATGGAAGAGATGTGCAAGGCTATGATTTCGACTTCTGTTCACACATTCACATCATAATATTTTTTGAAGTAGGATTCGCAAGGTGGTAGTAGGCTTGATAGGTCTGACCTACAGAATTTCTGTACAGCGCTGCGTGCGTGGCGCTATATAACTGTTAAATAGTAGTATTAAATAGTAATTTCTTTGAGGCTTAGAATCCAGCTCCATTCACCCTACAGCCCATTTCTATGTATCTCATGAAAAGATAAAGCATGACGATGGGTAAGTGATAGGCAACAAAAAGAAGGCAGGCACATTGCAGTTGAAAAAATATTTAAGGACCTTTTTACAAAAGAGCATACGTTTAAGATAAAGACTAGTATCCATTAAGTGCAAAGCCTCCACAATAGCTGTCAGAGGCATGGCCAGTATTTTTCCAACAGCTATTATGTGGATAAGTACTCAAATGCATGGCGCTATTATCACAAGTGCACTTACCTCTATCCACTGAAGTGGCAATAGATGACCAGCGCCATTAACAGCGCGTGATATATCTCCCCATATTAACTACAGTGTGCTCACCGCGCCCACTCTCCACCCCTATCCCACCCATTCAGCACCCCAATGTGTGAATGGCAGTTAGTGCGTGAATCAGCATGCAGTAACTGTCATGCCCCCACGGTAACAGTTATCATAGGCCCAAGCAGGCAGTTAGAATGTCCAAAAATGCACCTCAATTCCGTAGTGCACTTTAGTAAAGAGCCCCTTACTTGGAGCTCGCAAATTACCTCTAAAAATCTATTATATTATTGTCATTAAATGAATAAGAACATGAGGACTAAAAGTGAGGAAGAATGTGTAGAAAGACGTTGTTTGCTTCTAATGGGCATTTTCCATAGACAGCAGGATAAAATAGATACATGAGTGACATCTGATGGCGCAGAGATGGAGTAACTCCCTTAGAACTCAAGATTAACTAGAAAAAGAAGTTTAATCGTGCATGACTGTTTCCACACATTACCACCCTTGTGCTGGTTTCTCATTTCTTATGTAGCTTACACCCAGCTTTTGGAGGGGTGGTAGGACACTTTTCCTGATTATCCTATCAAAAATAATATGATAAAAAACAATTTAATATCTATAACTATATTTATATCTATATCTATATGAAAATGAGTGGAGGAGTAACCTAGTGGTTAGAGCAACAGCTTAGTACCCAAGAGATCAGTATTCAATTAACACTAGCCCTCCTTGTGTCCTTGGGCAGGTCACTTTACCCTCCATTGCCTTGGAAGAAAAGGCCTGGCAATTTACTTCTGGTCATACCTTGCCAAGAAAGCCCAAGGGCTGCTGGGTAACCAGGAGTTAGCATTGATTTGATGGCACTTAAAAAAAAGAAAAAAAGATATATATATATATATATATATGTGGAGGCCTATTCCCTTCTGGACGTCTAGCCCCTGTATGGCCCCTCGGAATCGGGACATACAGTGGTCGATCCTTTTCTGATCTTGTGGGATCAGAATCTGGTCTTCCAGCCTGTACATGAAGGCCAGGCCCTGATTTTGAAGGGCCACACGGCCTACAGATCCCTGGCTAACTTAGACAGGAGCTGCGATTGCCAGTCGCGGGACAGAGCCCCCCTTTCCTCTCAGCCCGACCCCCCTGATCTGGCCTACCATGGAACCCATTGCACCCCCTCACCATCCTGCCGCTTTTGACATCTGCTGTCCCTCGACGTTCAGGGGGACTTATTCCACCTCCGAGGTGGAATAAATCCCCTATCTAGAAGGCCGACTCAGGACGTACAGGGCCGATCTTAGAATCGGCCCTGTATGTCTGGGGTGACAGCCCGCCCTCGCTCTGCCTCACGCCTGCCCCCTCCCACCCCATCTAAGATTCCGCGTACAACTCCGCTGTTTGTAAAGGGAGTCTGGCAGGGAGACGGCAAGGGGGACAAATAGCAGGGATGTATGTCCAGAAAGGGCGTACATCCCTGCTGTTTGTGCCTCAGAATGACCCCATAGTATATACACAAAGGGCTAAATATCTGCCATGAAACATAATGCTCCATGAGCAAGTCACTTAACCCTCCATTGTCTCAAAAATTATAGATTATATTGTAAGCATTCTGGGGTTAGGAAAATATTGTACCTGATTGTAACCACTACTACTACTAGAAAGACACGAGCTAAATACCACTGCAGATAAAAAAACCCATTAATATAATATAGCCCCCGTGTATCAAGCTTAAAAATAACTTATAGTCATTTACAAAAATAAAGGAGAAAAAGAGGACAGCTAATAGCCATTAAACCTATGCACAATATGTGCCTTTCTAATCATTGCTTACCTCAGGAAAAAAAAACCTCATATATTCTTAAATAGTACTTACATTTTTTTTAAATGTTCAGATTCAATCACCACTCTGCAAATTAACAACAAAAATATGCCAAAGAAGACTTAAAGAAACATAAATACTTTCCTTTGTTGACATCCATGTCGTACAGTCTCAGTGTCCATGTTTATTTTCAAAAACCACTCTTATCATCAATAGGACTGCACAAACACCCCCAGATCTTCAACACAGCACTATGGTTTGCTCTCCATGGCATTTTCAGGAAGGTGCAGGGAATAGATGCCTTGAATGCTGAAATCTTCTGAGTCAGCAGTGAAAAAGACGGAGGCAAAATGGGGCCACGATGGCAGGCGGGAAGATGTGCACATGAATGGTGAAGCATTCCAGAACCTTCTAGGAGTAGCTGGGAAATGCTCCCACACGAGGGCTTCGTTGTTGACATCAGCCATACTTGAGTACTTCATTCTGCATGTCCACAGAGCAAGACAGTGATGGAAAGAGAACTGGAGAGGGACTATCCTCTTGCTGGGATATGGGAAGAGAGGAAAAAAAGCAGTGAGGGTTTCACTTTAGAGAGGAGAGAGGAGGCAGAGAAAACTGAGGGTTGAATCTACCAAGTGAGGGGAGGGGGGATATCAAACCTAGGGAGGGATTGAAGCTAAGTTTGGGAGTGGGACTTGGGGTGGGGGGGGGGGGGATGGATAAATCAGAGGGTGTCAAGCCTCGGGCAAGAAGGAGCAGGGCCTTTTGATGGGGGAATTCTACACAAAAAAAATTAAAACTAATAATACAGAATTTTGCAAAAGTTTAAGATACTGCACATAGAATTTTCAACATTTTTGTGCAGAAATCCCTCACAAATAGGCTATGTATTTTACTAACAAGTATGCTCCTGGTGCACTTCCCGTACTTCTGAAGCCGCAGAGGGCTCCTTTCTTTTGGGATATTGGCAAAAAAAATAGCTGAAGCAACATCAAATGGCTTTGTTTAGAAAAAGAATCAGCCTGCATCACTCGATGCCCAGAGTCTAGTACAGGACATTGGCAACACAAAAAAAACCCAAAGAAACTCATAAATAGTTGAAAACTTAGCTAGAAAGATTAGAAGTAAACGAGGAGAACTACTGAGGTAACCCAATGCTGAATTACTAAACCAATAGTGTTACACACAATAAAACATGCAAGATTATGGTTCAGATGCGTCTGAGATTTTGCACAGAGGATAAAAAAAATGGAAGTGGTCTGTAAAACAATATCAGTGTTGGAAATCTTGCGCATGAAGAGATGACCGGGCTGAATGGTTCTATAAACTTTAATAGTTTATTCTTCTCACTATGTCAGCCTCTGCCAGATGGCATCACTTATCACTGAGGACATATATCCCGCTTGTCTTTGGGGGAAAAAAAATACATACATACTCTGGCTAGCTCAGGAGATATTCAATGCTCTCCTATGGAAATGTATACTGGGCATAATCCTTTAACATAAAGATATTGTGCAAATCACTCTCTCATATACCCCTCCATCTCATGATGATTTAGCAAAAAGGAGGGCTAAGTTCCCTCTCCTTTATATGTCACTGAGTACAGAAAAAGAGAATTTAAATCTATAATACTTTATTTTCCTCAGCTAAGATTTTGTAGCTCTGAAGAGCAGAAAGAACTCTTCAGTATCAGTAAGACCAATCCAGGTGCATCAGCATCAGGGGAATCGATCCACCTGGACCCAGGAGCTGCTTTGTCATAGGGGGATGTATCATCATTGATCACAGTCTAGGTTAAGCATCAATAGATATTCGAGATATTCAAAATCTTTCGACAACTTTGGGCGGAGCTTTGTTGATGTACTGTTACCAGTATCAAGGGACTTTGAATCAGTACTCGAAAAATAAAAATTTGGTGAAGATAATTTTCTAAAGCTTTTTTTTTTTACATGCCAAGCCTGTTTTATGCGCAAAAAGGGGCTTTTATAAAACAGTGCAGCCACATACGCACAGAAATAGTACATGCGCAAAAGGTCTGTGCCTGCTTTTATAAAACCTGAATGTATGCTACCCAGGGGCATAGCCTGGGTGAAGAAGAGGTGGGTTTGCAAGGCACACTTGTGTTTTATAAAATACACGTGCACATGCTCAGATGTGCACCTTCTGTGGAGCAGGTGTAAATTCTGTGTGTCAGCATTTTTGCACTGTTAGGGCTGGTTTTGGGAGCCTCTTTTACAAAGGTGCATATGTTTTTTTTACAAAACAGGTGTGCTGTTATAAAAATCAAGCTCACTATGTATAGTTAGCAAGGTTAGTAAAAATAGATGCAAGGAATATATATCAAGTGCCTCATTACTGAAAGGTGACATTTGACTAGAGAGCTAATTTAAGTTGCACAAGGCAAGGAACAAATGTCTACCACTGGAAACTCAAACAAAAAACAGTCATTTGCAGTCTTCCACTTTCTTTTCAAAAGATACATCTGTATGAGCTACAGTCATTTCTTCACCTTTACTGGCTGCTTCAGACCTCCTTCTCCTTCTCCATGCTCCCACTCTACCCTATGGGGCTTTCTTTCTCGATTATGTCTGCTCAGTTAAGAGCTCAAAGGCCATGAATAGGGAGGAGTAGCCTAGTGGTTGGGGCAAGGTACTTCAGGCCAGAAGGTCGGGGGTTCAAATCCCACTAGAGGACAGCAACCTTGGGCCGGAAGGACAGGGGTTTCTAGTCCCACAGATGCTCCTTGTGGTCTTGGGCAAGCCACTTAACCCTCCATAGCCCATGTTCCCTGTAAGTATTAGTGTATGTGTCTCATATCCCCGCGTGTTAAATGTATCCCCCAATTGTGTCGTGACCGCTTTGATTGAAGGATAAGGCGGTATGCAAAAACTGTCTAAATAAATAAAAATAAATGAATAATGTAGGCGAGGCTTGGCTCTGTCAGCCATTAGTGTCTGAAAACATTCTATAGCTCTCTCTCCACCCCTATCTTGTCATATCACCAATTTCCTTCAAATGTTTTTGAAGCCAGCAGTAAATCAAACCTTATACAATAATAGCAGCTATGGGTGTCACTTTATCAACAATGAGCTGCTTGACTGAAGACCGAACACAGTTTAGGTCAACTATCCAGAGGGTCACAATGAGTAGACACAACCTCAACAGCACTTAACACCACCATCACCACCAACCTCATCCTTAATGCAAAAGACATGCTATATGGATGTGTATAAGACGGACATTTAGAATTTCAGCACTAGTAGTTACAGTGTTTAAACAAGTAATTAGATTTATCATTTGGAGTTATGCCACTGTAATTTCTCTAGTTACGAAAAACACAGTTCCTGTCATTTATTTATTTATTTTTGCAGATTCACAGACCAAAATATGTTTGTCAATAAAAACTATGGGGTAGATATACAGCCACCGTGGTTGGTGCTTTAAGTCCCAGCTGCAGTGATCAAAAATATCTGGATATTCAGCACCTGTAGCCGGATTGCAGCTGCCGTATCCAGATAGTAGGCTCAATATCACTGCTAACTGGATAACTACCAGCTCTGCCCTCTCTCCACCCACTAACAGTGCCAAAGCAGTCAGGATGATTTTCAGTGACATATTCCAGATAAAAAGTAGCCTTGTTTAACTGCAAAACCTTTCATTTGTATGGATTTATAGTCAGTTAAGGCTCAATTTAGCTGCAAAACTTGGTGTTTGATGTGCCAACTCCTCCAACACCAGGCTTAATCTTTGATTTATAGACTCTTAAGCCAATTAAGGGAAAATGAAGAAAATGCTTCACCTCAAGTTTTAATTGGCCATCTTCATATCAAGTTATATTGCCATAAGAAATACAATAGTTCTAGTTCATTCAGTTCATCCTGAAGCAAATACAAGAAATATCATGTATTACACCTTATGACTTAATATTTGTTGAGGTCTCCCTATTTCCTTAACAACTTTAAATAACTAAACAATTCACCAATATTAAGATGCAGACAGCAGTCCAGCAGCAAGAAGGGAGCTCCCCAGACTTTTGCACCGAGTGCCACCTGCATGATTATCCCCCAGTCGGTGAGAAGTCATATATGTGCACTAGACACAAAGAACTCCTAGCTCTTAGGGAACAAATGCAATCTCTGGAAGCTAGAGTAGAAGTCTTGGTAGAGCTGAAGCAGACAGTGGTAGAGGAAACCTGTAGGGACATAGTTAAGAAGTACCACCTCACAAGAACTGCCATACTGGGGCAGACCAAAGTTCCATCAAGCCCAGTATCCTGTTTCCAACAGTGACTAATCCAAGTCACAAGTACCTGGCAAATTCCAAAAGTTGCCAGATTCCATGATACTTATCCCCCAGGGATAAGCAGAGGTTTTCCCCATGTCTGTGTTAATAAGAGTTTATAGACTTTTTATCCAACCCAACTACACTAACTGGGTTTACCACATCTTCTGGCAATGAGTGTCAAAGCTTGATTATGCATTAAGAGAAAAAATATTTCCTCCTATTTGTTGCAACTTCATGGAATGTCCCAGTCTTTGTACTTTTTGAAAAGTAAAGTAAACAATTGATTCACATTTACCCATCGCATTCCATTCAGGATTTTATAAACCTCTATCATTTCTTCCCCTCAGCTGTCTCTTCTCTAAGCCGAGGAGCCCTAACTTCCTTACAGCCTTTCAGTCACCATTCTCTGTGCCCTTTCTAATTCCGCTATATCTTTTATGAGATGAGGCTAGCAGAATTCCATAAAATACTCGAGGAGTGGTCACACCATGGAGCGTTACAGAAGAACCAGAATATTCTTTGTTTTAATCGCTATTCTTTTCCTAATTCCTAAAATGTGGTTTGCTCTTTTGCCCATTGCAGTATATTAGACAGAAAATTTCAATATATTGTCCATGATGATACCTAGACCCTTTTCTTGGACGGTGATTCCTAATATAGTATCTAGCATCATGTTGATATAATTTTGGTTATTTTTCTCTATATGCATCACTTTGTGCTTATTTGCATTAGTTTCATTGCTATTCAGATGCCCATTCTCCCAAGATTCTCCTACAATTTCTCACAATCTGCATACAATTTAACAACTTTGAATAATTTGGTGTCTCTTAATGACCTTACTCGTTGTTCCCATTTCCAGATCATTTATATATATATGTTAAAAAGCACCAGAGTCAGCACACATCCCAGGGGTACTCCACTATTCACCGTCCTTCCTTGAGAAGACTGTTCACTCACCCCTACTTTCTATTTCTCTGTTTTAACCAGTTCCTTATCCACAATAGTATATTTATACCTATCCCATGGCTTTTTAGCTTCCTCAGGATTCTTTCATGAGGTGTATTGTCAAAGGCTTTCTGTAAATCCAGATATGGTATATCAATTGGCTCACCTTTATCCACATGTTTATTCACACATTCAAAAAAAATGTTCTTTATACTATTTTGCTTGGCATGGATATCAGATTCACTAGTCTATATTTTCCTAAATCACCCTGGATCCCATTGTAAAAACTGGCATTATGTTGGCCACCTGTTACAGGTGAGTAACTACGCTTTATGCTTACATGGATGATGTGCAAGTCTAGATTGAGTGGGGGGTTTGGATGGTGTGTTGGGGGATCATTTGTCATTACTGTTGGGGTGGTTTTAGTTTCTCAGTCTGAGTGAATGTAGCGAAAACTGAGTTGGTGAATTTCGCAGAGCGAGAGGTGGGGGATTGCACTTCCTTTGGATTCAGGTTTTGTGAGAGAGGTGCACTCCGGGTATCATGATTTGGGAGTATTGATGTAAAGTGGGTTGGGGATGTTGGCACATATTTCCTCCATCAGGAAAGTGTTTTTGTTATTGAGGTAGATTCGACAACTTTGTCTATACTTGTCATAAGTACATTTGGGGACTGTGACTTGGATGTTAATTTTGGCTCAATTAGATTATTGTAATGCCCTGTTTCTGGAGTGGCTCAGAAGGATTTCGCGTGCCTTCTATTAATGCAGAATGTAGCTGTGAAGCTGATAAAGGGACTGCCTAAATTTGATCATGTTTCCCTCTGTGTTGAAGGAGCTTTTTTTTTTCTTTTTTTTTTAAAGTGCTGTCAAGTCAATGCTGACTGCAGGTGTCTCAGCAGCCCCTCGTTTTCTTGGCAAGGTATGACTGGAAGTAGATTGCCAGGCCTTTTCTTCCAAGGCAGTGGAGTGTAAAGTGACTTGTGCAAGGTCAAAAGGGGGAATCAAACCCTGATCTCTTGGGTACTAGGCTGTTGCTCTAACCACTAAGCTATTCCTCCACGCCTAAGGAATGGAAGGAGCTTCATTGCTCCAAGTGAAATTTTGGGTGATGTTTAAGATCCTGCTTTTGTGTTTAAGATTTTGCACGGTATAGCACCTACATTTTTGTTTGGCAAAGTGGTTCTGTATGTCCCCCATAAGTCCTTGAGGTCTCAGTTGGATCTACTATTGGTGGACCCTTTGTACAAACAGTGGTGGCATGTGGCTCACCGGAGTAGAGCTTTTTCCTTTCAGGTACTGGTGTTATGGAATTCATTGCCGCAGGATTTGCGTTAGGCAGCTTGTTCTATTAATGGAATCTGACGAGGAGGGGTTGGAGTTTGAGGTCATTGTTGCTGGTGTTTTGTACTATTTTTATGTTTTTCTAATGTACACTGCACAGGGTGGTCTGTTCAATAGTGCAGTTTATAAGTGTAACTAAATAATTAAATAAAATAAATAGTTTGTTAGAGTTGCTAAGGGAGTAGGGATACCTAGATTAAAATGAAGGCCTTCAGGAATTTTTGGTATATTATCTACTAATAGTATGTGTCTAGTTCCTACTGGACTTCTAATAATATATTGTTAATCACTTGCTGATGAAAATATCCTGTGATGACAAAAATTCACTCTTAATTGGGAAAACTGATTATAAATTAAGGGATATGCCTGGAGTGGGTGGAAGCTGGGAAAAAGATTAACCACCTGCCTGTTTTGTATTAGAAGTCTAAAAGGACTAAATACTAGGACAAATGAATTCTAAACCTTTAAGCCAAGCCCTTCCAAATCTACTCCCTTACTCTTTTCTCTTAGATTGATTTCAACATTGTGGGAGGAAGAGGAGAGGCAACTGTAGCAGGTGAAAAATGATAGATGGCCTAGAAGTAGAAGGGGAAGTGAGGGAAGAGAGAGATTCCCAGAGAGACAGGAACTGGCAAAAAGAGCTTCTTTGAAGTTAGATGGGGAGAAATGGGAGCTCAGGTATGGACAATGGATTCAGGGATTGAGATTGGGTCAGTGGTAGCCAGTAGTGAAGACTTGAGGATTAAGAGGAGGGAAAGAGTGGTATCTCAGAAGAGCAGGGACTAATGAATTGTATGGAGGTGTAGGCAGGGATGGGAGAGTGAAGACTCAATTGGGTTGCAGATATAATCATAGGCTTAAAATATAGCGTGGAACTCAGGGATTGGAGGGAGAGTGGAGTTTCAAGTATTGGGAAATGGGATCTGTAAAGACTAAATGGGGATTCGGGAGAGGACTTAGGAGGGTAGGAACTTAGACTGGGTTGGGGGGAGGGTATGAATTGGGAGTGAGAGACAAGACCAGAGATGCAAGTTGAAGATAAGAGAGAGAGAAATGAGAAGGAACTGGTGAAATTAAGAGAGAAAAAACAATTGTAAGTTGGGGAGGAGGGTTTCAGTAGGAATTTGAAAGCTAGTAAATAGGCAAGAAGTGAAAAGGAGAGGAAGGACTGGGAAGGGCAATAGAGAAAGAGGTTAAATAGGACGGAGGAGTAAGACCAGGGAGGGTAATAGACAAAAGATGTGCAAAAAAGGTGAGGAGGAAAAGCTAAATAAACTGCTATGGGGGAGCTTGAGAGGGGGTGACTGGGAGCAATGGGTAAGTGTGGAAGAGAATGAGAGGGAAAGTGAGCGACTGGGAAAATAGAGAGGGAATTGTTGGAGGAAGTCAGAATGGGGATGTTTCTAGAAGACTAGAAAGAAGACAGCTGTTGTGTGGATAAGACAAGGGGGATAGGTGATGAAGATCGAATTTGAAAGAGCGACGAGGAGAAGAGGTGAAATCTAACAAGGAGTAGATAGGCAGAGTAAAGAAAAATGAGATGGACAAATCAATGTTAGAGACAGTTGTAGGGGATAAAATGAAGACAACAGGAAGAGAGACACACACATAAAGTGGAAAGGAGACTCTGAAAAGGAACTGTAAGACTGATAGGGAATGTGAAAAAGAGAGACTGGGTCCAATATGACAATAAAAAATAAAATTCCCTGACAAAGGTAGAAAAAAAAGCATTTTATTTCCAGTTGGGGATTGGAATATGTCAACTTGGGGAATATGCATCTCTTGTATTTGCATAATGCAGGAGGAAATGCATTTGTTTCTGTTCTCCGGTGTTACATTTATATTTAAAGTCTACCTTCCCAGGGTTCCCAGTTCGTTTTGTTTGCATGTCTGTTTATAGCTTGTCATTCTATTCTGTATTCGGCGAGGTTCATTTCCAGTTTTGCCTTTTCCTTGATAGGGTTGTTATTATTTTAGTCCTGCGAGTTAGTACTGTTTTGGTATGGCAGATTTGCTGTATAGGTTCTGAGTGTATGTGCTGTATGGTATTCTGTAATTGGTTTGGCTGGCACCAGAGCATGTAAATGTAATGCATGCCACAATAAATAATTAGTTGTACCTCCAAAGACTATATTTGGTCTTTTTTATGTGCTGTTTTTAAATACCCAATTATCATATTGTTGCTTTCATGCCAAATAAATGTTAGTCTAAATATAGAACTTTTATTCATACTAATTTGTGACAGTTGTATCCATGTGAGGAGGGAGAGGAAATGCAAGGTTGAAGTTTGTCTAGGGTGCCTAATACAATTGCACTAGCTCTGATCAAGAATGAAATCAGAGAGCTACAGAAACTGAAGGAAGAGAAGAGAAAAGAAAAGGAATACGATGGATGAGGGAAGATAGACAATCTTGATCCTGAGCCAGAAAAATGCAAATGCATGTCTGAGAAGAATGGGATAGAGGAATGTAGAGAGATGGGGAATAAAGGAGGAAAGTTTATAAAGAATTTTTCATGCATATATGCCACTATAGGTATGTAAAAGGCCTGTCATAAAATTACTTCACACATTATCATAGTATGTACGGTGCAGTTACTGTAGATGTGGACTTGAATGCAACTTTAGGATAGGCATGCTCAAGGGAGGAGTTTGGGCAGAGCACTGGTGAAGTCATGATTGCTGCTATTGTTAAGTGCCGACTCATGACGGCCTTCTGGATAGTTATCCTAAACTGTGCTCAGTCTTCAGACAGGTGGCTAATTGTTGGTAGAGTGTCATCCATAGCTGCTGTTTGCTCGCTTGGTTTGCAGCTTGTCGCGCTGCGAGGGCTTGTGTGCATCAGTAATGCTGAAAGATGTACCATACCTAGTTTAACTACTGACAGGGTCTCCTATGATGGATGGGTCTCAGCTGAGGTGCCAGACTAAGACAAACTACCCATCTGGGCAGCAGCAGAATGGGGTGGTGTTGGTGGTGGAGGATCACATTTTTGTGACAAACGCAACAACACTAGCATTATCTGTACAGAAAAAAAGCCTGACAATTTATTTTCACATCTTGCCACAAAAACTCTGTGAAGTCATAGTTTAGGCCCATATTCTATATGCTAATATTTATGCCTGCTCAAACTTCAGTTTAGCTGCTATGTCTTCCAGATTTGCACTAATAATTTATAATGATACAGGTGCCAATGTGTCTTAATAAAAAAGGCTATGAATAGGCACCTATGTGGCCTTCATACATAGATGACCATCAGAAAGTACAAGATACTGGAGACGTGGAATATAAGAGTGAAACATTAGTAAGAAAGTGGTGAAGAACATGACAGACTAAGGTGGAAGGATGAAGAGGTGCTGGATAAAAAGCAGAGAAGGAACTGGGGCACATAGGACAAATGTGGAGGAAGTTGAACGGATACAGAAGGGCAAGAGAAAGAGGTGATGGTACATAGAAGAATGAATGCAGAGAGGGCTGGCAGCAAAAATAATACAGGTTGTGAAAAAAATCAAGAAGGAACAAGGCATAGAAAAGGACGTTGCCAAGGGATGCCAAAAAAACCTACATACACGTGGAAAAAACATGAGACAGAAAATAGTTTGACAAAAAATTGTATGTAATTATGTATGATTCACCTTGTAAATTGAGAAAACCTTCTCATATTTCCCTTTGTGTTGTATTTACAGTAGCTAGAGTTTAGAATCAAACGATGGAAGGAGCAATTCATTGTCTTGTGATGCATTATTTGAAAAGGAAGGAAGAGATGATCTAGTAGTCAGAGCACTGGACTGTGATGAAGCAGCAGCTGTGTGGAGATAAATTCAAGACTCTTAACTGCTGACTTCATGTGACCTTCTGATCATTTGATTTTCCTGTGCCTTTAAGACCCATGTGCCACGTTGGCCTGTGGACCTGAAGAAAGTCATCTCAGAGATTAACTCTCTGCAGCAATTATTTGCTGAGCTGGAGGTGAAATAGTGGGTATATCTGCCTTCTTACCTTCACTGTGTTTGCACAGGCACCTGTAGTGCATGATAATTCTGCCAATAGCACAGGAAACTTAAACTCTAGTTTCCTGTGCTAGAGCTCTACAGCCAAAGCTAGGGTTTCCAATTCCGCTCCTGGAGGGCACCAAACCAGTTAGGTTTTTGGGATATCCCTAGTGAATATGCATGAGAGAAATTTAATACAATGGGGGCAATGAATGCAAATATATTCATGCATATTCTTTAGGGATATCCCGAAAACCTGACTGGTTCTGTGCTTTCCAAGAGTGGAGATGGAGACCACCCATGTGATTGTCTCCAATTTGGAAGTTTTGTTTAATTAAAATAAATGCATAAAAGTGTAGAAAAATACAGACATGTGTCTAAAAATAAATGTGGCAAAATCCTGTACTAGAAAAGCCAGTGGCCATTTGTAATGCTTTAAGAGGCTTTCTTGTTTAACACTCTTGGAGGCTTCCTACTGGTTATGGTTTTCCTGGCCTGATGTCATGATAGCTCTGTCCCCTGCCAGGGGACCTGAATTGTGTTCTGTATGTATATGTATATGTATATGTATATGTATATGTATATATATATATATATATATATATATATGATATTTGCTGATTGCTCCATTGGTTACACGGCAAACCCCTATTTCATTGGTGTTTTTGGCCATCTAATAATAGAATTTGTGGCTTCATTCTTGTCTCTGAATTTCCCACCTAAAATTAGCCCATGGAGATGTGAATCTATTGAACAATTGGTAAATTTTGAAATCATTTTACTGCATATTTCCCACAAGTTGGGATAGTTGCATCCTTGGTACTGAAACCTTGCTTCTATCTTTGATGGATGTCTTTCTTACTAGTTTTGATCAGAGCAAATGTTACTTATTAATTTTGTTGGATATTTCTATGGCCTTTGACACGATTGATCAAGACTGCGTGAGATTGGTCTTGATTATTACTATTACTACTGATCAGTTTACTCTTATTTGTTTTTCTTTGTTACTCTGTCAGCAATTTCAGGTTAGGTCTATGTGAAAATGTTCTTCTTGGTAGTTTATTTCAGCTGGTGTGCCACAGGGGTCTGATCTGTCCGCTACTTTATTTAATATCTATATCGCTCCCATTTTTAAGATCTTTAATGGTCTGGGGTTACTTACTGGATTTATGCAATTTGTGGTTCCTATATCCTCCTCTTTGGATGATGCTATGGAGTACGTACACCAAGTTATGTATTAGTAAAGTGAAATTCTGGATGACACATAATAGTTTGACCTTGAATGTTAACAAAACTGAGGTGTTACTTTTGGCTGGGGTACTTCCAGACCCAGTATCATTGATTATGAAAACCTGGGTGTATTCCTTGCTGGTGGGTTTTCAAGCTCGGGATTTAGGAGTTGTACTTGATACTCAGCTGAATGTGCAAACTCATATACAAAAACGTATTAAGGGGGGGCAAGATGGCTGACACACATTAGACGCTGTGGTCAGCATACTGCTCTATTTTCCTTATATTTTCATTATGCTGCGTAAGAGGAAGGCTAAAAGCCAGTCTTTATCTTCTGCAGCGACGGCGGCAGCAACTACTGGGCCGTTAGATGCTTTTCTGAGGCCCGCTGGTGTGGTTGGTGCTCTGGAGCTAATTAGCTCGTTGAGGGTATTGAGAGCGGAAGGAGGTTCGTCGTGCCCCCCGGAGCTGAATACTACTCTTAGCCCAGAGGCACGGGTCCCCCCGACTCAGCCGGCAGTGCTCTTGGCAGGAGTTGTTCAGACGAAGCTCCGTGGTAACGGGAGATAGTTTCTGTCAAGTCATCTTCTTCTCCTGCTGGGATGAGTGCCTCCGCGGTAGTTGGATCGAAAACCACGGAGTCAGCCGGTGCAGTGAGCAGCTCAGCTGGAGATGTAGGAAGCTCCATAGTGGATGTCGGAGAGGAGTCCGGCAGAAATGCTCTTAAATCTGCTGTGAGTACAACTCTTTTGCCGGTACAATCTGTACTTCAGCGTCCCACAGCAGTTACCTTAGACTCCCTCTGGGAGGGTCTCCAAGCATCGGAGGTGTGTGAGCGGGAGCTCCACCTCTTTCCTTTCAGCCTGCCCATACCAGCAGCCTTTAATGGCTTTAAAACCGTCACTTCCACTGGCGCGCAGAGACGGGGAGAGCAGCAGCCAGCCAGCATCGGAGGTGTGTGAGCGGGAGCTCCACCTCTTTCCTTTCAGCCTGCCCATACCAGCAGCCTTTAACGGCTTTAAAACCGTCACTTCCACTGGCGCGCCTGTGCCTTGTGGGCCCGCACCTGAGGGCCTTGCCAGAGGGCCCTTTGGCGTGGCCCTTAGGCGTAGGACCGTGCGAGGCCATTTAAAATGCTGCTACATTGGTTCTGCTTGCTGTGGAGATCGGAGTGGTGGAGGGTTGATGTCGACAGCGGAGGTTGTGCGTGGGAGCTTAAACACCTGGTGGTATGATATCTACCTCTTCAGATGCTTTGTGGAGCATTTCTTCTTGTCTCCTCTATTCCTTTAACTATCACTGTATCTCTTATTCTGTCCTATCTAATTAATGGCGTTCTTTTCATATTTTCTGTAACTTTTATGTAATATTGTAAACGCTCTGATGCTTTGGCTTGAGCGGTATATCAAATGTAATAAACATAAACGATCGTTTATTTTGCAATTTGGAGTTTTACAGAGCGCTTTAACCCCGGTTCTTCAGACTCTTGATTTACGAAAGAAGGAAGTTGTGCTACTATCCACTAAGGTGGCCCAGTTAGAGGGGAAAATGGAAGAAGTAACATCAATGTCAGGTACTGTCTCTAATGATTTAACTGTTATCCATGGGAAGATTGAGATGTTGGAAAATTCTGTTCGAAAAAGGAATTTGCGCTTGTTGAACTTCCCCCGGGTGCCTTCTGTATCGCCCAAGGAGTTGTTCAATTCATATGCTACCTCAGTTTTAAAATTTCCTGCTGAGTCAATTCCTCCTTTGGCCAGAATCTATTATCTACTGGTCGCCAAGCGCAAGTCCCATGGAGTCTCTTTACCTGTGCATTCACTGCCGATGGACTCTTTGGACTTAACTGTTTTTTTGGAAACTACTGACCCCGGGTTTATCCCGCGGGCTACTTTACTTCTTACTGTAGCTCTGGATCCAGATCGCGATTTGTTATTGAGAATGTATTTTAAGGCTAGGAATGAGCCCTTCATGGGGGGGACAATAAGGATGTTCCCTGATGTACCTAAGCTTACTCAGAAACGTAGACACCAATTTTTGTTGTTAAGACCTCAGGTCTTGGCTATAGGTGGTTTGTTTTTTTTGCGTTATTCTTGTAGGTGTTTGATTAAATATCAGGGAATTAGTTACACCTTTTCTGAGCCTGCACATTTAACTCAATTTGTTGCAACCAAGAGCATTCCTCTGCCCAGCAGTTGACCTGCTCTCATTTCCTCCTCTTGGTTAGGGGGGTGCGGGGATGGATTTGTGTGTTAGTTTATCCACACCAGGCTTGTGTCTATTGCCTTTGATTTTTTGTTTCTTTTGAATCGTGTCTTGTTCCCTTTATTAATTGTGGGCTAGTGAATTTGTCCTTTGGTATGTATTTAGTGCAAGGTGAGGGTTTTCCCTCTCCCTGCTGTTTGTTTTCTTTTTTTTTTCTTGAATTGTATTCTTTACCATAACAAGATTTTCTTATGTAAAATATAAAATTGCATTAAAAAAAAAAACCGTATTAAGGCTGCCTTCTTTAATTGCATTTACTTCAAAAACTTAAATCGTATTTGTTAGCTGAAAATTTGCGTACTGTGCTTCAAACTTTGGTCTTATCACCACTTGATTATTGTAACAGTTTGTTTCTTGGCCTTCTGTCGTATGTTGTTCAACCAGTCTGTGCAGAATGCTGCGACATGTCTTCTTACTGGATGGTTTGAGTATGTATCTGTTGCTATAAACTACATTGGTTACCTACTAAGCTTCAAATATAGTTATCATGGTTGTATTCAAATTTCTTAATCACCAAGCGCCGCTTAGTCTATCATATTCTTTGTGGGTTTACTGTCCTCCTCATGTTTTACACTCACAGGATACATTGTTATTAGATGTTCCATCATTCCTGCAGATTCACTTCCCAATATTTCCCAATAGAATTTTTTCTATGGCTGTTCCATGCATTTGAAACACCTTGCCTACCGAATTGTGTTGTATTTCGGATATCTTGGTGTTCTGGAAAAAATTGAAGGAATATTTATTTCAATAGGCTTTTGTAGCTGTGGTAGAAATTAGATAACACAGGTACACTACCAAAAAACTGCCTCCAGTTTTGCAACGGATTCCTATAGATTTTGGGGTGCTGAATCCAGGAAAAATAGCCAAAATGTTCCATCACGTCACGTTTTCTTGCAAAATTAGATTTCTTACCCATATAAGGAATGTTCATATAATTTCTTTTTAGCCGACTGCAGTTTATTTTCTTGGCCCAAAATAGAGGTTGTAATGGTTAACTAACTAGAAACACTCCCTCATGATATTTTAGAGTGTTTTGTATTCATTTTATACATTAACAGGACAATTGGGAGGCGGGGGGCTAAATCCAGTACTCGCGCTGGCGCATGTTCTTTCCTGTTCGCCTCGCCTCGTTCGCTCGCTCGCTCGCTCAAACACGGTGGTTGCGACATGAACGTTCCTGTCAAATTTCAGTTTCTTGCAAGTTCATTATTACCTTTTGTTTGCTCAGTCGTAATCCAGCTTTATTCCGAAGTGGTTCACTACAGTTGTAGTTTGCAGTGCTGTGTATTTGTGATGGCTCACAGAGCCAGAGGTTGCGTCAACTCTCCGGACAGTTTTTGTTTTATTTGTGGGGAATATACCGTGAAAAAGCGGCAGAGGAACATTTCTGCATTTATTAAAAAAGTATATTTCGCCTATTTCGGTTTGAAGTTAGGCGATCAAGACAAACCGTGGGCTCCTCACAAAGTGTGCAAGACATGTGAGGAAGATCTACGCTTATGGATGAAAGGTAAAAAACAAGCATTTCGTTTCGGAATACCTATGATGTGGCGTGAACAAAGAGACCACAGCAGTGACTGCTATTTTTGCTCTTGCATTGTGAAGGGATACAACTTAAAAAATAAGAACGTGATAAGTTACCCCAACCTTCCCTCAGCAATTAGGCCTATGCCTCATATCAACGAAGTACCTGTGCCTGAACCACCAAAATCTTTGGATCATATTTGTGTGGACGGTTCTGATCATGATGAGACTCATCAGATGGCTTTTCCCGATGAGTCCAGTACTTCCGAGTTTGAAACTGAACCAGATCTGAAACCTGAACTTTTCTCTCAAGCTGAATTGAATGATTTAGTCCGGGATTTAGGACTCCCAAAAGATGCTGCCCAACTGCTAGGTTCTCGGCTTAAACAGAAAAATCTATTGTCACCAGGAACAACTTTTTATTGGTACCGCAACCGCGAGACACAATTTTTGAAGCATTTCAGCAAAGAGGAAGATTTGGTATTTTGCAACGATATATACGGAGTGATGGAAAAGTTTAAACTCAAGTATGATCCTGCTGAATGGCGGCTGTTCATTGATTCATCAAAAGACAGCATAAAAGGTGTTCTTCTTCATAATGACAACACATTCGCTTCAGTTCCTATTGCTCACTCTGTTATTCTCCAAGAAAAATATGAGAATTTGGCCCTGATTCTTCATAAGATTCGTTATGATGAGCATAAGTGGATGATTTGTGGAGACTTTAAAATTCTATCCATGCTATTAGGGCAGCAATCTGGTTTCACCAAATATCCCTGCTTCCTTTGCTTGTGGGATAGCCGGGCCCGCGACCTACACTGGGGGAAAAAAGACTGGCCAATTCGGGAGTATTTGAGACCCGGTGAGAAAAATGTTCTTCATGAGAGCTTGGTACCTCGTGATAAAATTCTATTACCACCTCTCCACATTAAGTTGGGTCTCATTAAGCAATTCATCAAGTCCCTTCCAAAAGATGGTGAGTGCTTTCGGTACCTTTGCTCAAAGTTCCCCCGACTTTCTGAAGTAAAGCTAAAGGAAGGAGTGTTTGTTGGCCCTGATATAAGGAAACTCATTTCAGATGGAGCATTCGCTGAAACGATGTCTGAGAAGGAAAAAGAAGCCTGGGATTCCTTCAAGGATGTTGTTCTCAAATTCTTGGGGAACAGGCGGGATGAGAACTATAAGTATATTGTTGCCAGGATGCTCAATGCCTTCAAAGAACAAGGCTGTAACATGAGCCTGAAAGTCCATTTCTTGCACTCCCATGTGAACTACTTTCCCGAAAACTTGGGGGCGTACAGTGAACAACAAGGTGAAAGATTTCACCAGGACATCAAGGACGCAGAGAGAAGGTACCAAGGAAGATGGAACACCACTATGATGGCTGATTTCTGCTGGTTGCTGCTGCGGGAAACCCCAGATGAAAAATACGCCAAGCAGCGCACCAAGAGAAGCATTGGGGGGAAGAAGAAACGGGCCCACCAGGAGATTGATTGACCCAAGAATGACTTTAAAATCTAAACTGTGTTGAGAAATATCGTGTTTTTACTAAACTTTGAAATAAAAATTTGCTAGTTATTACCACAGTGTCGGATCTCATTTATTAGAATTTTATTTTCACAACATCGGGTGTTTGTCTTCATGTATTGCAATGGTGCGGTTTGCGTTTTCTATTCTTACATACATACCTGTACAACATTTTTTGCACATTGCTTTGCTTTGCTTTGTGTCTAACCTCGCTCTTATATGCTCAATGTTTGTGCACATGTATGTGGCTGTTTTAAGTGCAGACAATTTTGCTACCATCACAGTGTGTTTTGTTGACATTACTCTATTCTTATGTGCTGCCTTGTTACAATTTTCTTTATTCTTATTTGAATAACTACTAAACAATTAGTATAAAGAATTCATCCAAGAAACGTTTATCTCGATCGCACTCAATCTGAAACGTTCACCTCAAACTGCTAACCCAATGTAGCAAAAAATCTGTACGTGATGGAGCAAATTGGTTACCAGATTTGGATTCAGCACACCAAAAAACGTAAAAATCAATCGAAACATTAGAGGCAGTTTAAAAAAAATTTTTTTTAGTGTACCTGTGTAATCTGTGGTTCTTCTTTGGATTTTTTCTGAGTATTAGTAAGACAGTAAGCTTAGGATTTTTTCAAGACAGCTAGACAGCAAGCTTAGAGGTTTTGCAGGCCTGAGTATAGTATGTTTTGTTTTTCATAATTTTTATGTATGTTTTATGTTATCTGCCTAGGGTGTAGTGCGGAATACAAATGCAAACAAATAAACAGTCCTTTAAATAGTGGACAAATAATACATGCCAAAGTTAAATATTATACTCTACAGCTGTGTGCCACACTTTAGGCATACCTGATTAAATTGTATTTCGTTGAATCCCTAAGGGGAAGGTAGATGGGGGCAGAAAGGGGAGGATCAGGGGTGGCATTAGGGCGGGCAGTGGGCGGATGCCAGCTCCAGACATACAGGGTCAGTTCTAATGTCGGCCCTGTACGTCTGGGGCCGGCAACTTGAATGGGGAAGTTATTCCACCTCCAGGGTGGAATAGCTTTCCCAATGCGGCGGGAATGGCAGGACCGGGGCGCGGAATGGATGGCAGGGGGGTATGGCGGCCTCTGTGGCAAATCTCTCCTGGAAGGTGGTGTTCCTGATAGCGCTCACTTCCACTCACATGGTTAGTGAGCTCCAAGCCTTCGTGGCAGAGGCACTATATTCCAAATTCCTTCCAAAGGTGGTATCTCCTTTCCACCTCAACCAGGAGGTGGTGCTCCCCACCTTCTTCCCAAGGCCTCACGCTGGTAGGGCAGAGACTGTCCTCCATACCTTGGACTGTAAGAGGGCCCTGTCCTTCTATATTCAGTGTACCCAAGGCCACTGGAAAGCTTCTCAGTTTTCGTTTCCTATGACCCCATTTTTTCAGATATGTTAGTGAGAGGAGGAAGGGCGTGGAATTGTCAGACTCAAGGGTGAAGGGGAGGAATATACAGACGCTGATGAGGATAAAGCGGAATTGCTTAACAAATATTTCTGCTCATTGTTCACAGATGAAGTGCCACACATCCACAAATTGGAACAGAAGTGATGGAGACCTCAAACAATTTTCAGAAATCTGTGTTCATGAGTAACTAGATAAATGAAAAGTAGATAAAGCGATGGGAGCAAGAATATTGAAGGAACTTGGGGACGTTCTAGAAGCTCCACTGATTGACCTTTTTAATGCTTCTTTGGAGTTGGGATTGGTCCCAGAGGACTGGAGAAAGGCATATGTGGTCCCTTTACACAAAAGTGGAAGTAAGGATGGGGCTGAAAACTACAGGCTGGTTAGTCTAACCTCTGTGGTGAGTAAATTCTTGGAAACGCTTCTAAAAGAGAGAATAGTGAGGTTTCTAGAGTCCAATTGATTGCAGGATCTGAGGCAGCATGGGTTTACCAAAGGCAGGTCTTGTTAGACAATTCTGATTAGTTTCTTTTACTGGGTGACCAGGGAGTTGGACCGAAGGAGAGCCCGAGAAGTGATGTATTTAGATTTCAATAAAGCCTTTGACACCATTTCACACAAGTGACTTATAAACAAACTGAGCACCCAAGGGATGGACCCTAAAGTTACTGATTGAGTTAGAAATTGATTGAGTGGGTGGGAGATGGCAAAGGGTACAGGTAAATGGAGCTCATTGTGAGGAGAAGGAGGTTACCAGTGGTGTGCCTCAGAGATCTGTCCTTGGTGTGATTCTCTAATATCTTTGTTAGTGATATTGCAGAAGGGCTGTTGGGTAAGGTTTGCCTATTTATGGATGATACCAAAATCTGCAATAGGGTAGACACCAAGGAAGGAGTAGATGACACGAAGAGGGATCTAGCTAAGCTTGAAGAATGGTATAGAAATTGGGAGCTGAGAGAGCGATACATGTAGAGGATGAAGTACTTCTGTCCACAAAAGAAGAATGGGACCTGGGCGTGATTGTGTCTGATGATCTTAAACTAGCTAAACCGTTAGAAAAGGCAATGGCGAAAGCTAAAAGGATGTTTAGATGCATAGGGAGAGGAATGGCCAGCAGAAAAAAGGAGGCAATAATGCCTCTGTATAAGTGTTTGGTGTGACTTCATTTGGAGTATTGTGTGCAGTTCTGGAGACCACACTTTCAAAAGGATATAAACAGGCTGGGGTTGGTGCAGAGGGTGGCTACTGAAATGGTTAGTGATCTTCATTATAAAGCTAATGAGGACAGACTTATAGACCTTAATATGTATACTTTAGAGGAAAGGCAGGATAGAGGAGACATGATAGAGATGTTTAAATACCTCTGCGGCATAAATGCACAGGAGAGTCTCTTGAAAGCAAGCTCTGCTACGAGGCGATATAGGATAAGGGTGAAAGATGATAGATTCAGGAGTAATGTGCGGAAATATTTCTTTATAGAAAGAGTGGTAGATGCGTGGCATAGTCTCCCAGTGGCGGTGATAAAGACGAAGACAGTATCTGAATTCAAAAAAATGCATGGGACAAACACAGAGGATATCTACAGGTAAAAAGGGGACTATTGTAGTTGATCTGGATGAGCAGACTAGATAGGTCTTTTTCTGCTGTCATGTTTCTATATCGTCCTTCTAGACCAGTCCAGACAAGTGGGGTTGTGTTTCCCTACCAGCAGATTGGTGGATACAAAAACAGCGAAAAGCTCAGGTTTCAATGACTTCACTCATGCCTCTGTCCACTTCAGTCACCAGAGGTCCCCCCTTATTTCTTTGTCTCCAGAAGATGGTAGATGGATTTTCCTATCTCTGAAGAAAATTTGAGGA
Source organism: Ichthyophis bannanicus (assembly GCA_033557465.1). Lineage (NCBI taxonomy): Eukaryota > Metazoa > Chordata > Amphibia > Gymnophiona > Ichthyophiidae > Ichthyophis > Ichthyophis bannanicus. The sequence continues at coordinate 594,060,169 of CM066034.1, forward strand.
TTGAAAGGAAAAGAGATTGAGTAAACGCTCGTGAATGACGATTTCCAGCCCTAAAGTGGTGACTTTCACTTCAGCGGGATGTGGGAGGCTCCACTAGACTGCAGTCTTTATGGTAGCCACAGGAGAAGGGAAAATTGGTTCAGCACCATGCCCTTATCATGATAACAGCCTGTTGAGCTGCCACAGATTGGAAGGATTTGGAAGAATCCAGAAGAGTACAGCAGCCTCACACAACCTCAGTGCCCCCTCCATCCTCCTCTATTCCCCCCTGCTCTTTCCAAAGGTTGCAGAAGGCTGTCAGAGGGATCTGCCTGCCGGCCACATTTCACACAGTACTATTAAAAAAAAAAAAAAAAACACCCAGCTAGTGAAGCAGTTTCAGGGGAATAGATCTGAGCCTGGCACATATCCTACTCCTGGGACTCTCAGGAGGTGAGTACCAAGGCTTAATCTTGTCATCCTTGTTGGAAGCTTCCAGTTCCGACTCTGAGGGACACAATTCAGGGTAGACTGCTAGAGACCAATGGTGCTGTGTGAAGGTTTCCTGATGTTTTCTGCACACGTTAGTAACATTTTTGCCTACTGTGCACCTGGGAGTCGCGTTCTGCCCAAACGGCTCCATCGTGTGCTCCTTCCCTAGCGCCTTAACGCATGTTATGTAAAAGCGCAGTTAACGCATGCTTGTGGGCCAATGCAGCCTTAGCATGGGCTCTTGTGATATTTACCCTAACTCTGTATGTCATCTTCCAGGAAATGTTGTTTTGACCTGTGACAAGCAAGGAGTCTCATCCTTGGATTCTGGACTCTGCCTTCCTGTATGGTAGCTTCTGAGTCACCCCTAAAGGGCATGCCTTCCCCCTCTCAGCCAGGGGACACAGTTAGTCTGCTCTTACCTGTCTCAGGGCAGGAGGTGCAGGATGCGCTACGGGTAAGGCTGTTCAGCAGGCCAAAGGATCCGGTGACCATACTGTGAGCTGCTCTTCATCCTCGAAGGGATTTGTGGCGGTAATGACCCCCTGGTGTTCAGGAACCCTTTCCGAGAGAAGAGCTTCCGAAATCTGGATTGTCCTCTCTAGAATTATTTTCCTTTTTTGCAACAGGCCTGGTTCTTCTGGTGTGTAAATTCAGACCCTGTGGCCTCTAGGTGCTTCCATATGCAGTCTTGTGCTGGGCAGACTGAAGGTAGAAGCCCTGTTCGATTATCTTGGCTAAGCATCCTCAGCGCTGAACACTCCCAGAAGATGAGGAACAGTTGGGAGCTATCTGAGATGTTGACTATGCCTCGGACCCAGATGAATTGGTATTGGGCTCTGATGTGGATGAGGACGTAGTCTCACTTTCAGAAGATTATACTGAGGCCAGCATGATCCATCTGTTTCTTGTCCGCCTTGAACTTGACAGATATTTCTGGCACAGAGCAGGAGCTGAAGGTACACCCACCTCTTCAAGGGGTGTGGAAATCCACTACTGTGTTCCCTTTCCCGGAGATGATCAAAGATCTAATCCAGTCCAAGTGGGGCTTATCAGACTATCTACTTAGAGGGTTAAGAGTCTATAAGAAGATCTACACTCTCCCAAAGGAGGAGCGCAGCGAGTGGTTTGACATTTCCAAGGTGGATGCTCAAGTTACCAGACAGACCACCGTTCCTGTGAAAGACGGAGCAGCCTTAAAGTATATTCTGGACTGCAAGATCAATTCCTTGATGAAGAGCCAGTGTGCCGTGGTGGCGGCTATTTTACAGCTGGACATATGTACCAACTTGACATTTCAAGCCCTGCTGCAGTGGATTCAGTCTTTGCTACCTGATGATACTACTACCCTCTTGGAGTCAGCTGCGGTCTTCCTTTCTGATGCCATGTGTGACCTGGTACGTTTGCTGGCCAGGGATGGTGCCCTGTCAACTGAATTATGGTGTTGGATTTGACTCCGGCACTTGCCGGCAGACTCATCTTCCAAAGCCTTGTTGGCTGTACTGCCATAAAGAGAAACTTCTATTTGAAACAAATTTGGAGAAGCTGGTGAGGAACCTAGGCAAGAAAAAATCTTTCCACCTCCCAGAAGACAAGTCCAGGAGGCCTGTGAAGCAGGCTAGTGCCCTTTCTTGTCAGCCTTTGTCTGTCCACCAAGGGTGCACTGGTCGGATTCCCAGAGGTCTTGGAACTCATCACTACCGACATTTAAAAAAAGCCAACAACCTTTCTTCCTCTCTGCTTCAGGGCCTCGTGCCCGGTCTTAGTCCTTTCGTGGAGCACGTGGACCCAGGGACTCTGTCCCCTCCAGAGGAGGAGTCATAACATAAGATATGCCATACTGGGTCGGACCAAGGTCCATCAAGCCCAGTATCCTGTTTTCAACAGTGGCCAATCTAGGTCACAAGTACCTAGAAATTTCCCCAAAGAACACAGGTTCCACAATGCTTGTATTGTGCCAAGCAGTGGATTTCCTGGGTCCCCTTTAATAATGGTTTATGGACCTTTTCTCTAGGAACTTGTCCAAACCTTCTTTAAATCCAGCTACACTAACAGCTTTTATTACATCCTCCGGTAACAAATTCCAGAGTTTGATTACATGTTGAGTGAAAAACAATATTTTATTAATCTTAAGTAGGTTACACTGTAGCTTCATTACGTCCCCTAGTCTTTCTATATTTTGATGGCGTAAACAATCGATCTACGTTTACCCGTTTCACTCCATTCATTAATTTATAGACCTCTATCATATCTCCCCTCTGCCGTCTCTTTTCCAGGTTGAAGAGCCCTAACCTTTTTAGCTTCTTTTTATAGGTGTATCCTTCCATCTCCTTTACCATTTTAGTGACTCTTCTCTGTACCTTGTCTAATAACGTTGAATCCTTTTTAAGATACGGCGATCAGAATTGCACACAGTATTCTAGGTGCGGTCGCACCATGGAACGATACAGAGACATTATAATATCCTTTTTTTTATTCTCCATTCCTTTCCTTATGATTCCTAGCATTCTATTTGCTTTCTTGGCTGCCGCTGCACACTGGGCTACGCAGTGAAGGTTTGGTGGCCCATTTCCTGATACCAGGGATCGCTGGGTGCTGGATACCATTCAGTTCAGCTATGTCCTGGAATGCAAAGAGCCAATTCCTGATGCCTTCATCATTCTCCTCGTGGGTCTGTGATCAAAGAAGCTGTAGTGTGGACCACCTTTGACAAGTTCCTTCGTCTAAAGGCAGTGTTGCCCATCCCCCCAGACAAGTGGTGCAAGGGCAGATACTTCATTTACTTCATGGTGCCAAGAAGGACTGTTCTTTCTGGCCCATTTTGGACCTCAAAGCAGTCAACGAACACTTGTGCGTCCTGCACTTTCGGATGGAAACCTTGTGCTCCGTGATTGAAGCAGTGTGCCGAAGGAAATTCTCGGTTTCACTAGATCTGGCGGAGTGTATTTTTATGTCCTGATCCAGGCTTATCAGTAGAAGTATCTGCTTTTTGCCATGCTTGGCTCTTAGTATCAGTTTGCTGCCCTTCCTTTCAGGGCCTCAAGGGCGTTCTCCAAGATCATGGTTATGGTGGTGATAGCGGCTGCAGCATTACAGTACCAAGGGATCTATGTTCATCCCTATCTGGACAACTGGCTTATCCGAGCCCGTTCCAAAGTGGTATCCTTTTTGGAAATCCTCGGTTAAGTGATCAATCAGAAAAAGAGCTAGTTTTTGTGTTACCAGTTCCTGAAGTTGCTGGGAGCATGTCTCCACACTCAAGTGGGTAGAGTTTTCCTGCCAGAGGAGAAAACCAGGAGACTGTTGAATTGCCTGGTGATGTTCTGTGTGCAGCAGGCCCCCAGAGTCTAGGATTATCTTAAGCTCCTTGGATTGATGGCAGTGACCATAGAGATGATCCCGTGTGTGCATGCTCACATGCGGCCACTCCAGCAGTCCTTGTTAACTCGATAGTTCTTGAGTCCTCAGGAGTTCAAGCACAGGCTTACGCTCCCATTGATGCTGAAGTCCAGCCTGTGGTGGTGGTGGCGGCCCTGTCATCTGAGGGAGAGTGTCCCACTGGACGATTTCTCCTGGATTCTGCTGATGACGGATGCCAGTCTCTCAGGCTAGGTGATCTATTGCCGAGACCATACAGCCCAAGGAAGTTGGAACCACAGGGAAGCGGTGTGGTCCATCAACCGCCTCAAGGCAAGTGCTATCAGGTTGGCTCTCTGCTTTCTGGCCCCTGATAGCGCCATGGTGGTGGCTTACGTAAATTAGCAGGACGGCTCAAGAAGTGCTGGAGTGGTCCTGGAGATGGATCTCCTGTTTGCTTGGGCAGAGAAGAACCTCCTAGCCTTGATGACTCAGCACATTGCTGGAGTGGACAATGTGGAAACTGACTTCTTCAACGGGCACTCCCTGAATCCCTGTGAGTGTGATTTGAGTCACAAAGCATCTCAGTTGATTCTGCACTGCTGGGGTCTCCCCAAAATGGATCTTAGGGCAACCTGTTCCAATGCCAAAGTGTTCTGCTTCTTCATTTGCCACACGGAGATAGGGTCCAAGGGAGTCTATGTCCTGACCCAGCCTTGGCCCGGTCAGCAACTGCTATACGTGTTTCCTCTTTGGCCCCTGGTGGGGTGTGTGATTTGGTGTATAGAGTGCCACTTGGGCAGGATTGTTTTGGTGGCACCGGAGTGGCTGCAGAGAGCATGGTTCTGAAACCTGATGTGACTCCTTCAAGCATCTCCCCTTCTGCCTCCATCTTGGGGGCTATTGTGGCAGGGACTATCGTCCTGGAGGACCCGGCTCCCTTCTCACTTATGACATGGCTCTTGAAAAGAGATTGCTAGTGCATGTAAGGGCTGCTGTCCAGCTGTAATCTCCACTATACTTGGTGCCTGGAGGTCTACCAGCTAGTGTACGTACAGATATGATGCTTCTTTGAGCGCTGGTGTGGTGCACAGCATTTGACTCCTGAGGTGGCTAAGGTGTCCTCCCTGTTGGCCTTTCTGCAGAATAGCCTAGAGAAGGGCCTCTCTCTCTTAGCTCCTTGAAGTTTCAGGTGGCAGCCTTGGCCTATTTACATGGTCCAGTGGCGGACAAGTCCTTGGCCTTGCACCTGGACGTCTCCCATTTTCTCCAAGGGATTTGAAGTCTGCGTCTTCCCCTTCGGTCTGTGATCCCTTCCAGGGATCTGTCTCTGCTGCTCATGGCCCTAGTGCACTATTTTGAAGGATTGACACTGAAAACTTTCTTCTTGGTCACAATTTGTTCTGTAGACAGATCTATGAGCTGCAGGCTCAGTCTTGTAGAGATCCTTAACTGACTTTTTCAACTGAGGCCATTTCCATTCGGCCTGTGCCTTCCTTCTGGCCTAAAGTGCTGTCTCCCTTTCACATGAGTCAGTTGGTTTGCCTGCCCTCCTTCTCTAAGGAGCAGTGTTGGGGGAAGGATAAAGATCTTCACTTTGTGGATGTTCCACCATGTGTTTCTCTGGTACCTGGAGGTTATGAATTCCTTTCATAAGTGAGACCATTTTTTATGCTATTTGCTGGCCTGTGCAAAGATGAAACAGCGACCACTCTATCTGAGCACAAGTGTCCCCGTGGACGGAGCGGACTTTGGTAGTCCTTGCAGACATTGTTAGGCAGCAATGTGGGCATTACTTTCCACTTTTGTCAAGCATTACCGCTTGAATGTCCACACGTTGGTGGACATGGCCTTGTGTCTCAAGAGTTTTGCAAGCTGTTGTGTCTTCTTCCCACCCAGTGGTGCTGTAGCTTTGTTACATCCCACTTATCTGGATTGGTCTATCAGAACTCAAGGAAAGGACATTATTTGGTAAGTAAAATGTCTCCTTGTTTCTAATGATAATTAAAGCATTACATGGGGAAATTTTATCTGAGCTTTCTTTAGGTCTCACTGAGTATTACCCTCTGCATCTGTTCATCTCAGCAGGTGCCATCTATGAGAGCATCTAGTAACCAAGTTGTGCAAATGCAGTATTTTATTTTTGTGGCGCCAGTGCTATGAAGTTCTGTACCAGATGGTTTGTAGCATGAACAAGATGCGTGGGTATTTAGGAAACAGTTGAAGACATTTTTCTTTAGGGAAGCTTTTTAATTGTCATTTCTAAATTTAGATTGTGTGTATAAATTTTGTGTTTGTCTGTTTAAATAATTTCTTACATTAAACTGTACCCAGCCAAGGAGGTTCCAATGGCAAGGTTAAATAAATAAAAAATTGATGTAAAACAGATCACAACCAAACTGTTATTCTAATGCAGCACTATATTATATTCGTGTCAATAAAAAGTCTGTTTCACTTCTCCCCACATATGTTGTTTAAATGACTTTTTTTCTTCCCTGTCCTTTTTTGACTAGTACTTCCATTAGTTTAAAAATGTAATGACAGTTTTTGTGGTGACTAACACAGTGATAATCACTGCAAAGAATTCCTTCTCTTCCAACAGTGAAAGCTGCATTAGCAGCACAAGAAACTTATGCTTATCACAGCAAGACCTGGTGTTCTCAAATCATTGTGGCCGTGGTGGGAACAAGCTGTCCTAGCAATACACCTATGTTTGCCTATCAGACCTTGGAAATGTTGATGGATTCGGCCTTGTGACAAGGGCAGAATATTGGTGCTGGAAATGGGCACTGGTGATGGTGCTTTGTATTGCCAATGGCAGCTCAAGCTACAGATGTGAAAGAAATGTGATGCGCAGCCCCAGGAGGGGCGACCTTTGCCTGAACCCTCCTGTAGTCATCTGTTTTCTGTAGAACAGGATTAACCCTTTGGTGGGCCTATTATGCTCACCCTTCATAATTTTAAATACAAACCTCCATAAACATACTATCATCAGTACATTAATTCTACATCTATTGCCATCTGTTAATCTAGAGATTTAATAATACTCCCAGACTCCAATTAGCAATCTCCAGGAACAAGCAGGAATGCATTCTTCACATACTGTATGGATGACGTCAGTACCAACGGAGTCTGTGCTGGAACACTCCCCAACATCCAATTGGAAAGCTTTTGGGAGCAATCCACTGTGCCTGCACATTTGCCTTCCCGCTTTCCCATGTCCTCTCTTCCGTTCTTCATTTTCTGCGGAGCCAGCAGGTTGTTTTTTTTCCTTTCTCTGCCAAAAAATGTTTATTTTTTGGTAAAATTCTGTGCTGTGCCTTTTCTTTGACACCAATGCCTTCACCGCCACTGGTCCCGATATTTTTCTTTCTTTTCAAAGATTATTTATTTTTTATTTTTCCTTTCAATTTTTGGTGGTTTTCACCATCAGCAAGGCCTTGGCCTATTTTTCCTCACCTTGATGGAAAAACCCATCAGTGTTTTCAAAAAAATGTACCAAATGTTCTAGTACTGTATCAGTCTCTGCTAAACATGACTGATGTTTAAAATGTTTGAGCCCCGACTATGTTCCAAACAATTGTCCTTTGTGTCAGCAAATGACAAAAAGAGGCCTAAAGAAGAAGGCCAGACAGTATGGTTCTCTGTTCTCCCCAGATTCGATTTCAGTGGCTTCCACATAATCAAGGACTTCGGCCTCATCTCATGGTTCTCAGTCTCCTCAAAGTCCAAACACAAAACTAAGGCTAAGTCATCGGCATCAGCAATGAGGACCGATACCGATGTCAGAGGTAAGTCATTGTCATCAAGACTCACTGAAAGGTGCATCCAATGCTGACCGGCCTGCCATATAGCCCCGGCAGGAGGTCCTGTCCTCCAAAGCACGACAGGCTCCAGGACGCTCCCAAGGCATTGACCTCTGGAGAGCTACAGGTTCCATGCTGTGGAATGGTGGCTCAAAGCCTCCTATGGGATTCCACCCAGGCATCAGTCAGCTCCCTTGACCAGTGCATACTTGCTATTGAGAGAAGTTTGGCCACACTCCTGGCAGACTCGGTACCAATGATATTAGCTCCAGCTGTGCACATGACGGTACCCTGTAAGCAACTGCAGATTCCGGAGCCGATGCTGGCACTCGAACCTGAATCGGGGGAGCTTCTCCCTCCAATACCCCCTTTGGAACCAATGGACATCGTCGGTGCCCAGTAGGGTCCCATTGCTGCACCGACCGATCATCAGTACCAGCATCGATCATCGACATTGGGGAAGTATCAAGATCAAGCACAAGATTGCCAATACTTTGACTTTCTGTCTGACTCTGACTCTACTTCCTCTGATTCTGATGATGCACTGGAGGACTCCTAAGAAAGCTGCGACATTTCATCAGACCCGTTCCCTCCTCATGACCAGTGTCAGTCCCTGCCAGAGGATATGCCTTTCCAAGACTTCATTAGGGAAATGGCCGCAGGCCTACAGATTACCTCTAGTATCGGAGATGGAACTGAGGACAGAGGAATTGGAAATTCTCCAATACCACTCGACACCAAAAGAGGCTGCCGATACACTGCACCTTGCAAGATTTGATGCTTCATATTTGGAAGGCTCCTCGAACGGTCCGCTGATCAGCAAATGACTCGATACCATTTACTGAGTTCCAGTATGCCCAGGCTTTCAGAAGCCTCAACTCCCACACCATTCAATGATAATGGAATCGGTGATGTGCCACTTCAAGAGTTCTAAGAATAACTCTGACATGCCTTCAGGCAAAGACTCTGGAACTCTCGATGCCTTTGGCTATCAATGTTTTTAAGCATGCCTCCTCACATCAAAAATTACCTCCTATATGCTCTACATGGGCATGTTCCTGAAGGATGTATCCAGGGATCTGGAGGCATTTGCACCTCTCCTTCTTGATAACAAATGAATTGTATTCCAAGCTCTAATCAGGCAGAATCAAAATACATCCAAATTTTTCGATGCCTTTGAGTCATTCCAGCAGAGCTTCAGTAGTCTGCATCGGTGCTCGCAAGATGGCCTGGCTCCAGGCATCGGACTTTGAACAATGGATCCAAGACAAATTGGCTAATATTCTCTGTTCTGAAGAAAACCTCTTTGGAAAGGGTTGGAGGGAAAAGGCTGGAGAGATTGAGACAGATGATATCACCCTCAAAACGCCTTTCAGGAATATCAGCAGGGCCCGTCTAAGAGAAGGACTAATCCAAAGAAGTCTTTCTATCCAAATTAGAAGAGATAGTATCTTTCTTATCCACCTGTAGCTACTTACCAGTCTCAAAAGCACCAGCAGCATCAGCAGGGCCCTCATCAATCAAAGAAGCTTAAGGCTCCTAAGCCACAGACAGCAGTACAGCCACAACCAGCACCTGGGTTTTGACTCCCTCCTGGAAACCATATATGCACTCTGCTTCTGCAGGGTCCCCAACCTCTACACTAGCAGGCAGGCTCTGTTCCTTGGCCCACAGGTGGCACCTCAGAACATCAGAAAAGTTGACTCTCAACTTCATCCAAAGGGACTACCTGCTTCATTTCGAAAGCTTACCACCCACCACCTTTATATGAGACTAGCCCAGAAACCCCCTGCAGACAAATCTCCTCTCAGAAGAGGTGTCCACCCTATTTGCTCAGGGGGTCATTGAAAGACTTCCTCTGCCCCAAGAGGGCAAGGGCTTCTACTCTCCTTATTTTCTTTTTCACAAGAAAACAGGAGGGTTCAGGCTCATCTGAGATCTAAGGGACCTAAACAAATTCCTCATTCGAGAAAAATTCTAAATGATTTCCCTCGGCACACTCTTGCCATACCTTTAGAGGAACTACTGGCTGTGTTCTCTAGACCTCAAGGAGGCATACACGCATTTACTGATCTACCCTCAGCACAGGCAGTAGCTGCATTTTCGGTTCCAGTAGAACCATTACCAATACCGGATATTTCACTTTGGCTTAACCTCGGCACCCTGAGTATTCACAAAGTGCATGGCCGTGGTTGTTGCCTCCCTTTGCACTTTGGGGGTCTTTGTCTTCCCCCAATTAGACAACTGGCTAATCAGAAGAGAATCCCCACAAGAGGTAAAACTCTTCCTACATTGCACCATAACTACTCCAATATCTGGGGTTCGTCTTAAAACTTTCCTAAGTTGCACCTGATGCCAACCCAATGGTTTGAGGTCATCGGAGCACTTCAGAGCCTTCCTCCCCCTGGATATCTCTACCCTACTGATCGAGCTAATCTACAAGATAAGAAGTCACACTTGCGTAACAGCTCAAGAGATGCTACACTTTTTGGGCACATGGTCTCCACAGTCCACATAGTCCGTTGTGCCCGCCTGCACATGAGACAGGCCCAATGGGCTCTTTTCTTTCAAAATATGCATCACCCTTCCACTCAACTCTCTTTAGTGTTGGTGCTCCCCTCAAAACCTACTCGGGAGGTCATCTTTTCAGATGCCTCCGCCTCAATGCACTTTTCAGTGGATGCCTTCAAGCTTGGTTGGGGAGCACATCTGAATGATCTAAACACACAGGGACAGTGGACATACCAGGAATCTCAGTTACAGGTAAATCTCCTGGAACTACATGCACTTACAAACGCCCTTCATGTTTTTCATCCCCAACTCTCAGGCCACCAGGTCTTCATCAGAACAGAAAACCATGTGGCCATATTCTAAGTGAACAAGCAAGGAGGAACAGGATCCTATCCCCTCTGGCAAGAAACGCTTCACCTCATTTTTTTCTCAATTACACACCGCATCCACCTCAGAGCGGTGTATCTCCTGGGCGAACTCAATCTCCTTGCTGATAGATTCAGTCATATCCCATGTCCACACGAGTGGACCCTCAATTGCGAAATGGTATCTTGGATCTTCCTTGTGTAGGAGACACCACTCATAGGTCTGTTCACCACCTAGGAGAATGCACAATTTCCACAGTTTAGCTCACGACTTCCCTCCCTGCACAGACAGGCGATGGATGCTTTCCTTCTCCACTGGGAACAAGATCTGTTCTATGCATTCCCACCCATCCCCTTGATATCCAAGACCTTGTTCAAACTACAGGTCGACAAGGGCTCCATGATCCTCATAGCTCCTTTTTGGCCCCTGTCAGCCGTGGTTTCTTCTGTTGCTTCAACTAGCGCAGACTCAACCTCCAAGTCTGGGACACATGTCCAACCTCCAAGTCTGGGACATGTGCCCAACCTCAGGATCATGGGACGCTGCTCCATCCCAATCCACAGGACCTCCACCTCATGGCCTGGCTCCTAAAAGCATAATCCTTGCAGACTTTGACCTCTCACAATAGGTCAAGGATATCCTACTTGCATCATGCAAATCATCTACCAGACATTCTTATGCCTTCAAATGGCAGAGGTTCGCACTCTGGTGTTCCTCAAAGCAAATTGACCCCTCTACCTGCCTAATGGAATTTCTTCTACAGCATCTCTTCCACTTGTCCTAGGCAAGTCTCAAGACTAATTCAGTCAGAGTTCATCTCAGTGCCATTACAGTTTATCACAAGCCACTGGACATGCAACTTATTTCATCGCACCCCTTGGTGCAATGTTTTATGCAAGGTCTCCTGTGTCCCAGCCACCTATCAAACTACCACCAGTGGCCTGGGACCTCAATGTGGTTCTAGTGCAACTCCTAAAGCCTCCTTTTGAGCCTTTAGCCACTGCTTCACTCAAGTTTTTCAAATGGAAGGTACTCTTCCTCATTGCTCCAACTAAAAGGAGCAGTTTTAAAGGTTAAAGACTTACATCAAGCTTGGGTGTTGTTGAAAAATACTATCTTGGAAGCCCAGACCAGCTGTATTCCACGCTTTAAGAAAAGTGGAAGGAAGTCCAAAAAACTGCCAGCATGGTTTAAAGGTGAGGTCAGAGAGGCTGTTGTTGACAAAAAAGCATCTTTCAGGAAATGGAAAAAAGAGCCAAACGACGAAACCTGGAAACAGCACAAGCACTGGCAAGTCAAATGCAAGGCATTGATAAGTCAGGCAAAGGGAGAATTTAAGAAGAAGCTTGCTGCGGAAGCAAAAACACGAAAAAAAGACTTTTTCAAGTACATTCGTAGCAAAAAACCTGTGAGAGAGTCAGTTGGTCCATTAGATGATAGAGGGGTTAAAGGGGCACTAAGGGGCGACAAGGCGATAGCGGAGAGACTGAATGAATTCTTTGCTTTGGTCTTTACTGAGGAAGATGTAGGGATGTTACCCATGACTGAAGTGGTATTTAAAGGTGCGGAAAAATTGAAGGAAATATTGATATATCGGGATATAAATGATATATTATTGTAAACCGCTCTGATGCTTCGGCCTGAGCGGTATATCAAATTTAATAAACATAAACATAAGATGTATTACAACTATTAGATAAACTGAAGAGTAGCAAATCACCTGGGCTGGATGGTATACATCCAAGGGTGTTGAAAGAACTGAAATATGAGATTGCAGACCTGCTATTAGTAATCTGTGAACTATCATTACAATCATCTCTAATACCTATAGACTGGAGGATCGCCTGTGTAACACCAATTTTTTTTTTTTTAATAATTTTTATTTAAGAATTTTCCAATACATCAAGAAATTGCAAACAAACTTATAACATAAGAAATATCAAATACTAAAAAGAAAATTTTCCCCGCAATTGAAAAGGAAACACATCAAGGGGAGAAATCACCTCAAACAACAAGGAAAATATACCATCCTAATATAAGAAATAAGAGGTTACAAAACCCCACAAAAGGGAGCTAAAAACAAAATCATTCCTCCACTAACGAACCTCCCTCTGCTTTTGTATCCAGAAAGCTTTTCAAGGCATTAACATCATTATATACAAATGTTTGTCCCCCGAGAGTGATCACACAGCGACAGGGAAATTTAAGGAAGAAAGTTGCCCCAAGAGCTACTACCTGTGGTTTTAAACACCGGCTTGCTCCCTTTTGTGGTCAGGCCATCCAGATCTTCCCAGATGTCTGTCGTTACACGCAGATTCGGCGTAAGCAGTTTCTGCTATTAAAACCACAGTGTAACACCAATTTTTAAAAAGGGTTCCAGGGGTGATCTGGGAAACTACAGACCGGTGAGCCTGACGTCACTACCGGGAAAAATGGTAGAAACCGTCATAAAGAATACAATTACTCAGCATGTAGATAGTCATGGCCTAATGGGAGACAGCCAACGTGGCTTTAGACAAGGAAGATCTTGTCTTACTAATCTGTTATGTTTTTTTGAAGGTGTGAATAAACAGGTGGACAAAAGTGAGTTGGTTGATATAGTGTATTTGGACTTTCAGAAAGCCTTTGACAAGATCCCTTATCAGAGACTTTTGGCAAAACTAAAGAGTCATGGGATAGGAGGCAGTGTACTACTGTGAATCAGGAACTGGTTAAAAGATAGAAAGCAGAGGGTAGGGCTAAATGGCCAATTTTCCCAATGGAGAAAGGTGAATAGTGGTGTACCCCAGGGATCTGTGCTGGGTCCGCTGCTTTTTGACATATTCATAAATGACCTGAAAAGTGGAATAATGAGTGAGGTTATCAGATTTGCAGATGACACAAAACTATTTAAAGTTGTTAAAACCCAAGAGGATTGTGGAAAATTGCAAGAGGATCTTGATAAACTGGAAGACTGGGCATCAAAATGGCAGATGAAATTTAATGTGGACAAGTGCAAAGTTATGCACCTAGGAAAGAACAACCCAAACTATGGTTACACGATGCAAGGTTCCACATTAGGAACAACCACCCAGGAAAAGATTTAGGCGTCATTGTGGATAACATCTTAAAACCCTCGGCCCAGTGTGCAGCAGCGGCCAAGAGAGCAAATAGAATGCTAGGTATCATAAGGAAAGGAATGGAAAATAAAACAAAAGATATTATAATGCCTCTATATCGTTCCATGGTGAGACCGCACCTTGAATATTGTGTGCAATTCTGGTCGCCGTATCTTAAAAAGGATATAGCGTTATTAGAAAAGGTTCAGAGAAGAGCCACCAAAATGGTAAAGGGGATGGAAGGATACTCCTATGAAGAAAGGCTAAAAAGGTTAGGGCTCTTTAACCTGGAAAAGAGACGGCTGAGGGGAGATATGATAGAAGTCTATAAATTAATGAACGGAGTGGAACGGTTAAACGTAGATCGATTGTTTACGTTATCAGAATATAGAGAGACTAGGGGACATGCAATGAAGCTACAGGGTAAACTATTTAAGACTAGTAAAAGAAAATATTTTTGCACTCAACGTGTAATCAAACTCTGGAATTTGTTACCGGAGGATGTAGTAAAGGCTGTTAGTGTAGCTGGGTTTAAAAAAGGTTTGGACAAGTTCCTGGAGGAAAGGTCCATAAAGCATTATTAAGAAGGTACTCAGGATATCAATGCTTGACCCAGTACAAACATTGTGGAACCTGTGTCTTTTGGGGAAACTGCTAGGTACGTATGATCTAGATTGGCCACTGTTGGAAACAGGATACTGGGCTTGATGGACCTTGGTCTGACCCAATATGGCATATCTTATGTTCTTATTAGCTTGCCACATCAGTGAACTGCAGGCTTTAGTGGTGGTTCGTCCATGCACTCGGTTCCACCATGACAAGGTGGTACTCCATACCCTTCCCCACTTCCTTCCGAAAGTGTTTTCAGCCTTCCACCTGAACCAGTCAGTAATCTTACCGGTCTTCTTCCTGAGACCACACCTCTCTCGGGCCGAAGCAGCGCTATACATTCTACTGTAAACGAGTGCTGGCTTACTACTTGGATAGAACCAAACCTCACAGGAAATCCATACAATTTTTCATTTCCTTTGATCCAAGTCATCTTGGATTTCCAGTGACAAAGTATACCCTATCCAAATGGATAGCGAACTGCATTTCTTTCACCTATGCAAAGGCAGGACTTTCCCTCGAGGGTCACGTCACCTCTCACAACGTGTGGGCTATGGAAACCTCAGTTGCCAGTCTCCATTCTGACTCTGTTGATGAGATCTGTCATGCAGCTACCTGGTCCTCCATTCATACCTCTGCTGCATGCTACTACCTAGACAGGGACTTCCGTTGGGATGCTGTCTTTGGCCAGGCTGCACTCTAGCACCTTTTTGGAACTTAAATGCAACCCCTACCCTCCATCCCGGACTTTGTTCTGGCATCAGATTTCTATTAGAGGTGGTCTAGCCTACTGTAATTGAGTCCAACAGGGCCATATTGTATCCACACTTTTGGCTCTATACTTTAGCCTTGGGAATTCTAGGGTTGCCCGCTTCCAGTCTGGTGCCTGGGAGCTATTGAGTCCCATAAGTGAAGACTACATTCCTGCTTGTTCCTGGAGATAGCGTTGTTACTCACCTGTAACACGTGATCTCCAGGGACAGCAGAAGTAAGTCTTCACAACCTTCCCTCCTCCCCTAGGAGTTGTAGGGTAGTCTCTTTTTTCCTCTCTCTCTCAGCTACAAGGATCACAGGGTGCTAGACACTATTTAGCATAGTTGTGTTCTTGAATTCAGAGAGTCTATCCCAAATGCCTTTATCATCTTCCCATGTGATTCTCTTGCCAAGAGAGCCACTGTTCAGATCACACTGGCATTTGTCCCAGTACCCCTGATGAGCAAAGCAAGGGGCACTACTCCATCTACTTTGTGGTGCCCAAGAAGTATGGTTCCTTTTGGCCACTCTTCAACCTCAAAGTGATCAATGCCCGGGATCAGAGGTATTTTGATGAGTCTGAAGACTTCAAAGACTCTGCCAATACAAGAGTACTTCTCCCCGAGGATTCCTCTTCTCCTCAGCGTAGAATGTCTCCGCCAGAGGATATGTCCTTTCAGGACTTTATCCGTGATGTGGCCCGAGGCCTTTCCATCACAGTAGCTCCTGAAAAAGAGCCTAGGGCAAAGGAGTTGGAAATTCTCACTACCAAACAGAACAGTTCTCTATACTGGAATGGCTAAAAATAAGTCTCTTTTCAAATAGCAAATAATTGTAATTTTGTAACTTATTGTACTTTTTTAAGTACTTTTCTTCCTTTCTGCCAGCCTGAACTCCCTTTCCAAACAAAAGTAGGCTCTTTTTGGCAGAGCCAGCCCAAGAGTTTCTGATGCTCTAGGACAGGTGAACCTTCAACCATACTCCCCCCCCCCCCCCAAAGTTGAGCTTCTCCACCTCCTTACTGCTTCCCCTCCCAGAGCAGCGTCTCTTTACCCTCTCTTCCTTCCCTCCATGTGTCCAGAACCCAGCATATCTGCTTTGCTTCTCTTCCCCCCATGCCCAGCATATCTCTTTCCCTTCTCTTCCGCCCCCCCCCCTCCCCGTGCCCACCGTTTTCCAACTTTTCCCCTTCTGTTACTTCTGCCACTCCCGTACCTCCTTATCCCTACCAGGCCCAGGCTTAAAAAATGAAACTCAGTGCGGTGGGTGGGGGGGGCGGGGGATGCAGCTGGTCTAGAGTGTGTGCAGGTGCTGTAAGACCTGCTGCTGTGCTGTGTTTCATTTTTTGAAGCCTGGGCCTGGCAAGAAGATGAAGGTAAGGGAGTAGTAGCAGCGGACGAAGTAGGTGATACTGGCCACTTTAAAGTACCAGTGTCAGGCTTCTCTGCTACCCCCAAATTCTGCTGCCCAAGGTGGGTGCCTGGTCTGCCTGATAAGGTAGGACTGGCTTTGCTCTTTGGGAACTGTCTGGCTGGGTTTTGTCAGGCTGCAGTAATTTCTCCTTCTCTGTGCCTCCGATCAAAGAGAAATGAGAAAAATACCTCACTTAAACATCAGGTTAATTGTATGCCTTTTAGAAAATAATAATGAATTTGTACTCATGGGGATAGGCCATAGCATTCTTGCTAATCTCACATGCTTCTAAATACTTTCTTGACACTAGTGTTAGTAAGCGGACTGAAACAGCATTTGGAGCTTTCCGCTGTATGCAACGTGGGGAATTGTTATGTTGTATGCAGTACTTTTTAGTGTATCGTACAAGAGTGGTGCTTTTGTGGCCTTCACATGCATGCAGAAATGAACGGAAGAAGGCATAATACTGTTAGTGTTGGGACATTCAAAGGCTGTGGCTAGGAAGCAAAGATGCAGCAGCTTGTGACGACACTACTACTACAGTCTCCGTTACTTCCTTTCCACCCTATCAAGGGACCACGCTGAAGCTAACTGAGCATGACACTGTCCTAGTCGAAGAATGCACTTTAATAAGGATGTCACCTATGAAAAATGAGGGATACTGAAACCATAAATATAGAATCATATAGCTTTCACTAGTATTAGATTCAGGCAGTGGGCAGCAGTTGGCCTGCCTATATCCTGCAGTTCGTTTTCCCATTTCAATAAATATTTAATGCATTAATGGACATGTTTTTTTTTCAGTTACTAATATTAAGTGCACAGAGAGAGTGTGTAAAACACATGAGGTATTTCATGTATGCTTGTCTGAATGGTAGCTTCATGAGAGAGGATTTTTGTGTGTAGTCCTATCACAGAATTTCAAAAGCATCTCCTGGCTTTCACGAGAAGAGGATCTGAAGAGAACCATTATGAGTCCTGAATTTTTACAGGGTAAGCACAGGGAGATGCTGACAGTGAGCAATATTATCATATCTGCTTGTTTAAAGTTCTAGAATTGTGCTAATGTTGTTAGTCTGTTTTAACAGTGGACCATACTTTTGTGCGTATCTGTGTGCTATGCTTAGGCTAAACACCAGGATTTGCTTTGTAGGTCCCTGTAAAGAGCAAGAATTTGGGGTTTCGATGCTTTGAGATATAATCTGAGCCAATTGTTTCTGCCTTTACCTGAAGAAGTCTGAAATTTTGCATCACATTGCTGTATAAATAACAGAAAATTAGAAAGGCGTTAATGCAGATCAAAGCAGAATAGCTGATAAATACAAGTACGAGACTTAGCAGTTGAGTAAAAAAAAGGTTGCAGTAGGATTCAAGAGACTTTCCCATGTTCCCCCTTCCCTATCCAAGAAAACTCTATAAAATATAGCCCCTAAAATGAGGAATATTTTGCTGACAAGCTTACCATAAAATCATATAATCTTTGAATAAGAGCAGTGATGATGGTTTACCAACACTTCTGCATATGGAGGGTTAAAAAAATTGCCAGGTTTTATTTTTTCTTCACTTGGGGTGTTGCTGTTCTGCAGATTAAAAAAAAATTATTAGAATGTGTCTCATTGGTACATTTGCACAGGTCTATCTTCATAGATCTCTAGCATATCTAACAGAGGAGGAGAGCTTGTTAACATTTAGAAATGGAGTTAAAACATCGTTATTTCCTGCAAACAATTAGGCATAATTGAGATGAGAGTAGGCTCTTGTATTGCTTGTTGATTAATTATATTAAAGGAGGGAGGGTGAGGGAACTTTACAATTGTATTAATGTATTCTAACTTGTATGCCTTCTGCTCTACTCGGTTTTTTTAATGAGCATTTTAAATCTGTTTGAATGACTTTTGTCACTAAGTTGGTATAACATCTTGTTATAAATAGATAAAACCATATATAAATACATACATATATATATATTTCCCCAAAGAATGTTCTTCAAAATATCATTTGAAAGGTGACAGGGCTAGCAGCATAAATGCTAGTTCTTCATGGATGAGCAGGGTAATGGCCTCATGTATGAGTGACGTCACCGACGGAGCCTTGCATGAGAACTAGTTCCCAGCAACTTCTAGCTTTTGGGCAGCTGGCACTGTGCCTGCATGCCTATTCCCACCTGCTGCCACCGCGTGACATCTCCTGTCTTCTTGTTTTCACAGATCCCAAAAACTGGCCTAAGTTGCAATACTGATAAAGTGCCTATTGAAAATCCGTTAACCGGATAAATGCCAGCACTTATCCGTTCAGCGTCTCTCGTTCCCGATATTCAGTGACAGCTCCTATCTGGATACTGCCACAGAATATCCTGCTGATAATTAAGCACCATGTCTGACTGCCGTGACATTTGAATATTGGCCTTTTTAAATTTGGTCCTTTGTTTTTTTTCAAGCAGCAAATCACTTTTTTATCCTCAGGGGCATGTGTACTAAACCGCATTAGGGTTTGGCAGCTATCACGGTGCGTTAGCTGCCAAAAATGCATGGTATGGAAAAAACCCAGGTATCTGCAGAGGGCATTCCTGCAGTAGCCCCTGTAGATACTGCGTAGGACTGGATTTCCCACAGAGACCCAGCATTACCTGCCTTGCCAGGTCTCGTGGGGAAAAGTCCTGTGATGCCTGCTGAAGCAAGTACCATGGATCTCTGAGGGATGTTAGTGCTGTGCCCCGATAGCTACTGTGTCCCCCTCTGCAGCCACGATTGGCCTCTACCCCTCACAGTATTGTCAGTGACATGGTATTGTGATTCGTCGCACTGACAATCTTAAAAAAAGTGCTGGCCACCTGAAGCACTGATCCCCCTAGACAGCTCCCAGTCCCCATCACGAGCTGCCCAAAAGGGACTGATGCATCCAAAAACGCTATTTGCAGGATGGCTGCCAACCATCGACAATTTGCCTCTACTCTTTGTCACATACACTGAGCGAATTTCTGACTCACCCACACACAGGCACCTCACCTCCACACCACAGACACACACACACAGTTTGATTATGCCTTCTGAGTGCAAAGGACTTGAATTTTGAGAATAATTTTTATTACTGTCTGCTTTCCCAGAAGAGTAACAGTCACAAAGCTAATAGTGTTTGTTGGCTGAAACAAGTTATCATATCATCATTTATGCAACATTGTGTTCATCGTGAAAGCCAATAATTCATCATCATTATACAATTGCTAGAGCACTGGCAGTGTATGTAACTTGCTTAAGGAAACTGCAGAACATGATTCTTACTCCAGAGTAGGAAGATATGTGAATAAACTGTACTACAGGGAATTAAAATAACTGAAGTCCAACATGGAGTCAGTGATGCAGATGAGCTGGCTGGTCTTGAGGAAATGTTCTTCTGACATGGTCTCCTTTTATGAACAGAGCAGTTTTCCACTGTCTACACTTGATGGGCAAATTACCAGAAGTAAAACTTCTTGCTTGCTTGCATCATCCATGTGTATATACATCTTAAGTATATTTTTTCCAGCCTAAATGGGCAGATTCGAAACTGAGGTCCAACAGATGAACTCCTGAGAGAAATCATTAGAAGGTTGTGGAGCTCATGCCAAAGGAACCTTTTTTGTCTATTGGACAGAGGAGGCCGACAGTACAAGAAATCATTTGATTGTACTGTGGGCTGAATTAATCTTTTCTTTAAAATGGATGCTTTATGCACATTCAAATGACAGCTTGTAAATATGCCTGCAGAAGCTTTTTGCTTGGTCAGTGTAATTAAAACCAGCTGCTTGTGCAGTGATTCAACAACAGTAACTGCAGCAGTGAAAACTTAGCTAGGACATAATTTTTACCTTCAGCTTTTATTATTCACCGAGAGCTGTTCCCAGCTGAGCTGGATATAGTCCAGTTCTGCCTTGATAGTGTATAATAAAATTAAACAGCTGGGCATGAAGGGTTTGCTTTGTTGCAAAAGGACATACTTTTTAGAAGTGAATGCTGAGTGCTGTAATTTTTCAGGTTTTGTTTTGTAGCTTCATTACCAACATTACATATGGAAAGCTATCACTGAAATACACCCAGACCAGAAAACCGTGGCACGGAGTTTAGCTTTCCTTGGCAACATTCAACTGCAAGTGTCGAATTGTTACAATTTTTTTCTCACATTTTGTGAAAGCTTTTACCATTTAGAATAGAATTCTATCAAGCTTTGGGAAGTTAGTTAATCACACGTATTTATGAGATTTGTGGCCGGTCAATAAGACAATTCTTTATAGCCAGGCTATTTTATATTCAGCCCATTCTGAGTCCAGAAAGAAAGCCAGGAGGTGAATAGCTATTTCACCAGGCCATTGAAAAATAATAATCCCTATTCAGAGTTGGAACAGAGCTTGTGCAGGAGGGTAAATAGGGGCCAAATGGCAAAACAGGTATATAGAAAAGCATTGCTGACACACTGTTCTGAGACAATGCCTGATGTCATTAGTGTCCTTCAGGAAAACAAGGAAACCACAGTGAGCATTTTCGGGTCAAGAAGCCAAAATCTTTCCATACCTAAAAACTCTCTTATTCATCTCACACACACACACCCCCCTCCCCACACACATATTAAACCATTAAGACACGCTCTGCTCTTGTAAATAGTTAATGAATGAATATAACATCCATCTCTGCTCTCATATTGTATGTAGTTCAATGATTGTAAAAAACATACTGTTATACTTAATGCATAACAAAAGTGTTAATAGCCCCATATAATTTATTAATAGATATTTGTTCTATGTAGTTTATGTTCTGTTCCCTGTAAACTGCTTTGACATGGTGAAAAGCGATATATAAGCCTAGCTAAATAAATAAACATATTCACCCTGGGTCCATAAATTTCAATCGAAAGATCACGAGCACACACTCACACAGAATAGAAATGAATTCTATTGGACAGACTTTTCTGTAAGTGGTTTAGCAAACGTACCAAGCATGACGTATTGCAGTCTATACAAGTAGATATGTAGGGGAAGAATCTACTGGGTTTTTTCTTTTCAGATGTGTAAGGGAGCTAAGTTGGCCACCTTGCTTTCTAGTACCTGTGTCTGTATATCCTTTTGTCATTGTCAGATGAGCATCCATTCCAGTTGACCACATTGGTAAAGTGTTTTGGGATTTGTCCTTGAGTTTGATTTTGTATGCAATGAATTCTTGCTTTTTTAAAAGCAGGGCTTAATTTGTTCTGGCACTATGCAAGCTGAGGTGGAAGTAGTATAATCTCAAGATTTTATCCCCAAAGTGGTGGAGCCAGCTTCCGATTATTTCCAATTTACTGTTTTGCCCTAGCCAAACGTGGCAGGCCAATTTATGACTTTTGCCCCATTAGCTGGCAGTGCATGCAGTGCGTGATGGTGTGCGTACACTGTGCCCACCATTTTGCCTGCAACAGGCACAGTGCATGCACACTCCTTGCATGGTGCGCTGCTGCTGCCTTGTAAAGTTCCTCTCCCTCTCGCACAGCCCATGGAGGGTCCATTCGTCACACCCCATAGCCCTACTGCTGCTGCTGTCATACCTGCTCACCTGCAGTCAGTCTCTCAGAGAGCTGGCTGGCTCCCAGCAAGCACAAAGCAGCCTTGATGATGACTCCAGTAGCCAGCTAGCCTCCCAGCACACCAGCACAAGCTGCTCAGACAAAGGACAAAGTCTGGAGGAGCAGCGTGCATTGAGCAGGAGCCAAGTTCTAGAGTTCCTGACTGACTCCTAAGCCGATACTGGCCCTTAGGCTTGCCCCCTATGCTGGCACATGGCATGCTGCATCCTGGCTGTCTTCCCTTTCCTCCATGAGTAACCCTAGAGGGAGTCTGCTTTGTGCTGCCTGCCCTGTCCCTGGCCTCCAAAACAGCCAGTGCTGATGACAACAATACAGGTGAGCAACAGTGATTCTATGACCTCAGCTGACCCACCTGAGTCAGGAGCATCTGATCCCAGGCTGACCCATGCAGCCTACTGTCTGCTAGGCTTCCAGCTTGCTGGGCTGAGTGAGTCAGACTGTCCAGCAATGAGCAGTCCCGCCTCACTTCTGAGAAGGATCCCTTTCTCTTCTCTATATCGGGCCCTGATGCACCACCGTCCACCTCCCTACGTTTTGCTGCTCCATCCCAGCCCATGTCCTTCCTCCTCTCTCATCTTCTCAAAACTCCCCTTAAAGGGCTGATCATTCAGTTACCAAAAAATGCAATGTGTGCCTTCGAGTCAGTCCTGACTCCTGGCGACCCAGAAGCTCCTGGGTTTTCTTGGCAGTGTCACCGGAAGTAGATTGCCAGGCCTTTCTTCCGAGGCAATGGAGGGTTAAGTGACTTGCCCAAGGCCACAAGGAGTGCCAGTGGGAATCGAACCCAGGGTTCGATTCAGTTACCAATCTACTAGTAAAATGCCCTCCTTTTCTTTTCTTTGAAAGCAAAAGAAAATTAAAATCTGAGAACCAGGAGCAGAGGTACCCATTAAGGAAAGCTTTAAAACAATGTTCTTAAGTTTGTTTGTGTTTTAGAAGTGTAAGTTGCTTAGAGATTGTGAAGAGACAAGTGATACGGGTACTCAAGGATCTTTGTCACACCCCTTTTCTTCCTCAGGGAAGCCTTATGATGTGCCTTATTTTTCACATGCAGTTGTGCGTGTTTCGGTCTCTTCAAGCCCTGGCTCCATTCCTTACAGATCACTTCTGGCCCTGGCCCCACCCGTCTTCTTTTTGTCTATAAATTAAGCCCTGTTTAAAATAATATATTGTCCTGTGTCATTTTCATCCTATGAAGCAATTATCTGGTATGGGAGGCAATTTCATAAAGGTTTTTCCTTCTATAAAGCCTGTTTTGTACATAGAAAAAGCCATTTATAAAATTATGTGGCAGCATATGTTCATATATGTATGCACAGTGACAAAGATCATATAAGCGTGCATGACCTGTAGGTGTTCTTGGAGGTGTACTTTGGATGGTGCAGGAGCAATAGTATATGCACATTTTATATCATTTTATTTATTTATTTATTTATTTATTTAGCATTTCTTTTATACCGTTATTCATAATATCATAGTGGTTTACATAGAACTGAACTGTATAGTACATAGAACATTGTATCAGTAACATGAAACTATATACACTGTAATTAACAAGATTTTATTTATTTATTTGAGTGATTTTTATACAGACATTTAGGGTAATCATAGCGATTTACATACAAAACAACTGAATTATATTGAACATTTTAACAATTTAGCAAGTGAATGTGTGCAAACAATCAATATTTACATGATTTTTAAATTTAATTTGTAACCATTAACAGAGATAACTATATACATAGTATTAGCTTGTGTGTAATGGGAATGATAGTTATTATGGATTTATGGATATGAATACATGATAGTTACTATGGATGTATGGGGAAGGTTGAGTATGTAATTTACAGGGTGGTAGGAGTAAGTTTTGAACATGCAATGAATGGGTATCTGACATAAGTAGTAGATTGCTGTGGATAGTCTATGTGATATTTCCGTAGGCAAGCTAACTTTTACACCAACTTTGGAACAGATATAGATGTGTATCAACATCTATGAACTACAGGGGCTGGTACTGACTGCTTATCAGGCCTTTAATGTCAACATATTTAGTTTAAAATTGTTTTTTTTCTGTTGACAAGCAGGATTGAATCTTGCACATGTGGGTGACATCATGCAACTGCTTCAGGATAGAATTGCTCTCCCACAACTCAGAACTTAGGGGGCCTTTTACTAAAGGGGACTAGCTGTCACTGTAGGTCTGGTGCCCACTAAAGGCATGTGTTGGACACACATTGACAGCTAGCACAGAGGCAAGACAGCGCCACTGTATTTTGGTGCTAACTGTCCATGGCGCATTAGGGTTGCAAGAGGGGAGGGTTAGAGGAAGAGAGCAGGTGGGGTGAATGCCACACAAGCAGTGCACCATGCTACCTTCATGACGGGCTAGTAGCACAGCTGCACTCAACACAACCTATGGAGGTGACGGTGAATGCATCTGCACTATTGTTGTGCCATGCCAATGCCACATGCACCACGGTAACTGCTAGCAACATACTCTCCATGCTCCTGGCAGTTAACTCTGATGCTTGGCTTGAGCGGTATATCAAATGTAATAATAAACATAAACACTGTGATATTGACCTAATGCACGATGGATTTGAGCATTATAAGTGCATTTCATGCAACACCATAGCACACTTTAGTAAAAGGGCCCCATAGTGTAAAGTTCTGAGTATTTGCAGTCCTTACCATGTGCAGTGGTCACTAATTACCCACTCTGACACACAGACACCTCACATAGGTCTAATACTTCTCCTCCACTCATATGCCCAACATGAATTAACCATATCAACTCACCGACCAAGAAGCAGAACTCCAAGTGCTCTTATCAGAATTAAAACACAGGCACCAACCACCATTCCCCACAATGGAATCGCACACAACCAGCACAATATTAAATGTACACTCCTCAGTGCATGGTCAGCTTGCAACAAAATGCAAGTCCTAGCTGACTACCTCAACATCCACAACATAGACATCATGTATGTCACAGAATCCTGGTTTGCAGACCCAAACAAGGTCTTTATAAACCAACTCATAACACCCAGTTACAAAATATCCAACTGCCCCAGATCCATTTGTAGAGGTAGAGGCATCTTCATACTGGCCAGAAACGACCTGGACTTCCACACCTCCACTTCCTATTCAGGAGGAGATATGAATACAATCACAATCACAAACAAAATACCTAACACTATATCTGGTATATAGATTCCCTAATGCAAGGACAGAAGAATTGCCAACTCTACTAGAGACCATACATATGCACAACATACACAGCAATCAACTCTTATTACCCAAGAGACCTAAATCTCTCCCCAGGTTATCAAAAGCCTTCATGGACGCGATGGAAACCATCGACTACATGCAAATAGTGACCAAGCCATCACACACAAAAGAAAATACTCTAGACCTAATTTTCACCCCACAACATATATTCATCTCCATCAATAAGCACAGTACCATGGTCTGACCATAAAGCCATCACCTTCTACATTCCACAGAGTACTAATAAATACAAAGATACAACTCAACAGAACCCAACTTGCAGGTTCCTACAGCTGGACAAAAAAGCCTTCATAGACAAGATCATACCATTAATCACAGCACCGACAACATCGACACAATAATCCACAGCTGGAACCAAGTAATAGGCAAATCCTCAATAAAGCCACAAGCTAATACCATCTATAAGGCACGTGCCACAGCAGCTTGGTACTCTAGAGACCAAAAGGAGGCCAAACGCAAACTCCGGACTGGAAAGACGATGGAGATGTTCGAAGAGCACAACCGACCTCGACAGGTACATGGCAGAACAATACAAATACTAAACCTCAGTAAACAGCAGGAAGAAGGAATGCCACACTAAACTCATCCTAAGCTCACTAAACCATCCCAGAGAGCTATTTGAAATAGTAAAGTCTCTAGTAAAACCACCCACTCATGACAACACAGACAACGATCTCTCCCCTCAGACCCTAGCCAACCATTTCCAAAACCAGGCTAGCAACAGAAACAATGCACAACTAGCAATAGCAACAGATAAAGACAACATCTCTGCCCCACTCACCTGGCAACCATTCTCACCCGTATCACCTGAACACTCAGAGAAAATCATCAATAACCTCAATACCAATACGTCTCCACTGAATCCATGCCCTGCCAGCTGGACCAAAACAACCAAGGCTAAATTATTCCCCATCATACATAAGGTAATTCAACTCTCTCGCTTACAAAAGGATACATTCCGCCCAAACTAAGGAGATCATCTGTCCGGCCAATAAAAAAAAGTGCAGGATTGGACCCAAAACAACCCAACTCATACTCATACTCATTGAAAAAGCTGTTTTGCTACAATTCCAGGAACATGTTGACACATGTGACCCTCTTGACCTCCATCTATATGGGTTCAGGCCCAACCATGGAGTTGAAACACTATTAACAGCTCTGATGGACAACCTCATGAAAGGTACCAAAGAGATACACTAAGGCTTCGTGTTGATATTCATGGACATCAAAGCAGCATTTGATTCCGTCCCACACAGGGCCGGCCCGTCCATTGAGCAAGAATGTTTTTTGCACAGGGCCCCGCGTTTCAGGGGGCCCCGCGCAAAGAACATTCTGCTTTTCTGAAAATGACATTAAAAAAAAAAAGCTGGCTCTCTGGCTGCTGCCGCGGCGGCAGAGTGCAGTGTCCCGCGGGGCCCCCTCTGCACCGGCTGAGCCCTCTGCCCGGCTTACAGATTCGCGAAGGGAGAGTGTCTCTCCCTCACGTCTCTGTTAAGCCCGCAGGGGCTAATGGGAAATTTCCCATCAGCCCCTTTAGACGCGAGGGGTTGATGGGAAATTTCCCATTAGCCCCTGCGGGCTTAACAGAGACGCGAGGGAGAGACACTCTCCCTTCGCGAATCTGTAAGTCGGGCAGAGGGGGCCCCGCGGGACACTGCACTCTGCCGCGGCGGCAGCAGCCAGAGAACCAGCTTTTGTTTTTTGGACTGCTAATGGGCTGGGCTGGGCTGGTCTGGGGGGGGGGGCTGTTTGGACTGCTAATGGGCTTGGGGGGGGCTGTTTGGACTGCTAATGGGCTTGGGGGGGCTGTTTGGACTGCTAATGGGCTGGGGGGGCTGTTTGGACTGCTAATGGGCTTGGGGGGGGCTGTTTGGACTGCTAATGGGCTGGGCTGGGGGGGGCTGTTTGGACTGCTAATGGGCTTGGGGGGTCTGTTAGGACTGCTAATGGGCTGGGGGGGGGGGTAAGGACTGCGAGGTCGCTGGGCTGGGGGGGCTGTTTGAAATCAAAATGGGCTGGGGGGGCTGTTTGGACTGCTAATGGGCTGTGGACTGAGGGGGGCTGTCTGGAAATGGGGTGATGGGGGGTTAGAACTGCTAATGGGCTAGGGGGGGTGGTTAGGACTGATAATGGGCTATGGGGGGGCTAGGACAGGAAATGGGCTGATGGGGAGGGGTTAGGACTTGAGGTGGGCTGATGTGGTTAGGACTGGTAATGGGCTGTGGGCTGATGGGGGGGGTTAGGACTGGCAATGGGCTGATGGGGTTAAGACTGGAAGTGGGCTGATGGGGGGGTTAGGACTGGTAATGGGTTATAGGGGGGGCTTAAACTGAAAATGGGGTGATGGGGGGTTAGGACTGGAAGTGGGTTGATGGGGGGGCTAGGACTGGTAATGGGTTGGGGGTTGCTATGACTGGAAATGGGCTGAGTGGAAGGGGAGGCTTGAACTGCAAATAGCTGATGGGGAGGGAGCTTGGAATGGAAATGGGCTGTGAGGGAAGGGAGCTAGGACTGAAAATGGGCTGATGGAGCAGCTAGGATAGGACTGGAAATGGGCTGTTGGGGGGAGCTAAGATTGGAAATGGGCTGTGGTGGGGGCTTGAATTGAAATGGACTCATGGAGGGGCTAGAACTGAAAGTAGGCTCATGGGGGGGCTTGGACTGGAATTGGACTGAGTGGAGGGGAGCTATGATTTGACATGGGTTGATGATGGGGCTAGGAAATGACTAGAAGTGGGCTGATGGGGGGGCTAGGCTTGGAAATGAGCTGATGAAGGGACTCAGACTGAAAATGGATGGGGGAGCTAGGACTGGAAATGGGTTGAAGGTGGGCTAGGACTGGAAATGGGTTGATGGTGGGCTAGGACTGGAAATGGGCTGATGCAGGGACTAGAAGGGAATGGATGCTGGGTGAGACTGGAACTAGAAGGGAGCTGATGTTGGGGGAGGATTAGAATGGGATGGGGCTGGGAGAGTAAAATGGAGAGGGGAAAAATATTTTGTGTGGGAGGGATGAAAAATCTACAATTGGCCTGGTATTGGGAGAGTAAGTGGGGATTGAGGATGGAGGGGTAAAATTTGTGTGGATGAAATAGGAATGAGGAAAGAGCAAAAGGAGAAAGATTAGTATGTTAAAGCAGATGTAGAGAGAGAGAATGGAAAAAAAAACTAGAAGAGAGAAGAGAGAACAAATGGACAGCAGAAAACATGAAGAAACCAGAAGAAAGTGGCTGGAGCAATTGCAACTGAAAAAAAATGCACAAAAGGTAGAAATATCTCTTTTTTTTTAAATTTATTAACTGGAATATGAAACCTCTGGGAAATGTGCATCATTAACGTCTGTGCTTTGTTTGGTACAAGAGGAAATTAATTTATAGTTTTATTTCTACAGTGTTGTTGTACATTCCAAGTTTGGCTTTTGGGGTTCCCAGTTTAATTATTGCCTTCCTGTTTCTAAATTGTGATTCCTTGTTTGGTGATGGTCTATGTTCTGCATGTGTAACTGAGCTGAGGTATTCTGTTTATGTAATTCCTATTTGACATTGCCACTTGTTTTCTTTCCCCAGTATTCTCTGAAATGTATTGGTTTAATATTTGCAGTGTTGCCTTTTGATAGTTAGAGTATGGTGCTTTGTGAGTCCTGGTAATGCTGTCAGGATACGGCGGGTTTACTATGGGTTCTAAATGGGCAGCGTTTGTAGTAGTTTCTAATGTGCCTGGCGGTTGGCACTGGATTATAGTAATGTAGAAATCTTTTAGTCTTTCTTTATCCATACACTCATTAAGAGACATGTTTACTAAAAGTTAGTGTATGGTAACATTATGCAAATATTTATGCAAATAAGGCCACTTATGCAAATGAGGCCCCGCACCGAGTCTCCGCACATGGCCCCGCACCCCCCTTGGGCCGCCCCTGGTCCCACACAACATGCTTCTGCAATGCCTGCCACCAATAGGACTAGCTGATACTACTCTAAAATGTTTTCCTTCATACCTGACAAACCAAAAACAACAAATTACAATAAAAGTTTTCAGCTCCATACCATACACACAACAACAAGGTGCCTCCAGGGTTCAGCTCTCTCATCACTCCTATTTATCATCTTTCTACAACCCATCCATACAATAATAAAATCTCACAATATACTCTACCACATCTATGTAGATGATGTTATGCTGTACATGCCATTCTCACTGCAAAACCAATCTACACCCACCTAGTGAAATGTTTCAAAGATATCACACATTATCTAGTAAAACACAACCCCTTCATAAACCCCGACAAGACCAAAGCCCTCTTCATCTTAAAATACACGAATTACAACCCCCCGTCTGTCATAAAATTAGCAGGAGTGCATCTAGAGGTAAAATCCAAAGTACGGTACCTTGGCATAACTCTTGACCAATATCTAACATTATAACCGCACATCACCAACATCACTCAAACCATATACCACAAAATAAAAACAGTACAGCACCTGCAAGCACTACTGGACTTCAAAGACTTCTACACAGTCTTCCAAACACTTGTCCTACACCATCTCAACTACTACAGCATCCTCTTCTAAGGCCTACCAAACTAGACACTCCACCCCCTACAACTTGCACAGAACAGAGCCATCAGGACCGAATATATAACTCCCATTCTTAAGCAACTACACTGGCTTCCTGTCAAAGTCAAGGGGGACCAGCGGAAGATTGACCACAGCCTACCAGATGGTAATAAATAATCTTTATTGAGGACCTCAATAAAGATATTTATTACCATCTGGTAGGCTGTGGTCAATCTTCCGCTGGTCCCCCTTGGCTGTTTGTTTGCGGAAGATACCCTTCTTTCTTTTTCCTGTCAAAGTCAACAAGGGAGCTAGGGGATACCTGACATTTGTGGGGGTACTGGGGAGGGGCAAGAGAGAAGATGCTGGACATGGGGTTGCAACAACTTGTGAGATTGACAGGAGAATTGAACATTAGGGGATGGGCTAGGCTTGGAACACAGATACAGGAGATGCTGGACATGGGAGAGAGAGAGAGAGAGAGCCCCTTGACAGGGAGGATGAGAGGGGAAGTACTGGACACAGAGGGAGGAGAGAGAGGGGAGTGTGAGTGAAAGACTGGGTAATAAGAGACTTGGGAAGGAGAGATGGGAATAGAAGTGGATGAGGGAAAGTGTTGGAAAGCTGTGGGTAAATGTAGTAAACAGTGAGAGAATGAGAAGGAAGAAAACTGAAAAGAAGAGATCGGTTTTACAAAATGATATGGGGGAGGACATGAAGACAGGAGGAGAAAGAAAAAATGTCAAATGGACAAGTGACCCTTGAAACAGATTTAAGAGAAGAGAGAAGAAAGCAGAAATCAGAGCCTGGGACCAACACACTTCTAATGGTCAGAAAACAAGATAGAAAACAATAATTCTATTGTCTGTTTAGTGATTGGAATGTGTGAACATTTGGAATATACACCTGCCAGGATGGATGTTAGATGTTAGAACAAAATTACTGAACATATGGATAAAGCTAACGTGGATTTAGCAAAGGGAAATCTTGTCTCACTAAACTGCTATATTTTTTGAAGGTGTAAATAAACAGGTAGATAGAGGTGAGCCGGTTGATACAGTGTATCTGGATTTTCAGAAAGTTTTTGACAAGGTCCCCAATGAGAGATTTTTAAGGAAATTAAAAAGTTATTGGATAGGAGGCAATGTATTATAGTGGATTGGGAACTGATTAAAAGATTAAAAAAAAAACAGAGAATAGGGAGGGCTAAATGGGCAGTTTTCTCAATGGAGAAAGTTGAATAATGGGACGCCCCAGAAATCTGTGCTGGGCTTGCTGCTTTTTAATATATTTATAAATGACCTGGAAATAGGAACAACGAGTGAGCTGATCAAATCTGCAGATGACACAAACTTATTCTAAGTTGTAAAAACGCAAGAGGATTGTGAAAAATTGCAATAGGACCTTAAGAGACTGGGAGACTGGGTGTACAAATGGCATCTATTTAATGTGGACGAATGCACGTAGGGAAGACCAACCCACACTATGGTTACATGATGCAAGGTTCCACATTAGGAATCACAACCCAGGCAAAAGATCTGGGCGTCATTGTGGATAATATGTTGAAACCCTCTGCCAAGTGTGCAGAGGTGGCCAAGAAAGCAAACAGAATGCTAGAAGTCATAAGGAAAGGAATAGATAATATAACCAAGGATGATATACTATTTGTATCATTCCATGATCCGACCACACCTTGAATATGGTGTGCATTTCTGACCTACAACAATAACTGTATAAGAGCGTAACTAACCCAAAAAACAAAAAGCTCTTAATTAAGACTCAATTCGTCACCAAACTTATTTCCTAAAACCACTAGAGACTTCTTTATCTTAGGCAAATATGACCTCAGGATGGCTTATACCCTGCATATAGTGAAAAGTTCACTATAGGGAACAGCTGACACTCACATCACCGGTCAATAAAGCCTCTAAAATATTTTATTCATATTACTAAATTTCAAATTCTAACATTTCAATTCCACATGAGTGCTCCTGGGGATTCGAAATTACTAGCAACTTAACATACCACAAAACATACACCAAACATTTATAGCGTCATTTTAAAAGGCTCAACGGGGTACCACCGGACTAAGCTTCTTTCCCCTGTAAAACAACAGAAGGGGAACTTAATAAATACCAACAGCAATAAACATGCCTAGCAGGTCCACAGTTACTTATCTTGAAAGCTCAATTTGCTGAGTCCGTGGCTGCTTCAAAGTGATCCACCATAGACTAAAAACCTTCCAAAATCCAAACAGGGCAGGAAAATCATCTCACCAAAATCCTCCAAACATTTTCATATTCATATTAGAGTTAAGAATATGCCCACGAATGGCCTGGAGTGCCACTGCTGCTTGCGGGGATGTCCTCCCTGCAGGTGCCCCCCAACTCTGGCATTTCCAGCCCCCCTATTCCCCACCACCTGACCCACGGCTGGCTAGCTGGGGCCTGGATCGGGCGGTGGGGACTCCCGCACACTTGGCCCGGGGGGAACCCCTGGCCCCAATCACACAAAAACTGCTGCTTATACCACCTTTGAGGTGGTTTAAGCAGTGCGTCCCCATGAGCCTGGCAGCATGCTCCGCCCCCTCCAAATCATCTGCCGGCTCTCCCCGTCCTAATGCACAGAGGACGTATGGGGAGAGCCAGTGGGGGAATCGGCCCCGGATGCCTTACGGGGCTGCACGACCCACTGGGACATCCAGCCCCGCAACCCACGTTCGGAAATGACCTACATTGTTTAAAATGAGTGCACATTTCCAAAATGTGTATGGGTATGAGAAACACATGGAAGGCTGAAAGTGACGGTGAGACTATGGGGCATGCGTTAACATGCGTTTTAGTGTGGCAGTACTGTATGTGGTACTGCACACTAAAACATCCAGCTGTTAAAAATCCCACGCTAACTGCTTAGTCTGTGACAGGATAGGAAATGGGTGAGTTAGGGTAGAGAGTGGGCATTGATTGAACATTGCGGTTACTATGGGGGTTATTGTCAGTGTTGCAATTAGTGTAGGTTCACTGAACGCCACCTCAAAGGGTGGTGTTAGGTGTAACCATGTTAATTGCAAATATAGCTTTGACGCATTAGGGAACTGTTCAGTGCAGTAACTGCTGGGAACATGCTGGGCACGCCTCCAACTTGCAGGGCCATCTCACTTACCATGTGTTAGTGTTTGCTCCAAACGCATGTTAAGTGCAAACCCTTAACGCACGTTAGTAGACATGCCCCTGTTGAGGTTGATTTAATTTTTAAGAATTGAGGTTTTATGAGAGAGAGAGGAAGACTTTGCAGTTTTGTGTGTATTTAGTTGAAAACTTGAATTTGCATGTGTGTTCATGACAAAGGTGTGTTCATAACTAGAGTAGAGAATGTCTGGATGCATGTTGTATGAGAGAAGGAGGCAGTCTGTATTTGAGAGATTTATTTTGTATACGTATTCTTGCAGTAGTTTCCACTCCTGAACTTGTATAACTTTACTTTGCTGATCAGTTTATGTATGTAAAGTAAAAACAGACATGGATAGAAATTGGCATCAATATAAGCTGTTTCACAGCATTTATCATATGCTTTAAAAAAATAAAATAAAATCCTATCATTGCAATAGAGTAAGTTAGGTGCTGAATTCAGAATGCATAAAGAAAAATCAGAAGACATTTTTAAAAATAGCTTAATTACATGTTAAACATGTTTTTCTGAAATAAAATGTCATGCTCAAATGAACACTCACTTTGATGGCGTGAAATGAAATAGCTTAATCTGTCACAATTGTAATGCAGATGATCTGCTACAAGATGTGACTTGTCTTCAGCATATTTCTGATCACATCTTTCACTTGTTTAAATTTTTATCTTCCAGTGTATCTTTCTTTAGGCTTAGTTGTCATTCTATATATTTGCTTCTCCAACTTTTTAGGTACTCGGAACCCACTTTTCAAAAAGGCTGACATTTAAACATCATGGCCTTCAGCTATAATGCTTAAATATTGGCGGGATTTGGATAGGCACTGACACTGAATATTTGGATTGAGCAGCGCTATCCAGATAAGTGCGGGCACTTACATGGCTAGTGAAATTTCCAGCTAGCCCTTATCTGAAAAGCTACTTAGGCCTGATTTGCATGCTACATAAATTACATAGAAACACAACGGCAGAAAAAAAACACATGGTCTATCTAGTCTGCCCTTCCTTATCAACTATGCTGCGATAAGTTCCAAAAGAAAATAACATTAACTAGATAAGTGCAGCACTATCCTGATAGCACTGACAACAGCCCTCTCTCTTCCCATTGACCATCCTTGCGTTAACCAAATAATGCTGGGGAAATCTGTGAAGATATTCACCAGCACAATCTGAAATGTGCGGCTGAATATCTCAGTCTGCACCCTTATCCGTCCGGATAAGGACTTTGCATATCCGCCCATCAGTTTAACAGACCTTACAATTGATGAGACTGACTAGGTAGGAAGTATTTTCAAAACACAAAAATTCTCATCTCTTTGATATAAAAAAAAAGAACATTTTTAGGCATGAGGAAGAACTGGTTTTGAGTGGATTTCAATACTTTATTTTTTAAAACTTCTATAAGGTTACTGGGTACAATATTCAAATGTTTTAAATTCATATTTAAATCATAAATAGGGCTGGACAATTCTTGGGTGTCTAAAGTGGGATTCTTGGCACCTGCCCATCATGGCTTAGAGATGAATAGCTGTTGCAGGGTGCTGAGTTGAGAGCAAGTTGCTGTTGAATAATGGGTAGGGATTTGCATTCATTTTGAGATCAAACAGAAAAAGGGAGTGGCGTAGGCTTTTTATTTCATTTCCAAAATGAACAATTTTAGTGTGCATTATTTGCAAATAACCTATGCTAAAACAAAACTAAACATCAGAGAATGCAATTTTAGGGGGAAACCCCTGAACCAAAAATATCCCGTATGCATACGCCTAGAAATGAGGACTTGAGTGAAAAACCTAAAGAGGAAGAGGCTAAATTTCATAGGGGAAAGAAGCGATGGGAGCGATAATAGAAGAGGCTAGGAGAGACAAGTAAAGAAAATAAAAAGGAAGAAAACATACCAAGCACCTCTCTCTCCTTCCAATCCCAGAAAAAATGAGCATAAAAAGCCAAGTAAGTTACAACAAAGATATAGGGCCCTGTTTACTAAATATTTTCCCATACGCACAAAACGGGAGAAGACCTTTAGTAAAGAGGACCCATAATAAAAAAAGGAGTAAGTTACAGAGAAAGCACAGTTACTTACCTGTAACAGGTGATCTCTGGGAACAGCAGGAATAAGTCTTCACATATGGGTACGTCGGTACCGACGGAGCCTGCGCGGGAACGCTCCCCAGCGTCCAAAAAAGAACGCTTTTGGGAGCATCCCACATGCATGCGCACTGCCTTCCCGCCATTCTACTTCCCTCACAACAGTTGAGCTTGTAGCTGAGATTGAAGGAGGGAAGTAGACAAATTAGAAGAGAGAAAGAGAGAGAGAACAACTCCTAGGGGAGGTGGGTGGGTTGTGAAAACTTATTCCTGCTGTTCCCAGAAATCACCTGTTACAGGTAAGTAACTGTGCTATCTCCAGGAACAAGCAGGAATTAGTCTTCACATATGGGGACTCCCAAGCTAAGATGCCTGGAGAGGCCCAGCATGTTGCAAATCTAATGAATGAGCCATGCTTCCTCCCAAGGACCTCCGGCATCCAAAGGGATGGAGGGTAGGAGTTGAACTAACAGTGTAAAAAGGGGTGCTGTGGAACAGCTGGATTAAACAGGGTATCCGAAAAGGTGTCCTTGTGTAGAAATAACTGTTAGTAAGGGATAGGAGTCCCAATTCTTGAAAACGGATTTTATCCAAGGATTGCAAAACTATACATATGGGGAGGTTAATATGGGTCTGTTGTAAGAACCATCACATTGTCCTCATATGGAGTTCCCTTACTGTGAGAAGTAAAGGAAATACAATTTGCAATACAGATGGAGAAAAGAAATATTAATGTCTAGAACTAACCCCAGGGGAACTGGGGAGTTTTATAAGAAGTTGGGACCTTGGAGAGAAGCTAAGCTTCCAAATAGACCAAAGTCTGAAATATTTCTGACCCTAGAGAGGGATGGTGTCTAGGGAAAGAAAAGAAAAGACAAAACTGACTTGTCTGGATCAAAAGGTTACAAGACCTTTACAGAAAAAAAGTGGATGGGTTTCTTGAACCCCTTTATCCAGATGAAAAATTGTACTGGGCAGTTTAGCCCCCAATTCTGAAGATCAGTGACGTGTGCCGCATAAGTGATGGCACTTAGGCTAACAACTGCACCTAGAGAGCTTCAGATATAAGGTAACCTGATTCAAGCAGAAAAAAAGGTTACGCTAAAAGAAGGAGTTTCCTAATTTTACCAGAAAAATTGGATGTCCATTTAAGAATACCATGGTATGCTGAAAGCATTGATATGGACAGTACAATATTTCAAGGTCAGATTGTATAAAGTGATCTGACTAACAAGAAGGGTCACAGCCCTCTTGAGGAAAGTCAGTGAATTCATATTAATGAATTAGTGTAAGAATCATGTGCAAGGTTACATGGAAACCAGTAGGATGTTTCTTACTTGTGACAAAGAGTCTAAGTCTTAAAAAGACTAGTCCTCAGATGACCAGGTCTTGAGACGTACATGAAGGAGTGCAAAGGAGATTCTAGGATAGAGGATCTGGGTCCTTCTATAACTTCAGAAAAAGTTGGAAGAAAGGAACGCAACATAAGGAAATACCATGCTTGCCTCCTTTTGAGGGCAGTATGAGTATTATGCGTTCTTTACTTCTTATTGACTTCAATGAGGTATTGGAAAGTAGAAAAAATTGCAATAGATAAAGATCAACTGCAATGATTAGGAATGCATCTCTGTTGTAGAAGTTCTTTTGAAGACATAGAACAACCCAGGGAGTGGTGCCATTCCTTTACTTTCAAAGTCGTCTGGGCCCTGGTTCCTTTTCCTTAAAAGAATTTTAAGGAAGATAACAAAAAATAGGAACCAACAGGCATGGGCGCATGACTGGGTAGAGGCCACCAGTTACAGGTTCTTTAACCACCTGGAAGTTACCTGCCAGGAGCGGACTCTGATGCTCTCTGACAAAGGCTCATAGTTGCAGAGCTTCCTTGCATGGTTGCAGAGAGCATGCTGTAGGTTGCTTATGAGAGCCCTGGCTGTTAGATAGCCAGTGTGCAACCTAATCAATTCTGAAAATATAGAATTGAACATAGCTCAAGATAGTAGACAGGGTTTCTGTCTTAGAATGATAAGTGTACAAGAGGGTTTTGAAAATGTATTTCGGAGCCATCTGTTATAAGGACAGCAGAAAAAAGACTTACAGACATGATTAGGAATGGTAATACTAAATTCCTGTCTGATAAGCTGTCATAAAAAGAATATTTGAGAGGTCAACTCAAAACTATGCAGGTAGCGTGGAAGAGGCAGAAACCTATGTGAGCTATCTGCTTAAGAAGCTCATATAACCCACTTGGTGGGTTATTTCCGTTATGGAGGGTTTTAGTTGCCGTCTGAGTTGACTATGCTCAAATGGATAGAATAATCTGATAGTAGTTTTCAGAATGCTGTTTTGCATCCTGTAAAAACCCCAGTGCAGAAGGACCCAAAAGGGAAAAAACTCTGTGTTAGAATAATATTCCTGTTAGAGACTGGATGTCCAGACTAACGGATAGAAAGTAATACAGAGTTGAAAAAACTTACTATATAGTAAGTATTATAGTTAAAGTCTTCTGCAGCTAAGGTCAAACAGATGAAGTAGTGCTCAACCTGTTAAGTTTCTTGATTTTTCTTCCCATATATTTGTTTGTTTGTTTTTTTAAATAAGGAAGTAGAAACTGGTGACCTGTAGGCATGAGATATCTCCGTAACTCTTGATTAGAAGAGTGGACTTCTGTTGAAGAAGAGATTCATGCCTAGAATTTAGTCAGTGTTGTCTCAGCAAGGATGAGATCTAACCAGAATGACCCTTTCATTAGAAAGAGAAATCTAGAGGTTGTGAACCTCATACAGGAAGGAAAAGAATTCAGAAACCCTGAATTATTGGGTTTGCTGAGCCTGTTGAGGTTTCTGTTTCCTTAGCCTGGTTTGATGTTGTCCCTGTTGGGAAACATCTGTCTGAAAGGTAGAAGATGGATAAAACTTTTTCCCCTTGGGTGAAGAAAGTTTTTTAGAAGATTTACTATTGGCTGGGACAGAGGAAAATCTTGACAATCCTCCGAGGGTAGGATTATCAGTATTTAACTGACTAGCCTGAAATAGACAATCCTTGTTGAAGAGATGTTCTCCAGTACAAGGACTATTCCCCAGCTTTTCTTGTACCCATTTATCCAAGTCTGAAGCTTGGAGCCAGGCTATGCGTCGTGCTCCTATGGCTATAGCAGAAGATCTGCTGATAGATTCAAAAGAATCCAGGGAAGCACGATAAAGGAATGTAGAGATATGAGCATGATTGACTAGTGATAAATAGTCTGCTCTTTTATGTTCCTGAAGGAAAGGGTTCAAAAGTTTAAAACTTTTTGCAACCTCTTCCAAAGAGTATCCCATATAGAAAATATATGAAATGATTTTTGCTGAAAGCATAGATGCTTGGAAGCATCGACACCCAAAAGCATCTAAGGTCCTAGACCCACGACCTGGCGGATAAGAGGAGTGCTTTTTTGCACTCTTAACATGCCTCATTGCTGATTCTACTACTATAGAATGATGAGGGAGTTGAGTCTTTTGAAAACCTGGAGAATGTGGCACTTTATAGATAGTGTCAATTCTCTTGGAATGTGGGGATACCGTTAAGGGAGTTTCCCACATTCTTAAAAACAGATCCTGTAGGATCTGATGTAAAGGAAGCATGATTGCCTCCTCTGGAAACCAGGGGGATTGCAGAATTTCTGAATCCCTTGGTATAGACTCTTTCCCAGGTATAGAGATGGCAAGTATTCTTGCCATATCAAGCAGGAAAGCTTGAAAAGAGATCTCCTCCAAGAGGAACCCTCTGAAATGAGGAGTATAAGCTGGAACTCTTGAAAGTTCAGCTGCGGTACCGATGGATGCATCACCGACATCGGGCTTAGAAGACCGGGAAAGATGAAGCATCGGATTCTCTTTAAAGAGATGTGTTCGGTACCCCTCGATGTCGGTACCGAGACGAGTCGGTACCGAATCCTCCAGGCTAGATAGCGATTCCAGGCTCGGCATCGAAGGAAGCGAGCCTGTAGAAGGAGGTATCGAAGGCATCGATGCCGGTACCGATGTCGATACCCGCATCTGCACCGATGCCCAATCTGGCACCGGGAGTAACGCCGATGTCGGTACGCGTACCAACACCAACACCGGTGCCGATACCGGCAGTCGAAGAACGGTCTGCGGCGACTCTAACGGTACCGAAGTAGCTGAGAGATTTGCCAGACTACGTTCGATGGCGAGGAGTCTTTCATCCAACACCATAGCCGATGCCGGGGTATCGGTACCGCTCGAAGCGGTCTGGACCACCGAGCATGGCACAGGTGCATCCACGGAGGTAAAAACCTCGGGAGCAACCTGAGATCCCGATAATGCTTTGGAGGCCGAAGACTCCCGCCGGGATTGAGCCATAGTGTCCTCGAGGGCAAGGCCAGAGGCATCTCGATGCTTAGAAAGAGATCTACCTCTCAAGGACTGGCTAGTCTTAACAGACTGTTGTTTGGTTACCTGACCGTGGAAGGAAGAAGAGACTCTGGCTGGTGACATCATGGGGGATGTAGACCCGGTACCGAGCTGTGCTTGGTTCTGAAGAGCTCTTCTGTTGAAACTCCTAGAAGAGAAACACTCTTTAGGACAATGGTCAGGACCTAAACAAGGCAGACACCAAAAATGAGTGTCTATTAACCTAGTTGTACCACCACACTTTCCACAATTCTTAAAGATAGTGGCTGGCTTTTCCATAATGGAAAGGATAGAGGCCTAGTGGCCAAAAAGAGGTCAGACACTAAACCAGAAAAAATTCTTAGTGAAAAGAAGAAATTTTCCAAGAAAAAGAAAGAAAAGCACCGGCGGTACCAGTGGGGGTTGAACAAAGGCAGGCGCGACCTCAAAAAATAAAAATAAAAAAGATGAATTTTCTGTGGTGACAAGGACACGTCATGTCGGCTCCGCGGAAAATGAAGAACTGTTGTGAGGGAAGTAGAATGGCAGGAAGGCAGCGCGCATGCGTGTAGGATGCTCCCAAAAGCGTTCTTTTTTGGATGCTGGGGAGCGTTCCCGCGCAGGCTCTGCCGGTACTGACGTACCCATATGTGAAGACTAATTCCTGCTTATTCCTGGAGATACAGTCGTCCACTTCAGATCATAAAATTACGGCTAACACCTAACTCTCCAGAAAACATTTCCTGTGTTCATAAAGAAAATGAGAAAAATGTCATTGTAAAAGGCTTTTCAAAACTCCAGGTAAACTTTATGAAGTAGTCAAATAAGCTTTGTAAAACTGATGTATCCAGAACTCTAGCAAATAACATTACAATATTCTAGCACTGTTTAATTATAATAATTTATTTTCTTAAGACAGGGCACTTCACCACTCATACAAATTGGTCACATGACCATGCTCAGCACAGATCAAATGTATTAATATAAAGGCATTTTACTCCTCTTGCGCAGTAGTTACCATGCAGCTAGCTAGCTCCCTTCAGTTCTCTAGAGCCTCTTTGAGATGTAGAACCTACCTCTATATCTCCTAGGGCTCATTTTAAAACTTCATAGTAATATGGTATATGATGGCAGATAAAGTCCAGCATGGTCCATCTAGTCTGCCCAGTAAGGTGGCAAGAATATGTGCGCCTGCCACTCTGTGCAGGTCACCCCTCCCCATGCCTTTGTTTAGGGGTGTACCCACCGGTCCGAGCAATGTCACCTCAACTTGTTAAGATATGAGACAGTTAAGTTTATTTTGATTTTATCTTGTTTCTACAAAGGGATCCACTGTGTCTGTCCCATGCCATTTTTATTTCTGTCACTGTATTTGCCCCCACCACTTCCATTAAGAGGGCATTCCAAGCATCCACCACCCTTTCAGTGAAAAAGTATTTCCTGACATTGCCTTTCAGTTTACCCCCTTGCAACTTTGTGCTATGCCCTCTAGTATTACAGTTTCTCCATCTTTGAAAAAAGTTTGTTTGTTCATTAATACTCCTTAAGTATTTAAAGGTCTGTATCATATTCCCCCGGTCTCTCCTCTCCTCTATAGAATACAAATTTAGGTCTTGGAGTCTGTTTTCATATGTCTTCTGGCACAGGCTCCAAATCATTTTGGTCGCCTTCCTCTGAACCGTTTCCAGTCTTTTTATATCCTTTGTGAGATATAGTTTCCAAAACTGAACACAATATTCCAAGTGAGGCCTCACCAGCAACTTGTACAGTGGCATTAGTATCTCTTCCTTTCTGCTGGTAATTCCTCTCTGTATGCAATCCAGCATCCATCTGGCTTTGGCCACCACCTTGTCACACTCTTTCACCACTTTGAGATCCTCCTCTCCTGGTCTGTGCACACCAACCTCTCGCCCCCTATCACATACAATTCCCTTGGATTTCTGCATCCCAAATGCATGGCACTGCACTTCTTCACATTAAATCTTAACTGCCAAGCATTAGACCATTCTTCCAGCTTTTGCAGATCTTTCCTCATGTTATCCACTCCCTCAGGGGAGTCCACACTGTTGCAAATTTTTGTGTTCTCTGCAGAAAACAGACTTTTCCATTCAGTCCTTCAGCAATATTACTCACAAATACATTGAAAAGTATTGTCCCAATGACCCGATCCCTGGGGCATGCCACTAATCACCTTCCTTTCATCCGAGTGAGTTCTGTTTACCATCACCTTCTGTCATCTGTCAATCAGCCCATTTCTGATCCAGTTCACCACTTTGGGACCCATCCCTTGGCTGGTCATTTTATTGATAAGTCTCTTATGAGGAACAGTATCAAAGGCTTTGCTGAAATCTAGGTAGATCACATCCATCACATGCCCTTGATCTAGTTCTCAGGTCACTGAGTCAAAGAACTCAATCAGATTTGTTTGGGATGATTGTCCTTTGGTCCAACCATGTTGTCTTGGATCATGCAACCTATTGGTTTTGAGAAAGTCCACTACAGAGGATATGCAAAAAGAACCTTCACACTCTGCAACTAGCACAAAATACCATGGCTAGAATCATATGCAAAGCGCGCTTAATGGATAATATCACCCCCATCCTACACACTCTCCATTGGCTCCCCATAGCAAGTAGGATATCATACAAAACAATAGTAACCACTTTCAAGTTGATCAACAACATCTGCTGTCTCGAAGGATCTATTAAAAACATCATTTAAAAGCCCTGCAAGAACCTCTCTGAGCTCTTTCTTTATCCTGGGATGTATCCTATCCAGTCCCATGGCTTTGTCCACTTTTAGTTTTGCAAGTTGTTCAAACACATCATCTTCTGTGAATGGTGTAGTATCTACTCCATTTGCATTTGTATATTTGTCAATCACAGGTGGTCCTTCTCCGTGATTTTCTTTAATAAAAACAAAAGTATTTGTTTAGCATTTTCGCTTTTTCAATGTCACTTTCCAGGAATCTGTTCTCAGGACTTCTGAGTCTTGCA
Source organism: Ichthyophis bannanicus (assembly GCA_033557465.1). NCBI lineage: Eukaryota > Metazoa > Chordata > Amphibia > Gymnophiona > Ichthyophiidae > Ichthyophis > Ichthyophis bannanicus. Next base: position 594,102,640 of record CM066034.1, read on the forward strand.
ATTTCACCTCTGATCTTCCTCTTCTCCCGAATATACCTGAAAAAAGTTTCATCACTACACTTTAGATCTTTAGTCATCTTTTCTTCTGCCTTTAATTTTGCTATCCTTATTTCTCTTTTTTGTCTCTTTTAGCTTTATCCTGTATTCTTTTTGGTGTTCCTCTGTTTGTGAACGTCTGAATTTTGTGAGAGCTGTGTTTTTTGCCTTTATTTGTGCAACCACTCCTTTAGAAAACCAAATAGGTTTCCTTTTCCTCTCATTTTTATTTACTTTCCTTACATATGTATCTGCTGCCCCTTTTATTGCCTCCTTTAGTTTAGCCCATTGCAATTCCACTTCCCTTATATTCTCCCACTCTGCCAGCTCCTTCTTCAGGCACTTGGCCGTCTTCCTGAAGTCTGCGTTTTTGACGTCTAGGACTTTGAGCTTGTCCTAGACTTTGAGGTTGTCTTGTTTAAAAAAACAAAATAAAACACGGGGGGGGGGGTCTTTTATGAAAGGGCGCTAGCTGACAAAATATTCTGGCGCGTGCTAAATGCAGGACAGCATGGGACAATTCCCGCACTAACTCTGTAAACCGCATTAGGGTTGCAAGTGGGCAGGGTAGGGGTAGAGAGTGGGCGTGGTGTGCTCCATGCAGTTAGTGTCAGGTTCACACCGCATGCTAACTGCATTAGCGCGGAATCTAATGCCATCTCAATAGGTGGAGTTAAGTGCACCCATGCTAATGTGGAGTGTGCTAAGGGACTGGGCTCCACATTAACTGCCAGCGAACTGTTTCCCACACCCCCGACAGTTAATGAGGTGGTGTTGCACCTAACACACCATAGTTTCAGTGCTTTTGGTACATTAGATGCAACACCCTAACACCTGTTAGTAAAAGGACCCCACAATAAAGGATTCTCTCTCCCCCACTGTTAGCAGTTTTTGTTTACCTTTTTGTTGAAGATGATCCCAAGTATGGATTTAGTAAACTTCCCATCTTCAGAGAAAGCAATATTGCTGATCTAAAACAGATGCTCTCTAAAGGCAGCAGTTAACCACTCATACAGAGCTAAGGTATAGAACTTAGGAGAGCTGTGCGGCTACGGCAATGTGAGGACTTCTGAAAACCTCTTTTGTAAACGTAAAGTCAGGGCTTTTTTTGAGGAAGTGCTTGGTGGTATTGAGTACCGGCATCTTTTTCATTGCATGCTAAAATTGACCCATAATTCTTATTTTTAATGAAAGAGCCCTGCATATGACTATCGGCATCTTTTTAGCTAGGAAAAATGCACTGCATAAAGTTATTTATTGTGCGTTGTCTTTGTAAACTACACTGAGCAGCCTGGTTGCTGAGCAGCCAGGGTGCTATAAAAGTAATAAATGAAAGCTCTGGAAAAGTCAGTTGGTTTAGCGCCTGATGTGGCTTTGTGAACCACACGCATGACTGAACAGCTTTCTAGAAAAACTTGTGACAGGTTATCAACTTCATACTTTGCAGATTTTTAAGCAAATGCAAAGATCTGTGGGTATTTCTGTGCAGTCCTTCAGTTTGGCACAATGGAAATCTTGAAAATGCATTTACCAGCTTGTAGCGTTTTTTGGTCTAGTCCTTGAATGACCTAAGAGTTGGTAGTAACATTATTGTACATTTCAACATGGCTAATTTTAGTACAAAGTAATTTTAAGTCATTTAAAATGTCAAATACAGTATTTGAAGCTGCTTTGTGTAGTTAAGAGCTTATACATGTGCAACATTAATTTTGAAATGAGACCTTTAAATTGGTGAAATGGTAATGCCTTATTTCCTGCTAAAAATCTGGTGGCACAGCAGAGATTTGCAGATTAAAATAGCCAGGGACTCTTTTACTAAAGGGCACTGTGCTGTTGCACCTAAAGCGCCCATATGGCACGAAACCATGGTGCACTAGGGCAACACCACAGCGTTAAGTGCCAGGAGCATGGACAGCATGCTGCCGGCACTTACTGCAGCGTATGTGGCCTTGTCACGTCTCTAGAAGAGTTTAGGTGCCACACTCACTGCCCCCTAAATGTAATGGGAAAGAGAGTTTGGAGAGGGAAAAATAATTTTGATATCCCAGTCTTTCTCTTAAATATTTTTTAGCAAGGACTTGCTCTTTTTTATGTTTGTTTAAGTGCGTGCCTTTTATTTCCATTATTTTTGCTATGAATGCCAAATTCTTTGAATACTGGTGTGCCATACTATTGGCTGAAATGTGCTAACAGTTCCAGTGTTACAGGATCTTGGCAGGCTCAGGCCATCATGTTCATTTTAATCATTATAGCTGTACTGTCGCACCAAGGAAGACAATGAAAATAAAGCACAATTTAAATTTATGTTCATAGTCTTGAGAAAACAAGTTGAAGAACCGCATGCTAGCTGTGTAGCGGAAATTAGGTATGTGCAAAGCTGTGCGTGCCATGTTCACGCGATGCTTGCCTGATAAATGCATACAGATGGACATGACTACTAATAAGATCATTGGCTTCATTATGAAACACGCCTAAAAAAGCCCAAGTTTGTTTGTTTATTAAAACTTGATATACCTCTGAAGCTCTATTTCTCCCTACAGTGTAGTAGAGATAAACAAAATTGTAGCCTCACATCGGCCCTTCCTGCTAAGCCAGTTTGAGGGCCGCTGCAAGGTGCATTTGGCATGTATTTTTGCATGTATTTGCAGCTGTTGAAAGGTTAGCCATTACATGTGTAACATCCCATATGGTGGCTATATTAAGGATAAGATGGAGTGCCGCGTGCACAGAACTGCCTATAAGTGGATGCTGTGCACCCGTCCCTTCGCATGTGTCGAGCATTTGACATTTTCATACTTCTGGCAGGGACATCACCCTATGGAGCCAATGCTAAACGGAATAGGTATGGGGGAGGCCAGTGATCCCTTATTTGCCACGCGGCAGAGCCAGATTAGCTGGACTGGAAGGTTGGGGCTCCATTACTGTATGGCTGGGAGCCCCCAACTGTTTGCCAAGAGTCATAGTTTCCCCTGTCTCATGGCAGTCTGGGGATGCTTATAAAGTGGAATGTGTTGGAGATTGTTGGCTTGGGTACACTTATGTTTTTATTGGTTATATTATGGCAAATAAAAACTGCAGTCAAGTTTTTACCTCTACATATGAAGTCGCATGCGTTCCTTAGGGGGTGAGGTCGGGGCCAAGGAGTTTACAGCTGCCTGTTAAGGTTGTTAGGGCTGCAGCTATAGCTGTTCATCTCCACTCTCACTGAAACTTTTCATGTAAAAGTTGCCGAGTTTTTAGGATACAATTATAGCACTAATGAATTCATCAATCAAAATAATTTGATTACATTGTTAGGAAGAAGGGAAGAGGAATGGTAGATACAAATAGATTATTACAAGATATATATATACAATATCTAATTAGCAACTGACTTGCTCAGCATTTCAATGGAAGTGTTTGCAGGAGAGATTTACTACTGACAACCGTAATAAATTTTACTATACGGCTTCTCAGCCAAAAGAGAGATTCAGACTTCTAAAGACCCAAAATGCACAGTCATGAGGAAGGAACAATTCAGATTATAAATCTCACTTATTGTTTTGTGTGTGTTCGTATCTTTCTCTCCTTTTCTCTTCTGTGTGCAAGGTTTCTCTTTTTTAAATACCCAGAGAGTTTCATTCAGGGCATCTTTGTTTTCTGCCATATTTCTTAATCCATAAATAGCCCAAATGCTGCTGCTGTCTCGCTAACAGAAAGCAGGACATCTGCCACACGGGCTGTCATAAGAGCAATACTAGGCTCTCCCAATAGACAGGAGCTTGAATTGGGGTTCACGCCAAAGTTGCCTTCTTGGGAAGTGGGAGTCCTACAAAATAAGACATAAATTAACACTTTTATTGGGGGAGGAGGCTGTTTTCCATTACTGAACTGGAATACTTTGCCAGCAGTTTCTGATACAAGAAGCAGCTTGTATTTTGATTGGAAATGTAGATGATGCATTAATCTAATTAAATGCACCCGTCGTATTTAACATACATTTAATAAAATGCACGCATTTCAAATATAAAACGTCAGTAATGATTTCATCTATTAGCAGAGGTAACATAATGCTTTGCCTCTTTGCTTAACATACCTACAGTTCAATTGGAAAAGACAAACCAATGACGTAAAATTATATGTCTGTTGCTTAATCAGATAAAAATATATACTTGACTAGTCAAAATTGTTCTTCTGTACTTCGACCTTAAATGAAAGATGATGACTTCTCCTGCTATTAAAAGCAGCAATAGTTTGCTACTGAGAGCAAAGCAGTCGATGAGGTCTCCTTAGCCCTATCTTTATTCTAAGGTTACTAGATGCCCCCGATTTTTGGCTATTGTCCCATTTTTTAGAACTGTGTCCCAGATTTCCAGATGTTTGCATGCTCCTGTCAACAATTCCAGAAATGTGGACAAAAGGGGTCGAAAAAAAATATTTTCAATTTAGTGGTTTGAACATAGCAGTTTTTAGAATTTATATCCATTATCTTTGTGTTTTGCACAGTATGGGGAAATAACATCACCTTTTCTGTTTCTCTGTTGATATGTCTGCTTGGAAGTGATATGTTGCTATCATGGGATGGGGGCAAGGTAATGATTCCTCTTCCCTCCTCCACGCCTTGTTGCTCAAACCCGGAACTAATGTGTCTCTTCCTCACCCACCCCCACCCTTCATAAAAGTGCCCAAATTTGCCTGCACAAAAAAATCTTCTCACTTTACTGTATTCTCACTAGGGGTAGGAAGAGCTGGCATAACTTAAACTACTGTAGTCTAAAATATGTTTTCTTGTACTGCAAGTCCTCTCAGCTGACTTGATAAACCTTTCTGTTTTGCTGTGGTAGCTATACTCTAAAGGGACCAATTTGAGTGCCTGATTGCATCCACCCATGACTGACTGACTGCTTGGCAGTGCCCAAAGGCTTGATCAGTGAAGATGATAACTGCATATACCTTCATAAGCTAACAAGATACTTCCTGTTAGGACTAAGCATATGATTTATTTCTGTAAGAAAGTAATATATAGATTTTCACTTAAATAACTATTTATTCCCTTCTCCCCAAAAGTCTCATTTGCCTGTGTCATCAAGGTCCTTGCATAATGACAAACGTTTTTCTCCTTTTTGGAAACTTACATGATTTGGACACCAACATTGGCAGTCATGCATCATTGGAAGTATATGAACTTCATAGGTGACAGTACGCAACACCAAGTGGAACAAAATTTCCATAGCTTTCTGAAAAAGACTGGTCTTTTCTCCTTATTTGCTGAACTTCCTATCTCTCTTACCTTACAGCTTCTCCATTGCATTTTGTTCACCAGCTTGTTGGAACATATTCTACAGAAGCTACAGTTTTCCACTTCAGTGTTCGCACTCTTACATCAGGCATCATTCATAAATGACGTTAGTTTATCCTCTTAGTTCCCTAGTCAGATTTGCAGCCCTTTTAAAAACTTTGTCTTTTTCTGTATACAACCTAATCATACCTCTCCATCTCATTCTTTAGCAGGAAGTGGGTTGTTGGGTAGGACTCCAATTACGTTTTCACTCAGACATCTCTTTTCCAAAACAACTGTTTTCTTTTTTGCACTGCTTTTTCTCACTTTGTCAAAGAAACAGGACACTGTCTTCAAATTCTAGCCCAACTGCTCATTGAAGATGTCCACCATTGAACATCAGAGTATGCAGCGTTTGTCTTGATAAAGACCTCAACACTGAGGCTGTGAAATTTGTTAAACAAAATATTTTTGCCATAAAAGGACAGATGCTGTGTCTTCCTTGTCCAGTGAATTGAAGCCCAGTACCAAGAAACTTGCCTTTGAAGGCTTGAAACATGGCACAGAAAGCTGGCCACGATCACACTGGTGGTTTTGCCTCACTGAAGAAGTTTTCAGCAAGTCTCTACAAGGACAGGCCTGAAAGCTGAGCAAGTTTTTATTTGTCCATTTCAGTTTGATCAAGCCCTCCAAAGAACATGCTGATCCTCAAGTGGAATCTTTAGTGCATTGGTGCAACTATTCATCATGTACAATTTAAAAAGCCTGGACATACTGAAGTATCCATATGATTCAGAGCAGGCCTGCCTGGGGTTTAGTTGGCTTCCCATGGAAAGGTCATATTCCATGGGGTGTAACACACGCCATACATCTATCAAGTCAAGACCAGAGATAAAATGATGAAAAACTATCTCTTCTGTCAATACACCAACTTGTGTGGCCCTCTTCCAATCCATAGCAGAATTAAGAACCTTGTTAAAATCTTCTGCTACAGATCCAAAAACGGCATACAGATATTTTGAATAGTCTGTGAGAAAATGTTATCAAGGACATTGAGAGCATAAATATTCATCACAGCATTTTGTAGATTCTGATCTCAGAGTCTCACTACAATGTAGCAACCCAGGTTCTTGAATTAGCTGGAAAGCCTGAAGAGAAAGTGACTTACCCAGAAGGATAGTCATTCCAGCCTTTCTAGACCCTGATGAAGCATGCAAAACGTCCTCGGTTGTTTCTGATCATTTAGGAGTGTTTCTGTGAATTGTGTGGAATAGGAGAAAAGTCTTAAGTAATAAAAAATGTAAACAAAGACCAATAAAAAGTAGCAGAATATTACAGAAATATTTCCCATCGTGTTGGTTCTATAGGCCTGATTAAGATAAATTGCCTATACACATGATATCTTATGAACAGGCAGGATGTACTACATCGAGCATTAGTAGTAAATCTGAGAGTCCGGGATCACATTCCACATAGTCTGGTTTAGGACTGAGGTTCATTACTGTCCTGTTGTGCATACAACGACCCCATTTGGAGACACTGTCCCCAAAAGAAAAAACATTTACATATACACAATCTACTAAAAGCTTCACCTGACGCAAAGCTCTGAAATTTCAAAGAATCAATACAGATGTGAAACCATTTACATGTCTCAACTTGAGCACATTTTCCAGATGCAGAAAGTATCGGTTCTATTGTTTCAATGTTTCTATGTTTATCCTTATGCCATGCCCAGGGGGACTGCATTGAAATGCCATTTTGTGCAACTCACTGGGACATTTCTGCTTTTGCTTTACAAGGAATGATGATAATGTCCCTCCGCGCTCCCCACCAACAAAGCCAATCGGGCCATGCAAGCAGGACATTTAAATTTAAAGCGCATCCAGGCATGGGAGCTGCTCAACAGCCCCGATCGGCATCGGGGAAAGGAGTGGGGAGATAGAGCCCCTCCCTGCTCCCCACCGACTAGGCTAATTAGGCCATGCAAGCTGGACATTTAAATTTGAAGTGCCTCCAGGTGTGCCTGCGCCTAGCAGGCCTACAACTGAGGACCTCACCAGAGGGCCCTTTGCGTGACCCTTAGACAGGGACCAAAGCTACAACCCACCAAGTCAAACCAGCCCACTAGACAGAGCTTACTTTCTGCCGTATGTCCTTATCCTCACTACTTCAGAGCCATCCGTGGGGTCAGCAAAACACATAGGAGCTCCTCACACCAAAACAAAGAATCAGGACTGACTTTCTATGGAACCAAACAAGGTAGGGGTTTCCCCCCGTGAACTACACGTGACGTACAGCTTCTCCATTCGAGTCCTACTCTCCTTAACCTTTCCCTTGCCCACACACATTGAAACACCCTTCCATGGAACCAAGGAGGAACATACTCATATTCTGCTGCATAATATGACTCCTTCAGGCCCTAAAATCACAAGCAATGGATGGGTCACAATGTACGACAGGCAACATCATACCAGTACTTCATAGTATCAGACAAAAGCCCTCCCAGTGCCTCTTTCACAACACAGAAAATAAGAAGTGCAACAGATTAATACAAATTGGCCTGGTACCACAAACACATACACAATGAAAGGATTGCCAAACCCCCCTAAACTAAAATGTGCCCTAATCAACACCAGATCTATCAAATTCCACATTATTACGGACTACATAATATGCATAACGGAAACCTGGCCTATTGACACTGATCATGTGATAATAAATCAAATTGCTTCACAAATACATAAGACCCACAATTGCCCAAGAACCAAAAAAAGAGGGTGTGTGGTACTTATCATATCAAAGAAGTCTCTAAAGTTCAACATCCTGTTTAATCAGAGCACAGAAATCTATAACCATATCACTATTTCAAACAAGCACCTATCAATCTGTCTTATATATTGTGCCCCTGGCAGCAAAGATGAAGATCTATCACCCGTCCTATCACACTCAAAAAAACAAAAAGCATTCATCATTCTAGGAGACCTCAACATTCCATCCACATCTGCTAGACATGCACAGACCTTCTTGCAGACCATAAAGGACACTACACACAGATAATGGACACCCCAATTCATAATAAAGGAGGAATCTTAGACCTTATTTTCATGCCCAACACATTACTAGAAAAGAAGTTCACACAACCTCCAACTGTGACACCTGTTTCTTGGTCAGACCATCACATTCTAACCCTCACCATAACCATCCCCTTCTCAAAAATCCCAACTGAAGGAACAACAAAAACACCTATAAGTTTTAAACAATTTAACAAAGAGACCTTCTTTCAACAAGTCATATCACAAATTGACAGAAACACAACAAAGGGAGGAGTGGCCTAGTGGTTGGGGCAAGTTACCTTGGGTGAGAGGGCCAGGGGATCAAATCCCACTAGAGGACAGCAACCTTGGGCCTTTAAGGACTGGGATTTCTAGTCCCACAGGTGCTTCTTGTGGTCTTGGGCAAGCCACTTAACCCTCCGTTGTCTTAGGTACAAAAACATTATGAGCCCTTCAGGGACAAGGGAAAAATGTATATGCAGTACCTGAATGTACACTGCTTTGACTGGTAGAAAAGCAGTATATAAGTCTAGTTAAATAAATAAACTCAAAAGAAATAATTAACAACTGAAATACCACAATGCGGCCATTGCACCATGGTATTCTACAGAGATCAATAAATTGAAGAGAACGTTAAGAAAAACAGAACAGAGATGGAGACACATGAAAAACCCAAAGGACAGAAATACCTACACATCATTGATGCAAGAATACTAGAGCAGAATAAATAATTCTAAGAAGGAATACCATGCGAACCTAATCATGGGCTCCCTGAATAAACCTCAAGAGCTGTTCAAAATAGCTCAGTCCTTAATAAAGGAAAAATCAGAAGAAAACACTGCAGACATAATCGATCCCCAAGTTATGGCAGTCTTCTTGGAGCTACAATGTAAATCCAACATAAACCAATACCAAGCACAGATACATGATGCACAGTCTACTAAAACCCACACCCGCCTATTTGGATTCTTCCACATCCCGTCCATAGAAGAACTGGAAAATGTCAATACTACAATTTCCTCCTTCGATCCATGCCTGGTGTCCTGGATTAAGATAACAAGGGACTAATTGGCCCCCACATTAATTAACATAATTAGACTCTCACTCACACAAGGCTTCATCCTACCTATTCTTAAGCAAGCTGTGATTAGACCAATTCTAAAAAACTCTGACCTGGAAACCAAAGATCCCAACTCATATCAGACCATCTCAAACCTCCCATTTAGGACAGAGATAATTGAAAAAGTGGTGCAGATCCAACTACAAAACCACCTGGACAACCACGCCCCACTTGACTCCCACCAGCATGGCTTCAAGCCTAAACACAGTGTAGAGACATTATTCACATCACTCTTAGACAACATAATAACAGGGCTGAACAATGATAAACAGGACTTTCTAATGATATTCATAGATATCACGGCAGCCTTTGACTCAATAAGCCATCCCACCCTATTAAAATTGGTCTCCAGGGAATTACCCTTCAGTGGTTTACCTCATACCTTACACAAAGAAAAATACAGGTAAAATCTGGAGTACATTATTCAAGGCTCATTAATCAACCTCAAGGAGTCCCTCAAGGCTCAGCATTCAACACTTTACTTTTCAATATATACTTGCATCCCCTATGCAAACTAATAACAGAATACAAGATCGATTATAGAATATATGCGGACGACATTATGGTATATACCCTATCAACATAGACCAACCCAACTACTCAAAGATGATATTTTGCATTGATGAGATGTTGAACTGGCTCTATAAACAAAACTGCTTAATAAATTACAAAAAATCAGAAGCACTCTTGATGACTAGGAACACCTCCTTCATCCCGCCAAAATCAGTGCAAATATTCCACAACATAGCAGTGAAAAAAGAAGTCAGGTACCTAGGGATATACCTAGATCAGGACTTGAACTTCCAAGCACATGTAGCAAAAGCTGTTAGTGTTAACTGGATTTAAAAAAGGTTTGGACAAGTTCCTGGAGGAAAGGTCCATAAACCATTATTAAAGTGGACCCAGAATATCCACTGCTTGCCCCAATACAAGCATTGTGGAACATGTGTCTTTTGGGGAAACTGCTAGGTACTTGTGACCTAGATTGGCCACTGTTGGAAACAGGATACTGGGCTTGATGGACCTTGGTCTAACCCAGTATGGTATATCTTATGTTCTTATATAAATAAAACAACAAAAGCACACAAATTAAGAATAATACAAAAACTCAAACTTCTACTGAACTCCAATAATTTTCGCACATAGTGCCAAGCTATGATAATGCCCATTCTGGACTGTTGTAACGTTATCTGCCAAGGTCTACCGAAGCACACCATCAACTGTCTACAACTAGTCCAAAATACAGCTGCATGAATAATAACTGGTACAGCAAGAAAGAACCACATAACTCCAACTCTGAAACAACTTCATTGGCTACTCATAATTACTCAGACCAAATACAAAGTGTTACTCGCCATCTTTAGAATCATTCATCAGTTATCACCACCCATCCTTCAGCCTCTCATTTGTACTGACCCCAAAAAGAGAGCTTAACAGAAACCTAACAAAAACCTATTGGTCATCCCTAAAGCCAAAACTAGAGCAAACCAAGCAACATGTTACAGGGCCTTCTCAATCTATGCTCCGTCACTCTGGAACTCACTTCCTGAGAACATTAGAGCTATCGATGACCTCTAGGACTTCAGCAAGGCCATAAAAACTTTCCTCTTTTTGGAATACTATGAGATAGACCCCTGATAAGTCCATAGGCCATCCGCCCTCCACTACTACGAAGAATCATATACCCCACCCACCATACTCAAAGCCCCTTCCTTCCAAAGTCCCTGACCCCACCCAGCTCCCATGTCTGGAACTCCATGTCTCACAATGCATCCCCATATAACTCTATGTTAATAGAATAATGATATGTAAATGTTAATTTACTATGTAACTCAAAATAACTGCTTGTTTACCTTGTTAAACATCCCAGCTGAAATCCCTTGTTCTATGTATTGTTCAATTTGTTTTATTGTAAACCACCTTGAATATAAGATAAGGCAGTATAGAAAACTTGTTAAATAAATAAATTCCATTATGCCCCCTAGGTATGTTGTGAGGATAAGGATCAATGATTTCTACATCTGGAAAATATCTCCCAAGTTTTTTCACGTATGATGCATTCCATTTCTTCACAAGCACCCAGGATATAACATTTCCTATGGTCAAATAATGAATCATTCAAATTGTGATCAAAGAAAATGATAGGCTGGTAATATCTTAAGACTAGAAAAAAGGTATATTTTAGAAACTCAAGACCCGAGTACTTTTTAAAATTTTAAAAGTTTTTTTCTCAGTTTTGAAGATCACCTTTTCTCTTTAGAGCAACTTTATTTTTTATTTTATTTTATCTTTATTTGCATTTATACAAGAAAATTCAAGCATTCACATGAATGAACCAAGAAAAACATGGAATGAATAGAATAACAAAGTGAAAACTAAGAAAAGGAAAAAAGACATAATCCAAATATTAGCCCACAAAAGGAAAAACATGGAGGCACCAAGAAAAATAATAAAACAAGATCCCCAATTACAATTACAATTACAATCATAATCAAGCCCTTGCTATCAAGGAAAAGGCAACATAAAAAAGGCAGGGAGAGACTTAAGTGTCAGCCGTATGGGAAATCACAGCAACTTTAGTATCTTCCTTTGCAGTAAGGAACTCAAGGAGCTGCTTGGGCTCAAAGAAAATAAAATTTTTACCTTGATAGGAAATATAACAACAAGAGGGAAATTTTAACAAAAACATAGCCTCCATGGACAGGGTCTGGCCCTATAGGCCAGAAACTTCTTCCTCCTTAACTGGGTAGCATGAGAGAGATCAGGAAAAATGTAAACCTGAGAGCCCAGATTCCAATGCTAGAGTAACAAGCATAGTAGTTCTCTCAGTTACTACTTCCAGGGAACTTTCCAGAAACCCAGTTAAGTCCCCAGTCCTTAAAGCAACATCCTCCAAACCTGATCCGACAAGGTCACCAATGCCAACGGGCGGGTATTGAACCCTAGTCAGGGGAGGCAAATGCTCCTGTGGGATCTTAAACACCTCACAGAAGTATTTCCTCACCATTTCCAGGGGAGACATGAGAGGAGACTTTGGAAAATTCAATAAACGAAGATTATTCCTCCGTGCTTGATTTTCCAGATTTTCCATCTTCCTAACCAGTAATGACCTATCTTTAATCAGAGCCACATGTTCCTCTCAGAGGTGTCCCAGATCTTCTTTAAGTTGAGAAATAACACCCGCCTGCTGCTATTGAACTCTGGAAGCCTCAGAAATAGTCAATTTCAGACTAGAAAGTTCAGTACTCACAGTATCCACAACGATGGATAAAGAAGAAGTCAAAGCAGCTATAGCGTCGCACAGCGTGTCTAGAGTAATAACAGCGGGTTTAACCAAACCCCGACTAGCCGGAAACTGCATTCCTCCAATCCCCATCAACTGCTGTTCAGCCACGGGAGAAGTTGAACCAGCTGCAAAAGCCCCAACTGACTGCTGCAACGATCCAAAGTGCAAAGCTGGAAACCCCGACGAGTCCTCTTCCTTTCCACATACCGGCGTTCTCTCCTGCAAGCTGGGAGAGGGTAGAAAGAGTGCTGCATCCGGTAAAGATAGGCTTCCAGGCTGAATCGGAGGAATATGCTGCTCCGAGGACAAAGTCACCCCTGATGCGCCCAGCACCGCGGATATATCTTCATGCGGTGCTGGTGAAGACGCCGCTCCAGGACCAGCAGCAACAAATCCACAAAGGTCCAGAGTCCTCTGACCGGCAGCAGGAGGCAGCGACGAACCCTAAGGTAAGACAGTCTGCTTCCTTTTCCTCCGCCCCATGATAGAACGAGCACAGAGTTCGCACCCGCAGATGGAGACCGTTCAATGCAGAGCTACTGCTGTAAGACTGCTTCCTGCCGCCATCTTGCCTCTCCAACAGTTTTCTCTTTAGAACAGTTTTCAAGCAGGTCATATAATATCTGACTGTATAATCTGACTTGGTCAACCAGTTACCTGTATGCACAGCACTGCTTACTTTGAAATATGTTATCCAAAGAAAGGGTATGCATTTATAAAACAACTATGCCCCAACAAAAGTAGCACACAGTTTATGGAGATTAATACTTTAAACCAAGTGGAATGCACCATAAATCTTGGAAAATTGTCTATTGAGTTGAAACAGAGGCATACAATATTGCTTGCCCCTGAAGCTTAATACTTTGGCCAGTCAATAATTTTAGTAAGGGACTAACAGATATTTCTATGAATCATGGAGCTGCTAAAGTAAAATAGTGTAACTGAAACAAATCACTCCCAAAGAAAATCATCGAACTTGTCCATAACAGTTTATTTTTGCACTAATTCATTAAGATTTTAAAAATAGCCTTAGGAAAATATTATATCCCAGTTTCAGAAATTTCCGTTAAGTATAGTCGCATGATCCTGACAACACATCACAGTGCTTTTCTATTGAAAAATAGCATTGACCTTCCCCCTTCCCCATATACAAGCATCTGAACATTTTCACTAACAACAAATGCTCTGTCTCTCACAAATACATATATGTTTTTCTCAAGCACTCTCACAAGCACAAGCTATTTGGTACCCTCTTGTACATAAATACAAACCCTTGACTTTACAACTATCCTTCAAAATACACACACCTCAGTCTACAAAAATCATCAAGTATACAAATGTCAAACTGAAAAAATGTATATTCAGGAAAAGGGGATGTTAACCATTTTTTGCTTCTTCTTAGAAGGAATTGGGGGACTGGCGTCATATGTTTAAAAGGTCAAAAACAAATGGCAGAGTATTCTTTCAGAAAGAGATTTTTGACAGCACTTAAATGTCTGTTTACTATAGTGCGGTAATGGTCTTGCACCTACTGTGCGCCATATGTCAAAATAACAGGCAGTAGTTGAAAAACCTGTGTGATAAAAGCAGGGGGAGCAGCCAGCATCTGCCCTGCAGATATCGCACAGGGCAGTTCAATACTGCACTGGCCTGGGTTCCCAGCATTGGCAGGCAGCGCAGGAGCAACCCATATTACCTGCCAGTGCTGGCAATGTGAGACCAAAGCGAAGGAGAAGGGAAAGGACAAGCGGCATAGCCACGATGTCCTCCCCCTTCCCATTCACTGTGGCAGCAGCAGTGGCACTGGGTCCCTCCGCAACCCACTCCCCGAGACCTCTGATCCTCCTGGACCCCCTTCAAGCCATGACATGCCCAATCACTCCCCTCCAAGCCCCTTCAAAGCCTGCCTCCCACCCAAGGTCCACAACCAGCCCTGGTTTTATTGGGGCTTCCCTGGTGGGCCAGTTGTGAAAGCAGCAGGAGCGGTCCCCCTCTGCTCCTGCCCTGTCTCAGTCATCATTCAAAATGACACTGGTCATGCAGTACTGACCCTTCATGTTTATGAAGAGTCAGCATAATGGGACTGGCACCATTTTGAATGATGACGGAGAAGGGACAGTAATGGACGGGGACTGCTCCTGCTCCTTTAACCACCGGCCCATCAGGGAAGCCCTGGCAAGGACTGGGGCTGGTTATGGGCCTTGAGGCGGGATTCAATGGGGCTTGTGGTAGTTGGGCTGCAACAGAGCTTGGGGGAGCCTGGGGAAATTGGGCATGTTGGGGCTTGAGGAGGACATCAGAGGGGGATTGGGCACTTTAGGGCTTGAGGGGGAGGATTGGAGGTCTTTGGGGGGGGGGGCACGGGGGGATCTGGTGTCAATGCTTCTGTCACTGCACTCTGCTGAGACTGCACAACAGCAATCCCAGTAGCTTGGCTGCACTTAATGTCAGCTCTTGAGGTCACGTCATCTGCAGCCACACTGTTGGTGATTTGGATAGCCAGCAATGACAGTTGCTCATGTGCTGGCTTCTTCCTGTCGCCACACCTTATCCCTGCTCCAATCATGCCTCTCCCCTCATATAACACAGTGAAATGCAGATATCATTGAATATCACTGTGCTATCTGCATTTAACTTGTATCAGCTGTCAATGTGTCATATATAGCATGGGCTTTCTGCCACATTAACAGTTACCACAGTTTAGTAAACATATACCTAAGTATATGTATGAGAGAAAACAAGGAATGTATAAAATGTAGATGAATGTATCCCAATAGGGGAAATTTGCAAAAAAAATAAAAAGCAGCACATAATAAAAAGCATACATGCAATGCTCCCCAGGAAATGAGCAAGAAGAGCCTGCATAAACCAAAAGTGAATTTTATGATGCATACCTTACTTTGGACACATCATGCAAAGAGAGAGATCATTAGAGAAAGACTTCATGCTTGGCAAGGTTGAAGGTCAACGCAAAAGAGGAAGGCCAGCAATGAGATGGATCGAGACAATAACAGCAGCTACGGGTACCAGTCTGTCAACAATGAGCTGCCTGATTGAAGACCAAACACAATTTAGGACAATTATCCAGAGGGTCGCCATGAGTCGACACCGACTCAACAGCACTTAACAACAACAACCTTATTATTTTAGAATTAATCATTTTTAAAAATATTTTTTGAATAGAAACATTTAAACAATATTGATTCTAATTTCTAAACTAACAAAGGTACATTTCATAGATTTAATTAAATAGGACAAGAGGTAGAAGTAAAAAAATATGGAAGGAGCTTATATCCTCATGGCAGTGAGAATAGTATGCTGTGGGGCTGCTGGTACTGCCTGGCTTCAAATTTGAAACCAGAAGAACATGGCTGCCCTGTAACAGCACACCCTCCTTCCTTCCCTATATCAGCACTTTGAAAATAAAGAGACTGGAATTGAGGCACTGTTCTGACAACCACAATTTCCCTCGTACAGATGCTGCTCTTCTCTGTTTTACAGTCCTGTGCTGTGGTATCACTGCTTCCCTCCGCTGACCACTAACCTGCCTTGCTTTCTGCGCACTGGAGCTCACTGTCCAGCGCTGAGGAAATTGTCCATATATCTTTGCAAAAGACCTAACAGGCAGCCAAATGCCAGCCTTTTTCCTTCGATGGCATAGTGGCTACCTGTGATGATATACTCTTCCTCTAGAGGGGCTGGAAGAAGACCGAGACACAAAAAAAGTGCCAGTGCTGTTCGGAAACAAAGCTAGGAGTTCAGCTGGGGGTGCAGGCTTATTTCAAGTGGTCTGTTTAAGTATTATGTCATCTCTTATCGGAGGCCACTGGATAATTGATGACTCACTCTTTGCTGCTGATGGAATTGGTAAATCTACTTGATTGCATTGCTCCGTAACTTAATTGTACACTAATGATTGGTGCATTCATTGAATTGCAGCTTCAGCTTTGATCTGTCTTACCCTAAACTTTTGTTGCCCCAAGCAGCTGCCTAGTTTACCTAGTGCTAGGGCCATCCCTGAATTTGACTCAATCCTGTCTTTAACATATAGTGGCACACCTCTACTAGTTTGATCCATCCTATCATTACAATATAATTGTACCCTGGCATCAGTGTCCCATTCATTATCTTCCTTCTCAGTCTCTGATATAATGCAAATCTCTGTTTCTTCATTTAGTGCTATAAATTCTAACTCTCCCATTTATTATTTCGGCTTCTAGTATTTGTATAGAGACATTTCAAGGTATGTTGTTTTAATATATAATCTTCTAAGCAGTTGACAGGGATAATTTGTACTTGTTTAACTTAGTCCTGTTTATTTAAAAGCAGGTGGGCTACTAGCTTTTATTGCAACCTCTCCAGTGGGATGCTCTATTGTGATAGTGTCCCTCAAAGATTCCTTACTCCAAACTGTGCACTCTTGAACAACTTTAAGCTTTCCCTTAGGTTCTAGTTTAAAGGCTACTCTTATCTCCTTTTTAGACAATAGTGCTTGTCCATTCTTGCTAAGGTGAAGCCCATCTTTGTAGAATATGTTCTCCATTCCCCAGGTAGTAGCCCAGTTCCTAACAGATCTAAATCCTTTCTCCATGTGTCCATGCATTGAGACTCTGCTTGTCTCTTGGGTCCTGTGCATGTAACAGGAAGCATTTCTGAGAATGCTTTCATGGAGGTCCAGGGTGTCAACTTTCTACTTAAAAGCCCAACTTTAGCTTCCAGACCCTCCTTCCCACATTTTCCTATGTCATTGATGCCAACATGTACCAAGACAACTGGCTCCTCAGCACTATCTAAAATCCTATGTAGGTTAAGAGTAAAGTCTGCCAACTTCACACCAGACAGGTAAGTGATCAAGCAGTCCTCATGCCCACCAGTTATCCAGCTATTCGATCCTGATCTCCTTAGTCTCCTATTTACCATCTATGTATTTCCTAACCATTATCCTAGTTATAACCTAGTCCCCAGTTGTGTTGTTGGTCTTGACTAGACTGTAAGCTCTGATGAGCACAGACTGTCTCTTACATGTCTCTGTACCGTGCTGTGCATGCCTTCTAGCACTATACAAATGATAAGTAGTAGTAGTACTATCTATATGTCTAATGATCAAATTGACAAGTAGAATGGCCATCCTAATCCTTCTGTCCTAAGCAGAAGTCCCTGGAGACACATCCTCGGTGTGAAAAGGATATTGCAGCCTTTGGATGGCAGATTCTGGCTACAGGATCACTTCTTGCTACACTAAGGTGATGCCCTCCTTCCAGATGGCCTCTTATCTCCATGGCTGCACAGCGGCTGCCAAAATGGAGGTAGGATTTCTCTACTATGTCTCTGAAGTTCTTCTGTATATTACTTCTCTGCCTCAGCTCTTCCAAGTCTGCTACTCTAGCCTCCAGAGATCAGACACATTCTTCGAGAGCCAGGAGCTCTTTACACCAAATGCACACATATGACCTACCACCAAATGAGAGATAATCATATATATGACACTGTGCAAAAGATTGGATAGCCTCCATTTCACTTCTGGACTGCTATCTGCATCTTTATATTGATGAGTTGTTTAGTTGTTCAGAGTTGCCTAGGGAGTAGGGATACCTAAACTAAAATGGATTTTTTTATATATATTTTATGCTATTATTTTGTGTTTGCTTCCCACTGAACTGCTAATAAATTTATTAAGGATTCATCATTAGCTAATTAAAATCTCCTGCGATGACAGAATCCACTTTTAATTTTGAAAATGGACTATAAATTAAGGAATGTACCTGGTGTGGGTGGGAACTGGGGACTGTGGAAAAGATTAATACCTTTCCATTTTGTATTAGAAGTATTAAAACTAGACAAATTATTTGTAAACTTTTATTTTCAAGCAAATATTTGTCTGTTTTCTATTAAAAGTCAAGGACCCAATGTAGATAGCCGTCAGATCTGAACAGGAAACCCAGTATTCAATGCCAAGGTCATTTCCAGCCCCAGCATTGATTATCCGGGTTAGCTGCTTTTGCCAATCAGTTCTTGGGCAGCAATTCAATATCTCTGCTGCTCGGTTAGCGATATGAGGTGAAAGTTAGTCCAGGTAACCTGCACCTGGCTTTTAAGCATGTTGCTAACCAGGCAGTGGCTCAGTATTACCGCTGACTAATTACCGATCGGCACCACCTCTGCTCCACCCCAGAATGCCCTAGCATGCCCAGTGCTAAATGGTTAGCATTGGGGCGTCGCTAGCTGCTAGCCATGGAAGTTCGTCAGCATTAACCCTATTAGTGCCACTGAAAATCCCATTCACTGCAATTACACGGTTAGCAGCTCTGCTAACCATGTTAATCGCTTTGAATAGCGGGCCCTAAAGGCTTAATTAAAAGCTAGACTTCATTAATCCTAAACCTTTAGTTTAGGTCCAGCTCAATATGATTGCTGCCTATCCCCCAACCTGTAACAGAAATTCTATTTCTGCTTGACCTTTAGTAGTTGGATTTATGTGATAGTTGCTTCAGATGAATCCTTCTGTCAAGCCTTCAGTATGATTGTTGCTCAGTTGATGTAAGTCCATTTAAGGCCTCTGAACTATTGTGACTGATATCACAGGTACACTACCAAAAAACTGCCTCCAGTTTTGCAACTGATTCCTATAGATTTTGGGGTGCTGAATCCAGGAAAAATAGCCAAAATGTTCCATCATGTCACGTTTTCTTGCAAAATTAGATTTCTTACCCATATAAGGAATGTTCACATAATTTCTTTTTAGCCGACTGCAGTTTATTTTCTTGGCCCAAAATAGAGGTTGTAATGGTTAACTAACTAGAAACACTCCCTCATGATATTTTAGAGTGTTTTGTATTCATTTTATACATTAACAGGACAATTGGGAGGTGGGGGGCTAAATCCAGTACTCGCGCTGGCGCATGTTCTTTCCTGTTCGCCTCGCCTCGTTCGCTCGCTCAAACACGGTGGTTGCGACATGAACGTTCCTGTCAAATTTCAGTTTCTTGCAAGTTCATTATTACCTTTTGTTTGCTCAGTCGTAATCCAGCTTTATTCCGAAGTGGTTCACTACAGTTGTAGTTTGCAGTGCTGTGTATTTGTGATGGCTCACAGAGCCAGAGGTTGCGTCAACTCTCCGGACAGTTTTTGTTTTATTTGTGGGGAATATACCGTGAAAAAGCGGCAGAGGAACATTTCTGCATTTATTAAAAAAGTATATTTCGCCTATTTCGGTTTGAAGTTAGGCGATCAAGACAAACCGTGGGCTCCTCACAAAGTGTGCAAGACATGTGAGGAAGATCTACGCTTATGGATGAAAGGTAAAAAACAAGCATTTCGTTTTGGAATACCTATGATGTGGCGTGAACAAAGAGACCACAACAGTGACTGCTATTTTTGCTCTTGCATTGTGAAGGGATACAACTTAAAAAATAAGAACGAATAAGTTACCCCAACCTTCCCTCAGCAATTAGGCCTATGCCTCATAGCAACGAAGTACCTGTGCCTGAACCACCAAACTCTTTGGATCATATTTGTGTGGACGGTTCTGATCATGATGAGACTCATCAGATGGCTTTTCCCGATGAGTCCAGTACTTCCGAGTTTGAAACTGAACCAGATCCGAAACCTGAACTTTTCTCTCAAGCTGAATTGAATGATTTAGTCCGGGATTTAGGACTCCCAAAAGATGCTGCCCAACTGCTAGGTTCTCGGCTTAAACAGAAAAATCTATTGTCACCAGGAACAACTTTTTATTGGTACCGCAAACCGCGAGACACAATTTTTGAAGTATTTCAGCAAAGAGGAAGATTTGGTATTTTGCAACGATATATACGGAGTGATGGAAAAGTTTAAACTCAAGTATGATCCTGCTGAATGGCGGCTGTTCATTGATTCGTCAAAAGACAGCATAAAAGGTGTTCTTCTTCATAATGGCAACACATTCGCTTCAGTTCCTATTGCTCACTCTGTTATTCTCCAAGAAAAATACGAGAATTTGGCCCTGATTCTTCAGAAGATTCGTTATGATGAGCATAAGTGGATGATTTGTGGAGACTTTAAAATTCTATCCATGCTATTAGGGCAGCAATCCAGTTTCACCAAATATCCCTGCTTCCTTTGCTTGTGGGATAGCCGGGCCCGCGACCTACACTGGGGGAAAAAAGACTGGCCAATTCAGGAGTATTTGAGACCCGGTGAGAAAAATGTTCTTCATGAGAGCTTGGTACCTCGTGATAAAATTCTATTACCACCTCTCCACATTAAGTTGGGTCTCATTAAGCAATTCATCAAGTCCCTTCCAAAAGATGGTGAGTGCTTTCGGTACCTTTGCTCAAAGTTCCCCCGACTTTCTGAAGCAAAGCTAAAGGAAGGAGTGTTTGTTGGCCCTGATATAAGGAAACTCATTTCAGATGGAGCATTCGCTGAAACGATGTCTGAGAAGGAAAAAGAAGCCTGGGATTCCTTCAAGGATGTTGTTCTCAAATTCTTGGGGAACAGGCGGGATGAGAACTATAAGGATATTGTTGCCAGGATGCTCAATGCCTTCAAAGAACAAGGCTGTAACATGAGCCTGAAAGTCCATTTCTTGCACTCCCATGTGAACTACTTTCCCGAAAACTTGGGGGCGTACAGTGAAGAACAAGGTGAAAGGTTTCACCAGGACATCAAGGACGCAGAGAGAAGGTACCAAGGAAGATGGAACACCACTATGATGGCTGATTTCTGCTGGTTGCTGCTGCGGGAAACCCCAGATGAAAAATACGCCAAGCAGCGCACCAAGAGAAGCATTCGGGGGAAGAAGAAACGGGCCCACCAGGAGATTGATTGACCCAAGAATGACTTTAAAATCTAAACTGTGTTGACAAATATCGTGTTTTTACTAAACTTTGAAATAAAAATTTGCTAGTTATTACCACAGTGTCGGATCTCATTTATTAGAATTTTATTTTCACACCATCGGGTGTTTGTCTTCATGTATTGCAATGGTGCGGTTTGCGTTTTCTATTCTTATATACATACCTGTACAACATTTTTTGCACATTTCTTTGCTTTGCTTTGTGTCTAACCTCGCTCTTATATGCTCAATGTTTGTGCACATGTATGTGGCTGTTTTAAGTGCAGACAATTTTGCTACCATCACAGTGTGTTTTGTTGACATTACTCTATTCTTATGTGCTGCCTTGTTACAATTTTCTTTATTCTTATTTGAATAACTACTAAACAATTAGTATAAAGAATTCATGCAAGAAACTTTTATCTCGATCGCACTCAATCTGAAACGTTCACCTCAAACTGCTAACCCAATGTAGCAAAAAAACTGTACGTGATGGAGCAAATTGGTTACCAGATTTGGATTCAGCGCACCAAAAAACGTAAAAATCAATCGAAACATTAGAGGCAGTTAAAAAAAAATTTTTTTTTAGTGTACCTGTGTATTTTTTGTGATGATCACTTTAGCCTGTATAGTAACTGAGTGCTAGGCCTTAGTTACTCATATATGAGAACATATGATATGCCATACTGGGTCAAACCAAAAGTCTAGCCCAATATCCTATTTCCACTCCAGGTCACAAGTATCCAGGTCATAAGTATCTTTCAGGTTCCCAAAAGGTAGACAGATTCCATGCTGCTTATCCCAGGGGTAAGC
Source organism: Ichthyophis bannanicus (assembly GCA_033557465.1). Classification (NCBI taxonomy): domain Eukaryota; kingdom Metazoa; phylum Chordata; class Amphibia; order Gymnophiona; family Ichthyophiidae; genus Ichthyophis; species Ichthyophis bannanicus. Next base: position 594,125,020 of record CM066034.1, read on the forward strand.
AATGGATTTTCCTCAGTCCACTTTAATAATATTTTATGTACTTTTTCTCCAGGAACTTGTCCAAACCTCTTTTAAACAAAATACATTGTAGAATCTCTATGGATAGAAATCTGATGTAAAAAGGGGAAGGTGATGGCAGTGGCGGGCGGGGGGGGGGGGGGAGGGGGTTATATTATCGACTGCTTAGCCAGAATGAACAGATGGATGATGAAATGCTAAGAGAAATTAGGGAAGCTAACAAAAGTTACAACATAGTGATAATGGGCGATTTCAATTACCTGGTATCAACTGGATCATTGTCACTGCAAGACGTGCTAGGGAGATAAGGTTTCTAGATAAAATAAATGACTGCTTCTTGTAACAGCTTCTTCATGAATCAACAAGAGGGGAAGCTATTCTGGGCCTAGTCCTTAGTGGAACACAGGATCTGGTGCAAGAGATAAGGGTCTTGGGACCACTTGGCAATAGTGATCATAGTATCATCACGTTTGATTTAATAAATGGAAGAAGGATGGCAAGGAAATCTACAATACTACCTTTTAACTTTCAAAAGGGAGATTATGATAAAATGAAGAAAATAGTTAAGAAAAAACTAAGAGGAGCAGCTGTAAAGGTTAAAGATTTGCATCAAGCAAGGATGTTATTTAAAAACACTATCTGTGAAGCCCAGACCAGATGTATTCCATGCTTTAAGAAAAGTGGAAGGAAGGCCAAAAAACTGTCAGCATAGTTTAAAGGTGAGGTCAGAGAGGCTGTTGTAGCCAAAAAAGCATCCTTCCGGAATTGGAAAAAGGAGACAAATGATGGAAATAGGAAACAACATAAGTACTGGCAAGTTAGATGAAAGGCATTGATAGGTGGGCAGAGTGAATTAAAAAAAAAAAAAGCTTGCTGTGGAAGCAAAAATGCATAATAAAAACTTTTTCAAGTTTATTCATAGCAAGAAAACCTGTGAAAGAGTCATTTGGACCACTGGATGATAGAGAGGTAAAAGGGGCGCTAAGGGAGGACAAGACCATAGCGGAGAGATTGAATGAATTCTTTGCTTTGGTTTTACTGAAGAAGATGTAGAGAAGTTACCCATGCCTGAAATGGTATTTAAAGGTGATATATCAGAAGAATTGAAAGAAATATTGGTAAACCTGGAATGTGTATTATAAGTATTTGATAAACTGAAGAGTAGTAAATCACCTGGACCAAATGGTATACATCCAAGTGTGTTAAATGAACTGAAAGATGAGACTGCAGACCTTTTATTAGTAATCTGTGAACTGTCATTAAAATCTTCTGTAGCACCTGAAGATTGGAGAATGGCCTGTGTAATGCCAACTTTTAAAAAAGGTTCCAGGGGTGATCCAGGAAACTACAGACTAGTGAGCCTGACATTGGTACTGGTGCATAATGATAAAAACCATTATAAAGAAAAAATGACTGAACATGTAGATAGTCATAGTTTAATTGGAGAAAGCTAAGGTGTGAATAAACAGATAGACAAAGGTGAGCCAGTTGATATAGAGGCACATTCCAATCAGGCCGTCCAGCTCCATGTGTGGCTGATCAGAAGCAGGACGCCCAGAGGTAGACTCAATTCTGATCCTGCGGGTGGCCCTGTACGTACGGGGTCGTGGCCCGCCCTTGCTCCACCTCCGGAACGCCCCCTCTTGCCCCCATCTAGGCCTCCCCATAAAAAATGCGCTGTTCATACGGGGAGGCTTTAGCCGGGGCCAGCAGGGGTGTCAATAGTGGGGATGGACATCCAGATGGGACATCCATCCCTGCTATTCGCGGGACAGAATGACCCCCATAGCGTATCTGGATTTTCAGAAAGCCTTTGAGAAGATCCCTCTTAGCGAAATTAAAACATCATGGGATTGGAGGCAGTGTACTATTGTGTATCAGGAACTGGTTAAAAGATAGAAAGCAGAGTAGGGCTAAATGGACTTTTTTTTCAGTGGAGAAAGGTGAATAGTGGAATACTGCAAGGATCTGTGCTGGGCCCACTGCTTTTTAACATAATCATAAATGAGCTGGAAATGGGAATAACGAGTGAGGTGATCAAATTTGCAGATGACACAAAATTATTCAAGGTTGTTAAAACACAAGAGGATTGTGAAAAATTGCAAGACAACCTTGAGAAATTGGAAGACTGGATGTTCAAATGGCAAATTTATTGTGGACAATTGCAAAGTTATGCACCCAGGAAATAACAATCCAAGCTATGGTTATATTGTTAAAGGTTCCACATTAGGAACCACCACCCAGAAAAAGGATTTAGGCGTCATCGTTGGAGCCCTCTGTGCAGCGACAGCTAAGAAAGCAAATAGAGTGCTAGGAAACATAAAGAAAGGAATGGTGAATAAAACCAAGGATATTATAATGACTCTGTATTGTTCCATGGCGCAACTGCACCTTGAATATTGAGTGCAATTCTGGTCACTATATCTTAAAAAGGATATAGTGAAATTAGAAAAGGGACAGAGAAGAGCCACCAAAATGGTACCCCTAGAGGAAAGGCTTAAAAAATAAGGGCTCTTCAACCTGGAAAAGAGGCGGCTAAGGGGAGATATGATAGAGGTCTATAAATTTATGAGTGGAGTAGAACTGGTAAACTTAGTTAGATTGTTTACTCCATCAAAATGTAGAAAGACTAGGGGACATATTTTCTCTTATTAGTCTTATTTAAGACTAATAAGAGAAAATATTTTTTCACTCAATGTGTAATTAAACTCTGGAATTCATTACCATAGGATGTAGTAAAAGCTGTTAGTGCGGCTGGGTTTAAAAAAGTTTTGGACAAGTTCCTGGAGGAAAGGTCCATAAACCACTGTTAAAGAGGATCCAGGAAATCCACTGCTTACCCTGGGACAAGCATTGTGGAACCTGTGTGCCTTTCTAGGAACCTGCCAGGTACTTTTGATCTGGATTGGCCACTGTTGGAAAGAGGATACTGGTCTTGATGGACCTTGATCTGACCCAATATAGCACTTTTTAAGTTCTTATATGGGGAGGGCTCCAGTTAGAACTGATTCTTTCTGTGAAAGATACTTATGCCTTAACAGTATAGGACTGTACAAATAAACCAGTACTGTGGTCAGATCACCATGTTTTAGATAGAATTTATATTCAGCCTGCCCTGTGATAAAACCAGTTTGAGAACTAGGGAAACTCCAGAGTTAGCAGAAAGAGAAAAGAAAATCAGATCTGCTCTGGGGCCTGATAAGGTGAAACTTGAATACTTTAGAGGGTGGTCACAAGTTTTTTGTTGGATAAATGGAATCAGTTATTGAGAAACTCAATGGATCAGATAGCATCACCGAGGGATGCAAAAAATAGAATTTGTTCATGGTGCAATAGTAATTTTTTGGGAAAGAAGCAGGAATGCCATCAACTAGAAAGACAATGGCAGTAGAACATTTTTGCATTCTGGGTCAGAGAAGTTAGAGCACGCAAACACTGAACTGAGAGCCAAGGATATTGCTAAATACTTTTATGAAAAGGTCCATTTTATGAAGAATGAAATGGAGAGCTCATCAGTACAGACACACTAGTATTTGGTAAAGACTTCACTAGAGATAATGGCAGTGGTGAAACAGAGGTTCCTGCTCTGACAGATTGTTTATGGGATGAGGTTTCCTTAGTTGCTATGCCAGAAATTGAAAGAACCATTGAAAACTATGCAGAGGAAAGAGAGCTTCTGGATAGCTGCCCTGCATGGCTTTTCAAGAGCGTCCCAGTCAAAGCTGTATGGTGGCTAAGAAGATTTGTGAATAAACGTTTACAGGAAAAGCTGTACCCAGAAGCTTTAGAAAATTGTGTATTGATCCCACTGTTAAAAGGAAGAGACTTAGATCAAAATTTAGGAAAAAATTGTCTGATTGCTAATAAGCCTCAGGCTTTTTAAAGAGGTGGGTTCATGTGGGATGAAGGGAATAGGTCTATGAGACCTAGTCTGTCTTATTTAATATTTTAATGAATAAACTGGGGAGGGGAGCAGTGAGAGACCAAGACTTCTCATTTTTGTACACAGATGATGTTTTAGTTACTTTAAGATATATCCTTCTGGATGATTTCCCACCAAATGAAAATTAACCCAGGTAAAACAAAACTGTTATGGGTAGGATGAAGAGAGGGAAGACCTCCATGCAAAAATTTGAATCTGCTAGGCACAAGGCAGAAATTTGCACAGTGATTAAAGTATTGGTAGTTTATTTGGATTCTTGTCTATCTATAGATAAATAATATCAGTGATTCATAGAATGTTGCAGCAAAATATTTATTTATCTAGCTGTTTTTTTAAACCGCTTTATCTTAGCGTCAAAGCGGTTTACAGATTAACTGGAACTTTATACGTTTACATAGAATGCATAATATAGTTAACTTGTAAATGTTTACATAGAGTAAGAAGTAACATGAGCATAGTGAGAAGAACAATTCAACAGACATGAACAAAGTTTGCTGTGTGGTAATAGCAGGATAAGGATGTTCTTTATTTTCATTACCAAAGTGCTCAAGGAAGAGATGAGTCTAAAGCTTCTTACTAAATTCTGTTAGGTCAGGAATGGCTCGTATTTTCTTAGGACGTGCATTCCAAATGATTGGTGAATAAAGTGAGAAAGCTCAGTTAGAGGCGGTTTGGCTGCTTTTCACCTGTAGAGTGGGGATGGTGAAGGTGTTCTGTGCATTGATTCTTCTAGTTTTGTTATTCAGTATTTTGTTTAATAAAGATTGAAGATAGTTTGAGGATAGGTTGTGGAATACTTTGAATATGGTTAATAGGACTTTGTATTTTATTTGGCTTATTATGGGACACCAGTGTAGCTGTTTTAACATTGGCATTATATGCTCAGCTCTGAATGCGCCATATAGAATACGGGCGGCAGTGTTCTGAGCCATCTGCAATGGGTAAAGCGCATACTTCACTATACCTTGGAAGATTATATTACAGTAATCAAGATCTGGGAACACTAGGCCTGGAAGACTATTCAAAAATCATGGATGTCAAGTAATGGGCGTAGGTATTGTGGTGGTCTTATTTTGTGGTATTTTGTTGCTAATGTGCCATTGTAAGGTTAGTTGTTGGTCTAGGTTTATTCCTAGGTAACACACTTATTTAACCTCTAGGTCTGCTTATCGGACTTTTAAAGACATTGATGGATTGAAAGTTGTGTCTCTGGTGATATAGAGAGCTTCAGTTTTCTGCTAATTTACAGATAGATTGTGCTTGGATAGCCAATATGGGACTGTATTGAAGCATTTTACCAAAGAGGTATGTGATGGGGTATATAGAAAATTACACATCCCTCTCCAAAGGGATTGTCAGCAGCCCACCTTAAAAAGATCTACAGCTCCGAACTCAAAGCTGAGAGAGCATGACCCAGACAGAGGGATTAAGAATCCAGTTGGGTGCAAGAGAGAGAGAGGCCCTTGGAGACAGAAAACCCTTCTAAGCCAGGCTGGACAAAGGAGTCCCGCTGTGAGGTAGGAGAGTTAAAAAGAGGGAATTATATTACTTTGGCAGGTTAGGATCCAACGGGAGTCAGATTCATGGGCAGCACTTGTGCAAAGGAAGGAGGTCAGCTGCCTTGGAAGACTGTTTTAATCTTCCCAATGTTTGGGTGTGGCTGGGAACAATATTCACAGACACCGAAGCCGACTGTACTTTAAATTGTGGGCCGGGTAGAAGGGCAGTGAGAAACCAGCCTTGTGAAGTCAACAAGCTGGGGAATGACATGCTGGAGCATAATAAAAGTGGTTTTGGTTTGCCTTTAATTGTTGCTTGCATGGTATATTTTAAAATCTCTTGTCACCGCCTGCCATGCTCAAGGTGTATATGGGTTTTGTGGTGGACCATTATGTCATCTGCATATATGTGATAGTACACATTGTACAGATGGGATGTAGGTAAATGTTGAATAGTAGTGAGGATAAAGCAAAGCTGTGTGGAACTCCTTGTTGTTGGACATATGGAGCATATTTCTGTAATTCTATTTTCACTTGTTGTTGACATCCTGTTAGGTAAGAACAGAACCGTTTGAAAGTTCTGTTATGCAATCCTAGAGCTTGTGGGCATGATAATAATATGTTGTGAAGGACTGAAACAAAAGCTGATGCGATGTCCAGGAATATTAGGACAAACTCTAGATGTGGTTTTTTAATGTCTTTTATGTGTCTATCTGTAAGTGCTGTCAAGAGGGCCGACTCCATGGTTGGGCTTGAAGCATATTGCTGTGGGTCAAGAGGTGCAAGTGACCTAATGTGGTCTTGAAACTGAAGCTGTATTATTCCAGTTATTTTTGCAAGGAAAGGTAGGCTGGAGATGGGTCTATAGGAACTGGGAAGCTTTTCATAGAGAAGCATTCTTGAGGTTGGTAGGCATGTAACCTTGTTTAAGAGATAGCTGAGTAATCTTGAGTAGGGTAAGGACTAGCTCAGCTCAGGCTATTTTGATGCAGTTTATTGGGCATGGGTCAAGTGAGGAAGTAGTGATGTTGAGACTTATGATAATGCTCTCTAGCAGGGCCGGATTTACGTATACGCCATGTACGCCATGGCGTAGGGCCCACAGCCGGCAGGGGCCCACAAAAAAAGAACCAGTTTTTTTTTTTAAACTCAATTAAAAAAAAAAACCTGGTGGCTGCCGCCGCGGGGCCCCCTCTGCTGCCACGGGGGCCCCGTCTACAAGCTGAAGCGGTCCGGTCGGGTCGGGTCGGGTCGGGTCCAGTCGGGTCTCTCTCCCTCCCTCCCTCGCTGCAGGCTGCGAGAGACGCGAAGATAGAGCGTCTCCTCGCGTCTGTGTTAAGCCCGCAGGGGCTGATGGGATTTCCCATCAGCCACTGCGGGCTTAACACAGACGCGAGGAGACGCTCTCCCTTCGCGTCTCTCGCAGCCTGCAGCGAGGGAGGGAGGGAGAGAGACCCGACCCGACCCGACCGGACCGGACCGGACCGGACCGCTTCAGCTTGTAGACGGGGCCCCCGCGGCAGCAGAGGGGGCCCCGCGGCGGCAGCCACCAGTTTTTTTTTTAAAATTAAATTTTACTTTAGGCCGGGGGGGGGGGGGTAGGACGGGTAATGGGCGATGGGGGGGGGTAGGAAAGGTAATTGGGAAATGGGGGGGCAGGGGCGGGAAATGGACGGGGGGGGGGTAGGGCAGGTAATGGGCGATTGGGGGGGAGGGGCGGGAAATGGGCTGGGCTGGGCTGGGGGGGGTTAAGGCTAGAGGTGGGCTGATGGGGTTAGGACTGGTAATGGACTGTGGGCTGTTGGGGGGGCTTAGAACTGGCAATGGGCTTTGGGGGGGGTTAAGACTGGTAATGGGCTGTGGGCTGATGGGGGCTGTCTGGTAATGGGCTATGGGGGGGCTAGGACTGGAAATGGGCTGGGGGGTTAAGACTGGAGGTGGGCTGATGGGGTTAGGACTGGTAATGGGCTGTTGGGGGGGGTTAGAACTGGTAATGGGCTTTGGGGGGGTTAAGACTGGTAATGGGCTGTGGGCTGATGGGGGTTGTCTGGTAATGGGCTATGGGGGGCTAGGACTGGAAATGGGCTGGGGGGTTAAAACTGGAGGTGGGATGATGGGGTTAGGACTGGTAATGGGCTGTGGGCTGATGGGGGGGTAGGACTGGCAATGGGCTATGGGGGGCTGACTGGAAATGGGTTGATGGGGTTAGGACTGGAAGTGGGCTGATGGGGGGTTAGGACTGGTAATGGGTTATAGGGGGGGCTTAAACTGAAAATGGGGTGATGGGGGGTTAAGGACTGAAAATGGGGTGATGGGGGGTTAAGGACTGTAAGTGGGGTGATGGGGGGGCTAGGACTGGTATTGGGTTGGGGGGTTGCTAGGACTGGAAATGGGCTGATGGATGGCTAGGACTGGAAATGGGCTGATGCAGGGACTAGAAGGGAATGGATGCTGGGTGAGGCTGGAACTAGAAGGGAGCTGATGTTGGGGGAGGATTAGAATGGGATGGGGCTGGAAGAGTAAAATGGAGAAGGGAAAAATATTTTGTGTGGGAGGGATAAAAAATCTACAATTGGCCGGGTATTGGGAGAGTAAGTGGGGATTGAGGATGGAGGGGTAAAATTTGAGTGGATGAAATAGGAATGAGGAAAGAGCAAAAGGAGAAAGATTAGTATGTTAAAGCAGATGTAGAGAGAGAATGGAAAAAATCTAGAAGAGAGAAGAAAGGACAAATGGACAGCAGACGATGGAGAGTTAGCAGAAGACACGAAGAAACCAGAAGAAAGTGGCTGGAGCAATTGCAGCTGAAAAAAATGCACAAAAGGTAGAAAAATATCCCTTTATTTTGAATTTATTAATTGGAATATGTCAGCTCTGGTAAATGTGCATCATTAACATCTGCGCTTTGTTTAGTACAAGAGCAAATTAATGTATAGTTTTATTTCTACAGTGTTGTACATTCCAAGTTTGGCTTTTGGGATTCCCAGTTTAATTATTGTCTTCCTATTTCTAAATTGTGATTACTTGTTTGGTGATGGTCTATGTTCTGCATGTGTAACTGAGCTGAGGTGTTCTGTTTATATAATTCCTATTTGACATTGCCACTTGTTCTCTTTCCCCAGTAGGTCATGTATTGTTGTTCTCTGAAATGTATTGGTTTAATATTTGCAGTGTTGCCTTTTGATTGGTAGAGTATGGTGCTTTGTGAGTCCTGGTAGTGCTGTTAGGATACGGCGGGTTTACTATGGCAGTGTTTGTAGTAGTTCCTAATGTGTCTGGCAGTTGGCACTGGATTATAGTAATGTAGAAATCTTTTAGTCTTTCTTTATCCATACACTCATTAAGAGGCACGTTTACTAAAAGTTAGTATATGGTAACATTATGCAAATATTTATGCAAATGAGGCCCCTTATGCAAATGAGGTCCGCACCCCCCTTGGGCCGCCCCTGCTGGGGGCCCACAATTTTTGTTGGCGTAGGGCCTCACTCAAGGTAAATCCGGCCCTGCTCTCTAGTTGTTCTGAAGAGATGATTCGAAGGTCTGCCAAGAGACAATGATGGAACTATTGCTTTGTATTGTTGAAATAGTGACCACTTTGTTGCTGCTTTCACAAATCTTTCTTTGAAAGTAGGCAACCAGTGTTTTGTGGGGGATCTTCACTAACGATTTTACTATTTTGAATAGCTCTCTGGGGTGGTTTAAAGAGTTCAAAATAAGTTTGGTGTGGTATTCTTTTTTTTCCTTGTTTGTCATATCTTGATATTCTTGCCATTTGGACTTGTAGGTGTCTCAGTCGTTTATACTTTTTGAGTGCCACCATCTTCTCTCTATCTGTCTGAGCTTACATTTTAGCATCCCTTACCTCTGTGGTGTATCAGATGGCAGTGTGGTGTTCTCTTGTGGTTCTGTTCACCTATGGTGCTATTGTAGCTTTGCTTATTATTTCATTCCCGTTATGAACTAGTATTTCAATGTTATCTGAATCCTGATCAAGTTGTGGCATGATTTTATTCAAAAGCACTTGCTTGTCCAGGTGTAGAAGTCTACGATTGGCTGTGGTTGAGTATTTATGTATGTATGAGGGCTCTGAGGGAGAGACTATTTTGAGCTAGAATATTTTAAAAACATAGAAGGGCATATTCAGTGGCGGCGGCCAGCATAATTAAAACAGCTGGCCATCACCCTTTAAATTATGCCTGGATATTCAGTTCCAGGGCCATATCTGGCCATTTGCACTGAAAATCCAGTATTTCTGGATAGCAGTTCATCTATCTGGTCAGCGGCTATATTCAGCTGCCGGCCAGATAGCTGAATCAGCTCAGGTTAGGCCTGTGTTGTTTTTTTCAGCCCAACTTTAGCCAGTTAGGGTTATACGGGTTAGCGGTTCATTATCACCATTGACCTCTTATCCTCGGTGGCACTCTGAACGCCTCAGTGCTAAGCGGCTAACATTGGGTTATTCAGTGGCACCAAGAGGGGATATTCAAAGGCACGTGCCAGATATGTGCCACTGAATATCTCACATTACTCCCTTTGAATATGCCCCCCCCCCCCCCCCCATAGTAAGAACAGCAGTCTGCTTCAATTCCCTTCTGTTAAGGTTGCCCTTGAGACAGGTATCACATCTTCAAGTCTTACAAAATACAGAAGCAAAGCTGATTTTTGGAAGACTGAGGCTGGGCAGTGCTGCCCAACTGCCTAAACAGCTGTACTGATTACCAATGCAGGTGAGGGTACAATTTAAAGTGCCACTGCTTGCTTTTAAGATTATATATTGGTTGGCTCCTAAATATATGTCTAAGTTGATTCAATACTATGTATTCTTGTGGCAATTTAAGATCTGTTGATACCTTTAGGCTAGCATCACCATTTAGCAAAGCAGTTTTGATTGAGATAGATTAAAGAAATTCATTGTGGGCACTGTTCCAGCTTTATAGAATATGTTACCTTTAATGATTTGTATGCTAGCCAGTCGTGTGCATTTTAGGAAGGCCTTAAAACATAGCTGTTTCAGAAATTTTAATTGATATTGTTCCCCTTGGTTAACTATGTATTGGAATTCCTGTCAACATATTTGTGATATGCTATTTGTGATATACTATGCTGTTTATTGCTCTTATGGGTAATTTATCCATCAGGTTATGAACAGAATATTAGAGTTTAAGAAAGATGTCAGGAGGCTGTTCAGCAACACTGTTAGTATAATATTTACTATGTTCAGTCTCTGCAGGTCAGGATTCACTGGGCTCCCCAAACTGCTGGGCTGCTTGGGTGGTATCTATGCCACTGATTTAGAGGAAGAATTCTTCTCATCCTGCATAACGGGGAAAAGGGAATCATCCGGAGCCAAGAGCTCTCTCTGATTGTTGGCTGTTAACGTGTGGTATACACCAGAGCTCTGTTTTCTCCACCGTATTGTTTCATGTATATCTCAGGCAATTATGCAGGATCATTAAGCAATTTACATTGAACATTCCCATTCCGATGGATAAGAAACTGGATGCGAGGCAACTCAACATAGGGGTAAAAGAGAAAAACACCAGAACAACATTGACAATAGAGGTGTCAGTTCTGAGTGATTATTCTGTGAATCGCGTGGAGAGGCAGAAGACCCTGAAGTACCAAGAAATGCAGTCAGAGACCAAGAAAATGTGGCAGAAACATACAGGAACATTTCCCATTGTACTGAGAGCCACAGGCTCGATAAAGAAGAATTTATAAACAGATCTTTACAAACTACCAATATTTGTTACATCTTACAAATTCCAGAAGGAGGCTCTCTTTGGCACGATGCAAGTAGTATGCCGAGCATTGGCAGCAAATTTGAGAGAATGAGATCATACTCCATATACCCTGGCTTAGAACTGAGGTTCATGATTGTAATGGTATGCACAAAAATAACCCATTTGCAGAAACTGCCCCATAACATTCACCTTTGCTGGTGATAATCCGCTTTACTTTTCCCTGGGGAAGGAAATGATCAAGGCCAATTGGCTCCAATATGATGATAATATTAACAAATCTGAAGTTCTTTGAGTGAGGAGAGCCACTGCAGAGCATGAGGTTCAGTTCACCATTAATGGTACTTCTTTACCCATTAGTACAAAGCTCTAGAACTTAGGGTTTTGATTAGATTCCTCACTGACAATGAATGATCAGATTTCAATGATCGCTAAAAAGGCTTAGTGCAATTGCATTCATTGAAACAGCTTCATCGTCTTACAGTCAACAAACTTGGCCACTGTCATATCTTTAAGCTGCCAATTGTTAACCAGGCAGCAGTCAATATCACTGCTGCCTGGTTAGCCTTGGCAGTTTCCTGTCCCTGTGGTGATCACTGGATATTCAATGCCATCGCCGCTGCATTGAATATCTGGTTTAGAGGTCGTGGGGAGGGCTGTGTGCCTAATTGGCACATAGCCCTTCCAAACGGCAGGCAGCTGAAAATCGGGCCCCTAGTCTTTATCATCCACTCCTTACTCCCTTCACCTCTCCTGCCATTTTGTCTTCTGCCTTATCATCTGCTCTTGAGCTTCAATATTTTCTTCCTATCATTCAGCCATCTGAAGGCTGAATGTACCTCATCCTCGTCCCCACCATGCCTCCACTTCTTTTCCCTGTTTCCTCCTGCTCCTTCTCTCATCTGTGGATATCAATCCCAATCCTGGCCCCCCTTAGCATTTCTCTCACTGCCTATGCAAATCCAATTGCAACCCTTTTGATCTCATTTTTAGTCCTCTCCTTACTCCCTCCTCTGTCCCTTTCTCATGCATCCTGTGGAATGTCTACTCGGCCTTCAACAAACTTACTTTCATTCATGACCTCTTTATCACTAGTGCTGTGCATCTTTTTGCTTTCATCGAGTCTTGGTTCTCCCTGAAGTCTGCTTCATTGGCTGCACTCTGTCATGGAGGCTACCTTTTCTCCCCTACACATCACCCAACTGGCCATGGCAGTGGTGTTGGGTTGCTTTTCTTTTCCTTCTGTGAGTTTCAACCCCTCCTTCCACATCAGTCTCACTTCTTTTCATTTTATGAAGTCCACTCCATCCACCTATTTACTCCATTATCTCTCCTGGTAGGTGTTACTTATCAACCCCCTGACAAGTCCACCTTGTCCTTTCTCACTAACTTTCACACCTGGCTTTCCTTTTTTCTGGACCCATTTTCCCCTTCCCTCATTCTTGGGTATTTGAATATTCATGTTGATGACCCCTCTAATGCCCTAACCTCCTCATTTAACCTCCAACTATGTTTTAACACCCTTATTCATCAACATGACTACTGCCTTGACCTAATCTTTTTCTCCATCTGTTTCCCCTCAGAATTCTCCACCTCAGTTCTTCGTCTATCTGATCATAATCTGCTAACTTTCACGTTTACCCATCACCTACCACAGTCTCATCCTGTCTCCATCCAGACATTTAGGAATCTTTAGACTATTGAAATCGCTCTACCTCCCTTTTTTCTTCCACTTTGTCGTCTGTATCAGTTGAATGATGTAGTCTCTTCTTATAACATTGTACTTTCCTCCACTTGGGATGTTCTCTGTCCTCCCATTTCATACCCTCTGAGGCATACTACACCTCAGCCTTGGCTGACCTCTAAAATCCACTATCTATGTTCTTGTGCCCACTCTGTGTGAGTCTGATATGGAGAGGAGGAGGAGGCGAGCAAAGTGAAGCAGGCCTCAGGGGTGGCAGTAATGACTCAGATCTCCAAATAGGAGTTGCAGAGCTGGTTCTAGGAGGTGAAGGTTGAAGTAACAGCCGTGAAAGAGGAGCTGAGTGGAAAGATGGAGGAAATGAAAGCAAAGGTGGTGGAGCCTGTGCGGAGTGTTGCTGTACACAAGGAATGTTTGGAGGTACTGAATGCAGTGACGTTGGATACAGTGGCAAGGTTTGAGGCTTGGGAGGAGATGAGGGAGGCTCAGGGCCAGCTCGTCCACTAGACGGTCACCTAGGGTAGCAAACCCTGGTGGATGGCATGCTGATCCCTCCCTCCCTTAAAGCGCAGCACAGCAACTGCTTCTGTGCTGTGTGGGGCCTTAAAGCAGTAGTGTATGTACTGTAGTCACGGCGTGCCACTCCTGCCCCCCTCCATCAGGAAGTTAAGTCAGAGGTAGGCAGGAATGGCAAGCCATGAGCATTGGGTTATAGGGGTGATCCAGGAAACTATAAACCAATAAGTCTAAATGGCAGCAACTCTTAGAAAAAAACAAAATTACTGAACATCTAGATAGTCTTGAAGGACCACAAAAGGGACTGCTATTGTAAATTTTTACTTCTGGGAATTTTTCTAAATCTTGGGAAAAAATGAATACTTTAGATTAAAGCTGATTAAACTGTGTAAATTGGAATGCAGTGTATTTGTTAAATCAGTCAGGGCCTAGTATCAGCAAAGAGCTTTTAGTTAAATTAAAAACTCAATAGTAGCTTTCAGTTTAAGTTTAAAACCCAGCAGAGTGCTTTCAGTTTAAATTTAAAACACAGCAGAGAGCTTTCTGGCTAAATTTAAAACCCAGCAGAGAGCTTCTAGTTTAAATTTCATACTTAGTCAGGGCCTAGTATCAGCAAAGAGCTTTTTGTTAACTGCCGTTGAGTCGGAGTCGACTCATAGCGACCCTCAGGATAGCTATCCTAAATTGTGTTCGTTCTTCAGTCAGGCGGCTCAGAGTATAACTTAATATAAATCAGAGTATAACGCAACATAAAAGGAAAAACAGGGTCAGTATTCTTTGAGCAATAAATTGTTTATAGAGACCTTTACAAAGAGGCCTTCTAGATAGGGGGCAAGAGACCTGTGAAACTGTTTTATATGGGTGTTAAAGCCAAGTGACAGATCAAAGGGGCATTTTGAAAGACTCCCTCTATCCAAGCAAAGGCTGTGTGAATCACAGGGCAGGGCACTGTGTAGCAGTCAACTTTTAATAAGTCTTCTTTCCCTCCTGCCCTCCCCAACTCCCATCCACCCCTGGGGTAGTTGTAGCTTTAGGTACTTAAACCTCTTAAAGGGAAGGAGGTGCCATATTCACTCTCAGATGCAGCTGTTTATCCTCATCAGGCATACATTAAGTATGCTTAAGGTGAACAAAGTCCATCAAATATATTAGGTATAGTTTTATTATATAAGTATCCCCAGCAAACCTTAGTAAGTAAAAAACTTAAATACTGAAACACAACCTTAAAACTAAGATGCAGACAGCAATCCAGCAGTGAGATGGGGGCTTTCCAGTCTTTTGCATGGAGTGTCACATGTATGATTTTCTCCCAGTTGGTGAGGGGTCTTATGTGTGCACTAGGTGCAAGGAGCTCTTTGCTCTCAGGGAACGAGTCCAATCTGTGGAGGCTTGAGTAGCAGACTTGGAGGACATAAGGAAGACAGAGAGGTACATAGACGAAACCTACAGACCTGTTGCCATAGAGGAAAGAGGTCATGTGCCAGGAGAGCATCATCTTGGTGTGGCAGGCAGTGATCCTGTAGCTAGGACCTGTCCTCCAGGTGATGTAAAACCCTCTTGCACCGAGGAAGTTTTTCCAGGGCCATGTGCCCACGAGGGAAGGGTTAGAACAGCCGTAATAGTTGGTGATTCGATCATTAGGCATGTAGATAGCTTGGTGCCTGGTGGACATGAGGATCGCCTGGTTAACATGCCTGCCTGGTGCGAAGGTAGCGGACCTCACACGCCACCTAGACAAGATCTTAGATAGTGCTGGGGAGGAGTCTGCTATCTTGGTACATGTCGGTACCAGTGACATTGGAAAGTGTGGTAGGGAGGTTCTGGAGGCAAAATTTAGGATTTTAGGTGGAAAGTTTAAATCCAGAACTTCCAGGGTAGCATTCTCCAAAATGCTTTCCATTCCACGCAGGACCCAAAAGGCAGGCAGAGTTCCAGAGTCTCAAAGCGTGGATGAGACGATGGTGCAAGGAAGAGGGTTTTGGATTTCTTAGGAACTGGAGAACATTTTGGGGAAAGAGGGGCTCTTCCGAAGGGTTGGGCTCCACCTTAACCGGGATGGAACCAGGCTGCTGGTATTAACCTTTAAAAAGAAGATAGAGCAGCTTTTAAACTAGATAATAGGGGAGAGCCGACAGTCGCCCAAGAGCGTATAGTTCGGAACAATGTATCCTTGAAGGATACTAGCAAAAGATTGAAGTTAGGGCATATCAGCAGAGAGGTTCCAGTAAAGACAAAAGTAGCCCAAATGCCCTTGAGTACAGAGCAGACAGAGCTTAAAGATTCCAAATTACCTATGCCTACTGATAGCCAGATTAATATGAATAAAATACAGTCTCTAAAATGCTTGTATGCAAATGCTAGAAGTCTAAAAAATAAGATGGGAGTGTTCGAATATATAGCACTAAATGAGAAGTTAGATATGATTGGTATCTCAGAGACATGGTGGAAGGAGGACAACCAGTGGAACACTGTGATACTTGGGTACAAACTATATCGTGGTGATAGAGCAGATCAAATTGGTGGAGGGGTTGCACTCTATGCTAGAGAGAACATTGAGTCACAAAGGATTAAAGTTTTGCAGGAAACAAAATTCACTTTAGAATCTCTATCGATTGAAATCCTATGTAAAAACGTTAAGGGGAAGGCGATGGCAGTGGCGGTGTACTATCGACCGCTTGGCCAGAATGAACAAATGGATGATGAAATGCTCAAAGAAATCAGGGAAGCTAACAAAAGTTATAGCACAGTAATAATAATGGATGATTTCAATTACCCTGATATCGACTGGGTCAGTGTCATGGCAGGGCATGCTAGGGAGATAACGTTTCTAGATGAAATAAATGACTGCTTTTTGGAGCAGCTGGTTCATGAACCAACCAGAGGGGAAGTTATTTTGAACCCAGTCCTTAGTGAAACACAAGATCTGGTGCAAGAGATAAGGGTGTTGGGCCATTTGGCAATAGTGATCATAACATGATTGTGTTTGATTTAATAAATGGAGGAGGGATGGTAAGGAAATCCACAGTACTACCTTTTAACTTTCAAATGGGAGACTACGATAAAATGAGGAAAATAGTTAAGACAAGACTAAGGGGAGCAGTGCAAAGATTAAAGATTTGCATCAAGCATGGGTATTGTTTAAAAATACTATCTTGGAAGCCCAGACCAGCTGTATTCCCCGCTTTAAGAAAAGTGGAAGGAAGTCCAAAAAATTGCCAGCATGGTTTAAAGGTGAGGTCAGAGAGGCTGTTGTTGCCAAAAAAACATCTTTCCGGAAATGGAAAAAGGAGCCAAATGACAAAAACTGGAAACCATACAAGCACTGGCAAGTTAGATAGAAGGCATTGATAAGGCAGGCAAAGAGAGAATTTGAGAAGAAGCTTGCTGTGGAAGCAAAGATGCACAATAAAAACATTTTCACAAATTTATAAATGACCTGGAAATGGGAATAACGAGTGAGGTGATCAAATTTGCAGATGACACCAAATTATTCTGTTAAAACACAAGAGGATTGTGAAATTTTGCAAGAATACCTTGATAAATTGGGAGATTGGGCATCCAAATGGCTGATGACATTTAATGTGGACAAGTGCAAAATTATGCACCTAAGAAAGAACAACCCAAACTACAGTTACATGATTCAGGATTTCACATTAGGATCCACCACCCAGTAAAAAGATTTAGGCATAATCATTGATAATATCGTTGAAGCCCTCTGTCCGGTGTGCAATAATGGCAAAGAAAGCAAATAGAATGCTGGGAAAGATAAAGAAAGGAATGGCGAATTAAAGTGGAGCATATCATAATACCTCTGTATCGCTCCATGGTGTGATGTGTTATGTGCAGTTCTGGTCGCCATATCTTAAAAAGATATAGCAGAATTAGAAAAGGTACAGAGAAGAGTGACAAAAATGGTAAAGGGGATGGAAGGATTCCCCAGAAACAAGCAGGAAGTCAGTCTGCACATATGGGTGACATCTGTGCCAATGAAAGTGTGAATAAACAGGTGGACAAAGGTGAGTCGGTTGATATAGTGTATCTGGACTTTCAGAAAGCCTTTGACAAGGTCCCTCATCAGAGACTTTTGGCAAAGCTAAAGAGTCATGGGATAGGAGGCAGTGTACTACTGTGGATCAGGAACTGGTTAAAAGATAGAAAGCAGAGGGTTGGGCTAAATGGCCAATTTTCCCAATGGAGAAAGGTGAATAGTGGTGTACCCCAGAGATCTGTGTTGGGTCCGCTGCTTTTTGACATATCCATAAATGACCTGGAAAGTGGAATAACGAGTGAGGTTATCAAATCTGCAGATATTTAAAGTTGTTAAAACCCAAGAGGATTGTGGAAAATCGCAAGAGGATCTTGATAAATTGAAAGACTGGGCATCAAAATGGCAGATGAAATTTAATGTGCACAAGTGCAAAGTTATGCACCTAGGGAAGAACAACCCAAACTATGGATGCAAGATTCCACATTAGGAACCACCACCCAGGAAAAAGATTTAGGCGTCATTGTGGATAACATGTTAAAACCCTCGGCCCAGTGTGCAGCGGCAGCCAAGAGAGCAAATAGAATGCTAGGTATCATAAGGAAAGGAATGGAAAATAAAACAAAAGATATTATAATGCCTCTATACCGTTCCATGGTGAGACCACACCTTGAATATTGTGTGCAATTCTGGTCGCCGTATCTTAAAAAGGATATAGCGTTATTAGAAAAGATTCAGAGAAGAGCCACCAAAATGGTAAAGGGGATGGAAGGATACTCCTATGAAGAAAGGCTAAAAAAGTTAGGGCTCTTTAACCTGAAAAAGAGACGGCTGAGGGGAGATATGATAGAAGTCTATAAATTAATGAACGGAGTGGAACAGGTAAACGTAGATCGACTGTTTACGTTATCAGAATATAGGAAGACTAGGGGACATGCAATGAAGCTACAGGGTAAACTATTTAAGACTAATAAAAGAAAATATTTTTTCACTCAACGTGTAATCAAACTCTGGAATTTGTTACCGGAGGATGTAGTAAAGGCTGTTAGTGTAGCTGGGTTTAAAAAAGGTTTGGACAAGTTCCTGGAGGAAAGGTCCATAAACCATTATTAAGAAGGGACCCAGGATATCAATGCTTGACCTAGTAGAAGCATTGCGGAACCTGTGTCTTTTGGGGAAACTGCTAGGTACGTATGACCTAGATTGGCCACTGTTGGAAACAGAATACTGGGCTTGATGGACCTTGGTCTGACCCAGTATGGCATATCTTATGTTCTTATGAGGAGCATTTCCCCAGTTTCAAAGAAAGCTTTTGGGACATGCTACCACGCATGCATGATCCTGTTCCCATCCAAGGGAGCCATCTTGCCCCATCTTCTTTTTTCCGTGGAGCCCAACGGACATCTATTCTGTTTCCCCGGAAAAATTCCTTGCTAATTATTCTTAAAAGTTAGATTTCCCGGTTTGCAAACCGTTCCTCTTCCCTCCTCAAGCCTGGCCTCAGCCCCTTTTTTCATTTTTGATCAAGGCTTGCCTCGACCGGCGTTCGTGCCTTTTTTCGCCCGGGGTCATCAACCCTGCCCGGGTGCTCCCCACCATGTCCCCCAGTGTGTTCAAAAAAAAGTGAACGCTACAATCAAACTATGTCAGTGTTCGACACCCATGACTGCTGCCTGCTCTGCCTGGGACTGGAGCATGACAGCACCTCCTGTGACCTGTGCCAGGCCATGATTCCTAAGACCAACAAAAAGAGGTCAGAGATGCAGTAAAAACTGTTTCCCAGCTCTGACTCGGCCCCAGCCTTCCCGAAGCTAAGCTCCAAGCCCAGCACTTCCCATGAGGCCAAAGTGTCCTCGGAGTCCCGTGGCGGTGGCTTCTCTGAGAAGATCTCAGATCCTGAGAAAAAAAGAAAAAGACTTTGAGGTTTGCCAAGATTGCACCAGAGAAACCTGGTAATACCGCCCAGAGGGGCTCGGGCAGCTCCAAGAAGTACCCTACCAAGGTCCTCAAGAAGGATTCCTCAGCCGGCGGAGACCATGCGAGGTTCCTTAAGGCCATAGTCCTCATCGAGGATGCACTCACCAGAGTGCCTGCACAGGGCCCGAGATCCTCAGTGCCCACGCTGAAAGATGTGGAGCCTTCTGGCTTGGAAAGCAGAATGGCAGCCCTGGAGCAGAATATCACTGCTATCCTGGCCCTGCAGCAGGCAATGATGGCTGATGAATTCACATATCTTCCCCGACAACCGGGCCCCCGACTGCGGGGGAGTCCCTGGTTGTTGAGCCAAGCTCTGAGTGCCACCGGCCACTGGTTAGCCCTCGGCACCGGTTGAGGTCCTGGTCCTCGGGCATCCAATCCTCTCCAGCTAGTTTCCATGACTCAGATCCCAGGTTCTCCAGAGGTCACCAACCCATCGGCACCAGCCTCGAGGCAATGAGTCATAGGGCCTCTGATTCATCATCGCCACTCGACTCCGAGTGAGAAACCGACATTGAAGCATCCCCGGAAGCTAAACGGCACCGCGATATTCCTTCAGACCCATCTCCCCCGGCACCCCGGCGCTACTCCCCTCCAGAGGTCATGGCCTTCCATGCCTTTGTCAAGGACATGACCAGAGCCCTCTCGGTGCAAACCGAGATGGAGGAGAACCCATGCACCAAGGAGTTGGAGATCCTCTAATATGAGTCTCACCCAAGGAAATCCTCATGATGCTCGTGCAGCCAATCCTCAAGCGGCTACTGCTCAGAATGTGGGAGACACCAGCTTTGGTACCAGTGGTGAACCAGTGCGTCAATGCCATGTACCGCATCTGGAAGAGCCAGCGGTTCGATAAACCCCAGCTCCCACATAACTCCATGATCATCGAGTCAACCATGCAAAAACATAAGAGCTAAAAGACCCACTCCTCTCTTCTCCACGGAAGGGAGGTCACTGCCCTCGACGCTCTCAGGCACAAGTGTTACCAGGGCTTGATGCTGGGGTGCTGCATCCAAGCCTATGAATTATACATAGGTATGTACCTAAAGGCTCTAACCCAGGAGCTATCGGGGTTTTCGGCTGGTCTTGTTGGGGAACCCCTCCCTGACCTCCGGGATCAAGGACTGCTCCAAGTTCCTCGCCCAAGCAGCCTACGACAACTTTGAGTCAGCGACTCAAGTTGCAGCAGCCGGCATCGATGCTTGGAGCCAAGCCTGGCTACAATCTTCCGACATTGAGCAGTGGGTCCAAGATAAGCTGTTTGACATCCCCTGCACTGGGGAGAACCTATTCGGCAAACCCATGACTGACAAGGCGGCCAAGATTGAGGCTGATATGGTGATCCGCCAGAGGCTCTCTAAAAAGACCTCATCCCTTCCCCGCAGGAAACCAGCATGTAAAAGAACCCTATTCCCAAGGAAAAAGGGCCCTTTCCCACAGCCAACTCTTCTTGGGCCAGCAACAAGGTTCTCACCCTAAGAGGCAAGGCCACGGGGCTCAGAAGGCGAAAACACCGAAGCCTGAGGCCCTAGCTCCCACCCAACCTGGGAGGAGCTCTTGACTCCCAGGGCAGGGCCTCCTCTCCCCAGGAGACCTTCACCAGCCCACAGGGGGATGTCTGGCGCTCTTTGTCCACATATGGGCCAACATCACCTCTGACCAGTGGGTACTGCAAATGGTAAGGGAAGGATACCTCCTCCACCTACAGCAGATACCACCCAGGATTTTCCCAGGAGAGTTGATGTGACCCCTCCTTCACCAGAGTCTTCTGATCAGGGAAAACACAGTAGAGCCTGTACCCAAACACCTATGGGGAAAAGGCTTCAGGACTTCCTTGTCCCAAAGAGAACTAGGGGCCTCAGGCCAATAATAGACCTGCAAAACTAAACAAGTTTCTGGTGAGAAAAAAGTTCAAGATGCTCTCCCCTGGAACACTGCTGCCTTACCTCCACTAGGGAGATTGGCTGTGCTCCTTGGATCTACAGGATGCATACACACACATCCTAATCCACCCTTCCCAAAGGCAATACCTAAGATTCGTGATAGGAGGAGGCACTACCAGCACTCCTCGCCAAGGGTCTTCATCAAATGCCTGGCTGTGGTGGCCGCCCACCTGCATCTGCAAAGGGCCTTCATCTTCCCCAACCTGGATGACTGGCTAATCAGGGGTGGCACAGCCTTAGAGGCCAGTCAGGCGGCAGAGCGTGCGTCCCTCCTTCTGCAGCACCTGGGGTTCGTCATCAGCTACCCCAAATCCCACTTCTCTCCAGCCCAAAATCTGGAGTTCATATGTGCTCAGCTCAGCACGCTGCAAGTCAAGGTGGTCCTCCCCAGAAAAAGGGCAGAACGCATCAGACAACTGGCAGGAGAGGTACAGTGTCGCCGGTCAGTGCCAACTCATCTCTTCCTCCTCCTACTGGGCTATATGGCCTCTATGGTCCACGTAATGGTCTCAACCCACTTGCACATGCCGACAGCCCAGTGGTGCCTCTTCTCACAGTGGACCCAAGCTACGGGACAGGGTCAGGGTTACTCGCCAATTGGCGGAATCCCTCAACTGATGGCAAAACATTTGCTATCTCTGGGTGGAAATGCCCTTCCAAGTACCTGCATCTCAGAGAACCCTGACCACGGACACCTCCCTCCTAGGTTGGGGGGCGATTGTAGGGACTGCTGCACACAGGTCAGCTGGTCTCAGGAGGAGTCGTTGCTACAGATCAATCACCTGGAGCACAGGGCAATCTTTCCAGCCCTACAGGTGTTCCGCCAGCGCCTACAACATCAGTCCGTACTGATCCAAATGGACAATCAAGTCGCCATGTTCTATATGAACAAGAGGGGGGCATGGGCTCGATCTCCCTCTGCAAGGAGGTGGTGGCTCTCCTCTTCTTTGCAGCTCACAACAGCATGCTCTTATGGGCAGTTTACCTCCCAGGCCAGGACAACTGCCTAATGGACTGGCTGAGCAGAGTCCTTCGGCCGCACGAGTGGCACTTGAATCCCAGAGTGGCCAAGAGGCTCTTCCACCTCTGGGGCAGACCATTGATGGATCTATTTGCTTCTCCGGACAACACACAGCTGCCTCGCTTCTGCTTGTGCGAACCGAACCCGGAGAAAGTGGCGGCAGATGCCTTCCTGATCTCATGGTCCAAGGGGCCTACTCTATTTATTTATTTGTGCTTATTTACCGCTTTTCATGAATCAAAGCGATTTACAGAGAACTCAAAGGATTGAACATTACATTAAAACAAAAAATATATGTAACATCTTAACAGGGAGTGAAAGGGGAAAAGGGTAGAATTAACTTAAATCAGCAACAGCTGATTTAATTAATAACTATGTACCCTTCATTGCCTCGGAAGAAAAGGCTGGCAATCTACTTCCGGTGATACATTGCCAAGAAAACCCAGAGGTAGCTGGGTCGCTATGAGTCAACACTGACTCGATGGCACTAAAAAAAAAAAAAAAAATGTACAGAGAACTAAGCATATATATAAATTAGTTAGAATGAATTTGAAGGCATCTTGAAAAGTTCCCACTGACCTCCCCCGCCCCCCCCCCGCGGTTGCCAGGACCCTCTTCAAGGTCCAGAGCGAGAGGGCGTCAGTCATACTGATTGCCCCCAGGTGGCCGAGGCAGCCCTGGTTTCCACTGCTGCTCTCCCTGTCGGTGGCACTCCCAGTCCTGCTGGGCCGAGCCTTGTACCTCCTGTCTTAGGAGGGGGGCTCCCTCCTGAACCCCAATCTGGGATCCCTAATGCTAACAGTATGGCTATTGAAAGGGTAGCTGTGGCCCCTTACAATCTTCCGAGAGAAGTCGAGATTCCACTGGCCTCCCGAAAGCCCTCTACTAGATGGGCTTATGCCTTTAAGTGGAGAAGATTCTCCACCTGGTGGGCAGAAAGAAGGAAGAATCCCTTCTTCTGCCATGTGCAATTAGTACCTACTGCACCTGTCCCACACAGGGCTGAAGTTTAACTCAGTGAAGGTGTATCTGAGCGTAATAACCACTCACCACTGCCCTGTCAGGGGAAAGCCCTTCTTAAGCCAGCCCCTGGTCTCTAGGTTCCTCCAGGGCCTACTGTTATCCAAGCTTCCTTTCTGTGCTCTATCAGCATAGTGGTACCTCAACGTGGTGCTCTCACAGCTCACCAGACCGCTATTCAAACCCCTAGCCCCTAGCCTCTTGCCATTTGCTGTACTTGTCTTTGAAAGTGGCCTTTCTGGTGGCCCTCACATCCGCTCGAAGAGTGAGCGAACTCCAGGTCCTAGTGACGGATACACCATATACAAGGTTCTACAAGAATAGGGTAGTGCTCCGCACACACCTCAAATTCCTCCCGATATTGGTATCTCCTTTCCACCTCAACCAAGAGGTGGTCCTCCCCACCTTCTTCCTGCGGCCTCACGCAGGCACGAAGGAACTAGTACTTCATACACTGGATTGCAAATGGGCCCTATCTTTCTACTTACAGCAGACCCAGACCCATCGCAAAGCTCCTCAGCTTTTCGTGTCTTATGATCTCAGCAGATTGGGGCTCTCTGTGGCTAAGCAAAATCTGTCCACTTGGGTGGCGGACTGTATTGCCCTTGCTTATGAGCTATCTGGCCTCTCCCTTGAACACTGGGTCACAACGTGAGGGTGATGGCCACGTCCATGGCCAACCTGTGCTCAGTGCCAGTAACGGAGATATGCAAGGCTGCCACATGGTCTTCGATTCGCATGTTTGCAGCTCACTACTGCCCGGAGAGCGAGTCCCGCAGGGTCAGTGTTTTTGGTCAGGGAGTACACCATAATATTCTTGGGGTGTAGGCAACTCCTGCCCTCCGACTCTTCTGTGTTCAGGCTACTGGAATGATAGGTTCTCCAGGGACAGCAGGAATCAGTCCACACAACCCTCATTCCTCCCCTGGGAGTTGCCTCGCTATCTTATTTTATTTTTTAATAGCATCCTAGCTATGCCATCTGACTGGGAAAGATGGCACCCTTGGGCGGGAAGGGAATCATTCGTGCATGGTAGCATGTCCCAAAGGCTTTCTTTGAAAGCTGGGGAAATGCTCCATATGGGCTCCGTCGGCACAAACATTACCCATATGTGAGTACTGATTCCTGCTGCCCCTGGAGAACACTGGTTACAGGTGAGTAACTACACTTATCCCTATGAAGAAAGGCTTAAAAGCTTAGGGCTCTTGAACTTGAAAAAGAGACGGCTGAGGAGAGGTATGATAGAGGTCTATAAAATAATGAATGGAGTAGAATGGGAAGATATAGATCAATTGTTTACTTCAAAAAATAGAAAGACTAGGGGACATGCAATGAAGCTACAATGTAGCACATTTAACACTTGTTAGAGAAAATATTTTTTCACTCAATGCGTAATCAAACTCTGGAATTTGTTACCAGAGGATATAGTAAAAGCTGTTAGTGTAGCTGGATTTAAAAGAGATTTGAATGAGTTCCTGGAGGCAAAGTCCATAGACCATTATTAAAGAGGACTGGGGAAATCCAGTGCTTACCCATTGGACAAGCAGCAAGGAATCTGTATACCTCTTGGGCACCTGACAGGTACTTATGACCTGTATTGGCCACTGTTGGAAACAGGATACTGGGCTTGATGGGCCTTGGTCTGATCCAGTATGGCATATCTTATGTTCTTATGCCTTAAGGACTGCCACAGCAATGAAAGGAGGAATCGCCTTGCCACCCTCCTCCCCCAGGTGAGAAGATGAATGCTGGGGGAAGGGACAGTAGTGTGGTGAGCCAGCAGGCTGAGGAGAGAGGGCGACACAGCAGCATGATGGGCTGGGGGGGGCAACATGGGGGGGTGGTCTGCCCTTGGGCGGGCCTGGGGAGGTGCTTCTGCTAAAGATTGAGGATCTGGAAAATAGATCCAGGAGAAAGAGGATCAGGAGGGTACTGTAAGAGCTTGAATTCCATGACTGTGAAAGGTTGCCAACGCAGTTTGCCTGGAACTCTGGAGAAAGGTGGGTGTGGAAGAGATACCAAAGGATTTTAAGTTGGACAGAGCCTACTGATCACTGGTAGCTGCCAGGAATAATTTTGCCACATTGTGGTGTGTGTACACGGTTCTGAGTTAAAAAAAAATTGCAGCTGAAATGTGGACCCCCTTACCTATACACCTTTTAGGTTGTTACATTACAGAGCAAAACCCTCTACCGCTTATCTTCCACCTCTCACTACTTGCCCTCTTTCTCCCTCTATATCTTTCTCTTTATTTCCCCTTTCCTTTTGCCAATTGATGGAGTTGCTTTCTATTTCATTTTCAACTAGTATTTTAATGTAATCCGCATTGATTTATTGCAGATATTGTGGTATAGTAAATAAAGCCAACATAAACATTTAAATGGCAGGGATCTCAAGTGGCCATCTTTTTAGATTTGGCAATAGTGACCCTGCAAAAGAGGAGAGAATTTGATCAAGTGACTACTAAACTAAAACAGACAGAAGTGGGAGGCGGAGCCTGGCCAGGAGCGAGATGGCCGCTTGATCACTGCTCTCTCTGCAATCCTGTTCTGAATCCTGGTTGCCCCCTGTCTGGCTGGTGTGATTTTCCCCCCTTTACCTTGCTATTATCTGGCAATGGCAATGGGCAAGTCCGGTAAGCTAGATTTCGGTTCCGCGGCAAATACCGGTGTTAAACGGCAGAAGCCGGACCCTCCCTCCCCGCAAAAGCTACCAGGCCCACGAGAGAGTGCCGACGCCATGCAGGAGATGCTCGCGGAAATTAGGGCCGTTAAAGAGCTGGTGGAGGCTAACGGGGAAACATTGTCGGGCGTACAGGCTGATATCCTGGAACTTAAGGAAATGAAGGAGCAGATACTGGGGCTGGCGGAAAAAGTGGCGGGAATCGAAAGCAAGGTCGAGTGCCATGAGGAGCGCCTGAAACTTACGTTGGTCAACAGTAAGCGCATTGTACAACTGGAGCGTAATCTGGAGGATCTTAACAACCGCACGCGCAGGAACAACGTGCGTATCATCGGTATACCTGAGGGCGCGGAAGCTGGCGACATGATCACCTTCCTAGAAGCGCAGCTCCCGACACTCCTGCGCATCGTTTTACGCCGCCGCTGGAGATTGAAAGAGCACATCGCGTGCCTACACAGGCCGGGCCCCAAACTCGGAGACCGCGGCCTATCATCATGAGGGTTCTGAGACATCAGCAGGTCTTAAAGATTATGGCAGCGGCGAAAGCCTTGGCGCCGATCGTCCTAGAGGGTCATAACATCACGTTTTTTCCAGACTTTAACAAGGCTACTGTTGAGAGACGGCGGCAGATGCTGGCTCTCCGTCCCCGGCTGCAACATCTTCAGGCCCGGTATGGCCTTTTTGCTCCGGCGAGGCTAAGAGTGACTTTGCATAACCAGACGCGTATCTTCGAAGACCCGCAAGCTCTCTTGAAGTTCGTGGAGGAGCAGGAAGCCACGTTGATGCGGTGAAGTACTACCTTCCAGTAATTGCTGCTCCTTCCAGCTCCTGGATTGCCTGAGCTACCGGGCCTGGCTGGTTGGACTCGGGAGGGACAGTCTTACCTATACATGGGGAATTCCCTCTGTAGTTGTTTTGAAATTCCCTTTTTGGAGGGGCAGGGGTGGGAGGTGGGAGGCCTGGGGACATGACAATATGGCAGCTAGTTCATTTTTGGATGCTCTTATCTCTTTCCTCCCTTTCTTTCCTTCCCTCCCTGTCTCTGGTGTATTTTGGGGTTAGTTGCTTGGTGGAGGGGTTCTGATTCTGATTCTAATAAGGGGGCTCAAGATAGTAACACATGAGATGGCGGGAGATTGTAGGGCACCTTGTTCAGGCTGGCTCACCCAAATTCGGGCTGGGGAGTTTGTTTGTGGTTTGGGTATGGGTTGTCTCCATGTGAGGGGGTTTATTGTATGCTAGAAGTTGAAATTCTGTTAAGATATGTAGCATGCCCTAGCCTGCTTAGTATGTTGCTGAAGATTAGTGCTGAGCACGCTTAGTGTCTTATCTTTGAACGTGAAGGGCATCAATAATCCTATGAAACGGAGAAAGATTCTCCTCTACTGCAGGAAGAAGGGTGCCGATGTCCTGCTTCAGGAGACCCGGCTGAGCCTGGGAGAAGCACGGAAGATGGGCGGGGGACATTTTCTGTTAATAGGGGTTGCTGAGGCTTGCCATAAACGGAATGGGGTGATTATCCTGGCCCGGAAGGCATTGCAACCTGTCATCGAGATGACTCGGGCAGACCCGGGTGGGAGGTTGGTGAAAGTCCGCCTCCGAATTGGGAGCAGGACATTTGGTTTCATGAATATCTATGGCCCGAATGTGGACGATGTGTCCTTTTTCCATAGGCTTGCTGAGGAGGTGCAAGAGTTAGCACACTGCGACCTAGTGGTAGGTGGGGACTTCAACCTGGTGATGGACCCTTTATTAGATCGTCAGCCGTACCGATCCCTTCGCCCTAGCCGGGCTAGTCTGGCGCTGAAGGGGCTGGTTCAGGAGCTGAACCTGGTAGATACCTGGCGGCTCCTGTATCCCTCACAGAAAGAGTTTACTTTCTACTCCCCCCCACATGGGTCACACTCGAGGATCGATTTTTTCCTTATCTCACAGTCTCTGGTTTCTCAGGTGTTAGACGCACAAATTGGGGCATGCACTGTCTCGGACCATGTGGATATTTCTCTGTCCATAGGGTTACTCTCTGACTCCACGAGGAGTGCTGGGTGGTTTTTTCAAAGGTCATTGTTAGCAGATGCGGGCTTTTGCGAGTATATGAGAGGGGCCATTAAGGAATATTTTTCGGTGAACCTCCCGGAGGCCACACCTGGGTGGGCGTGGTGGGAGGCTTTTAAGGCCTCCCTGCAGGCTAAAATCACTAGCTTTTCAATTAGGGCCGCACGGCAGAAGAAGTTACTACTGCGAGAGCTCGAGGCCCAGATCCAGGCAGGAGAGAGGCTCCTAAGAACGCGCTCGGAGCCCTGTATCTTATTGCGCCTGCAAAAATTAAGATTCCAATATAATAACATACTCAGTGAAGAAGCTGAGAAGCTCTCGCACGCCCTGAAGGCCAAATATTATAGGGAACAAAATAAGGCTGGCAGGTTGCTGGCCACGACCCTGAAACCTAAAGCTGAGCGTAACAAGATCGCTGCTATCTTATCTAACAGTCAGCAATTGCACATCAAGACCCCGGAGATAGCTGAGGAATTTAGGTCTTTCTATGCAGGATTGTACTCCTCCGAGGGTGGGGGCCAAGGGGAGGAGTGTGAGGCTTTTTTGGAACCTATAGAGCACCCGTCCCTCTCAGCGCAACAGGTGTCTGAGTTGGACTCCCCTTTGTCCTTGGGCGAACTCAGGGTGGCTTTAAAATCAGTAAAAAAAGGGAAAGCGGCGGGTCCTGATGGGATACCCATTGAGTTTTATCAGGTGTTCCAAGAGGAGCTCCTCCCATTTGTGCTTAAATACTATCAGCTTCTACATGATCAGGCTCCTAGAGTGGGTGGTTTTAATGAGGCTACTGTAGTGGTCTTAGAGAAGTCAGGGAGAGATCCTCTTAGAGTAGAAAATTATCGTCCGATCTCGTTGTTAAATGCCGACTATAAGCTCTTTGCCACGGTCCTGGCGAATCGACTGTCTAAGGTCTCGTCCGATCTGATTCACCCCGACCAATGTGGTTTCATGCCTGGTAGGGCGACATCGGATAATGCGCGGTTGCTATTGAATCTCCTGGCTGTCTCGGAACATCTCTGTACTCCCATGGTCGGGATTTCGTTAGATGCTGAAAAGGCCTTTGACAGGCTTGAATGGGGGTTTTTGCTGACGGTCCTGAGATGGTTCGGTTTCGGGGAGGGGTTTATTAGTTCGATCCAGGTCTTATATGCTGCTCCTCAGGCGCGTATCTTGGTAAATGGTCAACTGTCCGCTCCTCTCTCTCTCTATCGCGGGACTAGACAAGGATGCCCACTATCACCCATTCTATTCAACTTAGCGTTAGAACCTTTGGGACTTTTAATCAGGCAGTCGGACAGGATTTGTGGTATCAGGGTGGGGGACTTACAGATCAGATTGTCGGCTTATGCCGATGACCTGTTGATTTTTTTCACAACCGGATTCCCTGGAGGAGATACTTCAGGTTATTACTCGGTACTCACGGGTCTCTGGATATAAGATTAATTGGAATAAATCTGTGGCTTTCCCCATGAACAGGGCTACTTTTTCAAAGGACATCGGGCAGTTCCCCTTTGTCTGGGAAGGGAAGGCAATTAAGTACCTTGGGGTTCGATTCTGTGGCTCCATTGAGGAGACTATTTTGCTCAACTGTAAGTATATAGGGGTGTTGATCCGATCCTTCACTACAAAATGGTCCCCTCTGCATCTATCTTGGTGGGGTCGTTTGGAGTCTATTAAGATGACACTAGCTCCAAAGATAAACTACATTCTGGAGATGTTGCCGCTCTCCTTCCCACCGCGCATTTACAAAGAGTGGGAGAGGTTAGTCATGACCTTTCTGTGGCAAGGTAAACCCGCCAGGATCGCGGTTAGTAAACTCAAAGCGCCTAAGGACAAGGGCGGGGTGAATTTCCCCGACTTTCGTAGGTATCACCTGGCTTTCCTGCTCAAGCAGGGGGCGTTGTGGTGCCCCAGGGAATGTGGGGGCTCGGCACCGGTCTGGGTGGAGGTGGAGAGGCGCCTGGTCACTCCAATCCCATTATATTTACTGATTGGTATGAGGTGCAAGGCCCCCTCCGCAGCCCTAGTTGTCGTTCAGGCTACGCAAGAGGCTTTCCATACTTTGGCAAGAGTTGTGAGTCCTGATAATCCTGTGTCCCTCTCGCTGCCAATTTGGCATAATCCTTTGTTTAAGATCGGGCATCATACTATCGGGTGGAGGCACTGGCAGAATCAAGGTGTTTGGACAGTCGGTCAATTAATCCAGGATGGGGCTTGGAAACCCTGGGCACGGCTGCGGCAGGAGTTTTCGTTGCCAGTAGCTAGCCACTTCCAGTGGCTTCAACTAATCAGTTGTCTTTCAAAAGCGGGAGTGTTACGTTTGACCGTCTCACAGGCCTGGGATATGCAGGAGTTGGCCCTTGCATATTCCTGCAAGCCTGGCGCGGCGTCTAAATTTTATGCCTACTTGGGGGAGGGGGTCACTGTCCCGAATGGAAGCCACAGGGGCTGGGAGGTTGATCTAGGTACTCCTATTTCCTCCCAGGACTGGACGCGCCTGTGCTCTAAGGTCAGCAGGGTCTCCAAAGCTGCGGGTATGACTCAAACCTTATTCTTCTTGCTTCATCGCGCATTCATTACGCCTGCCCGGCTTGTTAGGTGGCAGGCGGCAGCAGGTAATTTATGCTGGACCTGCAACCTTAGTCCTGGCACTTATAAACATATGTTCTTTGATTGCCTTCACGTTCAAACTTTCTGGATCTCAGTTTGGGAGAGGGTGCAAAAGATTTTGTGTTTCCGAGCTCCTCTCACTTGGCAGGTGGTGATCTTGCGTTCTTCTCTGAGTGCCCTTCCGGACATGAAAGGAAAGCATTTCTTGCTGGACTTTCTAGTTGCCATAGCTCTAAAGCTTATTTTGGTATGCTGGAAGGACTCTAGCAAGCTGGATGTCCATCAATGGTGGAGCATGGTATGTCTGTATGCCGGATATGAGAAGGCGCAGGATCACTCTAGTAATCCCAAGAGGTGGGGGAGCGCTACGGGGCGGCTTTCTCCCTTTGATAAGTGGTGGTGGTTGGACAGTTATACTGCGACTGCAAGACTGCGGGTATAATTGTCTGGGGGAGCCTATCGGAACTTTGTACCTTATCTTTCTTTTGTTCTGTTCCCCTTTCTTTGTGCAGATCTGAGGCTTCTAGTATGTGTATGATTGTGGATGATCTCTTATTGAGGATTCACATGGAGACAGGGTGTCTTGGGTGGGGGGTGGGGGGGGGGGTTTACACTTGTTGTACCTGTTGTATGGTTGTTCTTTTTGTGTATTAAAATTTAAATAAATAATTAAAAAAAAAAAAAAAAAAAAACCAGACAGAAGTGTGCTACTGGTGGCTTTACCCCTTTGGACTAGCCTCCATGAAGGAAGATAGAAGAAGGTGGCTGCATACCATGATAGAGGCTTTGGAGATGCTGAAAGAAGCTGGAATGAACACTGAAGGCCTACCCCAGACTGCCAACCTGCAGAGACTGCCAACAAGACAGTGGCGAAGCATGGACGTTGAGTAAGTGTCCAAGGATGGAGCAAAGAAGAAAAATAAAGGACTGGAGAAGGCTGTGGGGACATGGATGTTCGTGGGTAGACCATGTTAGGTGGGTGCTTGGTTTTTATTGCTTTATGGAGGTTGGTTTGTGCTGGAAGTTGGGGGAAGGGTGATGAGGTGTTAGGGAATTGTGATGTGTGTGTGTGCGTCTGGGTGGAGGTAGGTGGTATGAGTGGAAGGGGAGTGGTGGGGTATGATTTGGTATGATAGGGGTGGTAGTGGATGGAATGGGGGTAGAAGGGAGGGAGGAGAATGTCTTAAATAGGCGGTTCCAGGGTGGGTGAGGTCACTACTCACATAGATTATGCCTTTGGTGGAGGCAGGGGTCAAGGGAAGGGGGTTGATGGAGAGGGAACGGAAATAGGAGCAGGAAGGGAGGTCAAGGGGCTGGAGAAGGTAGAGGATTGGGCAGGGGTGTACTAAAAGGAGGGGAGGGGAGGGGTGATGGCATCCACAAATGCTAAAGGCTTCAACTCCTGGCAAAAGAGAAGATGTTTGGAGAGAGAAGATGACATCGGATGTGTTCCTCATCCATTGGGGACAGGATCTCCTTTATGCTTTCCCTCCCCTTCCATTCATACCAACACTCTTCAAACTCCAAACTGACCAAGGACAAATGATTCTCATTGCCCCTTACTGGTCCAGACAACATGGTTTCCTCTGCTTCTTCGACTTTCTCAAGTACCTCCCCTCAGGCTCAGTTATTCTCCAGACCTACTCTCTCAGGAACAGGGGACCCTTCTGCACCCCAGCCTCAAGACGCTTTGCTTCATGGCATGGAGGCTGAGTGCTTTGTCCTCTCGCACTTAGGAGCACATGCAACACATCTTGTTGGAGATCTATCCTCAAGAAAACATTCAACCAGACGTTCTTACGCTTTTAAGTGTCGCAGGTTTTCCATCTGATGTTCTTATAAAACACTAGGGGCCCGATTTTTGAAGGTCTTTAAATGGGTAACTGCCCTGGATATGTCCCTAATGTGCCCCGATGCTATCCACATAGCATCGGGGTGTGTTAGGGATGGAGCGGAGGCAGGCCATTGCACTACCCATGTAGAACTGCACTATCTCGTCGCACCCCTTAGTAGCCAGATTTAATCGTGGTCTTCTCCTGACCAAGCCGCCTTTCAGTCCACCTCCGGCACCATGGGATCTAAATGTTGTTCTTGCACAACTCATGCACAGTCCCTTTGAACCAATGGTTTCAGCTCCTTTAAAGTTTGTAATATGGAAGCTTGTTTTCCTCATAGCAGTCACTTCAGCTCAAAGAGTCAATGAACTGCAAACTTTAGTGAGCTATGCTCCCTGTACCACTTTTCACCATGACAAGGTGGCCCCTCACACACATCCTAAATTGCCTTTCTGTTCCTTGAGAAGAGGAATGCTTTCTAGAGCTCTCCCAAAAGGTGATTTTTGCGGAATTTGCTGCTTAACTGTGAGTTCTGTCTGTCTGTCTCTTTGTCTTCACATATTTATCTATCTATTTGCCCTTATTGGTGGGTTCCCTTACCTACTCCATTGCTGTATAGTTTTAAACTATCTTTCTCTTAGTCTACCTGAGTGACTACCCTTCCCCCCTGCTGAGGTATTGTTGTAGACCTCCATTTCCTGTTCTGCATGTGGGCTTGCTCAGATTGCCTTTCTGTTCCTTGAGAAGAGGAGTGCTTTCCAGAGCTCTCCCAAAAGGTGATTTTTACTGAATTTGCAGCTTAACTGTGAGTTCTATCTGTCTGTCTATTTGTCTCCACATATTTATCTATCTATTTGCCCTTATTGGTGGGTTCCCTTACCTACTCCATTGTGTGTGCCCACAGTTCAGGAACAGCCTACTGGCCAGAGACACTTGGGTTCCCGCCCACCCCACCCCTCACCCCACCCACCCCAGGGGCTACATTGCCTATACAGTGGTCACATACGTGACATCTATCATTCCTAACTTGGGTTAAAGCCCACATCTTCTTCATCTTTACTTATTATTATTCTTCCTCTTCTGGGACTGCTTAATCAACATGTCGTGTATTCAGTGCAATAACTGTGATTTCATTCAAAGACAAATCATTTGGAGCCTAGGAGCTTGTCCTATATGCCTAAAGTCAGCTGCCATGCATGAAGAACTGACTCTACTAAGTAAAGACCTAGCTGCCATGCATAGTGTCTCTACTGAGGGAGGAACTAGCTGCAATGAAGCGCACCTCTT
This sequence comes from Ichthyophis bannanicus, assembly GCA_033557465.1. Taxonomy (NCBI): domain Eukaryota; kingdom Metazoa; phylum Chordata; class Amphibia; order Gymnophiona; family Ichthyophiidae; genus Ichthyophis; species Ichthyophis bannanicus. The sequence goes on from CM066034.1 coordinate 594,158,851, forward strand.
CTAGGATACAAACTGAACGAAGTCCACCACCGCTCCCACAAAGAATCAAACATCACAGGAACAAATGGATCACAGTGGGTTCTGGTAAATTGTGACCTGTAACGCAGAGACATCCTATACATCAAGAGATATCCATGCACAATGCCTTCTCTGCCTTGGCTAATGAGGATGCCCAATCCAAAGAAACTGAAGGGCCCTTAAATGAGTCCGACAATGCCCAATCTCCTGCTAAAGCACCAAATATGAAGAAAACCTCACCAAACAGAAAACTACTACTACCTGGAGATTCCATCATCAGAGGCACCAACTTGGGAACACAGTTCAAAGGAGAGAAGATACTCATGTGCCTACCAGGCTCTTCAGCCAGCAGGAATACGAACCAAGTTGTTGAAATATACTTAGCGCAAAAAGTGAACACTCCAAACTTGATGTTATTATCCACTTGGGCACAAATGACCTGGCTAGAAACAGTGCCTCTACAGCCCAAAAGGACTTCCAGTCTCTGGGACAGAAACTCAGCCCATTGTTAACACTGTTGCATTCTCAGAAGTTCTACCTGTTCTTGGTAAGGGGACAACAAGGCTGCATTGCATTAACAGCTTTAATACATGGCTCCAGACCTGGTGCAAACAAGAAGGATTCAGATTTATTGGCAACTGGGGCAACAGATGGACCAACAAGAGACTATACTGTGCTGATGGACTACATCTCTCTGTCGCAGGGAAAAGAAACCTAAGTGAAAAATTCAGGCAGTATGTGGATATGCATTTAAACTAGGAAAAGGGGGTGATGGATGTGGAAGGTCAACATCTGCATGCCACCCCCTGCTAAAGCAGAATAACATCAGAAACAGACACACTTTTAAACCACACATCAAAAACAAATGGGAAGAAGTGGACAGAACAAAATCAATGCAAAATACACACAAGCCAGGTAAATGCTGGAAAGCAATGAGCACAAATGCTCGAAGCTTAGCCAATAAAATTCCGGACCTGGAAGCCCTAATGGTGGAAACAGATTTGGACATCGTGGCCATTACAGAAACATGGTTTAATGAATCACATGATTGGGATATAGCCATAACTTGCTATAATCTATTCAGAAGAGACAGAGAAAATGGAAAAGGAGGAGGAGTAGCCTTCTATGTCAAAAGCAATATTAAAGCTACTGAAATGCAGGGGACATGGGGAAAAGAAGAAGCGCTCTGGATTGCGTTGGAAAGAGGAGATGGCACTGTCATCCATATTGCTGTAGTCTACAGACCTCCGACTCAAATTGAAGAGAGAGATAACGAATTAATTATAGATATTGCCAAGATAGCAACAAAGGGGGAAGCGATCATATTGGGTGACTTTAATCTACCTGATGTGGATTGCATTACTCCTTCTGCACATCTGGAAAGAAGCAAAACAATTGTGGATGCTGTCCAAGATGCATTACTTAGACAAATGGTGATGGAACCAACCAGGGAAAGCTCAAAGCTGGATGTAGTGCTCACCAATGGTGATAGCGTGTCGAATGTCTGCGTGAGTGCCCCTGTGAGCAACAGTGACCATCACACGGTGTGGTTTGAGATAAAAGCCATGGTACAGACCAATCATAGCAAGCTCAAAGTCCTAAACTTCGAAAACACTGACTTCAATAAAATGGCCGAGTACTTAAAGGAGGAGATGACGGGGTGGAAGGAGATAAGGGAAGTGGAATTGCAATGGGCTAAACTAAAGGCGGCAATAAAAGGGGCAACAGATAAATATGTAAGAAAAGTAAATAAAAACAAGAGGAGAAGGAAACGTATTTGGTTTTCCAAAGAGGTGGCTGCTCAAATAAAGGCAAAAAACACAGTTTTCGCAAAATTCAAAAGCTTGCAAACAGAAGAACACAGAAATGAATACAGAATCAAGCTCAAAGAGTCTAAAAGAGAAATAAGGATAGCAAAATCAAAGGCAGAGGAAAAGATGGCTAAAGAATTTAAGGGTGGCGACAAAACTTTCTTCAGGTATATTCGGGAAAGGAAGAAGATCAGAGTTAGAATTGCAGGATTCAGAAGTGCTGGGAAAGGATTCGTGGAAATTGACACTGAAAAAGCGAAATTGCTAAACAAATACTTCTGCTCTGTTTTTACTAAAGAAGATCCTGGAGATGGACCAGCTGTGACTCCTAAATATAAAAATGGGAATGAAGTAGGTACCACACCATTCACAGAAGATGAGGTGTTAGAACAACTTGCTAAACTGAAAGTGGACAAAGCCATGGAACCGGATGGGATACATCCCAGGATACCGAAAGAGCTCAGAGAGGTTCTTGCAGGATCGTTAAAAGGATGTCTTCAACAGATCCTTGGAAACAGGAGAGGTTCCTCAGGACTGGAGAATGGCTGATGTTGTACCTCTACACAAAAGTGGTGACAGGGAAGAAGTGTCAAACTACAGGCCCGTGAGCCTTACCTCGGTGGTAGGAAAAGTAATGGAGGCGCTCCTGAAAGAGCGAATAGTGAACTTCCTCAAAACCAACAGGTTGCAAGGTCCGAGGCAACATGGTTTTACCGAAGGACGGTCTTGCCAAACAAACCTGATTGAGATCTTTGACTGGGTGACCAAGGAACTAGATCAGGGGCATGCAAAGGATGTCATCTACCTTGATTTCAGCAAAGCCTTTGATATGTTCCTCATAGGAGGCTTGTCAATAAACTCAGTACCTTGGGGATGGGTCCCAGGATGGTAAACTGGATTAGAAATTGGTTGACTGACAGACAACAGAAGGTGATGGTACATGGAGCTCACTCGGATGAGAGGAAGGTGATTAGCAGGGTGCCCCAGGGTTCGGTCCTGGGCCCGGCACTGTTCAATATATTTGTGAGTGATATTGCTGAAGGACTAAATGGAAAAGTCTGTCTTTTTGCAGATGACACAAAAATTTGCAACAGAGTGGACTCCCCCGAGGGAGTGGTTAACATGAGGAAAGATCTACAAAAGCTGGAAGACTGGTCTAATGCTTGGCAACTACGATTTAATGCGAAAAAGTGCAGTGTCATGCACTTGGGTAGCAGAAATCCAAGGGAAATGTACAAGATAGTAGGCGAGAGGTTGGTATGCACGGTTCATGAGAAAGACCTTGGTGTGATTATCTCTGATGATCTCAAGGTGGCAAAACAGTGCGACAAGGCGGTGGCAAAAGCCAGGAGGATGTTGGGTTGCATACAAAGAAGGATTACCAGCAGAAAGGAAGAGGTACTTATGCCACTGTACAAGTCACTGGTGAGGCCTCACTTGGAATACTGTGTTCAGTTTTGGAGACCATATCTTGCAAAAGATGTAAAAAGACTGGAAACTGTTCAGAGAAAGGCGACCAAAATGATTTGGAGCCTGCGTCAGAAGCCTTATGAGAAGAGACTTGAAAACCTAAATATGTACACTTTGGAGGAGAGGAGGGGCAGGGGAGATATGATTCAGACCTTTAAATACTTAAAGAGAAATGATGAACAAACAAACCTCTTCCAAAGACGGGGAAGCTGTAAAACTAGAGGACATAACATGAAGCTGCAAGGTGGTAAATTGAAAGGCAATGTCAGGAAATATGTCTTCACTGAAAGGGTGGTGGATGCTTGGAATGCCCTCCCGATGGAAGTGGTGGGGGCAAACACGGTGACGGAATTCAAAACGGCATGGGACAAACACAGTGGATCCCTTTACAGCAACAGGATAAAAATAAAATAAACGGTACCATCTAACTTCTGAACCATCTAACGTCTCAACAAATAGGGGTATCCTACATGGAGTGATGGGTTCACCCCTAAACAAAGACATGGGGAGGGGTGGCCTGCACAGAGCAACAGGTGCACCTACTCTTGCCATCTTGCTGGGCAGACTAGATGGACCATGCTGGTCTTTATCTGCCGTCACTTACTATGTTACTAAATTCTTGCTGAAGGTCATCACCTCATTGCACTTGAACCAATCTATCACACTACCAACAGTCTTTCCAAGGTCTCACACCTCCCTGACTGAGGCCAGACTTCATACTTTAGATTGCAAGAGAGCATTGGCGGTTTGAGGTGGGCTCAAGGAGGTCAGGGAAGCTTGTAAGGAGTGATTGGTGGGAGGAAAGATCTCCCAGCTTTTGTTCATCTGTGTTAATGAGGGGTTTCAGCCAGGCTTTATATATGGCAGTTTTAGAGAGTGGGCGAAAAAGGGATTGGTGCAATTGGGACAGGTTTTGGAGGCTGGTGGAGGTTTAAATGCTTTGAGGGGATGAGGGAGGAATTTGGTTTATGGGAGGAGGACCGGTTCTTTTATTTGCAGTTAAGCCACTACATAGGAGGGAGGGAAATGAATGGTGAGCTAGTGCCCGCTCTCTTTGAGGAGTTGTGTAAGAAGAATATTCATTCAAGGGAGTTATTGTCAAAACTTTATTCATTGCTGGTACCAAAGCTGAGGCTTACAAAATCAGGCCACTCACATTTCAGTTAGTTGGAACCACAAAGCCAACAAGTTCAGCAGAATTCCTCAGCATTATCAAACAGTACAGGATATTTTTTGATACGGAAACATTCCTCAGACCTGCTTGCCAGCAGCAAAAATGAAAAACTGTTTGTTGTTCAGTGCACCTCTTTCCGAACTGCATAATGAGGAATGTGCTGGTCTTAAACCGGTCTTGGCCCCTCCTTTATGCCGATCCACCCATTGCTCTAATAGCAAAAACCCTGCACAAATTTCAAAAGGCTCAGCACAGTGTTTCACCTAATATCATACTGGTCTTCTCAGAGCTGGTTTCCTATTCTCAAAAAACATTCAGTTCTTTGTGCAGGCTTCAGACCTTCCAACTTTGTGATTCATTATCAATCTTCAAGTCACTAGTTGGACAGCATAGAGCAATGTTGAGTGTCTCCCTGGGTTTATCATCACTTATTTAAGATATCGTGGTGCAACAAGAAAATCTTCACAGGACTTATGCGTTTAAATAAAAATTGTTTTTTCCATCTGGTGTTTTATTGACAGTCAAGGCCTGATCAATGTGCTGAACACAAAATTTACCATGTTTCTAATAGAGTCCTAGTTTCAAAATGTTCAGTTGTTTTCAGATTGATGAAGGGATTTCTTCATGTCAAACCTCCAATTCAGAAGCCGCCTGTGCCATGGGAGCTCAGTATCAACCTTGCATCTCTTATTTTTTTTTTAAATTATATATTTATTGATTTTTGAAAATACATTCAACTCCAAAAAATTGAATGAAGGAAACATGGTAACACGTAAGTATATCCAAAACCAAAGAGAATATCAGAATATCTGATCAGAGAAGAGCAGTGCTTTTTACAGTGCTCTGCTAGAGAAGAGGATATTGCCTCCTGTGACACCTTGCTGTGAGTTCTAGCTGTTTATTAATTATTTATTGTTTGTCTAACTGTTTATTTAATTATTTATTGTTTGTCTTAGTAGTGTGCTAGTTCAGCCTTCTCAGTTATAGCTTACCTTGCCTCTCTCAACTAACTGGGCTTTGTGTGGTAGCCAGGTTAACTGTTCATTTTAAAATAAATCTCTCTCCCCAGAACCTGCTCTGTGTTAAACTTTTTTTCCTGTCCTAGCCTGCCTGAGTGAATCCTCCCCCTCCCCCCCCCTGCTGAGGTATTGTGTAGCCTTCTTCCTGTTTCCTCCACGTGTGCATAGTCTGTTTTAGTCTGCTTTTCTCTGATCAGAGAAGAGCAGTGCTTTTTGCTTTTTACAGTGCTCTGCTAGAGAAGAGGATATTGCCTTCTGTGACACCTTGCTGTGAGTTCTAGCTGTTTATTAATTATTTATTGTTTGTCTAACTGTTTATTTAATTATTTATTGTTTGTCTTAGTGGTGTGCTAGTTCAGCCTTCTCAGTTATAACTTACCTTGCCTCTCTCAACTAACTGGGCTTTGTGTGGTAGCCAGGTTAACTGTTCATTTTAAATTAAATCTCTCTCCCCAGAACCTGCTCTGTGTTAAACTTTTTTTCCTGTCCTAGCCTGCCTGAGTGAATCCCCCCCATACCCCCCCCCCCCCCCCCCGGCTGAGGTATTGTGTAGCCTTCTTCCTGTTTCCTCCACGTGTGCATAGTCTGTTTTAGTCTGCTTTTCTCTGATCAGAGAATAGCAGTGCTTTTTACAGTGCTCTGCTAGAGAAGAGGATATTGCCTCCTGTAACACCTTGCTGTGAGTTCTAGCTTTTTATTAATTATTTATTGTTTGTCTAACTGTTTATTTAATTATTTATTGTTTGTCTTAGTGGTGTGCTAGTTCAGCCTTCTCAGTTATAACTTACCTTGCCTCTCTCAACTAACTGGGCTTTGTGTGGTAGCCAGGTTAACTGTTCATTTTAAAATAAATCTCTCTCCCCAGAACCTGCTCTGTGTTAAACTTTTTTCCTGTCCTAGCCTGCCTGAGTGAATCCTCCCCCTCCCCCCCCCCCCTGCTGAGGTATTGTGTAGCCTTCTTCCTGTTTCCTCCACGTGTGCATAGTCTGTTTTATTCTGCTTTTCTCTGATCAGAGAAGAGCAGTGCTTTTTACAGTGCTCTGCTAGAGAAGAGGATATTGCCTCCTGTGACACCTTGCTGTGAGTTCTAGCTGTTTATTAATTATTTATTGTTTGTCTAACTGTTTATTTAATTATTTATTGTTTGTCTTAGTGGTGTGCTAGTTCAGCCTTCTCAGTTATAACTTACCTTGCCTCTCTCAACTAACTGGGCTTTGTGTGGTACCCCCCTCCCCCCTGCTGAGGGTTCAGGACAGGGTACCTTGTAACTGCCCTTTTTAATAGGACTTATCTCCCTCCCTCCCTCCCCGGCACCCACCCACCCCTGGGATAATTGTCGTTTTATAGGTACTTGCACATCTTAGAGGAAAGGGGCTGCTCTCAGGTGCAGCTCGTTATCCAAATCAGTCATACACAGAGGACCTGAGATTAATTACTTAAGCTTCAGGTACACAAGGTGTATTAGGGGTATTAGATACACTTTTATTGGTATAAGCATCCACACCAATCCTTATTATATACAGAATTTAAAAGACCTAAACACAAGCTTTAAACTAAGATGCAGACAGAAGTCCAGCAACGAGATGGGGGTTCTCCGGTCTTTTGCATTGAGTGTCACATGTATGATTTTCTCCCAGTTGGTGAGAGGTCTTACGTATGCACTAAGTGCAAAGAACTCTTTGCTCTCAGGGAACAAGTCCGTTCTCTAGAGGCTAGAGTAGCAGACCTGGAAGACATAAGAAAGACAGAGAAGTACATGGACGAGACCTACAGGGATATAGTCCTGAAGTCCCACCTCCAGTCTGGCAGCATCCCTGTTGCCATGGAGGAGAGAGGTCACGTGACAGGAGAGCATCGTCCTGGTGTGGCAGGAAGTGATCCTGTAACTAGGACCTGTCCTCCAGGTGATGTAAAACCCTCTCGCACCGAGGACGTTTCTCCAGGGCCATGTCCCCATGAGGGGAGGGTCAGAACAGCTGTTATAGTTGGTGATTCAATCATTAGGAATGTAGATAGCTGGGTGGCTGGTGGACGTGAGGATCGCCTGGTAACATGCCTGCCTGGTGCGAAGGTAGCGGACCTCACGCACCACCTAGATAGGATCATAGATAGTGCTGGGGAGGAGTCTGCTGTCTTGGTACATGTTGGTACCAATGACATAGGAAAATGTGGTAGGGAAGTTCTGGAGGCTAAATTTAAGCTTTTAGGTAGGAAGTTGAAATCCAGAACTTCCAGGATAGCGTTCTCCGAAATGCTTCCTGTTCCACGTGCAGGACCCAAAAGACAGGCAGAGCTCCGGAGTCTCAATGCGTGGATGAGACAATGGTGCAAGGATGAGGGTTTTGAATTTGTTAGGAACTGGGGAACATTCTGGGGAAAGGGGGGGCTCTTCCGAAGGGATGGGCTTCACCTTAATCAGGATGGGACCAGACTGCTGGCATTAACCTTTAAAAAAGAGATAGAGAAGCTTTTAAACTAGAAAATAGGGGAAAGCCGACAGTCACCCAGGAGTGCATGGTTCGGACGAAGGTATCCTTGAAGGATACTACCAAAAGCAGTGAGGTTCCAAAAGGGAGTATAGTAGCTCAAATGCCCTTGAGTAAGGAGCAGACAGAGCATAAAGATTCCAAATTACCCCTGCCTACCAATAGCCAGATTAATATGAATAAAATACAGTCTCTAAAATGCTTGTATGCCAATGCTAGAAGTCTAAACAATAAGATGGGAGAGTTAGAATATATAGCAGTAAATGAGAGGTTAGATATGATTGCACTCTCAGAGACATGGTGGAAGGAGGATAACCAGTGGTACACTGTGATACCTGGATACAAACTATATCGTAATGATAGAGCTGATCAAATTGGTGGAGGGGTTGCGCTCTATGTTAGAGAGGGCATTGAGTCAGAAAGGATTAAAGTTTTGCAGGGAACAAAATTTGCTGTAGAATCTCTATGGATTGAAATTCCATTTATGAAGGGGAAGGTGATGGCAGTGGGAGTATACTATCGACCACCTGGCCAGAATGAACAAATGGATGATGAAATGCTCAAAGAAATCAAGAAAGCTAACAAAAGTCACAACAGAGTAGTAATAATGGGTGATTTCAATTACCCCGGTATCGACTGGGTCAGTGTCACAGCAGGACAAGCTAAAGAGATAAAGTTTCTAGATGGAATAAATGACTGCTTCTTGGAGCAGCTGGTTCATGAACCGACCAGAGGGGAAGCCATACTGTACCTAGTCCTTAGTGGAACGCCAGATCTGGTGCAAGAAATAAGGGTGTTGGGACCACTTGGCAATAGTGATGATAGTATGATCATGTTTGATTTAATTAGTGGAGGACAGATAGTAAAGGCATCCACAGTACTACCTTTTAACTTTCAAAAGGGAGACTATGATAGAATGAGGAATATAGTTAGGAAAAAACTAAAAGGAGCGGTTCCAAAGGTTAAAGACTTACAGCAAGCTTGGGTGTTATTTAAAAATACTATCCTCGAAGCCCAGACCAGCTGTATTCCACGCATTAAGAAAAGTGGAAGAAAGTCCAAAAAAACTGCCAGCATGGTTTAAAGGTGAGGTCAGAGAGGCTGTTGCTGCCAAAAAAGCAACCTTCAGGAAATGGAAAAAGAGCCAAACGATGAAAACTGGAAACAGCACAAGCACTGGCAAGTTAAATGCAAAGCATTGATAAGGCAGGCAAAGCGGGAATTTGAGAAGAAACTTGCTACGGAAGCAAAAACACGAAATAAAGACTTTTTCAAGTACATTTGTAGCAAAAGGCCTGTGAGAGAGTCAATTGGACCATTAGATGATAGAGGGGTAAAAGGGGCAGTAAGAGGAAACAAGGCTATAGCAGAGAGAATGAATGAATTCTTTGCTTCGGTCTTTACTGAGGAAGATGTAGGGATGTTACCCAAGACTGAAGTGGTATTTAAAGGTGATACTGCAGAGGAATTGAGAGAAATATCGCTACACCGGGATAATATATTACAACTATTTGATAAACTGAATAGTAGCAAATCACCTGGACCGGATGGTATACATCCCAGAGTGTTGAAAGAACTGAAATATGAGATTGCAGACCTGCTATTGGTAATCTGTGAACTTTCATTAAAATCATCTGTAATACCTGAAGATTGGAGGGTCGCCAACGTAACACCAATTTTTAAAAAGGGTTCCAGGGGTGACCCAGGAAATTACAGACCGGTGAGCCTGACGTCAGTACCAGGGAAAATGGTAGAAACCATCATAAAGAACAAAATTACACAGCATGTAGATAGTCATGGCCTAATGGGGGACAGCCAACATGGCTTTAGACAAGGAAGATCTTGTCTTACTAATCTGATATGTTTTTTTGAAGGTGTGCATAAACAGGTAGACAAAGGTGAGTCGGTTGATATAGTGTATCTGGACTTTCAGAAAGCTTTTGACAAAGTCCCCCATCAGAGACTTTTGGCGAAGCTAAAAAGTCATGGGACAGGAGGCAGTGTACTATTGTGGATCGGGAACTGGTTAAAAGATAGAAAGCAGAGGGTAGGGCTAAATGGCCAATATTCCTAATGGAAAAAGGTGAATAGTGGAGTACCCCAGGGATCTGTACTGGGTCCGCTGCTTTTTGACATATTCATAAATGACCTGGAAAAGGGAATAACTAGTGAGATTATCAAATTTGCAGATGACACAAAACTGTTTAAAGTTGTTAAAACCCAAGAGGATTGTGGAAAACCGCAGGAGGATCTGGATAAATTGGAAGACTGGGCATCCAAATGGCAGATGAAATTTAATGTGGACAAGTGCAAAGTTATGCACTTAGGAAAGAACAACCCACACTATAGTTACACGATGCAAGGCTCCACATTAGAAACCACCACCCAGGAAAAAGATTTAAAGATTTAGGAGTCATTGTGGATAACATGTTAAAACCCTCCGCCCAGTGTGCAGCGGCGGCCAAGAAAGCAAATAGAATGCTAGGTATCATAAGGAAAGGGATGGAGAACAAAACAAAGGATATTATAATGCCTCTGTATCGCTCCATGGTACGACCGCACCTTGAATATTGTGTGCAATTCTGGTCACCGTATCTTAAAAAGGACATAGTGTTATTAGAAAAAGTACAGAGAAGAGCCACCAAATTGGTGAAGGGGATGGAAGGCTACTCCTATGAAGAGAGGCTAAGAAGTGTAGGGCTCTTTAGCCTGGAGAAGAGACGGCTGAGGGGAGATATGATAGAGGTCTATAAATTAATGAATGGAGTGGAACGGATAAACGTGGATCAATTGTTTACGCTATCAGAGTATAGAAAGACTAGGGGACATGTAATGAAGCTACAGGGTAAACTATTTAAGACAAATAAGAGAAAATATTTTTTCACTCAACGTGTAATCAAACTCTGGAATCTGTTACCGGAGGATGTAGTAAGGGCTGTTAGTATAGCTGGGTTTAAAAAAGGTTTGGACAAGTTCCTGGAGGAAAGGTCCATAAACCACTATTAAAAAGGGACCCAGGATATCAATGCTTGACCCAGTACAAGCATTGTGGAACCTGTGTCTTTGGGGATATTGCTAGGTGCGTATAACCTAGATTGGCCACTGTTGGAAACAGGATACTGGGCTTGATGGACCTCGGTCTGACCCAGTATGGCATGTCTTATGTTCTTATGTTCTTAATATAATCCTACCATAATACATTACCAAAATCAGCCCACTACATTACCTGGGAGAGTCTTCAGGAAAATAATACATTAAAAGGAAAAAAGAGCAAAGCAGTGCAAGACTTACACATGAGCCGTAGGGGAAGCTACAATCACAATGCTATCCTCCCTAGCCACTAAGAACTCCAGAAGCTGAGCAGGCTCAAAAAAGATAAATATCTTCTCTTTATACGAGACAAAACAACGAACAGGAAATTTTAACAAAAAAGTTCCGCCAAGGGAAAGGACCCTGGGCCGCAGGCCCAAAAATTCCTTCCTCCTCAGCTGAGTATTCCTAGCCAAATCTGGAAAAATACGCACACATGAGCCCAGGAACTGCTGACTGAAATTCTTAAAATACAATCGGAAAATTAAAGCCTTATCAGACTCAAGGGCCAGTGTAATAAGGAGGGTAGAGCGGGCTGTGACTACCTCCAGAGAACTCTCTAGGAAACCCGTCAGGTCTCCAGAGATTCCCGGGAGGCTGCCAGTAGCTCCATGAACTTCCCTGCCAGTTGTTAAATACTGAACTCTGGTTAATGGCGGGAGATTCTCCCCAGGTATCTTCAAGACCTCCTGGAAATATCTCCGCACCATTTCCAGAGGAGAACACACAGGAGACCAAGGAAAGTTAACCAGTCTTAAATTGTTCTTCCGGATTTGGTTTTCCAGGTATTCCAACTTTCTATTGGTCACATTCCGATCCTTCACATGGACATGGTGTAGCTCACGCAGTTGATCCAGCTCCCCACTCAGCTGTACCAGTTTCCCCTCCTGTTCCTTTTGCACACTTGAGACTTGCTGTAAATCCACCTTTAAAGAGTTAATATCAGTACTTACAGATGTAGCAAACTTTTGCAAGGAGCAATAGCCTCCCATAGCACCTCCATAGTTACTTTCACGGGCTTCACCAAACCGCCTCCACCAGCATTCTCCCTCGGGGACACATCCTCCTGGAGAGGGCTGACCAGAAAACTGGATACAGCCCGTGGTGACACAGCAAGTCCAGGGGTCCCACACGGAGCGTCTGCTTCAGCTATGGAGCCCTCCAGATCCTCCTGACTCGGCGTACTGGTCAGCACGCCGGCAGGAGGCCCTCCTCTGCCGTGCAATTCGCTTCCGGGACAAGGCGGGGGGGTCCGCTGCTCTGGGGACAGTAACACCCCAGACGTGCTCAGGTCCGATGAAATCGCCGGACCTGCCGAAGACGCCGCTTGCTCTCCCCCGCCAATGAAGCCACACATCTGGAGCGTCCTCTGACCTGCCACACTGGAAGCAGCATCACCCAGGAGTAGGTTAGCCTGCTTCCTCTTCCTTCTGCCCATACCAACCGCAGAAGGAGTGAAGCACAGAACAAGAAAAACGCTCACAGCACAGGACCTCTTGGCAGGGAATTCAAACTGCCGCCATCTTTAATCGCCTCTCCCCAACCTTGCATCTCTCATGAACCTGCCATTTGACTCCATAGTATCATTTTCTCTCAAGCATATCACTTGTATCACATTCTAACAATTTTGTAATGTGGGCAGATGCATACCAAGAACTAAATGAAGGTCCACCATGCTTTTATTAAGGCTGACAAAATACCATATGAACATGTAAACATCTGTACCTTATAAAGCCACAGTAAATTTTGGTTTTTAGGTTCAAAAAAGGTACCTAAGGTTCATATTTTAGGTTTCTTTCAATAAGGAAATCCACCGTGAGAGAGTATTAGTGTGTGTGGGACTTCCTGAGTTTAATTTTTCTTATAGAGCAACATACATATAGCTAAATGGCAATGGAAGCTAAGCGTTATCATGTCCTAGGGTGTTCAGAAAATGAAAGGATGGATTATAGGTTCCTGTTTTTGTTCAACTTACCCTTCAGGGAAGTGGAGGAAAAAGCAAAAGGAGGAGGGATAAGGAAACAGATCTATTGAAGAAAACCCATGGTGATATGCAGAATGCCAGATGGTTGCAAAGAAGTACAGGAACACTAAGGGTCTATTGATTGAAATCAATTCATGATGAGAGCCTAGCTATATAGGAGAGTGGTGATTGCTTAGGAAGATGAAAGGCATAATACTCTTAAAGTGAGGAGAGGGAAATAGAGTAGGAGGTAAGGGGTCACCTAATGGTTAGAGTACTGGCTTGGGAACCAAGAGACCAGCATTTGATTCCCACTAGCACTCCTTGTGGCCTTGGGCAAGTCACTTAAGCCTCCATTGCCTCAGAAAAATCTGAGTTATCAATGTCCCTGTTTAATGTGCATTACAAAGTTTAAGTTACAATGTAAAGCATTTTGACTGAAATGATAAAGTGATATAAAAAACCTGTTAAATACAAATTTTTCCAAAATATTTTTCCCAGGTTGTGAAATCGGTCTACACAGCTCTAATGCCTTTATCAGTAGCTCATATTGGTGGGTTGTACTTCATCACAGGGAAGCACTGGTTTTAGATATTATGTATTTGCATATGATTGGGGGACAAACAAAGCGGGGACAAAGACTGGCGGATATCAAGTTCAGGTTTATGAAACCCCTTTTATTGAGCTGAACTTGATATCCGCCAGTCTTTGTACCTGCTTTTTTTGTCCCCTTTGTAACCTGCAGGTACTTTGTTGCTCTGCTTAGTTGTATCCTTTACGTATGATTGGACAATCACACAGACGGGCAAGCAAGAACAAGAAACTGGAAGCCATTGGAGTGGTGGGAAGCCCAGGCCTGCCACCTGTAGAAGGTTAAAGACCAGCAGCAGAGCCCCTCGGAATTCTCATCATGCACTGTGAAACTTGTGAAATTCAAGACTGATGGCAGCAGTAACAGCAGAGCAGTCTGATAAGACACACAGGGCTATCAGCTCATGTTCCCATGTCAAGCCCTGCCCCTTGCAGGTTTACATACAGGAGGTAGGTCACTTGGCAAAGGAACATGAGTCAACAGCCCCAAGCACCTAAACAGACTGCTCAGCTGCTACCACCACCATAAAGCCTTGGGCTAGTCTTGATTTTTGTAAGTTTGTCTTCAAAGAAGGGGAACTAATCACAGTTCAAATGAGACATATGCCATTGTGTCACACTAGGCTGTCCGATTTCCAATGTGTTGAGGCTTGCCAAGATTAATTTGCCATATGTTAGAAAAATACCAATTATTAAAAGCATAAAACTGTCACTTTTTGGTTCTTTTGAACTTCTCTTCGCAGTTCTCTTGGATAAGTTGCTTTGTAAGTCATGTTACACTTAGGGCCTCATTTTAGAAACCCCATTCATGCCTTTGACATCCAAAACTGGCATAGAGGCGTCCAGAGCCATTTTAGAAGCCGGCTGTCGGGATGTCTGAATCTGAATGGGAATGTGGAGGAGGCATGGCTGGGGTGTTCCCAGGACCATGGAGGTGTGGTTAGGGCGTTCCCAGGAACCAGGACATCCACACCTGGTTATAGAAATGTCATGGACGTCCAGTATCATGTCTAATTTTAGACCAGCTTTGAGGCAAACATAGTAACGAACAAGCATCTGAAAAGTGCTTGTTTTAGCTGAAAAACATCCAGAGCATAGAGGAGGAAGCACTCTATCAGCACAATTTCAACTATAGCAGCAGCAGGATTTGAACCCTTTCTCATTCAAACACACTGCTTGAACCATTATGCTATCCTAGACATCTGGATTCTGAAATATGGTTCTGGAGATGTTTAAGTAGACACCCCTATTGGGCACATCCAGGTTGGTGAAATCACATCGGCACCTGCATCTGCTTGCATTTTTTCAGACATTCTGGCTTAGGCATTCCAGATTGCACTTGGACAGATTTGCTAGAATTCCATCCTTAATTCGTATGTGTGCACACATTGGCTCTTGTGCACGCTTTACCTGTTACTTCAAAATTTTCTAAAGAAGCGCTAGATAGACAGCATCAGAACTGAAGTTATCCTTTAATCAAGAGTAAAGAGAGAGGAATCAATTAAAAAAATAACTAAAGATAATCCTTGATTTTATGGTTATCAGATTCCGTAGCCCTAAAGAATTTAGATCTGATATCCAGCAGTGGCTGCAGCATAATTACAGTGGCTAGCCGCGGCCGCTGAACGCTAAACCTAGATATTCAATACTGGGACGATATCCATCCACAGGCATTGAATATCCGGGTTTGCCACTGAAGCAGGAAACAAAATGGGCAGCGGCAATATTCAGCCACTGTCCGGTTTGCTTCGGCGCCGAGTTAGATCAGCCTTTTCTGTGTCTAACTTTCACTGCCGAGACATAACTGATCAATGGCAGAATATCACCACTGGCCGGATATCCCCGGGTTCCGCCCCTAGAATGCCCTGCTAACAACCGGTTAACATTGGGATGTGTAGCGGTAGTGTCCATGGATATTCAGCTGCGGTAACCGTGTAAATGCCTTTGAACATCGGGCCCTTCTTGTTTGATTGTTTACGTATATTTTCATTTTTATAAATTTTTTTGATTTTTTTCTTTGCCAACTTTAAATGTATCAAGTAATTGCAGTGTTGCTGCATGGCCTCTAGTGCCTTCTAGAGATAAGAAGGCACTGGAGGCCAAGCTGTTCTTTTCTGAATCTTTGGTTCTGGAACATGGAAAATACAATTGAATTTATTTTCAATATAAAATGAAATCATAAGGGACCCGTTTTGTTCTGCTGAGAGGAAGATGGTCAGGTAATTTAACTACCCGATCAGTTTGTTTTTCTGACTACAGTATGTTTGCTATTAGGACATATCTCAGATTTTCTCTTGGAGGACTGATTGATGTTAATTAGCAGAGCAATTTGTTCTGTGTTTTTCAATAAACGCTAATCCACTTTAGCTGAAAATGACTGGAAACATTACACAGATTGCTGTCACAGTCGCTGTCAAGGAATGGTAATTAATTTCGGTAATGGAAATGAACCACAGTGTTTTCCAGTATTGGCCTTTTCAACAGCTATGTTGTAACTGCATTTGCTGCTACTCTCTACTGAACTTCCTTTCTTCTAGTTGTATGACTTTCCAGTTTGACATCAGCCATTCGTTAGTACTCATCTAAAGGTACGTCATAAGAAAATAAATCATAATTAAATATGTAAATGAGAGCACGTGGCTCATATTTTTTTATAAGAAAAAGAGGGTTTCATACTAAATACCTTTCTAGCACAGGTCCAAAGAGAATTGGTACTGATCCAAAAACGAAAATGAAATGATTACCAGCACTTTTATTTTTTGTGATATTCATTTGTGATGGTAAGAAAATATTGACCTGTTCACTATTTATTTTATTTATTTATTTATTTAACAGTTCTTCTATACCGCTCTATTTTAGATCAGAGCGGTTTACATTCAACATCAACCATACAACACAGGAACCCTGAGTTGTATTTACAATAAACAGGAGATCAACTTGGAAGTAACTGGGGGGAACTATGTACATTGTATAACATATCTACATCTACATTGTATAACATATCTACATCTACATTGTATAACATATCTACACTAGAGAACATAAACAGGTTAAAAGAATGCCTTTAATAATTTATGCATTCATCATTCATTCAATTGATTAGCAAAATTATTTGCCATTTGTTACATACTAATTCCCGTAAGACAGTGACTATGGATGGATAAAATATGTATTTATTTTATTTGCATTTATAGACCACATAAATCAGAATCTGCTTTATTCAGTGAACAAGAGTTACTAGTTCAGCAAGGTACAGTCAACATAACCCAGCCTCCAACTCATCCTATACCCTTCCTCCCACCATCCAAAATCTAACTATATGATAAGCTGACAGGAATCTTTCCACACCTATCTTACCCTGTCCCATATGTACTCTAAAATAGATATGTAAAGTCCCTTCCTGAACATTGTTAAATCTGATGGCAGTGCATTCCATAGTATGGGAGCTTGCACAGAAAAATCCCTATCCCTCTCCCTCTCTGCATTTTCTAACCATCTTTACACCAGGTATGCTCGGTCTCCATTCTTCCTGAGATCATAACGGCCTGCTTGAGACATAATAGATGACTTTCTCCTTCCAAGGGCCATTCCATTCGACATGCTAACAAGTACTTTGTAAAAGAAAAAAACCTCCAAATTTGTAATGACACACTATAAATCAAAAGACTAAAGTCAAAACATAATACCCGTGAGTCCGTTTATAGAAAAAACAAGTTTTCACCATTAATGTTTTTCTGTCGGGATCCACCGACTTGAGACGGGGGGAGGAAAAGCTCCCCTCTCTGCGTCGGTAGAAGCCTTTTATTTATTTTCAAAAAAGTAAGCAGTAATGAGAAACACTTATCTGGGAAAGTGGACCAAATCCTTTCATCAAAAGGGCGTCAAGGTTTCTGACAACGACATGCATGTTTCGAGCCCAAAAAGAGCCCTGTATCAAGCGAATTCAGCAAAATGTTTGCGCCCTTGAAAAACGCCGAACTCAACGGATGATTGATAACATCATGGAACTGCTGAATGGTTGTTAGAAAACAGCGTCACCAAAAAGGGGGCGGAGCCCAAAAGACGTCAGCAGAGAATCCCTAAAGGAAGGGGGATGGCCAGACAAGAAGCCCAAAGATCAATCAAGGGAAATTACAATAAACTCCACCAGTCATACTCCAAGTTCAAACCCGTAGGCAATACAGTTTGTAATTGAAAAATCCAGCGTTGTTCACAACGTTGAAGCGCTTGCTCCCGATCGTCCCCCCGAGGGTCAAGGGGGACCAAATCAATTACTCTCCAGCGAAGATCTCCAAACGAATGTTGATGCAGAAGGCAGAGGGGCCGAAAGGGTCTTAGTAGCTATTCGTGAGGCATGTTCGCCCAAACGGATCCTAACCGGGTGGATGGTTCTGCCAATATAAGACAAATTGCAAGGGCAGGTAATCATATAAACCACAAAAGGTGTTAGACAAGTGGAATGACCCGTAAATGAGAAAGACCTGCCCGAGTGCAAATGTGTCCATTGAACCCCTTCTTCAGTGGAAGCACAAAATCTGCAAGTTTGACACGACCAGTGGCCTGGACGACGATCATCAAGCGTGGGAGAATCAGGTAAAAGAGCTGCCCGCACCAATCGGTCCCGAATATTCCTGCCCCTAGTATAAGCCAAACGTAGGGGTTTTTGAAAACAAGAATGTATATGTAAAACTCCCCAGTGTTTCTTCAAGAGGGCAGTGACCTGTGCAGTGTGTTGCGTGAAAGGAAGAACTCCTGTAACTTTGTCCAAATCTTCCGCCCTGGAGGCATCAGGAGGGAGGCCAGAACCCCCGAGGAGCCACTCCCTATGAGAGAACCGTGCCTGTACATACGCTCGACGAATCACTGCCATAGGATATCCGCGATCCACAAGACGGGCTCGCAGGGCCCGCGCCTGGCTCTTAAAATCCATCAATGAAGAGCAGATTCGGCGTAGTCGCAAGAACTGGCCAAATGGGAGGCCACTCCGCAAAGAGGAAGGGTGATGGCTATGATAGCACAAAAGATTATTTCGATGGCTTGGTTTCCGAAACAGTGAGGTCCCATCGTGTCCTGCAGAGGTTCAATTCTTGGGCCTTTATCTCAATTTAGTGATGTTTTTCTGAGGCAGGAGGCCCGGCGTGTTAAGTCCGTTTTACGTGACACATCACATTTCTTGACGCTTTTGTCTGAGGTCAATGACCCTCTGGGTGATTATCTTTTGGTGACACTGGATGTAGTGGCATTGTATACCAACATCCATCAGGAGGATGCCTTGTCTCTGTTGGAGTCCGCCTTTACTACAGTGCCTTCTTGGATCTCGAAGGCTCGGTTCTCTCATAGAGAGTGGCTCCTCGCTGAATTCGCTTGATACAGGGCTCTTTTTGGGCTCGAAACATGCATGTCGTTGTCAGAAACCTTGACGTCCTTTTGATGAAAGGATTTGGTCCACTTTCCCAGATAAGTGTTTCTCACTACTGCTTACTTTTTTGAAAATAAATAAAAGGCTTCTACTGACGCAGGGAGGGGAGCTTTTCCTCTCCCCGTCTCAGGTCGGTGGATCCCGACAGAAAACATTAATGGTGAAAACTTGTTTTTTCTATAAACGGACTCACGGGTATTATGTTTTGAACAAGTACTTTGTAGCAGATGCAAAAAAATGTAAGCAACCAATGCAATTGTATTAGTGCAGGAGTGACATGGTTTGACTTCTTCAGCGCTCAAATCAGCTTAGCTGCATTGTTTTGTACCTTCTGTAAATGTTGAATGTCCTTCTGAGGAGGTCCTCCTAAAGGGTACATTACAGTAATCCATCCTCAAAAAAATGAAAGTGCAGGTAACTAAATTTCAAGTTCCGCTCTGAGTCTGTTCTCCAGAGACAAACAGGGGGATGCAGTCACATTCAATGGTGAAGTCCCTGAGCTGAGCCTTGAGTGGATCTCCCACAGCTCAGAGAAGCTTTGTTGCTTCACTGAGCATGCATGCCCACTTCCCGCCTACTTGTGCCAGGAGAAACGGCTTTTTTCTCTGTTGTGCAGAAGCCTGCACGGGTCTTCCTTCCTCTTCATTTTTTGCATGCATTGTTGCCTTTTTTCCCATTTTTCACAGTTCCCTCACTCTGTTCTCACACCGGGGTATTTCCACTACTGTGTTTTATCAGCTGTTCGATTTTCAAGCCATGGGGCAGTAAAGAAAAGATAAACATGTCTGCCTTCACTTCACGTGCGACTGTGGGAAAGTGCTTTTTCAGTGTGGGCTGTGCTCCGTTTTTGTCGGCTGACAGGAAAAAGGCGAAATATTGTGTTTTAAACATTGAGGAGCTGTTTCCTCCACCTTACTAGAGCCAGGTCTTGTTCGGTGTCCACCACCTCTGCAGGGCCAGCTCATATGTCAGACTTCTCCTCATCACTCCCCCCACCGGGCCAAGTACAGCTTAGGGGAGGGGGTCTTTGAAAGCAACCTCAGCACTAGTATTGTCACCTCTGATCTCTGTTGCGGGGTATGGGGCTTCCCCTCAGCTACTCCTGCCATCAGGCAGTACCCCTCCTCCTCCTGAACTGCCTCCATTGGCTTCCTCCTCGGTTCCTCTGGGGGACATGCCTTCGTCAGGTCAAAAAGCTAAAGCTAAGCATAAGCATCAGCTCCCTCCACTAGCGCAGTTGGGTAAACACCATTCAAAGCGCAAACCCCTGTCCTCCACGCCCGACAGCCCTCCTTCTACCCGGAGGGTACCACGGGCTTCTCAGTCTTCCCTTCTCTCTCTTCTCCAGAAGTTTCTTCAGGATAGTTCTGCTCTCTTGCAGGCCTCTCCACAAGAGCTTGAGATTGTACCCCAGCACACCCCTGGCTACCCCCAAACAGGAGTTCATGGGATCCCCTCTGCTGATTGATTGGCGCAAGCCTTCACCCCTTGATAAGGACATTCGCTCACTCCCCCCTTATTCCTGGGAGCCATGTGAATCCTACGAGGCTGACTCTTGTCCCGTTTCCCCTGAAACAGGACCTCCAGAATGATCGCCTGTGGATCTTTCCTATCCAAAGTTCCTCCAGCAATTCTCCTGCACTCTGGCTCTCAGTGCCTCACAGTTCCTAACAAAGAGCAATTTTCATTCCATTTTAAAGATTTGCAGTACTCCCAGGGAGCTCCATACACTTCCTGTACCTCATGTCCTTCAGGATTTACAATCGTCCATCTGGAAGACCTAATCTTCAGGCAGTGCTGCGTCCTGCAGTATAGACCTCAAGAATAAGGTCCTACCAGCTCCGGGATTCCATCATATTCAGCTCCCCCATCAGTCTGTCATTTCTGAGGTGCTCCTTAAACAATCCAAGAGCTTTAAGTCATCTTCCCGGATGGCTCCAGGGAAGGATCAGTGGACCTTAGATGCTATGGGAAGTAAATCTTACCAGAGCAGTACTCTTGCCATGCAAATATTAGCCCATCAGTTACATATGCTGCACTGCCTTCATGAACCTCTACTGCAGCTGGATGACCCCACTTTAGCGGATCTAGCTTTCCTGGCTGTGGACTTAGACAAACCCCTTTACCATATCATTCGTGACATGTACGACTCCATTGCCCGGTCCACGGCTATGGCTATTTCTCCGGGAACAAGCAGGAAGTCAGTCCTCACATATGGGTGATGTCAGCGCCAATGGAGCCCTCGCGGAAGCATCCCCCCCAGCTTTCAAAGAAAGCTTTTGGGAGATGCCACCATGCATACATAGTCCCCTTCCCACCCAAGGCTGCCATCTTGCTCAGTCTCCTTTTTGCCACAGAGCCCTTCAGATGTCTGTCTACTTTCCCCTGGAAAAAGTTGATTTTCTCAATCTGAGTTTCATACTCTCCTCCGGTATTGTACTGGTTCTCTTCCCGCCACCCTAGCCCACTGCCCCTGCATCGAGTCTCGGGTTTGTAGTTTTTCTCCCTTCTTGGTGCCTTTTTTTCCAACTAAGGCCCTCAAGTGCCGCCAGCAGCAGCACAATAAGTTTCTCCCAGATTCCTCAGTACCTCCGAAGGCCAAGGCCTCCTCCGAAACCACGGAATCCTGGGGTAGCCTTATGGATCCTGAGCGACACGTGCTTCCTTGAAAAGGGGGTCTCCCTCAAGGGAACTCAAGAAGAAGAAGGCCTCGAAGGTGGCGTCCCTCGATGGCTCAGACTGGCCAGGTAAGTCCCGCAGTCCTAGACGCTCATCTGAGGAGTCGGAGAAGGAGCGACCTGCGAAGGTCCCCTGAAAGGACTCTACCTTGGGCCAGCCTCGGTCACCTGACACCATCCTCGTCGAGGACTCCCCTTCGGGGGAACCGGCATCGGGCCTGATTCCCTTGTTTCCCATGCCGATGGCTGCGGAGCCTTCTGGCCTGGAGTCCAGAATTGCAACCCTGGAGCGCAGCTTGTTTGCCTTCATGGACCAGCAGGGGGTGCTGTTGTCTGGTACCACCAGTTCCTCTGCTCAGACCACCGGGCCCTTGACGTCGAGGATGTCCCTGGAGGCCGAGTCGATCCTTGAGGTTTTTTGGCATCAAGTTGATCCTCAGCCAAGGTCTCAATCCGATTCCCGTTCCTCGGGGCTACAATCTTCCCCAGCCAGTAGGCTCGGTGCTGGCCACAGGGCCTCCGAGGGCCAGAGATGTGGATCAGCCCGTGAGCCACCCTTCCCTTGAGTCCTTAATGGACTATTCTGAGTGGGAAATGGAGGACAAGGTGTCACCAGACACCCATCGCCACTTCGACATCCCCTCAGACTCCCCTCAATTGGAGCCCCTTGTCATAAGGTAGCGCTGTCAGAACCCATGGAACTAGGGAACTCTGAGCAGAACATAGCTGAAACCGACAGCTCAGGCTCACATGTGGAAAAAGGTTGCCATAAGCAACGGATACAAACAGAGTCACGAGGTGTAAGGGAACGCCCAAACCCAAGCTTAACTCAAAACTCATTAGGAAAGGAGGGGCAGCTGCGTAGGGGTGGAGCCCAAACTAACACCAGGACAAACTCATTTAAAAGTCACTTACCTGAGGGTAGAGGAGAGACGCGAGAGGAAGGAGCTGGGAGAGCTGCTAGGAGTGAAAGCAGAACCAGTAGGACTGCAAGGACGGAGACAGAGAGATTGCCAGGGGCATATGAGGCTGGTGATTTTGAGGGAGTCTCTTTTGAGGAGCAGTGCACAGCCGACCAAATTCCCCAAGAACCTTGCTATGAAGTAAGCAGAGGTGGCAGTCCAGTATCCAAGTCCAGGAGATACAAATTACCCAGCACCAGGTATTCAGCAGGGGATAGTTTTTACCCTGATGAAAGTTTTATACCTGGAAGGAAGTCAGCAGAGAAAAACCGGGGAGAGTGTTTTTACAAACAGAGCTTTGCTCAGCCGAGAGACCAGGAAGTGGGAGTGCCAGAAGGTAGGCGTATTAACCATTGTAGAAGAGGTTTAAGATACCCAGAAAGACCTTGCACTTACCAAGAACTGTGTAGCTCTCAGGAGCCTGATTACATTGAATATGGTAATCACCCACTGCCCTCTAGTTTAGTGGAGGAGGGGAATGCTCTGACTCACCGGCAAGAAAGTTGCAAGTACAACGGGAGTTTGATTCCAGGAGAAGTTTATTCTAATTGTGAAGAAATGCAGTTTGAGCCATATGAAGAATCTTTAGAGGGTAGTGATATGAAGTGTGCATACACTGTGGCTGATTGCATATCCGCTCTTCGGTAGAGAGCAGTAAGAACTGTTTACAAAAGAAAACAGGAAGCAAAGTGTTTACAAGGTGAAAGGGCCATTTTCTTTTTCCCTTCTGTTTTGTTGCCAATGCTGAAGTAAGCCAAGTTTTGTTTGAATACTTCTTTAATTTTGTTACCAGACGAATGGTCTGTATTCCTTTTGTTTCCAATGTTATGAATCCTAGCCCGGACGGGGAATAAAGCCTGTATATAACCTTACACTTGGTCTGCAACTACACTTCTTTGGCTGGTGTTTAGGAACTACAGGTCCCAGAAGGCCTTTCAAAAGCCTTCCAAGAATATTCTACAGCCATTAGAATACTGCCCCACTGAAATACCCAAGCCTTTTGGCCTCTGGGGACGTTGGTGTGTGACACCCTGCATCGGTTCCCACCCGAGGGCAAGGTGTTCCTTGACTTCATCGGGGACATGTCCAAGGCCCTAGCATTCCCGACGGAATTGGAGGAGGATAATTGGACGGAGGAGCTAGAAATCTTCCAATACGAGGCCCCTCCAAGGGAATCACTTACAGTGCCCATCTCTCCCATCCTGGAATGGCTAATACTCCGTATGTGGGAGACACCAGCATCAGTGCCAGTAGTGAGCAAGCAGCTCGACTCTATGTATCAAGTCCGCTGGAGCCCGGGCTTCCAGAAGTCACAGCTGCCGCACAACTCCATGGTAGTAGAGTCGGCCATGCATTGGCTGAAGAGTCAGAAGATGCACTCCTCGGTGCCCCCCAGCAGGGAGGCACGCACCCTGGAATCCCTCGGCAGAAAGTGCTATCAGGGCTCAATGCTCATCGGCCAGATCCAGGCCTACCAACTGTACAAGAGCATGTACCTGAGAGACCTGGCGAAGGAACAGCTGGTCTTTCCAAGGAACCCCTGGAGCGGTTCAGGAATCTGGCCAAAGCCGTCCATGAGTGCTCCAAGTTTATGTCTTGGGCAGCCTATGATGGCTTCGAGTTGACAGCTCGAGTAGCAGTGGCAGGCATCGGTGCCTGATGCCCGGCTTGGCCACAGTCGTCCAACCTCGAGCAATGGGTTCAGGACAAATTGATTGATGTCCATTACCAAGGAGAGAACCTCTTTGGCAAACCCATGACTGACAAGGCTGCCAAGCTGGAGACTGAGTTCATGTCGAGGACCAGGCTCTCTAAAAAGACCACTGCTCCTCCCCAGCGCAAGGGCTCAGGTAAAAAGTCCTTCTACCCGAGGAAAGGGGCTGCTTACATTGGTATGGCCCTCGCAAGCAGAAGGCTCACAAGCCCCAGCTGTTGGCCCCGGCCCAGCCAGGAGTGAGCTTTTGACTCCTTGGGCATAGCCTCTCCACCCCAAGGAGGTCAGCAGCCCACAGGGGGACATCTCATTCACTATGCCCAATGGTGGCCAACCATCACCACCAATTCTTGGGCACTGCAGGTAGTCAAGGAGGGCTACCTCCTCCACTTATCCCAGACACCTCCCCCTCACCGGGACCTTCTACTGATGGAACTGGCAGATCTTCTCAAGGACAGAGTGGTAGAACTAGTTCCCCTCCATCTCAGGGGCAAGAGGTTCTACTCCAGGTACTTTCTTGTACCAAAGAGAACAGGGGGCCAAAGGCCCATCTTCGACTTGCGCAATCTGAACAGATCCCTGGTGAGGGAGAAGTTCAAGATGCTGTCCCTTGGAACAATGCTGATTTACCTCCAGCAGGGAGATTGGCTATGCTGCTTGGATCTGAAGGATGCCTACACACACATCCTCATTCACCCCAACCACAGACAGTACCTGAGGTTCATGGTGGAGGGCAGCCATTACCAATACAGGGTGCTGCCCTTCGGCTTGGCTTCCACCCAAAGGGTTTTCACCAAGTGCCTGCAGTCGTGGCCACCTTCCTCCGTCTCCAGGGGGTGTTTGTCTTCCCCTACCTGGACAATTGGCTCATAAAGGGAGGCATGTACCATCCAGGTCCTGCAAAGTCTGGGGTTTGTGATAAACTACCCCAAGTCCCACCTCCTCCTGACACAGTGTCTGGAGTTCATAGGGGCAAGACTGGACACCCTCCAGGCAAAAGCCTTCCTTCCAGGGGATTGAGCCTCCTGGCTCAGGGCTCTAGCCCTGGGCATAAAACGCTATCCCTCGGTGTCTGCTCGGCTTCTGCTGTGCCTACAGTACTTGGACATATGGCCTCCGCAGTCAGTGTCACCCCAGATGCCCACCTCAACATGACGGCCACACAGTGATATCTTTGGGACCAGTGGACGCAGGCCACAGGCCATCTCCGTGACAGAGTCATAGTGACTTGCTGCTTGGCGGAATCCCTGACCTTGTAGCAAAATCCCCAGTACCTCGACGCAGGAATGCCCTTCTAGACTCTGTGCTCCTTAAGGGTTCTCACGACAAGTGCCTCCCTGCTGGGATGGGAAGCCCACTGCAAGGACCTCTGCACCCAGGGCAACTGGTCGCAGGGCGAGAGCAACCAGCAGATCAACTTCCTGGAATTATGGGCGATACAGCTAGCCCTATGAGCTTTTTACTTCTGCCTGCGGTGCCAACCAGTGTTGGTCCAAACAGACAACCAGGTGGCGATGTTCTGTGTGAACAAACAGTGGGGCACGGGGTCCTGCACCCTCTGCCACAAGGCGATGGCCCTCTGCTCCTACGCAGTCCAGCAGGGCATACTCTTACAGGCAGTATACCTTCCAGGCCAGGGCAACACACTGGCTGACAGATTAAGCAGGGTCTTCCAGCCGCACGAGTGGCAGCTGGACCCCAGAGTGGTCAGACGGCTCTTCCACTTCTGGGAGGAACTATGGCTAGACCTGTTTGCCAACGTGGGCAACTGCCAGTTGCCCCATTTCTGCTCTTGACAAGCCCACCCTTCCAGGGTGGTGGCAGATGCGTTTCTCATTTCGTGGTCGGAAGGTCTCATGTACGCCTTCCCATCCACACCACTAATTGCCAAAACTTTATTCGGGACTCTCCGCAACAAAGCCTCACTGATCCTGATAGCCCTGCAATGGCCCAGGCAGCCGTGGATGCCACTACTCCTCCGGCTGTCACTGGAGACTCCCATCCCATTGGGGAGCTCCCCAGGGCTCCTGTCATAGGAGGGGGGCTCTCTCTTGCACCGCAGCTTGGGGTTCCTGTCACTGACAGTGCGGCTCTTCTAGCCCCTTTCAACCTCTCGGAGGAAGTGGAGGAGATCCTGTTGGCTTCCTGTAAGTCCTCCACCAGGAAAGCATATGCCTTCAAGTGGCGCAGGTTTTCAGTCTGGTGCACAGCCCTTTCTGCTGTCTGGTGCAGCTGGTGCTGCAGTACCTTCTTTATCTCTGGCACTCCAGACTCAAATTGAACTCCGTCAGAGTGCACCTTAGTGCCCTGGCGACACATCGTCACCCGGTGGATGGCAAACCCCTCTCAGCCCAGCTATTGGTGACCCGCTTCATGAGGGGACTCCTGTTATCGAAACCCCCGGTACACCCACGGCGACCGAGTGGGACCTCAACATTGTACTAGGGCAGCTTACTCACCCGCCTTTTGAGCCCCTGGCTACCTGCCATCTGCAGTACCTTTCATGGAAGGTGGTGTTCCTGGTTACACTCACCTCCGCTCGCAGGGTCAACGAGCTGCAGGCCTTGGTGGCAGAGGCAGCTTACACCAGGTTCTACAAGAACAGGGTTTTGCTCCGCACACCCCCCAAATTCCTTCCAAAGGTGGTATCGCCTTTTCACCTCAACGAGGAGTTGGTGCTGCCCACCTTCTTCCCAAGACCTCACGCCAGTAGGGCGGAAACCGTCCTCCACACCTTGGACTGTAAGAGGGCCCTGTCCTTCTACATTCAGCGTACCCAGGGCCACATTCTGCTATATACCATATTATAAAGGCTGGATTACTGCAACATTTCATATCTTGGACTTCCACAATATCTGTTAAAATGGTTACAAACACTTCAAAATACGGCAATATTTGTCCTTACTAGAAAACAAAAATTTGAATGTTATCCACTTTTCATAAGACATCATTGGCTGCCCATTACACAACGCATTTGTTTAAAGCACTGAAACTCATTCATAAGGCTATACATGAAATAGCTCCTGATTACCTGTCAGGATTGGTCGCCTTATACACCCCAGCAAGAATGTTACGCTCTGTCAATGATTTTAGGTTACATTTTCCATCCCCTGCCCCCCACTCCTCCCCCCGAAACAATTAACCTGCTTTTATCCACACAGAACACAACTATAAGAGCTTTAAAAAAGTTCTTAAGATGTATTTTTGAAGAGGCTTTTAATACATCATAAAAGAGTGTTGTCTTGGACTGTGCTGATTTTTGTAGAAGATGAATGAGTTTTTCCTTCCCTTTGTTTCCTTATATTGTTCTTTACCCTACTTTTCCTTCCCTTTTACCTGGATATCGTGTTATGTTTTATTTTCTGTCTCTTACTGTTCTTTTCTGTAACAGAAAATGGAGTTCCTTTATTTTATGTATTTTAAATTCTGTAAACTGCTGTTTGTAATTGCAGTCATGTGGTATATCAAATAAAGGTTAACCATAACCATTCCTTAATTCCATCTTTGAACCATAGTGTCTACTTTACAATTGGTAATGTTCCAATTTGGTAAATTATCTAAGACCTCCCTTTCTGAAATATCTTGAAATCGTCACACACCCCATCATTCTTGCCGTAATCCAAGCTTTAATTCCAGTGTAAAAGAAATCACCGAGTAATTTGACCAAGGCACAGTTTGGAAGCAAAAGGAAGTCAGTTTTACTGCAGCGTTTCCCTACTAAAGACAAGATCCAAAGTATTACCCCCTGCAGGAGTAGCCCTAATACGTGCTAAACAAATCCAGTGTCTGACATCTCAACACCTATCCTGGTACTACAGGTATGGGTTGTATACTCAAAATGAATGTTGAAATCACCCAAAGCACCAAACAACCCAATCGCGAAATTGCACAATTAGTTCTCATATCATGGTAGTCCAATGTATCTCATTATACTGAGGGGCATACAGAATAGTATGACCCTTTGCCACATTCCTGCACTAGTGCACCTGCACCAGCGGCATTCTTTATGTAACACTGATGATATCAGTGTCAGCAGGACTACGGAGCTCACCGCATCCCACTGATGGTCTGTAAAGTGCCCAAAGCTTTATAGTGCTTTATGCAATGCTCTCAATCCTGGCAAGCAGCAGCCATGAAAGCTTCAGGTGATGTAGATATTTACCATCAGCAAGGTTTATGTGAGTCTCGTAGTGAGACCCACGTAACAATAGAGGTTAATAATGCAGACTTCAAGCAAAAACAACCTAATAAAGTTGCATCAGTCCAATCAGGCTCTGCCTTCAGAGCCATTTACACCATGAGAATAAGCGAAGAAGAAAAGCTGTGACCCCTCATTGCATTTATTGCTTCCATTTCCTGTGGTTATCCTGCCACCTCAGATGTATCTTGTATTGCACAGTGGGCAGGCCTCCTATCTGGGTTTCTGGGCACCCCTCTTCTCCTCTACACAGGCTGTGCTTTATTCCACCTCTGTTTGGCACTCCTTGCACTTCCCAGGGGCGGCCCAAGGGGGGTGCGGGGCCATGTGCGGAGACTCGGTGCGGGGCCTCATTTGCATAAGGGGCCTCATTTGCATAAATATTTGCATAATGTTACCATACACTAACTTTTAGTAAACATGCCTCTTAATGAGTGTATGAATAAAGAAAGACTAAAAGACTTCTACATTACTATAATCCAGTGCCAACCGCCAGACACATTAGGAACTACTACAAACACTGCCCATTTAGAACCCATAGCAAACCCGCCGTATCCTAACAGCACTACCAGGAATCATAAAGCACCATACCCTAACTATCAAAAGGAAACGCTGCAAATATTAAACCAATACATTTCAGAGAACAACAATACATGATCTACTGGGGAAAGAGAACAAGTGGCAATGTCAAATAGGAATTACATAAACAGAATACCTCAGCTCAGTTACACATGCAGAACATAGACCATCACCAAACAAGGAATCACAATTTAGAAACAGGAAGACAATAATTAAACTGGGAATCCCAAAAGCCAAACTTGGAATGTACAACACTGTAGAAATAAAACTATACATTAATTTGCTCTTGTACTAAACAAAGCGCAGACGTTAATGATGCACATTTCCCAGAGCTGACATATTCCAATTAATAAATTCAAAATAAAGAGATAATTTTCTACCTTTTGTGCATTTTTTTTCAGCTGCAATTGCTCCAGTCACTTTCTGCTGGTTTCTTTGTGTCTTCCGCTAACTCTCCATCGTCGGCTGTTCATTTGTCTTTTCTTCTCTCTTCTAGTTTTTTTCCATTCTCTCTCTACATCTGCTTTAACATACTAATCTTTCTCCTTTTGCTCTTTCCTCATTCCTATTTCATCTACTCAAATTTTACCCCTCCATTCTCAATCCCCACTTACTCTCCCAATATCCGGCCAATTGTAGATTTGTCTTCCCTCCCACACAAAATATTTTTTCCCTCTCCATTTCACTCTCCCAGCTCCATCCAATTCTAATCCTCCCCCAACATCAGCTCCATTCTAGTTCCAGTCCCACCCAGCATCCGCTCCCTTCTAGTCCCCGCATCAGCCCATTTCCAGTCCTAGCCCCCCATAAGCCCATTTCCAGTCCTATCCTAGACCCACCATCAGCCTATTTCCAGTCCTAGCTCCCCCATCTATTTCCAGTCCCATCCGAGTCCCTCCATCAGCTCATTTCCAATCCCAGCCCCCCATGAGCCCATCAGCCCATGTCAAATCCTAGCTCCCCTCCACTCAGCCCATTTCCAGTCCAAGCCCCCCATGAGCCTACTTCCAGTTCTAGCCCCTTCATGAGTCCATTTCAATCCAAACCCCCACCACAGCCCATTTCCAATCTTAGCACCCCCCCCCAACAGCCAATTTCCAGTCCTATTCTAGCTCCTCCATCAGCCCATTTCCTGTCCTAGCCCCCCCCACTCACCCATTTCCAGTCCTAACTCCCTCCCCCTCACAACCCATTTCCATTCCAAACCCCCGTCCCCATCAGCCATTTGCAGTTCAAGCCCTCCTTCCACTCAGCCCATTTCCAGTCCTAGCAACCCCCCCAGCCCATTAACAGTCTTAGCCCCCCCAGCCCATTACCAGTCCTAACCATCAGCCCATTTCCAGTCCTAGCCCCCCAATAGCCCATTACTAGTCCTAACCCTCCCATCAGCCCATTACGTCCTAACCCCCCATCACCCTATTTCCAGGCCTAGCACCCCCATCAGCCTATTTCCAGTCTTAGCCCCCCATAGCCCATTACCAATCCTAATCCCCCATCAGCCCATTACCAGTCCTAACCCCTCCCATAGCCCATTGCCAATCCTAACCCCTATCAGCCCATTTCCAGTCTTAGATCCCCCCATAACCCATTACCAGTCCTAAACCTCCCCATCAGCCCACTTCCAGTCTTAGCATCCCCCCATGGCCCATTACTAGTCCTAACCCTCCCCCATCAGCCCACTTCCAGTCTTAGCCCCCCCCCCATAACTCATTACCAGTCCTAAACCTCCCCATCAGCCTATTACGTCCTAACCCCCCATCACCCTATTTCCAGTCCTAGCCCCCCCTTAGCCTATTTCCAGTCTTAGCCCCCCATAGCCCATTACCAGTCCTAATCCCCCATCAGCCCATTACCAGTCCTAACCCCTCCCATAGCCCATTACCAGTCCTAACCCCCATCAGCCCATTTCCAGTCTTAGCCCCCCCCATAACCCATTACCAGTCCTAAACCTCCCCATCAGCCCACTTCCAGTCTTAGCACCCCCCCATGGCCCATTACTAGTCCTAACCCTCCCCCATCAGCCCACTTCCAGTCTTAGCCCCCCCCCCATAACCCATTACCAGTCCTAAACCTCCCCATCAGCCCATTTCCAGTCTTAGCCCCCCCCATAGCCAATTACCAGTCCTAACCCCCCATCAGCCCATTTCCAGTATTAGCCCCCACCTTAACCGATTACCAGTCCTAAACCTCCCCATCAGCCCACTTCCAGTCTTAGCACCCCACCATGGCCCATTACTAGTCCTAACCCTCCCCCATCAGCCCACTTCCAGTCTTAACCCCCCCCATAACCCATTACCAGTCCTAAACCTCCCCATCAGCCCATTTCAAGTCTTAGCCCCCCCCATAGCCAATTACCAGTCCTAACCCCCCATCAGCCCATTTCCAGTCTTAGCCCCCCATAGCCCATTACCAGTCCTAACCACCCCCCCCATCAGCCCACTTCCATTCTTAGCACCCCCCCATGGCCCATTACTAGTCCTAACCCTCCCCCATCAGCCCACTTCCAGTCTTAGGCCCCTCCCCATAACCCATTATCAGTCCTAAACCTCCCCATCAGCCCATTTCCAGTCTTAGCCCCCCCCATAGCCAATTACCAGTCCTAACCCCCCCATCAGCCCATTTCCAGTCAGCCCCCCCCATAGCCCATTACCAGTCCTAACCCCCCCCATCAGCCCACTTCCAGTCTTAGCACCCCCCCCATGGCCCATTACTAGTCCTAATCCTCCCCTATCAGCCCACTTCCAGTCTTAGCCTCCCCCCCCCATAGCCCATTACCAGTCCTAAACCCCCTTCCCCCTATCATCCCAAATTAAAAAATAAAAAAACCCAGCTGCTTCTGCCGCGACAGCATCAAGAGTGCCGCCGCGGGGCCCCCCCTGTCCGCAGAGCCTCCCTGCATCGTAGGCTGGCGTTGAATCCCCGAACGCGGGCTTCTTTCAGAGCCGCGAGAGTTTCCTTTCTCGCGGCTCTGTTAATCCTGCCGGGGCTGATGGGAAATCCCCGCAGGGATTAACAGAGCCGCGAGAAAGGAAACTCTCGCGGCTCTGAAAGAAGCCCGCGTTCGGGGATTCAACGCTAGCCTACGATGCAGGGAGGCTCTGCCGGGCAGGGGGGGCCCCGCGGCGGCACTCTTGCTGCCGCGGCAGAAGCAGCTGTTTTGTTTTGTTTTTTTAAAAACTTGGGATGATGAAGAATGTTTTTTGCGCGGGGCCCCCTGAAATGCGGGGCCCTGTGCAAAAAACATTCTTGCTCAATGGACGGGCCAGCCCTGGCACTTCCCTATTCTTACTCTGATCTGCCTACTCCCAAACCTACCTGATTCTCTTTCTTCTTCTCTAAAGAATCCATGTTATGAGCTGTATGTGTGGGCTCCTCTCCCTCTGTTCATTTTTGCTTTGTGCTATGCTTGTAATCTTCCATTCAAAGGGTTGTGTTCTAGGATGCGTGCAATGTAAAATATCATGACTGAAAAAACTCAGGTGCACTATACACTGAGCAGTGGCTGTATCTAATCACTTACATTTCAGCTGAAGTGGCTAAAATAACAAAAGTGAAGTGAACAAAAGTTGACTTTAATAAAGATTAAACCTCAAATTTGTGGTTTGAGATTAGTTTACAAGTGCAATATATGCACTTTTTTAGGTGTGCATTAAAGAACTTTAATACATGTTCGAAATGCTGGGAAACATGCTGTCCTTGTCTATGTCTCATTGGGCATACATTAGAATTCTTTAATGTATACCCAATTATTCTATGGTGGCTTTGTCATCCCAGAGAGGGCAGAATAACTCTAGCACCCCTCGCCTTCTCTCGTTCTTTGCACATGGAACTGAAGTTTATGATGGTTTTCTGAAACCTGATTTAGGGAGGTAGCATAGGATAGGAGATGACGAAGTGTCATAGTTAGGGAAAGCAACTGAACTGGGCCTTTTAAAGTCACTGAATGTTAAGAAACAGTAACTGTCAAATCGAGGTTTATCGTTGAGGTGAAATGGTGCTGAAATGGAAGGAGACCCACAGGTCAGCCAAGTATTTTGTATGCAGGGCCACTCTAAGATGTAGAATGGTGTAGCAGCATGTTTTACCCTCTGATGCTCAGCAGGATGAAAAGTTTCTTAGGTTTTCAGTAAAAAAAGGTCAAATCTGCTTTTTTTCAAACAAGCCTGTGTATCCTTTGGTTAGGATTTAATTATTAGCTTTCGCCTGTTTGAATGCAGTTATCTACTTTGTGTTTGTGCCATTCATTGTTTAAATGTGTTGTTTTGTATGTTTTATTGTAATCTACTGTGAACAAGATGTGGATTGATGTAATATAAATACTTGAAACATTTTTAAAATTTATCTGATGGCGCTTGCGAAAATGTGTTGCTGAGAGATGCTTTTTAGGAGACTGTTCTTCCAAAAGTACCCATGAAAATTCAGAGGACTGTATACTGTTAAGCAGGCCTCCAGAAAGCTGTGGTCTGTTATTTGTCAGAACAAATATTATACAGTCTGTAGATTCCTTGAAAGCTTGACCTTGAGAACCCTCTAACTTTGCTTTTTGATGCCTCTGCTCCATCCATCATGTCTGTGACAGTGCCTCCCTCATCCTGTGAAATGTAACCCTGAGACTAGTTTCTGAGACCTGCTTTAGGAAAAGAATCGTAAAGAAGTTCACTCTCTGGCAAATTAGTTGAGCTAAGAAATTAGACTCAAATGCAAGACAAAGTACCTGTGATGACAGACAGTAGAAGTGTAGACATTTTTCATGCGATGCCTTCTTGGACTGTGTTATGTCCAGCATTGGAATTTGTAGTATGATGTCCTAGGACTGGCATCTCTTTACCCTGCTACATATCCCTCTTTGTGCATAATCCATCGTCTCAAACAGAACAGCTCTGAGCTGGAGCAATGGTCGGGAACTATTAAAGTATAAGATTCATCTGCTCACTGGGTAGCCATGGGGAGCTTTCCCTTCCTCTCATGGTATTAGAGAACTAGGCAGTTTATCTAGTTTCATCCTCCCCGTTTGAATGTAGAATCAGCTCAACATACTAATGCAGATTTTTCTTTCATCTATTTAAAAAAAATCATAGTGGAGATTACTTTTGAAGCATTCCCTTCAAAAACCAACACTGAGACACGTAGATTGAAACACACATCTCAATACCATTTTAGAACCTGCTGCTTGTAGACGTGAGAATGTTCACCATGTCTACCCAGCCAGAGGGAGGGGTGAGGAGTGGGAGTGATGTGTGCAGAGCCCAGCAGACAGACGTGGATTCCCAATTCTAGAAAGGGAATCCATGTCTTGAAGACAAAATGTGGACATTGGTATTTACACCTGTCTCCAGGCATAAATAAGTGCCTGCTGACAGGAGCAGATGTAAATGTTGACATCAGGGGAGGCCCCCTATCTGGCCTTGACCAGATATGCACCCCCCAAAGCATCATCAATCCAATCCTCCCTCACACCTCCTTGATGTCCTGCTGTGAGGGGGTATTGGGCTGATGCTGCAGGGGATGGGGTGGGAGGGGATCAAGTTGATGCTGTGGGCGAGGGGAGCATATTTGGTCAGAGGCAGCCAGATGGGATCCTGGAGTTGGAGGGCCAGACCTGTAGTGCTGCATCGGTATGCCTCTCTGCTGCTGTAGTGATTTTAGGAGGCTGCTTCCACATCTAAGTGGGGGGGATTTCCACAACCTCTTTTCCCATTTGCAGCCTCATAAAACCCTGCCATGGCCCATGGGTATGCTCCTGCCAGTTGTGCAGAGGCATACCCATGCAGTCCTGTAGCTATTTTACAAGGGGCTCTACATTTAGCAGAAGTTGTAAAATATTGGTCTAATTCTCCACATACTGAGAAGGATGTGGGAATTTCCCTCTCCATGTCCTTTCTAAAACACCCCTTATTATATATATATATATGTCAGTCTCTGAATAAGACATTTTGAAGAGCATCAGTATCCCTAGGAATAGGTACTGTCTGTATTCAGCAAGCTCTGCTGTGATTTTGCTTTCATCTGAACATTTACTTTGTCTTTTTTCATTTTTATATTTGTTTTCTCCTAGCTTTCCTTTCTTTTAGTTCATTTTTGTTTAAGTTCATTTTTGGCTACTTACAATATAATGGTCTGTCTAGAAATTGAGTTCTGAAGGTTGGCATAGGGCTGGAATTTGATTAAGAAAAATATCACACAGTATTACCAAGGGATCAGGAGTTCATTTTGAGCACTCAGTTACTAAAGGAAGTATATGTAATGGCTGAATTTTGGCTTGCTTATTTACAGAAGAGATTGCTAGAGATGGGAATAATACCAGAGGACTGCGGAAAGATAGATATGACGCCGCCTTCTAACAAAAAAGGGTAAGAGGATGTGATTGATAGTAGCTTTGGCCACACACCACCAAATGTTTATCTTTTCTTTAAATAAGTGTTTAGTCATCTTTTATTCTTTTGCAATTAGGGAATATATTTAAACAACAGGAGCATTTGTAAACAGGCTAAGAAAAGGTGACTTAGCATGAAAGGATGTTCTAAGCTCTTTAAGATGGTTAGCAAGGAAGTGCAGGAAACAATATAGATATTATTTATATATATGTGTGTATATATATATATATATATATATATATATATATATATACATATCTGTATATACACCTTACAAAGGCGTTTAATGCTGCAGCATACAAGAAATTAGTAATAGCACATGCGTTAACGGATCTAGGTCAAAGATGCAAAAATGCTTTGGAAACTTGAATGTTGATGGTGCAGGTTCTGATTAGTGATTTGAAGGCTCAGATCTGCTTTTTGTTGGCTCAGTAGTTCATTTGTTCTTCTTTTTCTTCCAACTCAATCAGAACCGGCTCTGGGATTCTAGAGCCATTGGCCTTCCTCCACAACTGTATCTGGTGATTTTTCCCACATTTGAATAGACCCTCCCTTCCCCTCCTGTTACTAATCTGGTCATTGCAGCAATGGTCATCTGTAGTACCTGAATATTGAAGAATGGAAATTGTAATGCCAGTTTTTAAAAAGAGTTCCAAAAGTGATCGGGGAAACTACAGACTGCTGAGCCTGATGTCAGTGCCAGGCAAAATGGAGTGGAGGAGTGGCCTAGTGGTTGGGGCAAGGTACTTCGGGCCGGAAGGTCGGGGGTTCAAATCCCAGTAGAGGACAGCAACCTTGGGCCGGAAGGACTGGGGTTTCTAGTCCCACAGGTGCTCCTTGTGGTCTTGGGCAAGCCACTTAACCCTCCATAGCCCATGTTCCCTGTAAAATAGTTATCTCCAAGTTATAATGCCCTGTTCAATGTAATTTCAGTTTGTTCAATGTAAACCGCACTGATGCAGAATAGCGCGGTATATAAGAGAATGTAAATAAATAAATAAAAATAAAATAAAATGGTAGCACTATTATAAAAAACAAAATTACCGAACATGTAGATATTCATGCTTTAATGGCAGAGAGCCAACGTGGATTTAGCCAAGGAAAGTCTTGTCTCATCAATTTGTTATATTTTTTTGATGGTGTGAATAAACATGTAGATAAAGGTGAGCCCGTTAATATAGTGTATCTCCATTTTCGGAAAGCCTTGGACAAAGTCCCTCATGAGAGACTCAAGGGGAAATTAAAAAGCAATGGGAAAGGAGGAAATGTACTATTGTGGATTAGAAACTGGTTAAAAGATAGAAAGCAGAGAGTAGGGGTAAATTGCCATTTTTCTTAATGGAGAAAGGTGAATAGTGTGCTGGGCCTGCTGCTTTTTAACATATTCATAAATGACCTGGAAATGGGAATAACGAATGAGGTGATCAAATTTGTAGAGGACACAAAATTATTCAAAGTTGTTAAAACACAAGAGAATTGTGAAAAATTGCAAAAGGACCTTGATAAATTGGAAGACTGGACTTCCAAAAGGCAGATGAAATTTAATATGGACAAGTGCAAAGTTATGCACCTAGGAAAGAACAACCAAAACCATGGTTACATGATGCAAGGTTCAATATTAGGAACCATTACCCAGGAAAAAGATTTGGGTGTCATCGTGGATAATACATTGAAACCCATCTTCCAGTGTGCAGTGGCGGCCAAGAAAGTAAATAGAATGCTAGGAATCATAAGGAAAGGAATGGAGAATAAATCCAAGGATATTATAATGCCTCTGTATCGTTCCATGATGCAATTGCACCTTGAATATTGTGTGCAATTCTGGTAGCCATATCTTAATAAGGATATAGCAGAATTACAAAAGATACATAGAGTCTTCACAGCTTCCACAGCTTCCAGAGCCTGCACACAGCTAAGCTTTGAGCCTTATATCTTATTTGCCTTTCTTGTTGTTGTTGTTGCTGCTGATGATATAAATTTAACTGTTGGTTTTACATTCACTTTTGGGAATATTCTGACTGCCTACATTCCTTGTGTAGCCCTTAAATCAGATATCTAAGTATGCCCTCAGTTCATGTAAGGCCTACTGGCAAGGGACACTTAGGTTCCCGCCCACCCTACCCCTCACCCCACCCACCCCAGGGCTGCATTGCCTATATAGCGGTCACATACGCTGATATCTCTCCTCTTAATTTGGTGTTAGGTCCACCTTCTCTTCTTCTCCTTCTAGGACCAAGCATGTCTTGTATTCAGTGCAATAACTGTGGTGCCTTCATTCTGAGAAGAATCATCTGGAATCTTAAGAGCTTGTCCTATATGCCTCACGTTAGCAGCCATGCATAAAGAATTGACTTTATTAAGGGAAGAACTAGCTGCAATGAAATGCACCTCTAAGATGCAATCAAAACAAAGTTCACCACCGCTTCCACAAAGAATCAAACATCCCAGGAACAAATGGATCACAGTGGGCTCTGGTAGATTGCGACCTGTAACACAGAGACACCCTATACATCATGAGATATCACTGCATAATGCCTTCTCTGCTTTGGTTAATGAGGATGCCCAATCCATGGAAACTGAAGGGCCCTTAAATGAGACAGTCAATGCCCAATCTCCTGATAAAGCACCAAATATGAAGAAAAACTCACGGAACAGAAAACTACTACTACTTGGTGATTCCATCATCAGAGGCACCAACTTGGGAACACAGTTCAAAGGAGGGAAGATATTCAAATGCCTCCCAGGCTCTTCAGCTAGCAGGAATACAAACCAAATTGTTGATTTACTTAGCGTTGAAAGTGAGCACTCCAAAATTGATGTTGTCATCCACTTGGGTACAAATGACCTGGATAGAAATAGTGCCACTACAGTTCAAAGGGACTTCCAAACTCTGGAAGAGAAGCTGAATCCCATTGTTAACACTGTAGCATTCTCAAAGTTCTACCTGTTCTTGGCAAGGGGGCAGAAAGGCTGCATCACATAAACAGCTTTAACACATGGCTCCAGACCTGGTGTAAACAAGAAGGATTCAGATTTATAGGCGACTGGGGAAACAGATGGACCAACAAGAGACTATACTGTGCTGATGGACTACATCTCTCTGTTGCAGGGAAAAGAATCCTAAGTGAAAAATTCAGGCAGTATGTGGATATGCATTTCAACTAGAAAAAGGGGGTGACGGATGGGGAAGGACAAGTTCAGGACGCCACTCCCAGCAAAAGCAGAATAACATCAGAAACAGCCACACTTTTAAACCACACATCAAAAGCAAGTGGGAAGTGGGCAGAACAAAATCAATGCAAAATACATTCAAGCAAGTTAAATGCTGGAAAGCAATAAGCACAAATACTTGAAGCTTAGCCAACAAAGTTCTGGACCTGGAAGCCCTAATGGTGGAAATGGACTTGGACATTGTGGCCATTACAGAAACATGGTTTAATAAATCACATGATTGTGATATAGCCATAGCTGATTATAATCTATTCAGAAGAGACAGAGAAAGTGGAAAAGGAGGAGGAGTAGCCTTGTATGTCAAAATCAATATTAAAGCCAATGAAATGCAAGGGGCATGGGGAAAAGAAGAAGCGCTCTGGATTGTGTTGGAAAGAGGAGATGGCACTGTCATCCATACAGCTGTAGTCTACAGAACTCCGACTCAAAGTGAAGAGATAGATAATGAATTGATTTATTTCCAAGATAGCCACAAAGGGGGAAGTGATCATATTGGGTGACTTTAATCTACCCGATGTAGATTGGATTACTCCTTCTGCGAATCTGGAAAGAAGCAAAACATTTGTGGATGCTTTCCAAGATGCGTTACTTAGATAAATGGTGATGGAAACAACCAGGGAACGCTCAATGCTGGATCTAATGCTCACCAACAGTGATAGCATGTCGAATGTCTGGGTGGGTGCCCCTGTGAGCAGCAGCGATCATCACACGGTGTGGTTTGAGATAAAAGCCAAGGTGCAGTCCAATCATAGCAAGCTCAAAGTCCTAAACTTCAAAAACACTGACTTCAGTAAAATGGCCAAGTACCTAAAGGAGGAGTTGGCAGGGAGGAAGGGGATAAGGGATGTGGAATTGCAATGGGCTAAACTAAAGGTGGCAATAAAAGGGGCAACAGATAACTATGTAAGAAAAGTAAATAAAAACAAGAGGAGAAGGAAACCTATTTGGTTTTCCAAAGAGGTGGCTGCTCAAATAAAGGCAAAAAACACAGCTTTCACAAAATTCAAAAGCTTGCAAACAGAGGAACACAGTAAGGAATACAGGATCAAACTAAAAGAGACAAAAAGAGAAATAAGGAAAGCAAAATCAAAGGCAGAGGAAAAGATGGCTAAAGATGTGAAGTGTGGCGGAAAAACTTTCTTCAGGTATATTTGGGAAAGGAAGATGATCAGAGGTGGAATTGCAGGACTCAGAAGTGCTGGGAACAGGCTTGTGGAAAGTGACATTGAAAAAGCAAAATTGCTAAACAAATACATCTACTCTATTTTTACAAAAGAAGATCCTGCAGAAGGACCAGCTTTGACTTCCAAATATAAAAATGGGATTGAAGTAGATACCACACCATTCACAGAAGATGATGTGTTAGAACAACTTGCGAAACTGAAAGTGGACAAGGCCATGGGACCAAATGGGATACATCCCAGGATACTGGAAGAGCTCAGAGAGGTTCTCGCAGGCCTGTTAAAAGATGCTTTCAACAGATCCTTGGAAACAAGAGAGGTTCCTCAGGACTGGAGAATGGCTGATGTGGTACCTCTTCACAAAAGTGGTGACAAGGAAGAAGTGACAAACTATAGGCCCATGAGCCTTACCTCGGTGGCAGGAAAAGTAATGGAGGCGCTCCTGAAAGAGCGAATAGTGGACTTTCTCAAAACCAAGATCTGAGGCAACATGGTTTTACCAAAAGACGATCTTACCAAACAAATCTGATTGAGTTCTTTGACTGGGTGACCAGAGAACTAGATCGGGGCATGCGATGGATGTCATCTACCTGGATTTCAGCAAAGCCTTTGATACTGTTCCTCATAGGAGGCTTATCAATAAACTCAGTAGTCTGGGGATGGGTCCGAAGGTGGTAAACTGGATAAGAAATTGGTTGACTGACAGACGACAGAAGGTGATGATAAATGGAGCTCACTCGGATGAAAGGAAGGTGATTAGCGGGGTGCCCCTGGGTCTGGTCCTGGGTCCGGCACTGTTCAATGTATTTGTGAGTGATATTGCTGAAGGACTGAATGGAAAAGTCTGTCTTTTTGCAGATGACACGAAACAGAGTGGACTCTCCTGAGGGAGTGGTTAACATGAGGAAAGATCTACAAAAGCTGGAAGAATGGTCTAATGCTTGGCAATTAAGATTTAATGCGAAGAATTGCAGTGTCATGCACTTGGGTAGCAGAAATCCAAGGGAAATGTATGCAATAGGGGTGAGAGATTGGTGTGCACGGATCAGGAGAAGGACCTTGGTGTGATTATTTCTGAAGATCTCAAGGTGGCAAAACAAGACGGTGGCAAAAGCCAGGAGGATGTTGGGCTGCATACCAAGAGGAATTACCAGTAGAAAGGAAGAGGTACTAATGCCACTGTATAAGTCACTGGTGAGGCCTCACTTGGAATACTCTGTACAGTTTTGGAGACCATAATCTTGCAAAGGATATAAAAAGGCTGGAAACTGTTCAGAGGAAGGTGACCAAAATGATTTGGAGCCTGCATCAGAAGCCTTATGAGAAGAGACTTGAAGATCTAAACATGTACACTTTGGAGGATAGGAGGGATAGGGGAGATATGATTCAGACATTTAAATACTTAAAGAGAAATAATGAACAAACAAACCTCTTCCAAAGACGGGAAAGCTGTAAAACTAGAGGGCATAACATGAAGCTGCAAGGTGGTAAATTGAAAGGCAATGTCAAGAAATACTTTTTCACTGAAAGGGTGGTGGATGCTTAGAATGCCATCCCGATGGTAGTGGTGGGGGAAACACAGTGATGGAATTCAAAATGGCATGGGACAGACACAGTGGATCCCTTTACAGCAACAGGATAAAATCAACATAAACTGAATAATCTAATTTCTTAACAAATAGGGGTGTCCTAGATGGAGCGGTGGGTTCACCCCTAAACAGAGACATGGGAAGAGGTGGCCTGCACAGAGCGGCAGGTGCAACTACTCTTGCCATCTTACTGGGCAGACCAGATGGACCATATTGGTCTTTATCTGCTATCATTTACTATGTTACTTTAGAAGAGCCACCAAAATGGTAAAGGGAATAGAAGGATACCACTATGAGGAAAGGCTTAAAAGGTTAGGGCTCTTCAACTTGGAAAAGAGACGGCTGAGAGGAGTTATGGTAAGAAATGATAGAGGTCTATAAATTAATGAATGGAATAGAACGGGTAAATGTAGATAGGTTGTTTACTCTATCAAAAAGTAGAAAGACTAGGGGATACACAATGAAATTACATTGTAACCCATTTAAGAGTAATAAAGGAAAATATGTTTTCACTCAATGCGTAATCAAACTCTGGAATTCTTTACCGGAAGATGTAATAAAAGCTGTTAGTGTAGCTGGGTTTAAAAAAGGTTTGGACGAGTTCCTGGAGGAAAGGTCCATAAACCACTATTAAGGAGGACCTGGAAAATCCACTGCTTCCTCTGGGATAAGCATTGTGGAACCTATGTACCTTTTTGGGAACCTTTCAGGTACTTGTGACCTGGTTTGGCCACTGTTGGAAACAGAATACCGGTCTTAATGGACCTTGGTCTGACCCAACATGGCATTTCTTACATTCTTAGGTTCTTGGGCCTTCAGGTCAATTTGTCTCCTGCTGTCTAAGGTGTTTTTGTGTGATTTATATACATAGTTGAGAAGTAACAAGCAATGTTTAATTTATAGCTCTGAAATAGGGTTCATAACAGAAAGGAATGAGGTAACTAATGTTCACCATGTTGATGGTAATTGAAAGGGTATTGCCAGTACAGCCTAGAAGCCCTAACAGTCAGTTTTAATATTGGAAAAGCATTTGACCATGTGTCATCAGAATATTTGCTGTTTGTGTTAGAATGCTTTTGTATCAGGGGTCATAAACGTGCTCTATGGTGGTCTTCAAGTCCCGTTGCTAGGTAATGATTGTTTACCTCCATAGTTTAGTTTTGAATAGGGGACAGGGCAGGGTTGTCTGCTGTCGCCAGGGTTATTCTTGCTATGTATTGAACTGTTAACGTGGAAAATTGTTTTGGAGGGTGCAATTAGGATATGCCACTTGGAATGGCTTTAGTGAAAACAGCTTTATTTGTGGATGATCTAGCAATGTTGACAAGGTAGAAGGAGTCTTTGCCTTGCTTATTGGGCTTGATTAGTTTATTCCAGTACCCTGTATACCACTCTTCAGAAAATCCAAGACGGTTTACAATACATTATAGCAATGCAATTATAATTCAAACATTAAAATCCAATTATAACTACACATTATAATCAAAAATTTGGGAAGAAGCTGTCTGTAGTATTTCTCGGGTTTGAGTTAATTTTCAAAAGGACAGGCACCAACACATGTAGAATGCAGCTGTAAACATAAAGGGGGTCTATTTCCCAATCTGTTTTGGGTGCTTAGCGTGTATTTTTAGTGAGCACTAATAGCATGGTGCTTCTTTAACAAGTGCATGTTAATTGCTGCATTAAACTAAGGCTAGAAGTTACTAAGGTACACTACCGTTAATGCATATTATTTTATTGTTGACACATGTTATTAGTAACTAAGTCCCATTGATTAAAGTAGGACCTCCATAAAATAATGTGTGTGAATGGTAGCGCATCTTAATAATTTTAGCCCCCTAATATGGAAATCCCAGTTAGGGGGTGTGGCTTGGGAAGGAGATAGGTGGAGACCACATTTTGCAGTTAATGCAGAGGTCATTTGTGTTAACTGCTAATGCAGCAGATAATGTAGTGCTGTTAGCTACACCTCTGGAAGTGTAAACTCAAAAAAACAACAACTCAATATCTAATGAGACCATATCCACATTTGTGAACATATCCTTCCGGTCTCAGAAGATATGCAAGTGTGTCTTTTTCCATGTTTTTTAAAGTTTGTTTGAAAAGCTCCTAGATGGGGAGAGGGCTTGGCCCATAATATTTCAGTTGCCCGTGATGCAGCCCAGTTGGCAACAGCCATATCAGACATGTGTTAAGTATTTTGGGGGGGGGGAGGGGATTTTTTTTCACTGTGAGTTTGAGTACAGAATTTGAATGACTATAAAAGTTTTGAATTGGAAAAAAAATGAAAGTAAATAAGAAAAATTGAGATCAAGATAATAGAATTTTTAAGCACATTGGTGGACTCTCCTATTACTGCCAGTGCTTTTTGAAGTCTTTATCCTCCTTTCCACAGTTTTTCTGAGACTATAAAAATAATCCCTGTTTCCATTTCATTCTGCTAGACCAGTCCAGACAAGTGGGTTATGTACAAAGAACCAATGAAAAACCCAGGTTTCAATAACATCATTTCTATGCCTCTATTCACCTCAGCCACCAGAGGTCTCTTCAGTATTTCTTTGTCTCCAGCACATGGTGGATAGATTTTCTCCTATCTGAGAAAATCTGAAGATTGAGAGGAAAAGATTGATTAAATGCTCATGAACAACCACCTTGAAGGTAACTCTCT
Organism: Ichthyophis bannanicus; assembly: GCA_033557465.1. Classification (NCBI taxonomy): domain Eukaryota; kingdom Metazoa; phylum Chordata; class Amphibia; order Gymnophiona; family Ichthyophiidae; genus Ichthyophis; species Ichthyophis bannanicus. The sequence goes on from CM066034.1 coordinate 594,203,066, forward strand.
CACTTGAGCATGATGTGGGAGGCTCCACTAGACTGTAGTCTTTTAGGTAGCCATAGGAAGAGGAAAAATTGGTTCAGATTGGAAGAGGAGAGTGTGGTTCAGAGACCTGAAGCAGCTCTTGTGGGCTCCTCCTCTTTGGTTACCTCTGTCTTGGGGCCTATTGCGGCAGGGACCGATCATCCTGGAGGACCCAGTTCCCTTCTCGCTGATGACTTGGCTCTTGAAAGGTGATGGCTAGCACATAAGGGCTACTCTCCAGTGGTGATCTTCACTTTGCTCAGACCAAAGAGGAGGTCTACCAAACTAGCATACATGCGGATCTGGTGCCTCTTTGAGTGATGGGGTAGTGCTTGGCAGCTGTCTCCTGATGAGGCCAAGGTGTCATCTCTATTGGCCTTTCTACAGGATGGCTTGGAGAAGGGGTCTTTCCCTTAGCTCCTTGAAAGTTCAGGTAGCACTTTAGCCTTTTTTTGAGGTCTGGTGACTGATAAGCATCTGGCCTTGCATCCAGACGTCTCGCGCTTTCTCCAAGGGGTTTGGCGTCTGCGTCCTCCCCTTCTGTCTGTGATCCCTACCTGGGATCTGTGTCTGGTGCTCACCCTGATGGTGGCACCCCTTGAGCCATTGAAGCACGCTACTTTGAAGGATTTGATGCTCAAAACGGTCTTTTTGTCGCAATTTCTTCCGCAAGGCGGATTTCTAAGTTGCAGGCTCTGTCTTGCTGAGATCCTTATCTGTTCTTTTCAAAGGAGGCCGTTTCCATTCAACCTGTGCTTTCCTTCTTGCCTAAGGTGCTTTCTCCCTTTCACATGACCCAGGTGGTCTGCCTGCCCTTCTTCTCTAAGGAGCAGGGTTAGGGGAAGGATAAAGATCTTCATTTTGTGGATGTCCAGAGGATGCTTCTCATTACTTGGAGGTTATGAATTCCTTTCGTAAGTCTGACCATCTTTTTGTGGTGTTTGCTGGCCCATGCAAGGGTGATGTGGTGACTAAGTTGATTTTGGGGTGCTGGATTAAGGAGGCCATTGCCTCAATGTATCTGTTGCGGAACTGTCCGGTTCCGGACAGTTTGCACACCCATTCTACCTGAGCGCAAGCGTCCTCTTGGGTAGAACAGAGCTCGGTAGTCCCTGCAGATATTTGTTGGGTAGCAATGTGGGCATCATTTTCCACTTTTGTGAAGCATTACTGCTTGGATATTCACGTGCAGATGGGCATGGCCTTTGGCTCAAGGGTTTTGTGAGCTGCTCTGTCTTCTTCTTGCCCAGTGGAGTTGTAGCTTTGATACATCCCACTGGACTGGTCCAGCAGGGACAATATGGAAGGTGACATTTTACTTACTTACCCATTAATGTGCTTTCCTTGAGTCCTTCTGGACCAGTCCAGGGCCCGTCCCAAAACTGTGTTGCTCTGTTCTTCTGCTGCGGTACCCTTGGGTCTGCTATGATTTTTACACTTAGCTCTGCAGGTCCCTCTTCTACTGACAGCCTTCTGTATATGCTTTCCTGTACAAAGTTATCTATTGTTGATTACTCATTGTTGCTCACCATTGAGGTTGTGTGAGGCTTGCCATGTTTCTCCCATATGCTTTGGGACAAATACTGAAGAGACCTTTGGTGGCTGCAGTGAATAGAGGCATAGGAGTGATGTTATTGAAACCTAGGCTTTTCATTGGTTCTTTGTTTCCACCAATCTGCTGGTAGGGGAACACAACCCACTTGTCTGGACTGGTCTTGCAGGACCCAAGGAAAGGACACAACTGGTAAGTAAAATGTCATCTTTGTGAGAACTTGTTAGTGGGATGTATTTATTTATTTATTTGTAGAATTTTTATACTACTAAAGATATCCAACATCTTAGCTGTTTACAATCCAGTAGGAGGAACAGGTTAAAAACACAACAATAAAAATAAAAGTTAAAACACAGAAACATAAAGACAAGTTGTTATTGGACAAGAATAACGGCCAAAGACAAATGCAACACATAGCCTAGAAAACATGAGGGTAAAGAGTGATGTAATAACAGTTAGAGAAACTTAGACATACTGAAAGGCATTGCTGAAAACAAACTATAGTTTTGTAAACTGCTTTGATACTTCTCAAAAGGTGGTGTACCAAATACCTGATAAAGATAAAAGCGGAGATTGGTTGGAAGGGCATTCCAAAGGGAAGAGGCAGAAAAGTAGAAAGCAATGGATTTGTAGGTCTCAAGGTGCAGAGTAAATTTTGAAGGAATAACAAGAACGTTATGGTTAGCAGACCGCAAAGCACAGATTGACAGTAGGGAATGGAGATAGCAAAGAAGACCAGTGTAGAAAGCATGTTGTCAGTAGAAGGGTTTTGCACTGAATCTGGAAGGAAATGGGTAGCCAGTACTGATCGTGCAATAATGGGGTGACATAGTCTGATTTTCTTTTACATTGTAGATGAGTTTAACTGCCGTATTCACGTATACATAGGTGGATTGTTTAAACATATGTGTGCTGTCTCTGATTGTTCACAGTGCAGGTGACTACAGTGAAATGGGGGCCCAGGAGGAGGAGGAGGAGGAGGAGGAGGAGGTGGAGGAGGAGGTAGACCTGGCAGTCCCTCTGAGTCTTGTAGAGGCAGAGGCTGCTGTCTCAGGGGGCAGCACAAGTGCCGGCGATGAGCCCCTGGAGTCACCCATCACCAGCAGGACTACACTGGGGGCTGCATCAATGGGGGAGTAGCCTAGTGGTTGGGGCAAGGTACTTCAGGCCGGAAGGTCGGGGGTTCAAATCCCACTAGAGGACAGCAACCTTGGGCCGGAAGGACTGGGGTTTCTAGTCCCACAGATGCTCCTTGTGGTCTTGGGTAAGCCATTTAACCCTCCATTGCCCATGTTCCCTGTAAGTATTAGTGTATGTGTCTCATATCCCCGTGTGTTAAATGTATCCCCCGATTGTGTTGTGACCGCTTTGATTGAAGGATAAGGCGGTATACAAATCTGTCTAAATAAAATAAAATAAATAAATAAAAAAAATAAGCTGAAGTCTTTTTAATTGGGATTATGAAATGCCTGCAAGTAAAGAATTACAATAATCTAATTTATTCATTACAAGTGAGTGTATTAATGTTTATAAAGCTCTTGAGTTAAGATAAGGCCTAACAAATTTAATTCTATGTAGGGCAAAGAAGCAACTCTTTACTGTCTTAGAGTCGTGAGGTCTAAAAGAAAGCTGGTTGTCAGTGATAACACCCAAGGAGGGAATAGACTTCTAAACTAGTATAAGGTGGGAAGAAATACATGGATGAAAAAGAAGTGGTCTTTGGTTATGGGAGATCCATATGGTTTGTGTTGTTTTTGGATTTAGCACCATTTTATGCCACTGAAGCTAGTAGGCAATTGTGTTCCATTTTGATTGAACATCAGTTTGACGTGAAGAGTCCCAGCTGTCATTGGCAGTGTCTAGCTGGATATCATCAGCATAAAAGTACGAACTAGCATTAAGGTCTTGAATCAGAAGGGCTAGTGGAGAGATGAAAACATTGAAAAGGGTAAGGGATAATATTGAGCCCTGTGGGACACAGAAATCTGTGGATGAAATACTAAGAGGGAGCCATCGATGGAAACTCAAAAAGATTGATTTGAAAGATAAGAGCGAAATCAGTTTAGGGCCGAGTCTTGGATGCCAGAATTATCTGGTTGATCAAGGAAGAGGAAATGGTCAATTACATCAAAGGCAGAACTTAGATCAAGCTGGATTATAGATCTCTGAGACTATCAAGGTGTAGAGTGACCTTATTTAGGAGGGCTATAAGTGTAGTCTCTGTGCTATGATAAGAGCACAAGTCGATGGATGGGGATGGAAAAATTTATTTGCTTACCAGAACCTTGCAACTTGCTCCAGGACCAATGTCTCTAATAGTCTGGCTGGAAAAGGAAGGTTGGAAATAGGACGATAGCTGTCCAGTAAAGCCAAATCCAGGTCATGTTTCTTTAAGAGTAGACAAATGAAAGGAACTTCCCCCTTGGGCCAGGCTGCTGTTTATCTAAAAAGAGCAGACCATAGGAATTCCAGCAGCTTTCAACAAGAGAGGGAGGAATTGGATCCAATAAAGAGTTAGATGAAGTCAAGGAGTCCAACAGTTTGGTAAGGTGAAGCAGAGAAAGGTTTGAGAAATGGACAAAAAGACTAAGGAGATGCTTGAGAGGGAGCTAATGGCAGGGATGAGACATTACTAATTACTACTGGTGAGTTGCCCCAAAGAGCCAAGATCCTAGATGCTAAGTTAGAGGCATATTGGTTTGGAGAAACTGAACTAGTATCAGTGGTAAGGGCAGTCTTTGGAGACAAAATATTAAAAATAGAGAAACCCTGCTTGGAAAAATGTTCTTGATTGTTAATAAGAGTAGAAAAAAAGGAAACTTTCTTATGATGAATATGTTGTTTATATTTCTGTTGAAGTGAGTGGCAGGTCATTTTATTGTCTGTTGATAGTTGTTTCTCCCACTTCCATTCAGCATGCCTAACCTTGTTCCTGAACTCTCAGTTTTGAGGTATGGCATGGATTATGAAAATTGCGTCCAGTGATCATCCTCTGTGGAGCATGTGAGACTAGTGTCTTGGTTAGTAACAGGTTCCAAGAGAGAACCGGAACAGGAAACGGAATGAGTCAGAAGGAAATTAATCACAGTCGATGTACTTTATTCTCCTGATAAGTCAAAACTTGGGGCAGTGGCTCTGTAAAGGAGAGGAGGGGAGTACTAAAAAATGATCAAATCAAGGTTGGGGGTCAACATTGAAGAGAATGCATAGGGATTCTACAGACCGTAAAAAAGACTGCATCAAGACAATGTCCTGCTGAGTGTGAGCTTAGAGATGAGAAGGGCAAAGCTGAGGTCTGATAGGTAGTAAACAAGGTCTGAATACAAGAGAGAGCCAAGATTATTCATATGAATTTTAAAATCACCTAAGATAAGCAGGGGGCCTTGTAAAAGGCTGAACTCTGAAATTAGATTTGTAAGTATATTGGGTAGTAAATGGACCCTAATGCTTTGTTGAGCAACTAACCTATATTAAGGGGTCTGTTTATTAAAGTGCAGTAACGTTTTGCACCTGTGTGCTAACTGCTGGGAGCATTTGCAGCATACTGCATACAGTTATCACACAGAAAAGTACTTTACTATGCAGCAAATGTAGTGACTTACCACCTCCTAAATAATGACAATGCACAGTCCATGCCCATTCCACACCCATATTTCATCCATAACGCACTATGCAGTCAAAGGGTGAATTGGCATGCGTTGCCATGCAAGCATAGTAACAGTCTCGTGCTTATGCTAACCACGTAGTGCACTTTATTTATTTATTTAACAGTTTTTATAGACCATTTTTCCTATGATCGAAGCGGTTTACATTTAACTTAATCAGTGAACATGATAAACAGATCAACAGGGATTACATTTAATACATCAGTTTACATCTTACGTCTCGATGATGCAATGGAAGAGAAAAAAACATAGAAAATAAGCCCCTAAGAAATTAAAAATGACTATGCTTCTTAGTCTTTCCACACAACCTAAATAACATTAATAGTCCCCCTACTACTCATCAACTTTTAAAAAGTACTTTTTCAACTTTGGCTGGACTATTTGGTTTTTCAGACATCAATCTTCCTCAGTACTGTTGGTAACCCATTCCAGTTTTGTAGAAATTCCTGAAAATGCTGATGTCATCGTCCTTATAAGATGATGGGTCATAATTTTATTTGAGAAGCCTAGCCACTTCACCTGACCACATTGGTTGTATTACATAATCTTATCCCAAAGATGCTCTGGTCCATTTCCCTTCAACACCCTGAAGACTAGGGAAAGAATCTTACACTGAATTGATTTAACAACCTGTAGCCTTCCCAACAGATGTTTATATATTGTCTTGCAGTAATCAATGTGACTTAAAACTACTACCTGCGTGATTCATTTTTAGATCTTCTGATCTTACGTTGGGACACAGTTGCCTTACCAGCCACGACCTGCTATTAATTTTCTTAGTAATCCTAATCACTTGGAAACTCTTATTTGTGAGCTGAGTCTAGAATTACCCCAAAATTTCTCACTTCAGAGAGGAGCTGAAATGTACTGTTATCTGTCATCAATGTGGGAAAGTCAACTGCATAGGAGAGTTACTAATCCATAAAATCGCTTCTGCCCCCATGCATGCAAAATTCTGCATTGGAGGAGTCAGAAGCAGCAACAGCATCACAGCAGTGAAGATTTAGGTAAGCGCCAAAGTGCTGTTTAAAACTATTGCTGCTGCTGGTCCTGGAGAAGGGGGCAATGGGGCACCCTCGCATCATTGGCATTCTAGGGACTGCCTAGTTCATCCAATGGTAGCACTAGACCAGCCTATTTGTATAGAATTCGAGTTCCTGAAAACCAGCTCAGTTTATGAAATAGTTTGTCATACCTGTTGTTTAGTTGTATCCTTCAGCATAAATGAGTGAAAGGTTCTGTGCTATAATTTCTTTCTGTTTTAGTGGCTGTTTATTTACTTTTCCATTCTTAATGGAAGAATGCTGTAGAACATAGAAAAAACAGCAGATAAGGACAAATGTTTGCTGCAGATGCAAATGATCTTCCTAGCAAACCTTCATGTGAGATTTTGCTGTGGGGAGGCCGACAGAAAGGATAACTACACTTTACTAAAATGTAGTTATCTTTTTTACAAAAGCAGCCTGCAGAGCATTTTTTACATGCCAGAATTAATAATTAATGAGCAGCTTTGCTTCATATGATGTCATAGCTCCCATTATTAATTTACTGCAATTTAACTACTGTGAAGGACAGCATCTGCTAAAGCTTTCACGGGTTAAAAACCGTTGGCATTTCTAGGTTTCCATGCATATTTTTGTGTGAAGCCCTATTTGCAGAAGCTTCTGTGGCTTGGTATATTAGTGTCTTGATCTGTCCACTTTCCTAGTGCAGTGTCATAGACCATAGGCAATTTCTAGCATTCCCTTTGTTTCTTTGCCTCTAGGGATTCTCTTGGCCCATTTTTTTCTTGAATTTTGTTACTGTTTCTACCACCTTCACCAGCTGTAAATGCTCATGCTCAGCTAAGATAAAACAAGAACAAGAGATATTTTAGTGTCAGATGTTCAAAATATTGAAGCTTTGTTTGCTCTGAGAAGATTGGGATCACTGTTGGTCCCATTAAATGAGATGTGATGACTAAGTGGGCAATTTTAAAAGCTATTCCTGTATGTAAAGAGTGTTTTATGTTTAGAAATAGGCATTTATAAAATTACGTGTTTGATATGCATGTGACTGTACCCAAACTGAGTGGAGGCATTCCTGGGGCACAGGGTAGGGGAAGAATTTGTATTTACGTGCATACATTTTGAAAACGTATGCGTATGCACATAAATCAAGGTAGAACATTTGTACTTGCTAAAAAGCAGGTGTGAATAGAAATGCATAAATTCCCTGGGGTCATTTTCAAAATGGAAGTAGGCGCACACCTTTGTTTTGAAAATTTGCCGGTAGCCACACAAGCATGCACATACTATGTATGCATGCATTCAGTTTTAAAACTACCCCCTAAAGGAGTAAAGCCACAGTGGGAAAATATAAGCTGGATTATCAATATACCTCCCCCTCTAGAACAGATGCATTAGCCATTTTGACACTCTTATTTAAGGAAATCTCCAGGGCTGGTCTGAGAATTGGTTCAAGGTGTTTGGGTCCCTAGGCAAACCTTAAGCCTATACCCCCGCTGACTGTCAATATCTATTGTTTAGCTTTGAATGTCCTGCTCTTTGCTGCCTCCCAGAAGTGGCCCGGCCCTGGAAGTCACACTATCCCCCTCCCTCCCTCCCTCCCTCATCCTAGAGCATCTCACTTTGTTATTTGGTTGCTAAACTCAAATGAGTGAACTTTAAATGATGTCTGGGTTTGGGATGGTTACAAATTCCCAGCACAGCTATAGCAGACACGTATTTACCCTAGAGAAGATTACTGTCACACATGATACACTCTAATTATAATGAATGATCAAGCAAGACTTTCTTCCCTTAATTTGCATTTACACACAATCTACTTCACTCTCCTTTTCTCTCCTATATTCCATTTGTGTTGTCTCTTTACTCTCCTGCTCACCCTCTCTTGCTCTTAATTTCCCTGTTGTCTTCTAAGATCCATATAAAAATACCTTTACAAAATGAAGGGAATACAACACATGTACACGTTTTAGGTTTTCTTGGTCTGTGTTTGAGTGAATAGTTTGTGTTTAAAATGATTTTATACTTGGGGGGGGGAGGGGAGGAGAGTCATTTACCAAATATACGTGAACACCCTTAACATGTGTTGTTTGCTCCAGGACTCATTGCATAAAACGTGCCCTGCGATAATTAATAAACATTCATAGCATTAGCATACATTAAAATTTAGTATATGATCCACTTCATATCTACAAGTTGGCCGTCGAAGTGGCCATTTCAGGGCAGTAACCAGAGGTGGATAAGTGGGCCAGTCACTCAGGCTACAAAGTCGTTTATGAGTGGAAGAATGACTAAAATGTAGGTTTGAACCTGTGGCAGATGAAAACCGAAGAGGAGTGCATGTTGGGTGAAGGAAAGAGCAAAAATAAGAACTGGGAATCAGACTGAAGGCAGTAGAGGCAGAGAGGAGAGGTATCAGAATAGGAGGAGGAGGAGGACATAAATATGCTTGCCTGCTGCTGGTGCTAAAATTCCTAGTTAAGCTCTGCGATGTAGTAAGGACTCTGCGACAAATTTCAAAAATGGCTTTGCCTGCATGCAAATGTTTCTTCAAATTAATAGATTTGCTGTTAAGCAAACTCATGCAGAGCAGCACATTAAGTATTAGTGCATATCTAAACTATACGCAACATTTTCTTCATAGGCTGGATTTCACTTTAAAAACTACATCTCAATAAGGTGTCGGTTTTCTTATTCGCTACATTTCCCATAGCTAAAATGTGTTCTTCCCTGCTCATTTGCTTGTACAAAAAGTACCGAAATAATGCACTTTTAGTGCATTATTTTTAAAGTATTTGCACAGAAAGGAAAAGTTGCCCTATAGCAGTATATCTTGTATTACTAGAGTAGTTATGACCAGGACTCTGCCTTGTCATAGTTTTCTGAGCTGCTTAATATAATCGAGTATTTGCTAAACTTGAGTTTGCTGCATACAAGTGGTTAATAAGAACAATATCACCGTCTAGCAACCATGTCTCTGTAGTAAAACAAATATCAGGACCATGGTCGTTACTCATATCAGATATAACTGGAATCTTATTACAGATGAATCTCACATTAATAAGCATGTATTTCAGACTCATTTACACTGTTGAAATTTTGCATTCCTGTTTTCATTGTTTACGTTTACTTTCAGGTCGTTCTTATTTTAAAGATACTATTTAAATAATTTCTCTTTTTGTCTTTGAAATGTTCTTTTTTAAACAGTTTAAAAAACAAGATTGTGGGATTGGTAATGACACAGGCTATAGTTGCTGTGTTATGTTAGGTTTCTTATGTTTATAGAATTTGATATACCGCAAATCACAATATATGAAAATTAAGAAAAAAATAACAAAAAGCAATGTTATCCAGAGCTTTCCATGCTATACTTGAATTCATGCTCTATTACAGTAGCGATCTCTCCCCTACCCATCCACAGCTCTGCTGATGTGCCTCATTTGTGAACTGTAGTGTGCCCTACTGTATGTGAACAAAGAGACCTCCTCATGAAGCCTTGTCAGTGCATCTCACTCCTGATCTACAGCATCCTCCTGACTTAGAAGTGAGGTTCATAACGGTCATGGTATGGACAAAACTAAACACTAAGCACCAACTGTCCAAGAGCATATAATAAACAAATTGAACCAAAAGAGCCCTTGAATACAAGATTTACTCCTAAACAAAATGTATCTTGAATTACCAATAAACACCTTTAAACTTCACACAGGCAACAATTGACCTCAGGATGGCTAGAGCCCTACATTTACTGATGAAATCACTATAGGGAACAGCTGACGCTCACATCACAGGTCATGTAGCTTCTTTTTTTATAACCCATACTCAATCATAACTCCTACACCCTAAAACCACAACAAATACTTCTGGGAAATAAATAATATAACTAATATCACTTCTAATCCACATTCATACAACATATACACTATCCAAAATCACACAAACAGCGTCATAGTCGTCACGGCGTTTAGGATGAGCCATGCAGGAACAAACTGTAATTTCCTAAAAAAGGAAAAGGAAAATAAGGAACTATAAACGGAGCTCACTAGTAGAGTCAACAAGTACTTATCTTCAAAAATGCTGCAAGCCAATCACTCCGTCCGCTGCTCAACCATTGCGCAAGGGTTCAAAGGGTTCAAGGGTTCAAAGTCCCTTTTAGAGGAATTCTTTCACTATTTAAATGATTGTAAAGCTTGTATTTCTTTTGATATCAATATGCAAGCTTCTGAAATACATTTTTTGGATGTTAGGGTTTTGAAGACTTCTACTGGGTTTTTGACCACTGTTTATTCTAAGCCAACAGATCGAAATACTTTGCTACATTTTGATAGTTTTCATCCCTATCACCTTCGTCGTAGTTTGCCCTATTCACAATTTTTGCGGTGTCGACGAATCTGCTCTACCACGTCTGAATTTAAAGCACAAGCAACGAACATGCGCTGCAAGTTTGCGGCTCGTGGGTACCCTGATTCAATTCTTTCTACTGCATACAAGAGGGCGAGACATAATCATCGTGAATGGCTTCTTCAACCTTCTGCAGTGTCTTCAGATTCTGTATCAACTGTTACTTGTGTATTACAACATTCCAGTTTATCACGACGGATAGCATCTGTAATTCGTAAAAGATGGACATTGATTAATACACATCCTAAACTTTCTGGTTATCAGTTGCGGCTGGCGTACAGTCGGGGTCGTAACTTGAGGGATCGCTTATGTCCTGCGGTACCACGACGAGATGTTTCAGCGACTTCTTTTGAAGGTCACGTGGCATGTCAGTGCTGCTCCTTCTGTAAGATTATGGCTACTGAAATTTGTGAGAAGTACAGGAGTAAAGTTCGACGAGTACGAAGTGATAATACTTGTAACACCACACATGTTATATATGGACTCTGGTGCTCCTGTTCATTACTCTATGTCAGGAAACCTACTCGTCCTTTGCGGACTCGTCTCGCTGAGCATAAATATAGTTTGTATAAATCTCGTATTGATACTCCATTGATTCAACACTGCATGGATTTTGGACATGATTTTGAAACTCTTTCCTGTACAGTGTTGGAACATGTTCCTCCTAATGTTCGACGGGGCGACCGCAATAAGCTTTTATTGCAGAAGGAGCAGCGATGGATTTATTTGTTAAACACAATGTTTCCACATGGCCTCAACGACAAAATTGAATGGTCCCCGTTTTTGTGATTATTTTATGTTTACTAATCTGTTTCGGTCTATGAGACTGTGGAGCTCCTTCCGCTTTTTTAGTTTCTTAGTTTTTTGTGGGTGATGACGTGTTTTGTTATGATTGGGTAAGGGGATTTATAAATGTGACGTCAGATGCCGTGATTTTTTGGGAGCGGAGAATCCTGTGAGAATTTATGGATTCTTGAAATTGTTATTTTTTCCCCTGATGAAGCCCTGTTGCGGCGAAACGAAAGCTTTCGTAGGGTTGTTTTGTGAAAGAAATTAGAATTGTATCCATTTGAGAGTTTCTCTGCTTCGTGTTGTCTTTTTGGGATGTTCCCGGCGCAATGGTTGAGCAGCGGACGGAGTGATTGGCTTGCAGCATTTTTGAAGATAAGTACTTGTTGACTCTACTAGTGAGCTCCGTTTATAGTTCCTTATTTTCCTTTTCCTTTTTTAGGAAATTACAGTTTGTTCCTGCATTGCTCATCCTAAACGCCGTGACGACTATGACGCTGTTTGTGTGATTTTGGATAGTGTGTATGTTGTATGAATGTGGATTAGAAGTGATATTAGTTATATTATTTATTTCCCAAAAGTATTTGTTGTGGTTTTAGGGTGTAGGAGTTATGATTGAGTATGGGTTATAAAAAAAGAGGCTACATGACCTGTGATGTGAGCGTCGGCTGTTCCCTATAGTGATTTCATCACTAAATGTAGGGCTTTAGCCATCCTGAGGTCAATTGTTGCCTATGTGAAGTTTAAAGGTTATGGACAAAACTAACCCATTTGGGGAAATTGCCCCAAAAGAAAGCCCTGTAAGTGCATCACTTCTGGCATGCCATACCCCCCTGCTGTACCTGTTCTGATCTCTCATACCTCATATTGCCAGTGCACCTCCCTTTTGACTTAGTGCATTAGCCTTGAGTCTCTTGCTTTACCATTTACTATTAGTATTTCATCCTCCCCTCAGGTTTGTTAGCCCAGAATTGATCTACCTCATGCTATTATTACAAGTCTTCTCCCCAATATGTTAGGAAGCATGACCTTTGGGATAATTTCCAACTAGCTCTTTGAGAACTTATTGAACATGTTTGCTTTTGCAGTTCATATGTTACATATGTTGTATCTCTAATGCTTGCAAATATATCATGCTTGTTCAGTGTTAATATTTTCAATATCAGACATGTTGAGTTTGCCTTGAATCCTAGTATGGGAGCCATTGAGTTATTGTATAACAAGTAACATCATAGTTTGCCTTTGTGCACTAGATTTAATTTATTCCAACTAAATTATAATTTCTTGAGCTAGTCAATTGAGTTTTAATTGAACAGCTGTTACTCTTCCAGATTCAAATGTTTTGCAAGTGTGGGGATTTAGTTATGTGAATTTAGGGGGCGCCAGGGGCGGCCCAAGGGGGGTGCGGGGCCATGTGCGGAGACTCGGTGTGGGGCCTCATTTGCATAAGTGGCCTTATTTGCATAAATATTTGCATAATGTTACCATACACTAACTTTTAGTAAACATGTCTCTTCATGAGTGTATGGATAAAGAAAGACTAAAAGATTTCTACATTACTATAAGCCAGTGCCAACCACCAGGCACATTAGGAACTACTACAAACACTGCCCATTTAGAACCCATAGCAAACCCGCCGTATCCTGACAGCATTACCAGGACTCACAAAGCACCATATCCTACCTATCAAAAGGCAACACTGCAAATATTAAACCAATACATTTCAGAGAATACTGGGGAAAGAGAACAAGTGGCAATGTCAAATAGGAATTACATAAACAGAATAGCTCAGCTCAGTTACACATGCAGAACATAGACCATCACCAAACAAGGAATCACAATTTAGAAACAGGAAGGCAATAATTAAACTGGGAACCCCAAAAGCCAAACTTGGAATGTACAACAACACTGTAGAAATAAAACTATAAATTAATTTCCTCTTGTACCAAACAAAGTGCAGATGTTAATGATGCACATTTCCCAGAGCTTTCATATTCCAGTTAATAAATTCAAAATAAAGAGTTATCTTTCTTTTTTTTATTATTTGTTTATGCAATTTACAATAAATTGGAGAAGGTGCTTAATAAAAAGCCTTACTCAAGAAACAGGGCTACAACTTGAAAATCAACATTTCACAAAAAATGCTCATATATCAGGTAATAAGAACAAGCAAAGAAATACAGTGTTAACCCTCTCTAGTCCACAAAGGGAGGTGGGAGCATCACAGAGAAAAAGAAATTTAACATCAAAGCTTAGAAGAAATAGATCATAATCACAAATCCAGAATACTATTTAACAGGAGCACTAAGAGGAAACAATGGAAGCTTCCAGTCGTCTGGCGTTAATTGCGAGGGGTCAAAAAAAACATAAGAAACTGAACAATATTTGATCAGACATTTACAAGGGTGCTTGAGAAAAAATAACACCCCCCCCCCCCCAATTGCAAAATTCCAGGGCGCAGTAGTAAAAAATCTCTACGACGCTTTTGAGTCTCCCTAGAAAGATCAGGGTATATATGCACTGCCAAACCCCAGAATAAGAGCTTTCTCTTCCTAAAGAAGAGTTTCAATATCCACTCCTTGTCTGATATTAAAGCGAATGTTACTAACAAAGTTGAGGGCTCCTGAGACTCTAAACCAGAATTTTCAATTTAATCTGTAACATTAAGGGAATCCCCCTGCACATTACCATCCCCTAAATTTCCCAACATAGGGACACGCTTAGCCTTAGGAATATAGTAAACGTTAACCAAAGGTGGTATAAGATTACGAGAAACCCCCAGGATATCAAGCAAATACTCTTTAAACATATCCCTAGGAGAGGCAGATATTAATCTAGGGAAAATAATAATTCTAAGATTGTTGCCACGAGAAAAATTTTCTAATTGTTCCAATTTAGAATGCACTATCAAAGCGTTTTTTTGAGAAGTTTCTGCATATTCTTCCAAAACTTTAATTTTCTGCCATTCTTCTTCCAACGCCGTGGAAAGATTAGACACCCTCTCCTCCAGAACCGCAATTGTCCCCGAAATCAAATTAACTTTAGACGATACAGATGTAATCTGTGGAAGCAATACTTCACCAAGAGAGACAACTGCGTTCCATATCGACTCCAGAGTGAAAGTCACAGGACGTTGAAGAGCAAAAGTTCCATCCGGGGCAGCAGTTAGCGCATTCTCCATCCGCACAGCAGACTGTGATGATTCCAAGCATGTAGGAGAAGGAACCTCTCCTACACACAATCCTCCAACAGACGACGAAGATGGCAAAAGACAGGAGGCTCCAATAGCCTCACTTCCAGGCTCCTTCGGCACACCTTTCCCTGGTCCTCGCGAGGGAATCCCCTCACCCAATTCTCCTGGGGGGGAACCTCCAGGAAGCCTTCTGGCAACAGGCTAGCACGAGGAACCTTCGACGCTGGGCTCACACCAGGGGAGAGAGATGACACCGAGGCCGACACCGAGCTCTCCGACTTCGGTATGTCGACCAGCCGGTCTTCCCCACCTGCAACAGCTGGATCCCGAGGAGCACGAAGTACAAAAGCGTCCAAAGGACCCGAAATAGCAAGAAGTGTCGAGGTAAGCTGAGACTGCGAGGGCTCCTGCCCAGCCTTCCCCTTATGCTTTCTCCCCATTGAAGCAATAACGTGCTCACTCAGTAGCGGTTACAATCGCCATCTTGGAACGCCCCCCCTCCAAGAGATATCTTTCTACCTTTTGTGCATTTTTTTCAGTTGCAATTGCTCCAGCCACTTTCTTCTGGTTTCTTCATGTTTTCTGCTAACTCTCCATCGTCTGCTGTCCATTTGTCCTTTCTTGTCTCTTCTAGTTTTTTTTCGTTTCTCTCTCTACATCTGTTTTAACATACTAATCTTTCTCCTTTTGCTCTTTCCTCATTCCTATTTCATCCACACAAATTTTACCCCTCCATCCTCAATCCCCACTTACTCTCCCAATACCCGGCCAATTGTAGATTTTTCATCCCTCCCATACAAAATATTCTTCCCCTCTCCATTTTACTCTCCCAGACCCATCCCATTCTAATCCTCCCTCAACATCAGCTCCCTTCTAGTTCCAGTCTCACCCAGCATCCATTCCCTTCTAGTCCCTCCATCAGCCCATTTCCAGTCCTAACCCACCATCAGCCCATTTCCAGTCTTAGCTCCCCCATCCATTTCCAGTCCGAGTCCCTTCATCAGCTCATTTCCAATCCTAGCCCCCCCCCATCAGCCCATTTCTAGTCATTTCCTAGCCCCACCATCAGCCCATGTCAAATCCTAGCTCCCCTCCACTCAGCCCAATTCCAGTCCAAGCCCCCCCCCATGAGCCTACTTCCAGTTCTAGCCCCTCCATGAGTCCATTTCAATTCAAGCCCCCACCACAGCTCATTTCCAATCTTAGCTCCCCCCAACAGCCCATTTCTAGTCCTATCCTAGCTGCTCCATCAGCCCATTTTCAGTCCCAGCTCCCTTCCCTCACAGCCCATTTCCATTCCAAGCCCCCTCCCCATCAGCTATTTGCAGTTCAAGCCTCCCCTTCCGCTCAGCCCAGGTCCAGTCCTAGCCCCCCATCAACCCACTTCCAGTCCTAACCCCCATCACCCCATTTTCAGTTTAAGCCCCCCCTATAACCCATTACCAGTCCTAACCCCCCATCAGCCCACTTCCAGTCCTAACCCCATCAGCCCATTTCCAGTCAGCCCCCATAGCCCATTGCCAGTCCTAACCCCCCCCCATCAGCCCACAGCCCTTTACCAGTCCTAACCACATCAGCCCACCTCAAGTCCTAAACCCTCCCCATCAGCCCAATTCCTGTACTAGCCCCCCCATAGCCCATTATCAATCCTAACCCCCCATAGCTTATTACCAGTCCTAACCCCCCATCACCCCATTTCCAGACAGCCCCCAACAGCCCACTGCCCATGACCAGTCTTCGCCCCCCCCATAGCCCATTACCAGTCCTACCCCCCCCAACAGCCCACAGTCCACCTCAAGTCAAGTCCTAACCCCTTCCATAGCCCATTACCAGTCCTAACCCCCCATCAGCCCATTTCCAGTCAGCCCCCCATAGCCCATTGCCAGTCCTAACCCCCCCATCAGCCCACAGCCCATTACCAGTCCTAACCACATCAGCCCACTTCAAGTCCTAACCCCTCCCCATCAGCCCATTTCCTGTCCTAGCCCCCCCCCCTCCATAGCCCATTATCAGTCCTAATCCTCCCATAGCCCATTATCAGTCCTAAACCCCATCACCCCATTTCCAGACAGCCCCCACAGCCCATTACCAGTCTTAACCCCCCCATAGCCCATTACCAGTCCTAACCCCCCCCAACAGCCCACAGCCCATTACCAGTCATAACCCCATCAGTCCACCTGAAGTCCTAACCCCTCCCCTTCAGCCCATTTCCTGTCCTAGCCCCCCCATAGCCCATTATCAGTCCTAACCCCCCCCCATAGCCCATTACCATTCCTAACCCCCCATCATACCATTTCCAGACAGCCCCCATCAGCCCACAGCCCATTACCAGTCTTAACCCCCCCCCATAGCCCATTACCAGTCCTAACCCCCCCAACAGCCCACAGCCCACCTCAAGTCAAGTCCTAACCCCCTCCATAGCCCATTACCAGTCCTAACCCCCCCTCCATCGGCTCAAGGAAAATTAAAAAAAAAAAGCTGGCTGCTGCTGCTGCTGCCGCCGCCGCGGCAGCGACAGAATGGAGTGTCCCGCGGGGCCCCCTCTGCCCGGCTGAGCCCCTCTGCGCCGGCTTTCAGATACGCGAAGGGAGAGTGTCTCCCTCGCGTCTCTGTTAAGCCCGCAGGGGTAGATGGGAAATTTCCCATCAGCCCCTGCTTCCCATCAGCCCCTGCGGGCTTAACAGAGACGCGAGGGAGACACTCTCCCTTTGCGTATCTAAAAGCCGGCGCAGAGGGGCTCAGCCGGGCAGAGGGGGCCGCGTGGGACACTCCATTCTGCCGATGCTGCAGCGGCAGCAGCCAGCTTTTTTTTTTTAAATTAAATTTTTAAAAAAGCAGAATGTTCTTTGCGCGGGGCCCCCTGAAACGCGGGGCCTGTGCAAAAAACATTCTTGCTCAATGGACGGGCCAGCCCTGGGGGGCGCACACATGTTCTGCTGAGGGATAGTAGAACTTAGTAATTGGTATGGAAAGGCAGACTAGATAATCCATATGGTCTTTATTTTCATCATTTTCTATGCTTCTCTGAGGTCCGAGCACTTCTCAGTTTGTTTCTGGTTTAAAGTGGTTCTTGGCCACCAAAATCACTTTTGGATATATCTAAAGATCAAGAGAAGAGATCCATACCTGATCTCTGGGCTGATAATAAAGCCACTAATCCAAAGTGCTCTGCTCAAAGGCAGATGCTAGGAAATGCCAGGGTATTTGGAGGACACAGTAGAAATGGAGGACTGGGCCAAGATCCTTGTTACAGCGATACAACTGAACCGATGCATAATGTGCTGGAAGGGTTGGCGATCAACATCATGGCCAGTGATGACTTGAGCGGTTCTGAGCACAATCAGTCAACTTTTGATGTCTTGCAAGAACACACCATCTGGATAGGCAGGAATGGAACTTGGATCAAAAACTTAAGGACACAGAAGATAAGAAGTTATTTATTTATTTAATATATTAGCTGCGCTTATATATCACTAAATCTAAAAGTCAAAGCAGTTTACAAAAAACAACAAATAGCCAATAAATGACTTTACAAAGAACATTAAAGAAAAGCAAAATTGAATGAAAAAACTATATATTAACTATGGTGTCTAATCTGAGGCATGAATAGAGGGGATGGAGGTCTCGTAGGGACGTCCATCCTCACTATTCATCCCCCTTTCCCGTCCCAGATGAAGCTACCCATATGAACAGGGAGTTTGTATGGGGAAGTTAGACAGGAGCAAGAAAGGATGGCATGGAGGTGGAGATAGGGCGGGTAATGGTCGGTCCGCAGTCCTGGACATACAGGGCTGATTCTGATGCCGGCTCTGTACGTCCAGGGCTGGCAGAGTAGATGGGGAACTTATTCCACCTCTGAGGTGGAATGAGTTCCCCTAGATGGCAGGGTACGGCAGGCCCCGGGCATGTGAAAGGGTGGAGGGGGTGCAGGAGATTTCCCGCAGCCCGACCCTGGCCTTGGAAGGCCAGATCGGGAGTCAGACTGCGGGGAATGAGTTAAGTCATTGGCAGCCAGGGATCGCAGCTCCTGAATGGAGCCACAATGCCTTGGCAACTGGATGCCATGGCACCGCGGCTCCATTCAGAATCCTTGACTGAGTTAGCCGGGCAGATGCCTGCATGTGCAGGCCAACCGGAATCGGGTCTGGGCCTGCACCTACAAACTTAGACGGGATTCTGATCCTGTGGAGGCTAGATGTGCCCTGCGGGACCAGAATCCTGTCTACCTCTGTGTGACTGGTTCCGACCAAATGCACAGAGGATGGGATGTCCAGATTAGAATAGGCCTCCACATAATTATATAAGTTAGTATTAGAATCAAAATTTAGCTGTCTGGTGGAAAAGATTGACAAACTTCAAACTAGGAATTGAAGAGCACTGAACTATATGCGCAGCCACACAATAAGCTGTGCTCATGGTTCAGTGCTCCTTATTACATCGGCATGTGAGTCCCTGGAACTTTGAGTTAGGCATTGACTTAAATGGTAAAGACTCAGTCCATCTGGGAAAAAGCTTATAAAAACTGTACATTTTTGAAAATTGTAGTCGTTTATTGGATTTCTACATCAGGAGCATCAGCCTGCTAATACAGGGATACAGGGAAGCAACTGAAAGTGGACCCCCCCCCCCCCATAAAACAAATGATACCCATGCCTGATACCTTTAGAACGTTCCAAACCCCTCCATTCCCTGATCCCTTTTCTCTTTTAGAACATTCAAAGTCCCTCCCCCAAACCTTTTCCTCCACTGAGCCCTGATCCCTTTGAAAAATGCAGTCCCCCCCCCCCCAAATTCACTGTGCACGCACATATTCACATGGCACATACTGGAGTGTCTTGTAGGCAGGAATGATCTCTAGTCACTCCAGCCCTAGTAAAATCGTCCTTAAAAAATAGCATCCACAGATGTCCTAGTGATAGCATCGCATCGCTACTGCTAGAGGCTTGCAAGCAGAATTTTACAAGAGGGAGCCACCAAGACAGAAGTGACCAGGGATTGCTTCATCTTCTGCATTATGCACTGGGGATAGTTAGGTAAGTTCCGTCAGGGATAAATTTGCTAAAGGGATTGGAGGGACAGAAGTGTATCCAGATGAATGTACATTTTCTTTTTGTAAAGGGATCAGGGAGGAAGAGGAGCTATGCTTTTCCATCACTGACACCTTTAAAAAGTAGCAAGCCCAGCTTAAGGTCTGCTGTTTTTTGTGTTGATACAGTCAGAAATGTGTGATTTTCGGCAAGCCAAAATGCATAATGGTGCTGTGAGGAATCAAGCACATCTTGGCCTGACTTCTGTGTATGTAGGAAAATATAAAAGTTCTCTATTCATATTGCTCGCTGTAGCTGTAAACGTAATAGTTGTAAAATGGTAGAATGCATGAACAGATTTTATTACTAGGGCAATCCTTGATTTGGTAATTATAAAAATTGAATTTTATTCACACACTCTTTTTAAATCAGTGTCACTGGCGTGTTGGGGAAGGGGACCATATGACAGTTGTAATTTCTTACTAAACTATGAGTCAGTGATGAAATCTATGGAAGAGCTTAATAGAGTGCACAAAGCAGACAAATCTTGTTAGAAGACAATGCCAGAAATAGAAATATTGTGACTGCTTAACACGAGAATCTCTACCCCACTGCTGTTTGAGTTTTATTGCTAGCCCCACAAAACTGTCTAATTACTCAGTGAGGGCAACATCCATTTTTGGAGATTTGGATGCTAGTCTCAGCTTGTGCGCTCAATGAAATGAGTCTGAAGCTGTTATGTTCACCGTAGTTCACCATACAAAACCACTGCTTGACTGTCCATCCCTACCCAAGAATCTCAAGTGTAAGAGATCAGGGGTATTGTAATGCAAGGAAAGGCAGGTGCATAGCAGAGTGTGTGTGGTGCAGAAGGAAGCTGATTCGTCCTCATTTCTAATACTAGTTAATATTTTAAGAGTCATTTTGGCATCAGACTAAGCAATATCTAACTAGTGTAATATCATGATGACATTTCATATTTGTCTCTAAAACCAGATATAATGTTCCCAGGGTAGTAGGACTCTACTGAAAAGCCAGTCATTTTTAGATTGTCACTATTTGTGGCAACATTATACTTAGACCTTATTCAAGGAGCTAAGATATAATCATGGGTAGATTTTGTCTGCCTTACAGATTCAGCCGTTTGACCCTAAACAGTATCATATGAAAAATATCCGTCAAAAAAATTTCTCAAATGGTAGAGAAATAACATAAAGGAAAAACTGAAAAATAATAGTCATATATGAAAAAGTAAAATGGGAAAAAAACCCCACAAGGAGCAGACGTCAAAATACGGCCAAGAGGAAACACCAAAATCTGCTGTATTAAAATGCTTACAAGCCATTCAGAATATGGCTGTTAAATTTTTATTTATTTTTTCAAATATTTATTTGCCTTTCAAAGAATGTTAAAGTGGTTTACAATATGTTAAGTATATTGAGGCCAATTCCGAAAACGTGCACGTACGGGCAGTGGGCATGTCCAAATGGAAACATGCAGAAATAGAACCCATTCCTTATCGTCCTTCCAGTCCAGTTCTGCATCTCTGGGTAGTGCTCCTCTTCCAGCACTGTGGAGACTGAACATGTCATCTTTTTGATGACACTAGTGTACTTAAGCAGCTGGCACCACCTACCAGCCCCAGTATGCTCAATCTCCAAGCAGCTGGAGGAGGTAGTGAGCCAGGGTGCTGGACTCAATGAAGGGACAACTAAGGTTTAGCTAGAGTTTTCTTTTTATTTCCCCTGTTAAGGTACATGTTTCTTTGTTTTTAAAGGCAGAAATAAATTCAGAAGGATCAGAAAGAACCCAGGGACAACAGGGCTGGGGGAAGGATATTCCTTCTCCATCTCCCCCCAGAATTTCGGGGGGAGTTCTGTGGGGGCCTTCCTCAGTCTGAGACTTCTGGCGGTTTCCGAACTAGTTATCGACTGAGGAGCTGCTGCGGGGGCAGCAGTTGATTGATGGGAGCTTCTTCCTAGTGGGCCATTTGCAGTTTCCTTTCAATTTCAGTTTCAGTTAATTAGATTTTGGTAAAGTGGTTTTATTTTATTTTATTTTATTTTAGTTCAGGTACTTTAGTGCTCCATGCCTGAGTCCGTGGAGGTGCATTGTGCTAGGGATCCTTTTACCTACCCGAGTACAGATTGAGGGCTTTCCTGGGGAGTGCCCGCAGCCCTTCCCACCATGCTCGTCAGACCGTACTGCCTGGTATGGGATGGTATCAAGGGGGGTGAACCCTACTTCATGCCACATCCTTAAGTTTTGAGCTGTATAAAACAAGGAATGCTTATTCAGTGCACAATGACTTGCTGCAGACCTGTGGAAAAAGCCTAACTGTGCCATTGTCTTGTTGCTCGGCGGATTTCAGAGAGCTGTTGTACCTGGTCAGGTGATGTGACAGTTTGTTGAAGCATTGTCACTTTCTCCTGAGAAGGGTCAGGCAAAAGGTCAGATACAGAAATCAGTGAAAGATAAGCAGGAAAAAGTGCTGCATAGAGGTTTGTAATAGCTATAGTTTTGTTCTGTGGAAAATAGGAAGTACCTGCATATAAGAAATGTATATAACTAGAAAGATATACGAGGCACTTGAGGATCTGCTGCTCTAGGCGGTGTGTAAATCGCAGAAAGTCTTCCCGGTACATGGAGTAGTATAACGGATGATCCAGGATGAGTGAGATCTGCCGGGTGCCGGACTTAAAGGGGTGCAAAGTATGACACACCTGTACCCACTGCTGGAGCAAGAACAAGAGCTCCTTCAATTGCCCAAAGTGGAGGCAGCGGTGTTGACGGCAGTAGAAGAAACCTTGACTCGTCTCCTGCAGCTAAGAGCCGTAAAACCAATTCCGTGAGACCAGTACAGCTGCAGTCGATTCTCCATGTATTTCATGGAGCCGAAAAAGGAAGGTTCCTTTCACCCAATGCTCGATCTCAAGGGCATGAACCGCTGGCTCCGGGTACCGTATTTTCACATGGAAATGCTGGGATCAGTAATAGTGACTGTAGGAAGTGGAGCGTTCTTGACATCTCTCAAACTCACAGAGGCATATCTGCATTTTCCCATCCATCCAGAACATCAGCAGTTTCTCCACTTTGTGGTGCTAAGGAGTCATTTCCAGTTTCGAGCATTGCTCTTCAGTCTGGCAACCGCCCCCCCCCCCCCCATACCTTCATCAAGTTCATGGTGGTGGTGGTAGCAGCTCTCCGCAAGGAAGGGGTTCTCGTCCACCCATACCTAGATGATTGGCTGATCTGGGCAAAGTCCAGGGACTATGGTAAAAGAGCAACAGCGCGAGTGATGGAGTTCCTTCAAAGTCTCAGTTGGGGGGGGGGGGTCAACCTGGCCAAGAGTCAGTTACGTCCAGCCCAGGAGCTAGAGTATTTGGGAGCGTGCTTCGATACCCACATGGACAGGGTTTTCCTGCCGGATCGCCGGGCACAGGAGCTACAACAGTCAATATAACAGTTCCTGAAGATGGCGAGACTGTCGGCGTGGCATTATCTGCAGGTTCTGGGGACCAGGGTGGCCACTTTCAAGCTAGTCCCATGGGCAAGGGCGCATATGTGACTGCTGCAGAGGTCTTTGCTCCGTCATTGGTCCCATCAGTCAACCTCTGTCCCAAGAACTCCCCTGCTCATGGAGCACCAGGAGAGCCCTCAGGTGGTGGCTGCATCCGGGAAGCCTGGAAGGGGACATGCCACTCGAATCCCCGGTGTCAGTTCCACTGATGAGAAATGCCAATAGTTGGGGAGCCCTTTGCGAAGGACACTTTGTTCAGGGACAGTGGAGTCCGCAGGAGGCCCTGTGGTCGATCAACAGGCTCGAGATGTGAGCAGTGACCTTGGTGCTAGAAGGTTTTGAGCCATGGTTGCAGGGGAAGGCAGTCCAAGTCCTCTTGGATAATGCGACTATGGTGGCTTACATCAACCAGCAAGGAAGCACGGGGAGAGCAGACATGGAGGAGGGGGCCAAAAGGCTGTTCGGATGGGCAGAGATTCGTCTCCAGGCGGTATCAGTGGCGCACATAGCGGGAGTCGACAATGTGATAGCAGACTACCTCAGCCGAGTGCGCGTGGACCCCGGAAAGCGTCAGCTCAACCAGGGGCTATTCAAGCAGGTGGTCCGCTGATGGGGCACACCAGTCATGGAACTAATTTCAGTGTTCGAGTTGGCCAAAGCCTGCTGGTTTTTCAACAGAAGAAGAGAAAGAATGTCTGAGGGCCTGGATGCTCTAATTCAGCAGTGGCTCGAAGAGGGTCTCTCCAATGTTTTTCCTCGTGGGCGCTCATAGGCCAGGTAGTGCAATGGATAGAGGCGCACCGGGTATTAGTAATTATGGTGGCACCGGACTGGACTGATTCAATACTGGCGAATTGACCATGGCGGCTTCTGGGTTGGAACAACCTCTTGACGCAGGGGCCACTTCGCTTGCCCCAGGTGGATCGATTCTCACTTATGGCATGGCTCTTGAAAGGGCGAGGTTGAAGAAGAAAGAATATTTGGGCGTGGTTATAACAACATTGCTACAGGCCCGGAGGAGGTCTACGAACCTGGCGTACATCCATGTAGGGCGCATCTTTGAATCGTGCTGAGGAGAGAGGCAGGCACGCCCTTCCACTGCCTCCGTCCCATACATCTTGGCATTCTTGCAATCTGGTTTTGATAAGAATCTAGCCACCAGTTCCTTGATGGTGCAGCTGGCAGCGATTTCCTGTTATCGCGGGAACGTCCAAGGGGGTGCTGTTGGGTACACACCCAAATGTGCTGAGATTTCTAAGGGCGGTGACCCATCTCCGTCTGCTGAGGAGGGAGGTGGTACCCCATGGGATCTCAATCTGGTGCTGATGGCGCTGTTTGGGGAACCCTTTGAACCACTGAGTCAAGCTTCCCTGAAGGATTTGACTCAGAAAACGGTATTCCTGGTGGCAATTTGCGTGGCACACAGGTTTTCCGAGCTTCAGGCCCTGTCATGCCAGGAGTCATTCTTTTCCTTCTCCAAGGAGAAAGTGTTCTGCACCTGGTACCTTCATTTTTGCCCAAGGTGGTGTCAGCATTTCATGTAAATTGGGTCATTTCCTTACGGGCTCTGGCGAGCACGGATGTGGGACCTGCCACTCCATAGCTGTGCCGCCTGGATGTTAAAAGAGCCCTGTGCGGGTATGTGAAAAGGGCATCGTCCTTTCGGAGATCAGACTGTCTGTTGGTTCTTTTTTGCGGGCCGTGCAAAGGTGAGGTGACAGCTTATACCAGAGAATGTAGTAAAGGCTGTTAGTGTAGCTGAGTTTAAAAAAGGTTTGGACAAGTTCCTGGAGGAAAGGTCCATAAACCATTATTAAGAAGGGACCCAGGATATCAATGCTTGACCCAGTACAAGCATTGTGGAACCTGTGTCTTTTGGGGAAACTGCTAGGTACGTATGACCTAGATTGGCCACTGTTGGAAATAGGATACTGGGCTTGATGGACCTTGGTCTGACCCAGTATGGCATATCTTATGTTCTTATGTAAGGCCTCCATTTCCAGATGAATCATGGAGGTAATCACGTTAGCGTACATCTTGAATGGTAAAGCAGTGCTGGCAGGGTTACGGGTGCATTCCACGAAGGCACCGGTAGCCTCTTGGGCAGAGTATAGTTTAGTTCCACTGGTGGAGATCTGTGGGGTGGCCTGCTTCGATACCCACGTGGACAGGGCTTTCCTGCCGGATCGCCGGGCACCGTAGCTATGACAGTTGATATGGCAGTTCCTGAAGATGGCAAGACCGTCGGCGTGGCATACTTTCTCTAAGTATTATTGCCTGGATGTCCTGATGGCAGGGGACACTCGTTTCAGATCAGCAGTGCTTCAGGCCGGTTGTGCGGGTCCCTCCCATTAGTTTAACTGCTCTGATACATCCCAGAGGTGCAGGACCGGACTGGAGAGACGATAAGGAAAGAGAAATTAGACTTACCTAGTAATTGTTGTTCCTTGAGGAACTCCAGTCCAGTCCAGAACCCTCCCTGAGTGCTTTCTGTGATAATATGTGTGCACCCCAGTCCTGAAGCAGGCTCCCTTGGTAGAGGGCCTGGGGCGTGGGGTGTAATTGACATTTGGGGGGGG
This sequence comes from Ichthyophis bannanicus, assembly GCA_033557465.1. NCBI lineage: Eukaryota > Metazoa > Chordata > Amphibia > Gymnophiona > Ichthyophiidae > Ichthyophis > Ichthyophis bannanicus. The sequence goes on from CM066034.1 coordinate 594,228,817, forward strand.
GGGCGGATCGGAAGAGCTGTCAGTTGCTTGCTCCCTGTTGGTTGGAGTTGCTCGGGTGCTCAACAGGTTGGCCTCCTCATCCTGGAGGTGGGGACAGGGTATCCTTCCCAGGGGATGGAGGGAGTACTAGTTTATTTAGGCATAAAAGTGTTTGTTGCATGTTTAACTACTTATTTGTTGCTCCTCTGAGTTTGTCAATAGGTACTGGGGCTGGTAGGTGGTGCCAGCTGCTTGAATACACTAATGTCATCAAAAAGATGACATGCTCAGTCTCCAAGCTGCTGGAGGAGGTGCAGGACTGGACTGGAGTTCCTCAAGGAACAACAATTAGCAGTTAAGTCTAATTTCTCTATTCCGCACATGTGGGGATAGACGCAGCTGCGTGCACAGAATCACCCACATAGACATGCTATGCATGGCCCCCACACAATGCTATATTGTATGAAGCTGGGTATACGTCAACGGCATTTTATGTCCCCGTGCTCACTGTATTCCAAAAAGATGTACGTCTGCGACCCTGTCCAGCTCAGCAATATATCTGCGAGTGACCACACCCCCTTTCGAAACAGGCAGCTGTGAAGCTGTTCTGAGGCTGAATGTCAATGTAAGATGGCAAAACTCACAAGTGGATGCAAGTTAAACAATAGAAACCAGTCTGTGGCATGCCCAGACCACTACAAAGCACTCACAGTGTACAGTAATGTAGCAGGAAAATGGGTAGAGAGTGAACCTACTGGCACAAGATGCAGTGCAGCACAACAGACATGGCAGTAGGCACCCTTCCAAGGTATGCACATTGTGAACGGCTCAGGAACATGACCGTACAATGCTCTGAGGTCCCCCGAGTAGTGACAGAGAAGCGAATGCAGAACTGTCCTGAGCACTCCTGCCTTATGCACTGGTACCTGTTCAGGCTGAAGACACACCTACGGTCCAGGTACTTGCCAGACATACCTGTCCCCCCTGGATATGTGGATGAGCAATCTAGATGATCCCCCCCCCCCACTCCCTATGCACACACACACATTATCACTTGCAGCCCCACAGAAACAACTGTCTGCCAAAAGAATGCCCAGCATCATATTTGCTCACTGCATTTCTATTTGGCTTCCTACTTACACGATAACTACAGTGGTGGACCTCAATCTGCTATAGAGCTGCAGTAGGCTCAAACAGTCCTTCCAGTATATCTTTCTCAAGGATCAAACCCCATATGCACATTGCACACCATAGGCCTCCATATGTAAACATCTGCAACAGTGACCTGTGCACACGATTAGTGCCATGTAGCTACCGGCGTAAGATATCCCAGTATAGTGTTACAATAGGAGTTACATAAGACCTTTTCTGCACCAGAGGACTGTGCACATTGCATAGAGCATATTGTAGAAATCCACTCCATTGCCAGTATCATATCCAGGATGTGGGCATTAGTAGGGCACCCTAGCTGTGCCCTTTTAGCTCACACAGCAAATGCCAGCATGGCCAGATTGAGCACTAGTGCTCTACTTCATACAGTTGTGGGGGTGTTTATTTCTGCTGCTTTGATGTACATCTTCTCTCTCCTCTGCTTTCTGTTCAGCAACACTGCATGCTGTGGTTTTCCAGACTGCAGTCACACCAGTCTGGAAAACCACAGCAGTTAACCATCCATTCACCACTATTTGCTGCATTGGGGTGGATGTCTGCAGTGCCACCTGCGTATGTACATAGGTGTGACCGGAATACACTTCATACATCTCTATGGTTGACCCACGCCCCTCACCCCCCCCCCCTTCCCACCCACATTTTGTGATCCCATTTAAGTGCTGTGTACGTGCAGCACCACAAAGGTTCAGAATACGGTTTCGGATGTTTTCCCGAGATATACGTCAATTCTGCATGTACAGGAAGCTTATTCGTGGTTCATAGAAATTGGACCATGCCACTCATCTTCTCATTGAGCAACATTTGCTCTTTCTTTTCAAATGAATTTCAGGATTCTCATTTTAACACATAGGTCTCTTTATCAGGGCTCCATAGCACCTTGCTAATGCTCTTATTCCTTATCACACTCTCTAGTACCTCCAGTCATAAGCAGATATAGCATTCTCTCACTTCCATCTTCTAATGTTCATTTTGGATTGACCAATCAATCTGCTTTCTTTTACTGTGCTCTAGCTCTTCGAAATAGTCTTCCTTGATATTTGAGAACTGAGCCTGCCATGGCGAAGTTCAAGATGGGCCTAAAACTTACCTTTTAGGTTTGGCCTATGAGGACAAGGTATCTCAGCAGTTCATTGTCCTGACTTTCTTCTTCCTTTTCTCTTTTTGGTTATTGGATATTTTTGTCTTACTCTATTTGTTGCTATTTTTTAAATATTGATTTACTCTTTATGCCTAGGGATAGCTTTTCTTTCATTAATCATCTGACGAGACGAGGTAAAGCGAGGTGGAGCAACTAGAGGATTATACTGCCAATTTAGTGATTCAGTATAATAGGTTTATTTTAATGGGGAATTTTAATGACAGGCGAGATCCTTTACTGAACCACTTTTTAATTTAGTCTTACTACTTTGGCATTGTCAAAATAATTTTGAATGTTCATATGTAGCAGGTCATGTTTTAGTTTTAATAATAATTTTGGGAAATCTTAGAGACCCTTTTACTAAGCAGTGCTAGCTGTCAGCACAGGTCTGATTCACGATGAAGGTGTGCATTGGACGCGTGTTGACAGCTAGCACAGGGCCATTACAGCACTGCCAGATTTTGGTGCTAGCTGTCCATGGCATGTTAGGGTTGTGAGTGGGAGGGTTAGGGGTGGAGAGTGGGCAGGGAGAGCGCCACTTACGTAGCGCACCCCACTACCTGCACGGCAGGCAAGTAACATGGGTGTCCTCACCACCACATCCATAGGTGGCATTGACTGCACCTATTGTTGCACCGCTGCATGGCTATGTGTGCTGCGGTAACTGGCAGGGACATGCTTTCCATGCTCCCGGCAGTTAGCATTGTGGTGTTGCCCTAATGTGTCATGGATATGCGCATTATCAGTATGGTTGATGCAACACCACAGTGCCCTTAGTCATTAGAAGGGGGCTGTTATGTCTCACAATCAGTAATTTGACCTAAACATTCCCATATTGATTTTTCTATTTAAAGTAAATGCATTGGATAATAAAGTAGTTGCAAAACCCTTGGCTAGATTGAAAAGAGGAAAGTGGATAAAGATTTTGTGAAAGAATTCCTTAAGGGATTGCATAGCTAACTGGAACAAATTACTATCTCCCATTGAGGTGGCATTACCCTCCAGTCCATAAGGCATCATTATGGTATGTAGACTCTTTAAAGTTACATAACTAAGAGTGTAGGGCTTTAGAAAGAGCATGGGCATTGAATAAGTCTTCTATGACTAAAGAGAATTGGAAAACAAAATTACGGTGTTATAAACAAGATGTCTCTGCAGCAAAAAGAATCATATTATATATCACAGGAGTTAGTTTGTATTTTCAGACAACTGTTAAAAGCTTAAGAAGCATAGCCAGACTATTCTCATTTAGCTCCTTTGATGGAAGACCAGACCCAAGACTTTCAGAACAAGACCCAGACATTTAGAGACGATCTGATGGAAGATAAGATGAATTAGGATAATGTTTTTAGGAGATAATTCAAATAATTTGAAATTAATCAAAAGAAAATTGGCTGTTACCGTTTGGGTAAATTTAGGGATATGTCAATTTCAGAGATTAGAGATACTTGCTAATTAAGAGATGATGGAGAAGGTAAATAGTGGAGTACCCCAGGGATCTCTACTGGGCCCGCTGCTTTTTAACATATTATAAATGACCTGGAAATGGGAATAGCGAGTGAGATGATCAAATTTGAAGATGACAAAATTATTCAAGTTGTTAAAACACAAGAAGATTGTGACAAATTGCAAAGGACCTTGATAAATTGGGAGACTGGACGTCCAAATGGCAGATGAGATTTAATGTGGAAAAGTGCAAAGTCATGCCCTTAAGGAAGAACAACCCAAACTACAGTCACACAATGAAAGGTTCCACATTAGGAATTACCACCCAGGGAATGATCTAGGCATCATTGTGGAGAATACATTACGCACAGTGTGCAGCAGCGGCCAAGAAAGCAAACAGAATGCCATAAATCATAAGGACAGGAATGGAGAATAAAACCCAGGATATTATAATGCCTCTGTTTCATTCCATGTTGTGTCCAATTCTGGTCACCATATCTTAAAAAGGATATAGCAGAATTAGAAAATGTACAGAGAAGAGCCACCAAAATGGTAAAGGAGATGGAAGGATATCCCTATGAGGAAAGGCTTAAAACGTTAGGGCTTTTCAACTTATGGTTGAGAGGAGATATGATAGAGGTCTATAAAATAATGAATGGAGTGGAACAGGTAAATGTAGATCAGTTGTTTACTCCTTCAAAGAGTAAAAAGACTAGGGGACATGCACTGAAATGACAATGTAGCCCATTTAAGACTAATCATTGAAAATATTTTTTCACTCAATACATAATCAGACTCTGGAAGTTGTTAGTGAGACTGAGTTTTAAAAAGGTTTGGAGAAGTTCCTGGAGGAAAAGTCTATAAAGTCCAACATGGAAGGAAACAGGACACCCGCAGAAACACAAACCAGCAAACAAGAGCTAGTCATCAGATGACTGATCAAAATCTTTATTCAGGGGTACAGTACAGCCACACCCAATATAGCCATGTTTCGGCACCTGCCTTCTTCAAGGGTTTTCTGGCACTACAACATACAGTTGTGCAAAATAAAACACATATAGAAATAAATGAATAAATGAATATAACATCACATAGATATAATAAAATAATAAAACAAATATCTGCATTAAATCAATTAATAAACACAAATTGATAAAAAGTGAAAGGGCGCGGGCAGGGTCCCGGCGCCCGCACGTAACCGGGTGCCCGGCCCAGCGCGGGACCCTGCACGCGGCCTTGGAGAGCAGGGGAGGGGGGAGTGATGGCGCGTCAGTTGGGGAGCGCGGCGTTGTGGGGTTTTAAATTGATTGGCTCCGCCGGGCTGGCGGGCGGTGCGGAGCCAATCGGAAGGCAGGGCGCCATGTGCTGCGGCTGGGAGCTAAGGAGGCCGAGCACATGCGGCGCGGCGGTGGATTGAGCAGCCCTCCCACCCACCCTTGAGTGGTAGGCGGGGGGGCAGATTTGGGGTGTCGCAGTGGGGGGGGGGGGGGTAAGGGGCGGGATCCCGGAGGTTTCCGGGGTCCGGAGCCTTAGGCGACTTGGGGCGAGGGCGGGGTGCCCTCGGCCCGGACAACCCCTGGAAGACTTTTGCTAGTAATATGGCGAAGTCGGAGAGGGGTGCTAGGAACTTTGCCGGTCGGGTGACCATGGCTTGAGCGGAGTCCGCGGTTGCTTTGCTAATTGCATGGCTGGTGACTCGTGGCTCCGCCGGGTGGGGGGGGGGGTGTTAAGTTTGTTCAGTATTACTGTGATGTTCAAGATGTTGTTGGAATAAAGCTGCGACCAGTTTGTACCAAACAGTTGTCGGTGAATTTGTGGGGGGTTGGAGGATGAGGGAAAGGGTGGGGGCAGGGGTTTGGGAAGAAGGGTGAGCGCTGGTCCGGCTACCCGGTTACTAATAAAATTAATAAATAACTAAAAAAACTGGAAACCAGTCATAGACACACAATGATAAAAATGATAAAAACCACAAATAAAACAGAATCAACATGAATGTATAAATCATAAACTCTGACCAAAGAAATAACACCATGCTTCCAAACAGAGTGAAATGTAGAGCAGAATCATTCAGTGTTACACAGGGGGAAAGGAACTCATGCGGGAGAATACAAAACGGGTTATGAGATAACTGGCGCATTACCCAATACTGCAGCACTGTAATCTGTCTTGTACAAACCAAGTGCTTAAAGACACACTGTAACTGGAAACAAATGGATTGCTGGTATAGTTTTTTAATGCCATATATTCATTGAGTACCAAATTCTTTAAGATGATAATTTTTAAAAAGCCTACTAAGCTGAGTCTTAATAGTAAGTTTCAGGTGTGTTTTATATTGAAAAATTATCTTTAAAAATAAATGCTAAGAAAGGGAAACTATACTGTACAGCTTACTTTGAAGGGCTCCTATACATATATCTTGAATACTGTTTTTATTAGCCAGATCTTTCTGAAATGCACCATGACTACCATTAGCTGTGTGAAATGTGCAGAGCTTCTCATCATTCTCTACCTTGGAAGCAGAGATAATGTATGCAGAGTGTGGTTATGATTTGCCACAAAGGCTTTATCTAGAGATGTATGATCAGCTTTAAACTACTTATGTGATGAATTAATGTTTTTCTTTGTAAAGAAAAACATTAGAAAAGCTCGTTTCAATTGTCTTTATACATTATTATTCAACATTTTTTTTAAGTGCCATCATTATTCACCATAGTGATGATCTTATTTGCTTTTTTACAGCTTGTGAAGTAACATAGTAACATAGTTAATGATGGCAGTTAAAGACCAGTATGGTCCATCTAGTCTGCCCAGTAAGATGGTAAGAATAGGTGCACCTGCCGCTCCGTGCAGGCCACTCCTCCCCATGTCTTTGTTTAGGGTGAACCCACTGTTCCGTGTAGGACACCCCATTTTGTTAAGAATCTAGATAGTTAAGTTTATTTTTATTTTATACTGTTGCTGTAAAGGGATCCACTGCATCTGTCCCATGTCATTTTGAATGGCATGGGACAGAATGTCACTGTATTTGCCCCCACCACTTCCATCGGGAGGGCATTCCAAGCATCCACCACCCTTTCAGTGAAGTAGTATTTCCTGACATTGCCTTTCAATTTACCCCTTTGCAGCTTTATGTTATGCCCTCTAGTTTTACAGCTTCCCCGTATTTGGAAGAGGTTTGTTTGTTCATTATTTCTCTTTAAGTGAAGTCATGTAGGCAAAATTCACCATTAGAAAGGGGCATTCAAGCTAGTGTAGTAGTATAACACCACAATTATTAAATAATTTGGACAAAACCACTGACATAGAATGCTTCTATTTCTTTGGATGTAACCTTTTGCTCATTTTGTCTAGGCAAAATAAAACACCTAGCCGCTGCTGTTTTAATTTAAAACTGGATATTCAGCAGTAGACGATATCCCGTTTCTACCACTGAATATCTGAGCTGTCCGGCCACCAGTGATGTTATCTGGTTAGAGGAGATAATCAGCCACTAATCAGATAGCATAAAGCGGTTAAAGTGAGGGCAGTCATTCACCTCTCCTAACTTAAACTGCTTAAGCTATCGACTGTCACTGCCCCCCCCCCCCCTCCACCCACAGACTGCCCTGGTTTAAGATGGGCATTTTTTCAGTGGTGGGAATAGTCAGTGGTACTTAGCGATTTGTGACGCTGTATATCGCAGTGACCACATTTCAGCAGATTAGCAGATCGTGTAACTGGCTAAAACACTTTGAATATCCGGACCCCCCCTACATTTTTTATTTTCATAGGAAATCAAGAGAGCTGCACACACAGAAAGGGAAGCCACTAAAATGTACTCCTTCTCTCAGACAGAGTGCATCTTTTTGGATTAGAGGCCTAAAGGAAGCCTTATATCTAGATGAGTGAATAATGCTTTAAGAACAGAGCCAGAGGCGTATTGGACAGACTGCATAACCTAAATGCTCCAACTATCTTTCTTCAAGCTCTTTAGAATACATTAGTGAGGTTTCAAGACATGAATAACTGCTCAGTGTATCTTTTGATTGCAAAAGATATTCATTTAATAGAGGCCAAAATCTGGAGCCCTAAATGTTTTACAGAATATAAAATATTGCACTATGCGCCCAAGGCTGCTATTGAGTTATACAGAAACACATTTCAAGGGATATGCAACAAACTATTTTTACATAGATTTTATGGATTTTTTTGAAGGAGGGGGAGGGCTGTTTTTTCAGAATGTAATTCTCTAGGGAAGTTGCCTGGGAGATGGGTTTCCTTGATGGCCAAGAAGCACTCCATGCTGCTAGATTTAGATGCCATTTGCTGTATTGATTCTCCGGCTTGGATTTGCTGTTCAGTAGCCCTTGCACTCTTTTCTCTAGGCTGAGTATTGACAGCATCAAAAGCACTAAGAAAAATAAGATTCTGATTCATAAATTTTTTACAGCAAGAAAGTGTATCTCGCACTTCTGAAAGCAGACTTCTACCTCCCCTAAGAAAGTTTAACCGCATTCTGCAGTTTCTCTTAAGAACATAGCACTGGTGGTTTTTAGGGAAAAAGTGGGGCTTGAAAACACAAGAGGACTGAACTTTATTCTTTTCTGCTATGCCTACATCCATTAATCTAAGATGCGCCAGCTTAGTTGTGTTTTATGTCACGGCTTATATAGGATTTGATCATACCTGAAGTATACTTAACAGCAGAGCTTCATGTTACAGTACTTTACAACTCTATTCAGTTACTTTCCTAGCTGTGTCTTGCTATTTTGCCTTATTTGTTTTCTTACAGTATTGTTATATTGCTCTATTTCTTTTGGAAAACCTGTTTAATAAAGATATGTATTAACCACCAAGAAATAAAAGAGCCTATGCATGAATCTGGAAAAAAGGTTCCTGACCTGGAAGCCCTGATGGTAGAAATAGACTTGGACATTGTGGCCATTACAGAAACATGGTGTAATGAGTTTCATGAATGGGATATAGCCATAGCTGGCTATAATTTATTTATTTAAAAGAGAAAAGGCAGAAAAGGAGGCGGAATAGCCCTGTAAGCAAAAGCAGTATTAAAGACATGAGCACCTCCTCTTATGGCTCCATTCTATCAGCCTCAGAGATACAACACTAGAGTGGTTTCAATCCTACCTGGCTGACCAATACCAACAAGTCGGAATCAGATTCAAAACTTCCAACCTGTTCAGATTACTCCAGGGCTTACCCCAGGGCTCTGATTTATCCTCCCTCCTCTTCAATATTTTTATTCAGCCACAGTGCAAAATAATTCAAAACCACAACATCCTGTACCATCTGTATGCCAATGATATTTTAATTTACACACCATTCACCATCATCAACCCTGACTACTCCACAATAGGGCAGTACCTCGACCCCTTCTGGAACAAGCTGACTTCAAGAATGTCTTTCAAGCCCTCATCACCAATTCGAATATGCCAACATAATATACCAGGGACTCCCAAAATCCACCTTATTCCCCCTACAACTTGCACAGAACACAGCCACCAGAATCATCACAAGTACCAGTCAACAAGCATACATCACCCCAGTCCTGAAGCAGCTACACTGGCTCCCCATCTAAATGAAAGTCAAATACAAAGTCACCCTGACCATCTTCAAGACCCTTCACAGCCTCTCAACAAACATCCTTCAACATCCTCACTCTTGAACCTCACAATAACAAATCTAGGAGAAAGGCTAGCCACAACCTGCTAGCAGTCCCAACCACATTCTCTCACTCCAACCTATCCACCTCCAGTAGAGTCTTCTTATTCTACGCACACATTATCTGGAACTCCCTCACCCCAGAAATTTGTTCATTAACTGGCACTGGAGTTTTTCACCTCAAACTAAAGAACCCACCTGTTCCTGGAACATTTTGTATCTGTCATGTGGAGCCCGATTCAGAAAGGGGCACGTCCAAGCCATCCGGGCAGCCCCAAGCAGGATGGGCCCGTTAGGACCCGATTCTGTACCGCAGGAGAAAGACGTTGTCACAGCATACAGAATTGGGCCTGAGGACAGCCCAGCATGCCTCTGCATGCCTGCGGGGACATCCTCTCCATAGGGTTCACTGGCTCTGACCCTCCTCCGCCTCCCAACCCATGGCTGGCCAGCCGGGGCCTTGATCGGGCAACAGGGACCTCCCTGCACTCGGCCTTTGAGGTGGAATAATTAGCTTGTTCCCCCTGACCCCACAGGATGTACAGAGCTGTGACCAGAATTGCACCCTGCACACACACACGCTCCGCCCCCTGCTGCTCCCCTGCCGGCTCTCCTCATCCTGCTGCTCTAGCCGTGTGAGGAGAGTTGGAGGGGGAAGAGGGGCAGGACAACTTGCGGGACGTGCAGCCCTGCAATTTGAGGCTCAGAATCGGGCCCTTAGTCTCCTGCCACCCCAGTTCCCCATATGTTTGTGTATAATAGTCTCCCCCCCCCCGTCTCTTTAGCGCACTGTTAAAATTCACAAGTTATTTTCTTGTAAACTTGTTTAATCTGTTATCAATTACGCTCCATGTAAAGTTATACACATTCTCTGTTCCCTGTGCATGCTGTGACTGGTAGATACAGTAGTATAGAAATGTTGCTAAATAAAGTAAAGAAAATAAAATGGGAAGGTACCTGAAAGAGATGTTGGCAGGTTGGAAGGAGATACGAGAAGTGGAACTGCAGTAGGCTAAACTAAAAGGTAATAAAAGGGGCAACGGATATATATGTAAGGAAAGTAAATAAAAACAAGAGGAAAAGGAAACCTATATGATTCACCAAAGAAGTGGGTGCACAAATAAAGGCAAAAAACACTGCTTTCACAAAATTCAGAAGATCACAAAAAGAGGAACACAGAGAAGAATACAGGATAAAGCTAAAAAGTCAAAGAGAGAAGTAAGGATAGTAAAAGCAAAGGCAGAAGAAAAGATGGCTAAAGATGTGAGGCATGGAGACAAAACTTTTTTCAGGTATATTCAGGAGAAGAGGAAGATCAGAGGTGGAACTGCAAGTCTCAAAAGTGCCAAGGACAGATTTGTGGAAAAATGACACTGAGAAAACGAAAATGCTAAACAAATAATTTTGTTCTGTATTCACGAAAGAAAAACCTGGAGAAGGACCACTTATGATTGATAAATAGTCAAATGGGAATGGGACTGGAGAAGGGGTGATGTGATACCTCATCACAAAAGCGGTAATAGGGAAGAAGTGACAAGCCAATAAGCATTACCTCTGTCGTGGGAAAAGTAGTGGAGGTGCTCTTGAAAGAAAAAATAGCGGACTTTCTAGAAAACAATGGATTACATGATCTGAAGCAACATGGTTTTACTAAACGAAGAGCCTGCCAAACAAATTTGAATATTTTGACTGGATGACCAGAGAACTAGATCAAGGGCTTGCAATGTATGTGATCTACCTAGATTTCAGCAAAGCCTTTGATACTGTTCCTTATAGGAGTCTTATCAATAAACTGAGCAGTCTGGAGATAGGTTCCAAGGTGGTGAACTGTATCAGAAGTTGGTTGCCTGACAAATGACTGAAGGTGGTAGGAAGAAGAAGGAAGGTGCTTAGTGGCATGCCTCAGGGGTCGGTCCTGGGAATGATATTATTCAATGTATTTGTGAGTGATATCATGGAAGGACTGAAGGGAAAAGTCTGCCTTTCTGTAGATGATATGAAAATGTGCCATAGAGTGGACAATTCTGAGAGAGTGGACCACATGAGGAGAGATCCAAACACTGGAAGAATGGTCTAATGCTTGGCAGTTAAGATTTAATGTGAAGAAGTGCAGAGTCTTGCACTTGGGATGCAGAAATCCAAAGGAATTGTATGCAATAAGGGGTGAGAGGTTGGGCTCACGAATCAGGAGAGGCACCTCGGAGTGATAGTGACTGAGGATCTCAAGGTAGTGAAACAATGCGACAAGACGGTAGCCAAAGCCAGAAGGCCGCTGTGCTGCATACAGAGAAGAATAACCAGCAGAAAAGAGGAGGTATTAATAAAAAATAACCCTGTACAAGTCATTAGTGAGGGTCCACCAAAAGGAGCACCTCACCACGTTGTTCACAACGATATAAAAAGAAACGATTCAGAGGAAGACGATCAAAATTTATTTATTTATTTATTTACAGTCTCTTTTATACTGCGCTATTCAACATCAGTGCGGTTTACATGGAACATAGAAACTTACACATTTCATTGGCTGATCTGTGTTTACAAGGAACAGGTACTGAAACTTGGATAACTAGGGGTAACTATTTACATTTAGGCGACCAGACAAGTCGTATTTCACTAGTCGTAGTCATTGGTGTTTGTGTGATAAGGTTCAGATGTACTACATAGGCTAGGTAGTGGGATGGGCTATTGTAGCACTATCTGCCGGGTAGTACAGGAGGAAGAGATGGTGCTTCAAGGCCTTCCTAAACTGGGCTAGGTCAGGGATTGCCCAGATGCTAGGGGGTAGGGTGTTCCAGCATCTGGGCGCACAGAATTTGAACGCCCTGTTTGCTGTTGCCTGGGTGCATTGGGTTATTGATTTTGGGACTACCAGTGTATTGACTGCTACCGATCTTCTGGACCTGTTAGGGGGCGTGGTCTGGATAAGCTCTTCTAGTGTTGTGGAGGAGAGCGCATTGGAGGCTTTGAAGTGATGATTTGGAACCTGATGATTTGGAACCTGCGCCAGAAGACGTATGAGATGAGGAAGGACAGGGGAGATATGATACAGACCTTTAAATACTTAAAGGGTATTAATGAACGAACAAACCTTTTTCAAAGAAGAGGAAGCTGTAAAACTAGAGGGCATACGATGAAGCTGCAAGGTGGTAAACTTAAAAGCAACATCAGGAAATACTTTTTCACTGAAAGGATGGTGGATGCTTGGAATGCCTTCCTAATGGAGGTGGTAGGGGCAAATACAGTGGTAGAATTCAAAATGGCATGGGACAGGCATAGTGGATCCCTTTATTGCAAGAAGATGAAATCAAAGCAACCTTAAATATCTTTTATAATTTAATAAATAGAGGGGGGTGACCTGCATGGAATGGCAGGTACAACCACTCTAGCCACCTTACTAGGCAGACTAGATGGACCATACTGGTTTTTATTTGCTGTCATATACTATGTCACTGTGTAAAACTTCTATGTCCCTACAACATGTCCTGAAAATTTGGTATGGATAGGACACAAAACAAGAAAGTTATTGGACATAGTGATACCTTAATTTTATTTCATTTTATTTGATTATTGGCCGTACACTGAAAGGGCCCTAAAAGTCAGGCACTTGATAATATCATTTTACAACACAATTAAATTAATAACTAATATGAAAACATTAAAAAACACTGAAAAATTGCCTTATCCAACAGTTCCTTGGTCCAAATGAGGTAATCAATGAAATTTAAATAATGTCTGTGTAACTTACTCCCAATAATGTTATCATATTCCAATAAGAAACCTGTGCATCATTTAACAGTAGTATTTCAAATAGCATTTTCCCCAGTTCATATGTTAACCCAATCCCAGCCTTTTTTCCTTTGAAAAGCATGTTAAATATTGATAATAAGGGAGGTTGCTCTGGTACTCTAATTAGCCATTATAAAACAGTCTGATGGGCCCTCACATAGGAGTGGAATGGACTAATTAGGGATTAATGTGAAGCACTGAGCTATGTAATTAACGTGGTGCAAGATGTAGTGCACTGCTTGTTGAAGGTCACAAAAAGGTGGTTTGTTTTTAAGGTTTGGATGGGAATATTCTGAAACCCTAATATATATATATTTTTAAACTGTGTGGTGCAACAAATGATAAAATTTACAATCCATACAAACTGGAGCACCATGTGGATGGCAAAATGGCCACTGGCAATTCGTGGGGCTCCAATGAGGAGGAAGAGGAGAAGGTCAGCGGAAAGAAAGCCATGGGAACAATGACCTTAACACAAGTGACAAGAATAGAGCTAAAAGGTTGGTTCCACGAGCTTAAAGCAGAAGTAACAGCAGCCAAAACAGAGCTAGGAGACATGGTGGCAGAATTAAAGAAGGAGTTGGCAGAGTTGAGTCTTACTCACTGAGTATGAGGAGCACACCGAAGCACTGAGCCAGGCAGCTGCAGCTCTGTGCATGGGAGGAGACGAAAGAGGCACTATTATTAAAATTGGAGGACCTGGAGAACAGGTCCCAAAGAAATAACTTAAGAATTAGAGAAGTGCCTAAGGAACATGACTTTGTGGATTGCAAAAAGTGGTGAGCATAATCTGTAAAGAAATATTAAGCCTAGATTGGACATCTGATTACCAAGTGAGATGAAACCAGACAGAGCACATACAGTAGGGGTCCGGGGGCCTCTAAAGGAAATGTTTACATGATTTGTTTTATATGACTTTAAACTAAAAGAAAACGTTGTTGCAAAAATGAATCCCTGAATAAATTTGAATGGCAGGAGTATCAGGTGGCGATGTACATGGATCTGGCAGCAGAAACTCTCTATCTGCAAAATGAATTGGGAGGATTGACAGCAAGACTTCAACGAGAAGCTTCGTTGTTTCTGGCTTTATCCATTCAGCTTGATATTCATGAAAGAGGACCTAGCATCGAGGGCATGGAACTATAAGTGGAGGAGTGGCCTAGTGGTTGGGGCAAGGTACTTCAGGCCGGAAGGTTGGGGGTTCAAATCCCACTAGAGGACAGCAACCTTGGGCCGGAAGGACTGGTGTTTCTAGTCCCACAGGTACTCCTTGTGGTCTTGGGCAAGCCACTTAACCCTCCATAGCCCATGTTCCCTGTAAAATAGTTATCTCCAAGTTATAATGCCCTGTTCAATGTAATTTCAGTTTGTTCAATGTAAACCGCACTGATGCAGAATAGCGTGGTATATAAGAGAAAATAAATAAATAAATAAAATAAGGAGGCCATTGAAGCTCTAAAGCCGACAACATCATGACAGATGGACTAAAGTGGCTGGAAGAGAGGAGGGTAGCATGGTGAAACACTCAATTTTGACTGTGGTGGCCAAGGAAAGGGCAAAGAAAAAGAAGAAAGGACTGGAGAGAGCAGTGGTGGCCTGAAGACTCTGTAAAGCTACAAGAGACTGGTAACCCAGACGTTACTCTACTGGATACATGGTATGAATGGATTCTAGAATGTAAGGGAGCCACATGAATATTGAAGGTGATTGAATAGGATGTATGGAGATGAGTAGTGAATGTGCAATGTTTGTAAATAAGGCTGGAAGGGAGGACATGAATGTGAGGTGGGGTGGGAAAGGGCAGTAAGAGGGGCCGGGTGGGATGAAGTTCCTACTTCTTGGAAGCAAGTCTTCGAGGGAGGAGGTGGTGGGAGGTGGGGATAGGGGGAAGAGGGAAGGAGGTGTTGGGATGGGGAAAGGGACTGAAGTAGTTAGTATAGAAAGACAGACTGGATAGGCCATATGGTCTTTATCTGTCATCATGTTTCTATGTCTCTATGATATTAAAGGTGAGGGAGGGAATGGGATGGAGGATAAAGAGTAAGAATCATATGGTAGAGTGTGTGATTGTATCTGTTAATGCCAAGGGATTAAATTCTGGCCGAAACAAAAGTATCTAGAGATAGAGGGGGAGTGGATAAGAGTGGCTTTATTATGTGTTATGTGTACAGGAATTAATTTAAGAGTTAACCATATAAAGTACTTAATATCTAAGCATTTTTCACAAGCATTTCTTGCAGCTAACAGAAAAATTTATTATTTATTTATTTATTTAGCTGCATTTATATCCCGCTTTTCACCGGGTCAAAGCGGTTGGGGGATACATTTAACACGAGGGGATATGAGACACATACACTAATACTTACAGGGAACATGGGCAATGGAGGGTTAAGTGGCTTGCCCAAGACCACAAGTAGCGCCTGTGGGACTAGAAACCCCAGTCCTTCCGGCCCAAGGTTGCTGTCCTCTAGTGGGATTTGAACCACTGACCTTCCGGCCTGTGGTACCTTGCCCCAACCACTAGGCCATTCCTCCTCCAAAGAAAGGTGATGTGGGTATCCTGTTTAGGCGGAATAAGGTGGTGGATATCAAAAAGGTAGTGAGAGAAACATCATAGACCTCCTGGAATCAAATAATCTAGATATACTCTGCATAACTGAAATATGGATTACAGAAACAGACAACGTACTCCTGAACAAACTCACACCAAATGGATATGACATATACCAATGTTCTAGGATCTAACAAAGAGGAGGTAAATTGATGATCATAGCCAGGAAAAACATCAACCTCCTTCTGCTCAGTTACTCCCCCTATCAGAAGGGAACCCAGGATGCAACGAAAACCCCCAGCCTAAATGGCCATGGGCCTTCAAGAAAGGCTGCATTTATTTAGAAATTAAATTACAAATATACACACATATATACACATCTTTTTAAAATAAACATACTAGATTTCTACCAGTATGGTCTCATGATCATGGTTGAAACTTTCAGACATATCTGTTATTTAAAGAATAACCCAACAGCACAAGAGAGGAGAGCGCACAAATATATGGGAAAGCCCCCTCCTCTGTTATTTCAGCTGAGCATGTTGACGAAAACATGGAAGGATGAACCCACTCTGGGAATTCCTCCTGCTGTCCAGACATCAAGGCCTGCATGCCCAGCAGAACCGGACTTCCTGGATGACTGGCCAAATAGAGCCGAGGTTTGTAAGCTATTGCTTTCTGCTTACCAGAAGGCAAGCACTTGACTTAAATATTAAAGCTCTTAAAACCCTAGCTTATAAGAATAAATTAGAACCCTGAGCAAAGACAGAACGCTTCTCCAAGCAAATAACAGCACCAACGAATCTGACTCCATCACCATCTCCTACAAAATGACCACAATCTGCCTCATATACAGGACACCGACCTCCAATACCAGCGACCTATAAACAATACTAGATACAGTAATAACAGCATCAAATACCAGAAAGGAACTACTAGTTCTAGGAGACTTTAATCTCTCCTCGCTACACCAAAACCACACACAGTCCTTCCTTCAGGCAATGACGGGATGGACCTAACACAACTTGTAAACATGCCTACACACATGAAAGGAAACACACTGGACTTAATCTTCTCCAGTAACCATAATGCCCAAAAAATCACCCCCCCATTCTATACAGGTGTACCCAGTCCCATAGTCAGACCACAGACTCATCAAGTTTTCACTCCCACAATGCCCCATCAGTACAAGTCCCAACCAGCTACCATCCACCAGAAGATTTAAACCATTTGATAAGGGCAACTTCATCAAAGAAACAACTGTCTATAGACTCCACTGACCCAGAGATACTCATTGAGAATTGGAACAATGCTATCAGAAATGCAGCAATCACCTCCAATACCCCCAAGACCAATACGGCCGCAAATACATGAAGCAACCCAAGACTGACTGATATACCCTAACCCTCCGAAACCTGAAAAGGCAACTCTGCAAACACAAAAAAATGGTGCAAAAATGAAACAAGAAAGAGACAAAAACATAATATCTACAGTTGATGAAGGAACACCATATCAAAACAAAGTAAAACGAGAACACCATACTAAACTACTAAACTCCACAATCAACCAATCAAGAGAGCTTTTCTCCATTGTGAAACAGCTGGCAAAAACACCAACCACTGATAACCAAGAAATCAAAGTCATCCACTTACAACTCACCCAACACTACAAACAGCTCCAGTTGCAACCAAATATCAACACCCATCCACTACAGGAAACAATCATCTAGACACCTGGAGGTCCTTCAACCAAATCACCGAAAGGCAAATAGAAAACAACATAATGGCTCTAAACACAACAATCTCCCCCCTATATCCCTACCCTACATCATGGATAAAAGCAACCAAAAAGAATTCAGCGGAATAATCACCAAAGTCACACAAGCGATACTTCAACAAGGCTCCATGCCTACAAGCCTAAAAACCTCCTCCATTTGCCCAACACTGAAAAAACCAACCCTGGACACATCAGACCCAGCATCATACAGACCCATTGCAAGCCTGTCCTTTGCAGCAAAAGTCATAGAGAAAACGGTGCAGCACCAACTACAAGACCATATTGACAGACAATCTTCTAGACCCCCAGCAACATGGCTTTCGACCACAGCACAGAGTAGAAACATTATTAACTACCTTAATAAACACACTAACGCAAGGAATGCAACAAGCCAATCAAGACTTCCTGGACATTTCATCGGCCTTTGACACCATAAGCCACCAAATACTGTTACAATATCTTCACACAGTTGGAATACAAGGAACTGTCTACAAATGGTTCACATCCTACCTCACCGATAGATATCAACAGATAAGGCTCAGAAACAACTCCTCCACCCCATATAAGCAAAGCCAAGGAGTCCCACAAGGATTCACTTTCTCTGCTATCCTGTTCAACCTCTACCTATGACCACTCTGCACAATCATAAGAGCACACAACTTAAATCTCCACATCTACGCCGATGCCATTATGATATATGGACCAATTGACACATACCAACCACAATAACAGCCCAACAGGAATGCTTTACTGTAGTAACAAAATGGCTAACTGACAACAACCTACAAATAAACTCTAACAGGACAGAGGCCCTCAATATAACAAGAGACACTATATTTCCCCCTCCTCCTACGATAATGCTGAACAACACCACAATCAAAACCAAAATCAAGGTGAAATACCTAGGGATCACACTCGACCAACACTTAACCTTCAAAACGCACATAGACAAAATCACCCTAACAGTTTACTTTAAAGCAAAGACACTCCAGCGCCTCCAAACACTCATCAAACCAGATGACTTCTGGACTGTACTCCAAACATCAATAATACCCCACCTGGACCACTGTTCCCTCTAAGCTGTGCGCGTGTGCACGCGCACACACCTCGCCGAGCGAGTGCACCTACTTTATAACAGAGCGCACAAAAATTACGGTTCTGATTCTGACAGAAAACAACACAGACATCTTAAAATTTAAAACTTGTTGTGTATTTACGGTTTTCACAAGTTCTACAATATTATCTAGTGCAATCAATGTGGTGTACATACTGTATTCTGATGTGTAGTCAAATTTTAAAGTATAGAACTCCGAGTGTCGTTATGTGCCGCACAAAAATTTAACCTTCCTTCAAAAGCTGCACAGCTGATATTTTATGTGCACACAGCCTACAGAAAATTAGAGGGAACATTGACCTGGACTACTGCAGTGCCATCTTCCAAGGATTACCACAATCCACACTCCTACCTCTCCAGACAGCTCTCCACTCAACAGCCAGAATCCTACAAGCAGCAACGATAAAAAAACATATTACCCCAATACTCAAAAAGCTTCACTGACTCACTATGCAGAGCCGCATAACATACAAAACCATCATGCTGACTCATAAAGCAATCCACTCAGACCCCCCACACACCTCCTATCACTTATACAGTCCTCACAATCACACAGAGCTAGACGAACCTCGATAATGAACACCCTCAACATCCCTCACATCAGAACCAAATCAAACCAACAGGCATCCAAAAGAGCCTTCCAACTCTATGCACCTTCCATATGGAACAGCCTGCCGGACCAGCTCAGGAACATCACAGACCTCAAGACATTCCACAAACAGTTAAAGACATATCTGTTTACTGAACATTTCAACATAAGCAATAAACCCCTCCCACCTTCCAAAGAACAATGTACAATCACCTATCGCTATTGTTGTATATAATCAAAACTGTATATAGTTAAGAGTCAGTACCTGCTTATAGTGATTGTAAACCACTCTGATGCCCTTCAGCCTGGGCGGTATATCAGGAAATTGCATAAACATAAACATAAAAGCTCTTTGATTGCATGCTGTACATAATTTGTTTTGATACCACTGTTTCAATGTAAGTTACATTCTGTTCCATGTAAACCACCTTGACCCGGAGAAAGGTGGTATATAAATACAGCTAAATAAATAACATAAATCCCTACCCGTATTATTAGAAGAAATTTGCAGATACAGTACAGTTTCAGGTTATAAAATCAATATGGGGAAAACGGAAGTGCTAATATTCTGGGGGACTTAAAAGGGAGATAGAAGGAGGCCTTTCCTTTCAAAAGGGCGAAGGGAACTAACAAACATTTGGGGATTAATTTGGGAATGGATTTGATGAAGACCTTTGACGAAAATTACTAGCCACTTTTATAGGCGATAAAGAAGGATATTGGGCAATGGAGAGGCTTGCATACATCCTCAGCGAGAAGGGTAGCAGTGATTAATATGAATATACTTCACAGAGTGCTGTTTCTGTTTTCATCACTGCCCTGAAGAAGTCTTGAGTAGTTTTTCGAAAAAATGCAGAACATAATCATGGAATACATTTGACGTGATAAACCACCGAAAGTGGCAAGGAAAGGTGTACCAAAAGAGAAAGGAGGGGGGGCTGGGGTCCCATGTCTACATATCAGGCAGCTCAGATTCGGGCATTATTTGAATGGAGGAGGTGGACAGAAGAGAAGCAATGGAAAAAGCAGTAGCGGGGGGAGAAGTTTAGAGGGGAGAGAGGGGAGTCTGGGGTGGAAAGAGGAGGGGGAGAATCCAATGAGTAATATCATTTTCTAAGCTAGCCCCTATTATGAATTTGAGGCATTCTCACTCGGGAGAATATATGGGAGATTTAAGATATGGGTGAAAAAAGGGTTAAGGTAGTTAGGACAAGTCGGAGAGTCTGGAGGAGAGATAAAGAAGTTTGAAGATGTAAAAGAAGAATATGGTTTGGTGGAAGGGAATAGATACTATTACTTGAAATTGTGACATTTTATGAGGCAGAAGGATGTGAGTTGTCACTTAGGGAGTAAGCCCACCTCTTTTGGAGAGTTATTGGAAAAGGTAACACAAATGTAGGGACTGTTCTCAAAGTTACATGCACTACTGTTCCCAAACTGGAACCAGAAGCCTCAACATATCAGACACTGGGAGGAAGAGATACTAGGAGAATGGGATGATCATTGGTGGAGAAGAATTTACGAAGGGCTAGGAGACTAACTATGGGGACAACGCTGCTGTAAAATAGTAAGAAAGTTCCTTATCGTATGTACTGGACCCCAGCAAGATTGCATGCGATTAGTGGGAAGTATGACTTGAAGTGCTGGAGAGGTAGTGGGGCTGAAGGGGATTTGCTGCACATATTATGGCAGTGTTGTTAAACAAAGCTAAAGAAGAGTGAGAGGGACCTATGGGTAGATTGTTGGATTTCTGTGATTGCAGTTCAGATGGAGATGGCCCTTTATTGGGCCCAATGAAGCACATGGTGGTTAAGCATTTGGACTTCCTGTTCTGAATGAGTGAGATTGCAGCTTACAAGAATCATTGTGTACATAGCTTTCAGAAAGGGCGGCGCCGGCAACCATACCAAAAATGTAGAAAACCTTATTTTAAATCACAATTTCATTTGCTATGAGGGTAGTGAAGTATTAATGGTTGCTCTTTGCCTTCAGGGTAGGGTGGACTATGAATAAGGAGGGAAGGAGGGAGGGGGCTGTTAGTTGGTAGAGGGAAAGACAAAGATCCTGGTATATTAACTAGTGGTGGAGCAGTTCCAACTTTTCGACATCTGATTAATGTGTTGGGAAATTGTGAATTATGCTTTTGATATGGTGATAAGAAAAACAATAAAAAGAAAATTTGAAGAAAACCCCTAGTAAAATACATAAAATACAACATAATCATAAGAATTTAGCACAAGATTTACAATCCATTTTTCTGTTCAAACCCCAATAAAATGACAAAATTAGAATACCTAATTAAAAATCATAGTAAAAAGCTGTGTCTTAACAGCATTCTGTAATGCCATGCAATCTTGAAAACAACTCCGAAGATAAATGGTTTCAAAGAACAGGACCACTACAAGAAAAAAAGTGTTTTTGTGTTTTGATTACAAATGGGCAAATTACAGAGAAGGAATATTAAGAAAAGAAACTCTGTGAAGACTGTAATAAACATGTCTGTGTTCTTTTGACAGAAAATGTCAAGCCTTCATTAGAGAGGAAGTTGCCAAAGTGGGTCAAGTCAAAAATCCTGTAAGCTCAGTGCCTCCTGTCTGATACTGGAAAGCAATGTGTCCTTAATGGGAATATGCAAAAAGCAGGGAATCTGTAGCTCGGTCCATCTGCTGTCACACCTTTCCAATTTCTATCAATCCTGGTTAGGAATTCAACATGGAGTTGTATCCCTAATTGATATGTTAAATAGCTTGGAATGAGTAGTGTGGTTGCCTTGTTAGTCCACTTCAATGCACAGAAATAAAAGTTAACAAAAAAGCAAAATAAAAGTGAACTTATTTTTACTGGAGTAACGTAATACATTTCTTGACTAGCTTTTGGGAACTAACACGCCCTTCTTTAGATCAGAACTGAATAACATGTTGATCTATCATCCACAAATTTGTATATTGCTTATTTTAAAAAATCATTTATAGTATTTGTCTGCATAATGTCCTGCGACAGTGAGTTTCCCCGCATTAACTATTCATTTGATGAAGAAATATTCCTTGTTTGTTTTTTAAACTAATTGTGTTATTGTTTGTATTATCAGAGACAGAGGTCAACTTTCAGAGTGTAGTTTTATTTTATTTATTTAATTTATATACTGCCTTTCTCTGGTGCTTAGCTTTGAAAGTTAGGTTCCTAATTTTTCCTCACTGAAAACTGACGAGGGTTGAGTTCCTCAATGTAAGAGCTTGTTTTTACAATGCTCATAAATTTAGATTCCTAGAAGCAGGTGAGTCCAGGGCCAGGCAGGGAAAGTAAGTTATGCACTCAATGCTGATTTCCAGCACTAGGTGCCAAACGGAAGTGCTTACATTTAGGAGTGTGAAAAGCAGGCCTAAAATTAGATGAATTTTATGGACCTAAAATGGAGGCACTTGGTCAGGCACTAGCTTCTTTTGAAAATCTGCCTTCACACAAAGAATTGTTTATTTATTCTTATAACATTTTTTAGGCATATTTCACGTAAGTGATAGTGCCTGGTGGGGAGGGTCGATCTGTCTGTCAGTCTCGCTGTCCGTACGCATCTGTTCGTGCATGTGTGAACTAACAGATGTATATAGCCTAGAGAAGCGGGGGCTCAGGGCCCTGCAAGAATTTGACTCCCCTGCCGGCCGAGGAGCTGCTGGGAATCCCCCTCTGGCAGAAGAGAAAAACAATATGGTGGCAGCAGCATCAGCAGCTCCAGAGTTGGCAAGGGGATCCAACTCCCCTGCTGGTAGAAGAGAAAAACTATTCTGTGGCTCTGGAGCCAGCGGGCAATCCCAATTCCCTCACCAGAAGGAGAGAGAAAAAAAGAAATGGAGCTTCTGTAGCCTACAGCTTCTCTTAGGGCTTTATGCTTCCAATGCTCTCTCTCATTAGGGAGGACAGAACCTGCCCCCTTCTCCCCCCCAAGAGAGATTTCTGTGGAGGGAGGTCCAAGGAACCATGGGTGACAGGGAGACCCCTTCTCCAACAAAAGAAGAAGCCACCACAGTGGGGAGGCAGACTTCTCCCCAGGGCAAGTGCTATCTTGTGCGAATCATTATGGAGCTGACTCCCTAATCCTTGTCACTGCCCCAGTGGATTCCAATGGATCGAAAGAGATTTTATTCCAGCAATAACTCCTTGAACACTGTTTACACGGGTAATGGGGCTACAGCAAGGCTACTGGATTTCTAAACAACTTCTCTTCAATGCCAACTGCCCAAGTGCATTATGAAGTATTATAAAACTCTGCTCATTCAGAGCCTATAGCCAACCTGCATTGCCAGGACTCTTACATCACCAACCCTACTGTAATATAACATAACTTTTTTACACAATAACAGATTACTCAGTGAAGCAAAGGGTTAACTTTAATTACATTCTTGCAAGAATGGTGCCTAACTGAACAGACACATTTATCCTCTATTTCACAGTTCTTTTATAGAACACTATGTCCTATCCCTCTTCCAGCATGTCTATAACTCATTGGTTAATACTGTCTCACTCCACTTCTTTGCACTTCCGAACCTCTGGCAGACTACATGTTACTAGCCACGTAGCCTGTCCTTCCAGGATGCAGACATACAACAGAGGGAGTCAGAAAGTCATTACATATAAAATTATATTACAGAGTGGAATACAGGAATTATATTACATTGTAAAAATAACATATCACATTTGTTTATATAAAACCCCTCCCTCTTTCTTTTTAGAGTTTTCTTGTTACTTTTTACATTTACTCTACAGTTCCATAGGAAGCTTCTAATTTAGATAACATCCTTCTTGACTTTATCTCTTCCTCTTTATTGTCCATTAATAACATTGCACCCTTGTGCACTGGAGATGATACAATCATTTGTTTAGTGCTTGTCGTTTCCATCAATCTTTGAGTTATCCCTCTTATTCACGGTATTATGCAACACCCCACCATAATTAATACTCCAGTTACAACAAGTACAGAGGTAAATATAGATACTACCACCCCTTTCCACTTCCCAAACCATGACTCCAGCCAGTGAGAGAGGTATCCGTACCTGAATTTTCTGCCAATTCCTCTGCCAAGGTAGTTAGTCCTCACAGAGCTTTAGTGATAGTGCCTTCAGGGGCCGTGTTATTGGGGATGAACATACAACATTTCCCCCCCCCCCCCAACATCACACACACGCCCCCTTTTTCAGCTGCCATCATATCTAAAATCATTCGGTTCTCTCAGGCCATTCTGGTAGTGGTGTCCAATTGTTCTGCGATCCCCTTTATTGCATCCCAGGCATAATTGATAAACCACTGTTGGTTATAATATATATAATTATGATTTATTCAATCTACATTTTTGTTTATCGTGATTACCCATAACAGGGATTCAAATCCAGCTGCAATCTGGTTTTGGGCTTTATACTCATCCGGAACTCCCCGAGGGACTCCTATTCCATCTATATATATCCTGTCATCAAATGAGGCTCCCACAGTACTCCTCCTTTTCCTTTGTATTTGCCCCTTGTCCTGTTCTGTGAACGCCAAGGTGAAAGGAACTGCCAGTTGAACTATTGCACATGTCCCCGACCATAGGGTGGGCAATGTTGGTCTCAACATCCGCCCTCCACAGTACCACCACAGGTCTGCCCTAGGGATTACCAAGTTGGAGTAGTTCTTCTCTTCTCCTTCCATCCCTGTCAGGTTTAAGCTTAGAACACAAGTGTTCAGTTCCCCCACTTCCCTCGTGTAGTTCTTCCCCCGCCTTGTGAGACAGACGGAATGATTTCCAAACACTGCTGAAAATGTGGGGGGGGGGGGGGGACTTTCACCTCCTTCAAGTTTGTAGGGGGAAAGAGCAAACTCAATGACTTGCAACTTTCATTTCCCCAAGCCATTTTTTTTCCTGATACAGAGATATGAGGCATCTTACTCTATTGGGATCTGTATCCCACCTCAAAGGTAAGGGCACAACCTGTGCAATGGGCCTCCCAGAGGCACATGCATAGCAATTGCTATGGTTGTGACTTCCTACGATATATTTAACCCATTCCACCCAGGCGTTCACATCCCCATAAACCGTTTCCACCTCTAGAGTGTCCCTCAAATCTTTAATCTCTACTGTCTTGACTGCCTTAGGGTC
This sequence comes from Ichthyophis bannanicus, assembly GCA_033557465.1. NCBI lineage: Eukaryota > Metazoa > Chordata > Amphibia > Gymnophiona > Ichthyophiidae > Ichthyophis > Ichthyophis bannanicus. Next base: position 594,254,148 of record CM066034.1, read on the forward strand.
CTTATTATGTTCAAAGGATATGCTGGGGAATGGTGTGGAGACCTGAGTCTGATTCTTGAGGGGTATTTTTATCCTCAATCTTCCCAGGGGATCTTGCCCACTAACGTCTATTCGTAGTCCATAGGTCCCATCCAGTGAGTCATCCCTTCCAGAGAGGGTGACCACAATGAGGTTGCAACTTCCTGGGTTACATTGCTGAATGCTGTGTTTCTTTAGCATTGTCATTTTCTTTTGAATTGGGTGCCTCTTCCCCTCTGGGGAGATCCAGCCTCCATCCTCGGTGTTCCACCAAACTTGTGACCACCCATAACAGGGCATCCCGTACACAAGTGTCTGGGCAGTCTCTGGACACATATACTTATGACTATTTCCCCACAGCTTTTCGTAGCATCCCCCATCACAACTTATCACTTGTCAGGCATCAAATTCTAGACTCACTGGTCCCTCTCCCTCTGGTACAGTTACAGTAAATATGTTAGGGTACACCCTTCCTCATCATGTCTGTGTTTGTATTTGTTACTCCGTCCATCCCTTTCCCTGTCCTAGATCCCATGTCATTCCCCTTAACAGAGAAAGTGATCCCCCCACCATAGCAACGCCATCCGCTTTTCTTTGTCCATGTTATAATTTTTATTAGTCCTTTTTAACCAACTCCTCTCCTGTTCTTCTGTGTTTCCTTGTTATTTTCAGGCACAAAGGGTCATTAGTTCCCTGGGCCTTCCATTGTTCGTCTGAAGAAGCTTTGACCAGACCTTTAATTCGTGTATAATGAGTCCAACCTTTTTCCGCAGTTCTTACAGCAGTCTCAGTACTCAGTAAGACCTGGAATGGGCCTTCCCAGTCTGGTTGCAATTTGGACTCCTTCCAGGATTTTATCAAGATCCACTGTCCTGGTTTGAGACTGTGAACTGAAAACGCCAACGGGGTGTTTATGCCAACAGTCCTTTATTCCTGAGAACAGATAAAGAAGAGGACAGTATATATTCTTTAAGAAACTTATCTTTGGTTTCAAACTGAGGAGGTTCCTTTAATTGTCCCATATAGGGTAATTTGAATAGGATTTCATAGGGAGACAATCCTAAATCTTTCAGAGGAGCTGTTCGGATTCTTAACAATGCTAAGGGCAAACACTTAGTCTAGGGTAATTTTGTTTCTAACATCAATTTGGCTAGCTGCTTCTTTATAGTCTGATTCATGCGTTCCACTCTCCCTGAGGAGGGTGGATGCCATGGAGTATGGAAATCCCAGGATATTCCCAGAGTTTCCATTATGTTTTGCAATACCTTGGCTGTGAAATAACTTCCCTGGTCTGAGTCAATATGACCTGTCATTCCATATCTTGGAATGATTTCTTCCAAGACTCTTTTTGTTACTCCTATTGCTGTGGCAGCTACCATGGGATATGCCTCCACCCATCCCGTCAAATGGTCCACTATTACCAAAAGGTACTTCACCCACCCAACCAGAGGCAACTCAGTGAAATCAACCTGTTTACTTTGGAATGGACGAAGACCAGGGTCTCTGACTCCCTGTAGTTGTTTCCTAAGGACCTTTTTGTTTATTTTCTTACAGGTTATACACCTCTCACGCACTTGCTTGGCTACTGTGTATATTCCCATACACCCATAGTGCCTTAGAACCAGATCACACATTGCCTGTAAATCCCAATGACTCCCTTGATATAGAATGACCATAATTTCTCTCATTATTGTTTATTTACCATCTGCCTGCCATCGGGTAAAACCCATTTTCCCCCTTTTGCTTCTACTGCCCCTATATCTTTGCATTTTCATTTTTCCCTTTCAGTAAATATGAGATTTGCTGCCTGACTCACTATTTCTGGGGTTAAGTTGTATATAGGGGTTAAGTCTTCCTCTAAGGCAACTTCCTTAGCAGTTTCATCTGCTAATCTGTTTCCTCTGACTTCAAAAGAATTCCCTACTTAATGACCATTTACGTGCACCACTACTATTTCTTGTGGCAGCAGCAAATTATTTTACACTTGCTGAATTAATCTTTTCACTATTTATGTATAAGTTAAGGATTTAACATAACCACCCTTCATCCGTGCCAAATTTTGGCCAGAAGACTGCAGCTGGCTTTATGCTTTTTTTTTTTGTCCATGTAAAACAGCAATTCTTAAAACACTTCTTTGCTTTATCCTTATTCTTAATGTGTTCATTACTCTGCCATTTACTTCAACATCTTCCCTAATAGACTGTCTGGAGGAATGTCTCTGGGGTCTGTACTGCCAGCCCCGTCCTTACTTGGGTTTCCTTTAGAATTCCTAATCCCATCTAGACTCCTTTCACCAATGTGCTTTTCATTTCGTCTCTCTCCGGCCGCACTCCTCGCGGATGTGTCAGAACCGCGGATTGAGACTCTGCACTCACTTCGTGTCTAGGACACGTCTCATATACACAACAATCTGTCTCGATACCCAGCCAACAAGATATAATTTACAGTCTTGTTTCTTACCTTGGTCCGTGCATGGAGTTACCTGGTTGACTCGTTTGTGCCTGCTTAATACTGTAACCTGGTCTGCTTCACTGAGTCTGTATTGATTTTTAATCATGGTCTTGGGATTTTGCTGAACACAAACAAGAGCTCCTGCTCACAGAAATGGCTCAGAAAACACAAAACAGCAGGCAGAGTTGAGGTCACTTGCGCTTTAGGGGTTTGCATAACTAATAAAGCGCAAGTGACCTCAACTCTGCCTGCTGTTTTGTGTTTTCTTGGGATTTTGCTGTCAGCATGCTGTTGGAGGCCCCCGTCGTCAATACACGAGGCCGTTGAACTCAATGGGATGCGTCTCCCCATCCTCGGCGGCGGTGGTCTCCTCCAGCAATGATACAATCTCGGATGAGCACTCAATCTATAATAAAACATAACTTTTTTACACAATAACAGATTCCTCAGTGAAGCAAAGCATTAACTTTAATTACATTCTTGCAAGAATGGTGCCTGACTGAACAGACACATTTATCTTCTGTTTCACAGTTCTTTTATAGAACACTATGTCCTTTCCCTCTTCTAAGCATGTCTATAACTCATTGGTTAATACTGTCTTACTCCACTTCTTTGCACTTCCGCACCTGTGACAGGCTATGTGTTACTAGCCACGTAGTCTCTCCTTCCAGGATGCAGACATACAACAAAGGGAGTCAGAAAGTCATTACATACAAAATTATATTTCAAATGCACATAAGCCCTCACAGCACGACAAACTGCTAACCTAACCATACAGACCCCAGAAACAGTGCTGCAGATTACAGCATAAAATATTGTTAGTAATAAATGCAGGTTTATCATTTCACTTTCCTAATTCATGCACTGATATTTTTGTGTGACACAATGTATATAACCAGTATTCCTTCTATATTCTTTGAAGCTGCTGTTCCTCTTAAGCCAGGCAACATTAAACTTTATCTTAAATAGGCAACCTAATGGAGTTATCTTAAATAGGCAACCTAACAGAGTGGAGGAGTGGCCTAGTGGTTGGGGCACGATACTTCATGCCAGAAGGTCAGGGGTTCAAATCCCAGTAGAGGACAGCAACCTTGGGCTGGAAGGACTGGGGTTTCTAGTCCCACAGGTGTTCCTTGTGGTCTTGGGCAAGCCACTTAACCCTCCATAGCCCATGTTCCCTGTAAAATAGTTATCTCCAAGTTATAATGCCCTGTTCAATGTAATTTCAGTTTGTTCAATGTAAACCGCACTGATGCAGAATAGCGCGGTATATAAGAGAATGTAAATAAAAATAAACCTTTTCCATATTAAAGATGCAAAAGAAAATTTTGCAAACTTGAAACTTGGGAGCAGACAGTAACACAAAAGTCATTAAAGCTTTAACATTAGTTATAATTGAATTAAAGATATGTATTTTTTCATAAATATTCATAACTGCTGCATTCACTTGGGTCACAATTACAACAGCTCTCAAATTACTATTGAGCAAGGGAATACAGACACTGCCCCCCTTAAAAAAGGCAACTGTAATATAAGGGTGAAAGGGATGGCCAGTAGTTAGGGTCGAGGCCTTGACGATTGGCATTTCTGCTTTAAAGTTTTAATCTTGTGCCAGTTTGACTTTTTTTTCTGTATACTTTACTGTGAATTCAATATATATCCCCAGGTTGACTGCTCCATATACACTAAAGATGAAAAAATAACCACCCCAAAAAAGTGGCAGAGTAGCCTTTTGATTTAGGGCGGCAACCTGGAATTGGAAGGACCAGGGTTCAAATCACAATGAAGCCATTAACCCTCCGTTAACTACCATACCTGAATATAACTGGTCTTGAACTGTTACTGGAAGGGCATGAGCTCACCTCTTCAAGGAAGAATATAAACTGTCCTCTGTCCTAGAGTCACACCCACCATAAACCCTTACTGTAATTATCCTACAATTCTACTCAACAGACACAAACAATGTAATAAGGACTCAACAAGACAACTTCAAAACACTGTAAATAGTTCATAGTTAACCATCTAACTGAACATAAGAACATAAGATATGCCATACTGGGTCAGACCAAGGTCCATCAAGCCCAGTATCCTGTTTCCAACAGTGGCCAATCTAGGTCATACGTATCTAGCAGTTTCCCCAAAAGACACAGGTTCCACAATGCTTGTACTGGGTCAAGCATTGATATCCTGGGTCCCTTCTTCACAGGTACACTAAAAAAAATTTTTTTAAACTGCCTCTAATGTTTCGATTGATTTTTACGTTTTTTGGTGCGCTGAATCCAAATCTGGTAACCAAGTTGCTCCATCACGTACAGATTTTTTGCTACATTGGGTTAGCAGTTTGAGGTGAACGTTTCAGATTGAGTGCGATCGAGATAAAAGTTTCTTGGATGAATTCTTTATACTAATTGTTTAGTAGTTATTCAAATAAGAATAAAGAAAATTGTAACAAGGCAGCACATAAGAATAGAGTAATGTCAACAAAACACACTGTGATGGTAGCAAAATTGTCTGCACTTAAAACAGCCACATACATGTGCACAAACATTGAGCATATAAGAGCGAGGTTAGACACAAAGCAAAGCAAAGAAATGTGCAAAAAATGTTGTACAGGTATGTATGTAAGAATAGAAAACGCAAACCGCACCATTGCAATACATGAAGACAAACACCCGATGGTGTGAAAATAAAATTCTAATAAATGAGATCCGACACTGTGGTAATAACTAGCAAATTTTTATTTCAAAGTTTAGTAAAAACACGATATTTGTCAACACAGTTTAGATTTTAAAGTCATTCTTGGGTCAATCACTCTCCTGGTGGGCCCGTTTCTTCTTCCCCCGAATGCTTCTCTTGGTGCGCTGCTTGGCGTATTTTTCATCTGGGGTTTCCCGCAGCAGCAACCGGCAGAAATCAGCCATCATAGTGGTGTTCCATCTTCCTTGGTACCTTCTCTCTGCGTCCTTGATGTCCTGGTGAAACCTTTCACCTTGTTCTTCACTGTACGCCCCCAATTTTTCGGGAAAGTAGTTCACATGGGAGTGCAAGAAATGGACTTTCAGGCTCATGTTACAGCCTTGTTCTTTGAAGGCATTGAGCATCCTGGCAACAATATCCTTATAGTTCTCATCCCACCTGTTCCCCAAGAATTTGAGAACAACATCCTTGAAGGAATCCCAGGCTTCTTTTTCCTTCTCAGACATCGTTTCAGCGAATGCTCCATCTGAAATGAGTTTCCTTATATCAGGGCCAACAAACACTCCTTCCTTTAGCTTTTCTTCAGAAAGTCGGGGGAACTTTGAGCAAAGGTACCGAAAGCACTCACCATCTTTTGGAAGGGACTTGATGAATTGCTTAATGAGACCCAACTTAATGTGGAGAGGTGGTAATAGAATTTTATCACGAGGTACCAAGCTCTCATGAAGAACATTTTTCTCACCGGGTCTCAAATACTCCCGAATTGGCCAGTCTTTTTTCCCCCAGTGTAGGTCGCGGGCCAGGCTATCCCACAAGCAAAGGAAGCAGGGATATTTGGTGAAACCGGATTGCTGCCCTAATAGCATGGATAGAATTTTAAAGTCTCCACAAATCATCCACTTATGCTCATCATAACGAATCTTCTGAAGAATCATGGCCAAATTCTCGTATTTTTCTTGGAGAATAACAGAGTGAGCAATAGGAACTGAAGCGAATGTGTTGCCATTATGAAGAAGAACACCTTTTATGCTGTCTTTTGACGAATCAATGAACAGCCGCCATTCAGCAGGATCATACTTGAGTTTAAACTTTTCCATCACTCCGTATATATCGTTGCAAAATACCAAATCTTCCTCTTTGCTGAAATACTTCAAAAATTGTGTCTCGCGGTTGCGGTACCAATAAAAAGTTGTTCCTGGTGACAATAGATTTTTCTGTTTAAGCCGAGAACCTAGCAGTTGAGCAGCATCTTTTGGGAGTCCTAAATCCCGGACTAAATCATTCAATTCAGCTTGAGAGAAAAGTTCAGGTTTCGGATCTGGTTCAGTTTCAAACTCGGAAGTACTGGACTCATCGGGAAAAGCCATCTGATGAGTCTCATCATGATCAGAACCGTCCACACAAATATGATCCAAAGATTTTGGTGGTTCAGGCACAGGTACTTCTTTGCTATGAGGCATAGGCCTAATTGCTGAGGGAAGGTTGGGGTAACTTATTACGTTCTTATTTTTTAAGTTGTATCCCTTCACAATGCAAGAGCAAAAATAGCAGTCACTGCTGTGGTCTCTTTGTTCACGCCACATCATAGGTATTCCGAAACGAAATGCTTGTTTTTTACCTTTCATCCATAAGCGTAGATCTTCCTCACATGTCTTGCACACTTTGTGAGGAGCCCACGGTTTGTCTTGATCGCCTAACTTCAAACCGAAATAGGCGAAATATACTTTTTTAATAAATGCAGAAATGTTCCTCTGCCGCTTTTTCACGGTATATTCCCCACAAATAAAACAAAAACTGTCCGGAGAGTTGACGCAACCTCTGGCTCTGTGAGCCATCACAAATACACAGCACTGCAAACTACAACTGTAGTGAACCACTTCGGAATAAAGCTGGATTACGACTGAGCAAACAAAAGGTAATAATGAACTTGCAAGAAACTGAAATTTGACAGGAACGTTCATGTCGCAACCACCGTGTTTGAGCAAGCGAACGAGGCGAGGCGAACAGGAAAGAACATGCGCCAGCGCGGTTACTGGATTTAGCCCCCCGCCTCCCAATTGTCCTGTTAATGTATAAAATGAATACAAAACACTCTAAAATATCATGAGGGAGTGTTTCTAGTTAGTTAACCATTACAACCTCTATTTTGGGCCAAGAAAATAAACTGCAGTCGGCTAAAAAGAAATTATGTGAACATTCCTTATATGGGTAAGAAATCTAATTTTGCAAGAAAACGTGACGTGATGGAACATTTTGGCTATTTTTCCTGGATTCAGCACCCCAAAATCTATAGGAATCAGTTGCAAAACTGGAGGCAGTTTTTTGGTAGTGTACCTGTGTAATGGTTTATGGACCTTTCCTCCAGGAACTTGTCCCAACCTTTTTTAAACCCAGCTACACTAACAGCCTTTACTACATCCTCCGGTAACAAATTCCAGAGTTTGATTACACATTGAGTGAAAAAATATTTTCTTTTATTAGTCTTAAATAGTTTACCCTGTAGCTTCATTGTATGTCCCCTTGTCTTTCTATATTCTGATAATGCAAACAATTGATCTACGTTTACCCGTTCCACTCCGTTCATTAATTTATAGACTTCTATCATATCTCCCCTCAGCCGTCTCTTTTCCAGGTTAAAGAGCCCTAATCTTTTTAGCCTTTCTTCATAGGAGTATCCTTCCATCCCCTTTACCATTTTGGTGGCTCTTCTCTGAACCTTTTCTAATAACGCTATATCCTTTTTAAGATACGGCGACCAGAATTGCACACAATATTCAAGGTGCAGTCTCACCATGGAACGGTATAGAGGCATTATAATATCCTTTGTTTTATTTTCCATTCCTTTCCTTATGATAACCTAGCATTCTATTTGCTCTCTTGGCTGCCGCTGCACACTGGGCCGAGGGTTTAACATGTTATCCACAATGACGCCTAAATCTTTTTCCTGCATAACTGCATAACATTTAGTATATTTATCTTGTTGTACTGTTCCAGTTCTCTGTAAAACATTGTTCCTTTTGATCGTGTTAATCTGTTTAACTGTAAACCACTTTGAATAGTAGAAAGGCAGTATAAAAATAAGTTGAAATAAATAAATAATACAAAATTAGGAGAAATGGTGATGTCGCATGAACCAACAGCGAGTTCAATTTATCCAAGCAGCACTGGGCCAGGAGTTACTCTCTCCCCGGGGTTGCAAGCAGTGATTCCTCTAAGCAGCTTGAAGCTGCACTGGAGTCCTCCGCCAGCATTCCCGCCAGTGGGGGGAGGTGAAAATGATCACACCTAGGATTACACAGCCTAGGGAAGGCACATCCCTCGTGACCTGCCTATGCCGTGCAGTGCCATGCATTGTAACACTAATACATGCACACCCATGCTCCACATACACCACTGGTAACTTTTCATACCCCATATCACCCACACATTCCATGCTCCCCTTCTGAGATACATTTTATCATGGATGTTTTAACCAAGTCTCCCAAACAGATATGCCTGAGTCTGTGAATGGAGGAAAGGGAAAACGTGCCTATTCTCTTAGATTAAATGTATAAAATCTCATGGAGTTAATGCTTATTACCATGTACATATTCCAGACCTATTTTATAAAGTGAAGTACACGTGTACTTTATAAAATAGAGGCTGAAGTGGTGTAAAAACATGTCACACTAGTCGCAAGCACTTATGCCTGCCCAATGGCAGGTGTAAATGCCTCCGTCTAGATTTTTCAAGAATGCGCATAAGTTATAAAGCTTTGTCCAAACTCCACCCCTGTACATGCCCACGCTGAAGATATGTGCCATCAGTCTGACACATATACATTCTGAATAACAACCGAGTAGAGTACTCATGTAAGTGCCCATTCACGTGCGCAAGTCCTAGAAAATAGGTGATTTACATGTGTAAATTATGCACATTTTTTTATGTAGCTCCTTATAAAAGTACCCCTTAAGTCCACAATTTTCAACTTGTTATATTCATCAATTTGCAAAAAATTTTTACAACTGAAATAAAGTAGAATCTTCATAGAGAAAAATAATAAATAATAACCAAACCTGTATCAAGAAGAAAAAAAATAAAATCTGAACATCTTCTGTTAGCCCTTAAAAAAAAAAAGTGGGGAACCATTCCAGAAGCAGTGGGATGCCAAGAGCAAGAAAGAAACCATTTCCTAAATGTTATTTTTGTCCTATTTAATTGCCTGGCTGTCTTAGTTGCTTGAAGAAAGCAGCTTAAAAATAATTCCTTTAGGCAGCTGGGCATTCCCAGGCCTGGGTGGGTGGCTGAGGAGGCCCTTCTTGGGATTTTCTGCCTGCCCTGATAGGTTCAGGGATTTCCATATCAATCAGGAGTTCACTTTTCGCTGCAGTTTTTTTTTCAGTAGGATTTTTTCCTTTGTAGTTTTTTTTCTTTGACTGTGTTTGAAATTTGCTGTGATGCTGAGTGTATAGAATTGTCCTGCATATGGCTGCCATCAATTGAGGATCCACCAGAATGAACAGTAAAAGTGTGATGGGTGAGATAGGAAGAGAACCAGGATAGAACAGAGACCTTAAAACCAAGTGAGGACAAGGTATCGAGTAGAAGATGGTGGTCAACAGTGTCAAAAGCAGCAGAAAGGTCAAGAAGGATGAGAATTGAGTAAAGACCCTTGGAATTGGCCAGGAGCAAGTCACTGGAGATTTTGGCAAGAGCCGTTTCAGTAGAATGTAAAGGACGAAAGCCAGACTGAAATGATCCAGAAGGGCTTGAGAAGAAGGAACGTCAAGATAATGATGGTGAACTGCACAGTCATGTAGTTTAGAAATAAAATGGGGGAGGGAGATGGGTCGCTAATTAGAAGGTTTCTTGAGGAAAGGTGTAACCACAGCATATTTGAAGGCTGCAGGAACAGTTGCAGTGGAAAGCGATAGGTTGAGGATTTGATAGATAGAAACATAGAAAAATGGTGACAGAAAAAGATCACATGGCCTATCTAGTCTGTCTTTCCATATCAACATCTACAACAGTCCCCTTTTTTCCTTTAGAGATCCTTTGTGTTTGTCCCATGCTTTTTTGAATTCAGATATAATCCTCATCTCTACCACTTCCACTGGGAGACTATTCCACGGATCCACCAATCTTTCCGTAAAGAAATATTTCTGCATATCACTCCTGAATCTATCCCCTTTCACCCTTGTCTCCTATGTTCCCTCATAGCAGAACTTGCTTTCAATCGAAAGAGGCTCTCCCTCTTTGCATTTATGCTGTGGAGGCATTTAAACGTCTCAATCATATCATCTCTATTCCGCCTTTCCTTTAAGGTGTACATATTAAGATCCTTAAGTCTGTCCTCATATGCTTTATAATGAATACCACTAACCATTTCAGTAGCCACCCTCTGTACTGACTCCATCCTGTTTATATCCTTTTGAAGGTGCGGTCTCCAGAATTGCACACAATGCTTCAAATGAGGTCGCACCAAAGGCTTATACAGAGGCACTATCACCTCCTTTTTTCTGATAGCCATTCCTCTCCCTATGCACCCAAGCAACCTTCTAGCTTTTGCTGTCGCCTTTTCTATCTGTTTAGCTACTTTAAGATCATCAGACACAATCACGCCTAGGTCCCGCTTCTTTAGTGGACAAAAGTACTTCACCCCCTATACTATATTGCTCCCTTGGATTGCTGCAGCCCCAAATGCATGACCTTGCATTTTTTAACATTAAATCTCAGCTGCCAAATTCTAGACCATTTTTCAAGCTTAGCTAGATCCCTCCTCATATTATCTACACCTTCCTGGGTGTCTACTCTATTGCAGATTTTGGTATCATCTGCAAAGAGGCAAACCTTACCTGACAGCTCTTCTGCTATATTACTAACAAATATGTTAAAAAGAATCAGACCAAAGACAAATCCCTAGGGCACACCACTGGTAATTTCCTTCCCACTCAACCAATTTCTAACCCACGCAGTAACTTTAAGGTCCATCCCTAGGGTGTTCAGTTTGTTTATAAGTTGCCTGTGAGAAATGGTGTCAAAGGCTTTACTGAAATCTAAATACATCACTTCTAGGGCTCTCCCTCGGTCCAACTCCCTGGTCACCCAGTCAAAGAAATCAATCCGATTTGTCTGACAAGACCTGCCTCTGGTGAATCCATGCTGCCTCGGATCCTGTAATCTGCTGGACTCCAGAAACCTCATTATTTTCTCTTTCAGCAGCGTTTCCAATAATTTACTCACCACCGAAGTTAAACTAACCAGCCTGTAGTTTTCAACCACATCCTTACTTCCGCTTTTGTGTAATGGCACCACATGAGCCTCTCTCCAGTCTTTTGGCACCACTCTCAACTCCAACGAGGCATTGAAAAGGTCAGTTAGTGGAGCTGCTAGTACGTCCCCAAGTTTCCTCAGTATTCTAGGGTGTATCCCATCCAGTCCCATCGCTTTGTCTACTTTAAGTTGAGCTCGTTTCTCACGAACACAGTCTTCTGAAAATTGTTCAAGACGCCCCTCGCTTCTGTTCCTGTTTGTGGGTGTTTTCTGATGTCTTGTTCCTGGTTCTTCATCTGTGAATACAAAACAGAAATATTTGTTAAGCAATTCCGCTTTATCCTCATCAGCTTCTATATATTCCTCCCCTTCACCCTTGAGTCTGACAATACCTCTTTTGCCCTTCCTCTTCTCACAAACATATCTGAAAAATGCCTTAAATCCCCATTTTATTGCATTGGCTATTTCCTCCTCTTTTTGAATCTTTGCTTTCCTGACTACTTTGTTAGCTTCTCTAAGTTTTTCAAAATATAGATGCCTGTCTTCCTCTTTCTGTGATCTCTTGTATTTCATGAAGGCCTCCCTCTTTTTCTTCACCTTTTCAGCTACTTCTTTCGAAAACTTTTCTTTTACCTTTATTTACCATTTTAACAAAAAAGTTGGTTGTCCTTAAAATATCCCCTTTCACTTTTGCCTACTGTTTTTCTATATCCCTGATGGACGTGATGACTGCAGAGGATATGGAGCTTAGTGGATGGGTGGGAATAGTATCAGAGAAGCAGGTAGTGAGCTTGGAGGAAGAAAGAAGATGTGTGGATTCCTCCTCAGAGATCTTAGAAAAGAAAGGAAGGGTGGCAGATTTGAGTGGGAAGTGTTGGGAGTAAAGAGGGGATGGAGATGACTTTGTGGGGAATTACAGTATGATCTGGTGGACTTTGTCATATAGATAGCCAAAATCTGGGCAGAATGGGAAGAAGTGGTTGAAGGCAGAGGCTCCATGAGGAGAGAATTGAGAGCGAAGTCAGAGGCAAGAGAGTCAGGTAAACGTGATAGTCTTGTTTGACGAATGCTATGCCTTCTGCAGAACAAGGTTGGGGGTGATTTTTCATTTACTTCAGGTTTCCAAAAAAGGTAGGTCCTTCTGAACCATTCTGAACCTGAGACAGTCAATGCCAAGATAATAATGCCCCATGTCCAAATGGAGACCCTCAGGTTGGTCATTGCATTGGTCCAGCATGGGGAGTTTCTAGCATCCTTGAACATTTCCAAAGTATATTTTCATATTCTGATCTGGGAGCTTATGCATCATAGGCCTCCATTTTCAATTTTATGCCCTGCCTTTTTGCCTGGTCTTGGTGCCTCTCACCTTTTTGAAAGTCATGATGATAGTGATGGCAGCCTTTTTGAACAGGCAGAAATCTGGTTCACCTGTACCTGAATGTCTAGCTGATTTGGTCTGACTCCATGGAAAAATCCAGGCCGGACACAACCCAGGTGATCCAGTGGTTGGAGAAATGGTATGGGTGATCAACTACCCCAGGAAGCATCCTAGTTCTCACTAAGATTCTGAGTACCGTATTTTCAATCAAATAATACTCCCACCTCTATAATGTGCGCACACATATAACACATGGACATCACGCCGTTCTGTTTTAGAATCTTTGCATAATGTGCCCACGCACATCCTTTCTGCTGTTGACCATGCCAGGAATGAAACGCAAGTCTTACATTGCCGACTTCAAACTAAAAGTCATTGTGAGAGTGGAAGAAACAAGCAACAGAGTTACAGCGAGAGAATTTGAGGTTGGAGAGATGTCCATTCATGAATGGAGAAAGGAGAAAAAGGAGCTTGAGAATATGAACCCCTGCAAACATGCACATCGTGGGCCCAAAGCAAAATGGCCTAAACTGGAGAATGACTTGAAAGACTGGGTTCTTTCTCTCTCTACTGTCGTAATTCAGTTCAAAGCGAGGCTTCTGGCAAATGAAAGAGGAATTACTGATTTCAAAGTGGGATTCAACTGGATTTTTAGATTCATCAAAAGAAATGGACTGTCAGTGAGAGTGAGAACTACTGTAGACCAGCGACTTCCAAATGACTGGGAGCAAAAGATGAGCAACTTCCCTGTATTCATCTCCAAAGAAACCTCTGAACATGGTATCTCTGCAATGGACGTTATAAATTTTGACACAGTTCCAATGTCTTTCAGCACCCCTGCCACTAGGACTTTAGCTGTTTCAGGTATGAAAATTGTAGCCATTACAACCACTGGTCATGAAAGGACCTGCTTTACTGTAGTCCCTGGATGCACTGCAAGTGGGGTGAAATAAAAGCCGATGCTAGTTTTCAAGAGAGTTACCATTGCCCTGTGAAAAACTGCCCACCAGTGTGGTTGTCCATTGCAATAGGAAGGGATGGATGGACAGTGACTATGAAAGTATGGGTTGATAAATGTTATAGGGCCAGGCAGCAGGAGATTCTTCTCCAAGAAGTCCTTACTAATTTTTGATGCCATGGCTGCCGACAAAGAAAAAAAATGTTCAAAATTATATCAACTCTGCTGGTGCCCACACAGCTGCAATAACTGGCAGTCTTACCTGCAAGCTATAGCTGATAGATAAAGCGGTTAACTACCCATTCAAGACGTTCGTGAGAAGAGAGTGGGATGAATGGATGCAATCTGGGATTCACAAATTCACACCATCAGGAAGACTGAAGCAGTTGCAGTTTTTGGAAGTCTGCAAGTTGGTGTCTTCTGCTTGGGGTAAAATAATGCCACACACCATCTGCAACAGCTTCAAAAAGGCTGGGATTGTCTACCAGCCGAATAAGACACATTTGGATACTGAAGACAAAAGTGAAGATGCAAATAGCAGTGCCGACAAAATCACTTCAGAAATCACAGAAGAGCGTCTGCAGTTGGCTATTAGTTATTTCAACGATGACAGTGAGGAGGGAATGGACTTTGAAGGGTTCGAGAAGTCAGATGATGATGAGTGAACTGGAATTGGCATAGTCTAATTTAGTCTCATTTAGTCACATTGAAATTCAGCAATTCAGAAATTTATTTGTTTATTTATTTATTTATTTTTGTGGGTTTTTTATACTGCTATTTCAGGTAATCATAGCGGTTTACAAAAGTACAATAGATACATGGAACAGGTTTACAGTATAACAAGTGATATAACAGTAAATTACAATTAGAAATAAAGAAGTTATTAAGAGTTATTCAGAGTTTCTTTTCAAATTGTGTTCATAATTACATATATAATGCGCTCACGCATATAACGTGTGGGGGGGGGGGGCAGGTCAAATGTAAAAAAAGCGTATAATACATGAGTTCTATGCATAAAAATATGGTAACTGGGTTCCCATCTTCAACACTCACTTGAGCAAAGGTTTCTTACCAGGGAAAGTTTGGACAAGCTGCAGTTGCAACTCAGGGATTGTTGCTCTGACGCAGCTCTCAGGGTCTGGGACAACCCGCAGTTCCCGGAATCAATGGTGTTGATCCTGGAACTGGCATCTTGGGCCAGAGTATGCATGCACCCCCTGAAAGAACCCCTTCTGACTCACCTGTCTCCCCGCTTCCAGTTGTTTGAACAACATCTTCCCAGAAGATCAAGAGGAAATTAACCTGATGTCTACAAACTCGCTCTCTGATAGATGAGATGGCTCCGGAGGTGCCAGATTGGGTGATAGTCATCTGGGTCAGCCACGGTACTTCTTTCTATTATCCAATCAAATGGGCTTTCAGATATATGGAGGCTATGGCATCCAACCGATAGGCAGTACACTTTTTACTCCCTACCTCACAGGTCCCGTTCACGCATAGATTTCTTCCTTATCTCAAAATCCCTAGTTGCCTCTGTTTTGCAAGCTGAAATCAGCGGAATGCATATCTCCGACCATGCTGCTGTATCTTTTCGCTAGTAGCTGATGATAACTCTCATTCTAAGACAGCGTGGTTTTTTCCGAGGGAGCTGTTAGCAGACCTGGCTTTTTGTGAGGCAATCAAACAGGCAATCAAAGGCTATTGTGATACAAAATATGCCTGAAGATACACCCGGATGGGCCTGGTGGGAGGCATTTAAGGCATTCATACGGGTTGAATGCACTAGTTATAAAATTAAGCTAGATCGCCAGAGGAAAGGCATACTAGCAGAATTGGAATCACAAATACAGGTGGGGGAGAGAGTACTGAGAGCTAGATCTGGCCCGTGTGTCCTAATTCGTTTGCAGAGATTAAGATATCAGTATAATAACATCGTCAGCACTGAGGCAAAGCGATTATTGCAAGCACAGCAAGGAAGGTACTACCAGGAGAGCAACAGAGCAGGGAACCTTCTGGCATGTACGCTTAGGCCTCGGCCTCCTAGAAACAAAATAGAAGCCAATCGGGATAATCGATTGGGGCTGCTCTTAAAGGATATTGGGATGGCAGAGGCATTTCAGGTATTTTACTCAGATCTATATTCCTCGGAAACAGACGCTAATCCCATAGCTTTTCAGGAGCTGTTGCATCATCCCTGCATCATCCCTCATTATCTCCTGCTCAGAATGAAGGACTTGAGGGTCCATTTTCTGCAGGAGAGATAAAAGAGATTTTGCAAGGTATGAGTGGTGGCAAGGCAGCGGGGCTGGATGCGATCCCTGTAGAATTTTACCAGACATTTGCTGGGTATCTTGTTCCCCATCTCTTACAATACTTCCAGTCACTCTCTGCCCAATCCCCTGCAACGGGTTCCTTCAGCGAAGCGATAGTTGTGGTTTTGGAGAAAATTGGGAGGGATCAGCAAAGATTTGAG
Source organism: Ichthyophis bannanicus (assembly GCA_033557465.1). Taxonomy (NCBI): domain Eukaryota; kingdom Metazoa; phylum Chordata; class Amphibia; order Gymnophiona; family Ichthyophiidae; genus Ichthyophis; species Ichthyophis bannanicus. The sequence continues at coordinate 594,270,375 of CM066034.1, forward strand.
AACTGTCGGCCAATATCCTTATTAAATGCTGACTATACAAATTATTCTCTTCCATCCTTGCGCATAGATTAGCAAAAGTTATCCCTTATATAATTCACCCTGACCAGTGTGGCTTCATAGCAGGGCGCTCCACGACAGACAACGCTCGTCTCCTCCTGAACCTTTTAGCGGCTGCTGAACTCCTGAAGGAGCCTGTTGCCGGACTTTCGGTTGATGCTGAGAAAGCCTTCGACCACCTTGAATGGGGCTGTCTAAAACAGGTTTTAGGTTGGTTTGGATTCGGAGATAAATTTATGCATTGGATACAGTTACTGTATATTAATCTCTCTACACGTATCCTGGTAAATGGGATACTCTCTACTCCCTTTTTGCTTAATAGAGGTACGAGACAGGGATGCCCTCTTTCCCCTTTATTTTTTAATATTGCATTGGAACCTCTAGCTTTGTTACTGAGGCAGTCGGATAAAATCCAGGGAATAGAGGTTGCTAATATGCAAATTAAGCTCTCGGCGTACGCCGACAATCTTTTATTATTTATCCAACCACAATCTGTTGGAGAGGTCTTGAGAGTGATTGGCTCGTATTCCAAATTGTCAGGTTACAAGATAAATTGGGCTAAATCAGTAGCGTGCTCAATGAATAAGTTGACCTTTTCGTCTGCAGTAGAGGAGTTTCCCTTTATGTGGGTGGCAAAAGCTATCAAATACCTGGGAGTTCAGTACTGCTCTAACTTGGAGGAAACAGTGCACTTAAACTTGAAATTGCTGTTAGACATGGTCCATTCCTTTACTTTGAAGTGGTCCCCTCTTCATTTGTCCTGGTGGGGTAGGTTAGACTCAATAAAAATGATATTAGTGCCAAAGGTGAATTATGTTCTGGGAATGATCCTGGTGGCTTGCCCTTCTAAATTTTATAAGTCTTTGGAGTGTCTATTATCGGATTTCCTTTGGCAAGGGAAGACCCCCAGGATTGCAGTCAATAAATTAACCCTTTCGAAGCCGAGCCCAAAACTCTCGGGATCCAAAATTCGGACTAAATATTCTTATCAAATGGTATATAATACATGACCATAGCAGAAGGAAAATCACTATTAGAACATATTGAATAAGACGGGTACAATTTTCCTGAAATTTGCAAAAATTAACCCGGCTGCAGAATGTGGATTAAAAATTTAAAGTAGGCCTTCAAAAGGTTAAAGGCGAATAAGTTTAATGGGGGTGTGCAATTCCCAGATTTCAGATGGTATCATGCCGCCTTACTGCTGAAGCAAAGGGCAGAATGGCATATTTCCAAGTCCGATGAACAGAAACTGGTATGGTCGGAATTGGAGGAAAGATTAGTAGCGCCTATCCCTACCTTTTTATTGATGGGTATGTATTTGCCGGACTTGGGTAGGAATCTGAAAATAAAACAGGCTACTCAGGAAGCATATCATCTTTTAGCGGGAGTAATAGGGCATAATGGAAGCATTTCGGCTCTCCTCCCCATATGGTTTAATCCCAAATTTAAGATTGGATATAAGACATTTGTATGGAAGTTATTGCAAGATAAGGGTATCTGGACGATAGGGCAGTTAATTAAAACTAATGTATGGAAGACATTTGATGAGCTTCAACAGGAGTTTGGTATCCCTGGGTCTTGTCATTTTCAGTGGATGCAATTAAAACACTGCCTTGCTGACAGTATAGTGGACCCCAAGAATGTGGTTGAAGAGTGGGAACTGATGAAGATAGTGGACATTTGTCAAAGTGTAAAAGGCATTGTTTCCAAGTTTTATGCTGTAATAAGGGATGTTTCAGTGCCCCCTTTGCTAGGTTTAGGGAAAATTTGGGAATTAGACTTGGGGCGTACTATCCCCCCAAATTCTTGGAAGCAAATTTGGGGACAGGCAAACAGAGTGTCGAGAGCGACTGCTCTCACACAATCTCTGTATTTTTTTCTGCACAGAGCGTATTTGACCCCGGTCAGGGTTACAAAGTGGGACCCAAGTTCCCAAAACAGATGTTGGTCATGTTTTGAAACTCCAGGTACTTTTAAACATATGTTGTTTGACTGTCAATACGTTCAGAGATTCTGGCGGCAGGTATGGAACAAGATCAAAATAGTTCTGAAACTTCAAGCCCCTTTGTCATGGGAAGTAATTACTCCGTTCCTGCGCGAGTGGTTTAATACTAACAAAGGAAAAGGTTTTCTTGTTTAATTTCATGATGGCTATCGCTCTAGTTTGCTGAAAAGACTCAGCCAAACTAGATGGCCAACATTGGTGGAGTCTGGTATGTTTATACTCTAAGCACCAAAAAGCGCAGGACAGAGTGGTAGCTCAAAGGGGCCAGAGAGGCAAAGTAAGGCAGATTCGAGAATTAAATGGTAATGTAAGCATGGTAGTCAATAAGTGGCAATATCTGGATGACTTTGTGGCGAAGGCCAAATATACTTTAAAACAATAGGTATTTAGATGGTAGATAAGACTGTGGGCCTATGGGTCCTAATAATGGAGGGGGAGTTACCCAGGGAAACGGGGAGGGAAGGGGAGGGGTGGGTAAGGGAAAGAGGTTGATGAGAAGTTGAAAGTTGATATATGCTGTTGATGTGTGTTGTAGTGTGTAGTATTAAAATGCAATAAAAAAACCCCGCATATCAGGGCCTGAAATCTGAAGCTGGGGAAGAGGGAGGGGCAGATGACGGAGGAGGAAATAGAGGAGAGAGCTGAGGAAGAGGAGATGCTGGATGGGAGGGAGGTAAGGGTACAAGGGGTCCCCCCCCCCCCCACCAAACTCAGAGAGGTGGCCGGTTATGGTATGTGTCCAAGTTAGCAACCCTGCTTTTTCTAGGAGAGAGCAGAGAGGGTGGGGCTCCAGTATAAGAGCCTCCAGTCCAATTCCTAGATCAGAGATTTTCAACTGAAAAGAACAAGAAAGGGGGGGCCTTTTTTTGGATAGGATCACAGCATGAGAACACTATTCCAACAGAGGCCTACCATGAGATGGATTGCATACTCTTCAGCAGCAGATAAAAACATGAGCCTTTAAGTCAGCTTTTGATCAAAATGACTTTTATTGTATTCTAGTACATCGGTGCTGTTCCTTATTGAGTTTTTTAATATGTTTGATTTTTCATTTTTATATAATAAGCCTTTATTCTGCTATGATGATTTATATCCGTTAAAGCTTTTTACTTTTATATGATCTGATACTCCCAGTCCGTGTTTAAATTCTTATATTTTTAATCTTATTTAATTTGTTTATTAACATTGGATATTTTATGCATTGTATCATATTTTATATCTTTATGTTATGATTTAGGGTCATTATATATGGATTGTATGTATTACATTTTGTAATGCTGCACTGAGCTGATTAGTAATTGTGTCATATAGGTTATAAATTAAAATTGAATTAAACTGCAGTGTGCAGCCCCTTGAGAAATGGTGCTGGTGTTTGAATGTGCTGTTGAAGAAAAGACTTCGCTCTCCTCCAGATGTGTTGTGATATATCTAATCAGAATATACTGTGGATATTAGCATTCCTTGAGAAGAAATACAGGATCTTGCTCAGGATAAGATTCTTAGGGATTATTTATTCTGCTGATATGTTATGACTACATGCACATTTTGTATTCTTTCTCATTTCTACACTTAAAGGCACATTTCACAAAGAACCTCCAAGTGCAGTCTGGGATGTCCAAGCCAGAATGTCGGGGGGGGGGGGGAGGGAGAAAGCAGGTACGTCCAAATTCAGACACAACTCCACAAATGTGGACATGCCCAGTATGGACTTCTATGGGGATATTTACATGGGCGTTCCTGGAATGGTATTTAAGGGCAGTGACATCTGATAGCCTAATTGTCAGAGTAGTAGGCTGGGACCAGGGAAGCCAGGGTTCATATCCCACTGCAGCTCCTTGTGATCTTCGACAAGTCACTTAACTCTCCATCTTCTCTATACCCTCTGGGTGTTTTATGGTCAAAATAAAAACTTTCCTGATGCCTATTCACGCCTGGAGCAAGTCTAAACGCAGATGTCCCTGACGTTTCTGAAATTGAGTGGGGACTTCTATGCCATTGCACTACCCCAGACATGCCTGTGCCGCACCTCCTGCTTTCTTGACATCCCCACCATGGAGATATCTTTAAACGTCATTTGTAAAATGGCTCAGGGGACATACTAACATAGTATATGACAGCAGATAAAGACCAATATGGTCCATCTAATTTGCCCAGCAAGGCGGCAAGAGTAGGTGCACCTGCCTCTTCATGCAGGTCACCCCTCCCCATGCTTTTGTTTAGGGGTGTACCCACCACTCCATGTAGGTCACCCCTATTTGTTCAGATATAAGTGATAGTTATGTTTATTTTGATTTTATCCTGTTGCTATAAAGGGATCTGCTGTGTCTGTCCCATACCATTTTGAATTCTGTCACTGTATTTGCCCCCACCACTTCCATCGGGAGGGCATTCCAAGCATCCACCACCCTTTCAGTGAAAAAGTATTTCCTGACATTGCCTTTCCATTTACCCCCTTGCAGCTTCATGTTATGCCCTCTAGCTTTACAGCTTTCCCATCTTTGGAAGAAGTTTATTTGTTCCTTAATACTCTTTAAGTATTTAAAGGTCTGAATCATATCTCCCCTGTCCCTCCTCTCCTCCAGAGTGCACATATTTAGGTCTTCAAGTCTCTTCTCATAAGTCTTCTGATGCAGGCTCCAAATCATTTTGGTCGCATCCTCTGAATTGCTTCTAGCCTTTTTATATCCTCTGTGAGATACGATCTCCAAAACTGAACACAATAATCCAACTGAGGGCTCACCAGCAACTTGCACAGTGGCATTAGTACCTCTTCCTTTCTGCTGGTAACCCAGAGATCAGCCGCAAAGATCAACGTACAAACACTCTCACCAATCACCACGAACCCCCTAAAGCACACCCAGCACACTAGAGGGCAGCCAGTCCCATCAGTGCAACTCCGAGTAGATTTCAGGTGTACAGTATATTTATTAGTGTAAATATTTTTAGAAAGTTACCCCAGTTTTGTCCAAGTTATAGATCCTATTTATTGTAAATATAATGCAGTCCCAACTGCATTGTATAAGGTTCTGTTAAATGTACACCGCACTGATGTGAATAGCGCGGTATAGAAGAGATGTTAAATAAATAAATAAATTCCTCTCTGTATGCAACCCAGCATCCTTCTGGCTTTTACTACTGCCTTGTCACATTGTTTTGCCACCTTGAGATTCTCAAAAACAGTCACTCCGAGGTCCTTCTCCTGGTCTGTGCACACCATCCTCTCACCCCGTATCACATACAATACCCTTGGATTTCTGCTTCCCAAGTGCATGACACTGCACTTCTTCACATTAAATCTTAACTGTCAAGCATTAGACCATTCTTTCAGCTTTTGTAGATCTTTCCTTATGTTATCCACTCCCTCAGGGGAGTTCACTCTGTTGCAAATGTTTGAGTCATCTGCAAAAAGACAGAATTTTCCATTCAGTCCTTCAGCAATATCACCCCTAAATATATTGAACAGTACCGGTCCCAGGACCGAACCCTGGGGCACACCACTAATCACCTTCCTTTCATTCGAGTAAGTTCTGTTTATCGTCACCTAGTGTCGTCTGTCAGTCAACCAATTTCTGATCCAGTTTACCACCTTGGGACCCATCACCAAGCAGTTGAGCTTGATAAGCCTCCTATTAGGAACAGTATCAAAGGCTTTGCTGAAATCTAGGTAGATCACATCCATCGCATGCCCTTGATCTAGTTCTCTGGTCACCCAATCAAAGAACTCAATCAGATTTGTTTGGCAAGATCGTCCTTTGGTAAAACCATGTTGCCTCGGATCATGCAACCTGTTGGTTTCGAGGAAGTCCACTATTCACTCTTTCAGGAGCGCCTCCATTATTTTTCTCGCCACTGAAGTAAGCTTACTGGCCTGTAGTTTGTCACTTCTTCCCAACTTCCACTTTTGTGAAGAGGTACCACATCAGCCCTTCTCTAGTCCTGTGGAACTTCTCCTGCCTTCAAGGATCTATTAAAAACATCCTTTAACGGCCCTGCAAGAACCTCCCTGAGCTCTTTCAGTATCCTGGGATGTATCCCATCTGATCCCATAGCCTTGTTCACTTTCAGTTTTGCAAGCTGTTCTAACACATCATCTTTTGTGAATGGTGTGGTATCTACTCTGTTCCCATTTGTATATTTGTCAATCACAGATGGTCCTTCTCCAGGATCTTCTCTAGTAAAAACAAAGCAGAAGTATTTGTTTAGCGTTTTAGCTTTTTCAATGTCACTTTCCACGAATCTGTTCCCAGTATTTTTGAGTCCTGCAATTCCATTCTCTGATTTTCCTCCTTTCCCGAATATACCTGAAAAAAGATTTGTTGCCACACTTCACATCTTTAGCCATCTTTTCTTCCGTCTTTGATTTTGCTATCCTTATTTCTCATTTTGTCTCTTTTAGTTTGATCTTGTATTCTTTTCTGTGTTCCTCTGCGAGCTTTTGAATTTTGTGAAAGCTGTGGTTTTTTGCCTTTATTTGTGTAGCCACTTCTTTGGAGAACCAAATAGGTTTCCTTTCACGCTTGTTTTTATTTACTTTCCTTATGTATGTATCTGTTGCACCTTTTATTGCTTCCTTTAGTTTAGCACATTGCAATTCCACTTCCCTTATCCTCTCCCACCCTGCCGACTCCTCCTTCAGGTACTTGGCCATTTTACTGAAGTCAATGTTTTTGAAGTCTAGGACTTTGAGCTTGCTGTGATTAGATTCTACCTTGGCTTTTATCTCAAACCACACCGTGTGATGATCGCTGCTTCTCACATGGGCACCCACCTAGATATTCAACACACTATCTCCGTTGGTGAGCACTAAATCCAGCACGGAGCTCTCCCTGGTTTGTTCCATCACCATTCTTTTAAGTAATGCATCTTGGAAGGCATCCACAATTTTTTACTTCTTTCCAGATTTGTAGAAGCAACATTACAATCTACATCAGGTAGATTAAAGTCACCCAATATGATCACTTCCCCTTTCATGGCTACCTTTGCAATATGAATAATCAAGTCTCTATCCATTTCTTCAGTTTGAGTTGGAGGCCTGTAGATTACACCAGCATGGATGACAGTGCCATCTCCTCTTTCCAACACAATCAATAGCGCTTCTTCTTTTCCCCTTGTCCCCTGCATGTCAGTCTTTTTAATATTGCTTTTGACATATAGGGCTACTCCTCCTCCTTTTCTACCCTATCTCTTCTAAATAGATTATAGCAAGCTATGGCTATATCCCATTCATGCGATTCGTTAAACCATGTTTCTTTAATGGCCACAATGTCCACGTCCATTTCCACTATTAGGGCTTACAAATCATGAACTTTGTTGGCTAGGCTTCGAGCATTTGTGCTTATTGCTTTCCAGCATTTGTTGACTGGCTTGCCTGTGTTTTTTATGGATTTTGTTCTGCACACCCCTTCCCGCTTGCCATTGATGTGTGGTTCAAAAATGTGGTTGTTTCCAATGTTGTTTTGCTTTTGCTGGGAGTGATGTACTGAATGTCCTTCTCCATCCGTCATCCCCTTTCCCTAGTTTAAATGCCTGTCCACATACTGCCTAAATTTTTCACTTAGGATCTTTTCCCTGTGACGGAGAGATGTAGTCCATCAGCACAGTATAGTCTCTTGTTGATCCATCTGTTTCCCCATTTGCCTATATATTTAAATCTTCTTGTTTGCACCAGGTTTGGAGTCATGTATTAAAGTTGTATATGCGATGCAACCTTTCTGCCCCCTTACCATGAACAGGTAGAACTTCTGAGAATGCTATAGTATTAGCAATGGGCTTGAGTTTCTCTTCCAGAGTCTGGAAATCCCTTTGAACTGCAGAGACACTGTTTCTAGCCAGGTCATTTGTACCCAAGTGGATGACAATATCAGTTTTGGAGTGCTCACTTTTTGCACTAACTATACCAACAATTTGATTTGTATTCCTGCTGGCTGAAGAGCCTGGGAGGCATTTGGCCATCCTCTCTCCTTTGAACTGTGTTCCCAAGTTGGTGCCTCTGATGATGGAATCTCCAAGTAGTAGTAGTTTTTTGTTGTGTGATTTTTTTTCTTCCTATTTGGTATATTATCAGTAAATTTGGCAGTCTTTCATTTAAAGGCACTTCAGTTTCCATGGATTAGGCACCCTCATTATCCAAGGCAGAAAAGGCATTATGCAGGGCTATCTCTTGATGTATAGGGTGTCTCTATGTTACAAGTCGCAACCTACCAGAACCCACTGTGATCCATTCTGATGAGCAGACTCCATGATTTAGACATCCATGTGCATGTTTTTGGATGTCCAAATCACGACTAAGGGGCTTGTTTACAAAGCCGCGGTAGCGGTTTGCGATCGTAATCGGAGCCGCGGCCCCATTGATTTCAATGGGGCCGCGGCTGCGATCGCGATCGCGAACCACTACCGCTGCTTTGTAAACAAGCCCCTAAGGCTTTTAAAATGCTCTTCATAGACTTCAGTTTATCAACCCTTCATCATTTATGCATAGAGTCTCTGTGCCCAATATTCAAAGGCATTTGCACTGTTTACAAACTAGTAAACCATGTAAATGCCACTTAGAGGGATATTCAGCAGCACTAGCATGATTACTGCCGTTGAATATCTCTGATTATCTCCGCTAAAGGCCCATTGCTAACTGCTTAGCATTGGGGCATGTTATGGGCATTATAGGGGCGGCACCAGTCGCTAACCGGACAGCGGCGATATTGCACCGTGGCCCAGTTAGCATCCGTGGGTAAAATATAGTTGCAGCAAAAGCTGGCCTTCCTTTATCTGTAGGAGCTCATTGGGCAGTGGCTCAATATCGCTGCTGCCCGGTTGGCTTCTGTGGGCTGTGCAGCAACCCTGGATATTCAATGCCAAGGCTGCATATGACCCTGGCATTGAATATTCGGGGTTAAAGATTGGCGGTGACGGCTATGCACTGTTGCAGCGCATATCTGTTCCAGAAGAATATCGGGCCCTCCGTCCCTTGTTGTCTTCCAGACTCATTCCCATTACACTGTTTCTCTCTTGCAGATTTGCAAATTCGGTCATATGGTCATGCTTCTTACAGATTTGTTTCACGTACCATTTCTGTCTTATGTTCCTATCCATGGTTCTGTCTCACACTCTATGGGGAGTGTTTACTAAGCTGAGCTAACAGCATGTACTATTTGTAACTAAGTCTTTGTTATTCAATGGGACTTAGTTACAAATAGTGTGTGCTAAACGTTAGCCCAGCTTAATAAACATGCTCCTAACAGATGCTGTCTCACAGACCCTCTACTTCTTCTAGAGACTCTCTTTCTGGCTGTTTTACAGACTTATTCTCATCATCCTCAGTCATCCTTGACTTGGACCAGTTCTTCCATTCTCAGATCTCCAACCATTATATTTCTCAAGTGATCCATTGAGCAGACTAGGAAATAGAGGGGATATAGACAGTGGTGGGATTTGGTCTGTTTGGCCCAGTTCATGCGAACCGATTCCTGCCACGGGCCACGTATGCCGAACCAGGCTGAAAATGGCGGCCCAATGCTGGTGCTGCACTGGCAGGGATCCTCCCACCCACCACTGATTTGACGGCATTGAGGGATCGAGCACCTGATGCTGTCAAACCACTGGTAGGTGGGGAGATCAGGCCACTGGGCCACCAGAGAGTTGCTGCCCTGCAGTTGCCGCCAGTACCGAGTGTGCGGTGCTGGCAACATAAACGCGTGCCGTGCTTCCACCTGCTTGATTCTGGTAATGGCGAGATCAGTCTAAACCGGTTCCTGTTTGGATCAAATCCTGTCACTGGATATAGAACATTTTAAGTTCACTTCTTGTCAGACAAATCTGATTGATTTCTTTGACTGGGTGACCAGGGAGTTGGACCGAGGGAGAGCTCTAGATGTGGTGTATTTAGATTTCAGTAAAGCCTTTGACACTGTTCCTCACAGGCGACCTATGAACAAACTGAGCACCCTAGGGATGGACCCTAAAGTTACTGCTTGGGTTAGAAATTGGTTGGGTGGGAGGCGATAGAGTACATGTAAATGGAGCTCACTCTGAGGAGAAGGATGTTACCAGTGGTGTGCCCCAGGGGTCTGTCCTTGGTCCGATTCTTTTTAACATCTTTGTTAGTGATATAGCGGAAGGGCTGTCGGGTAAGGTTTGCCTCTTTGCAGATGATACCAAAATCTGCAATAGAGTAGACACCCAGGAAGGTGTAGATAACATGAGGAGGGATCTAGCTAAGCTTGAAGAATGGTCTAGAATCTGGCAGCTGGGATTTAATGTTAAAAAATGTAAGGTCATGCATTTGGGCTGCAGCAATCCAAGGGAGCAATACAGTATTGGAGGTGAAGTACTTTTGTCCACTAAAGAAGAGCGGGACTTAGGCGTGGTTGTGTCTGATGATCTTAAAGTAGCTAAACAGGTAGAAAAGGCGACGGCAAAAGCTAGAAGGATGCTTGGGTGCATACGGAGAGGAATGGCTAGCAGAAAAAAGGAGGTGATAATGCCTCTGTATAAGTCTTTGGTGCGACCTCATTTGGAGTATAGTGTGCAATTCTGGAGACCGCACCTTCAAAAGGATGTGAACAGGATGGAGTCGGTGCAGAGGGTGGCTACTAAAATGATTAGTGGGCTTCATTATAAAGCATATGAGGACAGACTTAAGGATCTTAATATGTACACCTTAGAGGAAAGGCGGGATAGATAGAGGTGATATGATTGAGATGTTTAAATACCTCCGTGGCATAAATGTTCAGGGAGAGAGCCTCTTTCAATTGAAAGCAAGTTCTGCTACGAGGGGACATGGGATGAGGGTGAAGGGAGATAGATTCAGGAGTGATATGCGGAAATATTTCTTTACGGAAAGAATAGTGGATCCATGGAATAGTCTCCCAGTGGAGGTGGTAGAGATGAGGACAGTAACTGAATTCAAAAAAGCATGGGACCAACACAGAGGATCTCTAAAGATAAAAAGTGGACTGTTGTAGTTGTTGATATGGAAGGACAGACTAGATAGACCATGTGGTCTTTTTCTGTTATCATGTTCCTATGTTTCTTGAGCAGTTTGTGTGGTCTTATTTCAGCTTGTGAAGAGTTTCTTTCTCTTTTTGCGGTTGATTTCTCTCTTTAATGGGCTTCTAGGAATATAGGTACAGGCTGCTGGCCAAATGCCATTGCTGGCTGCTGACCGATGAAAGCAGGGCTGTTTTGAAAGGTTAATTGGCTGTAGAGATTCCATTTCCCTTCATCTGCTGCTGCTCACAACTTTCCATACTCTGCCACTGAGATGGTGACCTCCTTTCAAGCTTGTGCATTTTGTTGTCTTTGGCTCGGTTTCTGTAAGTTGAGAATCTGGTGGCCGTTTCATTTCTTTAATGCTTTTTTCTTGGAACATTGTCTAGTCAAAGTGAAACTAGTCATGCAGAGAATAATAGTTATCTGTTTACATGTATTGTAGCGATGCATGAGCTAGCAGCACCAGCTAGAGCTGGGCATATTGGGGATTATTTTATAAAGGTATTTTTCATGTGCAAAACCTGTTTTATACACAGAAAAGGGCTTTATATAAAATTGTGCAATTGCACGTGCCTGTTTAAAAAAACTAAAAAAAAACAGAAACTGCATGCCTGCTTTTACGTGATCTGCATGTGGGTGTTCCAAAGGGTGTAGTGTGGTCAGTATGAAGGCAGAGTTATGATGTACCCACATATTTTATAAAATACATGCGTGCATGCTTAGAATACTTGTGCACATCTGATATATCAACTTGTGAACAGGTGTAAATGTACATGCCTGTATTTGTGCACTATAGTGACTTCTGGGAGTCTGTTTTACAAAGTCACATAGGCACCTATAGGCCTCTATTATAAAATCAGGCCCTATAGTTGGTAATTTTATAAGCATTATCTATGTGTAAAGCATGTTGTACACTAGGAAAATAACTCATACAGAACTGCACAGCCAAATATATACTTATAAGTTTGCGTACCAACAAGATGGTGCTTACATATGTGTGTGAGATGCGTAGGCATTCAGAGTGATGTAGTATGGGTCAAATATTGGCACAGTTACGATGTACGCGCATATTTTATAAAATATGCAAATACATCCACATATTTATATCTTCTTCAGAGCAGCTGTAAATTTGTGCCCTACTAGGGGTCATTGTATGAGACTATTTTATTTAGACACATAAGTGCCTATGTTGCCTTTATAAAATAGGTGCGTTTTCGACCTTTGGACTTTTCATATAAGCACCCTGTTAAAATTTCCTCCCAGCACCACTTGATTAGAAATTACTCTTTTTGGGAGAAAATGGGGGAAGGAATAGGAATGACTGATGGATGTGAGAGAAAAACAAAATGGGACAGTGGGTTTAACTGATACAGAAAATGGCTCTGTAAGAATTTTACACAAGATGCTGTACATATTTCTATTATGAATAACTACTGTGATATATTGGTAAAAGAATTAACTGTGTTGAAGACTTTCTGTCCATTTGAGAAATAAATTTCTCCGAACTTGTGCCCATCATAAAGTATTCTTTTGTTTGTTTATTTCTGCAAGGCAGATAGCTAATTGGCTTTAGATTAAGACTACTCGGGGCTTTTTTTGAGGGGCTACGTGGTGGTACACAGTACTGGCACCTTTTTCATTGCCCACTAAAATTGATCCATGGTCCTCGTGTATAAATGAAAGAATGCTGTATATGAGTAATGACACCTTTTTTCTAGGAAAATGCACTGAGACTGCCAATGGCATAACAAGGACAGTGCGGTGGGTGTGGCCTGTTGTGAGTGCAGGCCAGGAGGGGATGCACCCACAATGGGCCCACTCTTTGGAGGAAGCCCGGCAAGCGTCCCTTCAAGATGGGTGTCTTGCCGCGCTGTCTCCAGTTCTCTGCCGGTTGAAGTCTCACAATATTGACTTCAGCTGGGAGAGAAGAGCGGGCCTAGATTGGAGACAGTGTGGCAAGCCACCCATCTTGCAGGTATGTTTGCCACACTGCCTCCACGCCCACGCGATATCCCACCTTCATACCCTACTCCAAGAATTCAAACCCAGCAGAGCTACAAGACAATCCATGAACAACACACTTCCCATCTCCAACAAAGAACAACAATCAAGTCTGCACCCGCTCCTTTGAACTCTACGTCCGGTCCATATGGAATATTCTCCCGGCCCAAATCAGATTCGCAGTCGACCTCCCGACCTTCTGAAACGATTAAGGACATACCTTTTCATTGAATACTTTGGCCCCTCCCCATAAGCCCCCCCATGCTCCCATGTAAATAAGTTGAATTTTCAACAAATGTATTTGCTATAAACCTGTAAATAAGTTAAATGTCTTCCATGTATATAAGTATCACCACGTTCAATGTATGTAAGCTAACACCATGTTCAATGTAACCTTTGTTCTTTGTTCTATGTACACCGCTTTGACCCGGAGAAAAGCGGTATATAAACCTAGCTAAATAAATAAATATTCAGTGGTGAGAGGCAGCATCTGGCCATCACTGCTTTAAATTAAAATTTGGTGGCATAGTCCGGGTATGTGCCATTGAATATCCCGCTCAGTGGGAGCAATGCAGTTAGCAGGTTTGCTAATCACGTTACTCCCTTTGAATATGCCCTCCCCCCTCTTGTTTATGGCAGTGAAAAGAGAGTGCACTACTCTAAGAATGCATTTAATATTTCTCATTTATTTTTGTGTTTGTTAAGAAGAAAACATTTATGTTATGCTTTTCATGTCCAAAAAGTCTAGCTGAATGGAGGACTAATAGTCACTATTAGTGAAGAAAGATTTTTTGTTTTAACTAATGTATTCTGAGATCTTCTGGGAACTTTAAGACACGCCACACTAGCTAGTGCATCCCAAGTTCTGTAGGATAGATCTTTTTTACTAAAAAGGGAACACCTAAGAAAACTGGAAATATTCAAAAATTTGAGTGGAGGAGTAGCCTAGTGGTTAGAACACTGGCTTGGTAACCAAGTAACCAGGGTTCAATTCCCACTAGTACTCCTTGTGGCCTTGGGCAAGTCACTTAACCCTCCATTGCCTTGGAAGAAAGGCCTGGCAGTCTACTTCTGGTGACACTGCCAAGAAAACCCAGGAGCTTCTGGGTTGCCAGGAGTCAGGACTGACTCGAAGGCACACATTGCATTTTAGTACAGTTAAAAACAGTGCTTTGGCGTATTCACTAAGGGGGGTCATTTTAAAAGCATTAGACTCGATTTGGATATCTGAAAGTGTACACGATGATGGCTTTCAAAAACTTCTCCAGTGAAGGGACATCCAACTAGGCAAGGGGCGTGGTGGAGGTGTGTTTAGGGAGGTGCAATGGATTTATATGTCCCCGCTCAATTTCAGAAACGTTGGAAACATCTGCAACTCCATCCAAGTTTAGGCGTGCTCCAGGCACGAATAGGCATCAGGAAAGTGTTACTTTTGCTGTAAAATATTCAGACGGTGAAGAGAAGATAGAGGATTACTTGACTTGACCAAGATCACAACGAGCAGCGCTGGGATTTGAACCCTAGCCACTACTCTAATCATTAGGCTATTAGATGTCCCCATTCTGGAATACCATTCCAGGGATGTCTATGTAAATGTAAACAGTATGCTCTTTATATACTTGCATCACCTCGATATCTCTAACAGTAGCCAGGTACATGCGATCTGGATTGGCCACTATAGAAAACAGGAAACTGAGCTTGATGGACCTTTTGGTTTGACACTGTATGTCAGTATATTCTTCTCTTATCCAGCAGCATAGTTCAGACAGACCTTTGCCATGCCAGGTTCTCTACCAACACATTATATCTGCCTTGGAGGAACTTGCTTTCTGTGTATGTGAGGCTCACTGTGTGGCAGCTGAATTGTGCCAGACTATATCCTTAGGATGAAAAAGGTAAAACAAAATAAAATGGGGGATCTTATTGAATTAGTTTCTGTTTTAAAGCCACGAAAAACATATTGTTTATAGAGAGTAGAATGCTCTGTAGAAACTGGTTTTACTAGTTGTGAAGTTATTTGGATGAGGGATACATGTTTTTTTACCTGAGGTGTCCACTTACTTCAGCCATATAATGTAAAACAAAAACAAGCTTCTATAATTTTGTTTGAAAAAATGCATTTTTATCTGAGAGAATACATCCTTCACCTGTACTTGACACCATTACTGAAACCAAAGAGTGCTACTTCAGAAAATGCTTATGCTGTTTCCTGGTAGGGTTGTGTAGGGAATTGATAGCATCAGTCAATATAAGACCACGTTTTACTATCTACATAAAGATGCTTATGTTTCTTGTGGAGTTTTGCCTCTACAAGATCTAAGATCTTCTTGAGATGTTCGTTGTAGTTTTCTGGACTTTAATCCGTGTTTCTGCACTAAAAAAAATGAAAACTCCTTTTGACTGGGAAACTGAGAAACACTGAACATTTGAAAATTAAAATTCAATAAGTGAGAGTATAATGATGAGAAACATTGCCCTCTCAGTAATAAGAACATAAGAACATAAGATATGCCATACTGGGTCAGACCAAGGTCCATCAAGCCCAGTATTCTGTTTCCACCAGTGGCCAATCTAGGTCATACGTACCTAGCAGTTTCCCCAAAGACAGAGGATCCACAATGCTTGTATTGGGTCAAGTATTGATATCCTGGGTCCCTTCCTAATAATGGTTTATGGACCTTTCCTCCAGGAACTTGTCCAAACCTTTTTTAAGCCATATCCTCCAGTAACAAATTCCAGAGTTTGATTACACGTTGAGTGAAAACATATTTTCTTTTATTAGTCTTAAATAGTTTACCGTGTAGCTTCATTGCATGTCCTCTAGTCTTTCTATATTCTGATAACATAAACAAGCGATCTATGTTTATCCATTCCACTCCGTTCATTCATTTATAGACCTCTATCATATCTCCTCTCAGCCGTCTCTTTTCTAGGTTAAAGAGCTCTAACCTTTCTTCATAGGGGTATCCTTCCATCCCCTTTACCATTTTGGTGGCTCTTCTCTGAACCTTTTCTAATAACGCTGTATCCTTTGTAACATACGGCGACCAGAATTGCACACAATATTCAAGGTGCGGTCTCACCATGGAACAATATAGAGGCATTATAATATCCTTTGTTTTATTTTCCATTCCTTTCCTTATGATACCTAGCATTCTATTTGTTCTCTTGGCCGCCTCTGCACACTGGGCTGAGGGTTTTAACATGTTATCCACAATGACGCCTAAATCTTTTTTCCTGGGTGGTGGTTCCTAATGTGGAACCTTGCATCGTGTAACCATAGTTTGGGTTGTTCTTCCCTAGGTACATAACTTTGCCCTTGTCCACATTAAATTTCATCTGCCATTTTGATGCCCAGTCTTCCAATTTATCAAGATCCTCTTGCAATTTTGCAGTAACTCTGGTAACCCGGAGGCCCTCCTCGCCTCCTTCCCAAGTCTTAGCATAATATAATAATATTACCCCACAAATTCACCAACAACTGTAATTTGGTACAAACTTTTGGTCGCAGCTTTATTTACAACCTGTAACAACCGACCCAACACGGGCCTGAATATAAACAATCCAACATAACCCAACCCCACACCCCATTGCCGGAGGATGCCCCCCCACCCGCCATCTTAGTAGCAAGGCGGATCATCCTCCTCCCCCCCAAACCCCTCTGCCTGCCTCGCCATACTAGTAGCAAAGGCCGGCTCCCACCCCCCCGCTACCGGGCCGAGACCCCCAACCGGGCTGTCTCGCCCCACCCCGAGGAGCACTTCGCCCCCACTGCTCGTAAACCAGTTCAAGCCCGAGCCGCTCCTGCGAGCGCTGGCTCTGTACCCCGCCCCCGCCAGCTGCAACATCCCAAAACCACCTCCAAAAGGGGCGGGAGGGCGGGAACGCATCCGCTTCCCGAGGAGCCGCGGCAAGAAGGAGACGGCCACGCGGCTCCTCGCAGACACTGCTCCGCTCCCCCTCAGCACGCGGCCAATGAAATCACTCCGACATCGCGACGGAGCGATTTCAAATGCCGCACGCACGGCCTCCTCTCTCTCACCCCCCCCCCACCCCCCGTCACGTGCTGGAGGCCGGGCCCAGGCCCAGGTTACTGACGGCCGCGGGACCTGGCCCGCGGCCTCAAGCATAATCCTCTTGGGTTTTAACAACTTTAAATAGTTTTGTGTCATCTGCAAATTTGATAATCTCACTCGTTATTCCCTTTTCCAGGTCATTTATGAATATGTCAAAAAGCAGCGGACCCAGCACAGATCCCTGGGGTACACCACTATTTACCTTTCTCCATTGGGAAAATTGGCCATTTAGCCCTACCCTCTGCTTCCTATCTTTTAACCAGTTCCTGATCCACAATAGTACACTGCCTCCTATCCCATGACCCTTTAGTTTTGCCAAACGTCTCTGATGAGGGACCTTGTCAAAGGCTTTCTGAAAGTCCAAATACACTATATCAACCGACTCACCTTTGTCTACCTGTTTTTTCACACCTTCAAAAAGACATATCAGATTAGTAAGACAAGATCTTCCTTGTCTAAAGCCATATTGGCTGTCTCCCATTAAGCCATGACTATCTACATGTTCAGCAATTTTGTTCTTTATGATGGTTTCTACAATTTTTCTCGGTACTGATGTCAGGCTCACCAGTCTGTAGTTTCCCGGATCACCCCTGGACCCTTTTTAAAAATTGGTGTTATGTTCGCCATCCTCCAGTCTTCAGGTATTACAGATGATTTTAATGATAGTTCACAGATTACTAATAGCAGGTCTGCAATCTCATATTTCAGTTCTTTCAACACCCTTGGAAGTATATCATCCGGCCCAGGTGATTTGCTATTCTTCAGTTTATCTAATAGTTGTAATACATCTTCCCGATGTATCAATATTTCTGTCAATTCTTCTGCACCTTTAAATACCACTTCAGTCATTGGTAACATCCCTACATCTTCCTCAGTAAAGACTGAAGCAAAGAATTCATTCAGTCTCTCCGCTATTGCCTTGTCTCCTCTTAGTGCCCCTTTCACCCCTCTATAATCTAATGGACCAACTGACTCTCTCACAGGTTTTTTGCTACGAATGTACTTGAAAAAGTCTTTATTACGCGGTTTTGCTTCCACAGCAAGCTTCTTCTTAAATTCTCCCTTTGCCTGCCTTATTAATACTTTGCATTTAACTTTCCAATGCTTGTGCTGTTTCCAGGTTTCGTCGTTTGGCTCTTTTTTCCATTTCCTGAAAGATGCTTTTTTGGCAACAACAGCCTCTCTGACCTCACCTTTAAACCATGCTGCCAGTTTTTTGGACTTCCTTCCACTTTTCTTAAAGCGTGGAATACAGCTGGTCTGGGCTTCGAAGATAGTATTTTTCAACAACACCCAAGCTTGATGTACGTCTTTAACCTTCGCAACTGCTCCTTTTAGTTTTTTCTTAACTGTTTTCCTCATTTTATCATAGTCTCCCTTTCGAAAGTTAAAAGGTAATACTGTGGATTTCCTTACTATCCCTCCTCCACTAATTAAATCAAACGCGATCATACTATGATCACTATTGCCAAGTGGCCCCAATACCCTTATCTCTTGCACCAGATCTGGTGTTCTACTAAGGACTAGGTCCAATATGGCTTCCCCTCTGGTCGCATGAACCAGCTGCTCCAAGAAGCAGTCATTTATTTCATCTAGGAACTTTATCTCCCTAGCATGTCCTGCCGTGACACTGACCCAGTCGATACCGGAGTAATTGAAATCACCCATTATTATTACTGTGCTGTAACTTTTGTTAGCTTCCTTGATTTCTTTGAGCATTTCTTCATCCATTTGTTCATTCTGGCCAGGCGATCGATAGTACACCCGCACTGCCATCGCCTTCCCCTTTTTACATGGAATTTCAATCCATAGAGATTCTACAGCAAATTTTGTTTCCTGCAAAACTTTAATCCTTTCTGACTCAATGCCCTCTCTAACATAGAGCGCAACCCCTCCACCATTTTGATCAGCTCTATCATTACGATATAGTTTGTACCCAGGTATCATAGGGGCATGTTTACTAAAACCCCACTAATGTGCGGGCCGCGCTAGTGTGCGGGTGCCATATAAGGAGTGGGCGTTTCTTTCTGAAAAAGAAAAACCGGGATATAAATATGCGCTAAGGTGCGCGGCGCCCATGTGCGCCCCGCACATTAGCGCATGAGAAAGCTGCGCGGGAGGCATAAGTGGCACACTGATGTGCAAGCAGAAGAGCAGAGCCACAGCACAATGGTTAAGACACTGACCAATGGTGCAGGGATCAGGGGTTCAATCCCCCACAGTGCCCAATGAAGACGGCTGGCTGAGGCATTACTTTAGGAGCCAGTTTAATATTGGGCGGCATAAGGCGGCGTGCTGATGGGCATAAGGCGGTGCGCTATTGCTTTAGGAGGCATTTTAATATTGGGAGGCATAAGGCGGCGCGCTGATGTGCAAGCACAGGAACAGAACCACAGCACAATGGTTAAGACACTGACCAATGGTGCAGGGATCAGGGGTTCAATCCCCCACAGTGCCCAATGAAGACAGCTGGCTGAGGCATTACTTTAGGAGCCAGTTTAATATTGGGCGGCATAAGGCGGCGTGCTGATGGGCATAAGGCTGCGTGCTATTGCTTTAGGAGGCATTTTAATATTGGGAGGCATAAGGCGGCGCGCTGATGTGCAAGCACAGGAACAGAACCACAGCACAATGGTTAAGACACCAATGGTGCAGGGATCAGGGGTTCAATCCCCCACAGTGCCCAATGAACAAGGCTGGCTGAGGCATTACGTATTATGGGGAAGATTGCTTTAGGAGGCATTTTATTTTTATTTTAATTATCACTACTAGCAAACGCACTCTCAAAGCGTGTTAACAAAAGGCGCCCCATAAGGCACATTTTAAAGTGCACTGTCCGCCAAGGCACCCTAGAATGTTGCTTATAGGGCGCTTTATAGGGTGCCGTATGAGGTACCGCAAGGTCAGAGTACTGTTTTTGATGAGAGCACTGTGCAGTTTAAGGAATGAAAAGCATAAGTAGGTGCGCTGACATGCAAGGAGGAGCAGCAGTGGAGCACAATGGTTAAGGCACTGTCTGCTGATACAGGGGTCATGAGTTTGCTCCCCAGTGTGCCTAATACGTAAGGCTGGCTGAGGCATCAGTTTTGCAATGTACGTTTTGTTTCCTGCAGCACTTTATTTTTATTTTATTAATTGCTGCCAGCAAACACGCCCTCACGTGCCGTAATTGAAGGTGCCGTATAAGGCACCCTATAAGGCACTCCATAGGGCACATTATAAAGTGCACTATCCGCCACGGCACCCTAAAATGTCCCCTATAGGGCACCCTATAAGTTGCGTCACAGGATAATGTATAGTGCACCTTATATGGACGGGAACCATAAGGTGCCCTATAGGGCGCCCTATAAAGCGCCCTCAGAGGCACCTTATGGGTACAGTACGCTGAGGGTGTTTTTGCTGGCAGCAAAAATGTACATTAAAAAGAGATAATGCTTTAGGCAGCCCTATCAAATAACCCCACTGTGGGTTTGAACCCATGACCTCTGGCTTCACAGGCAGTGAAGTAACCATTGGGCTACAGCTCTATAGCTGCTAGCAAGCCCCTGGCTGGCTACAGAAAGAGCCTGCACGTCACAACACAGACAGTCTGCTGTGGTCACCAGGATAGGGTTAGCCTACCCTTACCCATGATGCACTGCACATGCAAATCAGCTGTCTACAGATAAACACAAGATGGGGTATGCACCCCTACAGCACCTCGGCCTGGTAGGGGGTACTGACTGTGTGTGTTACTGGCACAGAGTAGCTACACACCGTCACATTGTGCGGGTACTGTGCTCACCCTGAGGGTGCGGTGAGGCGCCCAGCACCAGGTCCACAGCACCTTCCATGACTGAAAGAGGCCATGCTGGAGGTCCAAAGCAGTGTTAATGTGTGAGATAGGTAGTTTCTGCAGAAACACCTTGGATATCTCTGTCTGTCTCAGTCAGGTGTATCCCCTATGGACCCCTAGGGGGATTATGTACCACCACCCTCCTCCTCCAGGGCTGAGGGTGCAAACAGGGTCTCCCATCAAAAGATCCACATTCTACTTCCCTGCAATGGTGGCAGTAGAGGGGACCATCAACCCCGATACTGCTGGGGAACAGACACCCTACAGGGCAGTCAATGCAGCTCTGTACACATCCATAACGCAATAGCAGACAGACATTAGGCCTGGATATGCTAAGCTGCACCCAAACACTATCTGATATTGTCCTGCAGCAAGCCTTCAGCCGCTGCACCCTGCAAGCCACTCCATCAAGACACATACCAGCTGCAAACAGTCTGCTAGCTAGTCCATAGTGCATGTTCCTGGTGGAAATGCATGCACCCAGAACTGGGATGTCAGCATACACAACAAGCAGATAAATCAGTGACTGGGCCCCAAAAGGAAACCCATAAATATCACATGAGAGAAATACTATATAGCACTATGGGAGTGCCTAGCCATGCTGTGGTCACTGCACAGTCAGGGTGAGAGTGATCTCCCAGCAGGACATACTGAGGTCACCCTGTCTGTGTAGGTGGTGGCCGGGCACTAAAATGTCCCAGTCAGTGCCCTATGCCCTGTGCAGATGCACCCTGGCCAGGCCACCCTGTCCAGGCTATACCCATGGTACCTTGCTCCTCATTATGCACATTGGCAGGCCAATACTGGCAACAGTGCTGGCAGTGTGGGCTGTGGAAGGTGTTTGCAGCCACCACACACTGTCTAGACAGACACACACTCCGACACCTATGCCAGCATTGTGCTACTATAGAGGAGTTCAGCAGCCATGCCCACCACACCAGTCCTGGGCACAGTACAGGCATGGATATGGTACGCAATACTGTTGGGGGTCACTCCCCAGGGTGGTAAACACTGTCAGAGACCAGACCTGAAGCACACACCGCAGACATCAGAATGATTGTTATGATGGAGCTCAATCAGCAAACTGTGCTTAACGTAGGAATTTCTATCTGCCAATACTCATGGCAAACGTTTGAAAGCTGTGTACCGTATACCCAGGTGTAGGGTTGCATTGCTAAGGTATGCAAGTGCTAGTATTGGGAGATGCACGCAGGGCCCAATGTCCTGCCTCTCCAGGAGGCATTGGCCAATGGGGCCTGTGGGTGTGGGTGTGTCTGCCCCTGTTGGCTGCTGCTTTACGGCAGAGGTTCCCAACTCCAGTCCTGGTGTGCCAAACACTGTTCGAGTTTTCATGCTGTCCCTCATGAATATGCATGAGCTACATCTGCATACCATGGGGATGGTGCATAGATATGCAGCACAGGCATCTTTATTAGAGGCAGCATGGAACCTGAATGGTGTGTGGCCCTCCAGGACTGCATTTGGGAGACTCTGCTCTAGGTAATGCACCTGTTTATGGTGTCTGTGCTCGGTGGGGTAAAATATAGGCGTATTAACCATGCGTATGTTCTCAGCAATAAAGGTTTGTCCTTACTATCACGGTTTAGTTGTGGGAAAAATATGTGGACTGGATTGGCAGTAGCCCCAGCTGGGCTTTGAACCTGTGACCTTCTGTTCTTGCACACACTATCTGTGTGCACTGCACCACTGTGTTGCCACAGATAGGCTGCATTCCCTGGGGAGTCCATGACTGTACATCCGACAGAGCCTGTCTGTTGCAGTGGACGGTGCCAGCCTGCACAGGGCTAGGCCACTGTCTGCTGTGGCTAGCAGCCACTGCCCCCTCCACCACCTGTACCCTTCCGCCAACATGCTGACATGTCCTCATCTTGGAAAAAGCATATGACCTGATTGAGTTGTGGCACTCCAGGACTGCATTTGGGGGACTCGGCTGTAGGTAATGCCCATTGTTATGGTGTGTGTGCGGTGTAGGGTAAAATATAGGTGTTTGAACCATGCTTATGTTCTCTGCAATAAAGGAGTGTCTTTACTATCTCTGTTTAGTGGTGGGTAAAATATGGGGACTGGGTTGGCAGGAGCCCCAGCTGGGATTTGAACCTGTGACCCTCTGGTCCTACAGGCACTGGCTGTGTCCGCTGCACCACACTGTGGCCACAGAAACAGTGCAGTCCCTGGAGATAGGAAACCTGGCCGAACGAGTCAGAAACCCTGCTCTGCACAATTTTACTGTGGGCTCATTCACCTTGTATGGAGACAAAAGGGCAAATAAACCTCAAAAATGACCTCGAAAAAAGGGGCAAAAACCATAACCAAGCTGGCCAATAGTGATATCAATGGGCAACATTAAAAAACACTCCCAGGAAAGCTCCAAAAAAAAGAAATGATTTTTGGAAGGGTCTACGGAGCGTAGACCCTTCCAAAAATCATTTCTTTTTTTTGGAGCTTTCCTGGGAATGTTTTTTAATGTTGCCCATTGATATCACTATTGGCCAGCTGGATTATAATTTTTTTTAATTTTGTTGTGGTCATTTTCAATTTTTATTTGCTATTTTGTTCTGTGCACATGTATCACACTGCTCACGTTTTGTAGGTTTCCCCGGTTTTGCTGTACATTGCTGACGGAAATGGTTTCTCTTCCCTTTAAATCGGCTCTAACGCGAGGTTTTCACTTGCGGTATTTTTAAGCTGGAATTTGATTCCCGCTCCTGTGTGGGGAGCCTCTCCCCTCCCACTCTCCACCCATTGACCCCGTCCCTCCGCCCCTCGGGAGCCTTCCTCCGCCCTCAGAATGCCTTTCCAAGCCTCTATCGCACTTCAGCGCGCCGCGCACTTGTGCGGGCCCGTTAGTGCAGCGCGCATGTGCACGGGGCACATAAACGCACTATTAGTGTGTTCTAAGGTACCTTAGCGCACGCTCAAGTGCGCCCCGCACAATTGCGCGGTTTAGTAAACATACCCCATAGTGTCTCACTGGTTGTCCTTCTTCCACCATGTCTCTGAGATTCCAATCATATCTAACCTCTCATTTAGTGCTATATATTCTAACTCTCCCATCTTTATTTTTAGACTTCTAGCATTTGTATACAAGCATTTTAGAGACTGTATTTTATTCATGTTAATTTGGCTATTGGTAGGCATGGGTAATTTGGGATTTTTAAGCTCTGTCTGCTCCATATTTGAGGGCATTTGGGCTATTTTATTCTTTTTGGAACCTCTCTGCTTTTGGTACTATCTTTCAAAGATACATTCTTCTGAACCATGCGCTCCTGTGCGACTGTTGGCTTTCGCCTATTATATAGTTTAAATGCTGCTCTATCTCCTTTTGAAAGGTTAATGCCAGCAGCCTGGTTCCATCCCGGTTAAGGTGAAGCCCATCCCTTCGGAAGGGCCCCTCCTTTCCCCAGAAGTTCCCCAGTTCCTAATAAATCCCAAACCCTCATCCTTGCACCATCGTCTCATCCACGCATTGAGACTCCGGAGCTCTGCCTGCCTTTTGGGTCCTGCGCGTGGAACGGGAAGCATTTCGGAGAACACTACCCTGGAAGTTCTGGATTTCAACTTCCTACCTAAAAGCCTAAATTTAGCCTCCAGAATCTCCCTACCACATTTTCCTATGTCATCGGTACTGACCTGTACCAAGACAGCAGACTCCTCCACAGCACTATCTAAGACCTTATCTAGGTGGCGCGTGAGGTCCGCTACCTTTGCACCAGGCAGGCATGTTACCAGGCGATCCTCACGTCCACCAGCCACTCAGCTATCTACATGCCTAATGATGGAATCACCAACTATAACGGCTGTCATAACCCTTCCCTCATGGGCACATGGCCTTGGAGAAACCTCCTCGGTGTGAGAGGGTTTTACATCACCTGGAAGACAGGTCCTAGTTACAGGATCACTTCCTGCCACACCAGGGTGATGCTCTCCTGTCACATGACCTCTCTCCTCCATGGCAACAGGGATGCTGCCAGACTGGAGGTGGGACTTCAGGACTATATCTCTGTAGGTCTCGTCTATGTACCTCTCTGTCTTTCTTATGTCTTCCAAGTCTGCTACTGTAGCCTCTAGAGAACAGACTCGTTCCCTGAGAGCAAAGAGCTCCTTGCACCTAGTGCACACATAAGACCTCTCACCAACTGGGAGAAAATCATACATGTGACGCTCAATGAAAGACTGGAAAGCCCCCATCCTGCTGCTGGACTGCTGTCTGTATCTTAATTTTAAGCTTGTGTTTAGATCTTTAAGTTCTTTACTTACTAAGGGTTGCTAAGGATACTTATACTAATAAAATTGTACCTAATACGTTTAATATACCTTGTTCACCTGAAGCTTAATTAATCTCAGATCCTTAGTGTATGACTGATTTGGATAACGAGCTGCACCTGTGAGCACCTCCTTTCTTTTAAGATGTGTAAGTACCTATAAAGCTACGATTATCTCAGGGGTGGGTGGGTGTTGGGGAGGAAGAGAGGGAAATAACACTTATTAAAAGAGGGCTGGGTCCTTGGAGGTGGTTGCACCTGCCGAGGTTTCTTTGCGAGATATTTGGGAGTTGGTAGCACGCATGGAAGGTTCCTTTCATGCTTCCTTCTCCCAAGTGGAGCGGTTTTCTTCGGAAGTGGTTCAGAAGCTTTCAGAGCATGAAGTATTGCATTCTAAATATAATAAATCTTTGACTAAACTGGAGGGTCGTTTTACAGTGTTGGAGGCTGCAGTCCATTCTTCTATTAAGGAGAGTGCCCTTATCCACCATCAGTTAGAAGCCCTTGAGAATGTTAATCGTTCTAAAAATTTGTGTTTTTTAAATTTTCCTCGTACCCACTACCTTGCTCCAATGATTTTGTTACAAAAATATTTTAAGACGGTGTTGTTAATTGATGATGTGGATTCTATTAAGGTTTCTTCAATTTATTATATTCCTTTGTTTTCCTCTGATAAGACCTTCTCTCCAGATATTGTACAGAAAGGGAACCCCAATGGTGTTGAGTCCTTAGATGTTTCTCAGTTTTTGGAGTCTTCTATTGATTTGATTCCTCAACGTGCTACTTTGGTTGTTTCTTTTTTGTCATTACAGGATAAAAATTTAATCTTACGTTTATATTTTTCAAAGAAAAATCAGGTTTTTTATGGGGACTCTATACAAATATTTCCGGATGTGAGTCGGGCTACTCAGATTCGTAGGAAAGCGTTTTTGGCTTTGAAAGATCGGACTTTAGACATTGGGGCTTCCTTTTTCTTAAAATATCCCTGCAAATGTATTTTGGTGCTAGAAGGTATTAAGTATGTTTTTCTTGATGTCAGACAATTTGAGGCTTTTCTAATTAGTAAGGAATCTTCATGAGGTATTATTTTCCTTTTTCTTTCCATGTATAATTGGGCTAAACAAATTGTGATCCTGTTGCCTTGATTTTTGCTTGTTTATTTAGGTGACTGCCTTCTTGATGTGGACTTGATTTTGTATTCTTACTTTATTTTTTAATAAAGATTGTTTAAAAACTTTAAAAAAAAAGAGGGCTGCTACACAGTACCCTGTCCTGTGCTT
This sequence comes from Ichthyophis bannanicus, assembly GCA_033557465.1. NCBI lineage: Eukaryota > Metazoa > Chordata > Amphibia > Gymnophiona > Ichthyophiidae > Ichthyophis > Ichthyophis bannanicus. The sequence goes on from CM066034.1 coordinate 594,296,900, forward strand.
CTGAGGTAAGCTGTGACCAACTTCTGGGGTGATTAACAGTCCTTGCTTGGATAGCAGGAGTCTTTCAAAATGGTCTTTTGACCTATCACCTGGCGTTAACACCTATTGAAAAGGTTTCACAGGTCTCTTGCCCCCTAGGTAGAAGACCTCTTTGTAAAGGTCTCTAGAAGATTTTATTTGTTGCTCAAAGAATACTGACCCTGTTTTGCCTTTTATGCTAAGTTATTTTCTGATGTGATTTAAATGAAAGCTCTTTGCTGCTGCTAGGCTCTGACTTATTATGAAATTTAAACTAGATGCTCTCTGCTGGGTTCTAAATTTAACCAGAAAGCTCTCTTCTGTGTTTTAAATTTAAACTAAAAGTACTTTGCTGATACTAGGCCTTGAATGAGTATTAAATTTAAACTACAAGCTCTCTGCTGGGTATGAAATCTAACCAGAAAGCTCTCTTCTGTGTTTTAAATTTAAACTTAAACTGCTGCTACTAGGCCCTGACTGATTTAACAAATACACTGGGTTCACAGATTAATCAGCTTTAATCCAAAGAAGTCCCTTCAGAAAAATTCCCAGAAGTATATACTCACAATTGCAGATCTCTCTCCAGAAGTAGCAGTTCCCTTTTCTAGTCCTTCAAGACTGATATCTGTGTGATGTAGAATAAGCTGATGTCTATTTTTGATATCCTCCTGCTTTGCTTTTAAAAAAAAATCATATAATTTTTCATTTAATTTTTAAGACAAAATATGGTTTACTTACTAAGGTTACTTACTAGGTTTCCTGCATTGAAAAAGCCAGCGCTATCGGGCGCGAACATCATTCAGCCTCCCCACCATCATCAGCTCTCCCTGGGCAGGGATCGAGCCTCCAGCGGGGAGCCGCGGCGGGAAACGCAGCCATCTTCAGCGTAGTGCTGTCCAATCGGGGCAGCACTCTCCTGCATTGAAAAAGCCAGCGCTATCGGGCGCGAACATCATTCAGCCTCCCCACCATCATCAGCTCTCCCTGGGCAGGGATCGAGCCTCCAGCGGGGAGCCGTGGCGGGAAACGCAGCCATCTTCAGCGTAGTGCTGTCCATTCGGGGCAGCACTCTCCTGCATTGAAAAAGTCAGCGCTATCGGGCGCGAACATCATTCAGCCTCCCCACCATCATCAGCTCTCCCTGGGCAGGGATCGAGCCTCTAGCAGGGAGCCGCAGCGGGAAATGCAGCCATCTTCAGCATAGTGCTGTCCAATCGGGGCAGCACTCTCTTGCATTGAAAAAGCCAGTGATATCGGGCACGAACATCATTCAGCCTCCCAACCATCATCAGCTCTCCCTGGGCAGGGATCGAGCCTCCAGCGGGGAGCTGCGGCGGGAAACGCAGCCATCTTCAGCGTAGTGCTGTCCAATCGGAGCAGCACTCTCCTGCATTGAAAAAGCCAGCGCTATCGGGCGCGCCCGCGCCTGTGGGCCTCGCCAGAGGGCCCTTTGGCGTGGCCCTTAGGCGTGGACCGTGAAATTAGGACCATGACATTAAGACCGTGAAATTGGGACTCCCGCTTGAACCCACAAAACTCTGGTATGACCGTGCGGCAACAGAACAGGTACCCATGTATACTGTGTATAATTTTCCCTACCCAGGATTGCATGCATATAGTTAATTATGTATAAACAGTGTGAAGCAAATATTTGTACCAGAACAGTCTGACTAGGAAAGCTTTTGTCACCAAGATTTCATGAAGTATATGTATGTAATAGTATACGCTGCTATATCCCATACTTAAGAGAGGAAGTTTCCAACCTGTTACCTTGCACGACACAAATAGACGGTTGCCTGATTGCAAAATATCCTATCAGGGAGCCTTTTCAAGGCCCTCCCCCCAACACAAGCCCCCTGCTTCACTGAGTTGGCCTTTACCTGCTCCTCATAATTTGGCCACCCAACTCACTAGCCCTAAATACATCACACAATCACATCCCTATCGTACCGAGTAGTGGGAGAAAATGGTCAGGTGAATTCTACTACAATTCACACGGGGTTAACCATTTGCACCACCACCACTTATTACATATCCCACTCCAACACACTACGAAAGTCAGGCAAGGTAAAAGCCTCTATCCTAGAAGCCTAAAGTGTGCCCTCATAAATGCTCGCTCACTTCGCAAGAAGTGGCCAGTAATCACAGACATAATAACATCCCATAACCTGGATATCATCATGGTCACTGAAACATGGCTTTCCTCGGAAGACAATACCATTCTCAACCAGCTACTCCCATCTAACTTTGTTGCATTCACCAGCCATAGGCAGAACAAAAGAGGTGGAGGAGTGCTCATCATCACCAGGACGGATCTCCAGTTCAAAATGGATGACTCCACCAGTAACAACAACCTGGAAACTGTATCAATCTCCAACAACATATGCTCTATAAACCTGATTTATAGAGCTCCATCAGCCGATCCAGATGACCTATCAACCATAGTAAACTTAGCATCCAACATCCAGGGTCCAAATAAACCTAATTGGATTTTAGGAGACATCAACCTGCCATCATTACAGGACAATCAGGCAACTGCACTTATAGAAGCCCTAGAGATCCTGGGATACACGCAAGTGGTACAGGAACCTACTCACGCGAAAGGTAACATTCTAGACCTTATATTCGCCCCTCAGGTAATTTGCGATCAATCACAAAACATCATGCTGTCAGTAGCAGCAGTCCCATGGTCTGATCATAAACTCATCACTTTTCAGATGCCTATCCTCAACAAGCCACCAAGGCCCAAAGTGGATCCAAGCAAGACCTCCAGCCCAGCTGCCAGAGGTTTCCACCCATTTAATAAAGAACGCATCCTAGCCAAAACCTGCGCACTCATGGATGAGACTTCCCTAAACCTAGATGAGCTGATCACCGCCTGGAACAGCAAACTCAGCGCAATCTCAATCCGTACTCCAACAAACAAGTCCCCAAAGAAAAGAGCATCAGCCCCATGGTTCACAGCCAACCTGAGGGCATCACTAACCCTTCTACGGAGGCTTGAGAAGCGCTGGAGGAAGTCACGCACTAGCAGTGACCAAGCAGCATACATCCAACACCTGGCTGTGCACCGCAAAGCCATCACAGACAAGATGAGACAATATCATACAGACACCCTGAGACGGTCATTAAATAAACCGCATGACCTGTTTAACCTAGTCAAAACTCTTGCTAAAGAACCACCTTCTGATCACCATGGCGATATCCACCCGCAGGACTTTCCAGTCTACATGCAATCCAAAATGTGCAAGATCGACAAAATAGCAATACCGGCCCCCCCCCCCCCCCCCCCCGCCGATGTCCTGTAATGTGTGGAGGAGTGGCCTAGTGGTTGGGGCAAGGTACTTCAGGCCGGAAGGTCGGGGGTTCAAATCCCACTAGAGGACAGCAACCTTGGGCCGGAAGGACTGGGGTTTCTAGTCCCACAGGTGCTCCTTGTGGTCTTGGGCAAGCCACTTAACCCTCCATAGCCCATGTTCCCTGTAAAATAGTTATCTCCAAGTTATAATGCCCTGTTCAATGTAATTTCAGTTTGTTCAATGTAAACCGCCTTGATATCATGAAAGGCGGTATATAAAAAATGTTAAATAAATAAATAAATAAATAAGAGTACCCAGCATCGCTAACATCCTTCTCTACACCATCAAAGAAACTTATCGAAGAAACCATCTTAGCCCTAAACACTACCACCGCACACACAGATCCTTGTCCGGCGTTCTGGATAAAAGACCTGCGATGTGACCTCTCTCCAATTATAGCCAACATCATAAACCGATCCTTTAACACTGGGTCTTTCCCCTCCACTCTCAAGCAGACCTCTCTGTCAGACCTCTTTTAAAAAACACCAAGTTAGACCCCCAAAAGGTAGAGTCTTACAGGCCCATATCTAGTATACCTATGCTCGCAAAAATCATTGAAAAAGTAGTGCATAGGCAATTACAGGATCATATTGACTCTGCTGCCCCACTAGTTCTATCCCAACATAGATTCAGAGAGTCACACGGAGTGGAAACACTACTCACAGCCCTTTTCAACAATATAATTTCTGGCGTTGACAACATCCGACATGGATTCGCACTCATTTTTTTAGATATAGCATCAGCTTCCGACTCAGTATGCCATGAGATTCTTCTTTGCCGGCTAAGAGAGAAAGATATCAGCGGAATGGCGCTCGAATGGTGCAGATCCTACCTGTCCAGAAGATGGCAGCATGTTTGAGCAGACGGGGCTACATCGGAACCATTTCAACAAGGTCAAGGAGTGCCACAAGGATCCTCCCTATCATCCTTGATGTTTAATATATACATCCAACCCATCTGCAACATCATTAGAACCTTCAATGTCAGTTGTATGATATATGCCGACGATGTTCTGTTATACATGCCAGTATCATTGGATAAACTAGACCTCGTCCCTCTGACTAACTGCTTCAACACCATATCGGAGTGGCTCCTCTCACAAAATCTGCGAATTCAACACAGGAAGACGGAGGTTCTCTTCATCTCAAGGAATCCAAACTTCATACCACCCAACTGTGTGAAGGTAAATGATGCCCAACTACAAGTGAAACCTGCTATACGTTACCTTGGAGTGACGCTGGATCAAAACCTCGACATGAAGAAACACATTGCCAATACCGTAAAAGCGATCTATTTCAAGATCAGATCCCTCAGACACCTACGCCCGTTACTCGATCCAGATGACTTCCGCACCATTTACCAAGCCCTGATCATTCTCCATTTCGATTATGCAAACTCCATACTACAAGGGATCCCCCAATCCACCTTGAACCCCCTGCAACTTGCTATGAACAGTGCAGCGCGGGTACTATTTGGGGTATCCAGGAGAGATCATGTAACACCCCTCCTGAAGCAGTTACACTGGCTCCCCATTCAAGCCAGGATCAGTTTTAAGACCTTGCTGATGACCTTCAAGGCTGGCAAGGGGCTCTCCTCCTCCTCCTCCTCCCTATCTGAACTCATCCAACCACTTGCACCTAACAGACCAAGAAGAACCGCAGAGTCAAACATGCTAACAATCCCAAAAGAAATGACAAGATGCACCAAAACAACAGCTAACAGAGCTTTCCGACTCTGTGCCCCAAGACTATGGAATACCTTACCGGCACATATCAGGGCAATCCCCAACTTGAGCCAGTTCAGGAAGGCCCTTAAACATTTCCTCTTCATCAAATATCTCACTGACAACACCGAACCTCAGTCCCACTTGAATAGCGAGAACGTCAGCAATAGTAGTAGTCAACCAGGCAAGCCCTCGCAACACGTGTCCCCAACAATGTAAAACACCAAACAGTATCCTTTTCTCGCTACGCTTCTTATGTATATAGTTTACCCTGTTATCCAACTTCCATATCCTGTTAATTGTAATGACCAGACATATGCAACTTGTCGGATGTTTCTGTTCCATGTAAACCGCGCTGATGTCGAATAGTGCGGTATATAAGAAATGTTAATAAATAAATAAATAAATAAATGGTTTATGTGATATATTTGTGTTTGTTAATTGGACTTTGGAAGGCGATATAGCAAAAAATGAGTGCATATAAACATTTTATTCACTGTTATTGTCATTGGATTGTTTGTGTTTATTGAGTTGTTGATGTTAATTTAAGCTTAAGTTCAATAATAATTAAATCCATCTATAAAGCACTCAGATAGAAGCATTATTCCTGAACATCAATATTGGATAGCCATTGTTTGTGTGTTTGTTTTTAAATTCTGACTTTATTCACCTTTATTTGTTGCGATTATTAGTCCATTTCAGCAATTGTGTTACTTCATCTTTTCTGTTTTCCCCTATTTTTTATGAGGGGAAGTGGAGGGGCATCTTTTGGCCCTTTTGCCTGCTTCCTATACCTCCAAATCGTGATTTATTCTCTCTCCCCTGGTTTCAAAGTTTGACAATATGTACTTATTACCTCTGCTTTCAGAATGCTGAAGAGCTTGTGTGGATCTGTTTTCTGTCTGTTACCCAAATATTTACAAATAGAGCAGGCTAGGCTGTTGATCCTGAGCTCTGGAGAGAGAGAAAAAAAAGCAGTTTTCTGACCATTTCTCTTTTCCCTTTTATATTTAGAGCAGAACATGTTGGCTGAGTGAGGAGTCGTGCTCTGCTGAGTCCCCCTCCAAGGTGAGTGAAAACTGTCTGTCTTCTGGCCTCCTTCTTTGCATGTGATGAGTTCAGTTGTTGTTCTGCAGGTATTTCTATGTAAGCCATGCAGAAAATTGATATTTGTATGGCTCGGAGAAAGAGATCAGATCTTGACAATATCAGAAACAGCAGCAGCTGTGGGCTTCAGTAATTTCTCTTTCCTATGGTTTGCTATAGAAATTTGAGCCATAGAACACAATTTTTAAATTGGAAGGTGTTTCTATTTTATTTTTGAAGGGCTTGGTTGTTTTTTTTAGAGAAACTATCAGTATGTTGCGCAGGTGATGATGACATGATTTGATGCAGTGAAACAAACTACCGGTACATAATCAGGAACTGTGCTGTAGTCTTGCTTGTTTTGGGGATGTAGTTAATTTTCTTCAGAATAGAACATTTTGCAAGTCTGCGCTACATTCTAGAGTTCTGCATTATCCTAGATAGCAGATATTGCAGTTGTGTCTAAATCAGGGCCAGCCCAACCATTAGGCGAACAATGCAGCTGCCTAACATAGAAATTTCTTGGGGGAGGGGAGGTAGTGGCAAACGTGCAGGGCATTCAAAGCTAAACAATGACTTTTGGCAGTCCCAGGGATGCGCAAGGCTTTAGGTTTGCCTAGGATACCAACACCTTGAACCAGCTCTAGGGCCAGCCCTGGTCTAAATATTGGACAATATGGATTTTGTTTCACTCAAGAATAAATGATGTTGCTAGGGGATTGTCTTGATGAACTCATTAATTCACTTGATGTTCTGTTTTTCTAAAACCTTACCTATGCCCTTTTAATTCCTATACTTTTAAGTGTTGGAGGATTGCTTTGTTGTAGAAATATGGGTTTATCGTGACTTAATTCTGTTTTGGCACAACACATGAAGTAAGCAGCTGGAATGATGGAACTTTTGGAGAAAGAAACCAGGAAAACAAGTTTGCATGTGATATGACGGTGTTATGTTCCTTTTCCCAGACAGTTCCCTGATCTACTTTAAGTTATCTCTGAGGCAGCTACTCATCCCTCTGGAATGCACCAAGCACCAAGCTGTATTATTCAGACAAAGAGCAGTATTTCACAACAGAACAGACTTTTTTAAAACTTTGCTGTCTCTACTCTAGCGTAGCATTTCAGGTCAGGGATTGGATGTTCTTTCTTCCTTGCTCCAGGCACAAATCTCACAACTTATTGTGGTATCCAGTCAGTCTGCTTTTTAAAGCTTAGGGCACAGAATCTGGATTGTGCTTCATTACATTACCACCACCACTCATTACTAGATGCTTTCCAGCAGGCAAAATGTGCATTATTACTGTGGGGCTGATACAGTAAGCTGTGCTACCCATTAGCACAGTGGTTTACTTTTGATTTTTCTATGCTAATCTTATGAAGCATGAAGGAAGATTAGCCTAGGAAAATCAACATAAAACCATTGCACTAAACAGTAGCAGAGTGGACATGGAAAATGCATGCAGATCACTTGTTCCCAATGTGTGTGGGGGGAAAAAACTGCACAAAATTTAGTGCCATTTTGTTTTTTTACTCTTTTTGTAGCACTGAATCTTTATGCCAGCTCAAGTTGGTATGATGATGCAGCACAGAATCAGAGGGTGATCTAAGGTGAAGTGTGGCATGTCACCTGAGATCCCTGACAATCTCTGATGGCCCAGGTGGCCCCCCCCCAAACTCCCCAACCCACACCTCTGACCCACAGAAAGGATCGTGGTGGCCCAAGTGGGCCCCCTGGATTCCTCATCCCACAAATGTCCCTGCTAGCCCAAATACGCCTTCTGGACCCCACACCTCCCCAACCACATAAACATCCCTGATGGTCCAAGTGGGCCTCCATAAACCCCTCCACTCCCAACCCCACCTGTAATTTTGATATCCCATTCAGCCCCCTTCCCCTGCCCCCTGGTGCCACCATACCTCTAATTTGAAAGGCAGGAGTAATGCCCACTTGACCCTACTCTGTGCCACCATCTTGAAAAATGGTGGCACTTTGATCCCATGCCAGTATGTCAGGATGCACCGCATGGGCTTAGTCTGCAAAATATGCTGCATCACTTGTGCTTCCCAAGTTAGAAGTGTGCGGTTGGAGTCTAGGGGTGCAGTAGGCGGCATCAGGGCCATTTGTGGGGTTGGGCAATGGAGGATCCATGGGTCCCACTTGGGCTGGCAGGGATGCTTGTGTGGTGAGGATGGGCGGAGTTTGGGGGACCATTTGGGCCACCAATGTGATTTATTTTGTCGGTCAGGGAGTCTGGGGGAGCCCACTTGGGCTACCAATGTGGGTTTTTTTGTGTGAATGGGGGAACTGCAACAAAGAGATGAGCGGGAAAAAGAGTCAGGAGTCTGGCCTGTGGGATTTTTAAAGATCTCCCTTCTTGCCATTACATGAGCCAATCCCTGCTCACGCACTGACTGACAGGGAAATAGTTACTGTGCAGCATATGTCTGCATCTTACCGCTGAAGTTTATGCTGGTTTTCTGGCATTTCACACTTTTTTAAAATGTAATATTTAGTGAAATAATAAAGCAGTTACAACATTCTGAAACATATTAAATGCATGTTTCAGAATGCATTTCTTCTCCCCCTCCCCCACCAATATCTCACCACTCCATCTCTGAAGTATCAACCAAGTGGCCTAAACAAATACTACACATTCCTCCACAAATATCTTCAGTTTTACTTTGCACTTTGTCGCTGCTTCCAGGTATCAAAAGGAGAACATATTCTCTTGTGAGAGTTCATCTGTTGTTTCTGATGTGCTGTGTTCTCACACATGCGACAATCAAAAACAGCCATTGTTCTACACCAAATCGTGAAGGCAAGTTTGATTGTTTCCAGTGCTGTGCATTATCAGGAATAACATTCAGCAAGAAAAATGTAGAATCATATTGCAAGTCGAGGACTGTAATCTCTGAAAATGTTGGTCGCTGCATTCCAATACTTACTACCACATGGACCAAAGATCCAGTCTAATCGCACTCCCTCCAGCAGCACTGTACCAAGCTTAAAATGTACCCTGTGCGATTTGTGAACTTGGAGCCCCCTGCCCCCCCCCCAGCCATTTGCAGGAACTTGCTCATGCTGGGCTTCCTGAAAGCCCAGTGATGATATTAGCACCCTCTCTGTTCTTGCACTGCCCAAGAACAGCCCTGCCCTCCAGCATGTAGTACTACTCATACAAAACTACGTGGGCATTGATAGAGGGGTATGGTAGATTTGGTATACGATTTTTAAAACCATTTTCAATGATCGCTGTGGAGTGAGAGGATATGTAAGTTGCCCCAAAGATCCGGCTCTACTTGGATTCATCCCACTCCCCTCTTAGGTCACTTTCCCAGATGGTGATGTGTTTCATTTGTTTTCCAAGCTTGGGGACAAGCATATTGTACAATTTGGAGAGAAGACCCTTGTTCCTCCCACTTCAGCATATAGCTGCACAAATTTGGTAAGTGTAGCTCTCAAATCTGTGCTATTAGTGCTCTGAGCGAGGTAGTGGCGAAGTTGCCCAATGAAGAATCTGTCTTGCTCCCCTAGGCCATACTGCTTGCAGAGCTCCTCACATCTCATCTACTATCCCTCACTGTCAACCAACCGGCCCATCTGTCTGAGTCCTTTGCAGCCCCGCTCTCTATAGGCTTTAAACCTGTCTCCTGAGGCAAATTCCTTATTAGAACATATTGGCAAATCCTGAATAATTCTCTTCTGCCTCCAACAACCGTTTGCGAGTTGTCTTCCGAATCTCCAAAGTGAGTCCACTAAAGGAATTCCTCCTAATTCCCCCTCTACCTTCACCCAGTAAAAGCCAGGGAAGCTCATTCCCTAGGAGAGATTGTTCAATACTAACCCATTGCTCACGCGCAAACAGGGCCAGTGCAAGAACTGGAGGCACCCTAGGTGGACCCCTCCATCCTGCCGCCCCTCTCCGGGTCCTGCAGTGGCAGCAGTAATAGCTCAGAAACCCAGGGCAATACTTACCTCAACTCGCAGGTGCTGCCTTGCAGTTTCTGCTCTCAATTATCTGTCTCTTCTGCTCACACCCCCCCTCCAATGCAACTTCCATTTTTGAAGTCTATGTTGGAGGGGAGTGGAAGAGACATAGTAGAGGGCAGAAACTGCAGGGCAGCAGCGGTGAGTTGAGTAAGTCCTTCACCACATTTCCTGAGCCATTGCCACTGTTGCAGGTCCAGGACGGGGGCATCAGCAGCGGCAGAGGCCCGGTACTCTCGGCAGGTGCCTAGTTCACTTGATGGTGGCACCAGCCCTGTACTGAAAGGCCCCTCTCCCATCCAGAAGGGCTCTTATCTGTGCCAGCTTGTGATACACCGCTTCCTCCAAATGAATGAGATTTTCTTTTGTAGGGCCTTCAATGCAGAGTCTGGTATAGGTATTAGAAGGTTCATAAAGAGGAACAATAAATGTGGTAGCACATTCATTTTGATGTTACAATATGTTCCATCCATGAAAAACTGCCTGGACCGCATGTTCAAATCCCTAAATATGACACCAGACACTGGAGTTACAGTCAAGAGATACAAACATAACAAAAAGCTCATAAGCTGGATGCCTAATCAAATAGATTCCTTTGCCCACTCAAATGGAAAATCTTTTTTCAGCAAATCTTCCAATTGAGGTTCTAAGTAAACTTTCAACACCTTTGATTTACTCGTATTTAACTTATATCCTGAAAGTTAACTGTACTCTGGTTTTAAGGGCCAGAGCATCAGTAAAAGCTTTATTGCCCCAATTCTGCGTAGTGAGAAAAAACACCACAGTGGAGATATGAGGGGAGAAAGTAAGCTTTTCATCTATGATGACGTCTAGAGATCAGATGGAACGTTTGAAAGAGTTGATGGAGCCAGATATTTTAGGAGAGTAGGGGAGCAATTTGCTAACATGGGTAAGCCAAAGAGCTTCAGTTTTGTTTGAATTTAGTACCATTTTGTAAGACGTTAACCAAGCTGCAATATGGTGCTATCCTGCTCCCCTCCTCATGTTTCCTCTCTGTCTTCCTTTTCATCCTGCCTTTGTGTTGTCTCTGTTTTCTCTGACAATTCATTCCCATTTTTTTTTGTAAACCGCTATAATGCAACTGCCACTAGTGGTCTATAAGCTTTACCAATAAATAAATAAATCTGCAAAAGTACTGGGAGAGAAACTAGCGGCAACCCCATTGTGAAGATATCATCAGCAAATAGGGCTGGGTTTGATTCTTCCATATCTCCAGGAACAAGCAGGAATGAGTCTTCACATATGGGTACGTCGGTACCGACGGAGCCTGCGCGGGAACGCTCCCCAGCGTCCAATCAGAAAGCTTTTGGGAGCATCCCTCAGTGCCTGCGTGCTGTCTTCCCGCCTTTCCAGCTGTCTCTCCTCAGTTTTCGTTTTTCCGCGGAGCCAGCAGGACGTCCTCCTGTAACCGCAGAAAATTTTTTTCTTTAATTCTTCTTTTCTTGTGGTCGCGGCTGTTTCCCCACCTCCACCGGTACCGCCGGTGGGTTTTTTCTTTTCTTTTTCTCAAACTCAGGGAGTATTTTTCCCTGTTTCTGTCTTAGATTTTTGGGCCTGTAGGCCCCTCCATCATGCAGCCTTCTTCTCCTAAGAAATGCCTTAACTGTGGAAATACAGTTTTCTTTTTAGACTCCAATGACTGGTGTCTAACCTGTTTGGGTCCTGACCCTTTTCCTCTGGAGCCATTAGGCTACAATTTTATGAGAAGAGATTTTCCATTTCGAGTTTCCCTCAATACCGCGTTCCCTTCCAGTGTCAGGGCACCGACCATTTCTTCTCTACAGGATCAGGGAACCCACAAACAGTCTGTTAAGACTGGCCAATCCTTGAGTGGTAGGTCTCATGCCAAGCATGATGACGGCTCCGGCCTTGCCCTCAAGACCCTTTTGGCTTTAAAACCCCGGCGGGAGTCTTCGGTCTCCAAAGCCTTTCAGGGGTTTCAGGTTGTTCCTGGGGCTCACCCCTCACAGAACATTCCTGAGCCATGCTCGGTGGTGGCATCCGCTTCGAGCGGTACCGATACCCAGGCATCGGCACTGGTGTTGAGTGATCCACTCTTCACCAGGGATCGTCATCTGGCATTCTCGGTACCTTCGGGACCGATCGATACGTCCCAGATTGACTTTCCTGTATCGGCAGCATCGCCGATACGACCACCGACGTCGGTACCCTCTAGACATGCATCGATAGACTCGCTTCCTTCGATGCCGAGTCTGGAATCGATATCTAGTCTGGAAGACTGGGTACCGACGCGTCTCGGAACCGACGCTTACCGATTCCGGATGCGCGGTATCGAGGATACTCACCAAGGGTTTTTGGTTGCCTCGGTACTGCTTGAGCAGCCTCCGATGACTGCTTCGATGTCGGTATCGCCTCCGATTCCGGCACAGATACTGGTATCGGTATCGATGCCGGTTCCTGCAGTACCATCGGGACTAAATACTTCCATGCCTTTTTCACCAGGATCACTCCTTTCTATACCTAGTTTGGAGTCGATACCTGGCATGGACGATGCAGTACTGACTCAAGTCATAAACGCCAGTACCAGTATCCATCCATTGGGGCTCCTTTTCTGCACCGGACCAGTACATCCTCCGGTGTCCAGGCTAGTTCTTCAACTTTAGCCTGTCCAGGGATGGTTCCTATTGGAGATCTTTCTTTTCAGAAATTTCTCCTTGACATGGCAACATTCCTTGCTATTCCTATCCCTGGCTATGATCCTACACAAGGCTCTTCTGGGGAAAAGGAGAATATAATGCTTCCTTTACATCATTCTTTGCAAGATCTTCTTCTGAGAATATGGGAAACACCCTTAAGGGTTTCCTCACCTTCTACAGCAACTGATTTTCTGTATCAGGTGCCCCCCTCTCCAGGGTTTCAAAAGACTCAACTTCCCCATCATTCCATTGTAGTGGAATCAGCAATGAGGAAGGTAAAAAGCAAGAAGAAGCATTCTTCTTATCCGCCAGGTCGTGAATCTAGAACACTGGATGCTTTTGGACGTCAAACCTTCCAAACATCTATGCTGGCAACAAGGATTCTCTCTTATATTTTTTATATGAGTCTATCCCTTCAGGAGGTCACAAAGAAATTATCTCTTTTGACTCCTTTTCTATCAGAGCCCAAGGCTGCAGACTATTCCTTACTTCTTAGTCATAGCCAAAATATCTCTTGGTTTCTTTCTCGTGCTTCCCTTGACTCTTTTGAGTCTGTTAGCAGAACCTCTGCTATAGCCATAGGAGCACGATGTAGAGCCTGGCTCCAAGCTTCAGACTTGAACAGATGGGCCCAACAAAGACTGGGTAATACTCCTTGTACTGGAGAAAATCTCTTCAATAAGGAGTCTTTACGTCAGGTTGCTCATTGCTCATTGCTCCACTGATTTCCCTGTTTCTGAGGGCTATCCTAAGCCTTCTCCTTCCCCAGTAGGTAGGAAATGCCCTACCAAACCTTCTTTCCCTAAAAGAAGAAGGTTTTATTCTTCTCCTGCCCATCATACAGATGTTCCCAAACAAGGGAAACCTCGCTCTGATCTGAAGAATCCAAACTCAAGCCAGAAAAATTAACCCTCAATAGGGTTCTACTTAATCTTTTTATAACCTACAGTTCACTTCTTCTCAGCAGAAGTTTTTTCATTTAAAACTCTACACATGGATTCCTGTTTTCCAGGACATCCACCTGCTCTTAGGTAGGCTGAGCTGTCAGGAGATTCATGTCTATGGGTCACAGGATTTTCCTCCTCTTTCTACCATGAAGAGAGGTTTGCCAACTATCTCATGATAGTTCTCTCCTGTACCACCATGAATTTTTTCCTTCTGCAGACTTACCATATGGCAAGTCTCCCTTCAGCTCCTATTTTTCTTTGCCCTCTTTTTCAGGACCTCTCCTATAAGGGTGCTACCATACCACTGGATGGCTTTCTTAGCCTTTCTAGTCTTCCTGTCCTTTCTAGTGTAGAGTTTTTCTCTGGAGTAACCTCCCTGCTTTCCTTGGGCAGCTCATCAGACATGATCATGATTTTTTCCTCTTGTTCTGTCTGTTCTCTCTGTTACTAACAGAAGGATTCTCTCTGCTGTCTTATTCAGCAGCTGCCCATCCAGTGATTGGACTACTGGTACTTTTCCACAAGTTCCAGTCTTGTCTTCCACTACTTCCAGTCTGGCCTTAGTAGTGCTTCCAAGGTAATGCTTGCATCTGTCTTGGATAATCCTTATCACTTCAGGCTTATCACACTATCTTCTTTTCTTGCCATCCCCAATTCCTTTGGATTTGGCAGCATAGTTAACGTGGCAGCTGTTTTTTTCCTTCCAACAGCCAGTTTTATTTCCCAATTCTCCTGCATAATGCTCTCTGCAATCTTACAGAGAAGCTTTCTACTATGGGCCCTTGCTAGAGAGCATGGGATTTTGTCTCTAATGACTATCCTATACGGTTGGAAAAGGCTTCCTCAGTCATTTCCCATGACTGTGAGGGTTCTCCACACCCTACTATCTCCTTTTATAATAAAGGACATAAGCCTTTTCTGCGTGAACGTCTAAAGAGTTCTCCAATTCCTACAAGGAATATGCTCTTTTTTCCTTGCAGCTTGTCCTCATGGTATTCTACTCCTTCATGGACAGCACATATTTAACTCATAACGCATGATACCACTTTGTATCCCTCCAGTGGTCAACCTGATATCTCATCCTATGCGTTTTCTGTCCATTTACCATGTGAGAGTTCTTCATGATTCAGGACTTGCTGTTCACAGACTGATATTATCCTCTGTTTTTTTCACGCAACCTTCCTGGTTATTTCACTGGATAGCATTCCTGCACCATCTTAGCCAGGGGGAATAGATTCTCTATATATCTTCTCAAGTAGGTTCCACCTTCTTGTTATTAGATGAATCTTTCCTCTTCACATCTCCCATGTGAGTGTTCTTATGGACATATCTCTATCTGCTTAATTGCAGACATTTATCTTTAGACATATATTCATGTATGTCTATATCTCTATATACTTCTCTATAGATACATATGTCTGTAAGCTACGTGTGCATATGTTATGCCCTCCAGATCTCTCTATAGACATATCTATATACCCACATATATATGTATATATACACATATATATATATCTCCCTATATATATGTGTATCTGTTGAGATGCTTCCTTATAGGTAGATATGTATTTACATACTTATCTCTCTAACTGTCTATGCTTATAAAGGTTTTTCCCTTCCTATAGGTTCCAGACAGTGCGCTTGCATATGTTCATACTGTCCTACAGTATGTCTGGGGTATTATGCACACAACCACTACTGTGGTACTGCCAGCTCTTACCTTAACGCTAGATTTAGGTATCCCTGAAGCTCCATACCCCAATATCTTTCCTATCTCTCACTAGTTGGGAAAGACAGAGTGGATCTTCAGTAGATCTGAGGTTTCAACCCTTCGGACATCTGTCCTTCTTGGGAATATGGGCTTTTTTCCAATGCCCCTTCTTCCCTCCAGGACTGGGCTAGTTTGTCCAAATCGGTCAGTCTTCCTCTTTTGCTCCTAACTGTGAGTAACTCTATAGCCAAAAGAGTTCCCAGCTTTTTCCATAAAGCTTTCCACTAAAGACCTACCGTTTTTGTACTACCCCAGTTGACACCTGGGTCACCTGTCACTTCCAGATTTGGACCTTCACCTTCACTTCAGTGAGGTCACCTTGAAGATTCCTCTACTGGATCCCCAGTAAACTCCATCAGCCTCTCTACTTCCTGCAATCCAGTAGGTGAGGTACATATTGTGATTGTTCATTTCAATATTTTCATGATAATTATCATACATGTAAGGACTCCTTACCTGTAGTCCTATTATAGGTTAGCTGTTTTTTCTACAGCTCCTCTCTTTCAACTCCTACCCTCCATCCTCAGGATGCCTGGCCATATGAGGTGTAGCATGTTCCAATCCCCACCATGCTAGGACTCCAGGCATCTTAGCTTGGGAGTCCCCATATGTGAAGACTCATTCCTGCTTGTTCCTGGAGATAGCACAGTTACTTACCTGTAACAGGTGATCTCTGGGAACAGCAGGAATAAGTCTTCACAACCCACCCACCTCCCCTAGGAGTTGTATCTCTCTATCTATCTTCCTTTCCTCTTTCTCTCTTTTTGTCTCAGCTATAAAACTCAACTGAGGAGAGACAGTTGGAAAGGTGAGAAGACAGCACGCAGGCACTGAGGGATGCTCCCAAAAGCTTTCTGATTGGACGCTGGGGAGCGTTCCTGCGCAGGCTCCGTCGGTACCGACGTACCCATATGTGAAGACTTATTCCTGCTGTTCCCAGAGATCACCTGTTACAGGTAAGTAACTGTGCTTTCTTGGGTTAACCAAGGATGGGGAATGCTCTGGATTCAGCATTCATAACCCCTAGGGGTTGGAGGATTCCCTTATCATTGTGCAATAGTGCCTCCTAGTGGCAGGGTGTAGAATTTGCAGCCAAAGATGATTGTTGCAATGACTGGGCTAAGTAAACTTGGAGAGAGATGTGAATAGGGAAAAACTTCCCCTCGTCCCCCTAGGTGTACGATGCTCCAACCTGATAGAGCAGCGATGGCGAACCTATGGCACGCGTGCCAGCTGTGGCACGCGAAGGCCTTGCAGCTGGCACGCGGGAAGGTCCGCAATCAAAATATGCGGCATTAAAAAAAAAATAAATAAAAAGCTGCCGCTGCCGGGGCCGCCGCGGCAGAATCGAGTGTGCCGCGGGGCCCCCCCGCCCAGCAGAGCCTGCCCTCCGTCCCCGGTATCACCTTCTCTCAGCTGCCTCTAGTCAAACGCGCCTGCTTTCAGAGCGCGAGTGGAGTTTCTTCCTCGCTGCTCTGTTATGCCCGCGGGGCTGATGGGAAGTTCCCATCAGCCCCCGCGGGCTTAACAGAGCAGCGAGGGAGAAACTTCCCTCGCGCTTTGAAAGCCGGCGCGTGTGACTGGAGGCAGCTGAGAGAGGTGATACCGGGGACGGAGGGCAGGCTCTGCTGGGCGGGGGGGCCCCGTGGCACACTCGATTCTGCCGCGGCGGCCCCGGCCCCGGCAGCGACAGCTTTCTTTGTAAAAAAAATTTTGCTGGGGGGGGGGTTAGGACTGGTGATGGGCTGGGGGGGTTAGGAGTGGTAATGGCTGTGGGCTGTTGGGGGGTTAGGACTGGTGATGGGCTGGGGGTGGCTAGGACAGGAAATGGGCTGATGGGGGGTTAGGAGTGGTGATGGGCTGGGGGGGTTAGGAGTGGTAATGGGCTGGGGGGGGTTAGGAGTGGTAATGGCTGTGGGCTGTTGGGGGGTTAGGACTGGTGATGGGCTGTGGGGTTAGGAGTGGTAATGGCTGTGGGCTGTTGTGGTGGGCAAGTACTGGTACTGGGCTATGGGGGGCTAGGACAGGAAATGGGCTGATGGGGGGGTTAGGAGTGGTGATGGGCTGGGGGAGGTTAGGAGTGGTGATGGGCTATGGGCTATGGGCTATGGGGGAGCTAAGTCTATATGGGCTGATGGGATTAGGACTGGAAGTGGGTTGATGGGGGCTTAGGACTGGTAATGGGCTATGGGGGCTAGGACTGGAATTGGGCTGTTGGGGAGGGTTAGGACTTGTGGTGGGCTGTGGGGTGGGGATAGGACGGGTAAGGGGCTATGGGGGGGTTTAGGACTGATAATTTTATTTATTTATTTATTTCAACTTCTTATATACCGCACTCTTTGGGCTATGGGGGGGCTGGGACAAGAAATGGGCTGATGGGGAGGGGTTAGGACTTGAGGTGGGCTGATGGGGTTAGGACTGGTAATGGACTGTGGGCTGATGGGGGGGTTAGGACTGGCAATGGGCTATGGGGGGGTTAAGACTGGTAATGGGTTGTTGGCTGATGGGGGCTGTCTGGTAATGGGCTATGGGGGGTTAGGACTGATAATGGACTATGGGGGGGCTAGGACAGGAAATGGGCTGATGGGGAGGGGTTAGGACTTGAGGTGGGCTGATGGGGTTAGGACTGGTAATGGACTGTGGGCTGATGGGGGGTTAGGACTGGCAATGGGCTATGGGGGGCTGACTGGAAATGGGTTGATGGGGGTTAGGACTGGAAGTGGGCTGATGGGGGGGTTAGGACTGGAAGTGGGCTGATGGGGGTTAGGACTGGTAATGGGTTATAGGGGGGGCTTAAACTGAAAATGGGGTGATGGGGGGTTAGGACTGGAAGTGGGTTGATGAGGGGGGGCTAGGACTGGTATTGGGTTGGGGGGTTTCTAGGACTGGAAATGGGTTGGGGGGCTGCTAGGACTGGAAATGGGCTGATGCAGGGACTAGAAGGGAATGGATGCTGGGTGAGGCTGGAACTAGAAGGGAGCTGGTGTTGGGGGAGGATTAGAATGGGATGGGGCTGGGAGAGTAAAATGGAGAGGGGAAAAATATTTTGTGTGGGAGGGATAAAAAATCTACAATTGGCCGGGTATTGGGAGAATAAGTGGGGATTGAGGATGGAGGGGTAAATTTTGAGTAGATGAAATAGGAATGAGGAAAGAGCAAAAGGAGAAAGATTAGTATGTTAAAGCAGATGTAGAGAGAGAATGGAAAAAAAACCCCAAGAAGACAGAAGAAAGGACAAATGGACAGCAGATGGAGAGTTAGCAGAAGACACGAAGAAACCAGAAGAAAGTGGCTGGAACAATTGCAACTGAAAAAAAATGCACAAAAGGTAGAAAAATATCTCTTTATTTTGAATTTATTAACTGGAATATGTCAGCTCTGGGAAATGTGCATCATTAATTTTTGCGCTTTGTTTAGTACAAGAGGAAATTAATTTATAGTTTTATTTCTACAGTGTTGTTGTATATTCCAAGTTTGGCTTTTGGGGTTCCCAGTTTAATTATTGTCTTCCTGTTTCTAAATTGTGATTCCTTGTTTGGTGATGGTCTGTTCTGCATGTGTAACTGAGCTGAGGTATTCTGTTTATATAATTCCTATTTGACATTGCCACTTGTTCTTTCCCCAGTAGGTCATGTATTGTTGTTCTCTGAAATGTATTGGTTTAATATTTGCAGTGTTGCCTTTTGATAGTTAGGGTATGGTGCTTTGTGAGTCCTGGTAGTGCTGTTAGGATACGGCGGGTTTGCTATGGGTTCTAAATGGGCAGCATTTGTAGTAGTTCCTAATGTGCCTGGCGGTTGGTACTGGATTATAGTAATGTAGAAACCTTTTAGTCTTTCTTTATCCATATACTCATTAAGAGGCATGTTTACTAAAAGTTAGTGTATGGTAACATTATGCAAATATTTATGCAAATGAGGCACCTTATGCAAATGAGGCTTTAATTGACGTGCTGGCACTTTGAGGAAATTCTTTGGTTTTGTGCGGCAGTTTGGGCACTCGGGCTCAAAAAGGTTAGCCATCACTGTGATAGAGGCTGAAAAAGCAGGAGGAAACTGCCAAGCCCTCCAAAAAAATGGAAGCATTTCATTCTCTATTGCGTTTGAAATTCTGGGACATGTAAGAAGAGCCTTATTTCAGGCTATGAATCTCCTAAATATTGGCAAAACGCTGCTTTAGTATAGCTTGTGCCTTGGAGATATCTGTGTAAAACTAATGTCAGTTGAGGCTTTCTCATAAGAGTATTTCTGACCTGACTGATAATTGCAGTTACATCTTTTGTGATGGTTTGGAAAAAGAAAAGGCTTTTGAAAGAGAGATAGTATGTACAGATCCAGAACTGGATAGAAATTATCTTGGCGACCAGATGTGCCATTCACTCAGTATAGATAAAAATAAAATACCAGTTGCATAAAGAGATGAAATAATCAGGAGATTGAAGTATAACAGTATATCTTATCCACACTGCAGGCAAACCACATGATAAACTGAAGATGCAGTTTGCTGTCTTCCTATCAGACCTTTTTCTTGGACCCAAGAGTGTCTGGCACAGAATATTGTTTGTTCCTGTTATTTATTAATCTCCTAGCAGAAAGAAAAGTGTTTTTGGGAGAGGAGGGGGCAAGAGGAGGAGACCTTAAGTGTGTTAGCAGGCTTGTGTTCCTGCAACATTCTTTGGTACTTTCTAGGACAAAAGTCTACCAAGCTTACATCTTTGTTTATTTCAAGGTTTTTCCTGTATTTGTAAGACTCTGAGGATGAGATATTTATTCATCCTAAAGACTGTAATATAAAGAATCATTGGTACCTCATTTTTAATTAATTAATCTGGAACCTTGCTGTTGTATGGCTGTGTATGGCTGTATATGCCTTTAAGCATGTGTTGCTAAGCCTGGAGACCCCTGGCATGTAAAGGCATGGTAAGACCTCTAAGGGACTGCATTATTTTTACTGAGACCTGTTCTACAGGAGGAAGCCAAAGAGTAAGTATCTATTTTGTTGTACTCCTGGTTTTATGGCATGGGTAGTTTCAACTTTTTAGCTTCTAAGCTTGGGCCTACTACAACTATCACTTGAAGAACTTTGCAGACTGTCATTTAAGAGAGTTTCCTTTAGGGAGGTTTCACCAGACACACTATTTAAAAGACTGAGTTGAAAACTCTTGGGATAATTGATGTAGGTGAGTTGAGAGGAATAGAATAGAAAGGGGAGAATTGTGCATAT
Source organism: Ichthyophis bannanicus (assembly GCA_033557465.1). Taxonomy (NCBI): domain Eukaryota; kingdom Metazoa; phylum Chordata; class Amphibia; order Gymnophiona; family Ichthyophiidae; genus Ichthyophis; species Ichthyophis bannanicus. The sequence goes on from CM066034.1 coordinate 594,317,692, forward strand.
TCTTAGTGTGGTAACGTCACTGGTTGGATTGTGAAATACTCTAACTGTTGTTGGTGTATAACATTGGTATATTCTCTTCTAGAAAATATATTGGAGATGGATTAGTTTGCTGCCCTTATTTCATAGTACAAATGGATTGTGCTTTTTTCATTGTGACTTCCATGTGGATGTGGACTTTGTAAATATCAGTTCTCTTATGAATAAAACAAGACACATATGGAACCACCAGCACTATTCTCAATAGAAATTATTTTCCTGGGACTTAAAATCTTCCAGTGTATTCTCCTGTATGCATATTTAAATCTGCACCAAAAAGGAGTCTTTCCACTACAGAGGTCTAGTCAGCCCTACACAGTGAAGGTTTAACTTTGACCTTTCCACTACACACTATGGCCGGCATTTCGACACGTGAATAGCAGGGTTGGACGTACGGCCTGGACGTCCAACCTGCACTCAGCCCTTGAACGTGATTCTGTTCCCAGCGCTCCCCACATGTACAGTGTGCTTGTGCAGGGAGTGCTGGATGTGGGTGGGAGGGAACAGAGCGGAGGCAGTGCGGGGGAGGGGCTCTTATCCGGGTCATACAGCGGCAATTCTGGTCCAGCCGCTGTATGTCCCCTGGCCAAGGGTTGTACACATGGCTTATTCTACCCCAGTGGTGGAATAAGTCCTGGGCACTCCGGTGTACACAAGCTGCAGCCCCCCCTACATCATAGCAGGGGCGCTCCCGCCACCCGATCCAGGTCTTGGAGGACCCCGCCATGGGTCAGGCGACAGTGTGCTGGGCCTCTATGCGCCGAGGCATTCGGTGACTCTGGCTGGACATGCTGGTGCCATGGCAACGGGACATCACTGCACTGGAACACCAGACGGAGTGTTGTGCAGGCTGAGTGGGCAGATTTGTGGACAGCATGGAATCGGGTGCACACCGGCTTGTCTAAGTGCCCGATTCAAGAACCACTGAAACGAACAGCTCCCATGGTTGCGGAATCGGGTACAAGTTGGGCCCGCCCATGTTTTGGGCATCCCAGTGGTCCAGCCGTGCACCTTTTGGAATGTGCCTCTGTCTGTTTCACCATGACTAACCATGAATCCAGTAGATAAGATAGGGATTTGAATGCTTCTGTACATATATTTATCAACCTGACTTGCCTGATCTCAAATTTTATTTTCTCCTGTGCAAGATGTGGCTCTCAGTAGCAGATTTTATTTATTAGCAGACAGTAGTGCATGTCATTGAAATCACGGTTACTACATTTTCACTGCCGTTTGTGGGCATTCATTTAGTACCACCTCAGAGCTGCAATATTACCGTGTTTTCAGGAGGGAGATTTTTTGACCATCCCAATTTTAAACGTATACCCTGATGTGTTTGTGTTTTCTGATTCAGTGATCACAGAACGCATTAGGATGAGGTGTCAGAAATATAGGACTGGCCTAAAATTAGTCTCCTGGAATTGAGTAATTTGGCAGCTTTGCTACTTATGCATGGTCTTCACAAAAACAGGGTAGAGTGTTTTGCCAGTGTCAGCAGTGTTGTGCACCTTCACAGCGTTGCATACACCCGGTAGCGCTATACAAATGATAAGTAGTAGTAAGTAGTAGTAAGACTTTGATTCCTGTCCAAAACTTACTCCATTTGAATAGAGCAGGAGATACTGTTCTAAATGGAGAATTTGTTCTTAAGTGTTGTCGACAACATTCTTGATTTTTTAATGCCACTTCTCCAGACCTAAAAATTCCCTTCAGAGCAAAACATATTTTATTGATCTGGAAGTGTTCTTTTATTCTTGTGGGCTTCTAGCTTAATTGTAACCAGGCTGGGATATGGTACCAAGAGTCTTAATTTGCAACCATGAAGTTTGCCTATTTTATATCCACTCCCAACTTTCTTTATTTTTTTCCTTGAAGCGATGATCCATAACCAGTTGCCATGTACCAAGGTTCCTCTGGAATCCTCTAGTCATAGCTTCTATGTACAGTTGACTAGTTACTGCTGCTTAACGACTATGATTCCCTCCCTCCCAGCGGCTTTGAACTTTGCCTGCACACCATCCCCAGCCAACCTGGGGAATGGGAGATTTCAACCAGGCCCTTCTGATGTGGCCCAGGACAACCAGTCTTGTTGAATGTAAATCACACTAAGAGCTTTTCCTCCATATATGTATTATTTGTCCCCCTACTTAGTTTCCTGAGGTTTCTGTTGTATCTAAGATTGGTGATGCAGTACCTCAGCTTAGCTTGGCTGCTTGTATGATAGTAATCTATGTACAGAGTTTTGAATGATATTGGGCTGATATTTAAAGCCCTTGGATGGACGGACAGCTAAGCGGATAGACTGCGATATCCAGATAGTGCTGTTGAATATTTCCACAGGCTACCCGAGCACTATCTGGTTAGTGCAGGGGCTCTCCATGGACAGAGCAGGGGCGGAGCCGGTGCTAACAGGATAAATGTTGGCACTTAACCTGCTTAGCACGATTTTCAGCAACCGTTGTCCAGACAACTTAGGCCACATGAAAAGCAGGTCTAAGTTGCATTCCAGAGAAGTAGCAGCTGAAAAGTGCATGAACTGGATAAGTGCCACTCGGCCTGGACATTCAGTGGCAGCTCTTGTCCAGATACTGCTGCTAAATATCCCGCCAGTATTTAAGCGCCACAACTGAAAGCCATGACATTTCAATGAAAACCGGGCCTTAGATTTTAAACCATCTATAAACATTCTATGAAGATCATGCATTACATTTGGCTTTATAGATCTTGCAGCTGAATTGTAAATTGTGTCCATGACTTAATAGTTTATACCCTTTGATTCCCAATTGTAGATTGCTATAAAAGTCAGTCATAGATAAATGGAAGGAGGTGGTGGGTGGTTAAATTACGTCAAGTGAAATATTATTTTTGTGGTATTTTCAAATTTTCTCAAAGGCATTACAAGTCTTGTGCTCTTAAGTCTGAGTTTCCATTTTTGACATGTGATATGCAAAAATAAGTTGGACCTAGACCAAGAAAGGAAGTTTGATCCCTTAAATGCACTTTCAGCATCTCTTGGCAGGGCTATAGTTGGAACTTTTACTCCTGCTGGAATTCTGCTGAACTTCCGTGTCAAAAGGTCTGAATTTTTATTTTATTTGGCTGTGTTTATATATTTTGAATTATCCAAATTCCACATGCTTTGTTTGCCAAAATAACAAAGCATATTTTTTTTTGAGTGATACTTAATTTAAAATACAAGACAGAAAAAAATATCACAAAAAGTGCAAAATGTTTGAATTACAGTGTGCAGAATTCAAGCAGGAGAAGATTTTGGTATCCATAAGCACACTCAGTGATGAGCAGTTGGGGTCTTTTTGGGGGTTCCAGGTTTGTCCTTCTCCACACACCTTTCTAGTCGTCTTCATCCCTTCCCTCACCACATCATCTCTGTTTGAGTCATGCCACGAACGGAAAGAAGCTAGCATACACACAAGCCCTGCACCTCCTCACCCCTTTTCCAAAAGGGTTTATTGTTATTAAGAAAATGCCCATGGATAGGGTTTGCTGCAAGACCTGAAAATGCATGCCTGCTTACAGGTTTCATGCTAACTTCTTTCCCTTGATACTGAAGGAGAGGAACGGTGACATCATCTGGATCCCCACCAGTATGCTTCAAGCTCTGGGCTGGCTCTAGGAATAGGACTGACATGCCTGGGAATTTTTGAGGTGTACTCACCCTGAGATATCTATTGATTAGCAGGGTATGTGCAGTGGGAGGAATGTATATCAGTTCAAGCATTTTAGTATCCTTAAGAAAATACAACACCAAGATAACCCACTACATACTGTATCTCCAGGAACAAGCAGGAATGAGTCTTCACATATGGGTACGTCGGTACCGACGGAGTCTGCGCGGGAACGCTCCCCAGCGTCCAATCAGAACGCTTTTGGAAGCATCCCGACACGCCTGCGTGCCGCCTTCCCGCCTTTCCTCAGTTTTCGTTTTTCCGTGGAGCCGGCAGGACGTCCTTCTGTCACCGCAGAAGATTTTTCTTTTATTTTTTGGTTTTCTTGTGGTCGCGTCTGCCTTCCCCGACGCCACCGGTACCGCTGGTGTTTCTTTTCTTTCTTCTTCTAAAATTTTTCCTTTTTAAGGAATACTTTTTTCCTTGTTAGTGCCTCATGTTTTTTTCGGCCTGTTAGGCCTACCCACTTTCCTTCATGGAACCGCCAGCCACTATCCCTAATAAATGTACAAACTGTGGCGGTACAAAATCAATTTTAGAAACTCATAATTGGTGTCTACCCTTCTTGGGTCCTGACCACTATCAGCTGGAGTGCCCCTTCTGCAACAGTATAATCGGAAGAAGTCTTCAGCATCGAGTTCACCTCGATACCCGGTCCCCATTCAACTTCAGGGCACCGACCACCGTTCCTTCCTCACAGGATCAGGTAACCCAAAAACAGTCTGTTAAGACTTGCCAGCCCTCGAGTGGTAGATCTCATGCACATCATAGAGATGCCTCTGGCCTTGCCCTCGAGGACACACTAGCTTTAAAACCCCGGTGGGAGTCTTTGGCCTCCAAATCCTTAGTGGGGTTTCAGGTTGTTCCTGAGGTTCACCCCTCTCCAAACATACCTGAGCCATGCTCGGTGGTGGCATCCGCTTCGAGCAGTACTGATACCCCGGCATCGGCAATGGTGTTGGATGAAACATTCCTCACCAAGGATCATAGTCTGGCGTCCTCGGCTGCGGGCCTGTTGGATATGCTACAGACCGATATTTCAGTATCGGTATCGATCCCGGTACCGGTACTGATACTGACGCCGGTACCCTCCAGATGTGCATCGATAGACTCGCTTCCCTCGATGCCGAGTCTGGAATCGATCTCCAGTCTGGATGACTGGGTACCGACTCGCCTTGGTACCGATACCGGACGGTACCGAAGGCACGGTTCCAATGATCCATGTCCCACACTCTCGATTTCTTCGATACAGTTAGAGCTGTCACCGCCTGGCCTTCATCCACCGGTATCGGATATGGTGCCGGAGTCGGTACCGGTATCCACATTACCATTGCTGTCGGTACCTTCGATGCTTCTCTCATCAGGCTCGGTACTGAGTTTGGAATCGATCCCTAGCATGGACGATGCACTACCGACTGTTGCTGGTCCCGACCTCCTGCGGTACCGGCGACCATCCTCTAAGGATCCGATACTCCACCCTTTAGGGTCTTTTATTCCTCTAAATTTGGATAGATCCCTGGGTGCCAATACTAGTTCTTCAACAGATCTAGCCTGTCCTCCTCTTTCTAGAGGATTTCCCTCTGGGGATTTTTCTTTTCAAGCATTCCTGCTTGATATGGCAAAGTCACTTGCCATTTCTATACCAGGTCAGGATCCTGAACCAGGGAATACAGAATCCCTGTATGTTCCCTGGAGTCCAAAGGAGAACATCATGCTTCCTTTGCATCAGACCTTGCAGGATCTCCTCCTTCGAATGTGGGAAACTCCTTTAACAGTTCCCCCACCTTCTAGGGCAACTGATCTTCTATATAAGGTGCCCCCCTCTCCAGGTTTTCAAAAGACTCAACTTCCTCATCATTCCATTGTTGTAGAATCAGCAATGAGGCGTATTAAGAGTACTAAAAAGCACTCTTCTTATCCGCCAGGTCGTGAGTCTAAGACTTTAGATGCCTTTGGACACCAAACCTTCCAGGCATCTATGCTTTCAGCAATAATTCTCTCATATATTTTCTATATGGGATTATCTCTTGAAGATGTCACAAAGAAATTACTGTTTTTGACCCCTTTTCTTCAAGAGCCCAAAAGAGCAGACTATTCCTTATTGGTTAGTCATGCTCAAAATATCTCTAGGTTCCTTACTCGTGCTTCCCTAGACTCCTTTGAGTCTGTTAGCAGAACTTCTGCTATAGCTATAGGGGCACGACGTAAAGCCTGGCTCCAAGCTTCAGACTTGGACAAATGGGCACAAGAAAGACTGAGAAATACTCCTTGCACTGGAGAAAATCTTTTTAACAAGGAGCCTTTACTCCAAGTTGCTCAGTTAACCACTGGCATTCCTGTTTCCAGAGGCTGTTCTACGCCTTCCTCTTTCCCATTTGGTAGGAAATGTCCTACCAAACTTTCTTCCCCTAGGGGGAAATGTTTTATCCATCTTCTGCCCATCATACAGATGTTCCCAAACAGGGGAAACATCGCACTGGTCTAAACAAACCACAACCTCAACAGGGTCAGCAAACCCAGCAGTCGCAGGGTTTCAGATAGATTATCATGACATCTCCTGTTGGTGGTTAGAGTTGCAGTCTGCTTCTTTTCACTTGAAGCATCTACACTAATTTCATCCTAAATTCTCCTGGATCTCTCTTCACGAGATATCTTTTTCTTTTGCTCTAAGAGTCTTTATGATGATCATGCCTATAGTTAACAGGTTTCTCTTCCTCTTTCTGGGAAAAGAGAAGTGACAACTATCAATAAGACAGTTTCTCCCTGTACTAGCATGTATCATCTTACCTTTCAGAGACTTACTACATAGTCAGTCTCCTTCAACTTTGTCTTACCTCCCTCTTACTAGAACATTTGGTTTGTAAGAGTGGCTCTATTACACTGGTAAGCCCCTATGGTCCTCTACCTATTCCACAAGGGGATTTTCCCTTCCAGAGTTGTCTTCCCTTTTTTTCTTACTTTAGGGCAACTCATCAGACAATAAGGAAGTCTCACCACTCCTACTCATGTCTGTTGCTTCTTTTTTCCAAAAATAAAAAGGGGGGGAAAGAAAATTTTGTCTGCTGCCCTGGTAGTTGCTGCAAATGCAGCAATTCCTAGTGGTTAACCCACTGGTTCTGTTCACCACACAACCAGGGTTTCTCCTCCACTAGCAATCCTTCTAGCCTCGGTGCTAAACCCCAAACAGGTTATCAACCTTTTTTGGAAACCCTCTTATCACAGACTTGTTGGTTGACTTCTATTCTTCGCCCTCTTGTTTTTGGCAGAATAGTTTGTTACCTACTGGCTTTAAGCAGCCAGTTTTTTCCTTCTAACCAACCTGCAACATGCTCCAACCTGCAACATGCTCTCTGCAACTCTACAGAGTAGCTTTGCACTATGGGCCCTTGCTAGAGAACATTAGTATCTTGCCTAGCAGATAACCCCAGATGGTTAGGAGGGGTTCACCCAGTCATGTTCCATGACTGGCAGGTGTTCCCTGCCCTTTCCATCTCATCTAAAATCTCTTTTTGAGACAAAAGACACAGGCCTTTCATCACATGAAAACCTAAAGAATGGCCAATTCCCTGGCTTGGTCCATATCTCCTTTGGACTCCTCGCCAGGGATAGTTTTCTTTCAGTGGCAGCTCAAGGACGCCTGATACCCATCTTGCCCTTATAGGCGGGTCACTATGGTATTTTATTCCATTGCTGTCCTCTATCCATTCACCATACTGCAGTTCTGGAAATATCTGGACTTGCTGCCTGCAGACTGAAGTTATCCTCTGCATTTTTCACGTAGGCCATCCTGGTTATTCAAGAGCTCGAATTCTTATAGGAATCTAGACTCCTTCTTGTCAGGGAGACCACTCCTCTGACTCTGTCAATCATAACCATGGAAAGAAGATTCTCTATGCATCTTTTCAAGCAGGTATCACCCTTCTTGCTCTTAGATGAATCTTTCTCTCTCCCCATATTCCTAGGGGGATTTATTTAGTATTATTTATTTATTTAGTAGACACTTGTATACCGCTACTTCCTACGATCAGCAGCGGTTAACTTTAGTTATATAGGCATGTCTCCAACCACATACGTGGAGACATGTGTCTATATGTCTACATATTTATATATATATATATATATATATATATATATTCATCTGTGTATCTTCTGCCCATGTATATCTCTGTATGTATATATGCATATATACCCTATATGTATATATATTTATGAAAAAAATATATATATACATATACATATATATATATATATATATATCTGTCAAGATATATCTTTTACGTAGATATGTATCTACGTACTTATCTATCTGTCTGTTTAGGTTCAGATATTCATATATTCCTATATGACCCTGACAGATGGGCACTACCCCTATCAATGCTGTGCCAGCATGCTTAGGGTTCTACACATACAACCACTCCCTGTGGTAAATAGCAAACTTTTTTCTTACCATAATCCTTCAGGGTTAGGTACCTCTGAAGCTCCCCATGCACCTTTTTTCTTTCCTAGTTGACCCTATTTAGGAAAGACATTGCGGATCTTCAGTTAATCTAAAGCTGTAACGCTTCTTAAGTCTGTCCTTACTTTGTTATTGGATGTAGGGGTCTCCATACCCCTTCTCTCCTACAAGGACTATTTCCATTGTCAGTCCAAATCGGTCAGACTTATTTTTTCTTTTGGTCCTAGCATTAGACTGTTCTTCAACCAAAAGGACTTAATTGCTGTTTAATAGTACCTTCTGCATTTTCCGCTGAAGCCCTACCTCATTATACTACCCCAGTTTCCCCTGGGGCTATTTCTCACCCTGAAGGGTTCTGACCTCCACTTGTTTTTTCTACAGTTTATTACCTCTACTTCACAGTGAGGTACTCCTTGAGGATCTTATACTGGCTCTTCTTACAGATCCATATTTTACTACTAAATGTCATCTATACAGGATCTTCCTCTATAGAAGTCCTGTTCTAGTCCAGCTGTTCCACAGCACCTGTCTGTAATTCAACTCCTACCCTCCATCCCCAGGATGCCTGAGGTTCTGAGGAGTAGCATGGCTCATTCTAGTTTCGCAACAGGCTAGGACTCCCTCCAGGCATCTTAGCTTGGGAGTCCCCATATGTGAAGACTCATTCCTGCTTGTTCCTGGAGATAGCACAGTTACTTACCTGTAACAGGTGATCTCTGGGAACAGCAGGAATAAGTCTTCACAACCCAACCACCTCCCCTAGGAGTTGCATTTCTCTATCTCTATCTTTCCCTTTTTTGCTCTCTCTCTCTCTCTTTGTCTCAGCTTTAAAACTTAACTGAGGAGAGGCAGTTAGGAAAGGCGGGAAGGCAGCACGCAGGCGTGTTGGGATGCTTCCAAAAGCGTTCTGATTGGACGCTGGGGAGCGTTCCCGCGCAGACTCCTTCGGTACCGACGTACCCATATGTGAAGACTTATTCCTGCTGTTCCCAGAGATTACCTGTTACAGGTAACTGTGCTTTCTCATCTCACAGCAAATGATACAGAATAACAGTAACTGTCACAAAAAATACCAACACGGATATTTTTGGCCTCTCTTCTTGGCCGTGTTTTCCTTCAGACAACTCTAGGCTTAGGAGTCCTTACTGGTCTTGTCTTGATTCATCCTGCTTGTCAATGAAAAAAGCAAAGTTGCCTTGCTGTAGTGGGTTATCCATAGATGGCAGGATAAAATAATGACACAATCCCATTCTACGGCTTTAGAGATAGAGTCCTAAGCTCTTGTAGTGTACTGAGGAGAGGAGAATCGGCGTGGAAGCATCTGTGCAGAAAACCTCACATGTGCTGAGAAAAGTTTCCTTAGTCTTTCTGAGCCCTGAAAGAAAGGTACCATATGAGTATCTACAGAGAATGCCTATTACATGTAAGCAACTTAGCTTTATCCTTTCTTCATTCGCCCACATGTTTTTATTTATTAAGGAGTTGTTATACCGCCTTGCATCAGGAAATATCAAGCAGTTCACAAAAATACGAAAGTGAAAAAGGAAAAGGAACTCCATACTCATGATAGGAAAGCAAAAGCAATGGGAAAGCAAAGAGTAACAGAGCAATGGGGCCACTGTCTACCAGTATTGTGCCTAGGCTAAGGACACTTCAGTGAAAGGGTAGGTTTACATTTAGAGCCTATCAAAAGCCAGGGTGAAGAGGTGGGTCTTCTAAATTTCTTATCAAAAGGTTCTATGCAGAGATCAAGAGACAGAATATTCCAGAGCTCAGGTGCCAGGAATTAAAATGCAGACTTTTACATGGACTCAAGTCTGGCCTTCAAGAGAGGAGAGATGATGAGCAAATTTTCCTAGAACATAAGAACATAAGATATGCCATACTGGGTCAGACCAAAGTCCATCAAGCCAGTATCCTGTTTCCAACAGTGGCCAATCTAGGTCATACGTACCTAGCAGTTTCCCCAAAAGACAAAAGTGGATTGGATAAAGGGATGTATGTGGCATGAACGTGGAGTGGAGATAAGTTGGACATCCATGTTTTAACACTCTCTGGAGAATGTTTACTAAATGGTGAGCTGCCAGTGTGCAAATACCCCAAAAACAAGTGGGGGTTGGCGCTTAGCCCATGTTAAAACATGGAGGTGTGCCTGGCATGCCCCCATGTTGCTACTGCAGGTATCATGCCAACCTCATACTCGTTACCTTTAGCACGATCAGTGCGAGTGCACTAAACACCCCCCATTGAGATGCCAGTAAATGCAGCCAAGCGAAGTGCTACATCAGCAGGGAGAGCGCCAGCAATACCTGCACTACCTGTGATGTAGATGTTCTGTTCCAGAACCACACTACTTGGGTAGCAAAGGATTTTTAGTGCAGCTCCATTTTCAGCATGTGGTACTTTTTACTGTGTCACTCTTGGTGCTTGCTTACCCCATGCAGTAAACACGCCCCTAGATGTCATGACAAGTATCTTGAACTGAGCCTGGTAAAGAAGCGTGAAGCTAGTGGTTATTGAAGAGAAGAGGGATTTACCATCACATGTTGAAAGGCAGATAGAGATATTTTGAAGGGATGGCAAATGTTTAGAATCAGTGGACTGAAGACCAGAATAAGCAATGTTTCAATAGTCTTAACATGACATGACAGAGGAGTTGCAGTCTTCATGCTTAACAGTCTACCTGTTGGAAACACAGATGAAGATTTATGTAAATCATCAAACCCTTATAACCTAAGACAGCTGAGATTATAAGCATGGTTATGGATTACATGTATTGGGACTGCCTTCTGGTTGCCTGCAAAGTGGTTATTATAATTCCTCTTTTCACCAGGAATTGCGAAAAGCAGAGCTCTGCTTTCTCTTGCAGGCCAGTGGTCAAGCCTGTTCTACTTAAGGAAAAAGGGTGGGAATTTTATTTATTTTGCTCTAGAAAACTGGAGAATATCATCCCACCCTAAATCTAAATTCTTGAACAAATTTCTTCTAAAGAAAAAGTTCTAGATAATTCCTGGGAGCCTACATTTTCCTAAATAAAGAAGGCTAGCATTTTGGCTGCATTTTTAGCTATTAGCTGACAGGTAGCAACATGCTTTCTTCTGTTTTGGTCTGAGATTGTGGACCTCACTTCATTTATAGGCTTATTTAGAGCTGAATGCCGTGATATTTTGTATAAAAATAAAGTTGTGGTTATTTGGATAGGTTTATATGATTATGTGAGGAGAGGAATTTTTGGTCTGAATAGCTATAGCATTGGAGTGCATACGAGAGGTGTGGGATCATTCTGCCCTATTTTTGTATTAGAGGCTTACTAGGGTGTTTATATTGTATGCACTTTTAAATACAATCAGGTTGATATTTAAACTTCATGGTCAGCATTTTTTTTCAATGCCAGTTGTGGCTGTAAATAAAATATGTACAATTCAGTGCCACTATCCAAATAGTAACCGGTGCTGAATATACATGTAGAAAGTAATTTTATAAGGCAGTGCCTAATTAAAGCACATCTTAAGGCACCTGTGTTGTTCCTATTTTATAAAGTCAAGTAGGAGCCTACTTGTCTTTATAAAATACTAGTGTAAGTGACCTAACGCATGCCTACATTGCAGGAATGGACACTTACACCAGCCCTAGAGCTGGTGTAAATGTCTGATCCTATATTTTTCAAGTATGTGCATAAATTATACTATTTTATAATCTATGAGCATATAAGCGTGCCCCACCCAAACTTTGCTCACGTGCACTCCCACCAGCAAAGTACACACCTTGATGCCAAAGCTCATACTCTTACGCTGGTCAGTATTTATAAGAGATCATTTACACATGTGGCCACAAACACGATGCATGGAAATTACTTTATAAAATTAACCTTCATAATGCGGTCAGTGACAGAGTTATCTGGCTAGAAGTGATATTCAGTCCTCTGTCCAGATAACTTTATGATGGCCTTTTTCGCTGTCTTCAAGTCATCCAGCTAGTGGACTAAATATAGCTGCTATCCAGATACTTTCTGGGACTGCCATGCCGCCACCCCTGCACTATGCATATTGTGCAGAAGAGGTCAGTAATGACCAGAAAGTTGGACTAAGGGAGAGCACTAGATATGGTGTACTTAAATTTCAGTAAAGCCTTTGATACTGTTCCACACAGACGACTTATAATATATTGAACACCTTAAGGATGGACCCTAAAGTGACTGACTGGGTTAGAAGCTGATTCAGTGGGTGGCAGCAAAGGGTACAAGTAAGCGGGACTCACTCTGAGGAGAAGGACATTACCAATGGTGTGCCACAGAGATCTGTCCTTGGTCTGAATTTTTTTAACATTTTAGTAAGTCATATTGCAGAAGGGCTCTTGGGTAAGATTTGCTGCTTTGCCAATAATATCAAAATCTGCAATAGGGTAGATACCAAAAAGCTGCAGAAAACAAGAGGAGGGATCTAGTGAAACATGAAGAATGGTTGAGAATTTAGCAGCTGAGATTTAATGCTAGAAAATGCAGGGTCATGCATTTGGGCTGCAAGACTCCAAGGGAGTAGTACCATATAGGGAGTGAAGTACCTCTGTCCATGAAAGAAGAGCCCAAGATTGATTGTTTCTGATGATTTTAAGGTGTCTAAACAGGTAGACAAGGAATCTGCAAAAGCCAGAAGGATGTTTGGATACATGGGAAGAGGAATGGATAGCAGGAAGGAAGAGGTGATAGTGCCTCTGTATAAGTCATTGGTGAGACCTCTTTTGAAGTACTGTGCACAATCCAGGAGACCACACCATCAAAAGGATATAAACAGAATGGAATCCTTGCAGAGAGCAGTACTTAAATAGTCAGTAGTCTTCATTATAAGACATATGGGGCAGACTTAAAGATCTCAAAAAAATATCATTTGGAGGGAAGTTGGGAGAAGGAAGAAATGATAAAAACATTTGGTCGTCTTCCTCTGAACAGTTTCCATTCTTTTTACAACCGTAACTTGCAAAGGATGTAAAAAGAATGGAAACTGTTCATAGGAAGGCGACCAAAATGATTTGGAGCCTGCGTCAGAAGCCTTATGAGAAGAGACTTGAAGACCTAAATATGTACACTTTGGAGGAGAGGAGGGATAGGGGAGATATGATTCAGACCTTTAATACTTAAGGAGAAATAATAAACAAACAAACCTCTTCCAAAGACGGGGAAGCTGTAAAACGAGAGGCATAACATGAAGCTGCAAGGTGGAAAATTGAAAGGCAATATCAAGAAATACTTTTTCACTGAGAGGGTGATGGATGCTTGGAATGCCCTCCCGATGGAGGTGGTGGGGGCAAATACAGTGACAGAATTCAAAATGGCATGGGACAGACACAATGGATCCATTTAAAGCAACAGAATAAAATCAAAATAAACTGAACCATCTAACTTCTCAACAAATAGGGGTGTCCTGCATGGAGCGGTGGGTTCACCCCTAAACAAAGACATGGGGAGGGGTGGCCTGCACAGAGTGGCACCTACTCCTGCCATCTTACTCTGGCCATCTTACTGGGCAGACTAGATGGACCATACTGGTCTTTATCTGCCGTCATTTACTATGTTACTATGTTACATTTAAATACGTCCGTGGCATAAATGAACAGAAGGAGAGCCTCTTTCTATTGAAAGAAAACTGCAATGGGGGTGAGGGGAGGGGGAGGCATAGGATGAAGGTGAAAGGGGATAGGCTTAGGAGTAATCTGAGGAAATATTTCTTTCTGGAAAGCATGGTAGATGCATTGGATAGCCTTCCAGTGCAGATGGTAAAGAGGAGGATTGTATCTGAATTCAAGAAGGCATGGGACAAACACAGAGGATCTCTAATAGAAAAAAGGGACTATGAAGCTGTAGTTGCTATGAAAGGGCAGAATGGATAGGCTGTGTGGCCTTTATCTGCTGTTACTTTTTAAATATTTCTATGTCATAGTAGTGGCAGCAGTGTTTCTGTGCAAGCAAGGGATCTGAGTTCACTTGTACCTGGACGACTGGCTGATGACTTCTTGATGAAATAAAGAGAAAACATAGCCCTGCTGTTTTCAGTGGCTAGAATGGATCGGCTTGGTGATCTATTATGCCATGAGCAGCGTAAATCTCTACCACAATTTTGGAGTATCTTCAAACTCGATTCAACCCTCTCCTGAACAGAGTCTTCCTCACACCAGAGAGAACACTGAAGCTACAGAGCTAGCTCAGGGTTCTTGTGCACAGGCTGCTCTTCAAGCCTGGGAATGTATCAACTCCTAGAGTCCATGGCATCAACTCTTGAACTGGTTCCTAGGGCCAGGGTGCACATGCAGTCACTGCAGAGGTATCCACTGTCTCTCTAGTCATCCTGCTCCCATCTGTTCAACCAGATTGTTCCTTTTCCCTGAGAGATCAAGGATCAGTTCGCATGATGGTTTCATTCTCCCCATCTGATGAATGGGGTAACTCTAGAACACTGGATTGGGTGATAGTCACCACGGATGCCAGCCTGAAGGCCTTGGGGGGGGGGGGGAATCACTATCTAGGTCAGATGGTCCAGGGTCTTTGGTTCTCTCAGGAAGCTCCTGGTCAATCAACCAATTGGAGGTCAGAACGATCTGCCTGACTGTGGTGAGGTTTCAGTCCTTGTTAACAGGCATTGTATTCTTGGACAATGCCACTGCAGTGGTGTATGTCAACAAGCAAGGTTGAACCTGAAGCACTAGGGTGGCTCGTGAGGTGGTAGAACTGTGCCATTAGGCAGAAGAATATCTGATTATTCTACATGTTGTTGATACCCACATACTATAGCTGGTGTTGACAACATACAAGCTGAATTCTTGGGTCAGAACACTGTGGATCCCAGAGATTGGGAGTTCAGCCCTCATGCATTTGGCCTCATAGAGCAAAGGTGGGTCCTTCCAGTATTTTGTGATGGCCAATTGAAGAATGCCAAAGTGGAGAACTTTTTCAGAAGTAAGAGGGGCCTTCGAGCAGTGGGCTTAGATGTCCTCCTTCAAGTATGACCTCCAGGAGGGTCTTCTAACTTCTCCTTCCTTGTCACTTGGTGAGCTGCCTCCTATGGAGAATTTGATCTCATCCAGGCTTGTTGATTCTAGTGGCCCTGGACTAGCTACGTAGACCATAGTATGCGGATCTCTTGAGTCTGTTGGTGGGCTTCTTGATCTTGTTACATCAAGAGAAGAGCTTGCTTTGGCAACGGCCTCTGGTGATAGAGGATGCTGTTCCATCTTCATTTACAGCCTGGTCCTCTGGAATGGTAGTGGATAATCTTCTCCATGCCCACAGGACCTCAGCTTCTTTAACCTTCATGAGAGTGTAGAGGAGTTTTGAGAAGTGGTGTTCCTTTCTGGTCCTGAAGATCAGGAAGGCAGACATTGCTGCTGTTTTGTTCATCTTATAGTCTAGCTTAGACCATGGTTTAGGCCAGAATTCTCTCAAGGTTCAGGCAGTGGCCATAGTTTGCTATTGAAGGCACATTCAAAGCATGTCCTTGACAGCATACCCTGATTCCTCATTTCCTCAAGGTAGTAAAGCAAATTCATCTACCAGTGCACTCGGTGGTTCCTCAGTGAAATCTTTCTCTGGTGTTGAAGGCATTGAAAGTATCCCCTTTGACCTTATTCATAGGACCTCCTACTACTACTAGTACTTATCATTTGTATAGCGCTGCATAGCCTGAGGGAGTAGATAACATGAGAAAAGATCTATAAAAGCTGGAAGAATGGTCTAATGCTTGACAATTAAGATTTAATGCAAAGAAGTGCATTATCATGCACTTGGGATGCAGAAATCCAAAGGAATTGTATGTGATGGGGGCGAGAGGTTGGTGTGCATGGACCAGAAGAAGGACCTCGGAGTGATTGTTTCTGAGGAACTCAAGGTGGCAAAACAGTGTGACAAGGTGGTGGCCAAAGCCAGAAGGATGCTAGTTTGTATACAGAGAGGAATTACCAGCAGAAAGGAGATACTAATGACTCTATACAAGTCGCTGGTGAGGCCTCACTTAGAATATTGTGTTCAGTTTTGGAGACCATATCCCACAAAGGATATAAAAAGACTGGAAACGGTTCAGAGGAAGGGGACCAAATTGATTTGGAGCCAGCACCAGAAGACATATGAGAAGAAACTTGAAGACCTAAATATGTATACATTAGAGGAGAGGAGGGACAGGGGAGATATGATACTGACCTTTAAATACTTAGAGTATTAGTGAACAAACAAACCTTTTCAAAGATGGGGAAGCTGTAAAACTAGAGGGCATAACATGACGCTGCAAGGGGGTAAACTGAAAGGCAACAACAGGAAATACTTTTTCATTGAAAGGGTGGTGGATGCTTGGATGCCCTCCTGATGGAAGTGGTGAGGGCAAATACAGTGACAGAATTCAAAATGACATGGGACAGACACAGTGGATCCCTTTATAGCAATAGAATAAAATCAAAATAAATGTAACTATATCTTTTATATCTCAACAAATAGGGGCGACCTGCATGGAGCGGTGGGTACACTCCTAAAGAAAGACATGAAGAGCGATGACCTGCACGGGGCAGCAGGTGCACCTACTCTTGCCGCCTTGCTGGGCAGACTAGATAGACCATGCTGGTCTTTGTCTGCCATCATATACTATGTTACTATGTAATAAAAGGGTGGAAAACTGAGAAAGGAATTTGTTTTAGTTAAAATGGTTCCTTTTTGATATGCAACAGCTCTGTCTCTTTATCCTCTATAAACGAGGCTCAGTTTTCTGTGAGGAAAGAGCAGGAACTGGGTTTGGCTAAGCTGTTAGTGCTGAAGGGAACTTCAGTAAATGTTTTAACAGAGACTTACTGCTAACGTGTCAGGAGTGGTGTGTGCTTTCATTTCAGTGGCATTTTCAGTTATGCTGGGGCTGTGCAGGCTGAAGGAGCCACAGTTCATTTTTTTAGTTAGAACTATTGAGTCCTTTACTAAATACATCCAAGTATTGCTCCCACTGTGGTAGTGGCCAAAATACTTCAGAGCGGTGCAGCTCTTGCCATAGCAGGGTAGTGGGCTATGGTGAACAGGGGGAAGTTACTTTTGAGGTAATTATGGATATTTCAGAGCATACGGTGTGTGGTACTTCGAGGCAGATGGCTTCTCTTCAGAGATGCCTGCACCACATTGAAAGAACAGGAACAGTGGCTATTTTGAGTTTGGTTTCTCATTCAAAGCCCTCTGTTACTGTACTCGTGGGAGCAATACAGGTTTGTGCTGATTTTGCAGCTATTTCTATTCTTATAGGAGTTTTAACTTGTCTAGGTTCTAGGCACATTTTTTCTCTGGTTCCCTAGAGCAAATATGTTAAACAAGCACAAGAGGAACTGCAGGAGTCTAGCTCAGACTCAGGGTTTGGAGGAGCCCAGGCGGTCTAGAGATCACATTTAAATTTGAGGCTGCATTGGGATGCACGGTCAATGCATTTAGCAGTGGACTTGCTGCATCCGAATGTCTTCACTGCTGTTCGGAAAAGGGCTTCAGTCCACTACCTCCTGGAGGATGGGTGAACTTTTTATGGCAATGGAGAAGATTCTCTCTTTCATAGAGGAGCTGCCAATGATCGTTTTCCAGTGTTTGGAGACCTTAAGTATTGCAGACATGGTGGTTTAGCCCTCAGGTCCCAGTGGAGATCCTATTTTGGAGAGTAGAAGGAAACCTTCTAAAGGTTTCCTTTCCTGTTCACCAGGCTATTTAGGTTTTAATTTTTGTAGAGTGGGACACTCTAGAACAGCGATGGCGAACCTATGGCACGCGTGCCAGCTGTGGCACGCGAAGGCCTTGCAGCTGGCACGCGGGAAGGTCCGCATTTAAAAAAATAAAAAAAGCTGTCTTCTGCCGCTTCCGGGGCCGCCGCGGCAGAATCGAGTGTGCCGCGGGGCCCCCCCTGTGCCTGGCAGAGCCTGCCCTCCAGATCCTGCCTTCCCCGGTATCAGCTCCCTGTTTCCAACTTGTCACACGCGCCGGCTTTCAGAGCGCGAGGGGAGAGTTTCTCCCTCGCTGCTCTGTTAAGCCCGCGGGGGCTGATGGGAAGTTCCCATCAGCCCCCGCGGGCTTAACAGAGCCGCGAAAGGGAAACTAGTTCCCTTCGCGCTCTGAAAGCCGGCGCGTGTGACAAGCTGGAAACAGGGAGCTGATACCGGGGAAGGCAGGATCTGGAGGGCAGGCTCTGCCAGGCACAGGGGGGGCCCCGCGGCACACTCGATTCTGCCGCGGCGGCCCCGGAAGCGGCAGAAGACAGCTTTTTTTTATTTTAAATTTTGGCTTGGCTGGGCTGGGCTGGGGGGGTTAGGAGTGGTGATGGGCGCTGCGGGGGGATTAGGAGTGGTGATGGGCGCTGGGGGGTTAGGAGTGGTGATGGGCACTGGGGGGGTTAGGAGTGGTGATGGGCACTGGGGGGGGGTAGGTGATGGGTGCTGGGGGGGTAGGAGTGGTGATGGGCTATGGGGGGGGCTTAAACTAAAAATTGGGTGATGGGGGATTAGGACTGGAAGTGGGTTGATGGGGGTTAGGACTGATAATGGGCTATGGGGGGCTTAAACTAAAAATTGGGTGATGGGGGATTAGGACTGGAAATGGGCTGGTGGGATTAGGACTGGGAGTGGGCTGAAACTGAAAATGGGGTGATGGGGATTAGGACTGGAAATGGGCTGGTGGGATTAGGACTGGGAGTGGGCTATGGGGGGTGTCGCCCCCTCCTGGCCAGGTAGATGACTGGCAGCAGGTGAGGTCGCCTTTTAGCCTTAAGACAAGACTCCCTGTAATGGCTGCCAGAAGGGCTGATGGGAATCGTAGTTTATCCTAAAGCAAAGGAGTTGTGATCCGAGGGTTTAGGCACAAGACAGAGAATATTTCTTTTAATGTAATCAGGGTTTCTTCATACACAGGAGGCGTGAGGCATAAAGTATGGAAAGGATTTTTAATCCACGCTACTGCTTCAAAACAACAGGAACAAATTATGCTTTGCAATATAACTTCCAACAGAAATAGGCACCACTTTACTTGAGAAATCAAATTGGCACTTTCAGAACTTTAAACAGATAAATGCTTTCTTCTTAGACAGGAACAACTTCTCGTTGTCCAAAACAAAACTTTTAAATGTTCCTTAAACATGTAACTTAGCTTTTCACTTTGTCAGCACAGTCAGCTGTTTCTTGCAGTTTGTGACGTCTTCACAAATTAACGTGCTTCCTGAGCATGGCACAGCTATAATGGCTTTTCTAGGATTCTTCACCGTCAGAGGTAAAACACATAGTACACTGACAATCCAAAATGCTATTATCCACATTCGTTGTGTCCATTTCTTCCTCTCTATCACCCTCACTTATGGCATAAGGTATCTGCACAGAGAGTTGACTATTTTCCTTCTTTATTAAATCACTTAGCCTTCTCAGTAAAGTCTGCTTCTGCAGCAACTCGTCTGTTAGCTGAGCTACGTGCTGATTAGACCAGCTGTCTCTCTTTTTCCTGGGACTCTGGCTATGCTTAAACTTAGCTTTCTCTCCTATGGGTAATTCTCTGGGGCTTTTCCTCTGTAGGCTTTGAAAAGGACAGACTTGCCTTGGTTCTGAGATATTTAGGGATTCCCTCCGTCCTGCAAACCAGTCATGCTTTTCTTCAAGTGCAGACCTTCCGTTTGCTGACACCAGCCTCTCATTCCCAGCTGTGTCTGGCAATCTCTCATCAATCTCCTCTTCACAGCAAATAGTATTTCTCACACTCTGTCTCTCAGGCTCTGCAACACTCTCTTACTTGCTCTGCCTCCTGGACTCCGTGTTGGCCCCTCTTCTGAACTCTTTGAACCTCGTGAACCTCGTGAACTCCCTGAACCTCGTGAACTAACTTCTGTTCTGTGAATCAGCTTTTTAAACTTTCCTTCTCTTTGAGGCACACCCTGCTCCCAGCACATGTGACTAGGGACAAGCTTCTCTCTGACGTGCTGCTGTGGGCGGGGCTTAGGGATGACTAGCTTCTGAGTCACAGACTCCTGGTTACTGGGGAAACCTTTGATACAACCTGAATTAAAGTGACAGGACCCTTTTTCCTGTGCATTTCTATAATCAGCCGTGGTTTCCTCACCACAGGGGCTAGGACTGGTAATGGGTTGGGGGGGTTGCTAGGACTGGAAATGGGCTGAGTGGAAGGGGGCTTGAATTGCAAATAGCTGATGGGGGACGGGGCTTGGAAGGGAAATGGGCTGAGGGGAAGTGGGGGGCTTGAACTGCAAATAGCTGATGGGGACGGGACTTGGAATGGAAATGGGCTGAGGGGAAGTGGGGGGCTTGAACTGCAAATAGCTGATGGGGAGGGGGACTTGGAATGGAAATGGGCTGAGTGGAAGGGGCTTGAACTGCAAATAGCTGATGGGAAGGGGGGCTTGGAAAGGGGCGGGAGCTAGGACAGGAAATGGGCTGATGGAGGGGCTAGGATAGGACTGGGAATTGGGTGTTGGGGGAGCTAAGTTTGGAAATGGGCTGTGGTGGGGGCTTGGATTGAAATGGACTCATGGAGGGGCTAGAACTGGAAGTAGGCTCATGGGGGGCTTGGATTAGAAATGGGCTGAGTGATGGTGGGGCTAGGAAAGGACTAGAAATGGGCTGATGGGAGGCTGGTATTGGAAATGAGCTGATGAAGGGACTCGGATAGGATTGGAAATGGACTGATGGGGGGCCAGGACTGGAAATGGGCTGATGTGGGGACTAGAAGGGAGCGGATAC
This sequence comes from Ichthyophis bannanicus, assembly GCA_033557465.1. Taxonomy (NCBI): domain Eukaryota; kingdom Metazoa; phylum Chordata; class Amphibia; order Gymnophiona; family Ichthyophiidae; genus Ichthyophis; species Ichthyophis bannanicus. Next base: position 594,338,596 of record CM066034.1, read on the forward strand.
TGGGTGGGGCTGGAATTAAAAGGGAGCTGATGTTGGGGGAGATTAGAAGGGGATGGGGCTGGGAGAGTGAAATGGAGAGGGGAAAAATATTTTGTGTGGGAGGGAAGAAAAATGTACAATTGGCCGAGTATTGGGAGACTAAAAAAGGAGAAAGATTATTATGTTAAAGCAGATGAAGAGAGAGAATGGAAAAAAACTAGAAGAGAAGAAAGGAGAAATGGACAGCAGACGATGGAGAGATAGCAGAAGACACAAATAAACCAGAAGAAAGTGGCTGGAACAATTGCAACTGAAAAAAATGCACAAAAGGTATAAAGATATCTCTTTATTTTGAATTTATTAACTGGAATATGTCAGCTCTGGGAAATGTGCATCATTAGTGTCTGTGCTTTGTTTAGTACAAGAGGAAATTAATTTATAGTTTTATTTCTACAGTGTTGTTGTACATTCCAAGTTTGGCTTTTGGGGTTCCCAGTTTAATTATTGCCTTCCTGTTTCTAAATTGAATGAAATCATTAAAACATTATAAATTGCCAATAAATTGAAATGAAAACCAAAGGATTGTGAATCAAATTGATTCTCTGACAATACAAAGATTCCAAACTTTACAAATGATGTTATATAGTTCAGGCAACTTTATAAAGAGTTTTTAGATACTAAAATCTTGTTGTTAAGGTTTAATTGACGTGCTGGCACTTTGAGGAAATTCTTTGGTTTTGTGCGGCAGTTTGGGCACTCGGGCTCAAAAAGGTTAGCCATCACTGCTCTAGAAGCTGCTATTTGTGTTCGGAGAGCTGTGGGAAAGCTTTACCTACTAGTTCGGAGGAAAAGGAGAAATTGTGTCAACCAAAGATTAATGCAGTCATGACAGCAGTGACCAAGAAGAGTTGAGAGTGGTACTACATTGAAGAATATCCAAGATAGAAAACTTGAAGCCATACTGAAACAAACTTTGATATGTAGGCTTTAGGGCTACATGCAGCAATCTACAGCAGTTCCAGAATTTGTTTGACATGGGTTTAGAACTCTCAAGTGAAGTCACAAGACAAACATCCTTGAGAAGCATCACACCCTGAAAATGGTTTGGTATACGTTACTGGTACCTTATAATCTCATTTGCACTTTTGCTACAGGAATGGCAGTTACAATCTCTGCAAGACCCCTTCTATGGCTCTGTAATAGGTTTGCTAACTCTGCATCTAAACCAGACTTGGCAGACTTCCCTTTTGTCAGAAGCTGTTATTTGCCAAAGACTTAGAGAAGTTAGTTAAGATTTGGGGGCAAGCTCAAGAATTCCTCCCATTCTTCTTCAGGGAGAAGTAAATATTGAGATGCAAGATGTTATTGGCCTAGTAAGAGTGACTTCTTTCAGCAGTCAACATTCCATTCAAAAGATTCATCCTTTTGTTCCATAAAAGTAGCAGCCCATAGTTCCTAGGCCATATCACAAAACCAAGCAAACAACTTCAAATAGATCTCCATCACTACTGGAGTCCACACTATGGAACTCCCTCCCAACGAGCCTGAGGGCACTGGATGACATCGCAGAATTCCGCAAAGACCTCAAAACACTGTTATTTATAGAATCATACGGACATTTAGACAACAGCCCATACCCAAACAGAAACACAACCACCTCCGCCAACTAGGCACGCACTCATCCTACCTACACACACAAGATTATTATATACGTTATTAAACACCCTCTTGTTAAATGTTACCCTCAATTGTACTGTCTAAATGATGTAAGTAATTGTTCTGTCTAAATGTTTACAAATACCCTAATGTTAAATGTAACCCTTCAATTGTGATGTGACGTGACCACCTTGATTGAAGGATAAGGTGGAATATAAATCTGTCTAAATAAATAAATTAGAACTTCCAGGACTTCAGAATGAAGGGCACAGTCTGCTCCTCCTTGGAAAGGATAGGCAACCATCTGACCAATTTTTATAAGAGGTGGATCCAGGTAACACCTAACCCGTTGGTTCTAAATGTCATAAAGCAGGGTTACAAGTTGGAATTTTCCCACACACACACAGGTTTGTTCATTGTTTTTCTGTGTTGTGCACTGGCTAAGAGAGTGGTAATGCTTACTACTTTGAAAAGGTTACTGCACTTAGGAGTAGTAATTCTAGTACTCATGTCAGAATATGATATTTTCTGATCCTCAATCTATTTCATTGTGCCAAAGAAAGAGAACACTTTTTGTCCAATTCTCAACCTAAAAGAGGTATGTATTTATTTATTTGATTTTATATACCGCACTATTTCAAAATCAATGCTTTACATAGAACAGGTATCAAAGAACAGAAAAGTAAACGTCAGATATTGTACTATAAACATTTTACATTAAATTGGTTATTGAGGATTCTTCATTTTCTCATGGAAAATTTGCAATCAGTAATAGCAGCAGTGCAAAAAAGAGAATTTCTAACTTCTTTGGAATTAAGGAGGCTTACCTCCATATCAGATTTGGTATCCCCAGCAAAGATATTTGCATTTTTGAATTTTAGGAAATCGCTACTGGTTCCAAGCACTGCCCTTTGATGAAGCCTCAGCACCAATGACCTTTTTTGAAGGTGATGGTGGTAGTGGCTGTGAAGGGAAGGCATCATGTTTTTATCCATACATGGAAGATTGGCTGATTCTTCTTCTTCTTCTTCTTCTTTAATCCTTAGCTGGCATTTGGGGAGCAGGGCATCCTCTGTAGGTGCCTCTGGATTCCGTGTGTTGTTCACATACACTTCCAACCTTGGCGATTGGTGGTGATATTTCTGGCCTCGTCAATGGTCAGTCGCTGGTTCCTTAGGTCTTCCTCAATGTGTATGAGCCACGTTTTCTTCAGTGCTGCTCATTGAACCCTCCAGTGGATAGGTCGCTCTCGCCAGAGGAGTTTGTATGGCAGCCAACTGATGTTCATTCTGCAAACGTGGCCAAACCATCACAGTCTGCGTTTTTGAATTTGCTGATTGGATGATTAGGGCCAAGTCTAAAATAAGAAGTAGTCAAGCCACCTCAAGAGTGGCTCACTTGCTGTAATCTCTTGGCAGAGTAGTAAACTTCAAGAAAAGTTATCTGGTCCCTGCCCAGTCTTTTGGATATCTAGGAATTCAATGTGATACTCAGTCAGGGAAAGTCTTTCTGTCTGGGCAGAGAAAGTGGAGATACAAGAGCAGATTTGAAATCTCTTAGCGTGGAGGTTTGCTAGGTTTGATGGCAGCGACCATAAAATTGGTCTCTTGGCTCAAGCGCATATGTGTGCCCTTCAGTGCTCTCTTCTGTGGCATTGGTCAGCCCTGACTTAAGAGTTGGGAGCATTAACTCCCTTATACATTAAAAACATGCAAGAGCCTGAATTGGTGACTGACCTCTCAGAAACTCTTCAAAGATTCAATGCTGGAATCACCCAGTTAGTCATTGTGACAATGGATGTTAGTGTGTCTGGTTGGGAAGCACATTTTCAGGGACTGATAGTGCAAGAGACATAGCCCATCAACTGATTGGAGATGAGGGCCATTCACTTGACTCTTAAGTTGTTTCTTTCTCTTCTCCAAGGCAAAGCAATAAAGATTTTTTTTAGACAACACCATAGCAGTAATCTATGCAAATAAGCAAGATGGAATGAAGAATGGGTCAGTGGATCTCAAAGACACCACACTTCTCTACTTTGGACAGAGACACGTCTTCAAGCATTGACAGCAGTTCACATTACAGGTTCAAACTGATTTCCTTACCAGACAGACTAGTATATAGATCCTGGAGAATGGGTATTGTTGAAAGAAGCCTTTGCTGTGTTCAGGAAATGGTGGGGCCTGCTGACCCATGAACATTATGGCCACTCAGCGCAATGCAAAAGTGGAACATTTCTTCAGTTAATGGAAGGAACAGGGTCAATGGAAGGAACATGGGTCTCTATGCTCTAACTCAACCTTGGCCCTAGATGGAGGATCTTTACATATGTCCCTTTGGCCTCTCTTCAGACAAGATCTGCAGAGAATAGAGATTATCCTGGCCTGGTGATTCTAGTGGTATCCAATTGACCTCAGTACTTGTGGTATGCGGATCTGGTCTTCTACTACAAGGTCCAGTTCTCATGGAGGTTCCATTCCCTTTTTATCTTACAACTTGACCCTTGAGAGGTTATCTTTGAGGAAACCTGGTTATGTGGAAGAAGTAATTACCTTATTGCAAGACTGTAAGAGGTCCACTTCTCTGGCTTATGCTAGAGTATGGAGAGTGTTTGAAGTTTGGTGTTTTGAGAGAGCAGCTTATCCTTTTCAGGTTTCTGTAACATTCATTCTTTGTTTTCTACAAGAGGGACATAAAAAAGGGTTTTCTGTTAGTTCCCTGAGAGTATAAGCTGCAGCCCTAGCCTAAAATGATCACCCCCAGTTCAGGCACTATTTCCTTCATGGAATTTCAAATGGATTCCGCAAGCTTTGATGACTGTTCCTTTTGAGCCTTTAAAGAAAGCAACTCTCAAGGATCTAATGCTGAAAAAAACAGTTATTTTCTCACAGCAGTGCATTATGGCAATGCAGTGCATTATGGCATTGCAGCCATTTTCATGACATGAGTCATATTTGAAGTTCTCTGAGGCTGGTGCTTCTGTCTATATGATGCCTTCCTTTTTACTAAAGGTGGTAACTCCCTTCCATATGAATCAGTCCTTGGAGTTCCCTGCTTTCCAGAGAGAAGACTGGGGAAGATTTTCATTTTCTGTATCTTTTAGATGTTCACAGAATGGTTATGCATTATTTGGAAGAAACCAACGAATTTCACAGATCTGCCAGAATGTTTATTCTTTTTTGGGGATCTAAGAGGTGCCATCTTACCTCAGTCTTCTTTTTTCTGCGGAGCCCTGCAGACGTGCTGTTTGTGCCTCGGCGTCCTGCTTTTTGCTTAGGTACCTTTCTTTTCTTTATTTTTTGGCCCTTGGGTTTTCACTAAAGGCCTAGCTGGTTGAGATGCTGGAGTTTAACCTCGCAGGGCTCGTTTTTCCCACTATGTCTTTGACCACTGGCTTCAAGCAGTGTGGCAAGTGCAACTGCATGGACCGCCATAGTTCCTGCATTTATTGCCTCAGGGCAGACCATGACGTGTCTTCCTGCCCATTGTGTCTTTTGATGTCGGCTAAGACCCAGAAGGAATGTGAAAGGCAGCAAGGGGAGCTGTTCAGCGAGTCGGCCCCAGGATTGGCATCACGGGTGAAATCCCTACCTTCGACGCCGGCATCACACTCCTGGGCCTGTGTGAGCTCTGGGATCGACGGGCATCGGAGTTGTTCTCAGCTGATCTTCCCCAGCAGAAGACTTCATTGAAACCCAAGTCGAGGTCCAACCCCTACCCTGGAGGTAAGATTTCAGGGACCCAAGTGCGGAGCCCTCGACTTGATGCTGGGGATGTCAGAGAGTGGCCCCCCAAGCTACCTCAGAGTGACATGTTGACAGCAGAGTCAGGGGATCACACCAGTTCCCCCGAGGACATCTCCATCTCATGCTTCTAGAACCCAGCTCCAGCTTTGGAGCCCCTGAGGTCGGCACTGATGCAAAGCTGCATTCATTGAGGCTTACAAGTGCCCAACTCCCAGTCACTCCAGGTCATCGGCACCCTTGACCAGTCTGGCCTTCTCCAGGACATCCCCAGAGGATGCCCCTCCTATCCTGGAGAGGTTGGCCCATTCAGCATCTTCCCTGTTGGCTTCCGAGTTGCGGGCTAACACGTCATCAGGCTCAGCTGCACCGGAGCCCCGACATTGGGAGTCATCAACACTGAGTCGGTCTGATGACCATGGAGCACTAGCTGACTCCTCTGGATCGGAGTTGGTATGGGAGACAGATGAAGAGTCTCCCAACATGATTCTCCATTGGGACATTCCCTCCGACCCGACCTCACCACACCATCGGCGACACTGTCCTCCAGAGGACTTGGCTTTCCTGGAATTTGTCTGGGAGATGCCCCAGGCACTCACCTTCATGTGGGTGCCTGAAGATGAGCCGCGTACCGAGGATCTTGAGATCCTCTAGTATGAGGCTACCACTCAGGAGGCACTGACAGTGCCCATGCCCCCCATCCTGGAACAGTTTCTCTTCAGGATGTTGGAGACCCCAGTAACAGTGCCTATTGTGAATCATCGACTCGATTCACAGTATCGAGTCAACCGGAGCCCCGGCTTCCAGAAATTACAGCTGTCACATAACTCCATGGTTGTGGAGTTGACTATGCATCACATTAAGAGCCAGAAGATGCATTCCTCAGTGCCTCCAAGCCGGGAGGCGCGTACCATGATGCTTTTGGTAGAAAATGTTTCCAGGGCTCCATGCTCACAGCCCGGATCAAGGCATACCAGCTGTACATGGGCGTATACCTAAGGGACCTGGCCAAGGAAATTGCTGGGTTCTCAGCTGGGTTAGTAGGCAAACCTCTGGAACACTTCAGGACCCTCGTGTCATCATTCAGAGAATGCTCCAAGTTTCAAACTTAAGCAACCTTCGACGGCATTGAGTCAGTGGCTCGGGTAGCTGCGGTGGGCATTAGTGCCTAATGCCTTGCCTGGCTATAGTCCTCCAACTTGGAGCAGTGGGTTCAGGATACGTTAGCTGATGTCCCGTGCCAAGGGGAAAATCTCTTCAGCAAGCCCATGACGAAGAAGGCTGAAGACCTGGAGAAGGAATTCATGACCAGAACCAGGCTGTCCAAGGAAGTGTCTAAGCCTTCCCGTAAGAAGGCTTTGGGGAAAAAGTCCTTCTACCCAAAAACCAAGAAGGCTTACGGAAACTACTCCAAGTTTCGGCCCTATCATGCTCTTCTGCAGGGGCAGCAGGCCAAGGGCCAGGGGCATGGCCCCTGTAGGCCAAAGGCCCCCCTAACCCCAAGCAGCACCTTAGCCATTGCCTCCTTGGTCATAGCCTCCCTCCCCAGGAGGTACAAGGCCCAGGGTTCACAGGAGGATGACTGGTCCACTTCAATTACAGGTGGCCCAATATTACTACGGACACCTGGATGCTGCAGGTGGTCGTGGAATGTTATCTCCTCCACTTTGCACAGCTGCCTCCTCCCTTCTTCCCCAGAGAATTACTGATGGGCCCCTTGTACATAGAGCTTTGGCTGAAGAAGCTCGAGGGTCAGGCAAATGCTCCATCTGCTGGGGCACATGGTCTCCATCGTCCACATCACCCCATTTACCCACCTCCACATGAGGCAGATGTAGTGGACACTTAGTGCCCAGTGGACACAAGCTTCTGGACGTCTGGAGGACCGTATATCTGGTAACATGAGCCCTGAAAACCTCCCTCGACTGGTGGCAGGACCCCTCAATCTCGGAGCTGGCCGACCCTTTCAGGCTCCCCATTGTGACGCATCCTCACAATGGATGCATCCAAGCTGGGTTGGGGGCCCACTGTAATCATCTGCAGTTGTAGGGTCCATGGTCACCAGAGGAGAGTGCCTCACAGATCAACCTGCTGGAACTCAAGGCAATCTATGATGCATTGCATGTTTTCCAAGATCATCTGGAAGGCCAGGTGGTTCGGGTCCAGACAGACAACCGGGTAAGGATGCACTACATCAACAAACAAGGTGGCATGGAGTCGTACCACCTGTTATGAAAGGTGGTACGCCTCTGGAATTTTGCAGTGAGGAAAGACATCTCCCTCAGGGCAGTGTACTTACCAGGCCAGGACAACGTGTTGGCCGACTGACTGAGCCGTGTCCTTCAGCCCCATGAGTGGAGCCTGGTCTTTCTATATTTTGATGGCATAAACAATCAATCTACATTTACCCGTTCCATGCCATTCATTAATTTATAGACCTCTATCATATCTCCCCTCAGCCATCTCTTTTCCAGGTTGAAGAGCCCTAACCTTTTTAGCCTCTCTTCATAGGGGTATCCTTCCATCCCCTTTACCATTTTGGTGGCTCTTCTCTGTACCTTTTCTAATAACGCTATATTCTTTTTAAGATACGGTGACCAGAATTGTACACAATATTCAAGGTGCGATCGCACCATAGAATGATACAGAGGCATTATAATACCCTTTGTTTTATTCTCCATTCCTTTCCTTATGATTCTAGCATTCCATTTGCATTCTTGACCGCCGCTGCACACTGGGAGATCCCACCTAGGGTGCCACAACATTCTGCAGTGGCCTTCTTAGAGGGATTAGCATGCTTAAGAGAATAGGAGAGAGAGGCCGTGGTGCTTTCTCTGATATTCCTCTGTGAATGAAAAATACTGCAACAAGGGTCAGATTTTGAGGCAGCTGTCATAGAACTACTGGAAACTGGTTTCAGTTCAAAGAGAATTATGGGTAACAACTTCATGCAAGTAAGTTATATCGCTCATTGCTGAAAATTATATTTTTGCTTCGTTAAGATAAAGTTCAGTGTAGTATCTTATTTACCTGTTCTTGTTTATATATGGAAAGAAGGAGTTAAAAACATATGCAATAAGTTCTCCTTCACAAGCTTCAGTGTGCCATTGTGGACACAAGATTTGCTTTGCGTGCTGCAGTCATGGGAAAATATTTGTTTCTGTTTTTCCATCCATATGGATTGTGCTAACAGTGCCTGGCCTTAGGAAGGGCAGTTTATTAGAGCTGCTACAGTAGAATGCGACCAATGAATCCCAATAGGGAAAGTTTACCTCAGATGACTTCCTGTCAGGAATCATGTTTCTTAAATGGTATATCTCTGGAACTGTGAGCCATGTCTGTGAAGACTATGGTCCGTTCAAAAGCTGTTCTGTCTTTTTTTCTATGTGTAACTAGCTGTATTACTGCCCTTACTCGGGATATCCAGTATGTAATGGATAACATATTAAAAAACAGCATAACAAATAAATGTTATAAAAAAGCATCGTGATGTTTTGAAAAGCATTGGGATATATAATGGGGGCCGATATTCAAAGCGTTTAGCCGGTTAATAGCCCTGCTAACAATCTAAAACACATTGATCCCAGTTTTCAGCAGCAGTATCTGAACAGGGCCAATGAATATTACCACAGATCATGTAAGAAAACGCATGGTTAAAACTGGTGCGATCTGTGAGCAGATCAGGGGTGGTGCCAGTCACTATCTGCTCAGTGCTGATATTCAGTCATTAACCGGATAGCTAAACTGCTTAAAATTAGGTCATCCCAATAGCTGTCCTAACTTTAACCAATTTTTATTATCCAGTTAGTGACTGAATATCTGCGCTAACCAGATAGTGATGTTGCTGTCTGGCGAACCTGGATATTCTGCACCATACACTCGATTAGTTCTGGTGCTAAATATCTGGGTTTTATTAAAATGGCAGCAGCTAGGCATTTTAAGTAGCCTAGCCACCACTGCTGAATATCTCCACCCACCAATGTGTTTTGTTTTAGAGTTGAGGGCAAACACATACATATTTTTCCAATTCCAGCAGATGGACATACTAGATAAAACTGGCAATGTGAGAAGCAAAGAGTCTCTAGGTTAATATCTTCCACCTTAAGTGATCGTCCTTGAGCGTTATCAATAGAATATGTGTACTTCTTAGAGGAAGCAAGAGAGAGAGTCTTTGTTTGAAGCCTTTAGCTCAGATATGACTGGACATTTTGGGTCAAAAGGTAGGCTGTGACCTCCCTCTGAATGAATAGGTGTCCCCTGCCAAGTTTGGATGCATTTACCTGAAGTGTCCAAATGCATAAAGAACAATCTTTCTAATATATATAATATATATATATATAAGATTCAGTCCATTGAAAAAGTAGTTCAATGCTATCTGACTTCCAAAATATTGCACACTTGAGAACATGGTCATCATTTTGAGGACCCTTGAGCATATTCAGTCAGAAATGCTAAAATTAGTTTTGTAAGATATTAGTCCGTTAAGTTCTTTAAATGCTCATATTTGACTAATATTTTAGAGAGTCAGAGAACAGAAACAAAATGCAAAAACCCAATCTATCTCAGATATCCAAATGAAAATCATTCCTTCCATATCCCAAAGTAATTGTAATAAAACCATGGATCATTTGAATGTTCTCTAATCTGAATACCTAGTTGTTAGACATGGAGATCAGTTTATCCCACCATTGCCCATCAGAAGTCACTGATGACATGTCTCACTTCTCTAAGTATTGTGTCCAGCCATTATGCATCAATTTGTTGAAAACCAAGTTGCTAGCCACCAGTTGTCACACACCTGAGGTGGTCTAATGCACCAAACTATATCTCTACTGATAAGGAGGCAGAAACAGTAACCGGGTAAGGCGGACTCGGCGCTCCAGCCCCGGCTAGGACACCCTCACCCCTTCCCCCCAAGAACAACACTCTGACACTTATTGGCATTCAACTGGTCGCAGCTTTATTAACCATAAACGTTACTCGTAAACATTATCCAAACAATCTGTCAACAACCAAACCGTCATCATAGGGTTCCGGCAGCGGGACGTACCCTCACCAGCCGTGTGAGTAGTAAAGTGAGTTCCCTCCCGCTTCCACCGGGAACCGTCCCCCAGGCAATATCCATCCCCCCCTCATCCGGCTTCGCCATATTATTAGCAAAAGCCCCAAGGGGTTCTCCGGGTCGGGGGTACCCCACCCCCGCCCTGCATATTGCCAAAACTCCGGACCCCGGACACCTCCGGGATCCCGCCCCCCCCTACCAGCTGCAACAACCCAATTCCACCCACCATAGGGCTGGGCGGGTGGATTGCCAGTCCTCTCGCACTGCTCCAAAGGACTGACGCCTCGCCGGCAAGCTCCCGGCTGACCTCCACTCTCTCTCCTCCTGCCCTCTCTCATTGGCTCCCACGCTCCAAACACTTGCGGGAGCCAATGAATTTAAAGATGGCTTTCCACCGCCTCCTTGGACCCCCGTCCTCTGAATGAGGCCGGGGCCACGCACCATGCCGCCCACCCGGTTATCAGCGGCACACAGGTACGTGGCCCCGCGGCCTTCCCGTAACCGGGTAAGGCAGACTCGGCGCTCCAGCCCCGGCTAGGACACCCTCACCCCTTCCCCCCAAGAACAACACTCTGACACTTATTGGCATTCAACTGGTCGCAGCTTTATTAACCATAAACGTTACTCGTAAACATTATCCAAACAATCTGTCAACAACCAAACCGTCATCATACGGGTTCCGGCAGCGGGACGTACCCTCACCAGCCGTGTGAGTAGCAAAGTGAGTTCCCTTCCGCTTCCACCGGGAACCGTCCCCCAGGCAATATCCATCCCCCCCTCATCCGGCTTCGCCATATTATTAGCAAAAGCCCCAAGGGGTTCTCCGGGTCGGGGGTACCCCACCCCCGCCCTGCATATTGCCAAAACCCCGGACCCCGGACACCTCCGGGATCCCGCCACAGGCTCAGGTACACCTGTTCCTGAGCCCCCCCCCAAAAGCAAAGCTGCGACCAGCCACCCTAAATGGCAACATATGCTCCAAAGCCTCCTGCCAATCGGTCAGGAGTAGATCCACCCCAACCGGGGACAAATGGACTCCGTCTGGCCGATATAAGCCAGCACAATCCACGTCCACCCAAGGATGCAAAATCTGCCACCCCCTTTTCTCACCAAACTATCGTCCAACGTGCCGATCGCTTTTAATCAACCCCCCAAGACCACCGCCGGTGCCCCAGTAAGCAGGCCTCGGAATTATATCTGACCAAAACAAGACAACATCTTCAAACACTAACAACCCTTGGCCCAAGTCACTTTAGCCACTCTGATCAGCTGCTTAACCGTCCAAGCCCCCAAATCGTTGCCTCCGGGATATATCAACAGCCACTCTGTGGATCCCCGTATGCGCAGATGGGGCCGATTTTTTGCCCAATAGGCCGTGCCGCCGCCTGCCGACCCGCCCAGTGCATCAATGAATGGCCAATCATCCAGCAGCGACCAGAAAAGACACAGTTAAACCCCCTCCCCAAGCATCCCCTCAAACGCACGTACCCCCGGAATGCCTTAGAAAGCCCTCTGTCCATTCGCTGAATCTCCTGCGCATGCAGGCCCGCCACCACAGCACGAGGGGCTGCACCAACCCGAAATGAAGGGGGGTGCAAAGTCGCCCAGTCCTAAGCCCAACTGGCGCAGCGTCAACCGCAGGATTACTGCTAACGGAAACCGCAGCAGACAGCGCAAATCCTCACGCAGAACAAGAAGCCCGCCCCCCCGTGTCCTCACCCGCAGGTAAGCCGCCATGTCAGCCACCAGACAAGTTGCGGAACAAGAAACAGCTTGCAATAGCACCCATGCACCCCTGCCCTTTTGATCCTTCTTGGACCGTGCCAACCTTAAACACAACTCTGTCGTGTACCCCCGCACATGATGCCTATCAAAGGTAGACCGTTCCTGCTCCTGCAAAACTGCTATGCCATTAAAACCTTTCGTCAACCTACACAGAAACACCCACCCCAAAGGAATGACCCGATATGCAAAATTCAATGAGCCTACCACAGGGTTACTTTAGATGCCCCATCACATGCGCCACCCAACTCGCAGCCGCGACACTTTTTCAGACGGCAAGCGTGCTACAATGTCCACCGAATCCAGCTCAACCCCACAAAAAGGTGAGGCGTGTCGCGGGACCGCCGTCTTAACCATCGCCAACGGGACGCCCCAATCCTGAGCCAAGCCCACGAAGCCGTCCAAGAGCTCCTGACATAGCACTGAGTGCGCACCACCAACGAACAAGAAATCGACCAACGAATGGACCACATTCACACCACCCACCGTCTACCCGAGGACCCAGAGCATGAATGAACTAAAACCCCTCAAAGTATGAACAGGATACCGAGCAACCCATCGGCATGCACTTATCAAATAATAATGTCCTTCAAAACTGAAACCCAGTAACTGAAATGAAATGGGGTGCACTAGCAACCAACGAAATGCGGATCCAATATCCACCTTAGCCATCAAACACCATGTCCCACATCCCCGCACTAGCTCACTCGTTTTGCAAAAAACGCATACCGCACCACGCACAAATCCCACGGAATGCGATCGTTAACCAACGCCCCTATTGGAAAGAACAGGTTATGGATCAGCCGGAACTTACCCATTCTTTCTTTGGAACGATGCCCAGCGGGGAAACCACCAAGTGCGCGAACGGTCGAACAGGAAAAAAGGGGGGGGCCGGCCACCCCGCCCAATTCCAGCTCAGCGGCTATCTGGTCCCTAACAAAATGACCAAAACGCCTCACTGACGCGGCGCTTTGTGCCATAGCCGAACCCCTTCTACCCACCACCTGGCATGAGAAATACCTCCCGAAACCCCTCTTCGAACAGCCGCTCATCTCCCCGCCTTTAGTAAACGCCTCAACCAAGGCCTGAGTGCCTCAAGCCGAATCGGCGTTGAAGCCCGACCCATCAACTTGCCACAGCTAGGCAGCAGGCGAGGGGGCCCACGGGGCCCCTTTGATGGCACATTTGACGCCGAATGCCCCCCTCCGCAGCCCAAACAACTATGTCTGAACGGGCTATCCAGAAAGGGGGGGGGAACGGGAAGTTATGGAAGCACCAACAAACGCCCCCGGCCCCTCCGACGCTTGCTCCCTGTGTCGCGGGAGTGCCTCCCCCCCGCAACGGCCACCCCGCAACCCGCTGCCGACCAACCTCCCCCCCTGTTAGCCACCTCCCCCCTTGCTCCCCCTCTAGCCGACAGCTGTGTTAACCATCAGTTGATGTCCTTGGTTCCCCAAGACAAAACCCATTCTCCACCATATTATCCCGACACCTCCCATCGCAGGTGAACCATGCCCAACCCATGAGTCTGCATAAGCCTGCGACATCCCATAATGCCCTGGGTTACGCTGCCCCCATACGCTAGCCAGCCACAAGAAGGCTCTCGTCCACTTAATGACGTTGCGCGAAGCCTTCCGAAACCTCCCATCCTGCTCATCCTCCCGCCTTTCCCGGTTACTATCACCAGACCGCTTCCTACCCTCGATCAGCCTAACAGATCAATATACCGCCTCTTTCGAATCTCCCGCCGCAGCTTTCGTGGCACACCCCCCAGACTCCGAAGAAGACGCGAGCGTAGCAGCCACCCCGCCCGACAGAGCCGCTGCCCCGCCCTCCACACCAGCTGCTCAATCCCTGGCCCCCGAACTTGAAGAAAAATGACGAAACATCCTCAGACAATGACGTAGAAGACCCCGACCGATGACGACGCTTAAGGGAATGCCGCCGCCTTCCATCGCCTTACCCCTCGCCCCTGCCGCGGCCTCTCCCTCGGGATCCTGGTCCCCTTGTCCTATTTGCAACTCACCAGCAGGCATTGTTCGGAGCCGCGCATCTCCAGCGGGGCCTTCCGGAGGCAGGCAGCCCGCCATCCGGACGCTGCATCTCATCCTGCGTCCCCTTGTCTCTGCAGCATGAACACCTCGCGGCACCGCACCTTGAACCGTCTCGACTCCAAACTGCTCCGCACTCCTCACTGCACCAGCAGGCACCTGCAAAGATAAAGAGGAAAGAACGGAGGGGGACCTGCCATGCCCCACGAAGGCCGCCAGGCCCCCAGCCACCTGGCCCTGGAGGAGCCCTGCCCTTTTCCCACCAATGCTCCCGAGCCACATACCTGCCCGACCGCCCACCCCTCCGACCCAAGTGGGGTCGGTCCAGCCCCCCCCAGTCCTCAATCCACCCTCCCCCTCTACCAGCCCCCCACACCCAGTCGCCTTACGCAATCCACCTGCACCCTGACTCAACCCTTCGCCCCCGGGGGCCCCCCCCTTTACCCCGGGACAGTATCCACCCCAACTTGGGGTCCCCCCCCTGAGCCTCGAAGGCCTGGCCCACCCCCCACCCCGGGCCCCTTTTGCCTTACCCCGAATTCCCCCTCTGGCACCAACGCACCAATCCCCCCCCCCCCCCGGATTGCCCGCCTCTAGCAGCAGCCGCCCGTCCATCGGCCCCCTACGCCCCCCCTCCCCCGTGCTGGCATGCCCTCCAACCCCTGACAACCAAAACACAGACAAAACCCCAGCTCAAGCTCCAAACCCTCCCCCCTCCGAAGCCTCAATTTGCTTTACTTTACCCCTTCTTTTTTTTTAAATTCAAAACCCCCCCTTCCTCTTCCTCGGAAAACGAACTCCAGCCGTACCGCGAATGTAAGTATTCATTTTGATGAGCCACCCCCATGCCGCCAGCAAAAGACGCACACCCAGCCCTGCTGCATACTCGCCTGGTCCCCGCCGCCGAAAGGAACTCCTCGTGCGGCACTCTGCACCGTGCCCGCAATCCAGCAGCCGCTCCTCCGATGGGCCGAAGAAGAGCGCTAGTCCCAAGGCCCCAAAAAATGCCGCCGCAACTGCCCGGAGCTCCGCGAAGGCGCCAGTCCTCTCGCACTGCTCCAAAGGAATGATGCCTCGCCGGCAAGCTCCCGGCTGACCTCCGCTCTCTCTCCTCCTGCCCTCTCTCATTGGCTCCCGCGCTCCAAACACTTGCGGGAGCCAATGAATTTAATGATGGCTTTCCACCGCCTCCTTGGAACCCCCCTCCTCTGAACGAGGCCGGGGCCACGCACCACGCCGCCCACCCGGTTATCAGCGGCACGCAGGTACGTGGCCCCGCAGCCTTCCCGTTCTATACCAAATCTGTGCAAAACCAGAACTAATGGTTAGCTCTTATTTATTAGCTCTAGCTATCCAAAAAGACCTAGACCAGACCACTGTTTTTAACTGGGCTTCAGACCCACATTCTAAACAAGAGTAATTGATAGAACTTAAAATGCAGTTTTGTATTAGGCAATTGCTATCAAATTTCATGAGCATGACAGTTGTTACAGATGTTGGCTCATTGTTGTATCTCATTGTTTTTCAACTTCCTTCTTGTTGTTGTCACATTTGACCTTAAGAACATAAGAACATAAGATATGCCATACTGGGTCAGACCAAGGTCCATCAAGCCCAGTATTCTGTTTCCAACAGTGGCCAATCTAGGTCATATGTACCTAGCAATTTCCCCAAGGGACACAGGTTCCACAATGCTTGTATTGGTTCAAGCATTGATATCCTGGGTCCCTTCTTAATAATGGTTTATGGACCTTTCCTCCAGGAACTTGTCCAAACCTTTTTTAAACCCAGCTACATTAACAGCCTTTACTACATCCTCTGGTAACAAATTCCAGAGTTTGATTACACGATGAGTGAAAAAAATATTTTCTTTTATTAGTCTTAAATAGTTTACCCTGTAGCTTCATTGCATGTCCCCTAGTCTTTCTATATTCTGATAAGGTAAACAATCGATCTACGTTTACCCGTTCCACTCCGTTCATTAATTTATAGACTTCTATCATATCTCCTCTCAGCTGTCTCTTTTCCAGGTTAAAGAGCCTTAACCATTTTAGCCTTTCTTCATAGGAGTATCCTTCCATCCCCTTTACCATTTTGGTGGCTCTTCTCTGAACCTTTTCTAAAATCGCTATATCCTTTTTAAGATACGGCGACCAGAATTGCACACAGTATTCAAGGTGCGGTCTCACCATGGAACGATATAGAGGCATTATAATATCTTTTGTTTTATTTTCCATTCCTTTCCTTATCATACCTAACATTCTATTTGCTCTCTTGGCCGCCGCTGCACACTGGGCCGAGGGTTTTAACATGTTATCCACAATGACGCCTAAATCTTTTTCCTGGGTGGTGGTTCCTAATGTGGAACCTTGCATTGTGTAACCATAGTTTGGGTTGTTCTTCCCTAGGTGCATTACTTTGCACTTGTCCACATTAAATTTCATCTGCCATTTTGATGCCCAGTCTTCCAATTTATCAAGATCCTCTTGCAATTTTCCACAATCCTCTTGGGTTTTAACAACTTTAAATAGTTTTGTGTAATCTGCAAATTTGATAACCTCACTCATTATTCCACTTTCCAGGTCATTTATGAATATGTCAAAAAGCAGCAGACCCAGCACAAATCCCTGGGGTACACCACTATTCACCTTTCTCCATTGGGAAAATTGGCTATATAGCCCTACCCTCTGCTTTCTATCTTTTAACCGGTTCCTGATCCACAATAATACACTGCCTCCTATCCCATGACTCTTTAGTTTTGCCAAAAGTCTCTCATGAGGGACCTTGTCAAAGGCTTTCTGAAAGTCCAGATACACAATATCAACCGACTCACCTTTGTCCACCTGATTATTCACTCCTTCAAAAAAACATAACAGATTAGTAAGACAAGATCTTCCTTGTCTAAAGCCATGTTGGCTGTCTCCCATTAGGTCATGACTATCTACATGCTGAGTAATTTTATTCTTTATGATGGTTTCTACCATTTTTCCCGGTACTGATGTCAGGCTCACCTGTCTGTAGTTTCCCGGATCACCCCTGGAACCTTTTTTAAAAATTGGTGTTACATTGGCGATCCTCCAATCTTCAGGTATTAGAGATGATTTTAATGATAGTTCACAGATTACTAATAGCAGGTCTGCAATCTCATATTTCAGTTCTTTCAACACCCTTGGATGTATACCATCTGGCCCAGGTTATTTGCTACTCTTCAGTTTATCTAATAGTTGTAATACATCTTCCCGATGTATCGATATTTCCTTCAATTCTTCCGCACCTTTAAATACCACTTCAGTCATGGGTAACATCCCTACATCTTCCTCAGTAAAGACTGAAGCAAAGAATTCATTCAGTCTCTCCGCTATCGCCTTGTCGCCTCTTAGTGCTCCTTTAACCCCTTTATCATCTAATGGACCAACTGACTCTCTCACGGGTTTTTTGCTATGAATCTACTTGAAAAGGTCTTTACTTCGCGTTTTTGCTTCCGCTGCAAGCTTCTTCTCAAATTCTCCCTTTGCCTGCCTTATCAATGCCTTGCATTTGACTTGCCAGTGCTTGTGCTGTTTCCAGGTTTCGTTGTTTGGCTCTTTTTTCCATTTCCTGAAAGATGCTTTTTTGGCAACAACAGCCTCTCTGACCTCACCTTTAAACCATGCTGGCAGTTTTTTGGACTTCCTTCCACTTTTCTTAAAGCGTGGAATACAGCTGGTCTGGGCTTCCAAGATAGTATTTTTCAACAACAGCCAAGCCTGATGTACGTCTTTAACCTTTGCAACTGCTCCTTTTAGATTTTTCTTAACTGTTTTCCTCATTTTATCATAGTCTCCCTTTCGAAAGTTAAAAGGTAGTACTGTGGATTTCCTTACTATCCCTCCTCCACTAATTAAATCAAAGGCGATCATGCTATGATCACTATTGCCAAGTGGCCCCAACAACCTTATCTCTTGCACTAGATCTGGTGTTCCACTAAGGACTAGGTCTAATATGGCTTCCCCTCTTCGTCGGTTCATGAACCAGCTGCTCCAAGAAGCAGTCATTTATTTCATCTAGGAACTTTATCTCCCTAGCATGTCCTGCCGTGACACTGACCCAGTTGATACCGGGGTAGTTGAAATCACCCATTATTATTACTGTGCTGTAACGTTTGTTAGCTTCCTTGATTTCTTTGAGCATTTCATCATCCATTTGGTCATTCTGGCCAGGCGCTCGATAGTACACCCCCACTACCATTGCCTTCCCCCTTTTACATGGAATTTCAATCCATATAGATTCTACAGCAGATTTTGTTTCCTGCAAAACTTTAATCCTTTCTGACTCAATGCCCTCTCTAACATAGAGAGCAACCCCTCCACCAATTTGATCAGCTCTATCATTACGATATAGTTTGTACCCAGTTATCACAGTGTCCCACTGGTTGTCCTCCTTCCGCCATGTCTCTGATATTCCAATCATATCTAACCTTTCATTTAGTGCTATATATTCTAATTCTCCCATCTTATTTTTTAGACTTCCAGCATTGGCATACACGCATTTTAGAGAATGTATTTTATTCATATTAATTTGGCTATTGTTAGACATGGGTAATTTAGGATCTTTAAGCTCTGTCTGCTCCATACTTGAGGGCATTTGGGCTACTTTACTCTTTTGTGGAACCTCTCTGCTTTTGGTAGTATCCTTCAAAGATACATTCTTCCGAACCATCCGCTCTTGGGCGACTGTCAGCTTTCCCCTAATATCTAGTTTAAAAGCTGCTCTATCTCCTTTTTAAAGGTTAATGCCAGCAGCCTGGTTCCATCCCGGTTAAGGTGAAGCCCATCCCTTTGGAAGAGCCCCTTCAGATATAATGAAGCATGATTCCTCTGCTTCCGCTATGTTTGGTGTGCCTTTATTTCTAACTTTCAATAGAAATGCTCCGTCTACATTTGCAGTGTCCAGCTCTGAAAGCCACCACAGCGACATGATCATTTACTAATAGAAAGTTGTGCATAAGCTCATAGAAAAAAAGGGAGATGTCACAGATGTTAACTTATACATCTGCTATCTAGTGACTCATTGTTATATCTTACTGTTTTCTAACTTCTTGTTGTTTTTGACTTTCTGAAGTAATACAACATGGTTCCTGTTCCAGCAGTGTTTAGTGTGCCTTTATTTCTAGCTCTGAAACAACAATTTTCTTTGCAGTGACCTAAGGAATTAATGGATCTCATAGAAAGTCAGAGACCAAAACTGCTTGAATAAGGTTTAATCACAAACATTTAGAAAGCAGTATATATAAGCAATACAGTGTATGAATTTTTGTAATAGAAACAGTGATAAAACAAAGGGTTTTACTCATAAGAGCTATTGAGTATATTTTATTTGTAAAGCAAGAGATATAAAGCTATGATGTGCAGGGGACAAGTGGGGCACTCACCATTTGCACAGTTAAATTACTGGAGCTATGCTTAGTCTTTGCTGCTGTTCCTCTCCAACCAGTTGCTTTAACAGGAAGTCACTGCAGCTATCAGGAATGACGTTCTGGGATTATCAAACAATGTGAGTGTAGGGTGTGAAATGTGGCCAGTGGGTGTGTTAGTTGACCAAGAAAATGTCCATTCCCACAGCACCCAATGCCTTCTTGGCCTATATAGAAGATGCTTGCAATTCTTGCCAGCCTTGCCCATAGATGTTATGAAGAGATTCTGAATTTGCTACAAGAATTTTTCTCACTCTTAATTTGAATTATTTTCAAAAGTGGTGATAGAGGAAAAAAATAATAACTAAGTTTTTAAAAAGCACAGGATAAGCATAAAGGATCCCTACTGACAAAACTAAGGGGCATGTTTACTAAACTGCGGTAACGTAACTTGCGTTATGTTCCGCGGTGATAATACAGATGCCCATATAAGGGAGTGGGCGGGGCATCATTATGGCAAGCCGTGTCAGGTAACGCGCGTTATAAGGCACGTTACAAGGCACCTTATTAGGCACAGTACAAGGCACGTGCCTTAACGTGCCTTGTACTGTGCCTAATAAGGTGCCTTGTAACGTGCCTTGTACTGTGCCTAATTAGGAGCCTTATAATGCCTTATAAGGATTGTTGGCAACTGTGGCGAGGGTACTATGGGTTGGCAGCATGGATCTGCAAAGATATGACTGTCACAGGCAAGCAAAATATCTGCCTTGGACAGGAGGGAACAACAAGGAATTGAACCCATGACCTCCGCCTAGAACATCAGTGTACTAACCAGTAGGCTATACCCCTATGGCATGTTGCATAGCAATGGCTGGGTACAGAAGGACTGCAGATCACCGCACAAACTGTCTGCTCTGTGTGCCAGGATAGGGTAACCCCACCAGCACCCATGATGCATTGCACATGCAGAACAGCGGCCTACAGCTGACCACCAAATGGGATCTGCACCTCTGGTACTGCAGCATGGTAAGACGGACTGACAGTGCGTGATACTGGCACAGAGTAGCTACAGACCATGCCATTGTGCAGGTTCTGTGTGCACCCTGAGGGATAGGATGGGCACCCAGCACTAGATCCACAGTACATGTGGTGCTAGAGATAGGTCCTGCTGCACATCCCCATCACTACGAGTGTGTGACAGGTGTTCCCAGCAGTGAAACCGAAGGTACATCTGTTCCAGCTGTGTTCTGCAGTCACATGTGGCCCTGTGGGACCGGACACCACCCAGATTAGTGCGTACCTGGTGTTAAGGTCTGGCTGCCATGGGTACCTGTTATCAGGGCAGTGGGGTGTCTAGACTCACATGAGGGTTATGTAGCACTGCCACTATGGGTCTAAGTTGTATGCACTATATACCCCAAGGGGCCTCAATCACCCCTTTTGTAGATGAGGGTGTGGTGGGACAGGTGCCTGCACCCTGCAGAATGGCTGTAGTACCAGCAACCACAGTCCTGCTGGTGGATGACAACCCTCCAAAGCTGCTGGGCCAGTGCCATACCTGTGACCATTGCAGACCAGCAGTGATGCTTGGGGTAGGCAGGGGAAGGCTCAACTTCCCCACGCCACGGTCTGCCATTCATCAACAGACAGCACAGTCAGACTGCACCTGCAGCATCCTACAAGGTGTTCCCACCATGTACAGGCAAACTGCAGACAACCACTAACCAGTCCATAGTGCATGCTCACAGGGGAACCCTGTGCACCCAGAGGTGAGATGCCCAGTACAGACACCAAGCAGGTATCTCTGTGATTGGGCCCAAGAATGAGGAACATGCAGGTATCACTGGAAACAAATAATGTGTGGCACTATGTGGGAACATAGACATGCCATGGTCACTGCTCGGTCAGAGTGAGAGTGACCCCCCCAGCGTGATATGCTGTGGCCACCCTGTCCATGCAGGTGGTGGTTGAGCACTACAGTGTCCCAGCCATTGCCCTCCACTCTGTGCAGATGCATCCTGGCCAATCCGCCCTGTCTGGGCCATACCCACAATACCTTGCTCCTCATTATGCACATTTGCAGGCTAACGCTGGAAGCAATGTGAGCAATGTGGGCTCAGTGAGGTGTTGGCAGACACAAAACAATGGAGAGACATACACACACTCACACACCTATCTCAGCATTGTGCAGAGATGGAGGTGGTTGACAACCCTACCCGCCGCACTGGTCCTGATCACAGTGCCGACATTGCTAATCTGTGCAAGGGGTAATAGTAGTGCTCTGGTGATAACTTCAGCTCTGTGCTGGGGCCAACAGCCTGACACTCCATGAAGCTGTGGATAGTGGAGCCCTTGTGAGTGGGTCTCTGTACCCCTGTGCACCGCTGCGTTGGGGTTTGCCCATGTTGTTGTTGTGGCTGCATTGTGGGTTAAAACTATGGGGAAATGCTCTGCAGGATCCACAGATGGGAACTGAACCTCTGACCCTCTGCTCTTGGACATGCTGGCTGAGTGTACTGCACCACACTGTTGCCACAGCAGCATAGTGGTCCCTGGGGCTACCCTTACATTCCTCGGCCAAACCTCTTCTGTTGCACTGCACACCACGTACTGGTACAGGGCATGGCCTAGGTCCACTGCAGGCGGGTGCCACTGCTCCCTCCAGCACAATCACCCGCCCCCTCTGCCATGCTGCCATGACCATATGCTGTTGGTGCCGGTGGTGTGCCATCCCAGGCCATCCAGGGGGCAGGCAGGCGGCTGCCTAAGGTGTGGGTTCGGGGGTAGGGGTGCCTACATAAATGTCCATGCTTCCCCCGGCACCGCCTGTCATTGTTATGTGCCCCTTGGGGTACCTGCTGGGTAATGTCCCCTGGATGGGACACTGTGGAACACAGACTCATGGGCATGTCTGACCCTGGTCAGTTGCTGTCTTGCTGGTTTCCATTTTCTGTGTTCCTATGTTCCACCTCGGTAACCGCCTAGTCCACCATGTGCCCCATTAGCCCCCACTGCATGTTCCGTCTGCAGCCCCCATGCCCCATTTGCACCATTACCATAGTGGCCTTTCATACCTGGGCACTATGCTGTTGCTGCAAATGGAGCACTACTATCACCTTTCTTGGTCTCCCTGCCTATGCTGTACATTGCTGACACTGAAATGGTTTCTCTCTCTTGCAAATGTGCCAGGTTTTCAGTTGCATTAGGATTCAGCCCTTCATTTCCCCGCAGTGTGGAAGGGGCCTCTCCCTGCCCACTCCCTGCCCATTGACCCCTTTCTCTCTGCCCTCTCTCCACCCTCTGCGGGACTTACCGTGGCTGGGAACGTTAAGGCGCGTTATGTAACGTTAACGCACGTTAACGTTATGTTACGTTAACGCATTTTAACGTTACATAACGCGCCTTAACGTAGCCGCTGCAATGTTACCGCAGTTTAGTAAACATGCCCCTAAGGGTAACGAAGCACTGGGGTAACTTGCATGGAGTGGTTGTTGCAATCCGGAACAGCAGCGGAATGACTACATCGAGTTTCCAGGCAGTCATTTGGAAGTCCCATAGTTGTGATTGTATCTCTAAATAGCGATGGTATAAAGCTGCACAGAGGGACCACAGTTAAATATGGAACGGGGCTAGGTGCTGGATTAAAATACAGGTCTGTAAAAATCTAAGTTGAAGATGAAAAGGTCTGAAATGGCCTAAAAGCACAGATGTGGAGGACAGCAATTTTAGCAGGGTAGTCGGAAGAGTTGAGAAGTCAGGTAAAAGATGAGATGACAGCAGATGAAATTTGTTCACCTATCCAAAGTAGAAGAAACTCAACTAGACAAACTAGGTGGAACAAGTTGGTCATTGTGTGACATCATTTATTATGGGCTCCACATTGAGCTGATGGGGCAACTGCATTAATTTAAAACACTGACACGGGTGCTTACATGAATACATATATTCAGCACCACTATCTGTATAGGTGGCAGCACTGAATATAAGAACAGTGCAGTCACCATAACGGTACTATCCATTTAGTTTAGGACTTCTATTTTAAATATATTTACTAAAACTTGATTACATGCCAATCATCAAAGCTCTGGAATAAATTTCATCTACATGTTCACATTTCATCATTGTTTGCCAATTTCTGATGCATCTGATGAGGAGCAGGTGAAGAGGTATCTCTTTACTGCCCATTATCAAATCTCCCACTATTGACCAGAATTCTGGCCAAAAAATAGTATTTGTTCAGCTAAGCATAGATATAGATCAATATGAGGTGATTCATCCAGTATAGTCTGGTTTTCATCCAGCCTATGCTGAAACTGTGCTACTAGCAGTGTTAGATGATAATCTTGTAAATACAGATCAGGGTCAGATTGACAATTAAATTTATCAACTGCATTTGATACAGTTAATAATACTCTCCTATTAGCAGAAGGGCGGAAATGTCAAGTATCATCTGTAAGTGGCTGAAGAGGCTATTGCTAATTGCTTGTCTGGAGATAGTGGTAGAATAGTTGACCTAGAATTATTTGAAATTAAATCCAGATAAGTCAGCAACGTTAGTGGGGTCAAAATACATGCCGAACTTACACAATCTGGGCAGATTTCGGCCATTGTCCACTCCTCTTTTTGGGGTTTTCATATGATTCATAAACTCTTCCCCTTTTTAAATAAATGTAACCTTATGTGCATTACCCTTGCCTATGAACGGGGATCCCACTGGACCAGAGAGTCATGGCACACTGCGTCAAGGCCATGACTACTTCTGCGGCTAATCTGCATTCCGTCCCCATGGCCAAAATTTGCCGGGCCACCACCTGGTCTTCGATCCATACCTTCACAGCTCACTACTGGCTGGAGAGGGAGGTCAAATGGGACAGCGTCTTTGGCCAGACCGTACTCTGCAATCTTTTCGGAGTGTAGGCAACTCCTGCCCTCCAACCCTTCTGTGTTTAGGCTACCGGAGTGCTGGTGTTCACTGGACGCCTGGGTCTTTGCGAGAGTCTCTCTCTCGGGACTCGACTGCTGCTGGTCTGGTCACGGCTGTCTCTTTGCAGGTTGCCATGACATTTTTCTTTTGGTTACAGGTTCTCAGTAGCTTTTAGCTGGGGAGTTCCATATGTGAGGACTGACTTCCTGCTTGTTCCTGGAGAAAATGTAATTACTCACCTGTAATAGGTGTTCTCCGGGGACAGCAGGAATCAGTCCTCATAACCCTCCCTCCTCCCCTTGGAGTTGCTTCTTTACCATCTTATATTTTTTCTGTCTTAGCTATCTCATTAGACTGAGGCAAGATGACATCCTTGCATGGGAAGTGGACCACGCATGTGTGGTTCATCTCCCAAAGGCTTTCCTTGAAAGCTGGGGAGATGCTTCTGCGTAGGCTCCCTCGGCACCGACATCACCCATATGTGAGGACTGATTCTGCTGTCCCCAGAAAACACCTGTTGCAGGTGAGTAACTACACTTTTCGTTACAGGAGTTTGATACTAAAACTTCATCTGTGCCCCCGGAAGGCTGTTGTTTTTTAAAATGGTGATGGCTAAAGACTCCGAGACCCCAAAGCATACAAACATTATTATGCAACACCAACTGGTTATGGACTTTCAGGATATCATGGAGCCCCAGTCATGTACAGTGGTGCTGGTATAGGTAGTGTATTTCATAGTCTCTTTAGAAAAGCTGTACCGCTTTTGAGAAGGAGTTTTGAAATTATTAAGGCACACGTAAAAGATGCCACAAAAAACATTGCCATAGATGTCATGAGTCTTGTCACAATGGCTGTTCTAAATAAAATAAACCTTTCCACAGAGCAGGCAGGGTCAGGACTGGCTGTGATTAGAAGAGCCATTAAAAGAAAGAGAATCATGCCTCAGGAGTTATTGCAGGGACCTCCCAAGCCTTTTAAAAGAAAGTAACCCAAGGGTGACAAGTCTCGGAAGCTTAACCACAAGTCTAAGAAGAGAAGCACGCGCTTTAGGAAGTGAGATATATTTTAAAAAGCACTATTACTTTTGTACACCACTGCTCTGAAGAGTACGTTAAATCGGAAATGGACCTGTTTCAATTAGCCCCGACCCAAACCAGTATCAAAAAAAGCATTTATATGGAAATTCCATCATTATCGGCATTGTCGGAAACAGCCCCTTTGGACTTCTACATCGCAGGTCATGGTGAAGATTACATTGATTTAAATAGCACTCTGTTGCCACCTGACCTGTAAAATTATGGAAGAAGATGGCTCAGACATCGATGCGGCACCCAAAGTAGCGCTGGTGAACTTCCCAATAGCATCTATTTTTAGATAGCTGGATGTCGCCCTGGGAGAATAACTCAATAGCTACAGCAACCGCTATTATTCCTCCAGAGTCCTCATAGACTCTGAGCTGTTCCTCAATTATGGTGCAGGATCCCTCAAATCGCAGTTTACAAACAGTCTGTTTTACAAAGATATAGCTGATCAGCATGATGTTAGAGATATAGGAAATCGCAACATCGCTTTTATTGAAAGGGTCCAATTTACTGCCTCTAGCCATAAGGTGGAGCTGTTGGAGCATTTACATAGTGATCTATTTTTTCAAGAAAAGCTTCTGATTAATGGAGTGGACTTCAAAATTAAATTGATCCGTAACAAAAATACTTTCTGTTTATTGAGTGGCAATGCTGACAGAAGTTATAAACTCCTTATCCTAAACACTACCCTCTTTGTAAAAAGCGTTAAAGTTTCCCCCGGAATGCGCTTGGGACATTTGGAAGCTTTGCTGAAAGTTAACATCAAGTAGGCTATAGACTGTGTGAGGCTGAAGGTGTTTAGCATACTGGCCGGAGCTCATGTAACTAACCAGGAAAATCTCCTTTTGGGACAGTTACCAAAGCTCACCGTGCTGGGATTTGTGGATAATGATGCTTTAAGTGTTAATTATGCTAAAAACCCTTCAGTTTTAAACATTATGATATTAATTTCGCCGCTCCATATGTCAATAGTGAACAATTACCTGGGAAACCTGACTTTGAAAATGGAAGTTCTGTGAGAGAATATATGCAACTGGTGCAAGCAAATGGCAAACATCTGAAAGACAGTTGTGGTAAGGAAGCCTATCCTGACTTAGGGGAAAGGGAAAAAGGCAAAGAGTTCACCCTAGTAAAAGGGCCACTTTTGCAAGGTCAGCGTAACAAAGCCACAAACTCACCTAGGAACCAGAAAACCCCCAGCTGGAACAGGTTTCATGTTTCCCCTAGTGAAATAAGGGAGAGTGAATACAGACCTAAGGTCCAAGACCCTTACGTCAGTAAGCTCCCTAATTACTCAGGTGCCAGAAGGCAGAGTGATCTCCGTCACCTGGGGAGAGAGGAGGTGGGGCTAGAACCCTGGAGATATAAGCCTATGCTAGATTATAGAAGGGGAGAAGGAGAAGGAGGAGGAAGAGAGAGGGTGGAAGGAACGCCAGAAGCAAGGGCTGTGGCAAAGGCAAGAGGAGGAGAAAGAGAGAGAGAAGCTGATACAAGCCGAGGCACAGGTACGAGCCTAAGAAGCCTGCTTAATGCTGAGCAGAGCAGGAAAAGCCTGACTAATGCTGGGCAGTGCAGAGGTGCAGGAGACACTCTCAGTTCTGACGAGAGGCTGTCAGCTGAGCCCAGTGAGCCAGAAGGAGAGTCAGAATCTATGCAGCTAGGAGAGCCTGATGCTGAGGTGAATGAGGAAGACACCCTCATGGATTGCTCTTTGTGCCAAGCCTTAGCCACAGAAGGGTTGAAGGAAAGCCAGCCCTGAGAGAAAGCCCTCCAGAGAAAGGTAACCATAAGAAGCAGGTAGATGGATTGTAAATTCCCACATGGTAAAGAGGGGAAGTTTTACTAAGACGTAAGAACAAGCTGGAGTTGTGAATTGTGCTTGTTAACCACCTGCTATCTGTGAAGTGAGACGGCAAGAAGCCTAATTAACTGTGAGGAAAAAGCTTTCTTTTTACTCTTGAATTTTCCTGAGAAACCTGAATAGAACTTTGCTTGC
Organism: Ichthyophis bannanicus; assembly: GCA_033557465.1. Classification (NCBI taxonomy): domain Eukaryota; kingdom Metazoa; phylum Chordata; class Amphibia; order Gymnophiona; family Ichthyophiidae; genus Ichthyophis; species Ichthyophis bannanicus. Next base: position 594,366,260 of record CM066034.1, read on the forward strand.
ACATTGAAAGTTTGTTCCTGTTTGGAGTTTTTGTTTTTGCTTGTAAATTGGAAAACAGCCTGGGAAGGTTTGAGACTGGAAAAGAAGGCAAACTGCCACAGAAGAAAACCTGTTTTTTTGTTTTGTGCTTAAACCAGCAAGGCTAAAGGAAGCTGGTAGCCTTGCTGTTAAAAGGCTATGTTTTTCTGAGCTGAAGAATACTTTAAGCTGTCACTTTTGTTTTGGGTTTTGTTTTGCTTATAACCTGTTGTACTTTGAAGAAGCCTGGAGAAGTATGCCTGAATGTGGTATTTATGAATCTCCTTTTTTGTGCTCAATAAATTTCTGTCATGGCCTTACCCAAGGAGCCCAACTACAGCTTTCTACCTGAAGCCCATATATATCACAATTAAACTACATTTCCCAGAAAGCATTGCGGGGAACTAGTCCATTAAGGCTGAAAGGGGAAAGTTCCTTATACAACCACGCCCCTCCAAGCTGGAGGCGAGTGGTGAGGGCATAACACAGTGCATTGCTGATTGACCGTCAGGAGTTTTACAAAGGTTATACCTTGATGGCCTGTGACCTCTCACCTGATCAGGAGTGTGAAGATCACTACTCACTGATTAAAACCAGTAACCTTCATGCGGAAATATGTTTTACCAGAGCTTTACCCCACACAGAGGGCTATTCGTGTCGGCTGCATGCCCCGACTAACTTCCCCGCCGGTTGTGCGGGGAAGTTAGTTGGGAGCGGGGAAGAGGTGGCCCTGGGGTGGAGAGTGGGTGGGCAGTGGGCGGTCGCCGGCCCAGACGTTCAGGGACGATTCTAAATAACTTCCCTGGACGTTTCTTTTTGGCAGACTCGGGGTGTGGAAGGGACTGGGAGGGGGGGGAGCAAAGTCAATACCCTGCAGCCCGACCCTGGCCTTTGGAGGCCGGGTTGGGCTGTGGGGGATTAACTTTTTTAGCAGCGGCCGGCATCGCGGCTTTTAAATGGAGCCGCAGTGCCATGGCAACAGGACGCCATGGCGCTGCGGCTCCATTTAAAAGCTCTGGCTGAGTTAGCTGGGCTATGGCAGGGGTGTGTTTCCTACCATGAATGTTATGCTGTTTCTAAATAAAAAGTAACCAACCCTCTAAGGGGTTTTTGAAAGGAAACCAATGTCTACAGTCTTTTATTTTTGTTTTTAAAAGTATTATTGAAAATATATTTTTATACACTGAGCCACCGGTAGCTATGAGATAATTTACATTTTTATGAGGAAGGAGTTCTTTCGTCTTCGCAAGCTTCATGTACAGTTCAGTAACTTTCACAGAGGGATTCTCATGAGGCATGCCAGCACATCTCTGTTGGCCACATTACCAATTACTGTGGAGGGCATATTTAATTAAGCTAGGGTTTGCATGAACTTCTCCTAGCCTTTGGGTATTCTTTGTTGTAAAAGAGCTTGGAGCTGCATAGACCACGAATGAGGTCAAGCAGGTTAGAACCATTGACAGGTTTTCCACGGTATACAAATATTCCATTTCCCTCCCAGGATGCCACATCCGTGTTTTTCAACAATTTATTAAGCAGCACATCAGCATTTTTTTCTGTAGCGCATGTTGATGCTGTTTAACACTTTTTATATTATAGTCTGGAGGTATAATATTTTCTAGAGGTGCATCCATTGATATATCGCCTTGTGCCTGTAGATACAAGTTTATTTTTTATTTTTCTATATCCCTTTGTCTGTTAAGCATGAGATAGCGCTGTAACACTTCTGAGTAACATTTAGCCTTTTCATGTTCAGCCATACCAACGCTTTGAAGGATGCTTTTCATTTCTTTATCCAACCTATGAATGGTTGCGGTTCTAATATTTTCTTCCTGATCTAGAGGGTTTCTGAAGTGCTCGAGTTGTTGACTAGGGACTAGGTACATTTTTTCAGCGTGCTGCATTAGCAGTTTGTCAGAAGCCCTGTTATCAATGGTAAAGCAGGGGTCCAATAAAACCACCCGATTGTCTCGCCAATTACTACTTTATTTAATGGGTAGTCTTTTATCACACAGACTCTTTATGGCATGACGCTTCCCTTTTAGAACCTTTATCTGTTGTTGTGAAAGTGGAATGTTACCTTTTAGGGTGTTGAGAGTGATTTCAGCTGTAACAGCCACTAAATCATTAGAAGCTGTATTCAAGATGGCTCTTCTGTGCTGCAGAGAGCCTTGAACCAAAAGTTCTAAAGAGGCAGGTTTCTCTTTATGTGACTAGACATGTTGTCTGAGACACACAAGTATGTATGAAGGACTGGTTACATATTCACTTCTTTTTACGAGGGGTTTATATTTTTTCACAGTATATCATAGTCCATTCTAGCGGGAAGGTATTAGTTCTCAGTCTGTAAGCCTCAGGTGTTGTGGTGCTGAAATACACAATGAGATAACCGGTGGCATCCTTGAAGGCTTCTAAAAAGAATTTAGATTTTCCAGGGTACATCTGTCTGGCTAGGATAGCAATCTCTAACTTATCTCTAGGATTCTTAAAGAGCACCGTGTATTTGGTATTTAAAATTATACAAGGTCTGTCCAAAAAGAAACCAAACTTGCTAAAGAGGGCGCCAACAAGCCAGCACAGCAGACTCGCGATAATGCAGAATCAGTCACCACAAGTAAGTGAAGGGTAGTGGTGGTTGATGACTCTCTTCTGAGGAGTATTGAGGCGTCCATCTGGCGTTTTGAGCCTCAGGTAATGAAGTTACCCTGTCTAAATTAATAAACCAAAATTCTTCTGAATAAATTACACCATTAAACTTGTCTAATTTACGATCCCACCTTTTCAGAAACTGGACATAGCTAACTGGTTCTGTTATTCAGAGGGGTCTAATGCAACATTTATTTGTCTATTCTCTGAAACACTGCTGTTATCAAATACAACGCTTTCACCACACTTTCCATGTTCTGTACCAGAGTGTGTAGATTCACTGTCTAAGAAGCTTTCGCTGTATGTTCTTTTCCTGTTAGATTTCTCTCATAGATTCATGATGGCTGACTCTAACTCTGATTTTCAACATTTTCTCAGCCTAAAAAGAAAACACAGGGGAGGGGGTAATACACGTTTTTTTTCCCTTTTACAATAGTCTTAAAAACTAGGAGGGTAAAACCAGAATACTCACTATTTTGTTTATCTTTTGGCTTCCGGTAAGGAACTAGCTGTTGGTTAGAATCTAGGAGACATCTTTTGTAACAACTTGCTCTAAAAAAAAAAAGAATAAGCTTGAAACACATTTTTAAAGCATACCTGATGGAAAATGTTTTAAAAAATTGCTTACTTTTTAATTTTCTCTGTTGCCTTCTTCTAGTAAGAGAGAGCTTATTTATAAAACCTGACTCCCGCACCTGTTTCTAAAAGACAGTCATAAATTCAGAGACAAAACCATTACAAAGCCAAAACCTTTTTAAAAATAAGATCCACTTCTACTCACCATGTTGATGGCTGAAGAGACCCGATGTAACCTTACAATCTATGAAGACTGTGTGATCTTTTCTGTCATGGTTGACTGCTGCAATGTGCTGTGTATTTTATACCCACCCAATTCTCTACTAAATTCTTTGATGTGAATTTATTTTATTTATTTATCTGCATTTATATACCGCCTTTCGCCGGGTCAAAGCAGTGTACATGTAACAGAATCTTGGTAATTACAATATAACAGTTAAACTATATACAGCATGCATAGGGGAAGGGGGATGGGTCAGTATATACAAATGTACAGTTTTTGTATTGATTCGAGCATGCAGAGGGATACTATATATGGTGAATGTCGTGTACGGGGGGGAACAGCTTCGGCAGACGGGAGGGGGGCGTTATTTGGTGAGACAGAAATGTTCAGAGAACAGGTGAGTTTTGAGGTGCTTCCTGAATGTGCTGAGGTCGATGATATTTCTTAGTGAGGTGTTGATCAAGGGTGATTCCGAGGTATTTCTCTTCTGTGCTAGTCTTGATGGGTATGTTGTTCAGGGTTATGGTAGTTGGGGGGGAGAAGGTGTCATCTTTCATTATACAGAGGGCTTCTGTTGTTTTGTAGTTGATTGCAAGGTGGTTGTTGTTCAGCCAGTTGGAGACGTCATTGCAACACTCTTGATGCGCAGAGTATGAGGGCTGCTTTGTGTCAACTGAGTCATAGATCATGATGTCATCAGCTTAGATGGGATCTGATGATTGTACAGAGGGGTCAGAGGTAGAACAGTAGTGCTGAGAGAGTGGCTCCTTTGGGGACTCCTTCTGTGTGTTTGTATGGCCAGATGTGTTTGGGCGATCTTTATTTGTTGGTATCTGTCAGTTAGGTAGGAGCTAAACCATTGGAGAACTATGCATTGTATTCCTCTGGAGCAAAGAGATTGTAGGAGGATGTGATGGTTTACAGTGTCAAAGACTAAGGAGATGTCCAGGAAAATCAATAGGAATCCTTGGTTGGTGTTTTGTATTCCTTGTATTAGGGTGTTGATTAGGGTGGTTAGAAGAGTTTCTACTCCATGATGTGGGCAGAATCTTTGTTGTTGTGGGTCAAGTATGTTGTTCCTGTCGATATGGTCTTGTAGTTGGTGTTGGATCCTTTTCAATAATTTTGTCTATGAAGGGTAGGCTGGCGATAGGTCTGTATGATGATAGGTCGGAGGGGTTTAGCTCAGGTTTCTTCAGGGTGGGATATATGGAGAAGGTTTTTAGACATACGGGAATTAGCTATCTAGAGCTCTGTTCCTAACAATCTTATCATATGGTCTATTGCTTTATAATGTGTATGTGTCCCCAGCTACTAATATACATTGCCACATGTTTTCCCAGACAGTACATTGTAGAAGATTCCTTTTAATGTGTATGTGGCCCCCAAATGGTTAATCCACATTCCCCCATATTTTGTCATTGGTGAGTTATTTTAGACATTATAAATTCTTTGATGGGTTATCCATTCCCAGACTCTTTAAGTGATTTAGCCATCTAGAGTTCTGTTCCTCACAATCTTATCATACTGTCTATTGTGTTAGCTTGGGGTAGACCCCTTTTTCCCAGACAGTATATTATAGGAGATAATTTATTAACTTGGAATTCCAAAAACACACCACACAAGGTTATATGTTCAAAATCTTTTATTTTAAATAAGCAATGTTTTAATCTTCTGAACTTACTCATTTGAACATTACATGTTTAGGTTTTTTTAATATATAAAAGCACACATTTTATTGTTTTTGTCTTGTTCACATTCAGCTAATAGATCCTGAAAATATAAACATATTTTAAAAAAAGACATTTTTACAACACTTCATTGTTTTTTGAGGAATGAGCTGTAATCTCTGTCATGGATTAAACTTCCAGTAGCTCTACACGGCCTTTATCTCTCACAGAGCTAACCAAACCATTGAGCAACTATCCTGGATGAGATCAAGCAAAAAATTAAAAATTTCACATAGGATCAGTGTTTCCATTTTATAATGTACTATTGGCCACATTTACAATACCTTCCAGACACAACCTGGCACAAGTTTTCCGGAGTTTCTGCTGTATTTCCCTGTGCTCCTACCTCAGGCAATCATGATATCTTGGGCCTGGCACTCTTATTGCACAGGCCACACAGTCTTTGTGATGGACGCCACTGCAAGCAAGGTAATACTCTGCCTGAAAGCTCTCAAAGAGGTTTTGGTGTTCATTTTGAAAGGCTAATTCTTAAAGGGGTTTTGGTATTCATTTTTAAAGATTAATTTGTGGTTTTGGTGTTCATTTTTAAAAGCTAAGTCTTTTTTCTATACTGCAGAGGGGGCATTTTTTTGTTTGTTTTTGGTGTTAGTGGCCCTTGATTAGCTTGCTAGGCAGTGCTGTATAAGGGCCTACAGGGCCTTTCAGGTACTGACATTCCTGACGGACCCTATTGCAAGCAAGGTAATACTCTGCCTGAAAGCTCTCAAAGGTGTTCATTTTTAAAAGCTAATTCTTAAAGGGGTTTTTTGTGTTCATTTTTAAAAGCTAAGTCTTTTTTCTATACTGCAAAGAGGGAATTTATTTGTTGTTTGTGGTATTGGGCAAAGCTCTGTCAGAGTTAACTGTCTTTGTTACAGTTACCCATTCACAGCTAATTCTTTGAAGCCACTGACCTCATCAGGTGTTACATCCCTCCCTACCCACCCCAGCACCCACTTACTCCATGTGAGCATTCTTGCTTTATAGGGCACCTCCCCAATTAGCTACACATAGGGACATAGAACAGTGCTATTAGAATGCACTTAAATGAGGTTAACTGTTTTTTCTTTGAAAAGAAGCCAAGGAACAGGTAGAGACTTTGGTAGGTCTCTCTCTTTTACTTCAACAAGAACCAAAGCTCTATCAGCTAAACAATGGCTGGGAAAAATTGCATCGCTAAAGCTGTTGCCCCATTACAGCTTCTGCCTCTCTCTCTAGACAGAGATCCCAATGCCAGTTGAAGGACCGGTTCCATGTGCAGGATACCTGCATGTTGAGGCTCTCAGGAAACAAGTGGAGGAGTTTAGAGAAGAGGTGGTGAGGCTGAGAAGCATTTGAGACAGTGAGAAGTACATTGATGAGATGCTTCTTGAAACATCCACACTCTCCAACAGAGGTGAAGATAGGAGGCTACAGAATGAAGAAGGTTGGACATGAGTCACCAGAGCCTGCAGTATCAACACTCCAACTCCTCTAGCACTTGAATTGAAGAACCAGTTTTCAGTCCTGAAAGTGGAGGAGGTGGAAGAATCCCAGGAAAGGGAAGAACCACAGCTCGAGCACCCATCAGTTCAACTCAAATATTATACTGTTAAAATCAATATTTATTCAGAACTTTAAAACTTATCTGAAGGTGTATGGCCAGTTCCATAGTCAGTCTGACATGAATTCACGTTTCGAGAGGTTAAATCATTTTGCCTCTCTGCTTCCGGGACCACTCTTTAAATACAGCGGATTACTTCAATTCCACACTATTAAAGGAAAGAAATGGTGTTAATCTATTATAATACTATGTGATCACCATCCACCAATCTATAGTCTACAATAATGGCATCCATTCCAGCTCATCATTTAGTCCATTTGGATTCACTGCTATTTTATGTAAATAGTTTTTCTTTTTTTTTTTTTTTTTTCATGCTATCGAACTAATTGAATATTTATTCTATGTATATAGTTCTCCCATGTTATCCAAGTTTATACTCCTGTTATATGTAATACCGAACAGCCTGTTGTTCTGGTCTTTGTGTTCATCTGTAAACCGCGCTGATTATAAATAGTGCGGTATATAAAAAACTGAAATAAATAAATAAATAAATAAATAAATGAAAAATCCAGTTCTGTTCTTTATAATTAAGCTATTTTTCTTATTGCCACCCCACCAATCAGGAACAACCTATTCCAGAATTTTCCAACAGATATCTTCTGCTGTATGCCCACAGCTATCCAAATGAGCAACCAACGGTGCATTCAACACTTTATTATTTATCCGACTTGCGTGCTCACTAAGTCTCATTTTTATATTTTATGTTCTGTACGTCCTACATAGATCATCAGCTGCAATCAGTATGCTGTCGTGATCTACATATATAAGTCGTGTTTGGCACCTGCCAATCAGGCCCCTCCATGGTACATTCACACCAAAGGCAATGCCCACATCGAACATGAGTTACCTCTTTATGCACAATCATCATCACCCTCTTTGCTATCAGTTCTCCAATATTACTGCTTCGCTTATATGTACCACTGGAGATTCCTGAAAAATCAGGTGAACATTCAAAATGTGCCAGGTTTCTTTTTAAAATTAATCGTACCAATCCACTCGCCCCATGAGAATAAGATAGAATGCATGTCAACCTCTCTTCTTCCTGGTCATCTCTATATTGCAGTAATAGATTGCAATTTGATAGAAATACTTTATTGAGATTTCAGAGCGCTCACCCTATGCCTTTGAAGATGAATCTCCTAGTAGGACAGTTCTTAAGACTTTGAGGATATATCCTACTGATGGGTTGAAGAAAAAATTTGGTGAATTAAAAGTGCAATTGTTACAGAGAGGATATCCATGGATTACCATACAGAGAGCCTATAAGAGAGCTCATTTTGCAAATCACGATCTGTAATTGCAATATAAACTGGCGCCATCTCTTTCCTTTCACAGTGTGGAAGTAAAGTGAGCCACTGTTTCTAAAGAGTGGTCCCTGAAGCAGGGAGGTGGAATGTTTTAACCTCTCAAAATATGAATTCATGTCAGACTGACTAATGAAACTGGCATATACATTTGCCTAATTTTTAAAGTGCAGAATAAATATTGATTTTAACAGTATAATATTTCAGTTGAACCGATGATGATATTTAAAGGGTTAAGGGTATGGTCTATTATAGATTAAGAACTCCCAATATTGATGATTCACTCATTCATACATATTTACTTTTGACTCAGTGGGCAATATAGTTTTTTGAAAGTTCTTGAAAAGACAAATATTTGTAAGAGCATAGTCTGATTATACTGCAGAGTTATAGTGGATTATATTATATATCTAGGAGTGGAGGAGTAGCCTAGTGGTTAGAACACTGGCTTGGTAACCAAGCAACCAGGGTTCAATTCCCACTAGCACTCCTTGTGGCCTTGGGCAAGTCACTTAACCCTCCATTGCCTCGGAAGAAAGGCCTGGCAATCTACTTCCGGTGACACTGCCAAGAAAACCCAGGAGCTTCTGGGTCGCCAGGAGTCAGGACTGACTCGAAGACACACATTGCATTGCATTTGCATTATATATCTGGCCAAAAGAAAGCTTGAAACTTGCAAAAGGGCTCTGGCCAACCATGTTGTTTATTGCCCATTGGTACTCTATTTTATTTTGCTGCTTCCATTTTTTTGTTCAAGGCAACTTGTAGCTATGGATTCCAAATTATGAGGATATTATATTGTGATTGTCTTCAGAGAAAGTAAAGTTGCTTACCTGTAACAGTTCTCACTAAATCTGCCTGCCTCACCTAGAATTTGGTTTCTTCTACATTCCAATTTCTTTTAGCTTGGCATGGAATGGAGGTGACTCCATGTAATGAGGTCAGTTTTGTCCTTGCTGGAAATTTCTATAAAAGTCTAGAACTTGTTACTTGCAGCACCATGCGAAGCTTTGTCAACTGATGTCACTCAGTAGTGAGGACTTATAATCTGCTATTGCGGTATACAACACTGCTAACATTACCATTTTCCTTTACTTCCCTTCTAAGACAGGGAAATAAGAGAAATGGGTTTTATTTAAGTTTTTCTCAGCTGAAGAAATGCCATTCTACTTGTGAAGAAAGAATTGTTTGTGCTGTTATCCCTTCCTACCCTTTACTCAAGCCTCAGTAGCCAAGCAACATGGAAAACAACATAAAAATGACAGCACTGAAATTTCTGGCTATAGAAACACATTGCTATCCCAATTATGACCAAAAATATAATTAATATTTATGAATGTAATTTTAGCAAAGTTTAAATGCTAAAAGCAACTAGAACAATCTCATCTCACGCTTGTGCTGATGACTTTTAGAGACAAATATATATAAGGTGCTCTGTATACATATAGGAGGTCATTTTAGAAGCTTTATGCATGATTTCTACATCTGAAAATGCCCATTCAGACATGGAAATCACATGGATTTTCCTAGAATCATTTTAGAAGGCCCAAATTTATATATGCCTGGAGCGATTATGTCCAGGTCACATGGAAGCATGTTGGAGGCATGCCTAGGTCGTTCCTAAAAATACAAACATTTGTGGCCAATTTTGTGAAATCGACCACAGATATATCCAAGGTTATACATGCTCCCAGGCATGAATAGGCACCAAAAAAGTGTTCTTTTAGACTATCTAAAACCTGTCAGTAGAAGAGGAGAAAGCCCTTTCATTACCCTAATACTTTTCTCTCTTTGAAAAAAAACTGCAGGTAAATAGTAACATAACACAGTAATATAGTATATGATGGCAGATAAAGACCAGTATGGTATTAGTCTGCCCAGCAAGGCGGCAAGAGTAGGTGTACCTGCCGCTCCGTGCAGGTCACCTCTCCCCATGCCTTTGTTTAGGGGGTGTACCCACCTCTCCGTGTAGGTCACTCCTATTTATTCAGATATAAGAGATAGTTATACTTATTTTGATTTTATCCTGTTGCTGTAAAGGGATCCACTGTGTCTGTCCCATGCAATTTTGAATTCTATCACTGTATTTGCCCCCAGCACTTCCATCGGGAGGGCATTCCAAGCATCCACCACCCTTTCAATGAAAAAGTATTTCCTGATATTGTCTTTCAGTTTACCCCCTTGCAGCTTCATGTTATGCCCTCTAGTTTTACACCTTCCCCATCTTTGGAAGAGGTTTGTTTGTTCATTAATACTCTTTAAGTATTTAAAGGTCTAGATCATATCATCCCCTCTCCCTCCTCTCCTCCAGAGTGTACATATTTAGGTCTTCAAGTCTCTTCTCATAAGTCTTCTGATGCAGGCTCCCAATCATTTTGGTTGCCTTCCTCTGAACCGTTTCCAGTTTTTTTATATCCTTTGCGCGATATGGTCTCCAAAACTGAACACAATATTCCAAGGGAGTCCTCACCAGCGACTTGTACAGTGGCATTAGTACCTCTTCCTTTCTGCTGGTAATTCCTCTTTGTATGCAACCCAGTATCCTTCTGGCTTTGGCCACCGCCTTGTCATGCTGTTTTGCCACCTTGAGATCCTCTGAAACAATCACTCCGAGGTCCTTCTCCTGGTCCGTGCACACCAACCTCTCGCCCCCTATTGCATTCAGTTCCCTTGGATTTCTGCTTCCCAAGTGCATGACACTGCACTTCTTCACATTAAATCTTAACTGCCAAGCATTAGACCATTTTTCCAGCTTTTGTAGATCTTTCCTCATGTTATCCACTCCCTCAGGGGAGTCCACTCTGTTGCACATTTTCATGTCATCTGCAAAAAGACAGACTTTTCCATTAAGTCCTTCAGCAATATCATTCACAAATACATTGAAAAGTACCGGTCCCAGGACCGAACCCTGGGGCACCTTCCTTTCATCCGAGTGAGTTCCGCTTACCTTTACCATCATCTTCTGTCGTCTGTCAGTCAACCAGTTTCTGATCCAGTTCACCACCTTGGGACCCATCCACAAGCTGCTGAGTTTATTGATAAGCCTCCTATGAGGAACAGTATCAAAGAAAATAAAGAAACCTTTTTCTTGGTTGCTGTACCGCTGCACATCTCTGCTTGCAAAATGGCAAGTTGGGACATGTATGTGGCATATGGTACATGTGCTCATTTTGAAATACCATCGCAGTCGTGTCTGTTGTCTAAACTGCCACCATCCATATTGGATATAGGCAAGTTTCTGAAATCAGGTGACAGCTTGCATGTGTCCGACCTATTATTCAGCATATACCTGTTTCCTTTTTATTTTATTTTTATTTATTTATTCAAATTTTTTATTATTTAAGATTTCAATCCATACAATACCAAGAAAAATATGCAGAAACAAACTAAATCCTTACAAAATATACAAACAGGAATTATAAAACAAGGACATTAGCCCAAATCTCGTGAAAACTACAAAAGATAGTAATAAAAGAAAATAAGACAGGAGACCAATGCCTAACAAGAGGAATAGACCCCTGCCATACCAGCCCATCAATCAATCAACAAACCCCCCATCCACATAGCAACTACGACAAATCAAATAAAAAAGTCACTATATCCTTTCCTTGTCAAGAATCGGCTTTTCTTAATCTGAAGGTGATAGGAAAACAAATTTATCTTGCCCAAAAGAAACCAAACACTTACAAGGATAACACAAGAAGAATGTAGCACCCAAAGCAAGAACTCTAGATTTAAGAGCATGAAAAGACTTCCTCTGTCATTGTGTAGCACGAGAAACATCAGGAAAAATAGCTACCTTATTGCCACAATAGGAAATATCTTTTTTCCTAAAATACGCCTTAAGAATAGCAATTTTGTCTTCCTCAGAAACTAAGGTCACCAACAATGTAGCTCTAGTGGAAATAAGATCCTGAGTATCTAAGAAGGCAGTCAAATCAAAAGTATTCTTATCCTCAAGGACGTCTGCTCCCCCTCCTCTGCACTCTGCTGAATAACTTTAGTAGAAATATAACAACATTTATTAAACACGAGTGAATCAGCAGTTGGGAGGAGAAACACGTCCTTCAAATATTTCCTAAACAATATTTGTGGAGATAATAAACTAATACAAGGAAAATTAAGAACTCTTAAATTCTTGCTCCTAGTCATAGTCTCCAAATTCTCAAGTTTTTGATGCTCAAGAAAGCTGTCTTTCATATTAATAGACTGGACAGAGGCAAAAGGCAACTTGGGTATCAGTATTCAAAATACATGAATTCGAAGTCCCAATTTGATCGTCCAAATTCTGAAATTTAAGGACAGCATCATTAGTAAACTGACACAAAGAAGGAACTGTATCCACAAGAATTTGCTTAGTTTGCCTAACCACCTGCCAGATATCCAAAAGGGACACCGAGGAAGCTTGTGAGTCTGCCGCAGGAACAGAGGGCTCTTTCCAAGATACCACTTTGGGGAGCCCAGTGTTGGCCTGAGGACTCTGTACACAAGTGGATATTTCCAAAAAGCCAGGTGGTAAAGGGGGAGTACGCTCAAGGGAGCTAAAACTTGCCCCCTCAGCAGAGGGCACAGGAAAAACAGTACCTGGTGATGTCAATAGAGGAGTAGAAACCACATGTTTATCCATCAGGCCACTTTCTGAAGATACCGTGAGAGATTTCTTCTTCCTCTTATTTCTAGGCATACTGACACCAGTATGCTACCCTAGCTCCTAATGTGCTCCTAAGGGGCTCCCAAGGGCCATACAAGCCCCTTTGGAAACACCCCTTAGGAGACGCCCAGGTAGAGGCACCGACGGCTAAGCGCCATAGAACACAAGAAATTTATAGGGAATTCAAGTGACGTCGGCGCTGGCTGCCCCACACAAGCCTGATGTTCCCAAGCACCAGCTGCTCTCACCCTTCCGCCACATAGGTAGGCTGCAGGCAACGCTCCCCCTTTTTATTTTTAATTAAGTATACAGTATATAACATAAAGAAATGTAATTACCAGCATATGGAGAAAAAATAAAGGAAAAAAAAAGAATGCACCTCTTAATACAATCAGAAACACAGTCAAATCAGACACAAAGTTGCACATCAAGTCCATATTAAGGGGAGATGGGAGGAAAGAAAAATCAAGAAAATTACAATGACATGGCCCAAACAGAATAAACCCAAATTGACGTATCTACCTAAATAGGAATTAGACACTGTTAGACTTGAAAACTTCTTCCAGATGTGATGGTTCCAAAAAAGTATAATGTTTCCCCTGATGAATCAAGAGTCACTTACATGGCAATTTCAAGGAAAAGGATACCCCTAGAGCCAAGGCATGAGGACTTATTTTATTTATTTATTTATTTTTATATACCATACTTTTACAATCAGCGCGGTTTACATGTTAACAACATAATACAATGAACAGTTATAAATAATACATATAACAGGTAAACAATAATAAATTAACAAGATTAGCTAACAATAGAACATTTCCAGAAGCTTACAGTTAACATTGGGCCTGGGTAGGTAACCATTTACAGGCTGAGAATATGCATTAGCAGGGAGGCCATAAGTAGCTATGGAACATGGTCGAATGAAAGCTGGAAGAGATGTGTCTTAATTGCTTTGCAGAAGGTTGCCAGATTGGTGATGAGGCGGATGGGAGGAAGGAGAGAGTTCCAGAGCAGTGGGGCAAAATATGAGAAGGCTCTGCTTCTGGTAAATTGAGAGTTTTTCCTCACCGTAGTTGGAATGATAAGTGTATTAGTCAAATTTGCTCTCCTGGATCTGGTTTCAGGTGTCCAATGTAGGAGGTTTTCCAGTGATGAAGCCAAGATATGATGAAGGATTTCGAATGAGAGTAAGAGGGCTTTGTATTTGAATCGATTGTTAATTGGTAACCAATGTAGCTGTATTAGGAGAGGTGAAGCATGATCATATCTGGACACTCCATAAATTGTTCTGGCAGCAGTATTTAATGCCATTTGTAAAGGATGGAGTGCATATGCTGGTAGACCATGAAGTATGATATTAGCATAATCAAAGATTAGAGTGACCAGGGCTTGGAATATAGTGCTTGCTTCTGCTCCAAAGGGGCGTCACCTACCCCTTTGCTCACGCCTCTTTGGGCAAGTATCCATGGACACCTGACTGTGGTTGTGTACCACAGTGGGGGCCGTACTCTTCACTTACATCACCAAATTGCATTGAAAAGGCGCCTGCAGGCCAGGACCTCTCACAGATCTCTCCAGGTCTCCAACGAAGCTGCGGTGGGGGCCACATCCTTAAGCCCCTTTACAAAATTCTCACTCTTGTACATCAGGCCATTTATCTTCACATCTCTCAGTATCTATCCATCCTGTTAACTTTTCACACTCCCACTCGCAGCCTACGATCAATTCATATCAATCGTTTACACCTTCCCTCCCCCTCCCAGGCTCATCTTCACAACTCGGCAATCGGCTTTCTTTTACCTTGGACCTGCCCTCTGGAACTCCCTCCCCACTAACCTCCGACTAGAACAGTCCCTTCTCCAGGACCAAGCAGGAAGTCAGTCCTCACATATGGGTGACGTCGGCGCCGACGGAGCCCTCGCGGAGCAATTTCCCCAGCTTTCAAAGAAAGCCTTTGGGAATTGCAGCGCGCATGCGCGGTCCCCTTCCCGCCCAAGGGTGCCATCTTGCTCAGTCTTCTTTTTCCCGCGGAGCCCTACAGATGCTGTTTGTGATCGCCGCTGAAAAAGTTGATTTTCTTTCTTATTTTTTATTCTTTCGCGGTGCCCCACCACCTGAGAGGTCACGGCTTTTATTCCAGGTACTTTCTGATACCAAAAAGAACGGGAGGCCTCAGACCCATCCTGGACTTGCGAAACCTCAACAAGTTCCTGGCGAGGGAAAAGTTCAAGATGCTTACCCTTCGAATCCTGCTGCCCTACCTCCAGCAGGGAGACTGGCTATGCTCCTTAGATCTAAAGGATGCCTATACTCACATCCTTATTCATCCAGACCACAGACAATATCTCAGGTTTGTTGTGGGAGGAAATCATTACCAGTACAGAGTTCTGCCCTTTGGCCTATCCTCCGCCCCCAGAGTGTTCTCCAAATGCCTAGCAGTGGTGGCGGCCTATCTAAGACTTCAAGGCCTTTTTGTATTTCCATACCTGGACGACTGGCTCATCAGAGCCCAGTCTTCCCAAGAGGCCACTCAAGCCACTCATCGCACTGTGACTCTGCTCCAGCACTTGGGATTTGTCATAAACTTCGCAAAGTCCACTTTGCTCCCCTCTCAAAATCTTGAATTCATAGGCGCAAGGTTGAACACACTTCAGGCGCGGACCTTCCTGCCTCTAGACAGGGCACACAGGCTCATGGATCTCGCCAGCCACTTTCACAGCAATTCCCTGGTCTCTGCCAGGCAATTTCTGAGACTGCTCGGCCATATGGCTTCCACGATCCATGTGACCCCCAATGCCCGCCTGAACATGCGCCCTGCTCAGTGGTGCCTTCGCACTCAGTGGCATCAGGCCACAGGGAGCCTGATGGACTCAGTACAGGTCTCCGACCTGCTGGTCTCTTCTCTGCGGTGGTGGCTTCATCTGCCAAACCTGCTACTGGGAGTGGATTTTCAATCTCCTCCGCCTTCTCAGGTACTAACAACCGATGCATCTCTCCTGGGTTGGGGAGCACATTGCCAAGGGACATGTACTCAAGGCCTCTGGACCCCTTGGGAGTCTGCGCAGCAGATAATCTTCCTGGAGCTCAGAGCCATCCGCCTGGCTCTGAGAGCCTTCTCCCACCTCACTTCTCACCAGTCTGTGCTGGTCCAGACGGACAATCAAGTTGCAATGTTCTACGTGAACAAACAAGGAGGCACAGGCTCCTTCCTTCTCTGCCAGGAGGCACGAAGACTGTGCTCTTGGGCCGTCCACCACGGCATCCTCCTCAAAGCGGTCTAGCTCCCAGGTCAGGAAAATTACCTGGCAGACAAGCTAAGCAGGATCCTCCAACCACACGAGTGGAGAATGGATCCATTAGTGGTTCAGCAGATCTTTCTCAAGTGGGGCCTCCCCACCATGGATCTGTTTGCCAGTCCTCTGAACCAGCAACTTCCCAGATTCTGCTCTCGACAGCCGCACCCTCTCCGAGTAGCAGCGGATGCTTTTCTGATTCCATGGTCCACGGGCCTCTTGTATGCCTTTCCTCCCATGCCGCTGGTTTCTCGGACGCTCTTCAAGGTTCTCAGGGACAAAGCCTCGCTGATCCTAGTGGCTCCCCGGTGGCCGAGACAACCTTGGTTCCCACTTCTAATGCAGCTGGCGGTGGACACTCCTCTTCCTCTGGGGTTTCAGCCCGATCTCCTGACACAGGATCACGGGTCTCTCCTACACCCCAACCTCCAGTCCCTTCATCTGATGGCCTGGCTGCTGAAAGGGTAGTCCTTGCTCCCCTCCAGCTGCCTCGGGAGGTGGAGGAGGTTGTCTTGGCCTCGAGGAGGCCTTCCACCCGGAAGTCCTACGCTCTTAAGTGGCGTCGGTTCTCCATTTGGTGTGCTCAGCAGCCTGAGAATCCCTTCTCCTGCTTAGTAGCAGTGGTCTTGCAATACTTGCTTTACCTCTCTCATATGGGCCTTAAGTCCAACTCTGTCAGAGTCCACCTCAGTGCTCTCTCTGCACATCACGCACCGGTAGATGGCAGGCCTCTTTCCAACCACCCTTTGCTGGCTCGTTTTCTCCGCGGCCTCCTTCTCCTTAAGCCTCCTTTGCGCCCACCAGCCCCTGAATGGGATCTGAATGTGGTCTTGCAGTGGATTACCTGTCCGCCCTTTGAACCTATGGCTACCTGCCCTCTTCGTTTTCTTTCCTGGAAAACCTTGTTCTTGGTAGCCCTTACCTCTGCTAGGCGCGTTAGTGAACTGCAGGCCCTAGTGTCCGATCCTCCTTACACTAGGTTCTACAGGAATAGGGTAGTCTTACGGACTCACCCTAAGTTTCTTCCAAAGGTGGTTTCTCCTTTTCATCTCAACCAGGAGGTGGTTCTTCCGACCTTCTTTCCCAGGCCGCACGCTAGTCGGGCTGAGATGGTCCTGCATACCCTGGACTGTAGGAGGGCCTTGTCCTTCTACCTTGACCGTACACGAGAGCATCGGAGGGCTGTTCAGCTCTTCGTTTCTTTTGACCCCAATAAATTGGGGCTACCTGTCTCCAAGCGTACTTTGTCCATTTGGGTAGCTGACTGTATCGCCTGGGCTTATGGGGCAGCCGACCTCTCGTTGGAGGGTCGAGTCACGGCTCATCGTGTTAGGGCAAAGGCTGCGTCAGTGGCTTATCTCCGCTCTGTTCCGTTGGCAGACATCTGCCGGGCCGCTACTTGGTCTTCAAGCCAGACTTTTGCGGCCCATTACTGCCTGGAGAGGGAGTCCCGCAGGGACAGTGCTTTCGGTCAGGCAGTTCTCCATAATCTCTTTGAGGTTTAGGCAACTCCTACCCTCCGGCCCTGGTGTTGGGCTACCGGTCGGGGGTGTTTTCAGAGAAGATTCCTTCCTTCTGTGCTGCTGAGCTAGAGGGAGCTCATTTTTGTGCTTGAGGACTCCGGTAGCCTTAAGCTTGGAAGTCCCATATGTGAGGACTGACTTCCTGCTTGGTCCTGGAGAAAGAGTAGTTACTCACATGTAACAGGTGTTCTCCAGGAGCAGCAGGAATCAGTCCTCACAACCCTCCCTCCTCCCCTTGGAGTTGCAGTCCTATCCTTTCGTTTTTGCTAATTTTTTTGCTATCTTTTAGCTATGTCATCAGACTGAGCAAGATGGCACCCTTGGGCGGGAAGGGGACCGCACATGCGCGCTGCAATTCCCAAAGGCTTTCTTTGAAAGCTGGGGAAATTGCTCCGCGAGGGCTCCGTCGGCGCCGACGTCACCCATATGTGAGGACTGATTCCTGCTGCTCCTGGAGAACACCTGTTACAGGTGAGTAACTACTCTTTCCCAAGTTCCGTTCTCTTCTTAAGACTCATCTTTTTTCTTCTGCCTTCAACCTTCCCCCATGACCCTTGTTTTCACTGTATTTCCTTTTACAATCTGTTTTTTTTCCCTCTCTTATATGATTGTCACTTTTCTTTCCCTTTCTTAAATTATATATTTTAAAGTTTTATTGTACAAACTGTGTGGAGGAGTGGCCTAGTGTTTGGGGCAAGGTACTTCAGGTCGGAAGGTCGGGGATTCAAATCCCACTAGAGGACAGCAACCTTGGGCTGGAAGGACTGGGGTTTCTAGTCCCACAGGTGCTCCTTGTGGTCTTGGGCAAGCCACTTAACCCTCCATAGCCTATGTTCCCTGTAAAATAGTTATCTCCAAATTATAATGCCCTGTTCAATGTAATTTCAGTTTGTTCAATGTGAACTGCACTGATGCAGAATAGCGCGGTATATAAGAGAATGTAAATAAAATAAAAAATAAAATAAAAAACCGCCCCGGTGTAATGGGGGGCGGTATATCAAGTGATTTTAAACATTAAACATTGATGTCACCAAACTGTGCTGAAAAGGCGCCCAAAGGCCAGGCTGACTTACAGATCTCCCCGGGTCTTGAATTAAGCCGCAGTGGGGGCCGCGCTCTTAAGTCTCTTTTCACTAGCATCACCAAACTGCGCTGAAAAGGCGCCTGCAGGCCAGGTCCTCTCCCAGATCTCCCCGGGTTTCCAACTAAGCCCCTGTTCACTGACATCATCAACCTTGTAACACCTCACTGACTGCCCTTGCATGGACAGAGCAAATTAAAAAAGAAAATAATATACGAGTATAAGGCTGTGATTTTGGAAACCATGACTTTTTCTAAAATACATTTTGAAATGGTTGGTAAGTAAAAATTTAAAAAGGAATACAAGATGATACCTTTTTATTGGACTGACTCAATGCATTTTTTGACTAGCTTTTGCAAATTCAAATCTTCTTCCTCAGTTCAGGATAGTATGAGCAAAAGACTGCAGTAACAGAATATATAAGTGAATCATAAAATCATTCCAGTGACTGTCTCAAAGGTAAAAGGTGGTGGAGGGGTGGGGACAGTGGGAGAGTTGGATTCATCCCATTGTCTCCAAACCACCACCTTCTTTGCTCCTTGAGACTATCACTGGGATGATTTTATGATTCATATACAGGTAGTCGTCGACTTACGACCGCGTTTGGTTCCGACAGACCGGTCGTAAGTCGACGTGGTCGTAAGTCGGGCTATGTTAAATTTAGGAAGAGCAGCCTCGGCGCTCTGAGTGTCCCAGGACCAGCGGCCTCCTAAAATCTTTAATAATAAGCAGTCAGGGCAGGACGAAGCAGGCGGTGAGGGTACAGAGAAGGAAGAGCAGCTCCGAGTGTCCCGGGACCGGCGGCTTCTTAAAAGTTCGGGAAGAGCGCGCGCTCGCCCTGCAGCCCGAGGGCAACAGACAGAAACATTGCTCTTACCCACGCCATATTTTTCTTCCGTTTTGGTTGGGACCCAGCGAGTCATTTTGGAGAGCTCCCCAAAATAGTGGTGTCATGTGGCAGCGAGCGTCATCGCCTGGGACACGGGGCTGCCGGTCGTAAAGTCGATCAGTTGTAAGTCGCATAGGTCGTAAGTCGACGACTACCTGTATATCCCACCGTGCCACAGGGCCGGGTCCCGAGGCTGGTAGTGTAACTGGGTTCCCGGGGCCCATTGCCTTGCTGGCATATGCGCGGAGTCAGGGGGGGTGGTTGGCGGGGGGGAGAAGGAGCCGGCGTCAGCCCCATCGGCCCCACTTTGGTGACGTGGGGTGAGGGGATTGGTCCTGGTGGCTGGCGGGGGGCGGGCCGGCAAGGAAGCATGGGAGATCAGTGGCTTGCGATCTCCCTCTTCCTGCCGGCCCATCGAAGGATCAAGGTGTCCCTTCCCACCCTCCCATGTATTGTTGTGGGGGGAGGGGGGTGTCTCGCAGCTGGGTAGGGGTTGTTGGTTGGAGTTGTTTTGGCAAGGTGAGGGGGGTAGCGAGCTGGCGCTCGCCGACCCAGTGGGGCATTTGAGGCTGATGCCGCTTTGCACGGGAGTGGAGTGCTCCTTAGTTTGGGAGAGACATCACTGTTGGGGTCTCTGCCTGGTGGAAGGCAACTGGAGCCGGCCTTTGCTAATAACACGGAGAGGCGGGCGGTAGGGGAATGGGGGGGAGGATGATGCACCACTTTGCTATAATTGGCTGGTGGGGGGCATCATCCGGACCAGGGGGGGGTGTTGGGGGGGCAGTTGTTTGGAATTAAGAATGTTCGAGTTGGCCCATGCGGGGCCGGTGTTGCAATACAGTTAATAAAGCTGCTACCAAAGGTTGTTTCCAAATTCCAGTGTGTGCATGTTTTGTACGGGGGTAATGGGGGGGGGGGGAGAGTGGGTGGACTGGAGGTAGGGGCCAAAGCCCGGTGGGCAAATGTGGGTCAATTTCTGCTTAAGCATGGGATGGGCATCCGGATACCTCAGTTAATATATTCAAAGTTATCAATATCCCTGTTTAATGTACTTTACCAAGTTACAATGTAAACTGCTTTGACTGAAATGATAAAGCGCTATAAAAAACAGTTAAATAAATAAATAAATAAATAAATATTCTGTTATTGTCGTCTTTTTCTCATATAATCCTGACCTGAGGAAGAAGATCTGAACTTTCAAAAACTAATCTAAAATATATTAAATTAGTCCAATAAAAAGGAATTACCTCATATTCCTTTTTTTGTTTTTATTTTTATTTATCAACCATTAAAGTGGACTCACATGACAACCACACTACATTATTTTGAAATATTAGAATTTTAGGAAGGAGAAAACAATGATATAAAGAAATTCTAATATCAAATCACAAGTAATACATTCTTGAAGCTGTTTCAATTAAGTCCAAATAAGAGGCTGAATACAGTATAAGAAAATATAAAACATGAATCCATTGTAAAATCTGGCCTTGTTTATATTTTTCAAGTGATACTACAGTTCTCAAATTGACTTCTGGTGTCGGAACTTTAGGAATGTAGTATCTGTGCAGCTTCGTGTATGCAAATATGCTCATGTAGCAATACCAGAAGGCAATCCCTCTATTACAACAGCAGATTTTAAAAATAGTTTTGAAAAGAATGATTTTTAAAATGCACGCTGTTTTGAAAACCAGTTTTCCCATGGTAAGGCATAACCGTATTACAGTAATATGCTTATGTGGCTGATCCCTGTTAAGTTTCAAGTGGAGGCAGATAGATCTAGTGTTGCATTATGAACAAGTCCTTGTGCTGAATATGTCATACAGCTCATATGACAGCATAACAGTTTCTCCAGTATCGTTAGACTTTTGAGCCATATACCTGGCATTTTCTCTTTCATTAACCTCTCTGTACGGTACTGCCAGTAGACCTGTTGACTAGTCCTCTGATTTGTTGGACCTGCTTTCATGTTTCTAAAGAATCTTATACCAAAGCTGGTGATGCACCAAAGCTTTAGTGATCAGCCAGGCTCACAGACTGCGATAAGTCCAGGCATGAGGCAACGGGGAAAGATTTGGAACTCTTCCTCATTATTTTAATAATCTCTTGGAGCCCTTTGCAAACTCATTCTGCAGCGAGGGAAGAGCCAACGAGAAGGGAGGAGGCAAGAGCGCATATTGTTTACAAGACAGACATTACTGGAATGTTTCTTTCCCAATTTGTGGCTGTTTTCAGTGGAAACATTTTGTCAGAAGGTATTTTCTTTCCCTTTCTCTAGATTTCAGTAGTCACGTTGTGCTCTCTTCTTCACATACCTGTGTCTTTACCAGTCTGGCCTGGGCCAAATGCAGTTTCGTTTGTTCACGCTGGATATTTTTCTGTTCCCTCTGAGCTACATACTAGTGGAAGTAACAAATGCATAATAACTTTTCAATTTTGCTTTGTGCTACTGCATTTCCTATTTCTTTGTGCTTCGCTTCTAACAGCATTTGTTTCTCTTTACTCTAAACTGTATAAGACATTGAGTTTGACATAAACCCTTTTAACTAACAGGACTATAATTTGCACAGTCTGAATAACAAAGATCAAAGGGAGATGAAACAGATGTCTGTGAGCGTTTTTATTTGATTTTGTGTAAAACTATGCCTCTGTATAACAGACCAGAAAGTTAACTAATATATAATGTTATAGTTCTTTGAGAAATAGACAAATAAACTTGTGTTATGTCGGTACCTGTCTGTACCATGTTCAGTATAATGCTAGCCGCTGGCGTGGAAGACCAACTCTTGTCTTGGAGTTCCCATGATACATCCTCCTTTTTATAACCAATGCAGCTCGGACCCGGTGGTACCCTGATCCTCCCCCTCCCCCACCCCCACCCTTCCTTCCCCATTCTCCCTTTCTCACCCAATAATCAGTCCAGACAATAACTTGGCTCAAAATGCTCGCAGCTTTTATTAACCAAATTATAACATTCCAAACATTGCTTAATCATACCACCATTATATAACAAACCCCAAGTAGGATGAGCCCTCATCCGCCATATTACTAGCAAGGTGAACTCATCCCACTCCCGCCGCGGCCGAGCCAGCAGCAAAGCCAACCCCCCCCTTTCCCCGGCCTCGCCATATTACTAGCAAAGACCAGCCAGGGGTCATCCGGGTTGGGGGCAACCGCCCCCGCCCCAATTCCAGCTTAAGGCTCCGGACCCCGGAAACCTCCGGGATCCCGCCCCCCCACCAGCTGCGACAACCCTACCACAAACCCACCATAGCAAGGGCGGGTGGGTGGGACGACGGACCTCTCTCCCTGCTGCCAGTCCTAGAGAGACCGCCGCCGCCGCGCGCCACCCTTTAAACCCCCCCCCTTGCCATTGCCCTGCTCATTGGCTCGCCCCAATTCTTCCTCGGGGCGAGCCAATAGATTTAAATCACGCCCGCGAGGGCCCTCCCCTCCTTAACCATGGGCAGGGTCCCCGCACCGGGCCGCGCGCCTGGTTATCTTCGGCCGGGGGGACCCTGCCCCGCGGCCTCGCCATGATCCTTGCTGCTGTTCCTCTTTCCTCAGTTATGCACTGAGTTGCTGGTATGCAGAAACAGGATCCTTATTTAGTAAAATTTCTGAGCTGTTTTTCTGTTTCTCTCAAGAAGGCATACAGGCCTTTGTTCTGTTCATGAGCAGGCCTATAGATTCTCTACTGTAGCCAAAACCTATTTGATGAGCAATGGCAATCACTCATCAATCTGTCTGACAAAGGAGATTGCATTGAAGCTTAAAAGGGGCTGAAGGGAGTGCACTCTCCTTACTGATGTCTAGTTGCAGCTAATTTCAACCCTGGGTTTTCTATGGTGGCAGAATCAGCTGGGAATGTCAGAGGACAGTGGACTGAGGATATATGCTTGAAATAGAAAGCAGTGACAATTTGTGTTATCCTGAGAAAAAGAAGGGGATTTATGATAGAGATAGAGCTGAATGGATAAATGTGAAGCGATTGTTTATGTTTTTCAAAAGTACAAAGACTATGGGAGATGCCATGAAGTTACAAAGTAGTGCATTTAAAGCAAATATGAGAAAACATTTTATCACCCAACACATGGGGATATGTTTACTAAATCACTTTAGCTGTTAATGTGGCAGATAGCCCGTACTATCAAGCCATGCTGACAGCTAATGCAGGGGAAATGCAGATAGCGCAGCATTTTTCGGTTCTATCTGCACTTCCCACATTAAATGCGGATAGAGGTGGGATCAGGGCAGGGAGATGGCATGGTGACAGCCAGCACAAAGGCAATTGCCACATACTGTTTGTCAAAATTGCCGATAGAGCAGCTGCAGATAATGACACTTTGGGTCTCCATCAAGTCTAAGCTTGGTGCTGCTGATCAGAAGACACATTTATTTATTTATTTAACAGTTCTTCTATACTGCACTATTTTAGATCAGTGCGGTTTACATTTAACATCAACTATACAACACGGGCACTCTGAGTTGTATTTACAATAAAACAGGGAGATCAACTTGGAAGTAACTGGGGAAACTATCTACATTGTATTTACACTGGTACCTATTTTCAGGCAGGGTATATCTACATCTCATTTACACTGGTAGTCTGAATTCTATTTCAGGGAGAACTGTTGAGGGATCGAGTTGATTATCCTTTTTCAAACTGAGTCTGATTGTTTAGGTGTAGTGAGTGATTGTCTGAGGGGCAACATGTATGTTTACTAAGGCTGGATTCGGGGTAGTAGTATGTAGTGAACAGGTGATGCTTTAATGCCTTCCTGAAGTGGGTTAGGTAGGTGATGTTTCGAATATAAGTGGGGAGGGCATTCCATGCTCTGGGTGCATAAATCGTAAAGGCCCTATTCGTTGTTGCTTTTGTGCATTTCGTTATTGCTTTTGGGACCTCTAGGGTGTTTTGCATCGTGGGTCTTCTGTTTCTGTTATGTGGTACTTTGTGTATCATCTTGCTGATAGCTGTGGGGGTCAGCCATACAGCCCCAACCCCCCTCCTCCCCTCAAACATCAGCACCCCTCTCCTGGACAGCAACCAACAACATGGAGCTGGCTGTCTCCCCACCCCCCCCCCCCTACCAACCAGGCCCTGAATTCTTTGATAGTCATCAGGCTCCCCCCCCCCCCCCAACCCTACCCAGTGTTGCAAGTCACTAACTTAGGGTCATGGGTTTAACTCAAAGTTTGCCTGACCTATTTACCAAAGCTTAGAAACATGACAACAGAAAAAGACCATATGGCTTATCCAGTCTGCCCTTCCATACCAACTATTATAGTCATTTTTGTTTCCTTCATCGGATGAAGCGGAGTGTCCATGAAACGGAGATCTTCATAGGGTGATGGCAAATACAAGTGTTCTTGGGAGAAGCTCGTGAAGCTAAGTATAAGAGTGGATCAAGCTCATTTGAGAGATGATATTGTTATATCTAAGCCTTATTCTGCTTTGCTTCAGATATGAGCATATGTTATCAAGAGAGCGTTGCAGCAATTTAGCGAATCCGAAATACTATGCTGGTGTTGAGTGTATGATTGATCGTGAGATTATTTAAAAAGCTACCACTTTTATAGTGTAGTATAGTGTTATGGTGGATAGTACTTATTAAGAACTATTTTTATTTAATTAAATAGTGTTGAAAAAAGTAATTAGTGGAGTTTTTTAGACCTATGATGATAAAAGGTAGCAAATCCCCTTCAGGCATAGAGTGAAATGCTGCATAGAGGGATAAGCAATGTTACTGAGGTCTTTTCTCCTCTATAGAAAAAGAAGTTTGTCTTTTGTTTATCAAAGGGCTGTTCTTCAGGAACCTTGATTATAACTTTGGCATGTGAGAAGGAATTGATAGCTGAAGTTTTTGGGTAAGATTTGTTCATGAGTTCAGCAGGTGTTCTTTTGATATAGTAGGAGCTCACATTCGGCCTGCCAGAAATGCAAAGTTTTCATATCGGCCTTAGCAGTTGTAGCAGCATACCTTTGCAAACAGGAGATACCGATTTTCCTGTATTTAGATGACTGATCAGTAATTACGCTCACCAAATCAAGTGCTATAAATGCCCCTCAAATCACGAAACACCTTTTGCGGGGCTTGGATTTTCTTGTAAATTACCAGAAATACAGCATCATTCTAGCCAGGGAAATGAGACTTTCATAAGCGTTCTTCTGATTTCAGTAAAAGTGAAAGCTGCCTTACCATAGCAGAATGAAGGACCTACTAAGTTCTATGGAAAAAGACACTTCTGCTACCAATGTGACAATAAGATGTTTCATGAAAATGTTTGTTCACATGTTATCAAATAGTCTGTAGTTCCATTTATTAGTCAACACATAAGAAGAGTGCAGTGAAAATTGAAACAGCAATGGAATGAATCCATACCCACCCTCTCAGAGAGTTCATTGTTCTCCTTGTCTTCATTTTCTCCCATGGTAACTTATTCATTCCAGTCTTTTGAAAGGGCCGCCATTTCACCCATGCCATCAGTGTGCCCTCGCTATGGATATGCTTCCTGCCACCCCATGTTGGAGGTATCTTGACTCAAGATGTCTGGTCTATGGAAGAGAAACAACTTAACATAAATAAACTGGAACTAAGGGCAATATGGAATATCCTCAACACCTTTGCAGTCCATTTCCAAAGGATAGAACTTGTTCTGACCATATTGTTCCATGCTGGATCAAACTGCGCTTGCTGCCAGTCAAATTTTGTATTAAATTTAAGGCGAGGTTGTGAATGAAGGCTTATGACACCAGATCTCGGCTTTACTCAGAATTGAGTTAGAAATACACAGGAACAGGAGGAAACTGCTTTGTCAAAAAGATAAGAAGGAATAGGAACTGAATCTGTACAATCATCATATGATGAATTAATAATGAAATTACACTACAATTTATGGGCTACTATTCCAGTATGTCACTCGCATACACATTTGGCTCGCTCTGTCTCGCCTCCTCTGACAGGAAGTTTGTGTCAGAGGGAGCCAACATGGCAGACGAGCACAGGTGGGAGCTCTAAAACCCACCACTGCACTATTTATTTACCGTGGCGGTTCTTGAGAATGGACGTAAGGCAGTGGCAGAGGGAAAGGAATGGGGTGCAGCAAAGGAAAAATGCTGAACTACTAAAGAGGGGGTCAGGGAAATGCTCCAAGTGCTCGCCCTGACTTGTGCCACCCTAGGCAGATGCCTAGTCTTCCTAGTAGTAGCCTGGCCCTAGTGGTATAGGTCAGCAGGCTGTATTGTGATGCTGGTCAGATGCGGTGGGCTGCATTGCAATGTTGGTCCAATGCAGGGGGAAGGACAAACGTTTTGGAGCATGCAGGCTGCAGCTGACTCATGGGCATAGTTTGTTCACTCCTGATCTAAGCACTCTTTAGATCTGTAATGAGGAAGGAGGCATATTTCAATATTTAGCTCATCCTATTGAAAACATCTTTGACCGTGTATTGTAAATCATGAGAAACTCTGGGTCACATTAAGAAGCATGGGTATACCAGAACACCTGATAGTTCTTTTGCAAACCTTTACATTGATCAAGAAGCAACAGTTCGAACAGAACAAGGAGAAGTAGAATGGTTTAAAATTAGCAAAGGTGTACAACAAGGCTGCATACCTTCCCCCTACCTGTTAATTTATATGCAGAACAAATCATCAGAGAAGCAGGACTATATGAAGACAACCAAGGTGCAAAGATTAGTGAAAGACTCATCAGCAACCTTCGCTATGCAGATGATACCACAATATTAGTTGAAAGTGAAGATGATCTGAGATATTTGCTTCTCAAGATCAAGGAATATAGTCTTAAAATGGGCATGCACCTTAATGTAAAGAAGACAAATATTGTGACAACTTCATCATTGATGGAGAAGAAATTAAAATAATGGACAGCTTTGACCTGCTTGGAAGAAATCAAATAATGCATTGCTCTTGGCAGAATGGATATGAAGGACCTAGACAAGATTTTCAAGAGCAGAGATGTCTCTCTTCGTACAAAGATGCAAGTTGTCTATGTCATAAGGATGCAAAAGTCGGACCGTGAAAAAGATAGACAGAAACAAAATCAATGCCTTTGAATTATGGTGCTGGTGAAGAACATTGTGTTTACCATGAACTGCCTGAAGAACCAAGCAGTCAGTACTAGAGGAGATCAAAACTAAGCTTTCTTTAGAAGCTCAGATGTCAAGACTTTGACTTTCATACTTTGGACACATCATGTGAAGAAAGATCATTAGAGAAAGATATCGTACTAGGTAAGGTTGAAGGTCAACGCAAAAGAGGAAGGCCAGCAATGAGATGGCTTGATACAATAAAAGCAGTTATGGATGCCGCTCTGTCAACAATGAGCTGCCTGACTGAAGGCCGAGCACAATTTAGGACAACTATCCAGAGGGTTGCCATAAGTCGACACTGACTCTATGGCAGTTAACAACAACAGCACTGAAAACGCCTAAGGTGAGTTACCTAAAAACAGGCATAAAAACACACATAACTTACAAACAAATCACAAATTTAACAACATTCAGACTAAAATAAATATTCAGCAGCAAAGTACAAATCAGTACAGTAAGGGAAAAGAACTACATAACCTACCAATCACTTCTCAAGTCCTTCCAGATAGATGCCTAATATGATTCAGGACAGTGAATGATCTCTATTGAACCAACCTGGCAATATGCAAATCTGGCTGCCCAGTAATAGCCCACTGGTTTTTGAAATGCTATAACTTCAAATATCTTTGGTCTCCATAGTGTGCCCAACTGAGGAGATATAATTCCTTATGAATCCAGATATTGTATATTCTCATTTATATTATCAAAAAAGCTCAGGAGCAATGTGCATAGGACATGATAGAAAAGATAAATGACTCTAAGCAAGACATTCATTTTCAGCACCTTGGTCCACTCAGCCTATGGATCATTTCAGTCCTTTAGGTTCCTCTGTATTCAACTGAGCACAGGACAATATTTAAATCTGATATCTAATTGGAAACAAAAATACATAGTTACACAAATCTATTATTGGCCACCAAATTGTGACATACATCTTGGAATTCTCTCATCTGTCCTTGAGCTGATTAGGAGTATTTCAAATTTCTGATAATAATCATATTTCTGTTAGAAACTCTGAAAACTGTGGTGCTGACTTTAATATTTGTGAGAAACAATAAAACACTTAAAATATATTTATTTATTTATTTATTTACATTCTCTTATATACCGTGCTATTCTGCATCATTGCGGTTTACATTGAACAAACTGAAATTACATTGAACAGGGCATTATAACTTGGAGATAACTATTTTACAGGGAACATGGGCTATGGAGGGTTAAGTGGCTTGCCCAAGACCACAAGGAGCACCTGTGGGATTAGAAACCCCAGTCCTTCTGGCCCAAGGTTGCCTTCCTCTAGTGGATTTGAACCCCCGACCTTCCGGCCTGAAGTACCTTGCCCCAACCACGAGGCCACTCCTCCACTCCGATATGGATATCTATATGGAAAACTCACATGAATCCTGTCACTAAGGTCCTTTTTTACTAACACTTAGCTTGAGCTATCTGCTGCATGGCCTATTTTATTCCTATGGGCTGTGTGGCAAATAGCTTGAGCTAAGTGTTAGTAAAAGGGACCCTAAATTTTAATCCAGTTATCAGGATATCAGTGGAAGAGTAGCCTAATGGTTAGAGAAGCAGGCTGAGAACCAGGGAAGCCAGGTTTGAAGCTCACTTGTGATCTTTGGTGGGCCTTTTAACCCTCCTTTGCCTTAGGTACAAACTTAGATTACCCTAGTCAACAATGAAATTGTTACTGACTTTAAAAGGCCCTAATCTGTAGTATCTTGGTGAGCTGAACAGGAATATAACATTAAAAAAATTTTATTGGCTCTCGTTTTGAAGATATTGCATGTAGTTCATTTTTGACATTTCACCGTGTAAATTTATCCAGTAGGATATCAACAACATCCCAAATAAGCCTTGAATGATGTAATATTGCATCACATTGCATAATACCAGCATGCACACATCATCCAGAGTTGATTGCATCATTTTCTGATGCAATGCAATACTACTGCCAGACGGCTGCTGAAGCCATCTGACGTCAGCAGTGTACTATACGCAGTCAGAAAGGAAAGTAATCTGGTATTCTGTTCCGATATTGAAAGCCTCATGAATGCCTTAAAAATCACTCATGACCCACAAGACCGGAGACTATTTATAGACTCTTCGAAACTGAGTCTGAAGGCTGTGCTTTTGAACAATGGAAACCATCTTCCATCTATTCCAGTAGCGCATGCCGTCCACATGAAAGAGACATACGATAACTTAACGCATCTACTGACTTCCATTAACTATAACAAGTACAGCTGGCACCTCTGTGGTGACTTGAAGGTAGTTGCCCTTTTAATGGGACTGCAGCAGGGATATATAAAATACATGTGTTTCTTATGTGAGTGGGATAGCCGAGCAAGGGATTGGCACTACTTGCGGAAGGAATGGAATCGCAGACAAAATGTAACAGTTGGAGAGAAGAAAATCCAGCACCCAGCTCTGGTTGAGGCTCACAAAATCCTGCTACCACCCCTTCATATCACACTAGGTTTGATGAAAAACTTTGTGAAAGCCATGGACCACACTTCGCCAGCTTTCCGATACCTGCATGAAAAATTCCCTCGACTCAGTGAAGCAAAGATTAAAGAGGGAGTTTTTGTGGGTCCTCAGATTCGAGAGATCTTCAAAGATGACCGGTTCAACAACTTGCTGCAGGGTGATGCGAAACAAGCATGGAATGCTTTTCGCCTAGTGTCAACAAACTTTCTCGGGCATGTTAGGGCAGAAAACTACAAGGAACTAGTAGAAGACATGCTGATGCAGTATCAGAAACTTGGCTGCAATATGTCTCTAAAGATCCATTTCCTTGATTCCCATCTCGATTTCTTTCCTGACAACTGTGGTATGGTTAGTGATGAACAGGGCGAACGTTTTCACCAGGATATCGCAACGATGGAGCAAAGATACCAGGGAAAATGATCCACTACAATGCTGGCTGACTACTGCTGGACACTCCCCAGAGAAGCTCCCGAACAGCTGTACAAGAGACAGGCGAAAAAATCTAAGAAGTAGTCTATGACTTCGTTTATTACAGGTATTAACCGAATGCCAATTATATTTACTATTGACATGCATTTCGTGATGTAAACATTAATTCTTGTAGATTACAAAACAACTAGAGCCAACTTTGCAATTTCACTGTCATATTCGTGTTCAGCATATAAAAATTGATAAGAAAAAACTATTTTTATTTCAGTAACTACACTTTTGTAAAAATTTGTTGACCAGTGTTATAAGCCCTCAACGTCAAGAAAAATACCTACTGGGGGTTATTCCATAAACCGAATAGGCCAATTTCACCTGCACGGGAGACATGTATCTCCCGAAAACATCTATCGTTGTATTCCAAAACATGGCTCCCATGCACGTCCACAATGCAAAGACGGGGATCTCAGAACGTGCTCGGGAGGGGCGGAACAGGGGTGTGGTTTGCCGCGGAGATGTATATAGCGTATCCAGGAAAAGCACATGTTTATGTTCCCCTTAGATGTGCCTGGTATTCCTGCTGGAGACATGGAATAAGGCCAGTACTTAGAAATTATTCTGCTGTTTTTGGTTAGAGGTTGTGACAAGTATGCTTCAAACAGGTATGACTGCAGTCTGTAAAACACTACAAGATGCATTTATAATGAACAAAAGTTGGGGGTGAGGGAATTTTGTAAGCTAAAGGGGCATTAATAACTACCCTTAAAAACATTTTAAGAAGAGCAATTGTGATTATTCTGGCTATGCTGACATTTGCTGTTTGTGCTAAAGGAGCTAATCTGGGGGACCCTAGAAATTCCTGTGTTATGTAAAATGGGAATGTTGATGTAAGAGTTGTGTGTGAGTGAGTTTGCAACAGGATCTTGTTTGAGTGAGCAAGGGGGATCATATTTGTAGTTCTGGGATTCCATGCTATCATGGTATACCAGCTTTTAGTTATAGGTGCTAAGCATCTTTTTCCCTGAATTATGTCTTTTGTGATTGCAAGTGAGAGAGAGAGAGAGTGTGTGTGTGTGTGTGTGTGTGGTTTGAGGGTTGCACAGTAGGAGCTGGTGTGCTGATCTGCAATTCAGGAAGGGCATGAATGCCCGGCCAGTACCTGGACCATATGGATGACTGCAGTGTTACCAGCTGCCTGTGTGACAGGGCAGCCATATATCTGCAGGGCCAGGCACTGAGAGACATGACTGATATGCCAGCAATCCTCAGATTGTACCATGTGGCCTACATCTTTACCCAGTTCATGATCTATGCAAGCTACATGAGTAGTGATATATATGGAGGCTGGGTCCTTGTTATGATGGCACAGGGATACCCCTCACATGCTAAAACAGGCCTGACCAGGGAGCATTGCCACACAGCAGACTGTGGGAAGGCAGGCAGGATTGTCCCACAACTGTCTTCACCTCAACTTCACCAAAACTGCCGAACTCTGGTTTCCGCATGGTAATCCCTCCCCTTCACTGGCCCCATCTCTCTCTGGTAGTCCTATATCTCTTGTGTCTACTTTCCGTTACTTAGGTGTGCTCTTTGACTCCGATCTCTCTTTCCATGCTCATGTCTCTCATATCACTAAGACTTCCTTCTTTTTCCTTCGCCAGATCCGTTCAATTCATCCTTTCCTCTCCCCATCCGCCCTTACAACGTTACTCCTATCACTTGTTATGTCTCGCATTGACTTCTCTAACTCTGTCCTTATTGGTCTTTCTAAATCTCAACTCCACCGCCTCCAGAGGATTCAAAACACCACTGCTCGCTTAGTCACTCACTCCTCCCCGCATGAACATATCACTCCTCTCCTTCTTCATCTTCACTGGTTACCCGTTGCCTATTGTGTCCAGTACAAACTACTCACTCTCGTTCATAGAGCTCTTCACACTACCACCCCGCAATACCTGGCAGACCTCATCCATTTCCACACGCCTAGGCACACCCCCGCTCCTTTCATCTTAACCGCCTCACACTTCCCCCTCCCGCCCGCGCCCATCTCCAGTCCACT
Source organism: Ichthyophis bannanicus (assembly GCA_033557465.1). Taxonomy (NCBI): domain Eukaryota; kingdom Metazoa; phylum Chordata; class Amphibia; order Gymnophiona; family Ichthyophiidae; genus Ichthyophis; species Ichthyophis bannanicus. The sequence goes on from CM066034.1 coordinate 594,398,893, forward strand.
TGTTCCTCTGCTTTCTTCTTTATTGGCCCTGCCCTCTGGAATTCCCTTCCTACCTCCCTCCGTTTGGAACCCCATCACCCTTCTTTCAAACGTGACTTAAAGACTCATCTCTTCTCCCTTGCCTTCATCCTTCCCACCCCTTTTGTGTGAACTCCTTTTCTTGGTCTACAACTTTTCTTTTTCCTAATCTCTTTCTTCTGTCCTTTGAAATATTGTAATTTCTTTTCAATTTTTCTGGCCTAGTGCCTCACTTTGTTAATTTGTACATTGTACACCGCTCTGACTAACATAGAAGGGCGGTTAATCAAGTAAATAAACATAAACATAAACATAGATAGCAGATGTATACAGACCAACATAAGCCAGGACAGAGAGTGGACATTATATGAAGCAGGTGTAGCCACATGTAGGGAGCTGCTGTGAGAAATGCCAGTACCTGGATATGTGGGAAACATATGCCATAGCCAGACAGCCATAGGCATCAGAGCATAGTTGTGTCGCTCAACAATACAATGTATCCTTTGGGGAATTTAAAGTTAGTTGAGGTTTTTGTGAGGTTGGTAAAGGTCCATATTTAGCATTTGCAAGAGTGTTTTTAGAAATGACAAATGCAAGAATAACTGAGGAGTTGTTATGCTGTCATGTACGTTTTGATGCAAAACTTGATCTTATTGTATCTTAGAGTGCACTGAGATTACTTTGCAGTGTTCTGGGCATGAAACAGACTAGAATATATAGTCTAGTTTGCATCAGCATGTATGTATCATCAGTATTTATGTCTAGCGGCCCAATGACGCCGGCAACAGGGAGCGGGCCTGAAGCTCCTCCCGCTCCCTGTACCAAAGGCCAGTCAGGCCCACCAGCTGGCAGCATTTTACATTCCAGTGCCGGAAGGCGCAAAGACACCATCAGCTGCCCGATCAGGGTCCAGCAACAGAGAGTGGGCCTGAAAATTCCTCCTGCTCCCTACACTGAAGGCCAATCAGGCCCACCAGTCAGCAACAGTTTACATTCCAGTGCCGGAAGGCATGCCCGCGCCTGGTAGGCCCACGCTGGAGGGCCCTTAGGTGTGGCCCTTGCGTGGGGCACTGAGCGAAAACATACAGCAGTGCCATTGCTAATGTGCTGGCTATCATCTAGCCCAAGCTAAAACCATCTGTTGCAGCCTCTCACTGAACAGGTCACCAGTTAATCCAGGCACCACTCCAAATTTAGGAAAACGCCGGAGCTTCTACACCATCCCTGCTCTGCAAAGCAAGGTAGGCCTCCTGCACCAAGCAGCTCCCGTCCCTTTGGTCCCCATTAAGAAGGTGGCAATCCCAGAACATATAGACAACGCATCAAGAGCACCCTCACCTAGGAGCCCAAACACAGCTCACAGTTCAACTCGCATATGTACCATCCCCTCTTATAGCATAACACAATGCCGGAGAGTATTGTGTATTCCTTTTTTGCCTGGCCCAGTTTGTCCTATGGTCAGAATCATATACTCACCAGCAGGGCCTAATGCCCTCCTTCCAAGGCCATGGCCTCAAGGGACATAGAGAAACACCCTACACCACAAGGGCACCACTCTGAGCACACCATTGCCGGCTCAACCCCAGCAAAAACCTATAGTCGTAAGTCTCTTCAGTCAGAAAACCTGAACTGCATGCTCATAAATGCTCGCTCCATCTGGAATAAATGCCCTGTCCTCCTTGACTGTCTCAAATGCCAGAATTTAGACCTGCTCTTTGTCATGGAATCATGGTTCACTGACACAGACACCGTAGTCATAAACCAACTAAAGCTCCCTGGTTATGATCTCTTTAACTGCCTGAGAATAAATTGTAGGGGTGGTGGAATCCTCATAATAGCCAGAAACAATCTCCATTTCCATTGCTAGACTTCCCAGAGCACAACCAACCTTGATTACATCATGATCTCAAATAAGTTCCTAGAAGAATGTCTATTCTACCATTCACCATCTGCATGCACCAATGACCTGTCCACTATCCTTGATCTAGCTTTCAACCAGAATACCCAATGAAAACCACTCTGGTGGCTAGGCGATTTCAACCTCCCTGTGCTCCCTACCAAGCACTCTATAGCCTTTCTTGATGCAATGACGGCACTGAGTTATGATCAACTAATACATACACCCACACACAAGAGGAAACATCCTGGACCTCATCTTTGCCCCATCACCTCCCGCCCCCCCACACACAGATCGAGCAGCCAGAACTCACTGCTGGTCCTCCCTGTCCCCTGGTCAGACCACAATGACATTACTTTCCACATCCCTAAGGACTTAGAAGATCATTTGCTTCCAAGAACTGCCCCACTAGCCTCTCAGTGCTTCAGATATTTTAACAAAGAAGCCTTCCTCCAAGATACTCTTCAGGATCTCAATACTAACACTACCGAACTAGACGAGCTGATAGACATATGGAACAACATTTTAAGTAAAGCCCTCTCCTACCTCACTCCACAAAGCCCACTAAGAAGAACAACACAGCCATATGGTTTATCGCCGAGCTGCGAGAATCCCTAATATGTCTCAGGGAACTAGAGTAATGCTGGCGACATTCAAGACTCTCCCATGACCTTGTTGAATACATTAATAGCTTACATGAGCACCACAGACTAATTGACCAGAAACGAAAGGAATACCATACCAATATCCTGATGTGCTCTCTTAACAAGCCCCGAGAGCTTTTCGGTCTTATTAAGTCCTTCACAAAGGACACATTTAAGAACCATCCAACAGATAACCGCAGCTCAGAGGCCTTTAATGCACACTTCCAGAGCAAAACAAATATGATGAGGCCTCACTCAGATAATCCTCACTCGGAAGATCCTCTCTTGGTCATCCCCCCAACAGGAGACACTGTTCTTCCCAAGCTAGATGCCTTTTACCCATACTCCTCTGAGCAGATAGAGAACATCATATGCAAGATTATCCCTATCTTTATTTCAAAACTTTATATACCGCCCATTGTCAGGACATTAGAGCAGTTTACAAAAGAAAAATAAGTCTATGCTAAAGAAAAATGAAAAGAACGCCATAAAATATAGGAAAGAAGAAAGAGTAGTAAAGCAACAGCAAAGCTACAATGAAAAAAAAAAAAACATGAAGGGGAATCACAAAATGGTATCATAACGAGTCTGTCCCTTATATTCGAGACCTCCACCACTTCTCCAACTGACCCTGTCCTGCATACTGGATCAAGTTAGCGCGAACTGACCTAAGCACAACCATTGCAAGAATCATACACCTTTCTCTGTCTAAGGGTGTGCTACTACCATCCCTGAAAACCGCCTCCATCAGACCATTGCTAAAAAATAATAAACCAGATCCTTTGGACATCAGCTCCTACAGACCCATATCGAGCCTCCTGGCTAAGATAACAGAAAAGATTGTCCAGCAACAAATCCAGGATCACGTTGACTCCCACGCTCTTCATGACCAACAGCAGCATGGGTTCTGTCAGCAGCACAGACTGAAACCCTTCTGGCTACTCTTCTTGACAGACTCCTCACTGGAATAGATAAAAAGAAGCAGGGATTCATCCTTATACTTCTGGACATTGCCTCGGCCTAGGGTCAGTCATAATCTTCTACTTGTCTGATTGCAACAAAAAGGGATACAGAACGCAGCCCTAGACTGGTGTAGATCTTACTTGATTGGTCGCCAGCAACAGGTACACATAGGAGAGCAGACATCAGGCACATTCCAGCAAACAGGGAGTCCCGCAGGGCTCATCTCTTTTGGCCCTGCTCTTCAACATCTATATCCAGCTGATCTGCGCAATAATTCAGTCATACAACATTCTATACCATATCTATGCTAATGACGTCTTACTATACGCCCCATTCTCTACAGACAGAATGTGTCACCACTGTCTCAGACTGGCTCTCCACACACAACCTTAGAGTCAAGTGCTAAAAGATGGAAGTCTTATTTATAACCAAAGACCAAACGTTTACCTAACCAACTTCCCTGCAAGTAAATGGCTTAGAGCTGATGATGAAGCAGGAGGTGCACTGCCTGGGAGTCATCTTGGATGAACGACTGAGTATGGAAGCACACGTACGAAATGTCATCAAGGCGGTTTATCATAAAATAAGGACCCTCCATCATCTACACCCGCTCCTGGGCCCTTCAGACTTTTGTATTCCAGGCGCTCATCTTCACACACCTGGACTAGGCCAGTATTATTCTCCATGGTCTGCCAAAATGCACATTCCAGCCACTCCAGTTGGCCATGAACACAGCTGCCTGAACATTTCACGGAGCCAGGACCGTACCGAGCCCTGTGTGAGCGGTGCGTCTGCACAGGGTGCAGAGACTTAAAGGGCGCATTTCGGCTGTCTGCTGTTGCCTGCCGCCACCACTTTTTCGGCAGCAGACAGCAGCAGAGAGACGAAATGTGCCCCTTAAGTCTTCGCGCCGGCACACTAAGCAGGTCTGGTCTCTCCGGGAGGGACCAGACCTGCTTAGCGTGCCGGCAACTTGCAGATCGGGTGCATGCCCCCCCTCCCGCACCCCTATAAAGTGTCTAAATGGAGGTGCGGGAGGGGGGCGTGCGCCCAATGTCCAAGTTGCACAGGGCGCATTTCAGTCTCGGCATGGCCCTGCACGGAGCGCCTAGATTTGAACACGTCACACCCATCTTAATGCAGTTACACTGGCTCCTAGTAGCAAGCTTTCTGATTTACAAAGCTCTTTTGATGATGTTCAAGATTCTACACGACATGTCTGTGGACTCCCTTGCTGCAATCATACAATTTACCTCAAATAACAGAATGAGGAGATCATGCATGGCGAACCCGCTGATGACCTCTTCATCAATAAGGACGTGCACCCAAGCTACTAAGAACTGTGCCTTTTCTTTATATGCACCAACTCTGTGGAACGCCCTGCTTTAATCCGTGCCATCTCCTACCAGTCAACCTTTAGAAGAGCCATTAAGACTCACTTGTTTCAGCTATTCTACGACGATATGACATGTACAATGCTTGTCAACCCACAGCTCAACCTCCCCTATGTACTGTTAGGATCTATTTACCAACCTGTAATTTAGTTCCTCCATTCCACCCAAGATTCCCCTGCCCTACCCAAGTTGATGTTCCAGTCAGTGTTCATTTGTTTCAGTTTAATACCTACTCTATGTAAAACAGTTCTGTTGTTCATATTCTTTGTAAACTGCACTGATTTTGAATTAGTGCTGTATATAAAGCAAATAAAGAAATGCAATAATTTGCATCAGCACAACACTGTTAGTGAGAGGAGCAGATTAGGAGATGCATGTTTTAACCGAGGAGGTGTGGCCATCGGAGGCATCCACAGGTATATCACGGAGACAGACAGGATCAGAAACATGCAACTTTCCAGAATATGGTGAGCATGGGGATGTCCAAAACGACTGTAGCATTTACCCATGACCCATAATATTAGCAGGGATGGGTTCCTCCGCTTCACCCTATAGCTTGTGCCTGCACCCATGCACGTGCCATGCACTGGATATATGCATGGGCTGGCTGAACAACATATTGGACATGCTACGCTGGACATGTCTATGTGCCAATTCCTTAAACGCAGGCATCTCTATACCAGCAGATGTGGAATTGGCATGGAATCGCACCCGTTTCCAATTTAAACATGTCCACAGACCGGATGTAGATTTTGTGGAATCTGCCTCGCTGTATCTGAATGTAATTCACTTTGAGTTACCACTGAAAAAGGCATGAGTACATCCAAAATTTCATCCCTTCCCTTCCCCTCCCCTCCTCTCCCCTCTATGGCAAGATCAAACTAAAAGATGAGAAGGGAGACGACCTTACCTAGTACATTCCAAATGCTAAACTATTTAGATGATAAACCATTTGTTAGAACTTTGGCTTTTGGCTGTTCCTATACTGTTTTTATCCAAACTATGAAATGGCTAGAAAATCCCTACTTCCAGTATTGCAAACAAAAAAGATCACTGTAGCTTATCAAAAGATTTGTCTGTATCTAGTGCCACTGTTAATCCTGGGGCCTTGTTTTTCTTTACCAAAGGCAGGCTTGAACACCCTATGTGTGTTAGTGATACCCTGCCCTTTATGAACCCAGTTTGGTCTCCATCTGCTAGTTCTGACATCAGTTTCTAAAACCTAGTCTGCAGTATCTTGGCCAATATGTTTACATCTGCTTTTAGCAGAATTAGCATCTAGTCCTTTTTCCTCTTGTGTAGTAATACAGTTGTATTGGTCGCATTATGAGAGCAGTCTGGGTGTTCCTATTGATATTCAAATGCACCCAACATTATGGGCAACTCCTTGGGAGAAATGTTTTTCCATAGAAATCCAGGTGAAAATCATGGAGACAAACTGTGTTACCATGTGCACTACCGTCTGCAGCTTTGTATCTAGGCTATTGTGGTTATAAGCTATGATTTTTTAGAATTACGTCCTTGACTGTATTGCTGGCAGCTTCAAGTCAGTACAGGCCTGCTTTTCAAAGGCATTTACACGGTTAACTTCCCTACTTACCTATGTAAATGCCTTATCCGGGATTATCAAAGGACACGCACATAGGTAGTGCCCTTCGAAAATCCCGAATATGTCCCTAATGCGCCAAGATGCTATCTGCTTAGCATCAGAGCATGTTGGGGGCATTCTGGAGCGGAGCAGAGGTGGGCCATGGCACTACCTGTGTAGCACCAATTTTCGATGCTACACGGTTAGTGCTCTGCGTCTTAAACATAGGCATAGGAAAACCTCTCCTATCTTTAAGACGCTGGGGCTAACCGTGTAGCATCGAAAATCAGTGCTACATGGGTAGCTCCTGCGGCTTCCTGGCTGTGCAGAGACACCCAGATTTTCAGTGCCGGGACCGCATATGAGCCTGGCATGGAAAATCCAGGTTAAGTGGGAGGGGGGCAGGCTATGCGCCGAAGCGACGCATTGCACCGCCCAGCTCAAAATTGGGCCCCGAGGCTGTTAAAAAGTCATATCTGAAATTATGGACTAAATATTTTGCCCAAGCATTTTCAAGGTAACTTATTTATAAGAAAATGAATGGCATGCTTTTTGAGTTCCTCTGAAAAAAATAAATCTCCACATTTTGCCCTCTTGAAATTTAAAATGAGCAAAAAAAAAGGGTGAGGGCAGCTTTCCAAATTTTCTTCAAGATGCATTTATCAGGGTAGATTGTGGCTTCAGAATTGGAGGGAATAAGATGATACTTAATGGTTGGAGCTGGAAAGAGAGCTTGTCTTTCCTCTTTCACTGTGTTATTCTTCAGAAATAGTTCCAAAATATTTGTTATGGAAAATTTAGTATTAATAGCAATATCAACCTGTTCGGCATTTCACAAATGTGATGATTCATTGAAAATTGAGATACGCTATTGGTTGATCCAAGATGGCTGCTTGAGAAGCAGCAAGGCAAGACGCGTTTTTGGAAGCTGAGGAATTTACCGTCCCGATGCCTCAGACTCCTGCCAAGAGTAAAGGGAAAGTCGTAGAACCTATCTCTACTTCGACTCCAAAGGCTCCGGGACAAACGAAGCTTCAATTCGCGATGTCTACTTCTTGACATTTGCAGTGCTCTTCGGCATCATTTGTGGCAGTGGGACTTCGTTGAGTCCCGAGCAGCATTCAGCCCCACCGTAGCCTGGACCAAACATGAACGCCAAGGTGAGGCCAACCTTGTTCTAGGGATTCTTTCCGGGTTCAAAACCGGTAGTGGAGGCTCCTGCGGCAAATGGATCTGCCCCAGTGGGATCTGCTCTAATCCCTGTATGTCAACGGCACAGGTGATTAGACCGGTTGTAGTCACTATGGAAGTATTATGGGATGCCATCAAAGGAGTGGACTCCAACCTGACAAGTTTTGCTGGCTTGGAAATAGTGCTAAGACAGCAGAGCATGGGCTGACTCTTACTCAGCAAACTGAGCTGTTAGAGCATGTAGAATCAGGCTTGGAAGTCCTTCAGTTCATGAGTACTGCCCAAACTAAGGAGAAAGAAATATTGAACAGGAAACTGATTTATTTGGAAAAACCAAGTTCGTAAGAATAACTTGAGATTTCTAAACATTCCTAAATGTCTCCTAATTTCATTGGTGGACACACTGAGGAGATATTTAAGTGAAGTTTTGAAGATGTCTGGAGAAGCAATACCACCAGTTACTTTTGGCCCAGTATTTGTCACTCTTTACTGCTCATGGAGGGTCGGGGGTAGGTCTTAGGGTAGAAGAATCGACGGATGTGGGGAATTTGACTGCCTTCTTAGAGGCCTTTGGAAGTTATTATGGACAGGACCACATTAGTGACTTGCTTTGTTTTTCAGTAACATGTCAGCACTTTTTCTTAGTTCAAAAATGTATGTACTTCCTGATGTATCTAGAGATACTCAGAAGAAGCGCCGGGAATTTTTGGCCCTTAGGGATAGGGCCATAGATCTCAGTACAACTATGAGGTTGTTTTTTTGTTTGTAAATTTTCATTGGGCTGCATGGTAAACAGTATGGGGTCTATTCTGAGCTACAAACAGCGGGGATGTATGCCTGCCTGGATGTACATCCCCGCTATTCATCCCCCTTTCTGTCCCCATGCAAGGCTTCTTGTATGTACAGCAGAATTGTACGGGGAGCCTTAGGCTTGGGGCAGGAGGAAGGCCGAGCGAGGGCGGTGCATGGGCGGGCCGTCATCCTGGATGTACAGGGCCGATTTTGAGTTTGGCCCAGTATGTCCAATGTAGCCTGGTTAGACAGGGGACTTATTCCACTTCAGAGGCAGAATATGTCCCCCTGGATACAGGGTAACAGTGGCGGCCAGAGGGGACAAGACCAGGAGGCATGCAGGAGGTTCCCCATAGCCGGACTCTGGCTATGGGAGGCTGGATTGGGGATCTGGCTGCAGGGAAAGGACAATCTCAGCAGCGGCTGGAGTTTGCAGCTTTGTAAGGGAGCCATGGTGCCATGGCGACAGGACGCGATGGCACTGCAGCTCCATTACAGAGTCAGGCTGAGTTAGCCAGGTGTGCAGCCGGACATATGGCCAATCAGAATCTGAGCCAGCCTGCATGTCCAGGACGGTAGACCTGATTCTGATCCTGCAGCGGCGTCTATCAGAATCAATTCTACCACTGTACGCCCTGATTCTACCCGGCCGTACAAGGGGCTGGACGTCCAGAAGGGAATAGGCCTCCATGTCTTTTTTGTCCCTGATCAATTTCAGCTGTTTATGGGGACGCTAGATAACTACTGAGTCCTCTTGTCTTGTGTTTGCTGCTGACAAATTTAAATTAGATTTTCCTTTTAATCATTTTTTTCCTTTTCCTTGGCTCCTATTGTGGATGTGATAGTGGACTATTGTATTTTATTTTGGTAATGATTTGGTTTTATTTTTCTTTGTATATCATTTTCTGCTATTACCTTTTCATTCAGTATTTATTTGGATGTAAATTTCATAAATAAATTTAAAAAAAAAGAAAATTGAGATACTACCAAAATGCTTCTATGTTGCAATCGGGGGAGCAATTTTCAAAATGCCTACAATGTTTGAAGTTCCATGGCTTTTCAGTAGGTTCAAAGTTAGGGGAGGTGTAACTATTGATCCACTGTCTCTGAAGTGGGGTAACTCCTTGCTACATATTTTGAGGACAATTTTCAAAGCCATTTACATTGGTTAACAGTTATTTCCATGTGTAAATTGGATGTCTATGGTTTGAGTCCAGTCTTTCTGAACATTCCAAACAGGGTTAACTTTGGCAACAAGGTTTTGGATTGGTATTTTTTTTTTAAATAGGGAAGTTCCACAAGGCTCTGCCTTGTTGGCAGGGCTTGTGCTACCATCAGGTGAATTAGGCAGTTGCTAGAGCACCGTTCTTCCAGGGGCACCCGCTGCCACACTCTCCAGGGCTGGCAGTGGCTTGGAAACCATGCCCTTACCTAAACTCTCTGGTGCTGCTTCGTGGTTTCTGTCTTACACTATCTGCCACTTCTATCCCTGTCCAACACAGAATTCTGTTTTATGCAGAGGGGCGGAAGCCGGAGATAGCGGAAGGCAGAAATTGCATCACGGTGCCACAGTGCATTTTGGCTGTTCAACAGCCAAAATGCTTCGGACAAGAAAGCAGCTGTTCTAAACTAATTTAAGGCTGCTGAACACAGAAATCATAATGAAAATGGCTGATTAGGTTGAGTTCCTAAGATATATGCTATTAATTAGTCATTAGGGGCCATTAACTGTGTATTATGCAACATTTGCGTGAGATTGTGTAATCTCTACTTGCAAGCAATAGAAATATCTGTCTAAAACCAGATGATGCAATCAGCATTTAAATTTGCATCACTTGACAGTATAAATCTTAAGGTGTATTAGTCACAGAAAAATTAAAAATGAATTATTTTGCATTATTTTATGCCGATAGGTCAATCACAGTGTATTCGGCTATGCATCGTACTTGTGTTAATAATGCAGATAATTTCTGCTATATTTGTGCTGAAGTGATTTTTACATCACAAAAACGGAATATGACTGTGGTGGTTAAGAAAGCCTACAACTTATATTTTGGCTGCAGAATAGGAGATCAGAATAAGAGCTGGGCGCCACACAAATGCTGCAATACATGTGCAACAAATCTCAGGCAATGGGTGAATGGGAAAAGGCAATCAAAGCCTTTTACAGTTCCAATGATCTGGAGAGAGCCCACGGATCATGTCAGCAATTGCTACTTCTGCATGGTTCCTCCAATTCAGAAAGGCATATCCAGAAAGAGTAAGTGGACCGTGCAATATCCAAACATTCCATCTGCAGTTCGCCCAGTGCCTCATAGAGAAGGGTTGCCGATTCCCAAAATGTCAGAATCATTATCATTAGAATCAAGTGAGGAAGAGGAAGAAGTTTGTAGTCATGATCCGTCAACCTCACGTGACCCAGAGTTTCTTTTGGCCACTGCTAACGCAAGGTGAATTAAAAGACCTTGTCAGGGATTTGGATCTCCCGAAGAATAAAGCTGAGCTTTTAGGTTCCAGACTACAGCAGTGGAATCTTCTGGCTGGTGACACTCGAATTTCTTTTTTCCGGGACCGTCAAAAAGACTTGGTGTCATTCTTTTTCAAAGAAGGTGATCTTGTTGCATGCAACAACGTAAAAGGTTTACTGGCAGCTCTCAATATCAATTACAGTGCAGATGATTGGAGGCTCTTCATTGATTCATCCAAAGCAAGTCTTAAAGCTGTATTGCTGCATAATGGCAACTTGCTACCATCAATTCTTATTGGTCATGCAGCTTTTATGAAAGAGACTTATGACAATATGAAACAACTTTTGAAATGTATAAACTATGATCAACATCTATGGTCAATCTTTGGTGACTTCAAAGTGGTCGCCCTCTTGCTTGGTCTTCAGGGTGGATACACCAAGTACTGCTGCTTCCTGTGTGAATGGGATAGTCGTGCTAGAGATTGTCATTTCGTCAAAAGGGACTGGCCACTTCATCAGTCACTGGATCCTGGAAGCAAAAATGTTCTGTTTCCAGCACTTGTAGACAGCAACAAGATTTTGATGCCTTCCTTGCACATCAAGTTTGGACTAATGAAAAACTTTATCAAGGCGATGGATAAAACTAAACCTGCTTTCAGGGATCTTAGTGGTAAATTTCCTAGACTGAGTGATGCCAAAGTTAAGGAAGGAGTTTTTGTTGGCCCTCAGATTCATGCAATTCTTCAAGATGACAAATTTCTTTGTTTATTGCGTGGAAAGGAAAAGGCTGCATGAATAGCATTTGAATCAGTGACACAAAAGTTTCTTGGAAACAGCAAAGCAAATAATTACCAAGAGATTGTTCAAGATCTTCTCAAGGCATACAAAAACCTTGGTTGCAACATGTTCTTAAAGATTCATTTTCTACACTCTCATCTGGATTTTTTCCCACAAAATTGCGGAGCAGTAAGTGATGAACATGGAGAATGATTTCACCAAGACATTGCAGCAATGGAAAAGAGGTATCAGGGTAAATGGAGTCCATCAATGCTTCCAGACTACTGCTGGACAGTGACAAGGGATATTCCATTGCTTCAGTACAAGAAACAGATCAGGAAGAGTCGTGAAGCCACTGAATGAGAACAAACATTGCTAGAATGTACTTACAAATGTCCTTAATGAAAGTTAAATTGCAGACATAATTACTCCTCTGTTTCTTCTAAGTACGTTTATGAACTTTATTTTATAAAAACATGCTTGTTATTGTGCAAAGTTTCATTTGTAATAAGATTTTGATTTACATCTAAGGATTTAGGCTCGATTTTCACCATACATAGTGGTAAAATGTACATTCTTCAACATATCATAGAATCAGGAGCTAATTGACTAATTTCACTATCATATTTGAATTCAGTGTATCAAATTCATTAAGAAATAACACATTTAATTTCTGAAGCAAAAAATTTTGAAAATTTTTTCGAAGGCATTTACATGGGTAGCTGGCCTAGTTAGCCGTGTAAATGCCTTATCCGGGATTTTCGAAGGGTATCTACATGGATAGTGCCCTTCGAAAATCCCATATAAGTCCCTAATGCGCCCAGATGCTATGCGGTTAGCATCAGGGCGTGTTAGGGGCGTTCTGGGGCAGAGCAGGGGCGGAGGAAAAGGCTAACTGGGTAGTACCTGCTTAGCTCTCTGTGCCTTCAAGATAGGCGAGGTTTTTCCTCACCTGTCTTTATGGCGCAGAGGCTAAGTGGGTAGCATTGAAAATCAGTGCTACCTGGCTAGCTCCTGTGGCTTCCGAGTTGTGTGGCAAGACCCAGATTTTCAATGCCAGGGCCGCATATGACCCTGGCATTGAAAATCCAGGTAAGGCCGAATGGGGGACAGTCTGTGCGCCCACACGGCACATTGCACCGCCCAGTTCAAAATCAAGCCCAGAGAGTTTATGGAACACACTATGTCACAGTTTCTGAGCCATTGTCGCTGCTTCCAGCCCTGGAGGGGGGCAGCAACAGCAGCAATGGGGGCAGGGGCAATCAGGGGGGAAGGTGGCAATATGGAAGGCCTGCCTAGGGTGCCTCCAGTCCTTGCACCAACCCTGCTTGTCGGCAGTGTTGTTTAATACGTATCTCAAGTCACTTTGTGGAGTCTTACATGCAATGAAGGTCAATTTCAGGATTTGTGCCAACAGTATTATGCTTTTCTTGCCAAAGAGGGAGAATTGTCAGGAGACTCTAAAGAGATTGCGTGCTTGCATTATTAGTACTGTGCATTGATTAGCAGCAAATGGTATTTTTGTTAATTATAAGAAGATGGAGATTATGGTTTTGAAATAAAATATTTCTATAGTGTTCCTTTCTAGTATTATTGTTGCTTTTCTAGTGGTAAACATTTGCTCAGAAATTACTTATTGGGTTCTTTTGGACACAGGCTTAACTTTTATATATACAAGCCTTAGCATGTATCTCTTTTTATAAGTTGTGATTATGAAGCCATTTAAAACCAGCAAATTGTCCTGACACCCATGGACTACTGTAATGTGCTATTTCAAGGGCAGAGAATATATTGCTCAGTAGCTTCTTCAGACTTTTGTCAGGCGGCAATGTGAGCATCACTTTCTACTTCATCTAATCATTACCGCTTGGATGTCCATGCTTGGGCTGACACAGCAGCTGCTGTGTCTTCTTCCCACCCAATGGAGGCATAGCTTTGGTACATCCCATTTGTCTTGGCTGGTCTAGCAGGATGATATAAAACATGACATTTTAATTACCAGATAATGTCCTTTCCATAAGTCCTGCTAGACCAGTCCAGAGCCTGCCCCTGAAACTGTGATTGGTCTGTTATTCTCAGTGGTCCCTTGGTCCGCTATGATATTTTCTGCTTGACTCTGCAGGTTTATATCCTATTGACAACCTTCTGGTCAATCTCTCTTGTACATAGTTTTCTACTGTTTGATTTATCATTGTTGCCCATGTTAAGGTTATTTGAGGTTTGCCATGTTTCCTATATGCTTTGAGACATATACTGAGTTGCTCTCTAGAAGCTCAGACTGAGAGTGATGGGCTTTTCATTGTTTCTCTGTCTCCACCAATCTGCTGGTAGGAGAACACAACCCACTTGTCTAGACTGGCGTAGCAGGACTGAAGGAAAGGATACTATCTAATAAGTAAAATGTCACCTTGTTTGTTAAGATCACTGTAGCAGATCTGTTGGTGGCTCCACTAAAGTCACAATGCGTGAGAACGTATTTGCATTTTTATGAATAAATGGCCCAAAATAATTAAACGATCTTCCAGTGGCGTCGTACTTTGAACAAGATATGATGTCATTCAGAAATCAGATGAAAGTTCATTTTTTCGATCAGCATTTAAAGCTGAGTTGTGATGGTTATTTATTGAGATAAATACTGAAATTGTGTTTTATTGTCATTTGTAATGGTGTATGCTTTGTGCTCGTATTATTTAAGAACAATATTTTGTATGTTTGATGTATGACACCTAGGATGATATGGAATTATTAGTATGCATGTTCAGCACTGCAAATAATTTTAGACACATTTTGAGGTTGCAACCAGGATCCTGATTTGAGTGGAACTGGAAAATAATACACACACATTGTATTTTCTAGTTTACGTTTAGTTACTATGTAAAATGTACTGACACAAAAGAAAGTGCAAAGATCTAGGGGGACTTTGCACTCATGGCTAGCTTCAAAGTGAAATGTACATACACACCTTGTCTTCGAATTTAGTGCAAAGTCAGTGGGTAAAAAGTAGTCCTGGACTTTGACCCAATGCAAATAGTCTGAAAACTGCCTCCTTTATTTCTGTGGCCTGTTTTTTGAAAGGTGAAAGAAAAGATAAAAAACTACATAAATTCAGACTGATTATGAAAGTATGTTACTGGCTAAGAAGGTCATGGTGTAAAGACCTTGTGAAAAATTAAGGGCAGGGCCTTTCAGAATCCCTTTCAAGAGCGATATAATCTGCTTAGGGGTGTGAGTGAAGGCAAATGATTTTAATTTCATTTTTGGTATTTTTGTTTTGTTTTGAAATACCACACACTTAAACTAGTATATAGTATACTAAATAGCATGAAACAAAATGAAAATGCACATTCCTATAATTGGCCAAGAATGAGTTCTTCATCAGCACCAAGAAGCAGTGACTTAGAAATTGAAAGGCTGTCCTTAAATAAAAAGGGCCCTGCAGAATAGTGAAACGCTTACTAAAGTCTGGAAAGGCTTCTAAAAAAAAGCTGCTTATATCATGTGGCAACTGTTTGTTTTCTGGCATCAGGGAAGTAACATCTCTGTCACTAGGATTTATTTGAAACTTAATTTGAAAATTTTGTTCAGTCATCTACAAATAACCATGATAAAAGTGTAAAGAATAGCTGTTTGCATACAAGGTCCAATGAGGGAAAGACCTTTCTCTCCAAGGAATATGAAGTATTTGAGGACAGCAAAAGTTGCCTAAGCCCCAGGTTAAAAGTCTGTTACCAAGTTAAAGTTGAAATCCACTTTGAAAGGCAATAATGAAACCACTTTGGGAACTTTTGGTCTCAGGATCCCTTTTACTAGAACCCGTTAGCTGGTTAACATGCATTTTAACGCCCAGCAACTAGCAGTCGGGAACACTAACATGCAAGTGTGTCTGATATCACACAATACAACGTATGTTAAGTGGCGATCACAGGGTTGGGTAGAGAATGGGCGGAGGGTGGACATGAAGAATGCATTACCTCTAGCGCCAGAGCTATTGCTGTGCAATCAGCAGCAACGTGGCTCCTAATGTGAGTTCAACTAACGACACTTCTATGGGAGTCAATAAGTGAACCCACCTAGGTGGAGTTCCCATTAGATTGGCCCATCACACGTTAGCTGCTGGGACCTTACTGGTCACTCCTTGTTTGGTATGTTAATTTAAACCCTTAGCGGACTTTAGTAAAAGGGCCCCTTAGCTTCTTTTTTTCTCAATAATCACATGTTTTCCCTGATGATCTGTTTGATAAGCGTGGGCAAGCTGTAGGCACAGTCTTCCAGTTTGCCTTTTCTTCAGGTCTGTAGTTAATATGTTCGTTTTTAAGACAGTTCCTAGGTTAGTTGTTAAAGTGAATTCAGTTTTTCATTTAATTCTGGAGTTGGTCTATCTGCCTTATGTCTGGAGCCCAATTTCCATTAGAAGAAAAGATTATACTGATTGTATGTTGAGATATTTAATATTATATTTGAAGAGGTCAAAATCCTTCTTGGAATCAAATAGTTCTTTGTTTTGTTTGGGGTAATAAAGAATGGTAAGTTGACTGTTAAGATGTCCATTAACAATTTTTAAAAATATATTCAAGGTCCACATTGCTGGGAACCTTTTGTCCCCAAACCTTGTGAGAGCTTACACAACAAGAACTGTGGCAACTTCACAGACAGAGAGTATGGATATATCTGTGGCAAAGATTGATAAGGCTGGCAAGTGGAAGTTTCTGCATGTTTTTACTACACATTAAGGAAGATCTTAGATTGTATGTGGAAAGGGGGAATTCATACATGCAGGTTAGGACATGGAAAATTCTCATAATCTTTTACTGGAGGTTCTGCCAGACATAGGGGCTTGTTTACAAAGCCGCGGTAGCGGTTTGCGATCGTAATCGGAGCCGCGGCCCCATTGATTTCAATGGGGCCGCGGCTGCGATCGCGATCGCGATCGCGAACCACTACCGCGGCTTTGTAAACAAGCCCCATAGAGTCTCTTGAAAAATAGGCGCAAGACTGATGTGACTTCACATTTACATGGGAACAGCTTTTTTTAAAATCTGTACCTGATGCAGCAGAACAAGTCTGCCCTCCCCCCCCAATCACCCCCTTTGACAACAATCCTTCTCCTGATCACCTCCTCCAGTCCTTCAAACCCTTCCCTAAGTATTTCAAACCCTCCTATGAAGACCCCCCTCCCCCCATGGCAGGAAGCATCCCCCTATTGCCCCCCACAACCCCCTACCCTCTGATCCCATCCCTTGTCTTTCTAGGGGTGCTTGGTGTTGAGTAGGAGCAATCCCACTTGCTGCTGTTCATCATGGTCCTAATTCAATATGGCACCTGTGACCCCTTAACAGTAATCATGTGGTATTACTGCTAGGAGCCAGGCAGCCAAATTAAGGACATATCCAGTGAGACCTATTGTTAAGAGCGGAGGGTACATCCAACCTCATGTACTCTCAACAACAAATTTGAATACCCAAGAACAAGCAATCTATTTTTTTGTTTTGGTTGATAAATGTACTGTGCATTATTACTAATGTATTTATTTTTATATAACTGGTCTCTTTCAAATTTTATTTTTTTTACCCCTGATGCAGGCTTTGCCAAAATGTGACCATGATAGTTTTTATTATATAGATATTTTACTTGGAGTTTATTAATAAAGTTGTATAGTTAGTTTATTTATTTGATGGATTGTTTTATCAGTTATTCACAATAAATACTTTTGTATGATATTTATTAAAGAGATTATATTAATTGGATGTTTTTAACAATAATTCTTTACAATTTATTGCCATGTGGTCCTACTGTAAAGCCTGGACCACTGCACACAAATCATTGGCAGATAATACTTTTGTAAATGATGTATTTAAAGAAAATATTCTCTCATTTGTTGTTGTACCCTCATATTTAAAAATTGTAATCTAAAACCATACCAAGACAGGAAATATTTTTGTTTCACTGACCAAATTCCTCCTATTGCAGAACATCTAACGAATGTTTTTGATCAAATTCACTCACCAATAAGGCTTCAGTTTTCTTGATATTTATTGCAAGAACCTTTTGAGACTGTGATAAAATGCTTCTCTAACATTAAGATTATATTAAATGCAGTTCAACCTGCACAGAGCAGTGCGTACAGCACTAAACAAAGGCACAGAAGGAGGGTTGCCTGCATGAAGCAGCAGGTACAACCCTCACCACCTCATTTGACAGACTAGATGGACCATGCAGGTCTTTATCTGCTGTCATTTACTATGGCCCTTGTTCCATATCATTGGTTGCAGGGTTCTATGTCCCACCAGGACTTGCAGCCCCGCAATATGCCTAAATCCTATTCCCCCACTGTCTCTTCCTATACGTCCTGTGCTTCAGGACGGGGAAAGCCGGGAGGGGGCGGAGCAGGGGTGGGCCATGTACATGCTGCCAGGCCTGCTGGGCCTGCTTATACCACCTCGGCAAATCAGGGCAGGGCAGCCACCACAAGGACCAGATGAGGGGCGGTCACCACGGCCCGATCCAGGCTGCGGGAGGCCAACCGTGGGTCAGGCGGCAGGGATCTTGGGGTCCAGAAACGCGGCAGTTTGGGGCGCCTACAGGGAGGATGTCCTGCTTCCAGAATCAGGCTCCATGTTACTATGAAGTTCAAAGATTGTAATAATTAAAATACTGTACTCTAAGAACAACCTGAGTCATACATGGTTAGATCTGTCACCTAAAAATAAGAAAATATCTCCAGGTTCACAAATGCAGAAATTTCAAGCACCAGAAATTATTCATTAAAATATTATTACCTGCCATCTCCTAATACTTCATAGGGAGTAGAAATAAATACAATTTATATACAACAGTCACGGATAATAAATATGTAACAACATGATTACAGCTCTATAACTGCAATAATAGTTAAATAAAAACATGAATTCTACCCTAATCAAGCAAATTATACATTTCCAAAGACCTGGCTGAATAATCATGTCAAACTTTCAGTCCCACCTACACATATCTGTGCCTGCTGTATTTGTTTCATAATTGTTTTGTCTTGCTGTAAGTTTTATTTTATTTAACCCTTTTCTCGCTATACTCTTGATATGCTGACTGTGTCTTGTAAGTAGAAAGAAAATATTTTAGGGGTTATTTAATAACAAGGCATGCTAACTCCGTTATCTTGTGTTATCTATGACAGTGCCTATTTTATGCATTGGGCTGTATGGTATATAACGTGTGGTAGCTACACTAGCCTGCATCATTAATAGATCCCTTAAAGATGGGAAAATCATGAGAAATTGCAAAAAGCTTGGGAGAACTCTTGGAATAACAGAGATACAGGAGTAGAAGCCAAAATAATATTGAGAAAGGAATCCTGTTGTACCCAAGATGGCCCCCTAACTCTGGAGCTCCCGCTGTTCTTGAGCACAGTCATGGGTGACTCTATAATGAGGTGGAATGAGGCGGTAGCCTCAGGGGACAAACCTTTGGGGGAGGCAAAAATGCCCCCAAAACAGCCGCCTCACTCCACCTTCAGTTTAAAAAAAATAAAGCGGACAAGCGGCTGTGATAGCAGTAATTTAAAATGAAAAGGAATCCAGTGCGGAGCCTTCTGGCCCTATGGAACTCCTGCTGCTGCATCCCACCCCCCAAAAGGAAGTGACGTTAGAGCAGGACACAGCAGCTTAGAGCAGGACACAGCAGCAGGAGTTCCATAGGGCCAGAAGGCTCTGCACCGGTTTCCTTTTCATTTTAAATTACTGCTATCACAGCCACTGAGGAAGGGGAAGGAGCAGAATGGAAATGACACGGGCAGCAGGAGGGGGAGTAGAACGGAGCTACACGGGGGCAAGGAGAGGGAGTGGAATGGAACTACAACGGGGCGGAAGAGAGGGAGCAGAATGGAGCTTCACAAAGGGGAGGAGAGGGAGCAGAATGGAGCTACATGGGGGGGAGAGAGGGAGCAGAATGAAGCTATACGTGGGGGAAGGAGAGGGAGCGGAATGGAGCTACATGGGAGGAAGGAGAGGGAAGAGAGCTGACACGGGTGGCAGGAGGGGGAGTGGAACGCAGCTACAAGAGGAGAAGGAGAGGAAGCGGAATGGAGCTATATAGGGGGGGGAGAACATAAGAACATAAGATATGCCATACTGGGTCAGACCAAGGTCCATCAAGCCCAGTATCCTGTTTTCAACAGTGGCCAATCTAGGTCTTACGTACCTAGCAGTTTCCCCAAGAGACACAGGTTCCACAATGCTTGTATTAGGTCAAGCATTAACATAGAAACATAGAAACATGATGACAGAAAAAGACCACAAGGCCCATCTAGTCTGTCCTTCCATAACAACAACTACAACAGTCCACTTTTTACCTTTAGAGATCCTCTGTGTTGGTCCCATGCTTTTTTGAATTCAGTTACTGTCCTCATCTCTACCACCTCCACTGGGAGACTATTCCACGGATCCACTACTCTTTCCGTGAAGAAATATTTCCGCATATCACTCCTGAATCTATCTCCCTTCACCCTCATCCCATGTTCCCTCGTCGCAGAACTTGCTTTCAATTGAAAGAGGCTCTCTCCCTGAACATTTATGCCACGGAGGTATTTAAACATCTCAATCATATCACCTCTATCCCGCCTTTCCTCTAAGGTGTACATATTAAGATCCTTAAGTCTGTCCTCATATGCTTTATAATGAAGACTACTAATCATCTTAGTAGCAACCCTCTGCACCGACTCCATCCTGTTCACATCCTTTTGAAGGTGCGGTCTCCAGAATTGCACACCATACTCCAAATGAGGTCGCACCAAAGACTTATACAGAGGCATTATCACCTCCTTTTTTCTGCTAGCCATTCCTCTCCGTATGCACCCAAGCATCCTTCTAGCTTTTGCCGTCGCCTTTTCTACCTGTTTAGCTACTTTAAGATCATCGGACACAACTACGCCTAGGTCCCGCTCTTCTTTAGTGGACAAAAGTACTTCACCTCCTATGCTGTATTGCTCCCTAGGATTGCTGCAGCCCAAATGCATGACCTTACATTTTTTAACATTAAATCCCAGCTGCCAAATTCTAGACCATTCTTCAAGCTTAGCTAGATCCCTCCTCATGTTATCTACACCTTCCTGGGTGTCTACTTTATTGCAGATTTTGGTATCATCCGCAAAGAGGCAAACCTTACCCGACAGCCCTTCCGCTATATCACTAACAAAGATGTTAAAAAGAATCGGACCAAGGACAGATCCCTGGGGCACACCACTGGTAACATCCTTCTCCTCAGAGTGAGCTCCATTTACTTGTACTCTTTGTCGCCTCCCACCCAACCAATTTCTAACCCAAGCAGTAACTTTAGGGTCCATCCCTAGGGTGCTCAGTTTGTTTATAAGTCGCCTGTGAGGAACAGTGTCAAAGGCTTTACTGAAATCTAAATACACCACATCTAGAGCTCTCCCTCGGTCCAACTCCCTGGTCACCCAGTCAAAGAAATCAATCAGATTTGTCTGACAAGACCTGCCTCTGGTGAATCCATGCTGCCTCGGATCCTGTAATCCGCTGGACTCCAGAAACCTCACTATTTTCTCTTTCAACAGCGTTTCCATTAATTTACTCACCACTGAAGTTAAACTAACCGGCCTGTAGTTTTCAACCACATCCTTACTTCCGCTTTTGTGTAAAGGCACCACATGAGCCTCTCTCCAGTCCTTTGGCACCACTCCCGACTCCAACGAGGCATTGAAAAGGTCAGTCAGTGGAGTTGCTAGAACGTCCCCAAGTTCCCTCAGTATTCTAGGGTGTATCCCATCCGGTCCCATCGCTTTGTCTACTTTAAGTTGAGCTAGTTTCTCACGAACACAGTCTTCTGAAAATTGTTCAAGATGTCCCTCGCTTCTGTTCTTATTTGTGGGTGTTTTCTGAGGTCCTGCTCCTGGTTCTTCATCTGTGAACACAGAACAAAAATATTTGTTAAGCAATTCCGCTTTATCCTTATCAGCTTCTACATATTCCCCCCCTGCACCCTTGAGTCTGACAATACCACTTTTGCCCTTCCTCTTCTCACTAATATATCTGAAAAATGTCTTATCTCCCCATTTTATTGCATTGGCTATTTCCTCCTCCTTTTGAATCTTTGCCTTCTTGACTACTTTGCTAGCTTCTCTAAGTTTTTCCAAATACAGATGCCTGTCTTCCTTTCTCTGTGATCTCTTGTATTTCATGAAGGCCTCCCTCTTTTTCTTCACTTTTTCAGCTACTTCCTTCGAAAACCATAGCGGTCTCCTGTTCCTTTTGCCTTTATTTACCATTTTAACAAAAAGGTTGGTTGCCTTTAAAATACCCCCTTTCAGTTTTGCCCACTGTTGTTCTACATCCCCCAGCTGTTCCCATCCCACTAATGACTCCCTGAGGTATTGGCCCATCTTCGCAAAGTTAGTCTTCCTAAAGTCTAAGATCTTCACCTTGGAATGGATTCTAACAGCCCTAGTCCTAATACTGAACCACACCATCTGGTGATCACTGGATGCAAAATGATCTCCCACTACAACATCAGAAACACTTTCACCATTGGTAAGCACCAAGTCCAGTATGGCCCCTTCACGTGTGGGGTCTGTTACCAATTGCCTGAATAGTTCTCCCTGTAGAGAATCCAGGATCTCCTTACTCCTAGATGATACTGCAGCAGGAAAGTGCCAATCAACATCTGGCATATTGAAATCTCCTAGCAGTAGCACTTCCCCTTTCCTAGCAATGCTGCGTATGTCTTCAATTAACTCTCTGTCCACCTCTTCCTCTTGTGAGGGAGGTCTGTATATCACACCAATGCAAATAGATTTCTCTTTCCCTCTTTCTAGTTTAACCCACAATGCCTCCTCTCTCCCTTTTAAGCTCTGTAATTCCAAAGCTTTAATAGTAGTTTTACATATAGTGCTACTCCTCCTCCCCTTCTTCCTACCCTGTCCTTTCTGAATAAAGTATAGCCAGGTATAGTTACATCCCAGTCATGGTTTTCTGTGAACCATGTTTCTGTAACTGCCACTAAATCTAAGTCAGCCACTCCCACCAAAGCTTCAACTTCAGAGATCTTATTTCCCATGCTACGGGCATTAATACACACTGCTTTCCATATGTTACCCCTGTTACCCATTTCCATAAAGGTATTTAATGTATCACTTACCTGGGGGCTTTCACTTACCTGGGGGCTTTCTTCACCCATCCCCAACGAATCTAGTTTAAAGCCCTCTTCAGTAGATTAGCCAGTCTACTACCAAAGATGTGTTGACCTTTCTTGGACAGATGGATGGATGGAAGCATTGATATCCTGTGTCCCTTTTTAATAATGGTTTATGGACCTTTCCTCCAGGAACTTGTCCAAACCTTTTTTAAACCCAGCTACACTAACAGCCTTTACTACATCCTCCGGTAACAAATTCCAGAGTTTGATTACATGTTGAGTGAAAAAATATTTTCTTTTATTTGTCTTAACTAGTTTACCCTGTAGCTTCATTGCATGTCCCCTAGTCTTTTCTATATTCTGATAACGTAAACAGTCGATCTACGTTTACCCGTTCCACTCTGTTCATTAATTTATAGACTTCTATCATATCTCCCCTCAGCCGTCTCTTTTCTAGGTAAAGAGTCCTAACCTTTTTAGCCTTTCTTCATAGGGATATCCTTCCATCCCCTTTACCATTTTGGTGGCTCTTCTCTGAATCTTTTCTAATAACTCTATATCGTTTTTAAGATACGGCGATCAGAATTTCACACAATATTCAAGGTGTGGTCGAACCATGGAATGTCTAATCCGATACGACATCCTCTGTAAAGCATCTCTTTTGTATATGTAGTCTCACTACCTTACAGCATCATAACAAATATTGTTGGAACATTAGGAGAGCTATAGCGAACCTGCTCATCTACAACTTAAGGGAATATTTTAGTATTTTCGTGCGGCTTCAGTCTCTGACCCGGTGAGGTAATTTTTAGTACAGCCTTTACTTCTTTTATGGAGTTTCTCCACTATAAGGTATTAGAATAAATGTCGCCGAAGTATTGAGAGGAGTTTAGTAAATACTGGATACAACCTCCTGATGTCATTCAAGGTTCTGTTTTGAGAGGTCTCAATATGTTCTAAGGAAAGCTGTTATTTTAGCAAATTGCTCCCGGTGCCCCGATTGACCAAAGTGAAACAATATAATATTTTTCACGTTTATTCTTCTAGAGTTATTAATCAGCTCTGGTTAAGATGTTTTTTAATCATGTTCTACACATTTTATCTGAGTCTTATTTAGATAAACGGATTTTAGTGCTACATCAGAAGTTTAACAAATAGATTGCTAAGACAAGCACAGTACCTTTAGGGCATTAACTATATAGCTTTTTCTTTACAGTAGTTCGCGCCAGGACATTCTTAAATAGATATTTTTTTTTTTTGAATAGATATTTTGATAGCTTTCCATAAGTTATTTCCTCTAAATTTTATTAGCCAATTCCTTTAGAAACTGTAATATGATTGTATGAAGTAGATCCGCGGAACAATAGTACGCAGTTTCAGTAAATATAAATAAAAATTCTTTGGAATCATCGCATCATTATACAAATTACACATTTTTTATAAATTTAGTTTATTTATTGTTATACAATGTACTCCCATCAATATTACACAAGTATTACTACAACCTTCTTTATTATTCATCCTAGTAAATTACAGACGGAATCATACCAGAGTTTCAATGAAAAGTCTATTGAGCCATTATTATTATTTTATTTTATTATTTAACAGCTTTTATATACCGCGCTATTTGTTATCAGTGCGGTTTACATACAACAAGGGTGCACAGTCAGAAAACTGTTCTGTGCTTACATTGTAACAGGAGTTTAAACTTGGACAGTACATTGTAACAGGAGCATAAACTTGGAGTAACAGAGAGACTATAAACATATGTACAAAATATAATTAGATTTGGTTTGTATATACAGTAGGTCTAAAGCGGGCTCAAGATACTTGTGACAGGATGCAGTTTGTAGACATTGGTGGGTGGGTGGGTAGAGGTGGGGCAGATGCTTGAGCAAAGTGAAGTAGGAAAATGTGGTGTTTGATTGCCTTACGGAACTGCATAAGGCCTTTGATGGATCTAATTTCAGGTGGAAGTTCGTTCCAACATTTTGGGGCATAGAAGGCGAATGTTCTTTTCTTGGTCGTCTGTGTGCATTTGATGGATTCTTTGGGGATGATCAAGGTATTGTCGGTTACTGATCTTCTGAGTCTGTTTTTCGGGGTGAGGGTGATAAGGTCACTGAGTGTTGTGGGGGCTAGGTTGTTAATGATCTTGAAGGAGATGAGAAGGATTTTGTATGTTAACCTGCAGTGAATTGGAAGCCAGTGGAGTTCCTTGAGTATCGGGGTAATATGGTCTGATCTTGTTAAACCACATAGAACACGCGCAGCCGCATTCATGGCGAGTTGCAGCGGATTAAGGGTGTTCTTGGGGAGTCCATAAAGGGCCACATTTGCGTAATCAAAATGTGGAAGAATGAGGGCCTGGAAGATGGTCCTGAAGTCATTGTGAGGTAACATGGGCCTGAGGTGCCTTAGTGTTCTAATTTTGTTGTAAACAGCTCTGGTGGTGTTTCGTATGTGCTCCTTAAAGTCGAAATGCTGGTCAAGAGTAATCCCTAAGTAGCGAATGGAAGGTTTACTAGGGAGTTCAGCATCTCTTACTTTTAAGGAGGATGGAGGTGAGAAATCTTTGTTCCTTGAAATGAAGAGAACTTCCGTCTTCTTGAAATTTATGCGGAGATTTTGGGATAGTAACCAGTCAGTAATGGCGTTGAAACAATTGATAAGGATGGAGAAGTCTGGTTGTTTGATTTTGAATGGTGTAAATAGCAGGATGTCGTCTGCATAGATTAGAGTGGAGATGTTGAAGGAGCGAATGATGTCACATATCGGCTGCATGTAGACATTGAACAGCAGTGCGGACAGGGAGGAGCCCTGCGGAACACCTTGGAGTTGGCGAAAAGGCGTGGAAGTGGTGGAACCAACCTTGACATGCTGCCAGCGATCTGATAGATAAGACCTACACCATTCCCAGGCGAGGCCACGGATGCCCTTCTTCTGGAGACGAGTGAGAAGTTGAGTGTGGTTAACGGAGTCAAAGGCAGCGGAGATATCTAGGAAAATGAGAGCGAATCCATTTTCAACCTTGTCTAGTCCTCTGTTCAAAGTGTTGGTTAGGGTGGTGAGGAGAGTTTCTACACCGTGAGACTCCCTGAATCCGTGTTGAGAGGAGTCGAGAGGTGCCATCTCATCGATGTGGTGTTGAATCTGCTGCTGAACAACCTTCTCTATTATCTTGGACAGTATAGGTATACTGGAGATTGGTCGGTAGGAGTCAGTTTTTAGTGGGTCAAGTCTGTTATTCTTCAGAAGTGGTCTTATTGATGTTTGTTTGAGAGAAGTGGGGAAACAGCCTGTTTTAAATGAGAGTTTAATGATGTTGATTAGAATTGAGCTAAGTTCAACTCGCAGAGTTCTGATCCAGTATGCTGGGCAGGGATCACTTGGAGCTGTAGAAGTGTTGATGATGGCGATGAGGTCTTGGATGTTTTTCTCTGTTGGAGTTGTGAACATTGTGATAGGTGGAATTGAGGAGAGTGTATAGCTGGGAGTGGTTGCTGAGACTGTGTCTGTTATGGAAGTTTTAGATTGGAGGTAGTCAGCATATGCTTGGGGGGAGATAGATTCAAGTTGGGAAGGTGACGGTTCTTTGGTTAGGGATTTTACTAAGCTGAAGAGGTCTCTAGGTTTGTTTAGAGAGCGGAGAAGGAGTTTGGCATGGTATTCGCTCATCCTTAGGTATATGGTTTCACGGTGGAGTTTAAGGCTGGATAAGTATGTTTCTTTGTCGATTTCGGATCGGGATCTTCTCCATTTTCTTTCAAGTTTCCTAAGGGAGAGGAGGGATGACCGCAGATCTGATGTAAACCAAGGGGCTTGATGTCTTCTTCCTTTAGGTCTCTTGGGAGCTAATGATTTGTCTATAGCTGGTAGTTGAGCAAACGTTTTCAGCGTGATGTTCCAATTGGTGATTGCTTCTTCAAGGTTCAGAGGCATTGGATTGAGCTTAGGTAAGGCAAGTTTAACGAACTCTTCTTCTTATTAAGAGTATTACCACATCACTAATCAACAAGGTTTCTATAATAATAATTTATTAGGAAGCCTCTAAGGTGGCATCTCAAAAGTTTTAATTAATAATATATGTTAGTAAGCCACGAATATATTTACACAACTGACACGATAATTTGTTTACATTCTTGGCAATAATATGGGTGTGTTGATCATCACCTTGCTATTTTCTCTTTTGTCAAAGGTACTACTAGTTTTATACTGTTTTGTATATTACTTTAGGTATTATCTTATTTTAGAGTATAGTTTTAAATATGTATGTTTTACATTTTCTGCCATATAAAGATGAACTACTTCCTGTGAATAGATGCTTGTTTCTATAACATGTCAGAATCTCAGAAGCAGGTCAGCTCAATATTTTCTCTTTTTATGTATAAGATACAGTTTATTGTAAGTTAACATGGTAGGCACGTATCCTATGGTTTCATAGTGTCAATTTCAATTTCACGCCTTTGAAGTGGGCGATTAACTTAGATCCAATGGAACTAACTCTAGTTTCTTTACAAGTGTTTTTTTAAGTGATGTGGCTTATATGCTGTAATGTTGTTGGTATATGTCTTATGTTACATCATTGTATTACTTTGTCTATTTTATCTTGTAGTTTGACCTCATCATATGCTTATAATAGGAAATTTTGAATTGGTCTACTGTGAGTATCTATTAATGTATAATGTTTTTTGATACCTCCTTCTTTGTCTTTGGTTGTCTTTTTCTTTATAACGGTAACTTAATTAATTTTTATACATTATAAGTTCTCTGTACACATATTTTTCATTTCATGTCCTGTGTTACATTAATTTGGACACAAGTAATTTATGTTTTTTAAATTTACTCATTTTTATGTTTTTAATCTTTACAAAGTTCTTAAATGTTTTCAAAGTTTTTATTATGTTTTTGTTTATGGTTTAATATTATTATTATTGTTATGGGTTTGGTTTTCTCATTTTTGATATTCCAGCTGTTACCTCCTGAGGAAGGCAATGTATGCCGAAACGCGTTGGGGATTACTTTAATAAAGAACTTCAATTCATCCTTACGTTCTTTGACTCTTGCTCTTTGTGCATCCTGTGATCATTTGCAAGAGCGGCGCTCCTTGTTTTGTTTGGTTTCGAACCATGGAATGATACAGAGGCATTATAATATCCTTTGTTTTATTTTCCATTCATTTCCTTATGATACCTAGCATTCTATTTGCTCTCATTGGGCGGAGGGTTTTAACATGTTATCAACAATGACGCCTAAATCTTTTTCCTGGGTGGTGGTTCCTAATGTGGAACCTTGCATCGTGTAACCATAGTTTGGGTTGTTCTTCCCTAGGTGCATAACTTTGCACTTGTCCACATTAAATTTCATCTGCCATTTTGATGCCCAGTCTTCCAATTTATCAAGATCCTATTGCAATTTTCCACAATCCTCATGGGTTTTAACAACTTTAAATAGTTTTGTGTCATCTGAAAATTTGATAACCTCACTCGTCATTCCCTTTTCCGGGTCATTTATGGATATGTCAAAAAGCAGCGGACCCAGCACAGATCCCTGGGGTACACCACTATTCACCTTTCTCCATTGGGAAAATTGGCCATTTAGCCCTCCCCTCTGCTTTCTATCTTTTAACCAGTTCCTGATCCACAATAGTACACTGCCTCCTATCCCATGACTCTTTAGTTTTGTCAAAAGTCTCTGATGAGGGACCTTGTCAAAGGCTTTCTGAAAGTCCAAATACACTATATCAACCAACTCACCTTTGTCTATCTGTTTATTCACACCTTCAATAAAATATAACAGATTAGTAAGACAAGATCTTCCTTGTCTAAAGCTATATTGGCTGTTTCCCATTAAGCCATGACTATCTACATGTTCGCAATTTTGTTCTTTATTTTATTTATTTATTTATTTAATAATCACTTATATACCGCACTTTCCGAAGGATCAGGTGCGGTTTACAAAAAACAACGATAAAGAACAGAGCGATATAGTTAGTTCTTTTTACATAAAACATAAGCTAACATCGGTGAACTATGTACAAAAGGTTTGCGCCTTAATAAACAAAACATAATATATTGCATGTACTATTTACAGAAAACATAACAATTTATGGGGAGCATTAGAACTATATACAAAATAATTGTACCATTGTGAATGTACTATGTACCTTGCAGTGTAATTGGATGTCCAACTATAAATGTTAGATTAATTGTACAGAATAAGGAGCATGAGTTAAGTTTTATATGCAGTTTTTGAAATGACATACTAGGTTTGATAGCTAGTTAGCTAGTTTGTCTTCTGTTATCCATTTTCATTATGGGAGAGCGTGTTTATCTGTGGGCCATAGTGTGTTGTAAATAAATGTGTTTTTAGTTTCTTTCGGAGTTCCTTAATATCAGTTAGAACTCTGATATCTTCAGGGAGGGAGTTCCAGAGGATGGGGGCAGCATGGGAAAATGCCATGTTGTTGGTTGTTTTTTTGGCTTTTGTGAAGGTTTTCGGGGTCATTATTTTATTTGTGTGACCTCTCCTATGAGCAATTTTAGATGAGTCCATAGTAATGAGTTTGCATAATGTTGGTGGTACCATATTATTTAAAGCCTTGAATGTAGTTATTAGGATTTTGTAGTTTATCCTGCATTGTATTGGTAGCCAGTGAAGGTTAGCTAATATAGGTGTTATATGTTCAAATGTATGAACCTTCATTATGATTCTAGCCGCAGTGTTTTGTGCTAGCTGAAGTTTTTTAATGTTCTGTTTTGTTGTTCCTAGAAGAACTAAGTTAGCAAAATCAAAGTGTGATGGTTTCTAACATTTTTCCCGGTGCTGATGTCAGACTCACCGGTCTGAAGTTTCTTGGATCACCCCTGGAACCCTTTTTAAAAATTGGCGTTATGTTGGCCATCCTCCAATGTTCAGGTATTACAGATGATTTTAATGATAGTTCACAGATTACTAATAGCAGGTCTGCAATCTCATATTTCAGTTCTTTCAACACCCTTGGATGTATATCATCCGGTCCAGGTGATTTGCTACTCTTCAGTTTATCAAATAGTTGTAGTGCATCTTCCCGATGTATCGATATTTCCTTCAATTCTTCCGCACCTTTAAATACCACTTCAGTCATGGGTAACATCCCTACATCTTCCTCAGTAAAGACCGAAGCAAAGAATTCATTCAGTCTCTCCGCTATCGCCTTGTCGCCTCTTAGTGCCCCTTTAACCCCTCTATCATCTAATGGACCAACTGACTCTCTCACAGGTTTTTTGCTACGAATGTATATGAAAAAGTCTTTATTACGCGTTTTTGCTTCCGCAGCAAGCTTCTTCTCAAACTCTCCCTTTGCCTGCCTTATCAATGCCTTGCATTTAACTTGCCAGTGCTTGGGCTGTTTCCAGTTTTCGTCAATTGGCGAGGAGATGGAACAGAGCTGACACGGGCAGCAGGATGAGGAGCAGAATGGAGCTACACAGGGGGAAGGAGAGGGAGCAGAACGGCGCTACATGGGGGGGTGAGAAAGGGAGCAAAACAGAGATAGAGAGGGAAAGAGAGAGCTGGAAGGGAACTGACAGAGGGGGAGAGAGATGCCTGGAAAGGGATCTGACAGAGGGGGAAAGAGAAGGCTGGAAGGGATCTGACAGAGGGGAAAGAGAGGGCTGGAAGGGAACTGACAGAGGGGGAAAGAGGGGGCTGGAAGGGAGTTGACAGAGGGGGAAAGAGAGGGTTGGAAGGGACCTGACAGAAGGGAAAGAGATGGCTGGAAGGTTGCTGACAGAGGGGGAAAGAGAAGGCTGGAAGGGATCTGACAGAGGGGGAAAGAGAAGGCTGGAAGGGAGTTGACAGAGGGGGAAAGAGATGGCTGGAAGGGAGATGACAGAGGGGAAAGAGAGGGCTGGAAGGGAGTTGACAGAGGGGGAAAGAGATGGCTGGAAGGGAGTTGACAGAGGGGGAAAGAGATGGCTGGAAGGGAGCTGACAGAGGGGAAAGAGAGGGCTGGAAGGGAGTTGACAGAGGGGGAAAGAGAGGGTTGGAAGGTTGCTGACAGAGGGGAAAGAGAGGGCTGGAAGGGAGATGACAGAGGGGGAAAGAGATGGCTGGAAGGGAGCTGACAGAGGGGAAAGAGAGGGCTGGAAGGGAGCTGACAGAGGGGAAAGAGAGGGCTGGAAGGGAGTTGACAGAGGGGGAAAGAGAGGGTTGGAAGGTTGCTGACAGAGGGGAAAGAGAGGGCTGGAAGGGAGATGACAGAGGGGGAAAGAGAGGGCTGGAAGGGAGTTTACAGAGGGGGAAAGAGAGGGCTGGAAGGGAGTTGACAGAGGGGGAAAGAGATGGCTGGAAGGGAGCTGACAGAGGGGAAAGAGAGGGCTGGAAGGGAGTTGACAGAGGGGGAAAGAGAGGGTTGGAAGGTTGCTGACAGAGGGGAAAGAGAGGGCTGGAAGGGAGATGACAGAGGGGAAAGAGATGGCTGGAAGGGAACTGACAGAGGGGGAAGGGAGGGCTGGAAGGGAGTTGACAGAGGGGGAAAGAGAGGGCTGGAAGGGAGTTTACAGAGGGGGAAAGAGAGGGTTGGAAGGGACCTGACACAGGGGAGAGATGGCTGGAAGGAAACTGACACAAGAGAAAGAGATGGCTGGAAGGGAACTGACAGAGGGGGAAGAGAGGGCTGGAAGGGAGTTGACAGAGGGGGAAAGAGGGCTGGAAGGGAGTTTACAGAGGGGGAAAGAGATGGTTGGAAGGAAACTGACACAAGAGAAAAAGATGGCTGGAAGGAAACTGACACAAGAGAAAGAGATGGCTGGAAGGGACCTGACAGAGGGGGAAAGTGAGGGCTGGAATGTTGCTGACAGAGGGGGAAAGAGAGGGCTGGAAGGAAACTGACATGGGGGGAAAGAGGGGGCACCTGAGGATGATACTGAGGGAGACTGGAAGGGTGATGACACTAGGGAAGGGAGGAGGTGGATGGAAGGGAGATGACACCTGGGGGTGGGATTGGAGGCATCTGACACTTGGGAATGGGACTGGTGGGGAGGAGGCTGGCAGGGAGGGGGCACTGGGACTGGAGAAGGTAACTGGGACTGGAAATAGGCTGATGGAAGGAAGTGAAGAAAACAAAAGAAGAGACAAGAAATGGCAGATAGAGTGCTAAGAGAAGACAGGAAAGCAGAAGCCTCAGGTCAGGACCAGCATGGTCAGAAAAAATAATTTTATTTTCAATTTAGTGATTGGTCTTTGCGCTGTCTTTATATTTTACACAGTATGGGGAACTGCATCGCTTAACTGGTGTTGCACTGAGTGCAGAGTCTGGCTTCTTGGGGTTTGGGTTAATTTTTGTCTAAATATTTTATTTTAACTTTAGATTGTGATCACTTATATACTTGGTGAGAGTCTGTGTTCTGAGTGTGTGACCAAGGCCGTGTGTTCTGTTAACATGAAATTTGAATGCAGGGATCTGTACAGTAGTAATTTGCCTTGTTCTTTTCAAATAGGTGTTAGATGTTCTAGGGCCCACTACAGTATTTAAAGTGCTGCTTTTTTCTAGGTAGGCACCTTGTATGAGTTTTGAAAGTTTATGATGGTAATGATATGGTAGATTTGGCCTTGTAGATCTTTGGTGATTTTTGTAGGGTTTTATATTAGTTTTTATATTAGTAGGGTTTTATATTAGTTTATATTAGGAGTGGAGGAGTAGCCTAGTGGTTAGAGCAACTGCCTAGTAACCAGAAGATCAAGGATTCAATTCCCACTGGCACTCCTTGTGACCTTGGGCAAGTCACTTTACCCTCCATTGCCTCGGAAGAAAAGGCTGGCAATCTATTTCTGGTGATACATTGCCAAGAAAACCCAGAGGCAGCTGGGTCGCTATGAGTCAACACTGACTTGATGGCACTAAAAAATATATATATATTAGTTCCCAATATGCCTAGTACTGGAGAATATTTGTTAGTGAGATGACCAGAATCAGATTTTTTTCTTTTTTTTAAGATATTGAGTTTTGCCTAATTCTATTGAGTTTGTCCTAGTTCTGCTCTGCACCCACTGTTGAGGGAGGGGGTTCTTTGGATGCAAAATATATGTTCAAAAAGAAAAAGCAAGAACCATAACGCAGTTTATAACAAAATAAAAATGAGTTTAATTTATTTTTATAAAGTGTGCTGTGGTTCTTGTTCGTTCTTTTAGTTCCTTGGTGTGCAGACATCTTGCATTTCCTACATATTATCTAATCAACTTCTTGGTTTGGTTCAGTCCCTGACTGGAGTTTTGAGAATGCCCCCCCACCCTACATCCCTCGCTTCAGGCAGCAGATTGCCTTGAGCCACCCCTGAGCACAATTCACCATTTTAAGCAGCCAAATCCTCTTGATTTGCTGCCTGGGTGCTTTCCCCGGCTTACTTAGCAGTTGCAGTGGCAGGAGCTGCAAAAAAATCAGAAGTGGATCTCAAGATCTTCACTTTTAAGGAGGGTGAGTCCACAAGCGAAGGAGGCCACAAAATGGTGGGCTCGGAGGGTGAGGGAGTGGCTGCCTGTAAGAGTCCTGGCTTGGATCGTAACGGTGGGTCTCTGCCAGACCTAACCTTTCGTGTGGAAATGCACCAATGGTTCTCCAGTCTTAAAGGGGATGTCCAAGCCCTTAAGCAGGATGTGCAGACATGGATGACAGATCTGTGGTCGGAAATTCATGAGTTGGGCATGCGAGTAGAAGACAGAAATGTGCTTGGAGGTGCGTGAGAAGTGCCTGGCTGGGGTGAGCCAGAGCATTTCTGTAGTTTGCGAGCAACGAGAAATTACTCTCTTAAGATTGAAAATTTAGAGAACCGCTCACGCTGCAGTAATATACAGATTTAGGGCTTCAAGAAACGAACGAGGTGGTGGACTATGGGGCCTTAGTTGAATGCATTGCCAGGCAGTAATACAAGTGGCCCAAATGGACCCGGACCCTCTGTGCTTCAAAATTCAACAGGCCCATTGAGGCCTTGGGCAGCCCACAGAAGGGAGCCTGAGATGTGCTCACATGCTTACATGAATTTGCATCCAAGGAAATAGTTCTGCAGGCTGCCCGCAAGCTGGGCAAACTTAAATGGGATAATACTGAAACTGAGTTCTACATGGACCTTTTAGTAATCACTTTGGGCCCCGATTCCATTCAAGACGTAGATCTCCTTTGTACGTCTGGGCGGATGCGGATGTACAAAGGAGATCGCGATTCTGATCCTGCGGGGCACGTCTAGCCCTGCAGGATCAGAATCACAAACAGCACTGTATGTGCAGGCCGGGACTGTGATTCAGCCCCGGCCTGCACATTAAGAGCTAGCCCGGCTAACTCAGCCAGGGCTTTTAAATGGAGCCAGGGCACCATGGCATGCCATGGCACTGCAACTCCATTTAAAAGCCACGATGCCGGCCGCTGCCCCACAGAGATAATTCCCTGCAGCCCGACCCCCAATCTGGCCTCCTAAGGTCAGGGTCAGGCTGCGGGGGATTAACTTTGCCTCCCCAGCCCTTTTTGTACCCCAAAGCAAAAAAAACTCCCGTCCAGGGAGGTTATTCCACCCTGGAGGTGGAATAACTTCCCCGGCCAATTCACTGGCCCTGGACGTACAGGGCCAACATTAGAATTGGCCCTGTATGTCCAGGGCCAGTGATCGCTCACTGTCCGCCCACTCTCTGCCCCTGGGCCGCCTCTTCCCCGTCCCTGACTAACTTCCCCGCACAATCAGCGGGGATGTTATTTGGGGCAGGCAGCCATTGGGATGTCCATCCCTGCTATTCGTGCCTCGGAATGACCCCCTATGTGTAAGTGCCGAAATGTTTGGCCTCTTACTCAGAGGATACGGGCTGAAAATGTCCGGTACAACTGGACTTTTCCTTTTGGACTACAGTTTACCTTTGATGGTTGTACTACATGGGTTCAGTCCCCGGATGAGGCAGATGGGTGAATTTGCCAATGGACATGGAGAAAGCTGAAGGAGCTAAGAAAGGGACTCCACCCAAGCCTCCTAGGGCGGTAAGCGACTTCGACCAAGCCTCAAGGGCGGAAAGCGGCTTCGATACCAGGGTGATCACCAGGAGAAGGGACGGAGTAACCCAGCTTGAAAGGCAGGACTTTGATATTTGGACTCTTTTGACTATGTGGAGTACTGGGTTTTATCTAGGGGTAAGATGCGAGATACTAGTGGTTTGATGCGATGAGTGTGAGAATGCATGTGGGAGTTTGGCTTTTATCTTCTTGAATGGTTAGTGGTTGTTTGGATAGGTTTTAGTGTGGATTGCATGGGGGGTGATCTTGGATGTGGAGGGAGCCTAGATGGTTTGGTGGAGAATGAGGATAGGGTGTGAAGGTGGGGTTGGGGAGGACTATGGGTGAGAGGGGGTGACTCTGCTGGTATGGCTACCTCGGGGAACCTGAGAGTGGATACCTTTAATGAACATGGGCTCAATTCCCCAACTAAACATCAGTTACTCTTCAAGGAGCTGAAATATCTACGACTGCAGATTGCTTATATTCAAGAGACTCATTTGCTGGCTCGAGATGAGCATCAA
Source organism: Ichthyophis bannanicus (assembly GCA_033557465.1). NCBI lineage: Eukaryota > Metazoa > Chordata > Amphibia > Gymnophiona > Ichthyophiidae > Ichthyophis > Ichthyophis bannanicus. The sequence continues at coordinate 594,434,297 of CM066034.1, forward strand.
ATTTTACATAAAATGTTTAAAAATGCTTGATTTCCATCAAATGGCATTAAGGAAAATGTGGGGGCGTAGCAATATTGGTGTCCACTGATTTACAGGTGAAGGTAGCAGAGGTTAGTAGAGACAGGAAAGGGTGTTTTTTATTTTTGAAGCTGGAACTGGGTGGTCAAAAACTCACATTGAGTTGCTATTGCTCTGTCTCAAGTCCAGTCCAGTATTGTCCATCTCCAGATCCAGCAGACAGGCATCTGGTGGTTCTCCTGGCTTAGTCTGCTCTCAAAGAAGAGTCCAGGAATCACCCCTTTATGGCCTCCCCTACCAGGGAGGTCTATCTCTGGGGTTCCCCTGTATGTTAGGGTAAGTGATCTGGTAGTCCCAAAGTCCACGTTTGGTGGGATCCCTTCTCATGCTGGGGTTTGCCCCCCAACCCCCACTGGGCAACTGTCCTCCCCCTGGTTTCAAAGTAGCCCTCACCAGGGTCCTTTGTATCAGCACAAATTTGAATGATATTCAAATTAGGTCAGGAATATGCAAGTGCCATCTTTCCAACGTCCTTCAGTTTAAACAAACATATACATCGAACATTACAATAAAGTCTGCCTCCCCTCCTTTAAATCTCGGATTCAGCCGGTGGACACTCCACCACCTCCCACATAGTTGCTTGTTGCTATTACCCCAAGTCTGGCGGGTTATCCACCAACTGAATATCCATGGGTGTCTCTTCATGGACTAGCTGTTGCTCATTTCCCAGCTCCATCTCCTCCTCCTCCTCTGAGGGTCCCCTTGATCCTCCCTAAGGGGGATTCTGGGCCAAGTTTCCTCATCTCCCTTTCCACCTCCCTCTCATCCCAGGTGTTGTCAGGAAGCTGGGCCCTCTGTGGAGAACTATTTGCGTGGATTTTCAACAATGGAAGAAGACCAGCCTATCGTGGTTTGGTCGAATTAATAGTATAAAAATGATATTGTTGCCCAAATTTTTATATCTCTTTAATGCTCTCCCCATTTGGATCTCCGAAGGCCATTTCCAACAATGGCAGAGGGCCTTAATGCACTTTTTGTGGGCGTATAAGCATCCCTGTGTAGCTTGAAGGGTATTTTGTGGGGCCCAGGGAGAAGAAGGCCTGGCAATGACAGATCTTAGGAGGTATTATGATGCAGCCCACCTCTGGGGGTGGTGGAGTGGCAGGTGAATGAATGGAAGGAGTAGGTTCACTTAGAGCAGGAATCTGTGGGAGACTGTCCCCTAAGGTATTTTATTTTATTTATTTGAACAATTTTTCTATACCACCACTTCCAAAAATCAGGGGCGGTTTACACCGAACTAACAAGCTACAAAGAATGGTGTAGTAAATGGTTATACATTTAACTATTTACATAGTACTATTTACCATAAAACATTGTTAGGAGATGGTATACAATTAAATATTAACATGGAAACTATTACATTATATACATATCGCTGGGGATATTAGCAATAAAAGTTGCTGGGGATATTTAGCAAGAAAAGTTGCAATGTTGATGACTGTAGGAGGAATAGCTGAATCTGGAGCAGGGAAGGGGAAGATAGGGAGAGGGTAAGGGGTGGGGGAGTTAGTAGTGTACTAGTTATTGTTGCAATTCGGGCTATTATAGTATTCGATAAAGAGGGGGGGGGTATTTAATTCTTTTCTAAAGGTTTGGAGGTCTTTGATTGATCTGAGGCGGTCTGGCAATGAGTTCCATAATATAAGGGCTATGTATGTGAAAGCTCTGTTGCTAGTTGTTTGTTTAGTCTTGCGGATGGATGTCGGTACTAAGAGGAGATTCTGGTTGCTTTTTCTTCTGCTCCTGGTGTCAGTTTGGGTGTGTTACAGTGATGCAAGAAAGGAGGGAGCAATGTTATTGAATAACTTGAATGTGGTTATTATTGTTTTGTATTTTATTCTACTTGCTATTGGGAGCCAGTGGCGATTATGTAGGATGGGGGTGAGAATGCACCTCAGTTAGGCATGCTTTGAATATGATTTTAGCAGTGACATTTTGGGCCATCTGGAGAATGTTTAAATTATTTTTGGGTGTTCCCTGTAAGAAGCAGTTACAATAGTCGAAATGGGGAGTGATTAGTGTTTGGACTAGAATTCTGAAATCATGAGCGTCTAGGAGGGGTCTGAGGTGTTGAATGGATCTTAACTTGAAGAATATAGATCTGGCTGTTTGTTTTATGTGAGATGACATACTGATGGATGTATCTAGTATGATTCCTAGGTATTTCACTTCTTGTTTGACTGGGGGGGATGGTGTTATGTATGTGGGTGGGGGGTGGGGGTAAAGCTTTGGTTTCTAGTTGTGAACAGTATTTCTGGGTTTTTTTTAAGTTAATGTTAAGGTTGTTTGTGTTTAGCCAGGATTCTGCTTCATGGATGCATGCAGTGAGATTGTGATATGTAGGATTTTTTATGTCTACAGGGGAGTATGCAAATGCAATGTGTGCCTTCGAGTCAGTCCTGACTCCTAGCGACCCAGAAGCTCCTGGGTTTTCTTGGCAGTGTCACCTAACATGATGTCATCTGCGTAAATGTGATATCCTATTTTATGTTTTTTAAAAATTGTGCAGATTGGCTATCTTATGTGAAAAAGGAGTACAGGCGTGGGAAGACTAGCTGATGATAACCCTTCGGTGGCCCTTACCCTTAGGGTGTGGTAGAGGCAAAGGCTTTTTGGGGAGCAAAGGATTTTTCGTATGACGCCCATTCATTTTAATCCTCAGTTTTCCCCAGGGCTCTTAGATAGAACTTATAGGAGATGGGAGGAGATGGGTCTTCGGACTTTGGGGCAGTTTTGGAAAAAGGGTGGCCTTGTCTCCTTTGCGGTCTTTCAACAGGAATTTGGTTTGAATGAGTCTGACTGTTTTCAGTACTTGCTGGTATGTCATTACCTGAAAGAGGTTATCCGCACTGGATGGGGCAAGAGGCAAGTAGGGGTGGGGGCGATGAAGGGCTGCCTCTCTAGGATTGTACCAAGCCTTGGGTGAGGTGGGGGCAGTGAAACCACTGCACCAAGCCCAGTGGGAGACAGACTTGGGGGTGCAGTGGGACGAGCAGGATTGGGCTCCTTTGCTTCAGGGTTTCTATAAAGGACTCCAAGCAGTTTATTTGATTGAAAACAACTACAAATTGTACTATAGATGGCACTACACACCTCAGAGAATGCAGAAGTTGGGTCTTGGGGATGAGAGATGCTGGCGGCAGCGTGGGGAATTGGGGACTATTTTGCATGTGTAGTGGGAGTGTTCTCTGGCTGTACCCTTCTAGAGAGGGGTTTTTGATATTTTTAATCAGGTGATGAGGCAGGGAGAGACACCTAATGTGGCAGTGGCATTATTGAATGAAGGGTTGGGAGATAGAAGAGAGTGGGGGGGATGACTTGGGCTTGCTACTTGTTTAAAGAACTCATGCAGGAAGTGTGGCATATCTGGCATGTCTCCATGCAGTTTAAACAGGTAGCAGCACCTCACCATACTGAAAGTACATACTCAAAACGAGCGCACTTACTGCCACCCATTGTAGTACCAGAAAGAGCATCCACACTAATGATGCCAGTAATGTGCAGTTAGTGCCTACTCTCCTGCTCAATGCCTGCCCTATCATGTGCTAAGTGATTCGCATTGGGATTTTTACTGCAGCTGCATTTTTAGCATGGGTTAAAAGTTAATGTGGTCCACACTAACCATTTACCGCATGCTAAATCTCATGCTGTTAGCACACATTGGTAAAAATTCCCCTCTGTGGAATAGATGTTTATACATTTTGAAATGGGTGAGGATAGACTTGCATGAGGTAAAAAACTGAGAAATGAACAACTGTGTTTACTAGTTTTAAGAGTGGTTGTGTTTTTAGGAAGATAATTTTGGCTCAGGAACAGAAACCAGAAAGAAAAAATGTGCATGTTGATATTTCATATCATCCTGCTAGACCAGTCCAGACAAGTGAGTTGTGTTCTCCTACCAGCAGATTGGTAGAGACAAAGAACCAATGAAAAGCCCAGGTTTCAATGACATCACTTCCATGCTTCTATTCGCCTCAGCCATCAGAGGTCCCTTCAGTATACATCACAAAGCAAAGGGATTTGGAAATCCACTACTCTTTTCCCGGAGGTGCTCAAGGGCTTGTTCCAGCTGGAATGGGATACCCCAACTCCTCGCCTAACGGGCTAAGAGTGTATAAAAAGACGCACACTCTCCTGGAGAGGGAGTGCATTGTGTGGTTGATATTTCCAAGGTGGATGCACAGGTCACGGAGGTTGCCAGATGGACCACCATTCCTGTGGAAGGCGGATTGGCCTTAAAAAATGATCTGGACTGAAAGGTGGATTCATATTGAAGAACCAGTTCTCTGCGGCAGCTGCTATTCTTCAGTTGCGGTATGTGCAGGCCTAATTTCTCAAGCCCTGCTCCTGTGGATTCAGTCTCATCCACCAGATGTTTCTACCCCTCTTTTGGAGATGGCTGCAGCCTTCCTTTCTGATGCCATGTATGACCTGGTACTTTTGGCAGCCAGGAGTGGTGCACTGATGATGATGTTATGGCATTGGATTTGGCTCTGGCACTGGGCAGCGGATACATCTTCCAAAGCCCGTTTTGCCCACCTGACATTTAAGGGGAAACTTCTTTAGGAGCCAATTTGGAGAAGTTAATAAGGACCTGGGTGAGACCAAATCGTACCACCTTCTGGAAGACAGGTCCAAGGGGCCTGTTAAACAGGCCAGTGCCCCTCTCTCATTAGCCTCTGCCCGTCAACTGAGGGTGCGCTGGCTGGATCGCTGGAGGTCTCTGGACTCTCATCGTTACCAACCTGAAAAAAAACCTTTCTTCCCCTCTAGACACTTTTCAGTTTGGCTGTGTCCTAGGATGCAAGGAGACAATTCTGGATGCTTTCATCATTTCCCCTTGTGGGTCTGTGATCAAAAGTGCTGCTGTGTGAACCACCTTGGACAAGTTACTGTGTCTGAAGGTATTGGTGCCTGTCCCACTGGACAAGCGGGGCAAGGGCAGATACTCCCATCTATTTTGTGGGCCAAAAAAAACCCCAAACCTGTTCCTTCCTGCCCTTTCTAGATCTGAAGGAGGTTAAGGAGCACTTGCGTGTTCTGCTCTTTCGGATGGAAACCTTGTACTCCATGATTCAAGCAATGCACTCAGGGGAGTTCACAGCTTCTCTGGTTCTGACCGAGGTGTATGTTCATATCCCAATCCGGGTGGATCAGCAAAGTATCTGGGTTTTGCCATGCTTGACTCTCACTATGAGTTTGCAGCTCTCCCTGTCCGGCTATCTACCGTTCTCCAAGGTCATAGTGGGGGCAGCTTCAGCACTGAAGGGTTTGTGTCCATCCCTTTCTGGATGACTGGCTCATCTGGGCCCATTCCCTTTTGGAGGCACCTCAGGCCCGAGTGGTGTCCTTTTTGGAAAATCTCGGCTGGGTGATCAATCAGGGAAAGAGCCCAGCTGTTGCCTTCCCAGTCCCTGGAGTTTCTGGGAACACATTTAAGCACTTGAGTGAGCAGAGTTTTCCTGCCACAGAAGAAAGTCAAAAACTGTTGGATTGCCTGGTGCTGTTTGGTGTACAGCAGACTCCCAGAGTCTGGGATTATCTTCAGCTCCTTGGATTGATGGCAGCGACCATAGAGATGATGCTATGGACGGGTCCTCACATGCTACCACTCCAGTGATCCTTGCTGGCCCGGTGGTCCACAAGTTCTCAGGAATTTTAGCACAGGCTTCCACTCCCATTGATAGTGAACTCCAGCCTGCGGTGGTGGCTGCAGCCCTGTCATCTAAGGAAGAGTGTGCCACTGGACAATTTCTCCTGGATCCTCCTGACGATGGATACCAATCTCTTGGGCTGTGGAGTCCAATGCCAGGACCGTTTGGCCCAGGGCCTAGGACCATTGGAACATCAGGGAAGCAGTATGATCCATCAACCACCTCAAGGCAAGGGCCATCAGGTTAGCTGTTCTGTGTTTCCAGATGACTGTTTTCAGACACTGCTGCAGCAGTGGCTTATATCAATTGGTAAGGTGGCACAAGGAGTACTGGGGTTGCTCTGGAGATGGTTCTCCTGTTTACCTGGACGGAGAAGAACCCCCCCCCTAGCCTTGTCGGCTCAGCACATTGCCAGGTGGACAGTGGGGAAATGGACTTCCTCAGCCGGCACTCTGGAACCTGGAGAGTGAGAGTTGGGTCAGGAGGTGTTTCAGTTGATTCAGCACCACTGGGGTCACCAGGATCTGATGGCGATCTGCCAGTGCCAAAGTTTGTTGCTGCTTCAGTTGCCACATGGAGAGGGAGTCCAAGGGCATCGATGTCCTGACACAGCCTTGGTCAAGTCAGCACCTGCTGTATGTGTTTCCTCCGTGGCCCCCTCTTTATATGTGTGTGTTTCTGCATATAAAAGGCCACCCGGGCAGGATTGTTCTGGTGGCACCAGATTGACTGAGGAGAACGTGGTTCGGAGATCTGATTCAGCTCCTGCAGGTGCCTCCTTTTCAAGTGCCTCTGTCTCAGGGCCTATTGCTGCGGGGCCCAATCGTCCTGGAGGACCCGGATCACTTCATGCTTACGGCTTGGCTATTGGAAGAAGTCGACTAGCGCATAAGGTCTAATCTCCAGCAGTGGTCTCTACTCTGCTTGGAGCCCAGAGGAGGTCTACCAAGCTAGCATATGTGCAGATCTGGTGTCTCTTTGAGCGATGGTACGGTGCTTGGCAGTTGGATTCCTGAAGCAACCAAGGTGCCCTCTCTGTTGTTGTTTTTACGGGATGGCATGGAGACAGACCCTTCCTTTAGATCCCTGAAAGTTCAGGTGGCAGCTTTGGCCTGTTTCTGAGGTCCAGTGGCTGGTAAGTCTCTGGCCTTGCACCCCGACATCTCATGCTTTCTCGAGGGGGTTCGGCATCTGCATCCTTCCCTCCAGTCTGTGATCTCTTCCTGAGATCTGTGTCTGCTGCTTAGGGCCCTGATGGCAGCACCTTTTGGCCCATTGAAATGTGCTACCTTCAAGGATTTGACACTCAAGAAGGTATTTTTGGTTGTGATTTGTGCCGCAAGAAGGATTTCTGAGCTGTAGGTTCTATCTTTCTGAGATTCTTATCTGTCTTTTCTAAGGAGGCTGTTTCCATTCAGCCTGTGCCTTCCTGCTTGCCTAAGGTGATTTCTTCCCTTCATGTGAACCAGTCTGCCAGTCTTCATTCTCTAAGGAGCAGTGTTGGGGGAAGGATAAGGATCTTTGCCTTGTGGATGTCTGGAGGTTACTAATTCCCTAAGTCCAACCATCTTTTTGTGCTGTTTGCTGGCCCGTGCAAGGGTGACGCAGTGGCTAAGTTGGCTTTAGGGTGCTAGATTAAGGAGGCCATTGCTTCAGCTTATCTTTTGTGGAACCGGCCAGTTCTGCAGGGTTTGCACACCTGAGCACAAACGTCATTCTGGGCAGAGCGGAGCTCGGTAGCCCCTGCAGATATTTGGTGGATGGCAACATGGGCTTCACTTTCCACTTTTTTCAAGCATTACTGTTTGTATGTCCACATGTAGGTTGACACTTCCTTTGGCTCTGTGGCTTTGCAAGCTGTTATGTCTTTTTCCTGCCCAGTGGAATTGTAGCTTTGGTATATCCCACTTGTCTGTACTGGTCTAGCAGGATGATATGAAAGGTAACATTTTATTTACCAGTTAATGTCCTTTCCTTGAGTCCTTCTAGACCAGTCCAATACCCACCCCTGAAACTGTATTTGTCTTGTTCTGTTGCTGCAGTTCCCTTGGGTCCACTATGATATATATATTCTTGGCTCTGCAGGTTCATTTTCTATGGACAGCTTTCTGTTTATGCTTTTCTCTACATAGTTCTCTACTGTTGCTTACTCCTTGTTGCCAACAATTGAGGTTGTGTAAAGCTTGCCATGTTTAACCAATATCTTTGGGATGAATACTAAAGGAACCTCTGGTGGCTGAGGTGAAAAGAGGCATGGGACTGATGTCATTGAAACCTAGGCTTTTCATTGGTTCTTTGTCTCCACCAATCTGCTGGTAGAGGAACATAACCCACTTGTCTGGACTGGTCTAGCAGGACTCAAGGAAAAGACATTAACTGGTAAATAAAATGTCACCTTTGTGCCAGCTGGAATGCTGAGTAGAAAAATATGTGACTGCTGTTTTTAGTGCAGCAGCACTGAGAAACTTTGTTTAGAAAATTCAATTGATTGATAACCTGTTAATGGCCTGATTCAATAAGCTTTTCCCACCATAGAAATGAATGTCAGGAAAAACTCTAGGGTTTAATTTTTAAAGAGTCGCAGAACAGTAGAAATGAGCAATGAATTTTCAAATCAACCTAACCACCTAGGTATTCAGCTGAAAATTTCTTTAAATTTAGCCAGTCAAAATTTGACCGTGGTGGATAGGTACTATATAAAAACCCTGTCGGTGGACAGAATCCATAAACTAATGTTTGTATGGTTCGATCTATCTCATGCATATTTATCATGGATATCCTGAAAACCTGACTGGACTGGGGGTTCAAGAGGACTGTGTTGACAACCACTGAACTAAACTAACACCCGGGCAATATTTGCCAAGGTTTGGATACGTGACTGTGCCAATGCATATAGTCACCTTTTTTGCTTGTTTACAAATAAGAAGTCCAGAGCATGATCAAATAATTTCACTAAGTTGGCATGTCCAGCATTTTTTGACTGACCTTCATAATCCATATACTCATTTCTTGGGTAGGTGTATGTTGTTTTCCACCATGGTAACAACTCTGTCTAATCACAGTATGTCAAGGATATTCTGGGGGATTCATCTACACAAACACCCCTCCTAAGGCAAGTAGTCAAGTTATCAAACAGTTATTCTTAGCAGATAACTGGAGCTGAGACTGGTTTATTTTGCTCAGAGGTTTATTCTTACCTGTATTTTCTTCAGCTTTTATTTATTTATTTTATTTATTTATTTATTTTACATTTTCTTATATACCGCGCTATTCTGCATCAGTGCGGTTTACATTGAACAAACTGAAATTACATTGAACAGGGCATTATAACTTGGAGATAACTATTTTACAGGGAACATGGGCTATGGAGGGTTAAGTGGCTTGCCCAAGACCACAAGGAGCGCCTGTGGGACTAGAAACCCCAGTCCTTCCGGCCCAAGGTTGCTGTCCTCTAGTGGAATTTGAACCCCTGACCTTCCGGCCTGAAGTACCTTGCCCCAACCACTAGGCCACTCCTACACTCCTTTTACATTGTTTATGTAAGTTATGGGTACAGATTCTGTATGTCTTTGTCAAGAATCTGCCAAATGGTTCCGCTCCTACCTCTCCGACAGATATCAGCAGATAAAACTGGGAACAAGCATCTCTGAACCATCCCAACAGACACAAGGAGTGCCCCAAGGATCCACGCTATCTGCACCCCTCTTCGATCTATAACTCCAACCTCTCTGTTCGATTATCAAAGAACACAGCGTCAATCAAATGCTGAAATAAAGATAAGGAGAGGTCTTTCATTAAGATCCATGACCTATCAGTTGTCCTCTTATTGTACTCCAGTACCTTTATAATTATATTGTCTTCACCCTTCCTTACTGAAGTCATTTATTCTTAAGCTCGTCCTGATATACTCCCTAGCTAGTCTGGTTTTCAGAACATCCACAGTGAATATGCATGAAACAGATTTACCAGCAATGGAAGCAGTACATGCAAATTTATCTCATGCATATTCATTGTAGGTATCCTGAAAACCAGACTAGCTAGGGGATACACTAGGACCGGCTTGAGAACACAGCTAAAGGTACACCTCAGTGTATTGTCTTTATCTCAGTGTGCTAAATAGCCACCCAGTGGTGCAGTGTCAAGTTTATTTTTCAATTCATGCATGGTTTTATTACTTCTCATATATGAACTTTATACTCAATTCTCATCATGATAAAATTGCTCTTCACTCTTACCCTAGGGGGGGAGAGATTCAGAGGCAGCAGCTAGCCCTTGTAAAATGGCTAGCTGTAGCCGCTGAACTTTAAACCCAGATATTCAATGCCAGGGCCATATCTAGCCACCGGTATTGAATATCTGGCTCAGCCAGATAGTGCGCCGCTAACCGAGAAGCAGAGATATTCAGCTGCTGGCCGATTAGCAATAGCAGCGAAAATTTGGTGAGCCCTTTGCCACCATGAATATCGCTGCTAGCTGGTTATCCATGAGTGCCGCATCTGCTCTGCCCCCGCAGTGCCCTGATCTTCGCTCGCTAGCATTGGGGCATTCATTGGCGGCACCCAGGGATTTTAGCGGCACTAACTATGTCGGCATCACTGAATATCCCAGTCACCGTGATTAACGTGGTTAAGAAATCTGATAACCGAATTAATCACTTTGAATATAGGCCTCTTTTACTGGCGGTGGCCATATCTTTCCAACTCTGTGAAGAAATGGCTCTTCCTTCCTCCAGTCAGATGCCACATTTGCATCCTTGGGGGAAAGGCCTTCACATTTTGAATTGTAAGCAGGCATTTCCCTACTATTTGAAAATGAATGAATCCTTTCAGAATTTATTTAACTTCTCATTTCATTTGGTCCTGATGGACCTGTTAAATCTGTTGTGAAAACAACTTCATCAAACTGGCTTGTCTCATCTATACATTTCTGTATTTCAACAAGTGGCTATTCCTCTCAGTTACTGTTAGTCTCGCCAGGAAAATGTGTGGTGGTCTATGACTCAAATTTTGAGAAATGACCAGAGAAATTAGGGGAGGGGGGCGTTTTGATCTCTTAGAAAATTCTTACTTGGCTCGGGCTGGTCTTTTAAAAATAGAACTACAGCCATTGTTAAACCATAGATAGTCTCAGTATTATTTGGTTATTTACCACAGAACTACAAGAAGATGCACTGCTAGGAGGGCATCTTGGGTGATGATGCTAAATAGCTCTAGCCTGTTTACATATTTAATTACTCTTTTGTGGCCTTTAGGGACCACATTTCATTGTACCTAGTTTAAGACATCAGTCAGTAGCATCCATATAAACATGAGATTCCCAGATTCAAATCTGTTCGGCCTTTAATTCTTCTGAGGTAAAAGAAATGAATTCCACTTTTAATTGGATAACAATAAATCTTCAGCTTCTCTATGCAGTGTGTCAGATGGTCATGTATTTAAACATGGATATTAAGAAAAGGAGTTGAAGAGGGAGGAAGACTGCCAGCTCCCCCAAAATACTATTTTCACATTTGTCTGACAGCTCTTTCCGCTTGTCCCAGAAGGAGAGTAGTGGTAGGGGATTCATAGGAACTATTCTTTATTCATTCTGTGCAGTCTGTCACTTGCAGCAAGGCACGGAGTGTGAAATTGTGCACCTGTCTCAAAAGAAGTAATTACTGCCTCTTGTTAAGCCTCCGTTGCTCTTGCTTCAGGCACAAGCACTTTTGGTGTTATCAGCTGACTGGCATACGGCTTTATTAGTATTGCAATTAGTTTGAAAATATTCTCTTTCTATTCTCTTTCTAGCGAGGGATGCAAGGTCTAAGTACTGCTAGGTGCTTCTGTAATTCCTAGTGACAAAAAAGGTTTTGTCTGTCATCATTTTCCGTTTGAGTCCTGCTGTTCTGTTGCTTTGGGCCTCTGGAGTTAACTGTCCTTGTGTTGGGGAAGGGTTATTTATCCAGTTTTGCATCTGTTAAAGAATAATCACGTCGTACATGTTTTAACCTGCTTCTACCTCTCAAGATGGTAAGTAATACTTTCATATACAGTTGTGGTCAATGCGTGGATGAGTCTCAATATGTGGATGAGACGATGGTGCAAGGATGAGGGTTTTGAATTTGTTAGGAACTGGGGAAAATTCTGGGGAAAGGAGGGTCTCTTCCGAAGGGACTGGCTTCACCTTAACTGGGATGGAACGAGGCTGCTGGCATTAACCTTTAAAAAAGGAGATAGAGCACTTTTAAACTAGATAATAGGGGAGAGCCGACAGTCGCCCAAGAGCACATGGTTCGGAACAATTTATCCTTGAAGTATACTACCAAAAAAATGAAGTTAGGGCACATCAGCAGAGAGGTTCCAGTAAAGACAAAGGTAGCCCAAATGCCCTTGAGTACAGAGCAGACAGAGCTTAAAGATTCTAAATTACCGCTGTCTACCGATAACCAGATTAATATGAATAAAATACAATCTCTAAAATGCTTGTATGCAAATGCTAGAAATCTAAAAAATAAGATGGGAGAGTTAGAATATATAGGACTAAATGAGAAGTTAGATATGATTGGTATCTCAGAGACATGGTGGAAGGAGGACAACCAGTGGGACACTGTGATACCTGGGTACAAACTATATCGTAATGATAAAGCTGATAAAATTGGTGGAGGGATTGTGCTCTATGTTAGAGAGGGCATTGAGTCAGAAAGGAATAAAGTTTTGCAGAAAACAAAATTTGCTGTAGAATCTCTATGGATTGAAATTCCATGTAAAAAGGGGAAGGCAATGGCAGTAGGGTTGTACTATCGACCGCCTGGCCAGAATGAACAAATGGATGATGAAATGCTCAAAGAAATCAGGGAAGCTAACAAAAGTTACAGAACAATAATAATAATGGGTAATTTCAATTACCCCGGTATTGATTGGGTTAGTGTCACGGCAGGACATGCTAGGGAGATAAAGTTTCTAGATGAAATAAATGACTGTTTCTTGGAGCAGCTGGTTCATGAACCGACCAGAGAGGAAGCCGCAATTTTGGACCTAGTCCTTAGTGGAACACCAGATCTGGTGCAAGAGATAAGGGTGTTGAGGCCATTTGGCAATAGTGATCATAGCATGATCGCATTTGATTTAATTAATGGAGGAGAGATGGTAAGGAAATCCACAGTACTACCTTTTAACTTTCAAAAGGGAGACTATGATAAAATGAGGAAAATAGTTAAGAAAAAACTAAAAGGAGCAGTAGCAAAGGTTAAAGACTTACATCAAGCTTGGGTGTTGTTTAAAAATACTATCTTGGAAACCCAGACCAACTGTATTCCACAGTTTAAGAAAAGTGGAAAGAAGTCCAAAAAACTGCCAGCATGGTTTAAAGGTGAGGTCAGAGAGGCGGCTGTTGCCAAAAAAGCATCTTTCAGGAAATGGAAAAAAAGAACCAAACGACGAAAACTAGAAACAGCACAAGCACTGGCAAGTTAAATGCAAGGCATTGATAAGGCAGGCAAAGAGAGAATTTGAGAAGAAACTTGCTGTGGAAGCAAAAACAGGTAATAAAGACTTTTTCAAGTACATTCGTAGCAAAAAAACCTGTGAGAGAGTCAGTTGGTCCATTAGATGATAGAGGGGTAAAAGGGGCAGTAAGAGGGGACAAGGCTATAGTGGAGAGACTGAATTCTTTGCTTCGGTCTTTACTGAGGAAGATGTAGGGATGTTACCCATGACTGAAGTGGTATTTATTTATTTAGACAGTTTTGTATACCGCCTTATCCTTCAATCAAAGCGGTCACAACACAATTGGGGGATACATTTAACACGCAGGGATATGAGACACATACACTAATACTTACAGGTAACATGTGCAATGGAGGGTTAAGTGGCTTGCCCAAGACCACAAGGAGCATCTGTGGGACTAGAAACCCCAGTCCTTCCGGCCCAAGGTTGCTGTCCTCTAGCGGGATTTGAACCCCCGACCTTCCGGCCTGAAGTACCTTGCCCCAACCACTAGGCTACTCCTCCCTAAAGGTGATACTGTGGAAGAATTGAAATATCGCTACACCAGGAAGATGTATTACAACTATTTGATAAACTGAAGAGTAGCAAATCACCTGGACCGGATGGTATACATCCAAGGGTGTTGAAAGAGCTGAAATATGAGATTGCAGACCTGCTATTAGTAATCTGTGAACTGTCATTAAAATCATCTGTAATACCTGAAGATTTGAGGATCGCCAATGTAACGCGTATTTTTAAAAAGGATTCCAGGGGTGATCCGGTGAACTACAGACCGGTGAGCCTGACGTCAGTACTGGGAAAAATGGTAGAAACCATCATAAAGAACAAAATTACTCAACATGTAGATAGTCATGGCTTAATGGGAGACAGCCAACATGGCTTTAGACAAGGAAGATCTTGTCTTACTAATCTGTTATGTTTTTTTGATGGTGTGAATAAACAGGTTGACAAAGGTGAGTCGTTGAGATAGTGCAGGCATGTCCAACAGGTAGATCGCAATCTACCAGTAGATCGCGGAAGGGTCAGAGGTAGATCGCCAGCCCCACTTGGCTCCATCTCTCCAGCAACTCACCCCATTGCTAGGAGAGAGCTCGTGCTGGCAGGTCGTCTTCCGAGAGCTTGCCGCCGCTGCTGATTCTTTGCCTGTCTTTTTTCCCTGCCTGCAGGAATCTTGCCTGCGGGTGTATTGGGGGCACTTGTTGTTTTTGTGCCAATAGTTTGTGGGTACCCCAGAGGGCCGCCGCCCACGCCTCGTGACGAGACGCCACAGGCCCGGCATCATACCTGGTCTGCTGACTCTCAGAATCACCCATTCCTGCCCCCGCCCCAACACCCCTTAGAAGTGTGTTATATACCGGGCGATATCCATTCACCTGGGCTTTACCTGAATACACTTACCATATTAGTTGTGTCATGTGCTGGTCATTGGTCGCTTTATAGTTCGCTTTCATTAAACGTTTTCGGGCAGACACAACAAAGTGTCAAGAATTTGGTGATTTTGGCGGGCTTTTCCAATTTTGTTCTAACTTGCCTATGCCTTGCCTTCAAATTGGTTCAAACCACTGTGACCTTTGCTTGCCTCAGCAATTTTATTTTGCCTAGCCTTTGCGTTGATTCTACACTGCAATTTTATTTCGCCTTGCCTTTGTGTTGATTCTACACTGTGTGCAGAATTTATTAAATCATGTGTGGTGATATTTGAACTTGTTTGGCGGTATTTGATTTTATCTGGTTTGCTGGACAGGTGTTTGAGTTTTTTGGATGATTGTTTGGTGGTATTTGATTATTGGTGCCAGTATAATGAATTCTTATTTTTACTTTTAGAACTGCATGTGTGGTTTTGGCATCTCCAGTCCTTGTATTGCACATCATCCAGAGGTCTTCAGTTCCTGTTGATCTTTAATACTTTGGGAGAGTGACAGTTTTGGACCAGATTCAGCCAGTGTTTATACTAACTTAGCAGATTTGGCCTTTTTACATCCAGCCACCCCAGTATAACGAAGATGAGTGTTCCAAAGAAGAGCAAAACCTGCCAATTTCATGATGAATGGGAAATAGATTACTTCTTCATCATGGTGAAGGATAAGTGTTGTTGTCTAATTTGTAACGCCCCAGTATCCTTGCCCAAAAATGGTAATCTGGAACATCATTATAAGGCTCTAAAGGAAAAATCAAGTGTACTACGAATCCCAGCATTCAGAGGGATCAGTACCACCTTTATTCACAAGGGACATTATATAAGGCCACTCCTGCCTGTAAGCTCTAGGGCCCAGGCAGGAGCGTCGCACCACTTGGAATATTGTGTGCAATTCTGGTCGCCGTATGTTAAAAAGGATATAGCGTTATTAGAAAAGTTACAGAGAAGAGCCACCAAAATGGTAAAGGGGCCGGAAGGATACTGCTATGAAGAGAGGCTAAAAAGGTTAGGGCTCTTCAACCTGGAAAAGAGACGGCTGAGGGGAGATATGATAGAGTTCTATAAATTAATGAATGTAGTCGAACGGGTAAACATAGATCGATTGTTTACATCATAGGAATATAAAAAGACTAGGGGACATGCAATGAAGCTACATGGTAACCTATTTAAGACTAATAAGAGAAAATATTTTTTCACTCAACGTGTAATCAAACTCTGGAATTTGTTACCGGAGGATGTAGTAAAAGCTGTTAGTGTAGCTCGGTTTAAAAAAGGTTTGGACAAGTTTCTGGAGGAAAGGTCCATAAACCATTATTAAAAGGGCCCTAGGATATCACTGCTTGATCCAATACAAGCATTGAGGAACCTGTGTCTTTTGGGGAGATTGCTAGGTACTTATTACCTAGTTTGGCCATTGTTGGAATCAGGATACTGGGCTTCATGGACCTTGGTCTGACCCAGTATGGCATATCTTATGTTCTTACGTACATTATTTGCACCTTTGCTGTTCAACCCCTTAATGTCCAATATCTCCCAACAATAAGTAGCCAGTGAAATGGCTTTGGACTATACATGCACATATATTTGACACATAACAGAATCAAATAAAACAAGACCAAGTAAAAAAGGAAATAATAGGAAATAGTATTAAAACTGGGACATTGCAAAGACATGATTATTCAGAAATACTTAAAGTCCTTTAACACAGTGCCGTGTTTCAAGCCATAGAGAACTCAAAGCTCTTCTTCAAGGGATTTTCTTTATACACTTTGCTTGAGGAAGAGCTTTGGGTTCTCTATGGCTCGAAACACGGCACTGTGTTGCATGGACTTTTAATATTTTTGGATAATTAATGCTTTGACTTCTAGTGCATCTGCATAACCAACGCAATCTGCACAAGTCGGCTAAGCATGCATGAATTTCAAGTGCTTACCGATGTGTCCTACCTACATGAGTTTGAGTGGTGGTGGACTTCAGCAGACAGTTTCAACTGGTGTTGAATGCATCAACAGTTATTTTCTGCTTCTCAGGAAAGTCCCCTTCATTTAAGATAAGTTTATATGTGTGTTTTACCTGGTGTGTCTTTACATGTTGGTCTTGGGCATAGAGCATTGCATGCTTTTTAAATAGAATAAACTGGAGGGTTTGTTACGAGAAGGTTTCCCTGTTTCATGACAAACAATCCGACAAAAATATTGTTTCATTCACAGTTACTTTGCTTTTTCCTATTCTAAGATAGACAAGCAGTGCTCTTTGGCATGGGATTGGTCTGAAATTTTATTTTGGATTTTGCTTTAGCCTGGACTTTTAGTCTCTTTTTTGTAAGACACGATTATTGGCACCCTTATAAACAATTAAAATCAGTTTGAACAAAAGAATCACATTCCTTTTGCAGTAAAATTAAGTGCACCTGTGATCAATTGTCAGTACTTACACGACTTGAATCAATGAATGATGACTCTAATGTTTAAAATAGCCACATTCACTCCCTGTTCAGTTTTCACAATGGTGAAGACAAGAGAGCTGCCTGAGACCATCAGAAGAGCCATTATCACCAAACATCAAACTTCAAAGGGATACAAGACCATCTCCAAAGACCTTGGGATTCCTGTGTCTACAGCTTGCAATGTTATTAAGAAGTTTCCTGCTCATAGAACTGTCAAGAACCTCCCAGGACATGGTGGGAAGAGAAAAATGAATCCATCTTCAAAGGTTAGTATGAACTGTTGGAGAAACACGACATGCAACATCTAAAAAGCTTAGGCTGACCTGGAATAATCTGGAGTGGTGGATTCAACCCGCACCATATACCACACACTAAACAAAGAAGGACTTCATGGTTGAATGCCAAGGAGGACCCCACTGCTCAAAGACAGACGTAAAAAGGCACATCAGATCTCTGCCCAAACCCACCTTGAGAAACTACAATCCTTCGGGTAAAATGTTCTGTGGATAGATGAAACCAAATTTAAGCTCTTTGGCAATGCAGACCAGCGATACTTTTACAGGTGAAGAAATGAAGCTTATATGGAAAAAAAACACCCTTTCTACTGTTAAATATCTTGGAGGTTCCATAATGTTGTGGGGCTGTTTTGCTGCCTCAGGATCGGGAGGCCTGGAACGTATTAAAGGAATCTTGAATCGGAGAACTACCAAGGTATTTTGATGCGAAATGTGCTACCTAGTGTCAGAAAGCAAGAACTGGGTGGAAGATCATGGCTCCTCCGCAGGACAGTAACCCAAAACATACATCCAAAAGTACAAAAGAATGGTTAAAAAGGAACAAATGGACTGTTTTAAACTGGCCAGCAATGATATCCGATTGAGAACCTTTGGAAAGAGCTGAAATCTGCCATTGGTAAAAGGAATCCTAGAAGCCTTCATGAGATGGAACAAATCACAGTTGAAGAGTGGGAGAAACTACAATCAGGCAGATGTACAAAACTTATAGATGTCTACAAGAAACGTTTTGGAGACTGTCACAACTGCCAAGGGTTATACAACTAAATATTTGTGAAGGGTGCTATTAATCCTGTCCAGATCATTTTTTTTTATTTTTATTATCAGAAATTACTATGTCTGCATTGCACAGACATCTGTTTTTGTTGTATACCTTTTAACATACTATTAAAATATTATAATGACATACAGTTGGAATACTTCCAATTATTTTTCAAGATATTGTACACAACAAAGCTAAAATGCAAGGGTGCCAATAATGTTGACCATAACTGTAAGCATGGCCAGAGAGAAGCATATTTGGTTTGAATTCCAGATCATTGGAAGTTAATGTTAAACCCTCTTACAGCTGAGGATAGCTACAAGAACTATTGTTGCCTTAGCAAGCAGGAAGTATGGAGGTGAGATACTGGATAGGTTCTGAAGGAGATGAGGGTGGAGAAAAGTGGAAGCTGCAGTAAGGGTAGTAGGGTGCATTGCAGCACAGACAGCACAGTGAGTGGCACTGACTTTCTCCCAGTCCCTGGCCCCCTTCACCACCACCCCTAAAAAATGATCTCCAGGAACAAGCAGGAATGAGTCTTCACATATGGGTATCGTCGGTACCGACGGAGCCTGCGCGGGAACGCTCCCAAGCGTCCAGTAAGAAAGCTTTTGGGAGCATCCCACAGCGCCTGCGCGCTGCCTTCCCGCCTTTCCTAACTGCCCCTGTCCAGTTCTTCTTTTCCGCGGAGCCAGCAGGTCGTGTTCCTGTCACCGCTGAAGAAGTTCTTTATTTTTCTTTATTTCTTTGGTCGCGCGTCTGCCTTCTTCGACGTCGGACCGGTACCGCCGGTCTTTCTTTCTTTCTTCTTTAAAAAAAAAAACTACCGTGTTTCCCACTTCTGTGCAATTTTGTCTTTTGGGCCTTGGGCCTACAAGATTTTTCCTCATGGAAAAGCCTGCTTCCGGGTTTAAAAAATACACGAAGTGCAGCGGTACTCTTTCTATCACCGACACCCATGACTGGTGTCTAAAATGTTTGGGTCCTGACCACTCCATCACCGATTGTGAGTCCTGTTCGATGATGTCTAAAAGGGGTCGACAGAATCGAGCGGCAAAGCTCAGTACCCTGTTTCCCTCTGATGCAGCTTCGGTGGCATCGACATCTTCCAGGGCTTCGTCTTCTTCCCATGGATCTCAGGTAACCAAACATAAGTCCAGCCGGTCCTCGAAGGGTAGATCTCCCTCTAAGTATCGAGATGCCTCCGGGCTTGCCCTCGAGGATCCTGCACCGGCAAAATTACCCCGGTGGGAGGCTCCGGCTTCCAAAGCTTCATCTATGGGGTCACAGGTTGACATCGATGGCGTGGCCTCGACCGATCACCTGTTGCCATGTTCTGGGGTACCGGTGGTCTCCAGTGGTACCGACATCCAGACATTGGTTGCGTCAATGGATCAGAATATCCTGACCATGCAGCGTGCCATCACGGCATTCATACAAGCTGCGACACCTCCGGTACCGCAACAAACTCCGTTGGCGGTACCGGTTCCGGCACCAGCACCGATATCGGTTCCGGTGCCGGTACCGATTGCATCGACATCGGCTTCGGTGTCGACTGCAGCGGTACCCTGTCCTGTGATGCCCATCGGTACCGAATCGGTACCGATCACTCCCGATGTCGATACCACTCGGTACGCGTATCGGGCTCTGCAAGAGCATCCAGACAGGCGATACTTCGATTCCTCTGAGGACTCTGATGAATCAGAGGCTTCTGTCGAAGCATCGGAACTCCTTCCTCAGGAGCCCTCTTCTCCAAAAAGAAGAATGTCTCCTCCAGAAGACTTGTCTTTTCAAGACTTCATTAGGGAAGTGGCCAGAGGCCTCTCTATTTCTGTGGCCCCTGAACCAGAGCCTAGAGCCAAGAAATTAGATATTTTACAATATCCTAAGGCTCCTAAAGAGGCAGCTACTTTACCAATTCATGAGATCCTTTATGATGACATGTTGGGCATATGGGAGACACCTCTTACTACCTCCCCTCATTCTCGTAGGTTGGACACCATGTACCGTGTTCCTCCTTGTCCTGGCTTTCATAAGACTCAGCTTCCTCACCACTCTATTGTGGTGGAGTCTGCTATGAAAAAGATAAAGAGTGCAAAAAGACACTCATCTAATCCTCCAGGAAGAGAATGCAGAACCTTAGATGCTTTTGGCAGGAGAATTTTCCAGGCCAATATGCTTACTGCCAGAATCAACTTCTATAGTCTCTATATGGGGATGTTTCTAATAGAAGTTACAGATCATCTGCTAACTTTATCTCCTTTTATCTCAGAAGATAAAATGGAAGAGTTTCTCACCTGGCTTAAACATGCCCAGGATGTTTCCAAATTCTCCAACTGTGCAGCCTTTGACTCTTTTGAGTGTGCCAGCAGAGCCTCGGCTATTGCCATAGGTGCTCGCAGACTTGCTTGGTTGCAAGCTTCTGATTTGGAACCCTGGGTCCAGGATGGATTAGGAAATCTTCCTTGTACAGGTGAAAACCTTTTTGGTAAGGATTGGCAAGCAAAGGCCACTCAGATGGATGCTGAAAATTCTGCCTTAGATAGACTTTCTAAGTCTACTTCTGCTCCTGCTGGAAAAAGGTTATTCAAAAAGACTTTCTTTCCCAAAAAAGGAAAATATTATCCTGGTTATGGTCTCCAGGCATCTTCTACAGGTCGTTTTGCTGCAAAGTGTCAGCAACAACCTAAACAAGCCAAACCTAAGGCTGCAAGGACTGCTACGGCCCAACAGCCTCAGCCTCCTCAGGGCCTTTGAATTACAACTAGAGAACTTAGCCTTTCTGGCTCTAGAAGAACCAGAGCCTCTCACCATTCCAGGAAGGTTAGCTCATTTTGCTCCCAGATGGGAACAAATCACAGCAGAGCAATGGACCCTCTCCATTATAAGGGAGGGGTACAAGCTTCATTTCTTAAACCTTCCTCCTCACACTATGGTGAGACAGTTCAATTCTCCAACATCTCTCCTCGACCTTCTGGGTCAGGAGATTGCTACCCTTCTTGCCCAAAGGGCAATAGAAGAAGTACCCCTTCTTCAACAGGGTTCAGGGTTCTACTCCCCCTATTTCCTTATTCCAAAGAAAACAGGGGGCTACAGACCCATATTAGATCTCAGAGAATTGAACAAGTTTCTATGCAAGGAGAAATTCAAGATGATTTCTCTCGGTGCTCTCCTTCCATACCTTCAGAGTCAGGATTGGCTTTGTTCTCTAGATCTCAAGGATGCGTACACCCATGTCCTCATCCATCCAACACACAGAAGGTTCCTTCGGTTCCTTTATCAGGGAAAGCACTACCAATACAGAGTGCTTCCTTTCGGTCTGGCCTCTGCTCCAAGAGTGTTCACAAAATGCATGGCAGTAGTAGCTGCATTTCTACGCACTCTAGGAATATTTCTATTCCCATATCTGGACGACTGGCTCATCTGAGCACCATCCCAGTCAGATGCCCAGACTTCCCTAGCCTGCACAAGGCGTGTTCTTCAGTATCTGGAACTTGTAATAAACATCCCAAAATCACAACTCACCCCTACTCAGTCATTGGAGTTCATAGGGGCCTTACTGGATACCACAACTGCAAGGGCCTATCTTCCCAAAGGCCCGTTGCCTACGCTTGGTGCAGTTAGCCTCTCAAATTCAGTTAAAATCCCATTCAACTGCTCGAGAGATGTTACAACTGTTAGGCCACATGGCATCCACCGTGCATGTGGTTCCTTACGCTCGCCTTCACATGAGGGCAGCTCAGTGGACTCTGTCCACCCAATAGACCCAGGCATCAGGTTGCCTGTCAGACAAAATAACAACCTCCAGTCGCCTCTTCTGGTCCCTCCAGTGGTGGACATCCACTCAAAATCTGTTGCTGGGGTCCCCCTTTCAACAGTTGCTACCCCAAGCAACCCTCACAACAGATGCCTCCCCAAAGGGTTGGGGAGCTCATCTACAAGATCTCTCCACCCAGGGCATCTGGTCTCCACAGGAGACATCTCTACATATCAACCTCTTAGAGCTCAGAGCAATTCTTCTAGCTCTCAGAGTCTTCCACGCCCTGCTCAGCTACAAGACAGTCCTCATCCATACGGACAACCAAGTAGCCATGTTCTACGTGAACAAGCAGGGCGGGACTGGCTCTCTGTCGCTTTGCAACGAAGCTTTGAGATTGTGGGCCTTCGCCAGAGAGCATCAGATTCATCTCATGGCAGTGTATCTTCCAGGGGTTCAAAACTCTTGGGCAGACAGACTCAGTCGAGTTCTGCTTCCACACGAATGGTCCCTCCATGGGGACCAGATAGCCAGGATCTTTCAAATTTGGGGAACCCCAGACATAGACCTGTTTGCAAGTCCGTGGAATGCCAAACTTCCCCAGTTCTGTTCCAGGATTCCATGTCAGGGAGTTCAGGCCAGGGATGCCTTCCTCCTCCACTGGGGGCAAGACTTCCTCTATGCCTTTCCTCCCATTCCCCTAATTTCCAAGACACTGTTCAAGCTTCAGAGAGACAAGGGGTCTATGATCCTCATAGCTCCACGTTGGCCACGCCAAGTGTGGTACCCTCTACTTCTTCATCTCTCTCAAGCTCCCTCCCTGGACTTGGGATCTGCTCCAGACCTCTTGTCCCAGGAGGAGGGAACATTATGGCACCCAAATCCCCAGTCTCTTCATCTCAGAGCCTGGTTGCTGAAGGCCTAGACCTTCAAGATTGGCATCTGTCTCAGCAAGTGAAGGATATCCTTCATGCTTCCAGAAAGCCTTCCAGTAGACGTTCCTATGCTTTTAAATGGAAAAGGTTTACCATTTGGTGTGCAGAGAAGGGTCTTAACCCTCTTGCAATACCTCTGAATTCTTTACTAGAGTATTTGCTGCATTTATCCCATGCAGGCCTTAAAACGAATTCAGTAAGAGTCCATTTGAGTGCTATTGCAGCAAACCTTAAGCCTCTCAATGGACATCCTATTTCCTCTCATCCTCTTATTGCAAGATTCATGAGAGGCCTTCTTTTAACTAAACCTCCCATCAGACCACCTCCAGTGGCATGGGATTTGAATTTGGTTCTTGGCCAGCTTATGAAGCCACCCTTTGAACCCTTAGCCACTACCTCCTTGAAATTCCTTTCCTGGAAGGTTATTTTTCTTATTGCTGTCACATCAGCTTGCCGTATCAGTGAGCTGCAAGCCTTGGTGGCTAATCCTCCTTATACAAGGTTCCATCATGACAAGGTAGTCCTCAGGACTAATCCACACTTTATGCCTAAAGTGGTCTCTCCTTTTCATCTGAACCAGGGGGTGTATTTACCTGTCTTTTTTCCAGGACCTCATGCATCAAGTGCAGAGAGGAATCTTCATACCCTGTATTGTAAGAGGGCACTTGCTTTCTACTTACAAAGGACACAGCAACATAGAAAGTCCTCTCAACTTTTTGTTGCTTTTGATCCCTCTCATTTAGGACTTCCAGTCTCTAAGAGAACTCTGTCCAGTTGGATTGCTCGGTGTATTTCCTTCGCCTACCAGAGTAAGAACCTTTCTCTGGAGGTCCATGTCACAGCTCACAATGTGAGGGCCATGGCAGCCTCTATGGCTCATCTAAATTCTGTGTCCATCGACCAAATCTGTCGAGCGGCCACCTGGGCCTCTGTTCATACCTTTACAGCCCATTACTGCTTGGACAAGGACTCCCGCCGGGATGCCTTGTTTGGTCAGGCTGTTCTCAAACACCTGTTCCATACCTAATCAACTCCTACCCCCCATCCCTGGTTGGATGCCCGAGATCCATGGGGTGAGGTAGAGCCCTTCTCAGGGACTCACAACTTTGGAGATCTCCCTGGCATCTCTAGCTGGGGAGTCCCCATATGTGAAGACTCATTCCTGCTTGTTCCTGGAGATAGCACAGTTACTTACCTGTAACAGGTGATCTCTGGGAACAGCAGGAATAAGTCTTCACAACCCACCCACCTCCCCTAGGAGTTGTATCTCTCTATCTATCTTTCCTTTCCTCTCTCTCTCTTTGTCTCAGCTTTAAAACTCGAACTGGAGAGAGGCGGTTAGAAAGGCGGGAAGGCAGCGCACAGGCGCTGTGGGATGCTCCCAAAAGCTTTCTTACTGGACGCTGGGGAGCGTTCCCGCGCAGGCTCCGTCGGTACCAACGATACCCATATGTGAAGACTTATTCCTGCTGTTCCCAGAGATCACCTGTTACAGGTAAGTAACTGTGCTTTCACCCCTAGCACAAACACTGCAGTATACCAGATTGTTTTTGTTACTTTGTTCCTGTTTGGTCTTGTACTGTCTTTTAATTTAATTTTTATTTAGCCAGCTCTGCAATTCTGTGAGCCTTGGTAGCGAATTGCTCCTGCTATATTTCTTTTTATTTTTGTGGGCATGTGTCTGAAAATTCACTTTGCCCTCCTATGGCTGAAGGGGTTTTGGAACCGATCTCCAGATTTTGCAACTACAGCAGTTGCTGGGGTTTCTGTCTTCAAAGTCATATTGCAAAATTTGAGCTGAAAGATTTGCTCTCATAAAACTGGTACAGATCTTTCAGTAAATGGTTTTCTTTCCCCCCGCCCCCTTTTATTTCTGGTCACCAATGGAGAAAAATGAGACTTGTTGAAAAGCTCAAGCAGGAGACTGAATGTGTCCATTGTTGTGCAAACAGATCCTTAATTCAGTCAGAGTGTGCACTATATTGTCCCTCCCTCCTTCCCTTCCCTTCCCTTCCCTTCCCTTCCCCTTTTTCAGCTGGCCACCACAGGTGCAGACCTCTCCTACCTATCTTGGCCTTCAGAATGCTTTCTAACCTTCATACTTTTATACAGAAAAGATAGCCTATTTTACCTTCTTTTGTATTTTCTATCTTTGATTGTTTGAACTCTTATTTTGCAATGCGTTACTGTTTTAGGCAGCATAGGAGGGAAAGCATCTTGTTTTGATTTTGTTGTTTATCTTACCTTACATGGCTTCTCTCTAATCTGCTCTTATGAGGGATGCTCTGCCTCTATTATTCACTATATTATGCCCTTGCCATACTGAGGAGGGGACCAAACTGGACCTGGTGCTTGGAGAGTGTTTCTGATGTTAGTAGGTAATCGTCTCGCATCCAGTGATCATTGGATGATATGATTCAGTATTTGAACAAGGGCTGAGATAGTTCATTCAAAAGTGAGGATCTTAGCCTTTAGGAAATCTAACGTTGTCAAGATGGAACAATATCTCAAGGAGTTACTAGCTGAATGGGAATAACTGGGGGATGCAGAAAAGCAGTGGACAAAACGGGATATCTTAAGGGCTACAGTCCTTTTTATTAGGAAAGTAAATAAATGGAAAAGGAAAAGGAAACCACTGGTTCTTGAAAAAAGTAGCTGTAAAGGTGAGGAAAAAGAGGGTGGCCTTCACAAAATACAAGAGATCACAGAAAGAGGAAGACAAGTTTGATATTTGGAAAAGCTAACGGGAGCTAGGAAAACAGGAAATCAAAGATACAAATGGAAGAAAAATAGCCAGTGGTTTATGGTTTAGTTTATTTACTACACCTCCTTTTCAGGTTACACAAAGTGGTTTATAAAATAATTTTAAAATAAGTAGAAAAAACTTGAAAGGAACAATCATAGATAGGACAGAGAAAACAAAAGAAACACACACACCAGACACAAGTGGTCAAGCAAACATACAGATTAGCATACAAATTGGCATACAACTGCTGTCCCTCTAACCCTGGGCACAACCCAAACCACTAATCCAGGCGTTCAAAGGCCTGTTTAAAGAGATGTGTTTTCAGTTCTGACTTGAAAACAGAGGAAGTTGGTTGAAGCCAAAGCTGATTTGGCAGATTGTTCCAGCGTGATGGGGCTAAAAAGAAGAAAGCTGTTTGCCTTGTGGATTCATAACGCAGCCTGTTTGGTGCCAGCAGACACAGCCCATTGCTGTGTACCAAGGAAAAAGCATCTTTCAGATATGTTAGTGACAGGAGGAAGTACAAAAGTAGTATTGTCAGACTCCAGGATGAAGGGGAGAAATATGTACAGTAGAAACTGATGAGGATGAAGTGGAATTGAACAAATTTTTCTCTTCTGTGTTCACAGATGATGAGCTGGGAGAAGGACCTCAAAAAACACACACAAATAGGAACAGAAGTGAGGTTAATTTTCATCAGTTTTCAGAAGACTGTATTCATGAGGAGCTAGCTAAACTAAAAGTAGGCAAAGCGATGAGGCCAGATGGGATACATGCGAGAGTACTGAAGGAACATTTAAATGCCTCCAGTGCATAAATGCACAGGATGAAAGCCCCTTTCTGTTGAAATAAAGCTCTGCAATGAGGGGTCATAAGATGAAGGTGAAATGGGATAGATTCGGAATTAATGTGAGGAAATATTACTTTACAGAAAGAATGGTAGCTGTGTGGAATAGCCTCCCGGTGGAGGTAGAAGAATCTAGGACTGTATTTGAATTCAAGAAAGCATGGATCCAACACAGAGGATCTCTAAGGGAAAAAAGGAACTGTAAAGCTTAGTAGTTGGTATGGAAGAGGAGATTGGATAGGCCATATGGTCGTTATCTGCCGTCTTTTTTCTGTGTTTCTAGTACAGCCAGTTGCAACTGGGATATCCTGAAACTTTGAGCAGTGGGCACCTGTTTTACAGTTCTTCAGTTAAGACAGCCACTTTGTTGAAATTTACCAACCTTTATGAAAACTACTAGAAATTGTTCAAGCATTATTTGCACTCAGTGCAAGTGCCATGCTGAAACCCCCACTTCCATTCTTCTGACTCGTGCTGAGAGCACATTCTGCTCCAGAACCAACTTCACAGAAGTATGTTGGGGAAAGAATACAGAGAAGAAATCATATTTAGAGAACTCAAGCATCCTTTTGTTTCGTTTTCTTTCCTCGTCTTCCTCCAGCTTCTTTCCTTATCCCCCTCCCAATATTCTAAATTCCAACTAACCTTGCAGGTCCTCTTTTCTATGTAAAGAGAGGCAGGGGTTGTATCGGGTCTCAGTAGCAGTGGCCACTCTCCTCATCATAGCCTCTCTGCTCTTAAATTATTCAATATTTAAATTTATGTGAATGTTTGGCCACATTCATTGCTGCAAAAGCTGTTTAATGAATTTGTGAAAGAATATTGCAAGGACTTGCCAAATGTATAGTACCAACAAAGTAGTGGAACACCTTCTCATTCAAAAGGCATTAATGCTGCACAGAGGACTACATGATATTCTCAATACCCTGTGGTATCTTTGTTCTGTACAGAGTCAGAGTCTGAGCCAGAACCAGAACCAGCACATTCAGAGCCACCTGGATACAGTTTTTGTCAAGCAGAAGAGTTCTTCACTTCCCCGTTACGCATCCATTCTCTCTTGAGGAGGTGGTAGAATATTCCATAGGAATCCCTTACTGATCAGTCTCTTCTCCCATTGAGAAACTAATCTCTATATGAGCACATTTGTTACCCTAGATTTGTTGAAGAGCATGACACCCAGTCTTTTGCGGTTGAAATGGCTATGAGGACGGCTAAGAAGTGTAGGGAGTTTTCCAACACATCTCCGGATAAAACTTCAGAGCTCTTATACCACTTTGGCAAGAATTTGTTTCAACTGACCATTTTTCTACCTGCTTAGCAGCACATCAACTTTATGTGGTTCAAAACATGCATATAGATTTTCTAAAATTTCAAGCCTTTTTGCCCAGCCTTTCTCTATAGACAGAAGCAGATGAAAATGATATTGATATGGATAGTCTGTCATCTTTGAAATCTCATCCAGAGTTTCTGCTTCTGCCATTGCTGCCAGATGTCGAGCTTGATAGTGTGCATTTGGATTGCATGAGGACATCCAGTCCAAACTGTCAGATGCCTATTCTGCAAGGGATTCCTGATCTGGTGATAAAGTAAAAGCAGCGGGTCTGTACCAAGGGCTGTACGAATGGTGCAGCCACACTGAGTGCAAGTTCAGAAAAGACACTGATATTATCACTGGGCTTTCAGGAAGCTCAAAGCGAGTGAGTTAGAACACATGGCTGGAGCACCAGATTCGTTAGTCACATAGGGCACGTTTCTAGCTTGGTAGGGTCCTGAAAACAATAGTGGAAATTATAAAAGATCACGCCTCTTTTCTTCAACATCTTTCTGCTGTCATGCCCTTATCTGGGCTGTCCTCAAAGTACACCACTTTAAATCGGTATTGCAAATGCTTTTACTATCATAAGAGGGCAGGGATAATGCAAAAATGAGAGGCACCATATGCAAGCTCCCCATCCTTCTGTGTTTCTCTGCTGCCTCCATTATCGCCATTGCTGCCTCCTCTGTGGAGACCTGCAGCAGCAGCGGTCGCTTTAAAAACACAGCACAGTGCTTACCTAACTTTGCCGGCACTGTCATGGTTCCCAGTTTGTATGAGCTGTCACTTCTGCCGCCCACCCCCGACGCAGACTTCTGGAGAGGAGTGGCAACAGTGGTAATGGGGAAACCTTGGGACGCCTATGCTCTAAGCAGCCACCTAATTCGCTTAATGATGGCGCTGCCTCTGTAAAAGGGTGTTTTATCCTTATTAAAAAAACTTCAGCTGACCTAGAGTCCTGCCTCTCTCAACTCTAGTCAGCAGGAAATAGTGCAACCAAAGCAGGCTATGGCCAGAGTAGCAGCCTTCTTTTTGATTGTGA
The DNA here is from genome assembly GCA_033557465.1 of Ichthyophis bannanicus. Classification (NCBI taxonomy): domain Eukaryota; kingdom Metazoa; phylum Chordata; class Amphibia; order Gymnophiona; family Ichthyophiidae; genus Ichthyophis; species Ichthyophis bannanicus. The sequence goes on from CM066034.1 coordinate 594,463,077, forward strand.
TCAGCTAGTGCATCAAAAGCACCTGCAAAATATACAGCCTGACCTACCTTTTAGATGGGGGGTAACACAGTTGGGTTCACTTCTCCCTTCCATCCTCGGAAAAGAGCATTACAGATTCCTGGGCCCTGAGCATAGTCAAAGCAGGATATTAAACTCAGGTTCATCACTTGATTTCCAAATTGGCCCCTACGTTAGGCTTACCTACCCTGCACTCATATCAAATTTTTAGACATTTTTCTCCTTCAGTCCAATGCCATAAAATCAGTCCCATTACAGGAAAGAAATTGGGGCTTTCGCTCCAGGTATTTTCTCATACTAAAGAAGACTGAAGGCTTACACCCCATCTTGGATCTCCGAGACACAAGCAACCCTAAGCCCTAAGTCGCCTGTTACCTGACTCAGTCCTGTTTGTTGATGGAAAAAGCATTATAACAGCTGATTTCTATAGACAGCAGGATCGATCAGACACACAGTCCCTCAAACCTCTTCAAAGCTTTCCTGAATTTTTGAACTTGAGGAACTGAAGAGACTATTGCATGCAGGAAAGGCCACATTTTCTCAGAACTTTACACTAAGTTCGGAGCTCTGGGAGAGCTGGTCCATCCTCTTGACATGCGATTACATCACTCATTTGTATTTTTGATCAATCCTGCTGTCTACAGAAAACATCTTTTACAGGTGAGCAACAATGCTTTACATAGGTTTCTGTTTTATCTCTATTTTATCACAGGAAAGTAGGGAAACCAATTACACTGAGCAGGCGTCACAATAGAAAATTTCCTATAGTGATGCCTGCTTGGTTCAGTTGATTTCCCTACTTTCCTGTGGCAATTATTTTGGGTGACCAGTTATTGGGTTTTGGTTATTGGATTTATCAAAGTGATCCAAAGCAGTTTAGATAAAAAGGCACCATTAAATCCTAATGCAATCAAAATAACATACCTTAAGAAGAATTCATCAGTTCAGTAATAACAGAACAAATATAACTACTTGTTAGAAATTCCTAACACAACCAACCATTCTAAGTCTATTTATTCATGGGCTCTCAGAATTTAAAATAGTTTGTCCAAGTCCATAAATAGTCAGTGGAAGAGCAAAATTTGAGCTGTGCTGCTGGCTGCTCCTCTTAAGCTGATAGGACCTAGAAACTCCCATTGCTTCTGTGTCCATATGCTGCTATGGTGTTTTTCCCTCAATTGCTCTCTCAGTATGCCACTACTTCCTACTTGTAACATCATTGTCACAGATAGGCAGACAAACCGAAAATATGAATTCTTTTTTATTTCATAATTTACATTAAAACCTTAAACACAATTGAAAAGCTAATAATTACATACTTAGGGGATCATCTTATAAGCCTTTTTAGAATGTAAAACAGCGTTTTACAGACTGAAATAGATACTTATAAAACTGTCTGGGGAATGCACAATAAATCTATTTATTTAACTCTGCTTATATACTGCTAAATCTATGAATCAGAGTGGTTTACAGGATAACAACATAGTCAACATGGTTTTACATGGAGCATAGAACATGTGGAGCCCAATTCCCGTAGGGGCACATCCGGGGCGTCCAGACAGCCCCATTTGGACCCGATTCTGGACCAGGGAAACAAAATGTTACCAAGGTAGTCAGAATCGGGCCCGAGGATGGCCCAGTGTGCCCCTGCCTGCCTGAGGGGACATTTTCCCCACAGGCTCCTTAGGCTGCCACAGCTCGGCCCCCCACTTCCCTGCCGCCTGACCCACGGCTTGCCAGCTGGGGCCTGGATCAGGCGGCGAGGACCCATACACAGCCCCAGTCACCCCGAAAGTGCTGCTTATACCACCTTTGTCATGGTATAAGCAGCATGTCCCCACGGGCCTGGCAGCATGTACAGGGCGTAACCTGAATCGACCCTGTATGCTGCCAGGCTAGCCCACCCCCTGCCAACTCTCCCCATCTTAGAGCACAGGACGCCTGGGAAGGGCAGGAGGGGAGAATAAGGTCCAGGCAGCTTGCAGGGCTGCATGTCCCGCTGGAATGTGCAGCCCCACAACCTGCATTTCGGAATTACCTCCTAAGTGTTAGTTGATAACTATAACATTAGGTAGTGTGGATCAAATATGGTACAGTTTAAGTTGTACATTTAAGCACCTCAAGAAACATATTTACATGTGTACAGCATGTTCTTTTACAGCTATGGTCTACATTCTTGGCATCCTTACATTTTAGGTATGTTGTGTATAATATCTTGAGAAATAATTGAAATATTCTAACTGTATGTCATCATAGTATTTTAATAGTATATTCAAAGGTATACAATAACAAAAAAGATGTCTGTGCAACTTAGATGTAGTAATTTCTGAGAAAAAAAACCCTAAATATGACCTGGACAGAATTAATGGCACCCTTCACTAATATTTGGTTGCACAACCTTTGGCAGTGATGACAGCCTCCAAACGTTTCTTGTAGCCATCTATACATTTTGTATATCTGTCTGCTGGTAGTTTCTCCCACTCTTCAACTGCGATTTTTTCTAGCTCATGAATATGTCCAGGATTCCTTTTACCAATGGCAGGTTTCAGCTCTTTCCAAAGGTTCTCGATTGGATTGATATCAAGACTCATTGCTCGTCAGTTTAAAACAGTCCATTTTTTCTTTTTTAACCATTCTTTTGTACTTTTTGATGTATGTTTTGGGTCATTGTCCTGCTGGAGGACCTGTGACCTTTGACCCAGACCTAGCTTTCTGACACTAGGTAGCACATTTCGCTACAAAATACCTTGGTAGTCCTTTGACTTCATGATTCCTTTAATACGTTCCAGGCCTCCAGTTCCTGAGGCAGCAAAACAGCCCCACAACATTATAGAACCTCCACCATATTTAACTCTAGGACGGGTGTTTTTTTCCTAATAAGTTTCATTTCTTTGCCTGTAAATTTATCCTAGATGGATTGTGGCTTCTCAAGGTGGGCCTGTGCAAAAATCAGGCATGCCTTTTTATGTCTGTCTTTCAGCAGTATGGTCCTCCATGGCCTTTGCCCATGAAGTCCTTCTTTGTCTAGAATGTGGTGTATGGTGCTGGTTGAGACCACCAATCCAAATTGCAGTAGGTCAGCCTAAAGCATTTTGGATGTTGTACATTGTGTTTTTACAATGTTTGCACTAACCTTCAAAGATGCCTTGGATTAATTTTCCTCTTCCTACCACATCCTGGGAGGTTCTTGACAGTTCAATGAGCAGAAAACTTCTTACTAACATTGTGAACTGTAGACACAGGAATTCCAGGGCTTTTGAGATGGTCTTGTATTTGACGTTTGATGTTTCGTGATAATGGTTTTTCTGATGGTCTCAGGCAGCTCTCTTTTCTTCACCAGTGTGAAAATGGAACAGGGAGTGAATGTGGCCATTTTAAATGTTAGAGCTATTATTCATTGGTTGATTCAAGTCAAGTGAGTAATGACAATTGATCACAGGTGAGTCTAATTTTTACTGCAATGGGAATGTGGTTCTTCTATTCAAACTGATCTGAATTGTGACAAAATAATCGGCGGAGGCATTCTAAGATGGCGTTTTCTGACTATTGAGCATTTATCTTGATGGGGAAACGCAAGGGGAAGTTTCAGGCGAAGGATCCCTCGCAGTCTGGGCCAGCCCCGGCAGTCTCTATTATCCCTTATCTTGTGTACCAAAGAAGCAGGACTCTGGCTCCAGAGAGCAGCCTTTGAAGTTTTGGGCCAATGCTGGGAGCTCTGGCCCATATTCTGACTCACATCTCTCTTAGCCCAGAGCAGTGGGTCCTCCTGGCACAACCACAGGCTTCCCCTGCAGTTTCAGGTCAGATTGGTGTGTTGATCACTGATGCTGCAACTGGTTCACTAACCTGAGGTGGGGCTGGTAGTGCTGGTGTGAAAACTGCAGCTTTGAACCAACTCTCGCAGCTGGACTGCCTGTGGGGTTGCAGAAGCAGAGTATGATGGTTATTTATTTATTTATTTATTTAACAGTTCTTCTATACCGCTCTATTTTAGATCAGAGCGGTTTACATTCAACATCAACCATACAACACAGGGACCCTGAGTTGTATTTACAATAAACAGGAGATCAACTTGGAAGTAACTGGGGGGAACTATGTACATTGTATAACATATCTACATCTTATTTACACTGGGGGTCCTGATTCCATTTCAGTGGGTACCTTCTGAGCGATCAGTTGATTATCCTTTTTCATGCTGAGTCTGATTGTTTAATTGTAATGAGTGATTGTCTGAGGGGGCATATGTATGATTACTAAGGCTGGATTCAGGGTAGTATGTGGTGAATAGGTGCTGCTTTAATGCCTTCCTGAAGTCAATTAGGTAAGTGATGTTTCGAATAGAGGTGGGGAGAGCGTTCCATGCTCTGGGTGCGTAAATTGTAAAGGCCCTATTTGTCGTTGCTAGATGCTAGATTATAAGAACATAAGACATGCCACACTGGGTCAGACCAAGGTCCATCAAGCCCAGCATTCCGTTTCCAACAGTGGCCAATCTAGGTCATATGCACCCAGCAGTTTCCACAAGAGACCCAAGTTCCACAATGCTTGTACTGGGTCAAGCATTGATATCTTCGGTCACTTCTTAATAATGGTTTATGGACCTTTCCTCCAGGAACTTGTCCAAACCTTTTTTAAACCCAGCTACACTAACAGCCTTTACTACATCCTCTGGTAACAAATTCCAGAGTTTGATTACACGTTGAGTGAAAAAATATTTTCTTTTATTAGTCTTAAATAGTTTACCCTGTAGCTTCATTGCATGTCCCCTAGTCTTTCTATATTCTGATAACGTAAACAATCGATCTACGTTTACCCGTTCCACTCCGTTCATCAATTTATAGACTTCTATCATATCTCCCCTCAGCCGTCTCTTTTCCAGGTTAAAGAGCCCTAACCTTTTTAGCCTTTCTTCATAGGAGTATCCTTCCATCCTCTTTACCATTTTGGTGGCTCTTCTCTGAACCTTTTCTAAAATCGCTATATCCTTTTTAAGATACGGCGACCAGAATTGCACACAATATTCAAGGTGCGGTCTCACCATGGAACGATATAGAGGCATTATAATATCTTTTGTTTTATTTTCCATTCCTTTCCTTATCACACCTAGCATTCCATTTGCTCTCTTGGCCGCCGCTGCACACTGGGCCGAGGGCTTCAACATGGTATTCACAATGACGCCTAAATCTTTTTCCTGGGTGGTGGTTCCTAATGTGGAACCTTGCATCGTGTAACCATAGTTTGGGTTGTTCTTCCCTAGGTGCATAACCTTGCACTTGTCCACATTAAATTTCATCTGCCATTTTGATGCCCAGTCTTCCAGTTTATCAAGATCCTCTTGCAATTTTTCACAATCCTCTTGGGTTGTTTTTTTTTGGTTTTTTTTTAATCAAGAAAGTTAACAATTCACTCTCTTGAAGAAACAGGATGACACATAAAAAGAAAACAGATCAGGAAAGATACACGATCTCATGAAGCAAAAACAAACAGATGTGTCAATCCACCCAAGTCCACTACACAAGGGGGCCTTTCATACAAACATCAACCAAAATGTAGATAGTAATAAAGCAGCTAATCAAGTTCAGACATTTCAATCATAAGCTCATTTGGAGGGCATAATAGAGGCTTCTAATCGCCTGGCACTTATAAAGGCTAATAGCTGGGAGGGCTCAAAAAAAACATAGGAAACAGCCTGATATTTCACCAGGCACTTGCAAGGATGTTTAAGAAAAAAGAGTGCCCCCAGCTGTAAAACCCCTGGACGTAACAAAAGAAACTCCCTGCGGCGCTTCTGTGTTTCCCTTGACAAATCTGGATATATACGAATAGCAAAGCCTCGGAAAGTAAGCTTTCGTTTACGGAAAAAGAGCTTAAGTAACCACTCTCTATCCGAAAGGAGGGCAAAAGTTACCAGTAGAGTAGAAGGCTCCAAAGAGTCAATACCAGAAGTTTCCAACATACCAGTAACATTTAAAGTATCACCTTGCACTAAGCCCCCCTCTAAATCTCTACTAGGGGTAACACGCTTCCCAGTCGGTAAATAATAAATTTTTACCAAGGGTGGCATTAATTCAGGAGAAACTCCCAATACATCAAGCAAATACTCTTTAAACATATCCTTAGGACTTATAGAGCATGACTTGGGGAAATTAACAAGTCTCAAATTGTTAAGACGGGAAAAGTTTTCCAGCTGTTCCAGCCTCATTTGTGCAGTTAAGGAACACTTTTTAAAAGTCTCAGACTGATCTTCCACACTAGATAATCTGTTCCGAATATCTTCCTCCTCAGCCACCAAGCCAGAGACTTTCTGCTCTAATTCAGTTAGAGCCCTCTTCGTCGAATTCACTTTAATTGATAGAGAAGAAATTTGAGGAAACAAAGCTGCACCTAGCGAGGCAATAGCATTCCAAATAGATTCTAACGTAAAGTCCACAGGACGCTGCAGGGAGAAAACCAATTCGGAATCCAACGCGGAAACAACTTCCTCCATCGGTGTCAGCGACTCACCTCGCTGTGCAAATGATGGAATCTTCGCTGCAGGCACCCCTCCTTCAGACACCAAAGATGGAACACACGGGAGCTCAATCTCAGCTCCACTAAACGGCTTCTCGATCCCACCTTTTCCTGGCCCAAACAAGGTATCGCCTCTCACCGACCTAGTAGGGGAGGAGAACCTCAGGAAGCCTTCCGGCAATGTGTGGCTACGAGGAACCTTCGGCGCCGGGCTCAATACTGAGGAGGATGACTCTGCCGAAGCGGCTGCCGAGCATTCCAACTCCGACGAAACCGCTAGCCGGCTCACTCCACCAGGCGCGTCCGAACTCTGTGCTGCACGAAGAAGGTAAGAGTCCAAAGGACCAGATATTGCAGAAACCAGCGTCGAGGCAGCAGAGGGCTGGGAGGGCACCAACCCTGATTTGCCTTTCCGTTTTCTCCCCATAAGAAAATTCGTGCTCACACATCAAAGAGTGCTGCCGCCATCTTGAAAATGCCCCCGGGTTTTAACAACTTTAAATAGTTTTGTGTCATCTGCAAATTTGATAACCTCACTCGTTATTCCACTTTCCAGGTCATTTATGAATATGTCAAAAAGCAGCGGACCCAGCACAGATCCCTGGGGTACACCACTATTCACCTTTCTCCATTGGGAAAATTGGCCATTTAGCCCTCCCCTCTGCTTTCTATCTTTTAACCAGTTCCTGATCCACAATAGTACACTGCCTCCTATCCCATGACTCTTTAGTTTTGCCAAAAGTCTCTGATGAGGGACCTTGTCAAAGGCTTTCTGAAAGTCCAGATACACAATATCAACCGACTCACTTTTGTCCACCTGTTTATTCACTCCTTCAAAAAAACATAACAGATTAGTAAGACAAGATCTTCCTTGTCTAAAGCCATGTTGGCTGTCTCCCATTAGGTTGTGACTATCTACATGCTGAGTAATTTTATTCTTTATGATGGTTTCTACCATTTTTCCCGGTACTGACGTCAGGCTCACCGGTCTGTAGTTTCCCGGATCACCCCTGGAACCCTTTTTAAAAATTGGTGTTACATTGGCGATCCTCCAATCTTCAGGTATTAGAGATGATTTTAATGATAGTTCACAGATTACTGATAGCAGGTCTGCAATCTCATATTTCAGTTCTTTCAACACCCTTGGATGTATACCATCCGGCCCAGGTGATTTGCTACTCTTCAGTTTATCTAATAGTTGTAAAACATCTTCCCGATGTATCGATATTTGATCAGCTGAGACTACTACTTCTTTCATCATTTCAGAGCAGCAGGACTCCGGGCATCCTCCAGGTTAGTCAGTGGCTCCTTTGTCTTTCATTGGACTTTCTTTGAAACATCCAGAAGTTTTCTCTTTGGAGTCAATTTGGCAGGCGATAGCCAAACTGGGCAAAGTCCTTGCCCCGACTTTGGATTCTTCGTCCTCTAAAGTCTCCTCCTTGGACCATCGTGTTCTGAATCTAGAGGAAGAAGTTCAGGGCTTGAAAGTGCAAATTCCTAAGTTTGAGGAATGTTTGGGCAAGCTTTCTAGTTCGGAGGAGCTCTTAGTGAAAGATAACATTCTTTTAGACTTTAGTTCCTGTAGAAGTCTGTAAACACATCTCTTCATTGAACACTTTAATGGACCCGTCATCTAACTGTAATGCGCATAGACAGCTCTGCTAGACCACCCTCACCCCGTTTAACCACCCACACTAGTCAACCTTAGCCATTGGAAATATGTTACATTTCCATTAACTCTTGCTGCAAATGTTTTCTGTTACCAATGGTATTACAGTAACATATCTTTCACAGCATATCATTCATCACAAAACCATTACTTAATGGTCTTGTGCTTAATGATATGCTGTGAAAGATATGCTACTGTGATAGCACTTGTTGCTTTTGTTCTGCTGTGATAAAAGACTTTGGCAGTTTCAGTAGTGTTTGGACGACATGAAATAAAGTAAGAAACGTTTCAGTTTTTATTATGGCCAGCTATTCCCTGATGAAACCTGTGTTTGGGTGAAACGCTGCATGGCGCCTCTGTATGCATCGGAGCTTTGCAGGAAAGCCTGCGAGCAGATTTGGAAATGGATTAATAGTTGGCAGAAGGTGAAGAAGACCAGGAGTTATATATTTGAGAAGAAGATCAGAAGTTATTGACTTGATTGTGATTTCTCCTGTATGTTTTAGGAGATTAACCACTCTGTTTCTTTTGGATTTGATGGAATTTGTTCTGAAGATGCTATGAATTAAATCCAAATGTGTTTGTTTGGTTTGTAATCCGATGCTATATGTTTGTTCAATGTGTAATTTTCTTATATGGTTATGATATGTGTGATTTTTAAGTATTGATAAAAATTGGAATTAAATTATAATTAATATTGTATATTTATATGATTCCTCAGGATTTAAATGTGTGTCTATGCTTTTCTTGAGTTTGAGAACATGATTATTGGCACCCTTATAAAAAATTCAAATCAGTTTAACAGAAGAATCACATTCCCATTGCAGTAAAATTAGACGCATCCGTGATCAATTGTCAGTATTCACATGACTTAAATCAAACAATGAATGATGGTTCTAATGTTTAAAATGGCCACATTCACTCTCTTCCATTTTCCCAATGGTGAAAACAAGCGAGATGCTTGAGACTATCAGGTCTATAGTTCGGAATATTAAGAAGTTTTCTGCTCATGGAAATGTCAAGAACCTCCCAGAACATGGTGGGAAGAGGAAAATGAATCCAAGAAATCTTTGAAGGTTAGTGTGAACTGTTGGAAAAACACCACATACAACATCGAAAGAGCTTAAGGTTGACCTGGGCAATCTGGAGTGGTGGTTTCAAACCACACCATTCGCCATGTACTAAATAAAGAAGGACTTGATGGGCAAAAGTCAAGGAGGACTCCACTGCTGAAAGACCGACATAAAAAGTCACACCCTATCTTTGCCCAAACCCACCCCTAGAAATCAGTCGTTCTGTGAAAATATTCTGTGGGCAGATGAAACCAAACTTCAACTTTCTGGTAATGCAGACCAGCGATACATTTACAGGCAAAGACATGAAGCTTAAAAGGAAAAACACCCTTCCTACAGTTTAATATGGTAGAGGTTCCATAATGTTGTGGGGCTGTTTTGCTGCCTCAGGAACTGTAGGTCTGGAATGTACTAAAGGAAACATGAAGTCAGAGGACTACTGAGGTATTTTGGAGTGAAATGTGCTACCTAGTGTCAGAAAGTTAGGTCTGGGTCGAAGGTCATGGGTCCTGCAGCAGGACAATGACCCAAAACATACCTCCAAAAGTACAAAAGAATGGTTAAAAAAGAAACAATGGAATGTTTTAAACTGGCCAGCGATGAGTTTTGAACTCAATCCAATCGAGAACCTTTGGAAAGAGCTGAAATCTGCCATTGGTAAAAGGAATCCTGAAACATTCATAAGCTGAAACAAATCGCGATTGAAAAATAGGAGAAACTACCAGCAGACAGATGTATGAAATGTATAGATGGCTACAAGAAACATTTGGAGGCTGCCATCACTGCCAAAGTTTGTGCAACCAAATATTAGTGAAAGGTGTCATTAATCCTGTCCAGGTAATATTTTGTTTTTTTCTCAGAAATTACTACATCTAAGTTATACAGACATCTTTTTTTGTTGTATTCCTTTGAACATGCCCCCAGGTAAGTGAAACATTAAATACCTTTATGGAAATGGGTAAAAGGGGTAACATATGGAAAGCAGTGTGTATAAATGCCCTTAGCATGGGAAATAAGATCCCTGATGTTGAAGCTTTGGTGGGAGTGGCCGACTTGGATTTAGTGGCAGTTACAGAAACATGGTTCACAGAAAACCATGACTGGGATGTAACTATACCAGGCTATACTTTATTCAGAAAGGACAGGGTAGGAAGAAGGGGAGGAGGAGTGGCACTACATGTAAAAAATAATATTAAAGCTTTGGAATTACAGAGCTTAAAAAGGAGAGAGGGAGGCATTGTGGGTTAAATTAGAAAGAGAAAAAGAGAAATCTATTTGCATTGGCGTGATATACAGACCTCCCTCACAAGAGGAAGATGTGGACAGAGAGTTCATTGAAGACATATGCAGCATTGCTAGGAAAGGGGAAGTGTTACTGATAGGGGATTTCAATATGCCAGACGTTGATTGGCACGTTCCTGCTGCAGTATCATCTAGAAGTAAGGAGATCCTGGATTCTCTACAGGGAGAACTATTCAGGCAATTGGTAACAGACCCCACACGTGAAGGGGCCATACTGGACTTGGTGCTTACCAATGGTGAAAGTGTTTCTGATGATCTCCAGGAACAAGCAGGAATGAGTCTTCACATATGGGTATCGTCGGTACCGACAGAGCCTGCGCGGGAACGCTCCCCAGCGTCCAAAAGGAAAGCTTTTGGGAGCATCCCACAGCGCCTGCGCGCTGCCTTCCCGCCTTTCCTAACCGCCTCTCTCCAGTTCTTCTTTTCCACGGAGCCAGCAGGTCGTGTTCCTGTCACCGCTGAAGAATTTCTTTATTTTATTTTATTTCTTTGGTCGCGCGTCTGCCTTCTCAACGCTGGACCGGTACCGCCGGTCTTTTCTTTCTTTATTCTAAAAAAAAAAAAAAAAAAGACTGTTTTTTCTTACTTCAGTGCATTTTCTTCTTTGGCCTTAGGCCTAGGACATTTTTCCTCATGGAAAAGCCTGCCTCTGGGTTTAAAAAATGCACAAAGTGCAGCGGCACTATTTCTGTCACTGACACCCATGAATGGTGTCTAAAATGTTTAGGTCCTGACCACTCCATTGCGGATTGTGAGTCCTGCTCTATGATGTCTAAAAGAGGTCTACAGAATTCCCTCGGATGCAGCTTCGGTTGCATCGACGTCTTCCAGGGCTTCTTCTTCCTCACATGGATCTCAGGTAACCAAACTTAAATCCAGCCGGTCCTCGAAGGGTAGATCTCCCTCTAAGTATCGAGATGCCTCCGGGCTTGCCCTCGAGGAATCCGCACCGGCAAAATTACCCCAGCGGGAGGCTCCGGCTTCCAAAGCTTTATCTATGGGGTCACAGGTTGACATCGATGGCTCGGCCTCGACCGATCACCTGTTGCCATGTTCTGAGGTACCGGTGGTTCCCACTGGTACCAACATCCAGACATTGGTTGCGTCAATGGATCAGAATATCCTGACCATGCAGCATGCCATCACGGCATTCATACAAGCTGCGACGCCTTCGGTACCGCAACAAACTCCGTTGCCGGTACTGACTCCGGCACTGGTACCGACATCGGTTCCGATGCCGGTACCGATTGCATTGACATCCGCTTCGGTGTCGACTGCAGCGGTACACTGTTCTGTGATGCCCATCGGTACCGAACCGGTACCGATTACTCCCGATGTCGATACCGCCCGGTACGCATATCGGGCTCTGCAGGAGCATCCAGACAGGCGATACTTCGATTCCTCTGAAGACTCTGATGAATCAGAGGTCTCTGTCGAAGCATCGGTGATTCATCCTCAGGAGCCCTCTTCTCCAAAAAGGAGAATGTCTCCTCCAGAAGACTTGTCTTTTCAAGACTTCATTAGGGAAGTGGCCAGGGGTCTTTCCATCTCAGTGGCCCCTGAGACAGAGCCTAGAGCCAAGAAATTAGATATTTTACAATATCCTAAGGCTCCTAAAGAGGCAGCCACTTTACCAATACATGAGATTCTTTATGATCACATGTTGGGCATATGGGAGACTCCTCTCACCACTTCCCCTCATTCTCGCAGGTTGGACACCATGTATCGTGTTCCTCCTTGTCCTGGCTTTCATAAGACTCAGCTTCCTCACCACTCCATTGTGGTGGAGTCTGCTATGAAGAAGATAAAGAGTACAAAAAGACACTCCTCCAGGAAGAGAATGCAGAACCTTAGATGCCTTTGGCAGGAGAATTTTCCAGGCCAGTATGCTTGTTGCCAGAATCAACTCCTATAGTCTCTATATGGGGATGTTTCTAAAAGAAGTTACAGATCACCTGCAAACTTTATCTCCTTTTATTTCAGAAGATAAAAGGGAAGAGTTCCTCACCTGGCTCAAACATGCCCAGGATATTTCCAAGTTTTCCAACCGTGCAGCCTTTGACTTTTTTGAAGGTGCCAGCAGAGCCTCAGCCATTGCCATAGGTGCATGCAGAGTTGCTTGGTTACAAGCTTCTGATTTGGAACCTTGGGTTCAAGATGGACTAGGAAACCTTCCTTGTACAGGTGAAAACCTTTTTGGCAAAGATTGGCAAGCAAAGGCCACCCAAATGGATGCTGAAAATTCTGCTTTAGATAGACTTTCAAAGTCTACTTCTGCTCCTTTTAAGAAAAGGTTGTTCAAAAAAGGATTTTTTCCCAAAAAAGGGAAATATTATTCTGCTTATGGTCAGCAGTCATCTACTGCAGGTCGTTTTGCTACAAAGAGACAGCAACAACCGAAACAGGCCAAGCCTAAGGCTGCTAGGACTGCTACGGCCCAACAGCCTCAGCCTCCTCAGGGCCTTTGACTTACAACTAGAGAGCTTAGCCTTTCTGGCTCTAGAACATCCAGAGCCTCTCACCATCCCAGGAAGGTTGGCTTACTTTGCTCCCAGATGGGAACAAATCACAGCAGAGCAATGGACCCTCTCCATCATAAGGGAGGGGTACAAGCTTCATTTCTTAAACCTTCCTCCTCACACCATGGTGAGACAGTTCAATTCTCAGACATCTCTCCTCGACCTTCTGGGTCAGGAGATTACTACCCTTCTTGCCCAAGGGGCAATAGAAGAAGTACCCCTTCTTCAACAGGGCTCAGAGTTTTACTCCCCCTACTTTCTTATTCCAAAGAAAACAGGGGGCTACAGACCCATATTAGATCTCAGAGAATTGAACAAGTTTCTATGCAAGGAGAAATTCAAGATGATTTCTCTTGGTACTCTCCTTCCATACCTTCAGAGTCAGGATTGGCTTTGCTCTCTAGACCTCAAGGATGCGTACACCCATGTCCTCATCCATCCAACACACAGAAGGTTCCTTCGGTTCCTTTATCAAGGGAAGCACTACCAATACAGAGTGCTTCCTTTCGGTCTGGCCTCTGCACCAAGGGTGTTCACAAAATGCATGGCAGTAGTAGCTGCATTTCTACGCACTCTAGGGATATTCGTATTCCCATATCTGGATGACTGGCTCATCCGAGCTCCATCCCAGTCAGAGGCCCAGACTTCTTTAACCTGCACAAGCTGTATCCTTCAGTATCTGGGACTTGTAATAAACTTTCCAAAATCCCATCTCACCCCTACTTAGTCTCTAGAGTTCATAGGGGCCTTGCTGGATACCACAACTGCAAGGGCCTATCTTCCCCAGGCCCGTTGCCTACACTTGGTGCAGTTAGCCTCACAAATTCAGTTAAAATCCCATTTAACTGCTCGAGAGATGTTACAACTGTTAGGCCACATGGCATCCACTGTGCATGTGGTTCCTTACGCTCGCCTTCACATGAGGGCAGCTCAGTGGACTCTGTCCACCCAATGGACCCAGGTATCAGGTTGCCTGTCAGACAAAATAGCAACCTCCAGTCGCCTCTTTTGGTCCCTCCACTGGTGGAAGTCCACTCAAAATCTGTTGCTGGGAACCCCCTTTCAACAGGTGTTACCCCAAGCAACCCTTACAACAGGTTGGGGAGCTCATCTTCAAGATCTCTCCACTCAAGGCATCTGGTCTCTAGAGGAGACATCTCTATATATCAACCTCTTAGAGCTCAGAGCAATTTTTCTAGCTCTCAGAGTCTTCCACACCCTGCTCAGCTACAAGACAGTCCTCATCCACACGGACAACCAGGTAGCCATGTTCTACGTGAACAAGCAGGGCGGGACTGGCTCTCTGTCGCTTTGCAACGAAGCTCTGAGATTGTGGGCCTTCGCCAGAGAGCCTCAAATTCATCTCATGGCAGTGTATCTTCCAGGGTTTCAAAACTCTTGGGCAGACAGACTCAGTCGAGTTCTGCTTCCACACGAATGGTCCCTCCATGGGGACCAAATAGCCAGGATCTTCCGAATTTGGGGAACCCCGGACATAGACCTCTTTGCAAGTCCGTGGAATGCCAAACTTTCCCGGTTCTGTTCCAGAATTCCGTGTCAGGGAGTTCAGGCCAGGGATGCCTTCCTCCTTCATTGGGGGCAAGATTTCCTCTATGCCTTTCCACACATTCCCCTAATTCCCAAGACACTCTTCAAACTTCAGAGAGACAAGGGGTCTATGATCCTCATAGCACCACATTGGCCACGCCAAGTGTGGTACCCTCTACTTCTGCATCCCTCTCAAGCTCCCTCCCTGGACTTGGGATCTGCTCCAGACCTCCTGTCCCAGGAGGAGGGAACGTTGTGGCACCCAAATCCCCAGTCTCTTCACCTCAGAGCCTGGTTGCTGAAGTCCTAGATCTTCAAGATTTGCATCTTTTTCAGCAAGTGAAGGATATCCTTCATGCTTCCAGAAAGCCTTTCACTAGACGTTCCTATGCTTTTAAATGGAAAAGGTTTTCTATTTGGTGTGCAGAGAAGGGTCTTAACCCTCTTGCAATACCTCTGAATTCTTTACTAGAGTATTTGCTGCATTTATCCCATGCAGGCCTTAAAACGAATTCAGTAAGAGTCCATTTGAGTGCTATTGCAGCATCCCTTAAACCTCTCAATGGACAGCCTATTTCCTCTCATCCTCTTATAGCAAGATTCATGAGAGGCCTTCTTTTGACTGAACCTCCCATCAGACCACCTCCAGTGGCATGGGACTTGAATCTGGTTCTTGGCCAGCTTATGCAGCCACCTTTTGAACCTTTAGCCACTACCTCCTTGAAATTTCTTTCCTGGAAGGTTATTTTTCTCATTGCAGTCACTTCAGCTCGCCGCATCAGTGAGCTGCAAGCCTTGGTGGCTAATCCTCCTTATACAAGGTTCCATCATGACAAGGTAGTCCTCAGGACTAATCCACACTTTATGCCTAAAGTGGTCTCACCTTTTCATCTGAACCAGGAGGTTTATTTACCTGTCTTTTTTCCAGGACCTCATGCTCCAAGTGCAGAGAGGAATCTTCATACCCTGGATTGTAAAAGAGCTCTTGCTTTTTACTTACAAAAGACACAGCAACATATAAAGTCCTCTCAACTCTTTGTTGCTTTTGATCCCTCTCATTTAGGACTTCCAGTCTCTAAGAGAACTCTGTCCAATTGGATTGCTCAGTGTATTTGTTTCGCCTACCAGAGTAAGAACCTTTCTCTGGAGGGCCATGTCACAGCTCACAATGTGAGGGCCATGGCAGCCTCTATGGCTCATCTAAATTCTGTGTCCATCGACCAGATCTGTCGAGCGGCCACCTGGGCCTCAGTTCATACCTTCACAGCCCATTACTGCTTGGACAAGGACTCCCGCCGGGATGCCTTGTTTGGTCAGGCTGTTCTCAAACACCTGTTCCATACCTAACCAACTTCTACCCGCCATCCCTGGCTGGATGCCTGAGATTCATGGGTGTAGGTAGAGCCCTTCCCAGGGACTCACAACCTGGGTAATCTCCCAGGCTTCTCTAGCTGGGGAGTCCCCATATGTGAAGACTCATTCCTGCTTGTTCCTGGAGATAGCACAGTTACTTACCTGTAACAGGTGATCTCTGGGAACAGCAGGAATAAGTCTTCACAACCCACCCACCTCCCCTAGGAGTTGTATCTCTCTATCTTTCTTTCCTTTCCTCACTCTCTCTTTGTCTCAGCTTTAAAACTCGAACTGGAGAGAGGCGGTTAGGAAAGGCGGGAAGGCAGCGCGCAGGCGCTGTGGGATGCTCCCAAAAGCTTTCCTTTTGGACGCTGGGGAGCGTTCCCGCGCAGGCTCCGTCGGTACCGATGATACCCATATGTGAAGACTTATTCCTGCTGTTCCCAGAGATCACCTGTTACAGGTAAGTAACTGTGCTTTATAGTGGGAGATCATTTTGCATCCAGTGATCACCAGATGGTGTGGTTCAGTATTAGGACTAGGGCTGTTAGAATCCATTCAAAAATAAAGGTCTTAGACTTTAGGAAAACTAACTTTTCCAATATGGGCCAATACCTCAAAGAGTCGTTAGCGGGATGGGAACAGCTGGGGGATGTAGAAAAACAGTGGACAAAATTGAAAGGGGATATTTAAAGGGCAACCAACCTTTTTGTTAAAATGCTAAATAAAGGTAAAAGGAAAAGGAGACCGCTATGGCTTTCAAAAGAAGTAGCTCAAAAGGTGACGAAAAAGAGGGAGGCCTTCATGAAATACAAGAGATCACAGAGAGAGGAAGACAGGCATCTATATTTGGAAAAACTTAGAGAAGCTAGCAAAGTAGTCAGTAAAGCAAAGATTCAAAAAGAGGAGGAAATAGCCAATGCAATAAAATGGGGGGATAAGACATTTTTCAGATATGTTAGTGAGAAGAGGAAGGGTAAAGGTGGTATTGTCAGACTCAAGGGTGAAGGGGAGGAATATGTAGAAGCTGATGAGGATAAAGCAGAATTGCTTAACAAATATTTCTGTTCTGTGTTCACAGATGAAGAACTAGGAACAGGACCTCAGAAAACACCCACAAACAGGAACAGAAGCGAGGGGCATCTTGAACAAGTTTCAGAAGACTGTTCTTGAGAAACTAGCTAAACTTAAAGTAGAGAAAGTGATGGGACCGGATGGGATACACCCTAGAATACTGAGGGAACTTGGGGATGTTCTAGCAGCTCCACTGACTGACCTTTTAAATGCCTTGTTGGAGTCGGGAGTGGTGTCAAAGGACTGGAGAGAGGCTCATGTGGTGCCTTTACACAAAAGCGGAAGTAAGGATGTGTTTGAAAACTACAGGCCGGTTAATTTAACTTCGGTGGTGAGTAAATTATTGGAAACGTTGCTGAAAAGAAAATAGTGAGGTTTCTGGAGTCCAGCAGATTACAGGATCCGAGGCAGTATGGATTCACCAGAGGAAGGTCTTGTCAGACAAATCTGATTGATTTCTTTGACTGGGTGACTAGGGAGTTGGACCGAGGGAGAGCCCTAGATGTGGTGTATTTAGATTTCAGTAAAGCCTTTGACACCGTTCCTCATAGGTGACTTATAAACAAACTGAGCACCTAGGGATGGACCCTAAATTTACTACTTGGGTTAGAAATTGGTTGAGTGGGAGGCGACAGATAGTACAGGTATATGGAGCTCACTCTGAGGAGAAGGAAGTTACCAGTGATGTTCCCCAGGAATCTGTCCTTGGTCTGATTCTTTTTAACATCTTTGTTAGTGATATAGCGGATGGGCTGTCGGGTAAGGTTTGCCTCTTTGCGGATGTTACCAAAATCTGCAATAGAGTAGACACCCAGGAAGGCGTAGATAACATGAGGAGGGATCTAGCTAAGCTCGGTCTAGAATTTGGAAGCTGGAATTTAATGTTAAAAAATGCAAGGTCATGCATTTGGGCTGCAGCAATCCAAGGGAGCAATATAGTATAGGGGGTGAAGTATTTTGTCCTCTAAAGAAGAGCGGGACCTAGGCATGGTTGTGTCTGTCTAATGATCTTAAAGTAGCTAAATAGGTAGAAAAGGCGACAACAAAAGCTAGAAGGATGCTTGGGTGCATACGGAGAGGAATGGCTAGCAGAAAAAAGAAGTGATAGTGCCTTTGTGTAAGTCTTTGGTGCGACCTCATTTGGAGTATAGTGTGCAATTCTGGAGATCGCACCTTCAAAAGGATGTGAACAGGATGGAGTCCGTGCAGAGGGTGGCTACTAAAATGGTTAGTGGTCTTCATTATAAAGCATATGAGGACACACTTAAGGATCTTAATATGTACACCTTAGAGGAAAGGCGGGATAGAGGTGATATGATTGAGATGTTTAAATACCTCTGTGGTATAAATGAAAGCAAGTTCTGCTACGAGGGGACATGGGATGAGGGTGAAAGGGGATAGATTCAGGAGTGATATGCGGAAATATTTCTTTACGGAGAGAGTGGTGGATCCATGGAATGGTCTCCCAGTGGAGGTGTTAGAGATGAGGACAGTATCTGAATTCAAAAAAGCATGGGACAAACACAGAGGATCTCTAAAGGTAAAATGTGGACTGTTGTAGTTGTTGTTATGGAAGGACAGACTAGATAGGCCATGTGGTCTTTTTCTGTCGTCATTTTGCTGTTTCTAATGTTGACCACAACTGTTTACAGTCCTCTAAACATTCCTCATATCAATGGGCCTCCACCTACAGCCTCTCAGCATTCCGGCACTTAATATACATGGACCATACACTCTGAAATTGTGACACTTTCTGGTGTTTAAGCACTGTTATTTGGCTCATTCTTTTAAAAAAAATAAACCTTATTCAAAATTTGTCTCTGTTGGAAACTCCGCACTCTTCCATCTAGGCACCGCAGCCATCATTAGAACCCTACCTATATTCCTTTTCATCCCTACTGTCATGACATTCAGCAGCACCAATGTGTGGTGTAACACTACCTCGTGCTGCACAATTTTACCCACTAACCCCACCACCTCTTCCTAAAAGGCCCTCATCTTCAGGCATCCCAACCACATATGTAGAAACTCCCCCTCCATTCCACATGCCCTCCAACACTCTATGGATTGTCCTCCCCCCATTCACGCCAATCTGATCAAAGTCAAGTAGTATCCATAAATATTATCTTATATCCATTCTCTATTAAAGCTGCTGAGAGAGATTTGCTAACTCAATTTTAACTACAAAATGAAATTTAAAAGTTGTCCTCATGTGGCTGTTTTAGGAATACTTTTTCAGGAAGCAGTTTAAATAAATGATTGGTAGAACGCATTTTAAATGTTTCCATATTATACTGTGGGCTTTGTTTTGTATAGATTGAGTTCCCTTAGGCTAAATAGTAAGAATAATGTGGGAATGCTAGAGTTGCATTCTAAGCAGAAACAAAGGAAGACATGTGGCATACCCAAACCTTTAATGAGATTGAGTTCGAACATAAATATTAACATTTTTAACACATTCTGAGGAAAGAAATAAAGAAACTTATTTTAGGAACACAGAAAGAAATGTTAACATTTTTTGATTTCTCTAAGAGGAACAGCTGTTTCAGTCTTTGTCTCTTCTCCTGCTCTGCGTTAAGAAAAAGAAAATGGGAAAAGCGCACCCGCCAATTAAAAACAAAGTTACATTTTTAATTTCTGATCCTGTATGAAGACTTTTGCTGGCAGATTTCTTTGTGAGAGCTCATGCTTAACAGTGATATTTTTTCAGTCTTATAAAATAATTTTCAGTCTTCAGATCAAAGCTACTCTTCTTAGGAAAGCTGGAAACTAAATGTTTGGTGTGAAAGAATAAAGCTGAAAGTACTCCTTAAATACTTTTGCTAAGGAATATGCAGAGTGGCATACGGCAATGGTTTATGATCTCTTGGAGGAATCTGCATTCTGCAAGGTAGTTAGAGGGTTAAAAGTTGTGGCGGCTTAGGGTGGTCTCCCGGGAGATACGCGACGTTTTCGCCACGTTTCTGGAACGGTTATATAAAGCTGAGCCTTTTGATTTGGCCCGTGTGCAGGGCTTCCTGCGGACTGTCGCTTTGCCGCGGTTGAATGACTCGGATCGGGATCAATTAGATGTTGAACTTACTGTGGAAGAGGTGGAACTTGAAATCCGCCGGTTAAAAACTGGGGGAGCGCCGGGTAGTGATGGCTTTCCTGCGGAGTACTATAAAAACTTTTGTACTCAGTTAGCTCCGACACTGGTAGTGCTCTTTAATGAGGTTTTGCTGGGGGCGCCGCTACCGCCTTCTCAGCGTGAGGCTCTGATAGCAATGCTTCCTAAGCCGGGTAAGCCCTTGCAGGAAGCCGCCTCATATCTCCCCATCTCTCTCCTAAACACAGATGTTAAAATACTGGCCACAGCACTGGCTGCACGATTGAACCGGGTTCTCCCAGCTTTGGTACACCCGGATCAGGTTGGGTTTGTGCCGGGCTGTCAGGCGGCGGATAATATTAGGCGTATGCTACAGGTTATTTATGCTGCTCAACAGGATTCACAACCGACGCTCGTGGTGGGAGTTGATGCCGAGAAGGCCTTTGACCGTGTTAGCTGGGGCTATCTCTGGTGCCTGTTAGACATGATGGGGTTTGGCCCTAACTTCATCCGTTGGGTCCATAGCTTATATCAAGACCCTATGGCGTGTATCCGGGTTAACGGGGGTCAATTGAGGAATTTCCCGCTGGAAAGGGGTACTCGCCAGGGATGTCCTCTGTCGCCATTGTTGTTTGCGCTGGTGATGGAACCCTTGGCGCAAAGCTTTCGTGAACATCCGGTCATTGGGGGCGTTCGTGTGGGCCCTACTGATTACAGGATTGCACTCTTTGCGGATGATATCATACTATCATTGGTGAATCCTGCTGCGTCCCTCTCTGCTGCTATGCAGCTCTTTGAGGCCTTCTGCCAGGTGTCTGGATTCAAAATCAACTACACTAAATCTGAGATTCTCAATGTTGGGGTTCCGGAGGCGGTTTGTGTGGAATTGAGGACAGCCTACCCCTTTCGGTGGGTGACAGGTGCTCTCCGCTATTTAGGTGTGAACTTGACGGTGGAGCAGACGGCGCTTTTTAAAGCCAATTATGATCCGCTACTCCAGCAGGTTTGGCGCGATCTGGAATCCTGGGCTAGCTTGACGTTATCCTGGTTTGAGCGTATAACGGTGGTTAAGATGGTGGTCATCCCCTGGTTTTTGTACCTCTTCCAGGTACTTCCTATACCACTGTCCCGGGGAACACTGGCCGGCTGGCAAGCCATGCTCATGAAGTTTATATGGCAGTATCGTCGACCGCGTATAGCGCGCCGAATTCTTTATACGTGCACACGCTCTGGGGGTATGGGGGCGCCTAACCTTCACCGGTACTATGCGGCGGCGCAGTGTCGTGCCAGGGTGGAATGGATGACCTCGGATAGCCCCAAACGTTGGGTACAATTGGAAATGAATATTGCGGGGGGAGCGGGACTGGGGGATCGGCTGTGGCTTGGTCCCAGGTTGCGGAGTGGATTGCGTTTAAGTAATCCATATATCCTACATACCCTCCGCTGCTGGGACCAATCTTTTCGAACTCGGGGGGTTGACCTGACTCCTCTGGCGCCTATAGTGGATAATGCTATGTTTCCCCCTGGGATGACTGACCCGGCTTTCCGGATTTGGGGGCATAAGGGCCTCAGTCGTGCTGGGCAATTGTTCGATGAGAGTAGGCTGCGATCATTTAGTACACTTCAGGAGGAATTTGACCTTCCCGACTGTCATGTCTTTCAATACACGCAAGTCGGGTTCAGGCTAGATCCGTTCGGTCTCATGTGGCCTGTGACTTGACGGATATAGAGCATTTCTGCGAGGGGTGCACTACTACAAAAGGTCTTATAGCTGCCTTGTACGCCCAGTTGCAGGCGCAGCAACCGAGATTAGGCAAGTATAGAGAGCAATGGAATTCTGACTTGGGTCTCCGTTATTCTGAGCAGCAGTGGGAACAGGTGGAGGGCAGGCTGTGGAAGAGTTCTGTGGCGATTAACGTCCGTGAAACTAACTATAAGCTATTATACAGATGGTATATGATGCCTGAGCGGATTACTCGAGTGTATCCAGGGGTTTCGGATCAGTGCTGGCGTCGCTGCGGACAGAAAGGTACTCTGGCGCATGTCTGGTGGTCTTGTCCTCGCATCTGAACCTTTTGGAGGGGGATTCAATTCCGCTTAAAACAATTAGTTGGGTTGAACATTCCCTGGGATCCTGGCATTTTCCTTTTTGGTGTTAATGTCCCTGGGGCACGCAGTCCTCAGCTGGCTTTGATTCGACATGGTCTGAATGCGGCTCGGCTATCTGTGGCTACTGCGTGGAAGCAGGTCCTGCCACCGTCTTTCTCTGTCTGGTTGGAACGGATGTGGGATACGTATACAATGGAGCGTGGGCTGGCAGCTGGTAAGCTGCGACTGACGCGCTTTGAGCAGGTGTGGGAAGCCTTTGTCCGCCATTATGGTTCTTGATTGCTCGAGAGCTCTGTATATCCCGTGGGAGGGCTGGCTTCAGGCTATCCTGCGAGATGGTACCCCGGAGTTCCCCCTTTTTACCCCAATGTCACTGGATGGCCGGATCGCTCCCTTCACTTTTAGCAGGCATGGAGGTTCGTGGGGGGGGGGGGAAGATAGGGTAGGGAGGGGATGGGGGAGGGTGGGGGATTGAAGGGTGGAGGGGTAGATAGAATGTTCTGGGAGTGCTCCTTGTTGATAGATGCTAAGCTGGGGGGAGGTGGGGAAGAGGGGAGGGGGAAAGGGGGAAAAAAAAAGAGGCGTTCTGCTGGATTGTTCTATGTTGATTGCAATTTTGGCATTGTTATCTTCTGCTATTGTATTATGCCTATAGCTTATGTTCTTCTGTGTCCCATTGCTGCCTTTCAATAAAAAAAAAAAAAAAAGTTGTGGCGGCTTTATATAGTAGCCTGACAATACTCTTGTGCTACCTCATCATCTTTAGCTCCTACTAGTGCCTGGTCACATGGAAAGTGCTTATTCTAAAAATAAAAAATAAAAATTAAAGATCAGTGGTTCTGAAATCACAAAATGTGACCTCTTGTTCCTTTTTAAGCTAATGTAACAAATGAAGCTACGTGCATTGATTTGTGGCTTTGCTTATCTTTCAGTCTCTGCCTGTTTGCACACAGCTGCTTTGCACAAAACTGGCAAGAAATTAAGCATCATTTTCCAGTAACACATTTTAGCCAAACCTTATTTTTGTGCGTTGTGAAATGTAATGATAAAATGTAGGACAAATTTATCTTGTGGACCATTATTCATTCCACTAATTACCTCTGTAATTTCTTTGCCAATCATGTGTTTTATGGCAAGGGCTTTCCCTTGCTTTTCAAGCTCATGGAGTATGCCTTTAGGGGATAATTTTATAAAGCTATTTTAGTGCTCATATTTTATTTATTTATTTATTTATTTATTTAGACAGTTTTGTATACCGCCTTATCCTTCAATCAAAGCGGTCACAACACAATTGGGGGATACATTTAACACGCGGGGATATGAGACACATACACTAATACTTACAGGGAACATGGGCAATGGAGGGTTAAGTGGCTTGCCCAAGACCACAAGGAGCATCTGTGGGACTAGAAACCCCAGTCCTTCCGGCCCAAGGTTTCTGTCCTCTAGTGGGATTTGAACCCCCGACCTTCCGGCCTGAAGTACCGTGCCCCAACCACTAGGCTACTCCTCCCTCCTATGGCAATATATGTGCGTAAAATCTTTAAAAATTACACCAGGCAAAAAAGTGCATGCGATGAAATAAATATGCGTACTTTTACTGTAGGCACTGCCAGAGGCACAGTCTGGGTGGAGCATAATTGGAGTCACAAAGTACATTTATTGATTATAAAATTCGCTATATTTGCAGAACTCTGTTCTCAGACAGTTATGCCGGCTTTCAGGTAGGTGTGGAGCCTTAGTCAGGTAGGGACTCGTCTGGATGGCCCCAAGCAAGATGGGCCCATTTGGACCCGATTATGGACCATGGGAACAAAACGTTCCCATGGTAACCAGAATCAGGCCAGAGGATGGCCTGGTGTGCCACTGCTGCCTATGGGGATGTCCTCCCTGCAGGTGCCCCTGACTCCCACAGCTTTGGTTCCCTTTTCCTCATGACCCAACCCACGACCAATGTTCCCTCTAATTTTCTGTAGGCTGTGTGCGCATAAAATATCAGCTGTGTGCAGCTTTTGAAGGAAGGTTAAATTTTTGTGCGCCACATAACGACACTCGGAGTTATATACTTTACAATTTGACTACACGTCAGAATACAGTATGTACACCACATTGATTTTAATCAAATTAAATGAAAATAGATGATTACTAAATGAAGTGGGAAATTTTTAGTAATTACAATCATAACTTTTAAATTTTAAGACGTCTGTGTTGTTTTCTATCAGAATCAGAGATGTAATTTTTGAGCGCTCTGTTGTAAAGTATGTGCGCTCGCTCAGCGAGGTGTGTGCGCGCGCACACGCGCACAGCTTAGAGGGAATAGTGCCCACGACTGGCCTGCTGTGGCCTGGATCAGGCGGTGGGGACCCCCCACACCCGTCCCAGTCCTGGGGGGGGGGGATCCCCGGGCCCGATCATCGGTTTTGTGCTGCTTATTCCACCTTTGAGGTGGAATAAGCAGCACATCCCCACAGATCCATAATCAGAATCAGCCCTGTATGTCCTGCTGGGCTAGCCCACCCATGCTCCACCCCTGTCTTGCCCCCTCCAACCCCTGCTGGCTTTCCCCATTCTGATGCTCAGAATGTATAGGGAGAGCCGGTGGGGGAATCAGGCCTGGATGTCTTGCGGGGCTGCACGTCCCGCAACCCGCATCCCTGAATTGGGCCCATAAGGACTCATGATATCCCGGACATCCAGCCCCTCTGTACATCTGGTCTGAGCCGGATGTACAGAGGGGCTCGTGATTCAGATCCCATGAGGCACGTCTAGCCCTGCGGGATCAGAAGCATGATTAGTCATATACGTTCAGGCCGGGACTGCGATTCAGTCCAGCCTACACGTACATGACAAGCCCGATTAACTCAGTCAGGACTTTTAAATGCAGCTGTAGCATATGGCGTCCAGTTGTCTTGACACCACAGCTCCATTTAAAAGCCGCGATGCCAGCCGCTGGATAAAAACACTTATTCCCTGCAGCCCGACCTCCGATCTGGCCTCCTAAGGCCCGGGTCGGGCTGCGGGGAATGTCCTCCGGCCCCCCCCCCCCGCCCCATCTGCACCCCAGACCATAAAAAAAAGCACGTCCAGGGAAGTTATTTCACCTCAGAGATGGAATAACTTCCCCGCACATGTCACCGGTCCTGCATATACAGGACTGACATTAGAATCTGCCCTGTACATCCAGGGCCGGTGACCGCCCACTGCCTGCCCAGACTCTGCTCCAAAGCTGCTCCTTCCTCCATCCTCCTGCCCCCATCTAACTTCCCTGCACAACTGGCAGGGAGGTTAGACACTGGTGGGCAAAGGCACGAATAGCCCCCATAACGTCCACATCTTCAATGAAGGTGCGGTTTCTACTGGATTTGTGCTGTATTTTATTTATTTCATTATTTATTTATTTGAAAGTTTTATATACTATATTTCCAATAAACAAGGCGGTTTACATATAACATAACTTAACATTACAAAGAACCTTATAAGGTGGTAGCATTTTAACTCAACTTTACATTAAATACATTAACTCAGGTTTAATGAGTAGGGACGGAGAGAGGGAGATAAATGCAACATTGCCATTCAAGTGAAGTGGTATCAAGTGCATAACAGCAGTCCTGGGTGATGATCACAATTCATTGGAAAGTATGGAAGTTAGGTGATTCCTTCAAGGTATTCTTTAAACGGGTAAGTTTTCAGTAACTTGCAGAATGTTATAAGATCAGAGGTGTCTCTAATATTTCCAGGTAAGGCATTCCATTTGCTAAGTGCATGTAGAGAAAATGCATGAGTACAGGCTGTGTGGTTACACTCGTTAGCTCTGTGGGCAGGGCGAATAGGTGTGTGTAGGGCTTCTTCTGTGTTGATTATCCAATGTTTTTTTCAGTGTAGACACTGTGAAGTTAACTGATGATAGCTTTTGAAAGTGGTCATAATGATATTGTATTTTATGCGGCTATACAGGAGAAGCCAGTGGAGCTCCTTCAAAATGGGGGCGATATGGTTGACTTTGGGAGCTCCTAGTAGGATTCTTGTAGGAGCTTGTTGGGTAAGTTGTAAGGGGTGTAAAGAGCTTTTTGGTATACCTTGGAGAATTGCATTGCAGTAGTCAAGGTGGGGGAGTATCATGACCTGGAAAACGGTTCAGAAATCATGTGCCTCCAGGAGTGGACGCAGATGTTGGAGGGTCCTTATTTTATTGTAAATGGTTTGTGTTGTTTTGTTAATATGAGATTGTAGGGTAAGGTGTTGGTCTATAGTTACTCCGAGATATTGAACTTCAGTTTTTACTGCCAGCTCCGCGTTATCAACCTTCAGCATTATTGATGGGGAGGACATTTGATCTCTAGTTGAGAAGAGCACTATCATTTTATTGTAATTAATGCTGAGATGGTGTTCGGATAGCCATTTGGTAATTGCATCAAAGCAGTTTGTTATTGGTGTGAATGTTGAAGGGAGCATAGAACATGATGTCATCTACATATAGGTTAAAGAAGACATTATGGGATTGTATAAGGTCACAACCTGGTTGGATGTAAATATTGAAGAATAATGCTCATAGCGCAGAACCTTGGGGTACTCCTTGACTTTTGTATGTAAGGGTCATAAGTATTGTAACCTGATTGAATGAACTGCTGATGACTGGACAGGTACTGTAGGAGCGAAGCCAGTTTAGGGTTGTACTGTAGATGCCAATGCCTTGTAAATTGCTGCAGGAGAATGCCGTGGCATATTACATCAAATGCCACTGCAATGTCCAGGAGTATAAGGATAAAACCTTGTTTAGAGCTCTCTTTACCTTTTATGAGCCTGTCACTAAGAGAAATTAGAAGGGTTTCTTTTTTTTTTTAATGTAATTTTACAAAATTAAAACAAGAAAATCTTGTACAGAAAAGGCCTGAATTAAGTAATACAAAAGCACTAACCCAGTTTACAAGAAAAACAAAAACAAATACTCAGGCCACAAGTCCACAATACATGCGGAAGCAAGACAGGTCACAAAATACAGGAAAAATTCATTAACAGTAAATAAAGGAAATGAACAAACATCAGAGAGAGGTATTTTCTAGAATACAGAGTGTAGCCTACCTAATTAAGGAGGGCTACCTGGGGGGGGGGGAGGGGGGAACTGGAGTAGAAGCCTGCATAGTAAGCAATTTAGAGGAAATAAAGGAGGCCCAGCTAACTTCACCAGGCTTTTGCAGGGAAAACGTAAATAAAATAGCCCACCCAACTGAACCACTCCTGACCGATACAATAAGAATTGCCTCCTCCTCTTTTGGGTCACCCTAGATACATCAGGGAAAATTCTAATATGACAGTCTAAGAACACTTTACAGGGAG
Source organism: Ichthyophis bannanicus (assembly GCA_033557465.1). NCBI lineage: Eukaryota > Metazoa > Chordata > Amphibia > Gymnophiona > Ichthyophiidae > Ichthyophis > Ichthyophis bannanicus. The sequence continues at coordinate 594,490,674 of CM066034.1, forward strand.
ACCTAAAAAATAATTTCAAAAGCCAATCCCTATCTGCCTGTAAAGCAAGGGTTACCAATAAAGTAGCGGTCATTCCTGGCTCTGAGGGAGACCGCTCCAAAAAAGTAGACAAGTCCAGACTATCCAAAGATACCACAGACTTCTCCAAATTAGCAGCAGCTACAATTTTTGCAGAAGGTAAATAGAAAGCTTTCAAGATAGGTGGAACCGAATCAGCCGGAAACTTCAGTGTAGTAATCAGAAACTTCTTAAATAACCCCAAGGCCGACACAGAAGGGACCTTGGGAAAGTTCAAAACTCCTTGCTGAGTTCTTCAGAAATTCCAGCTTCCTATGAAAAACCGCAAAGTCCTTTACAAAGGTTTGTGCAGTCAGTTGTACCTGCTCCAAGCGCCTCTCCAATGTGGTCACTTTAGCATTTAGATTAGATTGTCTCGAATCATAAGACATCAGTTGCTCCCCAAATACCTGTAGCTGCTGGGATATAGCCTGAAGTTGGGAGGAAATGGTAACATGCGTAGAAGAAAATGCTTCCCACAAACTATCCATTGTAATAGAAGTAGGTCTCACCAAAGCACAAACTTATCCACTCTCTGTAACTTGAACTTGAACTGGGTCGTCCAAAACCATGGGAGGCAACTTTGAAACAGTATGCAAGGATGAAAGTACCTCACTCGCTTCCACCCCCTCCGCACTGGAGCCATTAGCCGAAAAACCCTGATCCCGGTTCGTTCCTCCGGGACAAGGCATCTGCAACTGTTTTCCAATGGGTGAGCCGGCTGCAACACTCGCGCTCAGACCAAGGTCTCCAAGCAGGATCCCACCATGTGGCTGCTCCGGCGGTTAACGGAACTCCGGGCTGAGCGAAACCTCTGACCCTTCGACGCTCAGGGGCCTTCCTTCTGCCCCATTAGCGTTCAGCGGGTCCACCGGAGCTGTTTCACCTCTCGCCACGGGGCACCCGAAGAGATCCATGGGCCCACAAACCACCTGTTTCTCAGTACCCAGAATCTCCCCGGACGGCAATTTGGCCTTATGCTTCCTGCCTGTATGCGGCATAGGGCAGAGAATGGAGGAAACAGAAGAAACAAGCACAAAAATGGAGACTCGATGGAGCGAGGTCAGCGGGTGTCCAGCACCATCTTCCCTGCCGTCTCCTCAATTAGTAGGGTTTCTACTCTGTGACCAGGTTGGAAACCATGCTGCTGCAAGTCAAGGGGTGCATTTAAGTTGATGTGATCCTGTAGTTGCTGAAGGACCACTTTTTCGATTATATCTTTGCTAAGAAGGGCAGACTAGAGATTGGTCTGTATTAGTCTGGGTCGGTTGGATCCAGCTTGGAAGTCTTGAGTATAGGGCGGATGGATGCAGTCTTCAGACTGTGAGGCATGTATCCCTGAGAGAAAGAGAGGTGTTCCATCTTATATAGGATTGGGGCTAGTTCAGCTCTTGCACTTTTGAACCAACTGACTGGGCAGGGGTCTAGAGAGAATGGTTATGGTTTCATTTATTTGATATACCGCCAAAATGACAAAACAATCTATGCAATTCACACAATTAAAAAATAACACTAGATATAAAGAAAGGAATGACATTAGATAACAGAAAAGAACTCAGTATAAAATATAAAAACAACTAATTCAATAAAACAGCATTAAACAAGGGGAAAAAGGAAGAAGTTAAAAAAGAAAAAGGAGGAGGGGAAGAGAAAACAAAAAGGAAGGGTAAAAACAGTTAGGGAAATGGGAAAAGAAAGGGAAAGGGGAGATGTGCCAGATACCACTACTCAATGAGAAAAATGCCACCTAAAAAGAGGATGGCAAACTAAAAGCAGACTCAAAAAGAAAAGTCTTGAGAAGTTTCTTAAAGCTTTTATAACTGGTCTTGGTGCGCACCAAAGTGAGTAAACAATTCCAAAGTAGAGGAATAGTTACAAAAAACACTGACTTATGAGTGGACTCTTATTTAATAGTCATAGGAGAAGGTATTTGCAGTGAAATCAAGAAAGTAGTTAAGTATGTAAGATTCTATGACATTTGGTATTGTAAATAAGTTATCAAAAGAATTATAATCTAAACATGTATATATCTGTGATTTAATACATCCACATCTGTTTCCTTTAATTGTTAACATGTTATAATGTAATACTTTGTTTAACATGTTAAACAAATAAAGGTAACGTGGATGTATTAAATCACATATATATGCATGATTAGTTTATAATTCTTTTGTAACTTATTTACAATACCAAATGTCATAAAATCTTAATGAGTACATATTTAACTACTTTCTTGATTTCACTGCATATACCTTCTCATACTGTTGTTTATAATGTAAACCACTCTGATTACACGATAGGGTGGTATAAAAGACACTTAAATAAATAAATAAATATGCAATCGAAAACCATGTTTAGAGCGAAGAGCTCTGGCTGGGGCATGCAAGGAAACCAAAGAAGCAAGATAATCTGGAGCTACATCGTGAATAATTTTATGAACAAAAGACAAGACTTTAAACTGAATACAAAAGGTAACAGGCAGCCAATATGTGTTTCATGTGCAAAGGCGATGCAGCATCAAAGCGTCAGGCAGAGGAGATAAAGCGCATTGCTGTATTTTGAAGGGTCTGAAGCCACTTCATCTGGTATTGGGGAATACCCAGGTAGACTATATTACAATAGTCTAACCTGGCTAATATTGTATGTACCAAGACCGTCATTTGTGCCAAAGCCTTCAGAAAAAGTTGAATTGCCCGAAACCGTTGAAGAGATAAAAAAATAGATTTAGCAATATGGGTAACTTGAGATGAAAACTATAATTCTGAATCTAAAAAGATGTTCAAATAATGTAAAGAAGAACAAAGAGGTAATATAATTCCTTCCAAAGTAGGAGATTTGGATGGAGGAGAAAACGAACCTGAAAACCAAATCGTAAAGGATTTGGAAGGATTAAGCTTCAGGGAGTTCAACCTCAGCCAAGTAGAGACCAATGCTAAACAAGAATTATAATTGGTTGTAAGATACAGAGAAATCACATCAGTTGCCTTCATAAGAAACAGATCGGCATAAGCCAATATACTGCTAGACTGAATCAAAGTAAGCAGAGGTGTAAGAAAGACATTAAACAATAAAGGTGAAAGAGAACCCTGTGGAACCTCACAGAGTAATCTACATGAAGATGAAATGTCAGTATGAATCTGAACCTGAAAAGATCTATTCTGAAGAAAAGAAGACAGCCAAGAAAGAGCTAGCCACCGAACCCCGATGTCATAGAGCCAGGCGAGAAGTAAATTATGATCAATAAGATCAAAAGCTGCAGTCAGATTTAATGAGACTGCAATAATAGCCTTACCCTGAGCCAGGGTTCTATAAACCTCATTCAAAACAGCAACTACTATTGTCTCAATACTATGGAATGGACGAAAACTCGACTGCGAATGGGTGTGTTCAATATGATACCGAAGCTGGTGAAACATAACTTTTTCTATCAGTTTAGAGACATTAGAAATTGGACAGTAGCTCTGGAGATCCAGAGGATTGGCCTGTTGGTTCTTAAGAATAATGTTTTCCATAGATCTGGCATAATGCCCAATGAAAGACTGTGATTAATCATTTCCAAAATAAAAGGAGTTAAGGCAAGCAAAGATTCCTGAAATCACATAGAAGGACTAGAATCAAAAAACATAGTGGTCTTCTGAAGTGATTTCAACATCTGAGTGAGTTTAGGCTTTAAAAGGAGAATAAAATTAGCCCAGTTATGAATCGGGCACTTAGAATCAGAAGAATCAGGAGGCGAAAAAGGCAAAGATGTAGGAAAAGAGGTCTTCAGTGTGACGACCTTGTCATGAAAAAAGTCTGCAAACTCTTCAGGGGAAGGGCCAAATTGAGAACTTTCCAAAGGACCCCACATTTGAGAAACAAGTTGAAAGACTGCCTTAAAGATAGCTCTCATGAAAGAGGAAGATTCATTGATGTTTTTAGAAAAAAAAATCTTTTTTTGCAGACCATAATTGAGTGTGATAATAAGCATAACTGGTCCGAAATCGCTTTAAGTTTGTCAAGGACTGGTTCTTTCGCCAGATCCTCTCCACTGCTCCAACCTGACATGGTTGTATTGAGAGATAATGTTTTCTACATTTTCAGGGGAAATTGAAGCGAAGGACAGCAGTGGGTTGCCAGTGAAGATTTGAATACAATTTTTATGTGTGCCAGGAGGTGAGTTACGGAGACACACAGGCGCCTATGGGGCCCTTTTACTAAAGGGTGCCATTGTGTCATACCTAATGCACCCATAATGCTCAAAACCATGGTATGTAAGGTACAACACCACCAGATTAACTGTCGGGGGGATGTAAAGCATGTTCCTGGCATTTAGTGCAGTGCACCTGGCCCTAATGAAACCTAAAATTAACATGGGTGCACTTACTACAACCTCCACAGGTAAGTGCACCCATGCTAATGGCATACCTTACAGTTAGAGCAGGGCACACTGACTATTAGCCACTCACCCTGACAACTTACCACCCCAATGCGTGCAGCACAGTTACCATGGAAATGAGGATGTGCTAACTGTGCTGGCCCTGCGCTAACAGTTACCACGAGTCACAGTGTGGGGTTAGCACATGTGCAACCCATACTAACTGCTTAGCACACTTTTGTAAAAGAGCTCCTATGTGTCTTTATAAAATTGAGCCAAAATAAGGTGACATCTTGTCCCTAAACCTAGGTGCCGATTATAAAATTACCCTGCACATGCATAAACAGGTTTGCTAAATTATGATGGAGCAGTAATTTTTCAGTTGATAAGAAGAAATGAGTGCTAAAATAAATATTGTACAATATACTTATTAATTTTGAGAGACTTTATATTAGTTCAAGAATACCTATTCCCATTAGCAACTTTTAAGGGGCATGTTTGCTAAACCACATTAGCTGTTAATGCGGCAGATGGCCCAAGCTATCATGCCATGATGACAGCAAATGCAGAGAGCGCCAAAAATCACAGCGCTATCTGCAATTCCCGTGGTAAAGGCAGGATCGGGGCGGGGAGACGTCGGGTACTGTCGTCTTTCCCCCATTCTCTAGTTTAAAGCTGCTGTATCTTCTTTTTAAAGGTTAATGCCAGCAGCCAGGTTCTACCCTAGTTAAGGTAAAACCCATTCTTTCAGAAAAGGCCCCCTGTTTTCCAGTTCCTATCAAATTTAAAGCCCTCTTCCCTGTACCATTGGCTCATTCACACATTTAGACTCTGGAGCTCTGCCTGCCTCTTGGGTCCTGTGCATGGAACAGGAAGCATTGCTGATAAAGCTATCCTAGAAGTTCTGTCTTTCAACTTGCTACCTAAAATCCTTAATTTGGCTTCCAGAATCTCCATCTCACACTTTCCAGAGAGTGTCATGTTGTTGTCCATGTGAGTGCTTATCAGAAACAGAAACTCTGGCTGGGCATCTGTCACCTCATGAATGCCATTTACCATCGAAACCGAGATGCAAAGTACCTGAAGTGCAAGTGGAGGGAGGTGTAGAGGAAAACCAAGCAGAAGGCCATGAAGAGAGGGCCAGATGGACAACCTCAGCGACCTAGAGCAACTAGTGCTCCATATAACTGAGGAGAAAATGAGAGAGGTTGATGGCCTGGCTTCTCAAAAACTGCCCACACAGTAGTTATCTGTGATACACATTCCTGCACCTTTCCAACCTTTCCCTGTGTACTCTGCCACCACTTCTTGCTACCTCCCCTCCACCTGCTTCTAGTGTGTGGCATGCAATCTTCTGTCACTCTCACCTGTCAGACTACCTGTCACGGGAATGTGTGCCTCATGCCTTGCCAGAAGTGGAAGCAGCAGTGGCAAACTGGACCACAGACCCCAGTGGTTTATTACTGGTATGTTGTGATGTTGTTCCCACTCCTTGAAGCTGAAATACTGCAATGGGAATCTGCTGCTCTGTCAGTCTCGCCTCCATTCCACATTTTATGTGCAGAGGTCATGACCTATACAGTGTTGCTGTAGAGGTCAGATCATTCTCAGAAGAGCTCCCTCCTATTGATGAAGCTGTAACAACTGATTTGGAAGAGGGCTTCAGGAGACACACAAGCCGCTTATTCCTTGTCCCTTCTGCTGTGGGTGAGCAATATTCACAATATTCACCTCCTATTTGGGCCCTGTTCATTTGCTCTGCAGCAGACTCATTGCTATTTTCTTGGCTCATAACTGCTCCCTTAATTGCTTGTCCCTCTACAGAATACATTATCCGCCTAGGGTTGAAGCCAGCACACGTATATGGGCAGTTCCACTGTAGCTGTGTGTGCATTGTGATGTGTGTGGAGATAGGATGTGTGCAAGAGACACCTCCTGACCTTGCACCATGCCAGCATCCACTCCCAGTGTGCAATAGGGACCATGTAGCTTGCTATTGACATGTAGAGTGTGTGACATTGGAGGGCATATTTTTTCAGAACTTTTCCGTGGTGGGTCTGTATGGTGCGAGTAGCATGGGCAGTGCTGATATGATAGGGGCCATGGACGCTACTCAGAATGCCATCCTCAGTCACACATTGTGCAAGAGAATTTATTGAAGGAAAAAATAATGAATTATCTCTAAGCCAGTGGGTTGCAAGATCCAAGTCAGCATGATTTTACCAGAGGGGAGTTACGTCAGACAAATCTGGTGTTTTTTATTGGGTAACCAAAGGATTAGATTAAAGAGGCTCAAATAAACTGAGCAGTCTCAAAATCAGTCCCAAGGTAGTAGAATAGATTAGAACCTGGTCAAGGGGTGGGATTCACTCTGAAGAAAGAACTCAAATTAGTGGAATGCTTCAGGGATTTGTCCTAGGGCCAGTTCTGTCCAACATCTTTGTGAGTGATATTGCAAAGGGGTTAGAAGGAAACTTTTGACCTTTTGCAGATGACACAAAGTTCATTAATAGAGTAAGCAACCTGGAGGGAGTAGCAGGAACAAAAAGTGATCTAAAAAAGCTTGAGGAAAGGTTGGATGCTTGGCAATTGAAATTCAGTGCAAAAAAGTGCAGAGTAGTGCACTATGGGCACAAAAATCTCTGATCAGTACACATTGGAAGGTAAAGAGCTGATGTTCACTTACCATAAGAGATGATATTGGATGATATTTTCTGATGATTTCTAGGTAACAAGAGAGTGTGGCAAGGCGGCTGCTAAAGCCAAGAGGAGACTAGGGTGCATAGGGTGAGGCATAACCAGCAGGAAAAAAGAGAGGTGATGATGCCTCTGTTCAGCACACCAGTGAGGCCTCAGCTGAAATACTGTCTTCAATTCTAGAGGACATACAGTATATTAGAAATGATAGAGAGAAGCTAGAAACTATTCAGCAAAAAGCAAACAAAATAGTGAAGGGTTTTCACCAAAAGCAATATGAGATGAGACTAAGGGATCTACATATGTGTACCCTAGAAGAAAGGAAAGCTGGGGGGAAATGATAGAGACATTTAAATATAAAAAAAAAATAATGCACAAGAAGCAACCCTGTTTGAGTGGAAGACAAGTTGTACAACTAGAGCCCATGAAGCAAAGCTTTTAGAGGGAAAATTCAGAAGCATCAGGAATTTTTTTCCACAGTAATGGTAGTGGATGCCTAGAATGGCCTTCTGGAAGAGGAGGTGAAGACAATTTTAGCAGCATTAAAAATGCCTGGGATAAACACAAAGGACCCATAGTGGAAAGAAGATGGAAATGAAGCAAATTATGAGCAACTTGTATGGCATGGCAGTGACAACCCTAAATAGCATTGGTAAAATTGTTTCAAGAAAACATGAGGGTTATCTGCATAAAGCGGCAGCTGCAACCCTAAACAACAGACATAAGATTGCATCAGGGTTCAAAAAATCATAGAGAGGTTTGATGGGTTTTGGTCATGCTTGGGACAAATATAAGAAAAGGATTTACAGAGCAGGTAGAAGACATGGGAAAAGCGGGTAATTGGTGTTGGGTTACATTTAGAAACAAGGCAAGCTCAGCTTGTCATGCTGTGAGGGCTTGTGTGCATCAGTAATGCTGAGAGCTAAGCTATCAGTAGCTTAGCTACTGGCAGGTCTCCCATAATAGACAGGTCTCAGCTGAGGTGCCAGACTAAGACAAACCACCCATCTGGGCAGCAGCAGAATGGGATGGTATTAGAAGAAGAGGATCATATTTCTGTGACAAATGCAACAACACTGAAATTAACTGCGCGGAAGAAAGGTTTGGCAAATATATTTCTGTATCTTGCCATGAAAACCCAATGAATAGTCACAAAACTAATTGCACTGTGCTGGAAGATGAGACCCCCCAGGTTGGAAAGCAGTCAAATGGCTACTGGGGATGAGCTGAAGACTTCTCAGAGTAAAGCCAGCATTTATGATGTGGTTGGATCTGCTGATGTAGCTGTGTATGAAAAGAGAGTCAGAAGCTGCAAAAATTCCAGCACCTACACCAATTCTTGCCCCACACACCACACACTGTAAATATTCATTTGTATAAAGTTTAATGTGTTTGCTTTAATACCTATAAATGTTATATTTACTGTTTAATGTAAATAGTTGATTTCTATTGTTCTATGTTCTATGTAAAATGTATACAAACTGTGTACATGACTGTTAACTTGTTATATGTAAACCGCCCTTGATCTCTGGAAGGGGCGGTATAAAAGAAATAGTTAAATAAATAAATAAATAAATAAATAATATTGGGACATGGAACGTACGAATCATAAACCAAGGGAAATTGGAGGTGGTTAAGAATGAAATGGAACGTGTACAACTCGATCTGTTGGGTGTCAGTGAACTGAAATGGAGTGGCTTTGGGCACTTTGCTTCTGATGATCATATGGTCTACTATGCTGGAAATGAAAGACAAAGAAGAAATGGTGTTGCATTTATAATTAAAAATAAACTTGCAAGAATTGTTATGAAATACAATGCAGTCAGTGAATGCTTAATTTCTGTTGTCTATGAGGAAAGCCCATCAACATAACTATAATTCAGATATGTGCCCCAACAACAGCTGCAGAAGAGGAAAACACTGGTGAGTTCTATGAACAAATACAAGCTGAGATTGACAGAACATGCAAACAGGATATCCTGATGGTCATGGGTGATTGGAATGCAAAAGCTGGTAACAAAGAAGAAGGAAAAGTGCTTGGGAAATATGAACTTGGCAACAGAAACGAAGCTGGAGAAAGACTGATAGAATTCTGCAAGACCAATGATCTATTCATCTCAAACTCCTTCTTCCAGCAATACAAGTGCCAACTGTACAAGTAGCCTTCACCCAATGGATTGTACAGAAATCAAATTGACTACATCTGTGGAAGATAACAATGGAAAAGCTTGATAACATCAACAAAGACAAAACCCGGAGCTGTGGTACAGATCACCAACTACCAGTATGCAAGCTCAAGCTAAGGTTAAAAAAGAGCAAGCGCTCATGAATGTAGTAAAATATGACCTTTATAATATACCACTGGAATTTAAAGGCTGCCTGAAAAATTGATTTGCTGCTTTAGATACAAATGACAGAGTTCCAGAAGGGTTATGGGATGACAACAAGAAGGTTGTGTTGGAAGAAAGCGATAAGTCTCTACATAAGGTGAAAAAGCAAAAATGGCCAAAATGGATGACTGAAGAAACTCTGAAAATTGTCTAGAAAAACAGAGATTGTCTCTCTTTTTCCTCTGACTTTATCAATCGCAGAACTCAACAAAGATGTCCAATGTGCAGCAAGACAAGACAAGGGGAAGTACAACAATGACACATGCAAGGAAATAGAGTCAGAAGCTATTAGAGGAAGAACAAGATCGGCTTTTCTAAAGCTACGAGAGTTAAAGAAAAATTTCCATCCTCAAATTGGAATGCTACAAGATGTTCAAGGATCCATGTTGAATGATGCTGAGAAGATCAATATACAGAGCCATTGTACCATAAAGATCAAGTGGACCAACAGCCATTTCACCCTATACTTTATGATCAGGAACCACTGGTAATGAAATAAGAAGTCAAAGCAGCATTGAAAGCCTTATCAAAGAACAAAGCACCAGGTATTGATGGCATTCCCATTGAAGTATTACAGCAATCAGATGAAGCTGTTAGCATACTTACAATTCTCTGCCAGGAAATTTGAAAGACAAATTAATGGCCAATTGACTAGAAAAGATCTGTGTTTATACCAATACTGAAGAAAAGTGACCCGACTGACTGCGGAAATTATTGCACAATTGCTCTGATCACACATGCCAGCAAGATTCTACTCAAGATCATTCAGCAGAGACTACAACTTTACCTGGAACAAGAACTGCCTGAAGTGCAAGCAGCGTTCAGGAAAGAGCGAGGAACGAGAAACATTATCGCAGATGTGAGATGGATCCTTGAAAAGACAAAAGAATACCAAAAGGATATCCATATGTGTTTTATTGACTACAGCAAGGCTTTTGACTGTGTAAACCATGAGAAACTCTGGGCCACATTAAGAAGCATGAGTATACCAGAACTCCTTAGCCTTCTCTTGCACAACCTTTACATTGATCAAGAAGCAACAGTTCGAACAGAATTAGGAGAAACAGAATGGTTTAAAATCAGCAAAGGTGTAAGTCAAGGCTGCATACTTTCACCCTACCTCTTTAATTTATATGCAGAACAAATTATCAGAGAAGCAGGATTGTATGAAGACAACCGAGGTGTGAAGATTGGTGGAAGACTCAACAACAACCTTTGCTTTGTTGATGACACCACATTGCTGGTTAAAGTGAAGATGATTTGAAACATTTGCTTCTCAAGATCAAGGAATATAGTCTTTAAATGGGTCTTCACCTTAATGTTAAGAAGACAAATATCCTGACAACTGGCAAAATCAGTAAGTTCATCGTTGATGGAGAAGAAATTGAAATAGTTGACAGTTTTCACTTGGATCAACAATCAATCAATAAAGACTAGCAGTCAAGAAATCCAATGACGTATTGCTTTTGGTAGACTGGCTATGAAGGACCTAGACAAGATTCTTAAGAGCAGAGATGTCTCTCTCTCCATACAAAGATTCGACTAGTCCAGGCTATAGTATTTCAATAATGTCATATGGATGCGAAAGTTGGACAATGAAAAAGATAAACAGGAAGAAAATTGATGCCTTTGAATTATGGTGCTGGCGATGAATACTGTGTAAATCAGGGCTCTCAAACTCCAGTCCTGGAGGGCCGCAAACCAGTCAGGTTTTCAGGGTATCTCTAATGAATATGCATGAGATATATTTGCACGCACTGTCCCCATTGTATGCAATATATCTCATGCATATTCATTAAGGATACCCTGAAAACCTGACTGGTTTGCAGCGCTCCTGGACTGGAGTTTGAAACCCCTGGTGTAAATCATGGACTGCCCAAAGAACAAAAAACAGTCAGTTCTAGAGGAGATCAAACCTAAGTTTTCCTTAGAAGCTCCGATGACAAGACTTCAACTTTCATACTTTGGATACATTGTGAGAAGAGAGAGATCATTGGAGAAAGACATAATGCTTGGAAAGGTAGAAGGTCACTGTAAAAGAGGAAGGCCGGCAATGAGATGGATCGATACAATAGCAACAGCTATGGATACTCTATCAACAATGAAGACCGAACAAAGTTTAGGTCAACTATCCAGAGGGTCGTCATGAGTTGACACTGACTCAACAGCACTTAACAACAACAACATTAACAACAGGTGGCAGTGCTGCTTCAACCCCTTGTGAGAACTTGGCCAAATATCAGAGGATGTGCCCGCCTCCCTCCGCCCTTGCAGCATCTCTCCTCCCTTTCCTCCTAGGGCAGCATTTATTTATTTAGCTGTTTTTATATACCGCCTTATCAATATGTCAAAGACTGTTTACAAATAACAGTGAGGCCAATTCCATTCGGGGCACGTTTGGCACATCAAGACGTCCAAAATCTCGACGAGCCGGATTTGCTTCTGATTCTGCACTTGCGGGAGCTCGATGTCCCATTAGGATCAGAATCGGGTGCAGAGAACTTGGACGTGCCAACCGTGCCCTGATTCTATGCTGCTGGACGCACAGTAAACTCCCCCCATCTAGGCCTCACAATTCTTCTGCATGGCGGCGTGTGCTGTGGCGTCCCATTGCCATGACACCGGGACGCCATGCAGAAGCCTGCAAAAGCCCCGATCTGCCACGGTGATTGCAAATGCTGATTTCCCCACCGCCCAACCCCAGATTGGGCCTGCAGAAGCCGGGATCGGGCCACAGGGAACCCCATGGAGCCACCTACCTTGCCACCTGGCCTTTCTGTGGCTGTCCGGCAGTGGTGGGGGCCAGGGCCGCGTCTGGGGTCAGGTTCACGCCTCCGGCCCCCCCCCCTCACTCCTCCTCCAGCCCGCCCCTTCCTGCCCACATTCAGAGCTCCCCACACATCTCCTGTAGCTTTGGAGCCTAAATCGGACCTGGACATTTAGCGGGGGATATACATTCGACCCGGACTTATATCCCCACTAAATGCCATTCGGAATGACCCCCCAGTGCAATGTTTAGTACATGGAATAATGAGAATAACTATCAGTAACAATGATAACAATGAGCGAATAAGGACTTAAAGTGAATGAATAAACATATTTATATAGGGTCTACTTAGCTTATATATGACGTCATCGGAGGGTGGAAGAGGGTATAAAGGAGGAGGCGAGAGTAGTCCTGGAGTACTATAGGTTCAGAGGGTTAAGGGCATTGGAGCTAAGTGACAGATCCACCAAAATATTCATTGTAGAGATGTGTTTATAAGCTTCTATGGAATTCCTTTAGGTTGCGCATGGACCGGATGTTATCGGAGTGCATTCCAAATCTTCAGAGCATATAGTGATGCAGAATGTGTGCTTTTCCTGTTTGAGGGAGGAATGGTTAGTGTGATTTGTGTGTTAGTTCTCCTTGATCTGTCATCTGGTGTCCTTAGTATGAGAGATTTTAAGCAATCTGAGTAAAGACTGTAGAATACTTTATGGTAAGCAGAGCCTTGTATTTAGAGTGGGTGGTGATGAGGAGCCAGTGGAGGTCTTTGAGAATCAGTGTTATGTGTTACATAAGCAGTTGTGTTCTGTAGTATTTGCAGGGGACGGATTACATATCCTTGTAGGCCCTGTAGTCTTTTGTTGCAGTAGTTTAAGTGGGGAAGAACCAGGGCCTGGAAAACTGTGCAGAAGTCAGGGGTGTCAAGCAGAGGTCGAAGCATCTCTCCCTTCTCTGGCTGCTCACTCTCTGTCCTTCCTGACTTGGCGCCATGCCGCATGCAGCATAGGTCTTTCAAGCCCTGCATGCATCTACAGTTAATCACTCCTGCCCCTTCTGATGCAGACTTCCTGTTTTGGAGGAAGTGGGAATAACAAACTTTGATCAGTTGTAGGGACTGGACGGCCCCACACTGCTTGTCAATGTTGTTCCATCTTCCCCACTTCCGCGCAACTCAGAAGACAAGTGATCACGACTTTAGTCTGCCTAATTATAGAGCCACATTGTGCAGGGGCCCCCATTGTGCAGGGGCCCAGGGCAACTACCCCTTTTGCCCAAAGGTAAAAGCGGCCCTGCTAGGTGGTCACCTAAGGAAACAGTTTCTGAGTAGCAAAGAGCAGCAACAGTCGAATCAAAACAATAGATCTTGACAGTCACACAAACCCAACTATCAGCGTACATTTTACCTGCAGGGAGAGTGGGGTCTAAACATACATAACAAAGCAAAATTTAATATTTCAAAGTATGTTGTCCAGTTATGCATTTTTACAGGATTGCTGGAGGGAGGGGATTTGAGATGATGCTTGTTGAGTTTATTTATAAAAATCTTTGGTGGGGGGGGAGGTGTAAATCCTCCATTGCCTGAAGTACAAACTTAAGAGTTCTCAGGGGATAAAAACATAACTACTATAACTGAATATAACTTGCCTTGAGCTACTACTGAAAACGTTGTGAGCTAAATACAAATCGCCCTCCCCTTTCTGTAAAGCTATCTTTTACACATATATATCCCTTCCCTGTGTAGTTATAATAACCATTTTCCACGTGGGCCACGTTTCCACATACTTTGCATGCAGAAAAGAGATGGTTTTATAATAGGTCGCTTATGTATGAAGGCCACATAGGTGCCTATTTTATAAAGACACACAGCTGCCTATACCTCTTTAGGAGTAAATTGGAAGAAATTGTGGCCACAGGCATTTATGTCTGCTCAGTGAGTATGCTATGTAACCGCAACTTGCCACTGTTCTACCCAACGTTCTACCCACTGGAACATCTACATGCTGGTCACTCTTTCTATATGCTTGGAAGAAAAGGCTGGCAATCTACTTCCGGTGATACGTTGCCAAGAAAACCCAGAAGCAGCTGGGTCGCTATGAGTCAACACTGACTTGATGGCACTAAAAAAAAATAAATAAAAATAAATAAATAAATAAAATATCCCCCATGCAATTATATAAAATCCCTTTTCTGCATGTAAACAGGCTTTACATGCAGAAAAAGCTTTACAAAATTGCCTCCATAGTGTGTATATTATTATTAATGTATTGTTGTTACTAAATAAATGTGTAGGTGAGGCACGGAGGTATGTTTGAAGGTTTTGTACATGCGTCATAATAATGGAATAGCAGTGCCGCTGCAGGTGTGGATTTAGATACACTTATGAAACTGTGTTTGGCTTCTCCATTCTAACGTAACAGGAATTCCTGATGTGTACTGGTAGAGCTGTCTCTCAAAAAGCTCCTTCCCCATTTCACTTTGCTCTGATTGGTGAAATTACACTAATCTTTATAAGCAGCTCAAAATTGCCAAGATAAGCACAAAATGAACAGGATGCTCATGATAGTTTTGTTCTTTGTCTAATCTGAAGTTGAGCGTGTAAGCGATGCCATTGTAGTGCTGTGTTGAGTGTTCTCGGGGGGGGGGGGGGAGGAGAGCAGTTTACCTGATGTACTGCTGCTTCTTGTTTAATGTACTGTGAGAGAGAAAAATTCCAGAGGGAGTCTTCTAAGCAAACTCCCTGCATAGGCTTTTCTTTTCTACTAAGTAGAAACGGAAATCATTCACATTTTCAAATGTTGGCGTCACTTTATCCCATATCCCTTATCCCAGAAAGTCTACAAGAAAACCTAAACCTGCTAGAGATCATGAGCTCTAAAAGTAAATCTGGAAAAGAAAAAAAATATTATTTTCTACAAGATGCCAAAACAAATCTCCAGCGCAAATTTAAAATTCTTGCTACATAAAAAAAAAGAAGTTGATCATGACCTGAAATTATACATAACCTTAGCCTAAGATTAACTATAACAAAGAGTTTTAAATTGGCTATAAAGACACTTGAACAGGCATTCACATCAGACAGCCCCAGAGAGGGTAAGTTTCAGTTTTGGGGCCATTGCCGCTAGCATCGGCCCCGGAGAGGGGTGGCAGTTCTTGCAATGGACACGGGAGGCAGCGGGATGGAGGGCCCACTTAGGGTGCCTCCAGTCCTTGCACTGGCCCTAAGTAAAACAATTATTAAAATTATATGATAGCATTAGTCAGCCAGTTATGTTATATGAGAGTGAGGTCCAGGATTTGTCATTAACTCCAAACTACACAGGCACTCTTTATCCACAGGAATACCCCTTAATAATGAATGCAGAGCAGAATTAGGATGCTTCCCCTATTAAACAACATACATAAACAAATATTCAAATTATGTTGTTCTCAATAAAAATTACACAGAGTTCCTGGGAGTGAAAGCAATCTGAAAGTAAAACCAAACCCTGAAAAAAACATTCAACAACTATGTAGTAAACCTTTCCTACCAAACCAGCACGAAGACCCAGAGCTGAAACGGCTACAACTGTACTTATGAAAAGGCAGCAACGCAAACAGAGCAACGTACTCTAGAACACCAATACATCACCTGTTGTGGGGTACAGGCTAGTACGCAGAACAAGCTGAATTGTTACAGATCTGTACACAGAAACTACACGCTAACTGAATACATCACTTCAGTCACACATGCAAAACACAGACAGACAGACCCCCATGAAACGCAGATTAACCCTTTCCACTTGGATACATTTTCTGTGTCGTTCATGCCAGATGGGAATAAATTTTAACAAGAAACTACACAAATTACAACCAATATGACATATACATTTTACAGTAACCAGTCATGTTGTATTTTGGCTTTTGCTGCTGTTGTATAAATTAGGTAATTTGCATTCTCCCTTGGTCCTTTTTTGAGTAGGACAGTGAGTTCAGAGTTTTGTAAAATAGCAAGACACTAAGCCTTTGGGATTTGCAGGTATAAACATGTATGGTTTGTTCATTTTTTGTAAATTACTATGTATTTTTTAGTGCTATCCACCTAGGGTGTAGGGCAGACTGCAAATGTTTTTAAATAAATAAATACAATTACTGTTACATATGTCCCATAGGGTGGGACTGATGATCGTAATGGGAAAATGTAAATGTCCCATGGGAGACAGCCGATTAGAAAGGGTTAAAAGTTTACAAATTAGAATTACAAACACAACTGAACAGGAAACCTCAAGAAAGCCAGTTTCTGTATGCTCTGCACACCGGAGAAATAGAAACAGAAGCAAATGTATTGCCTCATGCACTATGCAAACATACAAGATGGGCATGTCCCAAAGCTGACAGAGAATCAAAGACTTGCCACTAAAGAATGTGTAATTCTCTAGACTTACCAGGTTTTGGTGCTGGTCCATACTTCCTGGTCAGGTTGCATGTCTTACCTAGTGGCAGGGTACAGCATAGTAGCAGCCATTCCCCTGTTTCCTCCAGGTGGCTACTATAATAACAGTATATTGTATCCTGCCACTAGGTAGAGACATGCAACCTGACCAGTTAAATAAATTTCCTCCATGGACATTTTCAAAGCTAACATATTCCATTCTCTGAAAACTGACACACTGTTGTAGCTGTGTTGTCTGATCATGTGAAGTGGCATTTTAGAAAGGACATCTAGGTGAAATCTGAGGCGTCCAGGGCAAAACGTTAAAAAAAATGCTAAGGACATTTACATTTTTATTTATTTATTTATTTATTTTACAGTTTTTATATACCGCGCTTTTTGGTATCAGCGCGGTTTACAGATAACAAATTTTCGCATTAGAACAATCCTTTGCTTACATTATAACAGGGTCAGTAACTTGGAGATAACATGGGAAACTATATACAAGTTATGTACAGAAAATATATTACCTCTGGCAATTACAGTTCAAGTTGGGGTCATAAATTTGGGTGCAGAGAGACTAGTTCGTGTTCTGTATTGACTAAGTTTTTGGGATGTCTGCGGCTGTGTGGGTGATTTGCGAAGTAAGTGGAGGAGGCGTGGAGTTGGGGCCTAAAAGGTGATGACAGAATAGGTAATGTTTAAGGACCTTTCTAAATTGGGAGAGGTCTTTTATTGATCGGATGTGAGGAGGGAGATTGTTCCAACAAGTTGGGGCGAATAAGGTAAAGGCCCTGTCTCTGGTTGCTTGGTTACATTTAGTGTATTCCTTAGGTACGACAAGGGTATTAGTGGCTGCGGATCTTCTCGGTCTGTTCGTGGGGGTGTTGATAATAAGTGATGAGAGTGACGGTGGGGCAATTTGATTAATAGCTTTAAAGGACAGCAGGAGTGCTTTGTAAGTTATCCTGGCTTGTAGGGGTAGCCAGTGAAGCTCTGTTAATATGGGGGTGATGTGGTCTCTACTAGAGGTGCCACATAGGATGCGGGCTGCTGAGTTCATTGCCATTTGGAGTGGGCTGAGGGTGTTCTTGGGTAGACCATGCAGGATGACATTAGCGTAGTCAAAATGTGGTGTTACAAGGGCTTGGAAGATTGTTCGGAAGTCGTTAGGGGCGAGTAGAGGTCTTAAGGGCTTCAGCGTTCTTAATTTGTAGTAAATGGATTTGACGGTCTGCTTTATGTGATCTTTGAAGGTCAGTTCTTGGTCGATGGTGACTCCCAAGTAGCGAATAGATGGTTTACACGGTAATTCAGCATCTCTCACCTTCAGTGTTGCAGGGGGGGAAAATTTCTTATTCCTGGTTACGAATAGGACTTCCGTTTTCTTGAAGTTTATTTGCAGATTCTGGGTTAGGAGCCAATCTGCAATTGCGTTGAAGCAAGTGATTATTTTGGAGAAGTCAGGGGCATTGATTTTTATTGGAGTGAATATCAGTACATCGTCTGCATAGATCAAGCTGGAGGCGTTAAAAGACCTGATGATGTCACAGATTGGTTGCATATATATATTGAATAGAAGAGCTGATAATGAGGATCCTTGGGGTACACCCTGTTGTTGCTGAAAAGGATCCGAAGTTGAAGATCCTATCCGCACCTGTTGCCAGCGGTTAGTTAGGTAGGATCTACACCATTCCCAAGCTGATCCTTGGACTCCCTTTTCTTGAAGACGGTGAAGAAGTTGCACATGGTTAACCGAGTCGAACGCTGCCGAGATGTCGAGGAAGATGAGGATGAACCCATTTTCAATTTTGTCAATCCCTCTTGATAAGGTGTTGATGAGTAATGTAAGAAGGGTCTCTATGCCGTGGGATTCACGGAATCCATGTTGGCAGGGATCAAGAGGAGCTGAAATATCTATATGCTGCTGCAATTGGATTTGCACCACCTTCTCAATGACTTTGGCTAGAAGGGGTATACTTGAAATTGGTCGATATGAATCAGTTTTCTCTGGGTCAAGTTTACTGTTTTTCAGGAGAGGGCGTATTGATGTTTGCTTGAGAGATGATGGGAATGATCCAGTTGTGAAGGAAAGATCCATGATAAGGGCAAGTGTGGGGCTCAGTTCAGCACGCAAAGCTCTGATCCAGTAGGCAGGACATGGATCGTTTGGGGCTGTGGTAGTATTCAAGGTAGCAATAAGGTCAGTGATGGATTTCACAGTGGGAGCTACAAAATTTCTTAGAGGCTGAGTAATTGATACGGGGTTGGGTATATAACTTGGTGTGGAGTTCGTGTTAATGGTTTTAGATTGAAGGTGGTTGGCAAATGACTGAGGTTGGATTGATATTGTTTGGTTGGAGGAAGGTGCCTTGGTTAAGGATTTAGCGATGTTGAAGAGGTCTCGTGGTTTGTTTAGCGATCGGAGAAGGGTTTCTGTATGATGTTCCCTCATCTTTTCAGCTATTTTCTCCCGGTGTTTCTTTAGGGCGTTTTCGTAGTCGATTTGGTCAATTGGAGAACGTGATCTGCGCCATTTTCTCTCCTGTTTTCTCAGATTCTGTAGGGATAGTTGAAGTTCAGTGGAGAACCATGGTTTTGGGCTTCTATTTTTTCGAGATGTGCTGGGTGCCGGTGGTCTACATGAGGAAGGTAGTCGTGAAAAGGAGTTCAGGGTGGTGTACCAATTGTTGATCAGCTCATCAAGGTCATTGGTTGGTAGATGAAGAGTTGGAAGAGCACGGCTGATGAAGTCATCCTTGTCGAGCATTTTGAAGCGGGCTATTGGACCTGATGAGATCATATTTGTCTGTCTTGCTGGGATACTGTTTTGCTGATGTGGGACTTGGAAGGATAACAGATCATGGTCAGACCATGGGACAGGGGTATGGGATAGGTTATAGTTGGTGTTCGCTGTCGACTGAGGCGCAAAAATGAGATCAAGGGTGTTACCCTTGAGGTGTGTAGGGGAGCTAACTAACTGCGAGTAGTTAAGGTCAGCCATAGCTTCAAGGAATGTGGTAGAATGGCTATGGTGAAGTGAGGAGAGGTTAAAGTCACCCATTAACCAATTGGATTTGTGTGTGCTTACTGGGTTGCATGCAAGCTCTATTATACTGGATAAATCTTCTGGGGGTGAGGATGGGGCTCTGTATATGAGATTTAGGATGATATGTTTGTTAGCTATAGTTAGCTATGTATGTGGTACTCCTAGAGAAAAGTAGATTAAATTGAAGGTTAGTTCGTGACAGAATGAGGACTCCACCTCCTCTTCGGTCTGTTCTGTGACATGTGTGTATTGAATATTCTGGGGGAATGAGTTGGTTTATGAGGACATTGTCTGTGTCTGCTAGCCATGATTCTGTGACCAGTAGGATGTCTAGTTTCAGCTTTGTGATAAGATCTGTAATGGCTGGCCACTTTTTACGTACTGAGCGGGAGTTGATGAGTGCACAGTTTAAATTAGTATGTGCGGGAACAGGATTGGGTTTGGAACTACTAATAGTGTTGAGTGAGATATATAGTAGATGGGAGTGCCTAACATAGTGTTGATGTGGAGCTGAGTTATGGTGGGAGGACTGATATCTTCTTCCTAGAGTATGCAATATCGGGATCCTGTGTGAGGTGGGAGAGCATGCTGCTGTATTTTGAGTGGTGTTAGTTAACAGATACAGGCTAACTACTGCAAGTAGCGAGAGAGCCATGGTTACAGCAATGGGAGGATGCAATGTAGAGTGATATAGATCAGTAGAAGCAGTAAATACAGATTAACAGTAAATACAGGTTAACTGGTTAGGGTACTGAGCAGTGGTAGTAGGCAAGCAATTGTATTACAGTAAGGCTTATCTAGAATGAACAATGTACTCTGTTAACAAGGTACAGTAGCAATTCTTACTTCAAAGGAGGTCTATTTGTAACAGAGTACCAAGATTTGAAATTCTATCTAGTATATTCAGGTCTACTGTTACCTTACAGATGTAGTAGAGGTGGATTCCCTAGGTTAGTTGTTAGGGTATATCAGAGTCTCAGTTTAAGTGTTCTGATGCTTTCCTGACGCGGGAGACTGGTTCTATTTCAGGTGAGCGTTCTGGTAGCACTCCTGACGTGCCACCGCCTAAGGGCCACGGGTGCGCTTGCCGGCGGCTCACTTTATAGAGGCTGCTGGAAAGAGTAGTGGATCCATGGAATAGATTTTGACTCAGTTCAGCAGCTTATATATCTGCAAAATGGATGGCCACATGGGCAGCCTCATGGACGTCCCCTCTACAAACACTTGGGGTGGGGATGTCTGTCCTGTGCTGAATGCATATCCATGCAAGCTGTGGGGATGTGCATCACATGCTGAATCAAAAACAAGTGAACTCATTTCCCTGCAGTTTTGGTTACGATCATGGAAAGTATAGTGGATGTTGGAATTCCTTCCTCTCTTTGCCCTCTAGGTGTCTGGATGGCAGAACAAGAGCTTTTCTGATGCCTCTTCTTGCCCTGCAGCAGGAATACACATGAACAATCTTACTAGTGGGTGGGGACGTGCACACCATTTCTGAAATGGGGAGTGTATGTCCAAATTGCCCGGAATGCCCTCGTCACGCCCCTTCGTGACTTGGACGTCCTCACACTGGGGATGTCTATAGAACTGACTTCTAAAATTGCTGCAGGGATATCTCTTTGATTTAGATGT
Source organism: Ichthyophis bannanicus (assembly GCA_033557465.1). NCBI lineage: Eukaryota > Metazoa > Chordata > Amphibia > Gymnophiona > Ichthyophiidae > Ichthyophis > Ichthyophis bannanicus. The sequence continues at coordinate 594,512,034 of CM066034.1, forward strand.
CTCTGTGCCTGTTGTCAGATCTCCAAAGCACAAATAGTAGCTCCCTATATTTTTTCAGTTGGTTTGGTCCTGGCCTCTCTTCTTGATGGTTTTCTTCAAAGCCCTTTTCCAGGAATGTACTGCCCCATTATATTCAGATTTATCTCATGCATATTCATTAGGGATATCCTGAAAATCTGACTGGTTTGAGGCCCTCCAGGATTGGAGTTGGAGATTCCTGTCTTATTCCCATCCATGCTTTCATTTCCCCTTTCACCTCCCCCATTTCTACTCTGTCACCTCCTTCAAGGAAGACCTGTCCCTTCCTGTGGCTCTTACCCATTCCATAGCCCTCTGTCCTTTTCAAATGCCCCTAAATCCTCTAGATCCTTCAAACCTCCTCCCTTCCCCAAATTTCTGCACATGATCTCACAGCCCTACTCATACCCCTCACTCATTCATTTTGTCCCCACTCTCTCCTAATCTCTGGTCATTTTTATAGTCTCCTCTGTCCCTCCAGTTAACTGAAAGTCCCCACTCTTCACCCTGTCCAGTCCCTGAGTCCTCATTCACAATCCTTCCGAAGCCTTGAGTCCCCTGTTACACTCCTAGTACTCAGCCTATCATAGAGGTGTTCTTCTATTTCCTCACCCAGTCTTAAGAGTCTCCACCTAAACCTGAATCCTTATTTTCCCACATTGCCATGTCCCCAGTATCTACCCTCCTGCCTCCTATTCCCCTTCCAAAGCACCCAACCTCTCCCTTCTCACTCCCCCTGCATCTCCTTTTTCCCACCCTGACTCAGTCCCAGACCCCCCCCCCCCAGCCTCAGAATCAATGCCCTTCCAGTCTACTACTACAACTAGTACTACTATTGAACATTTGTATAGCGCTATAAGACATACGCAGTGCTGCACAGACACATGTAAAAGATGTTCCCTGCTCATCAGAACTTACAATCTAGTCAAGGCAGACAACACAGTAGCTGAGACATAGAATACATCTAGGGGGAATGGTAAATATAGAAACATAGAAACATGATGACAGAAAAAGACCACATGGCCTATTTAGTCTGTCCTTCCATAACAACAACTACAACAGTCCACTTTTTACCTTTAGAGATCCTCTGTGTTGGTCCCATGCTTTTTTGAATTCAGTTACTGTCCTCTTCTCAACCACCTCCACTGGGAGACTATTCCTTGGATCCACTACTCTTTCTGTAAAGAAATATTTCCGCATATCACTCCTGAATCTATCTCCCTTCACCCTCATCCCATGTCCCCTCGTAGCAGAACTTGCTTTCAATTGAAAGAGGCTCTCTCCCTGAACATTTATGCCACGGAGGTATTTAAACATCTCAATCATATCACCTCTATCCCGCCTTTCCTCTAAGGTGTACATATTAAGATCCTTAAGTCTGTCCTCATATGCTTTATAACGAAGCCCATTAATCATTTTAGTAGCAACACTCTGCACCGACTCCATCCTGTTCACATCCTTTTGAAGATGCAGTCTCCAGAATTGCACACCATACTCCAAATGAGGTCGCACCAAAGACTTATACAGAGGCATTATCACCTCCTTTTTTCTGCTAGCCGTTCCTATCCGTATGCACCCAAGCATCCTTCTAGCTTTTGCCGTCGCCTTTTCTACCTGTTTAGCTACTTTAAGATCATCAGACACAACCACGCCTAGGTCCCGCTCTTCTTTAGTGGACAAAAGTACTTCACCTCCTATACTGTATTGCTCCCTTGGATTGCTGCAGCCCAAATGCATGACCTTACATTTTTTAACATTAAATCCCAGCTGCCAAATTCTAGACCATTCTTCAAGCTTAGCTAGATCCCTCCTCATGTTATCTACACCTTCCTGGGTGTCTACTCTATTGCAGATTTTGGTATCATCTGCAAAGAGGCAAACCTTACCCGACAGCCCTTCCACTATATCACTAACAAAGATGTTAAAAAGAATCGGACCAAGGACAGATCCCTGGGGCACACCACTGGTAACATCCTTCTCCTCAGAGTGAGCTCCATTTACTTGTACTCTTTGTCGCCTCCCACCCAACCAATTTCTTACCCAAGCAGTAACTTTAGGGTCCAACCCTAGGGTGCTCAGTTTGTTTATAAGTCGCCTGTGAGGAACAGTGTCAATAGAAACATAGAATAATGATGACAGAAAAAGACCACATGGCCTATCTAGTCTGTCCTTCCATAACAACAACTAGGGAGATTTAAGTGACTCAAGATCTGAAAGCAGCAGTGAAGAGGTGAGTTTTTAGCCTGGATTTGAAAAGGGTCAGAGAAGATGCCTGACATACAGACTCAGGTAGATTGTTCCAGGCATAAGGAGCAGCAAGGTGAAAGGAGCAAAGTCTGGAGTTAGCAATAGAAGAGAAGGGCACGGATAGAAGTGATTTGCCAGAACAGCAGAGTTCCCGAGGAGGAGTGTAGGGAGAGAGAAGAAGTCTCAGTCTCCCACTGCTAGCATCAGCCCCCTTCTATTCCTAGCCCACACCAGCATAAGCCCATTTCCAGTCCTATCCCCCCTCTGCTCCTGCATAAGTCCATTTCCATTCCCAGCTCCTCCAGACCCAGTATCGCCTTCTTCTAGTCCCAGCCCCCACCAGCATCAGTCGATTTCCATCAGTCGATTTCCAATCCCAGTCTCTTTTCAGTCCCTCCCTCCCTCCTCTGCATCAGCTCCCTTCCAGTCCCAACCTCCCCTTTCATTAGCCCTCAGCATCAGTCTGAACAGTCACCCCCTCATTCTCTCATCACTTCCAGTATATGTCCCAAAAGCCACCTCCACCAGCCCTATCACTCCTAGCCAACTACAGCCTCTCCCTGCCCCTGCTGCCACAGTCGCATTACTGCTTGTTTTTTTTTATTTATTTATTAGCAATTTCAATTATTCCACTCCAGACCAAAAAGTGAAAAGAAACATAGAAATAACAAAGGAAAATATAAACAACAGAAACCTGTTGATGCAAATTACTTAACATTATTTAGCCCACAATAAAAGGGGAAAAGGATCCAAGTAAGGAAAAAGGATCCAAGGATCCAAGTAAGGAAAAAGGATCCAAGTAAGGAAAAGGTAATTCAAAAGACATCATACTACAAAGACAACCCCTGAGCATGCTCCCATCAACAAAACCTTTCCCAGCCTGGAGGTCACAAAGTTGGACATTTATCTCCTCTCTAGCCACTATAAAGTCATTTAGTTGTCTAGGTTCATAAAACATAAAATGCTTCGCTTCACAAGCAATCATACAAACACAAGGAAATCGTAACATGAAGCTAAGAACCAAGGCCAAGAATTCCTGGCGCCGCTTCTGAGTAAATCTAGATAAATCAGGAAATATGTGAATCTTAGAGCCTAGAAACAACTTATTCATTGAGTGGAAATACATTTTAAAAGCAACATTGCGATCAAACTCTAAAGCGAAGGTAAGCACTAAGGTGACTCTCTGTGTAACCACCTCCAGGGAGGACTTCAAAAACGCCTTAAGGTTCAAACCTCCAGAGTCACTCTGACCACCAGATGCACCTAAGCCACCCGGGGCCAGATATTGGGCCCTAACAAGAAGAGGAAGAGTGCCAGAGTCCATTCCCAAGATCTCAATCAAATATTTTTTAACCATATCTATGGCAGATATATAATAATCTTCGCCTGTTGAACTTTCCCAGATCACCCCTCATATCTTTATTTATTTATATAAATGTTTGTTAAATAAATAAATAAATAAAGATATGAGGGGTGATCTGGGAAAGTTCAACAGGCGAAGATTATTACACCGCACCTGATTTTCCAAGTATTCCATCCACCTTCAAAAAATATCCTTTTCTTTAATCAGAGCTTCCCCCAAAGTCTGCATAGTATTCACTTTAGACTCAAGAGTGTCAGATTTAATAGAATACTGTCCCAAAGCCTGAGATTGTTTGACCACCGACTGTGATACTTTAGATAAATCACCCACCAGCCTTGTAGAAAAAGTTGGCATGGAGGAGTTCAGCCCCTGAATCACATCCCACAGCAACTCTGTAGTCACAGATGCTGGTCTCTGTACCTCCCGAAACATCAGTCCAGCAGCAGTAGCCTCCAACCTCTCCTGAGCGATGGATTCTACAGACCGCTGTTGTCCCTCTAGAGAAAACCCCAACAGTCTCATCAACAAAGGGGGAAGACTGCCACAGGAGCACCTCCAGGTAGAGAGACACCCACAGGCACTTTGGTCTGCGGTTCCTCCAGCGATCCCATAGTTCCCACACTCCTGGGTCTCGGGGGCGGCATCCACATGATCGGGCTTAATGAAGCCCCATCATCACTGCTGCCCATCGTTCGCCTGCCGGGCTGGCCCTGTGGAGAGGACGCCGAGAGGACTGGGGAAACCCCGAACGCCTCCAGCATGGTCTGGCACAAGGGCTGGGAGACGGAGCCCTCCAGGAAACAAGCTTTCCCTTTCTCCTTCCTTTTTCCCATAACACAGGTAGCAAGACTTACCCGCACGCCAAGACGCAAGCCTCTGCACGGAGCATCCCCAGATGCGGAAGCTCACAGCGCTATTTTGGATCCTTCCCTGCATTAATGTTTTAATCAGCCATTTGAAAATTTTTGTTTGCTCCTGCAACTGTGCTGTGCTGTTGCCGGCGGCACCATGGCATGTCTATCAAGCAAAAATAAGCACTTCTCCGGGAACAAGAAGGAAGTCAGTCTTCACTTATGGGTGACATCAGCACTGAAGGAGCCCGCACGGATTTACTCCCCAGCTTTCAAAGAAAACCTTTGGAAGTGAGACCATGCATGCGCAGTCACCTTCCCACCCAAGGGTGCCCTCTTATCTCAGTCTTCTTTCTTCCGCAGAGTCTTGCATGCGCCCCATCTATTTCCCCGGTAGAAGTTCATTTTTTCCTTGCTTCTTCATGCGTTTTTTCATGCCTTTTTACTGGTTCAGTTCCTCGATCACCTTCCCATCACCCGATTGCATCCTTGCCTCAGCATTGTGGTTTTTTGGGTACTTTTTCTTGTGTGGGCACGGGAGTTTCCTTGCGCCTTCCCTGACCGAGATGTGTGAGTTTGACCTCACGGGCACCATGTTCCCTGCTGTCTCTGTGTTCAGTGGATTCAAGCACTGTGGCAAATGCTCCCACGCTATGTCTATCACTGACCGCCACAGTTGCTGCCTCCGCTGCTTGGGGCCTGACCACAATGATGACTCCTGCCTACTCTGCCTGCAGATGTCAGCCAAGAGCTGGAAGAAGTGAGATCAGCAGCTTAAGGACATGTTTGCCTTGAAGATCTCAGCTGCAGGGACATCCTCAAGCACGGAGTTGCATCTGATACCTCAGCGTCGCACGGGCAAGCTCAATCTGAACCCCGGACCAGGGATCATCCTCCAAGGACCTCCCCCATGGGCTCAAGTCATCATCGTAGCCACAGTCAAAGAAATCAAAAGGACCCACAGAGAACTGAGGCCCAGACCCACCGCCACAGAAAGACCAAGGGCCTTCATTATAAAACTGCTCCGCTACCAAGATAAAGACTTCATTATCAGGTCAGCCATGAAAACTGGCTATGTCACCTACAAAGAATGGAAAATTTATGCATTCACAGATTTAGCAGCAGAAACAGTTAAACAGTGAAAGGAGCTGTTACAGATTAAAGAAATGTGGTCATAGAGAGGCATTCAGGTGGCGGTGTGGTACCCGGCACAACTCACAGTGGTCTCCAGTGAAGTCAGGAAATTCTTTACCTCACCAGCAGCACTAGAGAAATATCTTAAGTCTCCTGGCTTGACTGTGGATGAGCGGCAGCCATGAGAGAGTAGGAATGAGAGACTGAGAAACAGGAAGGAAGACTTAAATGATTCCATCAGCACTAATAATGGCCAAGGTAAAACAGCGAATTTGGGAAAGGAAAATCAGAAAGCGAAGAAGGTCACTGGACACTCCCTACACCGTGTCGAAGAGGTGCAAAGAGGGACCTTGGAAGAACCAGAAGAGCAGCTGAAGACATGATCTAGAACAACTGGGTCTGAACATCAGTCTTGGTATGGTATAAGATGCAGGGGACAAACGAACATTGTGTAGCTGGGATGGTATGCATTGGGTATTTGGGAGGGCGGAGAGCAGATAGGAAAAGAACAGAGGAAAGCAGTAAATATTGAAGGGGGCTGGTAATCAGTAGATAAGGACACTCCCGATTGCCGCCTTACTTACAGAGGAACAAAGACAAACACAGAACCAAATCTAGTGAAGGGGGAGTGCTGTGGTAGTGTCCTAACTCAAGTGGGAAGAGAGACCATACAAATAAAGAGAGGGAAAGAAGCCATGGAAGTCCAAAAGAGGAAAAGGCAGAGGGGAAATGAGGATTATTATCTTAAAGTTGTTGGAAAGATTGCAGTATGTTTTCAATTATGTTATCATGGCGGTGCAGTGCTTAAGTAAGATACTTGGGGAGAGGGCGGGAAAGAGGAAAGAAGTATGCAAAGACATACAAATGCCCCTAATGAGCTATAAGATTGCAACTCTAAATGTTCATGGCATACATAGCCCCATAAAAAGGAAAGGAATACTAACACACCTGTCGAGATCTAAGATTGTTATTGCTCTACTACAAGAGACACATGTCACCAGATTAGAACATGGCAAGCTGCGCAGCAATGGGTAATTAGGGAAATTAACCATGACTAAAATGGTATTTAACCGTGATGCATCAGAAGAATTGAGAGAAATATCAATAAACTGAGAAGATGTATTACAACTAATTGATAAACTAAAGAGTAGTAAATCATCTGGACCGGATGGTTTACATCTGAGGGTGTTGAAAGATGAGACTGTAGGCCTACTATGAGTAATCTGTGAACTATTATTAAAATCATCTGTAATACCTGAAGACTGGCGAATGGCCAATGTAACGCCAATTTTTAAAAAGGGTTCCAGGGGTGAACCGGGAAACTAGAGACCAGTGAGCCTGATGTCAGTACCAGGCAAAATGATAGAAACCATTATAAAGAACAAAATTACTTTATAGGCGGCGACTGTACACATGAACTTCACCCAATGAATTGTGCAAAAATCAAATTGACTACATCTGTGGAAGTCAACGATGGAAAAGCTCTATAACATCAACAAAGACAAAACCTGGAGCTGACTGTGATACCGATCACCAACTACTAGTATGCAAACTCAAGCTAAAGTTGAAAAAGAGCAAGCCACTCATGAATGTAGCAAAATATGACCTTGAGAATATACCACTGGAATTTAAAGACTGCCTGCAAAATCGATTTGCTGCTTTAGATACAAATGACAGAGCTTCAGAAGAGCTATTGAATGACATCAAGAAGGTTATGTTGGAAGAAAGCAAAAAGTCTCTACAAAAGGTGAAAAAGCAAAAACGGCCAAAATGGATGATGGAAGAAACTCTGAAAATTGCCCAGAAATGCAGAGAAGCTAAAGCCAGAAGAAAAAGAGAGGCAATCGCAGAACTCAACAGAGATTTCCAATGTGCATCAAGGCAGGACAAGGAAAGTACTACAATGACGCATGCAAGGAAATAAAAGCAGAAACTATTAGAGGAAGAACAAGATCAGCTTTCCTAAAACTACGAGAGTTAAAGAAAAAATTCCAGCCTTGAATTGGAATGTTACAGGAAGATCAAGAAAAGGTGGAAAGAATATACAGAGTTTTTATATGATAAAGATCGTTTCAACTGTACCTTATGATGCAGAGCCATTGGTGATGAAAGAATAAGTCGGAGCAGCATTGAAAGCCTTCTCAAAGAACAAAGCACCAGGCATTGATGGCATTCCCATAGAAGTATTACAGCAATCTGATGCAGCTGTTACCATACTTACAAGGCTCTTCCAGGAAATTTGGAAGACAACATCATGGCCAACTGACTGGAAAAGATATGTGTTTATACCAATACTAAAAAAAGGTGTTCCAACTGACTGTGGAAATTATCGCACAATCACTCTGATCCCACATACCAATAAGATTCTGCTGAAGATTATTCAGCAGAGACTACAATCATACCTGGAACGAGAACTGCCTGAAGTGCAAGCAAAGTTCAGGAAAGGGCGAGGAACGAGAGACTTCATCGCAGATGTTAGATGGATTCTTGAAGAGACAAAAGGATATCTATTTGTGCTTTATTGACTACAGCAAGGCTTTTGAATGTGTAAACTATGAGAAACTCTGGGCCACATTAAGAAGCATGGGTATACCAGAACACCTGAGCCTTCTCTTGCACAATCTGTACATTGATCAAGAAGCAACAGTTCGAACGGAACAAGGAGAAAGAGAATGGTTTAAAATCAGCAAAGATGTACAACAAGGCTGCATAATTTCTCCCTACCTGTTTTATTTATATGCAGAATAAATCATCAAAGAGGCAGGATTGTATGACGACAACCGAGGTGGGAAGACTGGTGGAAGACTCATCAACAACCTTTGCTATGCTGATGATATCACATTACTTGCTGAAAGTGAAGATGATCTGAAACATTTGCTTCTCATAATCAAGGAACATAGTCCTAAAATGGGCCTGCACCAAAGATCATGACAACTGGCAAAATCAATAAGTTCATTGTTGATGGAGAAGAAATTGAAATTGTTGACAACTTTAACCTACTTGGATCAACTACAGATAAAAAAACAACAAGCAATTAAGAAATCCGATGACATATTGCTCTTGGCAGAATGGCTATGAAGGACCTAGACAAGATACTGAAGAGCAGAGATGTCTCTCTCCATACAAAGATTTGACTCGTTCAAGCCATGATATTTTCAATAACATCATATGGATGCGAAAGTTCGACAGTGAAAAAGGTAGACAGGAAGAAAATTGATGCCTTTGAATTATGGTGCTGGCAGCAAATACTGCGTGGACTGCCCGAAGAACAAACCAAACAGTACTAGAGGAGATCAAACCTAAGCTTTCTTTAGAAGCTCAGATAAGACTTCGACTTTCATACTTTGGACACATCATGCGAAGAGAGAGAGAAAGACATTATGCTTGGAAAGATAGAAGGTCAGCGCAAAAGAGGAAGGCCAGCAATGAGATGGATCAATACAGTAACAGCAGCTACAGGTGCCAGTCTGTCAACAATGAGCCGCCTGATTGAAGATCAAACACAGTTTACGACAACTATCCAGAGGGTCGACATGAGTCGACACTGATTCGATGGCACTTAAGAAAACAACAGTCATGTATTAATGGGGAAAAGCCAACATGGCTTTAGCCAAGGAAGATCTTGTCTTACTAAACTAATCTGATATATGGGAGACAAAGGTGAGCCGGTCGATGTGGTGTATCTGGATTTTCAGAAAGCCTTTGACAAGATCCCTCATGAGAGACTCCTGGCAAAATTAAAAAGTCATGGGATAGGAGGCGGTGTACTATTGTGGATCAGGAACTGGCTAAAAGATGGAAAGCAGAGGGTAAGGCTAAATGGACAATTTTCCCAATGAAGAAAGGTAAATAGTGGAGTACTCCAGGGATCTGTGTTGGTCCACAGATTTTTAACATATTTGTAAATGACCTGGAAAGGGGAATAACGACTGAGGTAATCAAATTTGCAGATGACACAAAACTATTCAATGTTGTTAAAAATCCAAGAGGATTGTGAAAAATTGCAAGAGGACCTTGATAAATTGGAAGACTTAGATGTTCATATGTCAGATTTAATTTAATGTGGAAAAAGTGCAAAGTTATGCACCTAGGAAAGAACTACCCAAACTGTGGCTACACAATGCAAGGTTCCACATTAGGAACCACCACCCAGGAAAAGATTTAGGCGTCATTGTGGATAACACATTGAAACCTGCCCAGTGTACAGCGGTGACCAAGAAGGCAAATAGAATGCTAGGAATCATAAGGAAAGGAATGAAGAATAAAAAGAAGGATATTGTAATGCCTCTGTATTGTTCCATGGTGCGACCGCACCTTGAATATTGTGTATAATGTATCTTAAAAAGGATATAGCGAAATTAGAAAATGTACAGAGAAGAGTCACCAAAATGGTAAAGGGGATGAAAGGATATCCCTATGAGGAGAGGCTTAAAAGGTTAGGACTCTTCAACCTGGAAAAGAGACGGCTGATGGAAGATATGATAGAGGTCTGTAAATTAATGAATGGAGTAAATGGGTAAATGTAGATCTATTCTTTATGCCATCAAAAAAGCAGAAAGACTAGGGACATGCAATGAAGCTACAGTGTACCTGTTTAAGACTAATAAGAGAAAATATTTTTTCACTCAATGCATAGTCAGACTCTGGAATTTGTTACCGAAGGATGTAGTATAAGCTATTAGTGTAGCTGGGTTTAAAAAAGGTTTGGACAAATTCCGGGAGGAAAGGTCCATAAGCCATTATTAAGGATGACCTGGGAAAACCACTGCTTGCCTCTATACAAGCATTGTGGAACCTGTGTCTTTTTGGGAAACTGCTAGGTTCTTGTGACCTGGATTGGCCACTGTGGGAAACAAAATACTAGGCTTGGAGCTTGGTCTGACCCAGTATGGCATATCTTATGTTCTTATCCTAGTGTCTCTGCCAGAGAACCTTTCAGTAAGGGGCAAGCTATAGTTTTTCCAGCCCATTGGGTCCTTGTAACATCTGACAGCTGAGTTATATAGATTGACTATTCGGGAAACTGTCTTCTTCTATTTGTGCTATCTCCAAATTGCCCACTTAGAGTATCTTGGTGAAACTCCACATCAGGAAATACTTACCAAGGAACTCTCTTTCCTCAGAGGCCAATGTAGTTGAACTTGTTCCACGAGGGGAAAGAGGACAGGGATTCTACACCTTATATTTCCTGATCACAAAATGGGGGAGATTCCATCCCATCTTAGACCTAAGGGCCTTAAACAAGTTTCTAGTTTGAGAAAGTTCAAGATGGCTTCCCTAGGCACTCTCATTCTCTGCCTCCAAAAGCGAGATGTGTTATGTTTACTCGCCTTGAAGTGTGCTTACACATGCATCAAATTACAGGTAATATTTCAGATTCTTAATGAGGAAAAAACATACTTGGTGATGCATGCTGCTTTTAGGCTTTGTGTCTGCTCCTTGGATGTTCACAGTGAGGGCAATTCTATCCTAGCCGTCCTGACCCTGTACGACCGATCAGAATCTGGGAGCACAGCGGTAGCACCCAGTTCTGATACCGTGGGGGCTAGACCTGCCCATGGGATCAGAATTGGGTCTACCAGCTTGGACGTGCAGGCCGTGGCCCGATTCTTATTGGCCACACGTGCAGCAGATCCCCGGCTACTCAGCCTGGCTCCTGAATGGAGCTGCAGTGCCATGGCATCCCATCGCCATGGCACTGTGGCTCCATTAAGGAGCTGCGATCCCCACCCACCAAAGAAAAGGCTCTTTCCCTGCAGCCCGACCCCCCGATCTGGCCTCCCATAGCCAGGGTTGAGCTGCGAAGCTCCCCCTGCACCCCCTCACCCCTTTGAGGTCACCATGCTCTGCGGTCCCCCAATGTTCAGTGGGACTTATTCCACCTACTAGGTCGAATAAGTCCCCCAGTCGTTTTCTCTGCCAATCCTGGACGTACAGGGTTGACCTTAGAATTGGCCCTGTACATCTAGAGTTGTGTTCCCGCCTCCTCTCTCCTCCTATGGCCCTCTCTCTCCCTTCCACAAACAGAGCCCCCCGCACAACTTGGCAATACGTGTAGGGAGCTCTTCTGCTGCAAACACGGTTCAGATGTTTAACGGGTCTGGATGACCGGATCGGACATCCAGACCCACTAAATGCAGATCAGAATGACTCCCAGTGTGTTTTGCAGCATATCTATACAGACTGGTTGTGCATATATTTCCCTCTCTGAATGATTGGCTGTTAAGAAACATGTTTCAGGAAAAGGCTCGAATAAGTGCTTATTACCATTTTTGGTGCTAGAATCACTAGGTTCATCATAAATTATCCCAAACTGGGCCTCAATAGGAATTGATTGGAGCTAAACTAGACAAGACTTAGACATAGGCCTTTCTTCGACAAGAAAGGATTACTACTATGGTATCCATCATAAAAGAAGTACAAATGAGTCAGACATCAGCCTGGAATGTGTTCAAGATGTTGGGCCATGTGGCTTCCGCCGTACATGTCTTGACACTTCTCAAAATGAGACAAGCTCAACGGACCTTGAGCATGCAGCGGACTCAGAAATTTCAGGCTGTAGTCTTAGTCACAAATCCACTGAAGAAATCAGTTTTGCGGTAAATGATTCAACACAATTTGGCAATCTGAGTCACATTTCATATTCATCCTTTTCAAATTGTTCCCACAGCAGACTTGTTCAAACTGGGCTGTAACTTCACACTCAGTGTTTGTGGTCCACCCAGAAAAGGGTTCATCAAATATATTTCATGGAACTGAGAGCAGTCCATAATACTCTAAAGACTTTCAGGGCTTGGTTGGCCATCAAGGTATTCCTTTTTCAAACAAGTTGTAATGTTTGAAGTAAACATGAGGCTGAAAACTACAGATCAGTTAGTCTAACCTTTATGGTGATTAAATTGGAAAGGCTACTAAAAGAGAATAGTGAGGTTTCTGGAGTCCCATGGATTGCAGAATCCGAGGCAGCATGGATTCACCACAGGCAGGTCTGATTGGTTTCTTTGACTGGATGACCAGGGATTTGGACCGAGGGAAAGCTCTAGATGTGATGTCCTTAGATTTCAGTAAAGCCTTTGACACTGTTCCACACAGGCGACTTATTAATAAACTGAGCACCCTCGAGATGTATCCTAAAGTGATTGGGTTAGAAATTGTTTGAGTGGGAGGCGACAAAGGGTACAGGTAAATGGAACTCACTCTGAGGAAATAGAAGTTACCTGTGGTGTGCTGCAGGGATTTGTCCTTGGTCTGATTCTTTTTAATATCTTTGTTAGGGATATTGCAGAAGGGCTGTCAGGTAAGGTTTGCCTGTTTGCAGATGATACCAAAATCTGCAATAGAGTAGACACCAGGAAGGAATAGATAACATGAGGAGGGATCTAGCTAAGCTTGTGAAATAGTTAAGAATTTGTCAGCTGAGATTTAATGCTAAAAAATACAGGGTCATGCACTTGGGCTGCAAAAATTCAAGGGAGTAGTACAGTGTAGAGGATGAAGTACTTCTGTCCACAAAAGAAGAGCAGGACCTGTGGGTGATTGTTTCTGATGATCTTAAGGTGGTTAAACAGGTAGAAAAGGTGACGGCGAAAGCCAGAAGGATGCTTGGGAGCATAGGGAGAGAAATGGCCAGCAGAAAAAAGGAGGTCATAATACGTCTTTATAGGTCTCTGGTGTGACCTCTTTTGGAGTATTGTGTGCAATTCTGGAAACCGCATCTTCAAAACGTTATAAACAGGATGGAGTCCATGCAGAGGGTGGCTACTAAAATGGTTAGTGGTCTTTGTTATAAAAAATATGAGGATAGACTTAAAGATCTTAATATGTATATGTTAGAGTAAAGATGGGATAGAAGAGGTATGATAGAGACGTTTAAATACTTCCGTGGCGGGAGCAGGCTGGAATCCAAGATGGTGGTATGCTGTGTTTAGGCTCCGGAGGCATCTTTCCTGATGGGACGGAAGAGAAAGGTGAAGCGCGATATGCAGCTCCAGGCACCCGTGCAGACCCCTACTCCTGTTACAGGTCCTCTGGATGTTTTTGTCGTGCGCTCCGTGGAGTCGCAGCCTAATTTGGGGAGCGGTGGCTCGGTGCGAGGTCGCTCGGAGCTGAGTAGCTCGGCGTCTCCTGTGAGCAGTGATCTTACGCCCCCGGATTTGCATCGCGACCCGAAGCAGCCATGCCTGGAAGTAGCTCGGCACAGTGGGGATTTGTCAGCTTCTCCGAAGTTGGGAGGTTCTGGCTCACCCCTGGGGTCGCAGGTGCCTGGTGAATCAGAAGGTGTAATTCCTTCGACCGGGCATGTTCTACAATCATTGTCGAATCTTCGAGCTCTGCTGAGGTGTCGGTTGGAGGCCCTGGATCCCCTTCTTCTGGAGTCCTGCTGCCTTGTAGTGCTTTGCCAGCCATTCAACGTGGGTCCGTGTTTTCTTCTTTTTCCTTGCCACGGCCAGAGCACTTCACTTTAGAATCGATTTGGATGGCGATTAACCAGCTTGGGGAAGTTTTTGGAACACAGTTCAAGGGACTTCAAGAACAGGTTGTATTCAATTCTACAAGTATTTTAAAATTAGAACAGGATTTGACAATGTTAAAATCTGCTGTGGATGAAGTTTCAGTTAAAAGTCACCAGTTTGAGACTTTATCTGAGTCTTTTATTAAGGACTCTAATCAGATTAAAATTAGGATGGAACAATTTGAGAATTTCTCTAAGTTACCTAATTTACGATTGGTTAATTTTCTTATTATGCCTAATGTTTCTCCTAAGGAAATGTTTAAAAGTTATTTGTTAGAGATTTTGGGGGTTTCTGGGGACTCATGTCCCCCATTGGTTAAAGCTTACTATCTTCCTACCTCCAGGAAGACCCCCGCCTCTTCTGAGACTGTGGGTTTGGGAATGTATGTACTAAATGTTTCTGAATTGTTAGAAACTTCGGATTCGGTTTTGGTTAAACCTGCGACTTGTATAGTCATCTTTGCACTGGTTTCTGATAGGGATTGGTTATTAAGGATGTTTTTCAAGAAAAGGAATGTATTATTTAAGGGGTGTCTCGTGCGTATATTTCCTGACCTAGCTAGGGAGACTAGACAACGCAGGAGTGGGTTTTTAATCCTGCAACCAGCTTGGGGGTTTATTTTTTCTGAAATACCCTTGTAAATGTCTGGTAAAACTACAGGGCAATTCTTATATCTTTGTGTATCCTTCTCAATTAATTTCCTTTTTAAACAGTCGAGGCCCCTAGGGGTTGTGTAAGTGGGCCTTCCAGATGTATTAGTTTATACGGGCTGTATCACATGTAACCTTACATTGCATAATTTTTTTTTTCATTTGTTTAATTTTCTTTGTTCTTGGATTTCCCATATTGTGGACTATATCAGGGGTTCATTTTTGTGTATTGTATTCCTTTATATTTCCTGTTGGTGTATTTGGGAATGTCCCCCTCTTTTCTGTGCAAGTGTGTTTACTTGTATTTTTGTTTTGAAAATCAAATAAAAAAAAAAATACTTCCGTAGCATAAATGCACAAGAGGAGAGCTGCTTTTGATTGAAAGCAAGCTCCGCTATGAGGGAACATAGGATGAAGGTGAAAGCGGGTAGACTCAGGAATAATATGTAGAAATATTTCTTTACAGAAAGAGTGGTAGATGCATGGAATAGTCTCCCAGTGGAGGTAGTACAGACAAGGACTGTATCTGAATTCAAAAAAGCATGGGATCAACACAGAAGATTTCTAAAGGAAAAAGTGGGACTATTGTAGTTGATATGGAAGGGCAGATGAGGTAGGCCAAGTGGTCTTTTTCTGCTGTCATATTTCTATGTTTCTTCATCAACAAGCTGAGGAACAGGATCATACTTTCTGTTTGGGAAACCATTAGAATGTAGAACTGGGCCATCTTTCATGGAATGGCTTGTCCCTGAATGAGGAGATGGTGAGGTTGATTTTTCATGAGTGGGGAACACCCAAGATAAATCTCTTCACCACTGCTCAGAACAGTAAGGCAACTCAGTTTTGTTCCAAGATAAGATTGAGCAGCAGACTGGCATTGGATGCCTTCCTCCTACATTAGGGCGTGGTCCTCTGCACACTTTTCAGCTCATCACTGCCTGGAGAGGGGACAGTACCTTTGGCCAGGCCGTACTCCGGAATCTGTTCGGGTTTTAGGCAACTCCTGCCCTCCAACCCTTCTTGTTCAGGCTTCTGGAACCATGGTTCTCCCTGGACACTGGGGTCCTCAGATTTGCAGCTGCTCACGGCTGGACCATGTTTTTTCAACAGGTTCTCGGTAGCCTGTAGCTAGGGAGTCCCATATGCGAGGACTGACTTCTTGCTTGTTCTTGGAGAAGGAATTGTTACTCACCTGTAACATTTGTTCTCCAGGGACAGCAGGAATCAGTCCTCACAACCCTCCCTCCTCCCCTTGGAGTTGCTGTAGAATTTTTCTCCATATTCTTTTGTCGGCTCTAGCTATGTTGTCTGACTGAGCAAGATGGCACCCTTGGGGGGGAAGGGGACCACGCATTTATGGTAGCATCTCCCAAAGGCTTTCAAAGTAAGCTGGGGAGATGCTTCCATGAGGGCTCCATTGGCACTGACGTCACCCATATGTGAGGACTGATTCCTGTTGTCCCTGGAGAACACCTGTTACAGGTGAGTAACTATGCTTTTTCTGTATAAGTTTATACAGCCTTAGCAGAGGTGTTTTTAGGAGTGGGAGAGGGGTTAGCATGTACACATACACTTTATAAAATACCCATATAAAATAAACTTGGAAATGTGTTGCAACAATGTAGCAGTACATTTAAGCCTTGGGGCTAGTAGGCATTCAGATAACTCCCCACTCACGTCAGGATGCAGGTAAAATTAGCTTTATTGGAACCAAAATACACAAGTACCAAAATAACAACCCAGCCTATTCCCCCAGGCTACTTACATCACAGTTCCTGTACAATTCCACTTATAAACAATACAAACCTGCTCCCAGGAAACTGTTAGTTTCAGTACCACTAAAGGATAAATGTAACATAATTCAGCTTCTTCCATGCAGTTCCTGGGCAAGCCTTGCACCTCATTTATCCTTTTAATACCTTTTAATTTAAAGTACAGCCTAGCTGTTCTGCAAACTGGACCATTAATCCAGATATTTGGGGAACAATAGTTCAGTGCTAACATTCAGCCTCTCTTCTTTACAGATTAGCTCCCTTTAACTCCCTTTCTAAACTCAATAGGAGGGTTAAACTGGGTAAACATAAGAACATAACATAAGAAGTGTCATACTCAATAACAGTTTATGGACTTTTCCTCCAGGAAACCTTCCAAATCTTTTTTAAATAGCTATACTACCTGCTTTTACCACACCTTCTCGCAATGTGTTCCAACAATTAATTATATGTTGAGAAAATAATTTCTCCTATCTGTTTGTAATATACTCCTATGCAGCTTCATGGTGTATCCCTTGTACTTTTTGAAAGGGTAAATAATCGATTCACATCTACCCATTCCACTCTACTCCGGATTTTATAATCCTCTCTCATATTTCCCCTCAGTGTCTCTTCTCTAAGCTGAAGATCTCTAACCTCTTTAGCCTTTCCTCATAGGAAAGATGTTCCATTCCCTTTATCATTTTGCTTGTCGTTCTCTGTACCTTTTCTTATGCCGCTATATCTTTTTTGAGAGGTGGAGACCAGAATTGTACACAATCTTCAAGGTTTGGTCATTCCATGGAGCAAAGAACACCAAGAAAAGAAGAGGAGCAACAACCCTCCGCAGAAATCACAGAAGTCACTAGAACAGCGCAGGGAGGACACGGCCACACCTCTTAAAACAAAAAAAAACTTTTATTTCATAAAACCTTCAAAGGTACAGACCATGGAGCAATACAGAGGCATTATGATATCCTTTGATTTATTCTCTTTTGCTTTCCTAATGAGTTCTAACATTGTGGTTGGTTTTTTTATACCCCCACCACCTCACACTGAACAAAAGATTTCAATGTATTATCCATGATCACACCCACATACTTTTCTTGGGTGGTGATTCCTAATGAATCTAGCATTGTGTATTGATAGTTTGAATTATTCTTCCCTACATGCATCACCTTGCACTTTTCCACATTAAATTTAATCTGCAATTTGGGTGCCCAGTCTCCCTGTCTCACAAGTTGTTGTTGTTAAGTGCCATCGAGTCGGAGTCAACTCATGGCAACCCTCTGGATAGCTATCCTAAATTGTGTTCGGTCTTGAGTCAGGCGGCTCATTGTTGACAGACTGGTACCCGTAGCTGCTGTTATTGTATCGATCCATCTCATTGCTGGCCTTCCTCTTTTGCGCTGACCTTCTATCTTGCCAAGCATGATGTCTTTCTCTAATGATCTCTCTCTTCGCATGATGTGTCCAAAGTATGAAAGTCGAAGTCTTGTCATCTGAGCTTCTAAAGAAAGCTTAGGTTTGATCTCCTCTAGTACCGACTGGTTTGTTCTTCGGGCAGTCTCACAAGGTCTTTATGCAATTTAACAACTTTGAATAATTTGGTGTCATCAGCAAATTTAATCACTAAGCTTGTTGTTCCCAATTCCAGATCATTTATAAATATGTCAAAAAGCACTAGTCCCAATACAAATCCCTGGGGTTCTCCACTGTTCACTTTTCTCCATTGAGAAAATTTACCCTTTATCCCTACTTTCTCTTTTCTATCTCTCAATCATTTTCCAATCTGCAATAGGATATTGCCTCCTATTTCATGACTTTTTAAATTTCCTCAGAAGTCTGTGATGTGGGACTTGTCAATCACTTTCTGCAAGTCTAAATGCACTATATCAACTGACTTACCTTTATCCAGATAATGCCTTTTAAGAAATGGAGCAGATTGGTGAGGCAAGACTTTCCTAGGTTAAATCCAAACAAGCTGAGCAAATCACAAAATAAATAGAAATACAAAATATATACAAGTTAAATATAAAAATATATGATGCCAAATTGGTATTTCATGTAATGAGAACAATCATTAAAGAATGAAAAAATAGTTAAAAACATACAAGTGAAGAAGACTGAAAGTCACAAATCAGAAAATTTGACACCTGATCCTCCCACCCTCTATCCTATTTTGAATGGCCCTCCCATTTCACTCACCTCCTTACTCAGATACCTAAGAGTCAAGTTCTCATTTTCCCAGCTAGCCAACACTGTGGTCCAGTCCTTGTTCGCTTCTCTTCGTTGCTTTCGTGCAATCCATCCCGTTTACTTTTCTGCTCAAAAAACTGTTCTCCTAAGTCTCACGGTCTCTCATCTCAATTACTTTAATACTATCTACTCTGGCCTTTCCTCTTATAAGCTGAAAAGACTCCAGCTGATTCAAAATATTGCCATTCAATTACTCTATAAAGCCCGTAAATATGATCACGTCACCCCGCTGCTGATTGAATACCATGGGCTTCTGGTTCAGGCACGCATTCAGTTTAAGTTCTTGTCCCTCACCTTTAAAGCTATTCACAATGAGGGCCCTAATTATCTTTCTTCCCTTGTTTCTCTTTATGTTCTGATTCAGTTGCTTAGGCCACTCCATGATAACCGTCTTGTTCTTCCTCCTTCATCAAAGGTGCATCTTGAATTCACCAGATGTCTGTCTTCTTTTTCTTGGCCTCATCCCTGTGGAACAGCATACATCTGTGGTTTGCTCACACCTACAAATCCTTTAAATCTGATCTTAAAACTTATCTTTTTGAAAGCTCTTTTTGGACCTTCCTCTGGGTAGGTGGGTCGGGAATCTTAGTTTGCCTGAAATTTGCCTTTTTATCTTAACCCAGCCTCTTTCCTGTTTTTAAATGGCATTCTCTCCACTTTCCTCACGACTCCTGTCAGTTATATATGTCCTGTTCTGTCCTCTTCTACGTTATCTATATCTGCCCCAATTTTAGTTTTGTAAACTGCTCTGCTCGAATTAAGAGTGTTATATCAAATTTGAATAAACCATAAACCACTGAACTGTTTTAGTTAAAATACAAAATTTAGAGGACCTATGATGAAATTAACAACTTCACATTAAGATTATGTAAGTTTGACAAGTTTTCTCCCATTTTTGATGGTCTATTTAATCATTAGGTTGGATGGGGCAGTAGAGTGTTGCTATTATGGTGTTTTCTCTCTCTATTTTTGAGAATCTTATTTTGATTTTTCTGGGATTTTATAATATAGGCATAAGACTAGGCTTTTTTTGAAAACATTTTGATGGCCTATTATGAAATTATCCCTACATACATATTACTTTGGTAACACATTTTAAATTATCATCATTTGTTATTATGTTGTTAAGTGCCATCAAGTCTGTCGACTCATGGCAACCCTCTGGATAATTGTTCTAAACTGTGTTCTGTCTTCAGTCAGGCAGCTCATTGTTGATAGAGTGGCACCCGTAGCTGCTGTTATTGTATTGATCCATCTCATTGCTGGCCTTCCTTTTTTGTGTTGACCTCTACCTTGCGAAGCATGATGTCTTTTTCTAACAACCTCTCTCTTCGCATGATGTGTCCAAAGTATGAAAGTCTAAGTCTTGTTATCTGAGCTTCTAAGGAAAGCTTAGGTTTGATCTCCTCTAGTACTGACTGGTTTGTTCTTTGGACAGTCTATGGTATACACAGTATTCGTTGCCAGCACCGTAATTCAAAGGCATCTATTTTCTTCCTATCAATCTTTTTCACTGTCCAATTTTCGCATTCATATGACGCTATTGAAAATATCATGGCTTGAACAAGTCAAATCTTTGTATGGAGAGAGACATCTCTGCTCTTGAGAATTTCCCCTAGGTCCTTCATAGCCATTCTGCCAAGAGCAATGTGTTGTCGGATTTCTTGGCTGCTTGTCATTTCTTTATTAATAGTTGATCCAAGTAAGTTAAAGTTGTCAACTATTTCAATTTCTTCTCCCTCAACGATGAACTTATTGATATTGTCAGTTGTCAGCATCTTTGTCTTCTTTACATTAAGGTGCAGCCCATTTTACGACTATTTTCCTTGATCTTCAGAAGCAAATGTTTCAGATCGTCTTCACTTTCAACCAGTACTGTGGTATCATCAGCATAGCAGAGATTGTTGATGAGTCTTCCGCCAATCTTCACATCTCGGTTATCTTCATACAGTCTTGCTTCTCTGATGATTTGTTCTGCATATAAATTAAACAGATAGGGGGAAAGTATGCAGCCTTGTCGAACACCTTTCCTGATTTTAAGCCATTCTGTTTCTCCTTCTCCGTTCAAACTGTTGCTTCTTGATCAATGCAAAGGTTGTACAAGAGAACTATCAGGTGTTCTGGTATATCTTTGCTTCTTAAATTGGCCTAGAGTTTCTCATGATTTGCACAGTCAAAAGCCTTGCTGTAGTCGATAAAACACATATAGAGATCTTTTTGGTATTCTTTTGTCTTTTCAAGGATCCATCTCACATCCACAATGATGTGTCTCATTCCTCGCCCTTTCCTGAACTTTGCTTGCACTTCAGGCAGTTCTCGTTCCAGGTATGGTTGTAGTCTCTGCTGAATTATCTTCAGCAGAATCTTATTAGTATGTGGGATCAGAGCGATTGTGCGATAATTTTCACAGTCAGTTGGATCACCTTTCTTTAGTATTGGTATAAACACAGATCTTTTCCAGTCAGTTTGCCATGATGATGTCTTCCAAATTTCCTGGCAGAGCCTTGTAAGTATGGTAACAGCTGCATCTGATTGCTGTAATACTTCATTGTGAATGCCATTAATGTCCTGTGCTTTGTTGTTTGATAAGGCTTTCAATGCTGCTTAGACATTTTCTTTAATCACCAGTGGTTCCTGATGATAAGGTACAGATTGAAACGGCTGTTGGTTCACTTGATCTCTATGGTATAATGACTCCGTATATTCTTTCCATTTTTTCTTGATATTCTTGGCATCATTCAACATGGATCCTTGAGCATCTTGTAGCATCCCAATTCGAGGCTGGAATTTTTTCTTTAACTCTCGTAGCTTTAGTAAAGTTGATCTTGTTCTTCCTCCAATAGTTTCTGCTTCTATTTCCTTGTATATGTCATTGTAGTACTTCTCCTTATCTTGCTGCACATTTGAAATCTCTGTTGAGTTCTGCGATTGCCTCTCTTTCTCCTCTTGCTTTAGGTTCTCTGCATTTCTGGGCAATTTTCAGAGATTCTTCGGTCATCTATTTTGGCCATTTTTGCTTTTTCACCTTTTGTACAGACTTCTCACTTTCTTCCAACACAACCTTCTTGATGTCATCCCATAACTCTTCTGGAGCTCTGTCATTTGTATCAAAAGCAGAAAATCGATTTTGCAGGCAGTTTTTAAATTCCGATGGTATATTCTCAAAGTCATATTTTGCTACATTCATGAGTGGCTTGCACTTTTAACTTTAGCTTGAGTTTGCATACTAGTAGTTGGTGATCTGTACCACAGTCAGCTCCAGGTTTTGTCTTTGTGAGTTTTTCCATTGCTGACTTCTACAGCTGTAGTCAATTTAATTTTTGTACAATCCATTAGGTGAAGTCCATGTATATAGTCGCCGCTTGTGTTGCTGGAAGAAGGTATTTCAGATGAATAGGTCGTTGGTCTTGCAGAATTCTATCAGTTTTTCTCCTTCATTTCTGTTGCCAAGTCCATATTTTCCAGCCACTTTGCCATCATACAGCTATCTGAATCAGAGATTTACTTAAGGGCTCATTCCATCCCGGATGACCAGCCCCTCTGTATGTCCGGTCTGAGCTGGACGTACAGAGCAGCTTGCGATTCTGATCCCGCGGGGCACATCTAGCCCCATGGGATCAGATTCACGATCAGTCATGTACGTACAGGCCGGGACGGCGCCATGGTGTCTGGTTGTCATGGCACCACAGCTCCATTTAAATGCCACAGTGCCAGCCACCGCATAAAAGTGCTTATTCCCCGCAGCCTGACCCCCAATCTGGCCTCCTAAGGCCAGGGTTTGGCTGCGGGGAATGTCCTCCGGCCCCCCCTGCCCCATCCGTGCCCCGCCTTAAATATAAAAACAACGTCCAGGGAAGTTATTCCACCTCGGAGGTGGAATTACTTCCTTGCACATGTCGCCGGCCCTGGACGTACAGGGCTGATATTAGAATCAGCCCTGTATGTCCAGGGTTCGCGACCGCCCACCACCCGCCCAAACTCTGCCCCTGAGCTGCCCCTTCCCCCTCTCATCTAACTTCCCTGCACAATCGGGAGGTAAGCTGCCAGCGGGGGAAGGCACAAATAGCGGGTCTTACTATCCAAAAACTATAACTATCATTAACACTGTTTTCCAAGTTTTGTCTCACAAATCCTATAGAATGCTTTTTTGTTTTAAAGAAAGTAATTTAGAAATAAATGTTAAAAAGTTGTAGTTAATACCTTTTGACTGGACGTACTCATTAACTTTCAAGCACTATGCTCTTTATTTTGGGGTCTCTTCACTGATAAGGTGAAGGGAGTATAGCTCTCAATTGAGAGTGGAGGAGTAGCCTAGTGGTTGGGACAAGGTACTTCAGGCCGGAAGGTCAGGGGTTCAAATTCCACTAGAGGACAGCAACCTTGGGCTGGAAGGACTGGGGTTTCTAGTCCCACAGGTGCTCCTTGTGGTCTTGGGCAAGCCACTTAACCCTCCATAGCTCATGTTCCCTGTAGAATAGTTATCTACAAGTTATAATGCCCTGTTCAATGTAATTTCAGTTTGTTCAATGTAAACCGCACTGATGCAGAATAGCGCGGTATATAAGAGAATATAAATAAATAAAATAAATTGCTAGGCAGAGTCAGTTTAATAAAAAGATATCACTTACATCTTGTTTTTTCAGATTCTAAGTGGACTAACAGCTGCTGCAGTATTGTGCTTAAAATGTATGTGGTGATTTGTCCAGGTTGCCCCAGATTCTATGGGTGGGTCTTAAATGTTTTGAAAACAACAACATGTTGGTGAACAAATTGTGTGTGTGTTTATTCTTCATAGGTTTTGACCTCCATTTATATTTACGTACTATCTTCTTAGCAGAGGTAGTTGCACCAGAAAAATTTCAATCTAGTGGCACAGTAATAGGGAAGAATGGAGAGTCTTCACTGCCACTGCTTATACTGCACTTGCTGTCAATCTAGTACTTGTCCATAGCAATAAATGTGCTAAAAATGTCAAAACAAATGAGAGGAACATTGTTTATGAATGAAGATGGCTCTTTGTAAATAGTAAGCCACTGACTGAGCAGATTGGGTATTACTGTCTATAGTGTTTTTCTGCTTAGCTTTCTTTCCTACTGACATCTTGCTTGTATTTTTCAATTGCAGATTATATGCAGAAGCTGAGGATTAACACCTGGGACTGAGCCTACACATACAGCTGTCTCTTTACACTTTCATTTAAGACATCATGTTCCAAAATGGGGCCGCACTGGAAGAAGAGCGTTACAACAGATATTTGTAACTGACTGGTTTGCCTTTGAATATCTGAGGATTTTATAAATAACCCCTGGAACATTTTTAAAACACAGTAAAATATTGTTCTTGTTCAATAAAAAGAGGAGGAAGAAAAGCGGAACAGAGAGAAGCAATGGGAATTAGGGGCCATGGTCACCTAACATAAATGGCTGAGTTTTTCCTGTTCGCTGCTTGCTTTAGCTGGCGCTGTAGCCGTGGCAATTGCTGCGGTTGCTGTTTCCTTGCAGGTCCCTGCTGGGTAGCACCAACACTGTGTGGCCTCACCTGCACAAGAGAGCAACTTGGGTGAAGTGTGGACAGAGGAGAGAGGTGGTGGGTTGCCTCATCATGATTCAGTTGTGGAAAGTGGTGCGTCATATGCGACAGCTGGAACTGCATCGCTTAATCTTACTGCTAATTGCCTTCAGCTTAGTCTCCATGTGCTTCCTGGCATACTACGTCACCAATAGCCCTAAAATCAAGGAGCCACCTCCTCTGCCCTTCAGTGACTGCAGCAACCAGCAGAGGGTTATGATCCAGCCCCAGGCTAATTGGCGAGTGGCCAAGTCTGTGGACACATCTCGCACAGATCCTGTGGTCTTGGTTTTTGTAGAGAGCATTTACTCTCAACTTGGTCAAGAAATTGTGGCTATCCTGGAATCTAGCCGCTTTAAGTATAGGACAGAGATTGCACCTGGCAAGGGGGATATGCCTACCTTGACAGATAAAGACAGAGGGCGTTATATTCTGATTATCTATGAAAATATCCTGAAATATGTGAATCTGGATGCTTGGAACAGGGAATTGCTGGATAAATACTGCATGGAGTACAGTGTAGGCATCATCGGCTTCTTCAAAGCTAATGAGAACAGCCTGTTGAGTGCCCAGCTCAAGGGTTTTCCTCTCTTTCTACATTCCAACCTGGGGCTAAGAGACTATCACATTAACCCCAGTGCTCCTCTACTCTATGTCACTCGTGCCAATGAGGTAGAGCAAGGGGCTCTCCCTGGTGATGACTGGACAGTCTTCCAGTCCAATCACAGCACTTATGAGCCTGTGCTGCTGGCCAGCACAAAATCTTCAGACTCCATCCCACACCTGGCCCCACACAGGGCACTACATGCTACAGTGGTGCAGGACCTAGGCCTGCATGATGGTATTCAGCGCGTATTCTTTGGCAACAACCTCAACTTTTGGCTGCACAAACTTGTTTTTGTGGATGCTATTGCCTATTTGACTAGCAAACGTCTTTGCCTGACGCTTGATCGCTACGTCTTAGTGGACATCGATGACATCTTTGTGGGCAAAGAAGGAACTCGGATGAAAGTTTCTGATGTTGAGGTAAGCTGATGAGAATAAAATCACTGCATGAACAGTTTTCTTGATTGCTGCCTCCTGCAAATGTTGATTAGGGGGGTTTTTTCTCTTTATCTTCCCCTGCCAAACCTCTCTTCTAATACCATCGTATTTGCTGTCATTGGGGAGCCATTAAGTAGTGCCTTCCAGAATTTCCTTTGTTTTCTGTTATGTACAAGACAAATATTTCATTTTGGGGGATATTTAAGGCCATTTCTGTTTTTTGCTGACCTGTAAACTACCTTAGTGGCGCTCAGCAGGATATTCAGCAGTATTAACATGGTTAGTGCCATTGAATATGCCAGTATGCAGTCTCTATGTGTCCCAATGCTAGCCGGCTTGCATTGGGGTGTTCCAGAGCAGAGTGGAGGCACCCGGGAATAAACAATTAGCTGCGATATTCATCCGGTTATTCCAAAGCGGCTAAAGGTAGGAACATAAATGGCTGTCTTAATTTTAGCCACTTTAACTAAACGGCCAGCAGCTGAATATTGCCACTGACTGGTTAGCTAACTTGTTATCAGTCAACCTGGATATTCAATGCTGGTGGGTGGATATGACTCCAGCATTGAATATCTGGATTCAGTTTTTAGCAGCGATGGCCAGCCATGTAGCAGCATTAGCCGCCAGCACTGATGAATATCCTCCCATTGTCTTTTGAATAGATAAAGTTAGCAATGTGAAAATGTATACTGTTACTTGCAATGCCATTCCCTGCTCGCTGCCATAATAGTGGTCAAACCTCTGCTCAGGACTGCACGTACAGTGATTTTTCCATAGATCTCCCAGACTGAGGCATAGAAGTGCAAGCCAAGGACTGAAGTCCACTGTCGTCCTTGGAAGCTTCGAGCACTAACTGCTAGGGTTGTTAAGTTGACCAACTTTTAATTACTCAAGGTTATTCTAGTAATGAAAGTTTTCACACACACCATATCTTACTAATGTACTCTGTTCAATTGAATGCTAAAATCTCTTGTAATTTGAATTGTTTGGGTTGTTCTTAAACAAATGCCTGGTCTGAAACATAGGAGTAGACCTTTTCCTTCCCTCTCCCATCAGACTCAGCAGAGTTCTGAAATCCTGTTCATCTAGTGTAAGACTTAGGGGATCTTTTACTTATGGGTGCTAGCTGATAGCACATGTTCTGGCATGCACTGAAGACACACTGGGAGGTACGTTGCCACCTAACACACGGCCATGAAAGCGTAGAATTATTCCCAAACTAACTGTGCAACCGTGTTAGGGTTGCAAGTGGATGGGTTAGGGGTGGACAGTGGAAATGGTGAACTCAGTGCAGTATGCATTAGCTGTTCACACAACTAATGCAGCATGAGTTAGAGGACAGGTTTCCGTGTTAACTGCCAGGGAAATGATTTCTACACCCCATGACAGCTAACACATTGGTTTGGTACCTAATGCACTGTTTTTGGTGCTATTGGCACGTTATGTGAAACGACTTAGTGCTTGTTAGTAAAAGACCCCCTTAGTTTTTTAAGCCATAGTCTAGTTTTCCCACAAAAGAACCCTGCCTTCTGCTAATCTCACATTCTCCACCCACCAAATACACACTGTGTTGCTTGTCAGTGAAATAGAATCTTTTTGCTCTCAGGAGCTTAACAATGTGAGAGAAGAAGCTGGGACCAGAGTTCCTATTTCGTAGTCTTTGCCTTGCTCCATGTACATATATGTATGGTGAGTTCTCACTGTCACAAGAGGATTGTGTAGGTGTAACCATATCTCACATGTTTTCATTTCAGGCCTCTTAAAAGACAGATATAATAGTTGAATGAATTGATGTCTTAATCTCCAGCTGAAATACACTGGAAAAGGGGATAGTTTAAGGGAGATAAAGACAATGGGAAAATGATCATTTGGGGGATATGCAGTGAGAGAGAGAGCCTAAGGTCACATTGGGCAATTTTTAAATTGTCCACATTGGGGCAAAGCCTACAGGTACTTTTACCCGCAAACTATGCACCAGCCTTCAAAGAGAAGTTGTCCATTTGTTTTCAGAAGACTGTGTTCATGAGGAGCTAGTTAAACTAAAACTAGACAAAGCGATGGGGCTGGATGAGATACATCCAAGAGTATTGAAAGAACTTGGAGAAGTTCTAGCAGCTACACTGCCTGACCTTTTCAAAGCTCCTTTAGAATCAAGAGTGGTCCCAGAGGACTGATGAAGGGTGCATGTGGTTTCTTTACACAAAAACAGAAGTAAGGATGAGGTTGGGAATGACAGGCTGGTCAGACTGACCTCAGTGATGAGTAAATTCATGGAGCCGCTGCTAAAACAGAAGATAGTGAGGCTTCTGGAGTCCAGTGGATTGCAGGATCCAAGGCAGCACAGTTTTATTAGAGGCAGGTCTTGTCAAACAAACCTAACTTATTTCCTTGGGCAGCCAGAGAGTTGGCCTGAGGTAGGGCCCTAGCTGTGGTGTACTTAGATTTCAGTAAAGCCTTTGACACTGTTCCACCCAGGCGACTTATAAATAAATTGAGCACCCTAGGGGTGGACCCTAAAGTGACTGACTGGGTTAGAAATTGATTGAGTGGGAGGCGACAAAGGGAATAGGTAAATGGCGCTCTCTCTGAGGAGAAGGATGCTACCAGTGGTGTGCTGAAGGGATCTGTCCTTGGTTAGATTCTTTTTAATATTTTTGTTTATGATATTGCAAGTGAGCTGTCAGGTAAAGTTTGCCTCTTTGTGAATGATACCAAAATCTTCACTAGAGTAGACACCCAGGAAGGAGTAGATAACAAGAAGAGGGATCTAGCTATGCTTGAAGAATGGGCAAGAATTTCGCAGCTGAGATTTAACACTGAAGAATGCAGGGTCATGCATTTGGGCTTCAAAAATCCAAAGAACTGGTACATTATAGGGGGTGAAGTACCTTTGTCCATGAAAGAAGAACAGGACCTGGGTGTGATTGTTTCTGAAGATCTTAAGGTGGCTAAACAGATAGAGAAAGTGTTGGTGAAGGTCAGAAGGATGGTTGGGTACACAGGGAGAGAAATGACCAGTAAGAAGAAGGAGATGATAGTATAAATTTGTATTTATTTATTTAATAGGTTTTTTATACCACTTTATCATTTCAGTCAAAGCAGTTTACATCAGAACTTAAACTTGGTAATATGCATTAAACAGGGACATTGATATCTTGGATTTTTCTGAGGCAATGGAGGGTTAAGTGACTTGCTTAAGGCCACAGGGAATTCTAGTGGGAATCAAACCCTTGGTTCCCAAGCCAGTTCTCTGACAATTAGGCTACTCCTCCACTCTACTAAATCTTTGGTGAGACCCCCATTTGCAGTATTGTGTGCAATTCTGGAGACCATAACTTCAAAGGGATATAAACAGGATGGAGTCTGTGCAGAGGATGGCTACCAAAATAGTCAGTGGGCTTTGTCATAAGGCATATAGGGACAGACTTAAATGTCTCAGTATGTATGCTTTGGAGGAGAGGCGCGAGAAGGACGATATGATAAAAACAGTTAAATACCTCCATGGCTTAAATGCACAGGAGGGTGAGAGCCTCTTTCAATTGAAAGAGAACACTGCAATGAGGGGGCATAGGATGAAGGTGAAAGTGGATAGACTCAGGAGTAATAAGTAGAAATATTTCTTTATGGAAAGAGTGGTAGATGGAAGAGAAGAATAGTCTCCCAGTGGAGGTAATAGAGACGAAGACTCTGAATTAAAGAAAGCACAGAAGATCTCTAAAGAAAAAATAGGGATTGTAGTAGTTGGTATAAAAGGGCAGACTGGATAGGCCATATGGTATTTATTTACCATCACATTTCTACATTTTACCTTTGAAGTGTACCTTGAGTACAAAGTGCTGAAGGATTGAAGAATAAAGTCTGCTTTTTTAAAGATGACATGAAGATTTGCAACAGTGTGGACTCCTCAGAGCGAATGAGGAAACAGGAGGAAATATCTGCAAAAACTAAAAGAATGGTCTAATGCTTGACAACTAAGATTTAATGTGAAGAAGTGCAGAGTCATGCACTTGTGATACAGAAATCCAAAGGAGTTATATGTGATGGGGGCGAGAGGTTGGTGTACATGGACCAGGAGAAGGAACCTCTGAGTGATTGTCTTGCCACCTTGAGATTCTCAGACACTATGTGACAAGGCAGTAGCCAAAGCCAGAAGGTGGCAGAGAGGAATAACCATCAGAAAGGAGGAGGTATTAATGCCCATGTACAAGTCATTGGTGAGGCCTCACTTGGAGTATTGTGTTCATTTTTGGAGACTATATTTCACAAAGGATATAAAGAAATGAAACAGTTCAGAGGAAGGCAACCAAAGTGATTTGGAGTGTGTGCCAAAAGACATATGAGAAAATACTTGAAGACCTAAATATGTATACTGTAGAGGAGAGTAGGGACAGGGGGGGTATGATACAGATGTCTAAATACTTAGAGTATTAATGAACAAACCTTTTTCAAAGACAGGTAAGTTGTAGAGGACATGAAATAAAGCTACAAGGAGGTAAACTCCAAAACAACCTCAAGAAATGCTTTTTCATGGAAAGGGTAGTGGATGCCTAGAATTCCCTCCTGTTGGAGGTGGTGGGGGCAGAAACAATGAAGAAATTCAAAAAGGCATGGGACAGATACAGAGGATCCCTATATAGCAAGAGGATGGAATAAAAACAAATTTAATTATCTTTTATACTTCAACAGGTAGAAAGGTGACCTGCACAGAGTGGCAGGTACAACCCTAAACAAAGGCACAGAGGGGGAATGTGCACAGAGCGATGCATACAACCACTCTGGCCACCTTACTGGGCAGACTAGATGAACCATACTGGTCTTCATCTGCTGTCATCTAATATGTTACTGTATTTGCACATGCTTGTTGTGTGGGTACTTTTTCATGGAAATCACATGTAAAACTGAAAATACATTCTACTACAGTATATATGTTGATCTCCAGGAACAAGCAGGAATGCAGTCTTCACATATGGATATTGTCGGTACCAACGGAGCCTGCGCGGGAACGCTCCCCAGCATCCAATAGGAAAGCTTTTGGGAGCATCCCACTGTGCCTGCGTCGCTGTCTTCCTGCCTTTCCAACTCTCCCTCTTCAGTTTTTCGTTTTCCATGGAGTCGACAGGCAGCAAACCCTGTCACTGCAAAAAATCTTCTTTTTGTGGTCGCGTCTGCCTTCACCGTCGACGCCTATACTGGTACCACTGGTCTTTTCTTACTTTTCCTAAAAAAAAAAAAAAAAGAAAAAGAATTCTTCTTTTTGGAGGGTCTGTCCCCTCTTGGTGCCAGGTGCAATTTTGGGCACTAGGCCCTCTTTTCTTCTAAGATGGAGAAACCAACTAGTGGTTTCAAAAAATGTTCAAAGTGTAGCGGTACCATTTCTGCTACCAACACCCATGACTGGTGTCTAAAATGTTTAGGTCCTGACCATTTACCATCGTAGTATCTCCTCTGTAGAAAGATGACCAAGAGAGGCCTGCAGAACAGAGCTGCAAAACTCGGCACCCTCTTTGCTGCAGATGTGATGTCCGTTGCATCAACGTCTTCCAGGGCTTCATCTCTCTCCCATGGATCTTAGGTAACTAAACCCAGGTCTTCTAAGACCGGCCGATTCTCAAAGGGTAGATCTCCTTTGAAGCATCGAGATGCTAACAGCATTGCCCTCGAGGAAAACAGACCAGCAAAACAGCCCCGGCAGGAGGCCGCGGCCTCCAAAACATTAACGGGCTCCAGGATGTTCCCGAAGCTTCCACCTCCAGAGAACTCTTGGTGCCATGTTCTGGTGTCATGGCCTGCTCTACCGGTACCGACATCCAGGCATCGGCAGGTGCCATGGATCAGCGCATCCTGGCCATCAAGCGCAGCCTTGCGGCCCTCTTAGCAACCTCAGTACCACTAAAGCCGCTCCAAGCGGTTGACATCGGACTGTCTCGATACCTGACCCTCGATACCGGATACTGATTCAAGGGCCAGCATGGGGGGAAGCAAGGAACGAGGCACATAGGTTAAAGCAGGTTAATACATGGCAGTAGTAGCAACAGTCCTGAGAACTCTGTGGATATTTGTCTTCCCCTACTTAGATGACTGGCTCATCCGAGCATCAACAGCTCCAGAAGCCAGCTCCTCTCTCTCTCCCGCACAATGCAAATCCTGCAGTACCTGGGGCTGGTCATAAACCTCCCAAAATTTCATCTCACCCCTTCTCAGTCTCTAGAGTTCATAGGGGCTCTTCTAGACACAAGGCAGTCAAAAGCTTTCCTGCCACATCCACGTTGTCTTCAAATACTCCAGCTGGCCTCTCAAGCAGCTATGAAGACTTTGCTAACTTCTCGAGAAATGCTTCAGCTTCTGGGGCATATGGCATCCACTGTCCATGTGGTTTCCTATGCTCGCCTTCATATGTGAGCAGCCCAGTGAACCCTAATCTCTCAGTGGACACAGGCCTCGGGTCGCGTCAGGGACAAAATCAGAAACTCAACACGTCTCATTTCATCCCTACAGTGGTGGCAATCACTGGACAACCTTCTCATAGGGTCTCCTTTCCAGCAACCACTACACCAAGCCACCTTGACGACAGATGCTTCCAAGTTAGGTTGGTGGGCTCACTTGGACAATCTCTCCACGCAGGGTCTCTGGACCGAGCAAGAGTCTTGTCTTCATATAAACCTCCTGGAACGCAGAGCCATCTTCTGTGCTCTTCAAGTATTTCAGGCCCACCTGAGCTACAAGACGGTTCTGGTCCAAACCGACAATCAAGAAGCCATGTTCTATGTGAACAAGCAGGGTGGGACGGGGTCTCAAGCGTTGTGCAATGAAGCCCTACGCCTCTGGGCCTTTGCCAGAGATCTTCAAATCCACCTACTGGCGGTGTATCTTCCAGGCACACAAAATGTCTTAGCAGACAAACTCAGTCAAGTATTGCTGCCACACGAGTGGTCTCTTCATCTCGAGCAGATTGTTCGAACTTTTCAAATCTGGGGAACTCCAGATATAGACCTCTTTGCAAGTCCTCAGAATGCCAGACTTCCCCGGTTCTGTTTCAGAATTCTGGCTCAGAACTGTCAGGCAAGGGATGCCTTCCACCTCCACTGGGGTCAGGACTTCCTCTAAGCTTTTCCACCCATTCCTCTCATTCTCAAAACGCTGTTCAAGCTTCAGAGAGACAGGGGCCATATGATTCTCATAGCCCCACGCTGGCCACGACAAACGTGGTATCCTCTGCTTTACGTCTCTCTCAAGCCAGACCTCTGGAGTTGGGATGTGCTCCAGATCTTCTTTCCCAGGAGAACGGGACGCTATTGCACCAGAATCCTCAGTCTCTACACCTCAGGGCGTGGCTGCTGAGAGCCTAGAATTCCAGGATATCAACCTTTCTCAACAGGTTAAAGATATCCTTTTGGCTTCAAGAAAACCTTCCACAAGGCGGGCCTACACCTTCAAGTGGAAAAGGTTTTCTATCTGGTGTTCACCAAAGGAACTTAATCCCTTTTCAGTGCCAGTGGAGGCGTTACTGGAGTATCTCCTCCATTTATATTCCTATGGTCTTAAGACCAATTCAGTAAGGGTCCACCTTAATGCCATTGCAGCTTTCCACAGGCCCTTGGATGGACAACCCGTTTCCTCTCATCCACTTGTAGCAAGGTTTATGAGAGGTCTACTCTTGACTAAACCTCCCATTAAGCCACTACCCGTGGCATGGGATTTGAATCTTGTCCTTGGGCAGCTCATGAAACCACCCTTCGAATCCTTAGCCACTACATCTCTAAAGTTTCTTTCTTGGAAAGTAATCTTCCTAATTGCCCTCACTTCTGCAAGACGCATCAGTGAGCTCCAGGCTCTAGTGACTGATCCTCCGTATACAAAGTTCCACCATGATAAAGTAGTTCTTAGGACTCACCCTCACTTTATGCCAAAGGTGGTTTCGCCTTTTCATTTATACCAATCGGTTTATCTTCCTGTATTCTTCCCTAGGCCTCATGCCTCCAATGCAGAAAGGAATCTTCACACTCTGGATTGTGAAAGAGCCTTGGCTTTTTACCTTCAGAGAACTAAGCAACATAGGAAGGCTTCCCAGCTTTTTATTGCCTTTGACTCTAGTCATCTTGGTTTACCTGTTTCCAAGCGAACTTTGTCTAAATGGATTGCAAATTGCATATCCTTTGCATATGAGAGTAAAGGACTTTCTCTCGAAGGTCATGTCACAGCTCACAATGTGAGAGCAATGGCAACCTCTATGGCTAATCTTCGCTCAATGTCTATTGATGACATTTGCAGGGCAGCCACTTGGACTTCGGTACACACCTTTGCAGTCCACTACTGCTTAGACAAGGACTCCCGTCGGGATGCCTCGTTTGGCCAGGCTGTTCTCCAGCATTTCTTTCAAACTTAGAACAACTCCTACCCGCTATCCCGTGTTTTTGATGCCAGAGATCCATGGGAGGAAGTATGACCCATCTCAACCTGGGTTTCACAGATTCTGGGGTCATCTCCCTGGCATCTCTCAGCTGGGGAGTCTCCATATGTGAAGACTACATTCCTGCTTGTTCCTGGAGAGCGTAGTTCCTCACCTGTAACAGGTGATCTCCAGGAACAGCAGGAATTGAGTCTTCACAACCCATCTACCTCCACTAGGAGTTGTCTCTCTCTCTGTCTCTCTCTCTCTCTCTCTCTCTCTCTGTCTCTCTCTCTCACTCCTCTCCTCTCCTTTGCCTCAGCTATAAACTCAACTGAAGAGGGAGAGTTGGAAAGGCGGGAAGGCAGTGACGCAGGCGCAGTGGGATGCTCCCAAAAGCTTTCCTATTGGACGCTGGGGAGCGTTCCCACGCAGGCTCCGTTGGTAACGACGATACCCATATGTGAAGACTCAATTCCTGCTGTTCCCGGAGATCACCTGTTACAGGTGAGTAACTACGCTTTTTCCTCCCTTGACCTAAACATGCCCCCAGGCATCCGGCCTCTAAATGCATCAAGAAGTATATATGTTTTGGAATACTTGTCTTCTTTTAGCTGTATTGAGGCACAGAAATTCAGACAACTAATTTGCATGCATCAATGGCTTTGATAATTGTCTTCATAGAAAGCAGCACTGATTTGGAATGCCTTTGGCAAGGTTCACAGTCCTGTGCTCTCTCCACTGACTAAGCTACACTATCAATATGTCTGTCAATGCTCCAAGAGTCTCTGGTACTTCAGAATGGTACAAGGACATCAAGATCCTTTAAAGCAAAACTACTCCCACAGATATAAAATCAAGTTCTTGTTATGTACTCCTTTAAAGTTTTCTATCATTTATTATTTCTCTAAAAGGAATAAGGATGCACTGGACAGGCAGAAAGGCACATTCATGTTTTGTTGGTTCTAACAAACACATTCCATAAAGGTTTTGTGCTACAGCTACTTTAGAGCTGATTCATATATGGTTTTGTGCTTTCTGAAAATGTCTCTTAAAGGCAGTGTGTATTAATTCCTGTATTATATAGGGGAGGAGAAAAACTCTGAAATGGAAACATTAATGGTTGATTGTCTAGTTTATGTGGAAAGAGATGAGTATGCTTGGTTCCAGGTGAGGGAAAGATTACCCAAGTTGAATTTAGCACCCAAAGAAAAGAGTATGTTAGCTAAGATGGATAAGGCCATAATCCATATAAAGGGGCCCTCTATTGAGATCACAGAAATAAACCAAATACTATATTGTGCAGCAGATATTATAGAAAAAAAATTTTACCACCAAAATTGCAGAGCCAGAAGAAAAAGATAGTAACTCCCCCTTGGAAAAATCAGAGGCTTACAGTAAGCGCTGCCGAACTGTTTGGGACCATTGCCTCACCTGCAGATCCTGGAGAAGGGTGGCAGCAGTGTCAATGGGGGCTGGGAAGGGGGCAGGGGTGGGGGTGCAAGTGATGAAGTTCCCCTAGGGTGCCTCATCTCC
The DNA here is from genome assembly GCA_033557465.1 of Ichthyophis bannanicus. NCBI lineage: Eukaryota > Metazoa > Chordata > Amphibia > Gymnophiona > Ichthyophiidae > Ichthyophis > Ichthyophis bannanicus. The sequence goes on from CM066034.1 coordinate 594,547,354, forward strand.
TTGCACCCCTCCTGGATGGTGCAGAGCCAGGAGTGTGGGAAGGGATCAAGTTAGGAAGAGAGCAGCTGAATTTCATTGCTTTCCAGATAACTTTTCTACAGCTTCCTGCCTGCCTTAATCTTGCCTCCAAGCATATTTATTTATTTAACATTTCTTATATATCACCTTTCATGATATCAAGGCGGTTTACATTGAACAAACTGAAATTACATTGAACAGAGCATTATAACTTGGAGATAACTATTTTACAGGGAACATGGGCAGTGATAGGTTCTGATGATAGTATGATCTTCACATTGACGCCACTTAGCTTTTCAACAAAAGCTCAAAACTAATCTGTTTCAGGACGCCTTTGGCGATAACCAAGGACTAATTTCCTGGATTAAATAGCCTTTTATAGTGTTACTCAGCAATTCTTATTTTAGGTTTTTAATGGAATAGTAGGTTTTATTATATATTACTGTATGTTGATTTAGGTGTGTGTGTTTGTATCTTAATGCATTTTACCATACTGTTATCCGTTGAGCAAAGCATTATTTCTTGGATCAGCAAATTACAAATGCTAACAAATAAAATAAATACAACTCACCACAGTGTAGAGAATGGATGAAGTTATCTGTATATCTCATGAAAATTTAAAATAATGACTTATGTGGTCAGTGTTGAGCATTAAATCTTTTTCGATATTTGGCCCAATGAATTTAACTCTCTGCTGAAAGACACTGACTAGGACATCTTTAGAACTTGCTTCCTTTTCACCATTGTAGCTAGTGTGGAAAATGAAGGCTGTCTTTTGGTCCTGACAGTCTTTTTTTTTCTGGATTATTTCATGTGAAGGAAGAACAATCCATTTTCACCAGCAGCATGAACAGAAGTAAACTGGAAATCACAGCACGCACACAATTGGATTACAGTCATTTTGTTTTCACAGAGTAAATTTAACGGTGCAGAATCACTTCTAAAGGATACAACAGTCAATTTTTTTAGAATTTCAGAAGTATAAACGACAAGTAGAAATAATCACAAAGTATCAATTAAAATATTTCAATCCTTATATGAATTTAAGTTCCTACCCTGTAATTCCTCTACAACTCTTGCGACCTGTTGACACTGGTCACTGCTGTAACTGGATATTCAGTGCCAGAGGATATCCGGATTCCGGCGCTGAATATCCGTTTTCACTTTTGCCTGTGGATCTGCTAAGCTTTAAAAATGCTGTCCACGGGCTAAATATTGGGCCCATACTATTTAATGTGCACAAATTTGCCAGACTATTTTATGCTCACACATGCCTATTTTATAAAGCATGAATTTAAAGGTAATCCCTTCCCAACCCCAATGCCCAGGAATGCTTACATCATTTAACCACCAAGGTCAGACTAATCAGCTTGTAGTTACCAGTCTTTTCCTTGCTTCCATGTTTATGTAGAGGAATCACAACCACCAGTTTTCAGTCCTCCAAAGTTATTCTCAACTCTGGAAGTTCAAACAGCAGAACTGGCAGAACTTCCCTAAGCTCCCTTAATTTTGTCTGATGTTAAGTAACTCAGTTTTTTGAAAATGTTTCAATCTACTTCACTTCTATTCCTGTTTGTGCCCATTTTCTGTGGCCTTACTATTGGTGCTTCCTAAGTGAACACCCAAAATAAATATTTGCTAAGCAATTCTGTTTTTTCCTCATCAGCTTCTTCATATTCCTCTCCTTCACCTTTGAGTATCATCAAGTCACTTTTGCAATTTTGTCTGTCACTAACCTACTTGAGGGAGAATAAAAAGGCATGCCCCCGTTTTACCGTCTCAGCTATTTTAACTTCCTTTGTATCCTTGTTCTCCTGATTGCTTTCCCAGCTTCTTTTACCTTTGCCAGATGTTGCTGTCTGTCTTCCTCTTTCTGCGATCCCTTGTAGTTTATGAATACTAATCTTTTTCCTTACCTTTTTATTTATTACTTTTGAAAACCATGACCGCCTCTATTTCCTCTTACTTTTGTTTAATTTAATTATTTAAACATATTTGGATAGCACAACCAATTAAAACCATTCTATATGGTTTTATAAAAGTACACCCATAAAAGCACATAAAAACATCGACATATACCTAAAATACTTTCTCAATTAAAATGTTTGTTACAGTTGCTCTTCTTCTCTAGATGTTCCCATCCAAATAGTGATTCCTTGAGGTAGTCCCCGATCTTAATAATGTTAGTTTCCCTGAAGTCTATGATTATCTTTGAATGAATCATCTGAATCCCAGATGAATAGCCACTGTGACATCATAAATACTTGCAAGCACCAGATCAAGTATTTGTACCCTCACATCTGGGTTCAATTAGCAGTTGCTAGAACAGTCCTCCCTACTTCTTGATGACACTGTAGCTGGGATGTCCCAGTCAATATACAGAAAACTGAAATTACCTAGTAACAAGAATTCTTGAGTTTGACTTTACATTTAGAGACCTCTCTGGAAGAGTTCTACAATAGGGAAATTTGGTTGCTTTGTTTGTTACGGACTCTGATAGGGATAGGGTCTTGAGATTATTCTTTGTGGCCAGGTTATAGAATTTTCATGGCCACAGGGTTTATGTTTTTCCTGATCTATATGATTAGACACAGAAGATCAGGAAAGATTTTCTTCAGCTTTGTACCAGAGCCTGGGTCCTTAGGCTTTGTTTCTTTTTGAAATTCCCTAGGAAGCGTTTTATTAAGTACAAGGGGTATGAGTATGTTTTCTTAGAACATAAACAATTGGAGGAGCTTATTGGGGAAATTGCTGTTATCAACAATGCTGCATGAGATTGGGGGGCTATATGAGGGTTTAAAATGTTTTTTGCCACATTTTAAATATTTGAATTTATGTTATTTATTTAACAGGTTTTCTATACCACCTTTTCCTTCAATCAAAGTAGTTTAGGGGAGGTGTAGTGAGCAACTTATTTACAGAATTGGGTATAATCAGTATGCATGCAGGAGGGACTTAGGAACCAAGTTATTTGCATAGTTGGGTATATACATTATATATTGCTGGGGCATTTGGTCAGAAGGTAGGATGGGATGTCAGGGTTGTTCTTGTTCAGGGAACATCATGAGCAGGTACTGTGCATGAGGTGGTAGGTCCAAAGAGGTCTATGTAGAGTAGAGTTTTTCATTTCTTTTGGAAATCTTTGATGTCAATAGTGGCTCTCAAGTTCTCGGGAAGGGTATTCCAAAGGAATGGTGCTGTGAAGGATAATGCTCTTGAAAATGTAGCCTGTGTGGTTTTGGGGTAGGATCTGGGCGTTTGGATGGTGTCCAGTCTGTTGCGTCTTCTTGGCCTGGTGCTTGTGTTGGGGTTGATTAAGCCCTCGAGGCTGCCAGAGTACATGTTATGCTTGATTTCAAATATGATCATGGTGATTTTCAATCAGATGCAGGATTTGATTGGGAGTCAGTGCAGTTGTTTCAGTATTGGAGTGATGTGGTCATGCCTTGTTGAGTCAGTGATGATGCCGGCTACCATGTTTTGCGCTATCTGCAAGGGGTAGATTTTTTGCTTGGGTAGACAAGCAAACAATCTGACCCTATATGGAATTACAGTAGTCCAAGATGGGTATTATGATGACTTGCCATATAATTTTGAAATGTTATGGTTGAAGAGGGGTTTAAGTCTTCGAATAATGGCCATTTGTGGAATGTGTTCCTTGTGGTCTTGTTTATGTGTGAATGAAAATTTGCGTTTATTGTCGAGAGTGACTCCCAGGTATTTGACTTTATTTTCAATGGGTATAGTCTGTTTCTGCGGGATGATGGACTGGAGGGAGACAAAGAATGCATTGCGTGTGATGATGAGGGCTTTGGTTTTGTTGTAATTTATGTTCAGGTTATTGTGGGAGAGGCAGGTTGTTATTGTTGTGTAGTCCAGATTGCTCAGTTTGATGGAGGGGTAAATCACGATGTCATCTGCATACACTGTGTATTCAATGTTATGTTTCTTGATGACATCACAGATGGGGCGTATGTAGAGGTTGAAGAGCAGGGCTCATAAAGTTGATCCCTGAGGTACTCCTTGCATAGATGACAAGGTGGATGAAGTGACTGAGCCGACCTTGATCTGTTGTTGCCTGTTATTAAGTGTGATGTTTTGTAAGCCAATGTCATTGAGTCTTTGTAGGAGGATGCTGTGGGATATGGTGTCAAAGGCTGCAGATATATCTGTGAAGATGAGTAGAAAGCCTTTTTCCAAGTTGTCAAGTCCTCTGTTTAACTTGTCAAGGAGCATTGTTAGCAGTGATTCAATGCTGTGGTTGGCACAGAACCCATGTTGATGGGAATCAATGTGGTCCTGAAGTTGAAGGTGAACTGTCTTTTTGAGTATCTTTGCGAGGAAAGGTTGGAGATTGTGCGGTACTCTGATGGGTCATCTTTTGCTGGGGGAGGCAGTTAGTGAGGGTGAGAACTATTTCAAAGAGCTCTCTTGGTTTGATTGTGGATTTTAATATAAGGTTAGTATGGTATTCACATTTGTGTTTGTTGATGAGGCTGTTGTAATCATGCTGTTTTTTTAGGCATTGTTGCTGTGTGGTTGGGGTCTTGTTTCTTTTCCAGGCCCTCTCTATTTTGTGAAGAGCTCTCTGGCCTTTCTTTCTGGCTAGGATGAGAACATCATCCCCTCTCTTGTTTGTGCGTGGACAGTTGAATGCTGTGTGTGTAGGAGGGGTAAGTTGGTTCAGGATGACTTGATCAGAGGCAGTGAGCCAGGATTCAGTGATGTAGCAGATGTCGGTTTGGTGACACTGGAAGTGGTCAGTGAGGGTGTATGTTTTGTTTCTGACTGACCTAGCATTGATGAGTTCAATGCTGATTGGAGGGAGGGCTGTGTGGAGATTGTATGTGTGCAGTTTGGGTTTGATATGTGTGAGGTTGGGGTTGGGGTTCTTTTTGTATGAGCGACCATAAGTGTACTGCCATGGTGGGTAGTACCATAGGGTGGATGGTGGAGGTAGTAGTATGGTGGTTATGGGTGAGGGGGCGATTTGTGCATGGTATATGACTAGGCTTATGGTTATTAAGTAGAAGCAGATACAGTGGGGGACTCTCATTGTATGGAGTGGTGTATAGTTGTCCTGGTGATGGTTGTGTTTGAGTTTCAGTTAATTTCTGAGAGGTCTGGCTGAGCATCTGAGAAAGGTAGAGTGGAGCGTCAAAGATCTCAAGGAGCAACTGATTCGGCAGGATGGAGCGGTGGTATCAGATTAGCTGGAATAGGCACTGTGGCACAGTTTTACTGCTGTAGTCCTTCTGCCGACATGAGCTGCTAGGAGGTACGGTGGTGACACTTGTCTCCACTTACGGTCCCTGCCTAAGAGCCATGCCAAAGGTACCTCTGGGAAGGCCATCAGGCGCTGGAGCGCGCTGTTTTTTTCTTTTCCTTATGTATTTTCTGATAGCTGGTCTCCCCCTTATTTCCTTAGTGGATTCTGACAGGTGTGGAAGTTTTTTCTTTCCTACATTTTCATTCTTGTTATTTGATGTCGATTTATTGCTATGTTGTACTTTTCTTTCTGTATATTGTGTTGAAAATACAATAAATATTAAATTAAAAAAAGAATTGCCTAGCAATAATACTTTCCTTTTTCATAACCTGCATATGGTCTGAATGTTACACCATTATTAATAGATGTTCCTTTCCTTCTTTCCAGATTATCCCACAGTGCTGCTTCTTTACTTTGTAAGCCCCACAATTCTGTTGCTTCAGTTTAGTTAAGAATACTAACACTTCAGAAGGTCAGTGACTTCAAAACAGTTTTGTTTGTCTTTCACCCTCGGTACTTCTTATATTAAAGGAAGAAGAAACAGAAATCCCCAACAGCAAAAAAACAAAAAAAACCCTTCTTTATAAAAAAAATCCCCTACATAAATAATCCAACAGCTCTATAAAAATATAACAAAAATATTATTTTTTTGAAGAAGACCAAGAGAGAAAAAGTATACAAATACTTGTTCCGTAGAAAAGAAAGAAAGGAGAGAAATAAAGCAGAAATAATTAAAACAGAAATTAATAAAGGATAGAAGAGGGAGGACATGAAAATGAATAGGGAATGACCAGAGAATGAGCAAAAAAGCATGTGAAGTGAGAAAATCAAGCTAGAAGCACCACAGGTTGGAACATTTTATTGTCTGGTTGAGAGTGGTAAACTAAGGGGCATGTTTATTAAAGCTCAATATGCTTTTGCTGCTAACGCGGAGGGTTAGTACAGATAGCACCTATTGCACTCGCAATGTCTGCAAAGCATGTGTGCCATGTGTTATTGAGGCTCGTGGTCACTGCGCATTGCATACATGCCCATTGTCCCCCCACACTCCACCCATGTATGTTCCTAATGTGCGGTATGCAGACAGTGTAACGTTTTCTGTGCTATCTTCATTTGCCTCGTTAGCTGCTAATGCGGCACGTTTGGAAAGTGCTATCAGCTAATGCAGGTTTGTAAACATGCCCCTAAGATACTGAAAGTTACTCTGTTCCCTGATCTGATTATATTTTATATGGAGGGAGCATAACCATCAGCCCTGAGGCTTTTTGTATTGGGTCTGAAATATTTTTTGTTAACAAAACTCAAAGACTGTGTGTTTATTTTCAGAGCAGCTTGCTACAGTTTTCCATCAGGTTGTTTCACTGGATATATTCTTGTCCCTTCTCCTTGGTGAACTGCTCACTCACTGATGGTACTAAAGGGAACTGAATTCACCCAACAGAGATGTGGTAGTCTAACTCTCTCTGCCACACTGGCTCTCTGTTAGTACTGTTCAAGCACTCAGTTATGGGGATGTGCATTTCATTAGTGCTTCTTTAAAAATGTAGTATCTGCTAAAGTGATTTAAATGCATTTTAATCTATGAATTAATGCATGATGCCAATTGCAATGCAAAAAATGCAATGTGTGCCTTCGAGTCAGTCCTGACTCCTGGCGACCCAGAAGCTCCTGGGTTTTCTTGGCAGTGTCACCGGAAGTAGATTGCCAGACCTTTCTTCCAATGTATGCCAATTAGCATACATTAAAAAGTTCTAACTCTTGTTTAAATGTGTTTATTAAAACAGAAAGTATGTGAAGGGACTCTTTGAATCTATTGGGAGATGGGGAAGGAGGGCAGCAAAATAATTATTTGCACAGAACCCTGGGTGCAGGAAAAGAAGAGAGGGGGCAGGGCGGGCAAAAAAAAAGCAAAGCTGCTGTGTCACCCTTGCAACGTTTGAGTGGCTGGCTCCCATGCTTGAGATTGCATTTCGTGTTCCTTGTCTCAGGTGCCAAAATATCTAGTACTGGCCCTGTCTCGGCCCATTACCCTGGGTGGCCTTTTAGGTAAACTTGAGAATTGAAGCCTTTTCTTAAGAGGCAGAAGTAAAAAAGATTTTTTTTAAGTAGAGGAAGGTGCTCTCTTTAAGGATAACGTAGCCTTTAGAAAAAAGATGGAGATCTTGAAAAACACTAGCAGAATCTGAAATATTAAAGTTTATTAATTTTCCAAAATCATTTAGATATGTTAAAAATATTTTCTGAGATAAGGAAAATTCTTCCTATTGCCTGTTGCCTTGGTCTTCATTCCCAGTCCTCGAGAGCTCCCAAAAGGCCAGGTTTAAAGGCTATCCCTAATGAATACACATGAGAAAGATTTGCATACAGTGAAGTTAGTGTTATGTAAATCTCTCTAATGTGTATTCATTAGGTCTTTCCTGAAAACATGACCTGTTGGTGGCCCTCAAGGACTGGGAGTTAAGACCAAGGGTCTATTGCTCTATTGTTTGCATTCATTTAAACAATGAGAACAGAGGCCAAAAGACACTTTTGATTTGTTCAATAGTTTGTTTTTCTGTTGTCCTTGTAAGAAACCAGGATGCAAGTCTAATGTCCCTTTCTGTGTGGTTCTCCCAGCTGCTTCTAGTGATTTGGTAGACAAAGGGGAAAACAAACCCATTGAACCCTTTTATAATCTTTTAGTCTGGTACTCATGGATTATTATTATCGGGGTTCTTAAGGTGGGGATCAGCATACACCCAGGGGCACTTAGCATTGACACTCACATTTCTTTGTTCTCAAATAAATGAGTCCAGACCAGAAATTGAGTTCTGAACCAAGGGTTTACTTAAACTTTAAGGTCACTAAACAATAATAATTGGCAGAATCAACACACAAAAATTATGTTACAGGCAGTTAACTCTTCCTTCTTAGTCAAAATGGTTATAGGTAGATTACGCCTTTCTCTTCTCAGTTTGATATGTTGTAGTGGTGTTAAGTGCCGTCGACTCCTGGTGACCCTCTGGATAATTGACCTAAACTTTTTTTCTGTCTTCAGCCAAACGGCTCATTGTTGATAGAGTGGTATCCATGCTGCTGTTATTGTATCAATCCATCTCATTGCCGACCTTCTGCTTTTACGGTGACCTTCTACCTTGCCAAGCATTATGTCTTTCTCCAATAATCTCTGTCTTTGCATGATTTGTCCAAAAGCTTCTAAGGAAAGCTTAGGTTTGATCTCCTCTAGTACTGACTGGTTTGTTCTTTGAGCAGTCCACAGTATACACAGTATTCGTTGCCAGCACCATAATTCAAAGGCATCAATTTTCTTCCTGTCTGTCTTTTTCATTGTCCAACGTTCGCATCCATATGACATTATTGAAATATTATAGCATGGACAAGTCAAATCTTTGTATGGAGAGAGACATCTCTGCTCTTGAGGATCTTGTCTAGGTCCGTCATAGCCATTATACCAAAAGCAATAGATCATTGGATTTCTTGACTGCTAGTCCTTTCTTTATTGATTGTAAGTTAAAGCTGTCAATTATTTCAATTTCTTCTCCATCAATGATGAACTTTTTGATTTTGCCAGTTGTCAGGATCTTTGTCTTAACGTTAAGGTGCAGGTGCATTTTAAGAATATATTATTTGATATTGAGAAGCAAATGTTTCAAATCGTCTTCACTTTCAGCCAGTAATGTGGTATCATCAGCATAGCGAAGGTTGTTGATGAGTCTTCCACCAATCTTCACACCTCGGTTGTCTTCATACAGTCCTGCTTCTCTAATGATTTGTTCTGCATTAAAATTAAAGAGGTAGGGGGAACGTATGCAGCCTTGTCAAACACCTTTGCAGATTTTAAACCATTCTGTTTCTCTTAGTGCCATTCGAACTGTTGCTTCTTGATCAATTTAAAGGTGTTGTGCAAGAGAAGGCTCAGGTGTTCTGGTATACCATGCTTCTTAATGTGGCCCAGTTTCTCATGGTTTACACAGTCAAAAGCCTTGCTGTAGTCAGTAAAAGACATATGGATATTCTTTTGTCTTTTCAAGGATCTGTCTCACATTCATGACAATGTCTCTCATTCCTCGCCCTTTCCTGAATGCTGCTTACACTTCAGGCAGTTCTCGTTCCAAGTATGGTTGTAGTCTCTGCTGAATGATCTTGAGTACAATCTTGCTGGCATGTGGGATCAGAGCAATTCCATTCAATTACTCTTGATCATAAAATGAATGGTTGCTCCTTTCTTCACCACTCTTGCACCTTTATTATTTAATCTAATTTCTTCACCACATATGCACCTTTAATAATTAGTCTGGTTTCCCTGAGTAGAACTCCCTCTCTCCTTTTCCTAGCACTCTTTCCCTATGTATTTGAAGCTGGTGGTATTTCAGACACAGATCCCCAATACTAAGTTGGCTCACTCCTGGATTTGATGTCACTGGTGTATGATGAGTGGTTGGGTTCCTTCTCTTCTTTGAAAGCTGCTGGCTTCTTTAGAGGCAGATCCCCAAAACTGCTCTTCAGGGCTGCTAGCTATGATGAACTGGAAGTCTTGGTTCCTGGTAGAGTTCCTGAAACCTCTCTCACAGGCTGAGAGATTTTCCTCCTGAAACAGTGGGGTGCTGACAGTTTTTTAAAAAATCAACCTGCTGCTCTCTTTTCCTATACATCTGCTTTAAGCCTGTTGCTCACTCTAGATGGTATGAGTGACTATGTGCAAAAGACACCTGCCTAGACATCGTGTCCTCCTACTGCAGTAACTGCATGCCAAAGACAGAGTTTGGGACTGGATTATATACAAAGTGGGATTTTCCTTCCTAGAAGAGTCACCTTCTAGTATGAAATGACTGGTAGCGAAAACCTTCCCTATATGGAAAGTGTTAGGCTTTTTCTCTAACTTTCATTGTAATATTTAGTAGGGACACTGGATGGTACTGTTACTTGCTCAGTAACATCCAAGCAGTCTCTACATAAGAGAGTTATTTTAGAAGCTCTATTCATACTTTGGATGTCTGAAAAAGAACATGGAATTGTTCCCAGAGTTGTTTTAGGAGCCAGATCTGTGGAAGTCCCTGAGGCAAGGACATCCAAGTCTGAATGGGACACTGGAGTAGGCTGTGTCCAAGCTTATACTTGTTCAAGACATGAGTAGGCATTAAACAAGTGCTTGTTTTGTCAGACATCTGGAGAGTGTGGCGAAGGAGAGCCACTAATGTGCCTTCTATTTTCTATGCCAATAAAGAACAATGATGGGAATGAGGGTGCATGTTTTTGTTTTATTATGTCACTGGATGGCCCTTTATGCTAGCTTGTATGAGATGGATGTCCCCACACCATGCTTTCCTGAGGGGGGGGCATCTATGTGGCCACTAGAGAGAACATCCATGTCGGGGGCAACTATGTTACTAAAATCAAGTGGAGACATAGACATCCCTGGCATTTCTCGGCACATTCTACCCTGGATGTCTCTGACTTGTTTTGGACGTCATTTCTCAAATGCTACTTCACATGTACCGCAACTAGGGGAAACACAGTCCAAGACGTGAGGATTGTGGAAGACAAATTTATTTACTCACAAGCCTAGGTTTGTGAGTAAATAAATTTGTCTTCCACAATCCTCACGTCTTGGACTGTGTTTGTGCTATTAACGTGAGTACTGCCTACTTCTTGGACACACCGCAACTAGGGGAAGCCATTTGCCATTTTCAAAAATCCCATCAGAATTGAGGGGAATGAGATCTGTTTCTGGTTGGAAGTGAAATATTTATAATCCTTCTGCACTTGGGTTTCATTTTTTCAACCTCTGGTAAAGGGCCTGCTGAAATGGTGGGGGAGGGGGAGTTGACTCCATGTGCTGCAAAGACTTGTACAATTTCTTTCAATGGATCACTTTAGAGCAGTAGTTCTCAATCTTTTTTCCATCGGGACACATTTGACTGAAAATGCTCGCATATGTGACACACTGCACACATAGACTCTCCCAGACCTTTGGTCTGACATAGTATAGTGGTTCTTATGCATTAAATGTAAACATGCTCTGCTTCTACAAAAAACGTACTTTCCCCAACAACAGATGCAAAGAAGAAATAGGACCATACAAAAAAATATTCTGATTCTCAAGTGATCTGAGTAGCAGCAACACATAAAGGGCCAGGAGCAGGACCTCAGAGAACATCCACAAATAGGAACTGAAGAGGATCCTGAATGATTTTCAGAAGACTTCATTCATGAGCAACTAGCTAAAGATAAAAGTAGACAAAGCGAATTTTGAAGGAACTTTGGGACTTTCTAGCGGCTCCCCTGACTGACATTTTCAATGCTTCTTTGTAGTCGGGAATGGTCCCAGAGGACTGGAGAAAGGCACATGTGGTCTCTTTACACAAAAGAAGAAGTAAGGATGGGGTTGAAAACTACAGGCCAGTTAGTATAACCTCTGTGGTGAGTAAATTATTGGAAACACTGCTAAAAGAGAGGTTTCTGAAGTCCAATGGATTGCAGGATCTGAGACAGCATGGAGTTTACAAGAGGCAGGTCTTGTCAGACAAATCTGATTGATTTCTTTGACTGGGTTACCAGGGAGTTGGACCGAGGGAGAGCCCTAGATGTGGTGTACTTAGACTTCAGCAAAGCCTTTGACACCATTCCACACAGGCGACTTATAAACAAACTGGGAACCCTAGGGATGGACCATAAAGTTACTGATTCGGTTAGAAATTGGTTGAATGAGAGGTGGCAAAGAATACAGGTAAATGGAGCTCACTCTGAGAAGAAGGAGGTTACCAGCAGTGTGCTGCAGGGATCTGACCTTGGTACGATTCTTTTTAACATGTTTTTTTAGTGATATTGTGGAAGGGCTGTCTGGTAACGTTTGCCAGTTTGTGGCTAATACCAAAATCTGCAATAGAGTAGACACTCAAGAAGGAGTAGATAACATGAGGAAGGATCTAGCTAAGCTTGAAGAATGGTCTAGAATTTGGCAGCTGAGATTTAATGCTAAAAAATGCAGGGCCATGTATTTAGGCTGCAAAAATCCAAAGGGGTGAAGTACTTCTGTCCAAAAAAGAAGAGCAGTACTTGGACATGTTTGTTTCTGATGATTTTAAAGTAGCTAAACAAGTAGAAAAGGTGACGGCGAAAGCTATAAGGATGCTTGGGTGCATAGGGAGAGGAATGGTCAGCAGAAAAAAGAAGGCGATAGTGCCTATGTATACATAAGTCTCTGTTGCGACCTCATGTGGAGTATTGTGACAATTCTGGAAACCACGCCTTCAAAAGGATGTAAACAGATTGGGGTCCTTGCAGAGGGTGGCTACTAAATGGTTAGTGGTCCTCATTATAAAGCATATGAGGACAGACGTGAAGATCTTAATATGTTTTCTTTAGAGGAAAGGCGGTATAGAGGAGATATGATAGAGTTGTTGAAATACACCTGTGGCATAAATGCACAAAAGGAGAATCTCTTTTAATTGAAAGTATAGAATGAAGGTGAAAGGGGATAAACCCAGGAGTAATATGCGGAAATATTTCTTTATGGAAAGAGTGGTAGATGCAGTGGAGGTGGTAGAGACTAGGACAGTATCTGATTTCAAAAAAGCATTGGACAAACAGAGAGGCTTTCTAAAGGCAAAAAGGGGAATTTTGTAGTTGATATGGAAGGGCAGACTCAAAAGACCATGTGGTCTTTTTCTACTGTTATGTTTTTATGTTTCTGTGTTTTTACTAAGTGACAGATCAAAGGGGCAATTTGAAAGGCTACCTCCATCAAAGCAAAGGCTGTGTGAATCACCCAGGAAATAGTTAAGAGATTACCTTAAAAGCACAGGTCAAGGCATTATGTACCAGCCAGCTTTTACTAAGTGTTCTTTCCCTCCCACCCCGACTCCCACCCACCTTAGGCATAATCTTAGCTTTATAGGCACTTAAACCTATTAAAGGGGAAAGAAGTGGTCAAATTCACTGTCAGGAATAGATTTATTAAGTTTCTGAAATTAATTAATCTTAATATAAACAAAGTTCCTTAAACGTATTGGGCCCAATTTTGAGTTAGGCAGGCTATGCACCGCGTCAGCACATAGCCTGCCCACCGGCCCCCTTAACCCAGATTTTCACTTCCATGGTGGCTAAAGTGAAAATCCAGGTTATGCTGGATGGGCCAGCAGCTGCCAAGGCTAAATGGGTATAAACCAACCAAACCCCTTAAGATCTCCCACATAAATATCCAAACAAACAAGGGAAACACATATACGCAAACAATTTTTGTAGGAACCCACACCTTGAAGGAATCTCCTTCTCGTAGTGTATTGTTCCACTTTTATCTTAAATTCAAATAGGGACACAACCCTAACAAAGATTGAGGGAACTTCAACCCCCAATACCAGCTGGTAAACTTTAATCCACACAAGGCATAAGCCAAGTTCGAATTGATATCAGGCTCAAGCCAAATAAAAGTCACTTAACTTGAGTGAATTCCTCCTCCAACGACATTACAGGCAGTAGACTTATCAGCAGGTAGCAGTCCTGACCGCCACAATCTTCACAAGGACCTTACTTCCCCATCCGTCGCTTCTTTTCTTCACAGCCCCACAGCGTCCCGAGGAAGGGTTTTTCACAAAGCTTTTACAATGACACCACTCAACTTCCTTCCCAGCAACAATACATAGAGCATCCTCTCCTCTATGTACCAGTAACCCAACATTGTAATTGTTTCGAGCCTCCGATCATCCCGGACCTTCTTCAAACACTGTTCAACAATTACAACGTTGGGTTACTGGTACATAGAGGAGAGGATGCTCTATGTAAAAATCCTGTCAGGCATTTACATGGGTAACTAGAGCAATTACCCTTGTGGATGCCTTCGAAAATCGGGCCCATTAGGTATAATTGTAGTAGTACAAGTATCCCTAGCAAATGTAAACATGTAAACAACTTAAATAACTAAAAAAAACCCATAAAACTAAGATTCAAACAACTGTACAGCAGTGAAATGGGGGCTATTCAGTCTTTTGCATTGAGTATGACATATATGATTTTTTCCCCAGCTGGTGAGGGGTCGTATATGTGCACTAGGTGCAAGGAGTCCTTGCTCACAAGGAATGAATGTGATCTCTGGAGGCTAGAGTAGCAGACTTGGAGGACCTAAGGAAGATAGAGAGGTATTTAGACTAGACTTACAGGGACGTAGTACTGAAATCCCACCTCCAGTCTGGCAGCCTTTCTGTTGCAATGGAGGAGGGAGGTCATGTGAAAGGAGAGTATCACCTTTGTGTAGCAGGAAGTGATCCTGCAGCTAGGACCTGTCCTTCAAGTGATGTAAAACCCTCTCGCACTAAGGAGGTTTCTCCAGGGCCATGTGCCCATGAGCACAGGGTTGGGATGGCTGTTATAGTGGTGATTCAATCATTAGGCATGTAGATAGCTTGGTGACTGGTTGACGTGAGGATCGCCTGGTAACATGCCTGCCAGGTGCGAAGGTAGTGGACCTCACGTCCCACCTAGACAGTGTTTTAGATAGTGCTGGAGAGGAGCCTGCTGTCTTGACACATATTGGTACCAATGACATAGGAAGGTGTGGGAGGGAGATTCTGGTGGCCATATTTAGGCTTTTAGGTAGGAAGTTGAAATCCAGAACTTCCAGTGTAGTATTTTCTGAAATGCTTCCTGTTTTCACGCACACGACCCAAAAGGCAGGCAGAGCTCTGGAGTCTGAATGCATGGACGAGACGATGGTGAAAGGAAGGGGGTTTTGGATTTATTAGGAACTGAGCAACATTCTGGGAAAGGGAGGGGCCTTTCTGAAAGGATGGGTCCACCTTAACCAGGATGGAAACAAGCTGCTGCATTAACCTTTAAAAAGGAGATAGAGCAGCTTTTAAACTAGATAATAGGGGAAAGCCTACAGTTGCCCAAGAGCGCATGGTTCAGAAGAATGTATCGTTGATGGGTACTAGCAAAAGAGGAAAGTTAGGCCTAGCATCCCGACAGAGAGGTTCCGATAAAGATAAAAGTAACCCTTAAGTACAGAGCAGTCAGAGCTGAAAGATTCCAAATTACCCATATCAATTGATAGCCAGATTAATATAAATAAAATACAACCTCTAAAATGCTTGTATGAAATGCTAGAAGTCTAAATAATAAGATGTGAGAGTTTGAATATA
The DNA here is from genome assembly GCA_033557465.1 of Ichthyophis bannanicus. Classification (NCBI taxonomy): domain Eukaryota; kingdom Metazoa; phylum Chordata; class Amphibia; order Gymnophiona; family Ichthyophiidae; genus Ichthyophis; species Ichthyophis bannanicus. The sequence goes on from CM066034.1 coordinate 594,562,777, forward strand.
TAGCACTAAATGAAAGGTTAGATAAATTGGCATCTCAGAAACCTGGTAGAGGGAGGACAACTAATGGAACACTGTGATACCTGGGTACATACAATATCACAATGATAGGGTAGATCAAGTTAGTGGAGGAATTATGCTCTATGTTAGAGAGAGCATTGAGTCACACATGATTAAAGTTTTTCAAGAAACAAAATACATTGTAGAATTTCTATGGCTACAAATTCCATGTAAAAAGGGGAAGCCAATGGCAATGGAGATGTACTACTAACCACTTGGCCAGAATGAACAGATGGATGATAAAATGCTAAAAGAAATCAGGGATGCTAAGAAAATTTACAGCACAGTAATAATGGATGATTTCAATTACCTCGGTTTCGATGTGTCAGTGTCACAGCAGGGCATGCTAGGGAGATAAAGGGGCTTGTTTACTAAGCCGCGGCAGCGACTTCCGACCGATATCGGAGCCGTGGCCCCATTGAATTCAATAGGGCTGCGGCTCCGATATCGGTCAGAAGCCGCTACCGCTGCTTTGTAAACAAGCCCCAAAGTTTCTAGATTAAATAAATGATTGCTTCTTGGAGCAGCTGGTTCATGAACTGACAAGAGGGGAAGCTATTTTGGACCTAGTCCTTAATGGAACACAGGAACTGGTGCAAGAGATAAGGGTGATGGGGCCACTTGGCAATAATGATCATAGCATGATCACATTTTATTTAATAAATAGAGGAAGAACAGCAAGGAAATCCACATTACTACCTTTTAACTTTCAAAAGGGAGACTGATAAAATTTGGAAAATAGTTAAGAAAAAACTAAAAGGAGCAGCAGTAAAGGTTAAAGATTTATATCAAGCACGGGCATTGTTTAAATGTATTATCTTGGAAGCCCAGTCCACATGTATTCCACGCTCTCAGAAAAGTGGAAGAAAGGCCAAAAAACTGCCAGAATGGTTTAAAGGTGAGGTCAGAGAGGCTGTTGTAGCCAAAAGAGCATCTTTCAGGAAATGGAAAAAGGAGCCAAATGATGAAAATGACAAACATAAGCACTAGCAAGTTAGATGCAAGGCTTTGATAAGTCAGGCAAAGAGAGAATTTGGAAAAAAGCTTGCTATGGAAGCAAAAATCATAATAGCAACTTTTTAAAGTACATTCATAGTTAAAAACCTGTGAGAGAGTCAGTTGGACCATTAGATCAAAGAGGGGTAAAAAAGGCTATAGCAGAGAGACTGAATGAATATTTTGCTTCAAGTCTTTACTGAAAAAGATGTAGGGAAGTTACCCGTCTTGAAATGCTATTTAAAGGCGATGTATCGGAAGAATTGAAAGAAATATTGATAAACCGGGAAGATGTATTACAACTATTTGATAATCTTTAGAGAAGCAAATCACCTGGACCAGATGGTATACATCCGAGGATGTTGAAAGAACTGAAATATGAGATTGCAGACCTCCTATTAGTAATATGTGAAGTATCATTAAAATCATTTGTAGTACCTGAAGACAGGAGAATGGCCAGTGTAACTCCAATTTTTAAAAAGGGTTCCTTGAATGATTTGGGAAATTACAGAACGATGAGCCTGACATCAGTACCTCCATTGGGAGACTATTCCATGCATCTACCACTCTTTCCAAAAAAAAATATTTCCACATATTACTCCTGAGTCTATCCCCATTCACCCTCATCCTATATCCCCTCGTAGCAGGTTTGTTTCAGTCAAAAGAGGCTCTCCTCTTGTGCATTTAGGCCAGAGAGATATTTAAATGTCTCTATCATATCTCCTCTATCCCGCCTTTCCTCTAACATATACATATTTTTTAGTCTATCATCATATGTTTTACAAATGAAGACCTCTAACCATATGAGTAGCCACCCTCTGCACGGACTCCAGCCTATTTATATCCTTTTGAAGGTGCGGTCTCCAGAATTGTACACAGTATTCCAAATGAGGTCGCATCAAAGACTTATACAGAGGCACTATCACTTCCTTTTTTTCTGCTGGCCATTCTTCTCCCTATGCACCCAAGCATCTTTCTGGCTTTCGCCATTACCTTTTCTACCTGTTTAGCCACTTTAAGATCATCAGAAATAATCACCCTCAGGTCCCGCTCTTCTTTTGTGGACAGAAATACTTTGTCCCCTCTACTGTACTGCTCCCTTGGATTTTTGCAGCCCAAATGCATGATCCTGCATTTTGTAGCTTTAAATCTCAGCTGCCAAATTCTTGACCATTCTTCAAGTGTAGCTAGATCCCTCCTCATGTTATGTACTCCTTCCTGGGTGTCTACCCTATTGCAGATTTTGGTATCATCCACAAAGAGGCAAACCTTACCCCACAGCCCTTCCGCTATATCACTAACAAAGATGTTAAAAAGAATTGGACCAAGGACAGATCCCTGGGGCACTCCACTGACAACATCCTTCTCCTCAGAGTGAGCCCCATTTACCTGTACCCTTTGCCACCTCCCACTCAACCAATTTTTAACCCTGTCAGTCACTTTAGGGTCCATTCCTAGGGTGCTCAGTTTGTTTATAAGCCACCTGTGTGGAACAGTGTCAAAGACTTTATTGAAATCTAAGCACACCACATCTGGGGCTCTCCTTCAGTCCAACTCCCTGATTACCCAGTCAAAGAAATCAATCAGATTTGTCTGACAAGACCAGCTTGTGGTAAACCCATGCTTCCTCGGATCCTGCAATCCATTGGACTGCAGAAACCTCACTACTCTCTCTTTTAGCAGCATTTCCAATAATTTGCTCACCACAGAGGATAGACTAACCGGCCTGTAGTTTTCAACCTGATCTCAGTCCAATCGAGAACCCTGGGAAAGAGCTGAAATCTGCCATTTGTAAAAGAAATCTTGGAAACATTCATGAGCTGGAGCAAATCACAGTTGAAGATGGAAGAAACTAGCAGCAGACAGATGTATGAAATTACAGATGGCTACAAGAAATGTTTTGAGGCTGTCATCAATGCCAAGGGTTGTGCAACCACATATTAGTGAAGAATGCCATTAATCCTGTTCAGGTCATATTTTGTTTTTTTTTCTCAGAAACTACTACGTCTAATTTACCAGACATCTTTTTTTGTTGTTGTTGTACTCCTTTGAACATACTATTAAAATATTATGATGACATATAGTTGGAATATTTCCAATTATTTTTCAAGATACTGTAAACAACATGGAGTGGAGGAGTAGCCTAGTGGTTAGAACACTGGCTTGGTAACCAAGCAACCAGGGTTCAATTCCCACTAGCACTCCTTGTGGCCTTGGGCAAGTCACTTAACCCTCCATTGCCTTGGAAGAAAGGCCTGGCAATCTACTTCCGGTGACACTGCCAAGAAAACCCAGGAGCTTCTGGGTCACCAGGAGTCAGGACTGACTCAAAGGCACACATTGCATTGCATTTTTGTAAACAACATATCTAAAATGCAATGTTAACCACAACTGTAAGTCAGTGCGCTACATCTTTCTTTCAACCGCTTTAATTAATGCAAGGCTGCCTGTATCATCTGGAGGTACTCCCTTTGCAGAGGTGACTTAACCATGTTATGAATGGTTGACGCCCAGGTTCGCACTAATTTCTGTCTTCTATGGTAGTTTTTCCTGATGTTGTGGGATTGTATACCTTCCTTCTGAGTTATTTCTGTACACTCCCGCCTCGTATTGGTGGACTAGTAGGTAACTCTTTTTGATTTCCATTGTCATTTATTTTTGCATTCTGTATTGTAGATTTTCTTGAATTTTCCTTTTTCTGTACAAGATTGTCTTGATTATATATTATGAAAACGTAATAAGGATAAAATTTAAAAGTCGTGGAATAGGAGGCAGTGTACTGTTGTGGATCAGGAACTGGTTAAAACATAGAAAGCAGAGAGTAAGGATAAATGGCCAATTTTCTTAATGGAGAAAGATGAATAGTTGAGTACCCCAGCGTTCTGTGCTAGGCCCGCTGCTTTTAAACATATTTATAAATGATCTGGAAATGGGAATAACGAGTGAGGTGATCAAATCTGCAGATGACACAAAATTATTCAAAGTTTTTAAAACACAAGAGGATTGTGAAAAGTTGCAAGAGAACCTTGATAAATTGTACAAGTGCAAAGTTATGCACCTAGGAAAGAACAACCCAAACTATGGTTACACAATGCAAGGTTCCACATTAGAAACCACCTAGAAAAAGGATTTAAGCATCATCATGGATAATACGTTGATATCCTTCACCCAGTGTGCTGTGGCAGCCAAGAAAGCAATTAGAATGCTAGGAATCATAAGGAAAGGAATGGAGAATACAACCAAAACTAAGAGGGAGGAGTGGCCTAGTGGTTGGGGCAAGTTACCTCAGGCCAGAAGGTCAGGGGTTCAAATCCCACTAGAGGACAGCAACCTTGGGCTGGAAGAACTGGGGTTTCTAGTCCCACAGGTGCCCCTTGTGGTCTTGGGCAAGCCACTTAACCCTCCATTGCTCATGTTCCCTGTAAGTATTAGTGTATGTGCCTCATGTTAAATGTATCCTCCAATTGTGTTGTGACCACTTTGATTGAAGGATAAGGTGGTATACAAAACTGTCTATAAAAATAAAATTATAATGCCTCTGTATTGTTCCATGGTGCAACAGCACCTTGAAAATTGCGTGCAATTCTAGTCACCATATCTTAAAAAGGATATACCGGTAGCAGAATTAGAAAAGGTACAGAGAAGAGCAACCAAAATGGTAAAAGGGATAGAAGGATACCCCTATGAGGAAAGGCTTAAAAGGTTAGGTCTCTTCAACTTGGAACAGAGATGGCTGAGAGGAGATATATTAGAAGTCTATAAATTAAGGAATGAAGTTGAATGGGTAAATATAAGTTGTTTACTCCATCAAAAAGTAGAAAGACTAGTGGACACGCAATGAAGCTACAGTGTAACCCATTTAAAACTAATAAGAAAAAATATTTTTCACTCAACACGTAATCAAACTCTGGAATTAGTTACTGGAGGATGTACTAAAAACTGGATTTAAAACAAGTTTGGAGAAGATCCCGGAGGAAAGATCCATAAACCATTATTAAAGAGGACCTGGGAAATCCACTGTTTACCCCGGGACAAGCATTGTGGAACATATCTACCTTTTTGGGAAGCTGCCAGGTACTTGTGACCTGGATTGGCCACTGTTGGAAACAGGATAGTGGACTTAATGGACCTTGGTCTGACCCAGGATGGCATTTCTTATGCTCTTAGAGGAAAGGTGGGATAATGGAGATATTATAGACACTTTTAAATACCTCCATGGCATAAATGCACAGGAGGAGAACCTCTTTCGATTGAAAGCAAACTCTGCAACAAGGGGACATAGGATGAGAGTGAAAGGGGATAGACGTAGGAGTAATATACAGAAATATTTCTTTACAGAAAGAGTGGTAGATGCATGGAATAGTCTCCCAGTGGAGGTAGTAGAGACAAGGACAGTATCTGAATTCAAGAAAGCATGGAACAAATACAGAAGATTTCTAAAGGAAAAAAAGGGACTATAGTAGTTGATATGGAAGGGCAAACTAGATAGGCCAAATGATCTTTTTCTGCTATCACATTTCTATGTTTCTATAAACCTCTACAGTACAAGGAATACTGTGAAATAATAGAAAACCTGAAAAATAATTGCTGCTCAATACAGAAATAGCAAACCTGCAATATCATAGTATGATTCAAACAGCAAGAACTTTACCTATGAATAAGCAGCACTATAGATATTACATTGAGTCCTAGCACATTAATACATCTACTCCAGGTAAAACAGAAGAAGTGGGACTACCACAGATTTCTACACAGAACCTAAACACTAAGAATACCTCATCTTGGTACACACAGAATGCAGACAGACTCTTACCCAAAATAGAATAAGGGTCCACAAATTAGAAATGGAAATATGAAGATAAAAATTGAACTGGGAGTCCCGAGAGCACTGGAGAAATACAACACAAATGCATTTCCTCTGGTACTAAATAAAATACAAAAATGTCCGCTATCCATATTTCCCAAAGCAAACATATTCCATGTAATAAATTCAAAATAAAATACTTTTTTCTACCGTTGTTCTCTGGGCATTTTATTTTTCCAATGATGTTTGTCCCAGTTTCTTTTCTTCTTTACTCTGACTTCTGCTAACTCTCTTTCCAGTGTATGGTGTCCATTTTTTGTTTCTCCTCTCTCCTCCTGTCTTTTCTTTTTCCTCCCTACAACCTTTAGCCCTTTCCTCCCTTTCTTTCTTTTCTGCCTCTCTGTCCACTCAAAGTCCTCTCTCTCTTCATTTAATTTTCACCCGCCTATCATCTTTCCATCTTCTTCTCTTACTTCCTACCCAGCCCACCCCCCTTAGCTCTACCATTTCCCTGTCCCATTCCTTCAGAATTCAAAATGGCATGGGACAGACACGGTGGATCCCTTTATAGCAACAGAATAAAATAAAAATAAGCATAACTATCTCTTATATCTGAGCAAATAGGGGTGACCTACACAGAGCGGTGGGTACACCCCTAAACAAAGGCATGGGGAGGGGTGACCTGCACAGAGCAGCAGGTGCACCTACTCTTGCCGCCTTGCTGGGCAGACTAGATGGACCATACTGGTCTTTATCTGCCGTCATATACTACGTTACTATGTTATTCCCATCTATATTTCTCACTCACTCATTACCACATTTCTGCCTTCTGTATTCACCATCCTATTCTCTCTCACCCTCAACAGGATTACGTCTCCTCTACCCCCTCAATAGTGCTGCACCTCCTCTGTCTCTAGCACTGCTGCCATGGTGCTCATATCCGCTCTCTCCTAGCCCTGCCCAATAATGTTGTATTGCCCCTTACCACCTAATAGTATTGTAGCTTCTCTCCCCTACCCCCCCCCTCAATAATGCTGAATCCTCTACCCTCAATTATGCTGTATACCAGTTCTCTTCAACAACGCTGCAATGGCGCTGCATCTCCCCTTTCTAGCCTCCCCCTAAAGCGCTGCATCTCCCATCCCCATAGCACTCACTTCTCTCCTCCTCCTTCATAGTAGCGCTGCATCTCCCTTTTCCCCTACCCCCAATAATGCTGCATCTCCCCTCTCCCATACTCCCCTCCCCAGCAGTTTTTCATCTCCCCTCTCTTCAACAGTGGTGCTGCTTCTTCCCCCTCCCCCACCTTCTCCAAAAATGTTATATCTCCCATCTCCCCCACTCTTCAAATAATGCTGCATCTCCCCTCTCCCTTACTCCTTCCCCCCAATAGTGCTGCATCTTGCCTCTTCCTTACTTCCCCCAATAGTGCTGCATCTCCCTTGTCCAATTTGGCAGCAGGAGCACCCATACAAGCCCCGGCATTGCTACTGACTTTTTCATAACAGCACTCCTTCGGTTCACAACACACATCACTTCTGATTTCAGTTCCCAGTATGCGGAGAAGCACAGGAAATGAAATCATGAAAAGCACCACATGCTGTTCTTAATCGGAAGAACACTGATCAGAAAGAGCTAGTAGCAGTACCACTACTGGGGCTTGTTGCAGTACCACTACTGGGGCTTGGGCAGCTGCTCCTTCCACTGGATGCCGTCCACCGTTGTGTCTCCTACTGCTGCTGCCACTCCTATGTTAAAGCATACTCGAAAGGAAACTTCTCCCTCGGAGCTGCTCTGCACTGTCTGCGCCAGCCCTCTAGCTTTCATTTTCTCGCAACAGAGAACCGCTACATTAGAGTGGAATTAGAAGCATTACTACTCCCAGTACTATACTCTTCCAATGCAATGTGTTCAGGTTTGCCAGCAGTGGTTCTGAAAGCATTACAGCTGGATCATAATGTAGCAGCTAGACTTGATGAGGCCTTCTAGAGATCAAGTGACTGGCTCCCATGAGCTGTTTTGAATTCCATATGCTTTTCATATTCAATTCAAGACTATCTGTTTGGCAAACCTTACATAAGGAGGAAGTCCATTTCCTTTGTCAGTCATTGAAGAGAGATTTCCAGTCAGGCCTTGGCCTCGACTAGTCAAACTCTGCTGTGGGATCTTTACGCTAAGCAATATCCATGCTGTAGGATTTTTACAGTTACAGGTCCAATTTTATGAAATCATTTAGCACTGGATATTTTGTTTATTTTATTTTTTATTTATTTGGACAGGTTTCTAAACCGCCCCCTTCCAGAGATCAGGGGCAGTTTACATAGAACACAACAAGTTACAGAGAACCAAGTATAACTATACAGTATATATACACATTGTAACAACTGAACTGTGTACATTGTATCTTGTTAAGTATTTACATTGAGACATAAAGCGACATTGTAGCAGTTTTTTAATGATTGTTATACAGATCATGTGCTGAATATGCTTTTGGGGAGTTTGTGAGGTATGTAGGTTTGCCTCTGATTAGGTTATGCCTTGTGTTTGGGGGGGGAGGGTGTGATTGGGTGCTGATGGTGTTGTGGTTACTGTAGTGTTCAATGAAGAGCAGCGTCTTTAATTCCTTCTTGAATGTTTGTATGTCTTTGAGTGATCGTAGTGAGTCTGGTAGCGAGTTCCAAAGTACTGGGGCTGTGAAGGTGAACGCTCTGTTGCTTGTTATCTGTTTGGTTTTATGTATAGTGGTAGGAATGTTGAGGAGTTTGTTTACTTTTCCTTCTGTTTCTGGTGTTGAGCTGAGCAGTTATAAAGGATGACAGATATGATGGTGCAATGTTGTTGTGTAGTTTGACTGTTGTAATTATCATTTTGTATTTTGAGTGACTTGCTATTGGGAGCCAATGGGAGCTCATAACCGATATTAGACAAATCTAACTTTTTAAGCTGTAGGAAGAAGAGTAAAGTGGTGTTTACCAAGGCATTTCCAGCTTAAGAGGATTAGGTGTGGGTTGATGGTTTCTTTGATTTATTGTATCATTTTTCTCTGATTTTTTTTATATCTATTCTATAACTCACCTAGGTGGGAGATAAATGGTTTTAATAATAATAATGTTGTTTGCTCTCAAGTTAGATAGAGATTGAAAATTTAAATTATTTTGGGCCTGAAATTATTCCAAGAGGCACATAAGGAGCCAATAACCAGCTAAAGAAACCTGCACATAAAAGGGCAAGAATCGTGAGTCAGCTGCAAGAAATGAGGGCAAAGATGGAAATTGAGCGGATATGGGAGATCGTCTGCTGGCAGCCAAATCCGGATACATGGACTGGATCCAAGTGCTGATATTTGAGATACCCACGCAAGGTGGCAATACATGCAATATGAACAGATAAGAAACACAGAGAACAGAGGGTGGCCCATAACTGCGCAGTGATGGAAAGGCAGGCAAGAACAATATCCCGTCATACCCGGGTAATGGCACGATAACAGTATACTATAGAAAATAATCCGCTGGTACTGCCAGCGGATAGCTGGTTATACCAGCAGCCCCTGCCATGAAACTCATAACCGGTTATGATATTGCACATTCAATTACGTACTGTATGTGCAGAAGCCCCCTCTGGCTAGGCAGATACACAGCAGCAGCATGGCTGCAAGGAGAACAGTCAACTTCACCTCTGCAGAAGTCAAGGCACTGTCCAAAATGATGCTGAGGTTGGAGGGGGTGCTGTACCTCAGGGGCCACCACAGGACCAACCTGCATCTATCCACGGCCATTTGGAGGGTGATCCAGCTCCACCTGCAGAAGTGAGTAGCCGATGGGAAGTCGAGCTCTAGGGAGGAGAGAGGGGGGGATAGACAGAAAAGTAGATCAGAAATGAGCACCTGGCACAGGCCAGGCTGTAGGAGTGCACATACAAAGAGTGGGGATGTCCCTTGGCAGTCGCTGTGATCAGCAGCATGAGTTATATTACTGACTTTGCCAGGTTACACAGTTCAAAATGCACTTCCCTGTCATCTCATGATACCTAAGTGCCCTATCCTAGACTAGTATGCAGCTGCAGACTTCAAAGAAGAGGATGCAATAGCTCCCCCTGGTAGAGGAGGGAGGAGTGGCCTAGTGGTTGGGGCAAGGTACTTCAGGCCAGAAGGTCAGGGGTTCAAATCCCACTAGAGGACAGCAACGTTGGGCTGGAAGGACTGGGGTTTCTAGTCCCACAGGTGCTCCTTGTGGTCTTGGGCAAGCCACTTAACCCTCCATAGCCCATGTTCCCTGTAAAATAGTTATCTCCAAGTTATAATGGCCTGTTCAATGTAATTACAGCTTGTTTCTTGTAAACCGCACTGATGCAGAATAGCGCGGTATATAAGAGAATGAAAATAAATAAATAAACTTTGTGGTGTTCATGCTTGTTGTGGGGGCTGTTCCAGCTTTTGCATGTTGTGGGCGTGTCCCTTCTGTTATTGTACCTATTGTCCAGTATCCTGGCTGGCTATGAACATTCAGAGAATACAGAAGTAAATAGCAGGGAAATCATGTGCCAAATGTTGGTTGCCAAACACATTATGGATCTGTATAGGGATAATATATTTTCACTCTGTGACCTGTTCAAAATCCCATATACACCACCTGCTTTCTTACAAGCAAATATTTTTGTCAGACTATTGCAAAAATGAGATGAGGACAGTAACTGAATTCAAAAAAGCATAGGACAAACACAGAGGATCTCTAAAGGCAAAAAAGGGGACTGTTGTAGTTGTTATGGAAGGACAGACTAGATAGGCCATGTGGTCTTTTTCTGTCGTCATATTTCTATGTTTCTGTGTAAAAAAAAGGCTGCTATCAATAAGCTGCCTCACTTATCAGTCCGTTTTAATCTTTTTTTAGTGGAAGTGATCTTGCAAAATTTCTTTTAAAGTATTAATGTCCAATACCAATACAACATTGTGTTTCGAACCTGTTATTAGCTAAGTTCTACCTCAGGGTAACATTGATGTACTCATTTGCAACAGAGAATAGCTGTCTTTATCAGAATCTGCAGTACAAAATGCCTCAAAAACAGAGCCCAAAAGGTCATCCATGCTTCACGACATAGCTGGAATATCACTGGCTTCTAACTAAAATAGCTGCGGCATCTTTTTAAACCATTTAAACTCCACCCATCGGTGGACTCTTTTAAAAGAGAGAGCCATTTTTAATTGATCAGGGTATACCAGTCTATATGCTGATTTAATCCAAATGGATGCACAGTATTCAAGGTGTAGATCCAAAACTGTTCTTTATAATTCAGATGTTATTCCTGATTGCTACCCCTCCACAAAGGTGGGGTATGTTCAATCACCTGCCATCGCGATTGTCCAAATGAATGACCATGCTTTACAATGCTCTACAATAGAAGCTCCTCTGTTCTGAGTATTTAAACAAGCTCGATATTCCCATACCGCTGTATCATACTATGTTTAGTGTGGCTGATGTAAATTTTATCACAGGGACATATTAAAGCATATACTACAAAAGTAGTCTAACATGTAGACCGATTTTTAGTTTTCAAAAATTTACCTGTAATTGGGTATTGCCAGGATTCACCTTCTATATTTGTAGAACAAAATTTACACAGTCCACAAGCAAAATGACCAGAAGGTTGAAAAGGTGTACTATTATCTTCCTTCCAGGTAATAGATTTGCTTACAAAATTGGCAATATTTTTCTCCCGCTGATAGGCAACTATCAGTAGAGTTGTAAAACAAGAATAAACTTGCAGGAAACACCAATGTTTATAAATTATAACTGCTATGTATGATGCCCGTACAGAAAATTATAATACACAGACCAAAGGTTCATTTTTATCTGACACTTCTTCTGCCTTACGATGTAATAGTAAATCCCATTGTGCATATAAACCCCACAAGGACTCCGAAAAAGGATAACCACGATCTAGATATTTCTTCATTAATAATCGAGCTTGTATTTCATAATCTTCCTTCATAGTACAGATTCTTTGAACACAAAGAAATTGACTTATTGGCAATCCCATTTTTAATTTCTTAGGATGGTAACTAGAAAATCATAGCAAATTATTCTGCACTACAGATTTTTGATATAAGGTTGTAGTTAATGAGGTGTCTTTACGAATGATGGTAATATCTAAAAATGAAATCTTTTTTTTTTTTGGTCAAAGGAACATTCAAATTTAAGGTTAGGGTTCCGATGTTCGAAAGGCAGTTACACAGACCTGAAAACCGTGTAACTACTGCTGAACGGGATATACCCTCTCTTCTTCCTTATGTCGGGGGCATTCCAGAGAGGAGCAGAGGTGGTGACAGTCCCTAACTGGACAGCAGTGATATTGCATGCTGACCGGTTAACGAACTGTGGATAAAAGATAGGCAAGGGTTTTCCTTGTCTATATTTTAGCCACAGTTCTTTAAACCGCAGGAGCTGACCAAGCAGCATGCAGTATCACTGCTGCCCGGTTACCTCCTGCGACTTTTGGGCATGTGCGGCAAACCCAGATATTCAATGCCAGGACCACATATGACCCCAGCACTGATTATCTGGGGTTAAGGGTTGGCGGGTATGGAAATGAGCCGTAGCAGCGCATAGCCTGCCAAAATGAATATCGGGCCCTACGTTTTTTTACTATTCTGCCATGTGGCAAAAGCCTGTAGGGACACCCAATCTCCTTGCCAAAGGCAAAATGTCATCTGTATTGTACACCGCCCTGACGCTTCGGCCTGGGCGGTTAATCAAATTTTGTGAATAAAGATAAAGATAAAGATCTAAATATTGTCGCCATAATCAAATGTGCGACATCCAAGAAAAAGTGTACAAAAATGATTTCTCAAAAGCTGCTACATAAAAGGTAGATGCAGTAGGAGCTAAAGTGCTCCCATAGCAACACCATATATTTGTTGGTAGAATGCTCCATTAAAACAGAAATAATTCTGATATAGTGCCATCCAAGACAAATCCAATACAAAATTTTTAGGAACCCTGGAAGGTCACATATCTTGTCAGTCTAACTGGGAAATCACATCAACTGCTTCTTGTTGATATATATATCTCCAGGAACAAGCAGGAAGTCAGTCTTCACATATGGTAACGTTGGAACTGACGGAGTCCAGCACAGGATCACTCCCCAGCATCCAGTAGGGATGCTTTTGGGAACATTGCTCCACGCATGCGTGCCTGCCTTCCCGCATTCCCTCCTGGTCCCCTGAGTCGTCTTTTTTCTGCAGAGCCGTTGGAACCTCATCCCTTGTTCACCTCGTGACAAGACTTCAAATTTTTCCACTGGTATCATCGAGTACTTCAGTTTTTGCCTTCCCGTCAACCGACTCGACTCCATCGATTCTGGTTCTTGTCTCTTTCCTTTTTCATATATTTTAATTTTTTACTTTATTTTTCTCTTTAGAATTTATGTTGGACCTACTGCCCACTTAGGCACCATTGTCCAAACATCCTACCCGAAAAAGATGCATTACTATCCACCCTACCATTCATCACCTGTTCTGCTCTACAACAACAGTAGAAACAGCAAGGGCCAAAGCAGTCACGGAAACCCAAGGTTACCAAACCTCAGCCAGCATCTGCAACTCAACCTACACAGAGTTTTTGACTCCTTCCTAAGGAGCATGGCCAATTGTCCCATAGGATTTCCCATTCCTCAGCTAATCCTAGGGAGATTAGTGCATTTTGCAGACCGCTGGGTCAACATCACCTCAGAACCCTGGACCTTACAGCTAGTCAGCCAGGGCCTCCAGTTGAAATTCAGAGATCTTCCACCTGCTCATTTTGTGGACCAGCCCTACTTAGATCTCCATCACACCTTGTTGCTTCAACCGGAGATCCGCGCTTTTCTTGCGCAGGAAGTGATAGAGAAGGTTCCTCCATCTCAGCATGGCCTAGGGTTCTACTCCCGATACTTCCTAATCCCAAAGACGGGAAGCCACAGACCTATTTTAGATCTCTGAAATCTCAATAAATTTCTTATCAAAGAAAAGTTCAAGGTGATCTCTCTGGATACCCTTCTTCCTTACCTCCAACCAAATGATTGGCTATGCTCTTTGGATTTCAAGGATGTTTATACACACATCCTGATCCACCCAAATGACAGAAAGTTCCTCAGATTTATATTTCATTATCTTTATTGAATTCTTCCCTTCAGACTAGCCTTGGCACCCAGAGTCTTCACAAAGTGTTTGTCTGTCATCACAGCTTACCTTTGAACTTTGGGGATCTTTCTTTTCCCTTACGTGGACGATTGGCTGATAAGGGCAGATACTGCTCAGTCAGTCACTGTCGCCCTACAACAAACCATCCATGTCCTACAGGACTTAGGTTTCATCATAAATTATCCAAAGTCATACCTTGCTCCAACTCAAAACCTAGAGTTCATAGGAGCTTGACTGGACACAATCCAGTCACAATCTTTCCTACCAGATGACAGACATCTCTGGCTAACTACTTTAGCCACCCAGGTCCAATAGCAAACATCAGTAACTGCATGGACCTTTCTACGCTTGCTAGGCCAAATGACCTCGACAGTCCATGTCATATCCCATGCCCATCTCAACTTGAGAGTGGGACATTGGACTCTATCACAACAGTAGACGCAAACCACAGGCCACCTCTCCGATCTTGTCACCATTTCTCCTCAGATGAGAACATCCCTTCAACGGTGGTGCACACCACAGAATCATGTAGGATTACCTTTTCCACGGTCTGCACCAGAGTGTACCCTGACCACCGATGCATCAAAGCACGATTGGGAGGCTCACTTCAATGGCCTCACAACCCAGGGACTATGGTCTGCTTCGGAGAGCCCCCTTCACAAAAATCTCCTGGAACTCAGAGCAATCTTTAATGCCATTTGCGTCTTCTCTCCCCACCTGGTAGGCCGCTCAGTCCTCATTCAGACAGACAACCAAGTGGTCATGTTCTATATCAACAAACAGGAAGGAACAGGCTCTCGCCCCTTATGCACAGAAGTGATACGCCTATGGAACTGAGCAATCCCTCGGGGAATTTACCTTCATACAGTATACCTTCCAGGAGCAGATAATCAATTAGCTGACAGGCTGAGTAGAATTCTCCATCTGCACGAATGAGGCTGAACCCTCAGGTCACAAAATCCATGGTGTTCGCAGAGAACACTAGATCCTTTCACATGTTCAGTTCCAGATCTTCTCCAATACCTGCTCCATCTATCCTCCTTGGGCCTTAAAACCAACTCAGTACATGTACACTTATGCGCCATTGCTGCTTCTCACCATACTTCAGAGAATTGCCCTATCTTGGCGCATCCCTTAGTGGCCAGATTCATGCATGGTCTACTCTTGACCAAGCCGCCTCTCTGTCCACCACCCATGGCATGAGATTTAAATGTTGTTCTTGCGCAGCTTATGTGCAGCCCCTTTGAGCCTCTCGCTTCATCTCCTTTAAAGTTCCTAATGTGGAAAATCCTCTTCCTGGTAGCTGTAACTTCAGCCTGCAGAGTTAGTGAACTCCAAGCTCTCATAGACTATGTTCCATATACCAGATTCCACCATGATAAGGTTGTCCTCCGGACACATCCTAAATTCTTACCAAAGGTCGTCACTTCCTTCCATTTTAACCAGTCTATCTCATTGCCAACTTTCTTACCTAGGCTTCACAGCTCCTCTGCTGAGACGAAGTTGTACACTCTTGATTATAAAGAGCGTTGGCCTTCTACCTTGACTGCACTATGAGTCAACGTCAATCCTCTCAGCTTTTTGTCTCCTTTGATCAAAATCACTTAGGGTTGCCAGTTTCCAAGAGGACACTCTCAGTCTGGATTTCAGATTGCATATCTTTTGCTTATTTGCAAGCTGGACTGTCTCTACAGCATCACGTCTTAGCCCATAATGTCCAAGCCATGGTTGCCACTGTGGTTAACCTCTATTCTGTCTCTTTTTTGGAAATCTTCCAAGCAGCTACATGGTCTTCGCAGCATTTTATTATTTTTTTAAAATTTATTTAGACAGTTTTATATACCACCTTATCCTTCAATCAAAGTGGTCAACACCACAGTTGGAGGTATGCATTTAACAGGAGGGGATACAACACACATACGTAAAGGCTATCTGCTTATAGCTCTAAATGGGAAAGGGTAGTTGGGGCCATGTGGTGTGGTTAGCTGGTGGGCCATTTGGGGTATCTAGTGCTTGGCAACTTAAGGTGGTTGCTCATAGGCCTTGGTGAAGAGAAGGCTCTCGAGAGCCCTGCGGAAGTCCTTGGTATCGTTTAGGGTCCTTAAGTCCATAGGGAGGGAGTTCCATAATGCAGGCGCCAATAGCGAGGGAGCTCTCTTGGATGTAGCTTGCTTAGTCTTGTGATAACCTGTGGGTGTGCTGATCCTGTTGCCATTGTTGGTTCTTCTAGGCCTGTTACTGACATCCTTGATTATTATATCATGGAGCGCATCTGCTGAGTGGTGGTGGAAGATTTTGAAGATGTTCAGGATTGTCTTGAATTTTGCCCTCGTGATTATTGGGAGCCAGTGAAGGTGTCGTAAGACGGGGGTGATGTGTTCAGATCTTGCAGTGCCCGTGATGATGCGTGCTGCAGTATTCTGCACCATTTGAAGTGGGTGAATAGTCTGCTGAGGGAGGCCTTGGTATAATGAGTTTACATAGTCTAGAAGTGGGGTGATGACTGCTTGGCAGACCATGCGGAAGTAGTCTTGGCTAAGGATTGGTTTGAGTTTTCTGATGATTTTCAATCGCTGGTAGGCTTTTGCATACCTTTGCAGCTCACTACTGCCTGGATAAAGACTCCAGAAGTGTTGCTGAATTCAAACAATCTGTTCTACTTTCCTTTTTCATATCTAGACAGCTTTCCCACCACCCACCTGACTACCTCGTGGGAGTGCTCTGAACGGGCAGAATCTGTCTGATCCTTGTTGCAAACACTGGCTGCGCTGGGACCCTTTATTATGCTTGGTTGCTTTGGCCTAGGGAGTCCCATATGTGAAGACTGACTTCCTGCTTGTTCCTGGAGATAGCGTAGTTACTCACCTGTAAGAGGTGATCTCTGGGAACAGCAGGAATCAGTCTTCACGACCTGCCCACCTCCCCTTCAAGTTGTCCCCTTATTTTTCCTGGTATTTTTTCTTATTTTTTCTTGGGCTGTTCATCTGACTGAGGAGACCAGGAGGGAAGGTAGGCACACATGCGTGGAGCAATGATCCAAAAAGCATTCCTATCAGATGCTGGGGAGTGTTCCTGCACTCAGCTCCGTCGGTGCTGATGTCACCATATGTGAAGACTGATTCCTGCTGTTCCCATTGAGCCAATAATGATGCACCTCACAGCTGTTGTAGCAGTGGTGCAGGGATGGGTCCTTAAGCTGCATCCCTAGCAGCATGTGGCTTTTATTGGGAGCTGCACATTGAGAGCGTGGACACTTGTGCATGTGGCAAGACAGAGTTGCCTGACCATAGCATCTGTCCCTTTCTTGCTGACAGGGTTGCGGGAGAACTGGGGTATGAGCAACAGGAAGGGGATCTCACTTCTGTGACTGGTGCCTAAACACATGTCATGGAACATGGAGCAGTTATGTGGTTGACGAGGCAGGGGCCTTAAGCAGGTGGCACAGGGCTGCAGCCCTTACAAGCCACAGAGATGTCTCTGGGGGTCCTGGGACCTCAACATGCGTATTGGTTCAGCAGCCCCCTGCCAATTCTCAGTGGTACAGTTGAGAGCCATGGACTATGCTCTCTCATGCTGCTTCTCTGGCCTCCCAAGTCAGTCACCTTTGAGGCATGCATTGTACCTTCCCTCTAGGGCCATAGCTCCCCTGCACGTTTTAGTCCTCCCTACACAGCACACCAGTGCCCCAAAGGTAGTGTGTTGCTCTGTGAGTGCACACAGCAATCACCCTCCCTGTGCTTTTGTCCCAGACTGCACTGCTGGCTGTATACTACTGTGCCTCCACCAGCTGCCACATATCTCATCAGCTACAGATATGTTTCTCAGACTGTATTGGCCTAGCGGCCAGCATACACCCACCCATACCAGTCCTGAGGAACCACAGTCTGGCTGCCTGGTGCATGAACATTTCCACAGCAGCTGACACCTCTGCATGCCTGTGCTGTGATGGCAGATATGGGTGTCAATTTGGAGTATGGATGGTTTGAACACCATAACTGATATCCCACTTACCCAGTTTTCTTTGGTAACCGGACAAGCTGCTGAATATCCACTGTTGGCTTCTTTCATGGGTATCGCGGCTCTCGGCATCCACCATTAACGACATTTGTCTTTTTGTGCATGAACTGAAGCAGAGGCCAGAGTGAAAAAAAAGAAGGGATTCATTTTTGCAGTCTTGACGAGAGCCCTTGAGTGGATCTAGCAGGCCTCTACAAGAGCAACGTGACCCATTGGATCAGTGTGCGATGACTCTGTGCATGGGGGGGTGAAAGATCAGGGCTCTGAGACATCGTCTCCTCCGGCACCATACCTCCCACCGTAGTGTGTAATCTGGCTGTTTTTGGCAGTTGTTTGAGTTGCAAGTGCTTGTGCTCAGCATCAGGGTTAATTTTTCTGGTGTTTGGCAGTATGTAGTGCTGAGTGCAGCCATGCCTTCCATGAAATAGGTTTGTACTGCATGTGGGGCATGATAGAGCTCCCTGTTGGTGGCCAGGTGCTGCAAGGGCTGCGGGGTGGAGAGCCACATTCTGGAACAGCCTCAGCCCAGCCAGCCACAGACTGTGGGAGCGTGCAATTCAGGGGACTGGATTTCTCAGGCTGAGGCATCTCTGAAGCAGCAGGAGGTTTCCCGTGCTTTGCCTGCGATGGTAATCTTGTCCACTGCTCCTTGCAAGTCCGCAGCCATTTTAAGCATCTTGGGGTCATGAACTAAGTCTGATGTGGCTGGTGGGGCACAGCTAGATAGTGGGGAGGCAGGAGACCCTCCTATGGAAGACTCATCTCTCTTTTCACCTGAATTCATGTTGCTTCTCCATTGGACCTACCAGTTGGAGAATGGTAAAGGGTCCAGCAACTCTGGTAGTGCCCTTCAGTCAGGGGGATTGACACCCAAGCAGGGGATTTCAATATGAGCTCAGGAATGACCCACCAAACAGAGCAGACTTTCAGAGGAGGTTGGTGAGGTGCTTGAGTATCTATTGGACCTTTCAGGGGGCTCGGAGGATGCCCTGGTGTCCTTCGGCTCCCTGTGAGAAACTGGAGACCTTGGACCTGGAGGAGGGGGAGCTTCCCCCTGGGGAGGATTCATCCATTGTCTGCATCTTCTGGAGGGAAGAGCTGCTGCTGTTAATTGCACAGTCCCTGACAGCTTTGAATATCCCTTTCAGGACAACAGAAAAGGATTCATCTTTGGAGTATCTGCAGTTGTAGGACATGCGCTCCCCTCAGAACTCGTTTCCAATTCATAAGGCCATTATGCAGATGATAGAGGCTAAGTGAGAACAGCCGGAGGCAAGTGTGAAAGAGGGTCAGGCAATGGCTCAGATGTACCCCATACCTCCGGCAGAGAAGGAGTTGTTCTCGACTCCCAAGGTGCATTTCTTAATCATGGCAGTCACAAAGAAGACCATTATTCCTACGGAGGGCAGAACGGCCTTGAAGGGGACCCACAGGATCGGAGGTTGGAGGCCCTCCTTCACCAGACTTTTGAGGTGAATGCATTTTCTGTAGGCCTCCATCTGTGGGGTGTATTTGGCATGAGCATGCATGCTTTGGCTGCAGGCACTATCGGAGCAAGGGTCTGGTTTGGATAAGGAACCAGCTGAGCTCCCCAAACTGGAGTCTGCCTCGGCCTGCTTGGCAGATTTCTGCTACGACTTGACACGGTGAATGGAATAGTGTCCCTTCTTTCAGAAAGAATAGTCAGGATACAACAGCAGAATGTGGCTACCAACAACATGGCACTATTTACAGGTACTCAACTTGATGGCAGTTACATTGGATCTGGTACCCTATGCTAGGGCGCATATGAAAACGCTGCAGATTGCATTGCTTTTGAGATGGTCTCCTCAGCATCAGTCCCTGTCCAGGCGGCTTAAGTGGCTATCCCAAAGGAACCTGGAAAAAGGGGTATCCTTGGATACCCCGGAGTAGATAGTTGTCACAATGGACACCAGCCTTTTCGGCTGGGGGGGTGTATTTCCAAGCCCAAGTAGCCCAGGGTTTGTGGTTGGAGGAGGAGAGCTCTTGGTCGATCAACCATCTGGAGATCCACGTGGTGTGGATTGCACTCTGTCGGTTCTCCCTGTTTCTGAAGAGCAGGGCAGTGAGAGTGTTCTCCAACAGCACATCTGCAATGGTGTATATCAACAGACAGGACGGCATGTGCAGTGTAGTGTTGGTGGCAGAGGTGGCTCCGCATCTGCAGTGGGCAGAAAAGTATCTTCTGGCACACTCAGCAATGCATGTGGCCAGCAAGGAGAATGCGCAGGCCAACTACCTGAGCAGGCATTGCTTGGATCTGACAGAGTGGTTACTTGTGGAGTCGGTGTTTTGCGATCTGGTGCAACACTGGGGTCAGCTGGTGATGGATCTAATGGTGTCTACAACCAATGCCAAGGCCAGCCACTTTTTCAGCTGATGGCGTGATATAATGTCCGAGGGCCTGGTAGGTCAGCACAACAGGCAGGTAATCCTGATGGCCTGAGATTGGCCTTGCCAGCATTGATACGCAGATCTGGTCAGGCTGTCAGTGACAAGACCATATAGGTTGCCAGCCCGACCAGACCTTCTTGCTCAGGGTTCGGTCCTGATGCCTCAGGTTGATCGATTCTTGCTTACGGCTGGCTCTTCAGAGGGCACGTCTGAGGTGATGAGGATACTCGTGTTATTTCAACTCTCTTAAGGGTACGTAAGTGTTCCACGACTCTGTCTTACATTCAAGTGTTCCGTGTGCTTGAGGACTGATTAGAGGGGCATTGCCTTGTGGCCTTCCGTTCTACAGTGTCCGATGTTTTGTCATTTCTTCAGGCAGGTCTTTATTTATTGATTTTATTTTATTTAACTGTATTTATATCCCGCTTTTCACCAGATCAAAGTCAGGTCTGGATAAGGATCTAGCATGGAACTCCCTCAGAGTCCAGGTCACGGTGCTGGCCTGCTATAGAGGGAAGATTCAAGGTGCGCCACTAGCCTCTCACCCAGATGTGGTGCATTTTCTATGGGCTGTGAGACAGGTGCGGCCTCCAGTACATCCAGACATGCCTTCCTGGAATCTCAATCTGGTTCTCTTGGCACTTGCGGAGGTCCCCTTTCAGCCACTCAGTGGCACTTTGCTCAAGGATTTGACTCTCAAGATGGTCTTTCTAATGGCAATCTGCTCAGCAAGACACATTTCTGAATTGCAGGCCTTGTCTTGTTGAGAGCCATTCTTGCTCATTCGGAAGAAGATTGTGTTACGGCCAGTTCCATCTTTTCTGCCGAAGGTGATGTCCTTGTTTCATGTAAACCAGGACATGATCCTACCAGTGTTCGTGTCTGAGGCAGTGGGGCCTCAGGACCATTGTCTCCATTCTTTGGATGTGAGGCATGCCCTACATTGGTTCCTGAAACGCACTCAACCATTCAGGAAGTCAGACAGATTGTTTGTGCTGTTTGGAGGTTCGCATAAGGGACAGGTGGCCTCAGAGTTGTTGATGGCCCGATGGGTGAAGGAGGCTATTGCTTCAACGTATCTGCTACAGCATCATCCAGTGCTGATAGGGTTGTACGCCCATTCTACCAGGACGTAGGTGAATTCTTGGGCCAAGTATCAGCTCATACTATTGGTGGAGAATTGCAGGGCGGTGACGTCCTTACACATCTTTGTGAAGCACAATCACCTAGATTTGTAGGCTCGACAATGCGTTTTGGGCGGTGGGTGCTGCAAGTGGGGCTCATCGGTCCCATCCCTCTGGTTCTAGGTACTGCTGCGGTACATCCCATCTATCTGGGCTGGACTGGACTGGAGGGACAGAAATGAAGGTAAAATTAGACCTTACCTGTTAATTTTCTTTCATGGAATCCCTCCAGTCCAGTCCAGGATCTGCACTGGCTGTGGGTGTGTGGTTCTTCAGCTGAGATTCGGTGTTTTGGCAAGCCTATGATGGTGTGGTGCTGTTGAGGTGTTGGGCCTTCAGAGACCTCAGTTGTTGGGATGACTGAGAGGTTGATCCTGGAGGGCTCTGGTCAAGAATTTAAAAAAAAAAGCAGCAAATGGATAATGAAGCTAACATATATGGGGGCTCAGAGCTTGCAGGTGGGCGGGCAGACCTTGGATGGTCCTGCTGTCTGGCATGTGGCTTCCCTCCAGGTTGGCCCCATGACTCTTGGCTTACAGGAGGTATCAGTTCTGTGGTTCTTCAAATTTTAGTTAGAGTTTTGACAGTGTAGTAGGTTATATTGCTGCTTGCCAGAAGGATACTGAGGTACCGGGGTGGGGGGGGGGGGGGGTGCTCATGGACTCTTATCCTGTGGCATCATCAGTTATTTGAATATTCACTCTCGAGCTGCTGGTGGGATGGACAGAATCCATCTATCTGCACCGGAGTGGAGGAACTCCATGGATTATGTTGTAAGCATTTGTTAAAGACTGAGGATATCCACTTAGCAGCATCAGTTGGCTTTAGTGTGTACCTCTATTCACTTGATTTTCTTTTTAATTTAAAAACGTCAACTGGATTGAAATGGAACCTAAGTGTTCACTGATATCAGTTATGGTACATAGGGCTGAACTGCCTTTCCTATCATCAATAGTGTGATGCCTGCCAAGTGCAAATTGTAAAGGTTTGATTTCAAGACATTATACAACATTAAAATACTTTACAGATAGATTTCTTATCAAATGAGAACTTAATAGCATTTGACCAAATGAAGGGGCTACAGTATTGTATTATATATTAAACAGTACGTTAAATTTGATTTATTCTAAGTTTATTTACCACATATACCACACACCTGAAAACTTATACAATATGGGCTATATGCAATGAACAAAAATGGATTAAATGCAATTTTTCTGAAGAGTTTATAATCTGGGAGCGTCCAGTAATGATGCCTTTGAAAAGAAGTCCCATAATTTTTGACTGAGATGTCGAGAAGAGATGTTTCAGAAGTCAGGATGTGTCTGCTTGGTATAGATAACTCCATTCAGTATGAGAATAACCATGAAGTGGAAGGAAGGATCTCCAGGAACAAGCAGGA
Organism: Ichthyophis bannanicus; assembly: GCA_033557465.1. Lineage (NCBI taxonomy): Eukaryota > Metazoa > Chordata > Amphibia > Gymnophiona > Ichthyophiidae > Ichthyophis > Ichthyophis bannanicus. The sequence continues at coordinate 594,585,825 of CM066034.1, forward strand.
ATGAGTCTTCACATATGGGTGCGTCGGTACCGACGGAGCCTGCCGGGAACGCTCCCCAGCATCCAAAAAGAAAGCTTTTGGGAGCATCCCACGCGCATGCGCACTGCCTTCCCACCCATTTACTTCCCTCTCATCAGTTTTCCATTTTCCGCGAAGCCGGCAGGACATACTCCTGTCACTGCAGAAAATTCTTCTTTTTATTCTTAGATTTTTGTGGTCGCGTCTGCCTTCCCTCGACGCCGCCGGTGCTTTTCTTTCTTTTTACTGAAGAATTTCTTCTTTTCTTAGAAATTGTTTCCTGTTTAGTGCCTGACGGTTTCTAGGCCACTAGGCCTTTATCCTTCCATTATGGAAAAGCCAGCCACTATCCTTAAGAAATGCTTAAAGTGTGGCAGTACAGAAATATTTTCAGACACTCATACTTGGTGTCTAAAATGTTTAGGTCCTGACCATTGCCTTCTGGAGTGTCTCTCCTGCTGGAGCTCAAACAGAAGAAGTCTTCACGATCGAGCACAACTCGATACCCAGTTCACATCGCACTCGATGTCACCAGCTAGAATATCTTCTTCTTCACAGGATCAGGTAACCAAACAAAATTCTGTAAAGACTAGCCAGTCCTCGAGTGGTAGATCTCCTTCTCAGCATCGAGATGGCTCCGGCCTTGCCCTCGAGGACATTTTGGCAATAAAGCCCCGGCGGGAGTCTTCGGGCTCCAAAGCATTAACGGGCTCCAGGTTGTTCCCGGGGTTCTTACCTCGAACACATCTGGGCCATGCTCAGTGGTTGTGGCCGCTTCGAGTGGTACCGACACCCCGGCATCGGCTATGGTGATGGATGAAACACTCCTCACCGATGAACGTAGTCTAGCACTCTCGGTTACTTCGGTACCGCTAGAGTTGCTGCAGACCGTTCCTCGAGTATCGGTATCGGCTTCGGTACCGGTACCGGTATCGACATCGGCATTGGTGTTGGTACCGTCCATGCTTGCTTTGACAGACTCACTTCCTTCGATGCCGAGTCTGGAATCCATCTCTAGCATGGAGGATTCGGTACCGACTCATCTCGGTACCGACCTCGGGCGGTACCGAGGACATCGCTTTAAAGAAAATCCGATGCTTCATCCTTTCAAGTCGTCCGATTCCGATGACTGGGATGAATCCATCGGTACCAAGGCTGATTTTTCAATAAATCTAGCCTTTACCCCTCATTTTAGAGGGTCCTCCTCGGGGGAGATTTCTTTTCAAGCTTTTCTGCTTGATATGGCAAAGTTACTTGCCATTTCTATACCTGGTAAAGAATCCCTACCGGGGAATTCAAACACACTGCAATTGCCCTGGATTCCAAAGGAGGTGATCATGCTTCCTTTGCATCAGATCTTACAAGATCTACTATTAAGAATGTGGGAAACTCCTTTAACAGTATCCCCACATTCTAAGACACTTGACACTATGTACAAGGTGCCACCTTCTCCAGGTTTTCGAAAGACTCAACTTCCTCATCATTCTATTGTTGTAGAATCAGCAATGAGGCATATTAAGAGTGCAAAGAAGCACTCTTCTTATCCGCCAGGTCGTGAGTCTAGGACTTTAGATGCCTTTGGACGTCGATGCTTCCAGGTATCCATGCTTTTTCAGCAAGAATTATCTCATATATTTTATATATGGGATTATCTCTTGAAGAGGTCACAAAGAACTTAAAGTTTTTGAACCCTTTTCTTCCAGAGCATAAAAGAGCAGACTATTTCTTATTAGTCAGTCATGCTCAAAATATTTCTAAGTTCCTTAATCGTGCTTCCCTGGACTGTTTTGAGTCTATTAGCAGAACTTCTGCTATAGCCATAGTAGCACGACGCATAGCCTGGCTCCAAGCTTCAGACTTGGACAGATGGGTTCAGGAAAGACTGGGAAATACTCCTTGTACTGGTGAAAATCTCTTCAACAAGGAGGCTTTATTTCAAGCTAATCAGTTAAGCACTTATGCTGTTGCTTTCAGAGGATTGTCAAAACCTTCCTCTATCCCAGCTAATAAAAAATCTCCTAAAAATCTTTATTCCCCTAGGGGAAAAAAGTTTTATCCATCTTCTACCCATTATGCAGATGTTTCCAAAGATGGGCAACATCACACCAGGTAAGAGAATCAACACCTCAACAGGCTCAGCAAACCCAGCAATCGCAGGGTTTCTGATATTTTATTCACTTTTTCTGTGTGAGGTTTAGAACTTTTGAGCCTACTTCTTTTCAACAGAAGCATCTAAAATTCATCTCATCCATGCTGAGATATCAGTCATACATTGACTCAATCCTCGACTCTGGGCATGAATCTCTTGCTACAAGAGAAATCTATCCTTCTAGCTCTAAGAGCTATTAAGGACTATCATACCCCAGAGATAACAGGTTCCTCCTTTTAAAACAAAAGGAGGCCTAACAACTAACAACAGGGTGAGCTATGCCCTTCACCTTGTCAGTTTACTGTACGAGGATATCTCATACTTTAACTGCAAGGGGACCCTATCTCTTCAAAGACTTACCAAATTGTAAGTCTTCTCAACTCTGTATTACTTTCTATCCCTCTTAGCCCAGACATTCAGTCTCTAAGAGTACTACTAATCAACTGGAGGGCTTATTCTCTAAGCCATAGGATTTTCTTCAATACCTACTCCAGTAAGTAGTTTCCATACAGAGTTTTCTCCCCCTTTGCGGTTCATCTTCTTCTCAGATATCTTTTTAAGGCAGCTTTTCGGACAGAAGTTGGGTATCACTACTCCAAATTGTGTCTGTCGGTCCTCTCCAATCTATAGGACCTAACTTTTTATGCTGCCTTAATAACAGATAATTCCAAAAGAGGTCCAGAACTCATTTGGACTGTTTATTGTTGCAGGCATCAGGCCTGTCTACTATTCTTAGCCACCTTCAATTCTCTTTGGCTTCAACAGAATAGATTAGGTTGCACACTGGCAATTCAACAGCCAGATCTATGCAACCTACAACATGCTCTCTGCAATTCTACAACAAACCTCTGCAACTGTGGGCCTTTGCCAGAGAGCCTCAGAGCTACTCCTAATAGGTAGCGGCCAGATAGTTAACAAGGGCTTCAGCTGGTAGACTCTGCCAGTCATGCTCCTACATGACTGTTTTTTTCCTACTCTTACCATATTCCTTAAAATTTCCTTTTAAGAAAAGGTAACCAGAGTTTAGACCACGTGAAAGCGTAAAAAATTGCACAATTCCCTGGTTTGTTCCACATCTCACTGGAACTTCCACATCAGGGATGCATTTTTTTCACTGCAGTTGGTCCTTATTCACTACTTTCCTTCTAATTCCTATACTTCATGGTAGCTTATGTTGAACAAGAAAACGTATGATACTCATATTGCCCTCATAAAGAGGCAAACATGGTATCCCCTTATATTGCGTCTTTTTCTCCAGCTATTATTTGAAATTAGAAGGATCCAGACTTGCTGTCTTAAGACTAAGGATCTCCTCTGCACTCATTCACGTATGTCTCGAGATCTGGTTATTTCAAGGGCTAGATCTTTTCAAGAAGTCTAGTCCTATCCCTGTAAGTGAAGAACATAATACCAGTTTCCACGAAACCTTCTCTATAGTTCTTCTATATTTAACCAGACAGAGATTCTCCATCAATATTCTCAAGTAGGTCTTAATCCTTCTTGTTATTGCGTCAATCTCTATACATCTGACTTTGAAAGATTTTCAAGAAGTTGCAGGCTCAACGCCTAGTACAAATGTCTTTATCTTTCATTGGAATAAAGGGGGTCTTAAAGACCTATCCCCTTTTTTCTGCAAAGGGTATTTCTGCCTTTTCATCCAAACCAGTCAGATTATCTCCACTCTTTCTTAGGACCTTATTCTGCTCCAGGACAAGAAGTTCAATTTTTTGGACTTTACAGAAGCTTTAGCTATTTCTCAAAAGTTCAACCTCATTGAACTCCCCCAGTACTTCTTCTGGGGTTAGTTCTGGCCATGAGGGCTTATCATCTCTTCCTGTATTGCAAAAATTTATTTTTTTCCCTCTACTTCACATTGAGGGAATTTCTTTGAGGATAATGTACTGGCTCTCAACCACAGATCCATATTACCCACAAGTATTTTTGCAATATTTTTGAGTGAGATCCACATTAGAAAATTGAGACTCAATATTTTTCTAATATTTATGATTTACACAATGACTCCCCTCTGGATACCTTGTTTAGTCAAGCTGTTCCACAGCACCTCTTTTATTCTTTTCTAGTTCAATTCCTACCCTCCATCCCTTGGATGCCTGAGGTTTTGAGGGATAAGCATGGCCCATCTTTAGATTTGCAACATGCTGGGGCCTCCTCCAGGCATCTTAGCTTGGGAGTCCCCATATGTGAAGACTCATTCCTGCTTGTTCCTGGAGATAGCACAGTTGGCACCGAAAGCACAGTTACTTACCTGTAACAGGTGATCTCTGGGAACAGCAGGAATAAGTCTTCACAACCCACCCACCTCCCCTAGGAGTTGTTTTTTTCTCTCTCTCTCTAATTTGTGTACTTCCCTCCTTCGGTCTCAGCTACAAACCCAACTGATGAGAGGGAAGTAAATGGGCGGGAAGGCAGCGCGCATGCACGTGGGATGCTCCCAAAAGCTTTCCTTTTGGACGTTGGGGAGCGTTCCCGCGCAGGCTCCGTCGGTACCGACGTACCCATTTGTGAAGACTTATTCCTGCTGTTCCCAGAGATCACCTGTTACAGGTAAGTAACTGTGCTTTCGGTGCCAACCTGGAAAGAATGGATATTTGGGTTTAGACATTTGATTCTGCTAACATGCAAACTTGAACATGCAGAACAAATGGATGAAAGGATTAAATTTGATTGTAAATTGTGATAGAATATGAAGGTGCCATTGCTCTGAAGAAGAGGGACTTGTTGATCTGTTCTCTTGGTTTCCTTAAGACAGCCACTCCTAATAAAGATTGCATTGTGTTTGATGGAAAAAATGTGATATCTAATTCTAATCCTTTGTTTTATTGCATCATGTGGATCTCTTTTGCATATGAGAGGGTTGTATTTCACTGCATGCTGAAAAAAATTAACAGTAGATATGCATATATACATTGTACAAATCCCCTTGCATTAAAAAAAATAAAATCTGACCCTTTGGCAACTGACGTTTTATATACAGTGATTGGATAGCAATTATGTAAATGTGTTAAATTCAGTTTTACTTCAGTTTCTGGGATTATGCTTTACGTGTTATTTCAAGATTCCGAAGCAAAGCAGTTTCTGCATCCTGAGAACATTTATTCCTTTCGTATCATTTCAGGAGAGGTGTGTGATCAGCGCAAGTCGCTGCTGATAGAGAGCAGACGACATCCACAGGAGGCTTTCACAGCCCTGTTAGATTAATCAGCTGTCAGCTAGGGAAGACTGACTGCTGCTTATGCAGAGGAATGTGTGCAGTCTTGCCCAGCAGGGAGCTGCTGGGATGGGATAGCAAGCAACTGATTTTTGTCTCATTTGTCCCTTGATGCCCTGGTGGGTGAATAATTATCCTCTTCACACTCAGTTATTGTCTAATGAAATCTCACCTGCTTTTTTCAAGCTAACATCACATTTCTGATATAGGAAAAGCCTACCCTTTAATTTGTTGGGGAAATCTCTTTTGTATCTTTTGTTATTTGCTGGTTGCCTGTGGGGAATGAGAAGATTCCTAATGTTATGTTCACTTACGCTTGGAGATGGATTACCCAACTTCTGAATTCATTCTCTCTGAATAATTTTATGTCAGAAAAAAGCAGAGTTTCTGTGAAGAGGCATCCCATTACAAGTGCCTCAAAAGTTTGTGCTTCCGAAGATTCAGAGGTTGTATGTGGCTCTTTGGGACAAGATAGGATAACGGCACAAAATAATATGGGGCAAGTACTCAAAGGCAAACTCTGCTGTAAATATAAGTCAGTGCACACTGAGGAATGAAGGTTGTGTACCACTGTGGTGTTTCTAGACTGTCATTCATCTTTAACATGCTTACATCAAAAGCTTCTTTTTATGACTGGATAATCACCATCTTTTTGTAAGCCATAGAATTTTGGAGACTGTCATCTTGCATGGTTGTCTGGAGCTTGTCAGCAGGCAAAAATATTGTCATAGTAACATATGACAGGCTGTAAATCTCCATTGGTGCACAGGAATCTTAATCCTCTTAGTCTTCCATACCCTTCTTTCTCTGTCATTTGGAATAAAACTTGTGTTCCTATAGCAACTAGACATGAGAATGCCAGGACTTATAGTAACAGTAAGTGACTGCAGAAACTACCATGGCCCAACCATTCTTCCCAGTTTAGATTGATCCACTTTAGGTAGATGCACACACAAAATTCTTTATGCAGGCCAATACAACCCCCCTTCCCATCCCTCATATTCCATATCTTTTACATGCCCTCTCAGTCATTTTCCCACCATCTGTCCCAAGTATGTCCAAAATCTTCAAAAGTGATGGCCTGTCTCTTCTGCTCATTAGTCATTTCAGCTTGGTTTTTCACAAAACCAGAACTCCAGCTGGCATCCAGAGCCTCTTTCCTTCCTTATACCAAATTTTGTAATAACCTTCACAGTCAAGGTTAGTGACTCTAAACATCCAGCTTTCTCATGCTATTTTCATGGTTCAGCAGCTTCCGCCCCCATGCAAATAGGAAGCTTGCATCAGAGGGGGGCGGGGAGCAGGAACAGCACGCAATATCGGAGGTTTTGGTAAGCGCTGCATTGCTGTTTAAAAATCATGGCCGCCACTGCAGGTCTATATGTACAGTGCTGTGTATACTTTGTAACACTATACAAGTGATTAGTAGTAGTAGTAGTAGTAGGGGCAGCAGCGGTGGCAATGGGCTGCTCTTGGACTGTTGGCGCTCTAGGTGACCTGAGTTCACCTGATGGTAGCATTGGCCCTGGGTCCAAGCCTCCGACTACTACTACTTCCACCTGGCAAGAGAAAAGTTGCTTCTCTCTTGCTGTCAAAGTTCTTTATCACATGTTAATCTGTATGTTCAGCCAGGTGCGAGATATCTCTTCTTCTGTCTGTAGAGAGGTATGAAGGATTGGCAGTGGGGTGGGTTTCTGGAGTTTCTAGGCACTTTGTTGCTGTTTTGGGGGAGAGGTTAGTGATAGGGAGTTAGGGCTCAAGCAGTCTTGTTTTGTCATGATGGTGACAAATCAACATCTGAGTAGTCTTGTTGTATAGAACAGGAAGTAGGGTGTTGATTGCTAAGAGACTAGTGCACTGCACTGTGATGCAAAGTCAGTATACCAGCCTTTTTTACTGCCCCTTCCTATATCGCCATATCCCTTTTGTATTGATTTTATGACAGTGATGTGACTGTGAGGTTAATACACTTTGAGGGTCATTCCAATCCTCATTTAGCAGGTCTTGACATTCGATCCGGATGTCCAGACCCTCTAAACATCCAGATTGCACTGGTGGCCACAGAGCTCCCTGCATGTATAGCCGACTTGTGCAGGGAGCACTGTTTCTGGGTGGGGGAGGATGGGCCGGAGAAGAAGTAGGGGTGGGCATTGGGTGGAAACACAACCCTGGATGTACAGGGCCGATTCTGAGGTCAGCCCTGTACGTCCGGGGTCGGCCAGTTAGATGGGAGACTTTTACCACTCAGAAGTGGAATAAGTCCCCCTGGATGTCGGAGGATGGTGGTGCCAAGGGGCGACAAGGAGGTGAGGGGGTGCAGGGGGTTCCCCACAGCCCAACCCTGGTCATGGGAGGGCCTGCTTAGGGGTCGGGCTGCGGGAAACAGGCCAGGTACCGCTGCCGCCAGGGATTGCAGGTCCTGCATGGAGCTGCAGTGTCATGGTGATGAAATGCTATGACACTGTGGCTCCATGAAGGATCCTGGCTGAGCTAGTTTGTGAAGTGGCTAGACGTCCGGGGTGCCTGAATCGGGGCACACCCAGACATCCAGCCACTGCAATGCAATTCTGCTTCCATGGGGACGTCTAGCCCCCGTGGGAGCGGAATTAGGTGTATCTTTGGGCTGTCCGGATGTCTGAATGTCCGGACGGCCCGGAGACACACATTTTGGAATTGGCCTCCACGTGTATAAGATATAAGTTTATCGCCGCTCACATAAATATTTAGCATGCAATTAATTTGTTTTTGAACCACCTGGCCTCAGCAACGTTTCTGGTGCACCATCAACTTAGGAAGTCATCCTATGCCCCTGCCTACAAACCGATATTAGAAGAGAATGGTGGCTTCCAGTGAGTAGGAAACTGGAATGAAAGAGAAAAACAGATTCTGTATTATATCTGTTATTATGTTATGTAACTCTGCTCTTCCTCTAATGAGAGCAGAGGTTGAGGTGGGAGAGTGTTTTTTAATCTGTCGATGTGTATTTTATTTTGACTATGTTGCTGTGTTTTGCTGTTATATATTGTGGTCCTGAGATTAGGACCTGCTAATCAGATAAACCCCTCTGAACCTAATATTCAGTAACCCTATCCGGATAGTGCTGCTGAATATTTCTGCTAACCACCGCAGCACTATCTGGTTACTGCCGAGGTGGTCCATAGATGGGACCAGGGTGGCACAAGCAATTATCCAGTGCCGATTATCAGTCTGCTAACTAGATAAGAAACCGCATAACATTAGGCCAAAAAAATAAGAGCAGGCCTAATCTTATGCAGTTGGGCTATCTGGATAGTAACTGAATATCGCCACTATCCAGATAGCCTGTGTTGGCCACCGCTGAGCCTGGATATTCAGTGGAAGCCACTATCTGGTGTTTAAAAATGATGCCCACTGCAGGCTGCATATCGGCCTGTTTATTTTTTATGAACATGCAATAAATCACTTTGGGTTGCATTTTTGTGAATAAAGTGGTCTATAAATGTAAAGATGATGGGAGCAGGAGAGGCATGGTTTATCATCACCAATGAATATTGTAACAAACAATGTAGACTGGATTCCTGTTGTCTTCACTTGGTAAAAAAAACAAAGACAAACATAAAATAATCTTTATGTTCGTATCTGTTCAGAAAAGGAAGAAAGAAATGCAAGATATTTAGATTTTTTGGAAGACTATGAATGCTTGCTAGCAGATCAAACCTGCCATTTATTATTCTAATACTGTTAGCCTCAGCATTATACAGTGAGCAGTGTGCGAACAAGCTCTTGTTTTGCACGGCCATATAGTTAGTGATGATGCAAGGAGAAGTACCAAAGCTAAGTGAATTTTACGAAGCTTATGTGGTATGCATGTCTGCTATTACTGGTGAGTTGCCTGCATCATGTATCTGTCCTAGGCTCTAATGTTTAAAGCATCAAATTTGGTATGCTGCTGCCCCCTTGTGCCGGTGTGGCTAGCCTTGGGATTAGGGGATGGGAAAGATGAAATTCATATTTAAACAATACTAGGTAGAGTGCTAAAAAAAAAAAATCAACGGGGACTGAGGGAAGGACCCTTCATTCCAAAAGTATACATCTTTAAACATTTCTTAGGCTTTTAAAGGCATGAATGAGTTCTTTAACTCTTTACAGTGTTTGGCTCTACTATCTCCACTGTGAGGCCATTCCATTCATCCACTGCTCTTTCTCTAAAAAATTTTTTGTTTTTGCTCTAGAATCTGCCTACAGATCCCCATATTTTGGCATCTTGCTGTAGAGTAGGGACCACCAAAACTGGTCCTTGAGGGCAACAACCCATTCACGTTTTAAGGGTTTTCACAATGAGTAAGTTTGAAATATATCTGCATGCAAAGGATGCAGCACATGCAAATAGATTTTAGGTATAGTCATTATGGAAATCTTTAAAATCAGACTGCTGTGACCCTAGAAGACCTGTTCCATAACATTCTTTCCTCTGAAAAAGTTTGCTTCTTGTGCCTGATTAGTACCTTTTCTTTTTAACATCTTCCTTATGCCACTTGCAAAGTTGCTTCAGTTCTGAATTTCACAGCATTTTTATACACAGATGATATCCAGCTGTTGGTTGTTTGGTCCATATGACACTCAGACTGTTAAAATATCACCTGTAATCTTGAAAAAGTAACTGATTGAACGAGTGCAAATAAGCCGAAACTCAACCCTCAAAACACAGCAGCTCGTCTTTTTTCCAACAATAGTTGACTACCATCTCCCTTGCGTTCTAAAACTACTTGGCTTACCCATTACATTGAAGGACTCTGTCAAAATCCAGGGTATCACGCTAGAAAGCCAGCTGACATTTGATAGCATATCTCTGATCTGATTTAAAAATCCTTCTATGCATAATGACTTCTTCGTTCAAAGCAGTCTCATGGAGTCCAAGCTTCTTTAGATCTTGACTTGTGTGCTTGTATTATCTTGCATAGACTATTGCAGTGCCTTGTACCAAGGCCTGATGGTATCTCAGACTACTACGAGCACAGCTGTTAGGCTTCTTAGTGGTGCAAGAAAATATGATCATTACCCCGCTCCTGAAGGAATATACTGTAACTAGTTTCTGATATCATTTAGGACTGCATTTAAGATCTTAATTCTGACACACTGTATTTTTCTATACGGGCCTTCCTCTTTTTCTGGTCAGTTTACTCATTCCCTAGTCTCCAATGCACACACATTGTTCATCTTCTCAGAATCTTCTGATGGTTCCAACTTATACCAAACTACGTTTAGAGGCGACTAAATGTACTTTTTTTAGTGTGGTGGCTCCCACCTGTGGAATGATCTGACACTTGAGTTGAGACTAAAAAACCTACGTATTTAAAAAAATTCAAAGCTGGTTTGAAAATTATTTTAGATTAGCTTTTTTGACCTAACCTTATGCTTACCTGGAGTTTGCTACCTGTTTTTCACTTTTGGACTTTAGGGCCACTGAGTGGAGGGAGGGTGTGGGGGACTGAGAATGCAGCAGTGAGGGCCTATTTCTTTTCTTTCCTCTCTTTTTGTTTTCTTCCCTCATTTTAAAGTCTCGTTTATTTTAGATAATTGTAAACCACATAGATACCTTAGCTGATATGCAGTATATCAAATTCAATAAACATAAACATTACTCCAAAGTCTCTCTTAGTTGGTGCACATCAGTTTCTCTCCCCCCCCCCCCACTACCACCCCCCACACAAACACTGTACTGCTTCATGGAATTTCTGAATCCCAGATGCATGATTATATACTTTTATACGCTGAATCTTAATTGCCAAGTATGTGATCACTCACTCCTTGAGTTTTTTAGATCACATCTCATTTTGTTTGCTCCCTCAGCGGTGTCCATTCTGTTACAAAGTTGTCATCTGCAAAAAGATGCATATTTTATTCCAATGGTACCTCTCCACAATATCACTCACAAAGATATCAAACAGAAGCAGACCCAAAACATCCTGGAGGCGCTCTACTAGTAAACGTTCCTTCCTTAGAATGAATGCTAGTTATTACTATCCTCTGTGGCCTATCACTCCCATTTTTTTAATCCAGAATACTACCTTGGACCCATCCCTTGATTGCTCAAATTATTTATGATTTTCCTATGTGGTCTAGTGTCAAAAATGTTGCTGATATCCTAGTACATTGCATTCAGCCTACATCGAAGTCTAGTTCTACGATCACTCAGTGAAGGAAATTGCTCAGATTTGTTCTACATAGCCTTGCTCTGGTAAAATCATACTGCCTTGGATTGTGTATCTTTTCCTTCAGTAAAGTCTCTTAATTTTCCCATCATCAAGTTACACTAAGGAGTATGTTTACTAATCGGCAGTAGCGGCTGTAGAATCCCAAGGGAGCAGTATGGTGTAGGGAGTAAATTATTTCTCCGGGACCAAGCAGAAAGTCAGCATATGGGCAATGTCACCAACGGAGCCCACGCGGGAACTCTTCCTATCTTCCAAAGGAAGCTTTCGGAAGGTGCACCATGCATGCATGCTGGTCTTCCCACCCGAAGGAGTCATCTTTACCCCAGTCTTCTTTTTTTCCATAGAGTGCATCAGACGTTTGTCTGATCCTCGGAAAAAGTTTGACCCTTTGAGTATCGTTTTCGGTATCTTTTTGCTTTTTTCAAGTTGTACCATCTTCTTGCTTGTGCCCGGGAATGTCACTTCCTCAGCACTGCGGTTTTTCTTGGGTTTCTTTTTCTTTTTGAGGTGCGCAGGTCTTTTCTCTCACACCCCCTGATCAGCTGGAACATTGGAGTCTTTTGACTTGGTAGAAGCCATCTTTCCCAACAAGTCCAAGCCAGCCAGTGGCTTTCAAAAATGTACCCAGTGTGACAGGGCCATCTCAGTGATGGACTGCCACAACTGATGTCTTCAGTGCCTCAGGCCATACCATGAGTCCTTCAATTGCACTGTCTCCAGATGACATGCAAGGAGCTTCAGAATCGGGAAAAGATGCTTTTGGAACTTCAGAGTCATTGGCCTTACACAGGGACCGGGTCCACTCCAAGCCCCGAGGTCGCAGGGCACTGGACTGGAGGTTCTCCTTTCATGAGGAGGGGGCCCCAGGAGGAGTGGATTCCAGCCCCAAAGGTGTCAAAGGGGGATGTCAAGCCCAGAACAAAGGGCCATGGGCATAGGCATCGCAGCCCTCGAGGGGACTCTGAGGGGGAAGGCCGGGAGTGGCCTCCCAAGCTGCCCTGGAGGGCCAGCGGGTGACTCACGAGCCAGTTAACATCGTGGAGTCCCCTCCAAGGGAACCAGCATCCGTGCCGGAGTTTGCTGCACCGATGCCGGCATCAAAGACCGCGCTCCTCATGCAATGCATGGAGTTCCTTGAGTGCAGCCTATCTGCATTCCTTAGCCAGCAGGCTGCCCAGGAACCCATTACCTTGGGCTCCTTGGCACCAGTGATAGCCCCGTCCAACACAGCAGCCTCTCCATTGGAGGTGCAACCCATCTTGGAAGTACATGCTCTCTCCTGGTGACAGTGGTTCTGGGGGCTGCTCGAGCTCCCTCTCGGTACCCTACTTTTCTACACCAAGTGTCTCAGGGTCCGATCACTGAGAACCTCTGACACCCTCTGCCCCTTCTGACTGTCACTGATGCTGGGAGGAATCACGTCTGTACTTCGAGTTCTTCTTGGAGTCTGACTTTGATGCTTGGGAGATTGAGGAGGAGGAATCACCTGAGACCATATGGCATCGGACATCTCTCCAATCCTTCACCACCCTATGAAAAGAGAAAGTCCCTGCCGGAGGACTTGTCCTTTCAGGAGTTTGTGAGAGATATAGGGAAGGCCTTGCCCTTCACTGTTGAAGCTGAAGAGTAGCACAGGGCTAAAGAGCTCGAAATCCTTCAGTACTCCTCTCCTGTGAAGGATGCCATCGCGGTGCCGGTACAACGGATCCTTGAGAGACTCCTCTTTTGGATGTGGGAAACACCTCTTACAGTGCCCACCATGAGTCATTGCCTCAATTCCTTGTACATAGAGCGAGCAAGAGCCTTGGCTTTGAGAAGCCTCAACTTACCCATAATTCCATGTGGTGGAGCAGCAATATGCCACATCAAGAACACCAAGACGTACTCCTTGATGCCCCTGGGGTGGGAGGTGCATACCGTGGATGGTTTTGGTAGGAAATGCTACCAAGTCTCGATGCTTATGGCCCATATCCAGGCCTACCAACGGTACATGGGTATGTACATGAGAGATCTGACTGGCGAGCTCACTGGGTTCTCTACTGAGCTATCAGGAGAGAAGCTCCAGTAGTACCGGGCTCTGATCTCACAAAGCAAGGGCTGCTCCAAGTTCATGACTCCAGCAGTGTATGATGGCTTCACGTTGGTGGCTCGGGTGACCGCCATGGGTATTGGGACCTGTCACCTTGAGTGGCTGCAGGCCTTTGACCTGCAGCAGTTGGTCCAGGACAAACTGACGGATGTCCCCGGCAGGTCAAAAACCTATTTGGCAAACTGATGGAGAAGAAGGCTGGTAAGCTAGAGAGAGAGCAGCTAACCATGACTTGGCTCTCCAGAAAGACCTTGGACCCTTCTAAGTGGAAATCCTCGGGGAATAAGTCCTAACTACCTCAAGAAAAAGAAGTCCTACAGCTCTTACAACCCATACCACTCCTACCAGCAGCCACAGCAGGGCCAACAGCAGAAGGGTCAGGGACAGCATCAACCACACCATCCTAAGGGGCCCTCAAGCCCCAACCGGTGCTGCAGCTACAGCCAGGGGGCAGATTTTGACTCCTTCTTCAGAGACATTGCCCTTCTTCCCCTCCTAGAAGCTGCTCCATCTCAGGTAGGAGGAAGACTGATCCATTTTACCCACAGGTGGCCAAGCATAACAGCTGATTCCTGGGCCCTCAAAATAATCCAGGACAGCGACCTACTGCACTTCAATCAACTTCCCCCTCCATTCTTCCCAGGAGAGTACTCACTCAACCCCCACCACCGCATGTTGCTCCAACAGGAGATCCACTCTTTCCTAGCTGACCAGGTGATGGAACCAGTTCCCCCATCTCAAATGGGAAGGGGTTTCTACTCCTGCTACTTCCTGGTTCTCAAGAAGACAGGAGGATTCTGGCCCATTCTAGACCTCCAAAACCTTAAGCATTTTCTGGTGAGGGAAAAGTTCAAGATGGTCTCTCTGGGAACGTTTTTACCCTACCTTTGACCTCAAGATTGGCTATGTTCCCTGGATCTCAAGGATGCGTACGTTCACCCCCTCCACAAGCATTACCTCCACTTCATGCTCAGTGGACATCACTACCAGTAGAGAGTACTACCCTTTGACCTTGCCTTCACCCCCCGGGTCTTCACCAAGTGCCTGGTGGTAGTAGCTGCTTTTCTCACCCAAGGGACCTTTGATTTTCCTTATCTGGATGACTGGTTTATCACACCCAGAATACTGGCAGAACTCCAGCACTTGACCCAGCTGACCATCCAGGTCCTGGAACACCTCGTCTTCATGATCAACTACCCCAGATCCCATCTACAGCCCTCGCAACACCTCGAGTTCATTGGGGCTCTACTAGATACCACTCAGGCTCTAATGTTTCTGCTGGAGGACAGAGCCCAGTGCTTGGTAGCCCTATCTCATGAGATTCAGAGTTCCCCCCTCGTCACAGCTCATCAAATGCTGTACCTCCTCTGCCATATGGCCTCCGCATTCCATGTGACACCAATGGCAAGACTCTGGATGTGTCAGGCGCAGTAGACGCTCTGAACTCAATGGCACTAAGTGAATGGCCATCTTGGGAACCAGAGTCTGAGTAACTCCCCCATTCAAGGAGTCCCTCTCCTGGTGGCAGCAACCCTCCAACCTCCTTGCAGTGTTTCTCTTCCAGACTCGACCTCATCAATGTGTCCTGACCACAGATGCCTCCAAGATGGGCTAGGGAGCCCATCTCAATGGCCTATGTACACAAGGACTCTGAACAGCTCGGGAGAGCCTCCACCAGATCAACTTCTTGGAACTCCGAGTCATAGCAAATGCCCTGTGGGCCTTTCAGCAGCAACTCTTCAACTAGGTAGTGCTCATCCAGACGGACAACCAGGTAGCCATGTTCCTCATCAACAAACAGGACGATGTGCCAGCATGGGGTCCTACCTCCTCTGATGGGAGACTGTCTGCCTTTGGAAATTTGCCATGTTGCACGGCATGACTCTCAGGGCCATGTATCTGCCAGTGCAGCAGAATGTCCTCGCAGATTGCCTCCGCAGAATCCTACAGCTGCATGAGTGGACTTTCAACAAGAGCTTGCTCACTGACATCTTTCAGCTGTGGGGCATGCTGTCGATGGACCTCTTTGCGTCCCCTCACAATGCCCAGCTTCTGATATTCTGCTCCAGAATACCCTACAGGCACTGGGATGCACCTGATGTGTTCCTCCTGGACTGGAGTGAGAGACTTGTGTATGCATAGCCACCAATTCCCTTGGTGGTCAAAACCTTCTTCAAGGCACAAGCAGACTGCGCCACAAATTCTCATTGCGCTTCATTGGTGAAGGCAACCTTGGTTTCCTCTTTTACTCTGCCTCTCTTGTCGCCAATCCCTGGGGCTCTGATGTGCCCAGATCTAGTCTCTCAGGATGAGAGGACTCTACTGCATCCCAATATGGCATCTCAGCATGGATGTTCAGTGGATAGCACTCACAGACCTTCACTTGCCAGAAACCGTAGAAAATGTTCTTCTGGGCTCCCATAGAAACTCTATTCATCATGCCTACACCTTCAAGTGGTACAGATTTGGTGTGAGGGCAGGGCCCTCAACCCCTTCTCCTGCTTGGGGGTGTCAGTGCTGTCCTACTTGCTACACCTCTTTGACTCTAGCCTCAAATTCAACTTGGGCAGAATGCACTCAGCGCAGTGGCTGCTTATCACCGTCCAGCAGCCGATAAGCCAATTTTGGCTCACCCATTGGTGGATCTCTTCATGAGGGGGCTCCTTCTCTCTTGTCCCCCCATAAAACCTCCGCCGATGGCATGGGACCTCAATGTTGTCCTGGCACAGCTTCTGTCCCCTCTGTTTGAACCACTCAACTCCTGTCCGCTCACATTTCTCATCTGGAAAGTCGTTTTTCTAGTGGCGCTGACTTCTGCATGCAGAGTCAGCAAACTGCAAGCACTAAAGGCACATCCACCTTACATCCAGTTCTAAAAGAACAGGGTCATCCTCAGGACTCGCCCTAAATTCCTGCCTAAGGTAGTGCCTGCTTTCCATCTAAATCAGTCAGTGGTACTGCCCACTTTCTTTCCCAGGCCTCATGTGAACAGAGCTGAGACTGCGCGTCATACCCTGGATTGTAAGAGAGCACTGTCTTTCTATCTGGAGAGGATGAAAGCCCACTGCCACTCCTCCCAGCTCTTTGTCTCTTTTGACCCCAACAAGCTAGGCGTGGCTGTTTCCAAGCAATCCTTTTCCATTTGGGTGGCGGACTGCATCTCTTTTGCTTATGCTCAAGCTGGACTCTCTTTGGAGCACCACATCATAGCGCATAATGTCGGAGCCATGGCTGCTTCTGTGGCCAACCTGCGCTCAGTCTCCATAGTGGAGATCTGTAGGGCTGCTGTCTACACCTTTACAGCCCACTAATGTTTGGATGCAGATTCCTGATGTGACAGCAACTTCGCTAAGCCATACTCCAACATCTCTTTGGGAATTGAAGCAACTCCTTCCCACTGGCCCTTCTGTCCATCCGAGCTACTGTAGAGTCAAACTGATGTTGATGTCCCTGTGGACAATGACTCTCGGAACCTTTCAGCAATTATCTCATGCTGTTTTTCTTGGTTCATTTTTTCTGGTTGCCCCATTGGGCTTTTTTACAGGTTTTTTGGGTAGCCTGTAGCTTGAGAGTCCCATATGTGAGGACTGATTTCCTGCTTGGTCTGGGAGAAAGTATAGTTACTGACCTGTAGCTGGTACTCTCCGGGATCAGCAGGAATCAGTCCTCACTACCCTCCCACCTCCCCATGGAGTTGTTTGCCATTTTTGGCTTCATTAAGCTATGTCATCATACTGAGATAAAGATGGCTCCTTTGGGCGGGAAAACCGACACGCATGCATGGTGCACTTTCCAAAAGCTGCTTTTGGAAGCTGGGAAGCATTCCCACATGGGCTCCTTCAGTGACATCACCTATAAGTGAAGACTAATTCCTGCTGATCCCGGAGAACACCTGCTACAGGTCAGTAACTTCCTTTTTCTGTGCATGGAAGAAGAGCAGGATGTAAGAGCAATTATATCTGTTGATCTTAAGTTGGCCAAACATACAGAAAAGGTAATGTCAAAAGCCACAAGGATGCTTTGGGGTTCATGGATAGGAATAACTAGCAGGAAAAAAGGAGGTGTAGTGGCTCTGAATAAGTTTCTGGAGGGACCTCATTTGGAGTTGTGTGTGCAAGTCTAGAGCCTCATACCTTCAAAAGCAAATAAACCAGGTGGAGTCTTCATCATAAAACATATGAGAATAGACTTGAAGATATAAATAATTATACTTTGGAAGAAAGATATGAGAGAGGACATATGATAGGTACATTTAAATACTTCTTTACGCACAGAAGGCATGCCTGTTTCATGGAAAGAAAGCTCGAGTGAGCAGTCATAGGATGAAAGTGAAAGGGTGTAGACTCAGGTTTAATCTAAGAAAATATTTCTTTGCAGAAAGGGTGGCAGATGCTTGGAACAGCCTCCTAGTGAGTGTGATGAAGAGAAGGAATTTATTTGAATTTTAAAAGTATAGGACCAAGTACAAATGATCTCTGAGCACAATCCAAAGGAGAGCACGCACACTCGTAGTAGCAGTAGCAGAACACAAAAAAGCGAGGTGACCAGAACGGTGGTGGTAACAATCTGCTTTTATTAGTTGGCGTGGTGGGCAAATTGTCTAGAGTTTATGGCCTATCTCCAGGAACAAACAGGAATGCAGTCTTCACATAATGGGTATCATTGGTACCGATGGAGCCCGCACAGGAACGCTCCCTAGCATCCAATTGGAAAGCTTTTGCGAGCACTCCACTGCGTCAGTGCATCTGCCTTCCTGCCTTCCCAAGTCCTCTCCTCAGTTCTTCATTTTCTGCAGAACCAACAGGTTGTTTTCTTCCTGTCACCGCCAAATAATATCATTTTTTGGTTTTAATATGTGCTCTGCCTTTCCATCAACGCCGGTACCTCCCCGGATACTAGCGCCATTATTTCTTTTCTTTTTGAAATATTTTTTCTTTCATTTTTTCATTTTATTTTCAATTTTGGTGGTTTCACTGCCACATTAGGCCTTGGCCTACTTGTTCTTCCACAATGGAAAATCACATCAGTGGCTTCACAAAATGTAGCAAGTGTTCTGGTATAATATCAGTCATCGATAAACATGACGTGTTTAAAATGTTTGGGCCTAGACCATTTACTGACTGATTGTCCTTTGTGCCAATAAATGGCAAAAAGAGGCCTAAAGAACAGAGAGAAAAAAGGTATGGTTCTCTATTTGCACCAGACTCAATTTCAGTGGCTTCCACATCATTGATGACTTTGGCCTCCTCTCTTGGTTCTCAGATCTCCTCAAAGTCCAAACATATGACTAAGACTAAGGGGTATGTATACTAAACCGCGCACACGTGCGCGGCGCACAGTAGCGTACGCTAATGATGCTCTTAAGTGCCCCGCACGCGTGCGCGTCACACTAACGGGCCCGCGCATGTGTGCGGTGCGCTGATGTGCGATAGAGGGCGGGGAAAGGCGTACGGAGGGCGGAGGAAGGACCCCGAGGGGCGGAGGGACGGGGTCAATAGGTGGAGAGTGGGAGGGGAGAGGCTCCCCGCACAGGAGCGGGGCTGAATTTGGGCAAAAAAATACCGCGAGTGAAAACCTCGCGTTAGAGCCGATTTAAAGGGAAGAGAAACCATTTCCGTCAGCAATGTACAGCAAAACCGGGGAAACCTGCAAAACGTGAGCAGTGTGATACATGTGCACAGAACAAAATAGCAAATATAAATTGAAAATGACCACAACAAATTCCAAATAAATTATAATCCAGCTGGGCAACAGTGATATTAATGGGCAACCATAAAAAACACTCCCAGGAAAGCTCCAAAAAAAAGAAATGATTTTTGGAAGGGTCTACGCTCCGTAGACTCTTTCAAAAGCACTGCATTTTAATGGAGCTTTCCTGGGAGTGTTTTTCAGGTGGCCCATTGATATCACTGTTGCCCAGCTTGGTTTTGGTTTTTTTCCCTTTTTTGGAGGTCATTTTTGAGGTTTATTTGCACCTTTGTCCCCATACAAGGTAAACGAGCCCACAGTACAATTGTGCAGAGCAGGGTGTCTGACTCGTGTGGCCAGGTTTCCTATCTCCAGAGACTGCACACTCTCTGTGGCCACAGTGTGGTGCAGTGGACACAGCCAGTGCCTATAGGACCAGAGGGTCACAGGTTCAAATCCCAGCTGGGGCTCCTGCCAACCCTGTCCCCATAGTTTTGCCCACCACTAAACAGTGATAGTACAGACACTCCTTTATTGCAGAGAACATAAGCATGGTTCCAACACCTATATTTTACCCTACACCGCACACAAACCATAACAATGGGCATTACCTACAGCCGAGTCCCCCAAATTCAGTCCTGGAGTGCCACAACTCAATCAGGTCATATGCTTTTTCCCAGATAGGGACATGTCTGCATGTTGGCGGAAGGGTACAGGTGGTGGAGGGGGCAGTGGCCTAGGCCTGTGCAGGCTGGCACCGTCCACCGCAACAGACAGGCTCTGTCGGATGTACAGTCATGGACTCCCCAGGGAACGCAGCATATCTGTGGCAACACGGTGGTGCAGTGCACACAGACAGTGTGTGCAGGAACAGAAGGTCACAGGTTCAAAGCCCAGCTGGGGCTACTGCCAATCCAGTCCACATATTTTTCCTACAACTAAACCGTGATAGTAAGGACAAACCTTTATTGCTGAGAACATACTCATGGTTCATATGCCTATATTTTACCACACCAAACACAGACACCATAAACAGCCGCATTACTTAGAGCAGTCTCCCAAATGCAGTCCTGGAGGGCCCCACACCATTCAGGATCCATGCTGCCTCTAATAAAGATGCCTGTGCTGCATATCTATGCACCACCCCCATGGTATGCTGATGTAGCTCATGCATATTTATGAGGGACAGCATGAAAACCCGAACAGTGGTTGGAACACCAGGACTGGAGTTGGGACACTCTGCCGTAAAGCAGCAGCCAACAGGGCCAGACACACCCACACACACCCCCACAGGCCCCCATTGGCCAATGCCTCATGGAGAGGCAGGACATTGGGCCCTGCCTGTATCTCCCAATACTAGCAGTTGCATACCTTAGCAATGCCACCCTACACCTGGGTATATGGTACACAGCTATCAAATGTTGCCCATGATAACTGGCAGATATTAATTCCTACGTTAAGCACATTTTGCTCATTGATCTCCACCATAACAATCATTGTGATGTCTGCGGTGTGCGCTGCAGGTCTGGTCTCTGACAGTGTTTACCACCCTGGGGAGTGACCCCCAACAGTATTGCGTACCATATCCATGCCTGTACTGTGCCCAGGACTGGTGTGGTGGGTATGGCTGCTGGACTCCTCTATAGTAGCACAATGCTGGCATAGGTGTGGGGGTGGCTGTCTGTCTATCCAGTGTGTGGTGGCTGCAAACACCTTCCACAGCCCACACTGCCAGCAATGTTGCCAGTATTGGGCTGCCAATGTGCATAATGAGGAGCAAGGTACCATGGGTATAGGCCGGACAGGGTGGCCTGGCCAGGGTGCATCTGCACAGGGCATAGGGCACTGACTGGGACATTTTAGTGCCCGGCCACCACCTACACAGACAGGGTGACCTCAGTATGTCCTGCTGAGAGATCACTCTCACCCTGACTGTGCAGTGACCACAGCATGGCTAGGCACCGCCATAGTGCTATATAGCTTTTCTCTCATGTGATAGATATGGGTTTCCTTTTGGGGCCCAGTCACTGATTTATCTGCTTGCTGTGTATGCTGATATCCCAGTTCTGGGTGCACGCATCTCCACTGGGAACATGCACTGTGGACTAACTAGCACACTGTTTGCACCTGGTATGTGTCTTGATGGAGCAGCTTGCAGGGTGCAGCGGCTGATGACTTGCTGCAGGAGAATATCAGATAGTGGTGGGGTGCAGCTCACCATATCCATGCCTAATGTCTGTCTGTTATTGTGTTATGGATGTGTATAGAGCTGCATTGACTGCCCTGTGGGGTGTCTGTTCCTCAGCAGGACCGGGGTTGATGGTCCCCTCTACTGCCACCTTTGCAGGGAGGTAGAATGTGGATCTATTGATAGGAGACCCTGTTTGCCACCCTCAGCCCTGGAGGAGGAGGAGGGGGGGGTGGTACATAGCCCACCTAGGGGTCCATAGGGGCTACACCTGACTGAAACAGACAGAGATATCCAAGGTGTTTGTGCAGAAACTACCTATCTCACACATTAACACTGCTTTGGACCTCCGGCATGGCCTCTTTC
Organism: Ichthyophis bannanicus; assembly: GCA_033557465.1. Lineage (NCBI taxonomy): Eukaryota > Metazoa > Chordata > Amphibia > Gymnophiona > Ichthyophiidae > Ichthyophis > Ichthyophis bannanicus. Next base: position 594,607,746 of record CM066034.1, read on the forward strand.
AACCATGGAAGGTGTTGTGGACCTGGTCCTGGGCGCCTCACCGCACCCTCAGGGTGAGCACAGTACCCGCACAATGTGACGGTGTGGAGCTACTCTGTGCCAGTAAAACACACAGTCAGTACCCCCTACCAGGCCGAGGTGCTGTGGGGGTGCATTGCCCATCTTGTGTTCATCTGTGGACAGCTGATTTGCATGTGCAGTGCATCATGGGTAAGGGTGGGCTAACCCTATCCTGGTGACCACAGCAGACTGTCTGTGTGGTGACGTGCATGCTCTCTGCAGCCAGCCAGGGGCTTGCTAGCAGCTATAGAGCTGTAGCCCAATGGTTACTTCACTGCCTCTGAAGCCAGAGGTCATGGGTTCAAACCCATAGTGGGGTTATTTGATAGGGTTGTCCAACGCATTATCCTTTTTAAATGTACATATTTTGATGCCAGCAAAAACACCCTCAGCGTACTGTACCCATAAGGTGCCTCTGAGGGTGCTTTATAGGGCGCCCTATAGGGCACCTTATGGTTCCCATCCATATAAGGTGCACTATACATTATCCTGTGACGCAACCTATAGGGTGCCCTATAGGGGACATTTTAGGGTGCTGTGGCGGACAGTTCAATTTATAATGTGCCCTATGGTGCCTTATACGGCACCTTCAATTACGGCACGTGAGGGCGTGTTTGCTGGCAGCAATTAATAACATAAAAATAAAGTGCTGCAGGACAAAATATGTGCAATGCAAAGCTGATGCCACAGCCAGCCTTACGTATTAGGCACACTGGGGAGCAAACTCATGACCCCTGTATCCGCAGTCAGTGCCTTAACCATTGTGCTCCACTGCTGCTCCTCCTTGCCTGTCAGCGCACCTACTTGTGCTTTTCATTCCTTAAACTGCACAGTGCTGCCATAAAAACAGTACACTGACCTTGCGGTACCTCATACGGCACCCTCTAAAGCGCCCTATAAGCAACATTCTAGGGTGCCTTGGCTGACAGTGCACTTTAAAATGTGCCTTATAGGGCGCCTTATGTTAACACGCTTTGAGAGTGTGTTTGCTAGTAGTGATAATTAAAATATGAATAAAATGCCTCCTAAAGCAATCTTCCCCATAATATGTTATGCCTCAGCTAGCCTTGTTCATTGGGCACTTTGGGGGATTGAACCCCTGATCCCTGCACCATTGGTCAGTGTCTTAACCATTGTGCTGTGGTTCTGTTCCTGTGATTGCACATCAGCGCGCCTCCTTATGCCGCCCAATATTAAAAGGCCTCCTAAAACATTAGCGCGCCGCCTTATGCCGCCCATCATTTAAATGCCTCCTAAAATAATGCCTCAGCCAGCTGTCTCCATTGGGCACTGTGGGGGATTGAACCCCTGATCCCTGCACCATTGGTATGTGCCTTAACCATTGTGCTGTGGCTCTGCTTTTCTTCCTGCACATCAGCGCGCCACTTATACCACTCAGTATTATAATGCCTCCATAAACATCAGCGCGCCGCCTTATGCCGCCCAGTATTAATATGCCGCCAAAACATTAGCGCACCGCCTTATGCCGCCCAGTATTTCTGTGCCTCATAAATTAACACCTCAGCCAGCTGTCTTCATTGGGCACTGTGGAGGATTGAACCCCTGATCCCTGCACCATTGGTAGGTGTCTTAACCATTGTGCTGTGGCTCTGCTTTTATTTCTGCACTTCAGCGCGCCGCTTATGCCTCCCGCACAGCTATCTCATGCGCTAAGGTGCGGGGCGCACATGGGCGCCGCGCACCTTAGCGCATATGTAAATTCCGGTTTTTCTTTTTCAGGACGGAACGCCCACTCCTTATATGGCACCCGCACACTACCGGGGCCCGCACTTTACCGGGGTTTTAGTAAACATACCCCTAAGTCTAAGTCATTGGCATCAAAGATCGATCCAATCCTGGAGAAGTCCCTTCTTCATCATTGGGATTCACCAAAAGGCGTATTTGATGCAGACCGACCTGCCAAACAGCCCTGGCGAGACCATCCCTCCAAAGCACAACAGGGGCTCCAGGCCGCTCCTGAGGCCTCGACCTCTGGAGAGCTACTGGTTCCATGCTCTGGGACGGTGGTGCAGAGCCCCGTATGGGATTCCACTCAGGCATTGGCCTCCTCCCTTGACCAGCGCATCCTGGTTATCAAGAGGAGTTTGGCAGCACTCCTGGCAGCCTGATTGTATCAATAGCTTCAGTAGTGCTGACATCGGCTTCTGGCCTACAGCCGATACCAGACCTCGAACCAGTATCGTGTGATCCTCTCCCTCCGATGCCTCCTTTGGAACCGATGGACAGAGTTGGTACCCAACAGGCTCCTGTTGCAACACCAACATATCATCAGTATTGGCATTGGGCATCGACATTGGCACGAGACTGTCGATAATTCGACTTTCTATTAGAATCAGACACTACTTCCTCCGATTCCAATGATACATTGGAGGACTCCAGGGCAACCCAGGACCTCCCTTCTGATCCGTCCCCCCTCATGAGTGGTATGGATCCCCGCCAGAGGACATGTCTTTTCAAGACTTCATTCGGGACATGGTAACAGGCCTGCAGATTACTGTGGCATCAGAGACGGAACCAAAGGCTGAGGAATTGGAAATCCTCCATTACCCCTTGGCGCCCAAAGAGGCAACCATGTTACGGGTGCATCGCATCCTGCAGGATCTAATGCTATATATGTAGGAGGCCCCACTAACAGTTCAGCCTATCAGCAAACAGCCCAATACCATGTACCGAGTTCCACCATGCCCTAGCTTTCAAATGCCTCAACTACCACACCACTCCATGGTGTTTGAATCGGCGATGCGTTGCATCAAGAGTTCTAAAAATCATTTTTCCATGCCTACAGGCAAGGACTCCAGAACTTTCGATGTCTTTGGGTGTCACTGCTTTCAGGCATGCATGCTCATTTCTAGGATTTCTTCCTACATGCTATATATGGGCATCTTCCTCAAGGACATCTCCAGGGATCTGGAGAACCTTGCCCCTATCCTTCCTGATGACAAATGTGATGCATTCCAGGCCTTAATCAGACAGAATCAGAATACATCCAAATTTCTTACCAGAGCATCTTTTGATGCCTTTGAATTATTGAACAGAGCTGCAGTAGTCTGCATCAGTGCTTGCAGAATGGCCTGGCTCCAGGAAACTGACCTTGAGAAGTGGGTTCAGGATAAATTGGCTAATATCCCCTGCTCTGGAGAGAACCTCTTTGGGAAAGTTTGGAGATAGAAGGCCCGAGAGATTGAGAGAGATGATCTCACCCTCAAACACCTCTCCAAAAAGACATTAGTCCCCTCTAGGAGAAAGACCTATCCAAAGAAGTCATTCTATCCTAAAAAGAAGATATATTATCCTTCTTATCTACCTGCAGCTGCTTATCAACCTCAGCAGCAACAGCAGTGCCAGCAGGACCCTCGCCAGCCTAAAAAGCCTAAGATGCCTAAGCCACAACCAGCTGCACAGCAACAGCCAGCACCTGGTTTTTGACTCCTTCCTAGAGAACATAGCTACTCTTCCTCTGCAGGATCCCCCACCCCTACACATAGCAGGCAGACTGTGTTCCTATGTTCACAGGTGGTACCTCATCACATCAGAGCAGTGGACTCTCAACATTGTCCAAAGAGGCTATTTGCTTCATTTCAAAAGCCTACCTCCCACCACCTCCACAAGGAATTATCCTGCAAACCCCTTGCAGACAAATCTCCTATCTGTGGAGGTGTCCACCCTGTTAGCTCAGGGGGCCATAGAAAGAGTTCCGCCCACACAAGAGGGAAAGGACTTCTACTCTCCTTGCTTTCTTATCCCCAAGAAGACAAGGGTTCAGGCACATTCTACATCTAATGGACCTAAATAAATTCCTTGTTTGAGAGAAATTCAAAATGGTTTCCCTGGGTATACTTCTGCCATACCTTCAGAGGAATGACTGGTTATGTTCTCTAGACCTCAAGGAGGCATACACAAATTTGCTGATCCACCCTCAACACAGACAGTATCTGTGTTTTCGGTTCCAGGAAACCCACTACCAATATCGAGTATTCCTCTTCAGGTTAGCCTCCACACCCCGAGTGTTCACATAGTGCATGGCAGTGGTCACTGCCTACCTTCGTAATTATGACCACGTTCAAAATCATCAGCACTATAGCACCCACAATCTTATCCCACCTAATCAAGATCATACCCAACGACCTCTATCAATCCCTGCCGACTACTGAAAAACAAAGCAATACACTAGCAACAGAGCATTTGAGTACCTATCCCCAATGCTCTGGAACTCTCTGCCAGAAAGAATTAAAAAGATCACAGGCCTATCTACGTTCCGCACTCCTTAAAATGTTCCTATTCATTGAACATTTTGGAGAAAATGATCTAACGCCAAACGTTGACCCAACATAGCACACACTTCAAGTTGCACCCTAATTGAAGCATTCCCACCCTCAACTATACTTTACAAAACATCCACCTCACACTATTTAGTTACTTCACTTCCCTCTCAGCTACCCAGGAACTTACTCATCTGAATTGTAAATAAGTTGTGCTAGTAAGAATCCTGTAAATATACTTGATTGTTTGTTCACATGCACTTTTTTATATTGTTCAGTGTACAGTTGTTCTGTATGTAAACTGCTATGATTACCTGAAATCGCTCAAATAAATAAATAAAATAACTTTGAAGAGCTTCATCTTCCTCTAGTTAGACAACTGGCTGATCAAGGGAGAATCTCCACATGAGGTCCAACTATCTCTTCATCGCATCACCACAGTGCTCCAAGATTTAGGATTCATCCTAAACTTTCCAAAATTACACCTGGTCCTATCCCAGCATCTCACATTCATCAGACTACTGCTGGACACTCGTCAGGCCTGAGCTTTCCTTCCACAGGATCACTCTGTCTGTCTCATCGAGCTGGCCCACAGTATAAGGGGTCACAATACAGTTACAGCTTGAGAAATGCTGCTCTTTCTGGGGCACATGGCCTCCAAAGTCCATATTGTCCCTTATGCCCGCCTGCACATGCGGCAAGCCCAATGGACTCTGTTGTCTCAATGGACCCAAGCAACTGGGTGCCTCTCAGACAAGGTTTGCATCACCCCTGCACTGGTCAACTCCGTTCAGTGGTGGTGTTTCCCTCAAAACCTACTCGGAGGGTCACCTTTTCAGATGCCTCCACCTCAATGCACCCTGACAACGGATGCTTCCAAGCTCAGGTGAGAGGCACATCTGGACAGTCTCACAATGCAGGGGCAGTGGACACAACTGGAATCTCACTTGCAGATCAACCTCCTGGAGCTACAGGCTCTCACGTATGCCCTTTATGTTTTTTAACCCCAACTCTCGGGCAAACAGGTCTTAGTCTGCATGGACAACCAGGTGGCCATGTTTTTTGTGAACAAGTACAGAGGAACGGGTTCCTATCCCCTCTTCCAGGAAGCCCTTCATCTCTGGTTCTTCTCCATTGCACTCCAAATTCATCTCAGGGTAGTGTGTCTCCCGGGCAAACTCAATCTCCTTGCAGACAGACTCAGCCATATCCTACATCCACATGAGTGGACTTTAAATCAGGAAATGGCATCTTGGATCTTCCACATGTGGAAGACCCCCAGAATATATCGGTTCGCCACCCAGGAGAATGCACAATTTCCGCTGTTTTGGTCAAGGCTTCTCTCCCTGCACAGTCTGCCTTCTTTCTCCATTGTGGAAAGGGCCTTCTCTATGTATTCCCACCCATTCCCTTAATATCCAAGACCCTGCTCAAGCTGCAGGCTGACCTGTGCTCCATGATCCTAATAGCCCCTTACTGGCCCCGTCAGCCATGGTTTCCTCTGCTGCTTCATCTAGCACAGACTGCACCTCTCAGCCTGGGACATGCGCCCAACCTCCTTCTCAGGATCATGGGACACTTCTCCATCCCAGTCCACAAGCCTTCTGTCTCACGGCTTGTCTGCTGAAAGCATAATCTTTGCTGACATCGACCTTCCACAACAGGTCAAGGACATCCCACTTGCATCACGCAAACTGTCTACCCAGATGTTCATATGCCTTCAAATGGCAAAGGTTCACTCTCTGGTGTAACCCGAAACATATTGACCCCTCTGCCTGCCCGGTGGAATTTCTTTTGCAATATCTCATCCACTTGTCCTCGGCAGGTCTCAAGACAAACTCGGTCAGTCCATCTTAGGGCCATCTCGGCCTATCACAGGCCGGTGGACAGTAATCCCATTTCTTCACTTCTTTTGGTGCAGCAATTTATGTGGGGTCTCCTGCTGTCCAAACCACCGATCAAACCACCACCTGGGACCTCAATGTGATCCTAGCACAACTTCTAAAGCCTCCTTTTGAACCTTTAGCCACCACTTCTTTACAATTTTTGTCATAGAAGGTACTCTTCCTCATTGCCCTTACTTCAGCTCACCACATCAGCGAATTGCAGGCTCTAGTGTCGGATCCTCTGTACACCTGGTTCCACCATTACAAGGTAGTTCTCCATACCCATCTACATTTTCTTCTGAGCGTGGTGTCAGCCTTCTATATCAACCATTTGGGGATGCTACAGGTCTTCTTCCACAGACCGCATGTCTATAAGGCTGAAGCAGGGCTACACACTTTAGATTGCAAGTGCGCACTGGCTTTCTACTTGGACAGAACCAAGAACCACAGGAAACCCTCTTAATTATTCATTCCCTTTGATCTGAGTCACCTTGGACTAGTGATGAAACACATCCTATCCATCTGGATTGTGGCCTGCATTTCTTTTGCCTGTGCTCAAGCGGGATTCTCCTTCAAGGGTCACATCACCGCTCACAATGTGTGAGCCACGGCAATCTCAGTTGCCAACCTTCATTCTGTCTCCATTGGCAAAATCTGTTCAGCAGATACCTGGTCCTCCATTCATACCTTCGCTGCGTACTACTGCCTAAACAGAGACTCCCATCGGGATGCTGTCTTTGGCCAGGCTATCTTCCAGCATCATTTTTAGGCTTAACTGCAACTCCTACCCTCCGTCCTGGACTTCTCCTGGCACCAGACTTCCCTGACGATGGTCTTGCCAACTGCAATCGAGTCCAGTGGTGCCACTTTGTAGCCACACTTCCTCATCTCTATCCTTTAGCCTCAGGGATACCACTGCTACCACTTCCAGTCTGGTCCCTGAGTGCTAGTGAGTCCCATATGTGAAGACAGCATTTCTGCTTGTTCCTGGAAATAGCATTGTTACTCACCTGTAACAGGTGATCTCCGGGAACAGCAGGAATCTGTCTTTACAACCTGCCCTCCTCCCCTAGGAGTTTTAGGATATTCTCTTTTTTCCTCTATCTCTCAGCTACAAACTCAACTGAGAAGAGGATTTGGGAAGGCAGATGCACAGTAACAATGGAGTGCTCCCAAAAGCTTTGCAAGTAGACGCTGGGGAGTATTTCCATGCGGGCTCCGTTGGTACATAAGAACATAAGATATGCCATACTGGGTCAGACCAAGGTCCATCAAGCCCAGTATTCTGTTTCCAGCAGTAGCCAATCTAGGTCACAAGTATCTAGCAGTTTCCCCAAAAGACACAGGTTCCACAGTGCTTACATTGGGGCAAGCAGTGGATATTCTGGGTCTACTTTAATAATGGTTTATGGACCTTTCCTCCAGGAACTTGTCCAAACCTTTTTTAAACCCAGCTACACTAACAGCTTTTACTACATCCTCTGGTAGCAAATTCCAGAGTTTGATTATATGTTGAGTGAAAAAATATTTTCTCTTATTAGTCTTAAATAGGTAACCCTGTAGCTTCATTGCATACCCCCAAGTCTTTCTATATTTTGATGGCGTAAACAATCAATCTATGTTTACCCATTACACTCCATTAATTAATTTATAGACCTCTATCATATCTCCCCTCAGCTGTCTCTTTTCAAGGTTGAAGAGCCCTAACCTTTTTAGCCTCTCTTCATAGGAGTATCCTTCCATCCACTTTACCATTTTGGTATCTCTTCTCTGTATCTTTTCTAATAACGCCATATCCTTTTTAAGATACGGTGACCAGAATTGCACACAATATTCAAGGTGCGGTCGCACCATTGAACGATACAGAGGCATTATAATATCCTTTGTTTTATTTTCCATTCCTTTACTTATGATACCTAGCATTCTATTTGCTCTCTTTTCCGCCGCTGCACACTGGGTGGAGTGTTTTAACATGTTATCCATGATGACTAAATCTTTTTCCTGGTGGTGATTCCTAATGTGGAACTTTGCATCATGTAACCATAGTTGGAGTTGTTCGTTCCTAGGTGCATAGCTTTGCACTTGTCCACATTAAATTTCATCTGCCATTTGGATGGTCAGTCTTCCAATTTATCAAGATCCTCTTGCAATTTTCCACAATCCTCATGGGTTTTAACAATTTTGAATAGTTTTGTGTCATCTGCAAATTTGATAACCTCATTCATTATTCCCATTTCCAGGCCATTTATGAATATGTTAAAAAGCAGCGGACCCAGCACAGATCCCTGGGGTACTCCACTATTCACTTTTTTCCAATGGGAAAATTGGCCATTTAGCCCTACCCTCTGCTTTCTATCTTTTAACCAGTTCCTGATCCACAATAGTACACTGCCTCCTATCCCATGACTTTTTAATTTTGCCAAAAGTCTCTCATGAGGGACCTTGTCAAAGGCTTTCTGAAAGTCCAGATACACTATATCAACAGACTCACCTTTTTCTACCTGTTTATTCACATCTTTAAAAAACATAACAGATTAATAAGACAAGATCTTCCTTGACTAAAGCCATGTTGGCTGTCTCCCATTAAGCCATGACTATCTACATGTTCAGTAATTTTGTTCTTTATGATGGTTTCCACCATTTTTCCCGGTACTGACGTCAGGCTCGCTGGTCTGGAGTTTCCCGGATCACCCCTGGAACCCTTTTTTAAAATTGGCGTTACATTGGCCATCCTCTTACCCTGCTAAAGAAGAAGGAACATCACACCAACCTACTGAACTCCTCCCTTCACCGGCTCAGGGAATTATTTGACATTGACATTGCCCAGCATCTAATTAAAACCCCTATCACCTCAAAAACCACCACAGATATCTCCCCAACTGAGATAGTCCAGCACTTACAAGCTAATCAAGCAAGCAATTCAGCAGTAGTCTCACCACTCCAATACATAAGCAACACCTTGGGCTGTCCCGACAAGGGAATATGATCATCCTTCAGCACAGCCACCATCCGGCAGCAGGAGAACATCATATCCAACCTCAACAGCACCATCTTCCCACTGGACCCTTAACCCATTCACATGGATTAAAATATCCAAACAGGCGCTTATACCACTCATTCTATGCATTGTTCAGTTATCGCTCACCATCAGATACATGCCTACCACATTGAAGCAAGTATCTGTCAGACCATTACTAAAATTCCACACTCTCAATGCAGCTCTTCCCTCTTCATACAGTCCCATCTCAAGCATCCCAGCACTTGCCAAGATCATTGAGAAGATTGTACAACTACAAATGCAGGAGTTTGTGGAATCTCACTCCCCCCCAGACAAACATCAGCACGACTTTAAGTTGTTAAATAAATAAAATAAAATAGAACCAACTTCAGTGTCTTCTATGGACTTCTCTCACCTCGCTCCACACATGACCCTCCAGTACTGTGAGATGACATCATGCACTAGTGTGCCTGATTAATCCTGGTGTGCATCAGGGGCGGCCCAATGGGGGGAGGGGGTGTGGGGCCATGTGCGGAGACTCATTGCAGTCTCATTTGCATAATGGACACATTTGCATAAATATTAGAATAATGTTAGCATGTGCTAACTTTTAGTAAACATGCCTCTTAATGAGTGTCTGGATAAAGAAAGACTACCAGATTTTTGCATTACTAAACCCCAGTGCCAACCACCAGGCACATTAGGAAGTACTACAAACACTGCCCATTCAGAACCCATAGCAAACCTGCAGTATCATATCAGCACTACCAGGACTCACAAAGCACAAAATTCTACCTATCGAAAGGTAACACTGCAAATATTAAACCAATACATATCAGAAAATACCAATACATCTCGTACTGGAGAAAGAGAACAAGTGGCACTGTCAAATAGAAACTACATGAACAGAATACCTCAGCTTAGTTACACTTGCAGAACAGAGACCGTAACCAAACAAAAAACAAGGAATCACAATTTAGAAATAGGAAGACAATAAACTGGGAACCCCAAAATTCAAACTTGGAATGTACAACAACACTGGAGAAATAAAACTAGACGTGCCCCGTGGGATCAGAATTGCAGTGCCCTCTCTACGTCCGGTTCAGACCAGATGTTCAGATGGTTCTACCCTGTCAATTCTGCAGGCTCTGGTGACTCATGTCCAATTCTCTTCATTCTGTAGCATACCCTCTTCACTTCTGGCGGAGAGCTTGGATGCTTCAAGAAGCATCTCATCAGTGTCCTTCTTGCTGTCTCAAATGCTTCTCAGCCTCATCAGTTCTTCTCTGAGCTCCTTCACTTATTTCATGAGGGCTTCAGGTTTCAGGCATCTGGCACATGGAACCAGTCTCTTGTCTGGCATTGGGCTGTCTGTCTGGACAGAGGAAGAAGCTGTAATGGGGGGCAACAGCTTTGACAATATGATTTTTACCAGGTCATCGTTCAATTGGTTGAGCTTTGGTACCTGTTGAAGTAAATGAGAGAGATCTACCAAAGTTCCTAACTTTTCCTCAGCTGTCCTTTTAAGAAAAAAGACAACTAACCTCTTTTATGTGTGTTCTAACAGTGCTGTTTTATGTCCCTGTATGTAGCCCTGCTTACTTGCTAAACATTTATTATTTTATACAAGTAAATTCTGATATTATGTCTGAGGTACATAGATAATGTGTTCCCTTTGTAAAATTACCTAAGCAAAGCTCCTTTAAGAATATCAAATTCTTTACTTTTAGTGGATATCCAAAAGTGGAGCTATTTGCTTCCTAGATTTTCCCTACCGACTAATAAAAATGTGTTATCTTTGTCAAAAAGCTAATTGGAGTTGCCCTATATAGCAAAAATTCTCACCTGGGGGCATGGAAGTTGGGGTGGGAAGGGAGGGATCTAACACCTAAGGAGGTCCATGACTTCAAAGAACTTGCCTATCTCTTTAAACTTAAAGGCTAGAAGAGAAGAAAAACCTCTAGCAGCAGAAAGAAGGCTTTGCCTAACACCACAAAAATTCTCCTTTTGCAGTACAGCTACAATTGTATTAGGCAATGCAGCAGAAAATGTTAGCTATTAAAAATGAAAAAAAGCCCCCTGTAAGAGCTCTCAGGCAGAGAGTTTGTATTCAAGTGCCACAGTATTACCTTGCTTGCAATGAAGACCCTTTAGGAATGGCCTCACAAATGTATGTAGGACATTAGGAGAATCTGCAAGAGAATACCTTCTGAGGATAAAATTAAGCACATTTTATGCATATCAAGAAAAAAATTGCATTGGAAAATTTTCCAATTCATTGTTTTCTTGAAAACATACATCTTCGATATTTATTTTATTTATTTATTTAGCAGCTTTTTTTATACCACTTAATCTTTATTTATTTAGCAGCTTTTTATTTATTTATTTATTTAGCAGCTTTTTTTATACCACTTAATCTTAATCTATATTGAAACAGAACATTTAACATGAACAGGGAAGTCAACTTGGGTTAACTTTGTTATATATAATTGTGAGGTAACTAGGTACAGTTTTATATAAGGGGATATGATGCAGGGGAGGTTGAGAGTGTTTAGGAAGGAGGTGTTTGAGGGGAGAGGAGGGAACAGATCAGGGTTATGATAGTATTGACACAAAACCTCTGCTCTTTCATATTTTATCTTCACAGGCATTGCTGAACTCCCAGAGTAAGATGAGAGTCTTGGTTCCCAATTTCACTTTCAACCTGGGCTTCTCTGGGAAGTTTTACCATACAGGTAAGGAGGTTGTGCAGCTGAAAGCAGCAAGACTTTTACGTTTAAAATGGTGGTGTGGCTATCTCCTCCATGCTGCTGAGACTGGGCTACATGTCGCATGGTGTCAAAGTCACTGAAATTCATACATTAGGCAGGCCCTGGCATGATGGCAGTTCTTCAGACCGCAAGAGGTGAAATGTCTGACAGTACTTTACTGTCATATTGGTTGTCGTGTTAGAGCAGATGTTCTAAGTCATGCAGAAGGTTTCAAACCGGGGGAGATCATCTAATAAGGAGAATATAATCATCATAATTTATCACTCCTTATTTCACTCCCTTTCAAGCTTATGTTTCTTTTTCCCCAAAAGTATATTTTTAAGAAACAGAAAATAACACCTTCCTTTTTCCTTGTTGTTTTTGCTCTATGCCCAGTCTCTTGTGTGCCTTTGTCCATTCCATATGCCACCTTATTTTTGGTGTCATATGTTTAAACTGTTTCTAGCACGAGGGCCAAGGAATTGGGGTGAAAGCAATATATTAACATGCTGTCTCTTCTACATAGTATGAGCTTATCAGGCTGCATCTGTCTGTGCTGCTATTATGTAGTGATTGTCAGAAGCACTTACTGTATCCTGCAGCTTTGAGTTCCAGATATGTGGTGTATGTTACTAGCCCTACAGATGAACAATGGTACCATCTTAATGGAAAAGTCACTCAACTGATATTATGGTTGTTTTTATGACTAGGGTTTAGCTTTACAGCTTTATTATTACACTTAAAGGTTAATCCTTTGTTCTTCTGTGGCATTTGTAATAGTTGCTAATTTGTAATTCATAAACTCTTAAAAACATGTGTTTAGGATCCCAAACCCAATTCATTTGTTCAGAGCAGGGGTTTTCAACCCAGTCGTTGGGACACATCTAGCCAGTCAGATTTTCAGGATAACCACAAAGAATATGCATGAGAGAGATATGGATACAATGGAGGCAGTGCATGCAAATCCCTCTAATGTGTATTAAATGTGGTTATCCTAAAAAACTGACTGACTAGGCGTGTCCCAAGAACGGGTTGAGAACCACTGGTTTAGAGGGAGCATCACCATTAACATATTGCACCATGTTTAAATTCACAGGTAGACTGAAATATTTTCACATAAAACAATTTGATAGTTTTCCATGAAGTCACTTCTAGCATGTGGACGATACTTTCTCTATCCTTTGGATATTATTTTGGATATAACACTAATTTCAGTTTGTTTTTCTTTTTTTTTTTCTAATTTTTGTTAGGCTTCTCTACGGCACATCACAGTATAATTCTCATGTTAATTCATTGCAAAATGTCATAACTGGATATCAACACCTGAACGGGACTTTTTTGGAGCCGAGGTGGAGGAGAACGGACAGGACCGGCCTGTCCACCAGGCGAACTAGGCAATTGCCTAGGGCAGCAGACTCTAGTGGGCAGCATGGTGATCTCTGCCGTCGCTTCAGTGCCACAATGAGCTTTAAAACACCCATGCATGTGTGCGCAGTTACAGTCTGCTGCTCCTGCCCCCTCCAACATGAAGCTGCATCAGAGGGAGGCAGGAGCAACAGGCCATGAATGCGCGTACATGCACGGGTGCTTTAAAATCCACCATGGCGCTGAAGCAGAGGCTGTGCTACCGCTTCAGTCAGGCCTTCCCTGTGCCTTCCTCCCCCTCCCCTCCTGAGATGAGAAGATCAATACTGGGGAGGAGGGGGAGGCGGCAGCAGCAGCAGCAGAAACCCTTGGGACAGCCTTAAGAAGGGGGAACGGGTAACTGTTTTCATGAAAGATTCTGTCAAGAGCTCATAGTCAACAGTAACTATGGAGCACTATAGATGTATGTATATAGATATATACAATGCATTTTTCCTAGCAAAAAAGGTGCCGGTACTCATTAATACATTAGGACATGGGTCAATTTTAGCAGGCAATGAAAAAAGTGCCAGTACTTCGTACCACTGCTTACCCCCTCAAAAAAATCCACATATAGATGTATATAGATAAAGTGGAAACTATACATTGTTGCATGTCAGATAATTGTATTAGAATTTGCCATCAGACATATCCTGCATTGATTTCGGTGCATAAATGCCACTCTTCTATCTCCCCTTCAGGTACCAATGAGGAAGACGAAGGGGACGATATGCTGCTCAAACACAGGAAGGAGTTCTGGTGGTTTCCACACATGTGGAGTCACATGCAGCCTCACCTCTTTCACAATGTCACAGTTCTGGCAGAGCAGATGAAACTTAACAAGCAGTTTGCCCTGGTACGGCATGCCCGGCTACAATAGTCTACAATACACATCACTGTAATATAGGAGAATAAGGTGTGACCCTGTACCGAACTACCAGCACAGAGTGAAAATAGCATTAGTAAGAATTAGTAAAAGGGCAGCTGCAGTGATGTCTAATGATATCACAAAGTGCTCTAGCCTCATTCATTTTTCAACTGAAGTAGACATTCGGCTTAAAAAAATGTTTCAAAGTTAGAGTTTGTGGGAGACAATTTTCAGACTATCTGCTATGGGACCAAGCCCAGGCACTTTTTACCCATGAACTTTTACCAAGTTTCAGAGAGACAGTATTTGCATACTTGTGCTTTGAAATTTGCCATGGGTACAAAATACCCTTTTGTTTGCACATGCTTTTTGCTTGTGCTTTTGCCATGGAAAATAATATGCATAGACTTGAAAATACGATCTGTGCATGTTATTTTCCTTCCTCCACCAAAGATGCAGCCAGGAATCCATCCTCTAAATGTGACTTAAAATATGAATCTAAGAACATAAGAAATGCCTTACGGGGTCAGACCAAAGTCGATCAAGCTCAGTATCCTGTTTCCGACAGTGGCCAATCCAGGCCACAAGTACCTGGCAGGTTCCCAAAGAGGCACACAGGTTCCACAGTTCTTGTCCCAGGGTAAGCAGTGGATTTCCCTGGTCCTCTTTAATGATAGTTTATGGACATTTCCTCCAGGAACTTGTCCAAACCTTTTTTTAAACCCAGCTACACTAACTGTTTTTATATCCTCCAGTAACGAATTCCAGAGTTTGATTGTGCTTGAGTAAAAAAATTATTTTCTCTTATTAGTCGTAAATGGGTTGCATTGTAGCTTCATTGTGTGTCCTCTAGTCTTTTTACTTTTTGATGGTGTAAACAATCAATCTACGTTTACCCATTCCAGTCCATTCATTAATTTAGAGACTTCTATCATACTCACTAAGAGTAGCCTAGTGGTTAGAGCAACTGCTTAGTACCCACAAGATCAAGGGTTCAATTCCCACTGACTCTCCCTGTATATCCTTGGGCAAGTCACTTTACCCTCCATTGCCTCAGAAGAAAAGGCCTGGTAATTTACCTCCAGTGATACATTGCCAAGAAAACCCAGAGGCAGCTGGGTTGCCAGGAGTCAGCACTGACTTGACTGCACTAAAAAAAAAAAAATATATCCCTCCTCAGCTGTCCAAGTTGGAGAGCCACAACCTTT
The DNA here is from genome assembly GCA_033557465.1 of Ichthyophis bannanicus. Classification (NCBI taxonomy): domain Eukaryota; kingdom Metazoa; phylum Chordata; class Amphibia; order Gymnophiona; family Ichthyophiidae; genus Ichthyophis; species Ichthyophis bannanicus. The sequence continues at coordinate 594,623,200 of CM066034.1, forward strand.
TAAGCCTCTCATAGGGATATCCTTCCATTCCCTTTACCATTTTTGTCACTCTTCTTTGTACCTTTTCTAATTCAGCTATATCCTTTTTAAGATATGGTGACCAGAATTACACACAATATTCAAGGTGTGGTCACACCATGGAATGATGTAGAGACATTATAATATCCTTTGTTTTATTCTCCATTCCTTTCCTAGCATTCTTTTTTTTTTTTTTTTTTTTATATGATCTTTATTGGGAGCCACAGAGTAAAGAACACCCATTCTCCATAAAAGTCAATACAACATTGGTTATTTAAAACAAACAATTCAATCTGATACATCTAACATTAATGCAATCATAGAGGTAACTGGCAGGCAACTGGAAAGTGATGATCATATAGCCCTCGTGGGTCCCCCTTTTTACTCTGTTATCCTCCCCTACCCCCCACGGCCCAAACCATCCCCATGTGGTATCTCACTTAGACTCTATTCCATCCCCAAACACTCTCCATAGCAACAAGTAATCTTTGCTATGCTACTGAGCAGATTCAAAGCTTATCTCTTCGCAACCATTTGCCATTTCACACATGCAGCACATCCAATGGAAGCTAGGCAGGCCTTCCGATTTCATCCAGTGGGTTAGGATAACTTTGCAAGCAATCATCAGAACCACTCCCACAAATTTCCTACTCGCACTGCCCATTCCCTTAGCCCTTAAGGGTCCATCATCCCCCAACAGAAAAGCAGTGTAAGTCCATTCCACCTGTTCCCCTAGTACTCTTTGCACTTGTCTCAGTACCTCACCCCAGAAAGTGTGTAGGTTTTCGCACTTTAAAAAGTTGTGTGCCCAATTACCCTCAGAAGTGTGGCATCTCAAGCATTCAGGGCTGTCCCAGAACTTAATCTTTGCCCCTTTCTCCCTCATGATGTACGCTCAATGCAGTATTTTGTATTGTGTTTCCTGTAGAGTTATATCCGTTGAGGCCTCATAAAGAGCTTTAAAATACTGTTGTAGATGCCCCTCTTCTATTGACTCTGCTAGTTCTTTTGCCCATACCCCAATTAGGTGCCTTTCCCAGAGAGCTGGCCACTGGGTCAATCCCATCTTGTACCAATGTGAGATTTTATTCAGGGTTTTCAGTGTATGCAAGAATATCTTGTCCAGTGTCATGAACACATCCCTTTCTCTGTCTGGTAAGGATTTACTGAGGGCATAATGTTTGCTCTGATTATTATTAGGGCGTTCCCACTTATCTTTCAGTTGGTCAAAGGAAGGGGAACCCCCAGCTCCCACAGCTGTCCTATGTATTGCTTTCCACTTTGTGAACACAGAGCGTCCTATATCCCTGGCTAAATTTGGGCTTGTCTACCAGCTGCTTGAAAGATGAGTTCCTCTTGCCCCCTCCCAGTTGGAGTCTCCACCAGATCTAAACCTTCCTCATAGGGGGAGCAGCCAAGTCCATCCCACCACATAGCGCCTCTCTCTCTGGGGGCCCTGCAATAAACTAAATATTTGTAAGGGTGGCACCCACCATTGAGAAATCCGGATGGCGCATAGTGGCACTCTCCCGAATGTAGTTCATGTATCCATTGCATGATGGCGGCATTGTAGAGCCGCAGATCAGGTAGCCCCAGGCCTCCCCTTGCCTTGTCGAGCATTAGCTTAATGAAACTTCTGCGAGTCCCCCTCCACCTTTAGAGGAATGTCCCCAGCATTCCCTGATAAAGCCATTCCAAATGCCATTGTACCCAGAAGGGCACCATCTGTAAAGGATATAGAATATGAGGCAACACAACCATTTTAACCAACGCAACTGGACTCATTAGTGAGAGGGGTAACTGTCTCCATTTCTCACATAGTTGCTTCAGACGTCCCAATAGGTCTACATTATTTTTTTTGTAGACCCTCTTGGATCCAGGCTCAGATGGATACCTAAATATTTGAGTGACTCCCCAGCTCATGCGATCGGGAACCCAGGCTGTGCCTGACATCTACTGTACCTCGAGACTGGCATGGCTTCCAATTTGTTCCAGTTCATCTGTAATCCAAAGAATGAACCAAAACTACCTATGGTTGACATCATCTTGTTTATACTCTCGTTCACCTGACTAATGAACAGGAGTATATCATCGACGAATAAATTAATATGGAAGGTGTCTTGCCCTACCTAGATACCATTCCATTGAGTGGTTTGGCAGATCTTGGCCGCTAAGGGTTCTAAGGTAAGCAGAAATAGCATAGAGGAGAGGGGGCATCCCTGCCAGGTTCGTCGGCATAACTGGACCTTCTCTGACGGCTCACCATTGACCAAAATCCTGGCTGATGGCTCATGAGAGTACTCTTATCCACTGTAAGAAGGTCCCTTGCACCCAATAATTCTCCAAGACCCACAACATGTATTCCCAAGAGATGCTGTCAAACCCTTTTTCAGCGTCTAGGCTTATTATAAGTGCATCTCCTTCGCTCTTTGTATTGCCATATAGCACCTCCAAGGCCTTCAAAAAGTTGGCAGAGGCAACCTTCCTGGGACAAAGCTAACCAGGTCTGGGAGTACAAGGCCTGTGATCACCTACCCCACACGTCTCGCCAGAATTCCAGCTATCAACTTTACGTTTTAATTTAAAAGAGATATGGGTTGATATGAGCCAACCAGCGTATGGTCTCTATCTGGTTTAGGGAGGACCACCTCTATGGCATGGTTTTGATACAATCCCAGATATCCCATGCAGAGAGCTACCCCATAATATGCCAGGAAAGGACGATTAATTTGTTCACCCAGGATCTTTAAAAACTCTGCTCCCAGCCCATCAGGGTCAGGGGCCTTGGCCAACTTAAGCCTCTTTACCGCTTGAGTCACTTCTCCCTCTGTGAGTGGGGCATTCGATGCCTCCCGCTCCTGCTCTACCAGCTGGGGCAGATCCAACCTCCCAAACACTGCTCTCTCTGGGTGTTATCACTGGGGGCAGTAGTATATAGCTCACTATAGTACTGATGGAATTGTTGTCGTATCTCTCTCTCCTTGCTATACAAGATAGTCCCTGGCCTTTGACTGCACTAATTGCAGTCTTTTTCCACTGCAGGCTAATGAGGTGGGCTATTAGTTTCCCACATTTATTCCCCCATTTATGTAAACAATATTTATACATCTTAATATCTCTTTTTTGCCCTTTGGTTCAGCAGCTGGTTCAGCTCACGATGCATTTCCATATAGCGCTCCCTATCGTCCATACTTAGGGTGCCCACATGGCATTTTCTGCATGCCAGGAGCTCACTCAAGAGGGCAAAGATGCGCTCGTCTACCCTTCTCTGTTTCTGAATAGTGTACTGAATGATCACCCCCCTTATGGTGGCCTTGGCTGCCGCCCATAGTATTTTGGGGTCTAACTCCTCATTGTTGTTACTATCCCAGTAGGCCTGCCATTCTCTTTGTAAGTGCTGATGGAATGTTACATCTGTATAGAGAGTTGGAGTCATACGCCATCCTCTCTCCTTTTCTCCCCCATCCGTCCGTTGTAAGCGTATATCCAGCCGCACAGATGTGTGATCTGATATCCCCATGTCGCCTATCTCTGCCTTTTCTAGTCCAGAAAACAACCTCTCTGACACAAGCAAATAGCCAAGCCAGGGATAACTATTTTGTGGGTTAGAGTAGAACTTGGTCGCTTTCAGTTGGGTGGAATGTGTGCCATGCGTCTACCAGTCTCAGCTCTCCCAGGAGGTACTCAACTCCTCTGCTAACGTTGTGCTTTTGGGTCAGCATGGGGGGTTTACAAATCAATGAAAGGATCCTTTGACAAGTTAAAGTCCCCCCCCCCCCTCATCACCCAATAGTAGTCCTCAAACCCTGTAATCTTGGCCAGCGCTGAGGAGAAAAAACATGATTATAAACATTCGGGGCATAGATGTTACAGAAGGCTATCCATGTTCCCTTTCTCTCTCCCCCCATAAGGTGATACTGGCCTTCTGGATTAACTATGCATTTGTGCAGTTTAAAGGGGATAGTTTGATTAATCAAGGTGGCCACTCCCTGCTGTCTACCATTATGTGAGGCTGCTCCCATCTCACTTACCCAACCTCACAGTACTTTACAGTGCTCCAGTGTGGTCAGATGCATTTGCTGTAGGAAGGCTGCATCTGTTCCTTCTTTCCTCAAGTAAGATAAAATTTTGGAGCATTTCACCAGGGAGTGAATACCGTCAACATTGAGAGTGAGGAATCACAGCCTATCCATGTGCCGCAACGTATCTGGTTTATTATCCATAGCTATGCTCGCCTCCCCCCCTTTCCTTTCCTTGCTTGATGATGGGACAGTTCAGGCCATTCAACCCTCCCCCCTCCCTACAATTCTTCCCTTCCCTTCTCTCTCTTCCCCTCCCCTTAAACATGAACTCCACTTCCTACTCAGATTGTCTCCCTCCTTCTTATGAGGTCAGGCTTCTCTCCATCCCTACTTCCTCCCATAGCCAGCCCCCCATCCCCCCTCTCCCCCCATCAGGCACACTTGCATTCCTAATGTCAGTTATACCAGCTCCAAGCACACCTCTTAAACTCTCACCACAGGCACATAAATCAGATACAAATTATCTCAGCGCTCTTAGAAAGCGAGAGATTTGCCAGTGCCCTTCATCTCCCCAGGATGCGGGGTATGAACCCTCATACAAAGTTACTTGTTGTCACTATCTGAGGAGCCCTGGTATTCCATTAGTACTCCCACGTTTTGTCCCCAAAGTCTGGGTGCTGGAGGTTGGCCATTCTGGTTGTTTCCACTTTGGCATTACTGTGACCTGATGAGCCCAGCAAAACTGTCCAACATGCTTCTGGGCCACAACAGGCAGCCCAGCTAAAGAACTACCAACCGGATAGAAAACTGAAGTGGAAGGTGTCTTGCCTCAAACACTTAGGTTGGCGGGAGTCAATTTACAAAGTCTTTGAGGCCTTCTACAGTGTCTATCTGGAGTTGGCGGAATTCGTGGGTCAGTCATACTCTCGCAGGGAATTGAAGTACAAAATGTATCCCTCTTTTTGCCAAGTCAGAACAGTATGGCACCATAGCCCACCTGCTTTCCGCTACTCTCGCTGAGTAATCATTAAATAGAAGCACCTTGATACCCTGGTATTCCGCTGAGTGCTAGACATGGTAAAGATTCACCAGCTTGTGATACCCAGAGTTCTCACATTGTTCACCCAGCCTGTGGACTCTTTTGACCAGCATATGATCCCCCGGTAACGCCAAGCCCAGCTGCTTTGGTAAACACTGCTAAACATGCTCCCACAGCTCAGTGTCTTGTATGGCCTCAGTGAGTCCGATTAGCTGGATATTCTTCCTGCGGCCACAGTTCTTCTGGTGTCTAATTTATCAAGTAGAGATTATCAGATGTACTTTAGGACCTCGATCTGTACCTCCATGCTCTCAGTTTGGGCCTCTTGTTGTGTGATCCACCCTTCTGCAGCTGCTATTCTGGTCAGCTGCGCCTCTAATGTGCCTTTCAGATCATCTATGGATGCTTGGAACCAGGTTAGTTTCTCATCTAGTAAAGCAGCAATATTTTTAATAAAGTCCCTTACCTCTTCTTCCAGCATTGCATAGACAGGCACACATTGTTCACCCACCATCTTGTGATCTCCTTCCTTGCTCTTGCCAGTGCGGATTGTTTTCACTGGCATTACAGTCTCTGAGCTGCTCAATATTGTTCGATTCTCCGTGAGTTACAGTGGGCTGGGGTTCTTGCGGGGGGCCCCCCAGGCTTGATGCTTGAGCAGATTTTCAATTCAAAGGCGTTTTAGGAAGCAGAGCTCGCCCCAATGGCGTCCGTTCAGTCAGCCGTCAACACATGACCCCAAATTCCTAGCATTCCATTTGCTTTCTTGGCTGTTGCTGCACACTGGGCAGAGGGTTTCAACTTATTATCCACGATGATACCTAAAACCTTTTCCTAGATGGTGGTTTCTAAGATGGTACCTTACATTGTGTAACCATAGTTTGGGTTATCCTTTCCTAGGTGCATAACTTTGCACTTGTCCACATTAAATTTCATCTGCCATTTGGACATCCAGTCTTCCAATTTTTCAAGGTCCTCTTGCAATTTTTCACAATCCTCTTGTGTTTTAACAAGTTTGCATAATTTTGTGTCATCTGCAAATTTGATCATCTCACTCATTATTCCTATTTCCAGGTCATTTATGAATATGTTAAAAAAGCAGGGGGCCCAGCACCGATCCCCGGGGTACTCCACTATTCACCTTTCTCCATTGAGAAAGTTGGCCATTTAGTCCTGCACTCTGCTTTCTATCTTTTTACCAGTTCCTGATTCACAATATTACACTGCTTCCAATCCCATTACTTTTTAATTTTGCCAAGTCTCGCATCCAGATCCATTCTATCAACCAGTTCACCTTTGTCTACCTGTTTATTCACACCTTCAAGAAAATATTACAGATTAGTAAGACAAGACTTTACTTGGCTAAATCCATGTTGGCTTTCTCCTATTAAACCATGGCAATCTACATCTTCAGTAATTTTATTCTTTATAATGGTTTCTACCATTTTGACTGAAATCAGGCTCACTGATCCATAGTTTCCCGGATCACCCCTGGAATCATTTTTAAATGGTGGAGTTATACTGGCCATTCTCCAGGCCTCAGGTACTACAGATGATTTTAATGATAGTTCACAGATTTCTAATAGTAGGTCTGCAATTTCATATTTCAGCTCTTTCAACAGCCTTGTATGTATACCATCCGGTCCAGGTGATTTGCTACTCTTCAGCTTATCAAATAGTTGTGAAACATCCTCCCAGTTTATCGATATTTCTTTAAATTTTTCTGCTACATCACTTTTATATACCATTTCAGGCATTGGTAACTTCACTACATCTTCTTCAGTAAAGACCGAAGCAAAGAATACATTCAGTCTCTCTGCTATAGCCTTGTCCTCCCTTAGTGCCTCTTTTACCCCTCTGTCATCCAGTGGTCCAACTGACTTTCTCACAGGTTTTTTGCTACAAATGTATTTGAAAAAGATTTTATTATACATTTTTGCTTCAGTGGCAAGCTTCTGTTCAAAATTTCTCTTTGTCTGCTTGCATCTAACTTGCCAATACCTATGTTGTTTCCAGTGTTTGTCATAAGGCTCTTTTTTCCATTTCCTGAAGGATGCTTTCTTGGCAATAACAGCCTCCCTTACCTCGCCATTAAACCATGCTGGCAGTTTTTTGGCCTTCCTTCCACTTGCCTTAAAGCATGGAATACATCTGGTCTGGGCTTCCAAGATAATACTTTTAAAGAACGCCCATGCTTGATGTAAATCTTTAACCTTTGTAGTTGCTCCTTGTAGTTTTTTCTTAACTATTTTCCTCATTTTATCATAATCTCACTTTTGAAAGTTAAAAGGCAGCACTGTGGATTTCCTGGCCGTCTTTCTTCTGTTTATTAAATTAGATGCGATAATGCTATGATCACTATTGACAAGTGGCCCCAAAACCCTTTTCTCTTACACCAGATCCTGTGTACCACTAAGGACTAGTACTCCTTATGGCCTTGGGCAGGCCACTTAACCCTCCATTGCTTCAAAAGAATCCAAGTTATCAATGTCCCTGTTTAATGTACATTACCAAGTTACAATGTAAACCGTTTTGACAAAAATAATAAAGCGGTATAAAAGACTTGTTAAATAAATAAATAAAAATAAATAAAATAAGGACTAGGTCCAAAATAGCTTCCCCTCTTGTTGTTTCATGAACCAGCTGCTCCAGGAAGCAGTCATTTATTTTATCTAGAAACGTTATCTCTCTATGTTTATGTTTATGTTTATTGGTTTGATATACCGCCATTCAAATAATAGCACAGCGGTTTACAGAGCAAAATATACAAGAAAGGCTAATGAGCCTGAAAAAGAAAGAAAATTACAATGTATGACAGGAAAGCACTCAAGACATTTAAATACACGTAACCAAGAAGAAAAGGAGTGAGAGAGAAGGGGGAAGAAGTAGTTTCACACAAGAGGAGAAGGGAGGTCAAAGGCGGAGGAGAAGAGGTGAGTTTTTAAGTTCTTCTTGAAGGTGGAGAATTGCTGTTCAAATCTAAGGGAGGTGGGTAGGGAGTTCCAGAATGCAGGACCAATAAAAAAGAAGGCAGAGGAGCATGTAGATTGTAAGTGAGCACGTGACGGGGAGAGGAGGTGAAGGCAGTTGATGTGTAGTGATTGGAGTGCACGAATAGGAGTATGGAACTGAATTAGATATGCTAAGGGGATGTGAGTGTATAGGACTTGATGGACCAGCGTGAGGATCTTATAGCAAATGCGAAATTGAAGGGGAAGCCAGTGAAGATGGAGGAAGAGGGGAGTGACATGATCTCGGAGTGAGGAGTGAAAGATAATACGTGCAGCAGTGTTCTGGATGCGTTCTAAGTGGTGTAGTTGCGAATGTGGGAGCCCAACCAGAACCGAATTACAAAAATCAACGTGTGACATCAACAGAGAAAGGAGAAGAGTGGTGAGAGCCTGTGGGGTGAGAAATGGATGGATAGCTCTGATCTGGTGGAGGTAAAAAAAGGAGGTTTTAGTAACATGAGAGACATGAGCCCGAAAGGAAAGGTCAGAGTCGAAGAGAACACCTAGATAACGAAAACTAGAGACCAGGGGAATAGGTGAGTCAGAAAAGAAGGGGGTGGCCAAAGGGGGAGGACTACCAAAAGTGAACCAAATAGCAAGTGTTTTTGTTAAGTTTAAGTGCAGGCAGTTTGTAGTGAGCCATTTAGCAACAGCAGAGAGACAGGAGTTAAGAGAGGCAAGATCTGGTTGGAGAGGGGAAGTGTGGTGAAGAAGGACCAAGGCTTCGGCATAATAAAAGGCAGAGATCCCAAACTGTTGAATCAAGAGTGCCAGTGGTGCCAAGAAAATATTGAAGAGAAGAGGTGCTAAGACGGATCCTTGAGGGACACCACAGGGCAATGGAAAGGGATCAGAGAAGACTGGTGGGGCAGAGGAGGAGATCACTGTACAGGAGCAAGAGGAGAGAAAGGAATGAAACCAGTGATAAGCTGTGCTGCAGAGGCCAGCCTCATGTAGACAAGAAAGAAGAAGAGAGTGGTCAACTAAGTCAAACGCTGTCGAGAGATCTAAGGATACCGCCACCGAAAAATCACCATGGTCGTGAGCGACGTGAAGTTCATTAAGAAATCCCAGAAGAACAGTCTCCACACTGTGACCTTTCCGAAAACCCGACTGGCGGGGGTGAAGAAAGTGTGTGGAGTCAAGGTGATGTGACAATTGTGCAAAGACCGTTTTCTCAAGTATTTTTGAGAGAAAAGAAAGATTAGAGACAGGGTGATAATGAGCAGGAATCTGAGGATCAAGTGAGGGTTTCTTGAGGATGGGGTGGATAAGGGCATGCTTCCAAGAGTGAAGAAAGATATCTGTGGAAAGACTGTTATTAACCATAGTGAGAATGAAGGGAATGAGAGTAAGGGAGGGAGTGAGTAGTCAAGAAGAGAGGATAAGGTCAAGTGGACAGAAGGTCTTATTGGAAGAAGATATTAGTTTCATGAGTTCTGCGACAATGATGGAATGAAAGGAGGGCCAGACATGCGAAAGCTGAGAAGCAGGGGGAGGAGAAGAAATAGGTGGAGGACAGTGAGACAGAGATACTCTGAGATCCTGAATTTTGTTATGGAAGAATGTTGCAAGTTCAGAAGGAGGAGGAAAAGACGAAGGTGGAGCAGGGTCAGAATCTAACCGGAGGGATGTAAGGGACCTAAGGACTGTGTATAAATGGCGAGTCTGGTTGGGTGCAGATGAAATGGCTGTAGAAAAATAAGTCTGCTTAGCCTTATGAACTTGTGACCGGTAATGTGCATGATCGGCTTTGAAGTAGGCCAAGGTGGTTAGGGAGGGTGATTCTCGCCAAAGGCGTTCAGTATGTCAAAGTTGAGAATGGAGACGACAAAGACCATTATGGAACCAGGGTTGTGAGGGACGACGACTTATGGGGTGCGGTTTGAGGGGAGCTAGGTGATCAAGGGCAGTAGAGAGACAGGAGGCATGTCCTGTCAATACTGGGTTTATTGAAATCACCCTTTATTACTGTGTTGTAACTTTTGTTAGCTTCCCTGATTTCTTTTAGCATTTCATCATCCATCTGTTCATTCTGGCCAGGGGATCGGTAGTACACCTCCACTGCCATCGCCTTCCGCTTTTTACGTTGAACTTCTATCCATAGAAATTCTACAGTGTATTTTGTTTCCACAAAACTTTAATCCCATGTGACTCAATGCCCTTTCTAACATAGAGCACAACCCCTCCACCAATTTGATCTACTCTATCATTACGATATAGTTTGTACCCAGCTATCACAATGCCCCATTGGTTGTCCTCCTTCCATGAGGTCTCTGAGATACCAATCATATCTAACCTTTCATTTAGTGCTATATATTATAGCTCTCCCATCTTATTTTTTAGACTTCTGTCATTTGCATACAGGCATTTTAGAAGTTGTATTTTATTCATCTTAATCTGGTTATCAGTTGATAGGTGTAATTTGTAATCTTTTGGCTCTGTACTGAAGGAATCTCTGTTACTTTTATCTTTGTTGGAACCTCTCTGTCGGGATGCCCTAAACATGGGCGACTATCAGCTTCCCCCTACTATGTAGTTTAAAAGCTGCTCTATATCCTTTTTAAAGGTTAATGCCAGCAGCCTTTTTCCATCCCAGATAAGGTGGAACCATCCCTTCGGAAGAGCCCCTTTTTTCCCCAGAATGTTGTCCAGTTCCTAACAAATCCAAAAACCTCTTCTTTGCAGCATCCTCTCATCCATGCATTGAGACTGCAGCCCTGCCTGCCTTTTGGGTCCTGCTCGTGGAATGGTAGCATTTCAGAGAATGCTACCCTGGAAGTTCTGGTTTTCAGCTTTCTACCTAAAATCCCAAATTTGGCCTCCAGAACCTCCCTCCCACGCTTTCCTATGTCATTGGTGCCAACATGTATCAAGACAACAGAGTCCTCCCCAGCACTATCTAAAACCTTGTCTAGATGACATGTAAGGTCCACTACCTTCGCACCAGGCAGGCATGTTACCAGGCGATCTTTACGTCCACCAGCCACCTAGCTATCTGCATGCCTAATGATCGAATTGCCAACTATAACAGCTGTCCTAACTCTTCATTCATGGGCACATGACCCCAGATAAACCTCTTTGGTGTGAGAGGGTTTTATATCTCATGGTGGACAGGTCCTAGCTACAGGATCACTTCCTGCCACTTCAAGTTGATGCTTTCCTTTCACGTGACCTCTCTCCTCCATGGCAACTAAGAGGCTGCCAGATTGGAGATGGGACTTCAGTACTATGTCCCGGTAGGTCTCGTCTATGTACCTCTGTCTTCATTATGTCCTCCAAGTCTGCTACTCTAGCCTCCAGAGATTGGACTCATTCCCTGAGAACAAAGAGCTCCTTATACCTAGTGCACATGTAAGACACCTTACCAACTGTGAGAAAATCGTACATGTGACACTCAGTGCACAAGACTGGATAGCCCCCATCTCGCTGCTGGATTGCTGTCTGCATCTTAGTTTTAAGTTTTTATCTAGCTATTAAAGGTTTTTACTTAAAGTTGCTAGGGATACTTGTACTAATACACCTATACCAATTACCTGTAAGGGACTTTGTTCATCTCAAGATTAATTAACTTCAGGGTCTTAATCTATTTCTGGTGATGATAACCAGCTGAACCTGAAAGTGACTTTGATCACGCTTCCCCCTTTAATAGGTTTAAGAGTCTATAAAGCTAAGATTATAATGGGGTGGGTGGGAAGGAACTAACATTTATTAAAGGCTGGCTTGCTACACAGGTCCCAGACCTGTGCTTCTAAAGTAACCTGTTAACAATTTCCTGGGTGATTCATACAGCCCTTGGTTTGATAGAGAGAACATTTCAAATTACCACTTTGACCTTTCACTTGGCTTTAATACCTATTTAAAACAAATTTGAAGATCTGTTGCCTCCTAAGTGGAAGGCCTCTTTGTAAAGGTATCTAGAAACAATTTATTTCTGTCAACTCAAAGAATATTTCACCCTATTCTTCCTTCTATGCTAAGCTATACTATGATTTGATTTAAATTAAAAACTCTCTGAGTTTTAAATTTAAACTAAGAACTCTCTGCTGGTTGTAAAAGTAAACTAAAAGCTCTCTCCTGGGTTTTAAATTTAACCTAAAAGCTCTCTGCTGATACTAGGCCCTGACTGAGGTACACTGGATTCTAAAATACACCGATTTAGCAGTTTTAACCCAAAGAATTTCCTTTTTCCCTAGATTTAGAAAATTTCCTAGAAGTAAATACAAGTGCAGATGTCTTTCCAGCAGTAGCAGTCACTTTTGGTAATCCTTCAAGACTGCTCTCTGAGTCGCCTTGAGAGAGAGCAGTTTTCAGATGGTTGGTTGATGTGGGTAAATCAATGTTTGCCTGCACAAATGATTTTGAAAATTATCTGTTTCCATATTGTCCCTCCAGTCCAGTGCAGTACGTGTGGGTTATCTCCCTCCACCAGCAGCTAGAGACTGAGCATGTCAGAACTTTGATGTCACAGTAGAAGAGCATCCTCCTTAGGCTCCAGGAACTAGTATCTCAGTCTCCAGCAGCTGGATGAGTTGCTTCTGCATGACTGGACAGACAATTAGGCCTAGTACTTCTAAAAAAAAAATAAAAAGAAAAGAATATATATAACAGACTTACCTAATCTGTTTGGACTGGGTATCTCTTTGGTACAGCGTGTGTAAGTATGAGGGCTAGCAGGTGCTGGGTCTGTTGTTTGGGCACCAGGACCTTTAGGTTGGTCAGGTACAGCCCTGGGGTTAAAATACCTGTTGGTCCATGTCCCTTTCTCCCCCAAGCCAGACAGCCCAGCATACCTGTTTGTGAGGTTTGGCTGGCTTTCCTCCTTTTTACTATACTATTTGAGCTGACAGACATTGTGCCTTTTAAAAAAAAAAATTAAATGACTTCTTCATTCAACATTGTGGCGGTCCTGGAGTGATTTGGCTACGTTAGTGTAAGTTGTGCCAGCAGTGCACACGTATTTAGCCATCAGACAGCAGTTTTTTTGGGATGAGTTGAACCTTCACCCTCTCTAGGGCCGTCAGAGTTTCTCTTCAGCATCGTGGGTGCTTGTATGCTTTTGGCTTCTTTGGCTTTTGCTGTTGGTGGGGGGAGCCATGGTTTTGTTTTCAAAGAGCTTTGCTGTGCCTATGCACGTCAGAGGAAGTCAGCAGAGTGGAGTTTTGATGCCGGGGCTTCTCTTCAGGAGGTGGCGGTTCCCTTAGGAACCGCAGCCATTTTACGGCCAACTGCCATTTCCACATCAGGGAAGGGAAAGCAGAGAAATATACAGCTTAATCATGTTTCAGCACCAGGGATAGCGGTATTGGACCTTTTCTGAGGCTGCAGACATTGTTTTTTCTCCCGATTTTGTTTTGCTGTTGCACAAGGCTTACAGCCCGATTCCATCCCGGACGTCCCCTGCGGAATCAGAATTGCAATCAGGCCTGTATGTGTAGGCCGGGACTGTGATTCAGCCCGCCTGCACGTACAGGCACTGCCTGACTAACTCAGTCAGGGCTTTTAAATGGAGCCGCAGAGCCATGGCATCTGGTTGCCATGGCACCGCAGCTCCATTTAAAAGCCATGATCCCAACTGCCGGCTCCTGCAGCTAATTCCCCGCAGCCGGACCACTGATCCAGCCACCTACGGTCAGAGTTGGGCTATGGGGAATGTCCTCGGTCCCCCGCGCCCCATCTGCACCCTGGGCCTACCGATCCACTATGTCCAGGGAAGTTATTCCACCTCAGAGGTGGAATAACTTTCCCGTAAAAGTTACCAGCCCTGAACGTACAGGGCTGACATTAGAATCGCCCTGTACATCCAGGACCAGCGACCACCCACCACCCGCCCTAACTCTGTCCCCTCCCCGCCCCCATCCAACTTCCCCATACAACCAGCGGGGAGGTTAGACGCCGGCGGGGAGGGCCACACCAAAACTTAGTTTTTCTGGCTTCTATTATTGTTTTGCTGGGCATTTATACCCTTGACTGGTTGCTAATGATATACTGTTCCGTACACCAGGCAATGTTTGTTTTTCCTGCTTTTTCTGGGGATACATCTGAATTTTTCATATTTGGCTCAGTTCCCCGTTATAGAGGGGGGTTTTGACCGTTGATGTCTTTTTAGGTTTAGTCGACTGTTCAAGCATTAGCTTTGTGATATTTCTGCAATTCGACTGGCTCACCCCCTCTGTTGAGTAGTGCATAGGGGTATACTGAGGTCTTTTTTCCTCTATAACTTTCTTGTTTTTGTTGCTTGTGTGTTTTTTCTTGGAAACTTTCATCTTATGTCTGTTTTTTTGTTTGTTCTGTTTTTTTATTAAGTATTGTGTTTTTCTAGGTTCCTTGTTGGGGTCTTTTTGAGTTTTTTTATGTCTATTTTGGTTCCTTAAGAAGATTGTGTTTTGATTGTAACACAGCAACCTGTACATGTAGATGCTGGCATTTCACAAATTGCAAACGTAAATGGTGACATTTACATGTGCATATGAGCCATTTCACAAACCTAAATGTGTAGATGTTGCTAGTTAACTATAGAGGATGCTATCTTTAATTCATTGCAATTTGGAGGTAGAAATAAATTAGGAGGGATTAAGGTGGATAACCCTCTTAATCCTTCCTTTAAAGAAGGACTGGATCCAAAAATATATTTTTTTAAATCTACACCTGACAGGGAACCAGGCGTAAATTCCAGCATCAAAAATTGTACACATAAATTCTCTATATGAAATGGGGTATACACGTGTAGATTTTTGTCCCATCCAGGCCATGCCCACACCACACCCCCTTGTACTAAGGACATCAACATGTAACTTGAACTCTTTCTAAAATGGCCTTTTACATATGGATATGATTTTCACATGTATATGCCTGATTTTGCACGTGGAATCGCAAATAAAGCTTCTAAAATAACCTCATAAATATTGAATTATAAAGTAAAAATCACAAAGGAAAGAGGACCATTTAAACTATCACTAGAAGCCATACCTATGTATTTCTTATATTACATAACCCTCTTATTATTCACACTGGGTATTGGAGAAGAAGAGACAATCTGAAGTCGTTGTATTGATTGCAAACATTTCTGTTTTATACTACCAGGAACATGGCATTCCTATAGATTTGGGGTATGCAGTGGCACCACACCATTCTGGAGTTTACCCCATCCATACACAACTATATGAGGCCTGGAAATCTGTCTGGAACATCCAGGTGACCAGCACAGAGGAATACCCACACCTGCGACCTGCCCGCTACCGTCGAGGGTTCATTCACAATGGAATCATGGTGAGTCCAGTAGCTATGATATTCACATTCAATAGTATTCCCTGTAGGAAGACTCGGTGAAAGAAGCACTCGACCATGAGAGTTCTACAGACACATCTTAGAGAAGCAGGATGAATCAGTCCCTCGTGAATGAACAATGCATCATATGACAGTGCTTGAATGGAGTAGCTCTTTGGTCTCAGAAAAAATTAGAAAAGATTTCTGAATATGCACATGCTTTCCTGTACACTGCACCCCTGCAGAGACACCATTTTTTTCTTTTCTGCCAAATGGATGTGTTCAGATAGCTCTCTCACTTCCTGCAGCATTGATGACTACAATTTGTATTTTTTCTTTCTTTATTCATTACCTTCTAATTTTTGTTCATCAGTGGGGAGAAAACCCTCAAAATACCTCTTTATTTGGTTTCTTATGGAGCTATTAAATTTGATTTGGTCTGCCTTGGTCTGACACACAGATGAAAATTGTTATAGCTATGGTAGGAGGCCACCCAGGGCCTTCTTCCTAAGGAATCTACCACAAAAAAGAAAAAGCAGGTAAGTCATCAATTCCAAATTGTTTCCTGTCTAGGGAACATGATGTGGGTGCCATATGAAGTGATTTTTATGTTATAGTCATCATCCAGGAGACTAGAGGATCAGTTGCCAAAGGTCATAAGAAAGAGAGCTGCACTATGAAAATCCAGTCAGCCCTTGTTGTTGTTAAGTGCCATCGAGTCGGAGTCGACTCATGGTGACCCTCTGGATTGCTATCCTAAATTGTGTTCGGTCTTGAGTCAGGCAGCTCATTGACAGACTGGTACCCGTAGCTGCTGTTATTGTATCGATCCATCTCATTGCTGGCCTTCCTCTTTTGCGTTGACCTTCTATCTTGCCAAGCATGATGTCTTTCTCTAATGGTCTCTCTTTTCGCATGATGTGTCCAAAGTATGAAAGTTGAAGTCTTGTCATCTGAGCTTCTAAAGAAAGCTTAGGTTTGATCTCCTCTAGTACCGATTGGTTTGTTCTTTGGGTAGTCCATGGTATACACATGATCAATGTACAGATTGTGCAAGAGTACGATCAGGTGTTCTGGTATACCCATGTTTCTTAATGTGGTCCAGAGTTTCTCATGGTTTACACAGTCAAAAACCTTGCTATAGTCGATAAAGCACAAATAGATATCCTTTTGGTATTCTTTAGTCTTTTCAAGGATCCATCTCACATCCGCAGTGATGTCTCTCGTTCCTTGCCCTTTCCTGAACCCTGCTTGCACTTCAGGTAGTTCTTGTTCCAGGTATGGTTGTAGTCTCTTTTGAATAATCTTCAGTAGAATCTTGCTGGCATGTGGGAACAGAGCGATTGTGAGATAATTTCCACAGTCAGTTGGATCACCTTTCTTTAGTATTGGTATAAACACAGATCTTTTCCAGTCAGTTGGCCATGATGTTGTCTTCCATATTTCTTGGCAGAGCCTTGTAAGTACGGTAACAGCTGCATCAGATTGCTGTAATACTTCTATGGGAATGCTATCAATGCCTGGTGCTTTGTTCTTTGATAAGGCTTTCAATGCTGCTTCAACTTTTATATCCCCAATGGTTCCCGATCATAAGGTACAGGTTTGACCTAATGTTATAATGTGACACCAAACTGTTGACACAGAAAAGAGTAAGTATTTTGGTGCAGACTCTCCATGCCAAGCTCTAGGTGGAGAATCCTCATGTTGATGTTTCAGTGTAGATCTTCTGTACCAAAGTTTAGATCCTAATGTTCCATGACAGGTTCTGAGCACAGAAAAGTCACATCAAGGGTATGAGCACAGAGATGATAACTGCAACTGGAAATGTCAATGTAATAGGAGAACTCAGTGCCTTGTGAAAGCATTCATCCCCTTGGTGTTTGTCCTGTTTTGTCACATTTCAACCTGGAATTAAAATGGAGTTTTGGGGGTTAGCACCATGTGATTTACACAACACGCCTACCACTTGGAAGGTAAAAACAATAATTAAGACCAAAAAAGCCAGAAATCAGGAGTGTGCATAGGTATTCCTCCCCCCCAAGTCAATACTTAGTAGAGCCATCTTTTGCTGCAATTACAGCTCAAGTCTCTTGGGGTATGTCTCTATTAAGTTAGCAGATATAGCCACTGGGATTTTCACCCATTCCTCAAGGCAAAAGATGGGTTGAGCAATTTTCAAGTCATGCCACAGATTCTCAATTGGTTTGAGGTCTGGGCTTTGACTAGGCCATTCCAAGACATTTAAATGTTTCCCTTTAAACCACTCTAGTGTAGTTTAGCAGTGTTTAGGATCATTGTCCTGCTGGAAGGTGAACCTTCATCCCAGTCTCAAATCTCTGGCAGATTGAAACAGGTTTCCTCAAGAATTGCCCTGTATTTAGTGCCATCCCTCATTCCTTCAATCCTGACCAGTTTTCCTGTCCCTGCTGATGAAAAACATCCCCACAGCACGATGCTGCCACCGCCATGTTTCACTGTGGGAATGGTGTTGTCAGAGTCATGGAAATGGTTGGGTTTGCGCCACACATGGCGTTTCCCATGATGGCCAAAAAGTTCAATTTTCGTCTCATCTGACCAGGGAACCACCTTCCATGTATTTGGGGGGGCTGCCACATGCTGTTGTGCAAACTCCAAACATGTTTTCTTATTTCTTTCTTTAAGCAATGGATTTTTTTCTGGCCACTTTTCCATAAAGCCCTGTTCTGTGGACTGTATGGCTTAAAATGGTCCTATGGACAGATATTCCCATCTCCGCTGTGGATCTTTGTGGCTTCTTCAGTGTTATCCTTGGTGTCTTTGTGGCATCTCTGATTAATGCCCTCCTTGCCCAGTCTGTGAGTTTTGGTGGGTGGCCTTCTCTTGTCAGATTTGTAGTGGTGCCATATTATTTCCATTTTGTTATTATGGATTTAATAGTGCTCTATGGGATATTCAGAATTTGGGATATTTTTTTTATAATCCAACCCTGATCTATACTTCTCCACAACTTTGTCTCTGACCTGTTTGGAGTGCTCCTTAGTCTTCATGTTGCTTGCTTAGTGGTGTTGCAGAGTCAGGGGCCTTTCAGAACAGGTGTATTTCTACAGGCATCATGTGACAGATCAGGTGACACTGATTGCACACAAGTGGACCCTAATCAACTAATTATGTGACTTCTGAGGTTAATTGGTCAGACCAGATCTTATTTAGGGGTTTCATAGCAAAAGGGATGAATACATTTATACTCACAACTTTTCAGTTTTCACTTGGTTTTTTTTATATATATAAAGGTATTTTATTGTCATTCCACTTCATCAATTTGGACGATATTGTTAGGTCCATTACCTAACAACATACAAAATGAGCCTCCATTTTCATTCCAGGTGGTAATGCGACAAAACAGATCAAAAACCAAGTTGATGAATACTTTCACAAGGCCTTGTAGTAAATGATAGTAGAGAAAGACCATCATGGTCTATCTAATCTGTCTAGTGAGGTGTACTGCTGCTCTGTACAGATCGCTGCCCCCCCTCTATGTGCCCTATTCAGAGTTGCAGGTTATGGGGTTGCATGTCCCGATGGGACGAGCAGCCTTGCAAGCCGTCCGAACTCTATTCCCTCTCCTGCTCTCCCCACACATCCTGAGTAGTAGGACAGGGAGAGCCAGCGGGGGGTGGGAGGGGGTGGAGGCGAGCCAGCCTGGCAGGACATACAAGGTTGATTCAGGTCACAGCCCTGTACGTCCTGCGGGGTCCATGGAGATGTGCTGCTTATTTCACCTCGAAGGGCCCGATTCTGCATGCCACAGGAATGCTTTTTCCCGCAGTACAGAATCGGTCCTAACAACCCCATCCTGTATGAGAACGTCCAGACGGTCCAGGCATGCCCCTCTCAGAATCGGGCCCCATACCTTTGTTTAGTGTTCTACAGCTTCCCCTATTTGAAAAAGTAGCTTTTGTTCATTAATACCCTTAAATATTTAAAATCTATATCTATCCTGTCCCTCCTCTCCTCCAGAGTATACATTTAATTTATTTTGTTTATTTATTTGGAACGTTTTTCTATACCACCCCTTCCAGAGATCAGGGGTGGTTTACATTGAAACTAACAGTATTCATCGAACATAGTAGTTGAGTTTATAACAATTACAACTGTGAAACATTTGCACATCATTACGAGTAATGAGTTTACATGATAACTGAAACATATATACAACAGTTTGCATGTTGGTACATAGCAAGTTATAATATTGATTGGTGATGGGGAGTGAGTTAGGTTAGGTTTCAAGTCTCTCCTCAATATGTCTTCTGGCACAAGTCCCCTGCCATTTTGGTTATCTTCCCCTGAATCATTCCAAGCCTTTTTATATTCTTTGCGAGGAATAGTCTCCAAAAGTGTTCATAAAACTCCAAGTAAGACCTATCCAATGACTTGTACAGGGACATTAATACCACCTTCCTTCTGCCGAATCCAGCCTAGCATTCTTCTGGCTTTGGCCACCACCTGTTCACATTGTTTTGCCACCTTGAGATCCTCAACACTATCACCCTGAGATCCTTCTCCTGGTCCATGCACCCCAGCCTCTCGCCCCATATCACATACTGCTCTTCTGGATTTTTTCATCCCAAGTGCCTAACTCTCTGCTTCTTCATATTAAATCTTAATTGCCAAGCATTAGACCATTCTAATTTTTGTAGATCTTTTCTTATGTTATCTACTTCCTCTGAGGTAACCAGCTTCTGGTTTGCACTTGGTAGCTCATTCAGATGTAGGTACTTAACCAGTGAAGAAGCAGAGGAAGGCATCTCTAGTGATTTGAAGCAAATGAATTATCACCTTCCACATCTCTGCCTATTCATGTGGCAGCTCCTGCTCAAGCTAACATGAACAATGTGTTCAAGAAATTTTTTGCCAGTTTTGCAGATTATCTCACAGATATCTATTCTTAATTCAGCTAAGATTAGTCCAGCTCAAAGATCACGGGAACCTTCTTTGCATTGACAGCAGACTGCATTATCTATTAGCACTCAGACTCAAAGAATGAGTCTCTGGTGTATTTTTACAGACAGTCTTTAGAGATTTTTAACCAACAGAGGATTCAGCAGATTTCTTTTGATTTTCGGGAGTCTTCAAGATAAGTAGCGAAGGAATTCTCTACTGGTCTACCATCTTTCCATTCAGTTCTACCATTAAGAAATAAGCCTCTGTATGAGGATATTACATCCTTAATTTCTTCTGAAGTTAGCAAAAGAATTCTGTCCAGGAGATTTGACCAACGAGGAGTGGATGGAGAAAGTATGATCAGTGTTGAAAATCCTCAGGGTGCCTGTGGAGGATCAGTTGGAGACGATAAAAGAACATCTGAAAGGTCACACACATAATACAGTGAAGCTTATGGCCCTCAGTGGGGACAGTCAGTTGAGGCTATCTTTGAGCTATTATTACAGGTTTATGGAGATAAGGTCCTGCTTGGACTCCGAATTAAGGAGTTTTATGACCAAAGACAGAGGGGAGGAGAGTCCAGACATGAATATGCATATCAATTACAGGAAAAATTAACATCAGTATTAACAAGAGACCCTACCAGATTTGGCGACCTAGAGGAAACACTTAAGGAGCAATTTGTGCTCGAGCTAAGGGATGGCACTCTCAGGAGAGAAATGTGATGAAGAGTGGAGGAAAATCCCAGTATCACCTTTTCTAACTTGATGCAAGTGGCAATTATTTATTTATTTAGCATTTCTTTTATAACGTCTTTCAAGACTATCAAGGCGGTTTACATTGATCATAACTATAATTTACATAGAACAAGAATTAATGTAATATAAATTGGTATTACATGCGAACAGTAGTTATTTAAAGGTATGCAACTGATAGGGTGGGGAAGCAATTGCTCTCTTGTATATAGGAGCAAAGGTAAAACTTATGTAGAAAGGAAGTATGATGAACAGGTACCCTACAGGATTGAGGAAATGTCCCCCCAAGAACAAAGTTCTCATGAGGTCCACCACTGCAGAGGCAGAGGGAGTAGTTCTGGTTCTAAAGGATATTGTCTGAGCTTTGAACTGAATAAAGAAAAGACAGGGGGAACTGGAAGAAAAGGTCCATAGAAGAGGTGAGCTTGCTCAATCATTCGGCTGCCCAGACAGAGACACAAGACTACCTGCTCGACCGTTGAGAAGACCGCCATTAAGGACCAGTACTGGAGACATGATTTGCTACCGATGTGGTGAGCCAGAACACATTGTGCATTTTTGCAATAATGAAAGGTTAACAAATCTGAGACCCAAGGTTGAAAGAGCATCAATGCCAGAGAGTAGAGAAGAAACAGTGTGTCCAAGGTGGTGACAGAAACAAAACTGGTAAAAACCCCAGAGGTGTTACAACCCAGTTTAGAGTGCAATTAATGGAAGGGGCTGCTATAGATGAATGACTCTGTTGAAGGAAAAAGCAATTGGAATAAGCAAATTAATCTAAATTTTGGCCAACATTTAGCTAAGATCAATCCATATTTAACACAATTACTTCATGTAATTAGTTGATTGTTATTCCTAGTTATATTTACTTTTCTAATCTTATCAATTGCTTTACTACTATGTCACACCTTGTTTTAACGTATGTTATAACATGTATGTTATAATGCAATTTTTGAGTTCATTATAAACCGCCTTGATTTGCGAAAGGCGGTATATAAGTGCACATAAATAAAAAAATAATAATAATTGGGCAGAGTCTAATTATTGTAATTACAATTGGCGGTATTGAGACAAAATGCATAGTCGATACAGGATCCAGTGTCTCAACTATTATAACAAACCATTTCTATAGGCATTTTGAACATCCAGAGAAGCTAAGAGATGCTAGTTGGGTCAAGTTGACCGCTGCAAATGGGACAGACCTGCCATTTCTTAGTTATATCGAAGCAGACGTGCAATGCTTAGGACAGAAGGTTCCAGCAAGATGTATCTTTATAGTGAAAGACAACTTTAAGGAAGAGGGGACCAATGAAGAGCAAGTGGCTGGCATCATTGGGATGAATGTTTCGCAACATCTTGAAGGCTTGTTTTGAAACCTAAAAGAGTTGTCTCAAAGTCAAAATAGTGAGATAGCCAGGATACTGAGTAAAATACAGCAACACAAGAGATATGCTGCACATGATGTAAAACACCGCTTGGGCCTTGTGAAAACCATTTGAAACAAAAAACACTACATTCCATCATTTTCCAAATGTATTATCCATGCCAGATGTCACAACATCAGGGGTATAGAGGCGTGCAGTCTACTGGTGATTGCCATGAAACATATCAATCTGCAAGAGAAGTTGCTAGTGGCAAAGCCAGAGCAAGGATTTATGCCAGTGCACATGCTTAATTTTGGAGAAAAGAATGTCCTACTACCACCCAGGAGTCCTGTAGCAGAAGTGTATAAGCTGAAGGAAATTTTTGGCCAGCCCATCCTCCAGATATAGGCTGAGAATATGAAACTGTTCATTGGGAGAATTAACCAGGTGGAAGCATCACTGGGAACCATTGGAGATTTGGATCTGCCACCAGTAAAGGTGGAGTGAGAGTTGTTAAATGAACAGCAAGCTCAGACCCTACATAATTTCCTCCATAAGCACAAAGATATATTCACCCGTGACAGCACGGATATTGGTTATTCCTCCCTGGAGACTCATTCCATTTATACTGGAAATGTGCTGCCAATAAAACAGCCTTACAGGCATGTATCTCCTCACATATTCGATTACTTTAAGAAGCATATCTTTGAGTTATTTGATCAAGGAATTTTAAGGAGAAGTAATAGCCCCTGGGTTTCCCCGGCTGTTGTACTAAGAAAGGGTGCTGGAAGTCTCCGCTTTTGCTACGACTATCGCAAGCTAAGTTCAGTTACAGTTAAGGACGCCTATCCTCTGCCTTGTATTGATGAGTCCCTGGATGTTCTGAGAAAGTCTACATGGTTCTCACTGGACTTAAGATCAGGCTATTTTCAAATGGGCTTGGCTCCAGGGGACATCAAGAAGACAGCTGTTATCACACCTTTCGGGCTGTATGAGTGAACTAGCATGCCATTCAGGTTATGTAACATGCCATCAAACTTTTCACACCTGTTGGAATCCGTGTTGGGTGATTACATCATGGACATACTACTTTTGTACCTGGATGACATCTTGGTATATGCGCCTTCATTCGAGCAGCACCTGGAGAGACTGGAAAGTGTTTAACCAACTAAGAGAGACTGGATTGAAATTGAAGCCTGGGAAGTGTAAACTGCTCTGCAGGGAAGTCCAATTTTTAGGTTATATCGTCTCCAGAGAGGGTATTAGTGCAGAGAAGGATAAGATCTGAGTGTTGCAAGAGTGGACAGCACCGCAATCACTCAAACACAGCTTCCTGGGGTTTGCAAGCTTTTACAAACACTTCAGCCTGAATTTCACTCAAATAGTGACACCTCTCCATCGGTTAAATGGGAAACTGAGGAAAAATGAGAAGCCAGTCCCATTTGAATGGTCTACTGAATGGCAACAAGCCTTCAAGAAACTTAAAGAGAGATTGATGTCACCACCAATCCTGGCTTTCCCAGATTTTACATTGCCTTTTATATTAACCACAGATGCCAGCTTTCAGGAATTAGGAATGGTGTTAAGCAGGGGCGGCTCAAGGCAATCTGCTGCCTGAGGCGAGGGATGAGATGATTCCCCCCCCCCCCTATAGTGTGTGTGGGGGGGGGGGCAGAGGACTTTCTCAAAACTCCAGACAGGGACTGAACCAAACCAAAAAGCCGATTAGATAATATGGAGGAATTGCAAGATGTTTGCACACCAAGGAACTAAAAGAATGAGCGCAAACCACAGCACAGTTTATAAAACTAAATTATAACTAATTTTTATTTTGTTGTTATAAACTGTGTTATGGTTCTTGATTTTTCTTTTTGATTTTTCTTTTTGCATTCACAGAATCCCCTCCCTCAACAGTGGGTGCAGAGCAGAACTAGGACATTCACCCACAGAACTCAGTATCTTAAAAAAAAGAGAAATCTGATTCTGATCATCTCACTACCAGGCATATTGTGAACTAATACAAAACTCTGCAACCAAGTCACTGAGTATCTATAGATCAAATCTACTATACCATACCATATCAGCACCAACTTCCAAAATTCGCATAAGGAGCCCATCCAAAAAAGGTATCACTGTAAATACTGCAGTGGGCCCTGGAACATCCAACACCTATTTGAAAAGCTGAACAATTCAGGTTACTACATAGAAACATGATGGCAGAAAAAGACCACATGGCCTATCTAGTCTGCCCTTCCATATCAACCACTACAACAGTCCCCCTTTTCCCTTTAGAGATCTTTTGTGTTTTTCTATGCTTTTTTAAATTCAGATACTATCCTCATCTCTACCACCTCCACTTTTAGACTGTTCCACGCATCTATCACTCTTTCCGTAAAGAAATATTTCCGCATATTACTCCTGAGTCTATCCCCTTTCACCCTCATCCTATGTCCCCTCGTAGCAGAACTTGCTTTCAATCAAAAGAGACTCTCCTGTGCATTTATGCCATAGAGGTATTTAAACATCTCAATCATATCACCTCTATCTTGCTTTTCCTCTAAAGTATATATATTAAGATCCTTAAGTCTGTCCTCATATGCTTTAAAACAAAGACCACTAACCATTTTAGTAGCCACCGTCTGTACAGACTTCAACCTGTTTATATCCTTTTGAAGGTGCGGTCTCCAGAATTGCACACAATACTCCAAATGAGGTCACACCAAAGACTTATACAGAGGCACTATCACCTCCTTTCTTCTGCTGGCCTTTCCTCTCCCTATGCACCCAAGCATTCTTCTAGCTTTTGCCATCACCTTTTCTACCTGTTTGGATACTTTAAGATCATCAGATACAATCACGCCTAGGTCCCGCTGTTCTTTTGTGGACAGAAGTACTTCACCTATACTATATCGCTCCGTAGGATTTCTGCAGCCCAAATGAATGGCCTTATATTTTTTAACATTAAATCTCAGCTGCCAAATTCTAGACCATTCTTCAAACTTAGCTAGATCCCTCCTAAGTGTCTACTCTATTGCAGATTATGGTATAATCAGCAAAGAGGGAAACCTTACCCGACAGCCCTTCCGCTATATCACTAACAAAGATGTTAAAAAGAATCGGACCAAGGACAGATTCCTGAGTCACACCACTGGTAACTTCCTTCTCCTCAGAGTGAGCTTCATTTACCTGTACCTTTTGTCGCCTCCCACTCAACCAATTTCTAACCCAAGCAGTAACTTTAGGGTCTATCCCTAGGGTGCTCAGTTTGTTTATAAGTTGCCTGTGTGGAATGGTGTCAAAGGCTTTACTGAAATCTAAATACACCACATGCAGGGCTCTCCGTCTGTCCAACTCCCTGGTCACCCAGTCAAAGAATCAATCAGATTTGTCTGACAAGACTTGCCTCTGGTGAATTCATGCTCCCTCGGATCCGGTAATTCGTTGGACTCTAGTACAGATCCCTACATATAAACTCCATGTTAACAGAACACCTAGTCTTGGTCACACCATATATATTGCAGTGGGCCCTAGAACCCTCCCAAAACCATGTGGGCAAAAGCAATGGTACCCATTTACCTCATCCTTGCAAATTCCTCTGTTTGGATATTGTCCATGACAGTCATTTACATCAAGTTGGCAAGTGGTTCCTATCCATTGGGGTGGACAAATGCATTCAGAACCATTAATGTGCTTAATACAGGTCCCTCCACGTGCACAAAAGTGAGAGGCACATTCATCAATATCAACAGGGAGGGAGGAGTGACTCAGTGGTTGGGACAGGTTACCTCAGGCAGGAGAGACTGGGGTCTCTAGTCCCATGGCCGCTCCTTGTGGCCTTGGGCAAGCCACTTAACCCTCCATTGCTCAGGTATACTTAGATTGTGAGCCCTTCGGGGACAAGGGAATAAAAAGTACCTGTTAGTATATACATGTAAACCACTCTGATGCGTACGTAAAGAGCGGCATATCAAATGCCTAAACCATAACCATAACAGCACTTGTTGCTTCACTCCATCCTGATGGGCAGTGACACTCAAAACTTGAAAATATTTCATGGTTGTTTCCTCCATTAGCACAAGTATTTGAAACATAAGCATGCTTAGCAATTTCACAGCTTTTTCCAGAGTAGCCATCTGAGCAAATACAGTGATTTTAGTCTGGCTCTAGCATTTAGACATGGGTGATGACTTCCACAATAGTTTATTTATTTAATAGTTTTTTTATACCGCTTTATCATTTCAATCAAAGCAGTTTACATTGTAACTTCAACTTGGTAATGTACATTAAACAGGGACATTGATAACTTGGATTTTTCTGAGGCAATGGAGGGTAAAGTGACTTGCCCAAGGTCACAAGGAGTGCCATTGCGAATTGAACCCTTGATCTTCTGGGTACTAGGCAGTTGCTCTAATCACTAGGCTACTCCTAAGTCTTGATTGCAGAGTAGGCCACCCCAGTTAGTTTTGCAATTGCATTGACATGGTTTATTACAGCTTCCATGCACACAGCCTGGGTAGGAGATACACTCATTACAGTATTGCCCTTGCCATCCATAATGACACTTGCACTCCCCAGGTTCACTGCAGCCACCATGGAGTAAATCACAACCTTGCTTACACACAGCTTATTTGCATTCTTCTCCCATCCAGCCCTCCATGCAGGCTTTGTTTCCATATTGGTCATAAGTATAATGACCAATAAAATTATTTAAGGGCAGGGGCGGTTCAAGGCAATCTGCTGCCTGAGGCGAGGGGTGAGATGGCGCCCCCCCCCCCTAACCAGGGGAGGGAGAAGCTTTCTCAAAACTGTAGTCAGGGACTGAACCAAATCAAAAAGTTAATTAGATAATGTGGAGGAAATAAAAAGATGTTCGCACACCATGGAACTAAAAGAGACAGCGAGAACCACAGCACAGTTTATAACACCAAATTAAATAACTCATTTTTATTTTCTTGTTATAATTGTGTTATGGTTGTTGCTTTTTCTTTTTCTTTTTGAACATATATTTTGCATTCACAGAACCCCCCCCCCCCAACAATGGGTGCAGAGCAGAACTAGGACATCCACCCATAAAACTCAATATCTAATTTAAAAAAAATCTGGTTCTGGCCATCTCACTAACAAACATTCTCCAGTACCAGGCTTATCTCTCTGAAATAACCACTGGACATACATCCTCTACCTCCTACCCTCAAACTACTGGCCTTCCTCAAGTTTCTGCACTATCAGCACTCCTATTTAATATTTATATTCAACCAGTCTGTCAAATAATTAAAATTGATTATGCCATCTATGCAGATGACATGATGCTGTTCATGCCCTTTAAAATAAATTCACCCAACTTTGACCCTATAACATCTTGCTGCAAGAAAATCGCAATATGGCTCAAAAACATAGGCCTAAATATCAATTACAAAAAAAATGAAGTCTTAATAATTACTAAGAATCAAACCTATATCTCACTACAGCCCATACCAATTGATGATGTTTTACTTGAAGTTAAAGATGAGGTCAAATATTTAGGGTTACTTTAGATAAACACTTATCTTTCCATACCCACATCAAGAATACTTCTAAAGCAATATTCAACAAAATCCGTCTACTGCAATATATAAAATCCTTAATACAGCCATCAGACCTCAGAACGATAATGAAGGCAATGATAACCCCACACACAGACTATTGCAAAAGTCTACTGCATGGTCTACCAAAGATAACCCTGCATCCACTTATGATGGCACAACATACTGCTGCTCGAATCATGCACAGTACACGTCTAATTGACCATATTACACTGATCTTGTATGACCTACACTGGTTACCCATCCATAGCCGTATAAAATACAAATTACTTATGATCACTTTCAAAGTCATTAGAAAATATCGCCCCTACCCCTCTCGCAATTAGTCAAAGCCGTACCTAACAACCGACAAAGACGAGAGCAATTCAATAATACCCTGGTTACTACATCTGAATTCCGTAAAACTAAAAAATTCACAAGCAATAGAGCTTTCAAATATATCTCCCCTATAATGTAGATAAATACTCCTTTTTGGACTAGCTACTCTAGCCAGCTTTGATAGATTGCAATCCTGCCATTTATACAGATCCTGTAAAATAGCTTTTTATCACTGGTGAATAATTAAACTCAAATCATTTTTGAGGAATTCTAGAAAGCCTTGTGTGTGTGCCATCGAGTCTTATTTAATATTTTCCTGCACCCACCAAAATGGAAGATTTTGGTGTAAAAGCCACATTTGTTCACCAAGCAAATTGTATTTAAGTTCTCCAGGACCAAGCAGGAAGTCAGTCCTCACGATGGAGCCCCCATGCGGAGCATTTCCCCAGCTTTCATAGAAAGCCTTTGAGAATGCAGCGCGCATGCGCAGTCCCGTTCCCGCCCAAGGGTGCCATCTTGCTCAGTCTTCTTTTTCCGCGGAGCCCGACGGATGTATATTCGTTTCACCCGAGGAAGAAGTTGATTTTCTCAGCGTTAACCTGTTTTTCTTTGGTTCAACGCCAGTTCCCTTTCCCGCCTGGGCCTGATACGTCGGTATCGAGCCCAGATCTCTTTTTCGTTTTTTGTCCTTAGTGACTAGCGTTCGCGCCATTTTTCTTTTTTCACTGGCAGCCCTGTCTTTCGACCTTGCAGGGGCCCTTTTTCCCCCGATGGCTGCCAGCGGGTTTAAAAAGTGTGATCGGTGTAAGAAACTTATGTCTCTCACCAACACACATGACTGCTGCCTCCGGTGCCTTGGACCCGATCATGACCCGATGATCTGTGGTCCGTGTGGGAAGATGTCCTCTAAGGCGTTAAGGAGTCGGCAGCACCAAAAGGAAAGAATCTTCTCTGACTCCGCATCCGGTAGGGCCCGGACCTCGTCAGAGGCCTCGACATCTCGGGACTCTGGCCCCGAGCAGCGTCGAGGCTCCTCTGAAAGGGGGTCTCCCTCGCGGGAGCATTGTAAGAAGAAAAAACCCACGAGGGCGGCATCGGTGGACGCACGTGGCTCCTCGAGGGCCAAGTCGCATAGCCCCGAGCGCCGTCCTGGGTCTTCAGAGTCAGAGAGGCCTGCAAAACAACCTCGTGTGGAGATGGAGTCCCCGGGTCACGTGCGTACTATAGTCCTCATGGACTCACCTTCAGGGAAGCCAATGTCGGGGGCTGCTGAGTCTCCTGAGCTCGGACTCAGGTTGACGGCCTTGGAGAGCAGCTTGGCTGCCTTCATGGAACAGTAGCGGGCATTGATCACCGGTCTCACCGGTGCATCTGCCCCGACCACCGGGACATCGACGTCCAAGTCGACCCCGGAGGCCGAGCCGATCCTCGAGTCCATGCGAGCTCAAGTCGATCCTCGGCCAAGGTCCCCCTCGGCCTCCTGTTCGGGGTCGAGGTTGTTGACACCGGTACCCTCGGCATCGGGGCGGATGGCATCAATGCCTGCCCGACCGGAGCCGCTCGATTCCTCCTCCGAGGAGTCCGGCTGGGGGACGGAGGATGAGGAGTCACCTGACACCTTTTGGACTCGGTGCGTTCCCTCAGATTCGCCCAAGTCCAAACCTCGGAGAAGGTCCCCCCCGGAGGATACCCGGTTCTCGGACTTCGTGCGGGACATGGCCAAGGCTTTGGCATTCCCCGCGGATGCCGAGGAGGAGCCTCAAGTCGAGGAACTCGAGGCCCTACAGTATGACTCTCCCCCGAAGGAGGCCTTTACTGTTCCGGTTCCTCCGATGCTGGAACGGTTGCTCTTCCGAATGTGGGAGGCGCCGGCATTGACGCCGGTTTTGAGCAAGCAGGTCGATTCCATCTATCGAGTCCGCAAGAGCCCCGGGTTCCAAAAGGCACAATTACCGCACCACTCCATGGTTGTGGAATCGGCCAAGCATCGTCTGAAGAGTCAGAAGATGCACTCCTCGGTGCCTCCCAGCCAGGAGGCCCGGAACCTGGATGCCCTCGGTAAGAAGTGCTTCCAGGGCTCTATGCTTGCTTGCCGTGTCCAGACCTACCAGCTGTACATGGGCATGTACCTTCGAGACCTGGCAAAGGAGATTGCCGGGTTCTCTGCTGGTCTCTCCGAGGAACCTTTGCAGAGGTTCAATGCTCTGTCCTCGGGTATTCGTGAGTGCTCGAAGTTTATATCTCGAGCAGCCTATGATGGCTTCGAGGCTTCAGCCCGAGTAGCCGCGGCCAGCATCGGTGCACGCCGTCAGGCTTGGCTACAGTCATCGGACCTCGAGCCATGGGTGCAGGACAAGTTGGTTGATGTCCCCTGCCAAGGTGAAAACCTCTTTGGCAAGCCCATGGCTGATAAGGCTGCCGAACTCGAGACCGAGACTTTTACCCGGACAACGTTGTCCCGAAAAACCTCTGCCCCTTCTCAGAAGAAGAAGGGCTCAGGGAAAAAGACCTTTTACCCGAGGAAGTCATCTGCCTATAAACAGTACCCTCATTATCAGGCCTCTGTAGCTCCCCAACAGGGTCAGCAGGCCAAGGGGCAGGGTCATGGGCCCCGTAGGCAGAAAGCCCCCAAGCCTCCTACTCCGGCTCCTGCTCAGCAGGGAGGGGGTTTTTGACTGCATTGGTATAGCCTCTCCTCCTCAGCTGGCCCCCATCAGCACTGAAGGCAGGCTGGCCCTGTTCGCCCACAGGTGGTCAGCCGTCACAAGGGATACCTGGGTTCTCAGTATAGTCCAGAAGGGCTATCTCCTCCACTTCCACCAGGTACCCCCCTCCTATTTTCCAAGGGAGCCTCCCAGACTCCCTCTGCACAGGGACTTACTCCTGCAGGAGTTGGCAGGTCTTCTAAAGGAACAGGCTGTGGAACCGATGCCCCACCACCTGAGAGGTCACGGCTTCTATTCCAGGTACTTCCTGGTACCAAAGAGAACAGGAGGCCTCAGACCCATCCTAGACTTGCGAAACCTGAACAAGTTCCTGGAGAGGGAAAAGTTCAAGATGCTTACCCTTGGAATCCTGCTGCCCTACCTCCAGCAGGGAGATTGGCTATGCTCCTTAGATCTAAAGGATGCTTATACTCACATCCTTATTCATCCAGACCACAGACAATATCTCAGATTTGTAGTGGGAGGAAACCATTATCAGTACAGAGTACTGCCCTTCGGCCTTACATCCGCCCTCAGGGTGTTCACCAAGTGCCTGGCGGTGGTAGCGGCCTACCTCAGGGTTCAAGGCCTCTTTGTCTTCCCATACCTGGACAATTGGCTCATCAGGGGTCAATCCCCGCAAGAGGCCAATCACGCCACCCTTCGCACTGTTGCTCTGCTTCAGCACCTGGGGTTTGTTATAAACTTCGCAAAGTCCAGTTTGCAACCCTCCCAGAACATGGAGTTCATAAGAGCTCGACTGGACACCTTTCAGGCAAAGGCCTTTCTGCCAATGGACAGGGCCCACAGATTGATGGCTCTAGCCAGGCTATTCCACAGCAATTCTCTGGTCTCCGCCAGACAATTCCTGAGGCTCTTAGGCCACATGGCATCTACGGTCCATGTGACTCCATATGCCCATCTACACATGAGGCCAGCTCAATGGGGCCTCAGGACTCAGTGGCACCAGGCCACAGGAAGCCTCACGGACAATGTGCGGGTGTCCAGCCTACTACAGTCTTCTCTGCAATGGTGGCTTCATCTTCCAAATCTGGTGCAAGGGATGCCTTTTCAGGCACCTCCACACTCTCAGGTGCTGACAACCGATGCTTCTCTTCAAGGTTGGGGTGCACATTGCCAAAGGGCATGTACTCAAGGCCTGTGGACTCCTTGGGAGGCCGCACAGCAGATCAATCTATTAGAACTGAGAGCTATCCGCTTAGCACTGAGAACTTTCTCTCATCTCCTCTCTCACCAGTCCATCTTGGTTCAGACGGACAATCAAGTAGCTATGTTCTATGTGAACAAACAAGGGGGCACAGGGTCCCGCCTTCTCTGTCAGGAAGCGCAGAAACTGTGCTCCTGGGCAGCCAATCATGGCATTCTTCTCAAAGCAGTCTATCTCCCAGGTCAGGAGAATTACCTGGCGGACAGATTGAGCAGAATCCTGCAGCCGCACGAATGGCAGTTGAATCCCTTAGTGGTTCACAGATCTTCCTGAGATGGGGTCTTCCAACCATAGATCTCTTTGCCAGTCCTCTGAATCGTCAGCTACCCAGGTTCTGTTCCAGACAACCGCATTCTCTCAGAGTAGCAGCGGATGCATTTCTCATTCCATGGTCTACAGGCCTCCTATATGCGTTTCCTCCCATGCCTCTAGTGTCCAAGACCCTTTTCAAGGTGACCCGGGACAAGGCCTCAGTGATTCTGGTGGCCCCAAGGTGGCCAAGGCAACCCTGGTTCCCACTGCTGTTGCAACTGGCGGTGGACACTCCTCTCCTTCTGGGGATGCAACCCGATCTCCTGTCTCAGGAGCAGGGATCTCTCTTGCACCTCAATCTCCAGTCCCTCAATTTGATGGCCTGGCTGCTGAAAGGGTAGTTCTAGTGCCTTTACTACTGCCTAGGGAACTGGAGGACGTAGTCTTGGCCTCTAGGAGGCAGTCCACCAGAAAGTCTTATGCCCTTAAGTGGCGTAGATTCTCTACCTGGTGTACTCAACACAATGAGAATCCCTTCTCATGCCTGGTACCCGTGGTGCTACAGTATTTGCTTCACCTGTCCAACCTAGGCCTTAAGTCCAATTCTGTTCGTGTTCATCTTAGTGCTCTTTCAGCACACCACTCTCAGGTGGAGGGTCAGTCTCTCTCCAGCCATCCTTTGGTGGCTCGCTTCCTCAGAGGCCTGCTTTTGCTTAAGCCTCCAGTGCGTCCACCTGCCACTGAATGGGATTTAAATGTGGTCTTTCAACGGCTTACTTGCCCACCATTTGAACCTATGACTACTTGCCCTCTGCGTTTTCTGTCCTGGAAAACGCTCTTTCTGGTAGCCCTTACCTCAGCAAGGCGAGTGAGTGAGCTTCAGGCCCTGGTATCAGAGGCACCTTATACTAGGTTCTATAGGAACAGGGTAGTCTTACGGACTCATCCTAAGTTCCTTCCAAAGGTTGTCTCCTCCTTCCACCTCAATCAGGAGGTGGTTCTTCCGACTTTCTTTCCCAGTCCTCATGCTAGCCGGGCTGAGATGGTCTTGCATACCCTGGACTGTAGGAGGGCGTTATCCTTCTACCTTGACCGTACGCGGGAGCACCAGAGGGCGGTTCAGCTCTTCATCTCTTATGACCCCAATAAGTTGGGGTTGGCTGTCTCCAAGCGTACTTTGTCCATATGGGTAGCTGACTGCATCGCCTGGGCTTACAGGGCAGCCGGCCTCTCATTGCAGGGTCGAGTTACGGCTCATCGTGTCAGGGCGAAGGCTGCGTCATTGGCTCATCTCCGCTCTGTTCCGTTGGCAGACATCTGCCGGGCCGCTACTTGGTCTTCAAGCCAGACTTTTGCGGCCCACTACTGCCTTGAGAGGGAGTCCCACAGGGACAGTGCTTTCGGGCAAGCGGTACTCCATAATCTCTTTGGGGTCTAGGCAACTCCTATCCTCCGGCCGTGGTGTTGGGCTACCTGTTGGGGGCGTTATCAGAGAAGATTCTGTTCTTGCCTGCTGAGGCTCTAGAGGGAGCTCATTTTTTCAGTTTAGGGCCTCTGGTAGCCCTGAGCTAGGGAGTCCCATATGTGAGGACTGACTTCCTGCTTGGTCCTGGAGAAAGAGTAGTTACTCACCTGTAACAGGTATTCTCCAGGAGCAGCAGGAATCAGTCCTCACAACCCTCCCTCCTCCCCTTGGAGTTGCAGTCATATAATTTATTTTGCTATTTTTGCTGTCTTTTAGCTATGTCATCAGACTGAGCAAGATGGCACCCTTGGGCGGGAAGGAGACTGCGCATGCGCGCTGCATTCCCAAAAGCTTTCTATGAAAGCTGGGGAAATGCTCCGCACGGGGGCTCTGTCGGTGCCAACGTCACCCATATGTGAGGACTGATTCCTGCTGCTCCTGGAGAACACCTGTTACAGGTGAATAGCTACTCTTTCTCTGTTAAATCCATAATAACTTTAAACACAGCAACCTGGCCATAGTCCTTCAACATTTTATTTTTTAAATTAATATGTATAGTTAAGGTTAACAAAATGTCATCAGCAAAGAGAGATCATGTACTCATACAGGCCTATATTTGCACCTGTAATATTGGAATTTAATCTGATTCTCTCTGCTAATAGTTCTAGAATCAATGCAAATAGCAGTGGTGACAGGGGACAGCCCTGCCACTTGCCTCTACCCAGTTCATATATTTATTTATTTATTTATTTATATTTCTTATATACCGCGCTATTATAATCATTGCGGTTTACAGTTGAAACAAAAACATACTACAATGTAACAGGTCACATTGAGTTTACATAGAACAAGGGTAGTAAAACATGGAAGAAACAGGGGGAACTATATACTGTGAGTGATAGCTACCTCATATGACCTTATTAGGCGGCTGCCTAGGGTGTTAAGATTTTAGTTGCCTTTGATACAAAAAGAGTCTTGTAGTCAAGTGTTAAGGCAATAATAATATTAGGGCTTTATTCCCTGCCCTGAGGGGATATTCCTGGGATACAACAAACAATATGAAACAAAAGAACTGTCGCACAGAAAAATATCTTCTTTCCTTTAGGTACCATCAGCTGGCTGCTTTGCACACGTTCAACATAAAGATACAATATCATCAGATAAACAAATTGTACAATCCATGGGCACAGGGTCAGAATTATAGCTGCTGTTCTCCCACTGCATTAACTCAGAGTCACTTACGATTACATATGGGTCACACTCTTCACAGCTGCTGTGTTCCTTAAAACTCTCCTGTGAGTCATGGGCTAGCTTTTCTAGAAAGGGCTCTTTAAATCCAGGGCTCTGAATGCCTGGTATATTAAAAGCTTCCTTCTGGCTTTCCCTTCTTCTCCACGCTGGTGGAATTACTGTGTAACTTTCAGTGTCAAAGTTACTTCTGGTGCCACGCCCTTGCCTTTCAAACCAAACAGAACTTCTTGCCTTTTCTTTAGCAAAGCTAGGTTCCCACCTCTTAGTTGTGGTTCTGTCTCTTATATCTGGGCTTCTGGCAGCTCTCTCCTGGGCTCTCCAACTACCAGGAATCCTAGCAGGGTCCTGGGCACGATGCTGGCTGTTTCCTGCTCTGCTGCCACACCTACTGTTTCCTTCCCTCAGTGGATTTTCTCCAGCATGACGTGTGTTCACTGGATGCTGGCTTAGTCCTCCCAGGTCGCTGCCCCTACTGGCCTTCCCTGGTTCTACCCTGCAGCTTTTATCTTTGTTCTCTTTGCATGCTGCCTGGGTTTCTGAGAACAGGTGTTCCTGATTAGCCTTCCTGCTTCTAGCTACGTCAGGACTAGTGCAAGGACATTTTACTCTAATGCCTTTTTGCTTTTCTTGTGCTGAGTTTGTTTGCTGCTCAGCTAATTCTACATGAGCTGGGTTTGTTTGCTGCTCAGCTAATTCTACATGAGCTGAGTTTGTCTGCCGCTCGGCTAATTCTACATGAGCTGAGTTTGTTTGCTGCTCAGCTAATTCTACATGAGCTGAGTTTGTCTGCTGCCCAGCTGCTTCTAAGGTAAGTTCCTTACTTTCCCCTAACTCCATGGGCTCTGTACCGTCTGCTGTGTCACAATACAAATTATACAAAATATGAATAATCATATGAAGGACATATAAGGGTCTTTGAATAGAGGCATATGCTCATAGGTCAGTGAGAGGGGGTAGGGGAAAGTTGATTAACCATTATCTACGGGAGGCTGATCTATGGGACGGGCTTGGTAGGAAGGCAAGGTGGTGGCTGTGTGCTTTCTGGGATTGGTATCAGAGTAATGTTGTAGGAACAGGTGGTGTTTGAGGGCTTTTCTGAATAATGCTAGATTCGAGATGGCTCGGATTTCAGCAGGGAGGGCATTCCAGGCAATAGGTGCGAAAATGGAGAAGGCTCTACTGGCTGTTGACTTTGTACATTTTATCAGCAACTTAGGGACTTCAGGTGTGTTCATCAACGTAGATCTCCTGATTCTGTTGCCTGGTGTGCTGTGGAGAAGTTTACTGATGGGCGTGGGGGGCTGGTTCTTGAGGCCTTTGAATGTCAAGACTAGAATCTTGTAGTGGATTCTGGCCTGCAGCCAGTTCTTCGGGACTGGCGTTATGTGGTCTGACCTTGAAAGTCCTACCAGTACCCTCGCGGCTGAGTTCATGGCAAGTCGGAGTGGGTTTAGAGTCGACTGTGGAAGTCCATGTAGGATGACGTTAGCGAAGTCAAGATGTGGGATAACTAAGGCTTGGAAGATTGATCGGTAGTCAAAGAAGTCAAGTAGTGGGCGGAGATGACGAAGTATTCGGATCTTATGATAAATTGCTTTTGTGGTGTTTGTGACATGTGCTGACATGTCTAGCCGCTGGTCAAGAGTAATATATACTTGAATACCGACCATTCACTTTTACACAGGGTTCTGGTTTATTGTTCAGTTCTGTAGCCCATTTAACAAAATTTTCTCCTCCTCAACTTACCTTGATCACAAACTCCCAATGACCCTGTCAAAGGCTTTCTCCAACTCTATAGCTGAGAGATAATGGGAATCTGACCTTAATGTGCCATCCAAATTAAATGTACAGTTCTCTCTCTTTATATTGTCTGCTGCCTGCTTCCCAGGTATAAAACCCACTTGAACCAGATAAGGTAAGCACCGCAGCAGTATCCTTGCAATAAAGCTTTGCCAATATTTTCACATCCTTTTTGTAAAGTGGGAGATCAGTCTATATAGAACCACACACTGCTTATATTTTCCTCCTTTAGGATTTAGACTGATCCATATTACACTAATGGAGGATGCTAAAAGGCAATCCTATAATAAGGCTTTAAATAGTTTTAGCAGTAGTTTGAAAGTACATCAACAAATGTTTCATAGAATCTTGTGATCTGATATCACTAATGTTTTAATCTTGTGTATTTATAATTCTCTGATCTTATAATTTAAGCTCGGCTGTTACCTCTTGTGGTATCTTTGGCTCAGGGAAGGAGGACAAGCCTATTTTAAAACATGCTTCCCCTCTTATATTCAGTCATATCTAAGGAGAATATGATATAAACAATTGGTGGACTAGCATTGATTCTGATGCCATTCCTTCTCATATAATCATTTATCCAGATGCTTTATTCATTTGGCTTGAATTCATGCACTGCACACCACAATTTCTAGCAGTTTTTTTCCATGTATTCTTTAGAAGAGCAAACAACCATGTGGGCCACTACCTTCCACTCTGTTATTACTGCTAATCCTACCTTAGGTGCAAATCAAAAGATTGCTAATTCTTTCTGGAAAAAAATTCTCTCTGTGGTACCATCCGGGGCTAAGGATAGTCAGGAGGCAACTGCAGAGATTATAATGTATTTCGAGACATTATAAATCAGAAATTACTGTAATTTAGCCTGTTGCAAAAAACAACAATTTTATAAAAAATAAGATTACTGAGGCAAAAAGACTTATTCTCAGAGGACTGATAAAGCTAAAAATCATAGTAAACAACTATTTTCTGTATTTTCCTTCCTAACCTCTCTGCAATAACCACCAGTTTATTTTGGGTCTTCAACCTTATCAACTACAAAAAAATTGTTAATATTCAATCACATCCAAAAATTGGGGCCAGTTCACCAGCTCCTAGCCCAAATAAACCTTTCCTAATACCACCTATAGCCATGTCAGATTTGAGCCCAAGTTCTTGGATACAGTTTCACCTAACCTGATTTCACCTTAAGATAGATTACCCGTAATACTGCAACATGTCCTCTTGATCCCATCCGTTCTAAATGGATGAGGGAGCTTGTCTTAGATCTCTCACACTGCCTTTTATCTATGGCCAACCTTAGCCTACAAGGAGGCACCGTTCCAGATGTTTGAAAGTAAGCTCTGATTTTTCCAAAGCTCAAACATCCTACCGTAGATCCTTCCAATCCAGGGCATTACTGTCCCATTTCTAATTTAATATATTTATCTAAAATAGTTGAGAAAACAGTCGCTAAACTGTTTCATTGAAAAAGCAAATGTCTTGCAACCCCAACAGTGTGGCTTTCACAGCAGTCGCAGTATAGAGACAATGGTAACCACCCTGTTAAATGACTTATATAGGTTCTGGATGGGCAACAATTGTCTCTTTGGATCTGTCCACTGTCTTTGATCTGGTTAATCATAAACCTTTGCTGTCTTGGCTAAAAATATCGGAATTTATTTATTTGTTTAAAATAATTTATATTCCATACTATATCCTAGTCAGATAACATAAAACATACATAAAAGTGAAACAAAACAAATAATATATACAAATTCCTTTGAGCCTGCTGCCTTATTACAAGGTACTCTCCTAACAGAAACCAATGTCACAAAAGCCTGTTGAAATAAGTATGATTTCAATTTTTTTCTAACTATCAAAATTTCGGAAATGCAATGCAGTTCATCCAGCAAGGAGATCCAAATACAAGGGGCAGCCATAGAGAAAATTCTATTGCAGAATGTTTGAAAATGTACCTTGCAAAACAATGGAACATCCATTGTTTTATATAGTATCCAGAACTTAATTGGTAGCCAATGCAAGTTATATAGATGACAAAATATGTGATCAAACCATTTGCTGTCAGTCAAGAGAAGGGCAGTAACATTTTGAACAAACTGCAGTGGTTGAATAACATATGAAGGAAGGCCTACTACTACTGAATATTTGTATAGCACTACAAGGCGTACGCAGCGCTGCACAGACACATGTAAAAGACGATCCTGCTCATCAGACAACCTACAATCTAACACAACAATTACAATCTAATACAGACAACACAGTAGCTGTAGACATGGGATACAGCTAGGGGGAATGGTAAGGAAACACAAAGGACATCAGATGAGTCAAGATCTGAAAGGGGCAGCAAAGAGGTGAGTTTTCAGCCTGGATTTGAAAAGGGTCGGAGAAGACGCCTCACGTACAGACTCAGGTAGTTTGTTCTAGGCATAAGCAGCAGCAAGGTGAAAGGAGTCTGGAGTTGGCAATAGAAGAGAAGGGCACAGATAGAAGAGATTTATCAGAAGAGCAGAGTTCCCAAGGAGGGGTGTAGGGAGAGATGAGAGGAAAGGTAGTGAGGAATTGCAGAGTGAATGAACTTATAGGTCAGCAGGAGAAGTTTGAACTGGATGCGGAAATGGATAGGAAGCCAATGAAGAGACTTGAGAAGAGGGGTAATATGAGCTTGACAAAGCTGGTGGAAGATTAGCAATGCAGCAGAGTGTTGAACAGATTGAAGGGGAGAGAGATGACTCAGAGGGTGATCAGCAAGGAGCAGGTTACAATAGTCTAGACGGGAGGTGCTTAAGGAGTAGATAAGTGTCTTAGTAGTGTGTTCAAAAAGGAATGGGTGAATTTTGTTTATGTTGTAGAGAAAGAAACGTCAGGTTTATCTATCAGTTGGATGTGTGTAGAGAAAGAGAAAGACAACTCCAAGGTTGCAAGCTGGAGAGACAGGGAGGCATAGAGAGTTATCCACAGAGATAGAAAGGGGGAAGGGGAGAAGAGGGTTTAAGGAAATAAATAAGAAATTCAGTTTTGGTCATGTTCAATTTCAAGTGACGGTGAGACATCGAAGCAACAATGTCAGAAAGGCAGGAAGAGATCTGGGCCTGGATTGCCAGAGAGATTTCAGGTGTAGAGAGGTAGATCTGGGAGTCATCACAGTAAATATGGTACTGAAAGCCATGGGAAAAGATGAGTGCACCAAGGGACTGGGTATAGAGAGAGAAAAGGAGTGGGCCCAAGACTGATCCTTGGGGTTACACCAACTGAGAGTGAGATAGCAGTAGAGGAGGATCCACTGGAGCAGAGGTACTAAAATCCAGTCCTGGAGGGCCACAAACCAGTCAGGTTTTCGGGATATCCCTAATGAATATGCATGAGATATATTTGCATGCACTGCCTCCATTGTATTTGAATGTATCTCATGCATATTCATTAGGGATATCCCAAAACCCTGACTGGTTTGTGGCCCTCCAGGATTGGATTTGAGTACCCCTGCACTAAAGCAAACACTGAAAGAGCAATGGGAGAAATGATAAGAGAACCAGCATAGCAAAGAGCCCTTAAAACCAAGCGAGGACAAGATATCAAAGAGAAGGTTGTGGTCAACAGTGTCAAAAGCAGCAGAAAGATCAAGAAGGATGAGGATTGAGTAAAGAGCCTTGGATTTTGCCAGGAACAGGTCACTGGAGACTTTGGCAAGAGCTGTTTCAGTAGAATGTAAAGGACAAAAGCCAGATTATAGAGGATCCAGAAGGGCTTGAGAGAAAGTCGAAGCAATGGCAGTGAACCTCACATTCAAGTAGTTCATTTCTAAAGGAACTCAGCTTTCTGACATTGTTGCTTGGATGTCTCACTAGACCAGGGGTTCTCAATCCTGTCCTCGGGACCCACCTAGCCAGTCGAGTTTTCAGGATAATCACAATGAATATGTATGAGAGAGATTTGCATACACTGCCTCCATTATATGCAAATCTCTCCATGCATATTCATTGTGGTTATCCTGAAAACCCGACTGGCTAGGTGGGTCCCGAGGACAGGGTTGAGAACCCCTGCACTAGACCCTATCTGTTCTTCTCACTTTCAACCCATCTCCCTCTTCCCCTTCTTCTAGAGGAGGGAGATGGGTCAATAGTGAAAAGGACAGATAGGGTCTAGTGAGGGTTTCTTGAGGAGAGGAGTGACCACATCATGCTTGAAGGCTGCAGGGAAAGTTGCAGTGGAGAGCGATAGGTTGAGAATATGAGAGATAGAAGGGACTACAGTGGAGGAGATGGAACTAATCAAGCCTTCCCTCATCTGACCATCACCTCTTGACATTTACTCTTCAGCTTCCGCCATCCCAACCTCATACTGTCTCCTCCGACCTATTTAGAAACCTCCATAATATTGATCCCCTGACTCTCTCCTCCGCCATCTCTTTCTTCCATTTTATCCTCCGAGTCCGTCGACAAGGAATTATCCTCATACAATGCTACACTATCCTCAGCCCTTGACACTCTTGCCCCTCTCACCCCACGTCCTGTCAAACGATCTACACCCCAATCCTGGCTTTCACCTACAATCCATCACCTACACATCTGCGCCCGTTCTGCCGAACGAGTTTGGCCTAAATCCCGCTCCCCGGAAGACCTTCTACACTTCACTTCAAACTCATGCTTGGCTCCTTCCAATCACCCTTAGCACTTGCCAAACAAGATTACTTCATCCATCTGACCAACTCCCTTGCCTCTGATCCTCACTGTCTCTTTAACACCCTCAACTCTCTCCTCAAGTTCCCCCCGCCCCCGATCCCCCCTCCCTTTCTGCCCAAACCCTTGCTGACTACTTCCATGACAAAATCCACAAGATTACCCTCCAATACCCTACCCCTCATCTACCTCCCCTCCTCCCCAATTCTCCTCCCCATCCATACTCCCCCGCCACCCTCTCCTCCTTCCCTCCTATCTCTGAAGAAGAAACCGCACTCCTTCTTTCCACCTCCAAACCCACTATCTGTTTTTCAGACCCTATCCCCACCCATCTCCTGCATTCCATCTCCCTCACCATTGTCCCCTCCATCACTCATATCCTCAACCTTTCACTCTCCACTGCAACTATCCCCCTCGACTTCAAACAAGCTGTTGTCACACCTCTCCTCAAGAAACCCTCACTTGATCCCACATGCCCTTCTAACTATCGACCCATCTCCCTCCTTCCCTTCAT
This sequence comes from Ichthyophis bannanicus, assembly GCA_033557465.1. Taxonomy (NCBI): domain Eukaryota; kingdom Metazoa; phylum Chordata; class Amphibia; order Gymnophiona; family Ichthyophiidae; genus Ichthyophis; species Ichthyophis bannanicus. The sequence continues at coordinate 594,665,386 of CM066034.1, forward strand.
ATCCAAATATTAGAATGAGCAGTCCACCGTCGCTGCCTTGACTTCCTCACCTCCCAGGCCCTCCTGGACCCACTACAATCCAGCTTCTGTCCCCTACACTCCGCTGAAACGGCACTCACGAAAGTCACCAATGACCTGTTCCTGGCTAAATCTAAGGGCCTCTACTCTATCCTCATCCTTCTTGACCTCTCTGCTGCCTTTGACACCGTTGATCACAACCTTCTCCTCACCACTCTCTCCTCGCTTGGCTTCAGGGACTCCGTACTACCCTGGTTCTCCTCCTACCTCTCCCATCGCTCATTCAGTGTTTGCTCTGGTGGCTTCTCCTCCTCCCCCCCTACCCGACTCCATGTAGGTGTACCCCAGGGATCTGTCTTGGGCCCCTCCTCTTCTCTCTCTATACCCAAGGCCTTGGTGCGCTTATCTCCGCCCATGGCTTTCAGTACCATCTCTATGCTGATGACTCCCAAATTTACCTCTCTACACCTAATATTTCTCCGGCAACCCAGTTCAAAATCTCTGCCTGTCTTTCGGACATCGCTGCCTGGATGTCTCATCGCCGATTGAAACTGAATATGGCCAAGATTGAACTCCTTGTCTTTCCATCCAACTCCTCCCCCCCACTTCCCCCCCTCTCAGTCCATGTGGATGGATCTACTATCCTTCCTGTTCCCTCTGCCCGCAATCTAGGGGTTATCTTTGACACCTCTCTCTCCTTCTCCGCTCATATCTAGCTTGTTGCTAAGACCTGCCGCTTCTTTCTCTACAACATCAGCAAAATCCACCCCTTCCTCTCTGAACACACTACCAAAACTCTTATCCACTCCTTAATCTCCTCTCGCCTCGATTACTGCAACCTACTCCTCGCTGGTCTCCCCGTGAGCCACCTCCTTCCCCTTCAATCTATACAAAATCATGTTGCTCGGCTAATCTTCTGCCAGGCTCGCCATGCCCACGTTACTCCTCTTCTCAAGTCGCTTCACTGGCTCCCTGTCCAATTCCGCATACAATTCAAGCTTCTCCTACTGACCTATAAATGCATTCACTCTTTGGCCCCTCAATACCTCTTATCTCTCCCTACGTCCCCTCTCGGAATTTGCGCTCCGCTAACAAATTATTTCTATCAATGCCTTTCACCCGCACCGCGAACTCTCGACTGCGCTCCTTTCACCTTGCTGCGCCATATGCCTGGAACAGCCTACCTGCGTCTGTGCGCCAGGCATCCTCCTTGGCCCTCTTCAATTCCAGGTTGAAGACCCACCTCTTCACCATTGCATTCAGATCCTGACTTCCATCCTCATCTCACCCTAACCCCCGTCAACGTTTATAACTAAATTATAGACCAAACTGTACCACACCGCACCTTGCGCAGAACGGACTGACGCTCTGTACTGTTCTAATTATAATTAGATTGTAAGCTCCGATGAGCATGACTCTGATGAGCAGGGACTGTCTCTTATATGTTGGCTACCTCTTGTAGGTTAGCTGTGCATCGCTGCGTGCGTGGCGCTCTATAAATGTTGAATAGTAGTAGTAGTAGTAGGATCAGAGGAGCAAGTAGTGAGTTTGGATGTGGAAAGAAGGTGAATGGTTTCCTCCTCAGAGATCATAGAAAAGGAAGAAAGGGTAGCCAAGGTAGGGGGGACGGCTGGGGTGAAGAGGGGGAGGAGGGGGAGTAGGTGACCTTGTGGGGAATTGGAGTGTGATCTTGTGGATTTTGTCATGGAAGTAGTCAGCCAGGGTTTGGGCAGAAAGGGAGGGAGGGATCAGAGGTGGAGGCAGCTTGAGGAGAGAGTTAAGGGTGGTAAATAGACGGCAAGGGTCAGAGACAAGAGAATTAGACAGATGGACATAATAGTCTTGTTTGGCAAGTGCTATGACTGACTGGAAAGAGACAAGCATGAATTTGAACTGTAGAAAGTCCGCAAGGGTGTGGGATTTGAGCCAGGCATGCTCAGCTGCGTGAGCACAGGAACAAAGATAGCGTGTAGTGGAAGACAGCCAGGGTCTAGGTTCAGTACACCTCACAGGATGTGGCTTGGGCAGAGCAAGAGCATCCAGAGCAGAGGAAAGTGCAGCATTATAGGAAGCTACTGCCTCAATAACAGATTCAGATGACATACTGGAGAAAAGAGGTGATGAGATAGTGGAGGAGAGAGCCAACAGGTCAATAGCATGAAGATTTCTAAAGAGTTTGGAGGAAACAGGGTGAGATTGAGGCAGTGAGTGATGAAGAGTGAAGCTTAGCAGGTGATGGTCCAATAAGGGGACAAGTGAAGTACAGAAGTTTGAGGGTAGGCAATTAGAGAAGAATACAAGGTCAAGGCAGTGGCCTTGCTGGTGAATGGGGGCAGTAGAGCAAAGCTGGAGGTTGAATGATGAGGTAAGGGAGAAGAGCTTTAAAGCATAGGGGTCGGAGGGATTATCATTGTGAATGTTAAAATCCCCAAGAATAAGGGAGGGGGAAGATGAATCCAGAAAGAAGGAAAGCCATGAGTCAAAGTCAAAGAGAAAGATAGAGGTGGACTTGTCAGGTGGTCGATAAATAACAGCTAGTTGGAGAGGAAGTGGGGTAAAAAGCCAGATGGAATGGACTTCAGAGGAGGAAAAGGAGTGAGACTGAGGCAGAAGGAGGGGTTGAAACTGACAGGAAGGAGAGAATAGAAGCCCAACACCTCCACCACAGCCAGTGGAAGGAGGTGTGTGGAATAATTGATAGCCACCATAACAGAGAGCAGCGACTGATGCTGAGCCCTTAGGGAGGAAGCAGGTCTCAGTTAGAGCAAGTAGATGAAGAGTATTAAGATAAAGAGATCATGAATAAAGTTTATTTGAGATGGACTGTGCATTCCTCAAGGCACATAAGAAAAGGAGAGAGGAGGGGGAGAGGAGAGGGATATGAATACAATTTGAGCTGCTGCGTAAGGATCTATTCTGGGAGTGTCGCAGAAGTCTAGGTGGGCCAGGATTGGGGTTGATATCTCCAGAAGATAGAAGGAGAAGGAGTAGAAGAATGCGGGGCAGAGAGGAGACAGCATGGCGGTAACAAGGGTGAGGTGGTTTCAGAGAGGGAGGAGATGGCTGAATGAGAGGGAGAAAGTGGTGAAACTCAAGAGCTGATGATAGGGTAGATGACAAGATGGTGGGGGAAGCGAAGATGGTAAAGGGGAGATAAGGGGCAGGGGCTTGAAGGCATTGGTAGGAGTCAATTAGGAAATATGAGCAATAGGAAGAGAAAGTGATGAGGAGCCATAAAAGAGAGATGGAGAAGAGCACAGAAGTCAGAGGAAGTAAAAGGATAGGTGGTAGAGATTGCAGGGGTTAAGGTACACCTGTGAGGAATTGTGGTAATGAGCGCAGGACAGCAATAAGAGACTATGAGCCCCGGAGAGGGTGGGATAAACAATAGACAATTGCAATAATTGAATGGTGATAACACCAATACTTGAACAACAGTACAGAGATTATCCACAGGTAAATATGGTTTAAGTTTACAAAGCAAATGCATTTTGAAACAAGCAGCCTTAGCAAATTTAAACTACTCAATAACATTTCTCCCTCGTTTCTATCTACATTAATACACCCAGCTACAGACACAAGAAGCAAAAGAGAATGTCACAAGAACACCATCAAAATCCTGACAGACTACCGTAAAACTAGGCAAGCTACAAGCAACAGAGCTTTTTCATTTGTGACCCCAACGCCATGGAACACACTCCCTGAAACATTGAGAGCCATCAAAGACCCACAAACGTTTAGAAAGCAAACCAAAACACACCTCTTCATTGAATACTATGGTAATGACAGGAACACCCCCCACCATTACAAAATACTCACTCCTCAGATACTCCCCACCCTCATCATTGAACAACCAGCTAGTCTGAGCACTATGAAAAACCTTATTCCTCTTTATAAAACTAACCTTGTACATAGTTGTAAAATGTATGTAGTACTCCCCAGTTGCCATATATCCCAGTTTGTTGTACCTTTAAAATGTTTAATGTAAAAGGTTCAGTTCTCTGTAAACCGCCCTTGATCTCTGGAAGGGGCGGTATATAAAAATCACTAGCTACCTGTCATTTACTCAACGAAGGTCAATGTTCTAACCCTAGTTTATAGGATTCTACAATTTGGTTCATCTCCCTATCCATCTTCTATTATTCCTTATATTGCCTCTCATCAACTTTGTTCACATGGTGCAAACTCATTTCTCTCCTCACCAAGCCAGGTTGGAGTCTACTCAGATAGTAGCTTTTTATTTTCTTGCCCCTTCCCTTTGGATTCACTACCTGCTGACTTTAGACTCAAGCCCTCCTTTTAAAAAATCAAGAAAAACCTGAAAACACACTATTATGTCATGGCATATAACAGGGATCCTGGTTTTGGAACCCAGAACCAGCTCCAGATATTACCGTATTTCCCCTGTTCTTCTAGAACACACTTAAGTCTACTACTATTTTTTCTTCTCTCCAGATCTCTTTATTTATCTCCAGGAACAAGCAGGAATAAGTCCTCACATATGGGTAAGTCGGAACCGACGGAGCCCGCGCGGGAAAGCTCCCCAGCTTTTCAGATGAAAAGCTTTTGGGGCTTCCCACAGCGCATGCGCGCTGCCTTCCCGCCTTCCTTACCAGCTCTCTTCAGTTCTTTTTTTCCGCGGAGCCAGCAGGTCGTGTTCCTGTCACCGCTGAAGAAAATTTTTATTTTAATTTGTTTCTTTTGACCGCGTACCTGCCTTCCCCATACCAAAACCGGTACTGCCGGTCTCTCTCTGTCTTTCTTTTAAAAAAAAAAAAAAAAAACTATTTTTTATTTTCTCAGCACAGCTTGGTAACTTTTGTTAGGCCTTCAGGCCTACACAAATTCTCCTCATGGAGAAACCAGCTCCTGGTTTTAAAAAGTGTACCAAGTGCAATGCTGTTATTTCTCTCACAGACACCCATGAATGGTGTCTTAAATGTTTAGGACCTGACCACTCCATACCGGACTGCCCATTCTGCTCCCAGATGTCTAAACGTGGTATGCAGAACCGGGCCAACAAGTTCCATGTGCTGTTTGCTTCAGATAATCCAGTATCACAGTCATCCAGGTCTTCCTCTCCGGATGGATCTCAGGTAACCAAACTTTCTGTGGGCAAATCCTCTAAAAGCAAATCTCTTTCAAAAGATCGAGAGGCTCTCAATCTTGAGTTCGAGGATTCTGCCCAGACCAAAAAACCCTGGCGGGAGGCTCCGGCCTCCAAAGCATCACCTATGGGGTTACAGGTTGACATCGATGGCACGGCCTCGACTGATCACCTGTTAGACTGCTCTGGGGTACCCGTCGATACCGGTACCGACATCCAGGCAGCAGTGGCGTCCATGGGCAATACTGTCCAGACCATGCAGCAGGCCGTTTTGGCTTTCATTAAGGCTGCGACGCCCTCGGTACCGATTCCATCGGTACCGACCCCGGTTCCGGTATCCACACCGGAACCGAGACCATCGACTTCCAAGCGTCGATCGGTTCCGCTTGCTGGATTCAGGCTTTTGCCCGATACCAATCCCATGCCCAATACGCCCGATGTCGATATCGATCGGTACGCGTATCGTGCATTGCAAGCACAGAGAGAATACTCAGATTCTTCTGATGAGTTCAATTCCTCTGATGACTCTGCTGAGTTTGATCTTCCTGAGGAGCCCTCTTCTCTAAAGAGGAGGATGTCTCCTCCAGAGGATTTATCCTTTCAGGATTTCATTGTTGATGTAGCTAAAGCACTTTCTATTGCTACATCTGCTGAAAAGGAACCCAGATCAAAAAAATTGGATATTTTAGGATACTCTAAACCTCCTAAAGAGGCAGTTACTCTGCCTATCCATGAAATCCTTCAAGAACACTTGATGGATTTGTGGGAGACTCCTCTAACCCTGTCTCCTCATTCCCGTAGGTTGGACACCATGTACCGGGTCCCTCCTTCTCCTGGGTTTCAAAAGACTCAGCTGCCTCACCACTCCATTGTGGTGAAGTCTGCTATGAAGAAGATAAAGAGTCCTAAAAGGCATTCCTCTACCCCTCCAGGGCGAGAATGTAAGACCCTCGACTCTTTTGGTAGAAAGATCTTTCAGGCTAGTATGCTTATAGCCAGGATCAATTCTTACAGCCTTTATATGGGCATGTTTCTCAGAGAACTTGCCCTAAAGGTACGGCATTTAGCCCCCTTTATCCCTGAGGATAAAAAGGAGGACTTCACTACTCTGGTGACACAACTTTCAGAGGTCTCCAAGTTTTCCAACAGGGCAGCCTTTGATTCCTTTGAGGTTGCTGGCAGGGCTTCGGGAATCGCTATTGCAGCCCGACGTCTTGCTTGGCTCCAGGCTTCTGACCTAGAACCATGGGTCATGGATGGCTTAAGGAATCTGCCCTGTACAGGAGAGAACTTATTTGGTGAGGACTGGCAAATTAAAGCTGCTCAAATGGACGCAGAAAATGCCACTCTAGATAGACTTTCTAAGTCTACTTCTACTCCTGCCAAAAAGAAACCTTTTAAAAGGCCGTACTACAAGAAGGCCAGATTTTCCACAAATACTGGCCAACAATCTTCTCAGCCTCGCTTTGCTGCTAAACGTCAGCAATCTAAGCAAGTAAAGTCAAAGTCTGCAGTGTCTGCTACACCCCAGCAGGCTCAACCCCCTCAGGGGTTTTGACTTGCCCCTAGAGAACTGAATTGCCTCACCATGGTATGGGGAGGAAGGCTGGAGAAATGAAGTTTGTAGCCCTCTCTGATGATAGAGAGGGTCCATTGCTCTGATGTTATTTGCTCCCATCTGGGAGCAAAGTGAGCTAATCTTCCCGGTATGGTGAGAGGCTCTGGTTGTTCCAGAGCCAGAAATGGTAAGTTCTCCCCCATCTCTTCTGACCCTGTTGGGTCAGGAAGTCTCCTCTCTCCTTGCCCAAGGGGCAATAGAGGAGGTTCCTCTTCCTCAACAGGGGTTAGGGTTCTACTCCCCTTACTTTCTCATAACAAAGAAGACGGGGCTTCAGACCTATCCTAGATCTGAGAGAATTGAACAAGTTTCTATTCAAGGAGAAATTCAAAATGCTCTCTCTGGGCATTCTCCTTCCATACCTTCAGAGTCAGGATTGGCTTTGTTCTCTAGATCTCAAGGATGCGTACACTCATATACTCATCCATCCATCCCACAGAAAATATCTTCGATTTCTGTTCCAGGGAAAACATTTCCAATACAGAGTACTTCCCTTCGGTCTTGCCTCTGCTCCAAGAGTATTCACAAAATGCATGGCAGTCGTAGCCGCATTTTTAAGAGGCATGGGAATCTTCGTGTTCCCATATCTGGACGACTGGCTCATCCGAGCTCCATCTCAGTCAGAAGTCCAGATTTCCTTGGACCGCACAAAGTGTATTCTTCAATATCTGGGACTTGTGGTAAACATTCCCAAGTCCCAACTCATCCCTACTCAGTCCCTGGAATTCATAGGGGCTTATCTGGATTCCACCACTGCAAGGGCCTACCTTCCTCTGGTCCGAGGCCAACGGCTAATAAGCTTGGCCTCCCAGGCTCAGTCCAGAAGTCACTTGTCAGCCAGAGAAATGCTGCAACTTCTGGGCCACATGGCCTCCACGGTTCATGTGGTGCCCTATGCTCGTCTCCATATGAGGGCAGCTCAATGGACATTAGCCACCCAGTGGTCTCAAGCATCGGGACTGCTGTCAGACCAGGTACTCACCTCAAAACGTCTGTTTTGGTCTCTCCAGTGGTGGACATCCTCCAAAAATCTGTTGTTGGGGACCCCCTTCCAACCTTCGTTGCCCCAAGCAACCCTCACAACAGATGCCTCCCAAACAGGGTGGGGAGCTCATCTTCAACATCTCTCCACTCAGGGAACCTGGTCTCCCCAAGAGACCACCCTTCATATCAACCTTCTGGAACTGCGAGCAATCTTCCTTGCCCTCACAGTCTTCCATACCCTCCTTGCCAACCTGACTGTCCTAGTTCAGACAGACAATCAGGTGGCCATGTTCTATGTCAACAAGCAAGGAGGGACGGGCTCTCTGTCGCTTTGCAACGAAGCTCTCAGATTATGGGCTTTCGCCAGAGAGCATCAAGTTCATCTTCTGGCAGTGTATCTTCCAGGAGTTCAAAACTCTCGGGCAGACAGACTCAGTCGAGTTCTGCTTCCACACGAGTGGTCCCTGCATATGGACCAGATACACAGAATCTTCCAGGAATGGGGGACCCCGGACATAGACCTCTTTGCAAGTCCGTGGAATGCCAAACTTCCCCGGTTCTGTTCCAGGATTCCGTGTCAGGGAGCTCAGGCCAACGACGCCTTTCTCCTGCATTGGGGTCAGGAATTCCTGTATGCTTTTCCACCCATTCCTTTGATTCCCAAGACTCTGTTCAAACTTCAGAGGGATCACGGGTCGATGATCCTTATAGCTCCACGCTGGCCACGCCAAGTGTGGTTCCCTCTACTTCTACAGCTCTCCCAGGGCTCCTCCCTGGACCTGGGAGCTGCGCCAGACCTTCTGTCTCAGGAGAAAGGGACTTTGTGGCACCCAAACCCCAAGTCCCTACATCTCCGAGCTTGGTTACTGAAGGCTTAAGCCTTCATGAGTTTAATCTTTCTCAGCCAGTGAAAGATATCCTTCATGCCTCTAGGAAACCCTCTACCAGGCGTTCCTATGCTTTCAAATGGAAACGTTTTTCCATTTGGTGTGCTCAACAGGGTCTTGACCCTCTGGCACTTCCTTTGAATTCTCTACTAGACTATCTCCTGCATCTTTCCAATGCAGGCCTCAAGACGAATTCAGTACGAGTCCATTTAAGTGCTATTGCAGCATCCTTAAAACCTATAAATGGACAACCTGTCTCCTCTCATCCTCTCGTTGCAAGGTTCATGAGAGGCCTGACCCTAAGTAAACCTCCCATCCGACCTCCGCCGGTAGCATGGGATTTGAACCTAGTTCTAGGTCAGCTTATGAAACCACCTTTTGAGCCTTTGGACTCTACCTCCTTGAAATTTCTTTCCTGGAAGGTTCTTTTCCTTATTGCAGTCACTTCGGCTCGCCGCATCAGTGAACTGCAGGCTTTGGTGGCTAATCCACCTTATACCAGATTTCATCATGATAAGGTGGTCCTTAGGACGAAGCCCCACTTTATGCCCAAAGTGGTCTCGCCTTTTCATCTTAATCAAGAGGTATATCTACCTGTTTTTTTCCCGGCTCCTCATGCATCCAATGCAGAGAGGAACCTTCATACTCTTGACTGTAAAAGAGCTCTCGCCTTTTACCTCAACAGGACTCAGCCACATCGAAAGTCTTCCCAACTTTTTGTGGCTTTTGATCCTTCTCATTTGGGACTTCCAGTCACCAAACGTACACTTTCCAATTGGATTGCTCAGTGTATTTCTTTTACTTACCAGAGTAAGAACATTTCTCTGGAAGGCCATGTCACAGCTCACAATGTGAGAGCCATGGCTACTTCTATGGCTCATCTTCACTCTGTATCCATAGATCAGATCTGTCGAGCAGCCACTTGGGCCTCGGTTCATACCTTCACAGCCCATTACTGTTTGGACAAGGACTCCCGCCGGGATGCCTTGTTTGGTCAGGCTGTCCTCAAACACCTGTTCCATACTTAAGCAACTCCTGCCCACCTTCCCTGAATGGATGCCTGAGATCCATACGAAGATGGTTTACCCTTGGAGGGGGATCTCCCAGGCATCTTAGCTAGGGAGTCCCCATATGTGAGGACTTATTCCTGCTTGTTCCTGGAGATAGCACAGTTACTTAGCTGTAACAGGTGATCTCTGGGAACAGCAGGAATTAGTCCTCACAACCCACCCACCTCCCCTAGGAGTTGTATCTTCTATCTATCTACCTTCCTTTCCTCTCTCTATTGTCTCAGCTTTAAACTCGAACTGAAGAGAGCTGGTAAGGAAGGCGGGAAGGCAGCGCGCATGCGCTGTGGGAAGCCCCAAAAGCTTTTCATCTGAAAAGCTGGGGAGCTTTCCCGCGCGGGCTCCGTCGGTTCCGACTTACCCATATGTGAGGACTAATTCCTGCTGTTCCCAGAGATCACCTGTTACAGGTTAGTAACTGTGCTTTAATGTAACTTCAGTTCTGACATTTAAACTAATTTTTTAATTTATATTGATTTGATATGAAAGGAAAGACAGTATATCAACATTTTTAATAAACTATATCCTCCAGCTTCCTTAGGTGAACTTCCTTAGTGATTTTTAACTCGCCTTCCATTGTTCTTAGTCCTAAGATACATTGGTCTTACTTACACATTTTTTTGTTCCATTATGTCCCCTCATTTCCTAATTTCTATCCAGTCCTTCCTAATTTTTCTTACTGTCTCTTTAATTTTCCCCTTCACCAAACTTATATCTATTTTTTCACATCTGTTCTTGTAATTAGTGTCCGCACAGCCTGCTGCAGTTTCATAATTTCCTTTTCTGACTGGTTCTGATATCTGCAGGATGCTGTACATTTTTCTTCACAATTTGATTTTTCAGCTGCCTGGGAAGAGTTTTTAACCTCTTCAGTTTTCTTCTGCAGTTATATTATTTTAACCAGCAGCTCTGAGAATATGCTAATATTTTTTTAAGAGTGAGTTACTTTTATCTTGTTTGCAAGCAAGGTTTTCTTATACCCTGATGGAGCTCCAGCATTTGACTGCCATTTCCAGCAAGTGACATCACTTCTTCCTGCAAGCGCTGTCCTTTTGACTCCCTACTGTGACAATACTCATATCTCCCAGCCCACAATAATTTGCCTTACCTTTAGGTGTCTGGTTAATATACTTTGTCATGCAATGGATTCTTTTCACCACAGACACTTGGGTGCTTAGAATTGTCAAAAGAAGTTACTAGCACGGATTGCACTCATTACTTTGTCTTCACTCACGCATTCCCAGGCAGGAAATTATTTAATTTGGATATCCTGTAACAAGAACTTGAAGTTTTAAATGGGAAAGCAATAGAATTTGTTTAATATGTGGAACTAAACCGGAGGTTTTATTCCTGTAACTTCTTCATCCAAAAGAAGACAGGACAAGAAGGATATCAACTGTGTTCACTAGACCTCAAAAGATACTGACATTCACATACCCATTTAAGATGAGCCTCTGTGCAAGACATCTTTAGCACTACAATGTAGTTCTCTCTGCTTACCTTCTACATCACCTTATTGCCTAGAAACATAGAAACATAGAAATATGACGACAGAAAAAGACCTCATGGCCTATCTAGTCTGTCCTTCCATATCAACAACTACAACAATCCCTTTTTTTCCTTTGGAGACCCTCTGTGTTTGTCCCATACTTTTTTAATTTCAGATACGTTCCTCATCTCTACCACCTCCACTGGGAAACTATTCCACGGATCCACCACTCTTTCAGTAAAGAAATATTTCCACATATCACTCCTGAATCTATCCCCCTTCACCCTCATACCATGTCCCCTCATAGCAGAACTTGCTTTCAATTGAAAGAGGCTCTCCCCCTGTACATTTATGCTACGGAGATATTTAAACATCTCAATCATATCACCTCTATCCCGCCTTTCCTCTAAGGTGTACATATTAAGATCCTTAAGTCTGTCCTCATATGCTTTATAATGAAGACCACTAACATTTTAGTAGCCACCCTCTGTACTGACTCCATCCTGTTTATATCCTTTTGAAGGTGCGGTCTCCAGAATTGCACACTATACTCCAAATGAGGTCGCACCAAAGACTTATACAGAGGCACTATCACCTCCATTTTTCTGCTAGCCATTCCTCTCCGTATGCACCCAAGCATCCTTCTAGCTTTTGCCATCGCCTTTTCTACCTGTTTAGCTACTTTGAGATCATCAGACACAACCATGCCTAGGTCCCGCTCTTCTTTGGTGGACAAAAGTACTTCACTCCCTATACTATGTTGCTCCCTTGGATTGCTGCAGCCCAAATGCATGACCTTACATTTTTTAACATTAAATCCCAGCTGCCAAATTCTAGACCATTCTCCAAGCTTAGCTAGATCCCTCCTCATGTTATCTACACCTTCCTGGGTGTCTACTCTATTGCAGATTTTGGTATCATCCACAAAGAAGCAAACCTTACCCGACAGCCCTTTCCTTCCGCTATATCACTAACAAAGATGTTAAAAAGAATTGGACCAAGGACAGATCTCTGGGGCACACCACTGGTAACGTCCTTCTCCTCAGAGTGAGCTCCATTTACCTGTACTCTTCGTCGCCTCCCACACAACCAATTTCTAACCCAAGCAGTAACTTTAGGGTCCATCCTAGGGTGCTCAGTTTGTTTATAAGTCACCTGTGAGGAATGGTGTCAAAGGCTTTACTGAAATCTAAATACACCATATCTAGGGCTCTCCCTCGGTCCAACTCCCTGGTCACCCAGTCAAAGAAATCAATCAGTTTTGTCTGACAAGACCTGCCTCTGGTGAATCCATGCTGCCTCGGATCTTGTTATCCGCTGGACTCCAGAAACCTCATTATTTTCTCTTTCAGCAGCATTTCCAATAATTTACTCACCACCAAAGTAAAACTAACTGGCCTGTTGTTTTCAGCTCCATCCTTACTTCCACTTTTGTGTAAAGGCACCACATGAGCATCTCTTCAGTCCTTTGGCACCACTCCCGACTCCAACGAGGCATTAAAAAGGTCAGTCAGTGAATCTGCTAGAACGTCCCCAAGTTCCCTCAGTATTCTAGAGTGTATCCCATCCGGTCCCATCGCTTTGTCTACTTTAAGTTGCGCTAGTTTCTCACGAACACAGTCTTCCGAAAATTGTTCAAGATGTCCCTCGCTTCTGTTCCTGTCCATGCCTAGATCATGTTTGAGAAACAGAGAATTCAGTAGGACAGGCAGTATTTAAAAAAATCTCATTTTATGAAATTAAATTTTTTTTGGCATATATACAATCTTGATTATTTGTAAAAGTCACTTGTAAATCACATGATATCGTGAGCTCGGGCAGACGCATCCCGCTAAAACTCCCGGGTTCTCCCTGTGTCTCACCCTTCAATTGGGAGGCAGTGGCCCACACACCTGGCCAGCTGAGTGGCGGAGGGCACAGTGAGGTCCAGGTAGCAGGTTTTCCAATTGGCAGGCGGCAGACGGTGGTGAAAGTACAGCACAAAGAGCGCAAACCACCTAAGGAACCAAAATGGCGGCCAGCGACCCGGGCACAAACCCAGACCACACTTATGCCTCATTGGTGGATGAGGTATCCACTGCAGTGCCCCAGACCCTGGACTCAAAATTTGACCACCTCTGCAGGAAAATGGATGAGATGATGACCGCCCTCGAGACCCGAGTGGGGGATATGGAAGACACTGTCACCCGGATGTTGGGGAAGCTTGGACGCCTTAAAAATATTGGTGGCCCAGCAGCAGGATAAGCAAAAGACCTTGAAAATAGGTCTTGCAGGAACAACCTGCATTTCATCAGGGTGCCTTACTCGGTGTCTGGTGCCGAACTGTGGGGATTTCTGGAGACACGGCCACCTGCGATCTTGAAACTGGGACAGGCCCTGGGACCTATCCAGATCGAGAGGGCACACAGTCTTGGGTGACACCGGGCCAAGGACCAGTGGCTGCAAGCAGTTATAGAATGGTTCCTGAACTTCATGCAGAAGGAGGCAGTGCTCCATGCAGCACATCAAGAGAAATATGCCGAGTACAAGGGGCACCATATCCTGGTTTTTCAGGATTACTCAGCTCAGGTAGCTTCATTGCATGTCCTCTAGTTTTTCTACTTTTTGATTGCATAAACAACCGATCTATGTTTACCCGTTCCACTCCATTCATTAATTTACAGACCTCTATCATATCCCCCCTCAGCCGTCTCTTTTCCAGGTTGAAGAGCTTAACCTTTTAAGCCTCTCTTCATTGGGGTATCATTCCATCCCCTTTACCATTTGTATCCTCTATATCTTTTCTAATTCTGCTATATCCTTTTTAAGATACGGTGACCAGAATTGCACACAATATACAAGGTGCAGTCGCACCATGGAACAATACAGAGGCATTATAGTATCCTTGGTTTTATTCTCCATTCCTTTCCTTATGATTTCTAGCATTCTATTTGCTTTCTTGGCTGCCACTGCATGCTGGGCAGAGGGTTTCAATGTATTATCCATGATGATGCCTAAATCTTTTTCGTGGGTGGTGGTTTCTAAGGTAGGTTGTTCTTTCTCAGATGCATAACTTTGCACTTGTCTACATTAAATTTCATCTGCCATTTGGACATCAATTCTTCCAGTTTTTCAAGGTCCTCTTGCAATTTTTCATAATCCTCTTGCATTTTTACAACTTAGAATAAGTTTGTGTCATCTACAGATTTGATCACCTCACTCGTTATTCCCATTTCCAGGTCATTTATGAATATGTTAAAAAGCAGAGGGTCCAGCACAGATCCCATTTCTCCATTGAGAAAACTGGCCATTTAGCCCTACCCTCTGCTTTCTATCTTTTAACCAGTTTCTGATCCACAATAGTACACAGCCTCCAATCCCATGATTTTTTTTTTTATTTCACAAGAGTCTTTCATAAGATAACTTGTCAAAGGCTTTTTGAAAATCCAGATACATTATATCAACTGGCTCACCTTTGTCTACCTGTTTATTCACAACTTCAAAAATTATAACAGATTAGTAAGACAAGACTTTCCTTGGTTAAATCCATGTTGTTTTTCTCCCATTAAACCATGACTATCATGGAAAGCTTTTGGGAGCACTCCACTGTGCCTGTGCGACTGCCTTCCCAACTCCCTCTCTTCAGTTGAGTTTGTAGCTGAGAAAAGCTAGTAAATGAAACCCTGTAACTCCTAGAGAAGGAGGGTGGGTTGTGAAGACTAAATTCCTGCTGTTCCTGGAGATCACCTGTTACAGGTGAGTTACTACACTATCTCCAGGAACAAGCAGGAATGTAGCCTTCACATATGGGACTCCCTAGCTCCCAGATGCCAGATGAAGTGACCTCAGAACCAGTAGAGGTTCACCTCGGAGTAGGCATGATGAGTTCATGGATCCCACATGGATTTCTGGTATCTTTAAAGTCCAGATTGGGAGTTGCATCTAAATCTGAAAAAGGAGCTGGAGTACAGCCTAACCAATCATGGCATCCCGACGAGAGTCCTCGTCCAAACAATAATGGGCAGCAAAGTTATGGACAGAAGACCAAGTTGCTGGTTTGCAAATTTCGTCAGTAGCTACCAAGTGTAGGTTTGCCATCAATGTGGCAGTGTCACATGCCCTTCTAGGGAGAGTCCTACTTTATCATAGGTAAATGACATGCAGTCCGCTATCCATCTTGGAAGCGTACGCTTACAAACAGGTAATCCCAGGTGACTAGGGTCAAATGAGATAAACAACTGCAAGGCTTCACAATGATCTTGAATCCTTTGGAGATAGAAAGCCAAGGCACATTTGCAGTCAAGAATGTGCAGAGTTGCTTCTGCTCAAGACACATGCAGTTTAGGAAAGAAAACTGGAAGGTAAATTGACTGGTTTAAATGGAAGGAGACACCATCTTTGGCATAAAGTGAGGGTGAGTCCAAAGGACTACTTTGTCATGGTGGAAGCGGGTATAGGGTGAATCCGCCATCAAAGTCTGAAGCTCACTAATGCATCTAGGTGAAGTCGGGGCAATTAGGAAGATTATCCTCCAAGAGAGGAACAAAAGTGCATAGTAAAAAAAGTTTCAAGTACATTCGTAGCAAAACTCCTCTGAGAGAGTCAGTTGGACCATTGGGTAATGGAAGGATAAAAGGGGCGCTAAGTGAGGACAAGGACATAGCGGAGGGAATGAATTAATTGTCTGCTTCAGTCTTTACTGTAGAAGATGTAGGGAAGTTACCCTTGTCTGAAATAGTATATAAAGGTGATGTATCGGAAGAATTGAAAGAAATATCGATAAACCAGGAAGATGTATTACAGCTATTTGATAAACTGCAGAGTAGCAAATTACTTGGACCAGATTGAAAAGAACTGAAATATGAGATTGCAAACCTACTATTAGTAATCTGTAAACTATCATTAAAATTATGTGAACCTTTGCCTACTATGCACCAAAATGTTGGAACAACCTCCCCCCAGAAATCAGAGCGATCCGAGACCTTCTACAATTCTGGAAAGCTATAAAACACCACCTCTTCCTGCTCCATTTTGCCCAAGCTGCCACCCCGACTCTAAGAAACCATCCCCCTCCCCCTACTAAAGTCTCCTACACAACATAACGCTCAAGCATCCTGAAGCATCCTACGTACTTTCAGATCAAGTTTCAACTATTATGCCATATCTCTATGTATATAGTTTTATGTATTCCTCAGCCATCCTGATATATGTCAATATGTAAATAGTTTCCCATGTTCTCCAAGTTTTATTCCCTGTTATAATGTAAATTCAATCAGTCTTCTCTGATCTGAAAACTCTTTGTTAAATGTAAACCGCACTGATAACAAATAGTGCGGTATATAAGAATTGTTAAATAAATAAATAAATAAATGTGTAGTACTGGAAGACTGGAGAATAGCTAATGTAACGCCAATTTTTAAAAGGGTTCCAGGGGTAATCCGAGAAACTACAGACTGATGAGCCTGACGTCGGTACCGGGCAGAATGGTAGACCTCATCTTTAAACCATGCTGGCAGTTTTCTGGCCTTCCTTCCACTTTTCTTAAAGTGTAGAATATATCTGATCAGGGCTTCCAAGATAGTATTTTTAAATATTTAACATTTGCAGCTGCTCATTTCAGTTTTTTCTTAACTATTTTCCTCATTTGATCATAGTCTCCCTTTGGTAAGTTAAAATGTAGTACTGTGGATTTCCTTGCCATCCTTCTTCTATTTATTAACTCAAGTGCAATCATGCTATGATCACTATTGCTAGATCCTGTGTTCCACTAAGAACTAGATCCAAAATCCTCTTGTTGGTTCGTGAACCAGCTGCTCCAAAAAACAGTCATTTATTTCATCTAGAAACTTTATCTCTCTAGCATGTCCTGCTGTGACTGACCCAGTCGATACTGGGGTAATTGAAATCACCCATCATTACGGGTGTTGTAACTTTTGTTAGCGTCCTTGATTTATTTTATCATTTCATCATCAATCTGTTCATTCTGGCCAGGCGGTCGGTAGTACATCCCCACTGCCATTACCTTCCCCTTTTTTACATGGAATATCTATCCATAGAAATTCTATAGTGTATTTTCTTTCCTGCAAAACTTTAATCCTATGTGATTCAATGCACTCTCTAACATAGAGCGCAACTCCTCCACAAATTTGATCTTCCCTATCATTGAGGTATAGTTTGTACCCAGGTATCACAGTATCCCTTTGGTTGTCCTCCTTCTTCCACCAGGTCTCCGAGATGCCAAACATATCTAACTTTTCATTTAGTGCTATATATTCTAGCTCTCCCATCTTATTTTTTAGACTTCTAGCTTTTGCATACAGGCATTTTAGAGGTTGTATTTTATTCATATTAATCTGGTTATCAGTTGTTAGGGGTTACAAAAGGGGACTGCTACTTCTGGAGAGAGATCTGCAATTGTAAGTATTTACTTTTGGGAATTTTTCTAAATCTTGGGGAAAAAGGAATTCTTTAGATTAAAGATGAGTAATCTGTGAACCCAGTATATTTGTTAAATCAGTCAGGGCCTAGTAAGAAGCAAAGAGTTTTCAGTTTAAATTTAAAGCACAGCAGAGAGCTTTCTGGTTAAATTTAGAACCCAGCAGAGAGCTTCCAGTTAAAATGTAATACTCAGTCAGGGCCTAGTATCAGCAAAGAGCTTTAATTTAAATCAAATCAGAATATAACTTAGCATAAAAGGCAAAACAGGGTCAGTATTCCTTGAGCAATAAATTATTTCTAGAGACCTTTACAAAGAGGCCTTCTACATAGGGGACAAGAGACCTGTGAAATTTTTTAAATAGGTGTTAAAGCTACTTCTGGAGAGAGATCTGCAATTGTAAGTATTTACTTCTGGGAATTTTTCTAAATCTTGGGGAAAAAGGAATTCTTTAGATTAAAGCTGATTAATCTGTGAAGCCAGTGTATTTGTTAAATCAGTCAGGGCCTAGTAGCAACAAAATGTTTTCAGTTTAAATTTAAAACACAGCAGAGAGCTTTCTGGTTAAATTTAGAACCCAAGACTCCCTCTACACAATCAAAGGCTATGGGACTCCCCCTGGAGATTGGTCACAGATTACCTTAGAAGCACAGGACAGGGTACTCTGTAGAAGCCAGCTCTTAATAAGTCTTCTTTCCCTCCATCCCTCCCCAACACCCACCCACCCCCTGGGATAATCGTAGCTTTATAGGTGCTTAAACCTCTTAAAGAAAAGGAGGTGCCATATTCACTCTCAGTTGCAGCTGTTTATTCTCATCAGCATACATTAAGGACCTGAGATTAATTATACTTCAGGTAAACAAAGTACATTAAATGTATTAGGTATAGTTTTATTAGTATAAGTATTCCCAGCAACCCTTAGTAAGTAAAGAACTTAAATATCTAAACACAACCTTAAAACTAAGATGCAGACAGCAGTCCAGCAGCGAGATGGGGGCTTTCCCGTCTTTTGCATTGAGTGTCACATGTATGAATTTCTCCCAATTGGTGAGGGGTCTTACATGTGCACAAGGTGCAAGGAGCGATTTGCTCTCAGGGAACGAGTCTGATCTCTGGAGGCTAGAGTAGCAGACTTGGAAGACATAAGGAAGAGAAGTACATAGACGAGACCTACAGGGGTATAGTACTGAAGTCCCACCTCCAGTCTGGCAGCATCCCTGTTGCCATGGAGGAGAGGTCACGTGACAGGAGAGCATCACCCTGGTGTGGCAGGAAGTGATCCTATAGCTAGGACCTGTCCTTCAGGTGATGTAAAACCCTCCCGCACTGAGGACGTTTCTCCAGGCACATGTGCCCATGAGGGAAGGGTTAGGTGATTCGATTATTATAGTTGGTGATTCGATTATTAGGCATGTAGATAGCTGTGTGGCTGGTGGACGTGAGGATCGCCTGGTAACATGCCTGCCTGGTGCGAAGGTAGCAGACCTCACATGCCACCTAGACAAGGTCTTAGATAGTGCTGGGGAGCAGTCTGTTAGCTTGGTACATATTGGTACCAATGACATAGGAAAATGTGGTAGGGAGGTTCTGGAGGCTAAATTTAGGTTTTAGATAGGAAGTTGAAATCCAAATCTTTCAGGGTAGCGTTGTCCGAAATGCTTCCTGTTCCACGCGCATGACTCAAAAGGCAGGCAGAGCTCCGGAGTCTCAATGTGTGGATGAGACAAGATCACTTCCTGCCACACCAGGGTGATGCTATCCTGTCACGTGACCTCTCTCCTCCATGGCAACAGGGATGCTGCTAGACTGGAGGTGGGACTTCAGGACTATATCCCTGTAGGTCTCGTCTGTGTACCTCTCTGTTTTCCTTATGTCCTCCAAGTCTGCTTCTCTAGCCTTCAGAGATTGGACTTGTTCCCTGAGAGCAAAGAGCTCCTTGCACCTGGATTAGTACACAGGTCCCAGACCTGTGCTTCTAAGGTAATCTGTTAACAATTTCCTGGGTGATTCACACAGTCCTTGGTTTTATAGAGGGAGCTTTTCAAATTGCTCCTTTGATCTATCTCTTGGCTTTAACACTTATTTAAAACAAATTCCCAGATCTCTTGCCTCCTAACTGGAAAACCTCTTTGTAAAGGTGTCTAGAAACAATGTATTTCTTTCAGTTCAAAGAATCTTTACCCCATTCTTTCTTCTATGCTAAACTATACTCTGCTTTGATTAAAGTGAAAGCTCTCTGCTTATACTAGGCCTTGACTGAGTTTTAAATTTACAGTTTAATACCTCTCTGCCAGACTGCCACCTGGTCCTCGGTTCACACCTTCATAGCTCATTACTGTCTGGAGAACGACTCTGGGCATAACAGCACCTTCAGCTAGCCATCATCTGTTTAGGAGATAATGCAACTCCTACCCTCTGGCCCTTCTGCGTGTCCAGACTAACAGAGAATTGATTCCCTGGTCAAAACTGTGGTCATCCCTGAGATATTGTAGCCACTCAGCACTCTCTTCTGTCATTCACAGTTCAAATTTTCAGTTGCCTGTGGCTTGTTACAGGTTTTGTGGTAGCCTGTAGGTGGGGAGTCCCATATGTCAGGACTGACTTCCTGCTTGTTCCCGGAGAAAGCATAGTTACTCACCTGTAGCAGGTGTTCACCAGGAACAGCAGGAATCAGTCCTCGCAACCCTCCCTCCTCCCCATGGTGTTTTTCATTTTTGGCTTGATTAAGCTATATCATCATACTGAGGTAAGATGGCACCCTGTGAAAGCTGGGGAGTGTTCACTGCACAGGCTCCGTCGATGCTGATGTCACTTATATGTGAGGACTAATTCCAGCTAACTCTCTCACAGGCTTTTTGTTTCAAATGTACTTGAAAAAGTTTTTATTAAGAGCTTTTGCTTCCATAGCAAACTTCTTTTCATAATTCTGTCTTTGCCTACCTTATCAATACTTTGCATCTAACTTATCAGTGCTTAGCTATTTCCTGTTTCTTCATTCAGATCCATTTTCCATTTATTGAAAACAGCTTTATAGCTATAACATCCGCCCTCTCTTCAACTTTAAACTGGCCGTCATTTGGCCTTTCTTCCGCCTTTTTTTAAACCATAGAATACATCTGGTCTGGACTTCCAAGATGGTATTTTTAAACAATGCCCAGGCCTGATTTAAACTCTTGAAATCTGCAGCTTAACCATTTTCCTTATTTTTTCATAGTCTCCCTTTTGAAAGTTAAATGTTAGCACATACATTTCCTTGCTGTTCTCCCTCCATTTATTAAATCTAATTTTATCATATTATGATCACTATTGCCAAGTGCTCCCAACACTGTCACGTCTCACACCAAATTCTGTGTTCCACTAAGGATTAGGTCCAAAATAGCTCCCCCTCATGTTGATTCCTGAACCAGCTGCTCTGTAAAGCAATCATTTGTTTCATCTAGAAACTTATCTCCCTAGCATGTCCTGATATGATATGCACCAAGTCAGTACCGGGGTAGTTGAAATCTCTCATCATTACTGTGTTGTCAATTTTTTAGCTTCCTAATTTCTCTTACTCTTTCATCTGTCTGGTCAGGTGGATGGTAGTACACCCTCTCTACTATACCTTCAGTATACAAAGTATTCCAGAGTCAAATAACTACAACTTATAATGTCCACAAAATGCTAAGATATATAACTTTAGCAGTACATATTATTCCTATGACCATATTCAATATAGTATAGTCTCAGTAGACATTAAAATCTTCACAAAAACTATAGTATCAAACTGAGCAGTGCTTATCAAACTTTTCGTGACTATGACTCTCAAGGCCTAACTTTGATCTGTGCCACTGCTCCCAGCCTTCCTATAGCATCTGCTGTATTGCTTCCATCATCCTCCTCTTCCATGGAGCCTATGCAGACCAAGTTATAGTGTGGACTCAATAGGAGACATGGGCCAGTGACTACCTTTTTGTCCTAGCCCTTGTTGTGACCCCCAAATTTGACTTTTGCAACCTCATTTAGGATTGCAACCCACAGTTTGGGAAGTGCTAAGATTGAGGTAACCTAGGAATTCAGCTCTAAGGCTGATGTAAATCATTGCACCTTAAGACGTGTTCTATGCCAGTTTATGCTAGTACTTTATAAAGTCAAGTACATGCATACTTAACTTCATAAAATAGTCATGAAATCGTCTGAAAATGTGCGTTAACTAGGCATGACTTTATAAAATTACCTTCCATATTTCTACCAGTATGGTCTTAATTCAAACCACCAATTAGATGACCATGTTGTACATCAACAAACAAGGGGGAACTGGTCCTCTTTCTCTGTTAGAGACTCTCAGGATCTGGTTATATATTGACAAAATTTCCAAATACAAGTCATACAGGAACACTTCAAGTTATATATGTTACACAGCACTTCAAACTATGTATATATATGATCTTCATTGGATTAACATGGTAGATATGCAAGAGAATTTGCTAGTTGCCATAGAATCAGTTGTGTAAACTCTGCTCAAAAAGCCCTGCATTGCAGGGGGACCGGGCAGAAAAGGGGCCCATACAGCGGCAGTAAGGCAGCATGGCAAACTTACTTTATCATGTTTGCTGCACTCCCTTTGCTCTTGTAAGTTTGCCACTGGCCCAACGACTGTTCCTCACCGGGCCGAAGTCTCACGATAACAGCCACACTGTGAGACTTTGTTTGTGGCAAACTTACAAGAGCGGAGGCAGTGCAGCAAACACGATGAAATAAGTTTGCCGCCGCCATATGAAGTCAGAGATGCAAGGTGGGGGGGGGGGGCGCATCACTGTGACAATAGGTGGCTTTCAGCGAAATTTTGCTTGAGGGCCCCTCATTGTAACTTATATCACTGCATACAGTTATTTATTTTTATCACCAAAATTATTTTATTGAGTTGACTTTAGTTGACAGCAAATAGTTAACTCCAGGGATCAAAAGTTAATTTACTGATTCATCGCAGTTGCACCTAGCCCAGCCAAAGAAATGCACATGCTTTTTAAAATGTTCACAGAAATAGAGAGCTGCAGTACAAGGTAGGACTGTTGCTAGCTTTTTTGTTGATTTAGCCCATGTCTATCTTTTTTCTAGGTGCTGCCTCGCCAAACCTGTGGGCTTTTCACTCACACCATCTTTTACAATGAATATCCTGGAGGCTCCAAGGAGCTAGACAAGAGCATTCGTGGGGGTGAGCTCTTTCTCACGGTGCTGCTGAATCCTGTAAGTACAAGCAGAAAAAATCAGTGCCAGGAAAACTGAGGGCTATGGACAGTAGAGACAGTTCTGTCAGAAGAGGTGGAAAACCCATGCCACCTTTATGTATCATTCTGAAAGTATGTGAACCCAGACAAGAAGGGACATCAAAAGCAACCATTGCCTAGGACACCATTTTGTCCAACAGCAGCTGTGAGCAGTAGTCAAGCACATATTAAGATGGTGGCTTTAATTCAGTTGGGAGAAGTACTTCAAAATCAGCAATTCAGGGAAGACAACATTCAAATGCCCCTGTGATAGATAACATCACTTCATGTTAAACACTTCTCTCAACCATTCAGGGTGTTATGTTCTTGTTAAATGTTGACGAGTTGATGTCCGCTCCTGGCAACCCTGTAGATAGTTGTCATAAAGAGTATAATGTGCCAAAAAAGATTTGTCCCCTTGTCAACTGTGCATAAAGGCTGTATGGATCCTTTCTGGGAATAATATTTTACACTGCAGCTCTCTGATCAACTTCATAGGCAGCCAGGTGCATAACAGAAATAAATCCACTCAGAAAATGAAATGGTATCCGCAAAGATCAACTGTAAAATGTACAAAAGCCACATTTTACCATTTTTGTGTAATATTTTGTTTATATAAAATTCTTATCCACTTTTTGAAATTAGCACTCAAAGCATTTATTCACACTGTTTAAAGGTCATTTTAAAAACCTTTACAGATCCATATCGATGGTACTAATTCTTAGACATCAGGCTTAACAGCAATACTTTTCTAGCCTTTTATCAATCGTCTTCTAAAGGTTACCTCGTCTTGTATCTGGTTTTCATAGAAAAGCAATTTTTTTTGAGACTGCAATAAAATTAGGCCCCTATACATAACCCCAGAAGATGCTGAGCAAATCCACCGCCACCCCTCCCCCAAATCTGGTTAGCTTGGCCCTGGCTTTTGAGATCAAACTTAATGCTGCAATGTAGCCATGCTTTCAGTAGACTAAGAGCCAGCACTGATTTCTTTTTTTTTTTTTCAATTTTGTCTTTATTAATTTTTATTATATATATATATATATATATAGTGTATCTGGACTTTCAGAAAGAATTTGACAAGGTCCCTCATCAGAGACATTTGGCAAAACTAAAAAGTCATGGGATAGGTGGCAGTGTACTATTGTGGATCAGGAACTGGTTAAAAGATAGAAAGCAGAGGGTAGGGCTAAAGGGCCAATTTTCCCAATGGAGAAAGGTGAATAGTGGAGTACCCCAAGGATCTATGCTGGGTCCGCTGCTTTTTAACATATTCATAAATGACCTGGAAATGGGAATAACGAGTGAGGTTATCAAATTTGCAGATGACACAAAACTATTTAAAGTTGTTAAAACCCATGAGGATTGTGGAAAATTGCAAGAGGATCTTGATAAATTGGAAGACTGGACATCCAAATGGCAGATGAAATATAACGTGGACAAGTGCAAAGTTATGCACCTAGGAAATAACAACCCAAACTATGGTTATACAATGCAAGGTTCCACATTAGGAACCACCACCCAGGAAAAACATTTAGGCATTATCGTGGATAACATGTTAAGCCCTCTGTATTGTGTGCAGCAGCAGCCAAAAGAGCAAACAGAATGCTAGGTATCATAAGGAAAGGAATGGAAAATAAAATAAAAGTTATAATGCCTCTATATCATTCCATGGTGAGACCGCACCTTGAATATTGTGTGCAATTCCAGTCGCCGTATCTTAAAAAGGATATAGCGTTATTAGAAAAGGTACAGAGAAGAGCCACCAAAATGGTAAAGTGGATGGAAGGATACTCCTATGAAGAGAGGCTAAAAAGGTTAGGGCTGGAAAAGAAACGGCTGAGAGGAGATATGATAGAGGTCTATAAATTAATGAATGGAGTGGCATGGGTAAACATAGATTGATTGTTTATGTCATCAGAATATAGAAAGACTAGGGAACAAGCAATGAAGCTTGCCACAAGGTGTCGTGACACAAAGATTGCGCGCCACTATGTAGCGCTATAAAGAACAATAAGACCTGAGTGAAGGGTAATAAAAGGCTTTATTCCCCGTTATAATGCATGGGTTCAAATTAGAGATACGTTGCTTAACAAAATAGTCCTTTGTTTCAAAAGGTGCCAAGGCTCTCTGGCTTGAGAACTGTTACTTCACAGTTTATAGCAGGTTTTTCTTAAAGGTAATATTCTTCACAATAAACAACCAAAAGTATATTTACATTCATTCTTCGTTACAGCAGGCACACTTGGGAGCGTAGGCCGTGCACCAATCGCACTCCATGTCCTTCGGCAAAGATGAGGGAATAGTATGGGGGAAATCCACCTCCATCATATCCTCTTCCTCATTTTGGGTCAAAGGGGTTTCACTATCCCTGTCTATGTTAGCCTGACAATCTTCAGCATGGGAGTTTTGCTTTAGGTAAGCAGGAACTTTTATGGCTGGTGGTAAATTAGAATACCAATCTTTATTCAGGTTGTTTTTATTTATTTATTTATTTATTTACATACATTCTCTTATATACCGCACTATTCAGCATCAGCGCGGTTTACATGGAACAGAAACGCTCAGTACAGTTAACATGTATGAGTTTACAGATAACAGGGCAAGTAACTTAGATAACAGGGGTAAACTATTTACAAAACTTGCTACATAAGCTTGTAAACTATTTACAAATATTGCTACATAAGGTTGTATGATCATGAATTCTATAGAAACAAATGCACCACTAAGGGTTAGAGAATCTTTCTTGGCATGTTGTTGTTTTAGAGAGAAGCTTTCTTTGCGGGTGGCTTCCAGCAGTGCAGTGCTTAGGGTTAAACCTTACTGTTTCAAACCTTGGCTCATGGAGTAAAAACCTCTGTTGTTTATACAACTGTTTTTCCTTCTGACTGGGTAAAACTGAGCAGTGCTTTTCTGGAGATAAACTCCTTACAGAACCTCCCCTCTGGTTCTTAGCTTCCTTCTCCTTGTATCATAAACAGGCAGAGTAAAAGAACTAGGCGTGGCACCGCCTCTTACCTTGGAGCACCTTCTACCAAACTCTCCTTGCCCAATAGGCTTAGTTTGGATTCTATGGCTTCCCACCTCGTGTGGTCTGTTTCTGTTCCAACTTCCAGCTTGGCCTCTTTCACAGCAAACAGGTTTGTACCTCTGATAGCTTCTAGGCTTTACTGTTGGTTCAGCTTCTAGTTCAGCTCCGGTTCCAGTTCCTTCCTTTCTCAGCTCCTGCTGTTGTTCCCACTGCTTATTTGTCCATGGCTTTCTTTGCAACTGCTGCCATCTCCATTGCTGTGCCTTTCGGTTCTGCTCCTGCTTTTGCCTCTCCTTCTGCTCCTGCTTTTGCCTCTCCTTCTGCTCCTGCTTTTGCCTCTCCTTCTCCTCCTGCCTTTGCCTCTCCTTCTCCTCCTGCCTTCCAAGAGCGTTCTGCTCTGGTTTATAAAGAGAACCTTTGTTACTGACTTCCTGGTTCTCTGTCAGCTGCAGGTCATTACTATGATTAGATTCACTAGGATCAGTATGTCTGCTCCCGCTCCCTCTATGTGTGCCAGGAGGTAACTGCACCTCTAGTTCCTCTAAATCAGGATTTCTTTTCATAAAATCAGCTTTATTAGTGCCCGCATCATGACAAGCTACAGGGTAACCTATTTAAGACTAATAAGAGAAAATATTTTTTCACTCAACGTATAATCAAACTCTGGAATTTGTTACTGGATGATGTAAGAACATAAGATATGCTGTACTGGGTCAGAGCAAGGTCCATCAAGCCCAGTATCCTGTTTCCAACAGTGGCCAATCTAGGTCTTAAGTACCTAGCATTCTCCCCAAAAGACACAGGTTCCTCAATGTTTGTATTGGGTCAAGCAGTGATATCCTTGGTCCCTTTTAATAATGGTTTATAGACCTTTCCTCCAGGAACTTGTCCAAACCATTTTTAAACCCAGCTACACTAACAGCTTTTACTACATCCTCCGGTATAGGTATAGGTATCCTGGCATTTACAGTAGGAAAGCAACTAGGGCGCCTGGTTGAAAAAAGACGTGGCATATTGACTTATAAAGGATTAAACACTTACAGGGAAAAAAGCACCTAATTGCAGTACACCTGGCTTCAACAACAAAAACTGTTTATGCTATTTCTGAGTCTCTTTTGCCAAATGGGGGAAAATAATAATAGAGAAACCATAAAAAGACACAGTCCTCTTTTTGAAATATAATTTTAGTATCCAATCCCGATCTGCCACCAAGGCACAGGAGACAAGCAGTGTAGTTGGAACATAAGTCTCAATAGCAGAGGAGTCCAGAAGTTCAGTAACATTCAGAAAGTCCATATTCGGGCCTGAGACCTGACCAGAGGATTCTTTTTTGTTGATGGTAAATAATACACCTTAGTTATATGTGGAAATAATTCTTTTGGCACCAAAAGAACCTCTGAAAGATATTTTTTGAACATTTCCAACATGGATACCCCAACAATCTGTGGGAAATTTAACACTCTCAAATTAAAAGCATGGGTGGCATTTTCCAATGACTCGATTTTAAATGTCAATACCGTATTATCATTTGCCAAAGCAACATTAGCATCTGAAAATATAGAAATCTACTGCGTATGTTCTTGAGTAGTAGAAATTACAATAAGAATTTACAGTAGCTGAAATCTTCTCCGTATTCTGCTGTACCTTGGCAGAGAGCTTGATTGCTTGGAAATATTGTCAGAAAGGAGGACTATGGCGTCCTATATGGTTTCCAACATAAATTTCTTAGGTCTGGAAAGAGAGAGTAGAGCTGGTATAGAAATTAATTCTGCAGGGTGAACTCCAGCTGCCTGCACATCAACGCCGGGTATGCTCAATGGAGGTGAGTCCACTGCCAACAACTCTCCTGGGGCGCCTCCAGAAACTCGAGAGGCAACGCTCCCCAAATCATACAACTTGTCCCCTCGAGCAGAACTCACATGAACGCCGACTTCGGACGTGCAAGGCTCTGGGCTGCTGGGAGATGGGAAGGGTCCCCCAGGCATGTCTCTGGGAAGAAAGTGTCGGAAAGCGGTGACAAGCCCTCCATTCCTGCCACCACAACAGCCGACCTCAACTCAGCCATTGCTGCCCCGGACGCTCCTACAAAATGATCCATCGGACTGACAATAGGAGACACAGGTTCCGAGGGTTGCTTCCTGGCATTCCCTTTGCGTTTAGGCATGGAGGAAATTCAGAGTACCAGTGATATGAGCCATCTTGAGCCACACCCCTCCCCCCGCCAGCACTGATTTCTGATAACAAACAAAATGGTACTACCCTCATCTATGTATTTTTTAGTGAGACAAGGGATGCACCGGTTAGACTTACCAAATCACAGACACATTACCATCACCTGAAATGGAAAACAGGAGAGAAAGGAAAAAGAGAGCATTGATGGTTTTATTCTTTTCTAACTTGTTTCTGAATTATTTAAAATAGAAACTAAAGATATCCTGTGCTGGTGCTAAAATACAGAATGCTTCTTGTTTATAATGTAGTGAGGAATTGTTACTACAGTCTATTAATAGCATAACGATCCTTAATACAATTCAATACCATGTGATATACCTGCATAAAAGGAGAGAAATTCAAATGCAAATAATATAAACAAACTGTTTATTTAAAGTAGATGTTCTTCAGTTTTGCTTGCCGTTACATCCAAGAAGTCCTGCATACTTTGGACTTGATTTAAGGCTCAGGAACATAAGAACATAAGATATGCCATACTGGGTCAGACCAAGGTCCATCAAGCCCAGTATCCTGTTTCCAACAGTGGCCAATCTAGGTCATACGTACCTTGCAGTTTCCCCAAAAGACACAGGTTCCTCAATGCTTGTACTGGGTCAAGCATTGATATCCTGGGTCCCTTCTTAATAATGGTTTATGGATCTTTCCTCCAGGAACTTGTCCAAACCTTTTTTAAACCCAGCTACACTAACAGCCTTTACTACATCCTCCGGTAACAAATTCCAGAGTTTGATTACAAGTTGAGTGAAAAAATATTTTCTTTTATTAGTCTTAAATAGCTTACCCTGTAGCTTCATTGCATGTCCCCTAGTCTTTCTATATTCTGATAACGTAAACAATTGATCTACATTTACCCATTCCAATCCGTTCATAAATTTATAGACTTCTATCATATCTCCCCTCAGTTGTCTCTTTTCCAGGTTAAAGAGCCCTAACCTTTTTTGCCTTTCTTCATAGGGGTAACCTTCCATCCCCTTTACCATTTTGGTGGCTCTTCTTTGAACCTTTTCTAATAACGCTATATCCTTTTTAAGATACGCTGACCAGAACTGCACACAATATTCAAGGTGCTGTCTCACCATAGAATGATATAGAGGCATTATAATATCCTTTGTTTTATTTTCCATTCCTTTCCTTATGATACCTAGCATTCAATTTGCTCTCTTGGCCACTGCTGCACACTGCGCCGAGGGTTTTAACATGTTATCCACAATGACGCCTAAATCTTTTTCCTGGGTGGTGGTTCCTAATGTGGAACCTTGCATTGTGTAACCATAGTTTGGGTTGTTCTTCCCTAGGTGCATAACTTTGCACTTGTCCACATTAAATTTCATCTGCCATTTTGATGCCCAGTCTTCCAATTTATCAAGATCCTCTTGCAATTTTCCACAATCCTCTTGGGTTTTAACAACTTTAAATAGTTTTATGTCATCTGCAGATTTGATAACCTCACTCGTTATTCCCTTTTCCAGGTCATTTATGAATATGTCAAAAAGCAGCGTACCCAGCACAGATCCCTGGGGTACACCACTATTTACCTTTCTCCATTGGGAAAATTGGCCATTTAGCCCTACCCTCTGCTTTCTATCTTTTAACCAGTTCCTGATCCACAATAGTACACTGCCTCCTATCCCATGACTCTTTAGTTTTGACAAAAGTCTCTGATGAGGGACCTTGTCAAAGGCTTTCTGAAAGTCCAAATACACTATATCAACCGACTCACCTTTTTCTACCTGTTTGTTCACATCTTCAAAAAAACATAACAGATTAGTAAGACAAGATCTTCCTTGTCTAAAGCCATGTTGGCTGTCTCACATTAAGCCAATTTATTCTTTATGATGGTTTCTACCATTTTTCTTGGTACTGACATCAGGCTCACTGGTCTGTAGTTTCCCGGATCACCCCTGGAACCCTTTTTAAAAATTGGTGTTACGTTCACCATCCTCCAATCTTCAGGTATTACATATGATTTTAATGATAGTTCACAGATTACTAATAGCAGGTCTGCAGTCTCATATTTCAGTTCTTTCAACTCTCTTGGATGTATACCATCCGGACCAGGTGATTTGCTACTCTTCAGTTTATCTAATAGTTGTAATACATCTTCCCGATGTATAGATATTTCCTTCAATTCTTCCGCATCTTTAAATACCACTTCAGTCATGGGTAACATCCCTACATCTTCCTCAGTAAAGACTGAAGCAAAGAATTCATTCAGTCTCTCCGCTATTGCCTTGTCGCCTCTTAGTGCCCCTTTAACCCCTCTATCATCTAATGGACCAACTGACTCTCTCACAGGTTTTTTGCTACGAATGTACTTGAACAAGTCTTTATTTCGCGTTTTTTCTTCCGCAGCAAGCTTCTTCTCAAATTCTCCCTTTGCCTGCCTTATCAATGCCTTGCATTTAACTTGCCAGTGCTTGTGCTGTTTCCAGGTTTCGTCGTTTGGCTCTTTTTTCCATTTCCTGAAAGATGCTTTTTTGGCAACAACAGCCTCTCTGATCTCACCTTTAAACCATGCTTGCAGTTTTTTGGACTTCCTTCCTCTTTTCTTAAAGCGTGGAATACAGCTGGTCTGGGCTTCCAAGATAGTATTTTTCAACAACACCCAAGCTTGATGTAAGTCTTTAACCTTTGCAACTGCTCCTTTTAGTTTTTTCTTAACTATTTTCCTCATTTTATCATAGTCTCCCTTTCGAAAGTTAAAAGGTAGTACTGTGAATTTCCTTACTATCCCTCCTCCACTAATTAAATCAAAGGCGATCATGCTATCATCACTATTGCCAAGTGGCCCCAACACCCTTATCTTTTTCACTAGATCTGGTGTTCCACTAAGGACTAGGTCCAATATGGCTTCCCCTCTGGTCGGTTCATGAACCAGCTGCTCCAAGAAGCAGTCATTTATTTAATCTAGGAACTTTATCTCCCTAGCATGTCCTGCCATGACACTGACCCAGTCGATACCGGGATAATTGAAATCACCCATTATTATTACTGTGCTGTAACTTTTGTTAGTTTCCTTGATTTCTTTTAGCATTTCATCATCCATTTGTTCATTCTGGCCAGGCGGTCGATAGTACACCCCCACTGCCTTCGCCTTCCCCTTTTTACATGGAATTTCAATCCATAGAGATTCTACAGCAAATTTTGTTTTCTGCAAATCTTTAATCCTTTCTGACTCAATGCCCTCTCTAACATAGAGAGCAACCCCTCCACCAATTTGATTAGCTCTATCATTACCATATAGTTTGTACCCAGGTATCACAGTGTCCCACTGGTTGTCCTCCTTCCACCATGTCTCTGAGATTCCAATCATAACTAACCTCTCATTTAGTGCTATATATTCTAACTCTCCCATCTTATTTTTAGACTTCTAGCATTTGCATACAAGCATTTTAGAGACTGTATTTTATTCATATTAATTTGGCTATCGGTAGGCAGGGGTAATTTGGGATCTTTAAGCTCTGTCTGCTCCGTACTCGAGGGCATTTGGGCTACTTTACTCTTTTTTGGAACCTCTCTGCTTTTGGTAGTATCCTCCAAGGATACCTTCTTCCGAACCATGCGCTCTTGTGCGACTGTCGGCTTTTCCCTATTATCTAGTTTAAAAGCTGCTTTATCTCCTTTTTAAAGGGTAATGGAAAAATTAAAGGTTAAAGGAAAAATTAAGCCCCACAAGTGCCAACATCCACATGTCCAATTGCTTATTCATCCATCTCTTACCCAAGGCTCTCATTTTCTGATAATTATGAATGGGGCAAATTTTACATACAAAATTATGTAAACAAAAACTTGCACACAAAGCACTATGGGTTTTTTGCACCTTTTGAAAGTATAAATAAGTGAATTAATAGATGTGGAGGCCCATTCAGTGCTGTGCATCCCAGGGCTGTACAGACGTCCAGACATATGGACGGCCCAGAAATGCACCCAATTCTGCTCCTGTGGGGGCTAGACATCCCAGAGGGAGCAGAATTGCGACATAAGACTGGGACATCTAGGTTGTGCCCCGATTCAGGCACCCTGGACATCCCAGCACTTACTCGGCTAGCCCAGCCTGGTTTCTGTATGGAGTGGCAGTAGCATGGCGTCCTGTTGCCATACCATCGCAGCTCCATGCAGGAGCCACGATCGCCGATGACCCCCAAAATCTCCTTTCCCTGCAGCTTGACCTCCGATCAGGCCTTCCATGGCTACGGTCAGGCTGCGGGAATCCCTCTGTAACCCCTCACATGCCATTAGCGCCCCAGCTCCAGCATCCCCTAATGTCCAGGGGGACTTATTCCACCTCTGAGATGGATTAAGTCCCCCATTTACATGGCCGACCCCAGACGTACAGGGCTGACCTCGGAATCTGCTCTATACATCTGGGGTCATGACGCCACCCACTGTCAATCCTTGCTTCTCCCTCGGTCCGCCCCTTCCTGCTCACAAACAGAGCTCTTCACATAACTCGCATCTACTTGTGGGGGAACTCTGTTCCCGCCAGCATGATACAGGCGTTTAGCAGGTCTGGACATCCGGATCGGACATCCAGACCCGCTAAACGTGAGTCGGAATGAGAGCCACACTGTATTTGAATTTTCAGAAGGTGATTGATAATGCTTCTCATCTACCTCCCATGAGAGACTTCTCAGGGAATTAAGAAGTCATGGACTAGAAGCTGATTTCTTGCTGAGGATTGGTAACTCATTAAAACAGGAAACAAAAGATAGGACTAAATAGTTTTCCCAGTGGAAAGAGGTAAATATTTGGCATGTCTCAGGGAGCCGTACCAGGATCAGTGTGTTTTTAACAGGTTTATATAAATGATGTGGAAAAGGAACAATGAATAATGTGATTAAATTTATAGATGATACACAAACTGTTTGAATCGACAGAAGAACTTGCCATACTGGGGAAGTGGGCATCAGGATTATAAATGAAATTCACTCTGCAAAGGGATGCTTAGAAGGAAAACAGATTCTGAATATGGGGATAATTTTATAACTACATTGGTGAATAGTACATGTATACGTTTCACTTCATGGACATTACAGGATTTTCAAAGTAATAGCATATGCATATTTTAATTTTGAAAATTATCCTAGGAAAAATGCCTACAGATGTT
Source organism: Ichthyophis bannanicus (assembly GCA_033557465.1). Lineage (NCBI taxonomy): Eukaryota > Metazoa > Chordata > Amphibia > Gymnophiona > Ichthyophiidae > Ichthyophis > Ichthyophis bannanicus. The sequence goes on from CM066034.1 coordinate 594,698,587, forward strand.
TACACATTACTTTTGTTGAAAATTCAGAAGTATGCTTGTAGTTATAAATTCTGCACCCAGAATATCTCCTCTACTGCAGATGAAAATGTACCTGCAAAATGGCATAAAACATGAGCTTCTACCTGCATATAAGGTGGGAAATTTTATGAACACTGATTTCTGCAGATAAAGCACTGCTGGCTTGCATATGTGGAGTCACCACTCAGGAAAAAGAGCGTTGAAGTCTTTGTGGACAATATGTTGAAATCCTTGCACTAGAGATTCTACCGCTTGATTATTGTAACTCTCTATATTGACTTGAAGCAAACATAGTTAAGAAGACTCAAAATAATTTAGAATACTTCCATCAAAATTCTCTTTGAGACCATGAAATATAGCCTTAGGGCTCCTTTTCTATGTAAGGAGCCACTAGTTCCCTGTAACATCTAGAATCTCATTCAAGATTCTTATCGTAGGACATCAAGTTCACTGTACTGGTCTACTACTCTTTCTTACTGGTCTGCTAATTCCATTTCTTCATCCGCGCATGCTCTGTTCATTCCCAACAAATTTACTGATAATTCTTGTCATATTTTTAGATAGGATGGAATGCACAAGGAATTCCTGCTTCAGTATGCAAGCTCCATTCTTATGGAACAAGCTTCCCCAAGTGATCTGACTAGAGTCATCCTTTATAAAACCTCTTTAAAAACACAGGGCCCAATATTCAGCGCCAGCGGCTAGCACCACTAACGCGGCTAGCCATCAGTGCTGAACTTTAAACACGACTATTCTATGCTGGGGCCATATTCGGGCTCCAGCATCTGGGTTCCCCAGATTGCCGCAAAGTTAACCAGGCAGCAGCGATTTTCAGCTGCTACCAGATTAGCTTCTGCAGTGAAAGCTACCTCAGTGTTTCCCGCATTGTGTGTCGCTAACCAGACAGTGGCTGAATATCGCCACTGCTCGGTTAGGATGGCCTTTCTTTAATTGATGAACTGCTGGTTTCGCTATTTTGATTTGCCACATGGGCTGCTCCCTGCAGTCTGACCTGGGTTCATGTTCATCTCCTTTTCCTTTTGTGTCTTTTCTAAAATTGTACCCTGTTGTTTTCTCCTTAATTTTTTTTAACTGTCTTGTTAGCCCTTCCTTTCCCCTTATGATATAATTGTAAACCACATAGGTTTTATTAGATAAAGAATCACTGACTCCTGGTTGTCTACAGAATTCTTTTTAGCTCCTGACACATAGGACCTTAACGACAAGAGTGCCATCCTGTCTTTCTCCTTTACTTATTCCTCGTGTACTCTCTTGGCCTTTACGTTCCTTGAATAATTAACCTCTTGTCCAACCCTCAAGTTGCTCAAGGCAGGCATCCTTTTTCTTTATGACCCCATCTTTGTGGAATTCCCTATGCTCTTCACTTCATTCAGAATTATTTTTCACTTTGGCATTTGTATAGGCTTAAGATTCATGAGTATGGTTCGTAGATGTAAGCCTTCTAGTATGCCTTGACTCGCTCTCTCCTTTGCTCTCGCTGTCCACTGAGGTAAAATTGCTGTAATTAAGCTGAAAACTGGTATATTAAGCACCATAATAAGCATTAAAAACATATTTAATTGAGCACACTGTTTTGTGTTTGCTTAGTTTGAATTTGGGTTCTGCCCAGGGTAATTTGTCTGTAGAACCTGTAGTTAGAGAAGTTTGACTGCAATTTTCAAGATCTAGGGTATTTTCATTCTTGGTCCCAACCTTGTGGAATAAGTTGCCCATTGGGATGTGTTAGGAAAAATATGATTTGCAGTTTTGCAAAATGGTTAAAGTGTGACCATCGAATCAGGTTTATGGATAGGGGGATGATTGGGCAGGGATGAATCATTTGTGAAGATTATTAAATTAAGATTGTATTTTAATTTGTTGTTTTATACATATATTTATTTTGTTGATATTATATAATTTGTGTTCATTGGTGTTATATATTGCTTCAAGCGTTTTGTTAGACGTAATGTTTAAATAAGAATCTTTGGTATCTGCCAGGTACTGCTTAGTGATCTGAACTGGCCGTTGTTGGAGACAGAATGCTGGGTCTTGATGGACCACTATAGCATATCTTATATTCTTATGTATCATATATTTTATAGGGACCAATAAGGCAATATAAAGTTCGTCGGACTGCATATACTTGAGAGATTCAGGGTGATGTGTCACTGTGTACAGCAATGATTCTTAGCCTAGCCCTCAGGACACACCCAACCAGTCAGGTTTTGAGAATACCCGCATTCATGCATGAGAGAGATGTTCATGCATTGCATGTACTATATGCAAATGTATCTCATGTGTAGTTATTGCTGATATCCTGAAGCCTGATTTGGCTGGGTGTGCCCTGGTTTTGAGCCCCTGCTTTATACAGAATGATAGAATTTTATGCAGACCACCAACACAAGAGGCAAGCTCCAAGCTAATGAAATTATGTTGCAAAATCATCAGCTATTAGAAAAGCTGATCTGTAGCTATTGGTTAGTTCTGTTGTTCCAGACTACAGGGTTCTGACAAAAGTCATGAGACTAAAGAATTTAACTTCTCCAGATCACAAACTATGAGGACCATTTTTTCGGCCATCTTTATTCTGCAATTATTGTAAAAATGCACTTTATATTCAAACATTTGACTAATCTTATGTTTTACTCTTGAATTTCATAATGGGATTTCATCTTTTAACACTTTTACAAGCCTTTGGCAGCCTGCAGAGCAAACGTGCTAGTCACTACTCCTTTATGAAGCTTCCAGATGGCGATGCCTAAACGTTATCATAACTCTATAACACGGAGTCATTCATATGGAAGAATTATCACACATGAGATGTCCAAACATCTGTAGCATTTCCGCAGTATCTGTTAGAAGCTATATTGGTCAAAATAACGAGCCTGTGGTAGTGAGCACTCTCATTTAAGCTATCACTATTAAACAATTCCTAGGAGTCGGTTGAGTGTCAGCTCCAGCTTTCATATAGTGAAGAGCTGAGTTCATTGTGGAATGGGATGGAAATCTAAAATCCTAGCACAAGTTGTTCTAGCATACTTCTCTATTCAGATCCCTCATAGTACATTTATGTATTTTTACTGTGGGGTAGGTTTTCATCTTGGTCAGGAGCATCTAAAGTAATCAGCTAAAATTTATCTGGAAGTCGTCAGCACATTTTTAGTTGCAACAGTTGTGGCTGAAAATTCTCCTAAATTTATTCTAACTGGTCGAAATGTAGCCAGTTAAATGAGTGATGTTTCTGTAACTGGGATTAGCTGCCTAAATATAGTCAGTCAGGGAGTAATTTTATAATAGGACACCTTGGTGATAAGTTAATAAAAAAAGGTACCTGTTTTATAAAGGCAGCATAAATCCCTATAGGGGGTCATTCCTAATCACGAACAATGGGGATGTACGTCCAGCCTGACATACATTCCCCGATATTCATCAAGATGTGGCTGCTGGCAAAAGGCTCCCCGTACGAACATCTGAGTTGTATGGGGAGCCTTAAATGGGGGCAGGGGGAGGACAGAGTGAGCATGGGTCATTTCCCCAGACACACAGGGCCTATTCTGAGGTTGGCCCTGTACGTCCGGGGTCGGCCAGGTAGACGGGGGACTTATTCCACCTCTTATTCCTCCTCAGAGGTGGAATGTCCAATTGGACACAGCATTTCAGTGGCGGCTGACAGGAAAAAAGTAAGTAGGGGTACAGGAAGTTCCCTGCAGCTGGACCCTGGCCATGGGAGGCCGGATCGGGGGTCCGGCTATAGGGAAAGAAATGTTTTGGCAAAGGCCGGGGTAACATGACGCCATGACATGGGGCAACATGATGCCATGGCACCACGGCTCCATTAAGGAGCTTGACTGAGTTAGCCAGGTAAGTAGCTGGAAATCCGGGGTGCCTGAATAGGGGCACGTTCCGGACGTTCACCTACTGTGCTGCAATTCTGCTCCTGCAGGGACATCTAGCCCCCATGGGAGCAGAATTGGCTGCATCTCCCGGCCGTCCAGATGTCTGTACCTTTATGTGACTTTATAAAACAGGCTCCCAAATACATCCTGAATAGTACACAAATGCTGATGTACAAATTTACAGCTGCTCTGAAAATGCTTGTATATGAATATTTTACAAAATATATGTATACATTGCATCTCTACCTGGGCTGAGCTCAAGCTACTTCCCCAGGAACACCTGCATGTAAAAGTAGGCACATAGGGCCCGATATTGAAATGGGCGCTGTATGCCTCGTTGGTGCATAGCCCTTCCCACCACCCTTTGACCCAGATATTCAATGGCATGGCAATGGCTTTGAATATCTGGACACCACCACACACGCCGGAAGCAGCAAAAGCCAACTGGGCAGCAGTGATGTTGCATGCCGCCCAGTTCGCTCCTGCGCCTTAAAGATAGGCGTGGGGTTTTCCTCACCTATCGTTAAGGCGTAGATTAGCGCTTGTTGCCATCTTTGCTGCACCCCAGAATGCCCCAAACATGCTTCCATGCTAAATGGATAGCATCGGGGCATGTAGGTGAGTTAGAAAGGGATATTCAGTGGCACTAACCATTTAAGTGCCGTTGAATATCCCCAGTTAAGACACTTGCCCATACTTTTTATGCTTGAATGCAGTTGTGCAATTTTATAAAAGCCCTTTTCTGTGTGTAACACGGACATTATATGTGGAAAAGGTTTATAAAACCAACCTCTTAGGGCTAAAAATCAGTCTTAACTGACTAAGGGGATTATTCACTAAGGTGTGCTAACATCAGCATGTTAATTCAGAATAATGCATGTTATGTTAGCACAGGCCCAATGTTATTCAGTGGGACTAGTGACAAATAGTGCACGTTAATGGTAGCCCACCTTAGTAACTAGCTCCATAAGTCATAAGCCCACCCTAGGAGCACCACTGGAACTGCCCATTTCTGCTTGCTTAAATTTAACTGCCTTGTGAATATTGGCAGCTAAAATCAGCTGCTCAGTGGGGGAAATTTTCAAAATTAGAGATTTAACTTGATAACTCTGGAAGTTAGCTTTCTAAATCCTTTGAAAATTCCCCCATAGCATTGGCATACGCAGCATTGTGGGTAGCTCACACAGCTATTACCTCTGCCTGTGACTATCTACAGCTAAATTAGAGTATATGGAGGTTAGGTACATAAGATCATAAGATATGCCATACTGGGTCAGACCAAGGTCCATCAAGCCCAGTATCCTGTTTCCAACAGTGGCCAGTCTAGGTCATACATACCTGTGCCTCACAGTGAATAGTGGATACTGAAGATATACTTAAGTCTCCAGTTTCTCAGTTCTGTGTTCTTCGAAGTTTCACACAGTTTAAAATAAAACAGCTTAAATGGGAGGTCTTGTGATCCAAAGTGTTTCATAAGAACATAAGATATGCCATACTGGGTCAGACCAAGGTCCATCAAGCCCAGTATCCTGTTTCCAACAGTGGCCAATCTAGGTCATAAGTACCTAGCAGTTTCCCCAAAAGACACAGGTTCCTCAATGCTTGTATTGGGTCAAGCAGCGATATCCCGTATCCCTTTTAATAATGGTTTATGGACCTTTCCTCCAGGAACTTGTCCAAACCTTTTTTAAACCCAGCTACAGTAACAGCTTTTACTACATCCTCCGGTAACAAATTCCAGAGTTTGATTACACGTTGCGTGAAAAAATATTTTCTCTTATTAGTCTTAAATAGGTTACCCTGTAGTTTCATTGCATGTCCCCTAGTCTTTTTATATTCTGATAACGTAAACAATCGATCTACGTTTACCCGTTCCACTCCATTCATTAATTTATAGACCTCTATCATATCTCCCCTCAGCCATCTCTTTTCCAGGTTGAAGAGCCCTAACCTTTTTAGCCTCTCTTCATAGGAGTATCCTTCCATCACCTTTACCATTTTGGTGGCTCTTCAGATGACTTCATATTTATTAAAAAAAATAAATAGGAAGAGGGTAATTCTATTACAGGCACTTAGGCTAAACAGACACATAGACCCACGGAGGGTAATTTTACAACAAGGTGCCATTGGTAGGTGCCTACAGAGGCGATAGCTTATATAGACAAGTTGGCACCTATGTGGCAGAGACTGTATCTTGAATGTAGTAGCTGTCAATGTTCACATGCACTTTACACACATAGGCATGTAGACTACGGTATTTTATATTCTATATGCAAACTTCACCTGTATTCTTCCCGGATCTCATCCCCAGCTATGCTCACTGGCAAAGTATGTGCTTTCATGCCAAAACATATTCTTTTATGACAGCAAAATATTTTATATGGGGTCATTTATGCCCTTATGTGACAGCATGAATGATGTTATAAACTTACCTCCATATGTTGTTGTTGTTTTATGAAGGCAACATATGCACATATGTGACTTTATAAAACTAGCCCAGGGAATGTAGACACACACATTTACATGTGCTTCAAGGAAGGTGTAATTGTTTGCATATGGGCTGGAAAGAATAGATGTATATGCACATTCAGTATTTTAAGTATACTCAGAGATGCCAATCCTACCCCATTCTCCACTCCTGATAATGCTTACACGTATATGACATGAAAGTGAGTGCCGTGGTCTTAATATTTTAACAGTGTGCCTGTCTGGAATGTTAAAAAAGTGGGGATTTTATCTCTATTTTATGAAGACGACATGGGCGCCCAGAACCATCCCCAGTTGCACACACATTTAAACCTTTTCCGAATCAGGTATAAATGTGTGTGTGTGTACACTCTCTGCACCCAGACTGCACCCTTGGGAGTGCCTATTAAGAGTAGGTGCACTCCTTTCCATGTGCTCACTTTTTATGTGTCCATGCCTATGTGCAATTTTATGAGCACTTTTCTATGTTTAAAACATGCCTTACATGTGCAAAAGCATTATAAAATTACGCCTGAAATATCTGTGTGTCTACTTTGTTCATGTGTGTTCCCCCACAGCCAATAATATAAGAGCCTAGCATCACACACAGTTCTACATGACATGTTGAGTCAGAATGCTGAGATGCCCCATAGGAAGCACACTCCTGTTCTACCTGGCACCATTGGGCTATTGTGGCATTTCTGTTTCATGAACCAGAGTTAAGGCGATTTCCATGTGAAAAGAGGACATCTTCCTGAAATGAATGCATTTTCTTTTTTTGCTGTATCTAGATAAGCATCTTCATGACTCACTTGTCTAATTATGGCAATGATCGCCTGGGGCTGTACACCTTTGAGAGTCTGGTCAAGTTTGTACAATGCTGGACCAACCTTCGGCTGCAGACTCTGCCACCGGTACCACTGGCAAAGAAGTACTTTGAAATATTCCCCCAGGAGAAGAACCCCCTCTGGCAGGTGGGTGAAAGCAGCATCACCATACCAACAAGAGGTCAAGTCACAAAGTATGAATGTCATAAAAGAAATCAGGTTAGAGAAGGGTTATTGGAATCACAGTGATTCCAGGTCAGGGGTGACATGCTTGGCACATGAGAGAGTCCAGAATATTTTATCATTTTCATTCCTGTGCTTATGCTGAAACAGAAAGGCCTGGTCTCTAAAGTTGTGTGTCTGTATAGCGCTGCATATACCGTGTAGCGCTACACAAATGATGAGTAGTAGTTCTTTTCCCAGTTTGTTAGCAGGAGAATTTATTATCTCAAGTTTTTTGTCAAAGGTTTATGTTTGAGTCAGCCCTTTTCAAAAATAGAACTCCTATGCTGTTTTCCCTTCACATGACAGACACACAGAGGCACCACACACACACATAAACATACATGCACCACACACTCACATCACATACATGCACACACACACACACAAACATACACAGGCAACACACATCTGCGCCACACCACAGGCTCCCCAGCTCTGCAGCACACATACACATGCACCGCAGCCCTGCATCCCACCCACACAATGCTACCACCACCAAATCCCACACACAGACAGGCATACCACCGCTGCACCACACACCCACAGAGACACTTGTGATGTCTAAAGATGACACATGTTGTAGAAACTCTGGTTCTCATGAGACCAGCACAAGAGAACCAGAGGGGGGGGGGGGGGGAGAGAAGGAGGTCACAAGCACTGGCTCCTAAGATTTTGGCATGGCTGCTAAATACATGGAAAATTTGTCAAGGCCTAGAGGTGAAAGCTTTTTATTGCAGAACATACTACATTTGTAACTAGCTTTTGGAAGCCATTCTGTCTACTGGTTCCTCCAAGCTACATCGTGTTTATATGTTCAGACATCAGCTCATTTTGAACTGACTTTATGATGCGAATTGAAATCCAGCCCCAAACTATTAATTTAAGGTGGGATATTCAAAGCCATTTTAGCAGTTTGCCTCCTAAATGGTGCTTAGTGGGATAGTCAGTGCATATCCCCAATTTTGGTCTCTTAAGCGGCCCAAAGCTAGCTGGCTAGCATCAGGGTGTTCCAAGGGCAGAGTGGAGGAGGCACCCAGGGATGACTGGCTAGCCTTGGTATTCATCTGCTAGCCAGTTATCCCAAAGTGGCTAAAATTAGGCACTTAAATGGCTGGCCTAAATTCAGCTACTTCAGCTAACCCGCTGGCGGCTGAATATCACCATTGACTGATTAGCTAACTTGCTATCCGGCCAACCCAGAAATTCAGTGCCGGTGGCTCAATATAACCCTGACATTGAATATTCAGGTCCAGTTTTCAGCAGCAATGACTAGCCACTTTTACAGTGTTAGCTGCCACTGCTGAATATCCACACCTTAATATTTCATTTAGGTCACCACCTTCTCTGGCCATGGCCATTGCAAAGAGGCTAATGGCAATAATCAAACTGTGTGCATTAAGGTAGTCCAGTAAAACGTTTTCAGTAAAACTTGCTTACAGACCTATGTTTCTAAGATAAACAGAGAAAGACCACATGGCCTATCTAGTCTACCCTTCCATATCAAATATGGAAGTCCCTTCCTTTCCTTCATAGATCTTCTGCTTTGTCCTAGCCTTTTTTGAATTCAGATACTACCTCCACTGGGAGACTATTCCTTGCATCTACCACTCTTTCTGTAAAGAAATATTTTGGCATGTTACTCCTGAGTCTATCCCCTTTTACTCTCATCCTATGTCCCCTTGCTTTCAATAGAAAGAGGCTCTTGTGCATTTATGTCATGGAGGTATTTACGTCTCTATCATATCTCCTCTATCCCACCTTTCCTCTAACGTATACATATTAAGATCTTTAAGTCTGTGCTTATTTGCTTTATAACGAAGACCACCAAACATTTTAGTAGCCACCCTCTGCACTGACTCCATCCTATTTATGTCCTTTGGAAGGTGCGGTCTCCAGAATTGCACACAGTACTCCAAATGAGATCACATCAGAGACTTATGCAGAGGCACTATCACCTTCTTTTTTCTTAAAGTTAGTACACGTTAACATTATGCAAATGAGGCCCCTTATGCAATAAGTCTCCGCACATGGCCCCGCATCCCCCTTGAGCCGCCCCTGAGTCCACACAACCAAAAAGGTTGTGAACCTCTAGACCAGGGGTACTCAAATCCAGTCCTGGAGGGCCACAAACCAGTCAGGTTTTCGGGATATCCCTAATGAATATGCATGAGATATATTTGCATGCAGTGCCTCCATTGTATTTGACTCTATCTCATGCATATTCATTAGGGATATCCCGAAAACCTGTCTGGTTCGTGGCCCTCCAAAACTGGATTTGAGTACCCCTGCTCTAGACTGTTCTAGAGTACTGCCATGGTTTAAAAGTCGGGAAATTAGGCTCCTCTGAAAATGCTTTTTCAGAAGAAAGTTTACACCCTAACACTGACTGACCAGACTACTGCTGTGAATCTCTACTTATCCTTTAATTTTAAAGAGTATAAAACTCAAGATAATTTGCTCTTCAGCTTTCCATTCCCCCCTCCCCACCACTACCACAAGTCCTGTGGTATTTCTCTTGTGTCGCCTCATGCAGCTGAATTTCCTCAAAACTTCACAATGTGTTCTTGTAACCTTCAGCAGTATAGTGTTCATTAATTATTGTTAAAGCTGGTAAAGCACCCTTGGTTCAAATTTTTAAATATATATCACAGAACTAAAAAAATACTTAAAAACTGGTATTGGTTGAAGAAGAGTTCTGTATAAAAATGTGCTGTATTATAGCAGAGGGTATGCAGATGTGAGTCTATGCGGGAGGATCTTCCCTACACGAGTCTCAGCTCTAGCTCTTGGTCCTAAAATGTGCCATATTTTCAGAATAACCCAAATATAGAAATTAACTTATTTCATAGGTCAACTGTGTTCAGGCAGATCTCATGAATATTCATATGGAGATCTGAAAAAAACAAAGTTGCTAGGAGTCATGAGAGCCACCGCTGTAATGTAATGGGGTAGAGTGGCTCCCTCTGAGTTTGTACTAAGTGTTGTAAAGCCATTTAGAGGTGTGTTAGAGTGTTACATCTGTATTTGTCCTACTCAGCTGCTTTTCTGTGTTTTTCAGAATCCATGTGATGATAAGAGACACAAGGATATCTGGTCTAAAGAAAAAACCTGTGATAGACTCCCCAAATTCCTTATCACTGGACCCCAGAAGACTGGTAACCTGAACATCTTTCCATATCCTCTTCCTGATTTGCATACACAAATACTGTACCCAAAAAGTTATTTGGCTGGGTCTAGTCTGATAGAGTAGAGGAGTAGCCTAGTGGTTAGAGCAACTACCTTATACCCAGAAGATCAAGGGTTCAATTCTCACTGATAGACCTTGGGCAAGTCACTTTTTACCCTCCTTTGTCTCAGAAGAAAAGGCCTGGCAATCTACTTCCAGTGATACATTGCCAAGAAAACCCAGAGGCAGCTAGGGCACCAGGAGTCAGCACTGACTTGATGGCACAAAAATATCAGATAACACAATAGCAGTACTGCATGCTACACTGTGGGATATTTGAGCTTGATTTCTGAGTCCAGTTCTGGTCCTTTGCTCAGCCATGGCTGGAGATTCTGAATTGGCACTATTCATGACTCCAGGGTGGGTGGAGGAACTAGCTGAAGGGCATATTTGTGTCAGGTTCTTGAGGGAGTTGTGGTCTGCATCTCCTAATCAAAGTATCAATACTGTGACGACTTGCTTAGACAAAAGAAGGAGATAACTTGGGTATCCGAGAATGAAGCCTTATGATACCATAGTGCCCCTGGGGGGAGGGGGTCAGTTTTGATTAGGCTGGGTGCCCATAGGAGCGGGAGGAAGCTTCAAGAACAAATAAGTCATCCCTACCCACAAAATCAATAACAACAGAAGCGAAGAGCATATATGTGCACCAATAATAATAAATCCAGAGTTATGTGGAGAGTAATCATATTAAAAATTAATGGAAACCAGTTAAATTTCAAGGGATGGGACAGCACCATCCTAGAACTCTCCCCCCACATTACCCAGCCCACGTATAGCACTTGCTTTCTCCCCTACCCTGCTCCCACCTCCACCAGACCTCAGGACTGTGCCCTAGTTCCCCTCCTACTTGTCAATCAGCGGGCGTTCTCTTTTAGGCAGCCTGCCCATCCTGTCACCTTCCTTCCATCCAAGAGTTATAGTAATATAGTATATGACGGCAGATAAAGACCAGCATGGTCCATCTAGTCTGCCCAGCAAGGCAGCAAGAGTAGATGCACTTGCCGCTCTGTGCAGGTCACCTCTCCCCATGCCTTTGTTTAGGGGGGTGTACCCACCGCTCCGTGTAGGTCACCCCTATTTGTTCAAATATAAGACATAGTTATGCTTATTTTGATTTTATCTTGTTGCTATAAAGGGATCCACTGTGTCTGTCCCATGCCATTTTGAATTCTGTCACTGTGTTTGCCTCCACTATTCTGTCGGGAGGGCATTCCAAGCATCCACCACCCTTTCTGTGAAAAAGTATTTCCCAACGTTGCCTTTCAGTTTCCAGAATCACTGCAACCTCTGTATGGCTCTGTTTCCAGCGCTGTTGGTACTTTGCAAATACCTCCTCACAGCCACGGGTGCCAGAGCACCAACAGACACTTCCAGTTCCCAGTTCAAGGCCATTGCAAGAGAATTAGGCATCCTAGGCAGCCTTGTATCTCTTCCCCACCTCCACCTCACTTTCAGGCCCCCATAAATTCCTCTTCCAGAGATTTAGATAATTAAACTCAATATTCATTATCCCGAGATCATCCCTCACAGAGCAGTCCTGTAAAACTGCACAACTTAACCTCAGGCTTGTAAATATTGCATTTTGTTTCATAAGACTATATGCATAATTGTGATAATTTTATAAAGCATTTTCCACATGTAGAGAATGTTGTATACACAGAAAATGTCCCTCACAATATTGTACTCAGGTATACAAGGAAAAATAGATATACTGAAGATCGAAGCTACTTTTATGTGATTTTTGCATGGGCATTACTTAATTTGGCTGGAGTTTGGATGGAGCTGCAGTGTGTGGGGGTTTTATAAAAAACATACGCACATGCATAGAATAAAGCCGACACGTTTACACTTTCAGAGCAGGTGTAAATTTGTGCACTAATGTGGGTGTTTTTGCCAGTCTGTTTTATAAAGGCACAAAGGCAGCTCTGTTATCTTTATAAAATAGCACTACAAAAACACCTCACATATCCCTTAGGGCTCATACCATCATATCATCTCCCACATAGAGTTGTAGTGATATAAATTAATATGAAAATCAATTCAAAAATTTTTTGGGACCATGAAAACCAGAAGATTTTAAGGCATAGCCAAAATTTATACTCAGAATCTCATTATCGGTCCTTTTTTATATGTAATTTTTTTTTTCATATCCATCATCAAAGTTCCATTCAAATTCTTATTCATATTTCAGTGCTATAAAAAATTCCTCAACATAGCACTATGTTTCAAAAGACTTAAGGTCCGATTCCGTTCCGGACATACATGCCCTGTATACGCCCGGTCTGAACCCTGCCCAACTAACTCAGCCAGGGCAGTTCAATGGAGCCCTGGCGCCATGGCATCCGATTGCCATGGCACCGCGGCTCCATTGAAGAGCCGCAATCTCCGGCTGTCAGCACCGGCATCGATTTCCCCGCAGCCTGAACCCCGATCTGGCCTCCTAAGACCAGGGTCAGGCTGCAGGGAATGTCCTTGCCCCCCCCCCCCCAGTCTCATCTGCGCCCCGGGCTGCCAATCCCTGATGTCTAGAGACATTATTCCACCTCAGAGGTAGAATAACTTCCCTTTACAGGTTGCGAGTCCCAGACGTACAGGGCCGACATTAGAATCGGGCCTGGGCATCCAGGGCCAAAGACCACCCGCCCTAACTCCACCCCCGATCCAACCCTTCCCTGCCCCCGACTAACTTCCCCATACAACTGGTGGAGAAGTTAGCCGTCAGCGGGAAGGGGCACGAATAGCGGGGATTTGGGACGTCCATCCCCTCTGTTCGCGGACTGGAATGACCCTGTTACTGTTTATCTTTCTGCTTTAGGGCTTTAAAGCTCAAAACAGTATTTTATCCATCTGGTCCAGTGGTTTCAGAGCTTATTCCATCATGAATTCATTACTCTCTAAAGGAAACAAAATGGCAGTGTTTTTCAAGACCTTAGTCACATGATTACAACGTCATGTCATATTCAAATTAGCATCTTCCATTCAGTCTCCAAATTCAAATCAGCAGGGGCTTTTGTATGTAGATGAAAAATCCAATATTGTTCTCTGTAGTTCAGCCAATAATCTCAATCCCGCCTCACCAGTTTTCAGATAGAAAAATGATTACAGCACTGATTGTGCATCAGCATATGTAATATATATTATAACTTGTCCTTGCCCATTAATCCACATTGATAGAACTAAATGGAAGGTGCGATTGAGCCTTAATGAGTACAAAAGCAGAATGCTTACCAGGAATATGAATGCTCTGTTGGTTCAACATTAGCTTGAGAAAGGCCACTCTGTTGTATACTTGAGATGGCGAATGATTGACAAGAATCTGCCACCCTAGGCAATTACCTGGTCTGCCTGATGGGTTGATTTGTCCCTTCCTCATGTCTACTGTGTTTGTGGATTGTTGGATATGGAGACGTTTTTCTTATGATGAAATTATAAGGCGACCCCAAAGACTTTCTGAACATTCTTCCATTAGATGATAACCCAGTTTATTAAAGAACAAGTAACCACTAACATAATTTGTGCTATGATAATTCTCCATGTAACTCTGGATTGATTTATTTTCATATGTACCTATTGTTGCTTTTGTTATTAATCCTTAGCTACCATCCAACAGCTTTTGTTGTAAGTCCTTCAAGTTATTTCAAACTGCAGAAGCAAATAGGTGCCTGACGTATATCAGCAATCTGTGTAATTCAGTGCATGTCTCCCTAGGCACCACAGCTCTGCACACTTTCCTTACCATGCACCCGGCTGTCACAAGTAACTTCCCGAGTCCATCCACCTTCGAAGAGATTCAGTTTTTCAATGGACCCAGCTACCACAAAGGCATCGATTGGTAAGCACTTCAGCCCAGTCAGCTCTGGGGAGAACAGGAGGCATGGGACTAAGATGCAGTAGTTAAGTATGGAACTCCTTTTGTCAGTAATGATTTTCTAAGAGGTAAAAAAAAAACTAAGAAACTGTGTCTGGGTTAAGATCTTTGCCAGCAGGCAGATGGTGATTTCTTTACTTCTTTTTCATAGATAGCAAGGTGAAGAGATTGCAATCCCGAAGAAGGTGATTTTGTAACGGACACCTAAGCAGGGAAGGCACATAGGACATATGTCATGTCTATTTTTAAAGGAAACATGCCTTTATAATATGGCCTACCCAAATTTCCCCACACAGAAGCTACACCTGATTTATGCATCTGTTTTATAAAATGCAAGCATAAATGCCAGTCCTAGCCCTGCTTCACCCCCCCCAGGAATGTCCAAGTGTGTACTACATAAAAGTAAGTACTCTGTTTTCTGAGCACTTACTTTTATATATTTTTATTTATTTAGCTCATCTTTCCAGTACTAGTTCAAGGCCAGTTACATTCAGGTGCAGTAGTTATTTCCCTGTCCCCAGAAGGCGTACAATCTGTTTGTAATTACCTCAAGCAATTTTTAAGTGCCTACCAGAGCATATAAAACAATGTTCTATATGCTCAAGTCACTTGTAAAACTATCCCCAAGAAGCAAATTGGCTGAGGGATATAGTTGACACATAGAAGAAGCTTAAGGAGGCTAAGGGGCATGTTTACTAAACTGCGTTAGTGTGATTCGCGTTAGGATCCACGGTAGAAGCAGAAATCCCAAATAAGGACATGGGCGGTACATCGTTACCGATAATGCGCGTTACAAGGCGCCATAAATTAACGAGCGCTACATGGCACGTTACTGCGCATTAATCTTAAGAAGGCGCGCAGGCATGCAAGCACAGCAACAGAGCTGTAGCACAATGGTTACTACACTGACTGATAGTACAGGGGTCATGGGTTCGATTCCCCAGTGGGCCTAATGTATAAGGCTGGCTGAGGCATCACCCTTTACATTTAAGTAGTGATTGTTGAGGCATTTGACTTGTATTTTAATTAGTGCTGCCAGCAAACACACCCTCACGGTGGCATAACCTAAGGTGCCACATAAGGCACCCCATAACGCACCCCATAGGGCACATTATAAAGTGTACTGTCCGCCAAGGCACCCTATAATGTCCCCTATAGGACACCTTATAAGGCTGTGAACAAAGCCCTGGCTGGCTGCAGAAGGACTGCACGTCACCACACAAACTGTCTGCTGTGGTTACCAGGATAGGGTTAACCCACCCGTACCCATGAT
Organism: Ichthyophis bannanicus; assembly: GCA_033557465.1. Taxonomy (NCBI): domain Eukaryota; kingdom Metazoa; phylum Chordata; class Amphibia; order Gymnophiona; family Ichthyophiidae; genus Ichthyophis; species Ichthyophis bannanicus. The sequence goes on from CM066034.1 coordinate 594,714,389, forward strand.
GCACTGCACATGCAAATCAGCAGTCGACAGATGGGCACAAGATGGGGTATGCACTCCCACAGCACCTTGGCCTGGTAGGGGGAACAGACCATGTGTGGTACTGGCACAGAGTAGCCACAGACAGTCACATTGTGCGGGTACTGTGCTCACCCTGAGGTTGAGGTGGGGCGCCCAGCACCAGGTCCACAGCACCTTTCATGGCTGAAATTCGCCATGCTGCAGGTCCCCATCAGTGTGTGATAGGTAGTTCCTTTAGACACACCTAGGATACATCTGTGTCCTTCTGTATTTCTCAGTCATGTCTAGCCCTTATGGGCGATGATGCACCCAGAATAGTGCATATCCTGTGTTGGTGCCATGGTTACCTGCTGTAGGTGAAGGGGGGGGGGGGTATTTGGACCCATAGGCAGATTATGTACCACCACACAACCCACCCTCATAAGAACATAAGATATGCCATTCTGGGTCAGACCAAGGTCCATCAAGCCCAGTATTCTGTTTCCAACAGTGGCCAATCTAGGTCATATGTACCTAGCAGTTTCCCCAAGGGATACAGGTTCCACAATGCTTGTATTGGTTCAAGCATTGATATCCTGGGTCCCTTCTTAATAATGGTTTATGGATCTTTCCTCCAGGAACTTGTCCAAACCTTTTTTAAACCCAGCTACACTAACAGCCTTTACTACATCCTCCGGTAACAAATTCCAGAGTTTGATTACACATTGAGTGAAAAAATATTTTCTTTTATTAGTCTTAAATAGTTTACCCTGTAGCTTCATTGCATGTCCCCTAGTCTTTCTATATTCTGATAAGGTAAACAATCGATCTACGCTTACCCGTTCCACTCCGTTCATTAATTTATAGACTTCTATCATATCTCCCCTCAGCCGTCTCTTTTCCAGGTTAAAGAGCCCTAACCTTTTTAGCCTTTCTTCATAGGAGTATCCTTCCATCCCTTTTACCATTTTGGTGGCTCTTCTCTGAACCTTTTCTAAAATTGCTATATCCTTTTTAAGATACGGCGACCAGAATTGCACACAATATTCAAGGTGCGGTCTCACCATGGAACGATATAGAGGCATTATAATATCTTTTGTTTTATTTTCAATTCCTTTCCTTATGATACCTAGCATTCTATTTGCTCTCTTGGCCGCCGCTGCACACTGGGCCGAGGGTTTTAACATGGTATCCACAATGACGCCTAAATCTTTTTCCTGGGTGGTGGTTCCTAATGTGGAAGCTTGCATCGTGTAACCATAGTTTGGGTTGTTCTTCCCTAGGTGCATAACCTTGCACTTCTCCACATTAAATTTCATCTGCCATTTTGATGCCCAGTCTTCCAATTTATCAAGATCCTCTTGCAACTTTCCACAATCCTCTTGGGTTTTAACAACTTTAAATAGTTTTGTGTCATCTGCAAATTTGATAACCTCACTCGTTATTCCACTTTCCAGGTCATTTATGAATATGTCAAAAAGCAGCGGACCCAGCACAGATCCCTGGGGTACACCACTATTCACCTTTCTCCATTGGGAAAATTGGCCATTTAGCCCTACCCTGTGCTTTCTATCTTTTAACCAGTTCCTGATCCACAATAGTACACTGCCTCCTATCCCATGACTCTTTAGTTTTGCCAAAAGTCTCTCATGAGGGACTTTGTCAAAGGCTTTCTGAAAGTCCAGATACACTATATCAACCGACTCACCTTTGTCCAACTGTTTATTCACACCTTCAAAAAAAACCCATAACAGATTAGTAAGACAAGATCTTCCTTGTCTAAAGCCATGTTGGCTGTCTCCCATTAGGTCATGACTATCTACATGCTGAGTAATTTTATTCTTTATGATGGTTTCTACCATTTGTCCCGGTACTGATGTCAGGCTCACCGGTCTGTAGTTTCCTGGATCACCCCTGGAACCCTTTTTAAAAATTGGTGTTACATTGGCGATCCTCCAATCTTCAGGTATTAGAGATGATTTTAATGATAGTTCACAGATTACTAATAGCAGGTCTGCTATCTCATATTTCAGTTCTTTCAACACCCTTGGATGTATACCATCCGGCCCAGGTGATTTGCTACTCTTCAGTTTATCTAATAGTTGTAATACATCTTCCCAATGTATAGATATTTCCTTCAATTCTTCCGCACCTTTAAATACCACTTCAGTCATGGGTAACATCCCTACATCTTCCTCAGTAAAGACTGAAGCAAAGAATTCATTCAATCTCTCCGCTATCGCCTTGTCGCCTCTTAGTGCTCCTTTAACCTCTTTATCATCTAATGGACCAACTGACTCTCTCACAGGTTTTTTGCTACGAATGTACTTGAAAAGGTCTTTACTTCGCGTTTTTGCTTCCGCAGCAAGCTTCTTCTCAAATTCTCCCTTTGCCTGCCTTATTAATGCCTTGCATTTGACTTGCCAGTGCTTGTGCTGTTTCCAGGTTTCGTCGTTTGGCTCTTTTTTCCATTTCTTGAAAGATGCTTTTTTGGCAACAACAGCCTCTCTGACCTCACCTTTAAGCCATGCTGGCAGTTTTTTGGACTTCCTTCCACTTTTCTTAAAGCGTGGAATACAGCTGGTCTGGGCTTCCAAGATAGTATTTTTCAACAACAGCCAAGCCTGATGTATGTCTTTAACCTTTGCAACTGCTCCTTTTAGTTTTTTCTTAACTGTTTTCCTCATTTTATCATAGTCTCCCTTCGAAAGTTAAAAGGTAGTACTGTGGATTTCCTTACTATCCCTCCTCCACTAATTAAATCAAAGGTGATCATGCTATGATCACTATTGCCAAGTGGCCCCAACACCCTTATCTCTTGCACTAGATCTGGTGTTCCACTAAGGACTAGGTCTAATATGGCTTCCCCTCTGGTCGGTTCATGAACCAGCTGCTCCAAGAAGCAGTCATTTATTTCATCTAGGAACTTTATCTCCCTAGCATGTCCTGACGTGACACTGACCCATTCGATGCCGGGGTAGTTGAAATCACCCATTATTATTACTGCGCTGTAACTTTTGTTAGCTTCCTTGATTTCTTTGAGCATTTCATCATCCATTTGGTCATTCTGGCCAGGCGCTCGATAGTACACCGCCACTGCCATTGCCTTCCCCCTTTTACATGGAATTTCAATCCATATAGATTCTACAGCTGATTTTGTTTCCTGCAAAACTTTAATCCTTTCTGACTCAATGCCCTCTCTAACATAGAGAGCAACCCCTCCACCAATTTGATCAGCTCTATCATTACGATATAGTTTGTACCCAGTTATCACAGTGTCCCACTGGTTGTCCTCCTTCCACCATGTCTCTGATATTCCAATCATATCTAACCTTTCATTTAGTGCTATATATTCTAACTCTCCCATCTTATTTTTTAGACTTCTAGCATTTGCATACAAGCATTTTAGAGAATGTATTTTATTCGTATTAATTTGACTATTGTTAGACATGGGTAATTTGGGATCTTTAAGCTCTGTCTGCTCCATACTTGAGGGCATTTGGGCTACTTTACTCTTTTGTGGAACCTCTCTGCTTTTGGTAGTATCCTTCAAAGATACATTCTTCCGAACCATCCGCTCTTGGGCGACTGTTGGCTTTCCCCTAATATCTAGTTTAAAAGCTGCTCTATCCCCTTTTTAAAGGTTAATGCCAGCAGCCTGGGGCTCAGGGTGGGAAACAGGATCACCCACCAATAGATCCACATTCTACCTCCCTGCAATGGTAGCAGTAGAGGGGACCATCAACCCCAGTTCTGCTGGGGAACAGACAGAGCGGTACACATCCATAACGCAATAGCAGACAGACAAATGCTCAGCTGCCCCCCACCATTATCTGACATTCTCCAGCAGCAAGCCTCCAGCTGCTGCACCCTGCAAGGTGTTCCAGCAAGACACATACTAGCTGCAGACAGTCTGCCAGCTAGTCCATAGTGCATGGTCCTGGAGGAGATGCATGTACCCAGAACGGGGATGTCAGCATACACACCAAGCAGATAAGTCAGTGATTGGGCCCCAAAAGAAAACCCATAAATATCACATGAGAGAAATACCATATAGCACTATGGGGGAACCGAGCCATGCCATGGTCACTGCTCAGTCAGGGTGAGAGTGACCTCCCAGCAGGACATGCTGTGGCCACCCTGTCTGTGCAGGTGGTGGCCGGGCACTACAATGTCCAAGCCATTGCCCTATGCCCTGTGCAGATGCATCCAGGCCAGGCCACCCTATCCAGGCTATTCTCACAGTACCATGCTCCTCATTATGCACATTGGCAGGCCAATACTGGCAACAGTGCTAGCAGTGTGGGCTGTGGAGGGTGTTGGCAGCCACCTCACACTGGATAGACAGACACACACTCCCCACATCTATGCCAGCATTGTGCAACTATAGAGGTGTTTGGCAGCCCAGGCCACCACACCAGTCCTGGGCACAGTGCAGGCATGGCTATGGTACGCAATACTGTTGGGGTCACTCTGTCAGACTCAAGATCTGAGGCACACTCCACAGACATCAGAAAGGTTGCTATGATGCAGCTCAATCAGCGAATTGAGCTTAACTTAGGAATTGCTATCTGCCAGTGATCATAGCAACCTTTTGATAGCTGTGTATCGTATTCCCAGGTTTAGGGTGGCATTGCTAAGGTATGCAAGTGCTAGTATTGGGAGATGCACGCAGGGCCCAACATCCTGCCTCTCCAGGAGGCATTGGATAATGGAGCTTGTGGGTGCGGGTGTGTCTGCCCCTTTTGGCTGCTGCTTTACGGCAGAGGTTCCCAACTCCAGTCCTGAGGTGCCAAACACTGTTCGGGTTTTCATGCTGTCCCTCATGAATATGCATGAGATACATCTGCATACCATGGGGGTGGCGCATAGAAATGCAGCACAGGCATCTTTATTAGAGGCAGCATGGAACTGGAATGGTGTTTGGCCCTCCAGGACTGCATTTGGGAGACTCTGCTCTAGGTAATGCACATGTTTATGGTGTCTGTGCTCTGTAGGGTAAAATGTAGATGTCTTGGGCATGTTTACGTTATCTGCAATAAAGGTGCTGTCTGTATTAGCACGTTGTAGTAGTGAGTAAAATATGGGGACTGGGTTGGCAGGAACCACAGCTGGGACTTGAACCTGTGACCTTCTGCTTCTGAATACACTGGTTTTGTGCATTGCACCACCTTGTTGTCATAGAGTCAGTACATTCCCTGGTGATACCATGACCGTTCGTCAGACAGGGCCCGTCTGTTGCAGTACATGGCACCCACCTACACAGGGCTAGGCCACAGTCTGCTCTGGGCAGCTGCCACTGCCCCCTCCACCACCAGTATCCCTCTGCCACCATGCTGACATACCCTTCTGCTGGTGGTGCGCAGTCTCAGGCCATCCAATGTGCAGGTAGGCGGCTGCCTATGGTGTGGGTTCTGGGGTAGGGGTGCCTGCATAGACGTCCACGCTCCCCCCCAGCCCCTCCTGCCAATGTTCCGTGCCCTTGGGGGTAGCTGTTGGGTACTATCCCCTGTGACACTGTGGGAAACACACTCGTGTCCATGTTGGGCCTTCAGCAGTTGCTGTCTGGCTGCTCTGCTGTTTCAGCATTCGTATGGGCCACCTGGGCATCACCCTAGTCCGCACTTTGGCCCAGCTGCACCACAGCATGTGCCGCCTGCTTCCCTCTGTATCCCCTTTTCCGGCATCTGTCCAGTTGCCGTTCTGACATGCCCGCTCTGATGTTACGGGACATGTGCACGCCATAGGAACCCTGTCTGATGGAGGGGAAAACCCTGAACAGCGCTATTTCACTGTGGGCTCATTCACCTTGTATGGGGACGGAGCATAGACCCTTCCACGAGTAATATCTTTTTTGTGGAGCTTTCTCAGGGGGGAGTTGATGTTTCCCATTAATATCACTATTGACCAGCTTGGTTATGGTTTTTTCCAGTTTGTTGGGGTCATTTTCAATGTTTCTGTGCCCTTTTGTTCTGGGCACATGTATCACACTTATCACTTTTTGTAGGTTTCCCTGCCTATGCTGTACATTGCTGACATTGAAATGGTTTTCTCTCCCTTGCAAATGTGCATCTAACGGCAGGTTTTCAATCGCGTTAGGATTCAGCTCTTCAGATCAGCGCGTTAGTGTGAAGGGAGCCTCTCCCCGCCCACTCTCCGCCCACTGACCCCTTCTCTCCGCCCTCTCTCCACCTTCTGCGGTGTTTTACCGCGCCACGGAAATTTACGATCGTTAATGTAGGTTAACGCGCGTTATGTAATGTTAACGATCGTTAACGCATCATAACATGCTTTATGATGCGTTAACGATCGTTAACGTTACATAACGCACGTTATGTAACGTTACCGCAGTTTAGTAAACATCCCCCTAAGTCTACCTGAAATCATTCACCTGACCCATCACAGCTCTAAACCACTGCAATAAAACAGTAAAGAGGTCACTTTAAAAGCATGCCCTTGTGTAAATGCCGATCTCCAGGAACAAGCAAGAATAAGTCCTCACATATGGGTACGTCAGTACCGACGGAGCCTGAGCGGGAAAGCTCCCCAGCTTCCCAGAAGGAAGCTTTTGGGGCCTCCCACTGCACATGCGCACTGCCTTCCCGCCTTCCTGACCAGCTCTCCTCAGTTTCTCTTTTTCCGCGGAGCCAGCAGGTCGTGTTCCTGTCACCGCTGAAGAAATTGTTAATTTTATTGTTTTCTTTAGACCGCGTACCTGCCTTCCCCATACCGAAACCGGTACCGCCGGTCTCTCTTTCTTTCTTTTAAAAAAAAAAAAAAAAAAAATCTTTTATTTTTCCTCAGCACAGCTTGGTAGCTTTTGTTAGGCCTTCAGGCCTACTCAAATTCTCCTCATGGAGAAGCCAGCTCCTGGTTTCAAAAAGTGTACCAAGTGCAGTGCTGTCATTTCTGTCACAGACACCCATGAATGGTGTCTTAAATGTTTGGGACCTGACCACTCCATACCGGACTGCCCATCCTGCTCCCAGATGTCTAAACGTGGGTTGCAGAACCGGGCCAACAAGTTCCATGTGCTGTTTGCTTCGGATAATCCAGCATCACAGTCATCCAGGTCTTCCTCTCCGGATGGATCTCAGGTAACCAAACCCTCTGGTGGCAGGTCCTCAAAGAGCAAATCTCCTTCAAAGCATCGAGAGGCTCTCTCTTTTGAGTTTGAGGATCCTGCCCCAGCCAAACAACCCCGGCGGAAAGTTCTGGCTTCCAAAGCACCATCTATGGGGTTACAGGTTGACATCGATGGCACGGCCTCGACTGATCACCTGTTGGACTGCTCTGGGGTACCGGCCCATACCGGTACCGACATCCAGGCAGCAGTGGCGTCTATGAGCAATACTGTTCAGACCATGCAGCAGGCCATGCTGGCTTTTATCCATGCTGCGACGCCCTCGGTATCGCGTTCAGTGATACCGGGTCCGGTTCCGGTATCGTCTCCCATACCGGAACCGAGACCATCGACTTCCAAACGCAGATCGGTTCCGCATGCCGGATCCAGGTTTTTACCCGATACCGATCCCATACCCGGTACGCCCGATGTCGATACCGATCGGTATGCGTATCGTGCGTTGGAAGCAAATAGAGAATACTCTGATTCCTCAGAAGATTTCAACTCCTCTGAGGACTCTGATGAGCTGTCTCTGGTTCTTCATGAAGACCCCTCTTCCCCAAAGAGGAGAATGTCTCCACCAGAGGATTTGTCCTTTCAAGAATTCATTATTGAATTAGCTAAAGGACTTTCTATTACCACATCCTCAGAAAAAGAACCTAGATCAAAGAAATTGGATATTTTAGGATACCCCAAGGTTCCTAAAGAGGCAGTCACCCTGCCTATCCATGAAATCCTTCAAGAACACTTGATGGACTTATGGGAGGCTCCTCTAACGTTGTCTCCTTATTCTCGTAGGCTGGACACCATGTACCGGGTCCCTCCTTCTCCTGGTTTTCAAAAGACTCAGTTGCCTCACCATTCCATTGTGGTGAAGTCTGCACTGAAAAAGATTAAGAGTACCAAAAGGCACTCTTCTACCCCTCCAGGACGAGAATGTAAGACCCTAGACTCTTTTGGCAGGAAAATTTTCCAGGCTAGTATGCTTATAGCCAGGATTAACTCTTACAATCTGTATATGGGCATGTTTCTTAGAGAACTTGCCCTAAAGATACGACCTTTTGCCTCCTTTATCCCTGAGGATAGAAAAGAGGAGTTCATTTCTTTGGTGAAACAGCTTTTAGATGTTTCTAAGTTCTCCAACAGAGCAGCTTTTGATTCCTTTGAGGGTGCCGGTAGAGCTTCGGGCATTGCTATTGCAGCCCGACGACTTGCTTGGCTCCAGGCCTCTCACCTAGAACCCTGGGTCCTAGATGGCTTACGGAATCTGCCCTGTACAGGTGAGAACTTATTTGGTAAGGACTGGCAAATTAAAGCCACCCAAATGGATGCAGAGAATGCTACCTTGGATAGACTTTCTAAGTCTACCTCTGCTCCTGCCAAGAAGTCTTTCAAGAGGCCTTACTACAAGAAGGCCAGATTTTCCACAAATGCTGGCCAACAATCTTCTCAGCCTCGCTTTGCTGCTAAACGTCAGCAACCTAAACAGGCAAAGTCAAAGCCTGCAGTGTCTACCACTCCTCAGCAGGTTCAACCCCCTCAGGGGTTTTGACTTGCCCCTAGAGAACTTAACATTTCTGGCTCTAGAACAACCAGAGCCCCTCACCATTCCCGGAAGGTTAGCTCACTTTGCTCCCAGATGGGAGCAAATCACATCAGAGCAATGGACCCTCTCTATCATCAGAGAGGGCTACAAACTTCATTTTTCCAACCTTCCTCCATATACCATGGTGAGGCACTTCAATTCTCCCCCATCTCTCCTGGGCCTGTTGGATCAGGAGGTCTCTTCTCTCCTTGCCCAAGGGGCAATAGAAGAGGTTCCTCTTCTTCAACAAGGGACAGGATTCTACTCCCCTTATTTTCTCATAACAAAGAAGACAGGGGGATTCAGACCTATCCTAGATCTGAGAGAATTGAACAGATTTCTGTACAAGGAGAAATTCAAAATGCTTTCTCTAGGCATTCTCCTTCCATACCTTCAGAGTCAGGATTGGCTTTGTTCTCTAGATCTCAAGGATGCGTACACACATATACTCATCCACCCATCCCACAGAAAATATCTAAGATTTCTGTTTCAGGGAAAACATTTCCAGTACAGAGTACTTCCCTTCGGTCTAGCCTCTGCTGCAAGAGTGTTCACCAAATGCATGGCAGTTGTTGCCGCATTTCTAAGAGGTCTGGGAATTTTTGTATTCCCATATCTGGACGACTGGCTCATCCGAGCTCCATCTCAGTCAGAGGCCCAGATTTCCCTGGACCGCACAAGGCACCTTCTGCAGTATCTGGGACTGGTGGTAAACCTTCCCAAGTCTCAACTTACCCCTACTCAGTCTCTAGAATTCATAGGGGCCCAGTTGGACACCACCACTGCAAGGGCCTACCTGCCTCAAGTCCGGGGCCAACGTCTGCTGTGCTTGGCCTCCCAAGCTCAGTCCAGCAGTCACTTGACAGCCAGAGAAATGCTGCGACTTCTGGGCCACATGGCCTCCACGGTACACGTGGTGCCCTACGCTCGTCTTCATATGAGAGCAGCTCAATGGACCTTGGCCACCCAGTGGACTCAAGCATCAGGAGCGCTCTCCGACCAAATACTCACCTCAAAACGTCTGTTTTGGTCCCTCCAATGGTGGATGTCCACCAAGAATCTGTTGTTGGGGGCCCCCTTCCAACCTTTGTTGCCCCAAGCAACCCTCACAACAGATGCCTCCCAAACAGGGTGGGGAGCCCATCTACAAACCCTCTCCACTCAGGGTACTTGGTCTCCGCAGGAGACCACCCTTCACATCAACCTCCTGGAACTGCGAGCAATTTTCTTTGCCCTCAAAGTCTTCCATACCCTCCTTGTCAACCTGACCGTCCTAGTTCAGACAGACAATCAGGTGGCCATGTTCTACGTAAACAAACAAGGAGGGACAGGCTCTCTGTCGCTTTGCAACGAAGCTCTCAGATTATGGGCCTTCGCCAGAGAGCATCAAATTCATCTTCTGGCAGTATATCTTCCAGGGGTTCAAAAACTCTCGGGCAGACAGACTCAGTCGAGTTCTGCTCGCACACGAATGGTCCCTACATATGGACCAGATAGGCAAAATCTTTCAGGAATGGGGAACCCCGGACATAGACCTCTTTGCAAGTCCGTGGAATGCCAAACTTCCCCGGTTCTGTTCCAGGATTCCGTGTCAGGGAGCTCAGGCCAACGACGCCTTCCTCCTGCATTGGGGTCAGGAATTCCTATATGCCTTTCCGCCCATTCCTTTGATTCCCAAGACTCTGTTCAAACTACAGAGGGATCACGGATCCATGATCCTCATAGCTTCACGCTGGCCACGCCAAGTGTGGTTCCCTCTACTTCTGCATCTCTCCCAGGGACCCTCCCTGGACCTGGGAGCTGCGCCAGACCTTCTCTCTCAGGAGAAAGGGACTTTGTGGCACCCAAACCCCAAGTCCCTACACCTCAGAGCTTGGTTACTGAAGGCCTAAGCCTTCATGACTTCAATCTTTCTCAACCAGTGAAAGATATCCTTCATGCCTCTAGGAAACCCTCCACGAGGCGTTCCTATGCTTTCAAATGGAAACGCTTTTCCATTTGGTGTGCTCAACAGGGTCTTGACCCTCTAGCACTTCCTTTGAATTCTCTACTAGACTATCTCCTGCATCTTTCTAATGCAGGCCTTAAGACGAATTCAGTAAGAGTCCATTTGAGTGCTATTGCAGCATCCTTAAAACCTATAAATGGACAACCTGTCTCCTCTCATCCACTTGTTGCAGGATTTATGAGAGGCCTGACTCTAACTAAGCCTCCCATCTGACCTCCTCCGGTAGCATGGGACTTGAACCTAGTTCTAGGTCAGCTTATGAAGCCACCTTTTGAGCCTTTACACTCCACCTCCTTGAAATTTCTTTCATGGAAGGTAGTTTTCCTCATTGCAGTCACTTCAGCTCGCCGCATCAGTGAACTGCAGGCTTTAGTGGCTAATCCACCTTATACTAGATTTCATCATGATAAGGTGGTCCTTAGGACGAACCCCCACTTTATGCCCTAAGTGGTTTCGCCTTTTCATCTTAATCAAGAGGTATATCTACCTGTCTTTTTTCCGGCTCCTCATGCATCCAGTGCAGAGAGGAACCTTCATACTTTAGATTGTAAAAGAGCTCTTGCCTTTTACCTCAACAGGACCCAGCCACATCGAAAGTCTTCCCAGCTTTTTGTGGCTTTTGATCCTTCTCATTTGGGACGTCCAGTCTCCAAACGTACACTTTCCAATTGGATTGCTCAGTGTATTTCCTTTGCTTACCAGAGTAAAAACATTTCTCTGGAAGGCCATGTCACAGCTCACAACGTGAGAGCCATGGCCACTTCTATGGCTCATCTTCACTCTGTCTCCATAGATCAGATCTGTCGAGCCGCCACATGGGCCTCGGTTCATACCTTCACAGCCCATTACTGCTTGGACAAGGACTCCCGCCGGGATGCCTTGTTTGGTCAGGCTGTCCTCAAACACCTGTTCCATACTTGAACAACTCCTGCCCACCTTCCCAGGATGGATGCCTGAGATCCATACGAAGATGGCGAACCGTGGAACGGGATCTCCCAGGCATCTTAGCTAGGGAGTCCCCATATGTGAGGACTTATTCCTGCTTGTTCCTGGAGATAGCACAGTTACTTACCTGTAACAGGTGATCTCTGGGAACAGCAGGAATTAGTCCTCACAACCCACCCACCTCCCCTAGGAGTTGTATCTTCTATCTATCTATCTTCCTTTCCTCTCTCTATTGTCTCAGCTATAAACTCGAACTGAGGAGAGCTGGTCAGGAAGGCGGGAAGGCAGTGCGCATGTGCAGTGGGAGGCCCCAAAAGCTTCCTTCTGGGAAGCTGGGGAGCTTTCCCGCTCAGGCTCCGTCGGTACCGACGTACCCATATGTGAGGACTAATTCCTGCTGTTCCCAGAGATCACCTGTTACAGGTAAGTAACTGTGCTTTCTGAAATCACATTTAGATGTGTATGCCAATCTGTACTTGTAAGCGCCACTATGTACACATGGAGATGCTCTGAAATGAAGATGTTCCAAGGGGGCTTGTCATGGATGTGTGTGGCTCAAAAATGTATATGTGTATTTCCCATTTTACAAATGGGAATGCATGCATGTTGAGACAAATTTCCCCATTGAATTTTGCACTTGCTCCAAAGCAGGAGAACTTTTTAAAATGTGCTTGTTGCTGCCAGGGCTTAATATCAGGGATTGAGGAGGTTAATGTTCTTAATCACGCTTGTATTATTTTTGTCTTTGGAAAAAGCCGCCTACAGTTTCTCTTGTTAATTGATGTCACTTTTACATCGAGGTATGAAAAATCAGGATCTATACATGTAAGTGCCAGCTGCCATACATGCAGGTTGCTAAATCATCACTTCCATGTATAAATGCCAGCAATGTTGCTGCTCCTTTTTCTATATGCAGCTCTCTCTGTGCATCCTCGCATATACCTATCTATTAGCTGGCATTTTTATATGCATTTTACGGAAGGCTCCGTATTCAGTAGAGTCTTTTGTAAAATACTCAAGAAATATGAACATCCAAACATGAACATCACATTTCCCAAGTGGATCCCCTATACAAAATGGGAGTACATTTTTTACATGTTTTACATGTGGAAAATGGCTGTTATAAAATTATACATGAGTATGCACATAAGAAGAATGTGCATTGTAAGACTATTTCTATGAAATCTGTGCCTAGGCATTCCCAGGGACATAGTATAGGTTGAGTTGGGATATACAGTACATGCATATTATATAAAATACACATTTATATGCACAGAGTACATGTACACATGTATACCTTCTTTGAAGAAAGTGTAAATTTCGGCAGTACTGGGCATCTGTGTTGCCTTTGTAAAAGAGGTGCTTTTTTTTTGGTCATTTCATCTAGGTATCCTGTTATGAAATTACCCCCTAACTTAGAAGTCAAGCTGTACATGCTGGGCCCATCCGGGTGTTCAGAATCGGGACAGCCAGGAGTTCCACCCGATTCTGATCCCATGGGGACTTCTAGCCCCAACAGGATCAGAATCGGGTGCAACCAGCCTGGATGTTCAGGCCTGGTCTGGATGAGCAGGTCGGGCCCTGATTCTGGGCTCCCGGACGTCTGGCACACTACCTGGCTAATTCAGTAGGCTCCTGCATGGAGCGGCAGTGGCATGGTGTCCGGTTGCATTGCCACCATGGCTCCACACAGGAACCACGATCATCGGCCGTCCTTTCCCCACAGCAAGACCCTCCTTCCATGGTCAGGATTGGGCTGCGGGGAATCCCCTGCACTCCTCACCTTTCCTTCGTGCCCCGGTGCTGCCATCCCGCGATGTTCAGGGGGACTTACTGCATCTCTGAGGTGGAATAAGTTCCCCGTCTATCCTGGTGGACCCAGATGTAAAAGGCCATGACCGGAATCGGCCCTATACGTCTGGGTTGTGCGCCCAGCCCATATCCTGCCCACTCTCCTTACCATCGCCGCCCCCATCCAGAGCTCCCTGCACATCTCCTATGTACGTGTGGGGAGCTTTGGGCAGGGAATACGGTCCCGGGCGTTTAGCGGGAATGGAATCTACCTCTTAGTGTTGCTGATCAGCAACTCTCGCAGTCCCTAGTCAGTCATTACAGCTGCTGTTCCACTGCCACCAGCCATGAACACTGTCCCCCATGTTAACTAGCAGCATGTACACACCTGCAGCTTCCCCCGTTAGGTTGTTACATTACAGTAGACATACCAATTGCCTTTCTTGAGCAAACATTCAATTCAAAGCAGTTTACAGCAGGACAAAGTAATATAGGCATCTAGCTTAAGAGGGGCAGGTAAGTGCCTACATAGGTGCTATTATATAAAGACATATAGGTGCCTATGTGTCCTGATAAAATACTAGCTTAAGAAGCAGAGATTATGCCTTAAATGCAGGTACGGACATCTATACCTGCTTGAGCAGATAGAAAGTTTGAAAGTGTGGGTGTAGATTAAGGTATTTCATAGTCAACACTTGTTCTTGCAGATTCCACCTGTGCTCCACCCAGATCACACCCGGGCTACACCTACCAGCAAAGTATCAACTTTCATGCCAATGTGCATACTTGTACAATGGTTAATATTTTATGTGGCCACATGTATGCAAACATGACTTTATAAAATTACCCCCTAAATGTACAGCAAATCCTGGACCACTAGCCCACACTCAACACACTGGTGCCTCAATACTATCCATGCCAGGCTGGCAGAACATGCACTGGCTGGTGCTCTTAAGTGAGTGTTGCTGCGGCCCAGAACCCCTCAGCCCTGGATCATGTCTCTCTTCCCACTCTAGCTGTCAAGAGGAACAAATACCCAGAGTACTGCATATGAACCAAGCCCCAGCTCAGAGCTGCTGCTGTAATGGGGAGTAGAATTGAAATGATGATAGGTGATAGGGTAACAAAACAGGGAACACTGGCACTATATAACAGCACCACCAATGTTTGTGCTCACCTCCCCAAACAAAAAGCTGAACTCTCCTATGCTGTAGTTCAAAAAGGTTTGGAGTCATTGACTTGATTGAAAATCAACACTCTTCTTTGTGTATCTGATGTTAAATATGCTAGTTACTGTCAGCTAATGGAACCTGTTGGTCAGCTGGAAAAAACAGCACAATTTAAACAATTTGAATTTTGTATTCGCATACCACTGTGTAGTCATCAGGTGATTTTAACCAGCAAATTGAGCAGACCTGGTCTGGATGACTTATTTTAATCTAAGCAGTGTTGTCAAAGAACTGTGAACAGATTTGGTGTGGCTCTCTTTTGTTGCTCGCATACTGTAGAGTCGAATAGATTTTGAAAACATCACTGGAAAAATACAAAACTGAATTTTCAGAAGGCTTTTATCCAGCTTTCTAAAGTTAGTTGAATAAATCTAACTGGATAAAAATTCTTCCTCTCTCCTCTCACTCCCCTCTCCCAAAACCAGCTGAAATTGTACAAAGCTGCACAAATTTAGCTTGTCAGAAAAGGAGCAAGGCCAGAGGTGCTCCTGGGATAGATATGACTTAGCCAGCTAGTGCCTATTTTCAGTATTAACTGGCTAAATTTAACTGCACAGCTCTGGTCATACAAATAACTGCTTCAAATCTAGCTGAGGAGATTGTGTCTGGCTAGTTTTAATTCAGCTTTGAGCTGCAAACTGAGCCTTTAAATGGTGGCTGAAAATTTGACAAGAAAAATGGGTAATCCATTCAGTGGGTTTTTTAAAACTGCCTACATAAGAGAATTATGTTCACTTTTCTTTGGTGGTGTCACTTTTTATCATTCCTGACTCAGGCTGTTTTTACTAAATTTCTATTCTGTGTTCTTCCTCGTTGATTCTGCACTTGCTCCCAAAGCTATTGTTATAACAAGCCATTTGAAGGCAAACAGTTGTGAAAATGAAGCCCACAGGCTGCCTTTTTATTTCTGCTCTCTTGGTTTTATCTGTGGAGTGGGCTCTGCAAAGCTCAAGATGTGTCCTTGTGCATGTCCTACAGTAACAGAGGATCTATGTAAAGTACTAGGACCTGATTTTGCATTCTCTTTTCACCATATAGGGGCAGCATGCAGGATGAATTTAGTAGTAAGTCAGGAAGTGTTTGAGCATCATTTATCCACTGGTTGCAGCAAAACCTGGAATGGCCATAGTTGTAAACAGGATACTGGGCTTGATGAGCTCTTGGTCTGACCCAGTATGGTGTATCTTATGATCTTATGTTCCTCTCCTTAGGTACATGGAGTTCTTCCCTGTGCCCTCCAATGCCAGTACAGACTTCATGTTTGAGAAAAGTGCCAATTATTTTGATACAGAAATTGTTCCAAAACGGGCAGCTGCCCTCCTTCCACGAGCCAAAATAATTGCTGTTCTGATCAGTCCAGCAGATCGTGCCTACTCCTGGTACCAGGTACTAATACTTGATTTAATTCAATGAATAATGCTCAGTGCGTGCAATTTGAGATTCTTTCTTGCCTTGGGGTCACAAATACCTTAAGAGTATGCTCCAGGTGCCTGACACCACAGAGCCAGTGTGGAACATTCTGCCTGCCATGAGAAAACTGGAACACATGAGTCTCCTGTTCATAAACTGAGAGAAAAAAGAGAGATTTCAAAGCCTAAAGTATAGCCATATGTGGTAAAAAGGGGAGGAGAAACACAAGGAAAGTTTAAAAGATGGAAAATAGATTTCTTTAGCAGAGAGGAGAAAGAAGATAACAGGGACTATCTGTATATGCCTGTCTTACAAGTCAATCTTATCTAGGTACGTCATAATAAATTAGTAGACAATAGCAGATAAAGACAAAAGGCCCATCAAATTTGCCCAGTAAGGGGGTAATTTTATAAGGAGCTGCCTAGATTTGCATGCATAAATCTAGATATTTTAGTTATATATGCGCACAAGTGTCCACTTCTGCGCACATGTGACTGAGTGTTAAGCACCATTTTATAAAGATACATGCACATCCAATCATGCCTACTTTCACTTTGGGGATGCATGGGCTGGAGTATGGGCAGAGCATGGGGGCACACAGTTACTCATGTAAATTATAAAATACTATAATTTATGCACATTCAATAGAAATCTAGGCACAGGCATTGACACCAGCTCTAGGGTGGTGGAAGCTATCACGCCATAAATGAATTGCCATTCTCTGCCACTTATGCTCTGTTTTATTAAGAATACATGTACTTGACTTTATAAAATAGACTTGAAATACATGCATAAATCTAGACACAACTTATAAAATCCCATGTGGTTAGCATGTTTTCTTGCCGGTGTAAATGCCCATGCTTAGATTTGTCAAGAACCTGTGTAAATTGTATTTTATAATTTACAACTATAAACACAATGCAAGTAACTAGACAACTCAAAAAACAAAATAAACAATCATACATAAAAAATAATAAATTCATTATTTTACAAAAGACACAATCAAAAATGTTTAATAATTAATAATTTCATTTACATTTTTGATTGTGTCTTTTGTAAAATAATGAATTTATTATTTTTTTATGTATGATTGTTAATTTTGTTTTTTGAGTTGTCTAGTTAATTGCATTGTGTTTATAGTTGATTCAATTATTTTTGCAATTTAGTGGTGATTTTTTATGTAGTATCTATTTTATAATTTACACACATATTTGTACACTCTGCTCATGCTCCGCCCAAACTCTGTCCAACTGCATGCCCACAGCAGAAGTGCACACCATTGCACTTACACTTGTACTTACAGGCTAGCTACCGTCTGCACATAAATCACTAAAATACTGTGATTTATGTGTGTAAACAGTGCATAACTTTACGCAGCACCTTGTAAAATTACCCCCATGTGTCTGGGTTGTAACTGTTGTTCTGTGCAGGCTACCCCCATGCCTTTACTTAGGAAGGTAGCTGCTGCTCCATACAAGTCATCCCTGTGTTTTCTTAGAAAAACAAAAGCAATCATTTCACTGCTTCTTTGAACTGAGAGATCCAATGTTGTGTTCCTCAGCTCTCTTCTGGTGGCACACCTAGCCAGTCGGGTTTTCAGGATTACCACAGTAAATATGAATGAGACAAATTTGCATTTGGCAGAAATCCATTTTATGCAACTCTACCTCAAGCATATTAAGTTATGGTAATTTTGCTCCAGGAGAGGGTTTAGAAAGGATCCTCTATATTTATCCCATGCCTTCTTAAAGTCCATCACCATTTGGTCTCCATCACCTCTTTTAGGAAGGCATTGAGGCATTAACCACCTTTTCTGTGCAGAAATATTTCTTGATGATGCTCCCTAGTTCTCCACCTTGCAGCTTTATGTCAGGCTCTTTAGTTCTACAAATTCCTGTCCTTTGGAAAGGACTCATTTCTTCTCCATTAATACTTTTCCATACTTAAACATCTGCATCATAATTTGCCTGCCTCTCATGTCTTCTAGGGACATAGTTGCTAATTCATGACCTCTTTTTTTGCATATATTTTTAGTCCTCAATTAAGGTATTTTGGGAAGCATAATCAAGAGACACCCAAGTCAGGACGCCTCTGCCCGTGTGTCTGCATAGGTACATGCAAATCGTTTATCTCTTCTTTTGCAGCATCAACGAGCTCACAATGATCCACCGGCCCTCAATTATACCTTTTATGAGGTAATTACAGCAGGATCACATGCCTCCAAGGAGCTGCGTAACCTGCAGAGCCGCTGCTTACTGCCTGGATGGTATTCCACTCATCTGGAGAGGTGGCTAACCTACTACTCCGCCAGTCAGGTATGAGGTACAATTACTCTCACCACTAAGATTATGGGTTTTCAAGGTAACTCTTCAAGGCCTTAATGTTGTCTGGATGCCTGCACTGTATAACACAAGCATGAATAGGAGTCAGCTCCACCATATTACATTTCATTACATATGAAAGTTTTGTTGAGAAGCCAAGCTTGTGTGTCTCATCTCACTGTCAGTCCAATCAAGATAGCCAAAGCTCTGAGATTACTCATGGCAGTTTAACATTTTTATAGTAAATGTAAGTACTGTGGAAATGTACCAGATTGACAGCATCAGAAACTAAGATGTTGGCTTAGTAATGTGATTGCCCTCACTAGGAACTGAGCTATGACCACAAACTGGTGACCAAATATCTTTCAGGTGTTCATTAGTGACCTGAGATGATATGGTAATCCAGAGGTGAAGGGCTCTGTGACATTGTGGCAGCTCTCTAACCATCGAATACCTCAAGCCCTGCAAATTTTATCTTTGAAATGGAGCTGTAATTATTTATGAAGTATGAATCCTAATGGACATATGCATTACAGCTACCTTAACGTTTATGATTATGAAACACTCTTATTTGCCTTTTTCAGAATCCATAAAGGTAAAATAATATACACGGTTCTGTTTCATCCTCACACAGTCTGCACCATTATTATTGTATACCGGTTATGATGAACTGAGACTTGAGGCTTTTCCTTCCAGCTTGAGCAGACCCAGGCATTGATGTCATGCTGCATAGAGGTTTCAGGCCAGTTTTGCTTTGGTCTTTATAGCTATTGGACTGTACGTACCTTGTGGATCTTATCTCCAGCCATAAAATCTGGCCTTTTAAAAAGCATGAGATAAATGGAAGTAGAGTGAACTGCAGCATAGAGAAAGTCAGCATAACCATGATACAGACATCAATTCTTTTGTATTAAAGAAGCTCTATAAGCTGCATTAATGGGATATTAGTGATATTTTTATGGGCATGCATAGAATTTCCTTCTTTTCTGATCTTTTATGTTTTCCTCTGTTCTATGGCACTACGATAGGAATGGTAGCCATGCTACACTAGAAAAATAGCAGTCCCAGTCCTGAAAACCATTTTGATTTCAGCATAGAGAAACACATTCTGGGATC
This sequence comes from Ichthyophis bannanicus, assembly GCA_033557465.1. NCBI lineage: Eukaryota > Metazoa > Chordata > Amphibia > Gymnophiona > Ichthyophiidae > Ichthyophis > Ichthyophis bannanicus. Next base: position 594,733,914 of record CM066034.1, read on the forward strand.
TATATGCCTTCGGGTCCCCGAATTGAGTCCCTCTCTTCTCTCCTCATGGTTCCAAACAGCGTCTTTACTTTAAAACAGAAAAATCTTTTTTCAATAGAGAGAACTTGCCAAAAAGTGCATTTGCATGATGATGAGTCTACGTTTACTCATTCTGTATATTCAATTACTCAGGATCTTGTTGCTCCCTCTGTGGCAGGTTCTCCTAAGAGCTCTGCTAAGAGATCTCCTATGCCTTAGGCAATAGCCTTGTACCTAGAAGTCATATTAGTATACTCCTTTTTCTCTTTGTAGGATGTGCTGGTGGTGGTTCTGTGTTGTTTTGTGGTGGAGTTTGGTTTATGTATGTGCTGTGAGTTTGTCTTGGATCATCTTTTTGTGTCTGGTGTGGAATCATCCCTTGATTCTTGTATTTGTCTACATGTGAAGAGTGTTTACTTCAGGAACCCTTTAAGAGAATTCCTCCGCACATTACAGTATAGCCAAGCAGTGAGTTTGGGATAACAGACATAAATATCTAAGATGATGCTATCCATATTACTAAAGTCTGGATTTACTAGACTGGCAACTGTAATCAGACACTGTTTGAGTTGGATATCTCATTCAGTAAAGAAAATTTGAACCATCCAGTTCTGTGTGAAGCATTTCTTTGGACTTGTGTGCCAGGGCCTTAATGGGCGCCCCCCCCCCCCCCACCCGGAGAATCTGCTCCCTTCGGATAAGAGTATGCCAGCTGAGTGAAGGACTGGGAGAGAGGTGGGAATACATTTGCTGTGAATGGGTGCCCGGAATATGAATTGCCCCTTGAGCAGTGGGAGCCCCGATACACTAGTAAACTGTGACTTATTTAAAACATCCACGATACCTGAGGGCTGGAGGGCGGTCAAAGTAGAGTCAATTTTTAACAATTCAAAAAATGAAAATAGGATTAGTGTGGTGTATAAGAGGGGAAAGAGTAGCCAGGAGGAGCAAATAGTGAGGGAGGTGGGGACATGATTTAGCAGAAGAGGAAAAGCAAAGGGTACTAGGGAGAGGAGGAGCAGGTAAATGGCCAGTGCCAAGAGAAGGATGAAGTTAACATGAAGGATAAGAAAAGATTAGAGGAGGTGACAAGAGAGTGTGGGGGGGAGGGGTAGGACAGGGAACTATCAGTGGGAGTAACCGCAGAGAGACCCGCAACCACTGACTGGGATAGGTAAGCGGGTGCAGCCCACAATCAAGCAGTGGACAATCACCAAAAAGGAAACTTGTCTGGTTTGTGCCTTTCACTGCAATGAAGGAACTGCTGATACACTGAATACACAAAAAGTGCCATTACCTATATGGAAAGAAGATGCTCTCAATGTTGAAAGCCAAGATGTGAGCATTCATCCAGTAAACGTACTGTACGCAACAGGAATCGGCATCAGGTGCAATATCTCTTCTATTGCACCCGCTAGGAGGTGAAAGCAAAGATAATCAAGATTGCCAAAGTTCATCAACAGACCAAAGGAGGCACACCATTCACTATTGAGTTAATGCCACTGGAGCACTTGGTGTAGCCAACGCTTTTATCTAAAGCTTTGTCAGAAATGCAATAAAATAATTAATAAGTCCACAAATTAGAAGATCTGGGGAGCACTCATGTGCAGCTGAAGGGAGCAATTGCATGACCACGAGGCTCCAGCTGACACTTATTTATTTCTAATAATATTTGGCTTATCTTACCGGTAACTGTATTTTGGCCCATACAATGGCGGGGAGAGGAGCCATCCTCGGTTGCCCCTTTGGGGAAGAATCCAGACTTGCCTGTTGTATTTTCTTCCCCGAGATGATGCATTGGGAACATCAGAGCCTATAGTTCGTGTGGCAGATGGGGATGCAAGGAGAGATTAAGGACTTTGTATCATTGCGAGAGGAATTTGACTTGGAAATGCAGTCCTGTTGTTTATATCTACAGATTTGAGAAGTGATGAACCAATTGAAAGGGGATGAAAATGTTGGCAACTGACTACCCCTTGGAATTGTTTGTTGTATTGCTGGTTCTGGGATGTGTGCATTTCCTCTTTGTATAAATTATTAATGGAGGAAGATTCATCTTTATCTAGGTTACAGAAATAAATTGATCACTAGAATGAGGATTTGCAAGAGTTACTGGATGGTTCAGGTTGGCATTTTATTTGGCAATTTGCTCATTCAATTTCCATGTGCAGTCAGTGGGTGGAACTATTGGTGCTTTGAACCTATTGTTATCCCCTTATGTTTGACATGTTCAGCTCCTTCTAGTTTGTGCTAAATAAATACTTCTGTTCCATGTTCACAAAAGAAAATCCTGGAGAAGGGCCATATAACTGACAAAAGTAACAAGGGAAATGGATTAGATATCATGCCATTCAAGGAAGGCAACATTTAGAAACAGTCCACAAAACTGAAAGTGGACAAGGCCATGGGACTGGATCAGATACCTCCCAGGATATTGAAAGAATTCAGGGAAGCTTTGGCAGGATCTTTAAAAGATATGCTTAATAAATCCTAGGGACCCGATTTTCATCTGGGTGGTGCTATGCGCTGTGTTGGCACATAGCCCGCCTGTCACCTGTCTAACCTGGATTTTCAAAGCAGGGGTCATATGCGGCCCCGGCATTGAACATCTGGGTCTCGCCACACAACCCGGAAGCCACAGGAACTAGCCGGGTAGCACCGATTTTCAATGCTACCCACTTAGCCCCTGCTCCTGAAAGATAGGCGAGGAAAAACTTTGCCTATCTTTAAGGCACAGAGGGCTAAGCAAGGAGTAGCACCGAAAATCAATTTCCTCTCCCCCGCTCCACCCCAGAACGCCCCTAACATACACCGATGCTAACCGAATAGCATCTGGGCACGTTAGGGACTTATCCGGGATTATCAAAGGGCACTACCCATGTAGGTGCCTTTCGAAAATCCTGGATAAGGCATTTACACAGGTAACTAGGGCAGTTACCCATGTAAATGCCTTCTAAAATTGGGCCCTTGGAGACCAGGAGGTACTATGGAATTGGAGAAGGGCTTAAGTGGTTCATCTTCACAAATGTGGCAACAGAGAAGAGGTGGCACACTACAGGCCAGTAAGCCTTACCTCAGTGGTGGGAATAGTAATGGAGACACTGCAGAAAGAAAGGAAAGTGGTTTTCCTAGAATCCAATGATTTATAAGATCAATGGCAACATGGCTTTACCAAGGAAAGATTGTGCCAAATGAATCTGATTGATTTCTTTGACTGGATGACCAGAGAACTCGGAGGGAGTATATAACATGAGAAAAGAGCTGCAAAAATTGGAAGAAAGGTCTAATGCTTGGCAATTGAGATTTATTGCTAAGAAATGCAGAGCGATACACTTGGGATGCAGAAAGCCAAAGGATCAGTATGCGATAAGGGGCGAAAGACTGATATGTGCAGACCAGGAGAGGTACCTTGGGGTGATAGTGGCAAAGCAGTGTGACAGGGCATTGGCCAAAGCCAAAAGGATGCTAGGCTGCATGCAGAGAGGAATAACCAGCAAGAAGAAACGGGTGCTAGATCCCCTGTACAGGAAGTTACAAGAGGAAGTTGGATGGGCAGCCATGTTAGTAGAAGTATCCTGCTTTGTAGTTGACGTTGTGCCTCTTTGGCTGGCAAGTGGGCAGTCCAGAGCAGTACCTGGTGTGTCTCTGGAAGTCACCGAGCATGAGCGAGTACACTTATACCACATGAGACCTTCCAGATTTGGAAATATGGCAGGTACCCCCAAGGCTTACGGGGAGTCACTTAGCTATTTATTTATTTGTTTGATTTTATATACCACACTGTTTTGAAATCAGAGCGGATTACATAGAACAAGAACTTTAATGTTTTACATTGAACAGGGGTATCAACTTGACTAGCAACTGGGAGAACTATGTTACATAACAATACCTGTTTCCTAAGGGCTTAGCATGAGGGTAGACCATGCCATGAGACTGGCTGGCCTGTGAAAATATATGGTTATGTTATATGGTCATAGTAGAGATGGAACAGATGAGTCTTTATTGCCTTTCTAAAGGATGATATATCAGAAATTGTTCGGATTGGGACAGAGAGAGTATTCCATAGGGTTGGTGTGCATGACGAGAATGACCGGCTCTTAGCAGATTGGGTACTTTTTGTTATTGCTGAAGAGGTTACGACTGTATTAGCCATTCCAGTTCTCCTTACTCTGTTATTAGTAGTCGAGTGTATGATAGCTGAGAGGGAGTCTACAGCTGAAAACGCCGCGCATGTATGTTTCCATTTGTGTGAATGCCATGCGCAACGTTTTCAGCTGGAAAAAAACAGTTTGACAGCATGATTTTTCAAGTGCTTTGAAGATACGCGGGCAGCATCAGAGATATAAGTATGGTGTAATCCCCTGAAGAAACAAGTGAAAGTGAAACGCTCTGGGCGCCTTACATTGTGGCGTCGGGATTTACCTAATGAGAGACATTGCAAAAGAACAGTAACATTTCTGAATTAAGTTAAGTACTTGTTTTTCAAAATTTAACGGACAAGTACAATTGGGGAAATGAGTTAATAAGAATGAAATGAAAAATTGTAAAGGTCATTGATGCTAAAACTAGCACACTATGAAGATTGGGCTCTAGTCTAAGATAAAGTGCTGATAGTTTGTCTGAGACCTTGTCCCAACGGAAAATGAAAATATTGCCTTTTGGAAAACCTTAGGTTTCTGCTGTTGTTCATTGGGCGTGATAAGTTATTGTTCTTCAAGTACTTTAAATGTTTTTGATATTTCAGGCAGCTTAATATTGGTAGCCAGTGTAATTGCTTTAAGATGGGCGTGACATGCTCATATCTGGATGCTCTGTGCAAGGATCGAGCTGCAGCATTCATGGCCATTTGGAGTGGTTGTAGTGTACATCTTGGTAGATCTTGGAGTATGATATTGGCATAGTCAAAGTGCGGGAGGAGTAGTACCTAGAAAATGGTGCAGAAGTCTGGTGCCTCAAGAAGTGGACATAAGTGTCAGAGGGTTCTCATTTTATGATATATTGCCTTGGTAACATTGTTTATGTGAGTCTGCATACTCAGTCGTTGGTCCAGGGTGGCTCCGAGATAGCGTACTTCCTGCTTTGTCGTCAGTTCAGCATCTTTTACCCTAATAGATGTAGGTGGAGTAAAGGTCTGCTTTTTTTGTTATGAACAACACTTCAGTCTTCTTGCAGTTCACTTTAAGAAGCATTCTATTGTTTTGATGTAATCTGGTTTGTCTGTAGAGAATGGGGTATATAATAGTACATCATCAGCGTAAATGTGGTATAATATGCCATATGATTGTATTATTGAGCAGATTGGCTGAATGTAGATATTGAAGAACAGGGCAAATAGTGATGAGCTTTGTGGGACTCCTTGCGTTTGCAGGTATGTGTCTGATGTTTGCTCGCCTATTCATACCTGTTGTTGTCAACTTGTTAAGTAGGATCTGCACCAATCCAGAGCTGAGGTTTGTACTCCTTTCTCCTGTAGCTGACGGAGTAATAGGTTGTGATTGACAGTGTCGAATGCCGAGGCAATGTCCAAAAAGATTAGGATGAATCCTTGCTTCACTTTGTCGATGCCTACGATTAGTCTGTTGAGGAGAGTAGCCATGAGGTTTTATGCTGCTGTGAGTCAAGTGGAGCATGAGTGTCATTGTGATGTTGAATCTGTTTCTGGACTATTTTCTCCATTATCTTCGCCAAGAATGGGAGATTAGATATGGGTCTATAGGAACTTATGTTGAAAGGGTCCAGTTTACTGTTTTTAAGTAATTCTCTAATGGAGGTGGTCTTCAGGATGGATGGAACAACTCCAGTGGTGAGTGAGAAGTGTACATTTCTGGCAATGGTCGCGCTCAGGTCTGCTCAAGCTAGCTTGATCCAGTGTGTGGGGCATGGGTCGTTGGGAGAAGTGGTGGTGTTGATCCTTTAATTATGTTTTTGATGTGCTCTGTGGTACTTGGGCTGAAGGATGATATCTTGGTAATAGTAACGCTGTTGTCTGTTGGAGAGTTTACTTGGTGAATGTAATTTCTGTTGGTTTTACTTTGGAAGTGGTCAGCAAATGCTTGTGAGTGGGGGGAGTTCATAGGATGTTGCTTCATTGGATCCTTCATTAGAGACTCAAAGATTCTAAAGAGTTCACAAGGCTTGTTCAAGGAGCACATCAAGATGCTGGTGTGGTACACATTACATTTTTGTTCAATTGCTTTCCGGTGTGCTTTTAGGATGGCCATGTAAATTGCTCGGTCCTGGGAGCATCTTGAGTGCCACCATTTCCACTCAAGCTTCCTGAGTCATGGTAGGGATTCTCATAGTTCTGCAGTGTATCATTTCACTGCGTCACGCTTCTTGGCAGGCTTCAAAGTGTATGGTAGGAATGAGGCTGTGCTTAGGGTCTTATTCCAGATATTTACTAGTTCATCAAGCTCTGTAGTGTCTGTATTAAGAATGGGTTGGTTTCTTCTAAGAAGGACTCTTTGTTATAGTGTTGGAAGTGACGATTAGATTGGGAAGCAGTAACCGCTTGCTCCTGCTCATCTCAGTCCACGGGGATTTGGAAGATGATTGCGCTATGGTCTGATCAGGGGATCTGGATAACAGTTGGTATGGTTTGAATGCTTGGATGGCGGATGGATGAGGGTGCAAAGATAAGGTCCAAGGTGTTTCCTCTCATGTGGGTGGGTATATTTACTATCTGCTCATAGTTCAGTGCAGTCATTGCTTCCAGGAAGGCACTGGCTTGCTTTATTGGGAGCACAAGGAGGTTGAAATCACCCATCAACCAATGTGGCTTTCTTTGCGTAGTGCAGTTGCATGCTAGTTCGAGGATTAAGAGAAGATCATCAGTGCTTGCCGAGGGTGTTCTGTAAATTAGCCCCATTGTTAGTTGCTTATTTGTGATTGTGATGGAATCAGGTTGGTTATGCTATCTGATGATAGGCAGTGAATATGTAGCTCGCTTCTGGCAAGGATGAATATGCCTCCTCCCTTCTGATTAGCTCTGGGGCAGTTAAAGATGTCATAGGTTGGAGGTTTAATTTGGTTTATTAGTACCGCATCTATGTCGATAAGCCACGATTCTGTAACAAAGAGCACGTCTAACCTTTGGTGCTCAACGTAATCTATGAGAATTGGCCATTTGTTCCATATGGAACGAAAATTTATGAGAATGCAGTTAAAGCTAGCTGCTTGTGGAGGCTGTTTTTTTGTGGGCCCTTATGGGGGGTTGGCAGACTGTGTATGAGGTGAGTATGGTCTACCGTGTATGATGCATTTGGGAAGGTGAAAGTTTCCTTCTGTCCCCTTCTGCCCCCTTCTGCCATAGCCTTGTATTATGGGAATTAGGCCTGGTCAGTGAGAGTGTGTTTCCATTTGTGTGATGAATAGGGCTATGCAGAAGAGGAACAATATGCTATTGAGTCTAAACAGCATCATGTGCATCTGTTTATGTTACCCAATTAGTTTGTTAAGGGTTTAGCCTTTGAATGTTTGTTTGCCCATCTGAAGTTGTAGAAGTGTTTCCGTATCTTACCGGGTCATTGACAAGCCAGTCAGCAGTGGTTATTCCCAGTAGGTATTACCATCTGAGTTTGGGTACTATCTCCAGGAACAAGCAGGAATAAGTCCTCACATATGGGTACGTCGGTACCGACGGAGCCTGCGCGGGAAAGCTCCCCAGCTTCCCAGAAGGAAAGCTTTTGGGGCCTCCCACTGCGCATGCGCGCTGCCTTCCCGCCTTCCTGACCAACTCTCCTCAGTTCTTCTTTTTCCGCGGAGCCAGCAGGTCGTGTTCCTGTCACCGCTGAAGAAGTTGTTATTTTAATTTATTTCTTTGGCCGCGTGTCTGCCTTCCCCGATTCCAGACCAGTACCGCCGGTCTTTTTTCTTTTATTTCTTTAAAAAAAAAAAAAAAAAAATCTTCTTTTTTCCTCACTTGGTGTATTTGTCCTGTGAGGCCTTTAGGCCTTCACAAATTCTCCCCCATGGAGAAACAAGCCTCTGGGTTTAAAAAATGCACCAAGTGCAGCGGTACTATTTCAGTCACAGACACTCATGAATGGTGTCTTAAATGTTTGGGGCCTGACCATTCCATTCCGGATTGCCCATCCTGTTCTTTGATGTCTAAACGTGGCTTACAAAACCGGGCAGCCAAGTTTCACATGCTGTTTTCTACAGATACTCCAGCATCGACATCTTCCAGGTCTTCCTCTCCTGATGGATCTCAGGTAACCAAACATTCCTCTGGCAGGTCCTCAAAGGGCAAATCTCCCTCTAAGTATCGAGATACCCCTGGGCTTGACCCTGAGGACCCTGCCCCAGCCAAACAACCCCGGCGGGAAGCTCCGGCTTCCAAAGCTCCTCCTATGGGGTTACAGGTTGACATCGATGGCACGGCCTCGACCGATCACCTGTTAGACTGTTCTCGAGTACCGGCTCAATCATCCGGTACCGACATCCAGACAGTCGTGGCGTCCATGGATCATACAGTTCAATCCATGCAGCAGGCCATTTTGGCTTTCATTAAGGCTGCGACGCCCTTGGTACCGCACCCTGCAGTACCGACTCCGGTTCCGGTACCACAACCGATACTGGTACCCAGGCCATCCACATCGACCAGGATACCGATTCCGGTTCCCGGTTCCGGGGTTTTTCACGATACCGATCCGGTTCCGGGTACCCCCGATGTCGATACCGGTCGATACGCTTATCGATCCCTGGAAGCAAACAGACGATACTTTGAGTCTTCTGATGATTCTGATTCATCAGATGACTCTGCTGAAGTATCCCTTACTCTACCTGAGGAGCCCTCTTCTCCAAAGAGGAGAATGTCTCCTCCAGAGGATTTATCCTTTCAAGACTTCATTATTGAAGTAGCTAAAGGTCTTTCTATTTCTGTATCCTCTGAAAAAGAACCTAGAGCAAAAAAGTTAGACATTTTAGGATACTCTAAGGTTCCCAAAGAGGCAGTCACCTTGCCCATCCATGAAATTCTTCAAGAACACATGATGGACTTATGGGAGACTCCTCTCACTCTATCTCCACATTCTCGTCGTCTGGACACCATGTATCGTGTCCCCCCTTCTCCTGGGTTTCAAAAAGCTCAGCTCCCTCACCACTCCATCGTGGTGCAGTCAGCTATGAAAAGGATCAAGAGTACTAAAAGACACTCTTCTACTCCCCCAGGAAGAGAATGTAGGACTCTGGATGCTTTTGGAAGAAAAATCTTCCAAGCAAGTATGCTTATTGGCAGAATCAACTCATACAGCCTCTATATGGGCATGTTTCTGAAGGAAATTGCATTAAAAATCCGCCATTTTCTCCCCTTTATCCCAGAGGATAGAAAGGAGGAGTTCCTTCTTTTGCTAAAGCATACCCAAGATATTTCAAAGTTCTCCAACAGAGCAGCCTTTGACTCCTTTGAGGGTGCTAGCAGAGCCTCAGGTATTGCCATAGTGACTCGTAGAATTGCTTGGCTCCAGGCCTCTGACCTAGAACCCTGGGTCCAGGATGGGTTGGGAAATTTGCCCTGTACAGGGGAGAATCTGTTTGGTAAAGAGTGGCAAATCAAAGCCACTCAAATGGATGCAGAAAATGCTGCTTTAGATAGACTTTCTAAGTCTACCTCTACCCCTGCCAAGAAAAAATCTTTCAAAAAGCCTTTCTACAAGAGAACCAGATTTGCCTCAAATACTGGACAACAATCTTCTGCAGCTCGCTATACTCCTAAGCGTCATCAGCATAAACAGGCCAGGGCAAAACCTGCAGGGGCTGCTACAGCCCAACAGTCCCAACCCCCTCAGGGTTTTTGACTTAAATCTAGAGAACTTAACCTTTCTGGCTCTAAAACCAGAACCTCTCACCATCCCAGGAAGGTTAACTCATTTTGCTCCCAGATGGGAGCAAATTACATCAGAACAATGGACCCTCTCTATCATCAAAGAGGGCTACAAACTACATTTCTCCAACCTTCCTCCCCATACCATGGTGAGAAGTTTCAATTCTCCCCCATCTCTCCTAGACCTGTTAAGTCAGGAGGTGACCACTCTTCTCGCCCAAAAGGCAATAGAAGAGGTTCCTCTTCCTCAACAGGGATCAGGTTTTTACTCCCCTTATTTTCTCATTCCCAAGAAAACAGGGGGGTACAGACCCATTCTGGATCTCAGAGAATTGAACAAATTTCTATACAAGGAGAAATTCAAGATGCTTTCTCTAGGTACTCTCCTTCCATACCTACAGAGTCAGGATTAGCTTTGTTCTCTAGATCTCAAGGATGAGTACACACATATACTCATCCATCCATCCCACAGAAAATTCCTACGGTTTCTGTTCCAGGGAAAACATTTCCAATACAGAGTACTTCCCTTCGGTCTAGCCTCTGCTCCAAGGGTATTTACCAAATGCATGGCAATAGTAGCTGCATTTCTACGCGCCCTGGGAATTTTTGTCTTCCCATACCTGGACGACTGGCTCATCTGAGCTCCATCTCAGTACGAAGCTCAGACTTCCCTGGATCGCACCAGACGCATCCTGCAGTATCTGGGTCTTGTGATCAATCTGCCAAAGTCTCAACTCACCCCTATGCAATCCCTGGAGTTCATAGGGGCCTGGTTGGATACCACCACTGCAAGGGCCTATCTACCTCAGGCCCATTGCCAACGTCTAATGCACTTAGCCTCTCAGATTCAGTCCAGAAACCACTTGACTGCCAGAGAGATGCTACAACTATTAGGCCACATGGCCTCCACAGTGCATGTGGTGCCTTATGCTCGCCTACATATGAGAGCAGCTCAATGGACTTTATCCACCCAGTGGACTCAAGCATCAGGAGCTCTCTCAGACCAAATAGCAAACTCCAATCGTCTCTTTTGGTCTCTCCAATGGTGGATATCCACTCAAAATCTGTTGTTGGGGGCCCCCTTTCAGCCACTGTTGCCCCAAGCAACCCTCACAACAGATGCCTCCCAAACAGGTTGGGGAGCTCATCTTCAAGATCTCTCCACTCAGGGCACTTGGTCTCCGCAGGAGACCACCCTTCATATCAACCACTTGGAACTTCGAGCAATCTTTCTAGCTCTCAGAGTTTTTCATACCCTCCTCAGCAACATGACAGTCCTTATTCATACGGACAATCAGGTAGCCATGTTTTACATAAACAAACAAGGAGGGACTGGCTCTCTGTCGCTTTGCAACGAAGCTCTAAGATTATGGGCCTTCGCCAGAGAGCATCAAATCCATCTCCTGGCAGTATATCTTCCAGGAATCCAAAACTCTTGGGCAGACAGACTCAGTCGAGTTCTGCTTCCACACGAATGGTCCCTGCACATGGATCAGGTACTCAGAATCTTCCAGAAATGGGGAACCCCGGACATAGACCTCTTTGCAAGTCCGTGGAATGCCAAACTTCCCCGGTTCTGTTCCAGAATTCCGTGTCAGGGAGTTCAGGCCAAGGATGCTTTCCTCCTGCATTGGGGTCAGGGCTTCCTGTATGCCTTTCCAGCCATTCCTTTGATTCCCAAGACTCTGTTCAAACTTCAAAGGGATCAAGGGTCCATGATCCTCATAGCTCCACGCTGGCCACACCAAGTGTGGTACCCTCTACTTCTGCATCTCTCCCAAGCCCCCTCCCTGGACTTGGGAGCGGCTCCAGACCTTCTGTCTCAGGAGGAGGGGACTTTGTGGCACCCAAACCCCAAGTCCCTTCACCTCAGAGCTTAGTTACTGAAGGTCTAGACCTTCAACACTTCAATCTTTCGCAGCAAGTGAAGGATATCCTACATGCCTCTAGGAAACCTTCCACTAGGCGTTCTTACGCTTTTAAATGGAAAAGATTTTCCATTTGGTGTGCTCAAAAGGGTCTTAACCCTCTAGCACTCCCCTTGAATTCTCTTTTGGAATATCTCCTGCATCTCTCCAATGCAGGACTCAAAACAAATTCAGTAAGAGTCCATTTGAGTGCTATTGCGGCATCACTTAAGCCCATCAATGGACAACCTGTTTCCTCTCATCCTCTTATTGCAAGATTCATGAGAGGCCTAACCTTAACTAAACCTCCCATTCAACCTCCTCCGGTGGCATGGGACTTAAACTTGGTTCTTGGTCAGCTTATGAAGCCTCCTTTTGAACCCTTAGCCACTACCTCCCTGAAATTTCTTTCCTGGAAGGTTATTTTTCTTATTGCAGTCACCTCAGCTCGCCGTATCAGTGAACTGCAAGCCCTAGTGGCTAATCCACCTTATACAAGGTTCCATCATGACAAGGTGGTCCTTAGGACCAATCCCCACTTTATGCCTAAAGTGGTCTCCCCTTTTCATCTTAATCAAGAGGTATATTTACCTGTCTTTTTTCCAGCTCCTCATGCATCCAGTGCAGAGAGGAACCTTCATACTCTAGACTGTAAAAGAGCTCTTGCCTTTTACCTCCACAGGACACAGCAACATCGAAAGTCTTCTCAGCTTTTTGTTGCTTTTGATCCTTCTCATTTAGGACTTCCAGTCTCCAAAAGAACACTTTCCAATTGGATTGCTCAGTGTATCTCTTTTGCTTACCAGAGTAAGAACCTTTCTCTGGAGGGCCATGTCACCGCTCACAACATGAGGGCCATGGCCACCTCTATGGCTCATCTAAACTCTGTGTCCATTGACCAGATCTGTTGAGCAGTCACCTGGGCCTCGGTTCATACCTTTACAGCCCATTACTGTTTGGACAAGGACTCCCGCCGGGATGCCTTGTTTGGTCAGGCTGTCCTCAGACACCTGTTCCATTCTTGAACAACTCCTGCCCACCTTCCCTGAATGGATGCCTGAGATCCATAGGAAGATGAGGAACCTTTCAGGGTCTCATACCCTTCAGGGGATCTCCCGGGCATCTTAGCTAGGGAGTCCCCATATGTGAGGACTTATTCCTGCTTGTTCCTGGAGATAGCACAGTTACTTACCTGTAACAGGTGATCTCTGGGAACAGCAGGAATTAGTCCTCACAACCCGCCCACCTCCCCTAGGAGTTGTATCTATCTCTCTCTTTCCTTTCCTCTCTCTATTGTCTCAGCTTTAAACTCGAACTGAGGAGAGTTGGTCAGGAAGGCGGGAAGGCAGCGCGCATGCGCAGTGGGAGGCCCCAAAAGCTTTCCTTCTGGGAAGCTGGGGAGCTTTCCCGCGCAGGCTCCGTCGGTACCGACGTACCCATATGTGAGGACTAATTCCTGCTGTTCCTAGAGATCACCTGTTACAGGTAAGTAACTGTGCTTTACCCATGGCAGGCAGGCAGGCAGGCAATTTGCATGCTTGGTTTGGGTACAAAGGTGTATGGTTATTTGACAAATAAAACTATGTCTTTGAAATTAGCATCTGACAGAATCATTGGGACCCTGGGAGTAGACTAGAGGAAGGAATAGACAATGCTGGAGGTCACAGCTACATAGATTATAAAGATTAAGAGCTTTATTTTTAGTGTCTGTTTGCAGAAATCTTTCAAGCTAGAGTTAGGCACTGTTCGTCCTTAATTCCAAAAATAAAGTCTATTTTTCATTTAACTTCAGGAGATTGTGTTGTTAACTCCATGTCCTAATACTGGTTTGTACAAGGAGAAGGAACTTCCTTCTTCTAAATGTTAAAAGAACTTTAAAACTTTATTTACAAGGAATACAAAACCTTAGAAAAGCTTAAATAGTATCTAGCATTCTCAAAGCAATCACATTCCCATTCATTAATATGTTGTATTTCAAAATATACCAAAAAATCAAATGCATCCATGCCTTCATTTATTGTCTCATTTTCCCCCTATGAATTAAGAAGGTAATCTTATAAACCATTTTGTACATAAAAAACCTCTTATAAAATTAACAGAAATCCAGAATACTCAGGGAATTTTCAACAAACCCACTACCATATATCTCTGACAATGTTAAAAAAGGAATAAAAGGATCTCGGAGCTCAATAGACATCTACCATCATAGTCTTATAAAATTAAGTCAGGCCTAAAAGTATGCACAGTACACATATTTGTTGAATATGCATGCTCAGGGGAGGAGTTTGCATGGAGCCATGGGATTTATGCACATGAAGTACAAGCTAAGAATATGTCCATGCCTTCAATCTAGGCATGATTCTGAAGGATTTGTGCTAGTATTTTTTTAAAAAACATAGACGTCTATGGGGCTTGTTTACAAAGCCGCGGTAACGGTTTGCGATCGTAATCGGAGCCGCGGCCCCATTGATTTCAATGGGGCCGCGGCTGCGATCGCGATCGCGAACCACTACCGCGGCTTTGTAAACAAGCCCCTATGTGTCTTTATAAAATAGGCTAAAAATAGGTGCCTTCCTCCCCTATTAACTTAAACAACCTATTATAAAATTACTCCCAAAAAGGGTCATGTCTATAGAAGAGATACACAAATCACAGCTGGGAGTTCCATACTTGCTATCACAAGACATTATAGAATAGAATAGATGCAAAGTTTAGAAAAATGGTTCTTCATGCAGTGATCATCCCAAACCTTTGAACCACTGATTTAATCCCTGGGTACAGATTATGTTAGCTTGAAAAGGAATAGGAATGTTGTCATATCATCAATTGCTGTTCTCTTAGCTGTCTCACAGGCTTCCAAAAAACAAATGTACTTATTTTCTGTATCACTTTTGGTAGGTTATTAAAAACAATAAAACTGAATATTTTTCTTACTAACAAAATATTCATAGCTAACTGGACAATAATTTCTCTGGAGGGCTACATCATTCCTCACCTGAGCTCAAGCGAGGTGAAGTCTTGAGCCCTAACTGAAAAAGAAGGGTTTTTTGTATGCCATACTGGGTGAGACCAAAGGTCCATCAAGCCCAGTATCCTATTTCCAACAGTGGCCAATCTAGGTCACAAGTATCTATCAGATTCCCAAAAGGTAGACAGATTCCATACTGCTTATCCTAGCACTAATCAGTGGATTTTCCCCAGTCCACTTTAATAATAGTTTATGGACTTTTCCTTCAGAAACTTGTCCAAACCTCTTTTTAAACCCTGCTACACTAACAACTCGTTCTACATCCTCCAGCAAGAAATTCCAGACTTTGATTACGCATGGCTTATCCTTGATGGTACTGTCTATGGGGGTAATTTTACAGACCTTTCAGTGGGTAAAACAGTAGTCAATGTACAGAAATAGCTTCTTATGTAATTGCCCAGAATATATGTTATAAACTTAAGTGCCTACAGCATGCTTACTGTAAATTTATCTAATCTGAATAGAAGCATTCAAAGGGATGGGGTTGGGTGTGAGTTAGTAGTAATGCATATACTTTGCAAAATATGTGTTTAAAATAAACCATTGTGTGTACTAAATAGCAGGTATAAGTATGTGCTTGTATGTTCCTTCCATGAGGTAATTTTCAAAGGGAATATATGCACATACCTTTGAATGCATATCAACCTCACAAGTTGGGCAGCCTGTTAGAAAATTACCCTAAACTGAATAAATAAGTGGAAAATGTATGCACTGGTTTATTCAGTTTGAGGGAGGAATGGCCTAGTGGTTTGGGAAAGTTATCTCAGGCCGGAAGGTTGGGGGTTCAAATCCCACTAGAGGACAGCAACCTTGGGCCGGAAGGACTGGGGTTTCTAGTCCCATAGGTGCTCCTTGTGATCTTGGGCAAGCCACTTAACCCTCCACTGCCCATGTTACCTGTAAAATAGTTATCTCCAAGTTATAATGTCCTGTTCAATGTAACTTCAGTTTGTTCAATGTAAACCGCCTTGATATCATGAAAGGCAGTATATAAGAAATATAAAATAAATATATTTTATAGTAGTTATTCCTATGCACAAATTTCCGAGTTTTTTTCATATTTTGTAAAGTATATACATTAAATGCTAACCAAACCTGTCCCTAGAAATACCTACACCGAACCTGTATATAAATGTTTCTCTGGGAACAAGCAGCAAGTAAGTCCTCACATATGGGTGATGTCGGCGCCAACAGAGCCTGTGTGGAAGCTCTCCCCAGCTTTCAAAGACAGCCTTTGAGAGATGCACCAGGCATGCGTGGTCCACTTCCCACCCAAGGGGGAAGTGGACCACTTGCCTCAGTCTTCTTTTTTCCATGGAGCCCATAGGATGCTGTCCAGTTTTTCACAGAAAAAGGTTTGATTTTTATCATTGTGTTTCTCCGGTTGTGTACCGGTTCCTTCCTGCCTCTGAGCCAGCTTGCCTCGGCGTCACTCCTCGTGTTCGTCTATTGGTTTTTCATTTTTTCATTGAGGTGCTCCTCAGCCGGTGTTTGCTCCCTTTTCCAGCCGAAGGCCTCAGACCCCTGCCAGGAGGTGGGGACCTCCTTTTTCTGATGGCCTCCACGGCTTTAAGAAGTGTGACCAGTATGGCAAAATGATGTCACTCACTGACCCACACAACTGCTGCCTCCAATGTCTTGGCTTGGAGCACAACGACTGTGACTGTGAACACTGCAGAACCATGACCTCGAAAGCCTTGAAGAGCTGCCATCAGCAGCAGATAGGTTTCTTTCAGAATTATGACTCTGCGCAGGAGTCTCTGGTGACCCCACACTCCAGGACTCCTTCCAGTACCTTGGTGCACCGCAAAGTCAGAGCCTCTTGAGTCCTGTGGCCATGGTTCCTCTGAACAGTAATCCCTGAACATGGAGCACAAGAAGAAGAAATCCTTGAAGACCGCCTCGAAGGACGGATCCTGGAAGAAGGGGAAATCCCACCCCAGGACCCACAGTCCCAGGCGTGAGTCCGAGGAGATGGGGCAGGAGCAGCCCGCCAAGCTGCCCTGTAAAGAGTCGTCGGCACCCTCCATCCGGCCTTAGGCCTCCGAGGCCATCCTTATCAAGGACTTCCCCTTGACAGTACCGACACCGTACCCAAAACCCTCAGTGCCCGTGTCAAAGGCTGCAGAGCCAACTGGTATGCAGACCAGAATGGCAGCCCTAGAGAGCAGTACATCTGCCCTAGTGGCCATGCAGCAGGCGTTCATGTCTGGCTTGTCCGGTTCATCTGTCCCGATGACGGGACCCTCAACATTGAGGGTTTCCCCGGATGTCATCCTGGTCCTCGAGTGCCATCGGTCTTGAGAGACCCTTTAGTGCCAGATGAGATCCCACTCCTGTTCCTTGGGACACTGATCCTCCCCGGCAGGTGCCCACAGCTCGGACCAACGATCCCCCAGAGGTCACGGACCACTGAGAGCAGCCCTCGGCCGAGGTGATTGCGCGGCATCGGACTCGTACTCGGACTTCGAGTCCAAATAGGAGACTGGACATGAAGCAGCATCATGATGTGCCCTCGGACCCATCTCCCCCAATGACGCTCCCTGCCTGAGGATATTGCATTCCTTGATTTTGTGCAGGACATGGCCAAGGCCCTCACCGCCGAGGAGGACCTTCGCATTGAGGAATTGAAGATACTCCATTATGAGGTACCCCCAAAGGAAACCCTTATGGTCCAGGTGCCCTCAATCCTCGATCGCCGCCTCCTCTGAATGTGGGAAATTCCAGATTGGTACCAGTTGTTAGCGGGCGCCTCAACACCATGTACTGGGTGCGCAGAACTCCTGGGTTCCAAAAGACCCAGCTCCCCAACAACTCCATGGTCTTGGAGTTGGCAATGCGCCAGCTCAAGAGCCAAAAGACCCATTTGTTGGTGCCACCCGGCAGGGAGGCCTGAACTCTCAACACCCTTGGCCGGAAGGCCTTTCAGAGCTTGATGCTAACATGCTGGATCCATTCCTACCAGCTCTACATCAGCATGTACCTGAAGGAACTGTCAAAAGAGCTTGCTAGATTCTCAGCAGGCCTCGAGGGGGAACCCCTACAGAGGTTCAAGACCCTAACCTCGGCAGTAAAGGAATGCTCTAAGTTTTTTTCTTGGGCAGCCTACAATGGCTTTGAGTTATTGGCCAAGGTGGCCGCTGCAGGCATCAGGGCTCGACACCAGGCACAGCTGCAGTCATCTGACCTGGAACAGTGGGTCCAGGACAAACTGATAGATGTCCCCTGCATAGGTGAAAACCTATTCAGGAATCCCATGATGGATAAGGCAGCGGAGATAAAGACTGAGTATGTGATATCCAGGCTCTAAAAAAGACCTCCATGCAGCCCCGGAAGAAAACTTCAGGGAAAAAGCCCTTCTTCCTGAGGAAGAAAGAAGGCTTCAGTGGTACTCTGCAATTCCAGGCCTTCTCGGCCCCTCAACAGGGCCAGCAACAAAAAAAAGACAGGGGCATAGTTCCAGAAAACAAAAAGTCCTGAAGTCCCAGGCACCAGCGCCGGCCCAGCCTGGGGGAGCTTTTGACTGCCTGGACGCGACCCCCCTACAACCAGGGGTTTTCTGCTGCCCATGGGGGAACACCTAGCCATGTTTGCCCTCAGGTGAACAGTCATCACTACTGACTCCTGGATACTACAGGTGGTCAAGCAGGGCTACCTCCTCCACCTACAGCAGGTGCCAACCATGTACTTTCCACGGGTGCCCACCAGGCTTCTCCTTCACCAGACCCTGCTCCTCACCAAGCTGGCAGGCCTAATCAATGACAAAGCAGTCAAGCCAATGCTGAAACATATCTGGGGGGCACAGGCTTCTATTTCAGATACTTCCTCATCCCCAAGAGGATGGGGGGCCTCAGGCCCATCCTGGACCTGCAAGAGCTCAACGGGTTTCTGGTCAGAGAGAAAGTTCAAGATGCTGTCCCTTGGGACACTGCTGCCATTCCTCCAGCAGGAAGATTGGCTATGCTCCTTAGACCTAAATGATGCCTACACTCACATCCTAATCCATCCAATCCACAGAACATACCTCTGGTTCATGGTGAGAGGAGAGCACTACCAATACAGGGTGCTGCCCTTATTTCTGACCTCGACACCAAGGGTCTTCACGAAATGCTTCATGGTGGTCACAGCCCGCCTCCGGCTGGTTCATAAAATGGCACATGCTTGCAGAGGCATAGTGCCACTGGGCACAACATCAGTGTCCTGCAGCACCTGGGGTTTGTCATAGACTACCCCAAGTCTCACCTCACTCCGGCCCAGTGCCTAGAGTTCATAGGGGCGCAACTAGATACCCTCCATGCAAAAGCCTTCCTCCCCCAGGAGAGGTCAGAACACCTCAGGGAGCTAGCTGCAGAGGTACACCAATGGTGGTGGCTACCTGCCCAGCTCCTATTCCACCTGTTGGGATACATTGCCTCCACAGTTCACGTGACCCTATATGCCTGCCTGCGCATGAGGGGAGCCCAGTGGTGCCTCCGCTTTCAGTGGACTCAAGCCACAGGCAAACTTAGGGACAGAGTGAAGGTGACCCATCAGCTGGTGGACTCCCTCGGATGTGGTAGAATCCATGCCGCCTTCAGGCCAGGATGCCCTTCCAGGCATCCAACCCCCAGTAGGTCCTCACCACAGATGCCTTGCTAATGGGCTGGGGAGCGCATTGCGGGAGCCTCCAGATGCAAGGCTGCTGGTCCCAGGAGGAATCCCTGCTGCAAATCAACCTACTGGTGGTGTACCTCCCGAGCCAGGACAGTGCCCTGGTGGACAAATTGAGCAGGGTCCTCCAGCCGCATGACTGGCACCTGGAGCCAGTGATAGCCTCATGGCTGTTCCATTGCTGGGGTGTCTCTTTAATGGATCTGTTGGCCAGCTCAGACAACTCGCAGTTGCCCTGATTCTGCTCACGCCAGCCACACCCATTCTGGGTGGCAGCGAATGCGTTCCTCATCTTGTGGATGGAAGACCTCATATACGCCTTCCCACTGACACCACTGATAGCCAAGGCATTATTCAAGGTCCAGCACAACAGAGCATCGCTAGTGCTGATAACCTCTCGGTCGCCCAGACTGCCCTGGTTCCTACTGCTCCTCTCCCTATTGGCAGTGTCGCCGATTCCTCTGGGCCGAGCTCCAGGGCTACACTCACAGGAGCAGGGCTCTCTCATGCACCCCAATCTGGGGTCTCTCTCACTCATGGCTTGGCTGCTGAAAGGGTAGCGTTAGCTCCCTTCAACGTCCCACGGGACGTGGAAGAGGTTCTTCTGGCCTCTCGCAACGCCTTCAAGTGGTGCCATTTTTCTGTGTGATGTGCAGAAAGATGGGCGAACCCATTTTCCTGCTCTGAACAGGTGGTACTTCAGTACCTGCTTTACCTATCTCAGGTGGAACTGAAGTCCAATTTGATCCAAGTACACCTGAGCGCCATCACAGTGCAAAAACCCCTCTCAGCTCAGCCCCTTGTATCTTGATTCCTGCGGGGCCTCATGTTATCCAAACCCCCCCCCCCCCCATCCACCCTCCAGCAGCAGAGTGAGATCTCAACATGATGCTCTCGGAGCTCACTAAGCTGCTGTTTGAATCTCTGGCTACCTGACACTAATGGTATCTATCCTGGAAGGTCGCCGTCCTGGAAGCACTCACATCAGCTCGCAGAGTCAGCAAGCTCCAGGATCTGATGGCAGAGCCCTCCTATACAAGGTTCTTCAAGAATAGGGTGGTGCTCCGCACACACCCCATGTTTCTGCTGAAGATGGTGTCCCCATTCCACCTCAACCAGGAGGTGGTACTTCCTACCATATTTCCGAGACCTAACACCAGTAAGGCAGAGATTGTTCTCCACAATCTGGATTGCAAGAGAGCCCTGTCCTTTTATTTGCAATGGACCCAGGGCCACCGCAAAGTGCCTCAGCTTTTCGTATCCTATGACCCCAGTCGCCTGGGGCTCCCAGTGACTAAGCAAACTCTTCCCACTTGGGTGGCAGACTGCATTACCCTTGCCAATCAACATGCAGGGATCTCACTGGACCAAAGGGCCACGGCACCCCACGTCAGGGTCATGGCTACCCATGGCAAATCTGCCAGGCTGCCACCTGGTCTTCAGTCCATACCTTCACAGCTCACTACTGCCTGGAGAGGGAGTCTTGATGGGACAACGCCTTCGGCTAGGCCATACTGTGTAATCTCTTCGGGATGTAGGCAACTCCTGCCCTCCGACCCTTCTGTGTTCAGGCTTCTGGAGTGCTGCTTTTCTGCTGGAAACTTGGGTCTTGCAAGAGTCTCTCAGTAGGGACTCAACTGCTGCTGATCATGGCTCACTCTTCGCAGATTGCCATGGAATTTTTCTTTTGGTTACAGGTTCTCGGTAGCCTGTAGCTGAGGAGTCCCATATGTGAGGACTGACTTCCTGCTTGTTCCCGAAGAAAGTGTAGTTACTCACCTATAACAGGTGTTCTCCAGGGACAGCAGGAATCAGACCCCACAACCCTTCCTCCTCCCCCTGGAGTTGCTTCTTTACCGTATTTTAATTTTTGCCTTCTTAGCTATGTCATTGGACTGAGGCAAAATGGCACACCTGGGTGGGAAGTGGACTACACATGCTGTCATAGAGCAGGAGCTAATAAAAGTGAGGATATAGGAAAAGAAGCTGTCTGTCCCAAAACAAATGAAGTGCAGAGAATGCAATTGTCTAGCAAACAGCTAGAGGGAGCAGGCATGCACTTACAGAGGCTGAGTGGACACACCTAGCTAATCAGCAGCACCTGAGAACTAGCCCGGGAAGCTCAAAGACAGAAGACCTTTATAAGCAAGTGGCTGGAGACAGAAAGCAGAGCAGCACCAGAGAGCAGAGCAGCACCAGAAGGCAGAGCAGCACCGGAGAGCAGAGCACTGCTGAGGAACGGAGCAGTGGAACCAGGACTAGTGGCACGGCTGCAGGACCTGGAAGAGAACCAGAAGGTCCCAGGGAGAAGGACAGATGGAGGAGAGTCAGTCGTGTGGAAGTCGTGGTAGCCAGAAACTCCAGAGGTAAAGAACTAAGAAGCAGGAAGCCAGGCTTGGAGAGAGGCCTACGCTTGCCAGAAAGCCCGGAGACCAGATTGAAATGTACCAGAAGCTTTCAAGAGAAAGATTGTCAGAGAGGCTGGGTCCTAAGGGAAATACCTGAGGAGGACACTTCCAGCTATGCCTATTACAGGAAACCAAGGTATGATGATTCTTTATTCATGAAGAAAGGCTCAGCTGCTAGAAGCCCTTATAAAACAGATGCCCAGTTTAAAGGAAGAGAAAGCAGGCCAAAGTTTCACCAGCCAAGATATAGAGGCAATAAAACAGGCCATGCTCATTTAAGAACCTTAGAACACTTGTATGGAAAACAAGGGAACAGAAATAGGGACTGGCCAGTGATAACAGCCCGAGAAAGCCCCAGCTCAGAAGAAGATAATAGTGATTTAGAACCGATGCAAGTAGAGCTTATAGACCCTATTCCCTCATCTCAGGAGGAATTGATGGATTGTTCCATGTGGGTTGGGGGTAGTTTGGAATCACTGCCGGAACTGTGAGCCTTACAGATATTACCTTAAGAAGTTTTCATATTTGTGCTGATTAAAAGAAGAATGTAATTTACTTCAATGTTGAAAGAATCCTTGGTTAAATTCCTTTCTACAACTGTGAAGATTATAACAGTTTACTTTGTACCTTGCCTGAAAAGAAGGACTTTCTTTAATTTTTGTAGCCCGACGAATCTTTTTGTGAAAAGGGAAATAAAAGCCTTATTCTCCCTCCACTTTGGCTTACATGACTTATTTGCACCAGGAGCAGGATTACATAGACCAGGCTGCACATGGCCTTAAAGAACCCTCCTCTCCTAAAATTAACTATATGCCCAGCCTCCCCATTCAGCCACCAGCCACCAGGGGGAGGTTGGCGACAATGCATGGTGCATCTCCGAAAGACTTTCTTTTAAAGCTGGGGAGATGCTTCCGTGTGGGCTCCATCGGCACAGACACCACCCATATGTGAGGACTGATTCCTGCTGTTCCCGGAGAATACCTGTTACAGGTGAGTAACTATGCTTTATGTGTATATAGTTGAGGCATTTTTATAAAAAGCTATTTCTGCATGTAAAACCCTGTTTTATCCACAGGAATGTCTTTTAAAATTGCTCTTCTATGACAGAATGATGCTACTGCAAAACAAAATCATTCCTGTTTTGTTCTGTATTGATGCTTCCTAATTAATACTGACAGCAAGAATCTGCATCTCTACATTACCTTATAATGCCTTTCTCCTAAGCCCTTTACATTTCCTGGGTTGTTGTGCCCATTCTCTCCCAAATTTCAGCCAATACCAGAGTGGAAAATAGCTGTTCTAAGTTAATGGCCGGTATGATGGCATAGCCAGTAACTAGAGGACATGAAATCTCTCTTAATTCCCATATCCCATCCCCAGAGGAATATTTGAGGACTGTGAATAGTATTAGAGCAGACTGATAGTGGCAAAGGAGACAACCTGGACCTTAAAACCAGCAGCCCTGAGAACCCAGCTAGGCCATCAAGCTGTTGCCTCACTGCTGCTCCTACAGAGTAATGTCCAATGAAATCTTGCTTTCTCTCTTACCTGTACTTTCTTCAATTAGTTTCTCATCGTCGATGGCCAGGAGCTGCGAAACCACCCAGCTGTTACTATGGAGACCGTGCAGAAATTTTTAGGAGTGCCTCCACTTTTCAATTACACCCAGGCGCTCAAGTAAGCATTCTACCCTTTCATCACTCTCTCCCCTGCCATCTGATGTCTGATGCTTGTCTCTGACGTGCCACTCGTGATGAGTATTACATGGTGCACTGAGGCCTTCTGAGAAAGAGTCTCAAGGAAAGAAGCTCAAATAATTTTGGGTGGTGTTTTTCCTGTGGTCTGCTATGGAGAATTTAGATACGTTTAGAAAAATTGGAAAAGTTATGTATCAAATATTTTCTTTTAAAACAAACCATAAAAAGCTGTTGCTTATAGTATTTTGCTGATCCTGAGATTCTTCCCTGCTCCTTGTTCTGGCTCCATCAGAACGGGGCTTTTCTGTAGTTAAGAGGTGCCAGGAACCTTCAACATAGTTATCTGATGTGTTTCTCCAATTTTATTTCTTCTCCCACTACCCTACTTACCTACTCCCCCTCCCCTTTTTTTATAACCCAGTTATTATAGTTAGAGTCGCTTGCAGGATCCACTGCCTACTCCCTGGTGCATCCTGAATCCTACCCATTGTTGTTCTTATGCTCAGTGACTGACATTCCTGCACACTGCAAATATGAAAGTGATAATATTTGAACTGAAGATGGGGCCAGCCTGGCAGTTCGCTGACAAATGCTGCTATTTGGAGAAGACCAGAGTTAGCTTCCCCTGCCCAGTCTGAGAAGTGTGATAAGGTGGTCTCAATCATGATTCCTAATAGCTAAATGTTATCATTCTTACACATAATGTTACATGTATATTGTTCCTGTTCAGTGTAAACCGCTTTGATATATTGAGAAGGCAGTATAGAAAAACACACGAATAAAATAATGTGAAATCTAAGGGGTCTGTTTACTAAACAGCGATAGCGGTGATCGTGCGAAATTGAAGCCATGGCAATGCTTTATTCAGTGGGGCCGCGGCACTGATTACGCACAGTTGCCGCTATCACTATTTAGTAAACAGACCCCTAAATGTCACAGGGTTCTAGAACAGAACCCTGGTTTGTGGCCTCAGTCAAAGATTGTCACCGCATTGGCTGGGCTGAAGCTGGAAAGGTGATAAAGCAGTAAAAGGCACCCCTAGATATTTGCATATGAAATTTCATGGCACTATAGCTCAGTAGAGGTCAATTCCAATTGAGTCAGATGCACAAAGGCAAAGGAGGAAACTGTCTGGAGAAAAGTACCCCTCAAAATGAAGGTACCTATTTTAAAGGAACAACTAATGCAAAAATTTCAATTTTTACATTTCTTTCTCCCCTTCCAGTTCCCAACTAAAGCCTATTTTTCCTCATTATTTTAAGTATCTGGAAATAATGCATCCAGCCTTGCTACCACTTCTCCGTGCTGTGATTTGTGTTTTTATTAACAGAGGACCCCTGTGTACTACACTCCCCCAAACCCTCCCCTCCCCCCCCCCCCCTCAACACATTTTCCTTCAAAGATTTGCTTTTAGATAAAGAGATCTGGGAATATTAGCCCAATTCCAGGCATCTTTTCCTTGACTCACACTCCCTTTCTTATCCCTGTACGTTTAGCATATTATCCACTCTATATACTGGGCATCCATCTATTTGTGCTTTAGACCTGAACAGGTACAGAGTGAGTAGAAGAAAAATGTTTCCTTCTTGCCAAAACTCAGAATAGAGTAATATGATGCTTGCATACTTCTGTTTACAGCATTTTGCAAAACTATTGTTCATTCAGCATAATGATAAAATTCCATTTTTTTAAACAAAAAAACTGTAGTATATGATACACTTTTCTAATACGCCGTTTATACATATACTCTTGCAGATTTGATGAAGCTAAAGGGTTCTGGTGCCAACTGTTGGAGGGCGGAAAAACTAAATGCCTGGGAAAAAGCAAAGGCAGGAAGTATCCCAACATGGAGGTTTCGGTGAGCTCTCAGACATATCCAGGACCAGCTATATTTGCATGCAGTCCTCCAAACTCTGCAGGGCTTCCCTTATTTATAACGAGTCCTCTGAACTCTGTTGGACAGGCTTACTCCAGGGCTTGTTTTCACCTTAGTCACAGCCTTTCCTTGAAGTAGAGCAAATGGTGGAATTCTTAAAATGGGAATTTAAAGATCTCCTTTAAAAAACAAAGTTCTGTTTAGGGCTGGCTCAGTGTGAATTACCTGGATTCGGTTTCCAAACCTAAGTTTTGCTTTTTTTACCAGGGAAAGCCTGTGACAAGGCTGGCTTTAGGGAGTGCAACCAGAGCAATTGCTCTGGGCCTTGAAACCACAAGGAGCCGTAAGCCTACCTGAATCTGAAGGAGATACAGCTTGCTGGCAGGTTTTAGGGCCCCTCACAATTTTCCATCTTAGGCCCCAGATGTCAAACACTGACCCTAGCCTGGGGACGTTTCAAAGGCAGCACT
Source organism: Ichthyophis bannanicus (assembly GCA_033557465.1). Lineage (NCBI taxonomy): Eukaryota > Metazoa > Chordata > Amphibia > Gymnophiona > Ichthyophiidae > Ichthyophis > Ichthyophis bannanicus. Next base: position 594,759,791 of record CM066034.1, read on the forward strand.
CACAGTCCCTGGAAGGAGAGCATCCTAGTCATTGCTGAGCTGGGACACCTAGTGACCATATTGAGGGCACATGCATATGAGGCTCTTGAGAGAGCCATGCTCCTGGTTGAGTACTATCACTGGCATGACTGGCCTAGAAGGGTGAGATTGGGGGGAGGGTGGATTGTTATCATTACCTTTTAAAAAATATATAAATTCAAGTTTTGGACCCTATGTGCCACACTCCTGTGACTGACATTTGTCTGCAATTGTGGTGCAACAGCAAAGCTATAGAAACTGAATCAACAGGTTCTGTAGCAGCTCAGCCCACTGGCCAACCCTGCTACTGTGGCACTTTGCATGTCTTCACTGCTACACCTTTTTTTTGCCAAGTATTAACAAGGGCAGAATATTCATTTCTCTAGGGTTGGTTTAGTCTCCTTTAATAGATAGTACAGATGAAGTTTCTATGCCAAAGATGCTTTATCAGTATGCATTTGCATTTTTCTATTATATTTATTTTAAAAGACCAGTATTAGCTGAAATGTTTCAAAATCTAAATTTGCTCTTTACTTAATTCTGTTTCCTCTCATAGTTCTAGTCCTATGTCTCTCCTTTCTAGTTGGCAGGATTTTATTTCATGAACATTTAGACATTTTAGAACAAGAGATGTGTCCCCTTTCTTCTTGCCCTGCTCATAATCTTCTATATCCAGGAACAAGCAGGAATACGGTCTTCACATATGGGTGAACATCACAGACGGAGCCTGCGTGGGAACGCTCCCCATCATCCAATAGGAAAGTCTTTGGGAACACTGCACTGCGCATTCGTGCCTGCCTTCTCAACTCCTCTCCTCAGTTCTTCATTCTCCGTGGAGCCAGTAGGACGCAGCATCCTGTCACCACCAAAAAGTCTCTTCTTTGTAGAACAATGTGCTTTTGTCTTCCCGCCAACATCGGTGCTGTCAAATCCGACACTGATCCCAATAATTTTTCCGTTTTTTTATTTCCTATTTTATTTTCTCTTGATTTTCATCGTGGGTTTCACTACTAAGCTAGGCCTCTAGGCCTCCAAAGCCTTATCTTCCTTCTCAAAGACAACTTTTTAAGACATGGAAAAGCCAGTAGTCAGTGGTTTCAAAAAATGTACCAAGTGTTCTGGTACCATCTCAGCCACAAGTAAACATGACTAGTGCCTAAGTGTTTGGGTCCTAAACATAAACCCAATTTGTGCCAGCAAATGACAAAGAGAAGACTCAAGAACCGATCCAGATCATTTGAATCGTTGTTTGCCTTGGACTTGGTTTCAGTGGCTTCCACTTCATCGAGAGCATCGACTTCCTCTCTTGGGCTCAGGTTTCTTCAAAGTCCAAACACAAAAGTAAGTCAAAGTCACTGACCATTCCCAAATCCTCAGCATCAGCGTCGAAGACTGATACCAAGGCCAGGGAAAAGTCCCAACCTATCCCCTTAGAGGTGCTTGTGATGCAGACCAGCCAGCCAAACAGCCCCAGCAGGAGGATCTGTCCTCAAAAGCACAAGTAGAGTGCTGGGATGCTCCCAAGGCATCGATCTCCGGAGAGCTACCAGTTCCATGTTCTGAGATGGTGGCTTAAAGCCCCGTAGGTGATTCCATCCGCATATTGGCCATCTCCCTAGACCAGAGCATGCTGGCTCTTGAGAGAAGTTCGGCAGCACTCCTGGCAGCCTTGATACCGATAACATTGAGAGCTTCAGGAATGCAGACTTCGGCACTGAGTCTACGGCCAAGCGAATTGGGCCTGATGCCAGCCCTCGATCCAGCATCATCAGAACCCCCGGGGTTGATACCTTTGTTGGAACCGATCGATACCCCCGATATTCAACAGACTCAAACCGCCATGGCTCTTAGTTCCAATACCTCTGAGTACTGGTATCAGCATTGTCAGTCAATTTCCACGAAACATTGAGATCAAACCCAATACCACTGATACTTTGATTTCTTACCAGACTACATAAGAACATAAGATATGCCATACTGGGTCAGACCAAGGTCCATCAAGCCCAGTATTCTGTTTCCAACAGTGGCCAATCTAGGTCATATGTACCTAGCAGTTTCCCCAAAAGACACAGGTTAACTGATTCCAGTTCTTAAGAATCTGATGGGGGATCACTCGATTCCAGAGAACTTCCAGACATTTCTTCGGACCCTTTGCTGCCTCAGGAATGGCATCGGTCCCCACCAAAGAATATGTCCTTTCTCCAGGAACAAGCAGGAAGTCAGTCCTCACATATGGGTGACGTCAACTGAGCCCCATGTGGAGCAAATCCCCAACTTTCAAAGAAAACCTTTGGGACTGCATCACGCATGCGCGGACCCATTCCCGCCCAAGGGTGCCATCTTGCTCAGTCTCCTTTTTTCCACAGAGTCCAATGGACTTTGTCCTATTTCCCCCGTGGAAAAAGTTGATAAAAGTTAGAAAATTCTATTTTCTGCTAGCCGGTTCGACGCCGGTTCCCCTTCCCGCCTACAGCTCCGTACACCGGCATCGAGTCCAGTCTATTTTTTCGTTTTTGTCTTTAGTGACTAGCGTTCGTGCTCTTTTTCTTTTTAGCTGGCTGCCCAGTCCTTCAACCTTGCAGAGGCCCTTTTTCCCCAGATAGCTGCCAGCAGGTTTAAAAAGTGTGATTGGTGCACAAAGCTAATGTCTCTCACCGACACACACGACTGCTGCCTCCAATGCCTTGGGCCCGACCATGACCCCATAGTCTGTGGCCCATGCAAGAAGATGTCTTCCAAATCATTGAGGAGCAGGCAGCAGCAACATGACAGGATTTTTCCCAAATCCGCAACTGCCCAGGCCCGGACCTCGTCAGAGGCCTCAACCTCTCGGGAGTTGACTGGTCCCGAGCAGTGTTGGGTGTCCTCTGAAAGGGGGTCTCCCTCACGGGAACACCGGAGGAAGAAAAAATCTGTGAGGGCGGTGTTATCTGAGAGCTCCGAACGGCCTGGTCCCTTGCGGGCTCAGTCCCGGAGCCCAGCTCACCGCCCCGGATCCTCGGAGTCGGAGAGGCCTGCCAAACTCCCTCGAAAGGACCCGGAGACACCGAGGAAGGTAAGCACTGTCCTAGTCGTGGACTCTCCCCCGGGAGAGCCGGCGTCAGGACCGACAGCATCAGGACCCGAGCCGGGAGCTGCGGAGCCTCCTGAGCTTGGTCTCAGGTTGGCGGCCTTGAAGCGCAGCGTGTCTGCCTTCATGGACCAGCAGCGGGCGCTGATGGCCGGTCTTACACGTCTGTCCGCCCACCCCGACCACAGGGACTTCGACTTCCAAGTCGACCCCGGAGGTCGAGCCAATCCGTGGCCGAGGTCACCCTCGACCTCCCGTTCGGGACCGAGGTCGTTGACGCCAATTCCCTCGGCGTCGGGGCGGTCAAGACTGAAGCCCTCGAGGCTGGAGCTGATTGAATCCTTCTTGGAGTCCGGTTGGGAAACAGAGTACGTCCCATCAGACTCCCCGGGATCTGAACCTTGAAGACGGTCACCCCGGAGGACACCCGGTTCTTGGACTTCGTCCGGGACATGGCAAAGGCTTTGTTATTCCTCGCAGATGCCGAGGAGGAACCTCAAGCTGAGGAGCTCAAGGTCCTCCAGTATGACTTTCCTCCAAAGGAAGCCCTTACTGTACCGGTGCCCCCCATTCTGGAATAGCTGATGCTCCGAATGTGGGAGACAGCGGCCTCGATGCCGGTCCTCAGCAGGCAAATTGATTCCATATATTGAGTTCGCAAGAGCCCTGGGTTCCAAAAGGCACAGCTGCTGCACAACTCCATGGTTGTGGAATCGGCCACGTGCTGGCTCAAGAGCCAGAATACGCACTCCTCGGTGCCTCCTGGCCGGTAGACCTGCAACATGGATGCTCTCGGCATAAAGCGTTACCAGGGATCGATGCTGTCATGCCGAATCCAGACGTACCAGCTGTACATGGGCATGTACTTGCGAGACCTGGCAAAGGAGATTGCCGGATTCTCCTATGGTCTCTCCGAGGGTCCTTTGCAGCGCTTCCAGGATTTGTCCACTGGGATCTGAGTTTATGACTCGAGCAGCCTATGACGGCTTCGGCCCGGGTAGCGGGGGCCGGCATCGGTGCACGACGCCAGGCATGGCTACAGTCGTCAGACCTGGAGCTATGGGTTCAGGACAAGTTGGTCGATGTCCCTTGCCGAGGTGAAAATCTCTTTGGCAAGCCCATGACTGAGAAGGCTGCCGAGATCGAGTCCGAGTACCTGACCCGGACAAGACTTGAGAAGAAGACTTCTGCCCCTTCTAAGAAGAAGGGCTCGGGTAAGAAGCCCTTTTTCCCGAGGAAAGGATCAGCTTACCGAAACTACCCCGCATATCAGGCCTCCCCAGCTCCCCAGCAGGGGCAGCAGGCCAAGGGACGGGGGCAGGGCCCACGTAAGCAAAAGGCCCCCAAGCCCCAGGCACCGGCTCCGGCCCAGCCTGGAGGGGGCTTTTGACTCCCAGTGCATAGTCTCTCTCCCGAAGGACGCAAGGCCCTGCACAGGAGGAAGGCTGACCCTGTATTACCACAGGTGGCCAGCTATTACAACAGACACCTGGGTTCTCCAGATAGTCCAAATGGGCTATTGGTTACATCTCAAACAGGTGCCTCCCTCTTACTTTCCAGGGGAGCCTTTCAGACCCCCTTCTTCACAGGGACCTCCTCCTGCAGGACTTAACAGGTGTTCTCGAGGATCAGGTGGTAGAACTGGTGCCTCACCACCTACAGGGCACAGGCCTATACTCCAGGTACTTTCTGATACCAAAGAGAACTGGAGGCCTAAGACCTATCCTCGACCTGCGAAACCTGAACAAGTTCCTGGTGAGGGAAAGGTTCAAGATGCTTTCCCTTGGAATATTGCTGCTTTACCTCCGCCAGTGAGACTGGCTATGCTCCTTAGATCTCAAAGATGTGTATACACACATCTTGATTCATCCAGACCACAGACAATATCTAAGATTTGTAGTGGGAGGAAACCATTTTCAGTACAAAGTGCTGCCCTTTGGCCTAGCCTCGGCAAGGAGGCGGCTACATTACCTGTGCATCGCATCCTGCAGGATCTTATGCTCTGTAGGTGGATGGCGCCACTCACGTTTCTGCCTGTTAGCAAGAGACTCGATATCATGTACCAGAGTGCCCAGGTTTCCAAAATCCTCAGCTCCCCCACCACCCAATGGTGATGGAATTGGCGATGTGCCGCATAAAGAGCTCTAAGAACCATTCATCCATGCCATCTGGCAGAGACTTGAGGACACTCGATGTCTTTTGGCGTTGATGCTTCCTAGCATGCATGTTGGCCTCCAGAATCAACTCTTACATGCATGGCCTCCAGAATCAACTCTTATATAGGCATGATTCTGAATGATGTCACCAGGGATCTGGAAACTTTCAGCCCCCTGCTTCCTGAGGATAAGTGGAGTGCATTCCAGACACTCATCAAGCAAGGTCAAAATACTTCAAAGTTTCTTACCAGGGCCGCTTTTGATGCTTTCAAATCAACAAGCAGAGCTTCAACAGTCTGCATTGTGGTTTGCAGAATGGCCTGGTACAGGCATCAGATCTTGAGCAATGGGTCCAGGATAAACTTGCAAATATCCCATGTACTGGGGAAAACCTTTTTGGCAAAGATTGGAGGGAAAAAGCAGAGGAGATTGAAACAGATGATCTCACCCTAAAACGCCTTTCCAAGAAAACAGCTGATCCATCCAAGAGGAAGGCTCTTCCCAAGAAATCTTTCAATTCTAAAAAGAAGAGATAATATCCTTCTTACCCATCTTCTGCTGCCTATCAACCTCAGCAGAGGCAGCAGGGCCCTTGCCAACCCAAGAAGCCCTAGCCTCCTTAGCCTCAACCAGCTGCACAGGCACAACCTGCACCTGGTTTTTGACTCCTTCCTAGAGAACATTGCCTCTGGAGGGTCCTCAGCTCCTCCTCATAGCAGACAGACTGTCACTATACCCACAGGTAGCACCTCATAACATCAGAGCAGTGGACACACCACATTGTCCAAAGGGGTTATCAGCTTCACGTCAAAACCTTACCCCCCCCCCCCCCACCACCACCACCACCACCAGCTTCAAAGGGGATTATCCCACTCATCCCCTTCAAAGCACTCTCTTAAAAGCTGACCACCCTGTTGTCCCAGGGGGCCATAGAAAGAGTTCCTCCTCCTCAAGAAAGGATGGGCTTCTACTCTCCATATTTTCTCATCCCAAAGAAAACAGGAGGATTCAGGCCTATCTAGGATCTCAGAGTCCTAAACAAGGTCATGGTCTGAGAGAAATTCAAAATGATTTCCCTGGGAACTCTTCTACCATATCTCCAGAGACACGATTGGCTATGTTCTCTAGACCTAAAAGAGGCGTATATGCATTTACTGATCAATCCCTTGCACAGACAGTATCTGTGCTTCATGTTTCAAGGAAACCATTAACATTACTGGGTTCTCCCCTTCGATCTAACATCTGCCACAAGGGCCTTCACAAAATACATGGCAGTCGTTACTACCTATCTATGCACATTGGGGGTCTTCGTCTTTCCTTACTTAGATGATTGACTGATCAGGGGAGATTCCCCTCAAGAGGTAAGACTTTCCTTTCATCGCACCATCACGGTTCTCTAACACTTGGGCTTTGTCATAAACTGCCTAAAGTCTCACCTCACTCCAACCCAATGACTGGAGTTCATTGGAGCGCTCTTAGACATTCAACAAGCCTGAGCTTTCTTCCCACAGGATTGCAATGCCCGCCTCATCGAGCTGGCAAAAAGGGTACAAAATCAAAGCCAAGTAACAGCTCAAGAGATGCTACGACTGTTAGGACACATGGCTTCCACAATCCATGTCGTCTCCTACGCTTGATTACACATGCAACAAGCACAATGAACTCTGTCTTCTCAATGGACGCAAATGAAGGAGCGTCTCAGAGACAAGATCCACATCACTCCTCAACTGATCAAGTTCCTTCAGTGGTGGTGTTCCCCACAAAACTTACTCGTTGGGTCATCTTTTCAGATGCCTCCACCTCGATGCACCCTGATGATGGATGCTTCCAAGCTGTGTTGGAGACGCATCTGAACGACCTGACCACACAGCGGCTGTGGACAACACAGGTATCTGCCCTGAAGATCAACCTGCTAGAACTATGGGCACTGACAAATGCTCTTCAACTCCAGTTTTCAGGGCAACCTGTTCTAGTCAAGACAGACTACCAAGTCGCCATGTTCTACATGAACAAACAGGGGGGGACAGGATCCCATCTCCTCTGCAAAGAAGCGATTCACCAGTGGTCCTTTGCCATCTCTCACAGCATTCACCTCAGAACAGTGTACCTCCTGGGCGAACTCAATGTCCTAGCAGACAGGCTAGGCGGTATCCTTTTGTCCACACGAATGGGCCTTGCATCAGGAAATGGCTGCTCAGATTTTCCAAACATAGGGAACCCCACAGATAGATCTTTTTGCTATTCTGCAAAACACACAGCTTCCACTCTTCTGCTCTAGGGTTCCATCGCTCCACTGACAGGCCCCGGCTGCCTTCCTTCTCCATTGGGGACAGGGACTGCTGTTCGCATTCCCTCCCATCTCCTTGATACCCAAGACACTGTTCATGCTACAGGCCAACAAGTGATCAATGATTCTCATAGCCCACTTCGGCCCTGTCGACCGTGGTTTCCGCTGCTTCTTTGCCTTGTGCAGACTCAGCCACTCAACTTGGGATGTGGACCCTACCCTCCTCTCTCAGGACACTCCTCCATCCCAATCTTCACTCCATATGCCTGACAACATGACTGCTGAAGGGCTAGTGCTCGCCGATCTCGACCTACCACAGGAGGTCCTTTTTGCATCTTGTAAGGATTCCACCAGGTGATCTTATGCGTTCAAATGGCATAGGTTTTCCCTCTGGTGCTCCCCAAGGAACACTGACCTCTTTCCTTGCCTGATGGAGTCACTTCTACAATATCTTCTTTACTTACCCTTGACAGGTCGCCCATTAAGCCACCTCCGGTGGCCTGGGATCTGAATGTGGTTCTGGCTCAACTGCTAAAGCCACCTTTCAAACCCTTAGCTACCACTTCACTGAAGATTCTATCTTGGAAGGTCATCTTCCTTATTGCCCTCACTTCAGCTCTCCACATCAGTGAGCTGCAAGTTCTAGTGGCGGATCCCCCCTATACTCTGTTCCACCATGACAGAATGGTTCTCCATACCTATCCACCCTCCTGAATGTGGTTTCCTAATTCCATCTAAATCAGTCGGTAATCCTCCTGATTTCTTCCCTAGACCACATGTGTCTTGGGCTGAAGCAGTGCTACACTTTTTATTCATTTTCTTTGATCCTAGTCACCTGGGTCTACCGGTGATGATATGTACTCTATCCAGATGGATAGCAGATTGCATTTCTTATGCTTATGTACAAGCAGGACTCTCTTTGGAGGGTCATGTCACTGCTCACAATGTGCGGGTTGCGGCAACCTCCGTAGCCAGCATCCATTGGGGAGATCTGCCGGGCAGCTAACTGGTCCTCCATTCATACTTTTGCTGCACAGTACTGTCTAGACAGAGACTCCCATTGGGATGCTGTTTTTGGCCAAGTTGTATTTCGGCACCTCTTTGGGACTTAAACTCAACTCCTACCCTCCGTCCCGGACTTCTGCAAGATACCAGACTATCATTGGGGGAGTTTTGCCTCCTGGAATCAAGTCCAATGGCCCACACCTCTTCAACACTCTTCGGCTACAGATTTTTTTATCTCAGGGATCGCACTCTTCTCTCCCCCCCCCCCCCCACCCATATCAGTCTGAGTCCCATATGTGAAGACTGCATTCCTGCTTGTTCCTGGAGATAGCGTAGTTACCCACCTGTAACAACTGATCTCCGGGAACAGCAGGAATCAGTCTTCACAACCCACCCTCCTCCCCTAGGAATTGTAGGGTTCTTTTATTTTACTTTTCTTCACAACTACTAACTCAACTGAGAAGAGGAGTTGGAAAGGCAGGCACACAGGTGCAGTGGAGTTCTGCCAAAGGCTTTCCTATTGGATACTGGGGAGCATTCCCACACAGGCTCCATTGGTGACGTTCACCCATATATGAAGACTGATTCCTGCTGTTCCTGGAGATCACCTGTTACAGGTGAGTAACTATGTTTTCCTGAGTTCACTCTTCATTATGCATTGCAATTTCAGAAAATGGCTTGCATTTTTCTGAGGCCTGGAACACAGCCAAACCAGCTAATTTAAGATTAGGCAGTTTGATTCATTCTCAGCATTTAGGGTCTCTGCTTGCCAAATAGCACCAGATATTCAGGTTTTGTCAAATGTCAACTATCATTAAGAGGATTTTTTCAGATGAAATATGATCTGATGGAAGCCACATTTGTTACAAAACAGTAAATTGAAAGTGAGCTGGATAAGTGCCCAATTATTTATTTATTTATTTATTTACATTCTCTTATATACCGCGCTATTCTGCATCAGTGCGGTTTACATTGAACAAACTGAAATTACATTGAACAGGGCATTATAACTTGGAGATAACTATTTTACAGGGAACATGGGCTATGGAGGGTTAAGTGGCTTGCCCAAGACCACAAGGAGCACCTGTGGGACTAGAAACCCCAGTCCTTCCGGCCCAAGGTTGCTGTCCTCTAGTGGGATTTGAACCCCTGACCTTCCGGCCTGAAGTACCTTGCCCCAACCACTAGGCCACTCCTCCACTCCTGGCTAATTAATGGCTATGGCCATTCACAGCCCACCAGGAGTGAATAATCCATATACATGTGCGGTGTTTATCTTATCTTATTTTCTGGGGCCCTCTACCCCAATATATGGGGGATAGTCAATAAATAAGGTGAATTTAAGCATACCATCAAAACTTTAAATTCATCTGTTTATTGACATCCTCTCATATTTATTCCTGCTTAGGAGAATATTCACTTTTCTGCCTCCTGATACATGTGACAGCAAAAGTGTGCAAGTCATCCTGTCATAAAGGCACCGTCCCATTATTTGTAATGAATGTGTTGTACAAGATGCAGGCTGCCGGCTAAAGTTGGGATGTTTGAAAGCAAGGCACTATCTAATATTATATGGCCAGCAAAGTGGAGGGAGGTCTTCAGGGTTAGGTGATGTGCAGATAGAGCTCCATTTCCACTGCCTCTGCTCTTGCTTTCTGGTATTAAAGAATTGTGTGATGCTATGACAGCATTTCAGGTTTTGATGATTTCATGGTGTGTGTATGAAAAAGATACTGTATGTTTGACAACACTCAAACAGATTCTGTAGATGGAAATGAGAGTCACATGCTGCTCTTGCATACCAGCAGTTCTGTATTCATTGTAGTTTGCTAAGCTACTTGCTGGAGGAAAAAGAGTTCTTCCTTTAAAAAGCATATTTTTGTGAATGCGTGTATGTGTCATAGGTTTTTACCATTATCTCTTAGAGTGGAGCTGAATAGGACAGGCTTGTAATTAAAATGTTGCCAAACATGTTTTGACTTCTTGCCCTAAGCGCATGCTGATATCACACCTAAGCATGTTCCATGCATTTGCTTCACCTTTTTCTGTAGAACAGCCTTGCATGTCCTGAAAAGCACAATGAGGTTCATGCATGTAATGCGGCTGATAATGGATTTCACACCGCAGAGCCTAACCAGCTCAAATGCCTCCTGTGCTTATTACTGACCTCCTGAAATCAGTTGTCTTATACTCAGAATCACATTTTTACAGTCCACACAACTCAACTCTCCTTAAGAGCTGTTCTTCCAGTCAGGCTCAATTCACTTATTTGAATGCCAATCTGTCATTTTTACTGTATTCAAAAAAATTCTTACCACAGGAGAAGAGCCAAATTACTAACATGCATACCTGATTAGACTCAATATTATCCAGATGCATTCTGGTACAAGCAAGTAAATAGCATTAAGCTTTTGATTAGTTCTTCTATCTCTTCAATAAAAAGTGTGATTACTACTAATCATTTGTATAGTGCTACAAAGCATACACAGCACTATACAGAGACATGAAAGACGGTCCCTGCTTATCGGAACTTACAATCTAGTCAAGACAAACAACACAACAGCTGGGGACTAGGATATGTCAAGGGGAATGGTAAGGAAACATATAGTTGAAGAACAGGACACTAAGCGGATCAGGATCCAAAAGTAGCCTTGAAGAGGTGAGTTTTTAGTCTGGATTTGAAAAGGGCCCGAGATGCAGCCTGACATACCAACTCGGGTAGTTTGTACCAAGCATAAGGAGCAGCAAGATGGAAAGATCAGCATCTGGAGTTGGCAGTGGAAGAGTAGAGCACAGATAAAAGCGATCTGCCAGAAGAGCGGAGTTTCCACAGTAGGCTGTAGGGGAGAGATAAGAGAGGAAAGGTAGTGAGGAGCAGCAGAATGTATGCACTTAGGTCAGTAGGAGAAGTTTGAAGAGGGGTTACATGAGCATAGCAAGACTGGTGGAAGATGAGCTGTGCAGCTGAATTGTGAACAGACTGGTGGGGAGAGATATGATTCAGAGGAAGACTATCAAGGAGAAAGTTGCAATAGTCTAGAATAGATGAAAGTGACTAAAGAGTGGATAAGACTTTTAGTAGCATGTTCAGAAAGGAAGGGGTGAATTATTTTAGCTATTTCTTGGATGTGTGTAGAGAAGGAGGGGGAGGAATCAAAGATGTCCCCAAGGTTGCAAGCCAAGGAAACAGGGAAGAGTAGAGCGTTATCCACAGAAATAGAGAAAGGAGGGGAGGAAGGAGGGATGTGGGTTTAGGAGGAAAGATAAGAAGTTTGTTCTTGGAGAAAGTGCTTACTTTTCTGTTCATGTGCTGTAGATCTGTTCTTAAAAATCTGCAAAAATATGTTGTTAAGTGCCGTCGAGTCGGTGACAACTCATGGCGAACTTCTGGATAGTTGACCTAAACTGTGTTCGGTCTTCAGTCAGGTGGCTCATGGTTGATAGAGTGGCACCCATAGCTGCTGTTATTGTATCACTCCATCTCATTGCTGGCCTTCCTCTTTTGCGTTGACCTACCTTGCCAACAAGATGTCTTTCTCGATCCTTTTGGAGCAAGCCACAAAGAGAAAAAATAAAATTCCCAGAAGTCAAAAATACACCAAAATTTACCAGACACCTCCTTCCGAGATGTTTGGGATGCACTGTGGTCCTGTCTCTCACAGACAAGGTTTATTTTCTGAAGGAACAGGCTGGAACACAGTTTCGCCACCACTTCTCAGATTCCAGAGTAGCAGAGGTGTTCTGCTCCAACCCTTTCCTTCCAGGCAGCTTGCAGAGAGGGGAGGGGGTGAGCCCAGAGCAGTAAAACGGGGTTACTTACCTGTAATGGGAGTTCTCCGTGGACAGCAGGATAAGTCAGCCACACCTGGTGATGTCATCCGATGGCACCACTGATACGGAAGTGCTCTCCTAGAGCTCAGAAAGGTAAGCCTTTCTGAACACATGGTAGTCTTCACCCCCGGGCCCGCCCCTACCTGGCTCAGTTAGTACCTAGCTTGCGGCTGTTCCATCGCTGGGTAGGGGCGTGGCCCGCCCGCTGAGAATATCGCGGACCGCATGCCTTCGACGTAGGGGAGGAGGGTGGGAATGTGTGGCTGACTTATCCTGCTGTCCATGGAGAACTCCTGTTACAGGTAAGTAACCCCATTTTCTCCTAGGACAAGCAGGATGTGTCAGCCACACCTAGTGACTCACCAGCGTGGTGTAGCCACTGTAGCTGTGGAAGGCGGAGGCCTGCGGTTTGTGACATATAGTCCAGAGCACTTAGGATGCAACACGGTTTTATTGATGGAGGTATGAGCATCACAACAGTGCAGAACAACAACAACAACAGCTCCGTGGAGCGTGAGCAGGCAATTTGGTTTAACAATGGTGAGCAAACAATTCGTGAGATCAATATTTTATTTATTTATTTATTTAGCACATTTTTGTATACCGCCACTTCCAGCGATCAGCAGCGGTTTGATTAAGTAAACAGAAAAGTCAGATCAATGACAGAAATTTCTAAGCATTATAGTGTGATTAACAAATTTATGTGATAAATTTTCAACAAATCAAGTGAGCTTCAATTACAGTATACAAAGGAAAAATTTCAAATCACCATTCAACATCGGAGGAGGTAGTCCTCCTCAACAGTAACAATCAATGCCAGAGGAGGAAGTTCGCCTTCCTCAGAGTGCAGTCGAGGTTGAGGGCTGGATTCCTGCACTTAGCACAGAATGACTGAACGAGCCGTTAGTTAGAGACGAGAGTTCCAGGCAGTAGTGCCTCTGGAAGGTGTGGGGCGAGGCGCAGGTCGCGACATTACAGATGCGGTTGAGCGGCACTACGTTGAGGTTTGCTAGCATGGCCGCCATGGCCCATAACTGGTGGGTGTGGATGTGGGCCGGGGCGGTGGCACCGGCACTCGAATAGCAGTGGGAGATGCAGGCTATGATCCACTGTGATAGGGTTCGCTTGGTGACCGGTTGTCCTGGTCTTTTGGGATCGAAGGACACGAAGAGTGGGTTGGCCCGGCGGGTAGTTGCCGTCTGGGCTAGGTATGTGCACAATGCGCGTACGCAGTCCAGAGTGTGGAGGTGACGCTCTTCAGAGTTGTTGTGCGGCTCCAGGTAGAAGGCCTGGAGCTCGATTGTTTGATTGATATGAAAGGCAGACGCCACTTTGGGCAGGGTTCGCAGGGATGCGTGTCCAGGATGGAGCGTGGTGTAAGGAGGTTGGGCCACCAGCGCTTGGAGTTCGCTTACTCTTCTGGTGGAAGTAATGGCGATGAGGAACAGCATCTTCCAAGTGACAAACTAGAGAGGGGCCTGTTCCATTGGCTCAAAGGGGTCCCTTGTGAGCTGCTCGAGCACTATGTTGAGGTCCCAGGTGGGCATAGGCTTGCTGACAGGGGGCCTTAGGTTCCTAAGGCCTTTCATGAAACATGACACCAAGGGGTGTGACGAAATGGGATTGCCGTCTAGGTGGTCGTGGAAGGCTGCGATGGCTGTCAGGTGAACCCTGATGGACGAGGTCTGGAGTCTGGTATGAGAGAGAGAGGAAAGGTATTGGAGGATCTGAGGTATGGAGCAGGAGAGGGGGCAGACCCCTGTTGTCCTGCACCAGGCGTTGAATCTCTTCCATTTGAATGCATAGGAGTGGCGGGTTGAGTCCCGTCAGGCGGCCAGGATGACCTGCTGGACCTCATTTGTGAGGTTTAAGTTCGATAGGCATTGCCATTCAATTTCCAGGCCGTCAGTACCAGGGTAGTAAGGCTGGGGTGTAGGGTTCTCCCCTCGTCCTGGGAGATGAGGTCCGGGCGCATGGGAAGGCGGACCAGGGGGGTTCTGCGAGAGGCACTGGAGAAGAGGGAACCACATTTGTCTCAGCCAGAATGGCGCAATGAAGATTACGGAGGCCCTGTCGGTGATGACCTTCTGCAGGGTCTTGGAGATGAGTGGCGTTGGAGGGTAGGCATAGAGAAGCTTGTGCCTTCCCCAGTGTAGGTGAAAGGCGGCCGTGGAAACTCTCTGGTTCGCCAGGTGTCTGGAACAGAAGTCTGCGCACTCTGTGTTGTTGGGGTGTGCGAAGAGGTCCAATTGTGGCTGGCCCCACTTGAGGAAGAGAGAGGCTGTGATCGCCGGATGGAGCAACCATTCGTGGGGTAGCAGCTGGTGGCTGAGTTTGTCTGCCAGGTTGTTGAGTTCACCTGAGAGGTAGTTGGCCAGGAGATGGCAATCCCTGGATCGGGCAAAGTTCCACATTGCGTGTGCTTCCCTGCAGAGGGGTAGCAAGCCCATGCCTCCCTGCTTGTTGACGTAGAACATGGCGACTTGGTTGTCTGTCAGGATTAGCACCATTTTGCCATTCAGCCAGGCTTGGAAAGCTTGCAGTGCGTACCTGATGGCCCTCAACTCTAGCAGGTTGATGTGCAGTCTGCCCTCCTGTGCTGTCCACATTCCTTGGGTATGTAGATGCAGGAGGTGAGCGCCCCAGCCCCAGTTGGAGGCATCTGTGGTGATGATGAGGTCGGGCGGGGGGTCCCTGAAGGCTCTGCCAAGGGAGAGGTGCATCTTGCACATCCACCAGGACAGGGAGGCCTGTATTTTCTGGTCTATGGTTATCCGCTGAGACAGTGGTTGTGTTCACTGGTTCCACTGGCAGCGGAGGTGCCATTGCAGACCTCTCATGTGGTGTCTGGGGAGCTGAATGACATGTGTGGTCGCTGCCATGTGGCCTAATAGGCGTAGGAGTTTTCTGGCGGATGTGTCTTTGGCTGTTGAGATTTGGCGGGCTAGACGGGACATGTTGTCCACCCTGGCTAAGTGGAGGAAGGCTCTTGCTTGGCGGGTGCAAAGGGTTGCTCCAATGAAGTCCAGTGTTTGTTTGGGTTGCATTTGTGACTTGAAGTTGATGAGGAAGCCAAGGGTGGAGAGGAGCGAGGTGGTCTGGGGTATCGCCTTGGTCGCGGCTGGCCTTAAGGGCGCGGCGATCAGCCAGTCGTCCAAGTATGGAAAAACACAGTTGCCAGACTTCCAGAGGTGAGCTGCAGCTACTGAAATGCATTTGGTGAAGACTCTCGGGGCGGAGGAGAGGCCAAATGGAAGTACTGGTAATGTCTGCCCTTGATGGAGAAGCGTAGAAACCTCCGGTGGGCCGGGTGAATGGGGGTGTGGGCGTTGGCATTGTGGAGGTCCAGTGAGGCTAGCCAGTCATTCTGTTGGATGAGGGGTGGGATGGACCCTAGGAATACATCCTGAAGCGTTCTTTGTGAATGAACTTGTTGAGGTGACGTAGGTCGAGGATTGGGCGCATTCCACCAGATTTTTTTAGGGATCATGAAGTACCTTGAGTAGAAGCCGCTTCCAGCTTCCTCCTTGGGTACCCGCTCTATAGCTCGGGCGTTCAAGAGAGTCTCAATTTCTTGGGACATCGCCTTGGCCAGATGAAGTGGTATGCGGGAGTGGGGAAGGGCCCTCTGGAGAGGGGTCGCCATGAAGCGGATGCGGTAGCCTCTGTGTATGATTTTCAGGACCCAGTTGTCTGTGGTGATTCTCTCCCATGCCTCTTTGAAGAAGGTTACGCATCCTCCCACCGGCTGGCGTGTGGGAGTTGTCTCGTCAAAAGGATGGTGTGCTTTTCCCGGAGGAGGTTGCCATCTCTTTTTGCGGTCTGCGCTCCTTGTTGCGCAGTTTTTGGTTGTAGGGTTGGTAGGTTGGCTGGTAGGAGTAGTAGTTTGTCCGCTTTGCCTGCTACCTTTGTTGAGGCTGGTACCGTCTGGGTTGTTGAGGCTTTCGGTAGTAGGAGCCTTGCGACTTTCTGGAGCTGGAATTTTTATCAAGACCATCGGACACCAGAGACTGGAGAATATCAAAGTGTTCTTTCATGTTGCTAACAGTCTCTTTAACTTTAGCTCCGAACAGGTTGTCTCTGGTGCATGGGGCATCTACCAGGCATTCGTGAGTATCCGCTCTTAGGCCTGAAGCTCTGACCCAGGCCATGCGTCTTGCTGTGATGGCCGTGGCGGCTCCTCTGGAGGCAACATCAAATGCGTCAAAGGTGGAGCGGATGAGGTGTTTGCCGCATTCGGTTAGGTCTCCCAGAAGGGGAGAGAGGGTAGCTTTGCTGTCGTTGGGTAAGTCATCGAAGCTTTCTTGAGGCCGTTGAGGATGGTGTCGAAATAGAGGACCTGCTGGAATTGATGCGCTGCAATCTTTGCGCTCAGCATGATGGACTGGAAGACCTTCTTGCCGTGGTCGTCCAGTGTCTTGTGGTCTTTGCCGGGTGGTGCATTGGTATGTGTGCAGGAGATCTTTGCCTGTTTCAGGGCAGACTCCATAACGATTGACTGATGAGGTAATTGAGTCTTGTAGAAGCCTGGTGAGGGCTGGACTTGATATTTCATGTCAAGTCTGCGTGACGTTGGTGGAATAGAGACGGGGGTCAGCCAGTTGAGGGTGTCCAGAAGGAGGCGGTGGATCGGTATGGAAATCACTGATCTAGGGACATCCAGGTATTTGAGAAGGCCCAGGACCTCACTCCTAGGGTCCGGGGTGTCCGAGGGATTCAGGGCGAGTCTTGAGGCGAGTTTCTGGAGATACTTGGGGTAGGTGAGGTCCTCCGGTGGTGAAGGCGGGAGGAGTGGAACTGAGTGAGGTTCAGAAGAAGAATCTCTGCTGCTGTTCGTTGGTGAGGAGCTGCATGAAGAGATGCGCTCGGCCGCTTCCTCAGCTTCGCTGCCCAAGGGGGAAGGCTCAGGGAAGAACCCGATTGGTGAAGGGGATCTCCGCAGGGTCGGTGTCCTGGTGCTTGGCTGGTGAGGCTGAGCTGGCTGAGTTGTTTGTGGAAAGTTCTGAGCCAGGAAGGTTTTCCACAGGTCCATCATGGCTGCTGGGGGCTGGAGTTGGTGGTTGCTTGTACCCCCTGGAGTCATGTCTGT
This sequence comes from Ichthyophis bannanicus, assembly GCA_033557465.1. Classification (NCBI taxonomy): domain Eukaryota; kingdom Metazoa; phylum Chordata; class Amphibia; order Gymnophiona; family Ichthyophiidae; genus Ichthyophis; species Ichthyophis bannanicus. The sequence goes on from CM066034.1 coordinate 594,777,247, forward strand.
GCTTTTTCCGTGCAGGGGATGGTGAGCTGTACCTTCTGCAGTGCCTGTGTCTCCCGCATGTCTTCTTGCTGCTGCTGCTGCCCCTGTAGTATCCCGTGCTGGCGCAGCTGGCTGAACGCTGGTGCCAGTGTAGAGAAGCATCGTGGCTGGAGTGGCTGCCTGAGCGGTGTTGGATTCGGCGCTGTTTGGGAGAGTTGCTGCGGCAGGCTTTGGAAGCTGCGTGGGGTTTCCCAGCATCAAAGGGACTGTTGTAGTTGTTGATATGGAAGGACAGACTAGATAGGCCATGTGGTCTTTTTCTGTTGTCATATTTCTATGTGTCTATGTTTCTATGTCATGGGAGGCTTTCCGGTGGCGCCGGCCAACAGCAGGCACCATGGGCAGGTCTTTGTAGGGCAAGCCAATTGCAGGCTTGGTGGGCAGCTCCTTCCTCGTGGTGCGGGAAATGGCGCCGGTGAGGGAGGGCTGTTTCCTGCTGCTTACAACTTCAGAGGAGGGAGCGGAAGCTGCCGGCAGATGCTGTAGGAGGCATCGCAGTTGCCAGAGGGGGCAGGCAGACTGGGGATGGAGGCCCCGAGAGGCGCATCCTTGGTTGCAGCTGAGGAGCTCTGTGCAGCGGCCATGTTGGAGTTGGCCATGTGGTCGGTGCCTCCTGATTCAGTTGGTCGCTTTTTCTTCTTACCGGAGGAGATTGGGACTGCAGGAAGAGAATTGGAGGGAGAGTCCTTCTCGAGGTAATCCTGACGTGCATGGCTGCGGGATTGGCGTGCCCTGGGGGACATCCATGCACAGTGAGGACAGTCTTCCATGCGGTGGTCCTTGCCCAGGCAGCGTAAGCATCAACCGTGTGCATCTGTAGCGTTCATCTTCTTAGAGCAGCATGGCCATTTTTTTAAATTTTCCTTTTTATTAATAATTTCAAAAAACAATAATTCACAACACAGCTTTAGAAAACAAGGAAACCAATCCAGTCCACATTATGGGGAGCATATACAAAGGAAACTACCACAAGAAAGTAAATTTACACATTGAAATTTACAAAATTAAGAAATATGCGAGAAGAGGAGCTGCTGACCTAAATTATTCAAACTCTGATTACAACCTGATGACATAAAACTAAAAAAGTAATATCATACCTGAGAATCCTGCGTCAAAAGAAACGTTTCTAAAGCCGATATCTCCAAGAAAACATATTTGGTGCCCCTTAACGTAACCAAACATTTACAGGGAAACTTAAGGAAAAAGGTTGCACCAATAGCTAAGACACGGGACTTTAACACTAGAAGCCCCAAAGTGCGTCAATTGACGCAAATGCATCTTTGAAGTTGTATACCAGCGGCACTGCTAGAACCATGTCAGTCATGTTCCATGACTTTGTTAGCAAGGTCAAGATGTTCAAATATGTGCATCGAAAATTAATGACAGATGCACCACCTAGCGGGAACATGAATTTATACCTAGAAGCCCCAAAGTATGTCAATTGACGCACTCGATTATCTTGGATGTGTCAATTGACGTACTTTGGAGCTTCTAGGTATAAATTCATGTTCCCACTAGATGGCGCATCTCAATCACTGTTTACAGTTTTACTCCGACATTACAAACAATAAACACACAATGACGTCATGTAATGACGTCACATACTGTACATATTTAACAAATAAGTAACTTCACATTAATTCACATCTGCATTTCATGCTAAACTCAGTCGTGATAATGTGTCAGTTGACGCACTTTGGGGTTTCTAGGTAAAATTCCTTTTGGGGCTTCTAGTGTTAAAGATAAAAAAGCCCTACGCCGAAGCTGAGTTTTCCTAGAGACATCGGGAAACATATTTATTTTACCCCCACAGAATTCAGCTTCTTTATTAGAAAAATATAAACACATAACTTTACCTCGGGTCTTACAGGTACTGGAGGAGCTTCTTCAGGCTCAACGGGATGGTCTGCCAATCATTCCTGTGGATTCTAATGATATTTCCTTGTCTGATGTGTGGCGTGTTCTCTCACGGATTGAGGCTTCTTTTGTCTCTGTGGTGTCTTAATTTTCGTTTTTTTTCAAAAGATTCCGTGGCTAAGTTAGCCCAGCATGATTCTCAAATAATTACTTTGGATAATAAGTGTCAGAAATTGGAAGTTCAATGTAATGCATTACAGAATACCTCAATGTCTTTTATTAAGGATAGTCTTTATTTATATGCTCAGCAGGAATTACTTGAAAATAATATGAGAGCTTTGAATGTTAGATGCTTAAAGTTTCCTTATACTCATTTATTGTCCCCTCAAATGTTGTTTGATACGTATTTGATAGAAATTTTGGGGTATCGAGATAATACTAAACCGCATGTTATTAAATTGTTTTATATTCCTCAGGTGGGGTTGACTCATGGTGTGACTTCATCAGGAGCCCTCCCTGGTCCTCCTTTGGATTCCTTAGATGTTTCTGCTTTCATTGAATCTTCTCAAGATGTGATTTCAACTAGGGCTACCCTTTTGGTGTCCTTTTCCAGTGTGGCCATTTTTTAAAACTGGGTTTGCTGCCCTTATCCTGTTTATCTTTGTTTCTTTTGGAGGTTTTTTCTTTATCCATGTTAATGGAAGGTTGGAGAGCTGAGCTTTCCGTCCGAGTGGTAGGGCAGAAGAAAGAGAACTGAGCCAGGTAGGGGCGGGCCTGGGGGTGGAGACTACCATGTGCTCAGAAAGGCTTACCTTTCTGAGCTCTAGGAGAGCACTTCCATATCAGTGGCGCTGTCGGATGACGTCATCAGGTGTGGCTGAGGCATCCTGCTTGTCCTAGGAGAATCACTTTACTCCCTAATCCCGTCTCTCTTCTTTTGTTGCTCCTGCTCCTTTCCCTGCTCGGTCCCTCCCCCAGCCCCACAGTTCCTCTATCTTTTTTCTCTAAAAATTAAACATTGCTCATAGATTAAGCTGGAATGTTTGAGATGGCTTGGTGGAATGCCTGCTGTAGGTGCCGCAACCCTCAAATATACCACAGTTCTCTTTGCCTTACACTCCTCAAACAACCTCTTGCAGAGTACTGGTTGCAGTTTACTTCCACAAGCCCTAGCTGGGTTTCACGTCTCACCAGGTCCTTCAAGATCCTGTTACTGCTTAATCCCAGACAGCCGTCCCAAAACGCAGCTCACTGTTCCTCAGGAGCACTGAGAATCGCATGGATTTCAACAGTTCACTCTACCATCCTGGCAGATTCTCCCTATCTGGTTATGCAGGACCTGTTATGATTCCCTCTGAAACACAGAAATGGGAACATCCACTAGCAGTGACAGACACCAAGTTCCATCCTGAATCGCATCATCTCACAGATGAAGAGCTGGGAGTCCAGAAATTTCCTCATGTTAACAATAGAGGAACATTGTGGGGTCCTACTACATAGGCATGGCAATTTTACATGTGCTGCCAAAGTAATATATATAAAGCCTCATTCTCATAGGGGTTCTATACAAGAAATGGGACATCCAGTTTGGGACATTCACATTTCCTCTAGTATTTTATTAAAGGCTCTGCCGAATGTGGAGCTTATTATGAAATACATGTACAGACATGAAGGTTTGCACCTGTATTGCCCAACACGTATAGCTGGAGCAACCATTTTACAAGCCTATACTTGCAGAAGAAGAACAGCATCACTTAGAGCTGTACATGTACAAGCGCTGGCACCTACACACATAGGTGTCAATCTTACAACATACAAATATAATTGCCAGCACTTACATATGTGGTGGATTTTACAAAGATACGTGTACAAGTGAAGCCATTTAAAGAGCCAAGTGAAAAAACTTCACATCGATTTTTTAAATGGCTTTAGACACTAGAGGTTAGCACAGCTGCCCCAGATTTATTGATGGAGACCCCATGTCTAAACAATCAGGAAGCTGGCACTTGTGCGTGCCTCAGAGCAGGTGCAAAATGACTGTGAAATTTCTCATACATTTCTATTCCCATTGTAAAATGGGAACTCATGTAGTTTTTTTGCCTGCTCCAGTGGAAGGTCATGGTGGGATTAGAGGGGCAGAGCCTACTGAGGCACTAGGGCAATTTTACAAGGGGGGGGGGGGGAGGGCGGAGGCTAAGTCCATAGATTCAGCCTCCTTTCCTTTCCAATACCTCCCTTCCTGACAGTGCATGAGACCATCCTTGCTCATGCACTGACAGGAAGATATTTACTTGCAATGCAGCAAACAGCGGCATATCACTGCAGCGGTATGCTCTATTTTTTCTGAAAGCACAAATTTTGTAACAAAAAAATTGTTTTAGCATATGTGTTAGAATGTTGCATGCTGAAACCAAAATGGGAGAAACCTTTTTTCAAAATATGGCTCACAGCTGTGGCAGCGAGTGAGCTCTACTAGGCAAGATTATTTTTTCAGTCTTCTTTTATTTTCATACAGGTATCTTACAGATACATTCATCTATTTTGGGCTTTTTCTCATTTGGTTAGAATAGGTGCCTCAGAACTCCTGATGGGAGGGCGGGCAGCACCAGCACCTAATTCATAGCTTTCATAAAAGGTTCTTTGTGTGGTGCTAATGTTAACTCACATTTAACTACATACGGGCATGTGAATTAAATTAATTCATGATGGCTCTAAGATTCTTGATTGAGCCTAAAGCACATGGCAGAAAAAAATTTGCATAGGATTGTCATTTTTAAAGAGAATATTTTCTAGTTAAAATGATTTTCTCCTTTAATGATTCTCTCTCTCTTTCTCTTCCAAAACCTAATGTACACTTCTGCACCATCAAAGGCGCGGACCTTCCTTCTGGAATTTTATCGAACACACAACATTGAGCTCTCCAAGCTGTTGAACCGACTTGGACAATCGCTGCCAACCTGGCTCCGAGAGGAACTTCAAAATTCAAACTGGAGCTGAGGCAGAAACGGAATCTCAGAGAGAATGTACTGCAATGCTAGCCAACTGCCAAAGGGTGCGCAAGCAAGCAGGAGCACTACCCTGTGGCAAACTCTCGGGAACAGCAAGAGACTCCTTTGTCCCCCCTCAGTGCATGAGACTACAGACCGCAATGATTGCACGAGGAGGGGCCACAGCGCAACATGCAAATGGTTTGCAGTAGGGTGTTAATGGTTGCCTACAACTCTTGTAGTAGCTGAACATTACAAGAAATGGATTTGCCCAAAGTGCAATGGCAGGCTAGAAAAAAATAAGATGAAGATGACATTATCAGAGCTTGGGGGAGTTTATATGTGTCATCCCCTCCCCAGTGCCACCTGCCACACCCTGCCCTCCTTACACTTTTTTATGAACGCGATCATTCCTTTTTATCTTTCTACTTTGGTTCCTTCAGAATCATCTTCAGCAAGCGGGAAAGATCTCTCAATACACCTGTTGTGGAAAAAAATGAAATAGTGAGTGCTAGTTCTGGACACTGATTTTTCCCTGGCAAAATTGCCAAGCTGTGCAAGTTTTCAGTGGAAGATTTGGCCCAATTCCTAACATACACTGGAGGATTTCCAACTAGGTTTTTTTGTTTTGTTTTTATACTGTGTTTATATCGGTTTTCTGCTTATACTCTGATCTTTGTTGCAGAAAAGCGAAAAGGCCCTTCGTGTTAACTCAGCTTCTCCAGCGCACGCCCAATCTCCAGGGTGCACGAAGGAAAATGCTGCAGGAGATCAGATTGGAAGATAGACAATTAGCTGCAAATAATTTATTTTTATGGTTCTGCCAAGGTATAGTGAAAGCAGCTGAGGGGCCCTTTCTCTAAAGGCTTTAACACACATTACTGAATGTTATGGCATGTTAAGTGCTCACAGCCCTTTTATTTCCATTTCTGTAGGTACAGTGGCATTTAACGTGCATCAACATCATTAATGTGGGTTAATCTTTAGTAAAAGGGCCCCTGAGTGTCACTGTCCCATGCATATGTTTAAAAAAGATACTTCATGTTAAAATGTTTCTTTCAGGTAATTCAAAACTTGGAAGGCTTTCAGAATTATTACTATGCATCTGGATGTTGCAATGTAATAAGTGATAAAATCACCTGTTTTTTAAAAGGACATTTATGGCAACTGAAATAGATATTGGCCCTGGCCTATTGCAGAGAGCCGTTGCTTTTGGAATCCCCTCCTGAGTCTGTTTGCTCCCTCCACACTGACAGAACAGTGATCTGGAATGGAGGTAGTGAGGGGGAGCCATCTAGGTAGCTCCATGAAGCTTTTAAACTGTGCTGAACATTGCAGTATTTGAGATGTGGGTTTGAATTCATAGTTCATCAGTGTCAATGGGGCCTGAATGTGCTGCAGGGGTGGCATGCTTAGGCCTGGGGAAGAGGGAAGGACAGGCAGTGCTGCAGTTATGGTCCCTGGAGGCGGTTCCTCTTTCCAGCCCAACGTCCAGCAAGGATTATTTAGTGCACTTACACATGCAACCCAAGGAAGGAGAGGATCAAAGACCAGAAACATTGGGAGAAAATTCAGTGAATTGTAGAAGTCATTCCTGTACAGCATATAATTGCACACAGTAATAATACAAAGGCTCCCAAATGCTCAACTAATTGAAAGGGGCACGTCAGCATAAATGAACATTTATTTATTTTAAATGGATTACAGATATTTAGAAGATTCCAATGAAATTTTCGTAAAGCTCAGTATTTCCTGATGACAAGAGCTATAAAATTGGCAATGAAAATATTAGGAAAATATCTTAAAATAACTCTGATAGAAATATCATGAGTCAGAATTGGATAAATTATTTTTGTCTTAACAAGCTGGCTTTAATTTATATTTTTGTTCAGAGCACTTGTACAATTATTGAGACGCATAGTCATCACCTAAAAGGTAAGAAAAGATCACTGCTTTTCAGCAGCAGAAATGTTGCACAATTACATAATATTGTTAAGGAGGGCTGAAATGTCAGAGAACCTGATTTCCATGCAGTTCCCACATACATCCAGCCCTGGTGCTCATCTTTTGTAGTGATGCACAGTGCTGATAGCCATCAGCGAACACTTTACAGCCTGGGAACTATCATCTGCAGCAGGGCTCCCTTAGCCCAACTTAATTGCTGTCCACATTCCTCTTTGCCTCCTGCCAATCAGGCCCTCCTTTCACCAGAAGATGGTTTCCAAGCCAGTTCAGTAACCTCAGAAATAGAGATTTGTTTCTCTTTCCCTCACCCCCATCCGACTTGTAATTGCTATACTATAGTGGGCATTTATCCTTTACACTAAACTCTCTGGCTGTTCTACATGCCATTAGTAAGTAAATGAAGATGAATTTCTCTGAAAAGCATTAGACCGTTCTTGCATACAGTTTCTGTGAGAGACATTAGTTCCGCTGGCTGGTCTCAGATACACTGTTCATGTGAGTCTTAGCACAAGGCTGCCACCTGCCTGTTAGTGCTCAATTATACAACAGATGATATTCAGGATTGTTTAAAATGTAATTATTAGGGGGGAGGACTTCTCTTTGTGACACCAGAGGGAATGCATGCAGTGGTTTAATGATAAGTCTGGAGAATACTGGGATGCAACTAAAGGAAAAAGCAAAGTAGAAGAGCTGCATTATCATACAATGCAGTTGAAGCTTCACCTATATAGCTATTCTTTTTGTGGCAAATGTATGTTAACCACACCCTCTCTTTTTGAGGGAGATAAAATTCCAATTTTGATAGCACTGTCTTTTGTGACTGATCCATGCTGTTTTCTGGATATGAAGACAGAAAGTGAAGTGCTTATAGCATAACAATGTGATGAACAAATAAGTTCCAGTCTGAAAGTACCGTGTCATACCTGCAGGACAGCTAAAGCTTCATTGACCTCCTTGCATATGTATTGAGAGCACTGGGTGCCCAGGGAAGAATAATGTTATACCAACACTAGCAGCAAGACATGCTTATGGCTAAACTTATTGCTCATTTTTTTGTTTTTGTAAAGGAGCAAAATTGCCTTTGCCACCACACTTCGAGGGTAATTCTATAAACTCTCACACATATGTGGCCACTATGCATGTAAAAGGCCTTTTATAAAATACAGATTGGTTTAAATGTGTCAACCTTTTTAAGCAGGAGCTTGCTTTGCCTTTAGGTGTAGCTGGTGGCATAGACAGGCCAGAGAGCCGATGGAATTCACAAGTATATTCATTGATCACAAAACACCTTAATCAATGCCCATACTGGTCAGTTTTACACCTAAACATTTACAACTGCTCTCAAGACAGTGTAAACATTTGTGCCTACATTCAAGGTGTGATCTCTGCCACTTACTCTAGGGCACCTACTAGGCCACTTAAATAGGCCCCCTGTTATAAAATTACCCTCCTAGTGCATACAAAGGAGGAGAAGAGCGGTTTGGCCTTTTAAAGCAAAGCAAAGCTTACCTATCATGCCCTAAATGTTTTCATATGGCCAGTAGTAATACCGTTTTACATCTATGTTGGCATGTTTAAGCCAGTGATTCCCAAACCTGTCTTGAAGCCCCTCTCCAGCCATTTGAATTTTCTGAATATCTGCAATGATTATACATAAGATATACTTGCAAGTATAGTCTCAGGAGTAGCCTAGTGGTTCGAGCACTGGCTTGGTAACCAAGAGACCAGGATTTGGTTCCCACTAGCACTCCTTGTGGCTTTGGGCAAGTCACTTAACCCTCCATTGCCTTGGAAGAAAGGCCTGGCAATCTACTTCCGGTCACACTGCCAAGAAAACCCAGGAGCTTCTGGGTCGCTAAGAGTCAGCATTGACTCGAAGGCACACATTGCATTTTGCATAGTCTCAATTGTATGTAGATATATCTTATTCACAGTGACTATGCATATCCTAAAAACACAACTCATGGGATCCTTGAGGACAGGTTTCGATAAAAACCTCACCTCTGAGCAGTTATCTTCAATGTCTTACATATACTCACAGATATTGTTGTCTGGTTCAACTTGTCTAAGCTACTCTGTGATATCATAGCCAACATGCACCAGTCCGTAGGCTCAGCCATGAGGGCAGGGATATGGTAGGGAGAACAACTGATAAGGAGTCCAATAATTAAGTGAATATGAATACTTGCCATATGCTAGAAGACAATATGTGAAACTCTGCTGGATATGGGGGATGGGGGGTGGGGGGTGGGGGTGATTCAGACATGCCCCATGGAACTTTGGCTCCTAAACATTCCAAACAAGAATTCTGTAAATACTTTCCCAGAGTTTCTTGGGCAGTGAGAGTGTGGAGCTGGGAGAATCTGCAGGAGTAAGGAAAGACCCCGTCTGACTTCTATGAAGGCAGACATCAGAGTTGGGTCCTAGCAAAGTTCTCTGCTACCATTGTGAACATTTTAGGTGCCTTGTGTCAGGCAGACCCTATTCCTCCTCTCTCCCACAAATACCTTGAAAAGAAAAAGGACTGAAAGAAGTATGAGGCAGCTCTTGCTCCCTCCCCCCCCCCCCTCCGTGGTATTCAGTGCTCCTTGCAAAATAAGGGGAAATGCTCATCTGTATCTTACTCTTTGACTGTGACCTTGATTGTAATTTATGACTGCTTCTCAAGAAGATCTTATTTTGTGAAGGGGGGGCTGGGGAAGAAAAGGGGGCAAGTTGTTAAAACAAGCTAAGTTAAGCCTTAGGTATTGTGTCTTTCTAAATAGTGCATTTACCATTGTATGTAAATGTCTATAGTATGCAATATAGTATTTTATGCCATGTGCCCTACTGAAGGGCAGATCTTGTGCAGCAAAAAGAAAAACAAAAGAACAGGAATGATATTCTAAACTAACCAAGTGTACCCCTGTTCCCCCAACTTCTGCACTGGACCCCTTGTGGATTGTGTCATTCACATTGAATGATGATGAAGATTTTTTTGGCTCTCGTAGCTAAACACAAGTGTCTCAATAAAAGCTAAAAGTAGCAGTCAGTGGATTCAATAAATGTGCGTTTTTTTCCTTTTGTATGTTTTTTTTTTTTATAATAAGATTGAGTCTACTCTGCTGTCCGTATCGCCTTTTCATGTTGACTGATTAGAACATAATGGTATCAAAGAAATGCAGTACTGCAAAACAAACAATACTTTAGGTACCAGTTAACCAAACAATACAGAAAAATCCCCCAAAGAAGGCTCTCCCAAGGACACTTCAAAACTCCAACAAATCTTTGTAAGGAGAAAAAGGCATCAGTGCTATTACCTGTCGCTCTACGAGGCAAGGGATAGTACCTTAGCCACAGAGGATATTGTGTGTTCACACAAACATCACCGGTCTAAATAAACTCCTTATAAAGTATATAAAATTTCTAATTTTTATGTTTTCTTATAAGATTAGTAAAATAAGATAATAAATCTTTTCAATATGAAATAAAATACACAAGGCAGTCGCTCCTTAAAAGACATACACGGTATCACAGTAAGCTGCAAATCCATGAACCTTGCAGAAAACCTTCACTTCTACACTGATGCAGCTGATAGCAAAACAAGGATCTTTGCTGGGCACAGTGTAAAAGTTAAAGGCATATGACCGTGCGGGACCAAGGAAATGGCTGATCTATGGGTAGTTTCTGTTTGCCGGTATGTCTAGTTTAGATTAAATGTAATGTAATGTATGCACTGTTCCCTCTAAGCTGTGCACGCGCGCACACCTCGCCGAGCGAGCGCACATACTTTTCAACAGAGCGCTCAAAAATTACGGATCTGATTCTGATAGAAAACAACACAGATGTCTTAAAATTTAAAAGTTATGATTGTAATTACTAGAAATTTCCCGCTTCATTTAGTATTCATCTATTTTCATTTAATTTGATTAAAATCAATGTGGTGTACATACTGTATTCTGACGTGTAGTCAAATTTTAAAGTATATAATTCCGAGTGTCATTATGTGGCGCACAAAAATTTAACCTTCCTTCAAAAGCTGCACACAGCTGATATTTTATGCGCACACAGCCTACAGAAAATTAGAGGGAACATTGAATGTATGTACTGTTTTTCCCTGTGTTATGTACTCCCATTTCCACTGCTTTGATGTAATGATAAAGTGGTGCATGTTTCCCTTGCCTTTGTATAACCTTGTAATGTATTGTAACCACTTTGATTGAAGGAAAAGGTGGTATAAAAAAACTTGTCAAATAAATAACTAAAGTGAAGGCTTTCTGCAAAGTTCATGGATTTGCAGATGACTACAGATAAGTGACAACACTGGTCTTTTTGGTACATGGAGGCGTTGAAGCTATTGAACTGTTCCAGCTTGTTGTTAGACTGTGCATGTCTTTTAAGGAGTGACTGCCTTGTGTATTTTATTTAATAATGAAAAGATAAGATTAGTAAAATAAGATAATGAATAAGAAAACATCAAAAATATAAATTTTGTATACTTTATTAGGAGTTTTTTTTAGACTGGTTTAACTTGTGGCTACGATTATTACCCCTTGTTTCGCAGAGGGACAGGATTTTACAGCCTTTTTCTCCTTACAAAGATTTGTTGGAGTTTTAAAGTATCCTTGGAAGAGCCTTCTTTGGGGATTTTTCTGAATTGTTTGGTCTGACTAAGCAATCATGGTTCCTTACAAGTAAAGGAGGTCTGTGGAGTAATGAAGAGGGTAGAGAGTATCCGCTGTTTCGGGAATGGTTTGAGATTGAGGGAAAGTGGAGGCATTGATTTTTTTATCTAATGTTAATTTAGTAATACTTTATAAGCACTCTTATTGGCACCAATAGCAGGATTGTATACAACTGGCCTATGAGAGCCTGCACATGAAGCAGAAATACATTATAATGGAACAATTTTACATGGAGCCCTTCCAAAATTACATACGTAAAGCAGTATAGCACATATTTGCTCCCTGTGGATTTGAATCTTGTTGACTGCCAGGAGCCAACATCAATGCTGCAAAAATATGCAGAATCTAACTATGTTGAACCAAGAAAAGCTGGAAAATATGTCCTTAGGGCCTCTTTGCCTTACTTTTCTAAAGAAGACATGTCCAGGGAGAGGAAATGCCACTTAAGAATCTGTTTTCAAATGTCTTGATCAGATCATCCACACCAAAAATAGTGTAAGGATATCTTCTTTCTAAGCTATCAGTGCTTATATTCAATCTCTGTGTATAAAAGAGAAGTGCTTCCTTTGATGATTATCATTTTATTTAGTCTGCTAGAGTGAGCTTTTCAGCCATTCTGCGTACCTAAGTATACTCCACGATATCACAGATTTCTCACCATTTTTCAAAGAAAACTGCCCTTCCTGTTGAAGGCAATTAGGCACTAAAAATGTTAGGCGTACTTATAGAGACTTATCTGTCTTCTTTTATAGCTACAAACTAGGTCAAATTAATTCTAAAACTTTTACTTGCTGCAAATGCTTGTCTGTTTTGGTTTAAATCTCTAATAGGCCTACCTGCAGCCTAGGGCAAATTACTTCTAAATCTTTAAGCCAAGCAAATAACTACTTTATGCTTTTAAAGAATTTAAAATAAAGAATTTTCTAAATAATCCACCATCTCTTTTGCCCCCAAGCAAAGTTGTGCTCACTTGGCTGCAGAGGCTTTCTCCTGCTATCAGATTCCCCTCAGATAAAATCACTTCACCCCCATAGAAAGCTCAAACACTTCAAGTCAAATTACCAAACACCTGTTTTATGAAGAGGAAAAACTCTAATTGAGGCAAAACCTCTGGCCAGGTTGGACTTATTGGATTGTGGGTTTTGATGGTCATCCATGGTGATTTGATGAAGGTGTATGACAGCATGGTCTTCAGATAAGTACAGCTGGATTAGCTATTAATGACTTTCCATGTAAAATATTGATAAGAAGGTTGCATGTGAAAGAGAGTTTGAATCTATAAAGCAAGTTAAAAATCATTTTTAGAGAGTGATGATGTATTTGAAAGTCAATTTGACCTCACTGTGAAGATATATGAGCTCTGTAGGGGAGAAATGATAAATGTAAGCACTGATAGTTTAGAAAGAAGACATCCTTTACAATATTTTTGGTGTGTAGTATGTATTCTTGTAAGGTCTACATTTTTCAGTTAGTCCGTTTTTTATATGCTGTACCAGATGATCTACATTTCTGAAGTCTGTCACAAGTTAGAATTAAAGTTCGATCCATGCAAACAAGTCTTAAACACAGTTTTCCAGACATGAAGGGGTAGTCTAGTGGTTAGAGAATGGGCTAAAAACCAGGCATTTCAGGGTTCAAATCCTGCTGCTCACGCTCCTTGTGACCTCAAACAAGTCACTTCACTCTCCACTGCTTCAGATACAACTTAGACTGTAAGCTCACTAGAGCAAGGAAATGTGTGTACCTGAATTGTAACTCACATTGAGCTCAGCTTTGGAGATATTAACTATACCTACCTACCTTGAGCTATCCCTAAAAAGGTGTGAGCTATCCAACTAAATAGTAATAATTAAATCCAATTCCCAAAATATGTATTGAGATTTAAAACAAAGTTCTTGAAAACTCACTGTACCATTTTACTTTCTTGAGAATGTTCTTAACTAGCACCAAAACGTAGGACCACTAACTTCACAAAGGTTAAAATAAGATGTGATTCTGGTGGAGGAGTCAGCTCCATGAACTTCCCATATGGAACATACACATTTCTTCTTTGTCAGAGCAGAAAAGTGGGTAATTGCAGCTGAGTGTACAAGGGAACACAACTTGTGTGTTTTATTATAACAAAAATTATGCATTATAAAGAAGTCATAAGTAGAGCTTTGGCACAGGTAACATATTTTGGGGAGTGTTTGGATGAAAAGGCATGATCACCTTAGGTAAAAAGTTAGGATGTATCCAAAGGACAACTTTATGGTAATGAAACCGAGTATAAGATTTGTATGTTTGAAGTGCTCACTCTTCTAGCAGGGGTGATGACTACTAGCAAGAATCCTTTCCAAGTCAAAAACGTGACTGAAGCAGACTCCAAAGATTCAAAGGGGACCTTCATAAGAGAAACAAGCACCAAGTTCAAGTCCCATGGAACAGGGGGCTTTTGCCAAGGCAGTTTAATATAACAAAGACCTTTCATGAAACGAAAGAGAATCTGAGCTGTGCCATTAGAATTATCTACCAAATAATGGTTCGCAGACAGCAGACGGAAGTGCACCCTTATTGAGGAGGTTTGAAGACCAAGATGGTATAACTGATAAAGGTACTGCAGTATGGTAATAGGAGCACATATGATTGGGTCATGACCATTAGAAAAACACATATTGGTAATCTCTTCCACTCGAAAGAATATATTCTTCTAGTTGAAGGCTTTCTGGCAGCTATTAGAATATCTTGAATAAGCTGCGGTACACCAATTGCAGAAACTAGGGATTTCTCAATGTCCAGGTAGTGAGAGATAGAGTCTTTGGGACCAATATATGGGAGGAGTGGCCTAGTGGTTAGGACAAGGTACTTCAGGCCGGAGCCTGGGGGTTGAAGTCCCACCTGGGGACAGCAATCTCAGGCCGGAGGGACTGGGATTTCTAGTCCTATAGGCACTCCTTGTGGTCTTGGGCAAGCCACTTAACCCTCCATTGCCCATGTTCCCTGTAAGTATTAGTGTATGTGTGTCATATCCCCTCGTGTTAAATGTATCTCCCAATTGACCGCTTTGACCCAGTGAAAAGCGGGATATAAATACAGCTAAATAAATAAATATTCAAAAGAACATAACCCATTAGCAGGACTTGTTAACCAGCTAAGTCCCACTGAGCCCAGTATTTATGGCACTCTCTGCATAAGGGCACTAACTATTGCTCTGACCACCTGGGCAATCCATGGGCTAAACTGGGGAAGAGCCAACACTTATCCAGATAATGGCAATTTTCACATAATTAAAGGAAGGTAAAAATCTAGCCTAAGATTATGTGGATTAACCTATCCAGATAGCTGCAGCTCTGACAGCAATATGCAGATATATTCAGCAGCAGCTGCTAGCCACATAATGCTGCTGAATGTCTGGATTTTATTTACCCATGACGACAGGTGTTTAAAAAAGCATTGACCTTCACAGGCTAAGTATTGACCTGTTCCAATCTAGATGAAAACGACTACCCTCTTATTAAGTTATCAATTCTAGGAATTAGCATAGTTTTGTGCATGTCACTGTACCTCACATTGCTTAAGTTGTTCTCAGTGTTAGTCTGCAAATGTGCATGATGGGGAGCAGAGGATTGTGGGCATGGCCTGAAACAGAGCAGATTGGCCAGGATGAGTCTGCCTCGGTGGTAGCGTCAATGGTTGAGACTTCATAGTGCCTGTCTGCCACATGCATGGCCTGGGTGGCCACAGCATGTCATGCTGAGAGGGCACTTTCACTGTGACCGAACAGTGACTAGGGCACATATATGTATCCACATAATGCTATATAATGTCTGGCTCCAGTGACATGGGGGCAATCTCTGTCTGGGGAGCCCAATCACTGAGCCAAAAGCTGGGTGCACATGGTAACTCTGTGCACATGCATTGTGTGCAGACCAGCTGCAGTTGGTACATGCATGGCTGAAACAGCCCAGTGGTGGGCAGCAGGTGCAGTCTGACTGAGCTTGCTATAGTGGATTGTTAGTCCTAGATGACTAGGACACAATTGTTCCTGGCCTATTCACTGTGGTCATGGCAGGGCCAGCAGGACAGTAGTAGCAGCCCCATGCAAGCCTAGAAGCCCCCACTACATTTGGCATAAGCTTTTAACACTGGGCATTGACTTGCACAGTTCTAGGAAGTTCCCTTTCCAACAGAGACAGGACACAGGGTTCAGCTGTGACTAGCACCTACAGCATGCTACAATTGTACAGGAAATAAGGTGACCAGCATAACATACTGCAGACAATACCTATCACACATTGGCAGTGATGTGGACCTGCCACATGGCCAACAGAGACCAGCTTGAGCAGTGCAAGTTCTGGGGAGCAGGTGCTGGGCGCCCATCCTCACCCTTAGAGTGGCTGCTAAAACTGCTCAGTAGAACAGTGTGTAGCTGTTATGTGCTTGTAGCACACGCTGTCAGTGCATCTTACTGAGCAGATGTGATGGGTCAGTGCATTATCTATTTGGTGATCAGCTGCAAACTGCTGTTCCGTGTGTGCAGTGCCTCATGGGTACTGGAGGGGCTAACCTGTACCAGCACACACAGTAGACAGTTTAGGCAGAGACATGCAGGTTGGTTCTTTATATCCAAACATTGCTGTGTGGAGGTATAGCCTACTGGTTAGTGCAATATCACCATAAGTTGGGGACAAGGGTTTGATTCCCACTTATTCATTTTGCATCTGTTTGCTACTCAGGTCATTTCCCCGCCTGTAACAGTCCTGGCTCTGCTGTGACTTGCAGACACTCATCCTTCTATGTTTTTATGCATTCTGCCAACATTTTGGATCAGCAAACATGCTACTCCACATCATGGCCTTCTAAGAGCATGATTTTATTGGCTCTGCTGCAGCCCATTGCAGGAAGTCAAGACATGTTCACCCTGCAAATGTCAGGCCCATGCTTGGATATGTGGCATGATGGTCATAGCAATGGCTTGGAGGCCAAGATATCACAGTTTGATGCCCAATATCACTCCTTATGTGACATTTCGGAATGTGTTACGGTTGCATTTTATATCTGCCGCAATCTACATGGACTGACAACACTTCTTTGCGACCTCGAGCAGTTCACTTAACCCTCCAATAGCTCAGCTGAATGTAGGTCCATACAATCCCTGTTTATCATCCAACATTGTCGGCAAGATGTACACCGATGTGACTGCACTACTACAATAGTATACTAACAGGCAGTTACATGCATACAGCTGTAACCTACTTGAGAACATGAGGAATGTACTGTATGACACTGTGACTGTAGAGCTTGGGCTCCATTACATCTCTGCAGTACATGAGGACACCTCCTACCCCTCAGATAATCACCTGCAGGTATCACCTCATGTCCGTACATGCCCCATTTATCCACTTTGGATGACACCTGTACAGTTATCAACACATTTGTCTGAGGTGTTGTATGGTGGCTGTATGGCTGGGACATAGAAACATAGAAATATGATGACAGAAAAAGACCACATGGCCTATCTAGTCTGTCCTTCCATATCAACAACTACAACAGTCCCCTTTTTTCCTTTAGAGATCCTCTGTGTTTGCCCCATGCTTTTTTGAATTCAGATACTGTCTTCATCTCTACCACCTCCACTAGGAGACTATTCCACGGATCCACCACTCTTTCCATAAAGAAATATTTCCGCATATCACTCCTGAATCTATCCCCCTTTACCCTCATCCCATGTCCCCTCATAGCAGAAATGGCTTTCAATTGAAAGAGGCTCTCCCCCTGTACATTTATGCCAAGGAGGTATTTAAATATCTCAATCATATCACCTCTATCGCGACTTTCCTCTAAGGTGTACATATTAAGATCCTTAAGTCTGTCCTCATCATCATGCGTCATTGTGGATACCATGTTAAAACCCTCAGCTCAGTGTGCAGCGGCGGCCAAGAGAGCAATAGAATGCTAGGTATCATAAGGAAAGGAATGGAAAATAAAACAAAAGATATTATAATGCCTCTATATCGTTCCATGGTGAGACCACACCTTGAATATTGTGTGCAATTCTGGTCGCCATATCTTAAAAAGGATATAGCGATTTTAGAAAAGGTTCAGAGAAGAGCCACCAAAATGGTAAAGGGGATGGAAGGATACTCCTATGAAGAAAAGCTAAAAAGGTTAGGGCTCTTTAACCTGGAAAAGAGACGGCTGAGGGGAGATATGATAGAAGTCTATAAATTAATGAACGGAGTGGAACGGGTAAACGTAGATCGATTGTTTACGTTATCAGAATATAGAAAGACTAGGGCACATGCAATGAAGCTACAGGGTAAACTATTTAAGACTAATAAAAGAAAATATTTTTTCACTCAACGTGTAATCAAACTCTGGAATTTGTTACCAGAGGATGTAGTAAAGGCTGTTAGTGTAGCTGGGTTTAAAAAAACGTTTGGACAAGTTCCTGGAGGAAAGGTCCATAACCATTATTAAGAAGGTACTCAGGATATCAATGCTTGACCCAGTACAAGCATGGTGGAACCTGTGTCTTTTGGGGAAACTGCTAGGTACATATGACCTAGATTAGCCACTATTGAAAACAGGATACGGGGCTTGATGGACCTTGGTCTGACCCAGTATGGCATATCTTATGTTCTTATGTTCTCATATGCTTTATAAAGAAGACCACTAACCATTTTAGTAGCCACCCTCTCTACTGACTCCATCCTGTTTATATCCTTTTGAAGGTGTGGTCTCCAGACTTGCACACTATACTCCAAATGAGTTCGGACCAAAGACTTATACAGAGGCAGTATCACCTCCTTTTTTCTGCTAGCCATTCCTCTCTGGATGCACCCAAGCATCCTTCTAGCTTTTGCCGCCGCCTTTTCTACCTGTTTAGCTACTTTAAGATCATCAGACAACCACGCCTAGGTCCCGCTCTTCTTTAGTGGACAAAAGTACTTCACCCCCTATACTATATTGCTCCCTTGGATTGCTGCAGCCCAAATGTATGACCTTACTTTTTTTAACATTAAATCCCAGCTGCCATATTCTAGACCATTCTTCAAGCTTAGCTAGATCCCTCTTCATGTTATCTACATCTTCCTGGGTGTCTATTGCATATTTTGGTATCATCCGCAAAGAGGCAAACCTTACCTGACAGCCCTTCTGCTATATCACTAACAAAGATGTTAAAAAGAATCGGACCAAGGACAGATCCCTGGGGCACAACACTGGTAATATCCTTCTCCTCAGAGCGAGCTACATTTACCTGTACTCTTTGTTGCCTCCCACCCAACCAATTTGTAACCCAAGCAGTAACTTTAGGGTCCATCCCTAGGGTGCTCAGTTTGTTTATAAGTC
Source organism: Ichthyophis bannanicus (assembly GCA_033557465.1). Lineage (NCBI taxonomy): Eukaryota > Metazoa > Chordata > Amphibia > Gymnophiona > Ichthyophiidae > Ichthyophis > Ichthyophis bannanicus. Next base: position 594,796,091 of record CM066034.1, read on the forward strand.
GCCTGTGAGGAACAGTGTCAAAGGCTTTACTGAAATCTAAATATACCACATCTAGGGCTCTCCCTCGGTCCAACTCCCTGGTCACCCAGTCAAAGAAATCAATCAGATTTGTTTGACAAGGCCTGCGTCTGTTGAATCCATGCTGCCTCGGATCCTGTAATCCGCTGGACTCCAGAAACCTCACTATTTTCTCTTTCAGCAGCATTTCCATTACTCACCACCGAAGTTAAACTAACCAGCCTGTAGTTTTAAACCACATCTTTACTTGCTCTTTCGTGTAAAGGCACCACATGAGCCTCTCTCCAGTCCTTAGGCACCACTCCCGACTCCAACGAGGCATTGAAAAAGTCAGTCAGTGGAGATGCTAGAACGTCCCCAAGTTCCCTCAGTATTCTAGGGTGTATCCCATCCGGTCCCATCGCTTTGTCTACTTTAAATTGAGCTAGTTTCTCACGAACAGAGTCTTCTGAAAATTGTTCAAGATGTCCCTCGCTTCTGTTCCTGTTTGTGGGTGTTTTCTGAGGTCCTGCTCCTGGTTCTTCATCTGTGAACACAGAACAGAAATATTTGTTAAACAATTCCGCTTTATCCTCATCAGCTTCTACATATTCCTCCCCTTCACCCTTGAGTCTGACAATACCACTTTTGCCCTACCTCTTCTCACTAACATATCTGAAAAATGTCTTATCCCCCATTTTATTGCATTGGCTATTTCCTCCTCTTTTTGAATCTTTGCTTTCCTTACTACTTTGCTAGCTTCTCTAAGTTTTTCCAAATATAGATGTCTCTCTTCCTCTCTCTGTGATCTCTTGCATTTCATGAAGGCCTCCCTCTTTCTTCACCTTTTCAGCTACTTCTTTCAAAAGCCATAGTGGTCTCCTTTTCCTTTTACCTTTATTTACCATTTTAACAAAGAGGTTGGTTGCCCTTAAAATATCCCCTTTCAGTTTTGCCCACTATTTTTCTACATCCCCCAGCTGTTCCCATCCCACTAACGACTCCCTGAGGTATTGCCCCATCTTGGCAAAGTTAGTCTTCCTAAAGTCTAAAACCCTCAACTTTGAATGGATTCTAACAGCCCTAGTCCTAATACTGAACCACACCATCTGGTGATCACTGAAGGCAAAATGATCTCACATTATAACATCAGAAACACTTTCACCATTGGAAAGCACCAAGTCCAGTATGGCCCCTTCACGTGTGGGGTCTGTTACCAATTGACTGAATAGTTCTCCCTTTAGAGAATCCAGGATCTCTTTACTTCTAGATGATACTGCAGCAGGAATGGGCCAAACAACATCTGGCATATTGAAATCCCCTATGAGTAGCACTTCCCCTTTCCTAGCAATGCTGCGTATGTCTTCAATTAACTCTGTCCACATCTTCCTCTTGTGAGGGAAGTCTGTATATCACACAAATGCAAATAGATTTCTCTTTCCCTCTTTCTAGTTTAACCCACAATGCCTCTTCTCTCCCTTTTAAGCTCTGTAATTCCAAAGATTTAATAGTATTTTTTACATATAGTGCCACTCCTCCTCCCCTTCTTCCTACCCTGTCCTTTCTGAATAAAGTATAGCCAGGTATAGTTACATCCCAGTCATGGTTTTCTGTGAACCATGTTTCTGTAACTGCCACTAAATCCAAGTCGGCCACTCCCACCAAAGCTTCAACATCAGGCATCTTATTTCCCATGCTACGGGCATTTATACACACTGCTTTCCATATGTTACCCCTGTTACCCATTTCCATAAAGGTATTTAATGTATCACTTACCTGGGGGCTTTCTTCACCCATCCCCAACAAATCTAGTTTAAAGCCCTCTTCAGTAGATTAGCCAGTCTACTATTGAAGACTCGTCGACCTTTCTTGGACACATGGATGCCATCTCTGCTCTGCAACCCTTGGAACAGCATCCCATGGTCTAGGAAACCAAAACGCTCTCAATGACACCATCCACGCAGCCATGCATTCATCTCCAGGATGTGAGCCTCTCTGCCTTGGCCTTTACCCTCAACAGGGAGAAGAGACCACCACCACCTGTGCACCTAACTGCTTCACCCTCTGTCCCAGAGCCATGAATTCACTTTTGATACGCTCAGAGGGATACCTGGCAGTATCATTTGTTCCGACACGGATTAGCGTCAGTGGGCTTGATGAGTCTCAGCAAACTCTCCATAACATCTTGGATTTTGGCACCAGGCAGACAGCATACCTCTCTGGACATCAAGTCTGGTCGGTAGATGGACACCTCAGTACCCCTCAGAAGAGAGTCACCAACCTTCGCTTCCTTGTGGTCCCTGATTCTGCAACTTTGGGGTACTTGAGCTCTGGTTCTTCCCTTTCCAGGGATGCTTTCACCTCCTCCACTTCCAGGGCTGCATAATGGTTCTTCAATTCAAGGGTTGGAGAAGTTGGATTGGTGATTCTGCAGGCCCTGGTGACTTGTGTCCAACCTTCGTCATTCTGTCGGCACCCATCTTCTCCTCTGCTGGAGAGGTTGGTTGCTGCAAGAAGCATCTCATACTTCTCACTGTTTTGAATGCTCCTCAGCCTCGTCACCTCCTCTCTGAGTTCCTCCACTTGTTTCCTCAGAGCTTCAGCATGCAGGTACCCTGCACATGGAACCGGTCCTTCAGCTGGCATTGGGACCTCTGTCTGGACAGAGGCAAAAGCTGTAATGGGGGCAACAGCTTTAGCAATACAATTTTTTTTAGGTGTCAGCAGTTCCCAAGAGCTGAGAAAGTTACCAAAGCAGAGTTTTAAACCTACCCCACTAAAGAATATATTTCTACTAAAGCACCAAAAAGAATATAACTGTTTTAAACAATATACCAAAACCCTTTTAAGAGCTCCCAGTCAGAGAGCTAGCAATTTAAAAAAATAACCCTCAAATTCTTACCGTTGTTTGAACTGTATAGCCCCAGTGAGTCCCACATGTCTGGTATCAGGCCTTCCAAGTGGCATGGCACACATTTTCACTCACAGTACAAATACATTGGGGATGGCACCTATGGCACATCGGTGCTGCCAGTTCATACCACCCTCTCCTCAGCTACCATCCTTCCTTCATCCCATTCATCTGTCTCTATCGGCTGTGTACAGTCATGTCTTCTTGTGAAGGCTGCTACATCATGGCCTACACTGGTACTCTTTTCCGCATTTTGGCTCTTGCCACATGCCTCTTCTGTGCCTGATCTGCACATCACCACTCCTATTCTGTCCTCCTGTTGCTGCACACTTCCTGCCACTTCTGACTCCGCTGGGGGACACGTCTTCCCCATCCTATGCCACACACTGACATTGCTTCATTTTATATTGGGCACCCCCTGTGCAGCTGCCTCCCACATGCTTGTCCCCTTTACTGGCTGCCACATAGGGTGCCCATGGATCTGGCAGGTCCATCTGCTCCCACCTAGCCTTCCATCCATCACCTTCAGTTTGACTTTTCTTGCTGCTCCTTTATCCAGCATTAGGGTTACAACCATTTTTGGGCATTAAGGTGCATGCTTGACACCTTAATGCCCGATGTCCCATTAACGCACGTTAAATGGTCCATAACACCTTTAATGTCGGAACGCCTCCTACACGCCCAGAGCCCTTTTCGCATGTAACACCCTTTATCACTGCCTTTAATACTCGCTAATGCCTGCTCCCTTAATGCTTTTTAGTAAACATACCCCTAGGACTCTCAAAATCTATTGAAGATATAGTAAATGCTGCAAAAGAAATATCTACCAGACATAGTTAAGCCTTCAAGTGGAAGAAGTTCTACATCTGATATTTCTCCAAATGATCACAACTTCATTCGGTGTCCTCCAAACACCATACTACCCTACCTGTATCATCTTTATCAATTAGGACTACAGAAGTCCTCCATCAGAGTGCATTTCAATGCTCTCTTGGGCTATCATGGAGAAGCAACCCAGAGTGGAGGCGTGGCCTAGTGGTTAGGCAGCAGCCTAAAGCCAGAAAACCCAGGGTTCAAATCCCACTGGCACTCCTTGTGACCTTGGGCAAGCCATTTAACCTTCCATTGCCTCAGGTACAGACTTAGATTGTAAGCCCTTCGGGGACAGGGGAATGCATACTCATACTTAAATATAATTTGCCTTGATCTTTTCCTGGAAAGGCATGAGCTAAATACTAATAATAAAATTATCAATAGGCTATTAGCTTCATAAATTGAGAATTGGTAAGATAATGTGAAGGACCTTCTGCATGTCAAAGCACCACTGCAGAAACCTCCTGTACCTTGGGACCTCAACATTTTCTTTAAATCTCTGATGAAGCTGCTTTTGAGCTGATTGAGTCGACTTCATAAGAACATAAGATATGCCATACTGGGTCAGACCAAGGTCCATCAAGCCCAGTATTCTGTTTCCAACAGTGGCCAATCTAGGTCATATGTACCTAGCAGTTTCCCCAAGGGACACAGGTTCCACAATGCTTGTATTGGTTCAAGCATTGATATCCTGGGTCCCTTCTTAATAATGGTTTATGGACCTTTCCTCCAGGAACTTGTCCAAACCTTTTTTAAACCCAGCTACACTAACAGCCTTTACTACATCCTCCAGTAACAAATTCCAGAGTTTGATTACACGTTGAGTGAAAAAATATTTTCTTTTATTAGTCTTAAATAGTTTACCCTGTAGCTTCAGTGCATGTCCCCTAGTCTTTCTATATTCTGATAAGGTAAACAATCGATCTACGTTTACCCGTTCCACTCCGTTCATTAATTTATAGACTTCTATCATATCTCCCCTCAGCCATCTCTTTTCCAGGTTAAAGAGCCCCAACCTTTTTAGCCTTTCTTCATAGGAGTATCCTTCTATCCCCTTAACCATTTTGGTGGCTCTTCTCTGAACCTTTTCTAAAATCGCTATATCCTTTTTAAGATACGGCGACCAGAATTGCACACAATATTCAAGGTGCGGTCTCACCATGGAACGATATAGAGGCATTATAATATCTTTTGTTTTATTTTCCAATCCTTTCCTTATCATACCTAGCATTCTATTTGCTCTCTTGGCCGCTGCTGCACACTGGGCCGAGGGTTTTAACATGGTATCCACAATGACGCCTAAATCTTTTTCCTGGGTGGTGGTTCCTAATGTGGAACCTTGCATTGTGTAACCATAGTTTGGGTTGTTCTTCCCTAGGTGCATAACCTTGCACTTGTCCACATTAAATTTCATCTGCCATTTTGATGCCCAGTCTTCCAATTTATCAAGATCCTCTTGCAATTTTCCACAATCCTCTTGGGTTTTAACAACTTTAAATAGTTTTGTCTCATCTGCAAATTTGATAACCTCACTCGTTATTCCACTTTCCAGGTCATTTATGAATATGTCAAAAAGCAGCGGACCCAGCACAGATCCCTGGGGTACACCACTATTCACCTTTCTCCATTGGGAAAATTGGCCATTTAGCCCTACCCTCTGCTTTCTATCTTTTAACCAGTTCCTGATCCACAATAGTACACTGCCTCCTATCCCATGACTCTTTAGTTTTGCCAAAGGTCTCTGATGAGGGACCTTGTCAAAGGCTTTCTGAAAGTCCAGATACACAATATCAACCGACTCACCTTTGTCCACCTGATTATTCACTCCTTCAAAAAAACATAACAGATTAGTAAGACAAGATCTTCCTTGTCTAAAGCCATGTTGGTTGTCTCCCATTAGGTCATGACTATCTACATGCTGAGTAATTTTATTCTTTATGATGGTTTCTACCATTTTTCCCGGTACTGATGTCAGGCTCACTGGTCTGTAGTTTCCCGGATCACCCCTGGAACCCTTTTTAAAAATTGGTGTTACATTGGCGATCCTCCAATCTTCAGGTATTAGAGATGATTTTAATGATAGTTCACAGATTACTAATAGCAGGTCTGCAATCTCGTATTTCAGTTCTTTCAACACCCTTGGATGTATACCATCTGGCCCAGGTGATTTGCTACTTTTCAGTTTATCTAATAGTTGTAATACATCTTCCCGATGTATCGATATTTCCTTCAATTCTTCCGCACCTTTAAATACCACTTCAGTCATGGGTAACATCCCTACATCTTCTTCAGTAAAGACTGAAGCAAAGAATTCATTCAATCTCTCCGCTATCGCCTTGTCGCCTCTTAGTGCTCCTTTAACCCCTTTATCATCTAATGGACCAACTGACTCTCTCACAGGTTTTTTGCTACGAATGTACTTGAAAAGGTCTTTACTTCGCGTTTTTGCTTCCGCAGCAAGCTTCTTCTCAAATTCTCCCTTTGCCTGCCTTATCAATGCCTTGCATTTGACTTGCCAGTGCTTGTGCTGTTTCCAGGTTTCGTTGTTTGGCTCTTTTTTCCATTTCCTGAAAGATGCTTTTTTGGCAACAACAGCCTCTCTGACCTCACCTTTAAACCATGCTGGCAGTTTTTTGGACTTCCTTCCACTTTTCTTAAAGCGTGGAATACAGCTGGTCTGGGCTTCCAAGATAGTATTTTTCAACAACACCCAAGCCTGATGTACGTCTTTAACCTTTGCCACTGCTCCTTTTAGTTTTTTCTTAACTGTTTTCCTCATTTTATCATAGTTTCCGTTTCGAAAGTTAAAAGGTAGTACTGTGGATTTCCTTACTATCCCTCCTCCACTAATTAAATCAAAGGCGATCATGCTATGATCACTATTGCCAAGTGGCCCCAACAAACTTATCTCTTGCACTAGATCTGGTGTTCCACTAAGGACTAGGTCTAATATGGCTTCCCCTCTGGTCGGTTCATGAACCAGCTGCTCCAAGAAGCAGTCATTTATTTCATCTAGGAACTTTATCTCCCTAGCATGTCCTGACATGACACTGACCCAGTCGATACCGGGGTAGTTGAAATCACCCATTATTATTACTGCACTGTAAGTTTTGTTAGCTTCCTTCATTTCTTTGAGCATTTCATCATCCATTTGGTCATTCTGGCAAGGCGCTCAATAGTACACCCCCACTGCCATTGCCTTCCCCCTTTTACATGGAATTTCAATCCATATAGATTCTACAGCAGATTTTGTTTCCTGCAAAACTTTAATCCTTTCTGACTCAATGCCCTCTCTAACATAGAGAGCAACCCCTCCACCAATTTGATCAGCTCTATCATTACGATATAGTTTGTACCCAGGTATCACAGTGTCCCACTGGTTGTCCTCCTTCCACCATGTCTCTGATATTCCAATCATATCTAACCTTTCATTTAGTGCTATATATTCTAACTCTCCCATCTTATTTTTTAGACTTCTAGCATTTGCATACAAGCCTTTTAGAGAATGTATTTTACTCATATTAATTTGGCTATTGTTAGACATGGGTAATTTGGGATCTTTAAGCTCAGTCTGCTCCATACTTGAGGGCATTTGGGCTACTTTACTCTTTTGTGGAACCTCTCTGCTTTTGGTAGTATCCTTCAAAGATACATTCTTCCGAACCATCTGCTCTTGGGCGACTGTCGGCTTTCCCCTAATATCTAGTTGAAAAGCTGCTCTATCTCCTTTTTAAAGGTTAATGCCAGCAGCCTGGTTCCATCCCGGTTAAGGTGAAGCCCATCCCTTCGGAAGAGCCCCTCCTTTCCCCAGAATGTTCCCCAGTTCCTAACAAATCCAAAACCCTCATCTCTGCACCATTGTCTCATCCATGCATTGAGACTCAAATATATCACCTGGAAAATTCTCTATCAAGTAGAGGTCACCTCTGCTAGAAAAAGAAATGAACTTCAAGCCTTAGTTACCTATAAATGGTATACTCAGATTCATCACAAGAAAGTACTTCTTTGCATGCATCCTAAATTTTCACTGAAGGCAGTCACAGGACCGTACCGAGGGAAGATCGCGCCCTGTGCGACTTGCCGACTTGCACATCAGGTGCACACCCCCCCCCCCTTGCGGCGGGAGAGAAGAGGCACGCCCAATGTGCAAATTGCCGGCAGAAGGCTTAAGGGGCGCATCAAATCAGAACCACTACAGGTATAGTAGCCTTCCTTAAGTATGCTTCACTGGATTCCATATTCAAAGCAGTGACTTAGTCCTCACCTCAAACCTTGGACCATTCCACATTCAGAATGTATTTCACTGAGTTCTTCTGGCCAACTTATCTTTGTAACACTGCAATATTCGCATCTTCTTGATAAATGGATTGCTACTCAGCAATGGGCAACTCATATCAAGATGAGCAGCTCTGAGCTTGGGAATCACCCACTTGGGTGCCTGACTCAATCCTGCTTGCTGTTAGGAAAAAAAAAAAAAGCATTCTATCACCTGTAAGAGGTACTTTCCATGGTCACCAGGATTGATTGGGTACACAATCCTTCTCACCTCCCCAAAGGTTGCATTTCTTTGTGAGCTATGGAGCTAAGGTGCTGAAGAGACTGGGGCACACAAGAAGGGCCACAAATGCTCAGAACTTTACACTCTGTTCTGAGCTTTGTGAGAGCTGCTCAGTCCCAGTGATATGCAATGATGTCAACCATTTTGGGGCCTGAATAATCCTACCATCTGCGGAAAACATCTATTACAGGTAAGAAACAATACTTTAATGCCTCGTTTGTACCAAATGTAATATTCTGGCTAGACACCCCTGGTCATGATGGATATGTGTACATTTATCATTCCTCAGCTCATCAATTAATCAATATCATTCCTGATGGACTCCATTGAAAAGCAAGGTAATACTCTGCCTGAAAGCTCTCAAAAGGGTTTTTGTGTCCATTTTTAAAAGCTTATTCTTGAAGGGGTTTTGGTGTTCATTTTTAAAAGCTAAGTTTTTTTTCTATACTGCAAAGGGGGAATTTATTTTGTTTGCTTGTAGTGTAAGGCAAAGGCTCATCAGAGTTCATTGTCTTTGTTCCAGCTACTCATTCACAGCTAACTCTTTGAAGCCACTGACCTCATCAGGTGTTAAGTGGCCCTAGAGCAGCATTTTTCAACCACTGTGCCGCGGCACACTAGTGTGCCGTGAGATATTGTCTGGTGTGCCGTGGGAAAAATTCCAATATCATCCGTAACATGTGGCCTCGGCTCACAAATTAGGGTTGCCAACCGGCCGGTTTTCAGCCGGCCTGGCCGGTTTTTCCATGGCCAGGCTGGCTGCCGGCACAGTTGTAAAACCGGCCATTGAAAAGCCGGTTTTTTTGCTCTGGCCGCAAGATCGGGAGCGGCCAGAGCAAAAAACCGGCTTTTGTGCCGAAGTCCGCGGCGCGATCGCGATTCCCTATAGCAGTGCAGCCGCTGGTTCTGCTTTGTACAGAGCAGCGGCTGCAGTACACTTACATTGAAAAGTAAAGAGAAACTGTGTCAGGAGCCCTCCGATCATGCAGAGCCCGAGGAAGTGATGTCATGGGGGCGGGCTCCTCACAGGCTGTCTTTCCTTTTCAAATTAACTTTAGCTGCAATAAAGTTAATTTGAAAAGGAAAGACAGCCTGTGAGGAGCCCGCCCCCATGACATCACTTCCTCGGGCTCTGCGATGACCGGAGGGCTCCTGACACAGTTTCTCTTTACTTTTCAATGTATGTGTAGTGCAGCCGCTGCTCTGTACAAAGCAGAAGCAGCGGCTTGGGCAGAGGGGGGGGGAGGGGGGGTGTGTGTGAGTGAACCAGCAAGGGGGGGGGAGTGTGAGTGAACCAGCAGGGGAGGGGGGGGGGTGGTGTGAGTGAACCAGCCAGGGGGGGGGGGCGATGGTGTGAGTGAACCAGCAGGGGAGGGGGGGTAAGTGAGTGAGTGACCCAGCAGGAGGGGTGAGTAAGTGACAGGGGGGTGGTGTGAGTGAACCAGCAGGGGAGGGGGGTTGGTGTGAACCAGCAGGGGAGGGGGGTTGGTGTGAGTGTTTGATTCCTATTCAAGAGAATTACTTTATATATAGTCAGTATAGGCACAGAGGTAATTTTTTTTAACATTTTCTAATGGTGGTGTGCCTCGTGATTTTTTTCATGAAAAAAGTGTGCCTTTGCACAAAAAAGGTTGAAAAACACTGCCCTAGAGTATCTTACTAAGCAGCTCGGCAGTGCTGTATAAGGGTTTACAGGGCCTTTCAAGTGTTGGCATTCCTGACAGACTCCATTGCAAAGCAAGGTAATACTCTTTCCTGAAAGCTTTTAAAAATGAAGACAAAAACCCTTTTGAGAGCTAATTCTTAAAGGGGTTTTGGTGTTCATTTTTAAAAGCTAAGGAATTTTTTAAGCTGCAAAGGGAGAATTTATTTTGTTTGCTTGTAGTGTAGGGCAAAGGTTCATTGTCTCTGTCCCAGCTACCCATTCACAGCTAACTCTTTGAAGTCACTGATCTCATCAAGTGTTAAGTCCCTCCCTACCCATCCCAACACCCACCACCCCATGTGAGCTTTTTTGCTTTATAGGGCAACTCCCCAATTAGATGCACACAGGGACATAGAATAACACTGTTAGAACACACTTAAAAGAGGCTAACTGCTTTTTCTCTTAAAGGACAGTTGAGGAACAAGTAAGGATTTTGGTAGATCTTGTATTTCTACCGATACCAAAGCTCCATCAACTAAACAATGGCTGGAAAAAATTGCATTGCTAAAGCTGTTGCCCCCATTACAGCTTCTGCCTCTGTCCAGAGATCCTAATGCCAGTTGAAGGACCAGTTTCATGTGCAAGATGACTGCTTGCTAAGGCTCTTAGGAAAGAAGTGGAGGAGCTCAGGGAAGAGGTGTCGAGGTTGAGAAGCATTCAAGACAGTGAGAACAACATTGATGAGATGCTTCTTGAAACATCAAAGCTCTCTGACAGAGGTGAAGATGAGAGGCTACATAAGGAAGAAGGCTGGACACGAGTCACCAGAGCCTGCAGTATCAGCACTCCAATTCCTCTAGCCCTTTAATTGACGAATCAGTATGCAGCCCTGGAGGTGGAGGAGGTAGAAGCATCCGAGGAAAGGGAAGAACCACAGCTTCAGCACCCCAAAGTTGCAGAATCATTCACCACTAGGAAGCAAAGGGTAGTGGTGGTTGGTGATTCTCTTCTGAGAGATACGGAGGTGTCCATCTACCAACTAGATTTGATGTTCAGAGAGGTGGGGTGTCCAGTATTGGGTTCTTTTTAATGGGTTCTATTAAGTTGTTATAAGTCTTTGTATGTGTCTGGATGGATATTTGGTTGGGTATTGCAATGGTGTGCATACCACTGTGTAATTGTTGGGAGTGGTATAAACAGGGTCTTACAGTGATATAGGAGGGCTCCTGTATGATCTATCAGACATGTTATAAGCAGGAGCGTAGCACTGTGTTTGGGACCCATGTTTTCAGATTCTCCTGCTCTTAGCTGTGTGGGTTAGTGCTCTCACCTTAGTATGGCTTCTATGTAGCATAGCATTAATCGGGCATCTTTTCTCTGTGTTAATCTCACCTCTTGTCTTTCTTCTATTCACTTCTTGTCGTCGCTCTTGTATTATCACATTAATCGATTTTGGTGGTAGTGCTCATGTTGAGCAGCTTGCTTGAGATGCGATCCTCCTTGGTCCCCGCCAAAGGGCCCCTTCTGGTAAGGTCCTCCAGCACAGGCTCACCAGGCGTGGACGCGCCTAAGCACACAGGTGATTTTAAATTTGAAGTTCTGCTGCTGCATCGGGCTGATTGGGTGTTCCAGAGGGGGGAGCAGGGTGGAGCTTACTTTCCCGCTCCCTTCTGAGCTCTTGATCGGGTTGGCGAGGTGGAGAGAGGCATTTAAATATCTCCATGGCATAAATGCACAGGAGGGTCTCTTTCAATTGAAGGCAAGTTCTGCTACGAGGGGACATAGCATGAGAGTGAAAGGGCATAGATTCAGGAGAAATATGCGGAAATATTTCTTTATAGAAAGAATGGTAAGTACAAGGAATAGTCTCCCAGTGGAGGTGGTGGACAAGAGGATAGTATCTGAATTCAAAAAAGCATGGGACAAGCACAGAGGATCTCCAAAGGTAAAAAGAGGATTATTTTAGTTGATATGGAAGGGCAGACTAGATAGAAACATGACAGAAAAAGACCACATGGCCTATCTTTTTAAAAAACCTCCACCCTCTTTTCCAACTAACATACTACAGGAGGAATTCTATGTCAAATGGGACTCAAGTTGATCTGGGTTAGTCTGACCTAGTGATTAAACAGAGGATTTCAGCATGATTAATAATTTGTAATTATGCATATATTTCCATATATAAATTAAATGTGTGAATTAAATACAAATCTGCCCTCCTATTTGGGTACTCTGAGTTGGCCACCCTAAGTAAATGTGGCTTGTCTGGTTTCAGTAAAACCTGTGATAAAGTTGTACACAGAATATAAGTAGTGTTGGTCATGAAAGAAAAACGATAACCTATGTGAGGCAGTTGTTGAGCAGTGGAATTCAGTGATAGTCCAAGGTCACGCAGGTGAAGACAAGGTCCACTAGAAGAGTTCTACAATGATTAATACTAGATGCAGGCCTTGCCAGTATCTTGATAAGTGAAATCAGGAAAGTGCTAGAAGGGAAAGTATGTAGACAATATGAAAACTAGCAACAAAGTATATGACAGATCAAAAGAAAGCTTGGAAAATAGTCAAGGTGTGGCATAACACTTTAACCTGAAAAAACAGCAAAATCATCCATTTCAGATGCAAAATTCCAAGGGACAAATATCAATGCATAGCGGTTAACATTACCAATTAAAAGAAAGAATAAAAGAACACAGCCAGCGCTGCTGGATAGCCATCACTCCCAAATTACCAACCACCAAGCAAAACAGAGTATCACTCACTTCAAAAGCATGAGCACAAAGGTAGGTCTTTAAAGCAGCCTTGAATCAGGTTCTAGACGCCTCAGACCTAAGTGCAGAAGGCAAGAATTATATAAAAGTAGGGCAGCATAGTTAGAGGCTGTTTAAGGTGGACAAGGGTTGCTGAGGGTATGGATAACTTCCCTAAGTTCTGTGGCTTTCTGGTTCCCACAATGGTTGCCCAAATATCACCAATCAAAGAATTATTTAGACAGCAGTTGCTTTATCTACAAAGACTTTTATTCCAGCATCATGCAGAACAGCAAGGTCTGTCTATAGAAATGGCAGACAGCACTTTCTCTCTCTCTCTGTGAAGGGGGAGAAAATACTGCCCAACAATCCCCCAAAATGGCTGCCTTATATACATTTCTCCCTGTCTCAAATGTCTGCTTCAAATTAGCCTCAGTGAATCCATCATAACTACTTAGGTGTCACTTTTCCCCAGGGGAGAATCTCTTTACATTTGTACACCTGGATCTGCTCATTTATGCATGACCTGTGACCTCTATACATCTGGATCTGCTTTCAGGTCTGCTCATCTATGCATGGCCAGTGACCTCTGACCCTTCCTGTGTTTTTCCTCCTTGGCACTAATTGAAACTGTGCAGAGCTAAAGAGAGTGCTTTTGTGCTCATTAGTTTGAATTCTTTGCTTGACCTGTATTTTGTGCTGATATTACTAGGCCCAATATTCTGCATACTTCTATCCAGAATATGGTTACCCAGAATCCTCTATAGCAGGCCGCATCTATTATCTTATAGCAAGCATATACTCTCATATAGATATTGTCTTCTTGTCTTCTGTGCCATCCATCCTCCTGTGTAGTTTCACCAGGCAAGGGTTCAGTCATATAAAGCCAATATATAAGCAGACCTAACTCAAATTTCCCAACATTCTCCACTTTTTCTTTTCCTTTTTCTTTTTTATGTGGAGGGGCAAAAGTAATCCCACTAAGGGGCATTGATAACAATAACCATTTGAGACAGGGAGGGATCATCAAGGGGCAGCTTTTGGTACTGTACTTTGCAGTATCATTCTTTTACAGCATCCTAATAAAATAGGAAAAATACAGCAGGCAAGAATACCAGAAACAGCAATACTTAAACGAGTTATAAAGAAAGCTGTTAGGCCTCCTCTGAGTCTGGAATACCAGCAGGCAACATTCTAAGAGAATGGAAGACATACAGCATGCAATAATACTGAACACATCAAATATTCAACAAAGTGATGAAGAAAGCTTTGAAAATGTTACAGCAAAACTTGAGCTGGTGTGGGTATTGCAATTGCTGTATCCCAAATGGCTTGTAGATTTTCCCAAAAGTCCCAATCAGTCTTAATAGTCTTTATTTTCAGATAATTTGGGCCTGCTTCCCAGCAGTTTTTCAGGACTGCGTCGTGCACTTCACCTGTCTCTGAAGTTTAAGTATAGTTGAGTTCAGAGGTCTTGGGGTGGACTGTTCCATCTGGATTATGGCCAATATCCTCTGTTGGAATCTCTGGATTTCAATTGGTGACATGGCTCCAGGTCCCATTCAGAAGAGCAGAATCCAATATTAAATGAAAAGACTAAAATATTCTAGATTAGATTTTACAGTGAGACAATGCAATGTGATAAACATCATTTCATCCACATTTACTTAAGATCATAACTATCTCATATGGTATCAACTGTGTCTCTCAGTTTGATAAACTTCTTGTCTCTCCATCACTGAAGATTCATTTGCTGGTAGGAAATACTCCACCATACTCTTAACTGATCTTTACATATTAATAGATTAGACAAGTTGCACGCACATATTCTGCAAGTTTGGCAAGTTTCAGAATTACTCCAATTTTTATTTGTGAAACTTTGTCATCAAATCATCCCTCTTTTTACCCCTGCATATCTGGCCAGGACATACAAAGGCAAAATTAGGCAAAAAGCATCTGGAAGTACCACAGTTCCCTCAATACCCTTGGATGTATCCCATTCAGCCCCAGTGCTTTGACTGATTTTAGTTTAGCTATCTCCTTATGAATCACTTTTCTGAAAATTAATAAAGGTTTACATAGGGCTGGCCCAGGGGTATCTGATGTCCTAATCAAACCTTCAATCTTCTGGCTTCCCCCTACCCTCCCCCATATCCAGCATCTCCCCTTCTCTTCTCCCCATGAAGTATTCTCTTTTTGCCGGTCAGTTCCAGATCACCTTCTTTCTGTCCAAGTTTGCCCTCGCCTCGGCATTGCATTTTTCTTGGGTCCTTTTTTCTTTTTCTTTTTGGGTACATGGTCTTTTCTTGCACCCTCCCTGACCAAGACATCTGAGTTTGATCTCACGGGTACCATCTTCCCTACTATGTCTTCAGTCAGTGGATTTAAGCAATGTGGTAAATGCCCCTGTACCATGTCCATAATGGACCACCACAGTTGCTGTATCAAGTGCCTCAGTATGGATCATGATGACTCCACTTGTCCGCTCTGCCTGCAGATTTCGAGCAAGAGCTGGAGGAATTGTGAAAAGCAGTGGGGGGGGGGGGGAGCTGTTTCGCTCAAAGGTCTCTGCCATGGTACTGGCATCAAGTCTGGCATTGTTGCCCTCGGAGACTGCATCTGACTACTCAGTGTAGCACACACGTGCCCAATCCAAGCCCCGAGGTCATGGAGCCTCAGACTGGGGGTCATCTTTGGAGGACCTCTCCCACGGGTCTAAGACATCGTCCAAGACAAACTCCAATTCCGGAGCCGGGGCAAGACCTCCAGTATCCAGCCTCAGAGTACTTGACCCGATGCTGAGATGATAGCTGGGAGCGGCCCTCAAAGCTGGCCCGGTGGGAGGAGACTCCCACTGTGTTGGGGGATTGGGCTCAGTCCTCCGACGTGATCACCACTGATGATTCCCCTTTGAGGGAAACAGCTTCAGGTTTGATGTCTTTGAGGCCCAAATTGGTCGCCGTGGAGTCTACTGGCATCGAAGCCAGGATGGTGGCCTTGGAACTTTAAAAAATCCCTTAGAATAACCCAAATACTCCACAAAAATTACAATAAACTCTCCCAACACACTCCAGCCACCTCCCCAACTCACCAGTAGCCCATCTCCAGTCCCCAGCTACTCCCCAACTCACCACCAGTCCTTCTCCTGTTCCTAGCTACACCTCAACTCACTACAGCCCTCCTCTTGTCTCCAGTTTTCCAACTCATGACCAGCCCTTCTCCTGTCCCCAGCATATGTCTCTGACTCACCACCAGCCAATCTCCAGCCCCCAGTCACTCCTTGACTGACCTGCAGCCCTTCATCGGCCCCTAGCCAGCCCCCAATTCATCAGCAGCCCTTCTACTGCTCCTAGTCACCCCCCTGACTCACCATCAGTCCTTCTCATGCTCCCAGCTACCCCCTGACTCACCAGCAAGCGGTGATGCTTCTGGAATTCAATGATTAAAATTTAGAGATAAGTATAATTTGTGCTATTTGGTTTATAGTAAGGATGACAACAGTCTTTAGAGTATCTGCTTTGTTTCAGAACCCTAGTGATTGGTTTGGAGCCTGTGGTGCCTGTTCAAGAAGACATGCTTTAAATTGTTTGAAGTATGGAGCACGGTGGCAGTGCTGTATTGAAGAAATGATATTGGTTAATGAGTTAAACTGTACTGATGTTTTGAAAAAAGTACTTTTTAAAAATTTTCATAGTATAATTATGGTAAAGGGAGTATTTTTAGACCAGTGATATAAGAACTATATATTCCCTATGGTGATTAATTTCGCCACATAGTTGAGTTATGAAGTAATCCTGAGGTCTTTTTCTCCCTTTGCATGGGAGGAGGTTTGGTTTACTTCGCTTACCTCTGGCTGGGCATCACTACTGATGCCTGGGTGCTGCGGGTAGTGCACTTCGACCAGATGCCTCCTCCCTTTTTTCCAGGGGAATTTCTCCCATGACTTTCCTGCACAGAGAGCTCCTGCAAAAGGAACTCGAGTCCCTGTTCGAGGATTGGGCGGTAGAGCCAGTCCCTTGGCCCTTTGTGGCACAGGGTTCTACTCCAGGTACTTCCTTATGTCAAAAAAAAAAAAAAGAAGACTTTCAGCCCATCCTAGATCTGTGGGACCTAAACCATTTTCTGCTCAAGGAGAAGTTCAAGATGCTATCCCTTGGAACATTGCTGCCTTACCACCAGCAGGGAGATTGGCTATGTTCTTTGGATCTCAAAGATGCCTATACCCACATCCTGATCCATTCCTGGCACCATCAGTACCTCCACTTCGTCATCAGAGGTTGCCACCACCAGTTCCGGATGCTCCCCTTCGGCCTCTCCTCAGCCCCCTAGGTGTTCACCAAATGCCTGGAGGTAGTCACTGCTCACCTCTGCTTGCTGGGAGTCTACATCTTCCCCTATCTGAATGACTTGCTCCTAAAGGCCAGTTCACCGGAGAAAGTAAAGTCATGCGGCCCAGTTCACCATCAGGATGCTGCAGCATCTGGAGTTTGTGATCAACTTCCCAAAGTTGCTCCAGTGGATCCTCAGCTCTCAATGGACTCAGGCCATAGACCAACAGGAGGAACAGGTCTGGATTACCCAGCCTCTGGCAGCCTCTCTCACCTGGTGGCAGAACCGACAGAATTCCATGGCCAGCCTACCCTTCCAGGTCTCACCAGTCAATGTGTTCTGACCACATCGCCTCCAAGCTCGACTGGGGACCCCATTCCGATAGTCTCCAGTTACAGACGCCTTGACTCGGGAGAAATGTGCCCTTCAGATCAACCTCTTGGAACTCAGAGCTGTGAGAAATACCCTTTGGGTGTTCCTGGCCCACCTGACAGGCCAGGTTGTCCTTGTTCAGACTGACTGCCAAATCGTGATGTTTTACATCGATAGACAGAGGGGAACAGTCTTGTACCTCTGCTGCTGGGAGGTGGTTCGCCTCTGGACCTTCACCGCGGAAAAAGGCATGACCCTCTGGGCAGTCTACCTACCGGGCCAGAACATCTGCTCGCAGATCAACTCAGCAGAGTCCTTCAGCCCCACGAGTGGCGCCTCAACCCAGCGGTGGCCACCTCCATCTTTCGACGTTGGGGGACCCAGATGTTGGACCTCTTCGCCAGCCCAGAGAATGCACAGCTGCTGCGTTTCTACTCCCGGTGACTGACACCCAGAATGGATGGCGGCAGGTGCCTTTCTCCTATCCTGGTCTGGAAGCCTGCTGTATGTACGTATACTGTCTACTCCCCTGGTTTCCAAGACCTTGCTCAAGGTTCAGTCGGACCGGGCCTCGGTAAATGTCATTGGTCCTTGGTGGCCCCGGCAGTCGTGGTTCCTTCTGCCCTGCAGCTGTCCTGAGCAGCCCCGATACCCCTGGGCCAGGTCCTGGGCCTTCTTTCACAGGAGGACAGGACCCTTCTCCATCCCAATTTCCAATCCCTTGCCCTGACAGCGTGGATGTTGAACGGCTAGCCATAGCACACCTCCACTCTCCTGGAATGTGGAGGATGTCCCACTGGCATCGCACAAGGACTCAACATGGCACGCGTATGCCTTCAAATGACGTAGATTCTCTATCTGCCATGCAGACAGGAATCTCAACCCTTTCTCTTGCTTGGTGCAGGACATCTTGCAATATCTTCTGCACCTCTCATGGGCTGGTCTAAAGTCCAACTCTGTCAGAGTGCACCTCGTTAATAGCCAGCCTGTCTCTGTGCACCCCTTTGTGGGCTGATTCGTGCATCCCCTTGTGGGCTGTTTTATGGCATGGGACCTAAACGTTGTCCCCGGGAATGTGATGGCGCTCCCTTTTGAGCCTCTGGCTACATACCATCTCAAGTTCTTGTCATGGAAAGTAGTGTTCCTAGTACACTCACTTCAACCGGGAGAGTTAGTGAGCTGCAGGCATTGGTGGCCCACACCCTCTACACCAGGATCCACAAAAACAGGTTCGTTCTCTGGACTCACCAGAAATTCCTGCCTAAGGTGATGTTCACTTTTCATATGAACCAGAAGGTGGAATTTCCCACATTCTTCCCCAGGTTTCACACCTCCTGAGCGGAGGCTTCACTATATACCCTGGATTGCAAAAGAGCACTGTCCTTCTTCCTCCAGAGGACATAGGCCCATTTCCACTCGTCACAACTGTTCATCTCCTATGACATAAACAGGCTCAGGGTTGAGGTCTCTAAGTATACCCTGTCTACCTGGGTGGCAGACTACATCTCTTTCACCTATGAGCAGGCTGGACTCTCTCTGGAGTGTCATGTTACCACACATAATGTGTGTGCCATGGCAGCTCACCTGCACTTAGTCCTTCTGCAGGATATATGCTGGGTTATCACCTGGTCTTCAGTCCATATCCTTGCAGCACATTACTGCTTGGAGGAGAGCTCACTGTGCGATAGTGCCTTCGGCCAGGCAGGACTTCATCACCTCTTCAAGAAATAGTGCAATTCTTTCCCTCCAGCCCTTTGTGCCCAGGCTACCGGAGAGGTGTTTCCAGTGTCGCCGTTAGGGCTGCATCACTGGACCTCAAGCCATTCAGCACTCCTTCCTACCCTTCTTGGTTTGCCTTCTATGTTGCCAGTGGCTCCTACAGGCTTTTTTGGTAGCCTGTAGCTTGGGAGTCCCAATTTGTGAGGACTGACTTCCTGCTTTTTTCCCAGAGAAAGAGTAGTTACTCACCTGTGTTCTCTAGGGACAGCAGGAATCAGTCCTCACAACCTCCCTCCTCCCCATGGACATGTTTGTCTTTTTTATGCTTGATTAAGCTATGTCATCATACTGAGGTAAAATGGCATCCTTGGGTGGGAAAGTGACCGCATATGTGCGGTCTAACTCCCAAAGGCTTTCTTTAAAAGCTGGGGAGTGCATCCACATGGGCTCTCTTGATGCCAACATCACCCATATGTAAGGACTAATTCCTGCTGTCCCCGGAGAACATCTGTTACAGGTCAGTAACTACGTTATCCTGGAATAAACAAACTGTTTCAATCCTAACTTCCTGAGTAACAGAGCACATTTGACAGGGCTCCCTCTAAACTTCGGAAGCTAGGTATGATCCTAACTTGCCAGTAGTTAATCTAGCCTACCCATAGCAACAGAATTATTTGCCAGTACACATAGAAACCAGAGTCATGCACTTGGGATGCAAAAAACCAAAGGAGCTGTACATATGATTGGGGATAAAAAGCTGATGTGCATGGAACAGGAGAGGCGCCTCAGAGTGATAGTGTCTGAGGATCTCAAGGTGGCAGAGCAGTGTGACAAGGCAGTGATCAAAGTCAGAAGGATGTTAGGCTATATACAGAAAGGAATAACCAGCAGGAAGGAGGAGGTATGTGTCCCTGTACAGGTCATTAGTGAGACCTCATTTGGAGTATTGTGTCTTGCAAAGGATATAAAAAAGACTTGAAACGGTTCAAAGGAAGGTGACCAAAATGATATGGAGCCTGCGTCATAAGGCATCTGAGAAAAGATTTGAAGATCTAAATATAAAAACCCTGGAGGAGAGGAGGGGCAGAAGGGATATGATACAAACGTTTAAAGCTTAAAGAGTATTAATGAACAAACAAACCTTTTTCAAAGACGGGTAATCTGTAGAACTAGAGTACATGAAATGAAGTTGCAAGGAGGTCAACTTAAAAGCATCATCAGGAAATATTTTTTCATGAAAAGGATGATGGATGCCTGGCATGCCCTCCCGAAATAGGTGGTAGAAGCAAAAACGGTGATGGAATTCAAAAAGTATGGGGCATGCTGATCTTTGTCTGCCATCATTTACTATGTTGCTATGTAATAAGACGGCAGCAAAATTCAGTCAGCTTTGACAGTAGAAATAACAGCAAAGAAAGAATTTAAAATTAAGTATATGCCAGCTAGGGAATTATTAGTCACCACTATTTCTCTGTGAACAAGCAGGAAATAAGTCCTCACGTATGGGCGACGTCACCAATGGAGCCCCGCACGGAATGCTCCCCACTTTTGGGAGGTACAGTGCACATACCTTCCTACCTGCCACAGCACCATATTCTCCAGTCTTTTTTCCAGAGTCCCTAGGACATGTCCTGTAGCCCAGACAAACATTTTCTTTCTCGTCCTCATGGCTGTCATTGGTTAGCTAGCTGTTTCTCCCCCCCCCCCCCCATTCCCCACCTTTAGAGTTTACTTTTCTGTTTTTCAACTCGTTTGTGTGTGTGTTTTTTCCCCCTTCAGGGTGGTTAAGAACATAAGAAATGCCAAGGTCCTTAAAGCCTAGTATCACTCTTCTCACCGTTCCCTCAAGTCAATCCATTTGAACCGCATGTCCCTTCCCTCTCCGTCACAGGCTCATCTTGAGTCCACCCGTTCCTCTGCTTTCTTCTTCTTGGGCCCCCGACTCTGGAATTTGCTTCCCCCCGCCCTCCGCCTAGAACCCTCCTACAAAACCTTAAAGACCAAGCTGAAGACTCATTTATTCTGCTCTGCCTTTAATCTTCCTCCCCCCCTCTGCTCCCCTATCTCCCCCACCCCGCTGAACTTGGATGTTCCTCAACCCTCCACTGCTATGCAATATTCCTGCTTTACCTTGTTGCTCTATCTCATACTTTTCTTTTTTTTTTTTTGCGTTCCTTTCTTTTTCAGCAGCCTTATTATTTTGTTATTGTAAACCGCTCTGGTGCCTTGGGTAAGAGCGGTATATTAAATGTGTTAATAAAGATAAAGAAAGATAAAGATATCCTATTTCCAACAGTGGCTAATCCAGGTCACAAGTACCTGTCAGGTTCCCAAAAAGACACAGGTTCCATAATGTTCATCCCAAGGTAAGCAATGGATTTCCTAGGTGCTCTTTAATAATGGTTTATGGACCTCCAGGAACTTGTCCAAATCCTTTTTAAACCCAGCTACACTAACAGCTTTTACTACATATTCCGGTAATGAATTCCAGAGTTTGATTACGCATTGAGTGAAAAAATATTTTCTCTTCTTAATTTTAAATGGGTTACATTGTAGCTTCAGTGCGTGTCCTATACTCTTTCTACTTTTTGATGGCATAAATAAGCGCTCTACATTTACCTGTTCCACTCCATTTATTAATTTATAGACTTCTATCATATCCCCCCTTGGCCCCAACCTTTTAAGCCTCTCAAAGGCCTATCCTTCCATTCCCTTTACCATTTTTGTTGCTCTTCTCTGTATGGTTAGTTTAACTTCGGCGGTGAGTAAATTATTGGAAACGCTGCTGAAAGAGAAAATAGTGAGGTTTCTGGAGTCCAGCGGATTACAGGATCCGAGGCAGCAGACAAATCTGATTGATTTCTTTGTCTGGGTGACTAGGGAGTTGGACCAAGGGAGAGCCCTAGATGTGGTGTATTTAGATTTCAGTAAAGCCTTTGACACTGTTCCTCACAGGCGACTTATAAACAAACTGAGCACCCTAGGGATGGACCCTAAAGTTACTGCTTGGGTTAGAAATTGGTTGGGTGGGAGGCGACAAAGAGTACAAGTAAATGGAGCTCACTCTGAGGAGAAGGATGTTATCAGTGGAGTGCCCCAGGGATCTGTCCTTGGTCCGATTCTTTTTAACATCTTTGTTAGTGATATAGCTGAAGGGCTTTCAGGTAAGGTTTGCCTCTTTGCGGATGATACCAAAATCTGCAATAGAGTAGACACCCAGGAAGGGGTATATAACATGAGGAGGGATCTAGCTAAGCTTGAAGAATGGTCTAGAATTTGGCAGCTGGGATTTAATGTTAAAAAATGTAAGGTCATGCATTTGGACTGCAGCAATCCAAGGGAGCAATATAGTATAGGGGGTGAAGTACTTTTGTCCACTAATGAAGAGCGGGACCTAGGCGTGGTTGTGTCTGATGATCTTAAAGTAGCTAAAAAGGTAGAAAAGGCGACGGCAAAAGCTAGAAGGATGCTTGGGTGCATACGGAGAGGAATGGCTAGCAGAAAAAAGGAGGTGATAATGCCTCTGTTTCAGTCTTTGGTGCGACCTCATTTGGAGTATAATGTGCAATTCTGGAGACCGCACCTTCAAAAGGATGTGAACAGGATGGAGTCGGTGCAGAGGGTGGCTACTAAAATGATTAGTGGTCTTCATTATAAAGCATATGAGGACAAACTGAAGGATCTTAATATGTACACCTTAGAGGAAAGGCGGGATAGAGGCGATATGATTGAGATGTTTAAATACCTCCATTGCATAAATGTTCAGGGAGAGAGCCTCTTTCAATTGAAAGCAAGTTCTGCTACGAGGGGACATGGGATGAGGGTGAAGGCAGATAGATTCAGGAGTGATATGCGGAAATATTTCTTTACGGAAAGAGTAGTGGATCCGAGGAATAGTTTCCCAGTGGAGGTGGTAGATATGAGGACAGTAACTGAATTCAAAAAAGCATGGGACAAACACAGAGGATCTCTAAAGGTAAAAAGGGGACTGTTGTAGTTATGGAAGGACAGACTAGATAGGCCATGTGGTCTTTTTCTGTCATCATATTTCTATGTTTCTATGTTTCTACTTTTTCTAATTCTGCTATATCCTATTTAAGATATGGCGACCAGAACTGCACACAATATTCAAGGTGCGGTCGCACCATGGAATGATACAGAGGCATTATAATATCCTTTGTTTTATTCTCCATTCCCTTCCTTATCATACCTAGCATTCTATTTGCTCTCTTGGCCGCTGCTGCACACTGGGCGGATGGTTTTAACATGTTATCCACAATGACGCCTAAATCTTTTTCCTGGGTGGTGGTTCCTAATGTGGAACCTTGACTCGTGTAACCATAGTTTGGGTTGTTCTTTCCTAAGTGCATAAATTTGCACTTGTCCACATTAAATTTCATCTGCCATTGGATGTCCAGTCTTCCAATTTATCAAGATCCTCTTGCAATTTTCCACAATCCTCATGGGTTTTAACAACTTTAAATAGTTTTGTGTCGTCTTCAAATTTGATAACCTCACTTGTTTTCCTATTCCCAGGTCATTTATGAATATGCTAAAAAGCAGCGGACCCAGCACAGATCCCTGGGGTACTCCACTATTCACCTCTCTCTACTGGGAAAATTGGCCATTTAGCCTACCCTCTGATTTCTATCTGCCTCCTATACCATGCCTGCTATCCCATGACTCTTTAGTTTTGCCAAAAGTCTCCAATGAGGGACCTTGTCAAAAGCTTTCTGAAAGTCCAGATATACTATATCAATTGACTCACCTTTGTCTACCTGTTTATTCATACCTTCAAAAAAACATAACAGATTAGTAAGACGAGATCTTCCTTGTCTAAAGCCATGTTGGCTGTCTCCCATTAAGCCACGACTATCTACATGTTCAGTAATTTTATTCTTTATAATGGTTTCTACCATTTTTCCCAGTACTGGCAACAGGCTCACTGGTCTAATTTCCTGGATCATCCCTGGAACCCTTTTTAAAAATTGGCGTTACATTATTCTCCAATTTTCCAGTACTACAAATGATTTTAATGATAGTTCACAGATTACTAATAGTAGGTCTGCAATCTCATTTCTGTTCTTTCAACATCCTTGGATGTATATCATCTGGTCCAGGTGATTTGCTACTCTTCAGTTTATCAAATAGTTGTAATACATCTTCCCGGTTTATTGATATTTCATTCAGTTCTTACGATATATCACCTTTATATACCGTTTCAGGCACGAGTAACTTCCCTACATCTTCTTCAGTAAAACTGAAGCAAAGACTTCATTCAGTCTCTCCGCTATGGCCTTGTCCTCACTTAGTGCCCTTACTTTATCATTCAATGGTCCAACTGACTCTCTCACAGGTATTTTGCTATGAATGTACTTGAAAAAGTGCTTCCACAGCAAGTTTCTTTTCAAATCTCCCTTTGCTTGCTTTATCAATGCCTTGCATCTAACTTGCCAATGCTTATGTTGTTTCCCATGTTCATCACTTGGCTCCTTTTTCCATTTCCCAAAAGAAGCTTTTTTTGGCAACAGCAGCCTCTCTGACCTCAGCTTTAAACCATGTTGGCAGGTTTCCCGCCCATAGCAGTTTTCCAGTTTGACTTTGCAGAGGTAGTCTTTTGGTGCATTTCTTAAAGCCACTAGCTGGTTTAGACATGCTGAAAGTGTGGCAAAACTATCTTTATCACAGGCCATAATAATTGGTGCTTGCAATATCTTGGTCCTGACCATGAGCTGACATCTTGCGAACTTTGCTTGCATACAATGTGCAGAGGGCTGAAAGGTCGGGAAAAGCAGGAGGAGTCTCTTTTTGGCCTATCTGATTCAGTATCCTCAGCCCCGAACCCTTTATCTATGCCTGCATGCTCAGTCAGAACTGAAGGGTCAGAGTGGCAAGGAAAGGCTTCTTGCAGACACTCCATCGACGTCAAAGGTTGAGCATTGGAAGAAGTTCCATGTGCAGCGCCCCGAGAGCCATTCTTGATGAGAAGCTTCCCTGGAGGGAGGACCCAACCAGAACAGTAGAGTCCATGTCCAGTGACCAGGAGGGCAGCCAATCATCTCCCAATGCTCCTATCATTGTGAAGTCCCCACCTGAGGTGGCAGACGATGTCCTTGGCTGAAGCATTGGCCCCCTCGCAGGTGGAGGAATGCCTTCAAGCCTTGGTGGCAGTGGAAACCTTGTGAAATGCAGGCTTCATGGCACAGAATGCATTGTCACTGTACATCTTCCAGCCTATCCTGAAGACCCTTGCCCTGCCTGGGGAGGCTGAAACATCAGTTGGGACATCAGTATTGACCCCGGTTGCTGGAGCCATTTCCCTCTCCAGTATGTCGGAGTCAGAGCCCCTGTGCCATCATAATCAGCATGCTGGGCAGCATGAGAATCAATGCCCTCCCTCTCTCAAGCTGCAGAGCGGGTAGGATGAGGAGACAACACTATTTTGATTTCCTCTTGAAATCCGAATTGGATTGGGAGACCAAGGCAGAATAGATGGCATTGGACATTTGGTCCCCGGACCTTCTGTCTGAGCGGTCATCTCTGGAAGACATGTCCTTCCAGGACATGGCCAAAGCCATTCCGTTCTCCCTAGAGTCGGAGGAGGAACCGAGGGTGGAGGAAGTGGAACCCCTTCAGTACCCCATAGTTCCCATCTACCATGTACTGCAGTGGCTGTTGCTGTGGGAGGCACTACTCATTTGGCCAGTCATTAGCCGTCAGCTTGATTCCCTATATTGGGTCCAGAAGGCCCTGGGATTTGGAAAATTCAGTTGCCCCACGATTCCATCATGGTTGAGTCAGCCCTGAAATGAACAAAGAGTGCTAAAACGCACTCCTTAGTCCCACTGAGTTGCAAGGCTCGAACCCTGGACTCCCCTTTAGAAGGGAGTGTGTCCAGATGTCCATGCTGATTACCCGGATCCTGGCCTACCAGACCTATATGAGCATGTTCCTCAAAGATGTCATGCTGGACCTAGAGGACTTTGCCGCCTTTGTTCCTGAGGACTATCAAGAGTCCTTTTGGAGCTTAGTGGTTCCTGGGAAGGACTGCTTGAAGTTCATGGTGTGCGGTTCCTATGGCGCCTTTGAATCTGCTGGCAGAGTGGTGATGGTGGGCATTGCTGCCCACTGGATAGTGTGATTATAGTCCTCAGACCTGGAGCAATGGGTCCAGGACAAGATCGCTAATGTCCCTTGCCAGGGCAAGAACCTCTTCAGCAAGCCCATGGAGAAGAAAGCCAAGGAGCTGGAGAAAGAACAGCTAGCTCTCACCAGGCTTTCCAGGAAGACCATGGACCCATGCCAAGAATGCCTTCTATCTGCACCCATGCCAATACTTCACAGCCCAACCGCGCAGGTGCAACCTAAAGTGCAGACCCCCCCCACACCCAGCAGAGAGAGAAGACTCCAATCCTCAACACACCCACCCTCAACCTAAGCCAGGTGTGGGATTTTGATGGGTTCCTCAGGAGCACAGCCAATTGCACATAGCCCACTGAGGTGCCCCTGTGGGTGGGGGGTGGCTCATACACTTTGCCTACCAGTGGCCCCTCATCACCTCAGAAACCTGGATACTGCAGATTGTCCAAAGTGGATATTGCCTGTACTTCACCCAGCTGCCACCTTCATACAATCCCGGGGAATACCCCATGGATCGCGCGCACCAGTACCTCCTGTAGACTGAGGTCAAGGCCCTACTCTCCAACCTTACCATTGAGTCAGTTCCTCTGGTCCAGATTGGGCAGGGCTTCTACTCAAGATACTTTCTGGCATCCAAGAAGACTGGCGGGTTCCGTCCAATTCTAGATCTGTGAAACCACAACTGGTTCCTGGTGTGTGAAAAGTTCAAAATGGTCTTATTAGAGACGCTACACCTGTATCTCATACAGGACGATTGGCTATGCTGCTTGGATCTGAAAGATGCATTCACCCATGTTTCAATCCACTCGCATCACAGACAATACCTTTGATGCGTGCTGGGCGGCCGGCACTACTGGTACTGTGTGTTTCCCTTCAGGCTGGTCGCAGACCCTCGGACCTTCCTGAAGTGTCTGGCAGTCATGAACACTTTTTCTCTGGACCCTAATCAAGGACGCTATATCCTTTTTAAGATGGTCTTTTTAAGGTGGTCTTTATCTTCCTGGATTTGAATGACCGACTGATCAAGGCTAACCGCCTGCCGGCGTCCCGCAGTCTGATGTACTCACAATTCAGGTGCTCGAGAGCCTCGGTTTCATGGTCAGCTACCTCCATCCAACGCAGCAGCTAGAGTTCATCGAGGCCCTCCTCAATATCTCACGGACATAGGCCTTTTCTGCCAATGGACCGCCTAAAGCACCTCATTGAAATGGTGGGCACGCCGCAATGCCAGCAACATACCATGGCCTGCAGAATATTGAGGGCCCTCGGTCACATGGTTGCCATGGTGCATGTCACTCCTCAGGCCCATTTTTCCATGCAGCAGGCCCAGTGGACCCTGTCCACGCAATGGAAGCAAGCATCAGGCCATCTGCAAGACAGAATAGTACTCACTGTGCCATTGGGGCAGTCCTTGATGTGGTGGCTTGAGCCAGACAAGCTGCTGCAGGGCCTTCCATTTCAGCCGGCGACTCCCTACAAGCTGCTTATGAGGGACACATCAAAGCTTGGCTGGGGTGCACACCTGGATGGTCTCAACATGCAAGGGCTGTGGTCTGCACAGGAAAGTCTCCATCAAATCAACTTCCTCAAGCTTCGGGCCATCGCAAACGCCCTCCATGTTTTGTGTGTGCACCTGGAGAATCAGGTTGCTCTGATTCAAACAGACAATCAGGTGCCGATGTTCTATGTCAGTGATGGCTAACCTTTTTGAGCCCGAGTGCCCAAACTGCCGCACAAAACCAAAGAATTTCCTCAAAGTGCCAGCACGTCAATTTGCATAAATATTTGCATAATGCTAACATACACTAACTTTTAGTAAACATGTCTCTTAATGAGTGTATGGATAAAGACAGACTAAAAGATTTCTACATTACTATAATCCAGTGCCAACCGCCAGGCACATTAGGAACTACTACAAACACTGCCCATTTAGAACCAATAGCAAACCCGCCGTATCCTAACAGCACTACCAGGAGTCACAAAGCACCATACCATACCTATCAAAAGGCAACACTGCAAATATTAAACCAATACATTTCAGAGAACAACAATACATGACCTACTGGGGAAAGAGAACAAGTGGCAATGTCAAAAAGGAATTACATAAACAGAATACCTCAGCTCAGTTACACAGTTGCAATTGCTCCAGCCACTTTCTTCTGGTTTCTTCATGTTTTCTGCTAACTCTCCATCATCTGCTGTCCATTTGTCCTTTCTTCTCTCTTCTAGTTTTTTTTTCCATTCTCTCTCTCTACATCCGCTTTAACATACTAATCTTTCTCCTTTTGCTCTTTCCTCATTCCTATTTCATCCACTCAAATTTTACCCCTCCATCCTCAATCCCCACTTACTCTCCCAATACCCGGCCAATTGTACATTTTTCTTCCCTCACACACAAAATATTTTTCCCCTCTCCATTTCATTCTCCCAGCCCCATCCCCTTCTAATCTCCCCCAACATCAGCTCCCTTTTAGTTCCAGCCCCACCCAGTATCCGCTCCCTTCTAGTCCCCTCATCAGTCCATTTCCAGTCCTAGCTCCCCCATCCATTTCCAGTCCTATCCGAGTCCCTTCATCAGCTCATTTCCAATACCAGCCTCCCATCAGCCCATTTCTAGTCCTTTCCTAGCCCCACCATCAGCCCATGTTAAATCCTAGCTCCCCTCCACTCAGCCCATTTGTAATCCAAGCCCCCCATGAGCCTACCTCCAGTTCTAGCCCCTCCATGAGTCCATTTCAATCCAAGCCCCCACCACAGCCCATTTCCAATCTTAGCTCCCCCAACACCCAATTCTCAGTTCTATCCTAGCCCATCCATCAGCCCAGTTCCTGTCCTAGCTCCCTCCCCTAAGAGCCCATTCCAAGCCCCCCGTCCCATCAGTTATTTGCAGTTCAAGCCCCCTTCCACTCAGCCCATTTCCATTCCAAGTCCCCCTCCCCATTAGCTATTTGCAGTTCAAGCCCCCCACTTCCCCTCAGCCCATTTCCATTCCAAGCCCCGTCCCCATCAGCTATTTGCAGTTCAAGCCCCCCACTTCCCCTCAGCCCATTTCCATGCCAAGCCCCATCCCCAACAGCTAGTTGCAGTTCAAGCCCCCGTCCACTCCGCCCATTTCCAGTCCTAGCACCCCCCACCCATTACCAGTCCTAGCCCCCCATAGCCCACTCCCAGTCCTAATCCCACCAGCCCATTTCCAGTCCTAATCCCCCATCACCCAATTTTCAGTTTAAGCCCCCCCCTAGCCCATTACCAGTCCTAACCTCCCCATCAGCCCACTCCCAGTCCTAATCCCCCATCACCCAATTTTCAGTTTAAGCCCCCCCATAGCCCATTACCAGTCCTAACCCCCCATCAACCCACTTCCAGTCCTAATCCCACCAGCCCATTTCCAGTCCTAATCCCCATCACCCAATTTTCAGTTTAAGCCCCCCCATAGCCCATTACCAGTCCTAACCCCCATCAACCCACTTCCAGTCCTAATCCCACCAGCCCATTTCCAGTCCTAATCCCCATCACCCAATTTTTAGTTTAAGCCACCCCAGCGCCCATCACCACTCCTAACCCCCCCCAGCCCAGCGCCCATCACCACTCCTACCCCCCCCAGCCAGCCCAGCGCCCATCACCACTCCTAACCCCCCCCAGCCAGCCCAGTGTCCATCACCAATCCTAACCCCCCCAGCCCAGTGCCCATCACCACTCCTAAATCCCCCCAGCCCAGCACTACTCCTAACACCCCCCCCAGCCCAGCCCATCACTACTCCTACCCCTAACCCCCCCCCAGCCCAGCCCATCACCACTCCTAACCCCCCCCAGCCCAGCCCAGCCCAGCCCATCACCACTCCTAACCCCCCCAGCCCAGCCCATCACCACTCCTAACCCCCCAGCCCAGCCCAGCCCAGCCCATCACATCACCACTCCTAACCCCCCCCAGCCCAGCCCAGCCCATCACATCACCACTCCTAACCCCCCCCCCCAGCCCAGGGAAAATTTAAAAAAAAAGAAAACCTGTCTGTTGCCGCTGTCGGGGCCACCCCGGCCGAATCGAGGGGGCCGCGGGGCCCCCCGGGATCCCGCAGAGCCTGCCCGCCCCGGAGCACCTCTATCTTTGGAGCTGCAGGCAGACCCGCCGGCTTGCAGAGCGCGAGGGAAGAGTTTCTCCCTCGCTGCTCTGTTAAACCCGCGGGGGCTGATGGGAAGTTCCCATCAGCCCACACGGGCTTAACAGAGTCGCGAAAGGGAAACTCTTCCCTTCGCGCTCTGCAAGCCGGCGCGTCTGACTGCAGCTCCAAAGAGAGAGCTGCTACGGGGAGGGCAGGCTCTGCCGGGTACAGGGGGGCCCCGCGGCACGCTCGATTTTGCCGCGGCGGCCCCGACAGCGGCAGCAGACAAGTAAAATTGAAAAAAAAACAAAACCTAATTGCGGACCTTCCCGCGTGCCAGCTGCAAGGCCTTCGCGTGCCATAGGTTCGCCATCGCTGTTCTATGTGAACAAGCAAGGGGGCACGGGATCATACCTCCTGTGCTGGGAGGTTGTTCATCTCTGGAAACTCATCCTGCTCCATGGGATGGACCTCAGGGTGACTTAGCTGCCCAGCAAGCTCAGTGGCCTGGCGGATTGCCTCAGCTAGGTGCTGCAGTCTCATGAGTGGACTCTGAAGAGGGAAGTAGTGGATCGGATCTTCTAGGAGTGCGTCACTCTGGTGGTGGACCTCTTCGCCACAAAGCAGAATGCCCAGTTGGCTCAGTTGTGCTTTCGTAAGATGGCCAGTGATTGCAGATGCCTCTCCTTCTCCACTAGGCAGAGGGCCTGCTGTATGCCTACCCCCTGATACTGCTTGTCATGAAAACTCTCCTGAAAATCCAGACCAAAAGGGGCTGCATGTTTCTTGTGGCCCCATACTGGCCTTGAAAACTCTGGTTCCTGCTGCTGCTGCACCTCTCACTGAGGGAGCCTCTTTGCCTGGGTGCCAACCCAGATCTCATCTCGCAGGAGGGTGGCTCCCTGTTGCATCCCAATATCCACTCCCTGGCACTCCAGTGTGGATGCTGAGAGGGTAGACCTCGAGGAGCTTGATCTTCCCAAGGGTGTTTCCAACAACTTGCTGGCATCTTGCAAGGACTCCCCGTGCAAGGTTATACACTCAAGTGGGGGCAGTTTGCCATCCAGTCTGCACCTCTCCAACTCCGGGCTGAAGTCTAACTCTGTGCACATCCACCTCAATGCGATTAGGGCTTGCCATAGTGGTTGTGGGGGAAAATCTGGTGGCCCAGTTCATGAGGGGTCTGCTCCTCTCAGTCTCTGCTCAAGACCCCTACTGTTGCTTGGGACCTCAATGTGAACATAAGAATGTAAGATATGCCATATTGGGTCAGACCAAGGTCCATCAGCCCAGTATCCTGTCTCCAACAGTGGCCAATCTAGGTCATAAGAACCTAGATGTTTCCCCAAAAGACACAGGTTCTTCAATGCTTGTATTGGGTCAAGCAGTGATATCCCGGGTCCTTCTTAATAATGGTTTATGGACCTTTCCTCCAGGAACTTTTCCAAACCTTTTTTAAACCCAGCTACACTAACAGCTTTTACCACATCCTCCAGGAACAAATTTCAGAGTTTGATTACATGTTGAGTGAAAAAATATTTTCTCTTATTAGTCTTAAATAGGTTACCCTGTAGCTTCATTGCATGTCCCCTAGTCTTTTTATATTCTGACGACGTAAACAATCGATCTACGTTTACCCTTCCACTCCATTCATTAATTTATAGACCTCTATCATATCTCCCCTCAGCCGTCTCTTTTCCAAGATGAAGAACCCTAACCTTTTTAGCCTCTCTTCATAGGAGTATCCTT
The DNA here is from genome assembly GCA_033557465.1 of Ichthyophis bannanicus. NCBI lineage: Eukaryota > Metazoa > Chordata > Amphibia > Gymnophiona > Ichthyophiidae > Ichthyophis > Ichthyophis bannanicus. The sequence goes on from CM066034.1 coordinate 594,828,233, forward strand.
CCATCCCCTTTACCATTTTGGCGGCTCTTCTCTCTACCTTTTCTAATAACGCTATATCCTTTTTAAGATACGGTGACCAGAATTGCACACAATATTCAAGGTGTGGTCGCACCATGGAACGATACAGAGGTATTATAATATCCTTTGTTTTATTTTCCATTCCTTTCCTTATGATTCCTAGCATTCTATTTGCTCTCTTGGCCGCTGCTGCACACTGGGCGGAGGGTTTTAACATGTTATCCATGACACCGCCTAAATCTTTTTCCTGGGTGGTGGTTCCCAGTGTGGAACTTTGCATCGTGTAACCGTAGTTTGGGTTGTTCTTTCCTAGGTGCATAAATTTGCACTTGTCTACATTAAATTTCATCTGCCATTTGGATGCCCAGTCTTCCAGTTTATCAAGATCCTCTTGCAATTTTCCACAATCCTCTTGAGTTTTAAGAACTTTAAATAGCTTTGTGTCATCTGCAAATTTGATAATCTCACTCGTTATTCCCTTTTCCAGGACATTTATGAATATGTCGAAAAGCAGCAGACCCAGCACAGATCCTTGCGGTACTCCACTATTCACCTTTTTCCATTGGGAAAATTGGCCTTTTAGCCCTACCCTCTGCTTTCTATCTTTTAACCAGTCCCTGATAAACAATAGTACATCACCTCCTATCCCATGACTTTTTAGTTTTGCCAAAAGTCTCTGATGAGGGATCTTGTCAAAGGCTTTCTGAAAGTCCAGATATACTATATCAACCGACTCACCTTTTTCTACCTGTTTATTCACACCTTCAAAAAACATAACAGATTAGTAAGACAAGATCTTCCTTGTCTAAAGCCATGTTGGCTGTCTCCCATTAAGCCATGACTATCTACATGTTGAGTAATTTTGTTCTTTATGATGGTTTCTACCATTTTTCCCAGTACTGACGACAGGCTCACCGGTCTGTAATTCCCCAGATCACCCCTGGAACCCTTTTTAAAAATACGTGTTACATTGGCGATCCTCAAATCTTCAGGTATTATGGATGATTTTAATGACAGTTCACAGATTACAAATTGTAGCAGGTCTGCAATCTCATATTTCAGCTCTTTCAACACCCTTGGATGTATACCATCTGGTCCAGGAGATTTGCTACTCTTCAGTTTATCAAATAGTTGTAATACATCTTCCTGGTGTAGCGATATTTCTTTCAATTCTTCCACAGTATCACCTTTAAATACCACTTCAGTCATGGGTAACATCCCTACATCTTCCTCAGTAAAGACCGAAGCAAAGAATTCAGTCTCTCCACTATAGCCTTGTCCCCTCTTACTGCCCCTTTTACCCCTCTATCACCTGATGGACCAACTGACTCTCTCACAGGTTTTTTGCTATGAATGTACTTGAAAAGGTCTTTATTATGCGTTTTTGCTTCCACAGCAAATTTTTTCTCAAATTCTCTCTTTGCCTGCCTTATCAATGCTTTGCATTTAACTTGCCAGTGCTGGTGCTGTTTCCAGGTTTCATCATTTGGCTCTTTTTACCATTTCCTGAAAGATGCTTTTTTGGCAACACCACCCTCTCTGACCTCACCTTTAAAGCATGCTGGCAGTTTTTTGGACTTCCTTCCACTTTTCTTAAAGTGTGGAATACAGCTGGTCTGGGCTTCCAAGATAGTATTTTTAAACAACACCCAAGCTTGATGTAAGTCTTTAACCTTTGCAACTGCTCTTTTTAGTTTTTTCTTAACTATTTTCCTCATTTTATCATAGTCTACCTTTCGAAAGTTAAAAGGTAGTACTGTGGATGTCCTTACTATCCCTCCTCCACTAATTAAATCAAACGCGATCATGCTATGATCACTATTGCCAAGTGGCCCCAACACCCTTATCTCTTGCACCAGATCTGGTGTTCCACTAAGGACTAAGTCCAAAATGGCCTCCCCTCTGGTCGGTTCATGAACCAGCTGCTCCAAGAAGCAGTCATTTATTTCATCTAGAAACTTTATCTCCCTAGCATGTCCTGCTGTGACACTGACTCATTCAATACCGGGTAATTGAAATCACCCATTATTATTACTGTTCTGTAACTTTTGTTAGCTTCCCTGATTTCTTTGAGCATTTCATCATCCAGTTGTTCATTCTGGCCAGCTGGTCGATAGTACAACCCCCCACTGCCATCACCTTCCCCTTTTTACATGGAATTTCAATCCATAGAGATTCTACAGCGAATTTTGTTTCCTGTAGAACTTTAATCCTTTGTGACTCAATGTCCTCTCTAACATAGAGCGCAACCCCTCCACCAATTTGATCAGCTCTATCATTACGATATAGTTTGTACCCAGGTATCACAGTGCCCCACTGGTTGTCCTCCTTCCACCATGTCTCTGAGATATCATATCTAACTTCTCATTTAGTGCTATATATATTCCAACTCTGAAAACTGGCTTGGGAACCCAGAGACCAGGGTTCAATTCCCACTAGCACTCCTTGTGACTTTGGGCAAGTCACTTAACCCTCCATTGCCTCAGAAAAATCCAAGTTATCAATGTCCCTGTTTAATGTACATTACCAAGTTTAAGTTTTAATGTAAACTACTTTGATTAAATTGATAAAGCGGTATATAAAACCTGTTAAATAAATTTAAAAAAAAACTCTCCCATCTTATTTTTTAGACTTCTAGCATTTGCATACAAGCATTTTAGAGAATGTATTTTATTCATATTAATCTGGTTATCGGTAGGCAGAGGTAATTTGGAATCTTTAGGCTCTGTCTGCTCTGTACTCAAGGGAGTTTGGGCTACCTTTGCCTTTATTGGAACCTCTCTGCTGATGTGCTCTAACTTCATTGTTTTGGTAATATCCTTAAAGGATACATTGCTCCGAACCATGCGCTCTTGGGCGACTGTCGGCTCTCCCCTATTATCTAGTTTAAAAGCTGCTCTATCTCCTTTTTAAAGGTTAATGCCAGCAGCCTGGTTCCATCCTGGTTAAGGTGAAGCCCATCCCTTCAGAAGAGCCCCTCCGTTCCCCAGAATGTTCCCCAGTTCCTAACAAATCCAAAACCCTCATCCTTGCACCATTGCCTCATTCACGCATTGAGACTCTAAGCTCTGCCTGCCTTTTGGATCCTGCACGTGGAATGAGAAGCATTTCGGAGAACACTACCCTGAAAGTTATAGATTTCAACTTCCTACCTAGAAGCCTAAATTTAGCCTCCAGAACCTCCCTACCACATTTTATGTCATTGGTACCGACATGTACCAGGACAGCAGACTCCTCCCCAACACTATCTAATACCTTGTCTAGGTGGCGCGTGAGGTCCGCTATCTTCGCACCAGGCAGGCATGTTACCAAGCGATCCTCATGTCCACCAGGCACCCAGCTATCTACATGCCTAATGATTGAATCACCAACTATAACAGCTGTCCTAATCCTTCCATCATGGGCACATGGCCCTGGAGAAACTTCCTCGGTGCAAGGGGGTTTTACATCACCTGGAGGACAGGTCCTAGCTATAGGATCACTTCCTGCCACACCAGGGTGATGCTCTGTCACATGACCTCTCTCCTCCATGGCAACAGGGATGCTGCCATATTGGAGGTGGGACTTCAGGACTATATCCCTGTAGGTCTCATCTATGTACCTCTCTGTCTTCCTTATATCTTCCAAGTCTGCTGCTCTTGCCTCCAGAGATCGGACTCATTCCCTGAGAGCAAAGAGCTCCTTGCACCTTTTGCACATGCAAGACCCCTCACCAATTGGGAGAAAATCATACATGTGACACTCAATGCAAAAAACTGGAGAGCCCCCATCTCGCTGCTGGACTGCTGTCTGCAACTTAGTTTTAAGGTTGTCTTTAGATATTTAAGTTCTTTACTTACTAAGGGTTGCTGGGGATACTTATACTAATAAAACTATACCTAATACATTTAATATTCTTGGTTCACCTGAAATTTAATTCATCTCAGGTCCTTAATGTATGCTGATGAGAATAAACAGCTGCAACTGAGAGTGAATATGGCACCTCCTTTGCTTTAAGAGGTTTAAGTACCTATAAAACTACGATTATCCCAGGGGTGGGTGGGCGATGGAGAGTGAGGGAGGGAAAAGAGACTTATTAAAAGCTGGCTGCTACACAGTACCCTGTCCTGTGCTTCTAAGGTAATCTGTGACCAATCACCAGGGGGAGTCCCACAGCCCTTGCTTGGATAGAGGGAGACTTGGGTTCTAAATCTAACCAGAAAACTCTCTTCTGTGTTTTAAATCTAAACTGAAAACTCTTTGCTGCTACTAGGCCCTGACTGATTTAACAAATACACTGGGTTCACAGATTAATCAGTTTTAATCTAAAGAATTTATTTTTCCCCAAGATTTAGAAAAAATTCCCAGAAGTAATACTTACAATTGCAGATCTCTCTCCAGAAGTAGCAGTCCCCTTTTGTAGTCCTTCAAGACTGGTGGTCCTCAGTCAGCTGATGGGGGCTCCCTCCAAGCCCCTAGGCTTGTGCTCGCTGATGTTCTTGACCTGGAAGGTCCTCTTCCTGGTGGCCATCACATTGGCGTGACTTGTCAGTGAGCTTCCAAGCTCTGGTTGCTCACCCTCCATATACCAGATTTCACCAGAACCGGATGGTGCTCTGCATGCATCCCCGCTTTCTGACAAAGGTGGTCTCGGCATTCCACCCTGACCAGTCCATTGTCCTTCCGATGTTCTTTCCCGGCCTCATGCGAATTGTGGTGAGGTGGCCTTTCACATGCTGGACTGTAAGCATGCATTGGCCTTCTATCTGGAGCGCATGAAGGGAATTTTGTATTGCCCAGGATTGTAATAGGCTTTGGCCTTAGGACAAAGCTCCAAATATGTCCCATAGTACCTTATCCACCACACTTTCTCCAGCAGGTATCTATCAGGTTAGAGATGCTATGCTTAAATCTTACTGAAGTGTGTGCATAATTTTAAAACCATTTTCTTCTAAGTTAGTAGCAATTTATGCCTTAGCCATGTCTGACTTCATCTACTCCCATCGTCTGTCCTTATAATGAAACCTTAACTCCTCCTCCCATCATTTCATTTCATTTCATTTATTAACTTGTTAACCACTCATCACAATTTATGGATGGTTTGCAACATTCACCTACAGTATAATAAAATTAACAAACTGACAAATACGTTTAATACAGTCACATCAGATTAAGCCAAATCGTCCAAAAACAGCAGAGAAAAAATGAACCTTAAATCATTTATGGAACATAACAAAATCCAACTCTTGTGTTAAAACAAAAGGTAACTTGTTCCAAAAAAAACAGAGCTCCATAAGAAAATACCTGTGACCTCAAGAATTGTGCTTTAAATCCCCTAGCAGAGAGGAGACTCAACAACCCTGTTGACTGGAACAGAGAGATCTCCCCTGAGATATAGGTCTTCAGGGAATAAAGCGTAGTTACTCACCTGTAACAGATGTTCTCCAGGGACAACAGGAATCAGTCTTCACATATGGGTGACAATGGTGCTGACGGAGCCCTCGTGGAAGCATCTCTTCAGCTTTCAAAGAAAGTCTTTGGGAGATGCTACTACACATGCATGGTCCCCTTCCCACCAATGTTCCCTCTCATTTTCTGTAGGTTGTGTGCGCATAAAATATCAGCTGTGCAGCTTTTGAAGGAAGGTTAAATTTTTGTGCACCACATAACGACACTCGGAGTTATATACTTTAAAATTTGACTACACATCAGAATACAGTATGTACACCACATTGATTGCACTAGAAAATATTGTAGAACTTGTGAAAACTGGAAATACACAACAACTTTTCAATTTTAAGATGTCTGTGTTGTTTTCTATCAGAATCAGAACCGTAATTTTTGTGCGCTCTGTTGTAAAGTATGTGCGCTCGCTCGGCGAGGTGTGTGCGCGCGCACACGCGCACAGCTTAGAGGGAACAGTGCTTCCCACGCAAGTGTGCCATCTTGATCAGTCAGGTGCCATAGCTAGATCCCAACCAAGAAAATGGCCAAAAATGAACAGCAACTCCAAGGTGAGGAGGGAGGGTTGTAAGAACTGATTCCTGCTGTCCCTGGAGAACACCTGTTAAAGGTGAGTAACTACGCTTTCTCCAGGAACAAGCAGGAAGTCAGTCCTCACATATTGGACTCCCTAGCTCCAGGCTACTGAGGACTGGTAGAAAAACCACAGCTCAGCCCATGAGCAGCCGCAAGTGAAGTTGAAAGCAGACTCTGAGGACCCTAGTGTCCAGGGAGAACCATGGCTTTAGTAGCCTGAACAAGAAGGGTCAGATGGCCGAAGGTGATGTCCTGTCAGGACTCCCTCTCCAGGCTGTAGTGGGCTGCAAAGGTGTGGACAGAGGACCAGGTGGCGGCCCGGCAGATGTCGGCCATCAGCACTGACTGGAGGTTTGAGACAGAGGTCGCCATTGCCCTGACATTGTGTGCCATGACATGGAGCTCCAGGGGGACTCCGGCATAGCTATGAGCGAAGGCGATGAAATATGCCACCCAGACGGATATGGTCCATTTAGTGACCACCTGTCCCATGTGGCTGGGGTCAATGGAGAAGAAAATCTGTGAGACTTTGCGGTGGCCCTGGGTACATTGTAGGTAAAAGGACAGGGCTTGTTTGCAGTCCACGGTATGGAGGATGGCAGATGCCGCATTGGCATGAGGCCATGGGAAGAAGGTAGGGAGAACCACTTCCTGACTGAGGTGGAAATTGGAGCCTACCTTTGGTAGGAAATTGGGGCGAGTGCGGAGCACCACCCTGTTCCTATAGAACCTAGTGTAGGGAGGCCTGGCCACCAGTGCCTGGAGTTAACTGACCCTGCGAGCCGAGGTGAGCATCATGAGAAAAGCGATCTTCCAGGACAGGTGACAGAGGGAGCAGGTAGCCAAGGGCTCAAATGGCGGCTTGGTGAGCTGCGCCAGGACCACACTGAGATCCCATTCCGCTAGCAGCAGCTGCAAGGGAGATCTGGAGAGCAATAGGCCTAGCATAAACCTGGTGATGAGGGACTGCATAGAGAGGGGCTTGCCCTCAATTAGGTGATGATTAGCAGAGAGAGAGCTGAGATGCACCCTAACGGAGTTGGACTTAAGCCCAGACGGCAGTAGATGGAGGAGGTACTGAAGGACCGAGTGCACCAGGCAAGAGAATGGTGCGGTACTCTGTGCACCACATGGTGAACCGCTGCCACTTGAAGGCATAAGTCCATCTCGTGAAATCCTTGCGAGAGGCCAGGATGATTTCTTCCACCTCTCTGGGAAGGTGTAGTGAGGCTAGGGCGACCCGCTCAGCCGCCATGCTGTGAGGGATAGGGTTCCCAGGTTGGGATGGATGATCAAGCCTTCCTCCTGGAGATCTCCTGAGGGGAACCAGAGGCTACAGTGAGAAATGGAGAAGCAGAGAGAACCACGGTTGCCTGGGCCACCACGGGGCTACAAGGATGATTGACGCCTTGTCGCACTGGACCTTGAAGAGGGTCCTAGCAATCAGTGGCATGGGGGAAATGCATAAAGGAGGCCCCCTGTCCACGAGAGGAGGAAGTCATCAGCGGCCACCGGGGAGGGGTGGGGTTGAGGCCTGCAGAATCAGGGCAGCTGAGCATTGACCGGGCTGGTGAAGAGGTCCATGCTGGGGGTTCTCCATAGCTGGAAGAGTCTGAGTGCTACCTCAGGGTCCAGATGCCACTCATGCAAGCTGGAGGACCCTGCTCAGCCTGTCTGACAGGGTGTTGTCCTGGCCCGGGAGGTAGACAGCCCTGAGGAGCATCCCCTGGCTGGCCATGAAGGAGCAGAGGGCCATGGCTTCCTGACAGAAGGGGTAGGAGCCCATGCCGCTCTCCTTGTTCATGTAGAACATCGTGACCTGGTTGTCTATCTGGTCACCAGATGGTGCCATAGGTGGTGTCTGAAGACCCTCAGGGTGAGGGAGACGGCACTAAGCTTGAGAGATTGATCTGCTACTGGGTCTCCTTGAAGGACCAAGCCCCTTGGGTGCACAGTTCCTCGCAGTGGGCACGCCAACCTGTCAGGGAAGCATCAATCATGAGGATCCTGCTGGGGTTCAGGAACTGGAAAGGCATGCCCACTCGCAGGTGCCAGGTGTCCTGCCACCAGGTGAGGGACTCCACAAGCTGGTGAGAGACGGTGACCCTGTCCTGAAGCCTGCCTGTGGCCTGGGTCCACTGGAACCGGAGGCACCACTGAGCCACCTGAATATGGAGGTGTGCGCGTTGGGGACTACATGGACTGTGGAAGCCATGTGACCCAGGAGGCGAAGGAGTGCTCAACCTGACACAGTGCGGTGCCTCAACATCGGCTTCAAGGGTCATGAAGCGGTCCGCCCTGTCAAGGGGAAGGAAAGCGCTGGCCTGCATGGAGTCCAAGTGGGCCCCAATGAACTCCAGAACTTGTGTTGGAATGAGGTTGGACTTTGAATGATTTATCACGAAGCCCAGGTACTGGATGGTGTGGCTGGTGACCTGTCCAGCCTCTGAGGCCGTTTCCCCTTAAAAAGCCAGTCATCAAGGTAGGAGAAGATGAAAGCCCCATGGAAGCAGAGATAGGCCGCCACAACTGCCAGGCACTTGGTGAAGACTCTTGGGGCAGAGGTGAGGCAGAGGAGAATACCTTCCACAGGTATTGGTCACCTCCTATCATGAACCTGAGGTACTGCCTGTGACTTGGATGGATCAGGATGAGGGTATACACATCCTTCAGATCCAAGGAGCATAGCAAATCTCCCTGCTGGAGGTAGGGCAGCAGTGTTCCAAGGGAAAGCATCTTGAACTTCTCCCGCACCAGAAACTTGTTGAGGTTTCTCAGATACAAGATGGGCCTCAGGCCCCCTGGTTCTCTTGGGGACCAGGAAGTACCTGGAGTAAAACCCTTTGTCCTTCATGCGGTGTGGAATGGGCTCCACAGCTCCATCCTTGAGAAGGGCTGTGAGCTTTTGCCTCAGTAAAGTCTGGTGCAGAGGAGACCGTGTGGGCTCCCCGAGAAAGAAGGGTGTAGGGACCTGTTCGAGGTACAGACAGTAGCGCTCCATAACTATCTGAAGAGCCCAGGAGTTGATGGTGATGGAGGCCCACCAGTGGGTGAAGTGAACCAGGTGCCCCCCTGTCGGGAGTTGGTCCTCTAGTGGAAGAGACGCTATGCCGATGGTGTCAAAATCCCAACCCTAGGACAGGGCTGGCAGCTGGGGTCTGGGACCCTTAGATTTGCACAGGGCCTGGTCTGTTCCCTTCCTATGAGGACCCTGCTGAGGGGTCTGGGTGGCAAGGTTCAGGGGATAACCCTGGTAAGGGTGACCCTGTTGGAGGAAAGGGGATTTCTTGCACTGCGGCTTCTTCTGAGGCAAGGTGGAATTTTTTTTCGAGAGCCAGGTACGAGTAATGTACTTGGTCTCGATTTCAGCCGCTTTGTCCTTCATAGACTTACAGATGAGCTGTTCGCTGAGGCAGGAGACGTCAAGAAGCTTCTCTTGTACCCACTGCTCAATATCTGATGATTGGAGCCAGCCCTGGCGTCGAGCATCTATGCCTGGAACCGCCACCCTCACACTGGACTCAAAGCCATTGTAGACGGCTCAAGACAAAGGTGAAAAAAAATCTCTGATTGAGATCAATTGCTTCTTTTTTTTTCAGGAAGAAAGGGAACTCATATTTTAGGTTGCCATTTAAGGCTCTGACGTTACTTCCTCTCCAGCTCCTCGTGATTTCTTTTCTACTCTCTCCCTGCACCCTTCTTCTTGACCTCTGTTCATCTGTCAAGTCAGTCTTATTCTTCTACTATTTGCTAACTCCCCTCTCCACTTTTTCAATTTTGTTGCACTATTTGCCGTTTTCAGATTCAGACTAAAAATCACTTTTCCATATCGTCCTGCTGGATTAAGGAGGCCATTATCTCGGAATATCTGCTGCAGAACCAGCTGGTTTTGGAGGGTTTGCACGCCCACTACCTGAGCTCAACTGTCCTCATGGGCAGAGCAGAGCTCGGTAGCCCCTGCTGACATTTGTCAAGCAGCAACATGGGCATCACTTTCTACTTTTGTCAATCACTTCTGCTTAGATGTCCATGCACAGGCAGACACGACCTTTGGCTCTAAGGTTTTGTGAGCTGCTGTGTCTTCTTTCTGCCCAGTGGAGTCGTAGCTTTGGTATGTCCCAATTATATGGAATGGTCTAACAGGCTGATTATGGAAGGTGACATTTTACTTACCAGATAAGGACCTTTCCTTGAACCCTGCTAGATCAGTCCAGGGCCCGCCCCTGGAACCATATTTGCTCTGTTCATCTGCTGCAGTACCTTTGGGTCTGCTATGATTTGTCTCTGCAGGTTCATCTTCTACTTTCTGTTTCTGCTTTCTTATACATAGTTCTCTACTGTTGATTACTCACTGTTGCCGACATTGTGGTTGTGTGAGGCTTGCCATGCTCTCCTCAGATAGGTTGGATACTGAAGAGACCTCTGGTAGCTGAGGCGGATAGAGGCATGGGAGTGATGTCATTGAAACCTGGGCTTTTCATTGGTTCTTTGTCTCCACCAATCTGCTGGTAGGGGAACACAACCCCCTTGTCTGGATTGGTCTAGCAGGACTCAAGGAAAGAACATTATCTGGTAAGTAAAATGTCACCTTTTGAGGCTGCTTTTACATCTTGACCCCTTCTTTTCTTTGTCTTGTACGCTTATCTTGTCTACATCATAAGCTCTTTGGAGAAGGGACTCTATTATACTGTATGTGTCTGCACACACTGTGTATGCCTGGTAGTGCTCTGGAAATGATTAGTAGTAGTAATTGTAGTAGTGATAAAATACAATTTCTGACTGTACAGTTAGGCATGGCTTAAGGGGATGAGTCAACATGGATTTAGCAAAGGGAAGTCTTGCCTTGCTAATTTATTAGATTTTTTTTTAAAGGCGTGTCCATGTTCAGGCATGATTTCACAAACATGGACCTGCCCAATATGGACTTCTATGGGCCGTCTACAGCGATGTCCCCTTGAAATGGGAGATCTAGGAATACCCTAATGGTTGGACTAGGACCAGAGAAGCCAGGGTTCAAATTCCACTGCTACTGTCATTGTGATTGTACAGAATACTGGGGCTGGTGGAGTGCCATCTTCTCTACATCCTCTGGATATTTTACAGCCAAAATGTGCACTTTCCTGATGCCTATTCTTGCTTAAACCTGGATGGGGTTGCAGATGCCCCCGACATTTCTGAAATTGAGCAGAGAAGTCTAAGTTCATTGCATAGCCTGACACACCTTCTGCCTATTTGGCTATCCCCACACCGGATACATCTTTAAAAACTGTTTAAAATGGCTCTGAGAACGTGTCCATTGTTTGGATATCTGCATGCACATTTCTGAGTGTCCAAATTACAACTAAGGCTTTTAAAATTAACCCCATTGTCAATCGCCTTTTGAAAATCAAAATATACCAAGTCTCTCATGAGAGGAAATTAAAAACTCATGGGATTTCAGGAAATGCCCTATTGTGAATTGGTTAAATGGTCAAATAGAAAAAGTTAAATAATGGAATGTCCCAGGAATCTATGCTGTGACTGGTGCTTTTTAACATATTTATATATGATCTAAAAATGGGAATGACAAGTGATGTGATCAGATTTGCAGAGGACACAAAATTATTCAGTCATCAAAACTGCAAAAGATTGTGAAGAATTACAGAAGAATCTTGAGAATGGGCATCTAAAAGGCTAATGCAATTTAATGTGGACAAGTGTAAAGTGATGCACTTAGAGAAAAATAATCCCATTTACAGGTACAAAATGCAGGGACAGTACCCAAGAAAAAAAATCTTGGAGTCAATGTGGATATGTTAAAGCTAGCAAACACCTTCAAAACATTTGCAGTGGACTCCCAACACAACACAGCTTTGCTTTTGCTCTCTCCTCTTCCAAGTCACTCTCTTTTTTACTCCTTCATTTTCCCTGCAAGGGACACTTCTCCCTCACTCTCTGTTCCCTTCTGCCTCCAAGGCAGGGTTCAAAAGAGGTCTGTACAAAATTCCTGGAATAAAAATTCCAAATAAATAATTACTCTAGCTAGGAAGATTTGATTTACTTTTCAGCATCTGCCAGGTACTTGTGACCTGGTCTGGCTGGATACAGGATGCTGGGCTCATTGGACTTAAGATGAACCAAGTTGAAACAGACTAATGTTTTTATGGTCAAGTCAGCCTCTTCCATGACTGTCTCTAGATTTTGGTCCCAATATTCAAAGGGATGAATACAATTAGCAGACCTGCAAGCATGTTAATCCCCTTAGCTGAGATATTCAGCTGCTGCATACCCTGATGCCAACCGGTTAGCATCGGGGCAATCCAGGGGCCGCATCAGATGATAAACAGGCAGCGGCCATATTGAGCCGCTGCACCAGTATCACTGAGCAGAGAAAGTCAGGTGCAGTAAAGGCTAGCTTAACTTTTTTTGAAAATTTAACGATTATTAGAATTTGCCAAAAAGAAACAATAAGTAGAGCAAAATACTCAAACACAATGAGCATCCTCAGGAAAGGGGTGTTACAAAACAAGCAAAAACCAAAACAGAATAGAATTTCCAGTAACAAAACTATGCAACCCCCCCCCCCCCTCAAATTCATAATGAAGGAAGGAAGCCTAAATTAAGAAATACAGCAATTCCTTGAATAACCAAGCAAAGAGACTCTCGGTCAATTAGAAAGAAATCCATCCCACCACATTCCATCTGCCTAAGATACCCTAACACACACCAGCAGGTATCTAGCAGGAACTCAAGACTACTCATACACAGACCTTTCATGAGTCTGGATCAGTGCTTGCAATTCTACAGGTTCAAAAAATACATAATCTCTACCCTTATACTTAACTAAACAAGACCGAAGATATTTCAAGAAGGTCATTCCCAGTGCTAAAGGCCGAGGCTTTAACTGGAGAAAGCCTCTTCGAATTTGCTGGGTCTGAGCAAACACATCAGGATAAACATATACAACATGACCATGGAAAGGTGTCAATCTCGCCTTTAAAAACAAAAACAAAAAAACAGAAAAAAAAACTCCCTTTCAAAGGGATTAAAAGACTTTGGAAGGTAGCCACCACAGTACCCCTGTTGACGGTTTCCTGTACCAAAGTCTCTAAGAGAGCAGTTAAATCATCCTCTCTAGAGGCTGAACCAAAATGCCACCATGAATATTTTTAATAGAAGATACAATATAATAGGAATTCATAATAGGAGGCAGTCAGTCCACTTCAAGGTGCAATAGATTTACAAAGTAAGCTTTCAACATTTCTGCAGCTGAAATCATACTGCAGTATGGAAAATTTACAAATAAAAGATTTAAGGATTTCAAGGAGTTCTCTAATCTTCAACTTTATTTTCCAATATTAAATTACCTTTCAAAAGTGCACTGTTCGCCCCCTCTAAGGCTGAGATTTTCCCTTTATCATCTGCAATTGTGTTGCCCTGAGACCTCAATTCTCCCTCAAGGAAGGCTCCAAAGTTGGAACGCTCCCCCTTTGTTCAGATCCATTCAGTCACGTTACCGCAGCTACAGGATCTCAAAAATAGCTACAAGACCAGAAGTGATATCAGACGCCGACCTCTGACACTCCCAGAATCAGTATTCAGGAATCGGATCCCGGAGCTTCCCACAATATTCCCCTTGACTCATGAGCAGACTAGCAGACAGGCTGACTTCCCCCAGCTGGTTTAACTTTTGCCACTACAGCTAACCGTGCAGCAGCTGAATATCGCTGCTGCCTGGTTAGCTTCATGACAAGTTAGGTGCACAGGTGGTGTTCTCTTCAATCCTCCCTGTTGAGGGTAAAGGCCAAGGCAGAGAGGCTCGCATCCTGGAGATGAATACATGGCTGCGTGGATGGTGTCATCGAGAGCGTTTTGGTTTCCTAGGCCATGGGATGCCGTTCCAAGGGTTGCAGAGCAGAGATGGCATCCATCTGTCCAAGAAAGGTCAACGTGTCTTCAGTAGTAGACTGGCTAATCTACTGAAGAGGGCTTTAAACTAGATTCGTTGGGGATGGGTGAAGAAAGCCCCCAGGTAAGTGAAAGCCCCCAGGTAGGCGATAAATTAAATAACTTTATGGAAATGGGTAACAGGGGTAACATATGGAAAGCAGTGTGTATAAATGCCCATAGCATGGGAAATAAGATCCCTGATGTTGAAGCTTTGGTGGGAGTGGCCAACTTGGATTTAGTGGCAGTTACAGAAACATGGTTCACAGAAAACCATGATTGGGATGTAACTATACCTGACTATACTTTATTCAGAAAGGACAGGGTAGGAAGAAGGGGAGGAGGAGTGACACTATATGTAAAAACTACTATTAAAGCTTTGGAATTACAGAGCTTAAAAGGGAGAGGGGAGGCATTGTGGGTTAAACTAGAAAGAGGTAAAGAGAAATCTATTTACATTGGTGTGATATACAGACCTCCCTCACAAGAGGAAGAGGTGGACAGAGAGTTAATTGAAGACATGCGCAGCATTGCTAGGAAAGGGGAAGTGCTACTGATAGGAGATTTCAATATGCCAGATGTTGATTGGCAGATTCCTGCTTCAGTATCATCTAGAAGTAAGGAGATCCTGGATTCTCTACAGGGAGAACTATTCAGGCAATTGGTAACAGACCCCACACATGAAGGGGCCATACTGGACTTGGTGCTTACAAATGGTGAAAGTGTTTCTGAAGTTGTGGTGGGAGATCATTTTGCATCCAGTAATCACCAGATGGTGTGGTTCAGTATTAGGACTAGGGCTGTTAGAATCCATTCAAAGGCGAGGATCTTAGACTTTAGGAAGACTAACTTTGCGAAGATGGGCCAATACCTCAGGGAGTCGTTACTGGGATGGGAACAGCTGAGGGATGTAGAAAAACGGAAAAACTGAAAGGGGATATTTTAAGGGCAACCAACCTTTTTGTTAAAATGGTAAATAAACATAAAAGGAAAAGAAGACCGCTATGGTTTTCGAAAGAAGTAGCTGAAAAAGTGAAGAAAAAGAGGGAGGCCTTCATGAAATACAAGAGATCACAGAGAGAGAGGAAGACAGGCATCTGTATTTGGAAAAACTTAGAGAAGCTAGCAAAGTAGTCAAGAAGGCAAAGATTCAAAAGGAGGAGGAAATAGCCAATGCAATAAAATGGGGGATAAGACATTTTTCAGATACATTAGTGAGAAGAGGAAGGGCAAAAGTGGTATTGTCAGACTCGAGGGTGCAGGGGAGGAATATGTAGAAGCTGATAAGGATAAAGCGGAATTGCTTAACAAATATTTTTTTCTGTGTTCACAGATGAAGAACCAGGAGCAGGACCTCAGAAAACACCCACAAATAGGAACAGAAACAAAAGACATCTTGAACAATTTTCAAAAGACTGTGTTCGTGAGAAACTCTCTCAACTTAAAGTAGACAAAGCGATGGGAGCGGATGGGATACACCCGAGAATACGGAGGGAACTTGGGGATGTTCTAGTAGCTCCACTGACTGACCTTTTCAATGCCTCGTTGGAGTCGGGAGTGGTGCCAAAGGACTGGAGAGAGGCTCATGTGGTGCCTTTACACAAAAGCGGAAGTAAGGATGTGGTTGAAAACTACAGGCTGGTTAGTTTAACTTCGGTGGTGAGTAAATTATTGGAAATGCTGCTGAAAGAGAAAATAGTGAGGTTTCTGGAGTCCAGCGGATTACAGGATCCGAGGCAGCATGGATTCACCAGAGGCAGGTCTTGTCAGACAAATCTGATTGATTTCTTTGACTTGGTGACCAGGGAGTTGGACCGAGGGAAAGCCCTAGATGTGGTGTATTTAGATTTCAGCAAAGCCTTTGACACTGTTCCTCACAGGCAACTTATGAACAAACTGAGCACCCTAGGGATGGACCCTAAAGTTACTGCTTGGGTTAGAAATTGGTTGGGTGGGAGGCGACAAAGAGTACAAGTAAATGGAGCTCACTCTGAGGAGAAGGATGTTATCAGTGGTGTGCCCCAGGGATCTGTCCTTGGTCCGATTCTTTTTAACATCTTTGTTAGTGATATAGCAGAAGGGCTTTCAGGTAAGGTTTGCCTCTTTGCAGATGATACCAAAATCTGCAATAGAGTAGACACTGTGGTGAAGAGCGCCCTCCTGAGGCTATGGAGACAGATGAAAATCCTGAAGGGCAACAGGATTTACGTCAGATTGTCAATGCTGGAAAGAAAGAGAGACTTCATTCTGCTGAGCTGAGCATGGATACCAGCCCAGGGGTGGAGTCGTGCAGTCCTGATTGGGCACACCCAGTGCTTGGAAGGGGCGTGTCTAGAAGAGAACCTGGTTTTAAACCGGAGTATGGCTTTGCTAAGGAGAAGGAGAAGTGGGAGGAGAAGTGGAAGGAGAAGAGAAGGAGCCCAGGGAACGGTCAGAGTACCGTGAGCAGTCAGAGGAGCAGCAGTCAGAGAGAGAAGGCTAGCAGCCAAGGACTGAGCCGAAGCAGTAGAAGAAGACCTGCAAGAATCTGTTTAGAGGCAATAAATGGAAATCCTGAGGAAAGTGGACCTAGCCCTGGAATAGACACCTGGAGGAAGGCAGAGCCCTGGGAGAGGAAGCCTTCACGGTAGGCAAGAGAGAAAAAGAACTCATTCTGGGAATTACAGTTTGGCCCAGAGAGGCACGGGAACTCTCACAGCTGGAGGACGTCTGAGCCACCTAGGATAAGAGGGGCTTGGCAACAAGTAAGCGATTTGCCAGAGAGTTTCCAGAATGAAGGTAAACCCAACTCTCCTATATTTGAAACCTTAACAAAAGAGCCTAAGAGTTACTCTGATTCACTTAACCTGAGAGAGGAAAAGGGAAACAGCCTTAATCAAGAGGGAAGTTTAATAACTGATAACAATTCCTTATCTAGCAGACAACAGGCTGAATTGCTTCTCCAGGATTTTAAAGAGTTTTTAAAGCTAAAAGCAAACAAACAGCCAGTATTGCAGGAAGCTAATAATTCTATACAGTCTGAGGAATTAATGCAAGATAATTCTGATTTACCTGACTGTGAGAGCATGGACTGTACTAATTGTTGTGTGGAAATACCAAACTGATGAAAACTGGTTATGCCGTGTATGAGTTGAATACTACGGAGCTGTTTTGCTGCCATGCTAGGAAAGCTTTAATTACCTGCACCTGAAGTGACCCAGCACTGTGAACGTAACAGTGTGTGAAAAGAGGCTGCATTTAAAGTGAATGACCTCTTGGGGCAGAGCTGAGTAAACTGCTTAGAAGTAAAGCTGAATTTCTACTTTAAGTTGACTTTATACCTGAGTTCTTTCTGTTCGTGTTAAAGCACCTGTTTTGTTCATATTTCTGAATTTGTCATGCGATGGAAGAATAACCTTAACCATAATAAAAATACTTGCAAATAAGCCTTACCGTCTCTGGCGCACAACTACACTTTATTTCGGAGTGAAAGGAGCAGAAAAACTACAGTACCCAGCATTCCAGGGGAATAGGTTTTAAACTCCTTCCTCACGAGGCAACAGGCCCCGCTCCTGTCTTTAGCCCTAAGGCGGGGCAGGAGCGCCGCAACACCCAGAAAGGTATAGATAACATGAGGAGGGATCTAGCTAAGCTTGAAGAATGGTCTAGAATTTGGCAGCTGGGATTTAATGTTAAAAAATGTAAGGTCATGCATTTGGGCTGCAATAATCCAAGGGAGCAATATAGTATAGGGGGTGAAATACTTTTGTCCACTAAAGAAGTGCGGGACCTAGGCGTGGTTGTGTCTGATGATCTTAAAGTAGCTAAACAGGTAGAAAAGGCGACGGCAAAAGCTAGAAGGATGCTTGGGTGCATACGGAGAGGAATGGCTAGCAGAAAAAAAGGAGGTGATAATGCCTCTGTATAAGTCTTTGGTGCGACCTCATTTGGAGTACAGTGTGCAATTCTGGAGACCGCACCTTCAAAAGGATGTGAACAGGATGAAGTCGGTGCAGAGGGTGGCTACTAAAATGATTAGTGGTCTTCATTATAAAGCATATGAGGACAGACTGAAGGATCTTAATATGTACACCTTAGAGGAAAGGCAGGATAGAGGTGATATGATTGAGATGTTTGAATACCTCCGTGGCATAAATGGTCAGGGAGAGAGCCTCTTTCAATTGAAAGCAAGTTCTGCTACGAGGGGACATGGGATGAGGGTGAAGGGAGATAGATTCAGGAGTGATATGCGGAAATATTTCTTTACGGAAAGAGTAGTGGATCCGTGGAATAGTCTCCCAGTTGAGGTGGTAGAGATGAGGACAGTAACTGAATTCAAAAAAGCATGGGACAAACACAGAGGATCTCTAAAGGTAAAAAGGGGACTGTTGTAGTTGTAGTTATGGAAGGACAGACTAGATAGGCCATGTGGTCTTTTTCTGTCATCATATTCCTATGTTTCTAATGTGGCTAACCTAGATATTTGATGCCAGGACCTGGATATGGCCCCAGCATTGAATAGAAGAATAAAAAACAAAGGGGCAACCCCACAAAAAACACAAGTACAAACAGAAGAAAGAGCAAAGGAAAAAAAAAGAATTGGAACAGATTTATTATGCCTGACATGGACACGTTTCGGCAGTGGATGCCTAGATCAGGGCAAATCTATCAATAAATGCTGAGGGTCTTCTCTGCCTGTCACCACCACTTTAACTGTATTAATAGTCCCTTCACTGTCTCTTCAGCCTGCTTTAAGCAGTGACATAGTGTATGGCAGCAGATAAAGACCAGCATGGTCCATCTAGTCTGCCCAGCAAGGCGACAAGAGTAGATGCCCCCACCGCTCCATGTAGGTCACCCTTATTTATTAAATCAAATGCGATTTTGCTATGATCACTATTGCCAAATAGCCCCAAAACCTGTAGTTCTTGCACAATATCCTGTGTTTCATTAAGGACTAGGTCTAAAATAGCTTCTCCTCTTGTTATTTTTATTTTATCTTGTTACTATAAAGGGATCCACTGTGTCTGTCCCATGCCATTCTGAATTCTGTCACTGTATTTGCCCCACCACTTCCATCGGGAGGGCATTACAAGCATCCACAACCCTTTTAGTGAAAAAGTATTTCCTGACATTGCCTTTCAGATTTCCTCCTTGAAGCTTCGTTATGCCCTCTAGTTTTACAGCTTCCCTATATTTGGAAGAGGTTTGTTTGTTCATTAGTACCCGGAGTATTTAAAGGTCTGAATCATATCACCCCTGTCCCTCCTCTCCTCCAGAGTGTACATATTTAGATCTTTGAGTATCTTCTCATAAGGCTGCTGACGCAGGCTCCAAATCATTTTGGTTGCCTTCCTCTGAACAGTTTCCAGTCTTTTTATATCCTTTGTGAGATATGGTCTCCAGAACTGAACACAATAGTCCAAGTGAGGCCTCACCAGCGACTTGTACAGTGGCATAGTACCTCTTCATTTCTGCTGATAATTCCTCTGTTTGCAACCCAGCATCCTTCTGGCTTTTGCTGCCACCTTGGTTCTATCGGTCTCCATACCAGCTACTGGAGGCATCTTAACTGTACTACTTCTTCCATTTTTGATGATGGCATTAAAAAGGTACAGACCCAAATGAGCACTTTTCCAATGCCTGTTTGTGCCTTGGAGAAAGTCTTAAGTTGAATACAGTTGCAGATATCTACAATAGATCAGGGACGTCTAAGTATATAGCACCATCCTAGACATGCCGCCGCCACCACCACCACCACCACATCCCCTGCCTCCTTTGGATTTCCCCACAGCAGACACATCTTAAAAAGCCATTTGTAAAATGGCTGCAGGGACATCTCAGTGATTTGGTTGTTCGCATGCATATTTTTGGATGTCCAAATCTCATATAAGTTTTTTAAAATAACCCTCATCAGTTAGTAATTTTTTAGGAAGTTACCTAATTTTAGGTGGTAAAAACCTGCACAAATGTCAGGATTTTACTCATGTATGCGTGTAAATGACCTCTGATAAAATACCGACTAGCATAAAAGTATATATGATGTAAGCTTAATGGCATGTCCTTTCACTGTGAATGGAGTTTGGAGGGAGCATGGCCAAAGTCTGCACTCACAGGTATAGAATACAAAATTCCATAATTTGCATGCATATGTACAGATAGCTGTTGTAAGTTGTAATGTCTACATGTATGTGTGTTCTGTCACGCTTATGCTAGTTTTTATAAAGTACTTATGTATAGGGTTGCCAACTTTTTGAAAGAGAAAAACCTGCCACCTGTGGCTAGTCAAGCTCTGCCCATGCCTACCCCTACCCTGCCCCCCATACTCCACCTCCTGTCCCCCCAAAAAATTGCAGAGGGCGCAATGTGCAAACTGAAGAAGCAAGATGTCTACAAATTATTAAGCAGAAATTCTATACTGACAGAGTACGCAGCATTGGTTGTACACACACCCCCAATACAGACAGGTCTTATTTTATTTAACATTTCTTATATACCGCCTTTCATAATATCAAGGTCTTCATCAATAAATGAGCACAAAACAAAAAGAGAAATATATAGACAAAAATTAAACAAACCCCAAGAAGACAGACTCTGCATGCAGTGCAATATCAGATAAATAAGAGATGCAGTTCCCCAAACTGTGTAAAATATAAAAGGTAGTACAAAGTCCAATCATTAAATTGAAAATACAATTATTTTTTCTACCTTTGTCGTCTGCCCATTTTATTCTCTGATCATGCTGGTTCCAATCTGAGTCTTCCGTTTTCCCCATCTTCTCTTAGCTTGTTTTCTATGGTTTATAGTTCATCTGCTATTTCTTGTCTCTTCTTTTCTTTTCTTCCTTCCATCAGCCTATTTCCAGTCCCAGTGCCCCCTCCCCATTACCCAGTCACTTACCAGTACCATCCCCAGGTGTCAACGCTCCCTTTGAGTCCCCTCTGTCAGCTCCTTTCCAGCCACCTCCTTTCCCCCTTTCAGCTCTCTTCCAGCCACCTCCTTCACCCTGTCAGTTCCTTCCTGCCACCTCCTTCCCCCCTCTTTCGGCTCTCTTCCAGCCCTCACCTTCCACCTGTCAGTTCCTTCTGCCACCTCTTTCCCCTTGCAGCCACTGCTGCTTCACACACCCCCACCCCTATTAGTGCTGCTTCACTCACAGCCCCCCCCCCCTCTTAGTGCTGGGTTCACTCACCCCCTGTTGAAGCCGCTGCTTCTGATTTTTACAGAGCAGCGGCTGCAATAAACTTACTTTGAAAAGGAAAGACAACCTGTGAGGAGCCCTCCGGTCATCCTTCTGCAGTGCCCGAGGAAGTGATGTCATGGGGTGGGCTCCTCACAGGTTGTCTTTCCTTTTCAAATTAACTTTATTGCAGCCACTGCTCTGTGAAAAACAGAAGTAGCGGCTGCACGGCCACAGGGGATCACGTTCATGCCATGACTACAGGAGTTGGGAGAAAAGCGATTTTTTTTTGCTCTGGCCACTCCCGATCTTGTGGCCAGAGCAAAAAACCGGCTTTTCAACGGCCGGTTTTACATCTGTGCTGGCAGCCAGCCTGGCAATGGAAAAACCTGTCAGGCTGGCTGAAATCCAGCTGGTTGGTAACCCTACTTATGTCTTGGACTTTATAAAATAGGTGTGTGCAGATGTGTTAACTAGGCACAACTTTACAAAATTATCCTCTTAGGAGGCAATATTCAAAGCCATTTCAGCAAATTTGACCAGTATTAAAGGCTCCATCTATCTACAGGTAAAGAGGCATATATATTTAAGACTGCCTCTTCAATCCATAGGTATGTACAAGTCTTGGGGGTAGAGATTAGAAAGGCATGCATAAATTTAAATTAATCACAACTCCATGCATTGTTTCTGACAGAAAGATGATCTGCAGGAAAAAGGTGCACAAATATATGCAGCTATATTTTCCTTAGGCCAGTGGTTCTCAACCCAGTCATCAGAACAACCCCCGACAACTGGGTTTTCAGAATATTCATAATCAATGTGCCCGAGAGAGATTTGCATGCATACTTTAGACAATTATGTAAGCAAAACTACCAATGTAATTTTGCTTTCAGTATGGCTGCAAACTCTGTCAGTCAAAATTAGAAGTTTGTAAATTCTTTGCTGATTCCAACTGACAATCCCTGTTTATATGAATCATGTTTTGCACTAAGTGGTTTCATATGAGTTTTGAGACTATACCTAGTGTTAGTGATTATAGATATAGAAATTTTCAGTTTGGTCTGGAAATCCAAAATGGCTGCCTGCATAGCTACCATCGTAAGCGCTTTTTTTCCAGCCGTATAATTTCCTTTCAAACATGTCCCACAACATCCTTATTAGTCAATTTTCTATGATGTAATGATTCTCTGACAACTAAGCCACAGTTCTGGTTTTGTAATATACAATATACAGTTTCATTCTTATATGTTTCACATTGTAAAAAGAATTACCTTAGCATGTGATGGAATCTTAGGATTTGTCTTTGTATTCCAGATCACTTTCTGGGGAGTGTAGTAATTCGATGTTGTTTGCTTTATACTTCGACTTGCTTTTGTCAATCAGTAATAGCCCTTTGTAGGTGTCTTATTTAAAATGCCTGTATTATTTATGCTTCTTTATGACATTAATGCAACTCTCCCTTGTATGCAAGAGAAACAATATTAGTGACTGCAAAGCAATGTAAACGTGCACTTAAGACAGTGCAGATCAATTAAAGGAATCTCTGACAAGATCTTTGTGGGTAATATGCCCCGGAAGGAGTGTCCTTGTATATCCTGCTTTCAACAAAAGAACTACAGAAGTAGTGGAATGTTGGGTATGAAAAACTGGTTGTAAATTTTTATAAAGCTTCAAGAACTTCCAAGTACTTAGATCAGTGGTTCTTAACAGATTCCTTAGGGCTGCATGGCCAGGCAGGTTTTCAGGATATCTCCATGAATTTGCTTGAGATAGATCTGCATACAATGGAACGTATGCAAATCTATTTCAAGCATATTCACTGTGCCTATCCTGAAAACCTGACTGACCAAGTAGTCCTTGTGTGTTAGGTTGAGAACCACAGACCTAAATTATTGAAAAGAAGATCATTAAAGTATTAGTGGCACTTCAGTTAGAAAATCAGAATGACAGAAAATCTTGTTATTTGAAGTTCAGCATTACCCAGAGGCATCAGCATTGCAAGGAGCATTAAGTTCTGATGCTTCTCAAACTAAACTGGTCAAAATGGTGTCCACAGTGGTCTAAGCACAACTCAACAGAAATGCTGCCTTCAAAAATATGTCCCACTGATGATAGACAGCTGTTTACAGTAACCACCTAAAGAATGCAAAAATTAAAGTGTAGATTACAAAATATAACAAGTGGAGAAAGCCTGCAGAGTATGGCTCATAGAATTCTTTCCAGTCCCTTTCAGTGTTTTAAGTGCATGCACTTACTTATTTGTATCTGTGTGTGTGTGTATCTCTGTTTTGTATGTTTATCTATTGTGTGGGTCTGCATCTGCATATATTTGTATCCATGCATGCCTGCATGTGTGTGCATGAATGCTTGCATACATGGACATATTAATATGAACGTGTGCATTTCTATCTGTGCTGTTTCTCAGTGTGTCTGTGATGGGAAAAGAGGAAAGGAAATGAGCCAGGATGGTTGTCTGACAGCCGCACTTCTGTTATTGTGGTTATGGTGAACCAGTGTTTGTATGTGACGTGACAGCTGTTGGCACAGCGTTTTCTACAGAAATGCACTGAGGGTGGGGGGGGGGGGGGTGGCTTCATGTCTTCCACCACAGCTAGATTCTTATCTTGTGCGGCAAAGTAACATCCCCCATTTCACCTCCTCCCTTACCGTACCTACAGCAGCATTCCGGTTCCCTCCCCTCCCCACCTTCTAGTTGCAATGAATAACCCACACAGGGGAGAGGATTAGAAAACTTCAGGCAGAGGTTTAAAATGCTGAAAAGCATCCAGATAGGTTAGCTTTCCTTCCCACTTCCAGACATCAGTGTAAAGATAAGTAGAATCCTGAAAAAAAGCCAGATGGTTATTTCTACCCTCCTGGATATAGTGCATATCTTACAGCCCCTCCTCCCCCAGGTATGTTCCTAGCTTGCCACTTCCTTAATCTAGCCCTGGCTGTGGCAATGGAAGCAGTTGCAACCAGTAAGAGAGCAGTAAAAGCTTTCATAGTAGAAATAACAGCAAAGAAAATGAAATATATATATATATATATATATATATAAGTTAAAATGTAATACAATACAGTATATATTTAGACCGATTTGTACCACCTTATCCTACAATCAAAGTGGTTACATCACACTGGAGGGTTACATTTAACATGTGGGTACTTTGCAACATTTAACATAAGGGTATTTAACAACATTTAGACTGCACAATTTGTGGGTTACAGAGGGTTACTTAACATTATGGTGGGTTACATTTAACATGAGGGTACTTTACAACACTATAAAATGAACTTGTAAGTCTAGTTGGGATGATTGGGTATTGAGTTGGCAGGTGTAGTTACAATAACGTTTGGGTGGGGACTGATATATATCTGTTGTGTGGCCTGTGCATGGTTTCTGATGGGGGGGGGGGGAGGGAGCTGGCAATGATAGGGCATTTCTTAGTTTTGGTGGGTAGAAACAAATGCTGGGGGATACTTTTTGGGATGGAGTTAGTTTGTAGGTGGTGGGGCAGTTGCAATAAGGAATATTTGGGGGTAGTAGCAGTTATGTGGGGAGAGCTTTGAGAATATGAAAGTTGCAAGGGATATTTTTCAGGGATGGGGAGTTTGCAGGGTGGTGTTGTGGCTATGAGGGATAGTTTTTGAGGGTGGGGCACTAGATTTTTCAAGTGGTGAGACAGTTGTGGTGGGCAGTTTGAGACCAGGGAAGTCTACAGAGTGATGGTGCAAATGTCAAAGGATACTTTTTAAGGGTGGGGTGGTAGGGCAGGTGTGAGGCATTATTTTTTCAGTGGTAGAGCAGTGTGTAGAGTGGGGGAGGCAGATTGTCTGGGGTAGTGTTTTGGAGGTGAAGTTGCAGGGAGTAGTTTTTAAGGATGGGGCAGTTGCAAGGAGTTCAGTTTGTGGGTGGGGCCATTTGGTGGTGGTGGGGGGGGGGGGCAGTGGTGGTGGTGGAGTTTTTTTGGGAGGTAGGGCAGCCAGCAGGATAGTATGAGGTATTTTTTGAAGGTGGAACACTCAGTGAGATTTTAGGACAGTTGTGCAGGAGTATTTTTTGCAGGTGGGGCAATCTGGGGAGATTGGGTGAGTAGAGAACAAGGGAGGGAGTTTGACAGAGAGGCATTCTGCATCTGCTATGATTCACTGTATGTAAGGGACTATACTACAGAAGCTGGAATTCATTCTCCCATAGAAATGCATTGGGCTATGACTTGAGAGGGGTGGGGGGGGGGGGGCGCTTGTATGTCTGGAATCCCCAGTCCAATTTGACTATTTTTTAATGCAATGTGCCTTTTTATCAGTTTTCCTCACAAGCCAAGTCTTATCCTATGCCATTTAATTTTGGGGGGAGGTATTTTGTTCCCTCCCAGCCAGAGAGACAAGATGTTCTCAACTCCTTTTGTATAGTTTTTTTTCAGCTGCTGTTGGGTTGAAAAGAATAAAAATATATCGAAGTAGATATATGTTTATGCAGAAAAGATAGCAGAGTGCAATATGATTGCCCGAGAATGTAAATAGCACATGGAATGATTGACTTGACTAACTCTTGCCATCAAAATCTAGCATATCTGAAAGCAACTTGCTGGCAATGCTTCAAGCTATTACATTCTTTAAGAGCCTGAAAGAAGTCCTATAATAAACCACTTAGCTATATGGATAGCAGCTGAATATCACTGCTGTACAAATAGCTGGTGTCGGTGACTGCATTATCTCTGTATCCATATAGCAGTGTTGAATACACATACTTTAAGCACTACTGCTGGTGTTTAAGCAGATGGGATCAGCGCAGACATTAAAAACTGATCTGGCTATACAGCTAGGCCATCTTATTCAGCACTTGTCTTGATGTGCAAAAGCAATCAGCAGTTGGAGATCTCTTCATACATATCATCACACTATGAACTATGTTGATAGACTAAGGCATTTGTCAATTGTTTTGAATATAACATCCACTCTTAGACCATGACAACAAACAGATGCCATAGGCAGAGGTATAGAGTACAGCAGAAGAATAGAATACACAGAAGTCACAAATAGATACTTCGTAGAATCATTTGTCACAAATGTCTTCATCTGAAACCCTTCTTGCACCCTACATATACCTCTAAAGAAGGCCCATGCTGAAACATGGCTATTTAAATAAATAAATAAATAAATATATATATATATATATATATATATATATATATATATATATAATTGTTGTTAAGTGCCGTTGAGTCGGAGTCGACTCATGGCGACCATCTGGATAGCTATCCTAAATTGTGTTCGGTCTTGAGTCAGGCAGCTCATTGTTGACAGACTGGTACCCGTAGCTGCTGTTATTGTATCGATCCATCTCATTGCTGGCCTTCCTTTTTTGCGTTTACCTTCTATCTTGCCAAGCATGATGTCTTTCTCTAATGATCTCTCTCTTCACATGATGTGTCCAAAGTATGAAAGTCAAAGTCTTGTCATCTGAGCTTCTAAAGAAAACTTAGGTTTGATCTCCTCTAGTACCAACTGGTTTGTTCTTCGGGCAGTCCATGGTATACACAGTATTCGCCGCCAGCACCATAATTCAAAGGCATCAATTTTCTTCCTGTCTATCTTTTTCACTGTCCAGCTTTCACATCCATATGATGTTACTGAAAATACCATGGCTTGAACAAGTCGAATCTTTGTATGGAGAGAGACATCTCTGCTCTTGAGAATCTTATCTAGGTTTTTCATAGCCATTCTGCCAAGAGCAATGCGTCGTCTGATTTCTTGACTGCTTGTTGCTTCTTTATTGATAGCACAGGTACACTAAAAAATTTTTTTTTAAAACTGCCTCTAATGTTTCGATTGATTTTTACGTTTTTTGGTGCGCTGAATCCAAATCTGGTAACCAATTTGCTCCATCACGTACAGATTTTTTGCTACATTGGGTTAGCAGTTTGAGGTGAACGTTTCAGATTGAGTGCGATCGAGATAAAAGTTTCTTGGATGAATTCTTTATACTAATTGTTTAGTAGTTATTCAAATAAGAATAAAGAAAATTGTAACAAGGCAGCACATAAGAATAGAGTAATGTCAACAAAACACACTGTGATGGTAGCAAAATTGTCTGCACTTAAAGCAGCCACATACATGTGCACAAACATTGAGCATATAAGAGTGAGGTTAGACACAAAGCAAAGCAAAGATATGTGCAAAAAATGTTGTACAGGTATGTATGTAAGAATAGAAAACGCAAACCGCACCATTGCAATACATGAAGACAAACACCCGATGGTGTGAAAATAAAATTCTAATAAATGAGATCCGACACTGTGGTAATAACTAGCAAATTTTTATTTCAAAGTTTAGTAAAAACACGATATTTGTCAACACAGTCTAGATTTTAAAGTCATTCTTGGGTCAATCAATCTCCTGGTGGGCCCGTTTCTTCTTCCCCCGAATGCTTCTCTTGGTGCGCTGCTTGGCGTATTTTTCATCTGGGGTTTCCTGCAGCAGCAACCAACAGAAATCAGCCATCATAGTGGTGTTCCATCTTCCTTGGTACCTTCTCTCTGCGTCCTTGATGTCCTGGTGAAACCTTTCACCTTGTTCTTCACTGTACGCCCCCAAGTTTTCGGGAAAGTAGTTCACATGGGAGTGCAAGAAATGGACTTTCAGGCTCATGTTACAGCCTTGTTCTTTGAAGGCATTGAGCATCCTGGCAACAATATCCTTATAGTTCTCATCCCGCCTGTTCCCCAAGAATTTGAGAACAACATCCTTGAAGGAATCCCAGGCTTCTTTTTCCTTCTCAGACATCGTTTCAGCGAATGCTCCATCTGAAATGAGTTTCCTTATATCAGGACCAACAAACACTCCTTCCTTTAGCTTTGCTTCAGAAAGTCGGGGGAACTTTGAGCAAAGGTACCGAAAGCACTCACCATCTTTTGGAAGGGACTTGATGAATTGCTTAATGAGACCCAACTTAATGTGGAGAGGTGGTAATAGAATTTTATCACGAGGTACCAAGCTCTCATGAAGAACATTTTTCTCACCGGGTCTCAAATACTCCCGAATTGGCCAGTCTTTTTTCCCCCAGTGTAGGTCGCGGGCCCGGCTATCCCACAAGAAAAGGAAGCAGGGATATTTGGTGAAACCGGATTGCTGCCCTAATAGCATGGATAGAATTTTAAAGTCTCCACAAATCATCCACTTATGCTCATCATAACGAATCTTCTGAAGAATCAGGGCCAAATTCTCGTATTTTTCTTGGAGAATAACAGAGTGAGCAATAGGAACTGAAGCGAATGTGTTGCCATTATGAAGAAGAACACCTTTTATGCTGTCTTTTGACGAATCAATGAACAGCCGCCATTCAGCAGGATCATACTTGAGTTTAAACTTTTCCATCACTCCGTATATATCGTTGCAAAATACCAAATCTTCCTCTTTGCTGAAATACTTCAAAAATTGTGTCTCGCGGTTGCGGTACCAATAAAAAGTTGTTCCTGGTGACAATAGATTTTTCTGTTTAAGCCGAGAACCTAGCAGTTGGGCAGCATCTTTTGGGAGTCCTAAATCCCGGACTAAATCATTCAATTCAGCTTGAGAGAAAAGTTCAGGTTTCGGATCTGGTTCAGTTTCAAACTCGGAAGTACTGGACTCATCGGGAAAAGCCATCTGATGAGTCTCATCATGATCAGAACCGTCCACACAAATATGATCCAAAGATTTTGGTGGTTCAGGCACAGGTACTTCGTTGCTATGAGGCATAGGCCTAATTGCTGAGGGAAGGTTGGGGTAACTTATTACGTTCTTATTTTTTAAGTTGTATCCCTTCACAATGCAAGAGCAAAAATAGCAGTCACTGCTGTGGTCTCTTTGTTCACGCCACATCATAGGTATTCCGAAACGAAATGCTTGTTTTTTACCTTTCATCCATAAGCGTAGATCTTCCTCACATGTCTTGCACACTTTGTGAGGAGCCCACGGTTTGTCTTGATCGCCTAACTTCAAACCGAAATAGGCGAAATATACTTTTTAATAAATGCAGAAATGTTCCTCTGCCGCTTTTTCACGGTATATTCCCCACAAATAAAACAAAAACTGTCCGGAGAGTTGACGCAACCTCTGGCTCTGTCAGCCATCACAAATACACAGCACTGCAAACTACAACTGTAGTGAACCACTTCGGAATAAAGCTGGATTACGACTGAGCAAACAAAAGGTAATAATGAACTTGCAAGAAACTGAAATTTGACAGGAACGTTCATGTCGCAACCACCGTGTTTGAGCGAGCGAACGAGGCGAGGCGAACAGGAAAGAACATGCGCCAGCGCGAGTACTGGATTTAGCCCCCCGCCTCCCAATTGTCCTGTTAATGTATAAAATGAATACAAAACACTCTAAAATATCATGAGGGAGTGTTTCTAGTTAGTTGACCATTACAACCTCTATTTTGGGCCAAGAAAATAAACTGCAGTCGGCTAAAAAGAAATTATGTGAACATTCCTTATATGGGTAAGAAATCTAATTTTGCAAGAAAATGTGACGTGATGGAACATTTTGGCTATTTTTCCTGGATTCAGCACCCCAAAATCTATAGGAATCAGTTGCAAAACTGGAGGCAGTTTTTTGGTAGTGTACCTGTGTAGTTAATCCAAGTAGGTTAAAGTTGTTCACGATTTCAATTTCTTCTCCTTCAACGATGAACCTGTTGATTATGCCAGTTGTCATGATCTTTGTCTTCTTTACATTAAGGTGCAGGCCCATTTTGAGACTATGTTCTTTATTTGTGAGAAGCAAATGTTTCAGATCATCTTCACTTTCAGCCAGTAATGTGGCATCATCAGCATAGCGAAGGTTGTTGATGAGTCTTCCACCAATCTTCACACCTCTGTTGTCTTCATACAATCCTGCTTCTCTGATGATTTGTTCTGCATATAAATTAAACAGGTAGGGGGAAGTATGCAGCCTTGTCTTATACCTTTGCTTATTTTAAACCATTCTGTTTCTCCTTGATCCGTTCCAATGGAAGCAGTTGCAACCAGTAAGAGAGCAGTAAAAGCTTTCATAGTAGAAATAACAGCAAAGAAAATGAAATATATATATATATATAAGTTAAAGTGTAATACAATACAGTATATATTTAGACCGATTTGTACCACCTTATCCTACAATCAAAGTGGTTACATCACACTGGAGGGTTACATTTAACATGTGGGTACTTTGCAGCATTTAACATAAGGGTATTTAACAACATTTAGACTGCACAATTTGTGGGTTACAGAGGGTTACTTAACATTATGGTGGGTTACATTTAACATGAGGGTACTTTACAACACTATAAAATGAACTTGTAAGTCTAGTTGGGATGATTGGGTATTGAGTTGGCAGGTGTAGTTACAATAACGTTTGGGTGGGGACTGATATATATCTGTTGTGTGGCCTGTGCATGGTTTCTGATGTTTCAGATCATCTTCACTTTCAGCCAGTAATGTGGTATCATCAGCATAGCGAAGGTTGTTGATGAGTCTTCCACCAATCTTCACACCTCTGTTGTCTTCATACAATCCTGCTTCTCTGATGATTTGTTCTGCATATAAATTAAACAGGTAGGGGGAAGTATGCAGCCTTGTCTTATACCTTTGCTTATTTTAAACCATTCTGTTTCTCCTTGATCCGTTCGAACTGTTGCTTCTTGATCAATGTACAGATTGTGGAAGAGTACAATCAGGTGTTCTGGTATACCCCTGCTTCTTAAAGTGGCCCAGAGTTTCTCATGGTTTACACAGTCAAAAGCATTGCTATAGTCGATAAAGCACAAATAGATATCCTTTTGGTATTCTTTAGTCTTTTCAAGGATCCATCTCACATCCGCAATGATGTCTCTCATTCCTCGCCCTTTCCTGAACCCTGCTTGCACTTCAGGTAGTTCTTGTTCCAGGTATGGCTGTAATCTCTTTTGAATAATCTTCAGTAGAATCTTGCTGTCATGTGGGATCAGAGCGATTGTGCAATAATTTCCACAGTCGGATCATCTTTCTTTAGTATTGGTATAAACACAGATCTTTTCCAGTCAGTTGGCCATGTTGTCTTCCATATTTCTTAATGATCGTCAATTCACAGAGGATAGTTATCACCGATAAATCATTGTATGTTTCCCTCTACCGTTTTCAAGGCTATATATCACTGCTGCTGTCTCATATCTTCAACACTATAGAGAAACTTTCGTATTTATTACTTATCTCAGAAACTAATATTACTAATTATAAGGGATATATAGGTCTCAGACTTCTCACAGCACTGGCTATAACAGACTGTGTCCTAAGCCTCGGTGCTTATTTGCATCAACGACCTATACAGGAATATCCCCCTCTTAACGGTCTTTAGTGTCAGTATAACATTCTCAATAGTTTAATGTAACAATTGTGCTTATCTGATCAAATTTAAACACCCCGACGCCACCAACCGGCTCCATTCGTGCGTTTCACAGACGTGGGTTTCTTCAGGGGGAATTTTTAGTATCCAAGCACTCGATGGAGTATCTCATCTTTAGTTGTTTGGTGTTTTCATATTTTCAAAAGCTCATCACTGGCTAAGAGGAATGACAGTCAATATTATTGGCATGCCTTGCATCCAGCGATTTATAAAGAAAAAACACTTTAATATCTTGCCAACACATATACAATCTAGTGGTCATACCTTATAATACAAGCTGTTACCGCTCCTTCTTTTAGTCAATTGATCGCAAAAAACGCCACGCATGCGGGTCTGTTGCACTCAGACATTTAAACTCAACGTCATAAGAACATAAGACATGCCATACTGGGTCAGACCGAGGTCCATCAAGCCCAGTATCCTGTTTCCAACAGTGGCCAATCTAGGTCCTACGTACCTAGCAATATCCCCAAAAGACACAGGTTCCACAATGCTTGTACTGGGTCAAGCATTGATATCCTGGGTCCCTTTTTAATAGTGGTTTATGGACCTTTCCTCCAGGAACTTGTCCAAACCTTTTTTAAACCCAGCTATACTAACAGCCCTTACTACATCCTCCGGTAACAGATTCCAGAGTTTGATTACACGTTGAGTGAAAAAATATTTTCTCTTATTTGTCTTAAATAGTTTACCCTGTAGCTTCATTACATGTCCCCTAGTCTTTCTATATTCTGATAGCGTAAACAATTGATCCACGTTTATCCGTTCCACTCCATTCATTAATTTATAGACCTCTATCATATCTCCCCTCAGCCGTCTCTTTTCCAGGTTAAAGAGCCCTAACCTTTTTAGCCTCTCTTCATAGGAGTAGCCTTCCATCCCCTTCACCAATTTGGTGGCTCTTCTCTGTACTTTTTCTAATAACGCTATGTCCTTTTTAAGATACGGCGACCAGAATTGCACACAATATTCAAGGTGCGGTCGTACCATGGAGCGATACAGAGGCATTATAATATCCTTTGTTTTATTCTCCATCCCTTTCTTTATGATACCTAGCATTCTATTTGCTTTCTTGGCCGCCGCTGCACACTGGGCAGAGGGTTTTAACATGTTATCCACGATGACTCCTAAGTCCTTTTCCTGGGTGGTGGTTTCTAATGTGGAGCCTTGCATCGTGTAACTATAGTGTGGGTTGTTCTTTCCTAGGTGCATAACTTTGCATTTGTCCACATTAAATTTCATCTGCCATTTGGATGCCCAGTCTTCCAATTTATCCAGATCCTCCTGCAGTTTTCCACAATCCTCTTGGGTTTTAACAACTTTAAACAGTTTTGTGTCATCTGCAAATTTGATAACCTGACTAGTTATTCCCTTTTCCAGGTCATTTATGAATATGTCAAAAAGTAGTGGACCCAGTACAAATCCCTGGGGTACTCCACTATTCACTTTTTTCCATTGGGAATATTGGCCATTTAGCCCTACCCTCTGCTTTCTATCTTTTAACCAGTTCCCGATCCACAATAGTACACTGCCTCCTATCCCATGACTTTTTAGCTTTGCCAAAAGTCTCTGATGGGGGACCTTGTCAAAAGCTTTCTGGAAGTCCAGATACACTATATCAACCGACTCACCTTTGTCTACCTGTTTATGCACACCTTCAAAGAAACATATCAGATTAGTAAGACAAGATCTTCCTTGTCTAAAGCCATGTTGGCTGTCTCCCATTAGGCCATGACTATCTACATGTTGTGTAATTTTGTTCTTTATGATGGTTTCTACCATTTTCCCTGGTACTGACGTCAGGCTCACCGGTCTGTAATTTCCCGGGTCACCCCTGGAACCTTTTTTAAAAATTGGTGTTACGTTGGCGACCCTCCAATCTTCAGGTATTACAGATGATTTTAATGAAAGTTCACAGATTACCAATAGCAGGTCTGCAATCTCATATTTCAGTTCTTTCAACACTCTGGGATGTATACCATCCGGTCCAGGTGATTTGCTACTATTCAGTTTATCAAATAGTTGTAATATATCTTTCCGGTGTAGTGATATTTCTCTCAATTCCTCTGCAGTATCACCTTTAAATACCACTTCAGTCATGGGTAACATCCCTACATCTTCCTCAGTAAAGACCGAAGCAAAGAATTCATTCAGTCTCTCTGCTATAGCCTTGTCTCCTCTTACTGCCCCTTTTACCCCTCTATCATCTAACGGTCCAATTGACTCTCTCACAGGCCTTTTGCTACGAATGTACTTGAAAAAGTCTTTATTTCGTGTTTTTGCTTCCGTAGCAAGTTTCTTCTCAAATTCCCGCTTTGCCTGCCTTATCAATGCTTTGCATTTAACTTGCCAGTGCTTGTGTTGTTTCCAGTTTTCATCATTTGGCTCTTTTTTCCATTTCCTGAAGGTTGCTTTTTTGGCAGCAACAGCCTCTCTGACCTCACCTTTAAACCATGCTGGCAGTTTTTTGGACTTTCTTCCACTCTTCTTAATGCATGGAATACAGCTGGTCTGGGCTTCGAGGATAGTATTTTTAAATAACACCC
Source organism: Ichthyophis bannanicus (assembly GCA_033557465.1). Taxonomy (NCBI): domain Eukaryota; kingdom Metazoa; phylum Chordata; class Amphibia; order Gymnophiona; family Ichthyophiidae; genus Ichthyophis; species Ichthyophis bannanicus. Next base: position 594,862,310 of record CM066034.1, read on the forward strand.
AAGCTTGCTGTAAGTCTTTAACCTTTGGAACCGCTCCTTTTAGTTTTTTCCTAACTATATTCCTCATTCTATCATAGTCTCCCTTTTGAAAGTTAAAAGGTAATACTGTGGATTCCTTTACTATCTGTCCTCCACTAATTAAATCAAACATGATCATCCTATGATCACTATTGCCAAGTGGTCCCAACACCCTTATTTCTTGCACCAGATCTGGCGTTCCACTAAGGATTAGGTCCAGTATGGCTTCCCCTCTGGTCGGTTCATGAACCAGCTGCTCCAAGAAGCAGTCATTTATTCCATCTAGAAACTTTATCTCTTTAGCTTGTCCTGCCGTGACACTGACCCAGTCGATACCGGGGTAATTGAAATCACCCATTATTACTACTCTGTTGTGACTTTTGTTAGCTTCCTTGATTTCTTTGAGCATTTCATCATCCATTTGTTCATTCTGGCCAGGCGGTCGATAGTATACTCCCACTGCCATCGCCTTCCCCTTCATAAATGGGATTTCAATCCATAGAGATTCTACAGCAAATTTTGTTCCCTGCAAAACTTTAATCCTTTCTGACTCAATGCCCTCTCTAACATAGAGCGCAACCCCTCCACCAATTTGATCAGCTCTATCATTACGATATAGTTTGTATCCAGGTATCACAGTGTCCCACTGGTTATCCTCCTTCCACCATGTCTCTGAGAGTGCAATCATATCTAATCTCTCATTTAGTGCTATATATTCTAACTCTCCCATCTTATTGTTTAGACTTCTAGCATTGGCATACAAGCATTTTAGAGACTGTATTTTATTCATATTAATCTGGCTATTGGTAGGCAGGGGTAATTTGGAATCTTTATGCTCTGTCTGCTCCTTACTCAAGGGCATTTGGGCTACTATACCCCCTTTTGGAACCTCACTGCTTTTGGTAGTATCCTTCAAGGATACCTTTGTCCGAACCATGCGCTCCTGGGTGACTGTCGGCTTTCCCCTATTTTCTAGTTTAAAAGCTTCTCTATCTCTTTTTTAAAGGTTAATGCCAGCAGTCTGGTCCCATCCTGATTAAGGTGAAGCCCATCCCTTCGGAAGAGCCCCCCCTTTCCCCAGAATGTTCCCCAGTTCCTAACAAATCCAAAACCCTCATCCTTGCACCATTGTCTCAATACGTGCTTCAGTGGCTATGTCACAGATTTCTATCGTTAAACTTCATTGATCATTCAGTGACATGGTCATATAAGCTTATGCCGTCATATACTGTTCAGGATTTAACAACTCATCAACATGTTATCAGATGAAAAAAATGTGAAACCTCGGGTACAGCTGATGTTGGTTCTACTTCCATATTAAATGCACCCTCCCCATTCAACAGTGTTATTTAAGCCTGCAGGGGATACTGCATCTAATTTATATATCCAGCGTTGTTCATTAATCAGTAGGGTTTGTTGTTGGGATTTACCCTCTTTCCCTGTCGTCACTTTTTCTAGACAGAAACATCTGAGATCTTCAAATAGATGTCGTTTCTGCAGACAATGTGCCAACAATGGGGCTTCAATAACTTTGCATTTCAATCTACTTCGATGTTCATTCATTCTGATTTGAAAAAGTCGAATAGTTTTCCCGATATAGCGGAGGCCACATGGGCAAGTGATACAGTATACTACAAAACAGGACTTACAAGATGTTTGATGTTTCAATTTATATGTTATTCCACGATGCTCAAAATTCATTCTTTCCTCCGATATTGGACATATGGTACAATTTCCACAGGCTCTATGGCCCGGTATTTCATTCGTAATTGAATCTGTTATTGGACATAATATTGCCATATTTCTTGGCAGAGCCTTGTAAGTATGGTAACAGCTGCATCAGATTGCTGTAATACTTCTATGGGAATGCTATCAATGCCTGGTGCTTTATTCTTTGATAAGGCTTTCAAATGCTGCTTTAACTTCTTCTTTCATCACCAATGGTTCCCGATCATAAGGTACAGATTGAAACAGCTGTTGGTCCACTTTATCATATAAAAACTGTATATTCCTTCCACCTTTTCTTGATTTTCTCAGCATCATTCAACATAGAACCTTGAGCATCTTGTAACATTCCAATTCGAGGCTGGAACTTTTTCTTTAACTCTCGTAGCTTTAGGAAAGCCAATCTTATTCTTCCTCTAATAGTTTCTGCTTCTATTTCCTTGCATGCGGCGTCGTAGTACTTTTCCTTGTCCTGTCTTGCTGCACGTTGGAAATCTCTGAGTTCTGTTATTGTCTTTCTTTCTCCTCTGGCTTTAGCTTCTCTGCGTTTCTGGGCAATTTTCAGAGTTTCTTCCGTCATCCATTTTGGCCGTTTTTGCTTTTTCACCTTTTGTAGAGACTTCTCGGTTACTTCCAACACAACCTTTTTTTAACATCTTTGTTAGTGATATAGCGGAAGGGCTTTCAGGTAAGGTTTGCCTCTTTGCGGATGATACCAAAATCTTCAATAGAGTAGACACCCAGGAAGGGGTAGATAACATGAGGAGGGATCTAACTAAGCTTGAAGAATGGTCTAGAATTTGGCAGCTGGGATTTAATGTTAAAAAATGTAAGGTCATGCATTTGGGCTGCAGCAATCCAAGGGAGCAATATAGTATAGGGGGTGAAGTACTTTTGTCCACTAAAGAAGAGCGGGACCTAGGCGTGGTTGTGTCTGATGATCTTAAAGTAGCTAAACAGGTAGAAAAGGCGACGGCAAAAGCTAGAAGGATGCTTGGGTGTATACGGAGAGGAATGGCTAGCAGAAAAAAGGAGGTGATAATGCCTCTGTATAAGTCTTTGGTGCGACCTCATTTGGAGTATAGTGTGCAATTCTGGAGACCGCACCTTCAAAAGGATGTGAACAGGATGGAGTCGGTGCAGAGGGTGGCTACTAAAATGATTAGTGGTCTTCATTATAAAAGCATATGAGGACAGACTGAAGGATCTTAATATGTACACCTTAGAGGGAAGGCGGGATAGAGGTGATATGATTGAGATGTTTAAATATCTCCGTGGCATAAATGTTCAGGGAGAGAGCCTCTTTCAATTGAAAGCAAGTTCTGCTACGAGGGGACATGGGATGAGGGTGAAGGCAGATAGATTCAGGAGTGATATGCGGAAATATTTCTTTACGGAAAGAGTAGTGGATCCGTGGAATAGTCTCCCAGTGGAGGTGGTAGAGATGAGGACAGTAACTGGATTCAAAAAAGCATGGGACAAACACAGAGGATCTCTAAAGGTAAAAAGAGGACTGTTGTAGTTGTTATGGAAGGACAGACTAGATAGGCCATGTGGTCTTTATCTGTCGTCATATTTCTGTTTCTATGTTTCTAACCTTCTTGATGTCATTCCACAGCTCTTCTGGAGCTCTGTCATTTGTATCTAAAGCAGCAAATCGATTTTGCAGGCAGTCTTTAAATTCCAGTGGTATATTCTCAAGGTCATATTTTGCTGCATTCATGACTGGTTTGCTCTTTTTCAACTTTAGCTTGAGTTTGCATACTAGTAGTTGATGATCTGTACCAGAGTCAGCTCCAGGTTTTGTCTTTGTTTGTCTTCCACAGATGTAGTCAATTTGATTTTTATACAATCCATTGGGTGAAGTCCATGTGTACAGTCGCCGCTTGTGTTGATGGAAGAAGGTGTTTGAAATGAATAGATCGTTGGTCTTGCAGAATTCTATCAGTCTTTCTCCAGCTTCATTTCTGTTGCCAAGTCCATATTTTCCAACCACTTTTCTGCCAACTTTTGCGTTCCAGTCATCCATGACTATAAGGATATCTTGTTTGCATGTTCTGTCAATTTCAGCTTGTACTTGTTCATGGAACTCTTCAATTTCATTCTCTTCTGCAGCTGTTGTTGGGGCATGTACTTGAATTATAGTTGTGTTGATAGGCATGTCTCGCAGACAAATAGAGATTAAGCGTTCGCTGACTGCATTGTATTTCATTACAGTTCTTGCAAGTTTCTTCTTTATTATAAATGCAACACCATTTCTTCTTTGTCTTTCATTTCCAGCATAGTAGACCATGTGATCATTTGATGCAAAGTGCCCTATGCCAGTCCATTTCAGTTCGCTGACACCCAACAGATCAAGTTGTACACATTCCATTTCATTCTTGACCACCTCCAACTTCCCTTGGTTCATGCTTCATACGTTCCATGTTCCAATGCGTAAGACATCGTTACAGCTTCTGACTCATTTCATGCGCAGCAGATAATGTGTTTATATTATATATTTATGTTTGTAGTTATAAATTTAGTGTCACATCATCATATATTGTGAAGAAAAAAAAGACAATTATGGAGCTATGAAACTAAACCTCAAAACATACCAAAATAACCATTCCCCATATCTATAAAAATATATATGAGTGATATGTGAAGGAAAAAAGTGTGAACAAAAAAAGTAATAAAAATTATATATTAAAAAAAGTTTGTCTTTGAAGGGATGTAAAATGGCATACAAATTAAGGTGTTACACCACATATGAACACCTAAAAAAGTAGGAAAAATACTCTATAATTCCCCTTTTTTATATATCACACAGAAATGTATTTATTTAGACAGTTTTGTATACCACCTTATCTTTCAATGAAAGTGGTCACAACACAATTGGGGGATACATTTAACACGAGGGGATATAAGACACATACGCTAATACTTACAGGGAACATGGGCTATGGAGGGTTAAGTGGTTTGCCCAAGACCACAAGGAGCACCTGTGGGACTAGAAACCCCAGTCCTTCTGGCCCAAGGTTGCTGTCCTCTAGTGGGATTTGAACCCCCGACCTTCTGCCTGAGGTACCTTGCCCCAACCACTAGGCCACTCCTTCCTCTATGAATTAAATACCTCTATTAAGAATAGTTTATTTGGAAACGTCATGCTCAACAGGTAGTCTTTCTCTTCCCCATAAATAACTCATGTCTCAACACATAGCATATTAGATCTTGAGTTTTTGATATTTGAACAAATTCATGCTTCAAGACTATGTCATTATAGAGCAGAGGGATCCCTCTATCACAAATAACTCATGTCGTGAAACATTAAAAAAAAAAGAAAAGAAAATAAATTGAATAAAACTAGACTTGCTATTATAACAAATTCATGCTTTAAGACTTATATTATGACAAACTGGGTGAAGCCACAACCATTATAATGCTAAATGGAGCTAGCAAAATCTACTTGTGTACAGCCACCGAGACAAAGAAACAATGACATGAGCTTGTAATGAAGAACGTACTCATCCGTAAAGCCTAATATCACATACAAATCAATCGTTCAAACCAATCAGTAAAAACTACTTAATGAACCAGGCATTTAAGCAATTACACACACTGATAAATACACTCACTAGCTCTCCATCATCACAGAGCCTGCCTGTTCAAAGTCAACATGCCGTGGCATCGGCACCATTTCTCGCCACAGCACGCACAGTAGCCACAATAATCAGAGGCGCCTTAATGTACCAGCAACACAGTGAAAAATACATTCTGTTGGCAGGCTCATAGGAATGATCTCAATCATAGCGAATACACAAAATCATTATCCACAATCTCTTTTATAGTACGATCTGTTTTTAATTAAGAAACAGAGAAACACACACCCAGACCATGGACATTCTTACGCAGTACCGGAAGCTAGTAACAAAACACAAATCACTGTTCACATGTTTCACATTTTTGCCCTTTGCCGCCCCCCCCCCCCATTCGAGCAGGTAAAAAGCACTATACAATATCATACCAATAACTATAGTACAACGCACCCCCCTTGCTAATAATAGCCACATGCTAAGGGGCATCATGGAGCTCCCACTAACAAGGGGAAATAAAAGAACCTGAAAAGGTTAAATGTCAAAGAAGATAGACCCACACATACACACCCCAAACAAACCCTCTAGACCCTACCTCCTCCACTAGTCTCCTACCAGATTGACTCTCACTCCCAACCCTCCCCCCTCTTATGCCGTAAACACTCATATCCCCCCTACCTCCCAGCTGTGTGAAAGTCCCCAGAGTTATTTAAGTTAGAACAGTTAGCAGGCATCACCCAGCACATTGATTTAAAATGTGGCTCCAAGCCCTGAAAGACAATTGTCTGGATTTAGGGACCCCATACATCCAAGAATAACTCCCAGTGCCCACCTCTCCCACAGGGCCCTTCACATTCAAATGATAGAAGATAATGCAGGACGTTCCACCAGTGCCAGATTAATGGGCTCACTGGGGATAACCAGGAAGGTACACTCTTCCTAGCTAAAAGCAGGGACTGCCAATACCAACATAGTTCCCCCATGCCCCACTTGTCCCACCCCTGATACATGTCTAAGACTGCCATCATTGGAGTCAAAACCACCCCACTCCCCCAAGACCCAGCCCAAGTAGGTCTATACCCTCCCCCAATACGTAGAGATCACTGGGCAAGACCAAAACATATGCCCATGGTAGCTCACAATTCCAGACACCATGGGCAGCATACAGAGTCAGCCAGATCCGCTCAATGCGCATGATTAGGTGCAAAGTAGAGCCACTTCAGAATCTTAAATTGCATCTCTCGAAGATCCAAATTCACACTAAGGTCCGGAATTGCCTGTCAACGCTTGAAGGTGGTTCGACCCCATTACCTCACAAGTCAATTCCTTACTCCACACTGCTGCAAGCTATCCAGTTGGGAAGACTACTTGTGCTGTCCTGTTTTACCCAATTTCTGCTATCCGGGTCCCCCCTTCCACCACTGACAGTAGAATCTGTTACAGATTAGTGTAAATCTTACTCTGAAGATTCTCTGACATGAGGCTATAAATACAACTTTTCACCTGCATGTATATGAAAGTATTGCCTGTACCAAGCCAATACAGAGTACTCAGCTCTGCAAAAGTCCACGGAACCCCCATCGGTCACCAATTGCTCTAGGCCCTCAATCCTAAACAAGACCCACTGGGCATATGAGTCAGGAAAGCAGCATTACCTTTGAGGGGCAGATAGGGTGGTCACTTGAGGGTTCCAGTGAAGGACTGCACACAGCAAGCACCATCCTTGGCAAACAGAAGCACATTCTGCTGTGCAGATCTGGCACCCCGGGTCTGCGCCTTGTAAAGCACATATTGAAAAGATAACTGAGACACCAGGGACTCCTCCATATCTTGTGAGGTATACTCCATAGTGCCATAGAGCATCCACAACCTCTTTTAAAGCCAATTGCTACAAGGGATTTCAATGTCAATTAGAATGCATAAGTCTAAAAGTAATAAAAAGTGTGAGAAATTAATAGAAAGAAAAATATTATCACATAAAAATATATAATAAAGGACAGAGACTTTAAAAAGTACAGATCAATCAGTATATATTTGGTTAGCATGGAATATACACAGTGGACCCCTTTACAGCAACATGATACAATCAAAATAAACTTAACTATCTAATTTCTCAATAAACAGGGGTGTCCTACACAGAGCAGTGGGTTCACCCCTAAACAAAGACATGGGGAAGTGTGAACTGCACGGAGCGGCAGGTGCACCTATTCTTGCCATCTTACTGGGCAGACTAGATGGACCATACTGGTCTTTATCTGCCGTCATTTACTATGTAACTATGGTTGTAAAAAAAAAAAAAACAATCAGCAGCCGAATATAAAACCTCAAAACAAAGTGATCATAATACGTATATAAATTGGAGGCTATTAATGACAATAAAAGTGAGTGAACAAACATCTATAACTACATCATTACAACCTTTACTATCCCAAAGGAACTCAACATAAAACCCATGTGTATGGTGTGATCCATCAATATTGCAAAAACTTTAGAAACATTGAGGATAGTTTTTATGTAGAGTTCCTTTGGGATAGTAATGGTTGCAATGCGGTGTGACACCTTATTCGTTTGCTAGTTTACATCCCTTCATAGGTAAATGTTTATTCCATATGCCATTTTTATTTCCTTTTTTTTGGTCTATGCTCTGTTTTGTACACATCACTCATATTATATATACATATTCACCACCTTATCACATTACTTTAGCTTAATTTACATCTTTATTTTCCAGGAGAAAGGGTCACTTTTGTTTGTTTGAGGCTTAGTTTCACGACTCCATGATATTCTTTGTCTTTTTTCTTAACAGTATGTGATGTCTCACTATATATTGTATATTTATTTATGTATTTATATATTAACACCTCACCTATTTTATATTGTGGTTTTATCATATTTATGTACAAGGCTTAATTTATGCTAGAATGGGATGGAAGGTGTTTGGGGGTGAGGGGGGATTTTGCTTTTCTTTTATTTGCCTGAAACCTCTAATAACCTTTCAACAAAATTGCCCTGAAATAAAAAAACATTATAAACAGAAAACAAAATGAAAATTTATTCAAATAAATCAAACATTGCGCTAGCATATGCCCATTGTTTAGTTCCTCCCACTCTCGACAGAACTCAGGCTCATGGATATTTGTGTCCATATAAATTCTAACATGTTTAATAGAACTACTCATTACTATTTCCATGGAAGTAGCATGTCCTTGTTGCAACATCCTATGCATATATAGATCTGTTGTCCAGTGTGAATCTGTGTCCTCCAACTCTGTAATTTCCTGAAATTATCCATCTAAAACAATATTAGAACTGCCTAATGTCGTAGCTATAGTCATGACACCAACAGAAAACTTAAATTCAATTAGTTGCAAGAAACAAAGAAAATGATATACAAGTCTTATTCTGGATTTCATATTGCTCATACAAAGCACTGTTCAGAAAGCATAGTTACTCACCTGTAACAGGTGTTCTATAGGGACATCAGGATCAATCCTCACATATGGGTGACATTGGCGCTGACGGCATCCCCACAGAAGCATCACCCCAGCTTTCAAAGAAAGCTTTTGGGAGATGCATTATACATGCATGGTACCCTTCCCACCAAAGGGTGCCATCTTGCCTCAGTCTAATGACATAACTAAGATGGCAAAAAGAAAAATAAAATACAGTAAAGGAGTAACTCCAAGGGGAGGAGGGAGGGTTGTGAGGACTGATTACTGCCGTCCCCAGAGAACACCTGTTACAAGTGAGTAACTGTTTTCTCTAGGAACAAGCAGGAAGTCAGTCCTCACATATGGGACTCCCCAGCTACAGGCTACCAAGAATATGTAAAAATGCCACAGTGATCTTTAAAAGGTGAGCTGTGATCAGCAGCAGTTGACTCCCTACTGCGAGACTCTTGCAAGACGCAAGTGTCCAACAGAGAACAAGCACTCTGATAGCCTGAACACAGAAGGGTCAGAGGGCAGGAGTTACCTACACCCCAAAGAGATTACAGAGTACACCCTGGCCGAAGGCACTGTCCCATCGGGACTCCCTCTCCAGGCAGTAGTGCGCTACAAAGATATGGACCAAAGACCTGGTGGCAGCCCGACAGATTTCCATCATGGGGACAGAATGCATATTTGCCATGGAAGTAGCCATGGCCCTGACATGGTGCACAATAATCTTCTGGTCCACTGAAATCTCCGCCTGCTCATAGGCAAGGGTAATGCAGTCCGCCACCCAACCAGAGTTTGCTTAGTCACTGGGAGCCCCAGATGGCTGGGGACATAGGATATGAAAAGCTGAGGTGCTTTACGGTGGCCCTGATTCTGTTGCAGATAGAAGGACGGGGCCCTTTTACAATCCAAAGTATGGAGAACAATCTCCAACTTGCCAGTTTGAGACCTCAGAAAGAAGGTGGGGAGCACCACCTCCTGACTGAGGTGGAATAGGAACACTACCTTCAGCAAAAACGTGGTGTGTGCGGAGCACCACCCTGTTCTTGTAGGACCACATACAGGGGGGCTCTGCCATCAGAGCATGGAGCTCACTGACTCTGCAAGCTGATGTGAGTGCTACAAGGAAGACAACCTTCTAGGAGAGCTACCTCAAGTGGCAGGTAGCCAAACAGTAGCTTAGTGAGCTGCAAAAGCACCACATTGAGATCCCATTCTGCCACTGGAGGGTGGACAGGGGGGTTTGGATAACATGAGGCTCCACAAAAACCGAGACACAAAGGGCTTAGCCGAGAAGGGCTTGCCCGCTGCAATAGCACTCATGTGCACTCTGAGTTGGACTTTAATCGCACCGGCAACAGATGTAGTAGGTACTGGAGTACCATCTGTATTGAGCAGGAGAACGGGTTTGCCCATCTTTCAGCATAGCATACCAAGAATCACCCTTCTTGTGGAAGCCTTACAAGAGGCCAGAAGAACCTCTTCCATATCCCGTGGGAGGTTGAAGAGAGCTAATGCTACCCTGTCTGCAGTCAAGCCGTGAGTGACAGGGACCCGAGGTTGGGATGTAAGAGAGAGCCCTGCTCCTGTAATAGTAGTCCTGGGGCTCAGCCCAGGGGAATCGGCAATGTCACCAACAGGGAGAGGAGCAGCGGGAACCAGGGTTGCCTATGCCACCGGGGAGCTTTCAGTATTAGTGATGCTCTGTCATGCTAGACCTTGAATAGGGTTTTGGTGAGCAGAGGTGTTAGTTGGAAGGCATACAGGAGGTCCTCCATCCATGGAATGAGAACCGCATTCGCTGGCACTCAGGATGGGTGCAGCTGGTGGGAGCAGAAGCGGGGCAACTGTGACTTGTTTGGGCAGGCAAACAGGTCCACCAAGGGGATGCCCTAGAATTGAAAAAGCCGGGAGGCCACTTTGGGATCCAGGCACCACTCATGCAGCTGGAGGACTCTGCTCAGCTTGTCCACCAGGGCATTGTCTTGGCCCAGAAAGAAGACTGCTCTTAGGAGCATTCCTCTGCATGCCATATAGGAGCAGAAGGCTATCGCCTCCTGGCAGAGGGAATACGACCCCATGCCCCCTAGTTTGTTCACGCAGAACATTGTGACTTGGTTATTGGTTTGGATCAGTATCGACTGGTGCTGCAGGTGGTGGCGGAAGGCTCGGAGAGCCATGAATATTGCCCGGTGCTCCAAAAGATTGATTTGCAGCTGAGATTCCATCTGGGACCAGCTGCCTTGCATCTGGTGGGCCTTGCAATGCGCTCCACAACCTAGTAAGAAGGCATCTGTGGTGAGGACCCTCTGGGGGGGTAGGTGTCTGGAAGGGTATCCTGGCCTGAAGGTGACAAAGGGTCTGCCACCATCCAAGGGAGTTCACCAACTAGCAAGTCACTCTCACCCTGTCTTGGAGCCTGCCTGTGTCTTGTGCCCACCGACAGCAGAGGAACCACTGGGCCATTCTCATGTGCAGTCTGGTGTATGGGGTCATGTGAACTGTGGGGGTCATGTGCCCCAACAGGCAGAGTAGAAGCCGGGTGGATAGTGCTCAGCATTGGTGTACTTCTGAGGCTAGCCCCCTGTGGTGTTATGACCTGTCTTGAGGGAGGAAGGCTTTGGACTGGAGGGTGTCTAGCTGTGCCCCTATAAACTCTAGGCATTGGGTCTGAGCATGGTGGGACCTGGGCTAGTTTATGATGAACACCAGGTGCTGAAGAGCATTTATGGTGTGCCTGGTGGCACACTGTGCCTCTCCTTATGAACCAGTCATCCAAATAAGGGAAGACGAAGGCCCCTTGGAGCCAGAAGTGGGCTGCGACCACCACAAGGCACTTGCTGAAGACTCTTGGTGGTGAGGCCAGTCTGAAGGGCAGCACCCTGTATTGGTAGTGCTCTCCTTCCACCACAAACCAGAGGTATTTTCGGTGACTGGATGGATCAGGATGTGTGTGTAGGCATCCTTTAGGTCTAAGGAGCATAGCTTTTTTCTTCACCCACCTCCTTCATCGGCTCTCCCCAGTTGGGGGATTGAGCCTCCAGAGGTGAGGGCAGCCCAGGAAACCAGCTCCGGCCAATCGGGCCAGACCAACTGCTTCAAAAGATCGCGCCGGCAGGCGCACGTTCTTTCTTCACCCACCTCCTTCATCGGCTCTCCCCAGTCGGGGGATTGAGCCTCCAGAGGTGAGGGCAGCCCAGGAAACCAGCTCCGGCCAATCGGGCCAGACCAACTGCTTCAAAAGATCGCGCCGGCAGGCGCACGTTCTTTCTTCACCCACCTCCTTCATCGGCTCTCCCCAGTCGGGGGATTGAGCCTCCAGAGGTGAGGGCAGCCCAGGAAACCAGCTCCGGCCAATCGGGCCAGACCAACTGCTTCAAAAGATCGCGCCGGCAGGCGCACGTTCTTTCTTCACCCACCTCCTTCATCGGCTCTCCCCAGTCGGGGGATTGAGCCTCCAGAGGTGAGGGCAGCCCAGGAAACCAGCTCCGGCCAATCGGGCCAGACCAACTGCTTCAAAAGATCGCGCCGGCAGGCGCACGTTCTTTCTTCACCCACCTCCTTCATCGGCTCTCCCCAGTCGGGGGATTGAGCCTCCAGAGGTGAGGGCAGCCCAGGAAACCAGCTCCGGCCAATCGGGCCAGACCAACTGCTTCAAAAGATCGCGCCGGCAGGCGCACGTTCTTTCTTCACCCACCTCCTTCATCGGCTCTCCCCAGTCGGGGGATTGAGCCTCCAGAGGTGAGGGCAGCCCAGGAAACCAGCTCCGGCCAATCGGGCCAGACCAACTGCTTCAAAAAGATCGCGCCAGCAGGCGTGCCCGCGCCTGAGGGCCTCGCCAGAGGGCCCTTTGGCATGGCCCTTAGGTGGGGCACGACAGGCGGAAAAAGAACGCTGGCCTAACGCCTCAACAACGTAATAGCAAATCAGCAACCGATACTTCAAACAAAATCGAGCAGCTCGCTCCACCGCTGAATTGATCCCTCTCCGAGAACAGCAAGTATACCACATACAAATGGAACTATGTTCTAACTGATATCCTGCATATCCCTTAAAGCCTTGCTTACTATTGTTAGTAACCATATCAGTAAATATACTAAGTAGCTATAAACATACACTGTTCATATTAATAAGATACATTGTTGCCAGTACTCACTAGTTGTGAACTATTGTCCCCAGTAGCTAGACAGAATGTACTGTTGTCCTAATTCAGAAAGTTATACTGTTGTCAGTAGATAGACAGACACACTGTTGTCATAATCCAGAAAATTATACTGTTGTCAATAGATAGACAGACATACTGTTGCCATATTCCAGAAAATTATACTGTTGTCAGTAGATAGACAGACATACTGTTGCCATATTCCAGAAAATTATACTGTTGTCAGTAGATAGACAGACATACTGTTGCCATATTCCAGAAAATTATACTGTTGTCAGTAGATAGACAGACATACTGTCGTCACCACCCATAAATTTACAAATACTGTCTTCTCATCATACGATATGACACACTAGCCTGTTTACCGGTTACACAATATACCAGCTAAGATCCAGTCAGCTCTAGTGTGCCAAAAACCGCCTCGACTCACCTCCTGCAAGCCTCCTACCTCTTGGGGTTAACATGGAAGACATGACCATCAGGTTGATATGCCTGTTCCTACTTATTATAGCACTACCATCCAATATTTTGGCCCTCACCACCCCACAAAACCACATTCCTATTGTACTACATAGGGAGAGAAAATGGTCAGGAGACCCCTATCACAACTCACGTGGGGCCAACCTCTCGCACCACAACCTCCTATTACAAGTCCCACTACAACACAACAAGAAAACCAGACAATCTAAAAAGTTCTACCCTAGTAGCATGAAGTGTGCACTTATAAATGCCCGCTCACTTCGAAACAAGTGGCCAGCGATCACAGACATAATAATATCCCATAAACTAGACATTCTCATGGTAACCGAAACATGGCTCTCAGCGGAAGACAATATCATCCTTAACCAGCTGCTCCCACCTAACTTTACAGCCTTCACCGGACACAGACAGAACAAAAAAGGCGGAGGAGTAATTATCATCGCCAAAGCCGACCTACAGTTTAAATTGGAGGAATCCAACAGCAACAACCATCTAGAGACAGTATCTATTTCAAACAACTTATGCTCTATAAACCTGGTCTATAGATCACCATCAGGAGATCCAGACGACCTAGCAACCATAATAAATCTGGCATCTCTCACCCAGGGCCCAAACAAACCCAATTGGATCTTAGGAGATATCAACCTACCATCATTACAGGACACCCAAGCAACAGCATTCCTAGATGCCCTAGAGAGCCTCGGATACACGCAAATGGTGAGAGAACCTACTCACGAGAAAGGCAATATCCTCGACCTCATATTCGCACCACAGCTAATTTTGGATCAACCACAAAACATAGTACTATCCATAACGGCAGTCCCATGGACCGATCACAAACTCATCACCTTCCAGATGCATACCACTAACCATTCACACAAGACAATAATGGATAAAAGCAAGCCCACTAACTCATCTACCAGAAGTTTCCAACCATTTAACAGAGAACGCATCCTCTCTGAGATTAGCACACTCTCTGATGACACCTCACTAAGCCTTGAAGAACTGATCTCCTCCTGGAACAGAAAAATCAGCACTATTGCTATCCGCCCTCCAACAAACAAGAACCCAAAAAAGAGATCTACAGCCCCATGGTTCACAGCGGACTTAAAAGCCTCACTAACTATTCTAAGAAGGCTAGAAAAACGATGGAGAAAATCACGCACCAGTAGTGACCAAGCAGCTTACATCCAACACCTGGCAGAGCATCGTAGAACCATCACAGATAAAATCAGACAATACCACACAGACACCCTGAAACGGTCATTGAATAAACCTCATGACCTGTTTAACTTAGTTAAAACACTTGCCAAAGAACCAACCCCGGAGCACCACAGCATGATCCACCCACAGGACTATGCAATTTATATGCAATCTAAAATGTGCAAAACTAATAAAATATTAATACCGGAACCTCTTGATGAACAAGACTACCCAGTATCTCTGGCATCCTTCTCCACTCCCTCAAAGAAAACCATTGAAGATACCATCCTAGCACTAAATACATCCACTGCGCACACAGACCCTTGCCCTGCACACTGGATAAAGGACCTGCGTTGTGACATATCATCAATTATAGCAAAAATTTTAAACCAGTCCTTCACCACCGGCTCATTTCCAACTACGCTCAAGCAGACCTCTGTAAGACCGCTGTTAAAGAACACTAAACTTGATCCTCAGAAGGTAGAATCTTATAGGCCCATATCTAGCATACCTATGCTAGCAAAAATCATTGAGAAAGTAGTGCACAGGCAACTACAGGATCATATAGACACCTCTGCTCCACTTGATCCGTCTCAACATGGTTTCAGAGAGTCACATGGAGTAGAAACACTACTTACAACACTCCTCAACAACATAATCTCAGGTATGGATAACATACGCCAAGGTTTCGCTCTTGTATTTCTCGATATAGCAGCGGCCTTTGACTCGGTATGCCATGAAATTCTCATCTGCCGGTTAAGGGAAAAAGGCATCTGCGGAACAGCACTTGAATGGTGCAAATCTTACCTGTCCGACAGATGGCAGCACATCCGAATTGACGGGGATACATCTGAACCATTCCAACAAAGTCAAGGTGTACCCCAAGGATCCTCCTTATCTGCATTGATGTTTAATATATATATTCAACCCCTCTGCAACATCATCAGATCCTTTAATGTCAGTTACATGATATATGCAGACGATGTGCTACTATATATGCCAATATCATTGGATTGCCTGGATCTCACACCGCTGACTAACTGTTTTGACGCCGTAGCAGAGTGGCTCCTATCCCAAAACCTGAGAATACAACACAAAAAGACGGAAGTCCTTTTCGTCTCAAGGAACACCAACTTCACTCCTCCTAGTTGTATTAATGTAAAGGATGCCCAGCTCCAAGTGAAACCTGCAATACGTTACCTTGGAGTAACACTGGACCAAAACCTTGACATGAAGAGTCACATAGCCAACACAGTCAAGGCAATCTACTTTAAAATTAGATCCCTCAGACACCTACGCACACTACTTGAACCAGATGATTTCCGTACCATTTATCAAGCCCTTATACTTCCCCATTTCGACTTTGCAAACTCTATTCTACAGGGGCTCCCCCGGTCCACCCTGAACCCCCTGCAACTGGCCATGAATAGTGCAGCGAGGGTACTCCTCGGGGCATCTAGGAGAGACCACGTGACACCACTCCTAAAACAGCTACACTGGCTTCCCATTCAAGCAAGGATCAGTTTCAAGACTGTACTGCTAACATTTAAAGCGACCAAGGGGCTCACCTCTTCTTCTCTCTCCAACCTCATACTACCACTTGCACCAAACAGGCCAAGAAGAACAGCAGAAATGAACACACTAGCTATCCCAAACGACACCACAAGATGTGCCAGATCAACAGCCAACAGAGCATTCCGACTCTGTGCCCCCACTTTATGGAACACCTTACCAGCACAAATCAGATCAGTACCAAATTTGAGTCAGTTCAGAAAGTCACTGAAACATTTCCTCTTCCTTAAATATCTCAATGACAGCTCTGAACATAACCTCCAGGTGAATAGCAGGAGTGGCCAAACAGACAGACCATCGCAACAGGCCAACTACACAATGTAAATACAAACAGTTCCATATACTATTGCACCACCTTTGTATATAGTTAACCATGATATCTCTTGTCAGATAACACACCTTTGTATATAGTTTCCCCTATTTCCCAAGTTTATATCTCCTGTTAAATGTAATTGACCAGACATATGTAAATTGTCGGATGTTTTTGTTCAATGTAAACCGCGCTGATGTCTAATAGTGCGGTATATAAGAATTGTTAATAAATAAATAAATAAATAAATAATAGCTAATCTCCCTGCTGGAGGAATGGCAGTGTTCCAAGGGAGAACAATTTGAACGTCTTCCTTAACAGAAATCTGTTCAGCTTCCACAGGTCCAGGATGGACCTTTAGCCCACTATCCTCTTGGGGAAAAGGAAATACCTGGAGTAGAAGCCGGTGCCCCAGAGATGTTTTGGCACTGGCTCCACTGCTTTGGCCTAGAGTAGGCTTGTGAGCTTGGTGAGGAGCAGGGTCTGGTAAAGGAGAGGTCTGATGGGCTCTCCTGGAAAGTACGAGGGTGATACCAGCTGTAGGTGGAGGAGGTAGCCCTCCCTAACCACTTGTAGCACCCAGGTATCGGTGGTTATGGCTGGCCACCTATAGACAAACAGGGCTAGTTGCCCCCCTATGGGCTGCAGAGGACCCCCTGGCAGAGAGGAGGTCACACCCAGGCAGTCAAAAGCTCCCCCCAGGCTGGGCCGGGGTCAGCCCCTAGGACTCTGAGGTCTTTTGCCTCTGGGGGCCATGGACCTGATCTTTGCTCTGCAGGCCTTGTTGAGGGGCCAAGAAGGCCTGAAAATGTGGGGTACTGCGAAAGCCCCCCTTCTTCCCCGGGGGGGGGGGGGGGGGGGAGAAAGGCTTTTCCAGGGCTGTACTGAGGTCTCATGGTTCTCGTTAGGAACTCTGTTTATATCTCTGCAACTTTGTCTGCCATGTGTTTTCCAAAGATTCTTTCCGATGCAGGGATCATCAATAAGTTGGTCCTTCACCCATTGTTTCAGGTCAGACAAATGCAGCCATGCTTGGCATTGTGCTCCAATGCCCGATGTGGCCACTCTGGCTTAAGAAGCCATTGTAGGCTGCTCAAGACAAAAACTTTGAGCACTCTTTGACCACAGAGGACAGAGACTTAAATCTCTGCAGGGGTTTCCATCAAGGCCTGATGAGAATCCACCGAGCTCCCTCGACAGCTCCTTAAGGTACATGCCGATTTAGAACTGATAAGATTGGATCCGGCAAGTCAGTATAAAGCTCAATCATGAGCCCTTTTGGCCGAGGATTTGGGTCTCCCTGCCGGGTGGCACCGATGAATGAATCTCTTGGCTCATAAGAACATAAGATATGACATACTGGGTCAGACCAAGGTCCATCAAGCCCAGTATCCTGTTTCCAACAGTGGCCAATCTAGGTCATACATACCTAGCAGTATCCCCAAGAGACACAGGTTCCACAATGCTTGTACTGGGTCAAGCATTGATATCCTGGGTCCCTTTTTAATAATGGTTTATGGACCTTTCCTCCAGGCACTTGTCCAAACCTTTTTTAAACCCAGCTACACTAACAGCTCTTACTACATCCTCCGATAACAAATTCCAGAGTTTGATTACACGTTGAGTGAAAAAATATTCTCTCTTATTTGTCTTAAATAGTTTACCCTGTAGCTTCATTACATGTCCCCTAGTCTTTCTATATTCTGATAGCGTAAACAATCGATCTACGTTTACCCGTTCCACGCCATTCATTAATTTATAGACCTCTATCATATCTCCCCTCAGCCATCTCTTTTTCAGGTTGAAGAGCCCTAACCTTTGTAGCCTCTCTTCATAGGAGTAAGTCTTCCATCCCCTTTACCATTTTGGTGGCTCTTCCCTGTACTTTTTCTAATAACTCTATATCCTTTTTAAGCTACGGCAACCAGAATTGCACACAATATTCAAGGTGCGGTCGTACTATGGAACGATACAGAGAAATTATAATATCCTTTGTTTTATTTTCCATTCCTTTCCTTGGCCGCCACTGCACACTGGGCGGAGGGTTTTAACCTGTTATCCATGATGACTCCTAAATCATTTTCCTGGGTGGTGGTTCCCAATGTGGAACCTTGCATTGTGTAACCATAGTGTGGGTTGTTCTTTCCTAGCTGCATAACTTTGCACTTGTCCACATTAAATTTCATCTGCCATTTGGATGCCCAGTCTTCCAGTTTATCCAGATCCTCCTGCAGTTTTCCACAGTCCTCTTGGGTTTTAACAACTTTAAACCGATTTTTGTCGTCTGCAAATTTGATAACCTCACTAGTTATTCCCTTTTCCAGGTCATTTATGAATATGTCAAAAAGTAGCGGACCCAGTACAGATCCCTGGGGTACTCCACTATTCACCTTTTTCCATTGGGAAAATTGGCCATTTAGCCCTATCCTCTGCTTTCTATCTTTTAACCAGTTCCCAATCCACAATAGTGCACTGCCTCCTATCCCATGACTTTTTAGTTTTGCCAAAAGTCTCTGATGAGGGACCTTATCAAAGGCTTTCTGAAAGTCCAGATACACTATATCAACCGACTCACCTTTGTCTACCTGTTTATTCACACCTTCAAAAAAACATATCAGATTAGTAAGACAAGATCTTCCTTGTCTAAAGCCATGTTGACTTGTCTCCCATTAAGCCATGACTATCTACATGCTGTGTAATTTTGTTCTTTAAGATGGTTTCTACCATTTTCCCCAGTACTGACGTCAGACTCACCGGTCTGTAATTTCCCGGATCACCCCTGGAACCCTTTTTAAAAATTGGCGTTACATTGGCGAGCCTCCAATCTTCAGGTATTACAGATGATTTTAATGAAAGTTCACAGATTACTAATAGCAGGTCTGCAATCTCATATTTCAGTTCTTTCTTGGATGTATACCATCCGGTCCAGGTGATTTGCTACTATTCAGTTTATCAGATAGTTGTAATACATCTTCCCGGTGTAGCGATATTTCTCTCAATTCCTCTGCAGTATCACCTTTAAATACCACTTCAGGCTTGGTAACATCCCTACATCTTCCTCAGTAAAGACCGAAGCAAAGAATTCATTCAGTCTCTCCGCTATAGCCTTGTCTCCTCTTACTGCCCCTTTTACCCCTCTATCATTTAACAGTCCAATTGAACAAGCCTTTTGCTATGAATGTACTTGAAAAAGTCTTTATTTCGTGTTTTTGCTTCCATAGCAAGTTCCTTCTCAAATTCTCGCTTTGCCAGCCTTATCAACGCTTTGCATTTAACTTGCCAGTGCTTGTGCTCTTTCCAGTTTGTCGTTTGGCTCTTTTTTCCATTTCCTGAAAGATGCTTTTTTGGCAGCAACAGCCTCTCTGACCTCACCTTTAAACTATGCTGGCAGTTTTTTGGACTTTCTTCCACTTTTCTTAATGTGTGGAATACAGCTGGTCTGGGCTTCCAGGATAGTATTTTTAAACACCACCCAAGCTTGATGTAAGTCTTTAACCTTTGCAACCGCTCCTTTTAGTTTTTTCTTAACTATATTCCTCATTTTATCATAGTCTCCCTTTCGAAAGTTAAAAGGTAGTACTGTGGATTTCTTTACTTTCCCTCCTCCAGTAATTAAACCAAACATGATCATGCTATGATCACTATTACCAAATGGTCCCAACACCCTTATTTCTTGCACCAGATCTGGTGTTCCACTAAGGACTAGGTCCAGTATGGCTTCCCCTCTGGTCGGTTCATGAACCAGCTGCTCCAAGAAGCAATCATTTATTTCATCTAGAAACTTTATCTCCCAAGGATGTCCTGCCTTGACATTGACCCAGTTGATACCGGGGTAATTGAAATCACCCATTACTATTACTCTGTGACTTTTTTTTAGCTTCCCTGATTTCATTGAGCATTTCATCATCCATTTGTTCATTCTGGCCAGGCGGTCGATAGTACACCCCCACTGCCATCACCTTCCCCTTCATAGATGGAATTTCAATCCATAGAGATTCTACAGCAAATTTTGTTTCCTGCAAAACTTTAATCCTTTCTGACTCAATGCCCTCTCTAACAGAGCGCAACCCCTCCACCAATTTGATCAGTTCTATCATTACGAAATAGTTTGTATCCAGGTATCACAGTGGCCCACTGGTTATCCTCCTTCCACCATGTCTCTGAGATTGCAATCATATCTAACCTCTCATTTAATACTATATATTCTAACTCCCCCATCTTATTGTTTAGACTTCTAGCATTTGCATACACGCATTTTAGAGACTGTATTTTATTCATATTAATCTGGCTATTGGTAGGCATGGGTAATTTGGAATCTTTACAATCTGTCTGCACCATACTCAAGGGCATTTGGGCTACTTCACTCTTTTTTGGAACCTCACTGCTTTTGGTAGTATCCTTCAAGGATACCTTCTTCCGAACCATGCGCTCTTGGGCAACTGTCGGCTTTCCCCTGTTTTCTAATTTAAATGCTTCTCTATCTCCTTTTTAAAGGTTAATGTCAGCAGTCTGGTTCCATCCTGGTTAAGGTGAAGCCCAACCCTTCGGAAGAGCCCTCCTTTCCCCAGAATGTTCCCCAGTTCCTAACAAATCCAAAACCCTCATCCTTGCACCATCGTCTCATCCATGCATTGAGACTCCGGAGCTCTGCCTGCCTTTTGGGTCCTGCACATGGAACGGGAAGCATTTCGGAGAATGCTACCCTGGAAGTTCTGGATTTCAACTTCCTACCTAAAAGCTTAAATTTAGCCTCCAGAACCTCCCTACCACATCTTCCTTTGTCATTGGTACCGACATGTACCAAGACAGCAGACTCCTCCCCAGCACTATCTAAGATCTTATCTAGGCAGTGCGTGAGGTCCGCTACCGTCGCACCAGGCAGGCATGTTACCAGGCGATCCTCATGTCCATCAGCCACCCAGCTATCTACATGCCTAATGATTGAATCACCAACTATAACAGCTGTCTTAACCCTTCCCTCATAGGCACATGGCCCTGGAGAAACGTCCTCAGTGTGAGAGGGTTTTACATCACCTGAGGACAGGTCCTAGTTACAGGATCACATCCTGCCACACCAGGGTGATGCTCTCCTGTCACGTGACCTCTCTCCTCCATGGCAACAGGGATGCTGCCAGACTGGAGGTGGGACTTCAGGACTATATCCCTGTAGGTCTCGTCCATGTACTTCTGTCTTTATGTCTTCCAGGTCTGCTACTCTAGCCTCTAGAGAACAGACTTGTTCCCTGAGAGCAAAGAGCTCCTTTCACTTAGTGCATACGTAAGACCTCTCACCAACTGGGAGAAAATCATACATGTGACACTCAATGCAAAAGACTGGAAAGCCCCCATCTCGCTGCTGGACTGTTGTCTGCATCTTAGTTTAAAGCTTGTGCTTAGGTCTTTAAATTCTGTACTTACTAAGGGTTGGTGTAGATGCTTATACTAATAAAAGTGTATCTAATACTTCTAATATACCTTGTTCACCTGAAGCGTAATTAATCTCAGGTCCTCAATGTATGACTGATTTGGATAAAGAGCTGCACCTGAGAGCAGCCCCTTTCCTCTAAGACGTGTAAGGACCTATAAAGCTACAATTACCCCGGGGCAGGTGGGTGTTGGGGAAGGAGGGAGGGAAATAAGACCTATTAAAAGAGGGCTATTACAAGGTACCCTGTCCTGTACCCTCAGCAGGGGCGGAGGGGGTTAGTCCCTCAGGTAGGCTAGAGCAGGAAAAAAAAAGTTTAAAATGCAGCACGTTCTGGGGACAGAGCAGGGAGAGATATTTAATTTAAAGTAACAGTTGACCTGGCTACCACAAAAAGGCCAGTTAGTTGAGAGAGGCAAGGTAAGTTATACAGCTGAGAAAGCTGAAGTGCAAAACTAAAGGGAACAGGTAGCACACCAATAAAGACAACAATAAATAAATAAATAGACAGCCAGAACTCACAGCAAAGTAGTCACAGGAGTTAAATATCCACCTCTCTAGCAGAGCACTGTGAGGGCACTGCTCTTCCCAGAGCAGAGAGGCAAACAGATTTTGAGCCTGCGCATGGCTGACTCAATGACCATCGAGTTGTGAGGAAGTTGGGTCTTCTGGAACCCAGGGCTTCGACACACTCGGTACATGGAGTCAAGGCACCTGCTGACAATGGGTACCAACATCGGTGTCTGCCACATCCAGAGGCGGTGGCAGCGGCACTCAAGGACTGGAGGCACCAGTACCGTAAGGGTTTCCTTATGGGGAGCCTCATACTCGAGTATCTCTTCTGTACGTGGGTCCTCCTCGGCCTCCGTCTCGATTGTAAGTGTCTTAGCCATGTCCCGCACAAAGTCAAGGAAGGCGACATCCTCAGGTGAGGAAAGGCCTCAGGACATCGGAGGAGATGGGTCCGAAGGCACATCTTGGTGTCGCCGAATGTCCAGGGACTCTTTGTCCTTGGTCTCTTATTCGGATTCGAAATCCGAGTAAGAGTCTGAGGCCCCATGATCACTGCAATTGAGGTGCACAACCTCTTGAGGATCTGCAGCCCAAGCCGCAGGCACTTGTCAGAGAGGACTGGTGTCCCAAAGAATGGGACTGGGACCTGGTCTAGAGCCATTGGGGCTCTCAAGGCAGTGGCACTCGAGGATCGGCTCGACATCCATGGAAGCCCTCAATTAGAGGGTCCTGTCATCAGGCGGATGAACCAAACGCCTGTTGCATGGCCACAAAGGCAGAGATACTGCTCTCTAAGGCCACCATCCTGATCTCCATACCAGTTGGCTCCACAGCTTTTGATGCGGGCACCGAGTACTTTGGGCCTAGCATCAGCATTGTTGAAGAGTTCTCAACAAGGATGGCATCAGGTGTCCGGCAGGCGCTGACACCACCTTGAAGGGCAGCTTTTGAGGCCACTCCCGCTCAGACTTCTTGGACTCACGCTGGGGACTGCACGGCCTAGAGTGGAATTTCTCTTTCTTCCTGGACCCGTCCTCAAGGTGATCTTCGAGGATTTTGTCTTCTTGCATTCCACCTTCAGGGACTTCCTCTCAGGGGAACTGCAGCCACAAGATTCCGAGGAGGCTCAGGCTTCGTGGGGCACAGAGGTAACGGAGAGGGCCCTGGAGCGTGGTGTCGCCGAAAACTCCGGCACAGAGTTGGACTTTTGGAAGAACTATTCCTGCTGCTGTTGATGGCTCTTTAGATCCTTTGAGGTCGTAGTTCTGCAAAGTTCACAGTCCAAGGCACCAGAGGCAGCAGTCATACGGGTCAGTGAGGGACATCATTTTGCTGCATCGATCGCAGTTCTTGAAGCTGCTGGAGGCTATCGGAGGAAAAAGGGTTGCCTGCCGACCGGCAGGGGTCAGAAGCCTTCAACCGAAAAAGGGGCGTGAACACCAGTCGAAGCACACCTCAAGATTAGAAGGGAAAAAAGAAGGGATGAACCTGAAGAGCAATGCCGAGGTGAGCTGGCTTGGGGGCAGGAAGGAGCAGATACACAAACCAGACAAAAATGTAAAAAAACCAAACAAACCACTTTTTCCGGGGGAAACTGGACAGACTTCTAGAGGACTCCATGGAAAAAAGGAGACAGAGGCAAGATGGTACCCTTGGGGAGGGAAGGGGACCACGCATGTGAGGTGCATCTCCCAAAGGCTTTCTTTGAAAGCTGGAGAGATGCTTCTGCAGGGACTCCGTCGGTGCAGATGTCACCCATATGAGAGGACTGACTTCTTGCTTGTTCCTGGAGAATCATTATTAATTGGACTTGTATCATAATTTAATGAAAATTCAAAATGCATAGCAATGCTGACATATGGCATGGATTTTTTTTATTCCTGTCACCATAGAAGGCAATGATTTCAAGTGGATTTTGCACATATGATAGCAATAAAAAAAAAGAGCAAACTAGCCCAAATGCCCTTGAGTATAGAGCAGACAGAGCTTAAAGATCCCAAATTACCCATGTCTACCAATAGCCAAATTAATATGAATAAAATACAGTCTCTAAAATGCTTGTATGCAAATGCTAGAAGTCTATAAAATAAGATGGGAGAGTTAGAATATATAGCACTAAATGAGAAGTTAAATATGATTGGCATATCAGACACATGGTGGGAGGGCGACAACCAGTGGGACACTGTGATACTTGGGTACAAACTATATCGTAATGATAGAGATGATCAAATTGGTGGAGGGGTTGTGCTCTGTTAGAGGGAGCATTGAGTCAGAAAGGATTAAAGTTTTGAAGGAAACAAAATTTGCTGTAGAATCTCTATAGATTGAAATTCCATGTAAAAAGGGGAAGGCGATGGCAGTGGGGGTGTACTATCGACCACCGGGCCAGAATGAACAAATGGATGATGAAATGCTCAAAAAAATCAAGGAAGCTAACAAAAGTTACAGCACAGTAATAATAATGGGTGATTTCAATTACCCCGGTATCGACTGGGTCAGTGTCACGGCAGGACATGCTAGGGAGATAAAGTTCCTAGATGACATAAATGACTGCTTCTTGGAGCAGCTGGTTCATGAACCGACCAGAGGGGAAGCCATATTAGACCTAGTCCTTAGTGGAACACCAGATCTAGTGCAAGAGATAAGGGTGTTGGGGCCACTTGGCAATAGTGATCATAGCATGATCGTGTTTGATTGAATTAGTGGAGGAGGGATAGTACAGAAATCCACAGTACTACCTTTTAACTTTCGAAAGGGAGACTATGATAAAATGAGGAAAATAGTTAAGAAAAAACTAAAAGGAGCAGTTGCAAAGGTTAAAGACTTACATCAAGCTTGGGTGTTGTTGAAAAATACTATCTTGGCAGCCCAGACCAGCTGTATTCCACGCTTTAAGAAAAGTGGAAGGAAGTCCAAAAAACTGCCAGCATGGTTTAAAGGTGAGGTCAGAGAGGCTGTTGTTGCCAAAAAAGCATCTTTCAGGAAATGGAAAAAAGAGCCAAACGACGAAACCTGGAAACAGCACAAGTACTGGCAAGTCAAATGCAAGGCACTGATAAAGCAGGCAAAGGGAGAATTTGAGAAGAAGCTTGCTGTGGAAGCAAAAACGCGAAATAAAGATTTTTTCAAGTACATTCGTAGCAAAAAACCTGTGAGAGAGTCAGTTGGTCCATTAGATAATAGAGGAGTTAAAGGGGCACTAAGAGGCAACAAGGCAATAGCAGAGAAATTGAATGAATTCTTTGCTTTGGTCTTTACTGAGGAAGATGTAGGGATGTTACCCATGACTGAAGTGGTATTTAAAGGTGCGGAAGAATTGAAGGAAATATCGATACATCGAGAAGATGTATTACAACTATTAGATAAACTGAAGAGTAGCAAATCACCTGGGCCGGATGGTATACATCCAAGGGTGTTGAAAGAACTGAAATATGAGATTGCAAACCTGCTATTAGTAATCTGTGAACTATCATTAAAATCATCTAAAAAACCTGAAGATTGAAGGATCGCCAATATAACACCAATTTTTAAAAAGGGTTCTAGGGGTGATCCAGGAAACTACAGACTGGGGAGCCTCACGTCAGTACCAGGAAAAATGGTAGAAACCATCATAAAGAATAAAATTACTCAGCATGTAGATAGTCATGGCCTAATGGGAGACAGCCAACATGGCTTTAGACAAGGAAGATCTTGTCTTACTAATCTGTTGTGTTTCTTTTGAAAGTGTGAATAAACAGGTGGACAAAGGTGAGTCGGTTGATATAGTGTATCTGGACTTTCAGAAAGCCTTTGACAAGGTCCCTCATCAGAGACTTTTGGCAAAACTAAAGAGTCATGGGATAAGGAGGCAGTGTACTACTGTGGATCAAGAACTGGTTAAAAGATAGAAAGCAGAGGGGTGGGCTAAATGGCCAATTTTCCCAATGGAGAAAGGTGAATAGTGGTGTACCCCAGGGATATGTGCTGGGTCCACTGCTTTTTGACATATTCATAAATGACCTGGTAAGTGGAATAATGAGTGAGGTTATCAAATTTGCAGATGACGCAAAACTATTTAAAGTTGTTAAAACCCAAGAGGATTGTGGAAAATTGCAAGAGGATCTTGATAAATTACAAGACTGGGCATCAAAATGGCAGATGAAATTTAATGTGGACAAGTGCAAAGTTATGCACCTAGGGAAGAACAACCCAAACTATGGTTACACGATGCAAGTTTCCACATTAGGAACCACCACCCAGGAAAATGATTTAGGTGTCATTGTGGATAACATGTTAAAACCCTCCGCCCAGTGTGCAGCGTCAGCCAAGAGAGCAAATAGAAAGCTAGGTATCATAAGGAAAGGAATGGAAAATAAAACAAAAGATATTATAATGCCTCTATCGTTCCATGGTGAGACCGCACCTTGAATATTGTGTGCAATTCTGGTCGCCGTATCTAAAAAAGGATATAGAGTTATTAGAAAAGGTTCAGAGAAGAGCCACAAAAATGGTAAAGGGGATAGAAGGATACTCCTATGAAGAAAGGTTAAAAAGGTTAGCTCTTTTTAACGTGGAAAAGAGACGGCTGAGGGGAGATATGATAGAAGTCTATAAATTAATGAACGTAGTGGAACGGGTAAACGTAGATCAATTGTTTACGTTATCAGAATATAGAAAGACTAGGGGACATGCAATGAAGCTACAGGGTAAACTATTTAAGACTAATAAAAGAAAATATTTTTTCACTCAACGTGTAATCAAACTCTGGAATTTGTTACCGGAGGATGTAGTAAAGGCTGTTAGTGTAGCTGGGTTTAAAAAAGGTTTGGACAAGTTCCTGGAGGAAAGGTCCATATACCATTATTAAGAAGGGACCCAGGATATCAATGCTTGACCCAGTACAAGCATTGTGGAGCCTGTGTCTTTTGGGGAAACTGCTAGGTACATATGACGTAGATTGGCCACTGTTGGAAACAGGATACTGGGCTTGATGGACCTTGGTCTGACCCAGTATGGCATATCTTATGTTCTTATAATGAACTTCACTCCTAAGCCAGGGAGCTCAGTCTCTCAAATTCATTGTTAAGGCTTCATTCCTAGCGTGTATAGGAAGTGATATAAACATTAATTTGTACAATCAAATTTAGATTTAGATCTTAGATTTCCATCAGCTGCCTTTTACAGTTTGTCTTTCAATAGTTTTTCTCTTTTGTTTTTGCTACCACCATTTTTAGCTGTAGTACATATGGGTACAAACTGAACAAAATCCACCACCGCTCCCACAAAGAATCAAACAGCCCAGGAACAAATGGATCAGTGGTCACTGGTGGGTTGCGACCTGTAACGCAGAGGCACTCTATACATTAAGAGATATCCCTGTGTAACGCCTTCTCTGCCTTGGATAATGGGGGTGCCCAAACCGTGGAACTGAAGTGTCCTTAAATGAAAAACTCAATGTCAAATCTACTGATAATGCACCAAATAGGAAGAAAAAAATCACAAAACAGAAAACTACTATTACTTGGAGATTCCATCATCAGAGCCACCAACTTGGGAACACAGTTCAAAAGAAGAGAAGATGGTCAAATGCCTCCCAGGCTCTTCAGCCAGCAGGAATACGAACCAAATTGTTGGTATAGTTAGTGTAGAAAGTGAGCACTCCAAAACTGATGTTGTCATCCACTTGGGCACAAATGACCTGGCTAGAAACAGTGCCTCTGCAGTTCAAAGGGACTTCCAGACTCTGGGAGAGAAACTCAAGTCCATTGTTAACACTATAGCATTCTCAGAAGTTCTATCTGTTCATGCGATGCAGTCTTTCTGCCTCCTTACCATGAACAACTTTAGTACATGGCTCCAAACCTGGTGCAAATGAGAAGGATTTAGATATATTGGTGACTGGGGAAACAGATGGATCAACAAGAGACTATAGTGTTCTGATGGACTACATCTCTCTGTCACAAGGAAAAGGATCCTAAGTGAAAAATTCAGGCAGTATATGGACAGGCATTTAAACTAGGGAAAGAAGATGACTGATGGAGGACGACAAGTTCAGGACGTCACTTCCAGCAAAAGCAAAATGACATTGGAAACAACTACATTTTTAAACCACACATCAATGGCAAGTTGGAAGGGGCGTGTAGAACAAAATCCATGCAAAATACAGGCAAGCCAGCCAACAAATGCTGGAAAGCAATGAGCACAAATGCTCGAAGCTTAGCCAACAAAGTTCCTGATCTGGAAGCCCTAATGGTGGAAATGGACTTTGACATTGTGGCCATTACAGAAACATGGTTTAACAAGTTGCATGGATGGGAGATAGCTATAGCTGTCTATAATCTACTTAGAAGAGATAGAGAGGGTAGAAAAGGTGGAGGAGTAGCTCTAGATGTCAAAAGCAATATTAAAGCTGCTGAAATGCAGAGGATGTGGGGAAAAGAAGCACCGTGGATTGTATTGGAAAGATGAGATTGCACTGTCAGCCATACTGGTGTAGTATAAAGGCCTCTAACAAACCGAAGAAATGGAAAGTGAATTAATTGCTGATATTGCAAAGACAGCGAAGGGGGAAGAAACATAGAAACAGACATATGACAACAGAAAAAGACCACATGGCCTATCTAGTCTGTCCTTCCATAACAACTACAACAGTCCCCTTTTTACCTTTAGAGATCCTGTGTTTGTCCCATGCTTTTTTGAATTCAGTTACTGTCCTCATCTCTACCACCTCCACTGGGAGACTATTCCACGGATCCACTACTCTTTCCGTAAAGAAATATTTCCGCATATCACTCCTGAATCTATCTCCCTTCACCCATGTCCCCTCGTAGCAGAACTTGCTTTCAATTGAAAGAGGCTCTCTCCCTGAACATTTATGCCACGGAGGTATTTAAACATCTCAATCATATCACCTCTATCCCGCCTTTCTTCTAAGGTGTACATATTAAGATCCTTCAGTCTGTCTTCATATGCTTCATAATGAAGACCACTAATCATTTTAGTAGCCACCCTCTGCACCGACTCCATCCTATTCACATCCTTTTGAAGGTGCGGTCTCCAGAATTGCACACTATACTCCAAATGAGGTCGCACCAAAGACTTATGCAGAGGCATTATCACCTCCTTTTTTCTGCTAGCCATTCCTCTCCATATGCACCCAAGCATCCTTCTAGCTTTTGCCATCGCCTTTTCTACCTGTTTAGCTACTTTAAGATCATCAGACACAACCACGCCTAGGTCCCGCTCTTCTTTAGTGGACAAAAGTACTTCACCCCCTATATATATTGCTCCCTTGGATTGCTGCAGCCCAAATGCATGACCTTACGTTTTTTAACATTAAATCCCAGCTGCCAAATTCTAGACCATTCTTCAAGCTTAGCTAGATCCCTCCTCATGTTATCTACCCCTTCCTGGGTGTCTACTCTATTGCAGATTTTGGTATCATCCGCAAAGAGGCAAACCTTACCTGAAAGCTCTTCCGCTATATCACTAACAAAGATGTTAAAAAGAATCGGACCAAGGACAAAGGAAGTGATCATATTGGGTGACTTCAATCTACCCGATGTGGATTGGAGTATTCCTTCTGCAAATCTGGAAAGAAGTAAAAAAAAAAAATTGTGGATGCCTTCCAAGATGTATTACTTAGACAAATTGTGATGGAACTGACTAGGGAGAGCTTGGTGCTGGATTTAGTGCTTACCAACAGAAATAGCATGTCAAATATCCGGGTGGGTGCCCATGTGAGCAGCAGCGATCATCACACAGTGTGGTTAGAGATAAAAGCCAAGGTAGAATCCAATCACAGCAAGCTCAACGTCCTAGACTTCGAAAACACTGACTTCAGTAAAATGGCCAAGTACCTGAAGGAGGAGTTGGCAGGGTGGAAGGGGATAAGGAAAGTGGAATTGCAATGGGCTAAGCTGAAGGAGGCAATAAAAGGGTCAACAGATACGTATGTAAGGAAAGTAAATAAAAACAAGAGGAAAAGGAAACCTATTTGGTTCTCCAAAGAAGTGGCTGCACAAATAAAGGTAAAAAACACAGCTTTCACAAAATTCAAAAGTTCACGAACAGAGGAAAGCATAGTTACTCACCTGTAGCAGGTGATCTTCACATATGGGTATTGTCGGTATCGACGGAGCCTGCACGGGAACGCTCCCCAGCGTCCAATTAGAAAGCTTTTGGGAGCATCCACAGCACCTGCATGCTGCCTTCCCGCCTTTCCCAACTGCCTCTCTCCAGTTGAGTTTTAAAGCTGAGACAAAGAGAGAGAGAGAGAGGGAAAGAAAAGAAAAGAGATACAACTCCTAGGGGAGGTGGGTGGGTTGTGAAGACAAAATTCCTGCTGTTCCCGGAGATCACCTGTTACAGGTGAGTAACTATGCTATCTCCAGGAACAAGTAGGAATGTAGTCTTCACATATGGGGACTCCCTAGCTACAGATGCCAGGGAGAGACCCCAGAAGTTGTGTGCCCTTGTGAAAGGGCTCCACTTCCCCTCATGGATCTCTGGCATCCTACCGGGAATGGTGGGTAGAAGTTGACTAAGTATGGAACAGGTGTCGTAGAACAGCCTGACCAAACAAGGCATCCTGGCGGGAGTCCTTGTCTAAGCAGTAATGGGCTGTGAAGGTATGAACCGAGGCCCAAGTAGCTGCTCGACAGATGTCGTCAATAGACACAGAGTGTAGATGAGCCATTGAGGCTGCCATGACTCACATTGTGAGCTGTGACATGGCCTTCCAGAGAAAGGTTTTTACTCTGATAGGAAAAAGAAATACACTGTGCAATCCAATTGGACAATGTTCTCTTGGAGACTGGAAGTCCCAAATGAGAAGGATCAAAAGCAACAAAGAGTTGAGAGGACTTTCTATGTTGCTGTGTCCTTTGTAAGTAAAAGGCAAGTGCTCTTTTACAGTCCAAAGAATGAAGATTCCTTTCTGCATTTGAAGCATGAGGCCTTGGAAAAAATACAGGCAGGTAAACTGCTTGGTTTAAATGAAAAGGTGAGATCACCTTTGGCATAAAGTGTGGATGAGTCCTAAGGACTACCTTATCATGATGGAACCTCGTATAAGGAGGATCAGCCACTAATGCTTGCAGTTCACTGATGCGACGTGCTGATGTGATTGCAACGAGACAGATAACCTTCCAGGAAAGGAATTTCAAGAAGGTAGTAGCTAGAGGTTCAAAAGGCGGCTTCATGAGCTGTCCAAGAACCAGATTTAGGTCCCATGCTACCGGTGGTGGCCTAATGGGATGCTTAGTTAGAAGGAGGCCCCTCAAATCTCGCTATGAGAGGATGACAGGAAATAGGTTGTCCATTTAAAGGCTTGAAAGAAGCTGAAATAGCATTTAAATGGACTTGTAATGAGTTAGTCTTAAGCCCTGCATTAGATAAATGAAGGAGATATTTCCAATAATGATTCCAGAGGTATCGCCAGGGGGTCAAGACCCTTCTGCAAACACCATATGGAAAACCTTTTCCACTTAAACGCATAAGAGCGTCTTGTGGAAGGCTTTCTAGAAGCATAAAGGATATCCTTCACTTGTTGAGACAGGTTAAGACCATGAAGGTCTAGGCCCTCAGCAACCAGGCCCTGAGATGCAGAGAGTGGGGATTGGGATGCCACAACAGCCCGTCCTTCTGAGACAGGAGATCTGGAGCAGATCCTAACTCCAGAGATGGAGCTTGAGAGAGATGTAGGAGCAGAGGGTACCACACCTGCCGTGGCCAAAGTGGAGCTATGAGAATCATATGGTCTCTGTCTCTCTGAAGCTTGAATAGGGTTTTGGGAATTAGGCAAATAGGTAGAAAAGCATATAGGAAGTCCTGACACCAATGAAGGAGGAAAGCATCCCTGGCCTGAGAACCCTGAGCCGGAATTCTGGAACAGAATCGGGGAAGTTTGGCATTCAACGGACTTGCAAAGAGGTCTATGTCCGTAGTTCCCCAAATTTGAAAAATGTTTGCTACCTGGTCTGCACGAAGAGAACACTCATGCGGAAGGAGAACTCGACTGAGTCTGTCTACCCAGGAGTTTTGAATGCCTGGCAGATACATCGCAAGGAGATGAATCTGATGCTCTCTGGCGAGGGCCCATAGTCACAAAGCTTCATTGCAAAGCGACAGAGAGCCTGTTCCTCCCTGCTTGTTCAGATAGAACAGAGCTACTTGATTGTCCGTCTGAATTAGAACATAAGAACATAAGATATGCCATACTGGGTCAGACCAAGGTCCATCAAGCCCAGTATTCTGTTTCCAACAGTAGCCAATCTAGGTCATATGTACCTAGCAGTTTCCCCAAGAGACACAAGTTCCACAATGTTTGTACTGGGTCAAGCATTGATATCTTCGGTCACTTCTTAATAATGGTTTATGGACCTTTCCTCCAGGAACTTGTCCAAACCTTTTTTAAACCCAGCTACACTAACAGCCTTTACTACATCCTCCGGTAACAAATTCCAGAGTTTGATTACACGTTGAGTGAAAAAATATTTTCTTTTATTAGTCTTAAATAGTTTACCCTGTAGCTTCATTGCATGTCCCCTAGTCTTTCTATATTCTGATAACGTAAACAATCGATCTACGTTTACCCGTTCCACTCCGTTCATTAATTTATAGACTTCTATCATATCTCCCCTCAGCCGTCTCTTTTCCAGGTTAAAGAGCCCTAACCTTTTTAGCCTTTCCTCATAGGAGTATCCTTCCATCCCCTTTACCATTTTGGTGGCTCTTCTCTGAACCTTTTCTAAAATCGCTATATCCTTTTTAAGATACGGCGACCAGAATTGCACACAATATTCAAGGTGCGGTCTCACCATGGAACGATATAGAGGCATTATAATATCTTTTGTTTTATTTTCCATTCCTTTCCTTATCATACCTAGCATTCTATTTGCTCTCTTGGCCGCCGCTGCACACTGGGCCGAGGGTTTTAACATGGTATCCACAATGACGCCTAAATCTTTTTCCTGGGTGGTGGTTCCTAATGTGGAACCTTGCATCGTGTAACCATAGTTTGGGTTGTTCTTCCCTAGGTGCATAACCTTGCACTTATCCACATTAAATTTCATCTGCCATTTTGATGCCCAGTCTTCCAATTTATCAAGATCCTCTTGCAATTTTTCACAATCCTCTTGGGTTTTAACAACTTTAAATAGTTTTGTGTCATCTGCAAATTTGATAACCTCACTCGTTATTCCACTTTCCAGGTCACTTATGAATATGTCAAAAAGCAGCGGACCCAGCACAGATCCTTGGGGTACACCACTATTCACCTTTCTCCATTGGGAAAATTGGCCATTTAGCCCTACCCTCTGCTTTCTATCTTTTAACCAGTTCCTGATCCACAAAAGTACACTGCCTCCTATCCCATGACTCTTTAGTTTTGCCAAACGTCTCTGATGAGGGACCTTGTCAAAGGCTTTCTAAAAGTCCAGATACACAATATCAACCGACTCACCTTTGTCCACCTGTTTATTCACTCCTTCAAAAAAACATAACAGATTAGTAAGACAAGATCTTCCTTGTCTAAAGCCATGTTGGCTGTCTCCCATTAGGTCGTGACTATCTACATGCTGAGTAATTTTATTCTTTATGATGGTTTCTACCATTTTTCCCAGTACTGACGTCAGGCTCACCGGTCTGTAGTTTCCCGGATCACCCCTGGAACCCTTTTTAAAAATTGGTGTTACATTGGCGATCCTCCAATCTTCAGGTATTAGAGATGATTTTAATGATAGTTCACAGATTACTAATAGCAGGTCTGCAATCTCATATTTCAGTTCTTTCAACACCCTTGGATGTATACCATCCGGCCCAGGTGATTTGCTACTCTTCAGTTTATCTAATAGTTGTAAGAAATCTTCCCGATGTATCGATATTTCCTTTAATTCTTCCGCACCTTTAAATACCACTTCAGTCATGGGTAACATCCCTACATCTTCCTCAGTAAAGACTGAAGCAAAGAATTCATTCAGTCTCTCCGCTATCGCCTTGTCGCCTCTTAGTGCTCCTTTAACCCCTTTATCATCTAATGGACCAACTGACTCTCTCACAGGTTTTTTGCTACAGTGGCTGAACTCTAAAGACGAGCACTTACAATTCGAAGGGTCCTTTAGCTCTACGCAAATTTCGTATCTTGATATCAATATTAAAATAGGTAAGAATGGTTTTGAGACAGATCTTTTTCGAAAACCTACGGATCGTAATTCTCTGCTGCGATATGATAGTTTTCATAACAAGTCCCTAAAGAACAATTTACCTTATGGGCAGTTCTTACGTGTCAAGCGTTTATGCACTTCGGTTCATGATTTTGAGCGCCACTCTGCCAACATGGTTGAAAGGTTTAGAGATAGGGACTATCCGGCACATGTTATTCAAGACGCGTATGGTAGGGCTAAGTCTTCCAATAGAAATGAACTATTGCAGAAGCGCACACTGCCCAAAGAAGATCGGGTAGTATGTGCCCTTACTTTTTCCTCACTTTCTAAAGATATATCTCATATTTTGAGACGCGAATGGCACCTTCTTTCCTCTCTTCCAGGAATGGCACGAAAGTCTTTGATGGTTGCATACAAAAGAAACCGCAATATTAGGAATATTCTAGTTCCATCGGCTCTCGCAAAACCCAAACCAATGGTTAGAGTTAAGGGGCACTTTACATGCGGACGGTGTTCCGTATGTTTGAATAGTTTGTCTATCAAAGATGCCTTTGTACATCCCACTACTGCTAAAAAAATTTTCTTGAATCATTTTTCTAACTGTACCACGAGTAATGTGGTGTATGCTGTTATGTGTCCTTGCAAGCTTTTGTATGTTGGGAAGACTACTCGTCCTATTAAGACGCGCATTATTGAACACAAAAGTTGTTTGAGCAGACGGGTGGAAGAAAACCCTTTAGTTCAGCACTGGATCAACAAAGGCCATTTAGTCTCTGATCTTAAGTTTTTTGTTATTAAGGTGGTACATCCACATTGGCGAGGAGGTAATGTGGACCAGATTCTCCTTAGGTTAGAGCAACGATATATTTATGAGCTACAGTCGCTTGAACCACTTGGTCTTAATGAAGATTTTAATTTGTCTGTCTTTTTATGACTAGTTTTTAAATTTATACAACATTTAAGCACATTTTTTTAAGAATTGGTATTTAAGCTCCTTTTTGTTGCTCCTGTCTGTCAGGTTTCCTTTTTTTTGGTGGTCTGTCAATTGCATTTTCACAATATTTATGTTCAGCTGGAATCGACTGCCTGTTCAATAGCCAGTATTTTTCATTAGTTTTATGGTTTTTAATGGTGCATGTGGTTTATGCCTATTTATGGCTGTATACATTTGATTATGTTTTTTAGTGGTTTTATTCTCTTTTCATTGATAGGGTCCTTTTTTATTCATTTATTTATTTTTTTAGATTTGCACTTTACTGTTTATTAGTTCAATTCTGTGTATAGGTTCCTGCAGCCTAGATGTTGCACTAATGTTTTGCTTATGCATATGGCCCAATTGTTCCATGTGGTTTGGTTTCATTTAATAACATTAGCAACGTTTACAAAATAGCATACATTGATATATCTTTGTAGTTCATAAGTCATCTTTAGCATTATATTTTTGTAATCACCTGATGCTATTATGTTTTTTAATGCATATGCATTCATGCATAGTTGGGTTTGTCAGTTCTTTTAAACGCGTCAAAATTTAGGCTGGTTCCGTTCCCTATGCCGGTCTGTAGGTATGTGTGTCTCCTTATGCACTTTGAGATCGGTACCCATAGTTATTAGTTGGATTCTTGTACAGAGGTTTTCTGCATCTCAGCTGTTATATTAGTGTTTCTTTCATGTATAATGCCCATATTGTTCTACGTGGTAGGGTTTTAATCAATACCGATATTAGCCACGTTGATGAATTAGCATATATTTATATACTTTTTGTAGTTTATAAGCTATCTTTAGCATTAGACCCTTGTAATCATCTGCTGCTATTACGTTGTTTAATGCATATGCATTTATGCAAAATCGGGTCTTGTGACTGCTTTAAAACGCGCCAAAATTCAGCACGTCGATCTAAGGCTGTTTCAGTTTCCCATGTTGGTCTGAAGGTACGTGTCTCCCTATGTAAGGTTTTTATCTCCTTTCTGTTTTTAGTCGATGTTACATTGATTTTTAGTTTACCTTTTTTTAAGTGCAGTTGTCATGCTGGTACATATACAATGTTTCTTTTATAGATCGTTTGCTTATAGACGCGGCATTCATTACTTTCTTCTGTGTTCATTACTTTCTTTTGTGTTTACATAACGCACCGACATCGGGCTGCATTAGTTTGCCTCTATGTAGGCTTTGTATCCCCCTTTTTTAAATATGTTTTACCTCCCTATTAGTTCAGTATGGTAAATTATCTCAACATTTATTTAGATAAAGCTGGTTAATCGCTGTTGACTTTTTTTGCCCACACGCAGGATATGACGTTGGTATTTATTTTTTTGGTATCATTATGGTTTTTTTTTTAATATAAAGGCACATATGGTGAGGCTTGTGTCCCCTTTTAAAACGCACTGAATTCAACGTTTTTTTAAAAGTTCCCCTTTCTTTTTTTATAATTGAAGTACCATGCTCTTTGATTTTATTTTAGTATTTTTTGGCTTATCTTTTTCCATATCCTCTTTGTTAGAGGTTGTGGACATGGTCACATTTTTTATAAGCCAGATTAGTGTGCTGGTTGTTTCTATATCCATCCAAATATAGTCCGTTTATTGATGCTTATACTAAGTTATCCCTCCTTTTTTTAAACATTGTGATCCCTCATGCAAATGCTTAAGGTACGAGCAGCCTCTTCTCCAACTTGGATAAATGTGTTTTTTATCAATGGTGGTCACAAAGAACTTTTTATTAATATTTTTATTTATTTCTATTTTTAGTATGTCATTATTTGTCTTTTTGTTTTAGCTTTATGCATTGGCATGTCCTATACAACAAATGTGTATCACTTAGCAATTTTCTTGTATAGTTGTTTAAATGTTTTTGTATCCATTTTTTTATTGTTGATTAATAATTATTCTTTTTATTGTTTTATTTGCCAATGATTTCATGCTTTTCTGATTGTTTTTTATTGATGTATTAAAACATTTTGTGTTTCTTTTTATTATGTTCATTTTTATATTTACATATTTTTATTTCCTTTTGGAGTTATGACAGATGTTATTGTTATATTTTATTTACATATCTTTATATTATGGTGGTTTCTGGTCTGGGTCTCCCATTTTCCTCTATTTCTTAACGTGGAACTGTATGCAGTTTTGAATTTTAACGTATTTATTGTTTTTTTCAGCTATTTCTATTGTACTATTGGTCACATATTGTTTATGCGCTTTCTTTAATGCATGACTAGAAGTACAACGTGTAAGTATATTTTACTTGTGATTATACATGGATGTTCATATTTAACATTTTTATTATTATATTTATTATTTTATTTTGTATTTATTGATGTTTTGTTATATGTTTTTATTTGGTTTTGCAGTCCTTTTAGCCCCCTGATGAAGGCACCTGCCGAAACGCGTTGGGGTTGTTCATTAATAAAGTGCTAGTGACCTCTTACCCTGCTCGCTCCTTTGTTTGTCTCACCTTTAAACCATGCTGACAGTTTTTTGGACTTCCTTCCACTTTTCTTAAAGCGTGGAATACAGCTGGTCTGGGCTTCCAAGATAGTATTTTTCAACAACATCCAAGCTTGATGTACGTCTTTAACCTTTGCAACTGCTCCTTTTAGTTTTTTCTTAACTGTTTTCCTCATTTTATCATAGTCTCCCTTTCGAAAGTTAAAGGGTAGTACTGTGGATTTTCTTACTATCCCTCCTCCACTAATTAAATCAAAGGCGATCATGCTATGATCACTATTGCCAAGTGGCCCCAACACCCTTATCTCTTGCACTAGATCTGGTGTTCCACTAAGGACTAGGTCTAATATGGCTTCCCCTCCGGTCGGTTCATGAACCAGCTGCTCCAAGAAGCAGTCATTTATTTCATCTAGGAACTTTATCTCCCTAGCATGTCCTGCTGTGACACTGACCCAGTCGATGCCGGGGTAATTGAAATCACCCATTATTATTACTGCACTGTAACTTTTGCTAGCTTCCTTGATTTCTTTGAGCATTTCATCATCCATTTGTTCATTCTGGCCAGGCAGACGCTAGTACACCCCCACTGCCATCGCCTTCCCCTTTTTACATGGGATTTCAATCCATAGAGATTCTACAGCAAATTTTGTTTCTTGCAAAACTTTAATCCTTTCTGACTCAATGCCCTCTCTAACATAGAGCGCAACCCCTCCACCGATTTGATCAGCTCTATCATTACGATATAGTTTGTACCCAGGTATCACAGTGTCCCACTGGTTGTCCTCCTTCCACCATGTCTCTGATATTCCAATCATATCTAACCTCTCGTTTAGTGCTATATATTCTAACTCTCCCATCTTGTTTTTTAGACTTCTAGCATTTGCATACAAGCATTTTAGAGACTGTATTTTATTCATATTAATTTGTCTATTGGTAGACATGGGTAATTTGGGATCTTTACGCTCTGTCTGCTCCATTCTCGAGGGCATTTGGGCTACTTTACTCTTTTTTGGAACCTCTCTGCTTTTTGTAGTATCCTTCAAGGATACATTCTTCCGAACCATGCGCTCTTGGGCGACTGTCGGCTTTCCCCTATTATCTAGTTTAGGACTGTCTTGTAGCTCAGCTGGGTGCAGAACACTCAAAGAGCAAGGAAGATTGCTCTGAGCTCCAATAGATTGATGTGTAGATTGGTCTCATGTGGAGTCCAGGTGCCTTGGGTAGAGAGATCTTGAAGGTGAGCACCCCAACCCACCTGTGAGGCGTCTGTTGTTAGAGTGACCTAAGGTGGGGGCTGTTGGAAAGGGGACCCCATCAACAGGTTTTGGGTTGACTGCCACCATTGTAGGGGCAAAATAAGGCGACTTGAGTTTGCTATTTTGTCTGATAGGCAGCCTGATGCTTGAGTCCACTGAGTGGATAGAGACCATTGGGCTGCTCTCATATGGAGGCGAGCATAGGGAACCACATGCATGGTAGATGCCATGTGGCCTAGCAATTGTAACATTTCCCGAGCAGTGAGAAGAGTTTTTAACACTGCTTGGGAAGATAACTGCACAATGCAAAGGCAGTGGGGCTGTGGAAGATAGGTCCTTGCTTTTCTGGTATCCAGCATAGCTCCTATAAACTCTAGAGATTGAGTGGGAGTTAGGTTGGATTTTGGGATGTTTATGACCAGGCCCAAATACTGAAGTATACGCATTGTGCAAGATAGGGAATTTCTGGCCTCTGATGGGGCTTGAATGAGCCAGTCGTCTAAGTAGGGGAAGACGAATATTCCTAGAGTGCGAAGAAATGCTGCCACTACAGCCATGCATTTCGTAAACACCCTTGGGGCTGAGGCCAGGCCAAAAGAAAGAACCCTGTACTGGTAGTGCTTCCCCTGACATAGAAACCGAAGGAATCTTTGGTGAGTTGGATGGATGAGAACATGGGTGTACGCATCCTTGAGATCTAGAGAACAAAGCCAATCCAGACTCTGAAGGTATGGCAGAAGAGTTCCTAGAGAAATCATCTTGAACTTCTTCTTGAACAGGAATTTGTTCAATTCTCTGAGGTCTAAAATGGGTCTGTGTCCCCCTGTTTTCTTTGGAATAAGGAAATAGGGGGAGCAAAACCCTGTACCCTGTTGAGAAATGGCTACGTCTTCTATTGCCCCGTGTGCTTCATAAATTGACCTCTTGACCCAACTGATTTTCAAGTGAAGTCTGAGAATTGAACCGTTTTACAACTGTAGGAGGGGGCCTGTTGAGGAAATGAAGCCTGTACCCTTCCTTTACAATGGAGAATGTCCATTCTTCTGCTGTTATCTGCTCCCATCTGGGGGCAAAATGACACAACCTTCCTGGAATGGTGGAGGGCTCTGGCTCGTTGAGGGCCAGGAAGGCCAAGTTCTCTAGATGGGAGTCAAAGCCCCTGTGGAGGCTGAGTCTGCTGGGCCGGTTCAGGCTTAGCAGAATTTGCTTTTCTTTGTTTTGGTGGCTGCTGTCCCTTTCGGGCAGACTGACCTGTAGAATGCCCCTGCTGGGTATAGGAGGGGTAAAACCTCTTCTTTTTAGAGAAGAATGGTTTCTTGTAGGATTTTCTCCTTGCAGGATCAGCTGTTGTAGCCTTGGATAGTCATATCAAAGTGGTGTTATCAGCATCCAGCTCATTAGCTTTCTCTTGCCTATTTTTGCCAGAGAGATTTTCGCCTGTGCAAGGGATGTTCCCCAGTTTGTCCTGTACCCAGAGTTCTAAGTCAGATGCCTGGAGCCAGGCAATCCTATGTGCACCTATGGCAATGGCAGAGGTTCTGCTTATACAATCAAAACAGTCAAAAGCTACACAATTAACAAACTTGGAAACATCTTGGGCATGTTTGACAAGTGTAAGATAATCTTGCCTCTTATCAGGAAGGAGAGGGCTCATAAGCTCTAGAACCCCTGTAACCTCCTTAAGGAACATTCCCATATATAAAATGTAGGAACTAATCCTGGCAGAAAGCATAGAGGCCTGGAAGGTTCGACACCCAAAGGCATCCAAAATCCTACATTCACGTCCTGGCGGATTAGATGCATGTCTTTTTGCACACTTGATCCTTCTCATAGCTGATTCCACTACCATGGAGTGGTGTGGTCACTGGGTTTTTTGAAATCCAGGACAAGGAGGTACTCGATTCATGGTATCAAGCCTACAAGAATGAGGAGAGGTGGTAAGAGGTGTATCCCACATTCTTAGCATGAGATCATGCAAGATCTCATGAATAGGCAAAGTGGCTGCTTCCTTGGGAGCTTTAGGATATTGTAAAATCTCCAATTCCTTTGCGCTGGGCTCTGTTTCAGGAGCCACTGTGATGGAAAGACCTCTAGCCACCTCCCAAATGAAATCCTGAAAGGATATATCCTCTGGAGGAGACATCCTACGTTTAGGAGAGGAAGGCTCCTCAGAGAGAAGTACTCCGGTACCGACAGAGCTGTCAGAATCCTCAGACTCATTGGAGGATTCAAAATATCTCCTGTCCAGGAACAAGATGGCGGACACACGTTAATCGCTGTCTGTTCGTGTTTGCTTTCCTATATAATTTTCGATTACCTTTGTTCAGATGCCTAGGAAACGTAAGGCAAAGCATTGGGAGCTTCCCAAGCACACGACGGCGGTGACTACGGGGCCAATCGATTCTTTTGTGCGGCCCGTTGGTGCTGGTTTGCGTCAGGAGCAGAGCTCGCTGAGGGCGATGGAGGTGGAAGGAGGCCTCTCATGCCCTTCTGAGCTGCAGGTCACTCTAAGCCCTGACACCCGAAGCCCGCCAGAGCAGCCAACAGCACCAGTCGTGGGAGCAGCAGAGGCCGAGTCTCTGAGGATAGAGAGACTTGTAGCCGTATCGTTGACGTTGCCAGTGACCTCGGCGGAGGTGTTGATTCCCTCTGCTGAGTTGGCTGGTGTGGAGAAGTTGTCAGCTGCTACTGGAGAGCCCCCGATGGTTTTGGACACTGTGGTTGGACTGGGCACTCGTTTTCAAGTACAGGCTCAAACTGTTCTTCTTCGCCCTGATG
Organism: Ichthyophis bannanicus; assembly: GCA_033557465.1. NCBI lineage: Eukaryota > Metazoa > Chordata > Amphibia > Gymnophiona > Ichthyophiidae > Ichthyophis > Ichthyophis bannanicus. Next base: position 594,904,353 of record CM066034.1, read on the forward strand.
TTGTTACATTGGATACCTTGTGGGATGGCCTTAGGGCATTAGAAACCTCCTTTACATCTCAGTTTTCTGCTATGTATGAGGTTTTTCCCTCTTTGGTTCAATTGGTCATGCAGCAGAAGCAGGAGTTGGCGGATATCTCTTCCAAGGTTGCCCAGATGGAGGTTAAAATTGAGGACGCTGTTATAATTACAGGTACTGTTGCTAAAGATTTATCCATAATCCATGGGAAAATAGAGATGCTAGAAAATTTGGTCCGCAAGAGGAATCTGCGCTTGTTGAATTTTCCTCGTGTCCCAGCTACCTCACCAAAGGATTTATTTAATACCTACGCTACTTCTATTTTGAAAATTCCCTTGGAATCGGTTCCTCCTTTGGCAAGGGTTTTCTATTTGCCAACAGCCAAGCGCAAGACCCATGGTGTTTCCTCTCCAGCTCATTCACCCCCAATGGATTCATTGGATCTGACTGGGTTCTTGGAAACTACTGATCACGCATATGTTCCTAGAGCAACCCTGCTGCTGACGGTTGCTTTCGATTCTGATCGTGATTTCCTTTTGAAATTATATTTTAAAGTTAGAAATGTGCCATTTATGGGGGGTGTAGTTAGGATGTTTCCTGATGTCTCAAAAGCCACACAGAAACGTCGACAGCAGTTTTTATTGCTTCGACCACAGGTTTTACAGCTTGGTGGCCTTTTCTTCCTTAGATATCCCTGCCGTTGTTTAATTAAATATCAAGGCGTTAGTTATACTTTCTTTGAGCCTTCCCATTTAACCCAGTTTATAGTCGGTCGGAGTGCTCTTCTATCTTAGCATAATTTGGGAGTTAGTAATATACAGCTCCTTCATGTGTCATATTTCTTTTAATAATTTTCTTTGGATTTGTGACTTGCCTGCCCCCAAATGACTTGTGGGCTAGTGAATTTTACTTTATTGACTTTTGTGAGTTAAGAGTTTCTCTTATATATTCTTTACTGTAACAAGTGTGTATCTTGCGAGTTTATTATGAAATTGCATAAATAAAAAATATATATCTCCTGTCCGGGTGCTCTTGCAAAGCACGATACCGGGGGAGGGGTCCGGTACCGGCCTGTCGATACCGGAGGAAGCAGCATGACTCTGTGTTGGTAACACAGTCGCTGATGTCGATGCTGTCGGTACCGGTACCGATATCAGTGCCGGAACCGGTGTCGATACCGGTTGAACTGTCTGAAGCGGTCCAAAAGGCACCGAAGCTGCAAGGAGAGCCGCAAGACTGTGTTCAATAGCCAAGAACCTCTGGTCTATTGACGCTGCCGATGCCTGGGTATCAGTACCGGATGAAGCGGCCGGTACCCCAGAGCATCACATGTAACAAATCCCCAATGGTAATCAATGAAATACAATCCACAAGGAAGATACCGCAAACACCCCCCGTCACCCTTGAGTCTTTTTGTCAGACATAAACCACGGGAGAAAGATATGGTTAATCTTCCACACTAAAACAGTACATGTCCTTTTTAATCACTTTTATTCACCAAAAATAATAAACACTAAATTTTAGTCCTAAAAACGACACTTATCTGATCATGGCTCACGACGTGCACATTTCGGGGCCATCATAACCCCTGTATCAAGTGCTCCAAAGTGATCCAAAGTGTTACTTTTGAGGGAGTGACACTTTGGATCACTTTGGAGCACTTGATACAGGGGCTATGATGGCCCCGAAATGTGCACGTCGTGAGACATGATCAGATAAGTGTCGTTTTTAGGACTAAAATTTAGTGTTTATTATTTTTGGTGAATAAAAGTGATTAAAAGGGACATGTACTGTTTTGGTGTGAAAGATTAACCATATCTTCCTCCCGCAGTTTATGTCTGACAAAAAGACTCAAGGGTGACGAGGGGTGTTTGCGGTAACCCAGAGCATGGCACCAGTAGTTCTGCCGAGGTTGAGGCCTCGAGAACATCCTGGAGCTCCGATAGTGCTTTGGAAGCCGAAGCCTCCCGCCGGGGCAATTTTGCCGGTACAAGTCCCTCAAGGGCAACGCCAGAGACATCTCGATGCTTGGAAGGAGATCTACCCTTGAGGACCGGCCAGATTTATGTTTGGTTACCTGAGATCCATGGGAGGAAGACGAAGCCCTGGAAGACATCGATGCCACGGATGCTGCATCGGAGGGAAAAAGGGTGCTAAGCTTAGCAGCTTGGTTTTGCCGACCCCTCTTCGATATCATCCCACAGGCTACACACTCCGAGATGGAGTGGTCAGGACCTAAACATTTAAGGCACCACTCGTGAGTGTCCGTGACGGAGATGGTACCGCTACACTTGGAACAGTTTTTAAAACCCAAGGCGGGTTTTTCCATTCTGAAGGAAAAGTTGGGCCTAGTGGCCAAAATGGCAAGTGGCCCGACAGAAAAAAGACTGGAAAATCCAGAAAAAGATTACAAATTTAAAAAAAAAAAGAAAAAAAGAAAGAAAGAACCGGTGGTACCGGTATAGCGTCGAGGAAGGCAGACACTACCACAAAAAAGAATGAAAAAGATGGGATAATTTCTGCGGTGACAGGAAAAACGACCTGCTGGCTCCGCGGAAAACGAAGAACTGGAGAGAGGCTGTTGGGAAAGGCGGGAAGGCAGCACGCAGGTGCTGTGGGATACTCCCAAAAGCTTTCTAATTGGACGATGGGGAGCGTTCCCGTGCAGGCTCTGTCGGTACCGACGATACCCATATGTGAAGACTACATTCCTGCTTGTTCCTGGAGATCACAGAAAAGAATACAGGATCAAACTAAAAGACAAAAAAGAGAAATAAGGATAGCAAAATTAAAGGCAGAAGAAAAAAATGGCTAAAGATGTGAAATGTGGTGACAAAACCTTTTTTAAGTATATTCGGGAGAGGAGGAAAATCAGAGGTGGAATTGCAGGACTCAAAAGTGCTGAGAATGGATTTGCGGAAAATGACATTGAAAAAGTGAAAATGCTAAACAAATGCTTCTGCTCTGTTTTTACTAGAGAAAATCCTGGAGGAGGACCACCTGTGATTGACAAATATACAAATGGGAATGGAGTAGATACCACACCATTCACAGATGATGATGTGTTAGAGCAGCTTGCAAAACTGAAGTGGACAAAGCCATGGGACCGGATGGAATACATCCCAGGATACTGACAGAGCTTAGAGAGGTTCTTGCAGGGCTGTTAAAGGATGTTTTTAATAGATCCTTCAAGACAGGAGAAGTTCCACAGGACTGGAGAAGGGCTGATGTAGTACCTCTTCAAAAAAAGTAGCAGTAGGGAAGAAGTGACAAACTACAAGCCAGTAAGCCTTACCTCTGTGGCGGGAAAAGCAATGGAGGCGCTCCTGAAAGAAAGAAAAGTGGACTTCGGCAAAGCCAACAGGTTGCATGATCTGAGGCAACAGTTTTACCAAAGGACAATCTTGCCAAACAAATCTGATTGAGTTCTTTGACTGGGTAAGCAGAGAACTAGATCAAGGGCATGCGATGGATGTGATCTACCTAGATTTCAGCAAAGCCTTTCATACTGTTCCTCATAGGAGGCTTATCAATAAGCTCAGCAGCTTGGGGATAGGTTCCAAGGTGGTGAACTGGATCAGAAATTGGTTGACTGACAGACGACAGAAGGTGACTGTAAACAGAACTCACTCGGATGAAAGAAGGTGATTAGTGGTGTGCCCCAAGGTTTGGTCCTGGGACTGGTACTGTTCAATGTATTTGTGAGTGATATTGTTGAAGGACTGAATGGAAAAGTCTTGCCTTTTTGCAGATGACACCAAAATTTGCAACAGAGTGGACTCCCCTGAGGGAGTGGAGAACATGAGGAAAGATCTACAAAAGCTGGAAGCATGGTCTAATGCTTGGCAGTTAAGATTTAATATGAAGTGCACTTGGGATGCAGAAATCCAAGGGAATTGTATGCGATAGGAGGCAAGAGGTTGGTGTGCATGGACCAGGAGAAGGATCTCGTAGTGATTGTTTCTGAGGATCTCAAGGTGGTGAAACAGTGGCAAAAACCAGAAGGATGCTGGGTTGCATACAGAGAGGAATTACCAGCAGAAAGGAAGAGGTACTAATGCCACTGAACAAGTCACTGGTGAGGACTCACTTGAAATATTGTTTTCAGTTTTGGAGACCATATCTCACAAAGGACATAAAAAAAGCTGGAAACAGTTCAGAGGAAGGTGACCAAAATGATTTGGAGCCTGCATCAGAAGACTTATGAGAAGAGACGTGAAGACCTAAATATGCACAATCTGGAGGAGAGGAGGGACAGGGGAGATATGATTCAGACCTTTAAATACTTGAAAAGTATTAATGAACAAACCTACCTCTTCCAAAGACGGGGAAGCTGTAAAACTAGAGGGCATAACATGAAGCTGCAAGGGGGTAAACAAAGGCAATATCAGGAAATACTTTTTCACTGAAAAGGTGGTGGATGCTTGGAATGTCCTCCCGATGGAAGTGGTGGGGGCAAATACAGTGACAGAATTCAAAATGGCATGGGACAGACACAGTGCATCCTTTTATAGCAACAGGATAAAATCTAAACTATCTAATTTCTCAAACAGGGGTTGTTTTCCCATTTTTTGCAAGCTTTAGAAACAGAAACATGATGGCACATAAAAACCATACCCTTTGTATACCCTCAATATTCAAAATACAGGGTTTGTAGCATAGTAGTTGCAGCATATTGTTTCCTTTCTATCTTTAGGAAACTATTTAACTGTTCTTAATGTTCTTTTTTCTATTTCATTAGTTTCTTTGGCTTACCTGCTGCAGCGGGTCCATGAACACGTTCACAATAACCTATTGCTACACCAGAGAGGTTATTTTCTGAAGGTTTTGCAATATTGCTACCACCATTTTTAGCTGTAGTACATATGCTAATCATAGGTGCCTTTGCATCCAGGGTGACATGTAATCAGCATCTAGCCTTTTTTCCCCCTTCGTAGTATACTTCCATTACAATGTCACCTTGCTGAGATATGCTATAGATCTTATCCAAGGTCACCATGCGAAGTTACTTAGCAAAACTTGGGGAGATTACATTATTCTCTCGCCTTCAGAGATCAGTAATTCACCAATTTTGATGGTGAATTTTATGCTGTCTGCTGCTGCACAACTGTGCTGTAGATATAGTGGATGCTTTAGCAAGTCCACTACTCCTTCATTATATCCAATAGGCTCCTTTGAATAGCGCAAACCTCTGAAATTCTGACCAGACACCTATACTTTACATGAATCACACACTGTAGACAATAGCAGAACTCATCCAGTAAAACTAACCTGAGAAGTATATGGTGAAAAAATACTGAAAATTTTGAGCAGGACTTGTTGATGGTTTTAGGGAAATATCAGACAGGAAGTGGATGGACATAGATATAGGCTTGCAGAAGTCCAACATAGCTAAAATTTGTATTGAAGAATTTTCCAAACGTGTCCTATATATTAGCAGAACAAAATTGGTCCAGATCACAGCAGTCATTCCTACTGCTACAGGAAGCATAGCAACAGCAAATGTCTGAATGAGATGATCTGGCATGATTAAAAATGCAGAAAGTACTGGTGCATTTTGCTGATGGCTTTTGTATTTTATTTGCAGCATTCGTCAAACCACCCTTTATTGCTTCTGTTGTTACGTATTCTTAATTTGTAAATTTAGGTGTTTGCTATCCAATAATCTTGGGGTTCAGTGCGGTAAAGCATAGTTACTCACCTGTAACAGGTGCTCTCCAGGAACAGCAGGAATCAGTCCTCACCTATGGGTGACAAACACCAATGGAGCCCGCACGGAGCATTTCCCCAGCTTTCAAAGTCTTTGGGAATGCCACCACGCATGCATGATCCCCTTCCCGCCTAAGGGTGCCATCTTGATCAGGCAGATGACATAGCTCGGAGAAAATAAAAATACCAAGAAAAGTGGGCAACTCCAAGGGGAGGTGGGAGAGTTGTGAAGACTGATTCCTGCTGTCCCTGTAGAACACCTGTTACAGGTGAGTAACTATGCTTTCTCCAAGAACAAGCAGGAAGTCAGTCCTCACATATGGGAATCCCCAGATACAGGCTACCAAGGACCTGTAGAAAAGCACCACAGTGAACTATGAGCAGCTGCTGATAACCAAAGAGAGTCTGAGAACCCTGGGTCCCCAGATCATCACGCTCCCGGTAGCTGCAGAAGGGTCAGAGGGCAGGAGTTGCTTAAACCCCGAACAAATTATGTAGTATGGTCTGGCTGAAGGCACTGTTCCGATGAGACTCCCTCTACAGGCAGTAGTGTGTCATGAAGGTGTTAGCCGAGGACCAGGTGGCGACTAGGCAGATGTCTGCCAGCAACACAGAACGCAGGTTGCCAATGCCACCCTCGCACGAACATCGTGCACCATGACTCGGTAGTCCGGGGTAGCCTGGTCTGGGTCAAGGCAATGCATTCTGTCACCCAGATGGATAGGGTCCACTTAGTGACTGCAAACCCCATGCGAGCAGGATCATAGGAGATGAAAAGCCGCTCAAGTCTGAGGGAGCCGTGTACATTGCAGGAAGAAGGAGAGCACCCTCCTGCAGTCAAGGATATGGAGGACCGCCGATGCCCTATTGGTGTGGGGCTTCAGGAAGAAGGTCAGCAGCACTATCTCCTGATTGAGGTGGAAATCCGAGACAACCTTCGGGAGGAACTTGGGGTGCATTCGGAGAATCATCCGATTCCTGTAGAATCTCATGTAGGGGGCATCAGCATCAGGGTCTGAAGCTCACTGACCCTCCGGGATGAGGTGAGGGTCATCAGCAAAACCACCTTCCAGGAAAGGTGCCGAAGCAAGCAGGTCGCCATCGGCTCGAAGGGCAGCTGAGTTAGCTGCATGAGGATGACACTGAGGTCCCACTCTGCCAGGTGACCAGATGGGGGGCTTGGAAAGAAGCAGCCCGCGCATTAAGTGGGAATCAGTTGTTGACCCAAGAGGGGTCTGCCCCTGACAGGGTGATGGTTAGCCGAGATAGCACTCAATGGACTCTGACTGAGTTGGACTTCAAGCCCGCCTGTGAGAGATGGAGAAGGAACTGCAGGACCAAGTGGGTAGGGCAAGAGAACAGGTCGGCCCGTATCTCCTAGCACCACACCAAAAACAGACGCCACTTAAAGGCGTAAGCCCTCCTAGTAGAGTCCTTGCGTGAGGCCAGCAGTATATTCTCAACCTCCACTGGGAGATGGAGAGGGGATAGCGCAACCTGTTCAGCCACGAGGCCATGAGGGATAAGGACCTCAAGTTCAGATGTAGTAGCAGACCCCTCCTCCTGTGTCAACAAGCCCGGCAAACTGCTGAGGGGAACTGGAGGCTCCAATGAGAGGCAGAGCAGCAGGGGGAACTAGAGTTGCCGAGGCCACCGCAGGACCACAAAAATTACTGAGGCCCTGTCCCGCTATATTTTGAGGAAGGTTCATGATATGAGCAGAGTGAGGGGAAACGCATATAGGAGGCCATGCGTCCACAACAGGAGGGAGGACATCTGGGGCTTCCCTGTTTGGGTGGGGAACTGGGCCGCAGAACAGCAAATTCACCAGACTGGCGAAAAGGTCTCGGAACGAAATCCCCCAATGCCAGAACAGCCGCTGTGCTGTCTGCAGGCAGGGCGCCACTTGTGCAGCTGGAGGAGCCAGCTTAGCCTGTCTGCCAGGACGTTGTCCTGGCCCGGGAGATAGGTGACCCATAGGGATATGCCCTGGCAAACTGCGAAGGAACACAGGGCCACTGCCTCCAGGCAGATGTTGTAAGAGCTAGTGCCCCCTTGCTTTTTCATATAGAACATTGCCACCCTGTTGTCTGCCTGGAAGAACCGCCCAATGACGACTCACTGCTGTTGGCTCCCCAGCCCATAAGGGAGGCATCCATGGTCAAAACCATGCTGTGTTGTGAAGCCTGGGATGGCATGCCTAGAAGCAGGCTCTGGGCATCCCATCACCAGTCGAGGGACTCAGCCAGTTGATGAGTGACCGAGATGCTGTCTCGGAGACGACCCGTTGCCTGAGACCACTGAGCCTGAAGGCACCACTGCACCGCCCGCATGTACAATTTATGCATTGGGAATGACATGAACCATCGAGGCCATATGGCCAAGGAGACGGAGCATCGATTGGGCCGATACGGTGTCACAGCATTGGACCATGGATGCCAGAGCGATCAGGCGGTCTGCCCTGTGCTAAGGAAGGAAGACTGTCGCCCGCTGAGTGTCGAAGCCCGCCGATGAACTCTAGGGATTGGATGGGAGTAAGATGCGACTTCGGGTAACTGACTACAAAGCCGAGGTGCTTGAGGATGTGGACGGTGCAGCCTGTGGCCTGCTGCACCTCATCAGCTGTCCCTCCCATAACAAGCCAGTCATCTAGATAAGGGTAGACGAAGGTGCCCTGCAATTGAAGGTGGTCCGCGGCCAATGTGAGGCATTTGGTGAACACTCGCGGGGCAAACACGAGGCTGAAGGGAAGTACCCTGTATTGGTAGTGGTTCCCTTGTACCCTGAAGCGCAGATATTTCCTGTGTTTGGGATGCACGAGGATGAAGGAATAAAAAAAGGGACTGCTACTTCTGGAGCGAGATCTGCAATTGTGAGTATAGACTTCTGGGAATTTTCTGAAAGGACTTCTTTGTATTAAAGCTAATTAATCTGTGAACCCAGTGTTTTGTGTTAAATCAGTCAAGGCCTAGTAGCAGCAGTTTAAGTTTAAATTTAAAACACAGAAGAGACATTTCTGGTTGTATTTCATACCCAGCAGAGAGCTTGTAGTTTACGTTTAATAGTCACTCAGGGCCTAGTATCAGCAAAGTACTTTTAGTTTAAATTTAAAACACAGAAGAGAGCTTTCTGGTTAACTTTGGAACCCAGCAGAGAGCTTGTAGTTTAAATGTAATCCTCACTCGGGGCCTAGTATCAGCAAAGTACTTTTAGTTTAAATTTAAAACACAGAAGAGAGCTTTCTGGTTAACTTTGGAACCCAGCAGAGAGCTTGTAGTTTAAATGTAATCCTCACTTGGGGTCTAGTATCAGCAAAGTACTTTTAGTTTAAATTTAAAACACAGAAAAGAGCTTTCTGATTAAATTTAGAACCCAGCAGAGAGCTTGTAGTGTAAATTTCATAATAAGTCAGAGCCTAGCAGCAGCAAAGAGCTGTAATTTAAATCAAATCAGAATATAACCTAGTACAAAAGGCTAAACAGGGTCAGTACTCTTTGAGCAAAAAATAAAGTTTTCTAGAGACCTTTACAAAGAGGCCTTCTACCTAGGGGGCAAGAGACCAGTGAAACCTTTTCAATAGGTGTTAACACCAGGTGGCAGGTCAAAAGGCCATTCTGAAATACTCCTTCTATCCAAGCAAGGACTGTTAATCACCCAGGAAGTTGGTCACAGCTTACCTTAGCAGCACAGGACAGGGTACTGTGTAGCAGCCCTCTTTTAATAAGTGTTATTCCCTCCCTCCCTCCCTCCCCAACACACACACCCACCCACCCACGGGATAATCGTAGCTTTATAGGTACTTACACATCTTAACCCTTTGAAGGCCTACTTTAAAATGTTAATCCACATTCTGCAGCCGGGTTAATTTTTGCATATTTCAGGAAAATTGTAGCCGTCTTATTCAATATGTTCTAATAGTGATTTTCCTTCTGCTATGGTCATGTATTATATACCATTTGATAGGAATATTTAGTCAGAATTTTGGATCCCAAGAGTTTTGGGCTTGGCCTGGAAAGGGTTAAAGTAAAGGAGGTGCTCTCAGGTGAAGCTCGTTATCCAAATCAGTCATACACTAAGGACCTGAGATTAATTAAGCTTCAGGTGAACAAGGTATATTAAACGTATTAGGTACAGTTTTATTAGTATAAATATCCATAGCAACCCTTAGTAAGTAAAGAATTTAAAGATCTAAACACAAGCTTAAAATTAAGTTGCAGACAGCAGTCCAGCAGCAAGATGGGGGCTTTCCAGTCTTTTGCATTGAGTGTCACATGTATGATTCTCTCGCAGTTGGTGAGAGGTCTTACGTGTGCACTAGGTGCAAGGAGCTCTTTGCTCTCAGGGAACGCATCCATTCTCTAGAGGCTAGAGTAGCAGACTTGGAATACATAAGACAGACAGAGGTACATAGACGAGATCTACAGGGATATAGTCCTGAAGTCCCACCTCCAGTCTGGCAGCATCCCTGTTGCCATGGAGGAGAAAGGTCATGTGACAAGAGCGCATCACCTTGGTGTGGCAGGAAGTGATCCTGTAACTAGGACCTGTCCTCCAAGTGATGTAAAACCCCCTCACACCGAGGAAGTTTCTCCAGGGCCATGTATCCATGAGGGAAGGGTTAGGACAGCCGTTATAGTTGGTGATTCAATCATTAGGCATGTAGATAGCTGGGTGGCTGGTGGACGTGAGGATCGCCTGGTAACATGCCTGCCTGGTGCGAAGGTAGCGGACCTCACGCGCCACCTAGATAAGGTCTTAGATAGTGCTGGGGAGGAGTCTGCTGTCGGTACATGTCGGTAAAAATGACATAGGAAAATGTGTTAGGGAGGTTCTGGAGGCTAAATTTAGGCTTTTAGGTAGGAAGTTGAAATCCATAACTTTCAGGGTAGCGTTCTCCGAAATGCTTCCTGTTCCACGCGCAGGACCCAAAAGGCAGGCAGAGCTCCGGAGTCTCAATGCGTGGATGAGACAATGGTGCAGAGATGAGGGTTTTGGATTTGTTAGGAACTGGGGAACATTCTGGGGAAAGGAGGGGCTCTTCCAAAGGGATGGGCTTCACCTTAACCAGGATGGAACCAGGCTGCTGGCATTAACCTTTAAAAAGGAGATAGAGCAGCTTTTAAACTAGATAATAGGGGAGAGCCGACAGTCACCCAAGAGCGCATGGTTCGGAAGAATATTTCCTTGAAGGATACTAGCAAAAGCAGAGAGGTTCCAAAAAAGAGTAAAGTAGCCCAAATGCCCTTGAGTATGGAGCAGACAGAGCTTAAAGATCCCAAATTACCCATGCCTACTAATAGCCAGATTAATATGAATAAAATACAGTCTCTAAAATGCTTGTATACAAATGCTAGAAGTCTAAAAAATAAGATGGGAGAATATATAGCACTAAATGAGAGCTTAGATATGATTGGAATATCAGAGACATGGTGGAAGGAGGACAACCAGTGGGACACTGTGACACCTGGGTACAAACTATATCGTAATGATAGGGATGATCAAATTGGTGGAGGGGTTGTGCTCTATATTAGAGAGGGCATTGAGTCAGAAAGGATTAAAGTTTTGCAGGAAACATAATTAGTTGTAGAATCTCTATGGATTGAAATTACATGTAAAAGGGGGAAGGCGATGGCAGTGGGGGTGTACTATTGACCGCCTGGCCAGAATGAACAAATGGATGATGAAATGCTCAAAGAAATAAAGGAAGCTAATAAAAGTTACAGCACAGTAATAATAATGGGTAATTTCAATTACCCCGGTATTGACTGGGTCAGTGTCACGACAGAACATGCTAGGGAGATAAAGCTCCTAGATGAAATAAAAGACTGCTTCTTGGAGCAGCGGGTTCATGAACAGACCAGAGGGGAAGCAATATTAGACCTAGTTCTTAGTGGAACACCAGATCTAGTGCAAGAGATAAGGGTGTTAGTGCCACTTGGCAATAGTGATCATAGCATGATCGCATTTGATTTAATTAGTGGAGGAGGGATAGTAAGGAAATCCACAGTACTACCTTTTAACTTTCGAAAGGGAGACTATGATAAAATGAGGAAAATAGTTAAGAAAAAACTAAAAGGAGCAGTTGCAAGGTTAAAGACTTACATCAAGCATGGGTGTTGTTGAAAAATACTATCTTGGAAGCCCAGACCAGCTGTATTCCACACTTTAAGTGGAAGGAAGTCCAAAAAACTGCCAGCATGGTTTAAAGGTGAGGTCAGAGAGGCTGTTGCCAAAAAAGCATCTTTCAGGAAATGGAAAAAAGAGCCAAATGACAAAATCTGGAAACAGCACAAGCACTGGCAAGTCAAATGCAAGGCATTGGTAAGGCAGGCAAAGGGAGAATTTGAGAAGAAGCTTGCTGCGGAAGCAAAAACGTGAAATAAAGACTTTTTCAAGTAAATTCGTAGCAAAAAACCTGTGAGAGGGTCAGTTTGTACATTAGATGATAGAGGGGTTAAAGGGGCACTAAGAGGCAACAAGGCGATAGCGGAGAGACTGAATGAATTCTTTGCTTTGGTCTTTACTGAGGAAGATGTAGGGATGTTACCCATGACTGACATGGTATTTAAAGGTGCGTAAGAACTGAAGGAAATATCGATACATTGGGAAGATGTATTATAACTATTAGATAAACTGAGGAGTAGCAAATCACCTGGACTGGATGGTATACATCCAAGGGTGTTGAAAGAAATGAAATATGAGATTGCAGATCTGCTATTAGTAATGTGTGAACTTTCATTAAAATCAACTAATACCTGAAGATTGGAGGCTCGCCAATGTAACGCCAATTTTTAAAAAGGGTTCCAGGGGTGATCCAGGAAACCACAGACCCGTGAGTCCGACGTCAGTACTGGGAAAAATGGTAGAAACCGTCATAAAGAACAAAATTACTCAGCATGTAGATAGTCATGACCTAATGGGAGACAGCCAACATGGCTTTAGACAAGGACGATCTTGTCTTACTAATCTGTTATGTTTTTTGAAGGTGTAAATAAACAGGTTGGCAAAGGTGAGTCGGTTGATATAGTGTATCTGGACTTTCAGAAAGCCTTTGACAAGGTCCCTCATCAGAGACCTTTGGCAAAACTAAAGAGTCACGGGATAGGAGGCAGTGTACTATTGTGGATCAGGAACTGGTTAAAAGATAGAAAGCAGAGATTTGGGCTAAATGGCCAATTTTCCCCAATGGAGAAGGGTGAATAGTGGTGTACCCCAAGGATCTGTGCTGGGTCCGCTGCTTTTTGACATATTCATAAATAACCTGGAAAAGGGAATAATGAGTGAGGTTATCAAATTTGCAGATGACACAAAACTATTTAAAGTTGTTAAAACCCAAGAGGATTGTGGAAAATTGCAAGAGGATCTTGATAAATTGGAAGACTGGGCATCAAAATGGTAGATGAAATTTAATGTGGACAATTATGCACCTAGGGAAGAACAGCCCAAACTATGGTTACACGATGCAAGGTTCCACATTAGGAACCACCACCCAGGAAAAAGACTTAGGCGTCATTGTGGATAACATGTTAAAACCCTCGGCCCAGTGTGCAGCGGCGGCCAAGAGATCAAATAAAATGCTAGGTATCATAAGGAAAGGAATGGAAAATAAAACAAAAGATATTATAATACCTCTATATCATTCCATGGTGAGACCGCACCTTGAATAGTGTGTGCAATTCTGGTTGCCGTAGCTTAAAAAGGATATAGCGATATTAGAAAAGGTTCAGAGAAGAGTCACCAAAATGGTAAAGGGGATGGAAGGATACTCCTATGAAGAAAGGCTAAAAAGGTTAGGGCTTTTTAACGTGGAAAAGAGACGGCTGAGGGGAGATATGATAGAAGTCTAGAAATTAATGAATGGAATGGAACGGGTAAACGTAGATCGATTGTTTACGTTATCAGAATATAGAAAGACTAGGGGACATACAATGAAGCTACAGGGTAAACTATTTAAGACTAATAAAAGAAAATATTTTTTCACTCAACGTGTAATCAAACTCTGGAATTTGTTACAGGAGGATGTAGTAAAGGCTGTTAACGTAGCTGGGTTTAAAAAATGTTTGGACAAGTTCCTGGAGGAAAGGTCCATAAACTATTATTAAGAAGGGACCCAGGATATCAATGCTTGATCCAGTACAAGAATTGTGGAACCTGTGTCTTTTGGGGAAACTGCTAGGTACGTATGACCTAGATTGGCCACTGATGGAAACAGGATACTGGGCTTGATGGACCTTGGTCTGACCCAGAATGGCATATCTTATGTCAGTGTACACATCCCGAAGATCCAAGGTGCATGGCCAGTTGCCCTGCCAGAGGAAGGGCAGCAAGGCACCAAGGGAGAGCATTTTGAATTTCTCCAGCACCAGGTATTTGTTGAGATTTCTTAAATTGAGGATGGGTCGGAAACCGCCCATCTGCTTTGGCACAAGGAAGTAACGGGAGTAGAACCTGCAACCATTGAGATGCAGAGGAACCCTTCTTCACAAGGTTTATCACACTGGTACTCCATCCTATTTGTCTGACCTTCTATCTTTCCACTCCCCTCGGCACACACCCCGTTCTTTCCACCTCAACCGTCTCGCCCTTCCCTCCCCCTCCCACGCCCACCTCCAATTCACACGCCTTTCTGCATTTTACTTTGCTGGCCCCGCATATTGGAATTCCCTCCCTTCTTCCCTCCGTCTGGAATCACAATTCACTGTCTTTAAACAAAATCTCAAAACCCACCTGTTCTCCATAGCCTTCAATGTTCCCTCCCCATTTGTATGAATCTTTTTCTATTGTACCTATCTGCCTTTTGTATCTTGTCCTGTGTTCCCTGCACTCAATCTTCTGTCCTTTATAAAACTTGTACATTTCTTTTTCTTTTCTGGCCTTGGCCAAAGTTTTTATGTATTATGTTTTATGCCTTGTGTAATTTATGTATTTTATAATTTTTTTTTATGTATTTTATTATTGTACACCGCCTTGATTGTTTTGAAAGGCGGTTTTTATCAAATAATTAAACCTTAACCACTTCCACCGCTCGTTCCTCGAGGAGGTTGGCAAGCTCCTGCACCAAGGTGGCCTGGTGCGCGGGGGGCTGAGGAGGCTCCATGGGGCAGAAAGGAGGCAGGAGCCAATCCAGTTGGAGGAGGTAGCCCTCCCGGACAACATGGAGAACCCAGATGTCTGAGGTGACAGACTTATCTGGAAGCGAAGTGGATCAGGCACTCTCCCACCAGTAGCAGAGTCGGCAGAGGGTGAATAGCTCAGCACCTGGTATCAAAAACCCGGGGTAGATTGGGCCGGTGCCGGGGTTTGGCTCTTCAATCCCTTGGACTTACGCGGGCCTTGGGGCCCACTCTTGCTCTGTCCACTCTGGGATGGAGCCAACGCCGGTAGCCCTGGTAGGAGAGCCCCTTCTTCTGGAAGGGCTTTTTGCCCTGTTGTTTCTTCTGCGAGAGGGAGGAAGTCTTTCGGGAGAGACGAGTGCCGGTGATGTACTCTGTCTCAATCTCTGCTTTGTCTTCCATCATTTTGCCGAACAATTGCTCGCCCAGGAACGGGACATCGAGCAGTTTCTCCTGGACCCGTTGCTTGAGATCTGAGGATTGGAGCCAGGCCTGCCGCATGGCCCCGATACCAGCAGCCACTACCCGGGCGGAGGGCACAAAGCTGTTGTATGCATCGCGAGAAAGGTACTTTGAACAGTCCACCACCGACTTCAGGAGGGACTGGAAAAGACGGAGGTAATCGCTGTCGAGACCCGCCTCAAACCCCCCCTGAATTCCTTTGTGAGGTCGTGGAGAAACATCCCCATGTACAGCTGGTTAGCCCGAATGTGGCACGCCAGCATGGAGCCCTGGTAGGCCATACGCCCGAGGGCATCGAGGACACAAGATTCCCTACCTGGCGGAAACAAAGAGTGGGGTCTTTGGACTCTTTTGTCTCCGCATGGCGGACTCATCCACCATTGAGGTATGGGGAAGCTGGGCCTTCACTGGATCCTGTACATGGTGTCCAGGCGTTTGCTGACAATGGGGATAGATGCAGGAGTTACCCACATACCAAGGAGTAGCTGGATTAGGATGGGAGGAATCAGGATCGTGAGGGATTCCCTAGGCGGGGCCTCGTATTGTAAGATATCAAGTTCTTCTGCACGAGGTTGCTCCTCAGACTGTGTGGAGAGCGCCAGGGCCCGTGCCATGTCCCATACAAACTCCAGAAAGGAAGTGTCTTTGGGAGGGGACTGCCATTTCTGAACAGGCGGGGAAGGGCCCAGGTTTTGGGGGTTGTATCCCCTCCTGATTCCCAGCCTGAATAGTCCGAGGAGGACTCGGAGATAGGCTACTCGAGCAGAGTCTGAGCTTGGCGCTGTGCTCCAGAGGCTGAAGCCCGCCCAGAGCTGGAGGCGCTAGCTCAAGAACGGCTTGCACCCAATAACTGGGATGGAGATCGAGACCTCTGCCAGGTTCCCTTCACAAGGCCTCTGGCTCTCAGGGGTTGCCACAGCAGTCTTGGGAGCCATAACAGGCGTCGCCCCCGAGGTCTCAGGATGCATGCCAATGGAGCCTGGCACCAGCGCCTGCTGGGCAGCAAGGAAGGCAGAAACGCTGTGCTCCAATGCCAGCATTTGGTCCTCCCACTTGGGAGTGGGGCCCTGCAATGCAGATGCTGGGGTGACCGGGTCTGGCGTTGAAGAAGAGAGGGAGTCCTCACATGGATGACCCTTGGGAGACCGGGCGTCACCGCCGGAGGCCTCCGTATCTGTGCAAGGTACCTTTTGAGGCTGCTCCCTCTCTGAATCCTGAGACTGCTGAGGGGGGCTGAGGGACCGTGCACGAGAACACTCATGCATGTCCAGAGCCCTCGACAGGGTCCTCGAGGCCGCTTTCTTCTTCTTCTGCGCCCTTTCGGGTGAACCCTGCTCAGAGTGATACCGAGGCCGCACAGCAACTGCAGGGGACCCCAAAAGCTGTAGGTCGGTGGAGCGGGAAGCTACCGGGGACACCGGGGCTGTCTTGTGGAAAATATCGCCCAGCTTTTGCTTACAGCTCTGTATGGCCTTGGAGGACATCTTTTTACAAATTCCGGGTTGTGGTCAGCTCCTAGGCACCTAAGACAACAGCCGTGGGTGTCCGTGACAGACATATTTTTGGAGCATGTGTCACACTTTTTGAAACTGGAGGCCATGGGGGCAAAAAGAATCACTGCATGGTCGAAGACCTTCGATCCGGCCAGCAGTTGAAAAGGGCACAAAAATACGCTAGAGATCAAAATTCGAGAAAAAATACAGAAAATAAAAACAAAGTCCCAGGACCCGCTGCCGAAGCAAGGGCACCAAGGATGGCAGGAAGAGGACCGAGAAAGGGGAAATTAGACTTACCTGCTAATTGTAGTTCCTTGAGGAACTCCAGTCTAGTCCCTTCTGGTGTTAAGCACCTCTTCCCGCAGCTTGGAGACTGAGCCCGTCACTCTTTTGATGACACTGGCATAAATAGCCCAGGAACCGCCTCCTTGCTCCAGTAACCTATTGACAAAGCAGACTCACCAGAGCAACAATTAAGTAGATTACACAAGCTTTCTTCTTCTTCTTTTTTTTTTAAACTATAACTATTTAGAGTTAAATGTTTAACTAATCAAACTGAACTGAACTTCAGTAATGTACCTAAAAAGCCAACTACCTCCTATGCGTTGCTTAGGTCTGCTCACGCTCTCTCTCCAAAGGAGCCCTAAATTCAATCTAGTAGTTCCAAAATATTAATTTCTCTCTCTCCCCACCCCCCGCTGGACCGCGCCCATTATAGCTGCCTCTGCAGCTTAATCCTACCAAATTTCTTCGCTTCAGGCTACAGTCCAAAACCAACACCAGGGAGGGAAGCGGGACTAGACTGGAGTTCCTCAAGGAACTACAATTAGCAGGTAAGTCTAATTTCCTCTTCCTTATCGTCCCCTCCAGTCTAGTCCCGAAACCTCTGGGGAAGTAACAGAGCAGTGAACAATCTTAACGGGAGGGACCTGCTAGACCAGCCTGAAGCACTGCTGATCCAAAACACATATCCCTTTCCGCCTGAACATCCAGCCGGTAATGCTTGACAAAAGAATTCAAAGATGACCATGTCGCCGCTTTACAAATCTCAACTGCCGGCACCAAGCTAAATTCTGCTCAAGAAGCTGCCTGCGCTCTAGTTGAATGAGCCCACTGACCCTTTGGCACGAGCTTTCCCTTCAACACATATGCCAACGCAATAGCCTCCTTGAGCCACCTTGCAATGAAAGACTTTGACGCCGCTTCTCCTTGCCGCAGTCCCCCTAACAATACAAACAGCCTATCTGTCTTGCGGAACCCAGCTGTTCTTTGTAAATACGTTAATACCCGACGCACATCCAGGAGCTTCAACCGTCCTTTGGACTCATCCTTACCATCAGACTCAAACACTGGTAATGACACTACCTGATTTAAGTGAAACGCCGACACCACCTTAGGCAAGAATGAGGGAACGGTCCTCAAAACCACCTTCTTCTCATAGGACAAAAAAGGCGCTCTACACGACAAAGCCTGCAACTCCGAAATCCTTCTAGCGGAACATATAGCCACCAAAAACACCACCTTGAGAGTAAGATGCTTTAATGTCGTGTTACTCAAAGGCTCAAATGGTTCTCTTACCAATGCCTCCAGTACCAAATTGAGCACATGGGCACCGTTGCTCTTCACGGAGGCCTCAAGAGTGACGCTGCTCGTAAAAATCGCTTAATATCTGTATGCGTCCCGAGCGCCATCCCTTGCACCTTCAGCCGATAACAGGACCGCGCTGCCAAATGGATTTGCAAGGATGCTGCCGCTAGGCCTTTATCAAAGTCATCCTGCAAAAAGGATAGAACTTATAGCACCGACACCTTCAAGGATTGCACTTGCCGGCTTTCACACCACGCCTCAAACACACGTCAGACACGTACATATGCCAGCGAGGTAGACCGACGCCTGGCCCTTAACAAGGTACTAATTACCGCTGTCGAGTACCCCCTGGCCCTCAGCCTTGCCCTTTCAAGAGCCAAGCCGTAAGCGAGATTCGATCCACCTGAGGCATATTCAATGGACCCTGCACCAACAGATCCCTCCTGACCGGCAGCCTCCACAGCCGCCCCACCAGGAGTCGCATCAGGTCGGTATACCACGGTCTTCTTGGACAATCTGAAGCAATCAGGATCACCCAGCCCTTGTGACGTTCTATTCACTCTAGCATGCGACCTATCAACACCCAGGGTGGAAACACATACAAGAGCTGTCCCTCTGGCCATCTCTGTATTAGAGCATCCAGACCTTCCGACATCCTTTCTCTCCTTCTGCTGAAAAATCGACTGGCCTTTGCTGACTCGAATGTCGCCATGAGATCCATTACGGGAGTCCCCCACCGATGCACCAGTAGGTCGAACACCTCGTGATGGAGAATCCACTCTCCTGGGTCCACCTTAACACGACTTAAAAAAAAAATAAAAATCAGCCGTCACGCTGTCTACCCCTGCTACATGTGCCGCCGAAAAAGCCACCAGGTGAAGTTCGGCCCAGGCGAACAGCTCCTCTGCCTCCTCTTCCAGAGGTACACTGCTGGTGCCTCCCTGGCGATTGATGTAGACCACTGCTGTTGCATTGTCGGACAGCACTCGGATCGCCTTCCCCTGTAAGCATTGCTGAAAGGCCTGAAGCGCTAGAGTCACCGCCCTTAGCTCCAACCTGTTGATGGAGCAACTCCTTTCTCTCGTTGTCCACTAGCCTTGGGCAAACCGTTCTTCGAAATACGCTCCCCAGCCAAACAGACTGGCATCCATTGTCAGTGGATCCAGTCTGGTGATTCCAATGGCATCCCTCTCTCTAGACATCCTGAAGTTAGTCACCACTGGAGAGCTCTCCTTGTCTCCGGAGGACAGGGCAGCTGCTGTGACAACTGATCCGACCATCTTCTGAGTAATGCTCTCTGCAGTGGCTGCATGTGGGCCCTGGCCCACGGTACTAACTCGAGCGTAGCCAGCATTGTTACCAGCAGCTGTAGATAATGTCACGCTGTGGGAGCTATCTTCCTCAGAAAAGCACGGACGAGCTTTCTTAGCCCTTGTGCCCTGAGACGCGGCAGAAAAACCTCTCCTGCCCCTGTATCGAAGCGATCCCCTAAGTACTCTAGATCCTGCGACGGGGATAGCCTGCTCTTTGCTACACTGACTGCCCATCTGAGGCTCTGCAAGAAGTGCACCACTCGGAGGGTAGCCTCCTTGCTCTCGCTCCTTGATTTTGCCCGAATCAACCAATCATCCAGGTACGGGTGAACCAATACCCCTTCCTTCCGCAATGCTGCCGCTACCACCACCATCACTTTGGTGAAGGTTCGCGGGGCTGTTGCCAAACCAAACGGCAATGCCTGGAACTGAAAATGTCCCATTGGAACTGCAAATCTGAGAAATCGCTGATGTTCCAAGCGAATTGGAATATGTAGATAAGCCTCTGACAAATCTAAAGACGTGAGAAACTCCCCCTGCCGTACTGCTACTATGACTGATCGCAGGGTCTCCATCCAAAAATGAGACACTCGGAGACAGCTATTCACTCTTTTGAGACCCAGAATCGGCCAAAACGTTCCTTCCTTTTTTGGCACCACAAAGTATATGGAGTATCGACCGCACCTGTACTGGTCCAGAGGAACCGGCACCACTGCCTGAAGCGCTAGGAGTCTCTCTAAAGTCTCCCACACCGCTGACAGCTTTGATCGAGCTCTGCAGGGAGATAGAAAGAAGGAATTGACCACTGGACATTGGAACTCGAGAGCATATCCCTCCCGAATCACCTCCAACACCCACTGATCTGACGTAATTTGGATCCAGGCAGGATAAAAGTCCCTTGGTCGACCCCCCACGGGCACCAATCCTACCTGGACCCCCCTTATTTCACTGTGATTTTCTGATATTTGTGGACGAGGATGCTCCGAATCCTCTACCCGCTCCTCTGAAACCTCAAAACCCCTGGGATCTGTAGGGAAAACATCCTCTTTGAAACTTACCAAATCTTGGCGAATGAAAACGGCGAAACACTCTCTGCTGGCTTTTGGTCGCTACCACCGGACGTCCCTGCTTCTGCTTGTCCTCAGGCAGTCTTCTGCCCTTAGACTCTCCCAGGTCTTTTACTAACTTATCCAAATCCTCTCCAAAGAGGAGCTTACCCCTATAGGGGAGCTTCCCTAGCCGTGCCGCCCAGTTACGAAGCCACAGATACCTCCTTGCCGCTATAACAGAAGCCATACTCTTTGAAAGGCCTCGTATAGGATCATAATGAATATCCGCCAGATAAGCCACCCCGGATTCCAACCAGGATGCCTCCTCGGCTGAGTCCTCCACCTGAATTCCCTGGATCCTTTGGGACCACCGAAGGCATGCTCTTGCCACCCACACCCCACAAATAGAGGCGTGCATGGAAAAGGCATTGACATCAAACACCTGCTTCAACAAGGTATCCAGTCTCCTGTCCTGAGCATCCTTAAGAGCGGTACTGCCCTCAGCTGGAATAGTTGTCTTCTTAGTAACGGCAGACACTGCCGCATCCACCTTGGGAGATCTAAAAAGCTCCTTACCCTGATCTGCCAAAGGGTACAGGCGTGCCATCACTCCGGACCCTTTGAGCCCTGCCTCCAGCATATCCCATTCGTCTTGAATCATGTCCCTGACTACTCTATGTACTGGAAAAATCCTCTGGGACTTTTGCACTGCTTGCAATAATAGATCCTCCAACGTGGCATCCTCCGTTGGACCCACAGAGGGCATGTTAAGTGCCTTAAGCGTTTCCGTGATAAGCGCCGGCAACTCCTCGCGCCGGAACACCTGAACCACCCTTGCCTGGTCCTCCTGCTCCGTGAGCTCACCTTCTTCAAGTTTCTCCTCTACATCCAAGTCTTCTAAATCCTCCGACAGACAATCCGGAGCCGTGGCTTGCTCCGTCCTGTCCCTCACAATGGTGAAATTAGACTTACCTGCTAATTGTGGTTCCTGGAGTGTAGCCAGTCTATTCCTGGACCTCTGGGTTCCCTATCTCATCCAGCAGCTTTGAAGACTGAGAAACTCCTCCTTTTTATGATGTCACCGGTATATCCACTCGGAATCCGCCTCCTGTCATCAGTTACCTATTGACAAAGGAGACTCACCGGAGACACAAGAAAGAATGTAACTAACAAACTTATAAAAGCACTAACCAACTTCAAAAACCACACTAGAAATTACCAACACACAGAACTGAAAATTCCTGTTACAGTCTGTGACTAACGCACGCAGGCTCCTCCCTCCTTCAAAGAAAGGAAAACCCGCCATAGAGAAGGCTATTCCTTTTGGTTTTCTTTCCCCCCCCCCCCCCCGAGTAAACTCTCTTTGTGCTTCTACAAATTGGAAATGCAATAGACACTCTTACTTGCAAATGAACTAAGCACTTCAGGCCCCTGTAGAACTACCACCCTTGGGGAGGGACAAGGGACTAGACTGGCTACACTCCAAGAACCACAATTAGCAGGTAAGTCTAATTTCACCTTCCTGATCGTGTAACCAGTCTAGTCCCGGACCTCTGGGTAAGTACCAGAGCAGTGAAAAATTCAAACCTGGGAGACCAGCCTGAAGCACTGCAGAGCCAAAAGAGGTCTCCTCCGTCCTGTGCACATCAAGGCGGTAATGCTTCGCAAAAGAATTTAACGACGACCAAGTCGTTGCCTTGCAAATCTCCACTGGAGGCACCAAACGCATCTCCGCCCATGACGAGGCCTGCACTCTAGTGGAATGTGCTCGAAGACCTTCCGGAACTGACTTACCTCTCAGCATGTAAGCCGACGCAATAGCCTCTTTAAGCTACCTTGTGATGGACGCTTTCGACGCCGCTTCACCCTTTCTTGGGCCCGCAAAAAGGACGAAAAGTCTGTCCGACCTGCGAAAACTGGCCATACGACAAAGATACTTCTTGAGCGACCTATGGACATCCAACAGGTGCAGGTTTCTCGACCCCAACGTGACCTCGTCCTGCGAAAACACCGGTAAGGAAATTTCCTGATTCACATGAAAAGGCGAAACCACCTTAGGAAGGAAGGCCGGCACCGTCCTCAATACCACCTTCGAGGAAAAGAAAGACAGATAAGGCTCCCTGCAGGAAAGCGCCTGCAATTCCGAGACTCTCCTTGCCGAACAAATGGCCACGAGACACACTACCTTTAAAGTGAGATCTTTGACCGATGCTCGGGACAGCGGTTCAAAAGGTTCGCGCTCCAGCGCGTCTAAAACAGATGGCAAATGCCACTTCGGGATGATCTGCCTAGACGGCGGCCGCAACAGCGACCCCGCCCACAAGAAACGTTTGACATCCCAATGACATCCGATCGTCTGACCTCCTACCTTGCCTCTGTAGCAAGACAAAGCCACAACCTGTACCCGCAGCAACGCGGCTGCTAGTCCTTTGGCAAACCCATCCTGGAGAAAATCTAAGATTTGAGGGATGGATGATTTCAAAGCCTCGCACTTTCTGTCCATGCACCAAGATTCGAAAACTCTCCAGATACAGACATATGCCAGTGAAATGGACCTCTTTCTGGCCTTCAATAGGTTAGATATAACTGCCGTCGAATAACCTCTCGCCTTCAACCGCGCCCTTTCAAGAGCCAGGCCGTAAGCGAGAATCGATCCACGTGAGGCAAGAACAGAGGCCCCTGTGCCAGAAGGTCCGGCCGAGGGGGCAGCCGCCATGGTTTTGCTACTACCAACCTCACCAGATCCCCATACCAGGGTCTGCGAGGCCAGTCCGGGGCTATCAGAATTACTTGTCCTCTTAACAGCTTGATCCGCTGCAGCACTCTTCCAATCAGAACCCACGGCAGAAATCCATACAGCAGCTGCCCTACTGGCCACTCTTGGACGAGCGCATCCAAGCCCTCTGACATCCTTTCTCTTCATCTGCTGAAAAAACAGCAGACCTTCGCCGAGGTGAAGGTTGCCATGAGATCCATGACCAGTGCGCCCCATCTGCGCACTATCATCTCGAAGACCTCGGGATGAAGGACCCATTCTCCTGGATCCACTCGTACTCGACTGAGATAATCTGCCTGCACATTGTCCACTCCTGCAACGTGCGCTGCTGACAGATCCAGAAGATTTGCCTCGGCCCAATCGCACAGGGCTCTGGCCTAGATTTCCAGCACTGCGCTGCTGGTTCCTCCTTGCTTGATGACATAGGATACCGCTGTGGCATTGTCGGAAAACACTCGGACTACCTTGCCCTTGACCAGCTTTTGAAACGCTTGCAGCACTAGGGCCACCGCTCTTAATTCCAGCCTGTTGATCGACCACAGTTTCTCTCGGCCCGTCCACTGTCCCTGCATGAACATGCCTTGGCAATGAGCGCCCCAGCCCAGGAGACTGGCGTCTGTCATTACGGACACCCAGGCCGGAGCGTCCAGCACCCTTCCGAACTCCAAGGACGCGGGACTCAACCACCATTGCAGGGACTGACGAGCCTCCTCCGGACAGGGCAATTTCCGGGATAGCTGATCCTGTTGATGCGATCATCGGTGAAGCAATGCTCTCTGCAAAGGCCTCATGTGAGCTCTCGCCCACGGAACCATCTCTATGGCTGCGGCCATCGTGCCCAGCAATTGAAGATAATGCCACGCCGAGGGCGCCTTGTATTGAAGAAACCGGTTCACCAATTTTCACAGGCCCTTCGCTCGTTCCGCTGTCAGAAACACCTTTCCTGCACTTGTGTCGAAGCGAGCTCCCAGATATTTGAGATTCTGAGAGGGAACCAACTGACTCTTTGCTATACTGACAACCCAACCGAGTTCCTCCAGAAAGGCCACTACTCGAGCCGTGGCTGACATGCTCTCAGCCCTTGACTTCGCCCGAATCAACCAGTCATCAAGATACGGATGCACCAAGATTCCCTCCTTTCTGAGAGCCGCCGCCACCACCACCATGACCTTGGTAAAGGTTTGTGGAGCCGTCGCTAATCCGAAAGGCAACGCTCGGAACTGAAAATGGCCGAACAGGACTGCGAATCTGAGAAACTTGTGATGCTCCTATCTTTATCAGAATGTGGAAATAAGCCTCCGATAAATCCAGCGAGTTAAGGAATTCTCCCCTCTGCACTGCCACTATGACCGATTGCAGCGTCTCCATATGGAAATGCGACACGCGAAGGCAACGATTCACCCCTTTGAGATCCAGAATCGGACGTACGCCCCCACCCTTCTTTGGGACGATGAAGTAGATGGAGTATCGACCGCCGCCGCATTGGTCTGGCGGGACAGGAACTATCGCCCTGAGCTTTAGCAACCTTCGGACTGTCTCCCGCAAAGCATCGCGCTTGATGGGCGACTTCCCGGGGGACCGTACGAAGGCTTCCCGCACTGGTCTCAGCAATTCCAGTGCGTACCCTTCTCGAATAACTTTTAACACTCACTGATCTGACGTTACCCAGACCCAGGCAGCATAAAACTCCTGCAACCGCCCCCCTACCGGAAGCAAGGGTGCCCGGGTCCCCCATATCTCATTGCTGCTTTTTGGCCGTGAAGGAAGAGGAGGAAGAAGGACCGAAACCTCGTCCCGCTCCTCGAAACCCCCGGAAGCCGTGACTTCTATTAGAGTAACGTCCTCTCTGTCCTGAATTGAATCGCTGGGCTCGAAACCGGCGAAAGTCTTTCTGCTGTCCCCTGTCAGTCGGAAACTGACGGTTTGACTTAGGCTTGTCTTCGGGCAACTTGCCTCCTTTAGATTCTCCTAAGTCCTTCAACAGTTTCTCTAAGTCCTCCCCAAACAAGAGACGCCCTTTAAAAGGAAGCTTGCTTAATCTAGTCTTGGAGGAACTATCCGCCACCCAGTTGCGTAGCCACAAGTACCTTCGCGACGCCACTGCTGACGCCATGCTCTTAGACAAGCCACGCATAAGATCATACTGAATGTCTGCTAAGTAGGCCGCGCCAGATTCCAGCTTTGCTGCCTCTCCAGACTCTGCAATGTCCTGGCTACCTTGCACCCGCTGCGACCAGCGAAGACAGGCTCTAGCAACCCACGCTCCGTAAATAGCCACTTGAAGCGACAGGGCACTCACATCAAACACCTGTCTTAACAATACATCTAACTTCCTATCTTGAGCATCTCTGAGGGCTGCACTACCTTCAACCGGAATGGTAGTCTTCTTGGTAACCGCCGAGACGGCTGCATCTACCTTGGGCGACTTAAAAACCTCCTTATCCTGATCCAACAAAGGATATAGGCGGCCCATGACTCTGGATCCCTTGAGAGGAGCTTCCAGCACGTTTCACTCTTCCTGGATCATTTCCCGAAATACCTTATGTACCGGGAAAGCTATTTGATTCTTTCTGAAAACCTGCAACAAGGGATCTTCCAGGGTATCATCTTCGGCTGCCTCTGGAACCGGCATATTTTATTTATTTATTGACATTTTTTATATACTGCACTATTCGTTATCAGCGCGGTTTACATGGAACAAGAAACTTCAGACAAGTTACATTTATCTGGCTATTACAGTTAACAGGAAAATCAACTTGGATAACAGGAGCAACTATTTACACAACAACTATTTACATAACGGTGTCATAGAGTCTGAATAGTGTATTGTTAATCTGTTGAAGAAGTGTAATGTGCTGTTAAGACAGGAAAGTTTACGTGGTTGGAATGTAGTTATTGATATTTGGGTGTGACTGTGTTTCTTTGTTCTCTGGGAAGTATTTGAGGAACAGGTGATGTTTCAGGGCCTTCCTGAACTGGCTGAGATCAGAGATGGCCCTAATGTGTGATGGAAGGGTGTTCCAAAGTTTTGGAGCACATAGACTGAAGGCTCTGCTCGATGTTGCGGAGTTGTATCTTATGACTTCCTTTGGTACAATTAGCATATTTAGTTCCGTGGTTCTTCTTAGTCTGTTGGGTATGATTGGTTGTATCATCTCCGATAATGAGGTGGATGTGAAACCTTTGTGAACTTTAAAGGTCAGGAGCAGTTGTCTTGAAAGTGATTCTCGCTTGAATAGGAAGCCAGTGTAGTTGTTTTAGGAGGGGTGTTACATGGTCTCTTTTGGATGCTCCAAAAAGCACTCTCGCTGCACTGTTCAAGGCAAGTTGAAGAGGATTTAATGTAGATTGAGGAAGCCCTTGAAGAATGGAGTTTGCGTAATCGAAATGAGGAATGATAAGAGCCTGGTAAACAGTACGGAAATCGTCTGGCTCAATCAGTTGGTGAAGATGTCTGAGGGAGCGGATCTTGAAGTAAATTGCTCTTACTGTGTTGGATATGTGAGTCTTCATGTCAAGGTTTTGATCAAGAGTCACTCCTAGGTATCGGATATGGGGTTTTACTTGCAGCTTAGCATCTTGAACCTCCAGGCATGTAGGTGGTATGAAGTTCAAGTTCCTTGAGATAAAGAGAACCTCCGTTTTTTTATGTTGAATTCTGAGATTTTGTGTCAGTAGCCAGTTTGATATGGCATTGAAACAGTTGGTTAAGGGAGTGAGGTCCATCTTATCTAAGCAGATCGGCATGTATAATAACACGTCATCAGCATATATCATACAATTGACATTAAAAGATCTGATGATGTCACATATAGGTTGCATGTATATGTTAAATAGTAATGATGATAGAGAGGATCCTTGTGGGACCCCTTGTCCTTGATGAAACGGATCTGATATTGCCCCATCTGATCGCACATGCTGCCATCTACCTGACAAGTATGAGTTACACCATTCGAGTGCTGTTCCACAGAGGCCCTTTTCTTTTAGACGGATAATAAGAAGCTCATGACATACCAAGTCAAAGGCTGCCGCAATGTCCAAAAAGATGAGTACGAATCCATTCCGGATGTTGTCAATGCCGGAGTTTAGGTTATTGAGGAGGGTGGTAAGGAGAGTCTCGACACCATGTGATTCTCTGAAACCATGTTGGCATGTATCCAACGGAGCTGCAGAGTCAATGTGGTCTTGTAGCTGCCTATAAATAACTTTTTCAATTATTTTTGCAAGCGTAGGTATGCTGGAAATGGGTCTGTATTTAAAACCTTTAGGGCCTCTACTATCAACGCCGGCAACTCTTCCCTTCTGAAGACCCGCACCACTCTTGCTTGGTCTTCTCTCTCCTTCCTCTAGCACAGGGGTAGGGAACCCTGGTCCTGGAGAGCCGCAGACCAGTCAGGTTTTCGGGATATCCCTAATGAATATGCATGAGATATATATGCATTAGAGATATCCTGCCAACCTGACTGGTTTGTGGCCCTCCAGGGCTGGATTTGGAGACCCCTGCCTTATACCTCTGTCATTTAAGATTGTGAATGGGCAAGGTGCAAATGTCCTAGACATCGAAAGGGTATATAGAATGTGTCACATTCCTCCTCGATTCTCACCACCACCAAAAAGTTGTCTAATAGACAATATTTTGGTGGTGGTGAGAAGTGAGGAGGAATGTGACACATTCTATCTAACCTTTTTGGTGTCTTGGACATCTGCACCTTGCCCACTCACAATCTTAAATGACAGAGGTGTAAGGCAGGGGTCTCCAAATCCAGCCCTGGAGCGCCACAAACCAGTCAGGTTGGCAGGATATCTCTAATGCATATATATCTCATGCATATTCATTAGGGATATCCCGAAAACCTGACTGGTCTGCGGCTCTCCAGGACCAGGGTTCCCTACCCCTGCTCTAGCAGCTCGTCAACCCCTAAACTGTGGGTCTCGTCATCTGACAGCGGCCCCTCTGAGGCTACCGAACACTCCGCAGGCACCCCTTCCGAACACGGTCTCTTGGCTCCGCTGGAAGGGTCCTCGGCCTGTATAGGCGACGCAGCTCTCTTAACCCCTCTTGTTGCCTCAGGCCCTTTCCTGTGCTGAGCATTAGCAAAGAAATCCTGTTGAAGTAGCGTAACAAAATCCTTCGAAAATAGTGCTGCCAATTCCTTGGGAAAAGGAGTCTGAGGGAGAGCCGTGTCTGGAGCCGAAGAAGGCCAAGCCACCGGCTCCCCCTGGGACACCTCATGTAACTGTGAGCCCGAGCTCTCCGACTCAGTTACCTGCCCCTTCACCTTTCTCTTCCCCGGAAGGGTCTATGGAGGAAGTGTCTCTTACACAGGATTTACATACACCTGATGAAGTGCCTTTCTTCATGCCACAGACTAAACAAAGTGGCTTGTAAGGCATGGCAACTAAGGAAAGAACTGGGAAGAATTCGAACGTATACTGTCACTTCAAGCTGTTTCACACACCCTCTGAACACAACAGTTTTACCAGCCCTGCAGGCCTAGAGCATAACGTTCCCCCTTTTTTTTTTTTTTACTAAACTAAACCGATTCTGAAAGAAACTACCTAATCTGGCCAGAGGAATAATTAACAAATTTTAGCGAGGCGCCAAAGGCAGCCAGACCAGAGGCCTGACTACTGCACGCACCAGCATTTTCCCGCGGCTAGGCCCGCTGAATTCACTTTCGCACCCAAAATGCTCGCCACAACCACCGCTTCAAGAAAACTGCTCCCTTACCGTTAGCGCGACTGAGACAAGCAGCTTGCTGAAATTTCACAAGGATCGCTTACCCCCGGCCCAGAGAGCGTCTGAAACCGCCGGAGTGTGGGTACTCTCGCACCGTTGGATCCTGCGTGCGATCACAGAGCCTGCCAGCGCTCTGACAGGCAAGCTTCTGTGTGGCGCTGGCTAGGCTGTCCTCCGGGTCTCTCCCCCTTAAATTTTAGCTGACTGCAGTGGGAGTACACAGAAAGCTAGTTACTGCTGAGGCTCCCTGCTTAGAAAGTTACAGGAGAACCCGAAACCAACAGGGGGGGGGGGGGTAAAGAACGAGAGAGGTGCCTGCAGGCAAACTTAAAGGCACAGTCCTTTAAGATAACTCTCCTTCCCTAAATTAAACTAAACAACCAACTAAATAAACCAGTCTTAATTGTTTCTCCAGTGAGCCCGGCCCTCCGGGCTCTATCTATCCAGCTGCTTGGAGACTGAGGTAACTGATGACAGGAGGCAGATTCCGAGTGGATATACCGGTGACATCATAAAAAGGAGAAGTTTCTCAGTCTCCAAAGCTGCTGGATGAGATAGGGAACCCAGAGGTACGGAACTAGACTGGTTACACGATCAGGAACTTAGGTTTCTTAGAGGGGACGCCATCCACCCCCCCGTCCAGGGAAGGTCCTGGGTGCCTTACCCCCAGGTCTCCCTCTACTGTACTGCCTGCAGACCTCCGTGGCCTCCCACCGAGGGCCTGCTGGAGTAGTGCCATAAAATCCTGGGAAAATATTGCCATCAACCCCTCCTGTAACAGAGGTTGGGAAGAGGGAATGTCTGGAGCCGAAGAGGGCCCCGCTACCGGTTCCAGGGGTGGTAAGGCAGGAAGTAGAGGTTCCAGCGAGGCAGCAGAGTTCCCTTCTGAACCTCTACCCCCCTTCCACGGGTAACTCCACAGCGGACGCCTCTTGCACACACCCCCACTTCAGACACTGAACCCCTTCTAGTCCCACATACCAAACATTGAGGCCTAGGAAGGCATGTTGACTGGCCTGTAATCCCTGATGTATTCCCCCAGATCTCCTCAGCCAGCAACACTCCATGTCCTCCTCTTTTTTTTTTTTAAACTGATGTTAAACAGCATTGAATGGAGCTCCGATTTCAGCACTGCTCCCTGAAAGCGATCCTGAGCCCAGAAATGTTTAAACTAAATCTGCTTCTGTTTCAGGCAATTTGGCGCTCAAAGTTCTCCTGCCTGGCTGCCACATGGCCCGGGCCTACGTCCCTACGCCACCTGCCCACGTAGTGTATATCTTTGCTACCAGTACCCTGCCACCTGTGCGGTCCGCTCACCTCTTTTCTCGCAGTGCAGCCTCCACGATCACCAGCAAGCAGCCCCTCGCTCAGCCTTTCCTCTACAGAGTGGCTTCAGCACCGGGTAAAATCAGCTGCAAAAAGCACCGCTGCTGCAAACGCCGCTACTGACCTTGCTTCCCGTCATCTGCAGATGCATCTCCTCACGGCTCCTCACCCATACAGTTGGTTCGGGAGTCGGAGGCCCCTCTGTCACCTCCCACACACTTCCCAGCTCCGTGAACAAACTACCCAGGAGAGGGGAGGCAGCCCCTCTGCAGCAGCAGCTCAGCCTTTCTTCTACCTAAATCACTCCACTAACACTTTTTTATTTTTATTTTTTTAAACAACCTATTCTTCTAAATACTATTATTCCAATCCTATCTACCCTGGCTCTCCTCATTCATTCCTCAAGTGAGTCCCGAAACCTCTAGGCTCACTAGTCCTCCAGTTGCTTGGAGACTGAGATTACTGGAGCTAGGAGGCGGTTCCTGGGCTATTTATGCCAGTGTCATCAAAAGAGTGATGGGCTCAGTCTCCAAGCTGCGAAAGGAGGTGCTTAACAACAAAGGTTTCGGGACTAGACTGGAGGGACGACAAGGAAGCAGAATTCGAGAGAAAAATTAGAGACTTTTTCCGAGGTACAGGACGTGCATCCGAAGAGCTCTGCAGAAAAAGGTAGACTGATCAAGGTGGCACTCTTGGGCAGGAAGGGGACCACACATGCGTGGTGGCATTCCCAAAGGCTTTCTTTGAAAGCTGGGGAAATGCTCCGCGCGGGCTCCATCGGTGTCTACGTCACCCATATGTGAGGACTGACTTCCTGCTTGTTCCTGGAGAAAAAAAAATATTGGCATTTAGTGGTATTTTTGTGCTGAAAATGCACAAAAACTGAGAGGAGGATACATGACAAGTTGACAAGTGGTGAGAGTATTAAGGTGAAATGGTGTTTTTCCACTTTATCCAACACATGCCTATTTTAATTTTTTCAACACGGGGGGGGGGGGGGGGGGCTTAATGGTCAAAAGAAGTAGACATAACACTCACATTAGAAGCCAGAGAGACTTCAAGTCATAATCTGTTGCTATGGAGAGCTGCAGAAACAGAACAGACTGAATCCACAGCAAGTATGAATGAGAATCTCGTACTCTGCCAAATGAATTGCAGAATAGCCAGGTTTTCAGTAAGGGTTCCCCATCCCTACCCTCATATAGAAGACAGTTCCAAAGTACTGGAGCAAAGTAGTAAAATGCAGGTAAGTCTTGTCACTTCGAGCCTAACCCTCAAAGGTGGGGGGGAGGGGGTATAAGTATAGAATGCCCTGTGAAGATCCAAGACCATGCTTCTCAGCCCTCTCCTGGAGGCACACTTAACCAGTCAGATTTTCAGGATTTCCATAATGAATATGTATGAGAGAGATATACATAGAATTGCTCTCCAGTTGTATGCAAATCTTTCCCATGCGTTTTCATTGTAGGAATCCTGAAAATCCAACTGGCCAGGTGTGGCTCCAGCAGAGTGTTGAGCATCACTGGTGTAAGGAAATGGTTCTCAACACAGCCCTCTAGTAGCTCCTAGGCCAGTCAGGTTTTTGGGATAGCCACAATGAAAATGCATGGGATAGATTTGTATGTAATGGAAGCAGTGCACGAGTACAGCAGCTTCTTAATTAGAGAAGATATTTAAAGGCCTAGCCTACATAGACTACTCTTGGTTTCTTTCATGATAGTAGCAGCCTCTTTCATGGTGACATTATTTTGGCTATTATTTAAGGAGATAGATAGCAGATTTCTAGCTGGAAAAGCAGATGCCTTTGGCTATGGACATTCTCATGAAGTAGCAGATTATGACCTAGCCATTGAGAAAATGAGACATGTTTTCCTTCACTTGAACAGTACACCTATCCAGGCTGGCCACAGTTTCTGTGCATCATCTCCAATGCATCCGGTTATTCATAAAGCATCCAAATTTGGTTCCACTTTAGTGGTCACGTCACATGCAAGCCTTTTTAGGCAATGGGGACCAAACCAAGCAGGTAATTAGACACAAGTTAAAGGCAACAGTTGTGCTATTCAACTATTTCAAATTGTTGCAGCATTGCCAGATGGATGATCCCTGCCCCATGAGCAAGAATGCATCTTCTCTCAAGTCTGTGTTGTTTTCAGAACCTGAAACACAAGGAGCAAATATGCATCATCATGAACAACTATCACCCTTTAAAACAAAGTTCTTGAAGAAAGCAGAGACCTTAAATGAAATAAATGAGTTAGAAAACCAATTCTGTAATGCTAGGAGGAGAGTAGAAAGTGTTTTCTCTGGCCCACAACGCTGCAATTATGGAAGCATAGGTAAGTTCTGTTATGAACACTAAGACAAATAGGAACAAGCAGTACAAAATCTTTTTATAAAAAGGTTTAAGAGTGAAATTTCAATTTATTCCCATATCCCTAGAAACAATACCCATTTGGTTGTCCTTATTAAAAAAAAATGAAGCAAGAAGCTACAAACCATCATCTATTCAACTGATGCAGATTTGTTTTCCTATCTCTTTTTAATATAAAAGAATTAGACACTGAGCAGGCCTTCTCTTCCGAAAATAAACCATATCCTTCATCCATTCCTTTTCATGGCCTACTGCAGTCCACTGAAAAAGTGACTCTTAAGATACATTTGCAGAGTATTTTGGAAGATATGTATGGAACCCATATAGGAGAATCAACAGAACCCATGGATGAGGAGATGACGAGATGAACATTGAAATCAAAAATAGTAATGGCTCATATCCTAAAATAGTGGAACACCCATAATCAAATATCGAGCCTTCTCATCCTGAGAAATGCTGCCCCTATGATCTCATACTATGACAGACAAGTGGCTGTCCACATCTTTGAACCAAAATCTATGCATTTTCAGGAGCGTTCCAACTTAACGTGTATGTTGAAATAATTGTAAATGGGACATGGCATTTTGGCTGTAAGATGACAAAATTATAAAGCAAAAGAATGGGACCTTGCTAAATATAACCAGCAGGCTCTTTCTTAATCACGCTCATACCTTGGAATAGTCTCAATGGTATCTGAACTTACAAAGTAGACACTGACATAACAGTGTTAATCTTGTTCCATGAATTGAAAAGGAAAAGTCTGCAATCAATCTCAAGTTCAGACCAACCACCACATCAAAATTATACTAGACCATGCTTCCCTGGTCTGAAGAGTATTGCTGCAAATGAAAGCTAAAAAAAGGACATAATGGCACATCTATAATGTTGCAGGACAGAGTTGAAAATGTAAGTTGCATTCTATGCAAATAGAAGGGAGCTTTATAATTCTGTGGCCCATAATTTTAAACGGGTAGTGGTTGGAAATGATGTGGGGAAATTTGAAAGGATTTGCTTCAAACATTTTTGAACAGCCGAGCCCATTTAACTACTAAAGATAGCTGTAAGAGTGGGAAAATAGGCTGAAGTAGTAGCCACACAGATAGTGTATAGTGTATCTGAATGTAACTCGCCTTGATCTTCTCCTGGAAAGGCATGAGCTAAATACTAATAAATAAACCAGGCCTAACAAGTGTCACACCACTCATCTTTCACTGAAATTGGAGGAAAAAACAGATCACTTTTTTTTTTGTTACACTAGAGGACCCAAATTTTGAACAAATGACTGAGCTAGCCAGAAAGCATTTCTCTCAAAAACAAAACCTAGATTATTATTTTTGGACCTGAAATTTCCTCTCACTCCTTTGGGCTGCCAGCTCAATTTGAACCAACTTCTACTGACTTACAATGCACTGATCCAGAGCTGGCCCAAGCAGCATGTAAACTGTACTCCCATTAAGCATAGTAACATGACCATGAACACCAAGACCAGGGTCAGCTATAAGCCTGCTTTTCAGATGGGTCTTCAGGCTGTTACAGTTGCAAACCGAAAGGAAAAAAAACTAAATTGGGCACATAGCCTGTGAGTCAGTGTACACTTAACACTGACGCCCTGTACTAGTTCTGCCCCTACCTATGGCACAGGATTCCTACCACCACAGAAATCCAGATGAGAGATGGGCTGCTGCAGATCTGCGAGTACAAACTCATGTTCCAAGGGTGGATTAAGCTCACCCTCCAGTCACAGATGAGATGACAAGAGGCAGTCAGCAGAGCTCATCTGATTGGCAAAATAAAGTCTAAGCCTGCCAGCAACACACAAGTATTTTCATATCCGTAGGTTACCTATGCTAATCTTGTGCATCACAAAATAAGCACAGACAGTCCACAAATTTAAAAATGTGTGCACAGTGCCAGCAGACTTAGACAGGCATCTGTGGTAGTAGTAGGAAGAGACAAGGAGAAAGGCTAGTGAGCAGCATGGAAGGGATCATATACGGAGGAGATTAATGGTGGGCCCCCAGGGAGTGGAAAGATCCTCCTTTCGCCCACTCACATACCCATGAGGCTGGTCCTACCCAAAGCCTTCATTCACGGCTACCCAGGATTTTTCTCTGCTCCTATTTAGACAACTATCATCACAGCAACCCCTAGGCAGGATCTACGGAATTGCAGCTCCTTCCAAAGCCTGGCAATTAATGAGAAATGCTGGGGAGGGAGGGGGGATATTTGACATTTTGAAATCCCTCTGCTCCCAGCACCACCTGACAATCACCTCCCTCCCATATCCACCTCCTCAGCACAATTCCCTCTCACCAGCAGTGAGCTGTACCAGCAGAATAATGCTTCCTGTTGCCGCCTCCTTAAGGAGCTTCATTATAAGGTTTGAACTGTGTAGAGCTGGTGGTTTCTAAAAGGATATGGGGCCTCTGTATGTTTCAAACTCTGAAATTAAGTGAGTGATGAGCATTGCTCTCCTTCTGGTGAGGCACTGGGTGAAGAACAAAGGGTAGGATCATGCCTTGTGGGAGGAAAGGAACAGGCTATTAGCAGAGTTGCTGTAGGTTTGCAGCATTGCACGGTGCATGGGAGCCTTTACAATCCCACTCCACAAAAGCGAGCCACCTGCAGCTCTCCCTTGCTTCCCCTTAAATCTGCCTCGTGCAATAAGACAACTTTTGCTTTAACCCAGCAACATTACCATTGTTCTCCATCTTAAGAGAAAATTTGTCAAAAAAATATTCTTGAGAAAACTAAAACAAAACTACTGCATACCTACAGTGAGAGAAGGAGAATGAAGATCATGTATAGGATGGCACTTGTCAAAACAGGGCCCACCAGACACATGGAAAACTACCAAGTTGATCAGTAACTGTGTGCCTCAACCCTTGGAATATATATCTATTATTCCAATGTTGAATATGCCTTAGTCCTTTAAATACTACACCTGGGATAAGTCATCATACAAAGAGCACCTTCATAATCTCTCCCAGACTTAAAAATGACCCAGAGGAGTAAAAAAATATGCTCACAAAAGAAAAATGAAAAACTGTTTTTCTTTTATGAAAATTATTTGCACACTCAGACCAATGATGAAGTCTCTATAAGCAAAAGTCACTGTCTTGCAAACCATACTCAATAGTAGCTATCCAGGATCAGCAGTTGAGATAAACTTGTCAGCACATGTTTCTATTCTCTACGAAATGTCAGTCAACTACAGCGGTGGACTGAAAGAGCCTTTGTGACTGACACAGCTCATCAGCCACACAGTTTTCTCTCTATATAATGTTCCATACTACTTAACTGTGAACTGACAGCAAAAGGCTCAGAATCCTAAGAACTCTCGGCTGCGCATGGCAAAATGGCTCAGATCGGCTCCCAGTTGTTGGTGCAGGTGAGCTGGGAAAACAAGGAGACAAACAACTGGAAAGGAGAGAACATGAAGGCTGGGACAGATGGCGCAGAGTATGCTTGAGATTCAGGCGAGGCTGGGTCCTGCTTGCAGTAGATGGGTCTGCATGCTATTTCATGGCATTCAGACTGGTTGAGAGAACAAGACATGCATTCCCTCCCCAATCCCCAAACTTAAGTTTTGGCTACATACCCAAAGACACAATGTAAAAATAGTTTTTGGAAATTAAACAAAAAAAAAAGCACCATCCTATTCTTGGCATCCAGGACATTCTCCTATGTACTGACAAAATCATTCTTTGATGGTAATGGTACAATAGTTCCGCTTTAATTATATTTTATCGAAATAACCAAAAATCTTTCTACACCCATAGCTTTCTTCCTTAAGTCTCAAGTGGCATATCGGCCAGCTCCTGCAGAGCATACATTCTGACACACACAGAGGTTGTAAAGAAAACAGTTTAATCTGTGGTGGTGGGGGGACCCCTCAAAATATAAAGGACAGGTAATGAAATACAGGAAATATATACCCCAGTGTAAGGGAAAGGGCTACACAATGCTGGGAATGCCACAAAACCTTCCTCGGATGCCAGCTGAACCAATGGGATTCCATGTGGATCTGCATTTATCTTTCCCAAAAGTCTTTAGTGGGGGGAACAAACCCAAACAAAAAAAAAAATGAAACAGGAAAATGTAATCTAGGAAGCCTTTTCTAAGAGTTGCAGCCCCAGCCTGCCCCACCAAAAGTTGCTGCGTAAGCGCCGACTTGGGGAGGAGGGGAATGCGGATTACTTCCCATTGCAGCCCCTAACAGAGATGAACTATGTGATAATACAGAAGCCAGTACAAAGAAAATATATATTTATAAATGCCAAAATAAATATTTTTGAAGACAGAGCCCAAACATACATACATGCACGCCCTCACACAAACATACCGACACACACAAACACGCACACTGCAAACTGCTCATTGTACAAACTTCTTAGATTAGAGAGACGGTGATGGGAAGGATATGCATGGGCCAGTTGTGTTTCTATTAATTTCCTGATGTGTAAAGAAGCAAAGTCTTGGCTGGACTGACTGGGTGAGAAGACCCGAGCAAATCGAAACGCAAAATTATGTTCTGTAGAGGAGGAATGTCACTGTACAAATTCTTCAAATCAGTGGTTTTCAACAACTTCAACTGAAATCAGAACCAACCCCCTCTTCAGAACTAGCAGTAAATGTCCAGCAGGATCAGTGTAGGGGTGAAGGGAGATATCAAGGGGAAAAGGTGGCCATTTCCAGCGAGACCCGCTGCCACAGTTCCTTAGTCTGCTTGCTCCGCTTCAGGTTCTGCAGGATGTCATTGAACTGCATCATGCCCATAGGTGTCAAGCAGAAGGCACTCCGGGCACTGCGGATGGCATTCACAAAGTCATCGTAGTCAGCTGGGGTAAGGTGAATTAACCGATGGTGGATGTACTGTAGGTGGAAGAAGAAAAAACAGCCATTAGACAAACTCTTCATAATCAGGAGCTCCAGTCTTTGTCCTTTTATGTTCCTCTGTCTCACCTCAGCCAGTTATATCCAGGACATTATATTACAAACACCAGTTCTTCATTACAGCTGTCCCTCTGGAAGCTATCATAGAGGGTATGTCTGTTTCCACAGTTATCTACATGTACAGCACATTTAGATTTGCTGTAAAGCACTAGTATCGATACTGCAGTAGGATTACATTTTGATTCATTGACTGAAATGACCGCTAGTGAGAATACTGTGTGACCTCTAGCAGACCCTGCAGAAAATGTAAAAGAATGTGCCTTGGATGATTCAGAATGCAAAACTGAAGATAATGCACACAAGAACTAATTGTATGTAGCACATAAGGAGTTCATGACCTGATATAAGGAGGTCAATAGCAAGTTGGTGCATAAATACCACAAGACAGGGTAATGGCACATGAAAAACACTATAAATTCCACAGACAGAAGGGATCGTTTTGTCCCTCCCTTCATGTAAGAAGGGATTGCTGTCCATCCATAAGTAGGCACAATTACTCTCCAAAAAAAGGAATGGAAATTCACCAAATTTGGTAAGCAGGAAGAAATATGAATATGTTGTATGAGTTTGTCAACCAGAAACAACAAGTCAGTTTCTTAAGAGAAGTGAGCTTCCAAAAATCAGAAAATTCCCATTAACATTTATGGAAAACTTTTGGAACTGTAGAATGTTGATTAATGCTCCATTTCAAAAGTTCCCCCTCACAGCATTTTGGCATATAGCAGCCTTAGAAGACTAAGATGGGAAAAAACAAACAATCCTCCCCCCCCCAACACATGTACCCTTTCAAACCCCATATACATACATTAACACATTGCATGCTCATATTCTTACAACTCCACATCAATACACACACATATTCATATTTGTCATACTTCTACATTCCTTCCTGTGGCTACACCCTCACCAAAACACACAACAGTTCCTCATGCATTTTCTCCAGCCACTTACACTTATCTTCTTAATCGCCTTCATACATTTATTTGCCTGTCTGTTTTTCTACACATCTAGTGATTTACACACACACACATTCACATACATTCACACACACACACACATTCATGTATTCTTACAACCCCATGTCCATTACACCCTACCACATACTTCTATATCCTCATGGACACACTCTTATACACATCCATGGTGACATTCACCTCCAGTTACCTGCCACCCACACATTCCCCCTTCCCCCAAAGATTACTACATACTGACTGCACACAGAAACCTACCCATTCCTCCACCCACCATATCCTCCCATATTTCCATCCCCGAGGCCCACCATATAAACCCCCACTCCAATGACACTCCAGAACACCTAACCCTTCTACCTGTTTGCTGTACTTTGCTTTTATATTCTAGAGCTGGAACCTGGATGGTGATGGTTAAGGAATTAAACTAACTTGGCCATCCAAGGGTAAAACAGCAAGACACTAGAGTCCCAATCAGCATCTAAAACTGAAGCTTATCTGGTACATACAACATAGCTGGCATTTTGCAGAGCATAGATTGTAATCTGAAATCTGAGTTGCTAGACATCTGAATGGGTGGGTTAGCGGGACAGCTAAGACCTGAACTAAGATCTGAGAACTGAAGCTTGCTGAAAGCACAGTTACTTACCTATAACAGG
This sequence comes from Ichthyophis bannanicus, assembly GCA_033557465.1. Classification (NCBI taxonomy): domain Eukaryota; kingdom Metazoa; phylum Chordata; class Amphibia; order Gymnophiona; family Ichthyophiidae; genus Ichthyophis; species Ichthyophis bannanicus. Next base: position 594,943,899 of record CM066034.1, read on the forward strand.
TGATCTCTGGGAACAGCAGGAATAAGTCTTCACATATGGGTATCGTCGGTACTGACGGAGCCTGCGCGGGAATGCTCCCCAGGGTCCAATAAGAAAGCTTTTGGGAGCATCCCACAGCGCCTGTGTGCTGCCTTCCCGCCTTTCCCAACCGCCTCTCTCCAGTTCGAGTTTTAAAGCTGAGACAAAGAGAGAGAGAGGGAAGGAAAGATAGATAGAGAGATACAATTCCTAGGGGAGGTAGGTGGGTTGTGAAGACTTATTCCTGCTGTTCCCAGAGATCACCTGTTACAGGTAAGTAACTGTGCTATCTCCAGGAACAAGCAGGAATGAGTCTTCACATATGGGGACTCCCTAGCTGCAGATGCCAGGGAGAGACCCCAGAGTTGTGTCCTTAAAAAGGGCTCCACCTCCCCCCATGGATCTCTGGCATCCAACCAGGGTAGGTGGGTAGGAGTTGATTAGGAATGGAACAGGTGTTTGAGAACAGCCTAACCAAACGAGGCATCCCGGCGGGAGTCCTTGTCCAAACAATAATGGGCTGTGAAGGAATGAACCGAGGCCCAGGTGGCCGCTCAACAGATTTGGTCGATGGACAGAGAGTTTAGGTGAGCCATTGAGGCTGCTATGGCCCTCACATTGTGAGCTGTGACATGGCCTTCCAAAGAAAGGTTCCTACTTTGATAGGCGAAAGAAATACACTGAGCAATCCAGTTGGACAGTGTTCTCTTAGAAACTGGAAGTCCTAAATGGGAAGGATCAAAAGCAACAAAGAGTTGAGAAGACTTTCTATGTTGCTGTGTTCTTTGTAAGTAAAAGGCGAGAGCTCTTTTACAATCCAAAGTATAAAGATTCCTCTCTGCACTTGATGCATGAGGTCCTGGAAAAAAGCCAGGTAAGTATACCTCCTGGTTCAGATGAAAAGGCGAGATCACTTTGGGTATAAAGTGTGGATTGGTCCTGAGGACTACCTTATGATGGAACCTTGTATAAGGAGGATTAGCCACCAAGGCTTGCAACTCGCTGATGCGACGTGCTGAGGTGACTGCAATGAGAAAGATAACCTTCCAAGAAAGAAATTTCAAGGAGGTGGTGGCTAAAGGTTCAAAGGGTGGCTTCATAAGCTGGCCAAGAACCAGATTTAAGTCCCATGCCACTGGAGGTGTTCTAATGGGAGGTTTAGTTAAAAGAAGGCCTCTCATGAATCTTGCTATAAGAGGATGAGAGGAAACAGGCTGTCCATTGAGCGGCTTGAGGGACGCTGCAATAGCACTCAAATGGACTCTTACCGAATTCGTTTTGAGGCCTGCATGGGAAAGATGCAGAAGATACTCTAGTAAAGAATTCAAAGGTATTGCAAGAGGGTTAAGACCCTTCTCTGAACACCAAATGGTAAATCTTTTCAATTTGAAAGCATAGGAACGTCTAGTGGAAGGCTTTCTAGAAGCATGAATAATATCTCTGACTTGCTGAGAGAGATGGAAAACTTGAAGGTCTAGGCCTTCAGCAACCAGGCCCTCAGATGGAGAGACTGGGGGTTTGGGTGCCACAACGTTCCGTCTTCCTGGGAGAGAAGATCTGGAGCAGAGCCCAAATCCAGGGATGGAGCTTGAGAGAGATGCAGAAGTAGAGGGTACCACACTTGGCGTGGCCAATGTGGTGCTATGAGGATCATAGAACCTCGGTCTCTCTTAAGCTTGAACAGTGTTTTGGGAATTAGGGGAATGGGTGGAAAGGCATAAAGGAAGTCTTGACCCCAGTGAAGGAGGAAGGCATCCTTGGCCTGAACTCCCTGACACGGAATCCTGGAACAGAACCGGGGAAGTTTGGCATTCCACGGACTTGCAAATAGGTCTATGTCCAGGGTTCCCCAAATTCAAAAAATCCTGGCTACCTGGTCCCTGTGGAAGGACCATTCGTGTGGAAGCAGAACTCGACTGAGTCTGTTTACCCAAGAGTTTTGAATGCCTGGAAGATATACTGCCATAAGATGAATCTGATGCTCTCTGGCGAAGGCCCACAGTCGCAAAGCTTCGTTGCAAAGCGACAGAGAGCCAGTCCCTCCCTGCTTGTTTACATAGAACATGGCTACTTGATTGTCCGTGTGGATGAGGACTGTCCTGTAGCTGAGCAGGGAGTGGAACACTCTGAGAGCTAAGAAAATTGCTCTGAGTTCCAAGAGATTTATGTGAAGTGAAGTCTCCTGTGGAGACCAGATGCCCTGGGTGGAGAGATCTTGCAGATGAGCTCCCCAACTCCTTGGAGAGGCATCTGTTGTAAGGGTTGCTTGGGGAAATGACTGTTGAAAAGGGGACCCCAGCAATAGGTTTTGAGAGGACTTCCACCACTGGAGAGACCAAAAAAGGCGACTGGAGTTTGCTATTTTGTCTGACAGGTAACCTGATGCCTGAGTCCATTGGGTGGACAAAGTCCATTGAGCTGCCCTCATGTGAAGGCGAGCATATGGAACCACATGCACAGTGGATGCCATGTGGCCTAAGAGTTGTAGCATTTCTCGAGCAGTTAAAAGGGGCTTTAACTGTATTTGGGAGGCTAACTGTACCAAGCGTAGGCAAAGGGCCTGAGGAAGATAGGCCCTTGCAGTTATGGTATCCAACCAAGCCCCTATAAACTCGAGGGACTGAGTAGGGGTGAGACTGGATTTTGGGATGTTTATTACTAGTCCCAAATACTGAAGAACACGCATTGTACAGGTTAGACAAGTCTTGGCCTCTGCTTGAGATGGAGCTTGAATGAGCCAGTCGTCCAGATATGGGAAGACTAATATTCCTAGAGTGCGTAGAAATGCAGCTACTACTGCCATGCATTTCGTGAACACCCTTGGTGCAGAGGCCAGACCAAAAGGAAGCACCCTGTATTGGTAGTGCTTTCCTTGAAAAAGGAACCGCAGGAACCTTCTGTGAGTTGGATGGATGAGAACATGGGTGTACGCATCCTTGAGATCTACAGAACAAAGCCAGTCCTGACTCTGAAGGTATGAAAGCAGAGCACCGAGAGAAATCATCTTGAATTTCTCCTGGAATAGAAATTTGTTCAATTCTCTGAGATCTAATATGGGTCTGTAGCCCCCTGTTTTCTTTGGAATAAGAAAATAAGGGGAGTAGAACCCTGTGCCTTGTTGAAGAAGAGGTACTTCTTCTATTGCCCCTTGGGCAAGAAGGATGGCAATCTCCTGACCTAGAAGGTTGAGGAGAGATGTTGGAGAATTGAACTGTTTCACCATGGGGTGTGTGTGTGTGTGTGGGGGGGGGAGACTTAAGAAATGAAGCTTGTACCCCTTCCCTTATGATGGAGTGTGTCCATTGCTCTGCTGTGATTTGCTCCCATCTGGGAGCAAAGTAAGTCAACCTTTCTGGAATGGTAAGGGGCTCTGGTCCTTCCAGAGCTAGAAAGGCTAAGTTCTCTAGTAGCGAGTCAAAGGCCTTGAGGAGGCTGAGGCTGAGGCTGCTGGGCCGTGGAAGGTCTAGCTGCCTTTGACTTGGCCTGTTTAGGTGGTTGCTGACGCTTTGCAGCAAAACGACCTGCAGAAGATGCCTGCTGAGCATAAGCAGGATAGTATCTTCCCTTTTTGGAAAAAGATGTCTTTTTAAACAATCTTTTCTTAACAGGAGCAGAGGTAGACTTTGAAAGTCGATCCAAAGCAGAGTTTTCAGCATCCATCTGAGTGGCCTTTGCTTGCCAATCCTTACCAAAAAGGTTTTCACCTGTACAAGGGAGATTTCCCAATTGATCTTGGACCCAGAGCTCCAAATCAGAAGCTTGTAGCCAAGCAATTCTGTGTGCCCCTATGGCAATAGCCGAAGCTCTGCTTACACACTCAAAAGAGTCAAAGGCTGCACGGTTGGAAAATTTGGAGACATCTTGGGCATGTTTGAGCCAAGTGAGAAACTCCTCTCTTTTATCCTCTGAAATGAAAGGGGTTAAAGTCTGCAGATGATCTGTGACTTCTTTTAGAAACATTCCTATATAGAGACTATAGGAATTGATCCTAGCAGCTAGCATAGCAGCTTGGAAAACCCTTCGGCCAAAAGCATCCAGGGTCCTGCATTCACGCCCTGGAGGATTAGATGAGTGTCTTTTTGCACTCTATCTTCTTCATGGCAGACTCTACCACAATAGAGTGGTGAGGAAGCTGAGTCTTGTGGAAGCCAGGACAAGGAGGGACACGATACATGGTGTCTAACCTGTGAGAATGAGGAGAGGTGGTGAGAGGTGTCTCCCACATCCTCAACATGAGATCATAAAGAATCTTATGAACAGGTAAAGTAGCTGCCTCTTTAGGAGCTTTAGGATATTGTAAAATATCCAACTCCTTGGCTCTGGGTTCTGACTCAGGGGCCACTGTGATAGAGAGGCCCCTAGCCACTTCCCTAAGTCTTAAAAAGACAAGTCTTCTGGAGGAGACATTCTTCGTTTAGGTGAAGAAGACTCCTGAGGAAGAAGTATCGATGCTTCTACAGAACCCTCAGACTCAGAGTCCTCAGAGGAATTGAAGTATCGCCTGTCTGGATGCTCCTGTAAAGCCCGATAACCATATCGAGTGGGATAGACATCGGAAGTAATCGGTACCGGTTCGGTACCGATGGGCATCATTGGACAGGATACCGTTGCAGTTGACACCGAAGCTGATGTCGATGCAATCGGTACCGGTACCAGGAGCGATGCCGGTACCAGCAACGGGGATTGTTGCGGTACCGGAGGCATTGCAGCCTGTATGAAAGCCGTTAAGGTGCGCTGCATGGTCAGAATTTTCTGATCCATCGATGCCACCAGAGTCTGGATGTCGGTACCAGTGGGAGCCACTGGTACCCCAGAACACGGCAACAGGTGATCTGTCGAGGACGAGCCATCGATGTCAACCTGTGACTCCATAGATAATGCTTTGGAAGCCGGAGCTTCCCGCCGGGGTAATTTTGCCGGTGCAGAATCCTCGAGGGCAAACCCGGAAGCATCTCGATGCTTGGAGGGAGATCTGCCCTTCAGGACCGGCCAGATTTATGCTTGGTTACCTGAGATCCATGGGAGGAAGAAGCAGCTCTGGAAGACGTCGATGCTACCGAAGCTGCATCAGAGGGAAACAGGGTACTGAGCTTGGCTGCTTGGTTCTGCCGACCTCTCTTAGACATCATGGTACAGGACATACAATCCGTGATGGAATGGTCAGGTCTCAAACACTTTAGACACCAGTCATGGGTGTCGGTGACAGAAATAGTACCACCACATTTTGTGCATTTTTTAAACCCAGAAGCGGGCTTCTCCATGAGGAAAATATTTTTAGGCCTAGGGCCCAAAAACTGAAAATGCACAGTAGAAATAAAGCTTTTTTTTTTTTTTTTGAAAGAAAGAAAAGAAAAGAAAAGAAAAGACCGGCGGTACCGGTCCGACGTCGAAGAAGGCAGACGCGACACAAAAGAATTAAGAAAAAATAAAGAACTTCTTCTGCGGTGACAGGAACACGACCTGCTGGCTCCGCAGAAAAGAAGAACTGGAGAGAGGCGGTTGGGAAAGGCGGGAAGGCAGCACGCAGGAGCTGTGGGATGCTCCCAAAAGCTTTCTTATTGGACGCTGGGGAGCGTTCCCGCGCAGGCTCCGTCTGTACTGACGATACCCATATGTAAAGACTCATTCCTGCTTGTTCCTGGAGATAATACAGTATTCACTAAATATTACTTTGGGTTCAAAGCAGAATTCATACATGTAAGAGTATACAAACAAACCAGCATATGCAACACAATTTGCATGCCCTGTACTACCTGTCCAAAAGGCCATGACCATCTCATTACCTCTGCCTTAAAGCACCCTGTCTATCACACAACCAATGCCCCAAGGGTTGTGGGCATTGTATAACCTGTACACAACTATAGACTGGAGGAATTGCATGAGCTGCAGGAATTGAAAGCACAATAGAACTGGTATATAAACAGATTGTGGGTATCACATGAGCTACATTTAAGCAAAGATTATAGGACTCTTGTGGCATGATCAGACTTTGGGCACTGTGTTACTGGTATAGAGGTGATGCAGTATGGAAAGCAGATACTGTATCACTTGCATGGATTATACTGCATTAATTGCATGCAAGCAGACTGCGGGCATTGTGTTACCTGCATATAAGATTGCTGACAGCGTTGGACAAGTTGGTGGAAGGCTGGAGTACGTAGATGATTGTGTACATGGGCTGGGTTGAGTCTTTGTAGTGCCTCCATAATGATTTCCTGCAGCACAAATGGACTTAACACACCTTTCGATGCCCCTACACAGAACTGATGGACATAGTTGACACCTGTTAAGGAGGAAAAAGCAAAATATTCTAGTTAAATAAGCAATGGACAAAGCCATCAAAAAGTAGAAAGACTAGGGGACACGCAAAGAAGCTACAATGTAACCCATTTGAGACTAAGAGGAGAAAATATTTTTTCACTCAATGTGTAACCAAACTCTGGAATTCGTTACTGGAGAAGGTAGTAAAAGCTGTTAGTGTAGTTGAGTTTAGAAAGGTTTGGACAAGCTCCTGGAGGAAAGGTCCATAAACCATTATTAAAGAGGACATAGGAAATCCACTGCTTGCCCAGGGACACGCACTGTGGAACCTGTCTCTTTTTGGGAACATGCTAGGTACTTGTGACCTAGACTGGCCATTGTTGGAAACAGGATACTGGGCTTGATGGACCTTGGTCTGACCCAGTATGGCATATCTTATTGTTCTTATAATCCGTCTACAGAAGAACTTGACTAAGATGTCACCCCAGTCAAGCAGCATAGGTGCTGAAAACAAATGGGCAGCATAAAAATACCACTTTTCAAAAAAGGATACAATAAAACGTGCTCTTCCTTAAGGCAGTCTCTTTGGTTGTCATTTTGACCCTATCACGGCCATAAAGAGACAAGGGAGGATGGCTTGATTTCTGGTCCAGTGATCATTCAAATCTATAAACCCTATGCAATAAGCGTCATTGTTGAGAAACTGAGTCATGCCATAAAATTATTTAAGTTCCTTTTAGCCACATTGGTATATATTATACCCAATTTCCTAATGTACCCACTTGGACTGTAAGATTTCTTTGAAAGAGATTCATGATAGCTGTATATTATTTGTGTTACAATGACATGTTTTAGGACGCTTTACAAATGTGAACCGACAGACGCTTTTCACATCATCAATAACTATTAAACATGATGGATTAATAAGAAGGATCCAGTTTACTTATTCCATTACTTCAGCTGGTTACAAAATGACATTGCCAAATGTGTAAGGAGCAGCAAGAGCCAAACAAAGCTGCCACCAGAAAGGAACTCCCTGTGCTCAACAGACTGAAGACTATTCAGAAAGCTAGTGTGGGCTTTACAAGCCCATAAAGCCCGTTTAAGCACATTTTACGATCCTTTAAATGCAGGAAATAGACAAATGCCAACGGACAAACTAGCGCCCAATTAACGCCAAGCATATTTAAATCTATTTAAATGAATCCTACTTATTTAGATGTATTTTAATCAGCTGGGCTGGTATGCAAATCATGGCTATACCCAATGAAGGGACAGGCATAGAGGATTTCACAACCAGCCATAGCACCAAAATTTTTACTACAGGGTCTGAGTAGAAGTAAACCTCTAACATGTACCGTACCAGTATTTTCATGACACTGGTGCTTTCCCTGATGCCTAGATCATCTTCTCCTTAGATGATCAGGCATTGGGAAAAGCCCCCAATGCCATCAAAATACTGGCAGGGGCCATGCCTGACAAAAAAGAATCCACGGCAGCCCCGTTCCCCCCCCCCTGACAGAACTTTGATGGCATTGGGGACGATTGCAGCATCAGGAAAAGCCCTCTATGCCATCAAAACACTGTCGGGGCCATGCCCCGACAGAATGTAATCACCTGGTGGTCTAGCGGCCCTTGAACCCACCTACCTAAAGTAAAAGTGAAATCACCCCAAGCAAAAATAAAGTAAAATTTACCTGGTGGTCTAATGGCCCTTGAACTCCCTACCCCAAAGTACATGTGAAATCACCCCCAAGTGTAAAAAAAAAAAAAAAAGTTAAAACTGCCTGGTGGTCTAGTGGCTCTTGAACCCCCCCACCCGAAGTAAAAGTGAAATCACCCTCAAGGAAAAATAAAGTAAAATTTACCTGGTGGTCTAGTGGCCCCTAAATCTAAGTCCCCCCCGTACCAAATAGGCAGGAGTGCTGCCTATGCATTCCTGCTCTGATCCATCATCTTGTAAAATGGAACGCCTGGCCCCGCACAGTGCATCCAGGGATTAACCGGGCAGGGCTAGACCTTATATGTCAGTCTAATCTTGTCCGGTGAATTTCAGGATGCACCGCACGGGGCCAGGTGTGCCTTTTTACAAGACGGCGGACCAGAGCCGGAGCACGTAGGCAGCGCTCCTGCCTATATGGTATGGGGGAACTTAAATTTAGGAGCTACTAGACCACCAGGTAAATATTACTTTATTTTTGTTTGGGGGTGATTTCACGTTTACTTTGGGTGGGGGGTTTCAGGGGTTGGTAGACCACCAGGTTATTTTCTTGGGTTTCAGGAACCGCTAGACCACCAGGTAATTACGTTTTGTTGGGGCACCGACCTCCAGCAGTGTTTTGATGGTATTCAGGGCTTTTCGCGATCATTCCCAATGCTATCAGAATGCTGTTGGGGGGGGAGGGAATCAGCGCCACAGGCCCACCAGGGATTCTCTTTTGTCAGGCACCATCCCCAACAGTATTTTGATGGCATCAGGGGCTTTTCCCAATGCCACGATCGGCGGGACTGATATGCAAATTAGCCACATGGTGCCTGGCGAGCAAGTCAAACTAGAACAGACTTTTTGGTGCTTGTGTTTGGCTTGCTCTCCTAGTTTAACGCTGCAGTGGCTCATTTGCATGCACATTGTTACCGTGGCAGGCATTTGCATACCCTAACCTTCCTGCATCGCACGTTAAAATATGCACATTTTCAGGAACGTTAAAAAAATCCATCCAGCGAGGGTCTGGTGCTAGTTTTCTGCATCGGCCTGTATATGTTTTAAATATAATCAGAAACAGTTATTTCCAAAAATAATTTTAGTGGGACACATGTAGAAGGCAGACTAGGTGCACTAAAGCTGTCAGTTTATAAGGGATGAGAACTGGGTCCAGCTTGATGACAATTTGCTCTCTTTGTATTGCATGAGACGACCTGGGATCAGCCTTTCTACTGCAGAATACTTTCACTGATGCAAATCAACTGATGGAGCTTATCTGGTTGCAGAAGCTCCACATTCAGAAGATTAATTCTACAGAAGCAACTCTTCAATTTAAGAACAGTTTAGTGTGTGTGGATTTACTTTACCATAGGAGATGGAAAATGACAATTATTACACTAAGATACACACTAGTTTGTGTGCACAGCCTTTCCACACGTGTTTGAGTGCATGTGAGAGAGACTGCCTCTTACCCAATTTGGCAGCCAATCCCAATAGCCATTTCACATCTTCTGTGTATGGGGGACTTCGGGAGAAGTTATTGGGATGGTCATTGTGGGCTCTCCGTCCAAGCATCTCCAAAGCCAACATCCCTAACAGAAAGTAGCAACACAAAGTGAGAATCACATCTTACTCGGGCAGGAAAGCAGCGCGCCACCATTATGGATAAATTATGACAACACACTATCAAGCAGAGCTTTTAGTCCTCTCTCTCTCCATCCTAGGTCATCTGAGACTGAACCAGAAAGCCTGGTTTAGAGCCTTCATCTCCCTCCTTTCACTTTAAAGTTAACATTACTTCCATTTTTAAAGGTTAAATTTTGCTTACCAGATGTCATCTTTTCCCTGAGTCCTGTTAGACCAGTCCAGATAAGTGGGTTGTGTTCCCCTACAGCAGATTTGTGGAGACAAAGAACCAATGAAAAGCCCAGGTTTCAATTACATTACTCCTGTGCCTCTATCTACCTCAGTCACCTGTCCCAAAGCAAATGGGAGATAAAAAGCAAGTCTCACACAACCTCAATGTGGGTAACAATGAGTAAACAACAGTACAGAATTATGTACAGGAGAACAGAAACAGACGAGCCTGCAGTGTCAAATACAGAATCAAGGCAGACCCAAGGATACCGAAACAGTAGAACAGAGCAAATACAGTTTCAGGGATGGACCCTGGACTAGTCTAGCAGGACTTAAGAAAAGGATATTATCTGGTAAGTAAAATGTCACCTTCCATATCGTCCTGTAATACCAGTCCACACAAGTGGGATGTATTGTACCAAAGCTACCACTTCACTGGGTGGGAAGACGACGACACAGCAGCTCGCAAAACTCTTGAGCCAAAGGCAGTGTCCACCCACATGTGGACATCCATGTGGTAATGCTTCACAAAATAGAAAATGATGCCCACATTGCTGTCCAAATGTCTGCAGGAGCTACCAAGCTCTGCTCTGCCCACTCGGGTGACCCTCCAGAACGGGCCAGTTACGTAACAGATATACTGAGGCAATAGCATCCTTAATCCAGTGCCCCAAAGTAGACTTGACCACTACTTCATTCTTGCACGGACCATCAAATAGCACAAAAGATGTTCTAACTTATGAAAGGAATTCGTAACCTCCAAGTACCAGAGAAGCATCCTCCGGACATCCTCAAGGGGAAGATCTTATCCTTCCTCCTGACATTGCTCTTTAGAAGAGGAAGGCAGGCAAACCACCTGGTTCACGTGAAAGGGAGACAGCACTTTAGGCAAAAAGGAAGGCAAAGGCCAAATGAAAACAGTCTCAGTTTAAAAGAACAAGGGATCCAAAAAGACAGAGCCTGCAGCTTTGAGATCCACCTTGCAGAACAAATTGCAACCAAAAAGACAGTCTTGAGCATCAAATCCATCAAGGTAGCACACTTCAGTGGCTCAAAGGAGGCTGACATCAGAGCCCTGAGTATCAGGCACAGATCCTAGGAGGGGATCACTGACTGAAGGGGAGACACAGATGAACCCCTTGGAGGAAACGTGAGATGTCCAGGTGAAAGGTCAAGGACTTGCCGGCCACAAGACCAGGGAAACAGTCCAAAGCTGCCATCTGAACCTTCAGGGAGATAAGTGAAAGGCCCTTCTGCAATTCTGCAGAAAGGGCACCTTGGCCGCCTCAGGAGCCAAGTGCTGCACGCCACACCAGCGCTCAAAGAGGCACCATATCCGTATGTATGCTAGCTTGGTAGACCTCCTCTGGGCACCAAGTACAGTAGAGATTACTGCTGGAGAGAAGCTCTTACATGCTAGCAGTCTCCTTGCAAGAGCCATGCCATAAGTGAGAAGGGAGCTGGATCCTCCAGAATGATTGGTCCTTGCCACAGTAGCCCCCGAGATGAAGGCAGCCAAAAGAGAAGGTGCTTGAAGGAGCCACATCAGGACTCTGAACCATGCTCCGTGGCCAACCTGGCGCTACCAGAACAATCTTGCCCAGGTGGCACTCTATACGCAGAAACACAACCCCCACAAGGGGCCATGCACTCAAGCGAGTGTGTGACTTTTTTAGGGTTTAAGGTGGTTGTTCATGAGTGTTTAATCAATCTCTTTTCCTCTCAATCTTCAGATTTTCTACAGAGAAGAGAAAATCCATCCACCATCTGCTGAAGACAAAGAAATACTGAAGGGAGCTCTGGTGGTTGAGGCAGATAGAGGCACAGGAGTGATGTCATTGAAACCTGGGCTTTTCATTGGTTCTTTGAGTCCACCAATCTGCTGGTAGGGGAACACAACCTACCTGTTTGGACTGGTCTAGCAGCACAATATGGAAACACTTTTTTTTTACCTTTACTTTGACTTTAATGTACAATATTAACTACTGTGCTCTATGCATCCTATTACTTTATTAGTTCTAGTAAAGTAAAATATGAAAACACAAGAAAGAAAAGCTGCATTAAAAATTGTATGTAGACATTTTGGTGCATGCTTATTACACCAGCCCCTATGTGATTAACTCAGTGACCAAAACACAAAAATTGAAAAATGGCTAAAATACCTCATGGCATCATAGGGGAAAGTTACAAAATGAGATAAAGTGAGTCAGTTATTTTTCTCATCATAAGATAATTGGCAGAAGCTTCTTCTTGGATGAAATCAAAAGTGAGCAGCAGTTTGTGGGTTGTCATACTGGCCTCTGACAACACAAGAACTGCTCAGCAGCCTTATTCTAGAAAGAGGAGGAATGCCTATAAATCTAACATACTCCGTGCATGCCACAGGACTTATGTTGGCTTCTATGGAGACTTATCAGAAAAGCAGTATTCCACCGCTAATAAAACCAATGTTTTTATCCCAGCAGAAAAAAAAATGCTGGTACTCAAATGCAGGACTGCCTTAAGGAGTTGGCTAACCACTGAGGGATCCATCCCAAACAGTCACATCCTCTGTCACCAATCAGAGTCTATGAAAAAACAGCATTGCAAATATTATTTACGTCAGTCATTAGAACACAGCACTTGTTGGGAAAATACACGCTAGACTCCTTCAAATTCCCACACAAGAACTACAGTACTCATAAAATCTCTCAACCTTGGTCACATATGCAAAATATAGAGAACCTTAAAATACCTAATAAATGTTAGAAACAGAAATGTGCAGACAGAAACTTAACTGGAAACCCCAATTAGCTGGCCTCTGCCAGTTGTACAATACTGGAGAAACAGAAATGCACTTCCTCCAGTGCTGTGCAAAATACAAAGATATCAGATATGCTGCACATTCAGATGCTCAGAGATGGCATAATCATATCTCTAAACTAAGGGGGGTGTTTACTAAACGGCAATAGCAAACTCCGTGCGATATTGGAGCCACAGCCCCATTGAAATCAATGGGGCCATAGCTCCGATATCACACGGAGTCTGCTTCCGCCGTTTAGTAAACATCCCCCTAAAACTAAGCCTCTGTAACCCTCACACATTTTGAAGGGGTTGAGATGGAGCTATGTGCTGGCTGTATAATGCACCTCTACATTTCCGCAGGGTCCTGTGGGGATGGGCCAACGACACTGTTTCTCCCATGGGGGGGGAGGGGGGACGAAGCCTGAACTCTCATTAAAACTTGAGGATCATAAGTCATTTTAAGCATGCAATGGAAAGGCATTTCCTGGAAAAAACCACTTATTTGGTAATGTCATTTGTGATATTATCCAAGTTCAACTTAACATCAGAAGCAGGCTTAAACCAAGCCTGCCACACTATCAGATGGTAAAAATGTTCTCATGTACAGTTTCATGCCTGATATTGCCAAACTATACATGCTCTAATCATCTCAGGCAGCAAGCCTTCAAGAATTGCCAGCAAAGAAAACACTACAGAAACATGAGGCTCCTGAAATCTGCATCACGCTCATAGAAGCATGCTCACAGGTAACTTGGCCAAAAGATTTTAGGCTCTGTTACTATGAACTTATGAAACCATACATAAGCAAGATGTCTTCAGACAAGCAGCCAATTAAATTCACTGTTAAAGCTAATCGTAGCTAAACTGCTATGCAATAGGGATCTTTAAATTTTCCCAATAGAGTCCCTAAAATATTATAGCATAGCTAATCCCCATCTATATGTCAACCTTGCATCTATAAAGCCAATGTAGACTCCGATATGCATGACAGAAGCTACTGATCAAAAGTCTCTCTAGACTTAGTTATCCGCAGCTGCTGTTTTATTTATTTATTTTATTTACATTCTCTTATATACCGCGCTATTCTGCATCAGTGCGGTTTACATTGAACAAACTGAAATTACATTGAACAGGGCATTATAACTTGGAGATAACTATTTTACAGGGAACATGGGCTATGGAGGGTTAAGTGGCTTGCCCAAGACCACAAGGAGCACCTGTGGGACTAGAAACCCCAGTCCTTCTGGCCCAAGGTTGCTGTCCTCTAGTGGGATTTGAACCCCTGACCTTCCGGCCTGAAGTACCTTGCCCCAACCACTAGGCCACTCCTCCACTCTTTTTCCTGTAGAACTATGCTAATCTACTCACCATGTTCCAAAAATCTAGCAGAATTATTTTATCTAACTCTCTGTAGGGACATGCTGTTTTAAGAGTGGTCATCCTTACCAACTCGGTAGGCAGAGTGGAGGTAGTGCAGACCCTGGGGGCTCACTGGCTGACTGTGCTGCTCATCCTCTGAAGGAAAGCCCCCTGTCACCAGAGAAGTGGGCTGTGTGTTCAGCGTGGTCAAAGCAGCTCCCTGAATTGCTGGGAATGTTGTTCCTGCATGGACACTCCCTACTGGACACAAGAAAAGATTGGTTAGCATAGAAAGGTATATACTTTCTGCTGCTCAAACTCCCCTCCACGCACTAAGGTACTATTAGCACAGTCATTTAGACAAGGTTTCAATAAGGAATATGGTACAATGGTAGCTGCTGTAAAGAAAAAAGCTCTGTTAGCTTTCGAACACAGAGGAACGCAGGCAAATGCAATCTGAAGTGAAAATATCAAATTCTGAAGAGCAAACCACTAAACTAAACCTCCAGAACGAGAACTAAAGAAGAATGAAGGCTGAAGCTCCCACTGCTGTAAAGGTTAAAGTGGCACTACTCTAATATGATTTTAAACATTTGCTCCCCATCCCTTATAGTATGAATAAATGTAGAAAATAGGCTGACTCTGCTAGAAAGATGTGGAAGCTGATCAGAGCACACAATTCTGTCACCCCGCTCTCTAGAGTGGCCACTGAGGCATCTTCAGACTAAAGAATATCCCACTGGTAAAAATAGTAGAAAAAATACATCACCACATTTTGCTGCCTCCCTAATTCCTCAGCATTCAGATTAAAAATTGTGATAAAAGAGCTGATGTAGCATGCATTTCTGGTCTGAGGCTACTTTTTGAACATCCTATACTACCTCAATGTAAAGCATGATGGGGAAGAGCAGCTGAAGGAATGGTGAATATATGCTCCCTTTTTCCCCAACCTGCTACTACTTTTCTTATAGTACTGTGCCCTAAGAAACCTTGAGGGGGGAGATTGGAGTCTGAGGAGAAATGCTAGAGAGGAGAGTAGGAGAAGAATCAAAGGGGAAAGAAAAGCGAGGAAAGAGTAATCTAAAGTAATCAGGAGGAGATGAAGAGGACACTGGTGGCAAGGAAAGAGGAGATGCAGAGTAGCTTGTGGGCATGAGGAGAAAAATTTAAAGGAGCGGGAGATGGGTAGATAACTTGAGGGAGAGGAGGAAGAGAGAGAAGTTGGTAGGTGGAGAACAACCTGAAAGGAGCAGAAGGATGAGGGGGAGGAAGATCAGGGGAAGAAAAGTTGAAAAGAAGATGAGCCAAGAAAATGATGTAGCACGACACCTGCAAAGTACCTATCCCTGCCCTCCCCCCCATGTTTTATTTTTTTTATTTCTAGATCTTCCTGAGGTTGTCATGTATGAAATCAGTCAAACTTCTCTCTCTGCATATTGCTAAATTAAGAGAGGACTGGGTACTCTACTCTTGCACTGGACAAGACAATTTCTTTAAAAAAGAAATCAGGACTACGCTGTAGAAAGCAGGACACCTAACCAGCCTAACACTTTCAGGATTTACTCTCATCCACCTTCTCCAGCAGTTCACGTCAACTCTTCTTATTCTGGATCTTTTAAGCTTTTCTCTTTTTAATTATGCACTATACTACAAACATCAAAATCTTGTTTTCTGCTATCTCTGCACTCAGCTGTAGCTATGCAGCAGCCTTTTCTTGATCCTGAAAAACTAGCCATCCATACAGGTTGTGACATCTTGTTAGAGATTTTGCTGTGCATGAATTTTCACTAAAACATATGCGACTTGCTCAAATGTGAACAGAAGTATTCTATGTGTTCTCCAAAGCTGATGATGGACATAATTACCTGAGGAGAATTCTCATGCTGGTCCAATACAAGACCACAACATGCACATTTTTGAGCTATCTGCTGTAAGAAAAAACAGATGCTTTTTCATTTGGGGATACAATGTTGGGTGGTTGGATAACTAAAGTACAGTTCAGGAAATCTCCTGATATGTACCTTGAAACTGTTCTTCTGATATCCTGGAAATGCCACTTTACCTGTTTACACCATGGAACCCTGTAAGTGGTTAATAACTATAATATAGTTTCTTTTCATCTTGCTGGATGCTTCTAATACTACAGACGGTAGAAATGTGCTGCCAGATGGCTTCATTTTATTTTTAAATTACAGGCTAATAAAGCCTCTTTTTACCCTATTATATGTATGAAGTAGTGTTAAAATTTCCATAAGGCATATAGGACTATAAGCCCACATATGCAGTAAAGGTAAAACCTCGATCAGATAAACCAACATGGGTCAGCTGGCAACTCTGTGTGAAGACGGACAAATAATTCTGAGGGATACGCATACGCAAAGAAACAATCTGTTTAATAAAAGGTGCACTGTGCACACTGGCAGGAAAGTCAAAAGCTACAATTAATATGTGTTTACAAATACAGAGTAGGCAGACAGACTTTATATCAAACAAAAGAATTGTCTCTCGCTATCAATAACTGTTCCATTAACTCTAACAGTCCACACCAAAGGTTAAGTGTAGGTCATGGTAGCATGAGACCAAGACTGCTATTCTAGCAGGGCTCAAAAAGTGACCATCTGCTGATTCAGATACAGGTGGATTAGGACTTTCTGAGCAGTAGAGAGAGTGTAGTTACTCACCTGTAACAGATGATCTCCGGGAACAGCAGGAATTTAGTCTTCACACATGGGCATCGTCGGTACCGACGAAGCCTGCGCGGGAACGCTACCCAGTGTCCAACAGGAAAGCTTTTGGGAACATCCCACAGCGCCTGCGTCGCTGCCTTCCCAACTCTCCCTCTTCAGTTGAGTTTATAGCCGAGACAAAGGAGAGAGAGAGAGAGAGAAAAAAAGACAACTCCTAGGGGGAACTCCTGCTGTTCCTGGAGATCACCTGTTACAGGTGAGTAACTATGCTATCTCCAGGAACAAGCAGGAATGTAGTCTTCCCATATGGGGACTCCCCAGCTAAGAGATGCAAGGAAGACGACCCCAGAAATCTGCGAAACCCAGATTGAGATGGGTCATGCTACCTCCCATGGATCTCTGGCATCGAAACCCGGGACGGTGGGTAGGAGTTGTTCTAAGTCTGAAAGATGCTGGAGAACAGCCCAACCAAATGAGGCATCCTGACGGGAGTCCTTGTCCAAGCAGTAGTGAGCTGCAAAGGTGTGTACTAAAGCCCAAGTGGCTGCTCTACAAATGTCGTCAATGGACACAGAGCCATAGAGGCTGCCATTGCTCTCACATTGTGAGCTGACACATGACCTTCGAGAGAAAGTCCCTTACTCTCATATTTATTTATTTATTTATTTATTTAACAGTATTTCTAAACCGCCTTATCTTAATAATCAAGGTGGTATCACAGCATATGCAAAGGATATGCAATTAGCAATCCATTTAGACAAAGTTTGCTTGGAAACTGTTAGTCCAAGATGACTAGAGTCAAAAGCAACAAAAAGCTGAGAAGACTTTCTATGTTGCTTAGTTCTCTGAAGGTAAAAAGCCAAGGCTCTTTTACAATCTAGAGTGTGTAGATTCCTTTCTGCATTGGAGGCATGAGGCCTAGGAAAGAATACAGGAAGGTAAACCGATTGGTTTAAATGAAAAGGCGTAAACCACCTTTGGCATAAAGTGAGGGTAAGTCCTAAGGACTACTTTATCATGGTGGAACCTTGTATAAGGAGGATCAGCCACTAAAGCCTGTGGCTCACTAATGCGTCTTGCAGAAGTGAGAGCAATTAGGAAGATCACTTTCCAAGAAAGAAATTTTAGGGATGTAGTGGCTAAGGGTTCAAAGGGCGGTTTCATGAGCTGCCCAAGGACAAGATTCAAATCCCATGGCATGGGTGGGGGCTTAATGGGAGGTTTTGGTAAGAGTAGACCTCTCATAAATCTTGCTACAAGTGGTTGAGAGGAAACAGGTTGTCTATCCAAAGGCTTGTGGAAAGCTGCAATGACACTAAGATGGACTCTTACTGAATTGGTCTTAAGACCAGAGGATGACAAATCGAGGAGATACTCCAGTAACGCCTCCACTGGACTGAAAAGGGATTAAGTTCCTTTTCTGAACACCAAATAGAGAACCTTTTCCACTTAAAGGCGGAGGCTCGCCTTGTGGAAGGTTTTCTTGAAGCCAAAAGGATATCCTTTATCTGTTGAGAAAGGTTGATATCCTGGAATACTAGGATCTCTGGAGCCACACCCTGACGTGTAGAGACTGAGGATTCAGGTGCAATAGCGTCCCGTTCTCCTGGGAAAGAAGATCTGGAGCACATCCCAACTCCAGAGGTCTTTATTCTTTATTCTTTATTTGGTAAATTTGATATACCGCCTTTAACAATAATATAAGGCGGTTTACAATACAAGTAAGCTTGGCTGCAGGAAAAAGAAACATGAAAGAGAACGCCATTTAGGAAGCAAAAGGGATAGAAGAAGAACAAGAGAATAGTAAAAGTAAGCTGTAAAAAACAGCATGGTAGACGAGACAGGACGAACCGAACAAAGACAGACAACAGACAGACCACCAGTGACAATAGGGAGGGGGTGTAAGTACAAAACAAACAACCAGGACAGGGTTGGTGAAATAGACAAGCAAGCCACACAGCAGGTAAACAAACGATATGAGGAAACATAAAAGAGGGGAAGGCTGATTTGGAGGGCTTAGAGAAATACCAGGTAGACGCAAAGTGTTATAGCTCCTAAGTAGACTGTGAACGGGGGAGTGTGCTTGACTGGGAGGAAGTGAAGGGGGGGAGGGAAGATCGAAGGCTTGAGCAAAAAGATAAGTCTTTAGCATAGCCTTAAAGTGGGGGAAGGAGGGTTCAGTGCGGATAGTATGTGGGAGGGAGTTCCATAGCGCGGGGCTGGCAAAGAAGAAGGCAGCGTGGCGGGTTGATTCAAGGTGAGCCTGAGTTGGGGAAGGGAGAAAAAGGCGGTTATTGTGGATAGAACGTAATAATCGGGAGGTGGGTTGGAAAAAGATAAGATCAGATAAGTACTGAGGAGTATTAGTGCAAAGGACTTTGTGAGTGATAGTAAGAAACTTATAGACGTAACGTACTTTGATAGGGAGCCAGTGAAGGGAGAGCAAGCAAGGAGTGATATGATCCCGGGGAGAAGAAAAGGTGAGAAGACGGGCGGCCGTATTTTGAATCAACTGTAACCTATGAAGCTGGTAGAGGGGAACACCAGCGAGAAGGGAGTTGCAGTAATCAAGACGACTAATCACCAGGGAAACAACCAATGTGGTAAGGGACGTAAGTGGCAGAAGAGAACGGACAGCCCAGATTTTCCGGAGCTGAAAGAAGGAGCTACGCACTACCCCCGATATATGTTGGTGGAAAGATAGTGATGAGTCTAGAGTTACTCCAAGATAGCGGAGGGTGGGAGCTAACGGAATAGGTGAGTTTGACATCAAGGGCGACAAGGTGGGAGAAGGGGCACCGAAAGTGAACCATATGGCCGCGGACTTAGATGGATTAACAATGAGGTAGTTATCAGAGAACCATTGGGCGATAGACGTTAGGCAGTTGTTCAGGGAGGAGAGATCGGGAGCAGAGGAAGAGGTGTGATGAACCAGAAGTATGTCATCGGCAAAGAAATAAGAGGACAAACCAGCTTGCTGTATAAGTAGTGCAAGTGGTGCAAGAAAAACATTGAAGAGAAGTGGGGCAAGGATAGACCCTTGGGGTACGCCACAGCAAAGAGGAAAGGGAGTAGAAGAGGAGGAGCCGGAGTGTACAGTGAAGGAGCGGGAAGAGAGGAAAGAGTGAAACCATCGGAGAACTGTACCTTGAATCCCAAGATCAGACAAGCGTGAGAGCAGAGTGCGATGGTCAATTACATCGAAGGCAGCAGTGAGGTCTAAGGAGACGGCGATTGAGATATTTCCTCTGTCGTGGGACCGGTGCAATTCATTGAGGAGTGCCAAGAGGATTGTTTCGGTGCTGTGACCGGCTCTGAAACCGGACTGACGAGGGTGCAAAGAAATGGTAGAATTTAAATGTGCCGTGAGTTGTTGAAAGGCAAATTTCTCGAGGATTTTGGACAAGAAAGACAAGTTGGATACCGGGCGCCAGTTAGACGGAATAGCAGGGTCGAGGGTCGCCTTCTTTAGCAGAGGGCGGACCAATGCATGTTTCCATGCAGAGGGGAAGTTTCCAGAAGAGAGGCTAGTGTTCATGATGCAGAGAACAAAGGGAAGAAGAGCGAGAGAGGGGTCTAAAAGCCAAGGGGACGGTAAGGGGTCAAGGGACAAGTAGTCTTATGGGAGAGTGAAATAACTGTGGTCAGTTCGGCTATGGTAATAGGGCGGAATTCGGACCAAGTATGAGAAAATATAGGAGCAGAGGAAAAGGAATGAGGCGGGACAGAGAGAGACATAGAAGCAGAGGATACCACGGTTGTCATGGCCAGCGTGGGGCTATGAGGATCATATGGCCCCTGTCTCTCTGAAGCTTGAAGAGAGTTTTGGGAATGAGGGGAATGGGTGGGAAGGCATAGAGGAAGTCCTGACCCCAGTGAAGGTGGAAGGCATCCCTTGCCTGACAGTTCTGAGCCGGCATTCTGGAACAGAACCGGGGAAGTCTGGCATTCTGAGGACTGGAGTTCCCCAGATCTGAGAAATTCGAGCAATTTGCTCTGGATGAAGAGACCACTCATATGGAAGCAGTACTCGACTGATTTTGTCTGCCAAGAGATTTTGCGTGCTTGGAAGATACACCGCCAGCAGGTGGATTTGAAGATTTCTGGCGAAGGCCTGGGGCGCAGAACTTCATTGCACAAGGCTTGAGACCCCATTCCACCCTGTTTGTTCACACAGAACATGGCTACTTGATTGTCTGTCTGTACCAGGACTGTCCTGTAGCTGAGGTGGGTTTGGAACACTTGAAGAGCATAAAAGATAGTTCTGAGTTCCAGGAGGTTTATGTGAAGACAAGCCTCTTGCTGGGTCCATAGACCCAGGGTGGAGAGACGGTACAAGTGAGCTCCCCAGCCTGACTTGGACGCATCTGTCATCAAGGTGGCTTGATGTAGTGGCTGCTGGAAGGTTTTCCAGTGATTGCCACCACTGTAGGAACAAAATGAGACGTGTCACGTTTCTGATTTTGTCCAATAGGCGACCCAACCTGTGTCCACTAAGAGGATAGGGTCCACTGGGCTGCCCGCATGTGAAGGCGAGCATAGGGAACCACATGGACAGTGGATGCCATATGCCCCAGCAGCTGAAGCATTTCTCGAGCAGTTAGCAAAGTTTTCATAGCTGCTTGAGAAGCCAGCTGGAGTATTTAAAGACAACGTGGCTGTGGCAGGAAAACCTTTGACAGCCTAGTGTCAAGAAGAGCCCCTATGAACTCTAGGGACTGAGACAGGATGAGATGAGATGAGATGAGATTTTGGGAGGTTTATGTCCAGTCCCAAGTACTGCAGGATTTGCATTGTGCGGAAGAGAGCGAAGCTGGCTTCTGGAGCTGTTGATGCTCGGATGAGCCAGTCGTCTAAGTAGGGGAAGACAAATATCCCCAGAGTTCTCAGGAATGCTGCTGCTACTGCCATGCATTTTGTGAAGACTCTTGGGGCAGAAGCTAGTCCAAAGGGTAGAACTCTGTACTGGTAATGTCTTCCTTGAAAAGGGAATCAAAGAAACCTCCTGTGATCTGTATGGATGAGAATATGCGTGTATGCATTCTTTAGATCTAGAGAAAATAGCCAATCCTGATTCTGAATGTAGTGAAGAAGTGTTCCGAGGGAGATCATCTTGAATTTTTCTCGGAACAGATACTTGTTCAACTCTGAGGTCCAGTATGGGCCTGTATCCCCCCCGTTTTCTTTGGGATGAGGAAGTAGGGGGAGTAGAAACCCATGCCCTGTTGGGATATGTGTACCTCTTCTATTGCCCCTTGAGCAAGTAGTGAGGTGACCTCCTGACACAAGAGAGTGGTGGTAGGGCCCTGAGAATTGAACTGTCTTGTGATGGTGGGAGGGGGCATACTGTGAAAACGGAGTTTGTACCCCTCTTGTACAATGGAAAGAGTCCAGTTTTCTGATGTTATTTGTTGCTATCTTCTGGCAAAATGACAAAGTCTGCCAGGGGTGGTGAGAGGTTCTGGACCTTTCAGGGGCAGGATGACCAAATTCTCTAGGAAGGAGTCAAAGCCCCTGAGGAGGCTAAGTCTGCTGAGCTGATTGAGCTCTTGGGACTTGTGCCTTCCTTTGCTTTCTGGGCTGTTGCCCCTTCTGGGGAGCATGAACTGGACAGTGGACAGCCTGGGTGTAAGATGGGTAGAATTTATTTTTCTTGTTGAAAAAGGGTTTCTTGGTTGTCTTTTTCTTTGCTGGGTTGGCTGTAACCTTTGATAATCTGTTCAAGATTGTATTTTCAAGTTCAATCTGATTAGCCTTGTCTTGCCAATCCTTGCCAAAGAGATTTTCTCCTGTGCAAAGAATGTTCCCCAGCTTATCTTGCACCCATTGTTCTAAATCTGATGCCTGAAGCCAGGCAATGTGACGTGCACCGATGGAAATAGCAGAGGT
Source organism: Ichthyophis bannanicus (assembly GCA_033557465.1). Classification (NCBI taxonomy): domain Eukaryota; kingdom Metazoa; phylum Chordata; class Amphibia; order Gymnophiona; family Ichthyophiidae; genus Ichthyophis; species Ichthyophis bannanicus. The sequence goes on from CM066034.1 coordinate 594,966,456, forward strand.
TCTGCTAATGCACTCAAAGCAATCAAAGGTTGCACGATTCATGAACTTAGATACATTCTGGGCATGTTTGACCAGGGTGAGGAAGTCTGTCCTTTTATCATCAGAGAGAAGTGAAGCCATAAGCTCTAGATCCCTTGTAACCTCCTTGAGAAACATTCCCATGTAGAGAATGTAAGAGCTGATCCTGGATGATAACATCGAGGATTGAAAGCATCGATGCCCAAAGGCATCGAGTGTCCTCGCTTCCCGACTTGGAGGATTGGAAGAATGTGTTTTAGCACTCTTGATCCTACGCATCACCGATTGCATTACCATTGAATGGTGTGGTAATTGTGTCTTCTGAAAACCAGGGCATTGTGGAACTCGGTACATGGTATCGAGTCTCCGAGAGTGTGGAGACACCGTTAAAGGAGCTTCCCACATCCTTAGCATGAGATCATGCAAGATTCGTTGAATGGGAAGGGTAGCTGCTTCTTTAGGAGCTGCCGGATATTGAAGAATTTCTAATTCTTCTGCTCTCAGTTCCTTCTCAGGAGTCATCGTGATTGAAAGTCCTCGGGCTACATCACTTATGAAATCCTGAAAAGACATGTCCTCTGGAGGAGACATCCTGCGTTGTGGAGGAGGAGATGGATCCTCCAGTAGAATCACCCCGGTACCGGTAGAGTCAGAGTCATCGGAATTGGAGAACTCAAAATATCTGCACGCCGGGTATTCTTGCATTGCTTGGCACCAGTATCGATCGAAGTTGGCATCGGACTGTCTCGATACCGGGTCCTCGATACCGGATATTGATTCAAGAGCCAGCATGGGGGGGAAGCACATCGGTTAAAGCAGGTGTGGTCGGTACCGGTACCAATGACTGCGGAACTGTCTGAAGCGGTCTTAGCAGTACCGAAGCTGCTAAGAGAGCCGCTAGACTGCGTTCGATGGCTAGGATTCGTTGATCCATAGCCCCTGCTGATGCCTGGAAGGTGGTACCAAAGGAAGCCGCTACGACACCAAAACACAGCACCAGGAGTTCTACCGAGGTGGAAGCCTCTGGAACATCCTGGAGCCCCGTTAGTGCTTTGGAGGCCGGGGACTCCTGTCGGGGCTGTTTTGCTGGTATGTTTTCCTCAAAGGCAATGATAGTAGCATCTCGATGCTTCGAAGGAGATCTACCCTTTGAGGACCGGCCGGTCTTGGAAGACCTGGGTTTAGTTACCTGAGATCCATGGGAGGAAGATGAAGCCCTGGAAATCGCATCTGCAGCAAACAGGGTGCCGAGTTTTGCAGCTCTGTTCTGCAGGCTTCTCTTGGTCATCTTTCTACAGACACCAGTCATGGGTGTCGGTAGCGGAAATGGTACCGCTACACTTTGAACATTTTTTGAAACCACTAGTTGGTTTCTCCATTTTAGAAGAAAAGAGGGCTTAGTGCACAAAATGGTGCCTGGCACCTAGAGGGGATAGACCCTCCAAAAAGAAGAATTTTTTTTTTTTTTTTTTTTTTTTTAGAAAAGAAGGAAGAAAATGAAGGAAAGACCAGTGGTACCGGTATAGGCGTCAATGGTGAAGGCAGACGCGACCATGGAGGAGTGGTCTAGTGGTTGGGGCAAGGTACCTCAGGCCGGAGGGTCAGGGGTTCAAATCCCACTAGAGGACAGCAACCTTGGGCTGGAAGGACTGGGGTTTCTAGACCCACAGGTGCTCCTTGTGGTCTTGGGCAAGCCACTTAACCCTCCATAGCCCATGTTACCTGTAAAATAGTTATCTCCAAGTTATAATGCCCTGTTCAATGTAATTTCAGTTTGTTCACTGTAAACCACCTTGATATCAAAAAAAGGCGGTATATAAGAAATGTTAAATAAATAAATAGAAAATAATTTTCTGCGGTGACAGGGTTTGCTGCCTGTCGGCTCTGTGGAAAACGAAAAACTGAAGAGGGAGAGATGGAAAGGCAGGAAGGCAGCAGCGCAGGAGCAGTGGGATGCTCCCAAAAGCTTTCCTATTGGATGCTGGGGAGTGTTCCCGCAAAGGCTCCGTCGGTACCGACGATACCCATGTGTGAAGACTACATTCTTGGTTGTTCCTGGAGATTATTCATTAGTACTATGTCTGAAAAAGGCACCAAGAAAATAAAATTACATCTACAGAATGTCTATTCCTGTAGCTGAATGTTTCTGCGTTCACAGCAGCCGATATAAGCAACACACACATTTGGAATCTGGGAAAGATGGTGCAAGATATATGAGTTAACAGAACAGTAATTAACAATAAGACATAATTCCTGTTCCATTTCACTCACACAGTCTGCACCTAGGGACTTAAGAGGTTACGTAGTTTGCAGCTTAACCAACCCTTCTTTCAAAATTTGCACTGACAGATGACCATTCAACTATTCAGTAATGTTTTTTGTCGGCAAGTTCAAACTCCAAGCTCTGATTTTGTGCAACTCTTATGAAAACAGGATTTATTTGATGTTTTATGTGTTTTTGAAATATATCATCTAAACCAAGGATATGACAGCTTTGAGGCTAGCAAACATTTTACTTGTGCCATAAAGAATGATTATTTAAATACATACTTTTGGAAATAAAACTTTACAAGTGCTCAACAGTTAAAAAATGAAGTTCCTTCTCCTCAGAAAAAGTACATTAGGAAAGACTGCCTTTGGAACAAATGATGAAATAGTACAGAGCACAACTTTGATGGAAAAAGAACTCTTATAAAAGACATTGAAGAGAAAAGGGCATGTTTACTGAAGGTTAGTGCACGCTAAGCGCTGCTACAGTGTCTTATTCCTATGGGCACAGCAGCACTTAGCACACACTAACCTTTAGCAAACTTGCCCAGAAATCCTTAATTCACCAGCTGTTCTTATAGAACTAGCAACTAACTTATGGTCAAAAATAAAGTGGTAGAACTTGATGGTTGTAAAGGGGGCTGCAGAGTGTTCAGAAACCAGTGGCCTTCAAAAATCTGATGAGATGTCTTCAGCATGGATATATGGTTATGGTTTTGTTTTATTTACTATATCACAATACTGACAATACAATCTATGCAATTACCAAAGTTAACATATATAAAAATATTAAAAATAAATAAAAATGAAGTTACAATACTTGATAGGAAAGTAAAATCATAGTAAAAAATATAAGGGCAAAGGGATTCATACTTCTAGGAAGGAGAACCAAGCAGAATAAAATAAAAAATTAAAAAAGGGAAGGGAAGGGCAATTTGCAGTCTGTCACCGCCGTCCTGGGCTAAGACATATGCGCACACATACAATCTCCATGCTGAAGATATGCATCCGTGTCTATATATCTGTATATAAAAATGCTTACGGAAAACTCGGAAAACATTGGGATCTTCCCCGGGGGCAATCTCCCCCTCCTCCAACTCCTCAAGGTCCTGCTCCAAAAAAGGCTCCGCTAGACCATCCGATTCCCCCTGCCCGAAGAGCAGAGAATCTTGGGATACCGCAGGGGCCAACGGATCTTGAAGAGTCCCTTGAGGCTGGGAAGGCCCCTCTCCCGGGTCCCCGCTGCTCAGACCCTTAGGAGACTGAATATCCCCCGTGGACAAAACTGGAGCCTGCACAGGCTGAGCTGACCTCAGCAAGAATGCCTTGTGCAGAGCTAAAATAAACTCCGGGGAGAAAAAAGAACTCATCTCACTTTGATCCATGACATTTGCAAGCGGAGACTGAGCAACAGACTCTGGTGCTTTAGAGGACTTCGCCTTGCGCTTATGTGGCCGAGACTGCCCCGAAGGAGAGCTGACAGGCACCTCTAAAATGGCCGACTTTCCCGCCTTTTCTGCGGGCAAAGAAGGCTCCTTTAATGGATTCCCCTGCTGTTCAGCCATGCTGCCCAACGTGACAAAAACAGGGGAAAAATTGACTTTCACAAATCGGAACGGCTCTCACCCGAAAACGCGCTAATCGGAGGAGGGAAAAAAACAAACAAACACTGAACCGGCGAAATGAAATGAAAGCAAAAAAAAAAAAAAAAACTTACCGAGAAAAACAAACCGGCAGGTCAGAGCAGGCAGTCCCGCAGCCAGCGAGAAACAGCCCACCCTAGCAACAGAAACGGCAGCGGTACAAACTGGGGCTCCCAGAAATTAACCTTTTGCCGATGGAGACGGAGACGGTGAATTGAGGCAGGCTCTGCCTCTCACCGGGGAAGTGACTCACTGCACATCTCCAATTTTCTTTAAAGCAATATCACCAATTTGTTCCAGACTAAGGACTGTAGCAACTGATCAGCTCTGCTAGAGCCAATATAAATGCAGAAATCAAAGAAAAGAACTAACATATCAGAAAGAAACTGAGGGAGAGCTAGAGATTCGACCCTCTTTAGCTGCTGAGGGCTGAAAGACTGCTGGATAACCCTAAGGGGGAGTGGCTTCACATCTCAGCAAAACTTGAAGTTTTCAGCCCTCAGCTGCTATAGAGGATTGACAACCCTACCTGTTCCCTGGACTGGCCCGGAGAAGCGATTAGGAAGAAACTAATACAGTCTCTTTCAGATGAGTCTGATTGGGTGATTTTATTCTGTTTAAACCATCTTTTCTATATAAAGTAATAAGTCTTACTAGTGGATTGCTTTCTAGCAGCTAGTAAACTTGTGACAACTCTATTGGGATACCTTTACTCTAATGTTCTTTTAATTTCCAGACTGTCAAGCCCTCATATGTTGGATCTGGAAACCAAAGAGGCCTCTGAAAGAGAATGTCTGGAACAAGGTGAAGAGCAATTGGGCAGCCAAGGACATTTCTTAGAAACTTGAAGACCAAGAGCTGTGTGAATAACTATTGTTGGTTAAGTTCCAATCTTCTGTATTATCATTGGTACCATGCAACATGGTGGAGGGGGTAAAGAGATCTTTACTCCATACTTAGCATCTGGGGCTAAAGTTTGTTCTTACTCATTATCTATTATTTTGTACCTTTGGCCATAAGAGCTTTACTTAGATAACATGGCTGACATACACAGAAACTCACTTCAGATACCATTCTCCTGTCTGAAGGCTGAATCTGATGAGTCTATCTGTTCCGTCTATTTGTTACAGGTATCACTGGGCTAATTAAATGTTGTTCTGCCAATAAGAAAAAAAAGTATTGCTATTGCTCTCATCATTTCTATTTTTGCACCCTTTAGAGATATGACAGTTGCTATATTGCATTATCATATCTTGACATGACAGATGTAAATTAGTCTTGAAATATTATAAAGCATTTATGTATTCCAAATGCTTGATATATTGCACAAGAACTGGACAGTTGTTAGTGTGGTTTAGAAAATAAAAATAAGAACAGAAAAAGAGGAGGGCAAGGAAGAAAAGAGAAAATAAAGGGGGCAATTACAATCTCATCACGGGGGGAGGAGGAGAAAAAGAGGCAGTCGCAGCCCAATATAAGAGAAAGAGAATGGGGAGAGGAGGTAGGAGCTTGGGGGGGGGGGGGGGGATGACAGTTTAAAAAGCCAGGTTTTGAGGATTCTAGCCTCAAAGGGAGAGGAAGGGAATTCCAAAAGGAGGAAAAGGAGTGGTGCTTGGAAATTTCAAGGCCCGGGGGGAGGGGAGAAAGAAGAAAAGCGTGAGAGAAGCAAAGGGAGCAAGAGGGGATATACGGCGTGATAAATGCGATCAACCATAGATGGGAAGTAGCATAAAAGGCATATTGGACCTGGATCAGAATCTTAAATTGCAAATGTGCTTGGCAAGGGAGCCAGTGAAGATTGATTAGGAGAAGGGAAGTGTGGTCTGAACGACCAGCACAAAAGAGAAGTTTAACAGCTGGTGATCTGACCAACTGGAGGTGCTTAACAGAGTACTGGAGAAGACTGTTAGAGAGAATATTCAAATAGGCCATTTGAAACATAACTATGAAAATGACCAGGAGTTTGAGTTGTGAGGCTGTAAGAAACAGATGGAATGAAAGCAAAGGAGTGCAAAAGGAGAATTTGACAACTGATTCAATCTGGGCCTTAAAGGAAAGGGAATAATCAAATGCACCTAGGGTCTTGACAGAAACACAGTAGGTAATGGGAGTAGAGAGAAAGAGGAGGGAAAGTGTGATGGAGACCAGAACTAGGGAAACAGACAGATTCACATTTAGTAATTCTTAAGATCAAGCGGGGCTGGGTTGCCAGCAATCTGCATTGACTTGACAGCACATATTACATTTCTAATGATACAGAAACCATTGTGCAACAGCTGCAAGGCAAGCCTGGAGGGGAGCAATGTTATAAAGAATGAAATAAGCAGTGAATATAGGAGCTGCAACCAAGAGATGGAATCAAAAGAGAGGGGTGCCAGGAAGATATTAGTGAGGGTGGAATCCAAAAGAGAACAACCCTGGGAGACCTCAGAAAGGAGTGGAAGCTGGGACAACACTCTAGATGCAGACGAAACCCGGAAGGTACGGTGAAAGGGATAGGAGGAGAACCAAATCTCATTAAGTCTGTGCAAGACAAGCATGGTTATCAAGATAAAAAGCAGAAGACAGATTAAGAGAAACAAGAATGACAGAGTGATCATGACTGAAGGAAGACCTACGGAGTGCAGTAACCATCTAATGGTTTAGAGCAGCAGGTTAGAACTAGAGAAGTCAATGTTCAAATCTCACTGCTGCTTCTTGTGATCTTGGGTAAGTCACTTAACCTTCCATTGCCTCAGGTACAGACAGACTGTTAGTAGATAGGAAAATATCTACTGTGCCTGAATGTAACTCACCTTGAATTTCTGAGAAAGCATAGTTACTCACCTGTAACAGGTGATCTCCGGGAACAGCAGGAATTTAGTCCTCACAAATGGGTATCGTCGGTACCGATGGAGCCTGCGCCGGAACGCTCCCCAGCGTCCAATTAGAAAGCTTTTAGGGAGCATCCCACAGCGCCTGCATGCTGCCTTCCCGCCTTTCCCAACTGCCTCTCTCCAGTTGAGTTTTACAGCTGAGACAAAGAGAGAGAGAGGGAAAGGGAAAGAGATAGAGAGATACAACTCCTAGGGGAGGTGGGAGGGTTGTGAGGACTAAATTCCTGCTGTTCCCGGAGATCACCTGTTACAGGTGAGTAACTATGCTATCTCCAGGAACAAGCAAGAATGTAGTCATCACATATGGGGACTCCCTAGCTTTAGGTGCCAGGGAGAGACCCCAGAAGTTGTGTGTCCCTGAGAAGGGCTCCACTTCCCCCCATGGATCTCTGGCATCCTACCAGGGATGGTGGGTAGGAGTTGATTAGGTATGGAACAGGTGTTGGAGAACAGCCTGACCAAACAAGGCATCCCGGCGGGAGTCCTTGTCCAAGCAGTAATGGGCTGTGAAGGTATGAACCGAGGCCTAGGTGGCTGCTCAACAGATGTCGTCGATAGACACAGAGTGCAGATGAGCCATTGAGGCTGCCATGGCTCTCACATTGTGAGCTGTGACATGGACCTCCAGAGAAAGGTTCTTACTCTGATAGGCGAAGGAAATACACTGAGCAATCCAGTTAGACAGTGTTCTCTTGGAGACTGGAAGTCCCAAATGAGAAGGATCAAAAGCAACAAAGAGTTGAGAGGACTTTCTATGCTGCTGTGTTCTTGTAAGTAAAAGGCTAAAGCTCTTTTACAATCCAAGGTATGAAGATTCCTCTCTGCATTTGATGCATGAGGCCTTGGAAAAAACACAGGTAGGTAGAGTGCTTGGTTCAGATGAAAAGGCGAGACCACCTTTGGCATAAAGTGTGGATGAGTCCTAAGGAATACCTTGTCATGATGGAACCTTGTATAAGGTGGATCAGCTACTAGCGCTTGCAACTCACTAATGTGGCGTGCTGATGTGATTGCAATGAGAAAGATAACCTTCCAAGAAAGGAATTTCAAGGAGGTAGTAGCTAAAGGTTCAAAAGGTGGTTTCATGAGCTGCCCAAGAACCAGGTTTAAGTCCCATGCCACCGGTGGTGGTCTAATGGGAGGCTTAGTTAGAAGGCGGCCTCTCATAAATCTTGCTATAAGAGGATGAGAGGAAATAGGCTGTCCATTTAGAGGCTTAAAGGAAGCTGCAATAGCACTCAAATGGACTCTTACTGAATTAGTCTTAAGACCTGCATTGGATAAATGAAGGAGATACTCCAGCAATGATTCCAGAGGTATCGCAAGAGGGTAAAGACCCTTTTGCGAAAACCATATGGTAAACCTTTTCCACTTGAAAGCATAAGAGCGTCTTGTGGAAGGTTTCCTGGAAGCAAAGAGAATCTCTTTTACTTGCTGAGGCAGATTAAGATCATGGAGATCTAGGCCTTCAGCAACCAAGCCCTGAGATGCAGAGACTGGGGATTGGGATGCCATAACATTCCGTCCTCCTGAGATAGGAATCTGGAGCAGACCCTAACTCCAGGGAGGGAGCTTGAGAGAGATGTAGAAGCAGAGGGTACCACACTTGCCGTGGCCAATGTGGAGCTATGAGAATCATATGGCCTCTGTCTCTCTGAAGCTTGAACAGGGTTTTGGGAATTAGGGGAATGGGTGGAAGGGCATACAGGAAGTCTTGACCCCAGTAAAGGAGGAAAGCATCCCTGGCCTGAGCCGGAATTCTGGAACAGAACAGGGGAAGTTTGGCATTCCACGGATTTGCAAAGAGGTCTATGTCCGGGGTTCCCCAAAGTTGAAAAAGTTTGGCCACCTGGTCTGCATGCAGAGACCACGCGTGTGGAAGCAGAACTCGACTGAGTCTGTCTGCCCAAGAGTTTTGAATGCCTGGAAGATACACTGCCAGGAGATGAATCTGATGCTCTCTGGCGAGGGCCCATAGTCGCAAAGCTTCATTGCAAAGCGACAGAGAGCCTGTTCCCCCCTGCTTGTTCACATAGAACATGGCTACTTGATTGTCCGTATGAATGAGGACCGTCTTGTAGCTGAGCAGGGTATGGAACACTCGCAGAGCAAGGAAAATTGCTCTGAGCTCCAAGAGATTGATATGTAGATAACTCTCCTGTGGAGACCAGGTGACTTGGGTGGAGAGGTCTTGGAGATGAGCTCCCCAACCCATTTGAGAAGCATCTGTTGTGAGAGTTGCTTGGGGTAAGGGTTGTTGAAAAGGGGACCCCAGCAACAGGTTTTGAATGGACTTCCACCACTGGAGGGACAAAATAAGGCAACTTGTGTTTGCTATTTTGTCTGACAAGCATCCTGATGCCTGGGTCCATTGAGTGGATAAAGTCCACTGGGCTGCCCTCATATGGAGGCGAGCATAGGGAACCACATGTACAGTAGATGCCATGTGGCCTAGTAGTTGTAACATTTCTTGAGCAGTGAGATGAGGCTTTAGCACTGCTTGAGAAGCTAACTGCACCATGCGAAGGCAGCGGGCCTGAGGGAGATAGGCCCTTGCCTTTCTGGTATCCAGCAAAGCTCCTATGAACTCTAAAGACTGAGTGAGAGTTAGACTGGATTTTGGGATGTTTATTACAAGACCCAAATACTGAAAGATACGCATTGTGCAGGATAGAGAAGTCCTGGCCTCTGACTCTGTTGGGGCTCGAATGAGCCAATCGTCTAAGTAGGGGAAGACGAATATCCCTAGAGTGCGGAGAAATGCTGCTACGACAGCCATGCATTTCGTGAACACCCTTGGTGCTGAGGCCAGGCCAAAAGGAAGCACCCTCTATTGGTAGTGCTTTCCTTGAAAAAGGAACCGAAGGAACCTTCTGTGGGTTGGATGGATGAGGACATGGGTGTACGCATCCTTGAGATCTAGAGAACAAAGCCAATCCTGACTCTGAAGGTATGGCAGCAGAGACTCGAGAGAAATCTTCTTGAATTTCTCTTTGACAAGGAATTTGTTCAATTCTCTGAGGTCCAAGATAGGTCTGTATCCCCCTGTTTTCTTTGGAATACGGAAATAAGGGGAGTAGAACCCTGTACCCTGTTGATGAATGGGTACTTCTTCTATTGCCCCTTGGGCAAGAAGGATAACGACCTCCTGCCCTAACAGGTTGATGAGAGAGGTCGAAGAATTGAACTGCCTTACTATTGTGTGAGGGGGCATGCTTGAAAAATGAAGCTTGTACCCCCTCCTTTATGATGGAGAGTGTCCAGTGCTCTGCTGTTATCTGCCCCCATCTGGGGGCAAAGTGACATAACCTTCCTGGAATGGTGGAAGGCTCTGGTCCCCCGAGAGCCAGGAAGGCTAAGTTCTCTAGCTGAAAGTCAAAGGCCTTGTGGAGGCTGAGACTGCTGTGCCGGCTAGGCTTAGCAGTCTTTGCTTTCTTCTGTTTGGGTGGTTGCTGACCCTTCTTGACAAACTGACCTGCCGAACATGCCTGCTGAGCATAGGCAGGATAATATCTTTTCTTCTTAGAAAAGAATGGTTTCTTGAAAGATTTCTTTCTAGCAGGATCAGCTGTGGACTTGGATAATCTATCCAAGGTGGAGTTTTCAGCATCCATCTCATTGGCCTTTTCCTGCCAATCTCTACCAACAGGTTCTCACCAGTACAAGGGATGTTTCCCAATTTGTCTTGTACCCAGAGCTCCAGATCAGATGCCTGGAGCCAAGCAATTCTACGTGCACCTATGGCAATAGCAGAGGTTCTGCTTATGCACTCAAAGCAGTCAAAGGCTGCATGGTTGGCAAATTTAGAAACATCTTGGGCATGTTTGACCAAAGTGAGAAAATCCTGTCTTCCATCCTCAGAAAGAACAGGACTTAAAGCTTCTAAATCATTTGTGACCTCCTTCAGGAACATTCCCATGTAGAGACTATAGGAACTGATCCTGGCAGAAAGCATGGAAGCTTGAAAGACCCAACGTCCAAAAGCATCCAGGGTTCTGCACTCACGCCCTAGAGGATTAGAGGCATGCCTCTTTGCACTCTTGATCCTTCTCATAGCTGATTCCACTACAATAGAGTGGTGAGGAAGCTGAGTCTTTTGGAAACCAGGACAAGGAGGGACTCGATACATAGTATCCAGTCTGCGAGAATGAGGAGAGGTGGTGAGAGGTGTCTCCCACATCCTTAACATGAGATCATATAAAATCTCATGAATGGGCAAGGTAGCTGCCTCCTTAGGAGTTTTGGGATATTGTAGAATTTCCAACACCTTGGCCCTTGGCTCTGTTTCAGGGGCCACAGTACTGGACAGACCCCGAGCCACCTCCCTGATAAAATCCTGGAAGGAAATATCCTCTGGAGGAGACATCCTGCGCTTAGGGGAGGAGGGCTCCTCTGGGAGAAGCATTCCTGCATCGACAGAACTGACAGAATCCTCAGATTCTTCTGAGGACTCGAAGTACCGTCTGTCTGGATGCTCTTGAAGAGCCCGATACCCGTACCGACCAAAGTCGGTACCAGGAGTAATCGGTACCGGGGTATCGGTACCCAAGGGCATCGGATGACTGGGTACCGGCAAAGCAGACACCGTTGCCGATGTCGATGCTATCGATACCGATACCGGTGGAATTGTCTGTCGCGGTTCCGAGGGCATCGATGCCGCAAGGAGAGCCGCCAGACTGCGCTCAATAGCCAGGAATCTCTGGTCTATCGACGCTGCCGATGCCTGGAGGTCGGTACCGGAGAAGACCGTCGGTACCCCAGAGTATGGCACCAGTAGTTCTGCCGAGGTTGAGGCCTCGAGAACATCCTGGAGCCCCGATAATGCTTTGGAAGCCAAAGCCTCCCGCCGGGGCAATTTTGCCGGTGCAGAATCCTCAAGGGCAACGCCAGAGGCATCGATGCTTAGAAAGAGATCTACCCTTTGAGGACCGGCTGGATTTATGTTTAGTTACCCGAGATCCACTGGAGGAAGAGGAAGCCCTGGAAGACGTCGATGCCACCGAAGCTGCATCAGAGGGAAACAGGGTACTGAGCTTAGCAGCTCGGTTCTGCCGACCTCTTTTAGACATCATGGCACAGGACATACAATCCGTTATGGAGTGGTCAGGACCTAAACATTTTAGACACCATTCATGGGTGTCGGTGACGGAAATGGTACCACCACACTTGGTGCACTTTTTGAAACCTGAAGCAGGTTTCTCCATTGTAAGAAAAAGTTTTTGGGCCTAAGGCCCAAAAAGGCACGTGCACCTGAAGAAAATAGGAAAAAATGTAGAATATATATATATATATATTTTTAAGACAGAAAAGAAGAAGAAAAAAACAGTGATACCGGTAAAGCGTCGAGGAAGGCAGACGCGACTACGAAAAAGAAAGAAATCAAGAAGAATTCTTCTGCAGTGACAGGAACAACGACCTGGTGGCTCCGCGGAAAAAGAAGAACTGGAGAGAGGCAGTTGGGAAAGGCAGCACGCAGGCGCTGTGGGATGCTCCCATAAGCTTTCTAATTGGACGCTGGGGAGCGTTCCCACGCAGGCTCCGTCGGTACCGACGATACCTATATGTGATGACTACATTCCTGCTTGTTCCTGGAGATAAGACATGAGCTAAGTCAGTCAAATTCCTGTTTTCATTGGTAAGAGTGGTAAAACATGTTTCTGTATTACAACTGGCCCAAAAGCCAGCTTGGCAAGGATGGAGAATCAATGTGTTAGCAAGGAAAATGGCCAAATAATTTTTTGCTCAAGGACTTTGAATAGAAAACATAGATTGGAAATGCAATGGTAATTAGCCAGGATGGAAGGATCCAAAGATGGTTTCTTAGAGAGAAAAATGATGGCATGTTTCCATGAAGGTAGGACATATCTGGTGGAAAGATTGGACTAAAAAGGAAGAATTCAAGGGCTGAGTGTTGCACCAGTTTCAAGACAAGGTGAGCAGGCCAAGGATCCAGAAAAGAAGAGGAAGGACAGACAGTATAGAATGCCTTTTCCAGATAGGTAGGTGTGCGAGAAGTAACCTAGTGGTTAGAGCAACAGCCTACAACCCAGGAGGTCTGGGTTTGATTCCCACTGGCACTCCTTGTCCTTGGGCAAGTCACTTTACCCCCCATTGCCTCAGAAGAAAAGGCCTGGCAATCTACTTCTGATGATACCTTGCCAATAAAATCCAGGGGTTGCTGGGTCACCAGCAGTCAGCATTGACTTGTCAGCACTTAAGAAAAAAAGTAGTGAGGGGGGGAAAGGGAGACAGAGGAAGAAAAGGAGAGGTTAGAAGTAGAGGGACAGGGAGGGGGAAGGGGGAAAAGGAAGAGCTCTTACCAAGTGGGGTGGAGGCTGCATGAAGGATGGAAATTTTAATCAGTGAGTAAGGCGGCTAATGTGCTGGGATAAAGGGGACAGACTAGCACAAGGAGGCCTAAGCAAAAGCAGGGGAAAGTTGATTGAGGTTCTGGAAGTGTTTACAAGGAACACTAGCTGCGGAAGCAAGACGCCTTCGGACACAGGTGGATCTAGCTAAATGATGAGCTCCAGTGGGCCCAGGAGTTGGACATCTGATGCTTTCACCAGATGCACTCAGCGTAATATACCTGTTGACAGAGAAGAGCAACAAAGTTGGAATCAGGGATAATGAAGGTAAAAAGGAGGTAGGCTTATGAAAGCGAAGGGGTTCAGTGAAACCTACCGTGGAAGATAAGATGTGGTTCTAGGTGGAAAGTTGACAGGCAAAAGAAGAGAAACTTTTATGTGAGAAATTAATTTTAAAATATTCACATGCAAGCACTACTTGTGTCCCAAATAGTATCATTGGGCATGTCTTCCTTGTAAAGTGGCATCCCATTCTTATTGGCTTATATCTCTTTTGGGTAAATCCATGCAATGGTCATTAAAAGTATCTCTTTAAATAGATTAATTCTGTTTGCCATCATAGAAGAGCCATTTACTTTTGAAATTAACTTTATTCAAGAGGTCCACTCTGGCTACTGGCCTTGTTCTTAACAGCCAAATCTGAAAATGAGACTATCAGTCCCAAAAGATGTATGACTTCTTTGATGGTTGCATAACTTGTAAGATTACAGCTCGTTTGTTTTAGAAAAAGATACCTCAGACTACAAAATCAGGCTCCGAGGTGAAATTGATCTTGGCATGGGTCTAGGCACGGTTTAAAAAGGATCTAAAGGTCTGGCAATCTACTTCTGTATCTTGCCACGAAAACCCAATGGATAGTCACAACAAAACAAATTGCACTATAGTGCTGGAAGATGAGAGCCCCAGGTCAGAAGGCACTCAACTGGCTACTGGGGAGGAGCTGAAGACTTTAAAGAATAAAGCCAGCATTTATGATGTGGTTGGATCAAAGCTCTAGGGACGTCTGATTGCCGATGTAGTTGCACATGAAATGAGAGTCAGCAGCTGCAAAGATATCTTACATATTGGGACATGGAATGTACAAAGCATGAATCAAGGGAAGTTGGAGGTGGTCAAGAATGAAATGGAACTTATACAACGATCTATTGGGTGTCAGCGAACTGAAATGGACTGGCATCAGGCACTTTGCATCAGATGATCACATGGTCTACTATGCTGGAAAAGAAAGACAAAGAAGAAATGTGTTGCATTCATAATTAAGAAGAAACTTGCAAGAACTGTAATGAAATATAATGCAGTCAGTGAACGCTTAATTTCTATTCGTCTACGAGGAATGCCTATCAACTATAATTCAAGCATATGCCCCAACAACAGCTGCAGAAGAAGATGAAGTTGATGAGTTCTATGAACAAGTACAAGATGAAATCGACAGAACATGCAAACAGGATGTCCTGATAGTCATGGGTAACTGGAATGCAAAAGTTGGCAACAAAGGTGGCGTCAAAATGGTTGGAAAATATGGACTTGGCAACAGAAATGAAGCTGGAGAAAGACTGATAGAATTCTGCAAGACCAATGATCTATTCATCTCAAACAACTTCTTCCAGCAACACAAGCGATAACTGTACACATGGACTTCACCCAATGGACTGTACAAAAATCAAACTGACTACATTTGTGGAAGTCAATGATGGAAAAGCTCTATAACATCAACAAAGACAAAACCTGGAGCTGATTGTGGTACAGATCAGCAACTACTAGTATGCAAACAAGCTAAAGTTGAAAAAGAGCAAGCCACTTATGAATGTAGCAAAATATGACCTTGAGAATATACCACCGGAATTTTAAAGACTGCCTGCAAAATCAATTTGCTGCTTTAGATACAAATGAGAGCTCCAGAAAAGTTATGCGATGACATCAAGAAGGTTGTGTTGGAAGGAAGTGAGAAGTCTCTACAAAAGGTGAAAAAGCAAAAATGGCTGAAATGGATGACCGAAGAAACTCTGAAAATTGCCCAGAAATGCAGAGAAGCTAAAGCCCAGAGGAAAAAAGCAATCGTAGAACTCAACAGAGATTTGCAACATGCAGCAAGACAAGAAGTACTACAATGATGCATGCAAAGAAATAGAAGCAGAAACTATTAGAGGAAGAACAAGATTTGTTTTCCTAAAGTTACAAGAGTTAAAGAAAAAATTCCAGCCTCGAAATGGAATGTTACAAGATGATCAAGGATCTATGTTGAATGACGCTGAGAAGATCAAGAAAAGGTGGAAAGAATATATAGTTAACCCAGTTATCCAAGTTTGTACTCCTGTTCAATGTAAAACCTGACAGTTTGTCGTAATGGTCGTTTTGTTATGATGTAAACCGCGCTGATTCTAAATAGCGCGGTATATAAGAAACTGTAATAAATAAATAAATAAATAGAGTTTTTATATGATAAAGATCAAGTGGACCAACAGCCGTTTCAACCTGTAACTTATGATCCGGAACCACTGGTGATGAAAGAAGTCACCGAAGCAGCATTGAAAGCCTTATCAAAGAACAAAGCACCGGGCATTGATGGCATTCCCATAGAAGTATTACAGCAATCTGATGCGGCTGTTACCATATTTACAAGGCTCTGCCAGGAAATTTGGAAGACAACATTATGGCCAACTGACTGGAAAAGATCTGTGTTTATACCAATACTAAAGAAAGGTGATCCAACTGACTGTGGAAATTATCACACAATCGCTTTGATCTCACATGCCAGCAAGATTTTACTGAAGATTATTCAACAGAGACTACAACCATAACTGGAACAAAAACTATCTGAAATGCAAGCAGGGTTCAGGAAAGGACGAGGAATGAGAGATGATATCGCAGATGTGAGATGGATCCTTGAAAAGACTAAAGAATACCTAAAGGATATCTATTTGTGCTTTATTGACTACAGCAAGGCTTTTGACTGTGTAACCATGAGAAACTCTGGGCCACATTAAGAAGCATGGGTATAGCAGAACACCTGATTGTTCTCTTGCATAATCTGTACATTGATCAAGAAGCAACTGTTCGAACGGAACAAGGAGAAACAGAATGGTTTAAAATCAGCAAAGGTGTACAACAAGGCTGCATACTTTCCCTCTACCTGTTTAATTTATGTGCAGAACAAATCATCAGAGAAGACGAATTGTATGACGACAGAGGTATGAAGGTTGGAGGAAGACTCATCAAAAACCTTCGCTATGTTGATACCACCACATTACTGGCTGAAAGCGAAGACGATCTGAACACTTGCTTCTCAAGATCAAGGAACAGACTTAAAATGGGCCTGCACCTTAATGTAAAGACGACAAAGATCATGACAACTGGCAAAATCAATTTCATCAGTGATGAAGAAATTGAAATATTGGACAACTTTAACCTACTTGGATCAATAAAAAAGCAACAAGCAGTCAAGAAACCAGAAACCACATTGCAATTGGCAGAATGGCTATGAAGGACCTAAACAAGATTCTCAAGAGCAGAGATGTCTCTCTCCATACAAAGATTTGACTTGTTCAAGCCATGGCATTTTCAATAACGTCATATGAATGCGAAAGTTGGACAGTGAAAAGATAGACAGGAAGAAAATTGATGCCTTTGAATTATGGTGCTGGCGACGAATACTATGTATACCATGGACTGCCCGAACAAACCAGTCAGTACCAGAAGAGATCAAACCTAAGCTTTCTTTAGAAGCTCAGATGACAAGACTTCGACTTTCATACTTTGGACACATCATGCGAAGAAAGAGATCATTAGAGAAAGACATCATGCTTGGCAAGGAAGGTGGTCAACGCAAAAGAGGAAGGCCAGCAATGAGATGGATCGATACAACAGCAGCAGCTACGGGTTCCAGTCTGTCAACAATGAGCCGCCTGACTGAAGGCTGAACACAATTTAGGACAACTATCTAGAGGGTCACCATGAGTCGACACTGACTCGATGGCACTTAACTCGACAGCTGACAAATAGGTTATACAAAGACATTGTACCAGTGTTCTAATCCTGTGCATGGCCACATGATTACACTGTTTTAGCATAATTCCTTCTCCAGGAAGGGGATGTGGAAGTGATAGCCTTTTTAGCCCAATCATGGAGGGGTGGGGGGAGAATGTTATGGCAGAGGTGACAGCAACTCTTTTGGCCTGATCACAGCTCAGAAGGGAGACCACATTTTCAGCCCATGAGAAAGGGGATAAATGTATCTTCAGACCTTGAGAAACAGTAGCAACGGTTTCAGCCAAGCTGAGTTCTGGAAGGCAACAAGTATATGGGACCTCCAGTGGTGGAGCAGCAGGACCATGAGGTCTTATACCAGCAGCTGTTAGATAGCAATAGGGCTACAAAACCAGTTGTAGCAATAAAAGAAGAACAGTAGTAGTGGTGGGGAGAGTAGGAAAGTGGGAGGAAGAGAGGACAGTAAGAGATACACAGGGTAGGGGGATTACAGGAAGATTCAGGTAAATGGCAAGTCTCTCTTTCATGACAAGTAAGCCTTGGAGGAAATCTTAGATCCCAAGTTTTATGCAACTTTTTCCCCTTTATTTTTATAATCCAGCCATGTCATTCCACAGTTGAATTTATGTCATGTCTCTATGCAGAGCTGCCTGTTAGCAAGATATTTTTTGTTTCCTTAGTAAAGAGACAAGCATACTAACTTTAGTAAGCATTCTGGGAACTGAAGAAAATCTGAACATCATGACTTGATAACAGTAAAGAGTAGTCACTCACCTGTAACAGGTGTTCTCCAGGAGCAGCAGGAATCAGTCCTCACATATGGGTGACGTCGGCGCCGATGGAGCCTCCGTGCGGAGCATTTCCCCAGCTTTCAAGGAAAGCCTTTGGGAATGCAGTGCGCATGCGCGGTCCCCTTCCCGCCCAAGGGTGCCATCTTGCTCAGTCTGATGACATAGCAAAAAGACAGCAAAAAAATCTAAATGAAATATATGACTGCAACTCCAAGGGAGGGTCGTGAGGACTGATTCCTGCTGCTCCTGGAGACCACCTGTTACAGGTGAGTAACTACTCTTTCTCCAGGACCAAGCAGGAAGTCAGTCCTCACATATGGGACTCCCCAGCTCTAGGCTACCGGAAAGCCAAAGCTGAAAAAATGGCTCCCTCTGAAGAGCCTCAGCATCCGTGATAAGAATATCCTCTGAGAACGCCCCCGTACGGTAGCCCAACACAAGGGCCGGAGGGTAGGAGTTGCCAAACCTCAAAGAGATTGCGGAGTACCGCCTGTCCAAAAGCACTGTCACTTCGGGACTCTCTCTCGAGGCAGTAGTGGGCTGAAAAAGTCTGGCTTGAAGACCAAGTAGCGGCCCTGCAGATGTCTGCCAATGGAACAGAGCAGAGATGAGCTACTGACACGGCTTTCGCCCTGACAAGGTGGGCCGTGACTCGACCCTGCAAGGAGAGGCCGGCTGCCTTGTACGCCCAGGCGATACAATCTGCTACCTAAGTGGACAAGGTATGCTTGGAGACAGGCAACCCCAGTTTATTAGGGTCAAAGGAGACGAAGAGCTGAGTAGCCCTTCGGTGCCCCCCGCGTACATTCTATGTAAAAGGACAATGCCCTCTTACAGTCCAAGGTATGCAAGACTGTTTCAGCCTAGCTGGTATGCAGCCTGGGAAAGAATGTCAGAAGAACCACCTCCTGGTTGAAGTGGAAGGAGGAGACAACTTTTGGAAGGAACTTCGGATGGGCCCATAGGACCACCCTGTTCCTATAGAACCGTGTATATGGCCTATCAGAAACCAGAGCTTGTAGTTCACTCACACGTCTGGCCGAGGTAAGAGCTACGAGGAAGAGCGCCTTCCAGGAAAGGTAGCGTAAATGGCAAGTAGCCATCAGCTCAAACAGTGGGCGAGTAAGTTGCTGCAAGACCACATTCAAATGCCACTCAGTGGCAGGTGGACGAATCGGAGGCTTGAGCAAAAGCAAGTCTCTGAAGAAGCAGGACACCAAGGGGTGAACCGACAGAGACTGTCCCTCCACCGGTGAGTGGTGTGCTGATAGAGCACTGAGGTGGACCCGAACAGAGTTGGACTTAAGGCCTAGGTCTGACAGGTGAAGTAGGTATTGCAGTACTACTGGCACAAGGCAGGAGAAAGGATCTTCATTGTGCTGAGCACACCATATTGAGAACCTATGCCACTTGAGGGCATAGGACTTTCTGGTGGACTGCCTCCCAGAGGCCAAGACCACCTCCTCAACTTCCCTAGGTAGAAGTAAGGGAGCTAGCACTATCCTTTCAGCAGCCAGGCCATCAGATTGAGGGATCTGAGATTGGGGTGCAGAAGGGAACCCTGATCCTGAGACAGGAGATCGGGTTGCAACCCCAGAGGGAATGGAATTTCCACTGCCAACTGCAGAAGTAGTGGAAACCACGGTTGCCTCGGCCATCTGGGGGCTACCAGAATCACCGAGGCCTTGTCCGGTAGAATCTTGAACAGAGTTTGGGCCACCAGGGGCGTGGGAGGAAACGCATACAGGAGGCCCATAGACCAAGAGATCAGAAACGCATCTGCTGCCATTCTCAGGGGATGTGGCTGTCTGGAGCAAAACCTGGGCAGCTGACGGTTCAGTGGATTTGCAAAGAGATCGATGGATGGAAGTCTCCATTGTAGAAAGATCCGCTGGACCACCAGTGGATTCAACTACCATTCGTGAGGCTGGAGAATCCTGCT
The DNA here is from genome assembly GCA_033557465.1 of Ichthyophis bannanicus. NCBI lineage: Eukaryota > Metazoa > Chordata > Amphibia > Gymnophiona > Ichthyophiidae > Ichthyophis > Ichthyophis bannanicus. Next base: position 594,986,346 of record CM066034.1, read on the forward strand.
TAGTTTGTCTGCCAAGAAGTTCTCCTGAACAGGTAGATAAACTGCTTTGAGAAACATTCCTTGTTTGACTGCAAAGGAGCAAAGGGCCTGTGCCTCCTGACATAGGAGTCTGGACCCTGTGCCCCCTTGCTTGTTCACATAGAACATTGCTACCTGATTGTCTGTCTTAACTACGACAGACTGGTGAGAAAGGACATGAGAAAAAGTCTGTAGAGCCAAGCGGATTGCTCGCAGCTCCAAGAGACTGATCTGCTGTGTGGCCTCCCGAGGAGACCAGAGGCCTTGAGTGCACGTGCCTTGGCAATGTGCACCCTAGCCCTTTAAGGAAGCATCGGTCGTCAGCACCCTTGTGTGTGCTGGGGCTTGAAAGGGTACTCCCCTGAGAAGGTTTGGGAGATGTAGCCACCACTGCAAGGAGTCCAAGAGTGGTTTGGACACCTTTACTCTGTCTCGGAGGTCGCCTGTGGCTTGCGCCCACTGAGCTCTGAGGCACCATTGAGCCGCCCGCATGTGCAGACGGGTATTCGGGGGTCACATGTACCGTGGATGCCATGTGGCTCAGGAGCCACAAGAAGTGTCTGGCGGAGACCTAAGAATTGCTTTGGAACTGGTTGGCCAAGTCCATCAGCCTGTGGGCTCTGTCCTTGGGCAAGTAAGCTCTTGCATGCAGGGTGTCTAATCTTGCCCCTATAAACTCTAGGTTCTGTGAGGGGAGCAAAGTGGACTTTGCGTAGTTTATGACAAAGCCCAGATGCTGACGAAGAGAGACAGTGCGAAGAGTGGCTTGTCTGGCCTCCTGGAGAGACTGACCCCTGATGAGCCAGTCGTCCAGGTATGGGAAGACAAAAATTCCCTGATTTCTGAGATAGGCCACCACCACCGCCAGGGCATTTGGTAAAACCCTGGGGGCGGAAGTTAGGCCAAAGGGAAGTACTCTGTACTGAAAATGGTTTCCTCCCATCACAAATCTGAGATATTGTCCGTGGTCCGGATGGATGAGAATGTGAGTATAAGCATCCTTTAGGTCTAAGGAGCATAGCCAATCTCCCTGCTGGAGGTAGGGCAGCAGTATCCCAAGGGTAAGCATCTTGAACTTTTCCCTCTCCAGAAACTTGTTTAGGTTTTGCAAGTCTAGGATAGGTCGGAGGCCTCCTGTCCTTTTTGGTACTAGAAAGTACCTGGAGTAGAAGCCTTGCCCTTTCAGATGGTGAGGCACCGGTTCCACCACCTGTTCCTTGAGAAGACTTGCCAACTCCTGAAGGAGGAGGTTTCTGTGCAGAGGGAGTCTTGGAGGCTCCCTTGGAAAGTAGGAGGGGGGTAGCTGGTAGAAGTGGAGCATGTAGCCCTTCTGGACTATGCTGAGGACCCAGGTATCCCCTGTGATGGCTGGCCACCTGTAGGCGTACAGGGTCAGCCGACCTCCTGTGCTGAGTGGAGCCAGCTGTGGAGAAGAGGCTATGCTGTGGGAGTCAAAACCCCGCTCCCTGCTGTGCAGGAGCCGGAGCTGGCGGCTTGGGGGGCCTTCTGCCTATGGGGCCCCTGCCCCTTGGCCTGCTGGCCCTGTTGGGGAGCTGGAGAGGCCTGATATTGGATATAGGATCTGTAGACAGCACCCTTCCTCGGGAAAAAGGGCTTCTTCCCCGAGCAGTTCTTTTTCTGAGAAGGGGCAGAAGTCTTCCTGGACAGCTTTGTCCTGTGAGAGTCTCAGTCTCGATTTACGCAGCCTTTTCAGTCATGGGCTTACCGAAAAGGTTTTCACCTCGGTAAGGGACATCGACCAACTTGTCCTGCACCCATGGCTGCAGGTCTGATGACTGTAGCCAGGCCTGACGGCGTGCACCGATCCCAGCCGCGGCTACCCGGACCGAAGCCTCAAAGCCATCATAGGCTGCTCGAGAGATAAACTTCGAGCACTCTTGAATCCCTGTTGACAAAGCCTTGAACCTCTGCAAAGGTTCCTCGGAGAGGCCAGCTGAGAACCCGGCAATCTCCTTTGCCAGGTCTTGTAGGTACATGTCCATGTACAGCTGGGTAGGTCTGGACACAGCAAGATAGCATAGAGCACTGGAAGCACTTTCTACCGAGGGCATCAAGGTTCTGGGCCTCCCGGCCGGGGGGGCACCGAGGAGTGCATTTTCTGACTCTTCAGACAGTGCATGGTTGCTTCCAAAACCATGGAGAGGTGCGGTAGCTGCGCCTTCTGGAACCCAGGCTCTTATGGACTCGATAAATGGAATCGACCCGTTTGCTAAGAACCGGCATCGAGGCCGGTGCCTCCCACATACGGAAAAGCAGCTGTTCCAGCATCGGAGGAACCAGTACAGTAAAGGCTTCCTTCGGAGGAAAATCATACTGGAGGGCATCGAGCTCCTCGGCTTGAGGCTCCTCCTCGGCGTCCGCAGGGAAGGCCAAGGCTTTGGCCATGTCCCTCACGAAGTCTGAGAACCGGGTATCCTCCGGGGGGGGACCGTCTCCGAGGTTCGGACACCGGTGAGTCCAAAGGGATGCACCAGGTCCGGAAGGTGTCCGGGGGACTCCTTGTCCTCCGTCTCCCACTCCGACTCCTCCGAGGAGGAATTGAGCGGCTCCAGCCGTTTGGGCCTCGGTGCCACCCGCCCCAACGCCGAGGTTATTGGCGTTGACGTCCTCGGCCCCGCACGGGAGGTCGAGGTGGACCGTGACTGAGGATCGACTCGAGACTTCATCGACTCGGGTATCGGCTCGGTCTCCGGGGTCAACTTAGACATCGAGATCCCGGTGGTCGGGGCAGATGAACCAGTCAGACCGGCGATCAGCACCCGCTGCTGTTCCATGAAGGCAGCCAAGCTGCTCTCCAAGGCCGTCAACCTGAGTCCAAGCTCAGGAGACTCAGCAGCCCCCGACGTCGGCTCCCCTGGAGGAGAGTCTACAAGGACAACTGCACTTACGTGACTCGGGGACTCCGGCTCCACATGAGGTAGCTTGGAAGGCCTCTCCAACTCTGAGAGCCTGGGGCGGTGGTCAGGGCTACGCGACCTGGCCCTCGAGGAACCAGGAGCCTCCACCGATGCCACCCTCGTGAGCTTTTTCTTCCTTCTGTGCTCCCGGGAGGGAGACTCCCTTTCAGAGGAACCCCGACGGCGCTCGGGGTAGGAACCCCGACGGCGCTCGGGGTTGGACTCCCGAGACGTCGAGGCCTCTGACGAAGTCCGGGCCCGGTCGGATGTGGAGTCAGAGAAAATTCTCTCATGCTGATGCTGATGGCTCCGAAGCGCCTTCGACAACATTTTGCCGCACGGGCCACAGGCCAGCGGGTCATGGTCGGGCCTCAGGCATCGGAGGCAGCAGTCATGTGTGTCGGTGAGAGACATAAGTTTCTTGCACCGATCACACTTTTTGAACCCGCTGGCAGCCATCGGGGGAAAAAGGGCCCCTGCAAAGTCAAAAGACCGGGCTGCCAGTGAAAACACAAGAAGAGTGTGAACGCTAGTCATGAAGGACAAAAAACGAAAATCACAAGTCCGGACTCGATACTGGTGTACCGAGCCCAGGCGGGAAGGGGAACCGGCGTCGAACCGGATAAGACAACGCGAAAATCGCAGAGACAAAAAAAATCAACTTTTCCCGAGTGACACGAACTCACGTCCGTCGGGCTCTGCGGAAAAAGAAAGACTGAACAAGATGGCACCCTTGGGCGGGAAGGGGACCATGCATACGCGCTGCATTCCCAAAGGCTTTCCTTAAAAGCTGGGGAAATGCTCCACACGGGAGCTCCGTCGGCGCCGACATCACCCATATGTGAGTACTGACTTCCTGCTTGGTCCTGGAGAAAGATGAACTAGCAAAACCTATCTGAAAAACTTTTGATAGCTGGCTACTAGAATGTATCGAGAGGCTTCTTAACCTAGGTCTGCAATCTTATATTTCAGTTCTTTCAATACCCTTGTATGTATACCATCCAGTCCAGGTGATTTGCTACTCTTCAGTTTATCAATATTTCTTTCAATTATTTCGCTACATCACCTTTATATACCATTTCAGGCATGGGAATCTTACCTACATCTTCTTCAGTAAAGACTAAAGCAAAGAATTATTCAGTCTCTGATATGGCCTTGTCCTCTGGTTAGCGCCCCTTTTACCCCTCTATCATCCAATGGTCCAATTGACCCTCTCACAGTTTTTTTTTGCTAGGAATGTACTCAAAAAAGATTTTATTATACATTTGTTTCCACAGCAAGCTTCTTTTCATATTCTCTTTGCCTGTCTTATCAATGTCTTGCTTCTAACTTGCCATTGCTTATGTTGTTTCCTGTGTTCATCATAAGCTCCTTTTTCCAGTTCCTGAAGGATGCTTTTTTTTTTGGCAACAGCCGCCTCTCTGACCTCACCTTTAAACCATGCTGGTAGTTTTTTGGCCTTCCTTCCACTTTTCTTAAAACATGGAATACATCTGGTCTGGGCTTCTAAGATAGTACTTTAAACAACGTCCATGCTTGATGTAAATCTTTAATCTTTGCAGCAGCTCTTTAACTTTTTCTTAACCATTTTTCTCATTGTCTCCCTTTTGAAAGTTAAAAAGTAGTACTATTGATTTCTTTGCCAGCTTTCTTCCATTTATTAAATCAAATGCGATTTTGCTATGATCACTATTGCCAAATAGCCCCAAAACCCGTAGTTCTTGCACAATATCCTGTGTTTCACTAAGGACTAGGTCTAAAATAGCTTCCCCTCTTGTCGGTTCATAAACCAGATGCTCCAAGAAGCAATCATTTATTTAGTGACATAGTACATAGTATATGATGGCAGATAAAGACCTGTATGGCCCATCTAGTCTACCCAGCAAGGTGGTAAGAGTAGGTGCACCTGCCGCTCCATGCAGTTCAGCCTTCCATATGCCTTTGTTTAGGGGTCCTATCCACCGCTCCGTGTAGGTCACCCATATTTGTTGAGATATAAGAGAGTTATGTTTATTTTTATTTTATCCTGTTACTATAAAAGGGATCCACTGTGTCTGTCCCATGCCATTTTGAATTCTGACAATGTATTTGCCCCCACCACTTCCATTGGGAGGGCATTAACAAGCATCTACCACCCTTTTCAGTGAAAAAGTATTTCCTGATGTTGCCTTTCAGTTTACCCCCTTGCAGCTTTATGCTATGCCCTCTAGATTTACAGCTTCCCCATATTTGGAAGAGGTTTGTTTGTTCATTAATATTCTAAGTCAGTGATGGCTAACCTTTTTGAGCCCGAGTGCCCAAACTGCCGCACAAAACCAAAGAATTTCCTCAAAGTGCCAGCACGTCAATTAAACCTCAGCTCAGTTACACATGCAGAACACAGACCATCACCAAACAAGGAATCACAATTTAGAAACAGGAAGGCAATAATTAAACTGGGAACCCCAAAAGCCAAACTTGGAATGTACAACACTGTAGAAATAAAACTATAAATTAATTTCCTCTTGTACCAAACAAAGCACAGACATTAATGATGCACATTTCCCAGAGGTTTCATATTCCAGTTAATAAATTCAAAATAAAGAGATATCTTTCTACCTTTTGTGCATTTTTTTTCAGTTGCAATTGCTCCAGCCACTTTCTTCTGGTTTCTTCATGTTTTCTGCTAACTCTCCATCGTCTGCTGTCCATTTGTTCTTTCTTCTCTCTTCTAGTCTTTTTTTCCATTCTCTCTCTCTACATCTGCTTTAACATACTAATCTTTCTCCTTTTGCTCTTTCCTCATTCCTATTTCATCCACACAAATTTTACCGCTCCATCCTCAATCCCCACTTACTCTCCCAATACCCGGCCAATTGTAGATTTTTCATTCCTCCCACACAAAATATTTTTCCCCTCTCCATTTTACTCTCCCAGCCCCATCCCATTCTAATCCTCCCCCAACATCAGCTCCCTTCTAGTTCCAGTCTCACCCAGCATCCATTCCTTTCTAGTCCCTGCATCAGCCCATTTCCAGTCCTAGCCCCCCATCAACCCATTTCCAGTCCTAGCTCCCCCATCCATTTTCAGTCTGAGTCCCTTCATCAGCTCATTTCCAATCCTAGCCCCCCATCAGCCCATTTCTAGTCATTTCCTAGCCCCATCATCAGCTCATGTCAAATCATAGCTCCCCTCCACTCAGTCCAATTCCAGTCCAAGCACCCCCCATGAGCCTACTTCCAGTTCTAGCCCCTCCATGAGTCCATTTCAATTCAAGCCCCCACCACAGCCCATTTCCAATCTTAGCTCCCCCCAACAGCCCATTTACAGTCCTATCCTAGCTGCTCCATCAGCCCATTTTCAGTCCGCTCCCTTCCCTCACAGCCCATTTCCATTCCAAGCTCCCTCCCCATCAGCTATTTGCAGTTCAAGCCTCCCCTTCCACTCAGCCCATTTCCAGTCATAGCAACCCCCCAACCCATTACCAGTCCTAGCCCCCCATCAACCCACTTCCAGTCCTAAACCCCCATCACCCCATTTTCAGTTTAAGCCCCCCCTATAACCCATTACCAGTCCTAACCCCCCATCACCCCATTTCCAGACATCCCCCATCAGCCCAAAGCCCATTACCAGTCTTAACCCCCCCATAGCCCATTATCAGTCCTAACCCCCCCATAGCCCATTACCAGTCCTAACCCCCCATCAGCCCACTTCCAGTCTTAACCCCATCAGCCCATTTCCAGTCAGCCCCCCACAGCCCATTGCCAGTCCTAAACCCCCCATCAGCCCACAGCCCATTACCAGTCCTAACCACATCAGCCCACCTCAAGTCCTAACCCCTCCCCATCAGTCCATTTCCTGTCCTAGCCCCCCCCTTAGCCCATTATCAGTCCTAACCCCCCCCTATAGCCCATTAGCAGTTCTAACCCCCCATCACCTCATTTCCAGACCGCCCCCACTCAGGCCACAGGCCTTTACCAGTCTTCACCCCCCCATAGCCCATTACTAGTCCTAACCCCCCCCAACAGCCCACAGCCCATCCAGTCCTAACCCCTCCCCATCAGCCCATTTCCTGTCCTAGCCCCCCCCCATAGCCCATTATCAGTCCTAACCCCCATCACCCCTTTTCCAGACAGCCCCCATCAGCCCAAAGCCCATTAGCAGTCTTAACCCCCCCATAGCCCATTACCAGTCCTAACCCCCCATCACCCCATTTCCAGACAGCCCCCATCAGCCCACAGCCCATTAGCAGTCCTACCCCCCCCAGCCCATTAGCAATCCTACCCGCTACCCCCCCCAGCCCATTAGCAGTCCTACACCCCCCCCTAGCCCATTAGAAGTCCTATCCCATCCCCCCCTAGCCCATTTGAAGTCCTAACCCCCCCCCCCCATGGAATATTTAAAAAAAAAAAAAAAAAAAAGCTGGCTTTGGCTGCTGCCGCGGGAGCGGCAGAATGCAATGTCCCGCGGGGCCCCCTCCGCCCGCTAAGCCCCTCTGCAAGGGCTTTCAGATTCGCGAGGGAGAGCGTCTCCCTCGCGTCTCTGTTAAGCCCGCAGGGGCTAATGGGAAATTTCCCATCAGTCCCTCTCGTCTAAAGGGGCTGATGGGAAATTTCCCATTAGCCCCTGCGGGCTTAACAGAGACGCGAGGGAGACGCTCTCCCTCGCGAATCTGAAAGCCCTTTCAGAGGGGCTTAGCGGGCGGAGGGGGCCCCGCGGGACACTGCACTCTGCCGCTGCCGCGTCCGCGGCAGCAGCCAGAGCCAGCTTTTTCTTTTTTGCGGACCTACCCGCGTGCCAGCTGCAAGGCCTTCGCGTGCCACAGCTGGCACGCGTGCCATAGGTTCGCCATCGCTGTTCTAAGTATTTAAAGGTCTGAATCACATCTCCCCTGTCCCTCCTCTCCTCCAGAGTGCACATATTTAGGTCTTCTTCTCATATGTCTTCTGACACAGGCTCCAAATCATTTTGGTTGCCTTCCTCTGAACTGTTTCCAGTCTTTTTATATCCTTTGCGAAATATGGTCTCCAAAACTGAACACAATATTCCAAGTGAGGCTTCACCAGTGACTTGTACAGTGGCATTAGTACCTCTTCCTTTCTTCTGGTAATTCCTCTCTGTATGCAACCTAGCATTCTTCTGGCTTTTGCCACAACCCTGTCACACTGTATCACCACCTTGAGATTTTTTTGGCAAGATCATCCTTTGGTAAAACCATGTTGCCTTGGATCATGCAACTTGTTGGTTTTGAGAAAGTCCATTATTCACACTTTCAGGAGCACCTCCATTACTTTTCCCGCCACCGAGGTAAGGCTTACCGGCCTGTAGTTTGTCACTTCTTCCCTATTAACACTTTTGTGAAGAGGTACATCAGCCCCTCTCCAGTCCTGTGGAACTTTTATTGTCTCCAAGGATCTATTAAAAACATCCTTTAACGGCCCTGCAAGAACCTGTCTGAGCTCTTTCAGTATCCTGGGATGTATCCCATCCAGTCCCATGACCTTGTCCACTTTCAGTTTTGCAAGCTGTTCTAACACATCTTCTGTGAATGGTGTAGTATCTACTCCATTCCCATTTGTATATTTGTCAGTCACAGGTGGTCCTTTTCCAGGATTTTCTTTAGTAAAAACAGAACAGAAGTATTTGTTTAGTATTTTCCCTTTTTCAATGTCACTTTCCACAAATTCGTTCCCAGCACTTTTGAGTCCTGCAATTCCTCCTCTCCTGAATATACCTGAAAAATGTTTTGTCGCCACACTTCAAATCTTTAGCCATCTTTTCTTCTGCCTTGGATTATGCTATCCTCATTTCTCTTTTTGTCTCTTAGTTTTATCCTGTGTTCTTTTCTGTGTGCCTCTGTTTGTGAACTTCTGAATTTTGTGAAAGCTGTGTTTTTTGCCTTTATTTGTACAGCCACTTCTTTAAAAAATCTAATTGGTTTCCTTTTCCTCTTGCTTTTATTTATTTTCCTTACATATGTATCTGTTGCCCCTTTTATTGCCTCCTTTAGTTTAGCCCACTGCAATTCCACTTCCCTTATCCCCTCCCACCCTGCCAACTCCTCCTTCAGTCACTTGGCCATTTTACTAAAATCAGAGTTTTTGAAGTCTAGAACTTTGAGCTTGCTGTGATTGGACTCCGCCTTGGCTTTTATCTCAAACCACATTGTGTGATGACCGCTGCTGGTCACCTGGGCACCACCTGGCTATTCAACACACTATCTCCGTTGGTGAGTACTAAATCCAGCATCGTGTTGGTTCCAGTACCATTTATCTAAGTAACGCATTTTGGAAGGCATCCACAATTTTTTTTTACTTCTTTCCAAATTTGCAGAAGGCATACTCCAATCCACATTGGGTAGATTAAAGTCACCCAGTATGATCACTTATTTCATATTTTTATACCGCTTTTTCCAAATAGATCAAAGGCGGTTTACATAGAGCAGAAACAGAATCAGTTACACTTAACAGATTAACTATGCACAGATAATAACAGTTTACTATAACTATATACAGAGATTAATCGCCATAAGAATAAAGGCATGGGAAGGGTCCCGGCGCCTGCTCGTAACCGGGTGCTCTGCCCGGCGCGAGACCCTGCTCGTGCACGCGGGGGTAAAAGGGGTGCCGCGGCGGGCCGTGCACGCGGTGCGTTTTTTGAATTGATTGGCTCCGCTCAGGAAGGGGAGCGAGCGGAGCCAATCAGGGTGCAGGCTGCCATGTGCTCTGGCGTGCCCGATACTGGCCAGAGCACAGGCAGCGTGGCGGGAGGCTCGGCAGCCCACCCGCCCGCCCAGCCTTTGTGATGCGGGGCTGGTGTTGGGGTGTCGCAGCTGGGGGGGGGGGGTTTGAGGCAGGATCCCGGAGGTTTCCGGGGTCCGGAGCCTTAGGCGACTCGGGACGGGGGCAGGGTGCCCTCGACCCGGACTACCCCTGGAAGACTTTTGCTAGTAATATGGCGAAGTCGGATAGGGGTGGTCGGAACGTTGCCGGTGGTGTGACCATGGCTGCAGCGGAGGCGAGGTCGCTTTGCTAATAGCATGGCTGGTGACGCATCGCTCCGCTGGGGGGTTGTGAGATCATTGTTCCTGTTATTGTTTGGATGTTGTTGGAAATAAAGCTGCGACCAGTTGTTACCACACTTGGCTATCTTGCAATTTGTGGGAAGGGTAAAAGGGAAGGCTGTTGGGAAAAGGGGGGGTTGGATCTGGGAGTTGGGGGAAAGGGTGAGCGCCGGGTCTGGCTACCCGGTTACTGTAATACAGTGTGCAATTATAAAATAAGGGCAAGACTACTCCGTGAATTGGAACAGGAGCCATAGAAGTATACACAAGTTAGGTAAGAGGAGGGGTTTATAGTGTAGCTTGGGAATGGATATTATTCGGGGGGGGGGGGGGGTAAGGGAATCAAAACGTTTCCTGAACAGATGGGGTTTTAGTTTTTGTGGAAGGAAGAAAGGTCGGTAGTTTCTCTTAACTTAGTTGGGAGTGCATTCCAGATTATGGGGACATAGTGGAAAAAGACTATTATTGGTCGCTTTATTAAAGCTACAGAAATCTGATGGAACTTTTAGTTTATTTTATTCTTTGGATGGTTTTCTTCCTGCGGGGTGATTAGGGTAGAGAGATGAGATGGGGCTGTCTGTCTAAGAAGCTTGAATGTTATAATTATTTTGTAGTGAATTCTGCTTTGTATGGGGAGCCAGTGTAATTCATAAAGAATCGGTGTGATGTGTTGAGAAATGCAAGTGAGACAGTGCAAGCAGCAACATGTTAGGTAACTTGAAGTGACCTGATATTCTGTTTGGTTAGTCCTTGTAATGCACTATTACAATAGTCAAAATGAGGTGTAATTAATGCCTGAAAGTACTGATCTGAAATCTTGGGTGGGTAGAAGGGGACGTAGATGTTTTAACAGCTTGAGTTTGAAGTAGATTTTTTTGGATGTATAATTTACGTGGGGAGACATGCTGAGGGTTTGGTCAAGTATGACCCTGAGATAGTTTACTCCGTTCTTGATGGATATGTCTATGTCATTGATTGTGATAGTTGTAGGTGGAGAAAAGTCTTGATATCTTGTAATATATAGGGCCTCTGTTTTGGTGTAGTTTATATGTAGATTTTGGGAGGTCAGCTAATTTGCAGCCTCTTTGAAGCAGTTGATGATTTGTTGGGGGATGGGGTCTGTTACATTGATAGGGAGATATAACATCCATATATGTGGTATAAAATGTTGAACTTTTTGAAAATAGAGCAAATGGGCTGTAGGTGTAAGTTGACAAGGAGAGCAGATAGGGTGGGGATTCTTGGGGCAATCCTTGTTTTTGATTGTATTAACTGGAAATTAGGGGACCTATTCCTACTTGTTGGGTTCTGTCTGAGCGATAAGACTGAAACCATTTGAGAGTTGTATTTTTTAGGCCGATCTGTTTTAATTGTGAGATCATCAGAGTGTGGCCAATGCTATCAAAAGCAGCCTTAATATCTAAAAATATGAGAATGAAGGCCTGTTTGAAGTGGTCTATTCCGTGAATTAGGTTATCAATAATGCAATCAATAGGGTTTCTACACCGTGAAAAGGGCGGAACCCATACTGATGTTCATCAAGGGGCGCATAAGTATCAATGTGGTCCTGTAGCTGGATTTGGATTACCTTTTCATTTACCTTAGCCAGGAAGAAGAGGCTGGATATTGGTCTATAAGCGGGTGGATTGGATATATCTAGGGCTTTGTTTTTTTAGAATAGGGTGAATTATTGCATGCTTTAGGGAGGGGCATGTATCCTTGCTCAAGAGAGTTGTTTATTATGTTGAGTATGTGTGAGGATAGTTCAGAGATTTGGTAGCTTTTATCTAACTGATAGGGCAGGTGTCAAGGCTGGATATGGTTGTATTTAGTTTGAAAAGTATATTGTTAAGTGTATCCTTCCTGGTAAGGGAGAAGGTTGAGCAAGAGATAGATTGTGAGTATGATAGGATAGGGGTTGAGTGGAGTCTTCTGTGGTACAAGTTTCTCTTTGTAAAAATCTGCAAGCATTTGGGGGTCTATAGCAGAATTTAATTGGTCATTATTTGATTTGCTGCATGTAAGAGATTTTACAATTTGAAAAAGTTTGCGGGGGCGGTTGAAGGTGGTTTTCTTTTAGAATATCAGAGTAGTACCATGCCGCAGTGTGTTTTTTTGGATGATGTTGCTAGAGGAGTAGAGATGGAGGCAGCACTGAATATAGCGTTATTCCAGTTTTTTAATGTATCATCTAAATTAGTAGTGTCAGGGTCAAGATGAGGGAGAATCTGATCTAGGAATTTTTTTTCAAACTTTTTAAACCTTTGCAGTGGGGTGGCATAGGGCTTTGCAGAAGTAGTAGAGGTGTAGAATTGAAGTTGGCATTTGATTATATAGTGGTCAGACCAGGGAACCGGTTGTGTTTGTAAACTGATTGAGGAGAGTTGAAAATTTCCATAGGGAGAAATATTAAATCTAATGTGTTACATTTACTGCGGGTGGGGGCATTAACTATTTGTTGAAAGCCCATGTCAGACACTGCATTGAGGAACGTTGAAGCATGGTGGTTGTGGATGGAGGGGAGATTGAGATCGCCTAAGAGGATTACAGGCTTTTTGCTGGTTAAAGTGGTTATGTTTTCAGTTATGGTATCTAGGATAATGCAATTGGTATTAGGGGATCTGTAAATGAGGCAGAATGCTAGATGTTTGGTTTGGATAGCAAGTAGATCTATGCACTCACCGTTATTAGAGGGGAGGAGGGAGGCATGCAGGCTGTCTCTGGAGATGAGGATACCTCCACCTCGTTTATTTGCTCTTGGAAAATGGTGAACATTGTAACCTGGGAAATGGATTTGTTTGAGAAGTATTGTGTCAGATTCAACAAGCTACAATTCAGTAATGAAGACGATGTCTGGGTTGGTGTCGATTAATATATCATTAATTAAAGGTATCTTGTTTTTAACAGAGCGAGCATTGATGAGTACGTATGATAGCATATGGGAGTCAGGTGTGTTTAGAATAGGGGGGCTGAAGGAGGAGAGGAATATATGGATTAACCCAGAGGTTCCCAACTCCAGTCCTGTTGGGCCAAACACCATTCAGGTTTTCAGGTTGTCCCTAATGAATATGCATGAGATACATTTGAATACAATGGGGGAAGTGCATGCAAATGCATCTCATGCATATTTATTAGGGACAGCCTGAAAACCTGAATGGTGTTTGGTCCTCCAGGACTGGAGTTAGGAACCTCTGGATTAACCTATCTGTGTTATAATTGTGGCGGTATGCAGGTCTGAATAAGGGTGTGATGTTTTGGTTGGGTTGTAGATTATGGGAATACATTGTTGTAGATGGTATAATGCTTGGCTTAGCATTAATATGCATAATGAAAGGCAAAGGAGATAAAGAATCCGTTTAGTGAGGTTATGTGTCATGATGGAGTGAAGTTTTGTAGGTATACTGGTTTAAAATTCTCGATGTGATATAAGAGAGGCTGCGGGTCAGAGCATTAACCTGAATCACTGGTTGTTAACTTGGTCACTATTTGCTGAGGGAGCAGGACTGACAGGAAGGAAGTGATGAACAAAGTACAGGGAATAGAGCAAATTATATGGTACAGATAAGCTATAGAACCTTGGCTAAGAATGCGAGTCTCTGATCGGGAGGAAGAATCAATACTTACTGTGTGGTTGCAGTGCAAACAAAGAATAGGAACAATATACAAGCAGCAATCAGCTGTACAAGTTAATGGAAAACTTTAGAACGTTGGTTGGGTCTATTAAACACTATAAAAGTAACACTGTAAAGTGAACTAGAAAGTTTCAGAAAGTTGGTTGGGTCTATTGTAAAGTGAAATAGAAAGCTTCAGAACATTGGAATAGTCTATTAAACACTGTGAAGGAACAGGGTTACTGCTTACCGTGATACAGTGGTACTATTAAACAAAGTAAACAGACTGAAGATTTAATGGTGAAGCGAGTTATAATATACAACATAATCTTTAACATTCAAAAAAATAGTAAAGTCAGCTGCATGCAAAGTAACAAAGTGAGAGAATACCTTAGGTCAGAGCAGCAAAGGAGAATTCACATAGTGGACAGACTCGTAGGTGGGGAAAAGCACGATCAAATGAGAGGCGATACTGCTAGGAGATTTTAGATAAGAGTATAAGCTAACATTGGAGGAGAGAACGTATACTGCAAGACTGCGTAATACATGGAACAGAATATGTGTTAAACGTTAACTGAGAGGGCTGATTAGCTAGTTTAATAGTACATAAGACTGAGTGAGAGTTTGAGTTTGGGTGGTGTTGTCACACTCAAACTTTTATGGCTCAAGATGGTAGCTACATCAAGTTTGCCAGGGTGAATTGGGAGAAGAGGAGGTGCCAGAGAGGATGGTCTCATTGGTTGTCGTGGCGGGCGAAAAGAGACAGTCACATTAGCACTGCTCTAACTTAGCAGCATAAAGTGGAGGCAGCCACAGAGAAAGCGCGGTCGGCTGAACTTTGGCAATTCATGACCTGGAGAGGTTTTGGACAGGGAATAGACTTCAATATGTTGTCCTGTTCACATCTATAATTCCTCGCCTAAGGGCCCTCTGGCGAAGCCCTCAGGCGCAGGCACGCCTAGGCACGCTGGGTATTTAAAGTTTAGCTGGAGGGGTTTCCCCGGCCCGATTGACACTGTCGGAGGGGAGCAGGGAGGGGCTTACCTGCCTGCTCTCCCTTGATGGTTGATTGGTGCCTTATTCATGGCTATCTCTGCAATATAATCAATTCACTATCCATTTCTTCGGTTTGAGTTTGAGTTGGATGGTAGTGCCATCTCCTCTTTCCAATACAATCCACAGCGCTGCTTCTTTTCCCCCAAGTCCCCTACATTTCAGCAGCTCTAATATTGCTTTTGACATATAGAGCTACTCCCCCTCCTTTTCTACCCAATCCATCTCTTCTAAACAGCGATTCGTTAAACCCATGTTTCTGTAATGGCCACAATGTCAAAGTCCATTTCCACCATTAGGGCTTCCAGGTCAGGAACTTTGTTGACTTGGCTTCGAGCATTTGTGCTCATTGCTTTCCAGCATTCGTTGACTGGCTTGCCTGTATTTTGCATGAATTTTCTTTTACATGCCTCTTCCCACTTGGCATTGATATATGGTTTAATATTGCAGCTGTTTCTAATGTTATGCTTTTGCTGGGAGTGATGCCCTGAACTTGTTCTCCATCCGTCACCCCCTTTCCCTAGTTTAAATACCTGTCCACATAATGCCTGAATTTTTCATTTAGGATCCTTTTCCCTGCAACAGAGAGATGTAGTCCATCAACACAGTATAGCCTCTTGTTGCTCCATCTATTTCCCCAGTTGCCTATATATCTACATCCTCCTTGTTTGCACCAGATTGGAGTCATGTATTAAAGTTGATTATGCGATGCAGCCTTTCTGCTCCCTTACCAAGAACAGGTAGAACTTCTGAGAATGCTATAGTGTTAGCAATAGGTTTGAGTTTCTCTCCCAGAATCTGGAAGTCCTTCTGAACTGTAGAGGCATTGTTATTTTAGCCAGGTCATTTGTACCCAAGTGGATGATAACATCAATTTTGGAGTGCTCACTTTCTGCATTAACTATGTCAGCAATTTGCTTCGTATTCCTGCTGTCTGAGGAGCCTGGGAAGCATTTGATCATCTTCTCCCCTTTGAACTGTGTTCCCAAATTAGTGCCTCTGATGATGGAATCTCTAAGTAGTAGTAGCTTTCCTCTTTTGTGTCATGTTCTTCATATTTAGGGCATTATCAGTAGATTGTGTATTAACTCTCATTTAAGGGCACTTCAATTTCCATTAATTGGGCACCCAAATTTCCCAAGGCAGAGAATGCCTTATGCAGGGATCTCTCTTGATGGCAAGGGTGTCTCCGTGTTACAGGTCACAACCTACTAGAGGCCACTGTGATCCATTTGTTGCTGGGTTGCTTGATTCTTTGTGGGAGTGGCGCTGGATTTTTTTCAGTTTGTACCCTAGAGGTGGTGTGTTTAATTGCAGCTAATTCTTCCCTTACTAAAATCAATTCTGAATGCACGGCAGATAACTTGAGATATATAGGGCAAACTCTCAGGCTCCAAATGATTCTTCTTAGTATAAAGACACCACAACTACTGCATCAAATACACAACATGCTGTTTAAGATGGTTATAAAGCAGTTCTAGGACAAGGAGAAAAGGTGGGTGTTGCACCTAATTGCAGGACAGATGACAATTTATATGAAGACTATATAGGCAAGTCAACCCTGGTGTGGGTGGGGTAAGGGGTAGGGTGGGCAAGAATTGAAATGTCCCTGGTCAGTAGACCTTCTATGAACCGAAGGCACACTCAAATATAAACAGGTAATAAATAAGCAGGGAAAAGTTATATCAAAACTTTCTCTCTAGCATGTCCTGCTGTGACATTGACCCAGTTAATACTGGGGTAATTGAAATCACCCATTATTATTACTATGCTGTAACTTTTGTTAGCTTCCCTGATTTCTTTTAACATCTCATCATCCATCTGTTCATTCTGGCCAGGCGTTGGGTAGCACACCCCCACTGACATCGCCTTCTGCTTTTTACATGGAATTTCTATCCATAGAGATTCTACAGTGTATTTTGTTTCCTGTAAAACTTTAATCCCTTGTGACTTGAATGCTCTCTCTAATATACAGCGTAACCCCTCCCCAATTTAACCTACTCTGTCATTGCCATATTGCTTGTACCAAGTTTCACAGTGTCCCATTGGTTGTCCTCTTTCCACCAAGCCTCTGAGATGCCAATCATATCTAACCTTCATTTAGTGCTATGTATACTACTAGCTCTACAAGCTTATTTTTTAAACTTCTAGCATTTGAATACAGGCATTTTAGAGGTTCTATGCTATTCATATTAATCTGGTTATCAGTTGGATAGGTGTAATTTGGAATCTTTTGGCTCTGTACCTAAGGACATCTGGGTTACTTTTTTTGTTGCAACCTCTCTATTGGGATGCCCTAACTCCCGTTTTGCTAGTATCCTTCAAGGATACAACCTTCTAAACCATCCCCTCCTGGGCAACTGTCGGCTTTCCCCTACTATCTAGTTTAAAAGCTGTTCTATCTTATTTTTAAAGGTTAATTCCAGAAGCCTGGTCCATATTAGTTAAGGTGGAGTCCATCCCTCTGGAAGAGTCCCACCCTTCCCCATAATGTTGCCCAGTTCCTAACAAATCCAAAATCCTCTTCTTTGTACCATCGTCTCATCCATGCATTGAGACTCCGAAGTTTTGCCTACCTTTTGATTCCTGCATGTGGAACGGGAAGTATTTCAGAGAATGCTAACCTGGAAGTTCAGAATTTCAACTTCCTACCTAAAAGCCTAAATTTGGCCTCCAGAACCTCCCTCCCACACTCCCCTATGTCATTGGTTCCAACATTTACCAAGACAACAAACTCCTCCCTAGCACTATCTAAAACCTTGTCTAGGTAGTGCGTGAGGTCTGCTACCTTTGCTACCAGGCATGTTATCAGGCAATCCTCACTTCTACCAGACACCCAGCTATCTACATGCCTAATGATCCAATCACCAACTACAACAGCTGTCTTAACTCTTTCCTCATGAACACATGCCTCTAGAGAAATTCCTCGGTGCGAGAGGGTTTTTCATCTCCTGGCGGACAGGTCCTAGCTACAGGATCACTTCCTGCCACACCAAGGAGATGCTCTTTTTTCACGTGACCTCTCTCCTCCATGGCAACTGAGAGGCTGCTAGATTGGAGATGGGACTCCAGTACTACGTCCCTGAGGGCAAACAGGTCCTTGCACCTAGAGCACATGTAAGACGCCTCACAAAAATGGGAGAAAATCGTACATGTGACACTCAATGCAAAAGATTGGATAGCTCCCATCTCACTATTGAACTGTTGCCTGTATCTTAGTTTTAAGGTTTTGTTTAGCTATTTAAGTTTTTAAAAGTTGCTTACTTGATAGAACTTTACCAATTACCTTTAAGTGACTTTGTTCACCTCAAGATTAATTAACTTCAGGGCCTTAATCTTCCTGGTGATAACCAGCTGAAGCTGAAAATGACTGACCACTTTTACCCCTTTAATTGGTTTAAGAGCCTATAAAGCTAATATTTTGCCTCAGGTGGGCAGGAGGGAACTGTAAAACCTAGCATGGTATACAGGTCCTAGACCTGTGCTTCTAAGGTAATCTGTTAATGTCCTGGGTGATTCACACAGCCCTTGGTTTGATAGAGGGAGCCTTTCAAATTGCCCCTTTGACCTTTCACTTGGCCTTAACACCTATTTAAAACAAATTCACAGATCTCTTTCCTCTTAAGTGGAAAGCCTATTTGTAAAGGTATCTAGAAACAATATTTTGCCTTATTCTTCCTTCTATGTTAAGCTATACTCTGATTTGATTTAAATTAAAAGCGCTCTGCTGATACTAGGCCTTGACATTTAAATTTAAACTAAAAGCTCTCTGCTGATACTAGGCCCTGAGTTTTAAATTTAAATTAACAGCTCTAGACTGAGTTACAAAATCCGTGTATTTTAGAATCCAGTGTATCAGTTGTAACCCAAAGAACTCCCTTTTCCCCAAGATTTACCCAGAAGTACGTGCTTACAAGTGCAGTTTTCTTTCCAGCAGCAACAGTCCCTTTTGATAGTCCTTATGATCATGTTTCATCTATATTTTATCCCCAGAATTGGTTACCCATGAAGCAGTGAATTACTTTTTAAGGTTTTATTACTGACTTTTAAAGTACTGAAGCATGAGGCATTTTGATACATTTTCAAAACGGAAGAAATCTATTGGTTTCAAAGGTGTTCTCTGGTCCCAAAATATCATGCTTTTGACCTTCCATCTTTTACATTTGTATGATTAAATGAGTTGGGGGGGGGGGGGGGGTGAGTGGTCAGATGTCTTCTGTTGCAGCTTCCAGATTCTCTGCTGGCTGAGCTGCGAATTACGTTGCAAGTCATGGCAGTTTGGAAAAAGTTCAAAGCACATTTATTTCAGCAAGCATTTTCAAATTTAAATTTATAGAATGTATAATTAATGAATTACTATATGTTGGCAGATCATCACTTTGGGCTATTTTAGGGCAGTGATGACTATTTTGTCTTTTATTGATTTGTTTTTAGTCTTCTTATGTTTTTTATATTTGGTTAAATGTAGCTTTTATTTTATTACTTTGTTTTAATATACTATTTTATTGATTATGCATCTTTGATTGTATACTGCCCAGATCATCAAATTAATAGCAGTATTGTAAAATCTGTATTTACATGTGTACATGCAACATCCATATGTATAAATTAGCAATCTAACATGTCCTCCCACTGTCTATAGATTTCATCTCAGATGGAATTAAGGTGTCCATTTACTACATCCAGTTAAGGTTTTGCAATTAACGTGCATTTTTAACACATGGCGAATGTAAACCCTCTTTGTTAACTGTTGGGGGATTGACAAGCATGCATACATTAATATGTTCTTGCAGTCAATGCAGGTGCATCCAATGATACCCACAGAGGTACTGTTAGGTGCACCTGCACTAATTGCCAGTGAGCGTGCAGCAATTGCCCCCATGCTAGGGGCAATGTGCTCTCCACACCCACACTCCACCCTTAACCTAATGCCGATTGCCATGCATTTTAGCTGCCGAAAGCTGGCATGCTCGCACACCCTTGTTAACTAGTTAGCAGCGTTTAGCAAAAGAGCCTCTAAGTTTCAAAATGTAGTACCCGCACATGAAAAAGTTTTTTTTAATTTTTAGCAATTTCACTTCTGAAGGAACCTGCAATGAAACTTTTTGAGAGGTGCAGAGCAATGTTCCCTCTAATTTTCTGTAGGCTGTGTGCGCATAAAATATCAGCTGTGCAGCTTTTGAAGGAAGGTTAAATTTTTGTGCGCCACATAACGACACTCGGAGTTATATACTTTAAAATTTGACTACACGTCAGAATACAGTATGTACACCACATTGATTGCACTAGAAAATATTGTAGAACTTGTGAAAACTGTAAATGCACAACAACTTTTAAATTTTAAGACGTCTGTGTTGTTTTCTATCAGAATCAGAACTGTAATTTTTGTGCGCTCTGTTGTAAAGTATGTGCGCTCGCTCGGCGAGGTGTGCGCGCGTGCACAGCTTAGAGGGAACAGTGGTGCAGAGTAATTACTAGCACATCTTGCTCAACACATGTCACAAAAATGTGAGTTTAATGCAATGTGTGCCTTCGAATCAATGCTGACTCCTGGCAACCCAGCACCTCCTAGGTTTTTTCTTGCCAGTGTGCCAGGCCTTTCTTCTGAGGCAATGAAGTGTGAAGTGACTTGCCCAAGGATACAAGGAATGCTAGTGGGAATTGAACCCTGGTCTCTTGGTTACCAAGCCAGTGCTCTAACCATAAGCCCATGTAAGATCTTGAAAATCTATTCTGTGTGTTAAAGGCAACCAGTGAAGAGTTTCAAACTCAGGCTGGATGTGGTCATGTAGTTTAGTTCTAGTCATGATTTGGGCTGCTGTATTCTGTATTAACTATAATCTTCTTAGCTGATTCTTTGGTATGCCCAAATACAGGTTACAGTAATGTGACACCACAGTGCTTGAACCACTGTTTGCAGCTCTGTATTAACTAAGCTTGGCTGAATATTCTGAAGATGTTGCCAACATTTCAAAACAGACTTCATTTGCTTCTGTATATGTAAAAATGAATATAAATGAACCCTTAAATATGGATTTCTTCTTTTAGATTCTACCAAAGCACCTGGAATATAAATCTGAGGACATACTATCTGTACTCAAAGGCTTCACAGGTACAATAAACTAAAATTCAAACTAGCGACAGAATTATTTCCATTCAACCACAGTTTAACCTCTGACAAAGTACAGTATACACCTAGTAGCACAATACAAATGATAGCACAGGGAAGACATGAGGCCTGCCTGGCAACACTGCACCCTCTTCCTGCCACTGGCCAACACTACACTAATTTTTGGTTTCTTTCAGGACAATTTCTCCAAATGGGTTAGTTTTGTGCATACCATAACAGTCATGAAACACACTTCTAAGCCAGGGTATGTGGAGTATGATCATGGTCTCTCAAATTTACTGCTAATGCTCGGAATAGTACTTGCATCATACCAAAGAGCTTCATTTTGGAGTTTTTGTAAGATGTAACAAGTATGGACAATTTATCAAGGTATGCTTGGAACGGTTTCTTAATCAAGCTTGTGGCACCCAACATGATAGGAAATAACTTTCTGCCATATTTTCTTAGGCTCTGAATGAATTTCTTGGTATTTTAAGATGATCTCTCTCTCAACGCGATTCACAGAATGGTCGCTATTGCTGTTATTGCACCTTTGACACTTGAGAGCCCTAGTAACATACTCCTCTTGTAAAGCTTGCAATGAACAATGCATTTGGAGCATCAGTAAGCTTCAGACCGTCTTTTCCCCTTATCTACTATAAGCAAAGTACAATGTTTAAAAATGGATCCTACACAGTAGCTTGGTTAGTCCACAGTGCAGATTCCTGGACTAAAGTGTCAACACACTGCATCCTCGAAGTACACTGTAGCCTATGGAGAGCTTCATAAACATAGATGACGACATTTTACTTATCAGATAATGTCCTTTCCTTGAGGTCTGCTAGATCAGTCCAGACAAGCGGGTTGTGTTTCTCTATCAGCAGATTGGTGGAGACAAAGAAACAATGAAAAGCCCAGGTTTCAATGACATCACTCCTATGCCTCTATCCACCTCAGCCACCAGAAGTCTCTTCAATATCCATCCCAAAACATATGGGAGAATATGGCAAGCCTCACACAACCTCAATGAGGGCAACAATGAGTAATCAAGCAGTAAAGAACTATTTACAAGAAAGTATAAACAAGAAGCTGTCAGTAAAAGATGGACCTGCAGAGCCAAGTATATAAAACATAACAGACCCAAGGATATCGCCGCAGAAGAACAGAGCCAACAGTTCCAGGGGTGGGTCCTGGACTGGTCTAATAGGACTCAAGGAAAGGGCATTATCTGGTAAGTAAAATGTCATTTTCCATATTGTCCTGCTAGACCAGTCCAGACAAGTGGGATGTAACAAAGCTACGACTCCACTGGGCAAAAAGAAGATATAGCAGCTCACAAGAGCAAAGGCTGCGTCCACCCGAGCATGGGCATCCAACCAGTAATTCTTGATGAAAGTGGAAAGTGATGCCTATGTTGCTGCCTGACAAAATGTCTGCAGGGGCTACTGAGCTCTACTCCACCCACAAGGATGTTTGCACTCAGGTAGAATGGGTGCACAAACCCTTCAGAATCAGACACTTCCACAACAGATATGCAGAGGCAATAGCTTCCTTAATCCAGCGACCCAATGTAGACTTAGCAGCCACGCCATTCTTACGCAGGCCAGCAAACAGCATAAAAAGATGGTTGGACTTATAAAAAGCATTTGTAACCTTTAAGTACCAGAGAAGCAGCCTCTGGATATCCACAAGGTGAAGATCCTTATCCTTCCCCTGACACTGTTCCTTAGAGAGGTAGGGCAGGCAGACCACCTGGTTCACATGAAAGGGACAATTCATCTTAGGCAAGAAGGAAGACACCAGCTGAATGGAAACGGCTTCCTCTGAAAAGGCAGATAAGGATCCCAGAAAGACACAGTCTGCAGCTTGGAAATCTGACTTCCGGAACAAACTGCGACCAAGAAGATTGTCTTGAAAGTCAAATCCTTCAAAGTAGCGTGCTTCAACGGTTTGAAGGGCTCAGACATCAGAGCCCCAAGTACCAGATGCAGATCCCAGGAAAGGACCACAGGCTGGAGGAGAAGACATAGAAGCTAGCGACTTACCAGCCACTGAACCTTTGATACAGGCCAAAACTGCCACCTGAACCTTCTGGAAGCTAAGAGAAAGCCCTTCTCCAGACCTTCCTGCAGAAAGGCCAGCAGAGATGGCACCTTGGCCGCCTCAGGAACCAGTTGCCATGCACCCCACCATAGCTCAAAGGGGCACCAGACCTGTACGTATGTCAGGATGGTAGCCCTCCTCCGGACTCTGAGGAGAGTGGAAACCATCACCGTAGAGTAGTCCTTAAGCACTAGGGATCTCCTTTCAAGAGCCAAGCCATAAGTGAGAAGGGAGCTGGGTCTTCCAGGACAATTGGCCCCTGACGCAAGAGGCCTGAGATGGAGGTGCAAGTGAAGAGGTGGCACTTGCAGGAGCCACATTAGATCTTCAAACCACGCTCTCCTTGGCCAATCTGGCACCACCACCTGGCTGGCACTCTGTATGCTGAATCAAATGCCCCATCAGGATCCATGAAGAAAACTCATACAGTAGGCCTTGACTTTGCCAAGGCATCAATACCCTCGGACCGTCTTCATGTAGTGACTGAAGAAATGGCACACCTTAGCATTGAAGCAGGTCACCATCAGATCAACCTCAGGGCAACCCAGTGGCCTAGAATCAACTGAAATGCCTCCCGAATCAACTCCCACTCTCCTAGATCCAGAGAGTGCCAGCTGAGAAAGTCCGCTTCCACATTGTCTACCCTGGCAATGTGCTGAGTCAACAATGCTAGGAGGCTCTTTTCCACCCACAGACAGGAGAGCCATCTCCAGGACTACCCCGACAATCCTCATGTTGCCTTGCTGATTGACATAAGCCACTGCCATGGCGTTGTCTGAAAATACCCAAACTGTCCAGCCTTCAACCATGGGCCACAAATGCAGAACAGCCAACCTGATGGCTTTTGTCTCAAGGCGGTTGATGGAATACAGCACCTCCCTATGGTTCCAACAGCTCTGGGCCATGTGATCTTGGCAATGGGCTCCCCAGCCTGAGAGTGTGACATCTGTCCTCTAGCAGTATGCCCTTCCTCAGATGACTGGGCTACTGCCACCACCACATGCTGCCCTTCACCATCATTGGAAACAGAAGCCTGGACTCAAACTCCTGGGAACTCGGGGACCACCGAGTCAAAGAAGAGACTGTTGAAACACACGTGCCCATGGCACCATCTCGATTGCTGCCACTATCGCCATCAACTAAAAGTGCAGAAGATAATCCCGGACTCTGGGAGCCTGCTGAAAACAGAAAAGTGTCAGGCAGTCCAACTACCTTCTGACTTTCTACTCTGGCAGGAAGACTCTGCCCACCTGATTATCAAAACATGCTCCCAGGAACTCCAGGGACTGGAAAGACCTTCACAGATTGATTACCCAGCCGAGGCTTTCCAAAAAGGACAACACTCAGGTTGATACCTGAAATGCCTCTGAAAGAGAATGGGCTTGGATGAGCCTGTTGTCCAGATATGGATGCCCACAAATACCATGGCACTAACGCCACAGCCACCACCACCATGACCTTGGAGAACGCCCTTGCGGCAGTGCAGAGTCCGAGTGGGAGGGCAGTGAACTGAAAGTGAGCCAAGCATGGCAAAACACAGATATGTTTGCTGATCCTACTGGATTGGGATATGAAATTACACCTCAGCCAAATCCAGATATGCCAGAACTCCTCAGCACACAGCTTGAATTGCGGATTGCAAAGTTTCCATCTGGAAATGCAGGACACCCAAGTGCTTGTTAACATCTTTCAAATCCAGAAAGGGTTGGAAGAATCCATCCTTTTTTGGAACCACAAAATAGATGGAATACCTGCTCTTGCCCCAATCATCTGGGGGAACCGGCACCACTGCCTTCAGTAACAGCAACTTAACCAAGGTGAGCCACACAGAGGCCCTTTGCTCGCAGATCCACAGGGGGAGATTATGAAAGTGCTAGGGATCTGCTCTTTGTATTCCATGACACAGGCCTACTGAATAATGTCTAGCACCCAGTGATCCTTGATGACCTGGATCCATTCCTGAAAGAAGAGGCAAAGCCTGCCCCCAATCAGAAGAACCAGTGAATGGGCTCCCAAACCTTCACTGTGCAGCCCGGGAGGGTCCTCCTCTGGAGGAGACAGAGTCCCTGGGCTCACACACTCCATGAAAGGAGTGAGAACCAGCCCAATATCCAGAAGAAAAGGGGTGTCCGACCAGCATGTCTGCGAGGAACGGACAGAGGCTGATGGAAAATGAGCTCCTCCCTCATTCACAGGCCCCCTAAACCTGTCCTCTGGAAAGTGGTAAGATTTTGTCTTGCCCAGATCCTTTACCAGCTTTTGCTAATTGATTAAAAAAAAACAAACTTCCCTTTAAAGGCCAATTGGTTCAACTGGGCTTTGGAAGATATGTCTGCTGCCCAGTGTCAGAGCCAGATCCAACGCCATTTCTCTGTCAACAGGGTACTATCCCTGGCCACTACAGGTACCAGGCGGTACATGGCATCAGAAAGAAAGGCCATAACAAACTCCAAAAGAGGGGTAGTATCATCCAGTGGAAGAGACTGAATCCACTGAAGCAGGGCTAAGACATCAGTTCTGCACATATCGTCAATTGAATAGCAGCGATCATGGTGAACTGGTTCTTCAACAACGAATCAATCCTTCAGTCCAGAATATCCTTTAAGGCCGATCCAACTTCCACAGGGATGGTGGTCCATCTGGTAACCACATGACCTGCACATCCACCTTGGGAATATCAAACCA
Organism: Ichthyophis bannanicus; assembly: GCA_033557465.1. Taxonomy (NCBI): domain Eukaryota; kingdom Metazoa; phylum Chordata; class Amphibia; order Gymnophiona; family Ichthyophiidae; genus Ichthyophis; species Ichthyophis bannanicus. Next base: position 595,011,885 of record CM066034.1, read on the forward strand.
CACAATGCACTCCCCCCTCTCCAGGAGTGTGTACATCCTCTGGGGAGTTGGGGTAATCCCACTCAGAACTGATCAGGTCCTTGATCAACTCCAGGAACAGGAAGACAGTAGTGGATTTCTGCAGCCTTGCAGGAGTGGATGCACCTTCAGCTCCTGCCCCGTGCCTAGAGCATCCACCAAGCTTAAGGTAAACGAGACCCTAGCAATCAAACGCCACCAGTTCCTCCTTCCAGAACAGACTGATAACACTGGTCTCTTCACAATCCTCTGAAGGCGAGAGTAGTTCTCTGTCCACATCAGAGCCCAGAATAGAGGTCTCTGACTTCAAGTCACAAATCTCGGACAGATCCCAGCTGATCCCCACCTCCAGGAGCACCTTTCATCAGGGACGCTTAGCCAAAGGCAGTTGAAAAGGACTTCCACTCTCAACCTGTCCCTCACGAGACTCTGCTTGGAGGAACCCAGGGGCCACAGGGTCTGAATTTCCACACTAGAATGACCAGGTCTGTTGCAAAAAAAGAAAAGAATTACGGGGAGGACAATCCGGACTCTGGAAGCTCTCCTCACAGAAATGACCCTCCTACATGAGGGGACATAGCTGCTGCCAATCCCCTAAAGGACAGGGAATGGCCCAGAGCACAGTTGCCAGAAGCTCCATCTGGCTGGTCACCCTTACTCACACCATCCACCACCGCCTGCTAGAAGGCAGGCAAGGCTGAATTAATTGTATCCCTGAGCTGAGAGAGGGGGAGAGCAAGGCCTTCAGAGATGACTCAGAAGCTGCCATGCAAGAAGAGCAGAGTCTAGAAGCCGGAGAGGAGGCAGCTCACTTGCACAGGCCAGACATCATCTCCTGGAAGAAGACAGAGTTAAGGTAAGCATCACAACGGCACACTCTAAGGCCGCAGAGGCCCAGCAGGCATGAATTAACAGCGCTTACATAGCAACATGCGTTATAGGCGCTTGGGTAGGAATGTGTGTTGGAGCCGCTCGGGCAGAACATGTGCAAGGACTGTGCTACCGCCAGGCACACAATAGTAAAAATGCTATTAAGAGTGCAGGAAATGGCGGGAAAACCTCCAGGCAGAAATCCATGCTGGGCTCAGCTCTATTCCCCTGAATTTGTTTCTCTGGTTTTGCAGGTACAGCGTTTAAGGTGGCTGGCAGGCAGATTCCTCTGAGAGCCTTCCTCAATCTTCAGGAGAGAGCAGAGGGGAAAGGAGGGATTGAGGTTTTGTGAGGCTGCAGAACTCTTCCAATTCTTCCAGATCCTTCCAATTTTCTGCCTGCTCAACAGGCTCTTATCATAAGAGCAGAACCAATTTTCTCTCCTCCTACGACTACTGAAAAGACCACAGTCTAGTGGAGCCTTCCACGTTGTGCTCAAGTGAGAGAGTTACTCTCAAGGTGGTCATTCACGAGCGTTTAAATCAATCTTTTCCTCTCAATTATTCAGATTGTCTTCAGTGGAGAAAATCCATCCACCATCTGCTAGAGATAAAGAAATACTGAAGAGATTTCTGGTGGCTGAGGCGGACAGAGGCATGGGAGTGATGTCATTGAAACCTAGGTTTGTCATTGCTTCTTTGTCTCCACCAATCTGCTGGTAGGGGAATACAACCATTTATCTGGCGTGGTCTAGCAGGACAATAGGGAAACATTTTTAACAGCTGTCTGTCTATGAATGGCTTGGCATCCTTTTCTTAAATAGCTGAAAGTCTGTACTACAGAAGTTAGGTTTTAAAACTGGAAACAGCTGATTCTGTCTCAGTAGCTTGCTGGCTTTCTTACATTCTAAAGTCTTTACCATTATTTTCTTTGTGCTTGAAATACTGCCAGGGAAAGCAGCATATTTTATTTCATCACTGTGGAAAATCAAAGGAGAACTAAGTGGAAAGGCCTGATTAGCCTGTCACTGTTCAGCTGCAACTGAGCCCTGATGGAGGAACAGCCTCAAGATATATAACCCCTGGTGCAAAGAGAGATGTAATTTATTCTTCTTCACAACTTACACTCTCCATTCTACCAAAATATTTCAATCCTAAAGTCCTGATCTGATGATAGCCTCTTTCTTTGAATGAAACATTAATAGGGAATGCACCATATTTTATAATACATTTTTGATAACTAGCCTGCATTTGTAAACACTACAGTGTCCCCATAAAGCTGCCTGAACTCATGGTTTTGAAGATGAAGTAATCTTAATTCAATAAAATGCACAATTTAAATGCAAACTTTTACTAATAGTTAAGGCAAAGAATGGAGTGGAGTAGCAGCATAGTGGTCAGAGCAACTGCTTAGTACCCAGAAGTTCAAGGCACTCACTGGCACTCTTTGTGACCTTGGGCAAGTCACTTTATCCTCCATTACCTCAGAAGAAAATGCCTGGCAATCTACTTCCGGTGATACATTGCCAAGGAAACCCAGAGGAAGCTGGGTCACTAGGAGTCAACACTGACTTGATAGCAAAAAAAAAAAAAAAAAAAAGGCACACATACTTTGCTATGTAGAACATCTGCTTATAAACCTGTCTACAGGCCAAAATAACTTCCCAATTTTCCAAGGTATATAACAGGATCAACTGCTTATAATTGTCTGTTCTCTCAGTAAAACATTTTGGACATAATACACCAAGCCAAATCCCACCAACAAAGTAGCTACACCATAATTATCAGTCAATCTTATCAACTTTCTCAGTGTGATGTGATATGATCAGTGTCCATTGTCATTACCATAACGACTGTATGTAAATAATTTTTGTATATAGTTCCCCATGTTACCCAAGTTTGTATACCTGTTCTCTGTAAAATCAGAATAGTTTGTTCTGGTTATTTTGTTCCATGTAAACCACGCTGATACCAAATAGCGCGGTATATAAAAGATTGTAATAAATAAATAAATAATAATGACTACATAAAAGCACAGACTTCCTTCAATGAAGCAGTGCTGGGTAGACATTGGTTAGATGTACTCCTGGGTGATACCCTTAAACATTTTTAAAATCATCTTACTGCCATAAATTGGGCAAAAAGCATGAGGGCAATAAGAGCACATAGATTCATTTATATTGAAGAATGCACAAGGAATGATAGTAAAGTAGTAGTTAGCTAAGGAGATGAAACTGACAATGAAAAACGGTGCCAGATGTAGAGACCATTTCAGTCACACAAGAAATTGCTAAAGTAGTGCCATTCAGGCTCACAGTTAAAGGGGAGAACTCTTGTAAGCTGCAATTAGTTTAGACAACATTAAAGCTAGCATGAATGTCCAATGTAACAATCACTGAAATAGAAAATAGAGTGGCTGCACAAGAGTAGGAAACTGCAACACTGAAAAACTGAATAGCTGTGCTGGAGTAAGAACACACTACTTTGGAATATTAAATTGGAAAAGAATGTGTGGCAGGCATAATATTTTGTACTTTACAGAATTAGTGGAATCTGCAGGCAATAAAATTGTTTTTCTTACTGAAAAATAGCTGCTAGAGAATCCTAGTATACAAAAACACTCCTGGCGCTCCTTCGAGACCATTACAGCCACTGCACTCTCTAAGGCCCTCACATCATCTCGCAAAACAACCTGCCCATTCAATCCCATTTACTTCTTCTGGAGCCCTGACTTACACTTTTGCCATTCATCCTTCATACAGTTAATTCAAGTCTTACCTCTAGCCTCTTCCTCACTGCCTGGAAACATGCAATCATTTGCCCATCCTGAAGAAATCATCTCTTGACCCCAGTCTCCAACCTCCCTTTTCTGTCAAAGATTCTGGAAAAACTGGTTTTCTCCCAACTCTCTATCTTAATTCCACATCTGCTCTTCACCCCTGCCAGTCAGGATTTAGAAAAGGGCACAGTACCAAAACTATCCTCCTCTCTTTCCTCAACGAGCTTCACCAAGCACATGATAGGGGCAATCTCTCTCTTGCGGTTTCTCTGGATCTATCTTCCGCCTTTGATTTAGTTGATCACTCCACACTTCACTCGCCTGTGCAATGTTGGGCTTCATGGCACTGTCCACCGTTGGTTTCGTTCTTTTCTTTCCTCCTGCACCTTTTCTGTTCAGACAGGTTCCAACCCTCCCCTGCGGTGTTCCTCAGGGTTCGGTCTTAGCTCACCTCCTCTGTTGTTTTCCTTACCCACTCGCCCTTATTGTCCAGCAGTTTGGGATTTCCGGTACTATTATGCAGTTATTGTCCTTCTGTTCCACACTAGTCCTCTTGCCCTCGATCTCACTCCCCTGGATCCCTGTCTTTCATGTGTCTCCTCCTGGCTTAAGGATAATTTTCTACACATTAACCCGTGTAAGTCCGCCGCTATTTGGTCTAATTACAGGGCTCCCTGCCCTTCCTTTGCCCCCATGCTTTGCGATACCCCAATACTCCTTGTGTCATCTTTCAAGTATCTTGGAATCACCCTGGACTCCTCCCTCACATTCCACCAGAACATCTCTTCCTCGTTCGTAGTTCCTTTCTGTTTGTGCCAATTTGTGCTGTCCATCCTTTTCTCTCACTCTCATTCCTAACCACCTTCATTCTGTCTCTCATTATTATCAAGCATGATTACTGTAATGTTGTCCTTGTCGGCCTGCTATAATACGAACTCTGACTGTTGCAACTCATGCAGAACAATGAGACTCATCTTCTTACCCACTCCTCCCAATCTGATCATGTTATACCTCTGCTTATATGTTTACATTGGCTTCCCCTCAATTCCAGATTCTCACTATCATCCACAAGGTCATCCATACAGGTACCCCTCAATATCTGACTGATCATTTCCATCTTCATGCTCCCCCGCATCTACTCTGGTCTCTACATGCCAACAGTCTCTCCCTTCCTTCCCCTACTCAAGCACACCTTGAGTTCACCCACCATTCTTCTTTGTTTTTTCTGGGTCCTGCTCTCTGGAACTCATTACCACCCACACTTTGCAATGAACTCTCCTATCCAGATTTAAAACCATGCTCAAAACCCACCTCTTCCATCTCGCCTTTGACCTGCCCCCCACTCTGCCTTGATTACTCTCTCCCCACCCACCTGATGCTCCTCCTTTCTGTTAATGCGTAGCATCCTGTCTACTCCATCGTTTCCACCTCCTCTCCCACCCCTACCCCCTCCCTCGTTCTCTTTTTCTTTCCCATCTACCAATGGAGTTCTTTTTCAATATTTACAGCCTCTTTGATTTTGTAAACCACCCTGACGCTGTTGCTTGGGCAGTATATCAAATACTGAAATAAAGAATAAAGACAATGACCCAATAAAATCCAAAACACATACTGTACACAGACTTTATATAATATGGGCTAATAATGAAAAGTCAAACCTAGTAAGGGCGAGGGCACTGAATTCTGAGGATAGAAGTATTAATCTCTGGCTTTCATACTCAATGTAATGACCCAGTGTGTATTTAAAATTGTTATCCTCGCAGGATTCCACCATGACTTAGGTCACTGCACATGCACCCTCCCCCCTCCTGAAAAGACATATCACAGTTCCTTTTTTAGGCTTTAGGGAACCTCATTTACCAAGACTCGTTTGTCATTTCCAGTGGAAAAAAGCTTAATAAATCAAGCCCTTAAATACACTTTAAGCAATTTTATTTTTTTCCTTCACACATCACTCTGGCCTGATGATATGTAAAGCAAAAAAAACCCTCATGTTTTTGCAACTTGCCTTCACTCAATTTCTCTCATGCCTCCCCCTCCCGGTCTCTTTTACTCTTCTCCATGACTCCCACCAGTCAGTCTGTTCCATAATTCTCCACTTCAGTCTTAGAAACATAGAAACATGACGACAGAAAAAGACCACATGGCCTATCTAGTCTGTCCTTCCATAAGAACAACTACAACAGTCCACTTTTTACCTTTAGAGATCCTCTGTGTTGGTCCCATGCTTTTTTGAATTCAGTTACTGTCCTCATCTCTACCACCTCCTCTGGGAGACTATTCCACGGATCCACTACTCTTTCCGTAAAGAAATATTTCCGCATATCACTCCTGAATCTATCTCCCTTCACCCTCATCCCATGTCCCCTCGTAGCAGAACTTGCTTTCAATTGAAAGAGGCTCTCTCCCTGAACATTTATGCCACGGAGGTATTTAAACATCTCAATCATATCACCTCTATCCCGCCTTTCCTCTAAGGTGTACATATTAAGATTCTTAAGTCTGTCCTCATATGCTTTATAATGAAGCCCACTAATCATTTTAGTAGCCACCCTCTGCACCGACTCCATCCTGTTCACATCCTTTTGAAGGTGCGGTCTCCAGAATTGCACACTATACACCAAATGAGGTCGCACCAAAGACTTATACAGAGGCATTATCACCTCCTTTTTTCTGCTAGCCATTCCTCTCCGTATGCACCCAAGCATCCTACTAGCTTTTGCCGTCGCCTTTTCTACCTGTTTAGCTACTTTAAGATCATCAGACACAACCACGCCTAGGTCCCGCTCTTCTTTAGTGGACAAAAGTACTTCACCTCCTATATTGTATTGCTCCCTTGGATTGCTGCAGCCCAAATGCATGACCTTACATTTTTTAACATTAAATCCCAGTCTGTCTCTCTCTCATTCCCCTCCCCTCCCCTCCACCGGTTTCTTGTGAGACTTAAAACCACAAGATCAATATGAACATTCTTCATTGCATGGCTCAAGCATAGAGACAACTGACTGATAGGGGAACTCTGAAACACCATGTTTTTCAGTAGTTGCAGCCAAACTGGAGATATGAAATTCCAGGTGCCATGCTGCAATTTCTAGGCTCCATGCAACCTGGCTCCTGGGATATGCCGAGCCCTGGGCCAGTGCATTCAAGAGATGTTCACTTACAAAGGAACTAGATGGAGCAAAGATGATTCTACATTGGTGGAAAGGGAACAGAGGAGCACTGTGAGAAAATGCTGACAGTGCTAATTTGTTTTTCATTTTCATGCCTTCCTGTTTGCCTATTGCATTTATAATCCAAAGAGGACAAATGCTATGTGAACGCTAATGGTGACCAGAAAAGTGAATGGAGAATAAAACCAAAGCTAATATAATGCCTCTGTCTTTTTCCATGGTGCGACTGCACCTTGAATATTGTGTGCAATTCTGATCACCATATCTTAAAAAGGATATAGCGTTATTAGAAAAGGTACAGAGAAGAGCCACCAAAATGGAAAAGGGGATGGAAGGATACCCCTATGAGGAAAGGCTTAAAAGAATTGGGCTTTTCAACTTGGAAAAGAGACGGCTAAGGGGAGATATGAGAGGTCTATAAATTAATGAATGGAGTAGAATGGATAAACGTAGATTGGTTGTTTATGCCATCAAAAATTAGAAAGACTAGGGAACACGCAATGAAGCTATGATGTAACCCATTTAAGACTAATAAGAGAAAATACGTTTTCACTCAACGTGTAATCAAACTCTGGAATGTTACCAGAGGATGTAGTGAAGGCTGTTAGTGTAGTAGGGTTTAAAAAAGGTTTGGACAAGTTCCTGGAGGAAAGGTACATAAACTACTGTTAAAGAGGACCCAGGAAATCCACTGTTTACCCTGGGACAAACAGTGGGGAAACTGTGTGCCTTTTTGGGAACCTGCCAGGTACTTGTGACCTGGATTGGCCACTGTTGGAAACAGGATACTGGGCTTGATAGACCTTGGTCTGACCCAGTATGGAATTTCTTATGTTATTATATTTAGAGTTTGCATGAAGAATGAATTTGATTAAGCGAAGGAAGGGGATTATTAGGAAAGTGAGGGTCAAGCATGGAGACAAATGTGCAGAAAAATGACGAAATGAAAGGATATTTGAAAAGTGCTCTGGTTATTGGAAGTATACTAGTGTTTAGACTAAAATACAGTGCTTATTGTTAATTATTTAACATTTCTTTTATACTGCCTTTCGGGGTTATCAAGCAGTTTATTTAACTCAGTAATATTTACTGTATAATGCAACTCATTTTATTACAGATATGACTAACACCAAGTCGAAAATATATTTCCTTAATGAAGGCAGAATCCATTCTCCAATAAAAAGGAGAAAAAAAAAGATCAACAATGCTTAAAGTGGAAGTACAAATTGCTTATTAAAAAAAAAGTTCACAGAGAAACTACAAAAGGAAACAAAGGGGATCTGCAAATGTTCTTTACATTCTAATAGAAAACATGGTGTCACTATTTTGTTGCATAAACAACTTTTCTTTAAGGTTAGTGGTCATTAAGGGGGTACTTCTATAAACTTCCTTACAGTTAGCAGACGTTGCCACACATGTACGGGCATAAGTGCTGAGATATGTATGTCCATCTAGGTATGGCCACTTACACCAACCCTAGGGGGTCTTTTACTAAGGGCACTAAAGCGTTACACATAATGCTCCAAAAATGCTGAAAACATGGTGAGTTAGGTGCAACACACCTGCGTTAACTGTCGGGATGTGGAAAACATTTACCTGGCAGCTAACACAAAGCCCTGTCCACTAGCATGTGCTGCATTTGCACAAGTGCACTTGACACCACCTATGGAGGTGGCATTAGGTGAATCCGTGCTAATGAAATTAGCACGCGGTGTGAACACAGCGCTAAGTGTGCCAACTGACCATGCCTACTCTCTACCCTTAATCCACTCACTAGCGACCTTGTTTGCAGAGAGCAAGACTCATCCTGTGCTGTCATGGCCCTGTGCTAGCTAGCCATGCATGTACCAGCACGCCTTCAGCGTAATCTGCTAGCACTTGTTAGCAAAAGACCCCCCCTCCCCCTAGACTTGGTGTAAATGCCCATGACAAGATTTGTAAAGATGACCATTTATATTATTTTATAACTTAGGAGCATAAAATTAGGTCTCACATACGCACTGCCCAAGCTGCAGCCCTGTCTCTACCTAAACTGAAAGTACATGTTTCTATGTTACATGTGATGGAACATGTAATGCAATTTGTGCCGTCAAGTCAGTGTTGACACAGGCAACACAGTTCCAAGGTTTTCTTGGCAAAACACATGCGCTTATAAAATAGTGACCACCTAAAATCCTTTAATATAGGGACTTATGTGCACAAATAGCATGCACCTTTCCACATACTCTCTAAAGGATCAGTCAAAGAACAGTGATGATTTTCTTAAAAGTTTAGTTATTGGTATATTTGAAATACAAGCATCAAATATTATTATAATACTTTACCTCTGTTCATACAGAATACAATTAACAGTTACTCTCTTGTATGTTTGATACACAGTGAACAATAAAAGACAATTCACCATTCATACCACAAACTCACACTTATCTTTCAAACTGGTTCTACACAATTATGTAGTACCTATGTCTTATGGGAGCCATGATTTTTCATGGTAACCATTTTTTGAAAATTTCATTTCAGGAAAAACTGAATTCCTTGATGTGTTTACTCTGGTAAGAGTCATTCTATAAAGTTAGTCCATACCATTAACAACTGAGGCAACAGCAGATCTTCAGCCCCGATCGGCATTGGGGAAGGGATCAGGCAGGCAGGCAAGCCCCTCCCTGCTCCCCACAGCCAAGGCCAATCAGGCCGAAGAGGAGGAAAGACTTTTAAATTTAAAAATAAGAACACCTTCAGGCACGCTTGCAACTGGCGGGCCCGTGCCTGAGGGCGTCGACAGAGCCCTTTGGTGGGGATCTGAGGTGGGCTGAATACGTCTCATTATCTGCTTATGGAAACTACCGCAGCACTACAGTCACCCACATGAATGTAAGTCATTTATGCTAACATTGCAACACGCTGCTAACTACTTTCTGCCTGTATCAATATCCTTACACACTGTACCACCACTCCTATCTTACCAGCACCTTCCAGCGCAACCTCTACCAACCCATCATGGACTGCATTCAGAGATGTCCCTCCAGATGAACTCCTGGACATCATATCACAAACCAACGCCAGCACCTCTCCGCTAGACTCTTGCCCTGTATCCTGGATCAAATCAACAAAGACACAGCTGCTACCATTCATCTCCACTATTCTTCAAACCTTCCCTCTCACAAGCCTACCTCCCATCCTCTTTCAAACAAACCTCCGTAAGACCCCTCCTGAAGAAACCTAACCTAGACCCTAGTTCACCCACCTCATATAGGCCCACAGCCAGTTTTCCATTTCTTGCCAAAATCATCAAAAAAGCAGTTCAACTTCAACTCCAAGAGCACATCGATAGGCATGCACCTCTAGATCACAATCAACATGGTTTCCGCACCTTCTACAGTGCCGAAACACTGCTCACCTCACTTATATATCAACATTCGTTTCAGGAACAGAAAAAGTCTCCTCTGGTTACGTGCTGCTTTTTCTAGACATCTCAGCAGCATTTGATACTGTGTCCTACCAGATTCTACTTGACCAGCTTAACAATATTGGTGTTTAAGAAATGCCTCTCAAATGGATCCACTCCTACCTCTCCCATTGGACCCAACAGATAAGAATAGGACATCTTGCCTCAACACCCTACACCCTCTCTCAAGGAGTTCCCCGGGATTCTGCCATCTCCTCCTTACTCTTCAATATCTACATCAGGCCCTTTGCTACACTATACAGAAGTTCAAGATTGGATACCAACTTTATGCAGATGACAATGATATTCACTCCATTTCAAACCACTGCTCCTGACTACTCCAATCTAACCATCTGCTTCAAGGAAATTGTCTCCTGGCTACAGCTCCATAATCTAGCAGTTAACTTCAGCAAGTCTGAGATCCTCCATGTGACCGAAGACTCCAACTTCAAACCACCTCCTATCATCAAAATTTAAGGCAGAGCGCCATGTCAAGTCTCAGGTTAAGAACCTCGGAGTCATCCTGGATCACCAACTCTATTTTCAACCACACAAACACCACCAAGAACATTTATTTCAAACTCTGAACTCTCCACAACTTACATCCCCTTCTCTCCTTTGAGAGTTTCTGCTCAGTCTGCCAGGCCTCCATTACACCCTTGCTCGCCTACTGCAACTCCATCCTTCAAGGTCACCCGAAATCCACCACTGCCCCTTTACATCTTGCCCAAAACACCATAGCACGCACCATAGCCAGAATCTCTAGACACTCCCATATCACTCCCATACTGAAATCCTTCCACTGGCTCCCTGTTGCATCAAGGATCAAGTACAAAGTTCTCACCATCATCCATAAAGCACTCAACACCTCAACTGAGCATCTCCAAACACTCATCAAATGCTCAAACCTTAACAGTTTACGGAGACAGAGCACGCTTAACCACCTTCTTCCCCCAACCCAGGCACACAAGAGCTTACAACATGCATGTACGAGAGCTTTTGAATTCTACACACCCCCACCCTTTGGAACAACCTATCTCCCACTTTACGGAGCATTCCATCTCACAACCTCTTTAAAAAACACAGCAATACACATTTTTTCATCCCTTGCAATCGACTCCCAGCTAGAACCCCCTCCACTCCCACAGATCTTTCCCATTTCCCACCCCCCCCTTGATCATCCAACTGACAACACATTACTAACTGAAAACCCCTTTCAGAACACCTCAAGTCCGTTGTCATAATAACCAACAGAACATAAGCTCACTATACCATAAGCTCCCTACTGTCTCATTTTCTCATTGTAATATAAGTTTTATTGTTATAACATTCCTGCATATTCCCTCTCCTTCCCCTAGTTACTTGCTGTTCCACTTTATTAAGTTTGTTGTTACATCAAATATTCAATTGTTCATTATAAATCATTTTGATTGGTAGAAAAACGGTATATTAAAACCAGTTAAATAAATAAAATTGTTTATTATCTGTCCAAACAACTAGATATTCCATTTCTGATAAAAGGAAAGCCATAATGAAACACCAGGATAGTTTTCCCTTATCCATTTAATAAATCATTTTTTTTGCAGCCAATAAGCGCATACATTTTTGAACAATTAATATCTTTCCAGAAACTACTTAACTGGTATTTCAAAACAGAGTGCTCACTAGCTATGAAATCAGTCTGACTACGCACAACTCTGCCACATCTTAGAAAGCTACGCATGAAAGAATGTGGAAATTTGCGCCAATCCTGAGATTCTACACATTCCATTCTGAATCTTCTAACTCAAGAGACAGGATTTAAGATCTTGTATTAAATTACCTTTAATTTTCAAAAGATGAATGAACAAATCCAACCCGTAATTTTACTCTCCAATAAGGTCATGTTTCTCCAAATAGGTAGGGAAAAGAAGAATCATTTCCTTTACATGGGTCAAAGGGCAGCACAACATACAATTCACTAGCAGCAGTTGGTGAATTGCTATGCATCTCTTAGGGAGAGAGACTAAAGTTTCCTCTTCAACTACATTCATCGGGGATGGGTGAAGAAAGCTCCTAGGTAAGTAGAAGCCCCCAGGTAAGCGAAACATTTACTAACTCTGTAGAAATGGGTAAAAGGGGCAATGTCGGGAAAGTAGCGTGCATTAGTGCCAGTAATATGGGAAATAAGATCCCATATGTTGAGGCATTAATGGAAGAGCCCGACTTGGATTTAGTATCAGTTACAGAGACATGGCCATTGGACAACCACGACTGTGATGTAATTATACCGGGCTATATTTTATTCAGGAAAGACTGGGTAGGAAAAAGGGCAGGAGGAGTGGAACTATACGCAAAAATATATTATTAAAGCTACAGAATTACAGGGTTTACAAGATAAGGTGGTGGCACTGTGGGTTAAACTAGAAAGAGGGAATGGGGAATCCATTTGCATTGGCATGATATACAGATCTCCTTCACAGGCAGAAGTGGACAGATTTAATTGAAGACATTCGCAGAATTGCCTTAAAGGAGAAGTGCTACTGACAGGTGATTTCATTATGCTGGATGTTGATTGGTGCATTCCTGCTCTGGTGTCATCTAGCAGGAAGGAGATCCTGAATTCTCTACAGTAAGAATTATTCCAGCAACAGGTAGCAGAACCCACATATGAAGGGGCCATACTGGACCTGGTGCTTATCAATGCGGAAAGTGTTTCTGATGTTATAATGGGGATTCATCTCTCATCCAGTGAACTCCAGATGGTGTGGTTCAGTAGTAGGACAAGGGCTGATAAAGGCCATTCAAAAACAAGGGTCCTAGGACTTTAAGAAAACTTTGTCAAGATGAGACAATACCTCAAGGACTCATTAGTGGGATGGGAACAGCTGGGGGATGTAGAAAAGCAATGGGCAAAACTGATAGGGGATATTTTAAGGGCAATAAACCTTTGTGGTAGGAAAAGGAGACCATTATGGTTCTCAAAAGTAGTAGCTGAAAAGGTGAAGAGAAAGGAGAGTGGCCTTCCTAAAATATAATGGATCACAGAAAGAGGAAGACAAACATCGTTATTTGGAAAATTTTAGAGAAGCTAGGAAAGTAGTCGGAAAAGCAAAGATACAAATAGGAAAAAAAAACAGCCAATGCAGTAAAATGGGGGGACAAGACTTTTTCAGATATGTTAGTGAGAGGAGGAAGTGCAAACGTGGTATTGTCAGACTCAAAGGTGAAGGGGAGAAATATGTAGAAGCTGAAGAGGAAAGAGAAGAATTGCTCAACAAATATTTTTGTTCTGTGTTCACACATGAAGGGCCAGGAGCAGGATCTCAGAAAACATCCACAAAGAGGAATAGCAACAAAGGGGATCTTAAATGATTTTCAGAAGACTGTGTTCGTGAGGAACTAGCTAAACTAAAAGTAGGTAAAGCGATGGGGCTGGATGGGCTACATCCAAGAGTACTGAAGGAACATAGGGAACTTCTAGTGGCTCTACTGTTTAACATTTTCAATGCTTCTTTAGAATCCAGAGTGGTTCCAGAGGATTGGAGAAAGGTGCATGTGATCCCTTTACATAAAAGCAGAAGCAAGGATGAGGTTGAGAATACAGGCCAATTAGTCTGACCTCTGTGGTGAGTAAATTAATGGAAACGCTGCTAAAACAAAGGATAGTGTCTAATGGATTTCAGGATCAGAGGCAGCATGCTTTTACTAGGGGCAGATCTTGTCAGACAAATCTAATTTATTTGACTGGGCGTCCAGAGAGTTGGACAGAGGGAGAGCCCTAGATTGATGTATTTAGATTTTAGTGAAGCTTTTGATACAGTTCCGCACAGGCAACTTATGAATAAATTCAGCATCCTAGGAACAGACCCTAAAGTGACTGACTGAGTTAGAAATTGGTTGAGTGGAAGGCAACAAAGGAAATAGGTATATGGAGCTTACTCAGAGAAGGATGTAACTAGTGGTGCGCCTCAGGGATCTGTCCTTGGTCTGATTATTAACATTTTTGTTAGTGATACTGCAGAAGGGCTGTCAGGTAAGGTTTGCCTCTCTGCAGATGACACCAAACTCTGCAATAGAGTAGACACCCAGGAAGGATCTTGCTAAGCTTGAAGAATGGTCAAGAATTTGACAGCTGAGATTTAATGCTAAAAAATGCAGGGTCATGCATTTGGGCTGCAAATATCCAAAAGAGTGGTACAGTATAGGGGGTGAAGTACTTGTGTCCACAAAAAAAGAGCAGCACCTGGGCATGATTATTTCTGATGATCTTAATGTGGTTAAACAGGTAGAAAAGGTGATGGCAAAAGCCAGAAGGATGCTTGGGTGCATAGGGAGAGGAATGGCTAGCAGGGAGGAGGAAGTGATAGTGCCTCTGTATAAGGTTTTGGTGAGATCTCATTTGAAGTATTGTTTGCTATCTGAAGACTAAATCTTCAAAAGGATATAAACAGAATGTGTAGAGTACAAGAGAAAGATTACCATATTCTAGTCCCCAGTTTTGCGATTTTGTTTTATCTTAATTAGATTCTAAGCTCTGATAAGCAGGGACTGTGTCTTACATCTATACGTACAGCACAATGCAAATGATTAAATATTAGTAGTAGTAATAGTAAGGTGGCTACCAAAATGGTCAGTGGACTTTGTCATAAGACATAGGGGGACAAAGATCACAATATGTATACTTTGGGAGGAGAGGCGGGAGAGAGGAGATATGATAAAAACATTTAAATACCTCCATGGAATAAATGTACAGGAGGACAGCCTCTTTCAATTGAAAGAAAGCTCTGCAACAAAGGGTTATAGTATGAAGGTGAAAGAGTAAACTCAGGAGTAATATGCAGAAATATTTCATATGTGTAGAATAGTCTCCCAGTGGAGGTAGTAAAGACCAAGACAGCATCTGAATTCAAGAAAGCATAGGACCAACAGGAAGATCTCTAAAGGAAAAAAAAACCTACTATAGCAGTTGGTATGGAAGGGCAGGCTGGATAGGCCATATGGTCTTTTTCTGCTGTCATGTTTTTATGTTTCACAAAGTACCTTCGTTTGGTGACCCCATTGTATAAAATCCATACTAAAATCAGCAAAGCAACAAATGAAGTTTCGTAGGAAAGAAAAAAATACATATTGGCCACATGTCACCCAGGATAAAAAGGTGCCCACTGGCAGCTTACACACTAGGGTTAACGATGGTGGTAGTGATAGTGCAGAAACTGCAGATGTAGATAACATCCTGGCTACAGATAAAGGCCATGGTGAGCCTGTTCATGGACCCATCGCGGCAGGAGACAAAACAGAAATTAATGAAAAGTTAAGAGGATTTCTGAAGATAAAAAGGAGATAACATATCACTACCTTTTTGCTACAAGCCCTATATTTCAATCAAGAGGGCATACAAAGAGAATCTGCCAAAAATGGGAAGAAAAAGGAATATAGCTACAAGAAAAACTGCACAAAGCAACTAATGCAAATTCAAGATCTTTAATTTCACAGATCAAAGTAAAGAAGGTATGTGAAGGATAGCATCTTGAATCAACTAAGGGCTTCTGTGGAAAAAGAAATAGAGAGAGGCGGAGAAGACGTAGGTGGGAGTACCAGAAGAAAAGTAAACATAGAAAAAGGAAGAGCAGCTGAAGTGGAGATGGAGCTTAGAGATATGGAACTGCAGGAGAGCGAGATAAAGGACAGGTCAAGAAATCAACTGAAGAGAAAGAAGACAGGGAGAAGAAAGACCCAGAAGTGGAGGAATTCAAGATCAAACTCCTAGTCCATGTAGAAAAAAATGAATATGCTGGTTTCCAGGCAAGGAAAAGATTACCCAAGTTAAATTTAACATCTAAGGTCAAAAATATGATAAATAAGGTGAACAAGGGCATGTCCTGTATAAGAGAGACCACTTACTGACATCACAAAAACAAATCAAACAATACTGTGCAGCTAAAATTACTACTGAAAGAATACTACCAACTAAAATGCAGGGCCAAAAGAAAAAGAGAACAGTTCCTACTTGGAAAAAGCGCACTGAAGGAAAAATAAAATCATTCCATGTGGAGGTATCCCTGATAGATGGGTATCGAAATGGATTAAGATCAAAGATATTGAGGAAAACCCAAACCATCAAGCTGAATCATGCTGCATTAACAGAAGACTACTTTCAATTTATATCCTCCAACAATAAACTGAAAGTAGCAGCAGAAGTGCAAAAACTGCAAAGATATGAAGAAAACAGAAAAGACAGACATCAAAATAAACTATTTAGAGAGAACCCAAAACAATTCTACAGGGAACTGGGCAAAAACATTGCCAATGCTGAAACAGGAGCCTTCTGGAGAAAACTATATGAGGACCCCACAAAGCACAATCAAGAAGCAAAATGGTTACCCTGCATATGGGAATGTTTAGAAAAGGCAAACAACCTTTTTGGAATGGTCGACAGTAACAACAAAAGGGATATAAAGCAGGTTAGAACAAGCCCCAAACTGGAAGAGCCCTGGCCCAGATGGAATGACCAACTTTTGGCGCAAACAGTTATCACTAGAGCAAGATCTGGCAAACTGCAAAAAACAATTGATCAAGCAGTTGGCCTTACCACCACAGTGGCTTATAAGAGGACGAACATTTCTCCTTCCAAAGGGAAACCCACGTAACATTCCCAAAAATTAGACCAATAACTTGTCTACCTACAATCTATAAGATGCAGGCAGAATATATGATCATATTGAGTCCAATAATATCAAGGCAATAGAGCAAAATGGCTATAAAAGGGGAGCATATGGAATTGAAGACCAGTTAATGTTGAATAAGGCTTTCATGGCCAGCACTAAGAAAAGCAGAAATACTAGTATAACATGGATTGATTATAAGAAAGCTTTTGACAGCATCCCACACTCTAGGATAATAAATTGCCTCGAAATGCATAAAATAAATCCTGGTTTGATAGGGCACAATAAGCCCTCCATGACAATATAATCAAAAAGAAAAAAACCTTCTGAGGCAAATCACAAATGTGTCAATGTAGAAAAGATAATACCTTTGAAATGCAGTTAACTCATATATTGTATTTATTTGTCAGATAGTCAGGAGAGGAAAAAAATCACTCTTAAATGACTAAAACAACCTATTATTCAGCTATGGTTGTAAAGAAAGGCTTATCTGAGTTTTAGCCCGTAGTCATCAATCCGGTGTCAATAAAGAAGGTGCATTTGCAGAATCCCCCGCACGACGTGCACGTTTCGAGCTACCACATGGCTCTGCTTCAGGTGCAGCGGGACAAAGCCACTCATTCCAAGTAGTTCACTATGGCATCTCATTAATGAACTACTCAGAATGAGTGGCATTGTCCCACTGCACCTGAAGCAGAACCATGTAGTGGCTCAAAATGTGCACATCGTGCGGGGGTTTCTGCAAATGCATTTTCCTTATTGATGCCGGATTGAGGATTACAGGCTAAGACTCAGATACGTCTGTGGTGTTTCTTTAGAACCATAAATGAATAAAAGGATGTTTTAGTCATTTAAGAGTGATTTTTCCTCTCCTGACTATCTGACAAATAAATACGAGTTATCTGCATTTCAAGGGACTGATCTTTTCGCCATAATAATGTGGTATATCACACTTTTTAAAAAAAATCTGGTTTATTACAAACCACACTTGTATGAAGATGGTCAGTATATCATTTTTAATATTAAGATCTAGTGAAGAATATTTCAGGAAGCTTCCCATCACTACTTCTGTTTCGTAAGGCACTTAATCCAACTTTAACTTTAACTTTATTCCATACTTGATAGACCGCTTACGTTAAAAACATTAAAGCGGTGTACAAATAAAATAAAAGGCAGCACTGCAAACTACGGAAAAGGAACGCCAAAAATCATAGGAAAGAAAGAAAAGAATAGTACAAGGAAAGATTGTGCAAAACAATAATAATAAATAACAATTAACAAGAGCACAAGTTAAAACAACAAACAGTAACCAAGTAACAAAGATTAAAAAACAATAAAATCAAACAATAAAAGGTAATAATAACCGTCAATTAACAATATTCAAACACTAACCTAATAATTAACACAAAAATATAAAAACAAAGAATATAAAAACAAAGAATACAGACAGCATCACTTAACAAAGACAGACAGAAGGGGACAAGACCAACTAGGCTTAAGACAAGACACTTAACCAGGGACGGTATCAGGGAGGGAAAATCATAGGGAAAAATCAGGGAGGGAGATCAAATACTTTGTGAAACAAATGAGTTTTGAGAGAGGATTTAAACTGTGAGTAGGAGGATTCTAAGCGGAGGGATGAAGGTAAGGCATTCCATAACCAAGGTCCAAGGAAGAAGAAAGCAGCCTGACGGGTTTTTTCAAGGTGGGCATGAGATGGAGACGGTAAGACCAAACGGTTAGCGTGCAGGGAGCGGAGCTGGCGGTAGGGTGTGTGAAGGGAGATTAAATCAGCCAGATATAAAGGGTTATTAGTATAGAGTGCACGGTGAACAAGAATCAGAAATTTGTAATGAAACCTAACACGGAGGGGCAACCAGTGAAGACGAATGAGAATGGGAGTGATGTGGTCAAAACGGCGGGCAAAGGTTACAATACGGGCGGCAGTGTTTTGGATGAGCTGTAAACAATGAAGTTGGTACTTGGGGAGATTGGCCAGAAAAATGTTACAATAGTCAAGACGACTAATAATAAGCGCAAGGGCGAGAGTGACCAGGGACCCAAGGGGAAGAATAGAACGAACAGCCCGGAGGCGACGGAGAATGGCAAAGGAGCGTCTTGTAAGGGAAGAAATATGATCATGAAAAGAGAGAGAAGAATCAAGAATCACCCCGAGATACCGAAAAGAGGACACCAAAGGGACAGGAATAGAATCAATCATAGGTGTGACCGACGGACATGACCCAGAAAGTGAAACCCACATAGCAGTGGACTTAGAAGGGTTAAGACGGAGAAAGTGTTGAGAGAGCCAGGAGGCCACCTGGGAGAGACAAGCGTTGAAGGGAGAAAGATCTAAGGAAAGTGGAGAGGTGTGAAAGAGCAAAATAATATCATCCGCATAGACATAAAAAGACACAGGATATTGCTGAAGTACCAAAAGCAAAGGGGCTAGGAAAATATTAAACAAAGGAGACAAAACAGAACCCTGAGGGACACCGCAAGTGAGAGGACAAGAACTGGAAGACTTACCATTTAAAGTAACAGAAAAGGAGCGGGAAGTGAGGAAAGAACGAAACCAGAGAAGAACCGCCCCACGTAACCCCACCTCAGCAAGACGAGTGAGAAGAAGAGCGTGATCAATTAAATCAAAAGCCGCGGATAGATCAAGAGAAACCAGAAGAGTGAGATCACCGCGGTCATGTGCAACGTGTATTTCATTTAGGACAGCAAGAAGAACAGTCTCAGTACTATGACCTTGACGGAAGCCAGCCTGCCGAGGGTGAAGTGTGTTTGTGGACTCGACATGGGAAGACAACTGATGGAATGCAAATCGCTCCAGAAGTTTGGCCAGGTAGGGAAGGTTTGAAACAGGGCGCCAGTTGGCAAGAACTGAGGGGTCAAGGGAGGGTTGTTTTAAGAGTGGATGAACAATCGCTGATTTCCAAGGAGAGGGGAACAAACCAGAAGAGAAACTCGTATTAATGATAGTAGTGATAATGGGGACCAGCTGTAGAGAGGGTTCAGACAGCCAACGAGAAGGAATAGGATCAAGGGAACAAGTGGTCTTACGGGTGGTAGATAGAGTTGAGAGAATTTCAGATGGGAGAATTGGATGAAAAGAAGACCATGTATGGGCAAGAGCCCGATTGGGCAGAACGGTAGATGGCAACAGTGCATGATTAGTACTCTCATCAACTCTTTGGGATACAGATTTAGCCTGAATCTTAAAGAAGGTGGCAATCTTGAGGTAGCATTCCATTTACTATTTGTAGATGAGCCAAAGCTCTAAAGTTCCACCGACCAACAATTAGCAAAGCAACTCTGTATAGTGAAAAGCTTTACTGATGACACCAGGGTGAAATATGGCCTTGACAAACATGCAAGGCAACATTTTTATTTATTTTATTCTTTTTAAAGAGGAAAATTGAGAAAACAGAAAAAAATTCCCTTGCTGTGGGCTGTGACATCAAGGAACTAGAATAGTAAGGTGTATATAAATATCTCGGAGGAAGGGACGACACAAGCAGAAATTACTGAGAGAAAAGATCAGTATAGGAGATTAAAATTGTTACTGACAACTGCTTTAACATCACGGAATAAGATACAAGATATCAATCAGCTGGCAATTCCTCTACTCTCATACAGCTTTGGGATTGTAGACTGGCCTCTTAAAGATCTTGGAAAACTGGATGTGTGAACAAGAAAACTCCTCCATGCCCATGAAGTAATTTATAAGCATCAATGTATGCTGAGACACTACATCCTTAGAGCTGAAGGAGGGCTAGGCCTCAGAGATTGATTACACATACTGTGCTACTATCATAGGCCTCCAGGCCTATCTAACAGCATCATCAGAACGAAATACGCAAAAAGTTCTGAAATATGAACGTAAATGTCCATTATCAAACTTGGAAAAGCGTTTTGATGACTAGAAGGAGTGAGTGAGAATCTACAAGCACATAAGGGAAAGAAAGCAGCAAAATTGGCAAAATAAAAGAAAAAAGCACTCTTCAAAGAATTAGATCAGCAAATGAGGAAAAACAAAGGGCAAATACACAAACACAGTGGGAAATAAAGTGTGTCACTCCAGGAATCCTTTGTCTATCAAGAACAGTTTGAACTGAAACCAAAGATTGATATTTGCAGCCCAGGACAGCAGATTACAGATGAGGTGGTTTACAGCAAGCAATGAAAAAATTGGAAAAACAGACATGTCAATTCTGTAAGAAAGAGCTGGAAACAGTGACTCACCTCATAGCTGGTTGTGAAGTTCTGATGGCAGAAAATGTCTATACAGAAAGGCACAATAAAGTAGCACGCCTCATCCTTTGGAAACTCTGTAAACACTACAACATCACTGTGTCTGAAAAGCACTGGGATCATGGCCCTAAGAGAATTACAGAGAATGAAGAGGTTATGATCACCTGGGATACTCCCATTCTGACCGATAAAAAGCTGGATGCAAGGAAGCCGGACATAGTGGTCAAGGAGAATACCACCAGAACGGTTTTGATTATAAAGGTGTCATTCCGAAGAGGCTATTCTGTGAACTGCGCTGAGAGTGAGAAGATCTTCAAGTACCAAGAAATGCAGTGAGAGGCTAAGAAAATGTGGTAGAAAAATAGTTATTTCTCATCATGCTGGCTGCCACAGGCTTGATAAGAAGAATTTCAAAGCACACCTTGATAATCACCCATAAATGTTACTTCTTATGAACTCTAGACGGCGTCCCTCTTTGACACGATGCAAATACTATGCAGAGCATTAGCATTAAATTTGAGACTGAGATCATATTCTACATATCTTGGCTTAGAAGTGATGTTTATTTATTTTCATGGTATGAACAAAAACTAACCCATTTGAAGAAATTGTCCCGAAAGATAAATGCGTTACTAAGTTTAATCAGAAAATAAATAACGTTTTATGCTTGCTTCAAATTAACATATCAAAGCAATTTCTTATTTGGAAATAGAAAAACGTTAAGAACTTCTGCTGAAAAGATACTAACAATGGTTTACTTCATCAAATCGTTAACTATTTTCATACCATAGTTTAAAAAGAACTTAGTCTAGTCAAGGAACAAAACTTGAGTTTCCTAATGAAGGTAAGAGTTAGATAAGGGTTATCTTTTCTCAAGTCTTCAGCTTTTCTCCAGGCCAACACATGAGGTTAATATATTTACCTTAATATTTCCTGGATTAGCAGCATTACATGCATATAACAGACAATGAAGGATATAAGGGGTCATCTTCCTCTGAGTAGAAAGTAATGTTATCTAATTATTAAACTGATAGCCAAACAAAAACACGCCTCATTCAGCAAGCAAAGTTATAGATTCCAGTGTCTGAGAATATAATGCATCCTTAACTTAACAGCAGTGTCAATTTTGCACAGCTAGTATGATGATCTTTGCAGGTTTTCAGGTCATGCTGCATAAACCCAAGAGAAAATTTAAAGAAACTCTATGGGGCGAGCATCTTTAACCTCACCAGAGAACCTTCCAATCTATGGGAAAAGAAAGGTCTCCAGCCTTTCTTCAATGGACTTTCCCACCAAAATTCAAATTCAAAGTTTCCCACCTCAATCCCAGCAATCTGATATAAGAACTACCATATAAAAGAACAGACATCCACTCTTAAACATTTTGCCCTGAAGAAAGTCACAGTATGGTGGCCTAAACATCAGTTCGTTATGAATACACAGCATGACCTGGAAAACTGCAAATATCATGGATTCAATATATTTTGATCATGATCAGGGGGATGTCTTTTTATCAACCAAATTATAAAATTTTGGTGTCTGAACCCTTGAATTAATTTTACCATTAACTTACGAAGTCTATTGTCAACTGAAAAAATTGTCTTCTCAGTTTTGGGCCATGTAGAAAAGACTAACATTTTACACACACGACAATCCAGCTTTCTTCCTCAGCACAGTGCAGAAGCCATAGAGACAGCTCTGATAGTGTAGGAAAGTGTAGTTACTCACCTGAAACAGGTGATCTCCGGGAACAGCAGGAATCAGTCTTCACATATGGGCGATGTCGGCACTGAATGAGCCCGGCGCGGGAACACTCCCCAGACTCCAATAGGAATGTTTTTGGCAGCGTTGCTCCACGCATACGTGCCTGCCTTCCCTCCTGGTCTCCTCAGTCAGGTGAATAGCGGATAAAAATAAGAAGTACCAGGAAAAAAATAAGGGGACAAATTGAAGGGGAGGTGGGTGGATTGTGAAGACTGTTCCTGCTGTTCCTGGAGAGCACCTATTACAGGTGAGTGAGTACGCTATCTCCAGGAACAAGAAGGAAGTCAGTCTTCACATATGGGACTCCCTAGCTCAAGACAATCGAGTGAGAGAGTGTGTCCCGGCACAGGCAGTGGTTGCAGTAGGGATCTGATAGACTCAGCCCGTTTGGAGCACTCCGTGCGAGGTAGTCGGATGGGTGCTGGGCAAGTTGTCTAAAAAGGTTACTTAAAACAGATTGTGTGAATTGAGGATCACTTCTGTAGTCTTTATCCAGACAGTAGTGAACTGCAAAGGTATGCAGCGAAGACCATGCAGTTGCTTGGCAGATTTCCAAAAGAGACAGAACGAAGGTTAGTCACAGTGGCAACCATGGCTCGGACATTATGGGTTAAGACATGATGCTTTAGAGACAGTCCACCTTGCGAATAACCAAAAGTTATGCAATCTGAAATCCAGGTTGAGAGTGTCCTTTTGGAAACTGGCAACCCTAGATGACTTTGGTCAAAGGAGACAAAAAGCTGAGAGGATTGACGATGACTCAGTGTGGTCAGGGTAGAAGGCCAATGCTCTTTTACAACCAAGAGTAGGCAACTTCGTCTCAGCAGAGAAGCTGTGAGGCCTAGAAAAGAAAGCTGGCAGTGAGATAGACTGGTTCAAATGGAAGGAAGTGATGACCTTCAGTAAGAACTTAGGATGTGTCCGGAGGACCACCTTATCATGGTGGAATCTAGTATATAAAGCATAGTCAACCAGAGCCTGGAGTTCACTAACCCTGTGGGTTGAAGTTACAGCTACAAGGAAGAGGACTTTCCATGTTAGAAACTTTAAAGGAGCCATCATGCGAGACTCAAAGGGGCTACGCAAGAACAACATTTAAATCCCACACCATGGGTGACGGACAGAGGCAGCTTGGTCAAGAGCAGACTGTGCATAAATCTGGCCACTAAAGGGGTGCGCCGAGGTAGGACTACTCTCTGAGGTATGGTGAGAAGCAGCAATGGCGCATAAGTGAACTCATACTGAGTTGGTCTTAAAACCCAAAGAGAACAAATGGAACAGGTATTGAAGATCCTGAACAGGACATGTGAAAGGAACTAGTGTTCTCTACGAATACCATAGTGAGAACCTGCATCACTTGAAAGCGTAAGACCGTCTGGTTTGAATCTTTCCTGGAAGATAGTAGAACGTGCAAAACATCCTCTTTAAGTCCTAAATGTGAGAGGAGAAAGTGCTCAGTAGCCAAGCCGTCAAGCGAAGAGTTTGGAGGCTGGGGTGCAGGAGGGTCCCCTACACTTGAGAGAGGAGGTTGGGTGCACAACCCAGTCTGAGGGGTGGCACTTGAGCTGGTTGTGGAAGCAGAGGAAACCAAGGTTGTCTGGGCCAGTAATGGGCAATGAGGATCATTGTTCCCCTGTTAGCCTGGAGCTTGGACAGTGTTTTTACAATGAGGGGGAGAGGAGGAAAAGCATAGAGCAGATCCTGTGCCCTGTGGAGGAGAAAAGCACCCGAGCTCTCCCTGCAAGGAGACTGAATCCTGGAGCAAAAGTGAGGTAGTTGGGCGTTGCAAGGAGAAGCAAAGAGATCAAATAACAGCATCTCCCACATGCGGAAGTTGGATTGTGCCACCTGAGGATTCAGCCTCCACTCATGTGGATGGAAAATTCAACTTAGCCTGTCGACTAATTGATTCTCTGCTCATGGAAGGTATAATAAATGAAGGTAAATTCCCCGGGGGATTGCTCAGTTCCATAGGCATATCACTTCCCTGAATAAGGAGCAAGAGCCTGTTCCTCCTTGTTTGTTGATATAGAACATGGCCACTTGGTTGTCTGTCTGAATGAGGACTGAGCGGCCCACCAGGTGGGGAGAGAAGATGCAAATGGCGTGGAAGACTGCCTTGAGTTGCAGGAGATTGATATGAAGGGGGCTCTCCCAAGCAGACTATAGGCCCTGGGTTATGAGGGCATTGAGGTGAGCCCCCCACCGTGCTTTGATGCATCGGTGGTAAGGGTATACACAGTAGTAGAGACCGTTGAAGAGATAACCCTACAAAGAGGTTCTGTGGTGTGCACCATCATTGAAAGGATGTTCTCATCTGAGGAGAAATGGTGACAAGATCAGAGAGGTGGCCTGTGTCCTGCTTCGACTGTTGTGGTAAGAGTCCATTGTCCCACTCTCATGTTGAGATGGGCATTGGGTATGACAAGGACTGTTGAAGTCATGTGGCCTGGTAAGCGTAGGAAAATCCTGGCAGTTACTGATGTTTGCTATTGGACCTGGGTGGCTAAAGTAGTTAGCCGGAGAAGTTTGTCATCTGGTAGGAAAGCTCGTGCCTGGATTGTGTCCAGTTGAGCTCCTATGAACTCTAGATTTTGAGTTGGACCAAGGTGTGAGTTTGGATAATTTATGACGAAACCTAAGTCCTGTAGGACTTGGATGGTTTCTTGTAGGGCGACTGTGACTAACTGACTGACTGACTGAGTAGTATCTGCCCTTATCAACCAGTCGTCTGAGTAAGGGAACAGAAAGAACCCCAAAGTTCTGACAGCCAGACACTTTGTGAAAACAATGGGTGCCAAAGCTAGTCCAAAGGGAAAGCGTAGTTATTCACCTGTAACAGGTGTTCTCCGGAAACAGCAGGAATCAATTCTCACATATGGGTGACATCGGTGCCGACAGAGCCCATGCAGAGCATTTCCCCAGCTTTCAAAGAAAGCTTTTGATACATACTACCACGCATGCGTAATCCCCTTTCTGTCCAAGGGTGCCATCTTGTTCAGTCAGATAACATAGTTAGGACAGTAGTAAAAACTAAAACAAGGTAGGGAGGCAACTCCCAGGGGAGGAGGGAGGGTTGTGAGGACTGAATTCTGCTGTTCCCAGAGAACCCCTGCTACAGGTAAGTAACTACGCTTTCCCCAGGAACAAGCAGGAAGTCAGTCCACACATATGCGACTCCCTAGCTCCAGGTTGCCGAGGACCAAACTCCAACAGCACCACCAGCGACCCGGCGGGTAGCCGTAAATTGCAGATGGTGAGTCCCCACTGAGAGACTCTACACAACCCAAGCATCCAGTGACATTATCATTCAGGTAGCCTGAACACAGAAGATCGGAAGGCAGGAGTTGCCTACACCTCGAAGATATTATGGAGTACTGCCTGCCCGAAGGCACTGTCCCTGCAGGACTTCCTCTCCAGGCAGTAATGAGCTACAAACGTATGAATAGAAGACCATGTGTTGGTCTTGCAGATTTCTGTCACTGGCACTGAGTGGAGATTGACCACCGACGTGGCTATGACCTGCATGCGATGTGCAGTGATCCAGTGCTCAAGGGAGATGCCCACTTGCTCAAAGGTGAGAGCAATACAGTCCACTACCCAAGTGGACAGAGTCTGCTTCATTACTGGGAGTCCCAGCCTGCTGGGGTCATATGACAAAAAACGGAGGAGTTTTGCGATGGGGCCGAGTCATCTGCAGGAAGGAGGATGGGGCTGAGTCATCTTCAGGAAGGAGGACAGGGCCCGCTTAGAGTCTAGTGTATGCAATATGAGTTCCTCCCTGCCTGCGTAGGGCCATGGAAAAAAAGGGGAGGACCACCTCCTGATTGAGGTGGAAAGGAGACACCACCTTGGGGAGGAATTTGGGGTGAGTGCGGAGCCCTACCCTGTTCCTATAGGACCTCGTATAAGGCGGATCCACCATCAAGGCCTGAAGTTTGCTCACTCTCTGGGAGGATGTGATGGCCACCAGAAAAGCCACTTTCCAGGAGAGGTATCTCAAATGGCAGGTGGTCAGAGGCTCGAACGGTGGTCTGGTTAATTGGGAGAACATCATATTAAGATCCCATTCGGCCGATGGAGGGGGAGAGGGGGCTTTGAGAGCAAGAGGCACCAGGAGACCAGGGGCTGGTTCAAGAGGAATTTTCCCTCAACAGGGTGATGGTGAGCAGCTATGGCAGAGGTGCACCGCACCCTCACCGAGTTAGACTTCAGGTCAGCGTGCGAGAAGTGCAGTAAATACTGCAGCACAAGTTGCACACGACAGGAGAAAGGTTCTCTGCTCTCTCTGCGCACCGTACAGAGAATGTTCTTCATTTAAGAGCATATGCCCATCTGGTGGAGGGTTTTCGGGAGGCCAAGAGGATCTCCTCGATTTCCCCCGGGAGACTGAAAGGAGCCAGGGCTACCCTTTCAGCAGCCACGCCATCAATGCTAGCGACCCCAGTTTGGGGTGCAGGAGGGAGCCCTCCTCCTGAGACAGGAGGTCCAGATCCTGATCCAGTGGGATTGGGAACGCCACCGACAGGGAGAACAGCATATAGAACCAGGGTTGCTGGGCCCATCTGGGGGCAATCAGAATCACTGATGCGTGCTTGCTCTGGACCTTGAAAAGGGTCTTAGCCACCAATGGAGTCAGTGGGAAGGCGTAGAATAGGCCCTTGGGCCACAGTATCAGGAAGGCATTGGCTGGTGCAAGCAGAAGCAGGGCAGTTGGTATTGGCTGGTGCAAGCAGAAGCGGGAAGGCGAACGGGTCCATCACAGGCCTGCCCCAGAGGCAGAAGAGCCTGTGCGCCACACCGGGGTTCAGACGTCATTCGTGTAGCTGCAGGACCCTGCTGAGTTTGTCCACCATGCAATTGTCCTAACCTGGAAGATATACCGCTCACAGAAGCATTCCATGGCAAACCGCAAAAGAGAGGAGGGCCTCTCCTTTGCAGCCTGTGAATCTCTGCTTGTTCACATAGAACATGGTGACCTGGTTGTTGGTCTGGATCAGCACAGGGTGGTTGCATAAGTGGTAGAATGCTCGTAAGGCCAGGAAGATGGCCCTGAGCTCCAGGAGATTGATCTGCAATTGAGACTCCTATTGCGACCAGCTGCCTTGAGTGCAGAGGTCCTTGCAGTGTGCCCCCCAACTCAGGAGGGAGGCATCCATGGTCAGGACCCTCTGTGGCACAGGCACCAGAAGGGCATCACCGCCAGGAGGGGGCACAGGGACTGCCACCAGTTGAGGGATAACGCTAGCTGGCGGGTGACCTTGATTCTGTCCCGTAGCCTGGGTCCACTGGAAGCGGAGACACCACTGGGCTGGCCACATTTGCAAGCAGGCTAGGGGCATAATGTGGACTGTTGAGGCCATGTGGCCCAGCAGGCGGCAAGCCGAGACTAGCCAGTGAGTCTGCACCTCTCTGGCTAGCTGCACGAGCCGCTGTGCTCTGTTGGAAGCAAGGCTTTGGCTTGCAATTTGTCCAGCTTGGCACCTATGAATTCCAGGTTCTGGGCTGGAGAGAGGTGGGACTTGCAGTAGTTGATGACGAACCCTAGGTACTGCAGGAGGCCGATGGCTCGCCTTGCAGCTTGGCTGGCCTCGAGGGTCATGCTGCCTCTGATGAGCCAGTCATCCAGATGGGGAAATACAAAGGCCCCTTGTAGGTGCATGTGGGCGGCCACGACCACCAGGCACTTTATAAATACCCTTGGTGAGGAGGCCAGGCCGAATGGAAGTACCCTGTAATGGAAGTGCTCTCCTCCCACCACAAACCTTAGGTACTGCCTGTGGGAGGGGTGGATCATGATGTGAGTATATGCATCCTTTAGGTCTAAGGAGCACAGCCAATCTCCCTGGTGGAGATAGGGCAGTAGGGTCCCAAGCGAGAACATGAACCTTTCCCTCACCAGAAATTTGTTGAGGTTTTGCAGGTCTAGTATGAGCCTGAGGTCCCCTATTCTTTTGGGGACAAGGAAATACCTGGCGTAGAAGCCTTTGCCCCATAAATGCCTGGGTACCAGCTCTACTGTCCCATCTTGGAGCAGAACTGCGAGCTCCAAGAGGAGCAAGGTCTGGTGAAGGACAGGCCACACTGGCTCTCCCGGGAAGAACCCTTGGGTGTTTGTTGAAATCTGAGGAGACAGCCCTCTTTCACTACCTGTAAGAACCACTGGTCTGAGGTGACCCCTGCTCACCTGTGGGCAAAAAGTGCCAGGCAGCCCCCTGTGGGCTGGGGAGGGTCTCCCGGGGGGGAGGCTGCCCCGCCCTGGGAGTCAAAAGCTCCCCCCTGGGTTGGGTGGGGTCCAGTGGCTGAGGCTTCTGAGTCTTTGGCTTCCTTTGGACTGTGGTTCTTGGGCTGAGTACCCTGTTGCTGTTGCCCCGAGTAGGACTGGTAATGGCCCTGGTGGAAAAGGCCCCTTCTTCCTTGAAAAGAGTGGGCTCTTCCCCAATGTTTTCTTTTGTGGAAGGGTTCGAGGTTTTCCTCAAGAGACTTTGCCTGGTCACAACCTTGGTATCTATCTCGGCTGCCTTATCGGCCATGGGCTTGCCAAACATGTTCTCCCCAGTGCAGGGGACATCAAGCAATTTTTCTGGCACCCATTGCTCGAGGTCTGAGGTCTGGCAATGGGCCCCGATGCTCGTTGCTGCTACCCGAGCTGCGGACTCAAAGCCATGGTAGACGGCCTGGGATAGGAACTTTGAACAGTCCCAGATCCCAGCCATCAGGCCTTGGAACCTCTGGAGGGGTTCCTTGGTAAGGTCTTGCGGAGAAGCCTGCCAGTTCTTGGATGAGGCCTTTGAGATACATGCCTATGCACAATTCATAGGCCTGTATCTGACAACTCAGCATGGAGCCCTGGAAACACTTGAGCCCAAGGGCGTCGAGGGCTCGGGCCTTCCTGCCCGGGGGAACAAAAGAGTAATTCTGGCTTTTGAGCTTTTGCATCGCGGACTCCACAACCATGGAGTTATGTGGGAGTTGTGATTTTTGGAAACCCGGGCCCTTCTTGACGCAGTAGATGGTGTCGAGGCACCAGCTGACCACTGGCAGAGAGGCCGGGGTCTCCCACATCCGCAAGAGCAGGTACTCGAGGATGGTCTGCACCAGGACCATGAGAGTCTCCTTCGGCAGGGACTCATACTGGAGGATCTCCTGCTCTTTGGTGCTCAGGTCCTCCTCTGACTCGGTCGGGACCAAAAGGGCCTGGGCCATATCCCGGACAAAGTCGTAGAAGGCAATATCCTCGGGAGGGGAATGGAGCCAGGGCTCTAGGGGAGACAGCTCCGAAGGGACATCTCGGTGCCGAGAGGTCTCGAGGGAGTCCTTGGTGTCAGTCTCCCAATCCGAGCCAGAGGACATTGAGGACTCCGAGGCTCAGGACTCCCAGCCCTGAAAAACCAGGATCCCCTAGTGGGTCTCGGATCAGACTCCTAGAAACTGGCCAGGGAAGACTGGATCCTGGAGGACCAGGTCCGTGACCTCAATCAGTTCTGAGGGCTCGTCCGAGGCCAGTGGCACTCGGGGCCTGGCTCGACGCCCGGGGACTTCCCCACAATTGGGGGCCCAGTTGTCGGGGAAGATGATGCGGATGAACCTGACATCATCGCCTGCTGCAGGGCTAGGATGGCAGAGATATTCTTCTCCAGGGCAGCCATTCTGGATTCAATGCCAGAAGGCTCCACAGCTGTTGGTGTGGGCATTGAGGGTCTTGGGCCCGATGCCGGCACTCTCCATGAGTGCATCCTCGACAAGAATCACGGCGTCACTGCTGGCTGAGGATCCTTCTTAGAGACCTTAGCGGGGTGCTGCTCGGAGTCGCTCGAGTCCCGCTGTGGGACTTTGCTGGATTTCCCCGGTGAAGCCTCAACCGGAGTCAAAGATTGTTTCTTTTTCTCGACAGGGTCCAGCGTCTTTACAGAGGAGCCACCGCTGCAGGACTCCTAAGGTGCCTAGGCCTCGCAGGAGGTGCCCGGCTTTGGGCTCAGCATCGGGGAAGCTGGGGCTGAGTCGGACCAAGAGAATATCCTCTCCTGCAATTGTGACCTTTTCTTATTGGTTTTCAGCACAGGTCGCAGATGGTACTGTTGTGCTCCAGGCCAAGGCAGTGCAGGCAGCAGTTGTGGGTATTTGTAACAGACATGGTTTGGCTGCAGTGGTCACACTTTTTGAACCCACTGGGAGACATGGTGGGGGACACCCAGCCAGGGCAGACAACCTCTGGGCGAAAAATGACGCAAACACCGGTCGAGGCCAAGCCTCATCAAAAAGTAGGAAAGAGCCGAGAACAGCATTGAGGATGGGGCTGGTTCGAGGTCAGAAGGGGAACCGGTACGCAACCGGAAAAAAAAACACTATTAAAGGTAATTTTTAAAGGAATTTTCCAGGACAAACGGCTGCTGGGCTCTGCGGATAAAAGGAGACTGAACAAGATGGCACCCTTGGGCGGGAAGGGGACCACACATGCGTGGTAACATATCCCAAAGGCTTTTTTTGAAAGCCAGGGAAATGCTCCATACAGGCTCTGTTGGTGCAGACGACATCCATATATGAGGACTGACTTGATTCCTGGAGAAGGACTTGATATTGATAATGATTGGTCTGAAATACAAATCTGAGGAATGTTCTCTAGTTTGGGTGGATCAGGATGTGTGTATAAGCATCCTGTAGATCTAAAGAGCATAGCCAAATCATATGAGTTGGAGGTATGGAAGAAAGGTACCTAGAGAGATCATCTTGAACTTTTCTCTGATAAGAAATTTGCTGAGATTTCGGAGATCTAAAATAGGTTTGTGGCCTTCTGTCTTCTTTGGGATTAGGAAGTATCGGGAGTAGAACCCTAGGCCATGTTGAGATGGAGGAACCTCCTCTATCGCTCCTTGCGCAAGCAGAGGGTGGTTTTCCTGTTGAAGCAAGGAGGTGTGTTGAAGATCTAAGCAGGGCTGGTCCACAAAATGAGCAGGTGGAAGTTCTCTGAATTTCAACTGGAGGCCCTGACTGACTAGCTGTAAGGTCCAGGGTTCTGAGGCGATGTTGACCCAGAGGTCTGCAAAATGCATTAATCTCCCTGGGATCAGCTGAGGAATGGGAAATCTTATGGGACAATTGGTCATGCTCCTTGGGAAGAAGTCAAAAACTCTGTGTAGGTTGAGCTGCAGATGCAGGTTGAGGTTTGGTAATCTTGGGTTTCCGAGTTTGCTTTGGGCCTTGCTGTTTCTGCTGTTAAGGAGCAGAATAGGCAGAGTATGAATGATAAGGTGGATAGTAACATCTCTTCTTAGGGTAGATTTTTTTTTTTTAAGCAGCAGTCTTTTTTTTGGAAGAATCTGTCGTCTTCCTTGAGAGCCTCTTCATGGTGAGGTCATCTGTTTTTCTCTCCCCACCTCTGGCCAAATAGATTTTCTCCATTACAGGGTATGTTGATCAATTTATCCTGGACCCATTGCTCCAGGTCAGATGCCTGAAGCCAGGCTGTCCTCCTAGCACCAATGCAGGCCGCAACAGCCCTGCTGTTGGCTTCAAAAGCATCAAAGGCTGCCCTTGTCAAGAATTTTGATGTGTTCTGGGCATGTGTGACCAGGACCTGATGAGGTGCCTGTTTGTCAGAAGGCAGCAGGGTGGTGAACTCAGTCAAGTCCCTGAAGACATCCTTAAGGAACACGCCCATATAGAGCATGTAGGAGTCAATTCTGGAGGCTAACATTGTTGCCTGGAAAGTCTTCCTTCCAAAGGCATCGAGGGTCCTTGCCTCTCTTCCAGGTGGCAAAGAGGAGAGGCTCTTTTGGCTCTTAATTCTCCTCATGGTGGACTTAACCACCATAGAATGGTGAGGGAGTTGTAGCTTTTGGAACTTAGGAGAGGGAGGAACCCTGTAAAGGGTTTCAAGTCTCTTACTGACCGCAGGGGTTGACATGGGAGATTTCCACATCTGAGTCATTAGATTTTTAAGGATGTTATGCACCGGAAGAGTTGCAGCCTCCTATGGTGCCGATGGATCCAGCTCTTCAGCTCTTGGCTCTGTCTCAGTAGCCACCAAAACATCCAGAGCAGCTGCCATTATCCTTAATAAAGTCCTGGAAGGACATGTCTTCAGGTGGTGACCGTCGTCGCTCATAGGGAGGCAATGGATTAGATGGTACGTCCCATTGTGGATCGGAATCGATGGAGATTCCTGGTCAGAGACTTTTGGATCCAGAATCAGAGTCCAGCAGGAAATTGAAATAGTCTCTATCCGGGCCTCGATGCTCTGAGGATCTAGGCTGTTTGGACGTAGAAAGGATAGGGGGAGGCAGCATCAAAGACCTCGATACCGGCTGTTCCATAGAATGGTGCAAGGCAGGTCAAATCTGTGGAACTGTGCTGATGGTTCTGTCGGTGTCTGAGGTATTCATACTGGCTGTTGTATACCCGATGACATCTGTGCCATCGCCGCTAGGATCGCTGGGATGCTCTTCTCGATGGTGATGACATGCTCATTGAGCGTCGGTATCGGGGAAGGAGTGGCTCTGGACACTATGGCCTGGGCTACAACTCCCGATGCCAGTAGCGGGGGCTCTGCCGAGGACTATGCCCTCAGGGGCATCCCTGGGTCCCTTTAAGGCTTTGGAGGGTGAGACCTCCCACCAGGGCTGTTTAGCTGGAATCTGCATTGGAGTGGGGTGAACATCGGTGTCTATTACGGTGCTCTGTGTCCAATGCCAATTTTGAGGTCGATGAATGGGGTCTCCATGCCGAAGCCGATGTCTTTTTTGACTTACTCTGGTGACTCCGAGCGATGTTTTCCCTTTTGTCTAAGTGGCAATGACGATCTGGAAGCATGGGATGATTTTGAAGGAGTCTACACCACCGAGAAGTGCACCGAAGGAGCCGAGTCTGTTGGAAACAGCTTAGCCTTGTTTGTCTCGGTTCTTCCTCCCTCTGGTAGTCATCTAGCGACAGGAGGTGCAGGAATCTACATTGTGGTCTGGGCCTAGACACAAAGCACCAGTCATGCTCACCAGTGACAGAGATAGTACTCAAACACTTAGAGCATTTCTTGAAACCACTTCGGGGATTCTCCATTTTTGGAAAAAGAAGGGAGGCAAAATCAAACAGGGAAATGGTGCCCAAGTGGGCATTAGGCCCAATGAAATCTTAAGAGAAAAATAAAGAAAAAAAAATGAAAAATATATGTAAAAGAAAAGAGAAACAGGAACCAGAATCAACATGGAGTCAAGTCAATGGACGGGAAGGCAAAAACAGAGGTTTTCGATACCACCACTGGAAAAGTTTGAAGTGTCTACACGGTAAACAAGAGACGAGATCCCGACAGCTCCGTGGAAAGAGATGACTGAGGAGACCAGGAGGGAAGGCAGGCACACATGCGTGGGAGCAATGCTCACAAAAGCATTCCTATTGGATGCTGGGGAGTGTTCACGCACCAGGCTCAGTCGATGCTGAAGTTATCTATATGTGAAGCCTGACTTCCTGCTTGTTCCTGGAGATGAATGGACTTCACTTAAGGCAAAACCGCACTATCTTGATCTCTTGGCAGCTTTTTGATTTAGTGGACTACCCCTTGTTATCTCATTTCCATGACACTGGCCTATGAGGTAATATCCTCCTCTGGTTTTCTTCCTTCTTAGCCAACTGCTCGTTCTCAGATTTTTTCTGGTCTTATTTCATCCAACCCCATTAATCTAACATGAGGAATACTACAAGACTCAGTCCTGTATCCCCTCTAATGTTTTCATGAGTCCCAAGCCTTGATTCAAGAGTTGGACATTAGTGCTTTCCATTACTTTGGCAATATATTACTTTTCACTCATACTAGTTATATATCCCCAGACCTGACTTTGCTGAACTCTTGTCTTTCCCAACATAGCTCACTGGTTAGAAGACAAACTTTAAACTGAATCCATCCAAAACCAACATATGATTAACGGGTCCTCCATAGAACTATCCATCTCTATGTTGTTAAACACAGCACTAGAGCTCACTGACTTTCAGATATTTTGGGGTCCTCATTGACTGAACTCGTTTAATAAAGAGGTTTCACAGCAGTGGTGGGATCTACATCCCCTGCACTTCGCCGGCTTCCCACCCTACGTACATTTCTTGATTCGCCTGCATCCTGTTTATTGACTCATGCCTTAATTACTTTGTATTTTGACTACTGCAATATTGTTTAATCCTGTATCTCTTCTGCTGCCCTAAAGTGCTTCCAAACTCTACAGAATACTGCTGTGAGAATTCTATTCCATGCATGCAAATTTGACCATATCTCTCCTCTGTTAATGCAATACCATTGTCCTTTTGCAAGGTTCAAATCCCAGTGTGGGCCTTTGTGATCTTAGGCTAGTCACTTAACTTTCCATCTTCTTTATACTCTCTAAATGGTTTAAGGCCAAAACAAGCACTTTCCCAATTCTTATTCACGCCTGGAGCCGGTCTAAATGTGGACATGCCTTCAGATGTCCCAGACATTTCTGAAATTGAATGGGGACATGTAAGTCCATTGCACCTCCCTAGACATGCCTTCACCACATTCCCTGCCTACTTGGATGTCCCCACACTGGTAATATCTTTAAAAGCCATTTGTAAAATGTCTCCAGAGATGTCTCTGTGATTTGGATGTGCATATGTACGTCTTCAGGCATCCAAATCATGACTAAGGCTTTGAAAATGACCCACTATGCTTGCAACCTGCATTTTCTTGGTCATCAATTCAGTCTTCCAAGATCACATTTCTTATTCCCAGTACTTTTATGTTTCAGTAAATCTTTCTTGGTTTCCTCCTGCATCACTAATCTTGACTGCATCTCCCAGATTTGTGTAGCCCTAAAAACGTTCTACAAAATCAATAAAAGGTCCTGGGATGGTTATAAAGTTATAGGGAAACTATTTTTTTCATTCACAGTTTTATCACATGCACTTTAAGAAATTTTGGAACCATACATTGGTGATACTGCATTCCACAAGAAAAGTGCTGATGTTAGAATCATAGAAAAGGATGGTATATAAAGACCACATGGCCTATCCAGTTTGCCCATCCATACTAACTGCTGAGCTCTACAATCCCTTCCTCTCCCATAGACATCCTCTGTGTTGTCTATGCTTTCTGGAATTAAGATATGGTCCTAGTCTCTACTGCTAATATCCACTACCCTTTCGGTAAAGAAATATTTCCTCAGATTACTCCAAAGTCTATCCCCTTTCATCTTCAACCTATGTCCCCTTGTTCCAGAGTTCCTTTTCAGTTGAAAGAAGCCTGCCTCCTGTACATATGTCAGAGGCACTTAAACGTCTCTAGCATAGCCATCTCCCCTTTACCACCTTTCTTCCAAAGCATATATATCAAGATCTTTAAGCCTGTCCCCAAATGCTTTATGATAAAGACCACTGATCATTTTAATAGCCGCCATTTGGACTGACTTCAGAATTGTACACAGTGTAGCTGGGTTTAAAAAAGGTTTGGACAAGTTCCTGGAGGAAATGTCCATAAACCATTAATAAGAAGGGACCCAGGATATCAATGCTTGAAGCAATACAAGCATTGTGGAACCTGTGTCTCTTGGGGAAACTGCTAGGTACGTATAACCTAGATTGGCCACTGTTGGAAACAGAATACTGGGCTTGATGGACCTTGGTCTGACCCAGTATGGCATATCTTATGTTCTTATGTACTCCAAACGAGTTTCACCAGAGACATATAGAGGCATTACCACCTTCTTTTTCCTGTTGGCCATTCCTCTCCCTAAGCACCCAAGACTCATTTTGGATGTTCTACCCATTTAGCCACTTTAAGGTCAACAGGTATGATCACCCCTATGATAGTAGGTGAAAAAATATTTTAAAAGTCAATGTTCCAAAATATTTTTAATTCCATTAGCTGCTAGGAAAGCTTTATTGATAAAATGGATAGACAAGTATCACCTGAATATGGCTTTATGGATTTTAATATCATCTTTTTGGGGAAATGAACAGATCTTTTGGAAATTAGGAGAAGCAAACTTGATATGGGGGCCTTCGGGGCTTATAGCATCTGTTTAACTTCAATGTCAAGAATCAACAAATTGGGTTTCAGAGGATAAAAATGGAGGGATTTGTCTATTGATCTTTTGTTTGAATAAAAAAGAAAAGTTAACCCGTTTTGGACCAGCATATGTTTTACATACACAAGGATTCCATACTTACTACTCAACTGTTTACTAATTGCAAAAAAATGCAATGTGTGCCTTCGAGTCAGTCCTGACTCCTGGCGACCCAGAGGCTCCTGGGTTTTCTTGGCAGTGTCACCGGAAGTAGATTGCCAGGCCTTTCTTCCAAGGCAATGGAGGGTTAAGTGACTTGCCCAAGGCCACAAGGAGTGCTAGTGGGAATCCTTGTGGCACTCGAACCCACGGTTGGGGGTTTACTAATTAATGGTTATAAATTCAATGGAACTATGTTTAACTATTATCATTATGTCAAAAAGCGTTATATACAGATTTTTTTTTATCTGAGATCTAGTTAGTTTAGTAGGTATTTGAAGTTTGCTGATTTTGACGGTACTGGCGGCTCAAGATAAAAAGATCACAAAAAATAGTAAGTAGTTTATAATGCTGTAATAGCTACTATTTTGCAAATAAAAGTATTTGTGGACTTTATAAAATAGGTTTAGATAACTGTAAGTTACTTAGTGTCAGAGTTATTGGTGTGTATATCGGCCTTGTATGTTTTTCACACACTGGGCTAATATGTTGTCAAAACTAATTGCTGTCAAGCATTCTGTTCTAGGTGTTTCAATGGTGCAATATCGATGCACTGCATCAGAAGTGCTTTCACGTGTATCATATTCCGCCAGCAGAATGGACTGTTGACAAAGCATAGTTACTCACCTGTAACAGGTGATCTCCGGGAACAGCAGGAATTTAGTCTTCACATATGGGTATTGTCGGTACCGACGGAGCCTGCGCGGGAACGCTCCCCAGCGTCCAATAGGAAAGCTTTTGGGAGCATCCCACAGCGCCTGTGTGCTGCCTTCCCGCCTTTCCCAACTGTCCCTCTCCAGTTGAGTTTAAAGCTCAGACAAAAGAGAGAGGGAAAAAGAGAGAAAGAGAAATACAACTCCTACGGGAGGTGGGTGGGTTGTGAAGACTAAATTTCTGCTGTTCCCGAAGATCACCTGTTATAGGTGAGTAACTATGCTATCTCCAGGAACAAGCAGGAATGTAGTCTTCACATATGGGGACTCCCTAGCTGCAGATGCCAGGGAGAAGGCCCCAGAAGTTGTGTGCCCTTGTGAAAGGGCTCCACTTCCCCCCATGGATCTCTGGCACCCTACAAGGGATGGTGGGTAGGAGTTGATTAGGTATGGAACAGGTGTTGAAGAACAGCATGACCAAACAAGGCATCCCGGCGGAAGTCCTTGTCTAAGCAGTAATGGGCTGTGAAGGTATGAACCGAAGCCCAAGTAGCTGCTCAACAGATGTCGTTGATAGACACAGAGTAAAGATGAGCCATTGATGCTGCCATGGCTCTCACACTGTGAGCTGTGACGTGGCCTTCAAGAGGAAGGTTTTTACTCTCATAGGCAAAAGATATACACTGTGCAATCCAGCTGGACAGTGTTCTTTTGGAGACTGGAAGTCCCAAATGACTAGGATCAAAAGCAACAAAGAGTTGAGAGGACTTTCTATGTTACTGTGTCCTTTGCAAATAAAAGGCCAAAGCTCTTTTACAGTCCAAAGTATGAAGATTCCTTTCTGCATTTGAGGCGCGAGGCCTTGGAAAGAATACAGGAAGGTAAACCTCTTGGTTTAAATGAAAAGGTGACACCACCTTTGGCATAAAGTGTGGATGAGTCCTAAGGACTACTTTATCATGATGGAACCTTGTATAAGGAGGATCAGCCACCAACGCTTGCAATTCACTGATGCGATGTGCTGATGTGATTGCAATAAGAAAGATGACCTTCCAGGAAAGGAATTTCAAAGAGGTAGTGGCTAATGGTTCAAAGGGCGGTTTCATGAGCTGCCCAAGACCCAAATTTAAGTCCCATGCCACCGGTGGTGGCTTAATGGGAGGCTTAGTTAAAAGAAGGCCTCTCATAAATCTCGCTATGAGAGGATGAGAGGAAATAGGTTGTCCATTTAGAGGCTTGAAAGAAGCTGCAATAGCACTCAAATTAACTCTCACTGAATTGGTCTTAAGCCCTGCATTTGATAAATAAAGGAGATACTCCAGTAATGATTCCAGAGGTATCGCAAGAGGGTTAAGACCCTTCTGTGAGCACCATATGGTAAACCTTTTCCACTTAAATGCATAAGAGCGTCTTGTGGAAGGCTTCCTGAAAGCATAAAGGATATTCTTTACCTGCTGGGAAAGGTTAAGACCGTGAAGTTTGTGATAAGGAAGATCATCATAGTTCAGGAAGAAATAGTACAAGAGGTGAATTGGCTCTGAATAAGCAACCTGTGCTGGCTGGTAAAAGCACTAAAACAGAGTGTTTACTTAAAAGACTACCAGACCCAGAATGCACTGGTTTACAGAAAGCCTCTAGGAGAGCTGAAATAGGGAAACGTGTGCCTAATCAAAGAAGCAGTGATGTAATCCCTAATCACCCATCTCCTAGGGTAGGCCTTGACTCAGAACACCTGGACTGTGCTAGGGTGGAGTGTCCATCTAGGCACTTTAAAGCTAGAAGAAATTCTTCAGAAAGGGAGCAAGAGCAAAGAGAGCAAGAGCAATGGTGGCAAAGATGGCAAGAGAAGGAGAGATGGAGCCTGAATAGAAGGAAGAACAGCAAGACGTCCAGGAGGTCTAAGAAAGGAGCCCAAGGCAGTACGTATGCTGGGAGAGATTCCTGGGGCAAGCATTCTTCATTGGACTGGAAGAAACCAGAGGCTTGGAGATATACAGCCAGGAACCCCCAGACAGCACCTGTAAAGGAGACGGCTGCATCTACAGAAAGAAGGAGCTCTAATACCTATTTAAGGAGGTATGGGAAAAGGGACCTAAAGTGCAGAGATTCTGACTGGAGAGCTGGGCACAGAAGCTTTGCTACCTACTGGCCAAAATACCCAGAGAGGAAACCTAATGACAACGTGATCTCAGGTATGAACTCTGATCTGTTCCCTAGCTTTGCACAAGGAAGACAGCAGGGAAACAGTTTCTATCCTGGTAGAGATCAGTTAGAGAAATCGTCTGAGCCAGTGTATGAAAGTGATCCTATGATATT
The DNA here is from genome assembly GCA_033557465.1 of Ichthyophis bannanicus. Classification (NCBI taxonomy): domain Eukaryota; kingdom Metazoa; phylum Chordata; class Amphibia; order Gymnophiona; family Ichthyophiidae; genus Ichthyophis; species Ichthyophis bannanicus. The sequence continues at coordinate 595,052,028 of CM066034.1, forward strand.
TCAAGAGCAAGGGGAAATATCAAATGAAAAAGTGGAATGCATGGATTGCTCTCTTTCTAGGCTGCTGTTCTAAAGTAATCCTCAGTTAAAGATCAAGCACCAAAAGGAACTGTACTGTTTTTTTAGTTTCCCAGAAAAGTTTCTTTGAGAGAAAGCTTTGGGGAAAGTTAGAACCACATGGAGAGTGGACCAGCAAAGGTTTGCAGCTGGTTAAGCACCTGTGATTAGAGCAAGGCACAATTGCACGTGGGACTTTGGAAAAAAAAAACTTCTTCACTGTGTGAAAGGAAGAAAGCTGTTTTTTTTTAATAGAGAATTTTCCTTTTGGGTTTATTTTTCATTCCAGCACTGCTAAGAAAGTTTATTAGCAGGGGCTAGAAGAAAGACCTTTTCTGTTCCATATCAAGGTCTTTACTAAGCTGTTGCATAAGTAATTCAGTTGCCTTATTTGTTTTGTTTCCTGAATACAATTCCTGAAGAAATTATCCTGTTGATGTTACCAAGCATATCTGTGCGAGGGAATTACACCCCAAAAATAAAATCTGTTTTCTGCTTTACACTCGAGCAACTACAATTCTTTTTTCTTGTTGAATGGCTGGTTTTGTGTGATTGAACTACAACACCCACAATCCTTTGCAAGTCAAGTAAATTCCTGTCTTTGCCAAGATTGTGGAACTATCACAACAAGCACCCTCGTTTACAAGTTCTAGGCTTTCAGCAACCAGGTCCTGAGATGCAGAGACTGGGGATTAGAATGCCACAGCATCGCATCCTCTTGAGAAAGGAGATCTGGAGCAGATCCTAACTCCAGAGGCGGAGCTTGAGAGAGATGTAGGAGCAGATGGTACTACATTTGCCGTGGCCAACATGGAGCTATGAGAATCATATGTCCTCTGTCTCTCTGAAGCTTGAACAGGGTTTTGGGAATTAGGGGAATGGGTGGAAAGGCATACAGGAAAGTCCTGACCCCAGAGGAGGAGGAAAGCATCCCTGGCTTGACAACCCTGAGCTGGAATTCTGGAACAGAAGCGGGGAAGTTTGGCATTCAGTGGACTTGCAAAGAGGTCTATGTCTGAGGTTCCCCAAATTTGAAAAACCTTGGCCACCTGGTCTGCATGGAGAGACCATTCGTGTGGAAGCAGAACTCGACTGAGTCTGTCTGCCCAAGAGTTTTGTATGCCTGGAAGATACACTGCAAGGAGATGAATCTGACGCTCTCTGGCGAGGGCCCATAGTCACAAAGCTTCGTTGCAGAGCGACAGAGCCTGTTCCGCCCTGCTTGTTCACATAGAACATGGCTACTTGATTGTCCGTTTGAACTACGACTGTCTTGTAGCTGAGCTGGGTATGGAATACTTGAAGAGCAAGGAAGATTGCTCTGAGTTCCAGGAGACTGATGTGGAGATAGGCCTCCTGAGGAGTCCAGGTACCCTGGGTAGAGAGGTCTTGCCGGTGGGCTCCCCAACCCACCTGTGAAGCATCTGTTGTTAAGAGTGGCTTGGGGTGGGGGTTGCTGAAAAGGAGACCCCACTAAAAGGTTTTGGGGTGACTGCCACCATTGGAGGGACAAAATAAGGCGATCTGAGTTTGCTATTTTGTCTGACAGGCAACCTGACGCCTGAGTCCACTGAGTGGATAAAGTCCACTGGGCTGCCCTCATATGGAGGCGAGCATAAGGAACCACATGCACGGTGGATGCCATGTGGCCTAGCAACTGTAACATTTCCCGAGCAGTGAGGTGAGGTTTTAGCACTGCTTGGGAAGCTAACTGCACAATGCGACGGCAGCGGGGCTGTGGAAGGTAGGCCCTTGTCTGTCTGGTATCCAGTAGAGCTCCTATAAACTCTAGGGATTGAGTGGGAGCAAGGTTGGATTTTGGGAAGTTTATGACAAGTCCCAAATACTGAAGGATGTGCACTGGAACTTTCGGTGAGTTGGATGGATGAGAACATGAGTGTATGCATCCTTGAGATCTAGAGAACAAAGCCAATCCTGACTCTGAAGTTATGGCAGCAGAGTTCCTAGAGAAATCATTTTGAACTTCTCTTTGAACAGGAATTTGTTCAATTCTCTGAGGTCTAAAATGGGTCTGTGTCCTCCTGTTTTCTTTGGAATAAGGAAATAGGGGGAGTAAAACCTGTACCCCGTTGGGGAATGGGTACCTCTTCTATTGCCCCTTGAGCAAGGAGTACAGTGACCTCTTGACCTAACTGGTCATTGAGAGAGGTCTGAGAATTGAACTGTCTTACTATTGTAGGAGGGGGCATGCTGAGGAAATGAAGCTTGTACCCCTCTCTTACAATAGACAGAGTCCAATTTTCTGCTGTTATCTGACCCCATCTGGGGGCAAAATGGCATAACCTTCCTGGGATGGTGGAGGGTTCTGGGCCGTTCAGGGCCAGGAAGGCAAAGTTCTCTAATAGGAGTCAAAGCCCCTGGGGAGGCTGAGTCTGCTGAGCAGGTTGAGGCTTAGCTGCTTTTGTCTTTCTTTGTCTAGGTTGTTGGTGCTGTCCCTTTTGGGCAGACTGACCTAAACGATGTCCCTGCTGGGTATAGGAGAGATAAAACATTTTCTTCTTGCTGAAGAATGGTTTCTTAGAGGATCTTTTCCTCGCAGGATCAGCTGTAGATTTAGATAATCAATCCAAAGTGATATTGTCAGCATCTATTTCATTAGCCTTTTCCTGCCAATTCTTACCAAAGAGATTCTCTCCTGTGCAAGGTATATTCCCCAGTTTGTCCTGTACCCAGATTTCCAAGTCAGATGCCTGGAGCCAGACAATCCTACGTGCACCTATGGCAATGGCAGAGGTTCTGCTTATACATTCAAAGCAGTCAAAGGCTGCACAATTCACAAACTTGGAAACATCCTGAGCATGTTTGACAAGAGCAAGATGATCCTGCCTTTTATCATCAGGAAGGAGAGGGCTCATAAGCTCTAAATCTCCTGTGACCTCTTTAAGGAACATTCCCATATACAAGATATAGGAACTGATCCTAGCAGAAAGCATGGAAGCCTGGAAGGATCGACGTCCAAAGGCGTCAAGAGTCCTACACTCACGTCCTGGAGGATTAGACGCATGCCTTTTTGCACTCTTTATCTGTCTCATGGCTGATTCCACTACCATGGAATGGTGTGGTAATTGAGTCTTCTGAAACCCAGGACAAGGAGGAACTCGATACATGGTGTCGAGCCTTCGAGAGTGAGGAGATGTGGTCAGAGGTGTTTCCCACATCCTTAACGTAAGATCATGCAAGACCTCATGAATAGGCAAGGTAGCTGCCTCCTTGGGAGCTTTAGGGTATTGTAGGATTTCTAATTCCTTTGCCCTAGGCTCTTTCTCAGGAGCCACTGTGATGGAAAGACCTCGGGCCACATCTCGGATAAAATCCTGAAAGGACATATCCTCTGGTGGAGACATCCTAAGCTGAGGAGAAGAGGAATCCTCAGGAAGAAGTACTCTGGTACCGGCAGAGCTTTCAGAGTCTTCAGACTCATCCGAGGATTCGAAATATCTCCGATCCAGGTGATCGTGCAAAGCACAGTACCGGTACTGATCAAAGTCGGCATCGGAGTGGTCCGGTACCAACCTGTCGATGCCGGATAGGGACGCATGACTCGGTCCCGGTAGAATACCTGCCGATGTCAATGCAGTCGGTGCTGCTACCAGAGTTGGTGCCGGTACCGGTTGAATTGTCTGAAGCGGTTTCAGGGGCATTGAGGCCGTAAGAAGAGCTGCCAGACTGCGTTCAATAGCCAAGAATCTCTGGTCTATCGACGCTGCCAATGCTTGGGTATCGGTGCTGGATGAAGCGGCTGGAACCCCAGAGCATGGCACCAGTAGTTCTGCCAAGGTTGAAGCCTCGAGAACATCCTGGAGCCCCGTTAGTGCTTTGGAAGCTGAAGCCTCCCACCAGGGCAATTTTGCCGGTGAAAGTCCCTCAAGGGCAATGCCAGAGGCATCTCGATGTTTAGGAGATCTACCCTTTGAGGACCGGCTAGATTTATGTTTAGTTACCTGAGATCCATGGGAGGAAGACGAAGCCCTGGAAGACGTCGATGCCACAGAGGCTGCATCGGAGGGAAAAAGGGTGCTAAGTTTAGCAGCTCGGTTTTGTCGGCCCCTTTTCGACATCATACCCACAGGCAACACACTCTGAAATAGAGTGGTCAGGACCTAAACATTTGAGGCACCACTCATGAGTGTCGGTGACGGAGATCGTACCGCCACACTTTGAACACTTTTTAAAACCTGAAGCGGGTTTTTCCATTCTGAAGGAAAAGTTGGGCCTAGTGCCCAAAATGGCATGTGGCACCTGAGGAGAATTTGTATTTTTTATTTTTTTTAAAGGAAAGAAGAACAGGCAGTACCAGTGTAGCGTCGAGGGAAGGCAGACGCAACCACAAAAAAGAAGAATAAGAAGGGCATTTTTTTCTGCGGTGACAGAAAGTGCGACCTGTTGGCTCAGCGGAAAATGAAGAATTGGAGAGGGACAGTTGGGAAAGGCAGGAAGGCAGCACGCAGGCGCTGTGGGATGCTCCCAAAAGCTTTCCTACTGGACGCTGGGGAGCGTTTCCGCGCAGACTCCGTCGGTACCGACGATACCCATATGTGAACACTACATTCCTGCTTGTTCTTGGAGATACTATATTATATCACAATAAAGTGTTTTAAATGAAAACTGCAGTTTCAATAGTATCATACAGTATGTTTATGTCAATGAATGTTGGAACTGAATCCTATCTTTTCTGAAGACGGACAATATACTATGTGAAACTTCTATTTTCTGCAAAGTTTTAATATTTGTTATTATTGCTGGTATTTCATAGTAGTTTGAGTGTAATAAATCTAATAAATCATCCAGAACAAAGAATATTCGAGTTGTCCAAAACAGGTTAATACAAGAATTAGGTAAGGGTATTATTGGAATCACATTCTATATTGGATAGGAAGTGAAAATATTTTTTACAGTGTGTAATATTAACATTTAAAATACACTTTATTACAATAAATATCCTTTGTAAAGTGCGTTGTCGTAGTTTATTCCTGAAATATGATATATCAAATACCCTAAATAAATACAACAGAGGTCACATGATGTGATGAGAGCAGGCGGGTGTGTGATCTGCTCTCCAGGGCCACCCCTACTATTTACCCCACCATCATTGGGTTTTTTTTTGGGGGGGGGAACCGAGTGCTGGAAAAAATGGAGCCAAGTGTGGCATTTTGATCAAAAAACAGCAGTGAATGGTGGAAAAAAATCTGTGCGAAAAGAGCAAGATAAGCCGTGAACAGGTGACAAAATGGCAGACGGCCTAGTATCGGATCCCAGGTAGCCTGCAAAAAATGCACTTGTGGAGGAAGTGACAGTCTATGGTGGCCGCCCTCTCTGGAAAATTTGATATTGTCTTTGCCAAATTAGAGGGTGTTCTTCAAGTCCTGGAAGGCTTTGGTAAGCGGTTGGTTTAGGCTGAACAAATAGGGTGGGAGGAGGAGGAAAACGCTGGCAATGCTGCGGCCCTGAAGGAACTGAAACATTTGGTGTTGCAACACAATGAAACACTGCATGAACTTAAGAATCTGAGCTGCCGCAATATCCTCAAATTTGTGGGCATTTCTGATTTGGTGAAGGATGGTGAGCTCCAAGGGTTCCTAGGAACCTGGCTGCCAGCTACATTGGCCTTGAGATCGCATTGCAGTCCCTTAATCACTGAATGGGTGAATTGGCTGGGAGAATGAAGGGAGGCTGACGCCCTCCAGCGCGTGGTCATTGCTCGTTTTTTGAACTATATTCAAAAAGAAAGTATTGCAGGCTGCTAAGCAACAAAGGGCTCAACCGATGCACCATGGGGCTTGGATCCTCATATTTCAGGATTACTCTACACAGTTGGTGAAGCGTCTGAAGACTTTCTTCCCAGTGTGCTGGTGCTTGGTGGAGGCCAATGTGCGTTTTACACTGCAATACCCAGCGCACTTGAGGATTTCTTACAATGGAGATATGCAGGTTTTTACTGAGTTGGCAGTGGTGCAATTTATGGACATGCTGCCAGTGCTGGGTTGTTTGCCATCGCCACCATGATGCGCGAGGATTGATATGTGGCCGTTGGGCAACTGTGGACTTGGAAATGTGCGCACTGGCTGACAACAGTCGATACACTTCTCTGACTGGTTTGTGATCCATTCGAGGATGACTTGGAGGGTAGTGCCTATGCTGGTAAAGACCAGCAGCCCCAGCGGACTAATGCAGGGATGCTTAGTCACTCTGAAGTCACTTAAGCATTAAAGGTGAGACTGGTTGTTGGGGCTAGTGGAACTTCCCTACATGGTATGACAACTTATTTATTTATTTATTTATTTAACATATATTTATAACCCGCAACTTCCAGAGTTCAGTTGCGGTTCACAATAAAACAACAATCTACAAAGCATAAGCTTAGTTTTACATCGAACATTTTGTAACAATAAAAGTAATGGTTAACAGTATGAACTAGTGCAAAACAGCAAACTGGCTTGTAAACTATGTACAAAAAACTATATACAAATACATGTTGGGGTACTTTGGAATTGGATCATAGTGTTTTTATAATAGTGTATTGTCTGTTAAATTGTTGGGGTTAGTATTACTCTGTCATAATTTTTAACCTTTATCTGAGTGTATCCAGGGGTTATCTATGTTGCCGTAGTGCATGGAGAATAAATAGGTTTTTAGTTTTTTTCGGAGTTCCATGATTTCAGTTATGGATCTTAGGTCCTCCGGAAGGGAATTCCACATAGATGGGGCAGCATGAGAAAAAGCTCTTTTGTTAGTTAATTTATTTGCTTTTATGAAATCATTAGGAGTATTTAGTTTATTTGAGTATCCTTTTCTGTGCGTGGTTTTTTGAGATTCCATGCTAATTAGTTTGCTTAATGGGATTGGGGCCGTGTTGTTTAAAGCTTTATATGTAGTTATTATGGTTTTATATATTATCCTACTTTGAATTGGCAACCAGTGTAGGGAGGCTAGTATTGGTGTTATGTGCTGGATAGAGTGTGCTTTCATTATAATTCTGGCTGCTGCGTTTTGTGCTAATTGGATTCTTTTTATGTTTTGTTTCGTTATACCTAAAAGAATTAGGTTGGCAAAATCAAAGTGCGGTGTTATCGTAGCTTGGATTATATTAATGAAGTCAAGTTGGTGTACTAACGGGCGTAATTGTTTAAGAATTTTAAGTTTAAAGTATATTTTCTTTATGGTGTTTCTGATGTGAGTGTTCATCGTCAGATGAGTATCTAAAATAACACCTAGGTATCTTATTTCATTTTTTATTTTAATGTCATGGTTTTGTAATGTTATATGGGTTGGGGGGATATATGATTGATTTTTTGTTACAATTAGGACTTCTGTTTTTGAATGATTAATGTGAAGGTTTTGTGCTTTTAGCCATGTAGTAATTTCATTGAAGCAGTCTGATAGTAGTTTTATTGGTAAATTAGGAATCGTGAAAGGGATGTACATCATAATATCATCTGCGTATAGAAGATAGTATACTCCGAATTTTTTAAAGATATCACTGACAGGTTTTATGTAAATGTTAAACAGGAGGGCTGATAGTGCGGAGCCTTGTGGGAGACCAATTTCTTGATTATATATAGTTGATGTTTGGTTACCAATTCTTACATTTTGTGTTCTATTATTTAAGTAAGAGGTAAACCATTTATGCACAGTGTCTTTTATTCCTATTTGTTTCAGGTTATTAAGCATTATAGTGTGGTGAACACTATCGAATGCTGCCGAAATATCAATAAATAAGAGTATAAATGCTTGTTTATGATTATCAATTCCTTTGAGTAGTACATCAGTTAAGACTGTTAAAAGTGTTTCAACTCCATGTTGAGGCCTAAATCCATATTGGTGGTCATCAAGTGGGTAGGATGAATCTAGGTATTCTTGTGTCTGAATTTGGACCACTTTTTCTATTATTTTAGCTAAAAAAGGGATACTTGATATGGGTCTGTATGATTTTGGTGATGTTTTATCAAGCGTGTTGTTTTTGAGAATTGGACGGATTTGAGCATGTTTGAGCGTAGAAGGGAGGTGTCCTTGAAGCAGTGAGAGGTTGACTATAGGGAGGATGAATGATATTAGTATTGGGAGTGTACTTTTTATCCATGTTACTGGGCATGGATCAAGAAAGGAGGTTGTGGTGTTGAGATTAGCAATGATGTTCTTTAGTGCGTCTTTTGATATAGGGTGAAATTTTGACCATTCATCTGAGACGTGATGAGCTGTATTTATATTGTTTATTGTCATTATAGGTTGCATAGATTTATTTTGATAATGGGTGGCTAAAGTTTGTACCGATATTTCGGTGATTTCAGTATTCGATGTTTGAGGATTATTAGTAAGATTTCTAACAATTGAGAATAGTTCTCGTGGTCTGTTATAAGATTTTGATAAGATTGCTGCGAAATAAGATTTTTTTGTATTATCTAATGTGTCTTTGTATTTTGTGAGATGGTTATTATATATTTCCTTGTTGATTGTTGATTTGGTTTTGCGCCATTTATGTTCTAATTTTCTAACTTATGTGTATT